>JARWIR010000060.1:1074296-3765136 GCA_029959085.1 Nemophila menziesii
TCACGATTATATTATGGAAAAGAGATTTTTTTTTTACTCTATCACATAAGCATGCAAATTTCGTAGGTAGATTACATTAATTGGGAAGCTAAAAATTATAAGGATAGGTTATTATAGGACACAATAACTAAAGATCAAAATGATTGATATATACCAAAAATAATGCAAATATCTGTTTATGAATTTTAAAGTTTTCTACTGATTTTAGGTTTTCAATTTATGAAAATGAAAAAAATATGTTAAATGAATATTTGGGTTGATTGGATTTTTGTCAGGTAGTTTAATAGGTTTTCTTTTGAGATAATTTTACATTTACGTATCAAGTGTAATAATCTTTTAAAAATGGATTAATATTATTTTAATTTAATTTAGACCTTATTAATGATATTTCTCAAAATTTAGGTTAAAACTAATTTCTTTTATTAAAATACATTTTCTTTTTAAATTAATTTTATTATAAATATATATTTATTAAAAAAATTGAAAGAATTTGCGGGGCTGCTGTCGATCAACTTTGGAAATTTTCTTTAATTTTTTGAGGCGGTTTCCGGTCATCTTTGACTTTTCTTTTTTACAATTTCCGGATAAAAATATATCACTTGATTTTTTTGAATTTTTCTAATCTTTATTCTTTATTTTTATGTTTCCAGCTCAATAAAAAATTATACCGGAATTCCACTTGTGCTACAAATACAATATTGTACTTGCATGTTGCTTACTTGCCACAGGTACAATATTGTACTTGCGGTTTCAGTATAATTTTTGCCGAAACTGAAAAATAAAAAATAAAAAAGTAAAAAAAAAAAAAGAACAGAAAAAATCCGAAAAATCACAGTGATATATTTTTATCCGGAATTTGTAAAATCCAAAAAGTAAAACCTGGCAGAGTTGATTGACGTTGATCATTGATTGTCGGCTGAGAAAACTGGTGGCCGTCCCAAAGAATAATCTCGCCGAAGTTGACCATTGACCGTCGTAGTGACCAACGTTGATCGTCGAAATTAACTAGTTAACCGCCGTGGAGATGATAAAATAAATAATTGTTTTGTTTTGTTTTATTATTTGTTATATAGGAATATTAAAATAAAAAATATATTATTATTTCTATAAAAATTTATCAGTTTTAAATTAATTTACGGATATAAATTAATAATGTATTATATAGAGCTCAAATTTAAAACTCTATTGTTGTTGACATTAATTTAAAGATCTATTTTTAATATTATGTTTTTAAATTAGATTTAAATTAGGTCTTTAAATATAGATTTAAAGACCTAAAACAAAAATTTCATTGGCAATGTTTTTATTAGAGTTAAAATGATTCGGTCCAAAGTGGCTTTTATATGTATTAAAAAAAAGAGTAAATAACACTTTTGTCCCCTGCGTTTGTACCCCGATTGACAGGTTGCCCCCTAACCTTTAAAACAGGACTCTTTGCCCCCTACATTTTAATTTTTTGACCCGTTACCCCCTGACTGTGTGTTCCGTCCATTTTCGCCGTTAAAAGTGACGTGGCATTTCATGTCACATTTTTTTTTTTAATCCAGGTGTTAATTAATTATTTAATTAAAATTAAAGTAGGGATAGAAAAGGTTTTTTATAAATAGTTTTTATATAAAATATAAATTATAAAATAAAACCCCCCACCCCCACCGCACCCCCCCCCCCCCCCCTCCCCTTCTTCTTCTTCTTCCCTTCTTCTTCCCCGATGACCTGCAACTCCTATATTTAAAAAAAAAAAAAAATGTACCACTGATGGCTGAGAGAGTTATCTTCCACTTTCACGATTATTTCTCTCGGGGTGACTTTTTAAGGATTTACTTTAGGAATTTTCGACAACTTGGAGGGCCAAATTTTCATTCAATCGAAGATCAGATAATTCAGGGACTTGTTCTTTTTCTAACTCAAATTGAGCAGATAATTGATGGTTAAATAATGTACCACTGATGGCTGAGAGAGTTGGCTTTTGGGGGCCAGTTTTTCCTTTGGTCAAATTTGCTTTCTCTGTAAGTTTTTGACCCCATAACAAATTATATTTATACCTAATGGTCCCCTAAATGTTCTTATATTGCAGGCTATTGCAAAAGATATATTGTGCCTCGGAATTGTCATCTTTGTACCCATCTCTTTAGGACGAGTAATACTTTACTTAATGTTCTCGAAAGAGTCATCTAATCTTGCTACTCTTAAAGTAGGCTATATGGTTATATCTCACTTTTCTTTCTCTACTTTGTAATTCTTGATTTTTTTTTTTTTTTAAATATAGGAGTTGCAGGTCATCGGAGAAGAAGAAGGGGAAGAAGAAGAAGAAGGGGAGGGGGGGGGGGGGGGGGGGGGGGGGGGTGGTAGGGGTGCGGTGGGGGGGTGGTGGGGGTTTTATTTTATAATTTATATTTTATATAAAAACTATTTATAAAAAACCTTTTTTACCCCTACTTTAATTTTTAATTAAATAATTAATTAACACCTGGATTAGAAAAAAAAAATATGACATGGAAATGCCACGTCACTTTTAACAGCGAAAATGGACGGAACACACAGTCAGGGGGTAACGGGTCAAAAAATTAAAATGTAGGGGGCAAAGAGTCCTGTTTTAAAGGTTAGGGGGCAACCTGTCAATCGGGTACAAACGCAGGGGACAAAAGTGTTATTTACTCTAAAAAAAATTAAAAAAACCTATTAACTTTTTAAGGTATTTGTGGGCATAAGATGCCACGTACTATCTCAGAGACCTCACGACATTTAATTTTCCCGCATACCCCACGTAACTTGAGTTTTGAAATAATTTATTATAATTAGAACCAATAACTTTTTTTTTTGAACAAGAATTAAAGCCAATAACTGGACATGGGATCCATCATGCTTTTTACAGTCCATTTATTGCTTTATATCAACATACTACTACAGTCCTACTATCTTATCTCCAAGTCCAATTAGTTCTGGAACTGGAAAGATGATAACCATTCTCTTGAGTTTCATCTCATATGTTTCTTAGTAGTAGTCCTTGCTAGGTACCTAAACCGGGTATGGTGGTATCCGTTACGTGTTCTATACAGCTTCAGGCGCCAAGGTATCCAAGGCCCTAATTACAAAATCTTCCATGGAAATGCGAGAGAAATATCTAATATGAGAAGAGAAGCAATGAGCAAACCCATGATGATTTATCACATGATGTATTTCCCAAGATATCACCTGAGATACACTCATGGAAAAACTTATATGGTAAGTATAATACAAATATATAACATTGTTTACTGTAGACTTGATAATCACAATAATTGATCTTAGGCCCAAATTTCCTGTTCTGGTTTGGTCCTCAATCTCAACTAGTCCTTACTGAAGTAAAGCTTGTTAAAGAAGTACTTACCGATACTGAAAATTATCCAAAAATAAAGGTTGAGGGATATTACAAGACACTCTTTGGAGACGGCTTGTGACATCCAAAGGCGAAAATGGAGAAAATGCGGAAGTTGGCAAACCATGTCTTTCATGGAGAGAACTTGAAAGTAAGTAGAAGATTAATTAGTTACCTGATACAATCAAAAAGTTGCGAGCTTTTCACATATAACTATGATGAAATGCAGAGTATGACGCCAGATATGATAACAAGTGTTGAAGAAATGCTGAAAAAATGGAAGGAGTATGATGGAAAGGAGATTGAAATGTTTGAAGAGTTCAGGCATTTGACTTCAGAAATTATTTCCAAGACAGCCTTCGGAAGTAGTTACATAGAAGGAAAGAATATATTTGAGATGTTAATAAAGTTGACTTCTCTAATTGTCAAATCTGCTCACAAACCAAGATTTCCTGGAATCAGGTACCTTCCATAATTGATATGCTAATATTCACAAAGCTTATTTGCAAAATGGTAAGTTTTTCGATTCCTTCTTTTGACAGCCTATTTATGAAAACAAGTAATGAAATCGAGTCAGAGAGACTGGAGCAGGGAATAAAAGATTCGATTGTAGAGATTATAAAGAAAAGAGAGCAGGTCAATGAAGAAGGAGATGACAGAAATGATTTCCTTGGAAAATTGTTAGAGGAAAAGTGGCTTTCAATTGAAGATATAGTTGATGAGTGTAAGACATTCTATTTTGCAGGTCATGAAACAACAACATCAGCTCTTGTATGGACCATTTTTCTATTAGCTTTACATAAAGATTGGCAACAGAAAGCACGGGAAGAAGTTATTCAACTTTTTGGTCAAAAAAATCCAAATGCAGATGGCATATCAAGAATGAAGATTGTAAGAACATTACATTCACTTGCATAGTATTGACGAACTTCACTTTATATATATGTTTTTCTTGCAGATGAATATGATTTTAGATGAGTCCTTAAGACTATACCCTCCAGTGGGCACAAGTATAAGAAGGGTAAATAAACAAGTCCAGCTAGGGAAGCTAAGTATACCACCTGAGACAGAGCTATATATATCGCATCTAGCTCTTCACCATGACCCTGAAATATGGGGAGAAGATGTTCATCTTTTTAAACCAGAAAGATTTGCACAAGGGGTAGTTAAAGCCACCAATCACAACCCTGTTGCGTTTTTGCCATTTGGTTATGGACCAAGAATTTGCGTGGGGTCAAAATTTGCATTGACTGAAGTAAAAATTGTTGTTTCAATGATTCTGCAGCACTATACATTCACTCTCTCACCAACTTATGTTCACTCTCCAATGGAAGCTATGATGATTTGTCCACTACATGGGCTTCCAGTAATTCTACACGCAATTTGATTTAAACATGAATGGTTTCTTAGGTGCAGCATAACAATAGGCACTAGATCAAATGATCAACATGGTTAAACGTCTACTTGTAATGTCCTATGTTCTTTGTACTAAGTTCGCTGACTAATAATATGTGAAAGGAAACAATCTTGTAACGTATGTTGTATTCAGGGAGGAAAAAAGTATTAAGGAAAAGGAAGAGAGGGTTAAATCTTGTTTGGATCAGAAATTATTAAAGTTTCTTTGAATATCCTTTGTTTGGATTGGAAATAAACGAGGGAATTTGAACCGCATATTATGGCTTATCTCTCTAAAATTTCCTCCTCTTGACTGAGTTTTGCTTTGTATCAATGGATCTTGCGTATATTAAATCAATTAATGGACGAAATCATTCGCTTTCATCTCATCTACTCTCTCGAATCTCTACTGGAAGGTCCACTAAGTTTTGATTTGAAAAGATCGCTTAGGAACCCAGATAGGGATTGTAATTTGGAATTAAAGGGTATAATGTTATGCTCATTTTCTTTGGAACGAAGTAGAACGGATACTTGTCTTGGAAGTTTTAATGGAAGTAGGTTTCATTACTTCCATTAAAACTTCATTATTGTTATTTAAAAAGTTACAATTTTTATGAATCTATTTTGTTATAAGTATCTTATCTTTTTGAATTTGAATATAAATCAACGTTTTAATGGCAATTAGATATAGTTGATAATCTACGGAATAAATTTGTAATATTGATTATTGAGCAATTATTGTAACGCACTCAAGACACCTTTTTGTTTAATAATGTAATTCTGTAATGACAGATGAAGGTAGCAAAGAGACATAACAGTGAAAGTAGGAGCCCTATACACAGTTTTCTTCCTTATGAAATGATATTTATGATCCTCGTTTGGTTGCCTGCTGATGTGCTTTACAATGTAATGAGGTATGTTTGTAGAGAATGGTTTAATATTATTCAGTCTCCGGATTTTATTCATTCCCACCTTGAAAATTCAACAACTGGTCTCTTAATGATAGAAGACTGGGCGCAAAAGAAGACAAGGTTTAGTCTTGATAGTTGTGGTATTAAGGTGAAGGTGCTAAAGTTTAAGTTCATTACTTGTATTTATGGGAGTTGTAATGGGTTAGTTTTTGTACTTGGTCCTAGATTTAACAGCCACGCTAGGTTTTCTTGTTGTTATGTTGCAAATCTTGTTACAAAACAGCAGTTGCCTCTCCCTCTGATTCCGGGTCCCGTTGCTACAGATAGATTTTATTTTGGATATGCTTCTACTTCTAAGATATACAAAATTATATACCTAGAACTAGAGAGATTTTTAATATTAAGTGTAGGTGTTGATAAGTCATGGAGAAAGCTTGATATCACTAATTTAACATCATGTTCTCAGCTTGTGTTAACAAATTACTTACATGGTGTTGTTATAAGAGGTTGTGTGTATATGGTAAGACAGATGTGGAACATATTCACACCTGTTGTTGTTTGTTTTGACATTGAAACTGAAACGTTTAAGGATATTCATCTTCCTCCTGAGTGCAGATTTAAGTGTTATCACCTTCTTAACAGAGGGGTTTGTCTTTGCTTGTGGAATAAATTAGACACTTTATCATATGAATTTTGGTTTATGAAAGATCCAGAAAGTGGACATGTACATGGACAATGGGAAAGCCTTTATATTGATTTAACGAGTCAGAGGTGTGTTATTGAACAATTGACAAGGTGTGGAAGCACCTCCATTGAATACATTAAACCTTTTGGGTGGTTGAGAAACGGGGAGCTATTAGTGTTAGTTTTAGCTAAAATTATATTTTTTTACAATGTTATTACTAAAGAAATCCATCAACATGAAGATTTTATAATGAATCCAAATTACGAGTGTATCTATAAGTCTTTTGATCATATAGACACCTTGGTTCCCACTAACAATTTATCTTTTGTAGTTCCTCCACGTGAGACCTTTATATGTGGAGATGAAGTCTACTCAAAAGAAATCATGAGAGCTGAATTTGATGTTGTGGTTACGAAGAAGAAACCAGATAGAGGAAAAGGAAAAAGACCACTTATTTAATTTATTCTTGTATCATCATGTTATTTTTCTTTTTTTGTTATATGAGGGAAGGATCCCTTTACTTCCGCTCTTGTTTGTACTTTTACTTTTATTGAAAGCGCTAGTAGTAATGCTCGTATAATAAGAAATTCGATGTGTTACACAATATACTCCTCTATGAATCCATAAACTTGAGTATGTTCATTACAATTTCTAACAAACTAAAATTAGACTTGGCGAATTTGTTAGCAACAAAAAGCCTATTATCCATAACATAAACATAAACATAAAACGAAATTCATAACTGAAATTACTGTTGGGTTAGTTCCTCTTCATTGGAGGACAACTCATACATTGGAATGTGGGAAGCTCATTGGAACCAATGAAGTCAAACCTTGGAAACCATGAAAGAGTGTATTGGGAATACACTAGTTGCTTTGGTATCTTCAAGCTATTAACTCAAGTCTTGAAAGGTCTTCTCTCTCTCCTCTCTTGAGTCTTATATAAGAAGGACCATTAGCTATCATTTTCAGCAAGAAAGAGCAAGAGTGAAACACATAGAGAGTGAGTTTAGAGAGCACAAAAGATAGAAATCTGTAGAGGAGTTCCGCAAAATCCTTCTGCGACAGAATCTTGAGAGCATCGGTTGGATGGTCAAATCAAGCCCGATCGAGACGAAATTTTGACACGATGTTCCTAACATCTTGAAGTTCAGATCCAACGGTGGGATTGTTAAGTTAACGGTTCAAACTAAAGTTATAGCCTCATTTCAGGCCTGGTGAGTTTGTTCCGGTTTTGTGTATTCCATTAGTTGATGTATTCGGTAATCCTCTAGTGTTGTCTAGGGAGAACCTCTTGTAATCCCATTATTATATTCTTATAGTGGAGTATTTGGACCCTTGGTCCACCCGTGGTTTTTACCTTCTCTTTGGAGGGTTTTCCACGTAAATCTTTGTGTCGTTTACTTTCTTTTCTTGCCTATTCATATCACACAAGTGGGGGAAAACGAGATCCAATCTATTTCCGCTGAGTTTATTAGTTACCTTTCCCAACAAAGTGGTATCAGATCCGTGGTTCTTTGAATATATTGTGTGATATAATGGATGAATCTTCTAGTGTTTCAGGCATGATTAAGTTAACGTGTTCGAACTATTCGTTATGGAAAATGAAGATGGAGGATATCTTGTATTGCAATGATCTGTATGAGCCAATTACTAGTGAAGACAAGCCGGCGAAATATAATGATTCTCAATGGCAAGTTTTACATCGAAAAGCCATCGGTATGATCCGACAATATATTGACCACAGTGTTATCCAGGATGTGACCGATGAGAGGAATGCACTAGAGTTATGGAACAAACTCAATGCAACGTTTGCTCGTCAAACTGGTGTAAACAAAGCCTCGCTTATGAGAAGAATTGTGAAGTTGCTGTACAAAGATGGACGAAGTGTGGTCGAGCACTTGAATGACTTTCAAGGTCTCACGAACCAGCTCAAGGCTGTTGGAATCACCTTGGACGATGAGGTATTGGCTTTACTTATGCTTAGTTCTCTTCCTGACAGTTGGGAGACATTGTTCATGTCCTTGAGTAACTCCACACCGAAGCTTTCCATGGAGATTGTTGAGAATAGTATTCTGAACGAAGAAGCTCGACGAAAGGATCTTAGCTCGTCGTCTCACTCAGATGCTAATTTTGTTGAGAGTCGAGGAAGAAACAAATCCCGAGACTCATCACATTCCGACAAGTCAAAGTTCCGAGGTAGGTCCAAATCAAACACGAGAAAATCTCTTACTTGTTTCTATTGTAAGAAAGATGGACACAAGAAAAGCGAGTGTCGGAAGTTTAAGCGTGATCAAGGAAACAATAACCTTGACAAGGTCATCAACAAGTCAGAACAAAAGGAAGAAAGCAATACATCGGCTATTGCAACCACCGAAGAAGTCTTTCTCATTGGTGATGATGGTTCCTTAAATCTTGCTTGTGAAGAATGTTCATGGGTTGTTGACTCAGGTGCCTCATTCCATCTTACCTCACATCGTAATTTCTTCTCTTCTTACACTTCTGGTGACTTTGGGCATGTAAGAATGGGAAATGATGATTTTTCTAAAATCATTGGTATTGGTAATGTTTGTTTGGAGACTAATACTAGTTGTAGGTTGACATTACGAGATGTGAGGCATGTGCCAGATATTCGATTGAATCTAATATCTACAGGGAAACTAGATGATGAAGGCTACTCGAGCTATTTCGGTGGAGGAAAATGGAAGCTCACCAATGGATCATTGATCGTAGCTCGAGGTAATAAACAGAGGACCCTCTATATGATGCAAGCAAAACTAGAGAACAGAGAAGTTAATACCGTCGAGGATGATACCGAGCTATGGCATAAGCGGCTCGGACATATGAGTGAAAAAGGTTTGCAAATTCTCTCAAGGAAGAACCTTATCCCAGGTATAAAGAATAATTCTTTAAAGCCTTGTGTTGATTGTTTGGCGGGTAAGCAACATCGTGTAGCGTTCCATAGAACCCCTTCATCGAGAAGAAAGAATATCGTCGATCTTGTTCATACTGATGTTTGCTCCATGACAGATAGATCACTTGGTGGTGCACAGTATTTTGTTACTTTTATCGATGATCATTCCAGGAAGGTGTGGGCCTTTCCCTTGAAGGCCAAGGATCAAGTTCTTGAGACATTTAAGAACTTCCATGCCAAGGTTGAACGAGAAACTGGTAAGAAGTTAAAAGTTGTCCGAGCAGACAATGGGGGTGAATATCGAGGACCTTTCGAAGAGTACTGTCGAGAATACGGTATAAAGCTCGAAAAGACTGTCCCGAAGACACCGCAACAGAATGGTATAGCCGAAAGAATGAATCGAACTATCTCCGAACGTATCCGAAGTATGCTTTCTCATGCAAAGCTGTCGAAGTCATTCTGGGCCGAGGCTATGAACAGTGCCGTGTATCTGATCAATCTTTCTCCTTCAGTTCCTTTGGACGGTGATATCCCAGAGAGAGTTTGGACCGGAAGAGATGTTTCCTACAAACATTTGAAGGTGTTCGGGTGTAGAGCATTCGTGCATATTCCGAGGGACGAAAGATCAAAGCTCGATAGTAAGACCAAGCAATGTATACTCTTGAGTTATCCTCAAGAAGAATTTGGTTATAGACTGTGGGATCCCGTTGCTAAGAAAATTGTCCGAAGTAGAGATGTGGTATTCTTTGAAGACCAAACAAGAGAAGACTTTGAGAAACCAGAAAAGCCAGAATCTTCTACTCCTACTATTCCAGTGAACTTGGACCCAATTCAACCTATTGTGATAGACGAAGAATTGGGGGGAGACCAAGAGAATATCGATGATAATGCTCATCATGAACAAGAAGGTGAACCAAATCAACCTGTACAACAACCACCAAGACGTGGTACTAGAATTCGAAGGCAGAATACGAGGTATCCAGAAAACGAGTATGTGACGCTGACAGATCATGGGGAGCCCCAGAGTTTTGATGAAGCTATGTCAGATCCACAAAGTCAAGAGTGGTTAAAAGCCATGCAAGAAGAGATCAGTTCCTTGCACGAGAACCACACATTTGATTTAGTCCCTTTGCCAGAAAAGAAACGTTCCTTGAAGAACAAATGGGTTTACAGGTTGAAGACTGAAGAGGGTAATCCACAACCGAGGTACAAAGCGAGACTAGTTGTGAAGGGTTCCAGTCAGAAGAAAGGAATAGATTTTGATGAAATCTTTTCTCCAGTGGTTAAAATGTCTTCTATCCGAGTTATCCTTGCTTTAGCTGCTAGCATGGATTTGGAGATTGAACAACTCGATGTTAAGACTGCTTTTCTACATGGTGACCTCGAGGAGGAAATTTACATGGATCAACCCGAGGGATTTCAGGTTAAGGGTAAAGAAGACTTGGTATGCCGACTGAAGAAGAGTCTATATGGCTTGAAACAAGCACCTCGACAGTGGTACAAGAAGTTCGAGTCTTTCATGATAGACTATGGGTTCAACAAAACTATGAACGACCACTGTGTATTCGTGAAGAGGTATGACAATGATGATTTTATCATTCTTCTCCTTTATGTCGATGATATGTTGATCGTAGGACGCAACACAGCAAAGATAACTGCTTTAAAGAATGCCTTGAACAAATCTTTTTCTATGAAAGATTTAGGACCAGCTAGACATATGTTGGGTATGAGAATTTCTCGAGACCGTACTAATAAGAAGCTGTGGTTATCACAAGAAAGGTACATCGAGAAAGTGTTGCAGAGGTTCAACATGGACAAGGCAAAACCAGCTAGTTCTCCACTTGCTGGACATTTCAAATTAAGCTCAAAGCAATGTCCTACGAGCAAAGAAGATCAAGTGGAGATGGGTAATGTTCCATATGCATCAGTCGTCGGTAGCTTGATGTATGCGATGGTATGTACAAGACCCGATTTAGCATATGCCGTGGGAGTTGTAAGTCGTTATCTATCAAATCCAGGCAAGGCACATTGGCCTGCTGTTAAATGGATTCTCAGGTATCTTCGAGGAACTTCAAATATGTGTTTGTGTTTTGATTCCGGGGAACCAGTGTTAGATGGGTATACTGATGCTGATATGGCTGGAGATGACGATTCTCGCAAATCCACATCGGGGTACATGATGACTTTTGCAGGGGGATCCGTATCGTGGCAATCGAAACTACAGAAGTGTGTTGCTTTATCAACTACCGAGGCTGAGTACATCGCTGCAACCGAAGCTTGCAAAGAGTTACTATGGATGAAAAATTTCTTAAAGGAATTGGGTTCTACACAAGAAGACTTCATCCTTTACTGTGACAATCAAAGTGCAATTCACTTGGCCAAGAATCCTGCTTATCATTCTCGGACCAAGCACATTGATGTAAGGTATCATTGGATACGAGACCAGATAGAGTCAAAGTTGTTTCAACTCGAGAAGATCCATACCGACGATAATGGGTCGGATATGATGACAAAGAACCTTCCATTGAAGAAGTTCGAGACTTGTTGTTCGAAGGCCGGGTTAGTCGTTCCTCCCAACTGATTCGGAAGGGGGAGATTTGTTGGGTTAGTTCCTCTTCATTGGAGGACAACTCATACATTGGAATGTGGGAAGCTCATTGGAACCAATAGAGTCAAACCTTGGAAACCATGAAAGAGTGTATTGGGAATACACTAGTTGCTTTGGTATCTTCAAGCTATTAACTCAAGTCTTGAAAGGTCTTCTCTCTCTCCTCTCTTGAGTCCTATATAAGGAGGACCATTAACTATCATTTTCAGCAAGAAAGAGCAAGAGTGAAACACTTAGAGAGTGAGTTTAGAGAGCACAAAAGATAGAAATCCGTAGAGGAGTTCCACAAAATCCTTCTGCGACAGAATCTTGAGAGCCTCGGTTGGATGGTCAACTCAAGCCCGATCGAGACGAAATTTTGACACGATATTCCTAACATCTTGAAGTTCAGATCCAACGGTGGGATTGTTAAGTTAACGGTTCAAACTAAAGTTATAGCCTCATTTCAGGCCTGGTGAGTTTGTTCCGGTTTTGTGTATTCCATTAGTTGATGTATTCGGTAATCCTCTAGTGTTGTCTAGAGAGAACCTCTTGTAATCCCATTATTATATTCTTATAGTGGAGTATTTGGACCCTTGGTCCACCCGTGGTTTTTACCTTCTCTTTGGAGGGTTTTCCACGTAAATCTTTGTGCCGTTTACTTTCTTTTCTTGCCTATTCATATCACACAAGTGGGGGAAAACGAGATCCAATCTATTTCCGCTGCGTTTATTAGTTACCTTTCCAAACAATTACAGTAAGAAGCAACCCTACTGATTCATACACTTTGACTGGTGGATCTCCCTTGTAAAACCCTACCCCGGTTAATCGAATGAAGCCATAGATATTTACAGTGAATGGATTGACGTGTGTGAACGCGTCAACACCCTCAAAGATGAAGGTGCATAAAAATTTACATTTTTGTTTCCAAAAGATCGTTTAAAAAACACAGAGACCAAAGGTGCAATTAAACTCTTGTATGAAATTAATGGTTAATCTGGGGATTAGTTTGTTAAAATGTTGCTTATGCAGGCTCATAGAAGAGGAAGGGAAGGATATTGCAGAGATAAGCAAACAAATGTGTGAACCTCAAGGATATTCCTTCTGATTTTTAGTTAACAATTATATATTAAAACTTTAGAGGTAATTTAGGTAATGCTGTGCAAGTCTTCTGCTGGAATTTCAGCCATGAACATTAAGAAAAAAAAGGAGCAGAAGGATTTTGTAAACATTAATGAGCATCTTAAGGTCGATATATTTTCTAAACTATGGCATTACAAATGCACTTGGCCAAGCGAATGGATTATTTCTGGTGTGTTGTTTGCTAACTCTTGGGGGAAAGACTGATTGATGCCTTGAAAGCATAGAAGAAAAGAGCAAAAGGATTTAACTCAGTCTTATTTCGAAATTTATTGATGCCTTAATAGCTTAAAGGTATTTTCTTAACTTAACAAAAATATAACAAAAATATTTGAGATATTTTCTGTTACATTCTTTTTATTTTCTCTCCCATGGTATTTTATGACTTATAGCGAGGTTACTGTATGATTGTGCTTTTTAAAATAATCACTTAAAGTGATTTTAGATCCATAACAATATTTTAGACTCTAAAAATCACTTTTAAAAAAAGCACTAAAGTGATTTCGGATGTCAAAATATTTTTTTTTATATTTTTTACAAATATTTTAATTTTAAGCAAAAAACGTTTTTAACTTTAAAATAATCAATCCTAAACGGACACCGTCAAATACCAAATACTTCATATGGTTTGACAAGAATTAAAAACCCTCCAATAATTTAGAGGAGACCAATAATCTTTTATAGTTTTCCAACTTATGATAATTTACCATTTCTATTACCTATATAATTGAAATTCATATAATGAAAATCTTTTTTTCGACTCCGAGTCCGCAGAGACCAAGAGGTCCTGGGATCGAATCTCATTGGAGTCGTTTCGACTCCGAGTCCAAAGTGGCTCTCTCATGTACTAAAAAAAAAAAAAAAAAACTTTTTATCAAACCATAAGTTTTTTTTTTTTAATTTTATTTTACCTACTCTTTTTCTCTATTCTATTTTTCTTTGAGGAATATACCTTTTGAGGCCTAAAATTCAAAAAAGAGAATTTTAAGGGCCCAGTTTTTTTCTATGTTTTTAAGGGCCTAACTAGATTTTTTGGCTAGTTAGGGTCACGTTTTAGGGGGTTCGCACCCGCTGTTTTTTGATTTTTTGGGGGTAGATCCCCCTATTTTATTTTTTAGGGGGTAGATTTTCTCAAGTTTTAGTTTTTAGGGGGACACGCCCCCCGTTTTTTAAGTTACGTCCTTATTGTTCAAAGTCCATATTTTTCAAGGCAGTCCAAGTCCAAATATTCAGGTTAGTCCAAAACAGGGGGATATACCCCCTAATTTTTCAGGTTCCCCCTAAAATACCACAAATACCCCCTAAAATACCACAAATACCCCCTAAATATCACAAATACCCCTAAATATCACAAATACCCCCTAATATATCACAAATACCCCCTAATATATCACAAATACCCCTAATCTATCACAAATACCCCTAAAATATCAGATTAAACCCTAAAATAAACTGGTGTTGGTGGTGGTGTTGCTGGGCGGGTTTGGGAAGCTCGCTGGTGGGGTTGGGAAGCTCGCAGCTGGTGTTGGTGTGATGTGGCTGGTTGTGGTGTTGCTGTGATGTCGCTGGTGGGGCTATTGGTGGTGGTGGTGATGTGATGTAGCTGCTGGTGGTGCTGTCAAGATCTCGCCGCTGCTGGTGGTGCTGTCAAGATCTCGTCGCTGCTGGTGGCTCGTCGCGGCGGAGATACGGTGGATCTGATTCAAGCAGGGTGGGTTGTTGATGGTGGGTCTGTTTCACGCAAGGGGGTGGGGGTTTGTTGATGGTGGCGGCTCAAAGCGAGCGAGGGGGGGTTTGTTGATGGTAGATGGTGGTGTTGGTGGTCCTCGACGATGCAGGTGGTGGTGGACCTCGAACTGGCGGCGACGAGGGTAGGGCGAACGCGGTGGTGGATCTCGACAGTGGATCTCGACGGTGGGGCTGGTACGGAGGAGATCTGGTGGTGGCTCGAAGCAGCGGCGGGAATTGGTGAGGAGCAGCAGCAGCGCCGGCGACGGTAAATGGGGTAGGTGGGGCTGCGAGAGAGAGAAAAATGGGGAGGGGTGGGGTTTCAATTTTCTGTCGATAGGTAAATGGGGTAGGTGGGTGGGTTTTTATTGAGTTTTTTAGTTGGATCCTAACTAGGTAGTTGATATCCAATTGAGGTCCTATTTTATAATCTTAAGGTTGTAATGGGCCTCTAAACCTCTTTTACCCATTTTTCTTTTCTAGTTTTTTTCTGAAGGTGTAACCTAGTTTTTAGTTTGACGAACCTTTCGTCCATATAATAGCGGGGATTTACGGCGGGAAATGAAAAATTATATAACAAAAAGAAAACACGTCTTCAGGCGCACCCATTACCTCCGGCTCCATGAATTCGAAACTGGTCACCGATGACAAATCTGAGGTTTCGTTACTTCCATCAAATTTTCATTACTGTTTTGAAAAAGATACAGTTTTTATGAATCTATTTTATTATAAATCTCTTATCTTTTTGAATTTGAATATAAATCTACGCCGTAATTGCAATTTGATATAGCTGATAATCTATGGAATAAATCTGTAATATTGATTATCGAGCAATTATTATAACTCACTCAAGACACCAATTTTTGTTAAACAGATATTGATTTTTTGGGGTTTTTTTTCGTAATGACAGATGCAGGTAGCGAAGAGACGTATCAGTGAAAGTAGCAGGCTTATACACAGTTTTCTTCCTAATGAATTGATATTTATGATCCTCGCTTGGTTGCCTGCTGATGTTCTATACAATGTAATGAGGCATGTTTGTAGAGAATGGTATAATCTTATTCACTCTCCGGATTTTATTCATTCCCACCTTGAAAATTCAACAACTGGCATTTTAATGAGAGAAAACTGCGCACAAAAGAAGTCAAGGTTTAGTGTTGATGGTTGTGGTATTAAACTGAAGGAGCTAAACTTTAAGTGTATTAGTGGTATTTTTGCGAGTTGTAATGGGTTGGTTTTTGTACTTGGTCCTAGATTTGACAGAGATAGGTTCCCCTGTTGTTATGTTGCAAATCTTGTAACAAAACAGCAGTTGCCTCTCCCTTTAATTCCAGGTCCCATTGGTCCACTTAGATGGTATTTGGGATATGTGTGTAGTTCTAAGGTATACAAAGTTGTGCACCCAGAAGGACGCAACTTTTTAATATTAAGTGTAGGTGTTGATAAGGCATGGAGGAAGCTTGATGTCACTCATTTAACAGATTCAGCTCGGGGCGTTGTATTTAGTTGCAAATCTTGTGTTTGTATAAATGGTTTGTTGTATATGGTACATTATTCGGGCGTGCTAAATAATATCGTTTGTTTTGACATGGAAAGTGAAACTTTTACAGAGTTTTCTTTTCCGCATGAAAGAAGATTTATGTGGTATAAACTTCTTCAGAGGGGGAATAGTCTTTGCTTGTGGAAGTGGGGATACAGTTTATCATATAAATTTAAGTTTTGGTTGATGAAAGATCCACAAATTAGAGAATGGGAAGAGCTTAAAATTGATTTAAGGGGTCAAAGGCATGTTATTGAAGAACTGTTGAAGTCTGGGAGCAGGCCCATTGAATATCTTGTTCCTTTTGGGTGGTTGCAAAATGGAGAGGTATTAGTGTTAGGATCATCATATAAACTAATACTTTTTTACAACGTTAAAACTCGAGAAATTTATCAACATGAAGAGCTCAAAAAAAATCCAAATTACGAGTGTAATTATGTATCTTTTACTCATGTCGACACGTTGGTTCCAATCAACAATTTGTCTTTGGTAGTTCCTCCACGTGATACCTTTATATGTAGAGAAGAAGCCTACTCAAAAGATATCATGAGGGCCGAATTTGAGTTTGAACCTGTGGATACGAAGAAACCAGATGACGAGGTGGATGATGTTGATGTTGATGATGATGATGATGATGGTGATGATGATGATTGATGAGTTACTACACATCTAATTATTATTGTAATCGTTTTCTTTCTTTTCTGTTTTTAAATGAAGCACTGTACTCTCTCACCTTTACCAGCTTATTCTACTAATATGTTTTGAAAGACTTGCGTTCACAAACTTAAGAATTTTGATAGCAACCAAAAGAAATAGAGTATTGGCAAACAAACATATTTGCTTTTCAACTTTTAAGCATATACATAACATACACAGTTTAAAAAAAACATAACATAAACTGGGATCTAACCAAAACAAACTTCATAATTATTACTAAAGAAATCCATCAACATGAAGATTTTATAATGAATCCAAATTACGAGTGTATCTATAAGTCTTTTGATCATATAGACACCTTGGTTCCCATTAACAATTTATCTTTAGTAGTTCCTCCACGTGAGACCTTTATATGTGGAGATGAAGTCTACTCAAAAGAAATCATGAGAGCTGAATTTGATGTTGTGGTTACGAAGAAACCAGATAGAGGAAAAGGAAAAGGACCACTTATTTAATTTATTCTTGTATCATCTTGTTCATTTTTTTCTTTTTCTTTTTTGTTATATGAGGGAAGGATCCCTTTACTTCCGCTCTTGTTTGTACTTTTAATTTATTCGATGTGTTACACAATATACTACTCTATGAATCCATAAACTTGAGTATGTTCATTATAATTTCTAACAAACTAAAATTAGACTTGGCGAATTTGTTAGCAACAAAAAGAAATACTAGCGAATTTGTTAGCAACAAAAAGAAATACTAGAGAATAGGTAAACATACAGAATTTCTTTTCATTTCCATCAAGACTCGGCAGTTTTTCAACTTCAAAGCCTATTATCCATAAAATAAACATATAAAAAAACAAACTTCGTAACTGAAATTACACTAAGAAGCAAGCCTATTGATTCATACACTTTGACTAGTGGATCTCCATCGTAAAACCCTACCCTGGTTAATCAACTGAAGCCATAGATATTTACAGTGAATGGATTGACGAGTGTGAACGTGTCAACACACTCAAAGATTAAGGTGCATAAAAATATACATTTTTTTTTTCAAAAGCTCCTTTGAATAACTCAGAGTCCAAAGGCGCAATTGAACTTTTGTGTGTAATTTAATGGTTAATAAGGGAATAAGTTTGTTAAAAAGTTGCTTATGCAGGCTCACAAAGGAGGAAGGGAAAAATATCGCAGAGACAAGCAAACAAATGTGTGAACCTTGAGGATATTACTTCTGATTTTGTTAACATCTATAAATTAAAACTTTAAGGTAATTTAGGTGATGCTGTGCAAGTCTTCTGCTGGAATTTCAGCCATTAACGTCTAAAAAAAGGAGCAGAAGGATTTTGTAAACAATAATGAGCATCTTAAGGTCGATATATTTCCTAAATAATGGGATTACAAATGCACTTGGCCAAGCGAATATATGATTTCTGGTGTGTTGTTTGCTAACTCGTGGGGGAAAGACTGATTGATGCCTTGAAAGCACGGAAGAAAAGAGCAGAAGGATATAATTCAGTCTTATTTTGAACTCTATTGATGCCTTAATAGTTTAAAGGTACTTTCTTAACTTCACAAAGATATTTGAGGTATTTTTAATTGCATACTTTTTACTTTCTTTCTCAAAGAATTTTATAACTTGTAGCGAGGTTATTATAAGATTCAAGTGTGAAGGTGAAAAGTAGTCAGTTGAAGTTTGAGTAGAATTTTAACACCTTTGTTTTTCTACCATGACTCTTTAAAGAAAAATCTCTCATTGTTTTTTGGTAAAATACCAAATATTCATATGGGTTTGACAAAGAATTAAAAACCTTCCAATAATTTAGAGAAGACCCTTTATAGTTTTTCAACTTATGATAATTTACCATTTCTATTATATATAATTGAAGTTTATGTAATGAGTTGTCATGAATTGTACCAAATTACCATAAAATCTTACAAATAATGGGAGTTGACATAAGTAGGCACCTCCGAAACCCATATGAAATATTTATTCCTTATAAAATCATATCGGTTACCCATTCTTTTTCTTTATTCTATTTCTCTTTTCTAGTTTTTTTCTGAATGTCTAACCTAGTTTTTAGCTTGACGAAATTACCCTTTCGTCCATATAATAGCGGTGATTTACGGCGGGAAATGAAAATTGGATAACAAAAAGAAAACACAGCGAGCCCATCACCTCCGGCTCCATGTATTCGAAACTGGTCACCGATGACAAATCTGAGGTTTCGTTACTTCCATCAAATTTCATTATTGTTTTAAAAAAGATACAGTTTTTATGAACCTATTTTATTATAAATATCTTATCTTTTTGAATTTGAATATAAATCTACGCCGTAATTGTAATTAGATATAGCTGATAATCTATGGAATAAATCTGTATTATTGATTATCGAGCAATTATCATAACTCACTCACCACCTATCCGTAATGACAGATGCAGGTAGCAAAGAAACGTAACAGTGGAAGTTGCAGGCTTATAGACAGTTATTTTCCTTATGAAATGATATTTATGATCCTCTCTTGGTTGCCTGCTGATGTTCTTTACAATGTAATGAGGTATGTTTGTAGAGAATGGTTTAATATTATTCAGTCCCTGGATTTTATTAAAACCCACCTTGAAAATTCAACAACTGGCCTCTTAATGAGAGAAAACTGTGGACAAAAGAAGACAAGGTTTAGTGTTGATGGTTGTGGTATTAAATTGAAGGAGCTAAACTTTAAGTGTATTAGTGGTATTTTTGCGAGTTGTAATGGATTGGTTTTTGTACTTGGTCCTAGATT
Source organism: Nemophila menziesii (assembly GCA_029959085.1). Lineage (NCBI taxonomy): Eukaryota > Viridiplantae > Streptophyta > Magnoliopsida > Boraginales > Hydrophyllaceae > Nemophila > Nemophila menziesii. The sequence continues at coordinate 1,093,991 of JARWIR010000060.1, forward strand.
TAACAGAGATAGGTTGCCCAGTTGTTATGTTGCAAATCTTGTAACAAAACAGCAGTTACCTCTCCCTCTAATTCCAGGTCCCCTTGATGGTTCACTTAGATGGTATTTGGGATATGTTTGTAGTTCTAAGGTATACAAAGTTGTACACCCAGAAGGACGCAACTTTTTAATATTAACTGTAGGTGTTGATAAGGCATGGAGGAAGCTTAATGTCACTCATTTAACAGATTTATCTCAAAGCGTTATATTTAGTCATAAATCTTGTGTTTGTATAAAAGGTTTATTGTATATGGTAGAATATTCGGGCGTGCTACATAAGATGGTTTGTTTTGACATAGAAAGTGAAACTTTTACGGAGTTTTCTCTTCCGTCAGGAGCGAAAAGGGAATTTATGTGGTATAAACTTCTTAAGAGGGGGAATAGTCTTTGCTTGTGGAGGCATCAAAATAGTTTATCATATAGATTTAAGTTTTGGTTGATGAAAGATCCACAAATTAGAGAATGGGAAATGCTTATAATTGATTTAAGCGGTCAAAGGCGTGTTATTGAAGAACTGTTAAGGTCTGGAAGCAGCCCCATTCAACATCTTGTTCCTTTTGGGTGGTTGCGAAATGGAGAGGTATTAATGTTAGGATCATCATATAAACTAATATTTTATTACAACGTTAAAACTCGAGAAATTTATCAACATGAAGAGCTTAAAAAGAATCCAAATTATGAGTGTATTTATGAATCTCTTGCTCATGTTGACACCTTGGTTCCCATCAACAATTTGTCTTTGGAAATTCCTCCACGTGATACCTTTATATGTAGAGATGAAGCCTACTCAAAAGATATCATGAGAGCTGAATTTGAGTTTGAGTCTGTGGATACGAAGAAACCAGATGATGATGTGGATGATGATAATAATGAGGATGATGATGATGAGGAGGAGGAGGAGGATGAGGAGGATGATGATGATGATGACGACGAGGATGACGATGACGACGGTGATGACGATGATGATGATGATGATGACGATGATGGTGATGAGGATGGTGATAGTGATAGTGATGATGATGATGATGATGATGATGATGATGATGATGATGATGAGTTACTACTCATCTAATTTATTATTGTAATCATCTTCTTTCTTTTCTGTTTTTAAGTGAAGCATTGTACTCTCTCACCTTTACCAACTTATTTGTACTTTTATATTTATGAAAAGTACTAATTTATTCTTGATTGTTCCGTAACTCAAATTGGTAGACTTCTTGTCCTAGGTCATTCCTTCTATTCCAGTTGGGAAGGTTATGACTTTTATTTTACTTCTTTGTCATCTTGTTATAGATTATAGTAGGTTATGTCTCAAAATCATCTCAAATAGAAAGAAAATAATAAATCAGGAAAGAAAAGAGAAATTATCTATTTTGGAGGCGATAATAAGGTAAGCAACATTACTTGTTAATTTGTATTCAGGATCATTTAGTACCCTTTTATACCTGGCCTTATTCTATAAGAACGCACAGTAACATTTTGGGTTCCTTTAAACCATGTTATAGCACGTTTATATTATGTCAGCAGAAGGATTACTTCAACAATCATTTTCCTATTTGGTTTGTTAGATTAGGATTTTTGAGACTCAATTATTATTACTATTGTTATTTTATGTAACTGCAATCTTGGGATTCTTACATATCATTTGCGAAAAACTATCTAGGTGATCCAAAAAGAGAACTTTTAACAATTTTATGTTCCGGTGACCATTTTCATAGTCGAGTAGCCAGTACTTTATTTCTGGGCTTTAGTTAATCTATCGCGATACGGACATATAACAGGTAATCGTGTCCTAATTCCGTCTTATCCTGGAAAGGTGATTCGAGCCCCTTTTAAAAAAGTAAAAATTCTAAAGGATAATGATGCAAATATTATTAAATGAAACAGAAACGGTTTGTAGGATTGTCCCTGAACAATCAGACAAGGGTTAATTGATTACAAGTAGTTGGAATTATCAAGGGCTTGGCATACCCTTGACACAAGCAAGACTCGTGAACACCGCTGTTTGTTATAATTCCGAGATAATTTTTCTTTTCAAGACTAAACAAAATTCTACTTTGTTACTGTCTTTAATTAAATATGAAATCAATTGCATATGAGAATCCTTGTGGTAAATCGGAAGGACTTGCATTGTTTGTGGTGATTATATCAACATGAATGTCCTCTCTTCTACGAAAAACATAATTAACTATTCAAGTTTAGTCTCTGATGTGAGTTTGGTCTATTATACTTTTGTTTATGGACCGCCTAAAGATGGAGACAAACTGAATACCATCAATGAATTATATGTTTGAAACCTAATGCGTTCAAACCTTGGTGTATGATAGGCGATTAAGTTATTTATTTTTGCATATGAGAAATTAAGGGGTGGGGAAACCACAGATGATCATAAAATGAATTTGTTTAACGACTTTAGTAACAACAATAATCTTTCTGATATCCATTCTAAGAGGTGCAACAATTCTTGGTCAAATAGTTGGCAAAATAGTGGCCAAAAGTAGGAAATTCTAGATAGAGCACTCGTAATCATGAGTGGCTTTTTAAATTTCCAAACACCTGACTTCCCTTCTCCCGACTATAGGGTTGGATCATTCAAACTTGTCCTTTTTCCTTCGAATGACTTACATGAGAAATAAAAGCGTTTCTATTTTGACAAAAACTGGACGGAGAACCCTACTGTAAGTCCATTATAATTCAAATTTGGTTGGTTGTTCAAGGATTATAGTAAAAAGGATCACAAGACTTGCCTTAAAAGATTGGATGCTCTCACTTTCTGGGCCCGGAAGAGAACACACAATAATAAATTTCATATCACCAAAGTTATGGATATTCGTATAGGTGAAATATCATGCAGTCTAAAACCTATACGAGGGTGGAATGGAATTCCCTAGAAGCTTAGATCTTAAAATGGATTTCCATGAAACACGGTAAGGTGAATTATGAATTGTGAATTGTGTTTTAGGAAGTTTTGGTTAATGGGACCTTGGTGTTCTTTTAGATGATATAAAATGCTCGTTGATAAAATAATAGAAATAAAGAAAACAAATTATCCATAGTTTTATCATCTTGTAACATGGAGATGGGTATAGTGTCAAGGATTACAAATATCTACCATACCAAACTTTAAAAGTAACTACTTGACAAATTTTGATAGTTGCTAAAAGAAATAAATAAGATGTAATTTTGTACCACATAAAAAAAAAATAGTTACATCCTGCTTTAACACTATCATATAATAATAAAAAATGGGTAATCCAAAGGCTCTCTCTCCATACCATGAAAGCACTTGATCAACGATGATTCCGGAGATAGGACCCTACAATTGAAATAAAAATGTCAAACTCGGGGGTACATATTGTAGTTGGTCCTTATTTTTGTATATTGTGAAGGTTAATCTAGCAAAACTTATCTTTGTTTCAATTCTATATCTTTCGATCATTATAACTAGCTAGTTTTATCGTTACTAAAAAGCAACCTTTATACAGAACTTTTACAGTTTGATTTCATTGGGAAATCATCCGTCCACTATGCGAAAGAGGTTTCCGTTCATAAACGTGTATTTGAGGCTATACAGACTTTTCGCATTGGTTTGTAAATTTAGTTTCAATTGTTGCTAGTGTTTACTTTATAATTGATTTCTCATGATATATAAAAAAAATTCAGGGAAAAGCAAGGGAGAAAGTATATTTGAAAGCATAGATTCACAGAAGCTAAATAAGTATCTCAAGAAGCTGATTCCAGGCCTCACATCAAAGGTCTTCCGAACATGCAATGCATCGATCATCTGTGATAATATAGTAAGATAATCATATGTATAATGTTCATCTGTGATAATATAGTAAGATAATCATATGTATAATGTTTATAATTTCTATGAATTTCAAGTAGGATTTGGATACTGTTAAGCGTAATCGATACTATAATTGTCTGCAATTATATTTTAATTAATATGTATATGTATAATGTTGCAAATTACAGCTACGTGAAACCAAGCAGGTTGACGATAATGAGTCGAAAAAGAAAATGTATCGCCATGCAATCACGGAGGCTGCTATATACTGTAACCATCAAAAGATGGTTTCGGACAAACAAGAATCTGATGTAAGGAATTGTCTTCTATGGATAATGTCAACTTAATATTCTATTGGTATTTTGCTTTTATACTTACTTGCAAACTGTCAAGAGTATTTCACTACAAAAAATAGTAGCATTAGGGACGAAGCTATTGTGACAATAACTAAAATGACCTCTAATATATTTTTAAAAACCAAAATGGCCTCTAATTATATTTTTAGCGGCAATATTTACCGCTAAAGATAAAGTTAATAGAGGCAAAAACAAATAATTTGCTACTAAAGGTATCTTTAAAGACGAACTTGTAGGGCCGACAAATAACGACTATTAACGGCAAAATTAAGATTTTTAGTGTTAAACTTTTTGCCGCTAAAGATACTATTTCTTGTAGTGTTTTTAAGCTATTATATATATATATATATATATATATATATATATATATGTTTATTACAAGGTGGTGTAAAGTGAGCTGAAACTTGAGCTTGAGCTTTCCTTTGGCAACAGTTCTTTTGCAATCAAACTGTAAAAGTTCTGTTTTTCACATTGTTATCTTCATCTACAATGTCATCTTCATCCGAACTGTCATCTTCTAGTTGTTTCTCCGCTTGTTCACTCCCTCAACTATTCGTAAATATTCTACACCTTATCACTTTCTTTTCTAGCAGAAATCTCTTTCTCAAGCTTCTTTTCATACTCCATCACAATATATTCTAGATGAGACTGTTTAAAACAATCAACAAAACTTTCATATAACTTACACGGATGCCAATAATAAAAACAAATGTACCTTCTCTTCATCTTTAGTGGAACCCTCCTTAATTTCAGCAGTTTCCGAAGAAACCTGATATCAAGTCAAACTATCATCAAACAAAGGACTGCATTAATCATATTATGCACTGGTTCCTAATTTATTGAATTAAACCATAAGTATACACTAATACTCATATGCACGGATTCTAGTTTACTGAATCATAAAGTAAATCATAATTTATGCACTTATTCCAAATTTAGATGGATTAGTACCTAAAAAGATTGGGTTCCATAAATAAAACACAACTGTAATTAAATTACCTGCGGTAACTGAGAGAGTTCATGCTTTAACATTTGAGCCTTTAACCAGATGGGATTAGCTCACTGGCCAGGGCCTTGGTCTACCAATCTAATGGTGCAGGTTCGAACCGAGTCAATGACTCCGAGTCCAAAGTGGCTCTCCTATGTAACCAAAAAAAACATTTGAGCCTTTAAAAAATCCTGCACCAAAATTCATTGCACCATCACTCAACAACAACATATAAAAATCGAAGTTACAATTTATAATTACTCTTTTAGAAGTTAGTTCATCAATTTTTGATTTCTTAGCTGCCCCAAGGATAATCTCATCATACTTGCGAGCTAATTCTCGCAAGCAATTCTCCAGCTCTTCGCCCGTACAAAAAAGAGGCATAATGGGGGTTTAGGTTATCGCGTAAAGAATAGAAAGTTAGTGCTGGAATTGCTTTTTTGGAAAAGCACTAAGTGCTTATAGTATTTTAAGAGTTTATTTATTTTGAAAAGTGTTTTTTCAAAAATTATCAAATTGGTGTTTCTTAAAAAACACTTAAATTAATTTTAGATTTCAAAATTATATTTAATAATTTTTTAAAATTTAAAATTTTATTCTAAAAGCACTTTTTTGCTCTAAAATAAACATTTCCAAACGAGCCCTTAATCAGCCGTTTCGGTTTTAGATAAAAATGAGTTATCATTAATAATAGTGGAATTTATTTGGGATTTTTTGCCAAAAAGGGTTTAAAAAGGATTTTTACCACATCAATTTATATAGTATAAATAATTTTAGGTGTTTTAAGGTGGAAAAAAATATGATTCAGACTAAATAGGAATAATTCTCACACATTACACCTTCACTAGGGGCGATTTTGGTGATTTTAATGGTTAAGGTTTTGGTTGAGCATATAGTCCGTTCATTTCTCATATCTTTTTGAAAAGTTCTAGGGCTAAAGGTTGTAGACGTGTTGGAGGGCTATTTTGGGCCATACAGATGGGTTCATGAAGGACGAAAACGTTTTTCCGTTTTTCCGACTAGAATCAGAGATAATGACAAGTACACGACGTAGCTTAGTCTCAATAGTAAGGGCTTATACAGCCACAACGAACGACTATCTTCTCCAGCATCCAATTTAACGAAGGAAAAGGTAGCGATCAAGATAAGGGTTTTGATTTGTCACACAATCAGAGATAAGAATGACTACGGCGCAAGGAGCGAGACCAAGGCGGCGAATACAAAAAATTGAAACGCAACGGGTAGGCTTTGGGGTTCGAATACGCACACGGCTGAGGTCAATTCAAACAGAGGATTTCGAAGATCTACATTGGATGAGAAATTCAAGCGGAGGAAGACAGAGTAGAGGGGAGCAAAAGGGAACAAGGGGCCATCTACTGATTAACGGGATCCAAGGTAAACAACACACACTACAGTCGGGGCATAAAGCGTTTAACACGGAGAAGAGTAATCAAACAGAGGTATATGTCAACGGGGAAATCACCTTTTGGTTCCGAAGAAATACAACAAGGGGCGATGAGTGCTTGGTATACATATTCAGAAAAACGGGGATACTATCTTCGTCACTAATACAACTTGAGCCAGTCCAATTTTTACAAATCTGCTCAATTGTGGAAACACAAGTGGGGAAGAGCAAACCAAGAAGAAGATGGAATGGAGAAGCATAGTAACTGGAATTCTAAAATGGGGAATGGAAGGACTAATGGAAGAAGGAGAGTAAAATACTTGGGGGATTGGAGTTGGGAAGATAGAATGATGGAACCAGACATAGTTGAAATATATGGGAAAGATTTTTGGGGTTAAGGGGCGTTTCAGGTAGGAGAAGTAATAAAGTGGATAACGTTGAGAGTAACTAGAGACAGAACAGAAGGAAAAAAATGTAGTCAATAAACTTCAAGACATCGGTTGAGTTGTCTTGGTGCAACAATGACTCTCAAACGTGACTCGAGGAGAAGATGGTAAGGATGTTTAATGATGTCTCCCTATTTGTGATGAATTAATCTATCTTGGAGACATCATTTTAGGTGTATTTATTAGGTTATATGTTGATTTTCCTGTGATATAGTACGCTTTCCTATTTCTTGTCTTGTCTTGATTTGATTATTTATTATTTTTAGAGCATATTGGGTTTAATTTGTTTATTTAGTGTGAAGATTTAAAGATATAGATAGGAATCGATAGATGCCAAATTAATTCTAAGAGATAAAGGAAAGAAGATATGCATTGAAATTGGAGATAAAGGAAGGAAAGGATAAGTATGGAAAGATAAAGTTGCCAAATAAATCTGAATTCCAGTAGCCACGACCATAAAAGTGGTCGTAACTCAAGATTGGCTATAAATTTGGAAGGATGGTCTAAATCAAAGTTATACAACTTTCCGAGACACAGTTTCGACATATGGAATGCGTAAAACGGAGTTGAAACAAAGAATTTATGGCCAAAGCAAAACAGCGGCAGATTATTACCTTTTCTATATTTTAGGGTTACGAATTTGAGTTGGGCTAGGAGTCGAAGTTACTTGTCTTCCACTCCAAGAAAATGAATTATTGTTTCCTATTATCTATAAATACACCCTTTAATCAGAAGAAACACACCTTGGCAAACCTTAAGCCAAGAGGAAGCTTACAACGAGAGAAGAGAAGTCTGGAAGGAGCTGAACACCACATCATGTCTTCACAAGTCTTCATATTTGTAATTGTTATCTTTTCTTTCTTTAGTATGAACTAAATAATTTTAGCTTGAGATTTAGCATATATGTATGAACCCTAGTTCTTGTTTTAAATCTATCTAATTTGGGATACCATTGTATTTAATTTGAATTCATGTTTAATTCGCTGATTATGTGCTTTGATTTATTGTTTGTTTTCCTTGCGGTGCGCAACGCATAGGATTACCTTAATAGTAGTTAGATGGTCGCCCGGAAGGGGTGTTTAACTATTGAAACACCACATAACGTTTAGCATGTGGAATCGGTTCTGACAAAACTAGCCTCACTAGATAATCACTAAGGTTTAATTCAATCATCAATCACCATTAGTAGGTAAGACTACACTTAGGACCCTGGTGGCGCTAGATAATCTTATTTCGGGTCTCCTTGTTGTTGAAAGCTCGTCGCCCTAGTTCGCTCTCCAGGGATAGGGAGGAATTTATAATCCTGATCATTGCAATTCTACATAATTCACCCTTACGTGTTTAGAATAAACAAGACTAGTGGGGATTACTTGCTAATTTCTCGAGATATTTCTCTTATTTAATTTTCTGTCTTGAATTTAGTTAGTTTAAATTCTATTTACAAAAACCAAACAAAAATCTCTTTAGTCTTTTATTCATTGCGTATTATTTACTCTAGCTTTTATATTTGCACTTGATAATTTGCATAAGTTCTCTCTAACTTTCGTAGTCTCTAAGGAACGAATCTTATTTATCAGTAAAACTTGCATACGTCATGTATACTTGCATAACCGTGCTAGCCCAAGGTGTCTACTTTTGCACTGATTTTATCTATTATTTTATCACACCTTAGGCGACACCATTTAACCATACACTTAATATTTTGAGTTGGCGTGCATACAGGTATCTAGGAGACGATAAAGACAATATTAAAATGATTGAGCCTAACAAAAACCAAAGGAGGCCTTTCAGCTCCTTTAGTGCGGTACACGTGGATTTTTTAACATTACTATTACCATCTCTAATTCTCTCTCATAAGGACATCTGGATTACGACTTAATCCAGAATCACCGCCTAAACAACAACTCTTACGAGAGTACCTATACATACAAGGTAACATTTGCTTTTATGCAAACTTTCTTTCAGACATCAAAACTTTAAAAGAATATCAACAATCTTCAAGAACATTTTCAACTTTTCTTTCCTTTTCATTCTGGTATTAACGCTCATTTTCTTTTGTCATCTTCTTCATATTACACTTCACAAATATCGTGCTATACTCACTCACGACACGCCCTCTAGATTTTCCAACTGGATAAATCAGAGGACATTGACATTGAAGTTCACAGTCTGGATACCAGGGTTCGCTGTGTTGATCATCACCGTAGAGAAGGGGTGCTAGTGGTTCATGGAATTGGTGTCAATAAGGTTATCTTACCTGGATTTAGGAAGATGGTGTTTGATTGATGGCTTGTGCGGGGTAATGTGAGGGTTTCAGAGGTTATAAACAACATGTTTAAGTTATAGATTGAAGACAAAATGGAGTATGATAGGTTATGGGGTTTAAGGCCAATTAATGCACTGGGATTACATGCGGGGTTTAGTAAAGGTATTGGTACTATGGGAGAACATTCATGTGAATCAAATTACTTAGCGGTGTGGGATTAGGTCAATGATTGGCCTTTATCCTGAATACAATCAACACCATCAAAGCCATCACTCGTGGCTTTGTGGACCTTGAAGATATCAACTTCCATGAAATGAACATGGCAATAGTCAGAACACTGAGATTTAGGGTTAAATTTAGGGTTTTGGACCCGATGTCAATGGGGGTGTACTTGAGACAAGAGGATGGTGTCAAGTGGGTTAACTTTCAATATGAAAACTTGGGCTTTTCTGTTTCGTGTGTGGTAAACTAGGACACAAACGAAATACATGCAAGGATCCAGCAAAGAAGGAGGGTTTGTCACCAATAAAACTAAGGTTCATGACACTCAGGGGCGGATCTAGAATGTCAACTCGTGGAGGGATATTATTTTGTTTTAGTAAAAGTAATGTATAAATTTTGAGTTGGGGAGGACTAATTTTTCAATTAAGGGGGTTGTAATTTTTTATTCATGTTTTTACCTATTTTTGGGCTAAATTGTACTGCTATCTCATAAGCTAGCGACCTGGCGTAGGTTGTAGCCAACCCCAGCCTACTCCTGGATCTGCCCATGCTTGAGAGACCACTTTTTGGGATAAGACGAAGAATCTGTGGGGACCTTAGCACTCACATTGAACCATTTTCGTGGAACAGGATGGAGGATAGTCCTTCCCCACCACCTGGGTGGGGCAGGGATGCTGAATTACGAACTAAGAGACGTAATGATAATTCTAGGGTGACAGAGAAACAGAGGGATGTAGATGAGTCAAATGGAGATGATGACAATGATATGGGGAGAGAAAGGTAGAGTAAAAAAAGAACTTTGAATGAAATAATCAACGAGTCAGTTCAGCAGGGAATGTCAGAAGTTATATGAGAAAGAAGGTAAGAAAACAGAACAAGATGAGAAAGAAGTAAACAAGGGTGTTGATAAAGAAGTTTTGGAAGAAGTTTCAGCTTAGGAGAAATTTGTTGATTCTATATTGGATATAATACTAAAGGTGTTGAAGAGTGACCAGAGTATAGATGATGACCTGTTGAGGAGGTCAAAGAGGAAATCACTAGTGAATTTCAAGCTTGTTGATGAAGAATTAACTGATGACCCTGACAGTGACTTCAATATACATGATGTGGAAGAGGTTGAGGTTGATGATGATGATGAAGTGTGAGTGATAATGAGTTACTTTCTGAAGTATTGAAGAAGAAGAAGAAGAAGAAGAAGAAGAAGAAGAAGAAGAAGGATTTATCTCAACAAAAGTCCAGGACTAGGGTTAATAACAATAAGTCAAAAAAGAGTGACAAGAAAATCAATGTGCATGATGGTGAAGAGCTTGATAATGATAAAGAACTATCTCAAAAATTGAAGAAGAAGAAATCAAAAGAATGTTGTTAAGAAAGATCAGAATGATATGTCACACTTAAAGACAAGGTGTAGGCCAAGTGTTAAAAAAAATAGAAGATGGTATTGGTCCCAGTGGTACCAATGGTGAAAGTTAAAAGAGAAGTGGCAGGCCTATGAGTAAATAAAGGAAGAGTAATGGTGAAGAAGATTCGACAAGTGATGAAGATTTTATGTTTGACAGTGACATTGATTTGAGTGAGGGTGAAACCGACCAGGATTACAACAAGTATATAGACAAGAAGGTGGAATGGGAAGGAGTGCGAGTTGAAGCTCATGATGATGATAATTCTGAAGGGGATAGTGATGAGCGTGCTAGTGAAACTGATTCAGATGAGTGTTTACAAGATTCTGATGAGTTAGACAACCAGTGATTTTGGTCCAAATGAAGAAGGGAAAACAAAATACCCTAAGAAAAAAAGGTCAAGTACACACTTTAGTTCCACTACAAAATGTGATGTTCTTCTCAACAACCTTTGTGAAAGCTATAACAATGATATAAAAAAATTCAGGTATTTATTTGTCTAACTACCCCTACACCATTACATATTTTGTCTAACTACCCCCTACACCGCTACATATTTGTTCTAACTACCCCCAACACCATTACATATCTACATGCCCCTAACTTTACTATTTATGGTGTAATTACTAGGGACAAGTCTGTCATTCTTATAATGGAGGGTCTAAGGGTGTATAGGAATGGCAACAAATCAGTTTTTTGCAAAAATATAAAAACCGTAACCATAACCGTTTATTTTATTAAAAACCTTATCCTAACAGTTTTAGCCATCGGTTACACATTTCAAAACCATAACCGCATTATTCGGTTTTGGTTTTTTTAAACGGTCTTGCGATTTTAACCATAATCAAATGATAATTTAATAAATATATTAATTTTCATAAAATCAAACCACACATATAAGAAAAATCCCCAAGATATATAAGATATTGTGTTGGTTTATTATTAAATTACATATTTATTATTTATTTGGTTGAATCTAGTATTTGGATTTTGGTTTTAAAATTTTAATATATCTAATTTTAACTAGATTATTATAAAATATGAAAATATATATGATAATAATCGGTTTCGGTTGTTTGGATTTATTTTTATCTAAAATCATAACCTAACGGTTTTAACCATCGGTTATAATTTTCAAAATAATAAGCTAATGGTTTTAACCACGGTTATATAATTCGGTTTTTATCGGTTCGGTTATCATCGGTTTTGGTTTTTAATCGTAACCATTGCCATCTCTAAGGGTGTATAACATGAAAAGACTTGAATAAAAGAGATCCTGGATGACAAAGTATGATGGTGACATCTGTCCTAAGATCAGACACCTGGTGAACAAAGCTAAAATAAACTGTGTGAAATGGCATACCATATTTTATAGAGAAATGAATTTTGAAGTGAGAAACCTGGAAACAGATTCTTTTGTTGTAGATTTGGATTTGTAGAGTTGTCTTAGCAAAAAGTGGGAGCTTTCTGGAATACCATACTATCACGATATCACATGTATTCAATTTTTTGGGAAAGATCCAGAGAAATATATGCATGAATGCTACAAATACGATACAGAAGTACAAATAATGAGAGTTGACATAAGTAGGCAGGCAACCCCGAAACCCATACGAAATATTTGTTCCTTATAAAATCATATTGGGAACCATAAGTTTTTTTAATTTTTTTTTTTATTTCACCTATTCTTTTTCTCTATTCTATTTCTCTTGTCTAGTTTTTTTCTATGAATGTGTAACCTAGTTTTTAGTTTGACGAAATTACCCTTTAGTCCATATAATAGCGGGGATTTACGGCGGAAAATGAAAAATTATATAACAAAAAGAAAACACATCTTCAGGCGCGCCCATTACCTCCGGCTCCATGAATTCGAAACTGGTCACCGATGACAAATCTGAGGTTTCGTTACTCCTTTATGAATTATTCTGTGAATAAATCTGTGATATTGATTATCGAGCAATTATTCTAACTCACTCAAGACACCAATTTTTGTTAAACAGATATTGATTTTTTGGGTTTTTTTTCCGTAATAACAGATGCAGGTAGCGAAGAGACGACGTATCAGTGAAAGTAGGAGCCCTATACACAGTTTTCTTCCGAATGAATTGATATTTATGATCCTCGTTTGGTTGCCTGCTGATGTGCTTTACAATGTAATGAGGTATGTTTGTAGAGAATGGTATAATCTTATTCAGTCCCCGGATTTTATTCATTCCCACCTTGAAAATTCAACAACTGGCCTCTTAATGAGAGAAAACTGTGGACAAAAGAAGACAAGGTTTAGTGTTGATGGTTGTGGTATTAAATTGAAGGAGCTAAACTTTAAGTGTATTAGTGGTATTTTTGCAAGTTGTAATGGGTTGGTTTTTGTACTTGGTCCTAGATTTGACAGAGATAGGTCCCCCTGTTCTTATGTTGCAAATCTTGTAACAAAACAGCAGTTGCCTCTCCCTCTAATTCCAGGTCCCATTGGTACACTTAGATGGTATTTGGGATATGTTTGTAGTTCTAAGGTATACAAAGTTGTACACCCAGAAGGAGACAACTTTTTAATATTAACTGTAGGTGTTGATAAGGCATGGAGGAAGCTTGATGTCACTCATTTAACATATTTATCTCAAAGCGTTATATTTAGTCCCAAATCTTGTGTTTGTATAAAAGGTTTATTGTATATGGTACTATATTCGGGCGTGCTACGTATTATGGTTTGTTTTGACATAGAAAGTGAAACTTTTACTGAGTTTTCTGTTCCGTCAGGAGAGAAATTGGACCTTATGAGATATAAACTTCTTAAGAGGGGGAATAGTCTTTGCTTGTGGAAGCAGCGAAATAGTTTATCATATAGATTTAAGTTTTGGTTGATGAAAGATCCACAAATTAGAGAATGGGAAAAGCTTATTATTAATTTAAGGGGTAAAAGGCATGTTATTGAAGAACTGTTAAGGTCTGGAAGCAGCCCCATTCAAGATCTTGTACCTTTTGGGTGGTTGCGAAATGGAGAGTTATTAATGTTAGGATCATCATATAAACTAATATTTTATTACAACGTTAAAACTCGAGAAATTTATCAACATGAAGAGCTTAAAAAGAATCCAAATTATGAGAGTATTTATGAATCTCTTGCTCATGTTGACACCTTGGTTCCCATCAACAATTTGTCTTTGGAAATTCCTCCACGTGATACCTTTATATGTAGAGATGAAGTTTACTCAAAAGATATCATGAGAGCTGAATTTGAGTTTGAGTCTGTGGATACGAAGAAACCAGATGATGAGGTGGATGATGATAATAATGATGATGATGATGATGAGGAGGAGGAGGAGGAGGAGGAGGAGGAGGAGGAGGAGGATGAGGATGATGATGATGATGATGACGACGAGGATGACGATGACGACGGTGATGACGATGATGATGATGATGACGATGATGGTGATGAGGATAGTGATAGTGATAGTGATAGTGATAGTGATGATGATGATGATGATGAGTTACTACTCATCTAATTTATTATTGTAATCATCTTCTTTCTTTTCTAGTTTTTAACTGAAGCATTGTACTCTCTCACCTTTACCAGCTTATTTGTACTTTTATATTTATGAAAAGTACTAATTTATTCTTGATTGTTTCGTAACTCAAATTGGTAGACTTGTTGTCCTAGGCCATTCCTTCTATTCCAGTTGGGAAGGTTATGACTTTTATTTTACTTCTTTGTCATCTTGTTATAGATAATAGTAGGTTATGTCTCAAAATAATAATTCAGGAAAGAAATGAGAAATTATATAATTGATCCATTTAAAATCTACTTTGGAGGCGATAATAAGGTAAGCAACATTACTTGTTAGTTTGTATTCAGGATCATTTAGTACCCTTTTATACCTGGCCTTATTCTATAAGAACGCACAGTAACATTTTGGGTTCTTTTAAACCATGTTTTTTTTTTTTTCGTTACAAGGGAGATCCAAAACAGGATCGTGGAGTAGTCAAATAAAAGCCCGAAACCTAGTCCAATACATCACTAGCTAGACCCGGACTGTAGATTAATCTAGGAGTTTTCCAACCTAACCGATCACGCGTGATAATGCCCCAAATGTCATCCGGAGGATCGGTATATTTTAGTAACCGCTCCATTTGTGCCACTCCTAGCTTTGCGAGCCAATCAGCACAGGAATTACCCTCTCTGTAAATACTCCTCAACTTAAATGATGTGTTTCTGTTGAGAATTTGTTTGATCTGATGAATCCACACAGCCATTGATCCTCTCCCGCAATCCGCTTGGCTAATAATGTCCAATACCTCTCTCGAATCGATCTCTACCTCTACTTCCTTCAAACCCAGTTCTTCCGCCATGCTAAGACCTTGACTGAGTGCGATAATTTCGATACCTGCTATTATTTCACACTCTATCTTCATCGAAAAACCACTCACCCAGTTACCTTCCCCATCACGAATCACTCCTCCACCTCCTCCACAATTGCGCCACTTGTTAAGACTCCCGTCCGTGTTAAGTTTAAAGCCACACTTCGGTTTTTCCCACCCTACGAAGTAGAGTTGTTGCTGTCCACTGATCTTCCCTCCCGGACCCTTGCCCCATACTCTCGAGAAGCTAGTAGCATGAAACAAAGCCTTCCGAATTAACGCCTTAACTGCTGGAAAGGCCTCGCCCCTGAATACCATGTCATTACGAGTCTTCCAAATTGAATCGATTATAGCGCCGAAGAAAACGCTCCATGGTATTCCTGCATAAACTCCCTTACTTGCTAAATTCTTATTCCACCAGCACCGCCCTGAATTCCCTCGCCCTGCCGAACCTGTATCATCAGTTCCAACAAGTACAGTACTTACACCAACATGTGGCTGAGAAACAAAAACAACCCCAGGCGCTGGACCATAATGAGGCTGCTCTACCGATATTCCAGGCTGTTCCAAAGCATTAGCTCGATGGTGAGCTAGCTCAGGTATTTCCAAAACAGTCCTCAAACTTCCATTATTTACCACTGAAGCCCCTGAAGTTACATTCGCACTGCAACCCACAAAATCAGAGGCCATCGATCTGCTCATCCCCTGGTCTTCATCCACATGCCCCATATTTCTCATAATTGCACTCCTGGTCCTTGATGCAGCCGTAGTAACAAAATTCCCAGGAGACCTGTACTGATTTTCCGTCACTCCCATACACTCCTTCCCATTAATCTCGTCTTTAAAAATCCTCCACAGGTCACGAATCTTACTACAATCTCTGAATATATGCAGCGCATTCTCTTCACACACTCCACAGAACGGGCAGGCCCCAGAATCAATAATCCCTCTCACACACAAATTGCCACCAGTAGCTAATCTTTCATGTACAGCACGCCAAATCAAAATTCTAATCCTTTGTGGACACTTTAATTTCCAAATATTACCCCACTTAAATGTAGCTTGCGTCTCGTTTCTTTCGACCTCCCAAAAAGCCGATTTTGTAGTATATACACCATGTACCTCCCTTGTCCAAGCTAAATGGTCTCTATTTTCCATATCACTCTTTAACACGACACTAGTAATTTCCAAAAGCTCCGAAGTCGGTAATAGATGCTGAAAGGCATCCCAATTCCAAGAGCCATCTTCCAACACGTAGTCTCGAACTCTCCTAGTACGATCATCTACCTCCACCAACCCAATCGCATGGTCAATCAACGGGCTATTCCCTACCCAAACATCCAACCAAAAACACACCTCCCTCCCATTGTATAAGAGCCATCGGGATCCCCGTCTAACTACGGCAATACCTTCCACGATGGCTCTACTAATCCTCGAATCCGTATTTTTAGAATGATAATGTAGTAAATTCGAATTAAAGTATTTCTGATTCATAATAATTGACCAGATAGTATGATCATCATTTATAACTTTCCATCCCAACTTACCCAATAGTGCTCTATTCAGGGGCGGAGCCATGCATACCCCAAGGGGGTCCATGGCCCCCCCTGACTTTTAAAAAAAAAAATTTACTACTTAATTAAAAAAAAATAAAAATAATTATAGTTATTTATTACCCCAAAATTTTATAAAATCGTCTTTTGGCCCCCCCTAACTTTTAAAATTTATTTTATTAACCTTATAATTATATTATTTATAGAATAATTCATTTAAAAAAAATTAATATTAAGATTTATAGTGCAATGTTTCTTTAATATAAGACTTATAGTGCAATATTTACCTAATATAGGATTTATAGTGTAATTTTGTAAAATATAAGGACTTTATTTTACTGTTTTACTTAATATAAGGACTTATTTTGCACATAACTCGAAAAAAAAAATTTTCGGGGGCGTTGCCCCCGAACCCCCTTGGCCCCCCCTAGTGATTAATCCTGGCTCCGCCCCTGGCTCTATTCATATCTACCGCATAACGAAAACCAAGACCTCCCATGATTTTAGGCTTACATAGGTCTTTCCACGCAATCCAATTAATACGCCTCTAATCCGCCGTGTTACCCCAAATAAAATCCCTTCTAATCTTGTCGATCTCTTCACAAATATAGATAGGCAATCTCTCCACTTGCATGATGTACATAGAGGCCGCACTAAGCACCGATTGAGCTAGCGTAATGCGTCCCGCAAGTGACAATACATTACCTTTCCATCTTGCTAACTTGCTTCGTAAATTATTGATGAACTCCCCATAGAAACCACGGGGTCTTCTTGCCGAAAGTATAGGAACTCCAAGATATTTACCCAATCCATTACATCTTTTATATCCACTCCTCGCCTCGATATATGATGCCACTTCCTCTTCTACATTCTCCAAAAAGTAAATCAAAGACTTATCTTTACTAATTGTTTGGCCCGCATCCTTGCAAAATATGTCCAGAGTATCCTGCAAAATATCAAAATTACGAATAGATACTTCCGAAAATAAAATAAGGTCATCGGCGAAAAAGATGTGAGATATAGGAAACCCCCCTGAAGTAAGTCGGATAGGCTGCCAATCATGATCCTCTACCCGTCTCTGGATGAGACGCGATAGCCGCTCCATGCATATAACGAAGAGATAAGGCGATATGGGATCACCCTGTCTAATACCCCTCTCCGGTTTAAAGGGCGTTAAAGGGCTACCTCTCCAAAGTACACTCAACTCATTATCACTCATTCCTTGCAATATAAGTGACACCCACATATCGGGAACCCCTAGCGACTCTAGTGAATCCCGAATAAAATCCCATCGCACTTTGTCATATGCTTTAGCTAAGTCCACCTTGATTGCCATATATTGCTTCCTACCCTTAGCATGCCGAAACAGATGATCCATCTCACTCACCAATACCACATTATCAATAGTAGATCTTTGCGGCAAGAAGCTACTTTGGAAAGGTCCAATGTAATTCGCAAGAATAGGTCGCAACCGATTTACCAAAACTTTCATACAAACTTTATAACAAACATTGATCAAGCTAATCGGTCTAAACTGTGATATGCTTTCCGGATTAGTAAGCTTGGGAATGAGGTGAATCAAAGTCCCCAAAACCTCTTTCGGAAAGCGTCCTATCTGAATGGCGCTTCTGATCATATTTGTCACTGTAGGGCCCACAATATCCCAGCACTTTTGATAAAAACCCGCTGTTAACCCATCCGGCCCAGGGGCCTTATTCGGATCCATCTGGAAGATAGCTATTCGCACTTCCCCATCCAGAATGTTCTCCTTTAAAGCCTCTATATCATGGTCTTCGAAGAGAGGTAGCCTAGGTAACATAAACTGTGACTGTTCATTCTCCTCTAGGGAGAAGAGGCCCTCGAAAAAGCTACGAACCCAATTACCCTCTCTGTCCATGTCCTCAAACCAATTACCGTTACCATCCCGTATTCGGAACTCACCACCCCGCTTGGACTTGATCTGTGCCACCCTATGATAATAAGCCGTATTTCTCTCACCCGAGTTGACGCGCTCCGTGTGAGCTCTCTGAAACCATAACATCTCTTCCTGTTCGAGAAGACTTTCGAACTCCCTACGAAGCCTTTTTTCCAACTCAATCAATGAAGAATTATATTTAATTTGTAAAGCTCTTTGGATACCGGCTAGTCTCGCTAGAAGCCTACTCTTTCGCCGAAAAATGTTACCGAAACAGTCAAACTTCCACACCTGTAAAGCCTCTTTAATTCGTGATATATTAGTACCCAAAGACTCCTCTACTGTTCGCCAGTTATTCGTCACCAAATCTCTAAACCCCTCATGATAACTCCATGCCGATTCGAATCTAAACCGCCGCGTTCTCGAAACAGGGGGCGCCCTTCTGCCAATATGTACAATGATGGGTGTGTGATCCGAATGGACACGCGGAAGATGTTGTGCCCTGGTAATTCCGAAAGTATCAATCCACCGTTGGTTACCATACGCTCTGTCCAACCTCTTTAGAAGCCTTAACCCCGTATTCCAAGAGTCGCTCCACGTGAACCTCGGCCCCTCGAAACCCAAGTCTAATAAACCACTGTTATCTCTCCATCTCTCCACTGTTATCTTTTAAACCATGTTATAGCACGTTTATATTATGTCAGCAGAAGGATTACTTTAACAATCATTTTCCTATTTGGTTTGTTAGATTAGGATTTTTGAGACTCAATTATTATTACTATTGTTATTTCATGTAACTGCAATCTTGGGATTCTTACATATCATTTGCGAAAAACTATCTAGGTGATCCAAAAAGAGAACTTTTAACAATTTTATGTTCCGGTGACCATTTTCATAGTCGAGTAGCCAGTAGTTTATTTCTGGGCTTTAGTTAATCTATCGCGATACGAACATATAACAGGTAATCGTGTCCTAATTCCGTTTTATCCTGGAAAGGTGATTCGAGCCCCTTTTAAAAAAGTATAAACTCTAAAGGATAATGGTGCAAATATTATTAAATGAAACAGAAACGGTTTGTGGGATTGTCCCTGAACAATCAGACAAGGGTTAATTGATTACAACTAGTTGGAATTATCAAGGGATTGACATACCCTTGACGCAAGCAAGACTCGTGAACACCGCTGTTTGTTATAATCCCGAGATAATTTTTCTTTTCGAGACTAAACAAAATTCTACTTTGTTATTGTCTTTAATTAAATATGAAATCAATTGCATATGAGAATCCTTGTGGTAAATCGGAAGGACTTGCATTGTTTGTGGGGATTATATCAACATGAATGTCCTCTCTTCTATGAAAAACATAATTAACTATTCAAGTTTAGTCACTGATGTGAGTTTGGTCTATTATACTTTTGTTTATGGACCGCCTAAAGATGGAGACAAACTGAATACCATCAATAAATTATATGCTTGAAACCTAATGCGTTCAAACCTTGGTGTATGATAGGCGACGATTAAGTTATTTATTTTTGCGTATGAGAAATTAAGGGGTGGGGAAACCACAGATGATCATAAAATGAATTTGTTTAACGACTTTAGTAACAACAATAATCTTTCTGATATCCATTCTAAGAGGTGCAACAATTCTTGGTCAAATAGTTGGCAAAATAGTGGCCAAAAGTAGGAAATTCTAGATAGAGCACTCGTAATCATGAGTGGCTTTTCAAATTTCCAAACACCTGACTTCCCTTCTCGCGACTATAGGGTTGGATCATTCAACCTTGTCCTTTTTCCTTCGAATGACTTACATGAGAAATAAAAGCGTTTCTATTTTGACAAAAACTGGATAGAGAACCCTACCTATAAGTCCATTATAATTCAAATTTAATTGGTTGTTCAAGAATTATTAAAAAGGATCACAAGATTTGCCTTAAAAGATTGGATGCTCTCCCTTTCTGGGCCCGGAAGAGAACACACAGTAATAAATTTCATATCACCAAAGTTATGGATATTCGTATAGGTGAAATATCATGCAGTCTATAACCTATACGAGGGTGGAATGGATTTCCCTAGAAGCTTAGATCCTTAAAATGGATTTCCATGAAACACGGTAAGGTGAATTATACATTGTGTTTTAGGAAGTTTTGGTTAATGGGACCTTGGTGTTCTTTTAGATGATATAAAATGGTCATCGATGAAATAATAGAAATAAAGAAAACAAACTAGCCATAGTTTTATCATCATGTAACATGGTGATATAGTGTCAAGGATTACAAATATCCAGCATACCAAACTTCAAAAGTAGCTACTTGACAAATTTTGATAGTTGCAAAAAGAAAATAAATAAGATGTAATTTTGTACCACATAAAAAAATACTTACATACTGCTTTAACACCATGAAAGCACTTGATCAACGATGACTCCGGAGATAGGACCCTACAATTGAAATAATAATGTCAAACTCGGGGATACATACTGTAGTTGGTCCTTATTTTTGTATATTGTGAAGGTTAATCTAGCAAAACTTATCTTTATTTCAATTCTATATCTTTCGATCATTATAACTAGCTAGTTTTATCGTTACTAAAAAGCAACCTTTATACAGAACTTTTACAGTTTGATTTCATTGGGAAATCATCCGTCCACTATGCGAAAGAGGTTTCCGTTCATAAACGTGTATTTGAGGCTATACAGAATTTTTGCATTGGTTTGTAAATTTAGTTTCAATTGTTGCTAGTGTTTACTTTATAAGTGATTTCTCATGATATATAAAAAAAATTCAGGGAAAAGCAAGGGAGAAAGTATATTTGAAAGCATAGATTCACAGAAGCTAAATAAGTATCTCAAGAAGCTGATTCCAGGCCTCACATCAAAGGTCTTCCGAACATGCAATGCATCGATCATCTGTGATAATAGAGTAAATAACACTTTTGCCCCCTGGGTTTATACGCTATTGACAGGTTGCCCCCTAACTCTTAAAATGCGCCTCGATGCCCCCTAAGATTTAGTTTTGTGACCCGTTACCCCCTACTGCGTGTTCCGTCCATTTTTCACCGTTAAAAGTGACGTGGCATTTCCACGTCACATTTTTTTTTTAATCCAGGTGTTAATTGCGTTTTTAATTAATTTAAACCTTATTTTTAACAAGGGCAAGATGGGGAATTCACTAATGGCTATCCTATATATACCCCAAAAACACTTTAACAACTTAACTTAACAAAAACGAAAATCAAAAGGAGAAAGAGGGTTCGGTTTGGGGAAGAACTCGAAGAACACCAAAACCCTAGCTTTCTACAGTAATTCGCGTCGAAACCTCCCAATACCTTCAACGTTGATGCCGATGTAGCCCCTTCAAGCCGATAGCGCTGGTTCTTCTTCGCACTACAGTTCCCAAGTCCCGTATTGCAGATGCAAGAAATTAGCAAGGCTTCATACCTCTTGGACAGATACGAATCCTTGCAGGAGGTTTTACAGGTGCATGTATTGGGGGTGTTCAATGGATTGCAAGTTCTTCATGTGGTTGGATGAGCCATTGCCGGAGGCTACTAGTTCGATAATTCGAGGGCTTCTTTTTAAAGATTCCAATCACTGTCTTGAGAAAGATGCAATGGAGACGAAGATGAACTTGTTGGTCTCTGATTTTGGTGATTTGATGCATTTAGAGAAAAAAGCTTTTGCAGATTGGAAGCTCGAACATGCGAAAGTCAATGAACTGAACAAACAGTTGGTGGAATTGCAAGAAAAAGAACAAGTTGCCTCAAAAGATTTGAAATTTGAGCGTGTGAAAGTAACTGTCTTGGAGAATGAGGTGCAACGTCTTAACATATCGATGGACACTGTAACTCGGGAAAACAAGTTTCTGAAATGGACCTGCTTCATGATTATATACCTCTTCCTCTCCATTTTGTCTTGTATTAGTTTGTCAAAGAATTAGAATGTTGTTGGAGGTGTATTTTGGTGTAGCCTGAGAGATGTAGCAGGTGGTTGCAACTGATGGTGTTTTGTGTTTGATTGATCAGTTTGTTGAAGTTTGCAGCTGTTGGTGTTTTGTGTTTGTTTTATCAGTTTGTTGAAGTTCTAAATTTGGTGTAATGTGTTAGTTTTAAGCTTTGTTTGTAATTGACTGTGTTTAACTAAAGTATTTGGTTTTAGTTGAATTGGATTATGAAGTTATTGCGGTTTATTTAAGTTGTGTTTTACTGTGCAATGAATATAGTATAGAAAGAAACACTTAATGGACAATAGAATCTAATGCAATCTAAAAAAAGTAGATAAAGATAACAATAAAGTGCTGGCATTACATAGACCATAGCAAAAAAAATATTCAAAGCATCCACTTGTGCACTAGCATACAAAACACCACAGACCTGCAATAAAGGCCTTACCAACAAAAAAACAGTATTTAAATACCACCTACACCTCATACTAGAAACCCTTAACAACCACAACCTTGCTGTGTGAAGATCTACTTTTACACAAAACAGTTGTCACAAAACACAGAAATTTAAAACACTCAAATCTGCAGAATTCTTCAATCTTTAGCTTCTTTCCTAGTTTTTACTGAAGAACTGGTGGCTGCTTTCCTCAAACGAAGTGCTTCTGCAACAGTTACATACTTTGGATCACCCTCCCTCATTACCACCCCCTGTTTATGCTGCATTACGCGCCGCTTTTTCTCTGGTTGTCTTTTGTCTCCTTCCTGGTAGAATGATAAAGAAGAAGTTAAGCATTCTGTAGTATGTAATGGTGTTAAAAAATCAACACATGGCTAACCTCAGGTAAACTCCTTTTTGAACCTGATTCTGCTGGTGGTTTATCATGTTTGAACCTCACCTAAATGGTAAACAAATAAAAGCATTTAATAAAGGTATCTGCAGAAGGTCTTTTTAGCAAAATTTTGTAGATCCAGGGGGCATTTAGTCACTGAAATAAAAGTCTAAGGGGTAGTTAGTCAAAACTTTATATACTTACCCCTGGGATGTTCCTTAATGAAATCTTCTTTTTTTGCTTAAGGGGGGCTTTCTCCTTTGGTTTGTCTATGCAAATCTGCTCACTTGTTTTCTCATTTTCATTTGTTTGTTCATCCCCAACATTTTTATGCTTTGCTTTTTCCAATAGTTCTGTCAACTTTTCCATCTTTACAATCTGCGTAAACAAAGTAAGTTATAGGGGGTAAGTAGTCAAAACATAAACATTTATAGGGGGTAAGTTGACAAAACATAATAAGTTATAGGGGGTAAGTAGTCATAAACCATAACTTTAAAGGGGGTATTAGTACTAACCTTTAAAATTGATTTAGGAGGATTAGTAGTAGTCTTCTGTTTTTGTTTCCCAGATTCATCAACCTGTAATCATTATTCACATAATACAATGTCTTATAAACATAAACTAATGCAAAAAATAGTTTCTATTTCAATAATAATGACCTCTAATGGTGATATAGGAGCAACAGAAGTATTTCCCTTTTGTGTCCCTGGTTCATCCTCCTCTAACGATATAGGCATTGTGCTTGAACCTCCTGAAATTGTCTTCATTCCTTGATCCTTAATTCTACTGCTTTGGCGTATTGGTTTTTCCACTGCTTTGTCTGGTATGCGCATCTTTGGTCTGGACTTAGGTGGACTATTAACTACTGGCTCATCCGATCTGTGTACTGGAAAGCGCATCTTTGGTCTGGATCTGTGTGATGAATTAACACCTGACTCCTGTGATGTTTGTCCTGGTAAGCGCATCCTTGGTCTGGATCTAGGGGGTGAGTTAACACCTGAATCCTTTTCCTGAGGTAAGCGCATCTTTGGTTTTGAACCTCTGGTTGTCTTAGCAATTGGCTTTTTCTCTTTGTCTTTCTCACCAACTGTATCTTTTTTTGTCATAGTAAAATTTTCAGGCTCAGTTGGAGTAGATTGGGGGTTAGAAGGAGCAGAGGGTTGGACTTCTAACTCATCAAACATTTTGTTAATCATCTCATCTGGGGTCTCATCCACAGCTGCATTAACACCAACACCCCTACCATCAGCTACACCATCTTCCATAACTTCATTATCACCAACACCCCTACCATCAGCTACACCATCTTCCATAACTTCATTATCACCTTGAATATCCTCTAATCCTACTGTTTCCTGTTCTGTAGTACTTAAATTTGCCTTACATGACCTTTTGTTATGGCCTTCTCCCTTGAAAATTGCACATTTATGTGAAGTACCTTTTAGTAACATCTTTTGAACACCTTCAGATGTTCTTTCTTTCCTCCACTTTTTAACTTGGTCCTCATCTGCCTCCTTAGTTCTTGCCCTTTTAGGTCTGCCAACCAACTTAAAAGCTACTGGAGGTTCTACACTTACAGGCCTTGTACTAGGCCACATCTTTGGTCCATTTATTGGGTATATCATTGGTGTATAAGCCCTCATCAGTAGTTGTTTCAATTGCTACAGTACTTCCAGGGTTACTTCTTCTAATTCTGCTGCATAATCAAAAAGCTTTTTGTATTGATCCTTGTATTCAGCCTCAATCATGCTTTTTGCAGACTTATATGCCCTGTAGCATGTTCTGGTACTAACATTAACTGAATAATCCCGATGCACTAACTGTTGAAAGTCACTCACATTACTGTAGAGGTTCAATCTTATCATATCTTTAAAAGTATTTGCCAAGAACTTTGCAGTAACATGCTTATGGTTAAGGTTTTTACCACAACTATGTTTATTACATAAACTCATTATCACCAGCCCACCAACCTTTTCTTTATGCGATGCATATAAAAACCACCCACATCCTGCTCCTTTGCAAACAACTCTAATCCGATTCCAATCGTTCTTCACAAACTTAATGTTGACCACCTTTCTTATAGCATGTGTTCTTACTACTTGTCTAAGATCAGAGGCATTCGCAAATGTCAATCCTAAAACAAATCTAGGCTTCTGCATATCTATACTCGGCTTAAATAGGGGGTATTTCATCTTTTTCTTGCGCAACTTTTTATTTTTTCCTTCTTCATCTGTACCAGAAGAAGAACTAGCTGTACTCAGATCTTTGGAATCATGTATATATTCATCCGAATCTGTCCCACCACCAACATCATCACTATCGCCTTCAGAAGCATCTGCATCATCATTTTCCACATTCATTCTATCCACTTCCACATCCGCGTCAATGAATATATTATAATCCTGGTCGTCATCACCCTCACTCAAATCGATGTCGCTATCTATTATATAATCGTCATCAGTTGTTGATTCTTCATCCACATCTTCATCAGGTTCAGACACCTTCTTTTTCTTTTGTGAACTTTCTTTCCTACAACCTTTATTGTAACTCTCTCGTTTGGTACCACTAGGGCCCACTCCATCTACTCTTGTTCTTTTTATACTAGCCCTAGTCCTTTTCTTGTTACCTACTGTTTCTGTTTTCTTTACTTGTGAACTGGTTTGTTTCTTCTGTTGTTGTATAACCAACTTCTTCTTATTTATGACATTAGCAAGTAACTCATTATCACTGAACTCCTCATCCACATCCTCATTATCCCTATCTGAGACCTCAATGTCACTGATGTCACCATCCACATCTTCTTCACCATCAGCTTTCTTAATGACATTATCCGAGTCATCTGTTAGGACTTCGTCTCTAAGCCTGAAAGGCCTCAATGGAGATTTATGTTTGGAACTCCTCGTAGTCACATTATCTTCAGTGTTCAAAGCTTTCAACACTTTATCCAACATATCATTAACAGACTTCTCCTTCTCTCCTATATCAGAGAGTTGTTCTTCCAAACTGTCATCCCCTTCCTTCTCATTAATATGTGTGCTTTGTTCTTCAGAAACAACCTGAAACATTGAATGAAATATTTAGGGGGTAAGTTGTCAATCATATGAAATAGTAAGGGGTAAACTGTCACACAACCTTTGTCCCGTCTTTGAAATTCTGGACTTCTTCTTCAACATTTCTATCATCCACTTTAGTATGGACTTCATCAGTAGTCTGAGCTACTTCTTCACCATCAACTACTTCCTCTTTTTCACCTTCATTATTATCACGAGTATGAGCTCCTTCTTCAGAAACAACCTGAAACATTGAATGAAATATTTAGGGGGTAAGTTGTCAATCATATGAAATAGTAAGGGGTAAACTGTCACACAACCTTTGTCCCGTCTTTGCAAGTCTGGACTTCTTCTTCAACATTTCTATCATCCACTTTAGTATGGACTTCATCAGTAGTCTGAGCTACTTCTTCACCATTAACTACTTCCTCCTTTTCACCTTCATTATTATCACGAGTCTGAGCTCCTTCTTCAGAAACAACCTGAAACATTGAATGAAATATAAAGTTAAAGAACTGAAAGGGGTAAACTGTCAAATGACTTTCTACCTTTAAACCTTCTTCTACAACTTTGTTTTCCTCTAAACTTTTCGCATCATTACAGTTTTGAACTAATTCTTGTTCATCTACTTCTACGTCATTAACATTAACTTCTTCTCGCTGCTTAACTGTTTCTTCATCCTTGTTCCACGTTAGTAACAAAGGCATGAAGATGGGAGATTGAAGAACTTGGGCATCATGACCTATGGGATTATTAACAACATAAAGGTCCACAGTTACGTTGTTGTCTACGATTCTACACATCTCCATACCTTTGTCCTCTCTATCTAAACATACTAAACCATCAGGTAGATTTTCTCCCACTTATAAATAATAAACATCAGAGTAACAAATTACACCCAATTTCGAAAGAATTTTCCTAAGAACTGGTATACTAAACTTGTCATAATGACAACCATTTACATACTCAATGCTCACTTCATGATAGTAACTCTTATCTTCATTAAAGAACCCACCAAAGTGAATCTTTAGTGCGAATTTATCTGTTAAACAAGCAAAATTGAATAGATTAGTTACCAAATACATTAAGAATCACAAAATGGAAAAACAATTATCACACTACGGCTATGGTAACCGAATCCCGTAAAATCTGCTATTATTACTAAGAAAATCCCTCAATCCACGCGTGATATCTATGTATGTAATAAATTTAGTACAAAACCCTATATTTTCGGGTTAAAGGATCTTAGCCAATGAGCAAGGATTTAGGGTTAATAAATAAACCCACTTACTCCATTGATTTGCCTGCGCCATTGATCTTCTTCAAAGCACACGAACTTTGCTTTTCTGGGTTTGGATTTGGTGTTCGTCGAGTTCTTCACAAAACCCGCGCTCCTTGGTTTTCTCCTTTTGATTTTCGTTTTTGTTAAGTTAAGTTGTTAAAGTGTTTTTGGGGTATATATAGGATAGCCATTAGTGAATTCCCCATCTTGCCCTTGTTAAAAATAAGGTTTAAATTAATTAAAAACGCAATTAACACCTGGATTAAAAAAAAATGTGACGTGGAAATGCCACGTCACTTTTAACGGAGAAAATGGACGGAACACGCAGTAGGGGGTAACGGGTCACAAAACTAAATCTTAGGGGGCAACGAGGCGCATTTTAAGAGTTAGGGGGCAACCTGTCAATCGCGTATAAACCCAGGGGGCAAAAGTGTCATTTACTCGTGATAATATAGTAAGATAATCATATGTATAATGTTCATCTGTGATAATATAGTAAGATAATCATATGTATAATGTTTATAATTTCTATGAATTTCAAGTAGGATTTGGATACTGTTAATCGTAATCGATACTATAATTGTCTGCAATTATATTTTAATTAATATGTGTATGTATAATGTAGCAAATTACAGCTACGTGAAACCAAGCAGGTTGAGATCGATAGTTGGCCTAGTGGTTAGGTTACTTCGCAGAGACCAAGAGGTCATGGGATCGAATTTCATTGGAGTCATTTACTCCGAGTCTAAAGTGGCTCTCTCATGTATGAAAAAAAAAACCAAGCAGGTTCACCATGATGAGTCGAAAAAGAAAATTTATCGCCATGCAATCACGGAGGCTGCTATATACTGTAACCATCAAAAGATGGTTTCGGACAAACAAGAATCTGATGTAAGGAATTGTCTTCTATGGATAATGTCAACTTAATATTCTATTGGTATTTTGCTTTTATACTTACTTGCAAACTGTCAAGAGTATTTCACTATAAAAAATAGTAGCATTAGGGACGAAGCTATTGTGACAATAACTAAAATGGCCTCTAATATATTTTTAAAAACCAAAATGGCCTCTAATTATATTTTTAGCGGCAATAGTTACCGCTAAAGATAAAGTTAATAGAGGCAAAAACAAATAATTTGCTATTAAAGGTATCTTTAGAGACGAACTTGTAGGGCCGACAAATAACGACTATTAGCGGCAAATTAAGTTTTTAGTGTTAAACTTTTTGCCGCTAAAGATACTATTTCTTGTAGTGTTTTTAAGCTATTATATATATATATATATATATATATATATATATATATATATATATATATATATATATATATATATATATATATATATATATATATATATATATATATATATATATATATATATATATATATGTTTATTACAAGGTGGTGTAAAGTGAGCTGAAACTTGAGCTTGAGCTTTTCTACGGAAACAGTTCTTCTGCAATCAAACTGTAAAAGTTCTGTTTTTCACATTGTTATCTTCATCTACAATGTCATCTTCATCTGAACTGTCATCTTCTAGTTGTTTCTCCGCTTGTTCAAGCCTCTCCTTTAGTTGTTCAATTTCCTGTAAAAAAAAAGAACTTAAAGATATTCAAATCACTCCCTCAACTGCTCGTAAATATTCTACACCTTATCACTTTCTTTTCTAGCAGAAATCTCTTTCTCAAGCTTCTTTTCATACTCCATCACAATATATTCTAGACGAGACTGTTGAAAACAATCAACAAAACTTTCATATAACTTACACGGATGCCAATAATAAAAACAAATGTACCTTCTCTTCATCTTTAGTGGAACCCTCCTTAATTTCAGCAGTTTCCGAAGAAACCTGATATCAAGTCAAACTATCATCAAACAAAGGACTGCATTAATCATATTATGCACTGGTTCCTAATTTGTTGAAGTAACCATAAGTATACACTAATACTCATATGCACGGATTCTAGTTTACTGAAATCATAAAGTAAATCATAATTTATACACTTATTCCTAATTTAGATGGATTAGTACCTAAAAAGATTGGGTTCCATAAAAAAAACACAACTTACCTGCGGTAACTGAGAGAGTTCATGCTTTAACATTTGAGCCTTTAAAAATCCTGCACCAAAATTCATTGCACCATTACTTAACAACAACATATAAAAATCGAAGTTACAATTCATAATTACTCTTTTAGAAGTTAGTTCATCAATTTTTGATTTCTTAGCTGCCCTTTCTTCAATGATAATCTCATCATACTCGCGAGCTAATTCGGCTCGCGAGCAATTCTCCAGCTCTTCGTCCGTACAAAAAACAGGCATAATCGGGGTTTAGGTTATCGCGTAAAGAATAGAAAGTTAGTGTTGGAATTGCTTTTTTGGAAAAGCACTTAAAAGTGCTTATAGTATTTTAAGATTTTTTTTGATTTTGAAAAGTATCAAATTGGTGTTTCTTGAAAAAAAAAACAGTTAAAACAATTTTAGATTTTAAAATTATATTTAATAATTTTTTAAAATTTAAAATTTTATTCTAAAAGCACTTTTTTGCTCTAAAATAAGCATTTCCAAACGAGCCCTTAATCATCCGTTTCGGTTTTAGATAAAAATGAGTTATCATTAATAATAGTGGAATTTATTTGGGATTTTTTGCCAAAAAGGATTTAAAAAGGATTTTTACCACAACAATTATATAGTATAAATAATTTTAGGTGTTTTAAGGTGGGAAAAAATATGATTAAGACTAAATAGGAATAATTCTCACACATTACACCTTCACTAGGGGCGGTTTTGGTGATTTTTAGGGTTAAGGTTTTGGTTGAGCATATAGTCCGTTCATTTCTCATATCTTTTTGAAAAGTTCAAGGGCTAAAGGTTGTAGACGTGTTGGAGGGCTATTTTGGGCCATACAGATGGGTTCATGAAGGACGAAAACGTTTTTTCGTTTTTCCGACTAGAATCAGAGATAATGACAAGTACACGACGTATAGCCACGACGAATGACTATCTTCTCCAGCATCCAATTTAACGAAGGAAAAGGTAGCGATCAAGATAAGGGTTTGGATTTGTCACACAATCAAAGATAAGATTGACTACGTCGCAAGGAGCGAGACCAAGGCGGCGAATACAAAAAATTGAAACGCAACGGGTAGGCTTTGGGGTTCGAATACTCACACGGCTGAGGTCGATTCAAACAGAGGATTTCAAAGATCTACATTGGATGAGAAATTCCAAGCGGAGGAAGACAGAGTAGAGGGGAGAAAAAGGGAACAAGGGGCCATCTACTGATTAACGGGATCCAAGGTAAACAACACACACTACAATCGGGGCATAAAGCGTTTAACACGGAAAAGAGTTATCAAACAGAGGTATATGTCAACGGGGAAATCACCTTTTGGTTCTGAAGAAATACAATAAGGGGCGATGAAATTGGTATACATATTCAGAAAAACGGGGATACTATCTTCGTCACTAATACAACTTAAGCCAGTCTAATTTTTACAAATCTGCACAATTGTGGAAACACAAGTGGGGAAGAGCAAACTAAGAAGAAGATGGAATGGAGAAGCATAGTGGACTGGAATTCTAAAATGGGGAATGGAAGGACTAATGGAAGAAGGTGAGTAAAATACTTGGGGGATTGGAGTTGGGAAGATAGAATGATGGAACCAGACATAGTTGAAATGTATGGGAAAGCTTTTTGGGGTTAAGGGGGCGTTTCAGGTAGGAGAGGTAATAAAGTGGATAACGTTGAGAGTAGCTAGAGACAGAACAGAAGGAGAAAAATGTAGTCAATAAACTTCAAGACACGGTTGAGTTGTCTTGGTGCAACAATGACTCTCATACGTGGCTCGAGGAGAAGATGGTAAGGATGTTTGATGATGTCTCCCTATTCGTGATGAATTAATCTATCTTGGAGACATCATTTAGGTGTATTTATTAGGTTATATGTCGTTTTTCCTGTGATATAGTACGCTTTCCGATTTCTTGTCTTGATTTGATTATTTATTATTTTTAGAGCATATTGGGTGTAATTTGTTTATTCAATGTGAAGATTTAAAGATATAGATAGGAATTAATTAGATGCCAAATCAATTCTAAGAGATAAAGGAAAGAAGATATGCATTTAAATTGGAGATAAAGGAAGGAAATGATAAGTATGGAAAGATAAAGTTGCCAAATAAATCTGAATTCCAGTAGCTACGACCATAAAAGTGATCGTAACTCAAGATTGGCTAGGAATTTGGAAGAATGGTCTGAATCAAAGTTATACAGCTTTCCGAGACGACCAGTTTCGACATATGGA
The DNA here is from genome assembly GCA_029959085.1 of Nemophila menziesii. Taxonomy (NCBI): domain Eukaryota; kingdom Viridiplantae; phylum Streptophyta; class Magnoliopsida; order Boraginales; family Hydrophyllaceae; genus Nemophila; species Nemophila menziesii. The sequence goes on from JARWIR010000060.1 coordinate 1,126,128, forward strand.
ATGCGTAAAACGGAGTTGAAACGAAGAAGTTATGGCCAAAACAAAACAGCGGCAGATGATTACCTTTTCTATATTTTAGGGTTACGAATTTGAGTTGGGCTGGGAGTCGAAGTTACTTGTCTTCCACTCCAAGAAAATGAATTAGGGTTTCCTATACCCTATAAATACACCCTTTAATCAGAAGAAATACACCTTGGCAAACCTTAATCCAAGAGGAAGCTTACAACGAGAGAAGAGAAGTCTGGAAGGAGCTGAACACCACATTATGTCTTCACAAGTCTTCATATTTGTAATTGTTTTCTTTTCTTTCTTTAGTATGAACTAAATAATTTTAGCTTGAGATTTAGCATATATGTATGAACCCCAGTTCTTGTTTTAAATCTATCTAATTTGGGATACCATTGTATTTAATTTGAATTCATGTTTAATTCGCTGATTATGTGCTTTGATTTATTGTTTGTTTTCCTTGTGGTGCGCAACGTATAGGATTACCTTAATAGTAGTTAGATGGTCGCCTGGAAGGGGTGTTTAACTATTGAAACACCACATAATGTTTAGCATGTGGAATTGGTTCTGACAAATCTAGCCTCACTAGATAATCACTAAGGTTTAATTTAATCACCAATCACCATTAGTAGGTAAGACTACACTTAGGACCCTGGTGGCGCTAGATAATCCTATTTCAGGTCTCCTCGTTGTTGAAAGGTCGTCGCCCTAGTTCGCTCTCTAGGGATAGGGAGGAATTTAGAATCCTGATTATTGCAATTCTACATAATTCACCCTTACATGTTTAGAATAAACAAGACTAGTGGGGATTACTTGCTAATTCCTCAAGATATTTCTCTTATTTAATTTAGTTAGTTTGAATTCTATTTACAAAAACCAAACAAAAATCTCTTTAGTCTTTTATTTCTTGCATATTATTTACTCTGGCTTTTATATTTGCACTTGATAATTTGCATAAGTTCTCTCTAACTTTCGTAGTCTCTGAGGAACGAATCTTATTTATCAGTAAAACTTGCATACGTCCCGTATACTTGCATAACCGTGCTAGCCCAGGGTGTCTACTTTTGCACTTATTTGATCTATTATTTTATCACACCCTAGGCGAAACCATTTAACCATACACTTAATATTTTGAGTTGGAACGCATACAGGTATCTAGGAGACGATAAAGACAATATTAAAATGATTGAGCCTAACAAAAACCAAAGGAGGCCTTTCAGCTCCTTTAGTGCGGTACACGTGGATTTTTTAACATTACTATTACCATCTCTAATTCTCTCTCATAAGGACATCTGGATTACGACTTAATCCAGAATCACCGCCTAAACAACAACTCTTACGAGAGTACCTATACATACAAGGTAACATTTGCTTTTATGCAAACTTTCTTTCAGACATCAAAACTTTAAAAGAATATCAACAATCTTCAAGAACATTTTCAACTTTTCTCTCCTTTTCATTCTGGTATTAACGCTCATTTTCTTTTGTCATCTTCTTCATATTACATTTCACAAAAATCGTGCTATACTCATTCATGACACGCTTCTAGTTTTTCCAACTGGATAAATCGGAGGACATTGACATTGAAGTACCCAGTCTGGATACCAGGGTTCGCTGTGTTGATTATCACCGTAGAGAAGGGGTACTAGTGGTTCATGTCATTGGTGTCAATAAGGTTATCTTACCTGGATTTAGGAAGGTGGTGTTTGATTGATGGATTGTGCGGGGGTAATGTGGGGGTTTCAGAGGTTATTAACAACATGTTTAAGTTATAGATTGAAGACAAAAGGGAGTATGATAGGTTATGGGGTTTGAGGCTAGGTAATGCACTGGGATTGCATGCGGGGTTTAGTAAAGGTAATGGTACTATGGGAGAACATTCATGTGAATCAAATTACTTAGCGGTGTGGGATTAGGTCAATGACTGGCCTTTATCCTTAATACAATCAACACCATCAAAGCCATCACTCGTGGCTTTGTGGACCTTGAAGATATCAACTTCCATGAAATGAACATGGCAATAGTCAGAACGCTGAGATTTAGGATTAAATTTAGGGTTTTGGACCCGATGCCAACAGGGTGTACTTGAGACAAGAGGATGGTGTCACGTGGGTTAACTTTCAATATGAAAACTTGGGGCTTTTCTGTTTCGTGTGTGGTAAGCTGGGACACAAACGGAATACTTGCAAGGGTCCAGCAAAGAAGGAGGGTTTGTCACCAATAAAACTAAGGTTCATGACACTCAGAGGCGGATCTAGAATGTCAACTCGGGGAGGGATATTATTTTGTTTTAGTAAAAGTAATGTATAAATTTTGAGTTGGGGAGGACTAATTTTTCAATTAAGGGGGTTGTAATTTTTTTATTCATGTTTTTACCTATTTTTGGGCTAAATTGTACTGCTATCTCATAAGCTGGCGTAGGCTGTAGCCAACCCCAGCCTACTCCTGGATCTGCCCATGCTTGAGAGACCGCTTTTTTTGGGATAAGACGAAGAATTTGTGGGGACCTTAGCACTCACATTGAACCATTTTCGTGGAACAGGATGGAGGATAGTCCTTCCCCACCACCTGGGTGGGGCGGGGATGCTGAATTACGAACTAAGAGACGTAATGACAATACTAGGGTGATAGAGAAACAGGGGTATGTAGATGAGTCAAATGGAGATGATAACAATGATATGGGGGGAGAAAGGTAGAGTAAAAAAAGAACTTTGAATGAAATAATCAACGAGGCGGTTCAGCAAGGAACTCTAAAACACCAAGTTGTTCGAACAATCATCCTAAGTGATGATGAAACTGAGAACGTAAACAATAATGATGAGATTGAGAGTAATATGGTAAACTCGGGAATACTGACAGATCCAAGGTTATTGCAGGAGGTTGAAGGGAGAAGAGGTACGATTGACAGAAACATTAATGAGAACACGGAGGGTAACACTGAATCAGCTCGAGGTAGTACAAGTAGGTATGCTTGTGTGGACAAAAGAACAATTTTAAAAATGAGGTTGGAATACATGAATCTTAGCGATAATTTAAATAAGATTCGTAGACGTAATTCGAGGGTGTTTTACATAGATGGGAATCATCAAAGAGGGGCAGCACAGTTGAAGGGAAAGAGGTCAGGAGAGTCTGAAGAAGAGGAGGAGGATATCTCTGATTTGGAGTTAAGTAATAGTTATTTAGAAGAGTTTTATGATGATAATGAGGATGAATCTGAGACAGAAAATGAGGAGGATCTTGAGGAGGAGGAATAGTTGGTGGGACGCCGTCAACCTACATCATTATCTATATATATCCAAACAACCTAGATCTTATACGATAAATAATTCATATAAACATGAATTTTAAAAAAATATTATTAGTGTTCTATACACCGCCTAAATATGGAAATGATTTTATTCATAAAAAAGACATAAAAAAGACATAAAATTAGGGGAAGATAAGTTTAAAAACTATATAATTTTATGAAATGAATAATTTTTTGGAGGATACATGCAAAGTTCACATTATAAAGGTTTCAAACCCCCTAAGCACCATTTTAAATGTTTAAAGGCTTTGACATTTGGACAAACTAATAACTTTTTAGTAAATTGAACAAAAGAAAGTATTAGTACATGTTTGGGTACTACTAGAGGGTTTCAGACGAGCAAATATAATAATAGTGGGTGGAACATATATTCGTCTTCGTGTATCATATCACGGATAATATTTTGAATAAAGGTTTTACAAAATATTATGGGATTATTTTTTCTCGTAAGTAATAAAAATAAAGGATTGTTGATTTAAAAACAAAATTTATGTTTCACTGGTCGAGGTTCATTCCCTAGAGCGAATAGAACTGCATTCCCTGAAGTAAATTATAATTCTCAATATCTATTAAAACAAACATGGTGGTGACACGAATTAATCGGTTTTAAATGATATATTCACTTGCTAACAACCATCCCATAAGTGAATAGAATAGTGTTTCTTCAAGAAAATGCAATGTATTTTAATGTGGTTGTCATTGACATCATGGTAACTCAAACTATAGTCGAGATTGCGATTTTTGAAGAATTAACTATTTATTGCTTAGTAGTCTTGCAGATATTTTTTCTTACTACCAGAAGTTGATAAATAATAAATTACATGTGATTAAAATTTTACAATATATAAGTCGTTATGAAATGGTAAGAATATATATTATCGAAATAGTGGAACAATACATTGGTTACATACCTGGCATACGTTAAATCATTTAGTTGATCAAACTAAATTTGTTAAGTTTAAGATATTTTAAAAAATGAATACTATGTTAAAATCTCAATTGTTTGTAATATTGAATTTCTTTGCATTATTTCCTGATAGTCACACCAGAAGTGTGGATTAGAAAAGTTTTAGCTCTTACTTTGGGGTTGTATTATGCAGATACATGAGCAGTTGAAATGCACATTGTACAAAAGCAAAGATATACATTTCCAATTTGTATTATGACATGATCGGTTTGATCTCCCAAAGATACTAATGATTCATAAAATAATAGAGAATTCACTTGGTATCAACTTATATAAACCAGGGTATTTTTATCAAGTGATTGCGAGATTATCCCAACCAGCATTCGGGATTATGTTGGGTTTTATTTTCCTTCTATTATTCGATATTTTGAACCCTTAATAATGTGATATCTTTAGAGCACGTTTCACAAAGTAATAAGACCACTTATCCATTATTAGGGGGTATACATCAACCTGAAGTATAACGTGATATATCGTGGAAGATAATTTATTATCTTATCTTTATCCATGAATCTATAGAAATCAAATTACAGTTCAAAAAGAAAATCCATTTACACAATATTGCAAATAATTTACCAAATTCATGCGTGAATATAGAAAATATTGTATCATCCTATGAACCACTCCAACATAGATTATTGTCTCATATGGACAAATAACAACTTGTAATGCATATAATCAACTCATGAAGCGTGATAGATATTTAATGTATCTAATCAAAGCATGAAGTATGGTAGACATGTAATACATCTAACTGACGCATGAAGCGTAGTAGACTTGTAATACACTCAACCAACGCATGAAGTGTGGTAGACACGTCGCTTCAAATTATATCATGCCCTGAAGAAATAAATCTCATGAATATGATAATATGGTAAAATTTATGGAATGTGCACATCCATGTTATAAGACATGAATTATTGAGTCAACTAATATTGACACAAGTATTACTCCTAAAGGAAATGATGGTCATTGAACAGAGTAAGGTACTTGAATAAAGGAAAGTCGTGTAGATTATATATCTACGGAAAATGTATGAAATCGTGAGATGATTTGTAGGTCATTGTGTTTTCATTTAATATAGTACTTGAAATCAATAATAAGGACCCTAACCCACAAAGTGGTGAAATATGTCGACTAATATACAAATGATAATAATAAATTTGATATCTAAATTATGACTTGAATTAATTTATTTATAGAAATGTATAATTAATTATGGTAAAACATCATCAATATTATATTAATGATACAATGTCGCCATAAATTAATTGTGTGGTATCTTATACATCACGCGTGCGAGGTGTATTGTTGATTGTGGCGTAATACTTTTATTGCTATAATTTGTCATAAGACTTTATTATTAATTATATATAGAGGCATTGTATTTTTTTTAATTTAATTATCAATTGGATAGATTAACTAATAGTTAGATAGATGTCAACGCCCTAATCTATAAGAATTTGATTTTTAATTGGATTGATTAAGTAGTAGTTAGATAGATGTCAATAACATCTTCCATACCTAGTTATGACTTTCTTGGAGATATACATGGATGACCCAGACACCCACATAAAAAAAAAAAAAAAAGAATACCAAATACTTCATATAGTTTGACCAAATATAAAAAACTATCCTATGATTTTGAAGAGACAAATGACCCTTATATTTTTTCAACTTTTGACAATTTACCATTTCTATTACATATGTAATTAAAATTATTTTCATGAGTTGTCACGAGTTGCACCAAATTACCAAAAAGTATCATAAATAGTGACGACTTATCATAAGTAAGCAATTCGAAACCCATATGAAATATTATTCTTTTTAAAATCATACCGGAGGTAAAACCTCTTTACAAACCATATGTGTTTTTTTATTTTATTTTACCCATTATTTTTCTCTATTTTATTACTTCCTTAAGTTTTTTCTGAATGTGTAACCTAGTTTTTAGTTCAATGAAACTATCCTTTCATCCAGATAATAGAGGGGATTTACGACTGGAAATGAAAATTGGGCAGTCGTTCTTTTGTCTTACAGTCCAAATAGCTTATTCGATTTTGAAATCCCGGGCTAGCAAGTAGGAGTCCCAATGCTTTCGTCTCAGGGTAGAAGAAGGGGAGAGGCATAGGCTAGAAAGATAGGATTCGAAAAGATTGCTTACTCGGATATAGAGTTAAAGGGAGAGCAGTGGTCCACACGCACCGTCGGATCATTACATTAAGGTCAAGCCTTCTTCGCCCTCTACGGGGAAATGAAATGCTCAAGTTGTTTGAAATCTCTATTAAGAAAACACATCTTCAAGCGCGCCCATTACCTCTGCCAGCCTCCATGAATTCAAAACTAGTCACCGATGAAAAACTTGAGGTCTTTTTACTTCCATCAATTTTCTATTATTGTTTTAAGAGTAAATACATCTAATACCCCATGTACTATGGGCGGTTTGACAACTTAACCCCCACTGTTCAAAATGGTATTGGTTACCCCCCAGTATTTGTTTCGTGATTCTTTACCCCTATTAACGAAAACCGTGAAATATGGTCGTTAGTTGGTCACGTGCTGGTCATGTACGCGGATTTTTATTTTTTAATTAAAAAATCAATTTTCTAATATAATAAACATTACCCACTTATTAACGAAGGTATAGTTGGTACTTCCTAATCTTCTAAACTATATATACACAATTTTAAAACAATAACCACTAAGCACATCCCAACGATTGGGAAAGGTGAAGGAGTGCAACAGTGGAGAGTGAGTTCATCAGCCTTAGCTTTCGTAACTTCTGGAGAGATTCAATGTCGTCTATTTGTTATGGAGCAAGTGTTCTTATTGTATACCCGTAAATTTTGGTGTTATGGAGTTGTTTTTTTGAACCCGTAAATGTAGGGTTTTTGGCTAGATTTTTTACTTCTTTTGATATAATGCTTGAATGTTGGGATTTTGTTATTAATGAGACTAAATTTTAGGGATTTAGTTACCATATTCTTAATGGTTGTTGATACATTAAGTTTTTTTGCTTAAATTGGTTCCTAACTAAATAGTAACTAATTTATTCTAAATTTCATGTATAATAGAGAATTTCTTTATGCGGATTGACTAAGGTGCCTTCTTTAATCAATAGAAGAGCGTGTACAAGGACGTAAAGCTCAAGATTTTAGATGGTTGTCATTATGACAGATTTAGTGTACCTGTTCTTCGGAAGGCTTGTAAGAAGCTGAGGATACATGGTAAATTAGAGTTCTATTATGTAAAATTGGGCCAAAAATTTCCCGACAGTCTAGTTTATTTAGATAGTGATGAGAAGGTTATGGAAATATGTAGTGTGTCAGAGCAAAACCAAACAATTGATTTTTTTGTTGTTTCTGAACCAGAGATTCATGAAGGACATGTAGTGCAAACTCCTGTGTTCATTCCTTTATTAATAAAATGGATTGAAGGATCCGCTCCTGAGAAACCAGTTGAAGAAGAAGCTCCGAATTTAGTTGAAGGGCAAGATGAGAATATTGTAAAAGATGAGAAATAACTTAAGAATAGTGTGCAAGATGATGAGAAGACGGAGGAATAAGGAGTTCAGAATGTAGTTGAAGAGAAAGTTGATAATAGGGTAGGTGATGAGGAAGAAGGTGAGAAGTGTGTTCAAGATAATGAGAAGCCAGTAGAAGAAGAAGGTCATAAGTTAGATGCGAAAGAAGGTGAGAATTGTGTTCAAGTTGATAAGAAACCAGTAGAAGAAGAAGGTCAGAAGTTAGATGAGAAAGAAGGTGAGAAGTATGTTCAAGCTGATGAGAAGCCAGAAGAAGAATGTCAGAAGTTAGATGAGAAAGAAGGTGAGAAAACATAACAAGATGAGAAAGAAGTAAACAAGGGTGTTGATAGAGAAGTTTTGGAAGAAGTTTTGGAAGAAGAAGTTTCAGCTAAGGAGAAATTTGTTGATTCTATATTGAATATAATACTAAAGGTGTTGAAGAGTGACCAGAGTATAGATGATGACCTGATGAGGAGGTTAAAGAGGAAATCACTAGTGAATTTCAAGCTTGTTGATGAAGAATTAACTGATGACTCTGACAGTGACTTTAATATACATGATGTGGAAGAGGTTGAGGTTGATGATGATGATGATGAAGTGTGAGTGATAATGAGTTACTTTCTGAAGTATTGAAGAAGAAGAAGAAGAAGAAGAAGAAGAAGAAGGATTTATCTCAACAAAAGTCCAGGACTAGGGTTAATAACAATAAGTCAAAAAAGAGTGACAAGAAAATCAATGTAGATGATGGTGAAAAGCTTGATAATGATAAATAACTATCTCAAAAATTGAAGAAGAATAAATCAAAAATGTTGTTAAAAAAGATCAGATTGATATGTCACACTTAAAGACAAGGTGTAGGCCAAGTGTTAAAAAAACAATAGAAGATGGTGTTGGTCCTAGTGGTACCAATGGTGAAAGTTAAAAGAGAAGTGGCAGGCCTATGAGTAAATAAAGGAAGAGTAATGGTGAAGAAGATTCGAGAAGTGATGAAGATTTTATGTTTGACAGTGACATTGACTTGAGTGAGGGTGAAACCGACCAGGATTACAACAAGTATATAGAAAAGAAGGTGGAATGGGAAGGAGTGAGAGTTGAAGCTCATGATGATGATACTTCTGAAGGGGATAGTGATGAGTGTGCTAGTAAAACTGATTCAGATGAGTGTTTACAAGATTCTGATGAGTTATACAACCAGTGATTCTGGTCCAAATGAAGAAGGGAAAACAAAATACCCTAAGAAAAAAAGGTCAAGTACACACTTTAGTTCCACTAAAAAATGTGATGTTCTTCTCAACAACCTTTGTGAAAGCTATAACAATGATATAAAAAAGTCAGGTATTTATTTGTCTAACTACCCCTACACCATTACATATTTTGTCTAACTACCCCCTACACCGCTACATATTTGTTCTAACTACCCCCTACACCATTACATATCTACCTGCCCTTAACTTTACTATTTATGGTGTAATTACTAGAGACAAGTCTGTCATTCTTATACTGGAGGGTCTAAGGGTGTATAGGAATGGAAACAAGTCGGTTTTTTGCAAAAATATCAAAAACCATAATCATAACCGTTTATTTTATTAAAAACCATATCCTAACAGTTTTAACCATCGGTTACACATTTCAAAACCATAACCGCATTATTCGGTTTCGGTTTTTTTAAACGGTCTTGCGGTTTTAACCATAATCAAATGATAACTTAATAAAATATATTAATTTTCATAAAATAAACCACACATATAAGAAAAATCTCCAAGATATATAAGATATTGTGTTGGTTTATTATTAAATTACATATTTATTATTTATTTGGTTAAATCTAGTATTTAGATTTTGGTTTTAAAATTTTAATATATCTAAATTTAACTAGATTATTATAAAATATGAAAATATATATGATAATAATCGGTTTCGGTTGTTCGGATTTATTTTTATCTAAAACCATAACCTAACGGTTTTAACCATCGGTTATAATTTTCAAAACCATAACCTAATGGTTTTAACCACGGTTATATAATTCGGTTTTTACCGGTTCGGTTATCATCGGTTTTGGTTTTCAATCGTAACCATTGCCATCCCTAAATGTGTATAACATGAAAAGGCTTGAATAAAAGAGATCCTGGATGACAAAGTATGATGGTGACATCTGTCCTAAGATCAGACACCTGGTGGACAAAGCTAAAACAAACTGTGTGAAATGGCATACCATATTTTATGGAGAAATCTGGGAACAGATTCTTTTGCTGTAGACTTGGATTTGCAGAGTTGTCTTGGCAAAAAGCGGGAGTTTTCTGGAATACCATACTATCACGCCATCACATGTATTCAATTTTTTGGGAAAGATCCCGAAAAATATATACATGAATGCTACAAATACGATACAGTAGTACAAATAATTAGAGTTGACATAAGTAGGCAGGCAACCCCGAAACACATACGAAATATTTGTTCCTTATAAAATCATATCGGGAACCATAAGTTTTTTTAAATTTTTTTATTTTACCTATTCTTTTTCTCTATTCTATTTCTCTTTTATAGTTTTTTTCTCTGAATATGTAACCTAGTTTTTAGTTTGACGAAATTACCCTTTCGTCCAGGGATTTACGGCGGGAAATGAAAAATTATATAACAAAAAGAAAACACATCTTCAGGCGCGCCCATCACCTCCGGCTCCATGAATTCGAAACTGGTCACCGATGACAAATCTGAGGTTTCGTTACTCCCATCAAATTTTCATTACTGTTTTGAAAAAGATACAGTTTTTATGAATTTATTTTATTATAAATCTCTTCTCTTATTGAATTTGAATATAAATCTACGCCGTAATTGCAATTAGATATAGCTGATAATCTATGAATAAATCTGTGATATTGATTATCGAGCAATTATTATAACTCACTCAAGACACCAATTTTTGTTAAACAGATATTGATTTTTTGGGTTTTTTTTCGTAATGACAGATGCAGGTAGCGAAGAGACGTATCAGTGAAAGTAGCAGACGTGTAGACTGTTTTCTTCCTTATGAATTGATATTTATGATCCTCTCTTGGTTACCTGCTGATGTTCTATACAGTGTAATGAGGTATGTTTGTAGAGAATGGTATAATATTATTCAGTCACTGGATTTTATTAATTCCCACCTTGAAAATTCAACAACTGGTATTTTAATGATTGAAGACTGCGCACAAAAGAAGACAAGGTTTAGTGTTGATGGTTGTGGTATTAAATTGAAGGAGCTAAACTTTAAGTGTATTAGTGGTATTTTTGCGAGTTGTAATGGGTTGGTTTTTGTACTTGGTCCTAGATATGACAGAGATAAGTTACCCTGTTGTTATGTTGCAAATCTTGTAACAAAACAGCAATTGCCTCTTCCTCTAATGCCACGTCCCATTGGTACACATAGATGGTATTTTGGATATGCTTGTGGTTCTAAGGTATACAAAGTTGTACACCCAGAAGGAGACAACTTTTTAATATTAACTGTAGGTGTTGATAAGGCATGGAGGAAGCTTGACCTCACTCATTTAACATATTTTGCTCAGTCCGTTGTATTTAGTAGCAAATCTTGTGTTTGTATTAATGGTTTGTTGTATATGGTACAAGATTCAGGCGTGCTAAATAATATCGTTTGTTTTGACATGGAAAGTGAAACTTTTACGGAGTTTTCTTTTCCGCATGGAAGAAGATATATGTGGTATAAACTTCTTCAGAGGGGGAATAGTCTTTGCTTGTGGAAGTGGGGAAACAGCTTATCATATAAATTTAAGTTTTGGTTGATGAAAGATCCACAAATTAGAGAATGGGAAATGGTTATAATTAATTTAAGGGGTCAAAGGTGTGTTATTGAACAACTGTTGAGGTCTGGAAGCAGGCCCATTGAAAAACTTGTTCCTTTTGGGTGGTTAAGAGATGGAGAGGTATTAGTGTTAGGATCATCATATAGACTAATATTTTATTACAACGTTAAAACTCGAGAAATTTATCAACATGAAGAGCTTAAAAAAAATCCAAATTACGAGTGTCATTATGTATCTTTTGCTCATGTCGACACGTTGGTTCCGATCAACAATTTGTCTTTGGTAGTTCCTCCACGTGAGACTTTTATATGCAGAGAAGAAGCCTACTCAAAAGATATCATGAGGGCTGAATTTGAGTTTGAACCTGTGGATACGAAGAAACCAGATGACGATGTTGATGATGTTGATGATGTTGATGATGATGATGACGATGATGGATATGATGATGACGGTGATGATGATGATGATGGTGATGATGATGATGACGACGATGATGGTGATGATGATGATGATGATGATGGTGATGGTGATGAATTACTACACATCTAATTATTATTGTAATCGTTTTCTTTCTTTTCTGTTTTTAAATGAAGCACTGTACTCTCTCACCTTTACCAGCTTATTCTACTGATACTAATTGAAAGACTTACGTTCACAAACTAAAATAAACTTAAGAATTTTGATAGCAACCAAAAGATTTAGAGTATTGGCAAACAAACATATTTGCTTTTCAACTTTTAAGCATATACCAAACATATTTGCTTTTCTAACTTTTAAGCATATACACAATATAAACTGAACAAACTTCATAATTGATTTCTTTCGCTCTGATTCTCTAAAACTGGTTTAGAGGCCAAGTTACTTGTTTCTTTCAAGTCCTGACCCACACAAATGGCTAGACTAAAATCTGATTCTCTAAAACTGGTTTAGAGGCCAAGTTACTTGTTTCTTTCAAGTCCTGACCCACACAAATGGCTAGACTAAAATCAACAAGCATAATTAGACGACTCTGCTGGGGATCGAACCCAGAATCTCTGGTTTCGTAGACCAGCGCCTTATCCATTGGGCCACAGAGTCGATTGATGCTAACTTAACGTCCCGTTTCTATATAACGGAATATGTAACATACAAATCGTCAATATCAATACATCCAAAAACGAAACTTTGAGGTTAATGCCAATCTAGAAAAAAATTACAAACTCCTAGGGACGAAACAAGCTTTAGAACATCCCTCCCTTTCTTACTCCCAGCGTTCTATAGTCTATTTTGGTAAACCTATTTTCTGTTTTTAATCTGATTACCTTTTTTTTTTTCCATACATGAAAGGCTTAAAAGCCGTTAAGCAAACGAGAATACAAACCGAACAAACGGTTTTATTTAATTTCTAGTACAACTCTAGCAGTTACACATTCAATTCTATCTCTGGTTATTAAATGCCACATAAAATCGGGTGGATCATTAAAGTCCACGGGCTGGGAGTGCATTCTAGCTCCCTTTTTTGCCAACCTGTCAACGCAAAGATCCGCTTCTCTATAAATATGATTGAGCTCCATCTTCCCATGCGCTATTAACATTTTTCGACATTCACTTAAGACTGAAACATAGGAACTACCTAAACTCCCACCGCCCTTCACTAGCGTGTGGAGCTTCCCCGAGTCCCCCTCATTATGAGGTCTTGAGCTCCCATCGCCCTTCACTAGCGCATGTAACTCCTTCGAATCTTTTTCAATACATAAGTCTTTATATCCTTTGTTGATAGCCACCTTAAACCAAAATGTAGTGCTAACAACTCTGACACAAAAGGAGAATCGCATAAACACGGACCAATAAAACAAGCAATATACGAGCCATTCTTGTCCCTAATTATGCCCCCTATGCCAGTCATTTTCTTATCTCGAATAAAACATCCATCAATATTTAATTCGAAACCCTCTAACGGCTTAACCCACTTAACCATTATATTCCTGGCTAACTTGATTATGCCTCCATCGATACTCTTTCCCCAAGCTAAAATAAAATTACTCGCTAAAGAGATTATTTCCCGTTTTATTTCTAATGTATGTGGTATATTTGTAACCTCATTAAATAAAATTTGGTTGCGCTTAATCCATATTACCCAAATAGTCGCGGCGAAAACGTAAGGCCATTCTATTCCTGCGATATATGCCTTTGACTTGAGATGCTCCGCAAGCCAATTCCTGGTAGAAAAGTGATGCCTTTGACTTGAGATGCTCCGCAAGCCAATTCCTGGTAGAAAAGTGATTTGGACTCGTTGCAAGGGCCATTTCACCTTGTTGTATTGCAGAAAAATCTGTTGTAGTTTGATTAGTACCAATGAGCCTCGCACCAGCAGTTTGATCCGCGCTAGAATTCTGTGATTCCGGGACTGATGCAGCAGCTCGGTTATTACCAAAAACCTGCAATTCCAGGACAGATGCAGCAGCTCGGTTGTTCCCAGAAACCTGCAATTCCAGAAGTGATGCTGCTGCTCCGTTGTTACCAGAATTCTGCGTTCCCGGGCCTGATGCAGCAGGTTGATTCGCACCAGGTAGCTGCACTTCACGAGCTGGAGCAGCAGCTTGACTGGAGTGAACATGTACTGTTGCTGCAGATGCTCCTCTTCCTCGAACACAACGCCAGCTCTTATTCAGCTCCAGGAGAAGGTCTCGGTCAGCAGCACTCCCAAAATTATTACTAAACATCATCTTGCGAATTGTCTGCCAAAATTTAGGCTTCGCGGCACCATAGTAATTCCAAATTAAAATATTAAGAGGGTGAATTGGCTTCCCCCAAGCCTTTCCTGAAACAGTTGTGTAATTCATTAGATAAAAAAAATAATTTACAAGAAATACCTCAAGACGCATTAGGCGCGAGAGACCGGATCCGCTTCCGCCACCGTATCGCTTGTCCTCCCTTGCTCGGCCGTGGGCTGTGCCTCCTCGGCAGACTCACCAACTTGGCTGTCCAGCCACATCACATCGTCCTTGTCTCCCGCTACAGTAACGTCCCATAACGGGTCGGGTGGCTTCTCTATTGTAATATTATTCGGTATTGGCAATTCAGTAAGTGGTGTGGTACCTACTGCCAATTGAAATGATGTGGCAGAAGTGGAGCTTTGAATGCCACCTTCTGTAACTTTATTAAATTCGTTAATTGCACCTTGGTCCCTCCCCATATGATCATCCGCTACCACATGAACTTCAATTTAAGCACCCTCACTTCCACTAACGTCCATGCCATCTCCCTCCTTTGGCCCTGACCCACCACTAACACTTGAACCTGCTACATTGTTGCCCAAATTTATTCCCTTCTGTTTTGCATTTTTTGAGGCTTTTTTTTTACTTACAGAACTCTCTTCTTTTTTCAACACCTCCGCGGAAAAGTCCACCACCTCCACAACATCCTCTAATATCTTTCTTTGTTCAAAACTAGGCGCAATAATCACATTATGCCCTTTCGCCCCTCCATTTTTCTTGTTACTAGTATTAGCCCACGAGACACTTTTTCCTTTAGCATTTTGTGATTTCGAGCCAGACGACTGACCTTTACTGAAAATAGATTTCTCAGCTAGACCCGTGTCATTCATATTATCCATCATTCTAAGAGTTTCAAATCTAGTCCCTAACCCCCCTTGGGATGTTACCCTTGTTGAATTAAAATTATTACCTCTCCCATTGCTTTTATTACCTCGCCTAACTGTCATCCATTCGCCGTATTTTTTAATCGGAATTGGCGCTTCCACCCTAACCTCCGTTTCTTTCTCTTTCCCTCGAGTATTGCACACATCTTCATCCATTCTTGTTGAAGTACTTATAGGGCAACTTTCCTTTTTGTGTCCGAATTTACCACACCCGAAACAGATCAAATGAAGACCTTCATACTCTACCTTACATACCTCAGCCCCTATTCTGACTTCCGGTTCCAAGGGTTTGTTCAAATCCAATTCAATAGCAAACCCTGCATAATTTCCCCTCAGCCTACCCTTCGTCATGGGATCTATTTTCACGGTGCGACCAAGTTTATCTCCGATTTTTCTTAATATTCTTGATGTATAGTTTTGCATTCCGACGTTTGTTATCCTAACCCAGGCGATTGTTGTCGTTATCGAGTTAGTTACAACATTGAAACTCGGAGTCCACTCTCTGACTATGAGATAATGGTCAAGAACCATCCATGGTCCACCCGATAACGCAAATTCAAAGTCTTCGCGCTTCTCGAATTTGACCATGTAATAGCCATGTCCTACATCAACTAGTTCAAAGTGCCCATCTGGATTCCAAATTTGTCTTAATTTAAAAGCTAAATAGGTAAAACCCACTTCTCCGCCCAAGAGCCTAACGACAGCAGTGTTTCGCCATAATCGGATACCTTCCTGTATTTCATCTCTTGTTCTAAGCACGGTAGGGATAGAGTCAGTTATTTCTATCTCATCATCATCCTCGATTAGCTCTTCTAATTCACGAAAATCCTCCTCATCCATACCATTCTTATTCACAAATTCATATTTATCATCCATAACAGGAATTACTAAATTATTGCCAGTAACAGTACCTTTCCACCCATTTAGTCTTGGCCTAATAAATGAATTAGAAGCATTACCTGCTATTAAATTGATTTCAGAATTGCTATTAGTCTTGTTGTTACTGCGTTGTTCCTGTAGGAGCCCATTTGGTGGAGTCTGTGAAGGCGGACCATCCATGGTGGCCCTTTGGCGTTTACCGGCGCGGCTAACACTCACAGCGGCGGCCAGTTCTGGAAAATCTTCCATGGAATGATCATGGCTCAGAGCTTGGTTCTCTTGGTTATTCAGAGCGTTAGTTTCTTTCATCCCAACACCCATGACCATCTCGTCGTTATCAGTGGGGCGGTCCGGCGGCATAGGGTCGCCGATCAGAGGTGGCTGTAGAGCAGCCATTCAACGGTAAGTTTTGTTACTTTCCTACAAATGTGGAGCGTGTATGACTTTTTCAAAGAGCAGCTTTTTTTTTTAAGTATTTTTTGTTAATCTGATTACCTTCAACTTCATTGTTATTACTTATTACACCATTTTGAATATAGTTTAGATTCAATTGACTCAAATTCTTCTTTTATTCCTTTCTGAGATTATTACTATCATTTTAGGCAAATCAATTATTCCTCTACTAGCACATCGCAAAGAGTTCTAAATTGCAAAACAAAGATCACATCAAATTAGTATTTCTTGTTTCACATAAATGACATGTACCATAACGCTAATCCCCATTACCAGAATTAGAAAAAACGCCCTTAAAAAATCACATTTCTGCTCCACCATTTTCCCATACCAAATGAAATGTTTTAGTAAGAATAGTTAATTAAAGAAAATGATATACGACCAGAAAATGGAGTAGAGAGAATTTATACAGTTTCCACATGGGGTGTGATAGAATCATGTACAAAAACTCTACTATTACATGAATAGTTGTTTCTTCAGCAACACAATGAAAACTTACACTTAAAGCAACAACATCTTAACCATGTTGGGCACTTAAAACAACTAGAACAACTCGGGAGCTTACAATTGCAACAACTTGGCCATTTGCATGAGCAACAATTACTCCAGTTTAAGCACTTACATGAGCAACAACTACGCATGCATGAGCAATCAGGCCAGCTAAAACACTTGCAAGAACAACTTGGGCAACTAAAACATTTGCATGAACAGTTTTTACAGCTTAGCCACTTCCATGAACAACCTTTGCAACAGCTTAACCATTTAAAAGAACAACAACCTTTGCAACTTAATCCTTTACATGAACAACAACCTTTGCAACTGTTACAGTTTAACCCTTTGCAAGAAAAACAACCTTTACAGCTGCTACAGTTTAGCCCTTTGCAAGAAAAACAACCTTTGCAGCTGCTACAGTTTAGCCCTTTGCAAGAAAAACAACCTTTGCAGCTGCTACAGTTTAGCCCTTTGCAAGAAAAACAACCTTTGCAGCTGCTACAGTTTAACCCTTTGCAAAAAGAACAACCTTTGCAGCTGCTACAGTTTAACCCTTTGCAAGAAGAACAACCTTTGCAGCTGGAAAAAGAACATCCTTTGCAGCAGAAAGTGCAGCTTGGCCATTTACATTTGCAAGAAAAGCTTGGACATTTGCAACTAGGAAAATGACACGATAAACATCCACATTTCTTTTTTTTCTTTTTCTTCTTGGGTTGACCGTTAAATCCTCGCTGATCTGAATAATTTCTTGGATCTTTGGATGGCTCAACAACAGGTTGATGAACTACGTTCTTTTCTATAAAAGTGGCTTTCTTTGTATCTGAAGATTTAGGAGGAGGTATAGTTACTGGCCTGGGTGATTTACGTAACTCTCCTGATAAAAACACATCTCCACCTCTCATTGAAACCTGATCAGTATCCCTATAACTAGTGCTCCCTATGGGAATACTAAACAAAGAATCATTAGAAACTTCGCTCCATTCTAATGGATTAGTAGGGATACTAAAAGCTGAAGATGGAATCCTATTACAATCATACTCTCGATCTCTATCCATTGATTGTGCAGGAGGAGTTTGCATGGGGGTCATACATGGTGAGAAACTTTCATACGAACCGTCTGAAAGTCGATAAGTTGAAGCTGCGGATTCCATCATTGAATCATCTGCTTCATATGAATGATCATTTGAGTGTTCATATTTTTCATCTGTAAGCAATGGCTTTGAGTCCCTCATTGCAATATCTGATTGATTTGGGCTAGGGAGTCTTATTGCATTTTCTTGTTTAGAATTAACAAGTACAGTTAATTGAACACATGAATCATCTTTCTTGTGAAAACCTTCTGTCCCGGTTTTTGGAGGTCCACTTCCATATTTAGACTCCATAATTGCTATTTGATATCTACTTAACACTCACCTGCATGTATAGTTTAATTAATGAGACTCCTATCAATTATGAGCAATTATTATACAAGAGGACATTTTAACAAACATGAAGTAATAGTGCTAATAATTGGAAATTTGGGAAACAAGATTATGATAAAGCGGATATATGATAACAGAGAATGTCTGAATCCATATTGAACGATTCGCGCTATTAAAAATACCTCATTTAAACACGAAATATGCATGATTATGTCGATTTAATTATCTTCTTTCCTAAATTGATTTCCATGACTTTTTGAATTTTTTTAAGAATTGTAAATTACATGAGCATTTATAAAAAGGGGGAAAAAGGGCAAATTATGGAAAACTAAATTAGGGAAAAAAAAAAAAAGTTACCTCATTCCTATAAATCGTTGTTTGATATTTTGTCAAAATCCCTTAATAAGTTAGGACGACCTATATCAATCTTGCGGGATACACGAATGAAGATAATCAACACAAGCAAAACCCGGAGATGTGGAAACCATAAATCAGGTGGAGAAATTACCTTACATAATCCATCATAGGATGATGCTAAGTAAAAGAATTCAATTCTTCTTGTCTTTTTTTGGCTCTTCTTCCTTGACTTTTTGGGTTTTCTTGAGTTGAATATATTTGGAATGAGATGAGTAGTGAAAATTAAGGGGAATTCAATAGGGGTTTTGACAATGGGGGCAAAATGCAAGAGGTTTTTGGTTTGGGTAAGAATAAAAATAGTGAGAGAATTGATTGATCAGGACACCAAAGGCTTAACGAAGTTTTCGGTGACTTCTAAATATAACCAACTTTTCGTATCTCTTTGCCGCCAATCTCTTGACTACTTTGCTTATGTCACCCTTTCCACGCGTGGCATGTTTTCATTTTGGAATTTTTTTATTTAGAAAACTACTAGGCTAGCTATTAAACCCTTATATTTACAACCATGTTAGACGTGGTTCAACCAATTTTATCTTTTGTAATCGAATACCATAAACCATCTAGCGATCTAGATATTGTGTCGAACTGACTGATGATTCAGAACTTCTTTTATTAGCCAATCAGCACATCTATTATCTTTAATTCCGTATAAGTTCATTTAATAAACTCTCATAATTATCTTTTACCATGCATACCGTTCTAGCAAGCTGAACAAGAACATATCTGAAAGATTTGCAACCCAAATTTTGGGATACAGTAAGAATCTGATTCTTTAAAGTAAAAAAAATCTAAATAAAAGTAGACCTTCAACAACCCCCAAACCCCCCCTACCTCTTAAATTTATATATTATTAATCTCTATCTAAATATTAACCCTTTATCATACCTAGAGATGTAAATGAATCGAGTCGAGCCGAATACTAAATTTTATAGCACCCGATTTAGGTAGCTTTGACGACCACATGTCCGTCGCTAAAAACAATATACGTAGCTCTAATATTAATTGATCCAATAATCATTTAAATTTATACACATGTAATACATGTTTTGTGTATTTATAATACTCCCTCCATTCCTTAATAATTGACTCTTTAGGGCTTTTCACACATATTAAGAAATCTAAAAAGTAGGAAAAAATTAGTTTAATATGACTAAAATATCCCTACTTTTAAGAAAGAGAAAATTAAAAGATTTTAAGAATAAGGGTAAAAGTGGAAAGAGGTCATTTAATTTGTATTGAAACTTGAAATGTGACATATATTGTGGAATAAATTATAGAGCCAATTGTTGATTGATGCCTATTAAAAAACTTATTTAGAAAAAGGTGCCTAGGAAAAAATATTTATTGAAAACAGCCCCATCCCAAAATTACCCTTATAATTAACAATTAAAAAATAAGAAAAAAACTAATAATCACACGCGCGCGTCCGTGAAATTTTTTTAAAATCGTCATAACTAATTCAAAAAAATTCAAAAAAAAAAAAAAAATTATATTTGGATAAATCAAATTAATATTTACGTCTATGATTTTTTTTCGGAATTTTCTGAATTTTTTTAATTTTTTTAATTTTTTTTTCGCAGACACGAAATTACATGTTTTAAACATGGAATTTCATGTTTTAAACATGGAATTTCATGTTTTAAACATGGAATTTCATGTTTATTTCACGGTTTAAAACATGGAATTTCATGTTTAAAACATGGAATTTCATGTTTAAAACATGAAAATCCGTGTCTGCGAAAAAAAATCAAAAAAAATCAAAAAAATTCATAGACGTAAATATTAATTTCCTTTATTCAAAAATACAATTTTTTTAATTTTCTGATTTTTTTTGAATTAGTTATGACGATTTTAAAAAAAATTTCACGGACGCGCGCGTGCGATGGAATTAGTAGTAGTAGGTGGTGGTGGTGGTGTGGTGGTGGTGGTTGTGGTGGAGGTGGTGATGGTTGTGGTGGATGTAGTAGTGGTTACATACATGGTGGTTGTGGTGGTGGTTGTGGTGGTGGTGGTGGTGGGGGTGGTGGTGGTGGTGGTGGTGGAGGAGGAGGAAAAAGAAGTACCCTATTATTTGTTTAATATTTAAAAATTAATATTGTATTAAAATAAAAAAATATATTTAATAATAAGGGTAGTAAAGGTATAGAAAATATAAAGGGGGTGTTTTCTATAAATAATTACTTTATTAGGCATTTTTTTATAAATAAGATTATTGAAGACACAAAAAAACAATTAGAGAGTTTAATGAGGATGTTTTCAACAATAACCCCTAAATTATATTGGCTAAAGAGTCAATTATTAATGAATGGAGGGAGTAGTATTTTGATCAAATATTTTTTAGTTTTACACGTGTAATATAGTAAAAATATTCACTTATATTTGATTTTTACAAGTAATTTTTTTATATTTTTTTATCTTAATTACAATGGAGATCCAAATGAATCGTGGGATACTATATTAGTATATCATTAAACAAATCCTCACTATAAATAACGCGCGGTGTCCTCCATCCCATCCTATCGCGTGTAAGGATGTTCCAAATTCCATAGGGGGATCGTTGTGGGAGCTAAAGAATTCGGCTTGATACACCCCCCTGCGAGCTAGCCAGTCTGCATACAAATTTGCTTCTCTAAATATACCCTTTAATGCGAAACCATTGTTCCTATCTAGGATTGCCCGAATCTGTTGTATCCATGACGTCACTGGTCCTCTATCGATTTCAACCTGTCACACTATTTCAATTGCTTCCCACGAATCTACTTCTACATCCACCTCTTGCAACCCTAAAGCCTCCACCATCTTTAATCCTTCACAAATCGCAACTAATTCGATTACCATAGGTGAATCATGAGTAATTTGCATTGAGAAGCCCTTTACCCAATCTCCATTCTTATCTCGAATAACCCCACCTCTTCCTCCAAGTTGACGCCGTCGATCAAGACTTTAATCGGTATTCAATTTAGCCTCCCGGTTCGATTAGCTTCACCCAGTAAGATCAATCATACTCTTTCTAGAAATATTCAACCCGGTACAAGACCCCAAACCCTACTATAAGAACTTGCCAAGTACTTTTCTTTTTTAACTAAGACCATAGCTTTCGAAAACTCGTTACCATTGAAGACAACATCATTTCGTTCTTTCCAAATTGTCTCTAGAAGCGCTCCAAAAAATACGCACCAACTTACTCCACGAAGAGACCGATGCTAGTTATATGTTTGGACCACCAACCATCCTCCGTCTCAATCCGTTGACTGATACTGTTCCCTAGCACCACCTCCGCTTCTGATCCCAACCGAGACCGAGTAACACCATCTGAGCTGTATGGAAAGCAACTTGCCACCTCCTACTTGCATCAGCGAGCAACTCCCCTGGGAAACTGGAAAATATAATTATCTTTTTCATACATCTACAATAATTATCATTTTGATAATCAAACACCGTAGTTATTAGAAAATATATATGATCGCATAATTGAAGTTCAATAATCAAACTGAGTTCTAGATAAATTGTTTAAGCAAGTTATGTGCATATTTAAGATCGTTCTTATACACATATATAATTATGAGAGCTTAAATATGATTTTTAGTTAAGAAAATTAAAAAAACATATAAGCCGTGTTTGATAACTTAATTTTTCTTATATAAAACTTTCTCATGGACTTTTTTCTATAAAAGTGATTTTTTATAATAATTTACAAATAATTATGGATGCACGAAATTATCCACAAATTAGGACTTTTTTCTCTATGAAGATCAAACTTATTTCCAACATAATTGTTTATGTGTAAACTTTTGTTGTGGTGTTTATGATAAGTGTTTGATTTTTCTCCATATATATCCATATATATCTCTATTTATTAATTTTCGAAGGCCATCAGATAGATCCATATACGAGACTGGGTTCTCTAATCTTGTTGCGCTCATTTTTGCCATCCAATTCATATACTTTTTCACCTCACAATATATATGATTTAAATCAAACCTTCCATGCCTTGACAAGATATTTATACAAAATGAAAGAATAGTATCCAACCAATACTCATTGCTCCCACCACCATTCACTAGCACGTGTAACTCTAATGAGTTATCTTAATCACTATTATCAAAAGCGATCAAAGCGATCGCTTAAGCGTTGAGCGAAAGCGAATCGTTGGTCTTTCGCCTTGAAGTGGGGCAAAGCGTGTAATATATGCAGACAATTGTTTTTTGTTTGTTTTTTAGCGTCTAAGATATTGAACAAGGCGATATTTTTTAGCGCCTTCTTATACTTCAAGTAATTCAACAATTTGAAAGAAAATTGAAGGTTGTTACTAAAACCCTAATTTGATAACAAACAAAACAGGCTTTTTGGATATTAATTCTAAGTCCGCCTTATAAACGGTCACGAATAAAACCTAATAATCTTTATAAATTACATATTATTTTTTTAATTAAATAATTATGTATGATTTTTAATCTGTTTTAACTTTTATTAGTTAATAAAATTCATTTCTTTTAATTTAAAAAAAAAAGAATTTAAAAAAAGTTATTTTAATCTGTTTTAATATTTTATAAATTAAGATAAATGATTTTATCTACTTAATTATGGTATATATGGAGTATGCTTCAAGGTATCAGGTCGTTGCCAGCTACACAGTTGAAAGTCAAGCCGTTAATCAAGCGGATCATCCGGATTGTTGAAGAACATGGAAATATATTCTTCAAACATTTGCCACGAAAATTCAACGGGATGTCAAACCTTACCGCGCGTAAAGCTAAGCAGAGGACCGGTTTGAAAGAGAAGCATCAACTTTCGGTTTCTCAGTTCTCAAGACTCGGGATTAGCTAGTTTACTGAGACATGCATGTTTGATTTAATAGGTGAAATTAGATCATTTTATTTAAGAGGCAATTGCACATATGAACCAATATATTTGGATATGCAAGCAATATAACAC
This sequence comes from Nemophila menziesii, assembly GCA_029959085.1. Classification (NCBI taxonomy): domain Eukaryota; kingdom Viridiplantae; phylum Streptophyta; class Magnoliopsida; order Boraginales; family Hydrophyllaceae; genus Nemophila; species Nemophila menziesii. Next base: position 1,149,974 of record JARWIR010000060.1, read on the forward strand.
TTATATGTACCAGTAATATATTGTTCTGACACTATCCAGTTATGAGTTATTTTTGCAGTAGGGATGTATTTTTTTCTACATATGAACCGACCAATGGTTACTGGCTTCAGATTTATAGTTATATCCGCACAGATTTATGTACTCCAGAAATTATGTATGAGGTTGTGTTTCTTTTGATGCTGCAAGATACTGCATCTGGATTTGACCGTCCCTTTGTCATTTTGTTGTAATCCACCTAGTAATCAACATACATGATCAAATTTAAGGAGACCAGATGAATAAATAATGTATTGAAATTCAGGCAGGTGAGTTTAAGGCACCATATGATGAAAGTACACCTGCAGACATGCTTTATGGTATTTTTTGGATATTCGAATCCAAATCTTGCTTTTTGGTTGGATTTCGGGCTGTCTTGTCTTTGTTCCTTTTCCTTTGTGTGATTTTGTTTATCCGATCTTCAACTTTTCATTTGAGCCCCCACGCTAGCGTCGCTATTTTGTCTATGGCTATCAACGATTTTGATTACTGTTTCAGATGTAGGCTTGCTTGTGTAATGACAATTATGAAGTTTTTTTTTTTGGTTAGATCACAATTTATTTACCTATACTCTAATTTTTTTTTGTTGCTGTCAAAATCCCCGAGTTTATTTTAGTTTGTAAATTGTAAAACTCTACCAATTAGTATTAGTAAGAATAAAATTAGTACTTATCATTAATATAAAAGTACAAATAAGCTGGTAATGGTGAGAGTACAATGCTTCCCTTAAAAACAGAAAATAAAGAAGATGATTAAAAGAATAAATTAGATAAGTAGTAACTTTCCTCCTCCTCATCTGGTTTCTTCGTATTCACAGCCTCATACTCAAATCTAGCCTTCATGCTATCATTTGAGTAGGCTTTTTCTCTACATATAAAGGTATCACGTGGAGGAACTACCAACGACAAATTATTGATTGGAACCAAGGTGTCAACATGAGGAATAGATTCATAAATTGAATTCTTTTTAAGCTCTTCATGTTGATAAATTTCTCCAGTATTAACATTGTAAAAAAGTATTAGTATTAGTTTATATGATGATCCTAACACTAATACCTCTCCATTTCTTAACCACCCAAAAGGAAAAAGATTTTCAATGGGGCTGCTTCCAGACCTCATCAATTCTTCAATAACATGCCTTTGACCGCTTAAATCAATTTTAAGCATTTCCCATTCTCTAATTTGTGGATCTTTCATCAACCAAAACTTAAACTTATATAAACTGTCTCCGCACATCCACAAACAAAGACTATTCCCCCTCTCAAGAAGGTTATACCACATAAATTCCCCTCCAGGCGGAAGAGAAAACTCCGTAAAAGTTTCACTTTCCATGTCAAAACAAACGATATTATCTAGCTTGCCCGAAGTTTGTACCATATACAATAAACCTCTTATACAAACACAAAATTTATGACAATATACAACACTCCGAGCTGAAAATGTTAAATGAGTTAAATAAGTGACATTAAGCTTCCTCCATGCCTTATCAACACCTACAGTTAATATTAAAAAGTTGCGTCCTTCTGGGTGTACAACTTTGTATACCTTAGAACCACAAGCATATCCAATATACCATCCAACTGTACCAATGGGATCTGGAATCAAAGGGAGGGGCAACTGTTGTTTTGTAACAAGATTTGCAACATAACAGGTGAACCTATCTTCTTTTTTAAATCTAAATCTAAGACCAAGTACAAAAACTAACCCATTACAACTCCCATAAATACAAGTAATGAACTTAAAGTTTAGCACCTTCACCTTAATACCACAACTATCTAGACTAAACCTTGTCCTCTTTTGCGCCCAGTCTTCTCTCATTAAGAGACCAGTTGTTGAATTTTCAAGGTGGGAATGAATAAAATACGGGGACTGAATAAGATTATACCATTCTCTACAAACATACCTCATTACATTGTAAAGCACATCAGCAGGCAACAAAAGGAGGATCATAAATATCAATTCATTAGGAAGAAAACAGTCTACACGTCTGCTACTTTCACTGTTACAAGAACCAACCTTACGTTTCTCCGATACCTTCATCTGTCATTACAGAAATACATTATTAAACAAAAAGGTGTCTTGAGTGCGTTATAATAATTGCTCAACAATCAATATTACAGATTTATTCCATACATTATAAACTATATCTAATTGCAATTAAAACGTTGATTTATATTCAAATTCAAAAAAAAAAAAAGATATTTATAACAAAATAGATTTATAAAAATTGTAATTTTTTATAATAACAATAATGAGGTTTAATGGAAGACTTGGAAGCAATGAAACCTCGGGTCCGTCACTGTTGACCATATTGACCCGTTTCGAATTCAAGGAGCCGGAGGTAATGGGCATGCCTAAAGATGAGTTAGAAAGATGACTGCTTTTTCTTATTTAGCTCCATATATATAGATCATATCTTATTAGATTTTAGCCAAAATATCTATAGATAAACACAATTTTTTTAAATATATATATATTAAGGTATATCCCGTGAAGATATTTGAGCAAAATTAAAATATATTGATAATAAAAAAATTGAATTAGAATCCTCTCCTAACTTGAATTCTAACTCTCCTAACTCCAATCACAATTAATTAATTGGTTTTTAGTATTATTTTTATTTATAATTGAATTACTATGTGAGATATAATAGGAAGAGAGAGAAATAAATTATAAATAAAAATAATACTAAAAACCAATTATTTAATTAGAGAAGAGAAAAATGAATGGAAAGAGGAGGAGTTAGATGATCTTTTCCCAGAACCTATCATCCACATCATCAAGAATACAAAAATCAAAGAATTTGGATCTCAAGACAGACTTATATGGCCTCACGGGAAGAATGGCAATTATGATACAAAGACAGGATATAGGGTAATCACAGAGGAGCAAATAAGGAATAAAGCAACAACTACAAACACCAAAAGACTGGAAGATTCTCCGATATGGAAGACTATATGGAGATCAAATATCCCAAAAAAAATCAAATTATTCGTATGGAGATTAATCAACAATGCCATACCAACTAGAAGCAACCTTCACAAAAGGAAATGTGCTGAGGGAACAAACTGCCTATGGTGCAATGAGAAAATTGAAAACGTTGAACATCTTCTTCTTCATTGCACTATGTGCAAAGATATATGGGCAGGATCAATCCTTCAAATTAAAATCCAAGATAAGAGTTGTGAAAGCATATAAATGTGGTTCATGAATATCATTAAATCATATACGGAGGGAGGATGGGAAGAAAACATCATCCGAGATTTTATCATGATAAATCTTTGGAATATATGGAAAGCAAAAATGAAGGCCACACATGAAGATATTCCAGTATGTGGAACAGGAATAAATATCGCTTCGAAGAAATTAATGCAAGATATTCACGGGATAAATTGGGTTGCTGAAAATTACAAGGGCTTTAAGAAACCAGAAATAGAGAATGAGAATAGTAATAATAGAGGAGAAGATGACCAAGAGTACTCGTTCTACTGTGATGCTTCCTTCAAAAACAAGTGGGAGCCCACGGGATTGGCAATCATAGGACGAGGGGAAAACGGAAATAAAATATTCGAATACAGCCAGAACACTAATTGTGACTCAGTATTGAAGGGGGAAGCAGAAGTAATTCTTAGGGCTACCCAAATTGGAAATATCTTCCCAACGGAAAAAGTCACAATTTTATCTGATAACCTTGAGGTCATTCAAGGTACGAAGCAGGTGTCAGCAGCTCGTTGGAATATCCAACCCATCCTTTATAAGATTATCAGCAATGCTGAAGAGCACGGGCAGATTTCCTTCCGCCACATCAATAGAGGGCTCAACAGTATCGCTGACAAACTTGCAAAAGAAGCTAGACACAAGGCAGCGGAACAACGTCGAAACACGCCTAGTGTTTTCGACCTATCATCTTACTTTAGTAAACTATGAATAGGTTAACAGCTTTTAGTTTCTGTTGGGGTGTCTTTACACCCCCTATATGTCCCAAAAAAAAAATTGTGATTGGAGTTAGTAGAGTTAGTATAGAATTCAAGTTAGGAGAGGATCCAAATTCAAAAAAATCATTTCAACTTAAATTTCAACTTAAGTTTTGAGTTTATATTTTTAATTTATTATAAATTTCAAAAAATAATAACGTAAATAGCCATTAGATATAATTTAATTAATGATTAAGAATGTATAAATTAGATCAACAGCTTGAAATGTCTTGATTTCTGTCTATATTTTTCAACCGTTAGATTATATGTGGGCCATTTATTTATTTATTTATTATACTATTTATTTGTATGTTAACTAATCTCCACACTTTTCTATCTTTAAAATTCAAAATTTAGAACAAAAAACAAAATGAAATCACTTCACACTCAGAATCACTTCACGTCTCACATGCTCTCTCTCTCTCTCTCTCTCTCTCTCTCTCTCTCTATCTATCTCTCTCTCTCTCTCTCTCTCTCTCTCTCTCTCTCTCTCTCTCTCTCTCTCTCTCTCTCTCTCTCTCTCTCTCTCAAAACCGACGCAACAATCAAAGAAACTACCGCACCCGGCTTGGTTCTCACCTTCTCTTCACACTCAGGTCTCACCTTCACACTCATGTCTCACCTTCCCACCAAGCACCGCCACTCCCGTAAGTCTCTTCACACTTACTGTATCACTCTTCACAATAAAACCCCTGCCACTCGTTACCATTCTCCACCATTAATGTCAACCGACTTGGCTAAGCTATCAACAATCGAAGAACCCAGTTAATTTTTTACCATTGAAACTCAACCTTCCCACTAAGCAAGCCGCTCTCCTTCACAAGAAAACCGCCGCTACTCGGGGACCATTCTCAACCACCATTAAGGTAAAAAAAATAATTTTTACCATTGAAACTCTAAAAAATTGCATTATTTTTAACCTAATCTCATTACTTTTACAATTTTTCAGAATTATCTGATTTAATTAGAATTACAGTCGCGTTGTTATTATATTTTTATACAAATCCTACAATGGCAATGTTATGACATTGAAAGCCTTATACCGTATAAGAAGTGAGGCAGCCATCACCGTCTTGCCACCAATATTTAGCAGCTCACTGAGGTAATTTATTTTTGTATTGATTACCATAGAAACAAATCATAAATCGATTTAATTTCATTGATAGGTCATGCTAAGAGACCTTTAAGGTTCAATAATTCTGACTGCAGAGTGATAGGTCATGCTAAGAGAATGTGCTCCAAAGCCCAACACTATTTTACTTTCCAGTGGGATCAAAGGTATGTGTGTGATTGGTATAATTGCATATTATACATTGACCTCTAGGAAATGATGTGATTGTCAAAAATTGCCTATACTATGCACTATTTGCACTATAGGTCCCTATACTATTGTTTCTTACCTTTGCATTCCCCCAACTGTTTGTAGTTGGTCTTTTTAGGCAATTCCGGTGTTGGAAAATGATGCATTGTTTTTCGCTTTGTCCGTGGTCAATTTGATCCAACCTCTAAGGTAATTTATAATTAATAACATTACATGAATTTTTTTACTGACTTTAATTTCGTAATTTAATTTTAGGTAACTGGTGGTGCTTCATTTTTATCTCAAACCATCGCTTTACAAGATTCCTCTACAGTTAAGTATGATGTATGGGATACATCTAGTCAAGAAAGGTAGTTAAAAGTAATTGAGAGGTTGTTCCCCTTTTTATGTAATAGTTCAGGGGTATATTTGCAACTAACCCAAACATATGTTCAAATGCTGCACTAGCACCACTTTATTACCGCAGAGCTGCAGTAGCGGTTATTCTATATGATATTACCATTTCTGACTCATTTACCAAAGCACAAAATTAGGTCAAGGTAATTTTTTTATCAACCTTTGATTTCTTGATATTGACGGTTTAGTCCCTTAATAAGTGTAGGAATTACTAGGTATATCCCGTGTCTTAAGACACTTAAGAAAAATTTTGTTCGGTTAAGGTTAAGGTTAAGGTCAGAGTAATGGTTAAGGATATGGTTAAGGTTAACAGTTAAGGGATTGAGGTTAAGGATTATGGTTAAGAGATTCGAAGGGGTAAATGATGATACCAATGATAATGAATAATTTAGTATTCTATATTTGAGTTTTATATGTCAAGTTTACTTGTTTTTTATGATTTTGAATATTAAAACTATTTAGAAATCATCTCCTTGTTATTATAGTACGATTTTCCCTATGATGGGTGTTGAATTGGTCATGAATTAAAAAAAGTTGGTTGTTGGATTGACATTTAATCTAAAAATATCTTATATTATTAAAAAACTCTCTTTTAAGTAAACTAAAAAATTTAATTAATTGGAAAGAGTTGAGTTAAAGATAGTCTTTTTGTTAATTGAATTATAATATATTAAAAAAATTAGTAATTACATAATCTGGTGAAAACACCATAGAAAATTTACCCTAATTTTTTTTTATCCTAAACAACCATATCAACTAAGGCTCCGATTGGTAGACGGTAATGAAATTAGGAATGAAATTTGATTCCTTATTAAATTACATTACTAAACTTGGTAGGAGTTTACAAAAATGGGATTTTTATTACCATGGGCATTTTAATCCCACAAACATGGTAACATCCATTCAATCCACCCCCCATGGTATTAGCTCATTCCATTTAGATTAGGGATCAAAAATTATTTTTAACAAATTAGTATATCCTTCTAAACCTTATAAAATTATACACGACCAAACCTTATAAAATTATACACGCATCTTCTTTTTATTAATTTTTGTGATTGGTATGTATTGATTTTTTTTTATTATCATTTTACAATATAAGATTTTAGAAAATTACGTAAATCAGTATTCATTATAATATATGTATATTTAATAAATATAATGAAGATAATTTAGTAATTGTGTATAAATTGTTCCTTACACATCTATATTATATTAAGTTACTAAGTATGGGACTAGAATGGTTTAAGTTATTCCCAACATAGTTATTTTAATACCGCAGTAATTTTATTCCATACTATATTCCATTACTATAAAAATCCATTGCCGCATACCAATCAGACCCTAAGTACACAAAATCTCTAGTCTTAAGTGAACTAAAATACACGTATAATTGTATAAAACTTGTTGTATTGCTAAAATTACACACTTTCACTTCATAAAATATTGGGTAAAGCCCCGTATGGCCCCTCAACTTTGGCCAATATGCACGGGCCGCCCCCGATCTTCATTTTTACCCTTTTACGCCCTTTATCTTCACCTTTTGTGACACCGTTAGCCATTTTTCTATTTTTCTGTCAGTTGACCGTTAGTCAATGCCACTTGGCGCCATGTCACTGCCACCTCACCGCCAACCGTCTTCGTCATCATCGTCCCTAAATTAAAAAAGAAAACCTTTGAAGGTTTGAATGCTTCAAACCTTCAACAATGGAGGAAAAATAAAAAAAAACATTTTTTTATTACCATATTCTCTCACACCATTTCAACACCAAAGCCTAACCACTCCAGCGCAAAATCTAGATGTTCGCTTTAAAGCTTTAAAGCTTTCAAATTTATTGCCGAAGGTATTCTTGAATAAAATCCAACTGGATCACTTGAATAAAATTCATCTTGAGAGTCACTCATTGTATATTTGTTGTAATATGTATCCTCACACATCAAAATCCTATATAATAATCCATACATTAATTATCAAAAGGAGGTACAACATTTCTGAATTTTTCAAGAAAATCGATTAATTCATCAATGAAACAAAGAGCTTTTTAAAGTCTTACATTCGAGAACGATGTTGAAGCTTCCAAAAAATAGCATAATTCCATTGAGTATTAAAACAGAGAGCTTTGAGAGCATGTTGAACTTGACTTTCCATCTTTTCTTTACCCAATTAACCGAGAATTTTCACCCCTAATCCTAAACCCTAAAGTTGGGTCAATTAAATTAAAGAAAAAACCCTCCAATAAAACCCTTAATACCCAATACTAGATGCTAGCTCCCTCTATATGATCCTCTACCTGCTTGTTTTCCCCTTAACCATGCTCTCCGCTTTAATGGCTGTCCCACCTTTGGAAGTAGCATTCTGTCATCATTCTCCATACTCTGTCTACTCAATAACCGAAACCCAAATCCCCAAATCTTTATATTTATAATTTACGAAAGAAATGCAATTTTTTTAATTAAAGCTGAAAGATATAATCAATTACGAAAATATTGAACACTTCAAAATTCGATATACTCGTCAAGTAATTCTCCATTACCAAAACCCACTAAAAGATGTAATTTTTCTATAGAAATCACACTAAAGTTTCAAATTCTTCAACTAATTCTCCCTAATTTAACTATAATTCAACAAGTAAGCTAAAATTTGAGCACACACCAAGCAATAAAGTTGAAAGCTTTAAAGCTTTAAGGTGAACATCTGGATTTTGCGGTGGAGTGGTTAGGATTTGGTGTTGAAATGGTGTGAGAGAACATGGTAGTAAAAGAATGTTTTTTTTAATTTTTCCTCCATTGTTGAAGGTTTGAAGCATTCAAACCTTCAAAGGTTTTTTTTTAAGTTAGGGACGATGATGACGAAGACGGTTGGCGGTGAGGTAGCGGTGACATGGCGCCAAGTGGCATTGACTAACGGTTAACTGACATAAAATGGAGAAAGGGCTAACGGTGTCACAAAAGGTAAAGATAAGGGGCGTAAAAGGGTAAAAATGAAGATCGGGGGCGGCCCGTGCACTTTGGCCAAAGTTAAGGAGCCATACGAAGGCTTTACCCTAAAATATTTCATGAAATAACTTTAATACTTCTTTAACCCCTTATATTCTCTACTTAAGCAATAAAATACAATGCATTAATATTAGGGGTGAGCAAGAATTTGGGTTTGGGTAATTTGGTTAAAAAGGGGGATAAAAAAAAAGGGATATTGGGTATTTTTAACATTGGCCCAATGTTAAATTGGGCATACCATTTGAAAATATGGACCCGTCGAAATTACCACGGGCCTCTCTTTGGACACTTAACACTCGGGTTGGACCTGTCCAACCCGACACTGTTCTGTTGGCATATTGCCCCCATCGATTAGGTGTTTTAATGTGACAAATCCTCTATTGTTTAGTGTGCTAATTTCACTTTATTATCTTGCACTCTAATTCATCAAAAAGCACAATTGACATCATTTAGATCAAATCTTTATTGTTATATCTTAAGAAACTAATTCTCTTACAAATGCTATTAACTTTATCTTTGTGTACATTGAGAATTAGCTTTAGTGATCAACTACAACTCTTGTGAAGAAGGTTTTCCAATCCGAGCATCATAGTAAAAGATATACTCACTAGAAGGTGTCTTAAACCTTTGGTACGGTACACCGGAGTACACCTGCGGTACACCGCAATACCACGGACCAGAGGCGCGGTGCATAAGCTAGTCCGAACAGAAAGCAAAGAAATATGCGGTACACCGGACAGAAACTGCGGTACACCGCAGAGCCACGGACCAGAGGCGCGGTGCACAAGCTAGTCCGACCAGTAAGCTAAGAAATGTGCGGTACACCGGACTGAGGCGCGGTACACCGGACTGAGGCACGGACCAGGGACGCGGTGCATAGGATAGTCCGACCAGTAAGCTTGAAGTTTAAGACGAACGTCTTCGCGGTGCACCGGACCATACCCGCGGTACACCGCAAAGAAGGTTTTCCTGCAGCAAAATAAAGACAAAAGCAATAGATCCGTTGGAGATATTAATATATCCGTTGGAGACAAATCATATGACCGTTGGGAGCATTTTGCAGCTATATATTGAAGATCTTTCAAGGCTACAACTACACCTTCAACCCATATACACTTAGGGGCTTAATTGTTATCATCCAAGAAGGTGTCAAGAGCTTCATAGTTCATATCCACTCAATTAAGGAGTTAATCCAAGGAGCTATCAAAGTTATTATCTACTCAATGAGGAGTTTACAAGCTTATAGTCATATCTACTCTTTAGGAGATTATCTAGCAAAGCTGTTTGCACCCCTTTAAACACTTTGTATCTATCCTCTTAAGTCTAGGTCTTGTAATAGATAGATTAAGAGAGAATTCAAGTATAGGGAGTATACTTGGTATCCTTGTGTTGAGATAGCATAAGTGTTTGAGTATCGGGAGTATACTTGGTGTCCTTGTGTTGCGATAGCACAAGTGGTTGTCCTTCGTGTTATCGAAGAGGTTGTAAGGGTTATTGTGTTCTCGACCCGGTTAAGAGAGACACGGGAGCTTAGTGAAAAGCTTGAAATCCTAAGGAGGCTTCCTTAGGTAGTGGATGTAGGGAAACCAGACCACTATAAATCGTGTGTATCTTTCTATCCCTACTCTATTTACTTTCCGCACTTTATATGTTTGATAATATGCTAGTATGAATATTGTGATATTGATTATCTAGTTTATCTAACATATTGCCATCTAGAGTAGTTAGAGATTAGAAACTCGTTTTACTTGTTTCAATTATATATCGAACCTCTTAGCTTATCCATTGCATGATCCCTTAAGAGTTTGATATATTAGTTGACTTAGAAGTTTCTTTCTTAAACTTATAATTGTCCAAAAGATTTTTAATTAGGCATTAATCTTATTAGTAATCCTATTCACCCCCCCTCTAGGACTTTCAATTGGTATCAGAGCCTAACTCTACGTGAATAGCTTAATCGTTAGTAGAGTAAACGATATGGAATTTAATCTTTTGGAAAGTTCGTCTTCTACTCGACCTCCACTTTTTGTAGGAACTTACTATTTTGCTTGGAGAACAAAAATGGAGGAATTTATAAAAGCCGAAGATCCCGATCAATGGAGAATCGTAAAGGAAGGTCCATTTGTCCCTTATAAAGAGGAGTTAAATGAAGAGGGAGTTCTTAAGCTAAATCAAGAAGAAAAAGATTTTGATGAACTTACCATTGAGGAAAAAGCAAAGCTCACTCAAAATGCAAAACCAATGTACACTCTCATTCGTGGAATTTCCGAAGAAATTTTCTCACAAATGTTAGATTGTAAATCCGCAAAAGAGCTTTGGAATCGTTTGGAGTTTTTATATGGAATTGTCGAAAATGACGAAGAAGAAGAAGTCTCAATCCATGATGAATCTCATAACGAGTTTAAACCAAATCATGAGGTAGCTCTTTATCCTAACTCTTTATCTCTTCCTTATAATTATTGTGATATTAGGCAAATTTCATCCCTTCTCAAAATTCTTGATTCTCAAATCCATTTGAATAATCTTATGTTAAAAAAGGGTAAAATTGAGCTAAAGAATTGTTTTAAATGTTGTATCACTTTGGATGATATTCTTGGCAATACTAAAAACCCGTGTTTTGAAAACATTTTTTCTTTAAATAAACGGAAACATCCTATGAAGAAAAGCATATAAGGTTTTAAAAAATTGGATGAAGCTTTTTCCCTCGCTCTTGATACTTTAAAAAATCATCCTTTCTCAAATGTCACTCCTTTTGATCCAAATGGCTTTTTTAAAGAAAAATTATATTTAAGTGATTATTTGGATATTGAAAAGAATATCGAAACTTCTTGTTCAAAACCTCTACTTGGTAACCCTATTCGAAAAAGAAGTTCGTGCAACTATTGTGGTAAACCCGGTCATCATGCTTCTACGTGCCATTACCATGAACAACTTAATAGTGGATCTTTGATACCTTCATGGGAAAAACCAATATGGATCGTGACAAATGCTAACAACATTTCCGGATCCATTCCACCTCGGTTACCATAGTAATATGTATTGAAGGTGTTGAGCGTCAAGAAAATGGAATTTTATGCAAAAGGACGTTCAAACCTCATAAAAGGAAAATACGGTGAAATTCTTTCCTCTCTTGTTTTTATGTTTTATATTGTGTTTTATGTGATTTATCAACTTGTGCTACTATCTTATGGTTCTTAACTTTTTACATGCTTAAATGTTGCTTTGTTCTTGCATTGGGTCTTTTTGCACTTTTAGAAAACTTAGGGACTTTTGTGAAATTAACCGTTGTATGAGTTTTTAGGTTCTCCTTGGCTTCTCTTTTCAAAACAAAGATGCTCAAAATTATTTTATACCATTCCGAATCATTTGGGGAAGTTTCGAATGTGTTTCGGGTGTTTTTAAAAGAATCAAAAATCTCATTGTTTGTGTCCAAACCGAACACTCTTGCGGTGCACCGGACGATTCCCGCGGTACACCGCAGGTAAGGGTTTTGACAGATTTTATAGTCCGTTTTTCATTCCATTCTCTTCATTCCTTGGTTATGTATGTATTGTTGAATGTTAGTTGCTTAAATTTTATGCTTCGGATATTATTTAAATGTGTTAATGTTGCTAACATTTTCCTTGATGATATAGGTACTATTGCATCATTCATCCTTGATCTTATTCTATATTGTTTTATAGTCCCTTTAGTTTGTTCAAATTAATCTTTGTTCTTCAAATGGTTGAAAATTGCATTTAGGTCCCTTGAAGTTTTTCAAAATTACGTTTAGTCCCTAAACTTTTGGAAAATACATCTTGACCCCTTTGCATTTCAAAAATGACAATTTACCCCATGATTTCTTAAAATTGATTCAAATATTCTTATTGGTAAAAAGGGGAGAAATTATTGGTCAAACTTTTCAAAATTGAAACAAACACTCTATGCATTTCGTGAGGGGGAGTTTTTAGTAAATTATCTTTAAAAACTAAAATGCTTGATTAATCGTTTGCGTTGTTAGAAAGCTTATAAGATGAAAACCTATCGATCAAGGAGTTGGTAAAATGTCTCTATCCTTAGCTCTTGCTTTCAAATTATCTATCTTTGTGCATCTCCTTCTAAAAATTGTTTTAATCTCTAAACTCTTGCACACTCTTAGAATCGTTGCTTCAAATCTATTCACTTGAGTTTTAGCTCTTCTTCCTTAGTTATGAATTACATTTATCTTGTCTTTTTGATGAAGACAAAGGGGGAGAAATATGTGCACTAAAACTTTCAAAATTTGCACTTTACAAAACTCACAAATGCATATCTTTTTCATAAAAATACACTTTGATTTAATGCTTTTTGTGAGGGGGAGTTAGACTCCATATGTGTTTTAGTGATTGATTTGTCATCATCAAAAAGGGGGAGATTGTTGGCATATTGCCCCCATCGATTAGGTGTTTTAATGTGACAAATCCTCTATTGTTTAGTGTGCTAATTTCACTTTATTATCTTGCACTCTAATTCATCAAAAAGCACAATTGACATCATTTAGATCAAATCTTTATTGTTATATCTTAAGAAACTAATTCTCTTACAAATGCTATTAACTTTATCTTTGTGTACATTGAGAATTAGCTTTAGTGATCAACTACAACTCTTGTGAAGAAGGTTTTCCAATCCGAGCATCATAGTAAAAGATATACTCACTAGAAGGTGTCTTAAACATTTGGTACGGTACACCGGAGTACACCTGCGGTACACCGCAATACCACGGACCAGAGGCGCGGTGCATAAGCTAGTCCGAACAGAAAGCAAAGAAATATGCGGTACACCGGACAGAAACTGCGGTACACCGCAGAGCCACGGACCAGAGGCGCGGTGCACAAGCTAGTCCGACCAGTAAGCTAAGAAATGCGCGGTACACCGGACTGAGGCGCGGTACACCGGACTGAGGCACGGACCAGGGACGCGGTGCATAGGATAGTCCGACCAGTAAGCTTGAAGTTTAAGACGAACGTCTTCGCGGTGCACCGGACCATACCCGCGGTACACCGCAAAGAAGGTTTTCCTGCAGCAAAATAAAGACAAAAGCAATAGATCCGTTGGAGATATTAATATATCCGTTGGAGACAAATCATATGACCGTTGGGAGCATTTTGCAGCTATATATTGAAGATCTTTCAAGGCTACAACTACACCTTCAACCCATATACACTTAGGGGCTTAATTGTTATCATCCAAGAAGGTGTCAAGAGCTTCATAGTTCATATCCACTCAATTAAGGAGTTAATCCAAGGAGCTATCAAAGTTATTATCTACTCAATGAGGAGTTTACAAGCTTATAGTCATATCTACTCTTTAGGAGATTATCTAGCAAAGCTGTTTGCACCCCTTTAAACACTTTGTATCTATCCTCTTAAGTCTAGGTCTTGTAATAGATAGATTAAGAGAGAATTCAAGTATATGGAGTATACTTGGTATCCTTGTGTTGAGATAGCATAAGTGTTTGAGTATCGGGAGTATACTTGGTGTCCTTGTGTTGCGATAGCACAAGTGGTTGTCCTTCGTGTTATCGAAGAGGTTGTAAGGGTTATTGTGTTCTCGACCCGGTTAAGAGAGACACGGGAGCTTAGTGAAAAGCTTGAAATCCTAAGGAGGCTTCCTTAGGTAGTGGATGTAGGGAAACCGAACCACTATAAATCGTGTGTATCTTTCTATCCCTACTCTATTTACTTTCCGCACTTTATATGTTTGATAATATGCTAGTATGAATATTGTGATATTGATTATCTAGTTTATCTAACATATTGCCATCTAGAGTAGTTAGAGATTAGAAACTCGTTTTACTTGTTTCAATTATATATCGAACCTCTTAGCTTATCCATTGCATGATCCCTTAAGAGTTTGATATATTAGTTGACTTAGAAGTTTCTTTCTTAAACTTATAATTGTCCAAAAGATTTTTAATTAGGCATTAATCTTATTAGTAATCCTATTCACCCCCCCTCTAGGACTTTCATGTTCATCAATAAAAAAAAATTAAAAAAAAAATATAACGTGTTTTATCCGATAATCGGATTCATTTCTTTCCCTTCTCAGCTTCTCTCCTACGCTACTTTTACCCTTCTCTCTTCTGAAACACGAAAAAGGCGATCCCTAAGCCATCAAATCTCTATCTTCTTTGCCGATTACTGTATGCTAGATGCCTATATCTTGTACTATATTATTATTCTTCTTCTCTTCTCTGCCGATTAGTACCCAAACCCTGGGTCAACATTTAATGAAGCCGCGTTTGGTTGTTTGATTCGAGAGCTTTCATTTAATGTGGCCTGAAAAAACCCTCTTTGAGGTCTGATGTAGCCGCTGTTGATAGATTCAATAACGTGTTGCCTTATTCTCATTTGAATAGTCATGGGTTTTTGGCTATATATTGGGGCTTTTTCAGATCGAGAAAAGCCACACCATTTCAAAGGTATATCTAATCTCTCTTCTCTATCTATTTCTATTTCAGTTTATGTTAATTATTTTACCCGTATTAATTTGTTTCAATTTTTTTTGTCACAGATACGAATCACTTTAGGTAATAATTTAATTATTTTCATGGTGTTTGTATTTTCTTTAAGTGTTCTTGTTTCGTTAACTAATTTTTTGGTTTTGTTTTTGTTCACAGGCTATACACATTTTATTTTCTAAAGCCTTCTTAAGTTTCTAAGGTGTGTAATTTAATTTCTTTTTGATTTAACTAATTTCTTTCTTTTTATTGCCTTCTGATGTAATTAATTTCACACTTTTTACTGCAGATTTTTCTTTAACATGGTTGAAATAGAACCTGCTATTGCCATTGAAGTGGATGATACTAATCAACCCACTGAAGGTACTCAACCCCCACCTCTTTCTCAGGAAAATACCATTGTTCCCCCTACTAAAAAAAGAAAAAATGTGACCTCGGCTAATTGTTGGGATCATTTTCATAAAATTTGGGTTAATGGCCTTAGGTATGGTGTTTGTAATTATTGTGATAAAAGATATGCTGCGAGTTCTGATAATCATGGGACTAATAACCTAAACAAACACATGAACCCTTTACGTGCTAATCGTTGTCCAAAATATCCCTTTAATATTGTTGAAACTGGGCAGTCTACTTTAGGTTTTTCACCCAAAGGGGAGGGGGTTATGGAATCTTATGTTTTTACACAAGAAACTGCTAGAAATGCCCTAGCTGAGATGGTAATATTAGATGAAATGTCATTTTGACTTGTTGAAGGTGTCGGTTTTAAAAATTTATGTTATCGTATGCAACCACTTTTTAAAATCCCATCTAGATGGACTGTTGCACGAGATATTGCAAAAAAATTTACTCAACAAATAACACTTTTGAAAACTCGCTTGAGGGGGAAAAGAATAAATCTTACCACTTATACTTGGACTTCAATTCAAAATTTAAACTATATGGTTGTTACTGCACATTTTATTGACGATAATTGGGTTTTAAGAAAACGTATAATTAGTTTTTCTATGATTGAGGATCATAAGGGGGAAACTGTGGGTTTAAAAATTCAGTCAGTTTTACAAGATTGGGGGATTGATAAAATTCTAACAATTACTGCCGATAATGCGAGTTCTAATAATGTAGCCGTTGATTATATAATCAACAAATCATTGCTTCCCAAACCACCCATAATATGCCAAAACAAATACTTGCACATTAGGTGATGTTGCCATATTCTAAACCTTATAGTCAAATCTGTTTTGAAAACTATTCGAAATGCCATTGTACGAATTCGAGATGTAGTACGTTATGTTAGATCATCCCCTAGCCGGTTTTATGCTTCAAACGTTATGTTTCTCTAGCTAACATCTCTGCTACGAGTGTTGTTTGTCTTGATGTTGATACTAGGTGGAACTCAACTTATCTTATGTTAGGTGGAGCCGAAAAATATGAGAAAGCCTTCAATGAAATGTTCAAAGAAAATAAAATATTCACCGAGTATATAGAGGGTTTAGGCCATGGATTACCTACTGATATTGATTGGGATAATGCTCGTTTCTTGGTAACATATCTTAAACTATTTTATGACGCTACTTTACGCTTCTCTGGTACAAAGTATATAACTTCAAATTTGTACTTTGATGAGATCCTAATTTTGTATCGAGGAATGTATAATCTTGGCCCGGGAGATAACACGATTTTGGATTTAATGGCTTCAAAAATGAAGGAAACATTTGACAAGTATTGGGGTGTAAATGCTCAGATGAATATCTTACTCTACATGGCTGCTATACTTGACCCGAGAAAGAAGTTTGCTTATGTTAGATATTGGTTAGAATTTATGTATGGTACTATTCAAGTTAGCCCCTTAATTGAGGAGATCAGTAATGGATTAAAATCAGTGTTTGAGAGTTATTTTGCTATAGCAAATCCAATAGTTGTGCGCACTGAACCAGCTGCTGCATCAGAATCATCATCTTCCGCAACTAGCGATTCCCGAAAGTTCTTTAGAGATCAATTTAAATTATTTCATGATTCAACACAAACTAAAAGTGGGAATACTGAGCTTGACAAATACCTTTCGGAAGCTATTGAAGGCGATGATGATGAGCATTTTGATGCCCTGGTCTGGTGGAGGGGAAATTCTCAACGTTTTCCAGTTTTATCTTTAATGGCCCGTAACATATTATCTGTTCCTATTTCTACTGTCGCATCTGAGTCCTCGTTTAGTATTGGTGGAAGAGTTCTTGATAGTTTCAGGAGCTCTTTACACCCAAACACTGTGGAGGCACTAATATGTAAACAAAACTGGTTGCGCGAGTCATTATCGGTAGAAGCCGCCATGGATAGAGTAGAAGAACTTGAGGCTGAATTTGGTAAATTCAACTCACTTTACTTCATTCAAACTTAGTATATTTCAATTGACTAACAATCTGACTTGTGTATTTTAGGTGCATTTGACATTACACCACCTGAAAATGTTGGATAAATAGATGTAGCAAATTATTTTGGGTAAGGTAAACCCTTACCTTATTATCATTGTGTTTTAAATAAACATGTATTGGTAGCCGCCTTTTGTAGTGAGTTGCCTACTTATTTAAAACACAATTAGGTGATGAGGTATAGTTGCCTATTTTCCATCTATATCTGAGGCCGATGAAAGTGATTAAAACACGAGGCCTATGATGATCTACATTGAGTATAAGCTATTACATTGCAGCCTATGATGACACTGTTCTGAGGCTTAAGGTTTAAAGCCTTAATATGTTATGAACAACTAACTGATATTGATTGGGAATTGTTTAAGTAACAAGAAAATGGAATTCAATTAAGGAATTTGAAAGAGTTGAAGCTTTTGATTATGTTGCAATATTTTGGAGGATTATTAGACTGTGTTTTAATATTTTGAATGAAATTGATTTAGTTGTAATATTTTGGAACACTGGAATTCAGTTGTAACATCTATTTTGTGAATTTGAGTAATTTATGGGAGTAATTTGCAATTTTGTAGTACTTAACTTGTGAATCATGTGTGATTTGATTTAAGCCTATGATGACACAGTTCTGAGGCTACCTTATGTTCAACTAACTGATATTGATTGGGAATATTTTAAGTAACAGGAAAATGGAATTCAATCAAGGAATTTGGAAGAGTTGAAGCTTTTGATGAAGTTGCAATATTTTGGAGGATTATTAGACTGTGCTTTAATATTTTGAATGAAATTGATTTAGTTGTAATATTTTGGAACACTTGAATTCAGTTGTAACATCTATTTTGTGAATTTGAGTAATTTATGGGAGTAATTTGCAATTTGTAATAGTTAACTTGCGAATCATGTGTTATTTAAGTAATTTAAGGGAGAAACTTGCAATTTGTATTAAATTTTTAGCTTTATATTAAAATTAGTTGCTAAGTACAGGTTTAATTACCATAGGATAAACCCGGGTAAACCCGAGGGTAACCCGTGTTTGGGTAACCCGAGGGTAGGGTAAAGTTTAACCCTAACCTTACCCTTGACCAAACAATGACCCGGCTTTTCTACCCTACCCTTACCCTAGACCCCAACTCAGGGTAAACCCGGCCCGTGCTCACCCCTAATTAATATACACAATAATACACATTTATGCCCAAAAGTGTTTATAATAATTCGAATCTCTAAATGTTAAGAAGAAGCACATGAAGGACGTGGAAGTCATTTACCAATCTCATGTAAAAATAAACAGCCAGGGGCTACCCAGTAAATAAGAAGAAATATAAGGATCAAACTGAAAATATTCTTTATATACCACAAAAAAGTGATATATATTATCAGCTGTTTTAGCTGATGTTTTAATAAAAAACATCCTGTTTCTTTTTGCATATTATGATCCATCCTTTAATCGTAAAACAAATATAAGTTAATAATTCAAAATATAGGGACCTATAATGCTATTAACTCACTTACGTTAGTATTTCACGTTTTTCAGGTAGATCAGCTTTGTTACCAACTAAAGCCATTACTATATCTGAAAGGTAACAGTTTAGTCCTTGTGTTTGTTCAGGATCGGATGCAAAAGGAAACATTTCAAAAGTTCTTAACCAAATTGGAGAAACACTGTGAATATATTCTTATCGGAAGTGAAATCGATTATAGGCGTATTAAAGCACAAACACCTGTAGATAAGGCAAGATAAATGCACCTATACTTGTAAAATGACTAGATTCTTATTTCAAAATTAAATCTAAGATTTGTATATCTACATGTTCGATATTTTTCTCCTTTGAATAGTGTTCATAAAAAAGAATTTGAGGATATGTGGATTGAAATCATTAGACACTATGGAGGGAGCGTTGTTTCTAAGGTTATTCCATTAATGTTCGGAAGGTAATTACGAATTTAACCCTGTTAGTATATCTCGATAATATTAATCCTTGACTTTTATTCAGAAAACCAGAAGTTCCTGAAAGTTGTGATGGGGTAGCACTGTTCTGTTTTGAGCATCTATGTGGCAAAATGGTACCATGCTTTTCATTTTATTTATATATTAAATTATTGGAAAATATAAACTTTTATAATTTTATGTTTGTAGCTTGGTGCAGCGGATTATATTGCGGTGGCCAAAAACTATCACACGGTGTTTATTTCAGATGTCCCTGTTATGAGCATGCGTATTCACGACAAGGTATTATATAAATTTATAATTACATATATACCCTTGAGAATTAACATTATTTCCCTTCAAGGCTCGAAGGTTTATTACACTTATTGATGAATTATACAATTATCATTGTTGCCTTTATTGTTCTGTGGAAACTACAATAGATGATTTGATATGGAGAGGTAAATGTATTTTAATTTGTAGTTAGAGAAAATATAATAAATTTGAGATGTTTTATCAGAATGTAGTGTTATTGCTTCTACTACTGGGATTATCTTATCTCTATCATGTCTGGACAAGAAAAAATGTTTGCTTTTCAACGAGCTGTAAGTTTCTAATTCTTAATTAATTTTTCTATGTGATCTTATATGAATAGAGAAAGTTTTGTTTATGCAGATATCTCGATTGGTTGAAATGCAAACACCCTTGTATTTTTTTGTAATTTTTTGTAAGTTTGTTTTTGTTCAAGATACTCTTTAGTTAATATCCTATCTATTATTCTTTCTTCTTATAACCGAGAAATTCCAAGTAAAACAATGCAAGGATGCCACATGGAGATTATGTTTTTTTTGGTTTCTTTATCAGATACCATGGATCAACACTTATATCTACATCAGAATTGTTAAATTACTAATTTACCCTGTTGTAAATACGTTGAGTATTCGATTGAGTTTTGAATAGGTTTAAAACAAGAATTAAAGATAAACAGAAAGTAAGAACACAGGATATTATCGTGGTTCGACAAAATAGTCTACATCCAATTTGGGCTCGGATTAGAGAGCGCCATTCCACTATCACCACTGTTTATCACCGATTACAATCTTCACAATTACAGAATACACTTGAATCAATCAACCCTAACGAATAGAACCAGCAAATCTAACCAATACTCAACTACGCTGAATATCTAGCTTTGAATCAGCACGATTCAAAGGAGAAACACTAGATTACGCTAACTATTACAAGAGATTACAGATTGATCAAGAAAATAGAGCAAACCCTAGTTTGTCTCGTAAAAGAGGCGAGAGAGTTTTAACTAAAACGTGAACGAAAGAATGAATGGGGTTAAGGAGAGAGAAGGGTATATATATGAGACATCCTCGAGACTTAATCTCAGCCATCCATATAAAATCAGATCAACGCTCCATAATAGCTCCGCATTCCTTTAAGTAAAACGACATCGTATAGCCAAGTCAGAGCCAAGTGTAAAAGTCTTCTTGTCCAGATAAACATTGACTTGGTCAATGTTCCACATAAGCTTAATACACTTCACATAATCCCACATCTCCACCTTGAAGTGTAATCCTTAGCAGGATCAGCTACAAGAACATCATTTCCAGATGTAGTGATAGAGGAGGCACAGTCATAATCTTCACAGCCCAAAATACCTACACAACATTTAACCAATACACAACAAATCCAAACAAAGTTTGAACTTGCATTTAGTCACCAATTTAGTACCAAAACCAGCTGGGTTAAGTTCAGAAGTGATTTTCTCAAGTCTCACTTCATTATTTGAAATTATATCTCTGATAAAATGATATTTAACATCAATATGCTTAGTCCTCTCATGATAAACTGGATTCTTACTTAAGTGAATAGCACTTTGACTGTCTGAATAGATAATAGAAGTACATTTTACCAATTTTGATTCAACAGGTTTAGGAACAAGACTCCAAGTCTTATTAAGCATCAAAGAGTTATATTCCTCATCCATGGCTTTACATCACTGGTTCTTTTCCTTGCAACTAATAGCATCAAGATATGTGTGAGGTTCAGTATCTCTAACCTCAACTGCACCTGTAAGTGCAGTATATACAAGGTCAGCATAAGAATATCTACTAGGAGTTTTGGTTTCTCTTCTTGGCCTGTCTCTTGCCAGCTGGTAACCTTCAAGACCTCCAACTGTAGACTCTTCCAAGTGTTGAGCCTCTTCATTTTCAGTAGAGTCAGGTGGATCTTCTTCATCATCCTGAGGCAATGGTTGCTCCACTTGGTGATCTCCAGTTGAAGGGTCAAGAGGCTGCACAGGGCTGAGAGGCTCCACCTCAAACTCAACTTCCCTAGTGTTACCAGATGGTTCAGCTGTAGCATCATCACCTGTATTACTCACATTCTTACAAGGAAAAGTTAGTTCATCAAAAATAACATCTCTACTAATAAGAATCTTGAAACCATGAACTGACTTATCCCATAATCTGTAACCTTTAACCCCATGTTGTTGTTGGTAACCAATCATAATACATTTCAAAGATCTGGGGTCAAGTTTACCTTCTTTAGTATGTGCATATGCAGCACACCCAAAAATTCTCAAGTGGGACAAGTCAGGTCTAGTTCCAGTCCAAATCTCCATAGGAGATTTAAACTCAATAGACCTATTGGGACTCCTGTTAATCAAATATGTGGCTGTATATAAAGCTTCTCCCCAAAAACATTTTGGTAAACCAGAAGTAAGTAAAAGACATCTGACTTTTTCTAAAAGAGTTCTGTTCATCCTCTCAGCAACACCATTTTGCTGAGGGGTTTTTCTAACATTTCTATGCCTCAAAATACCATTTTCTTTACAAAAATTATCAAACTGTTCATTACAAAACTCAAGACCATTGTCAGTTCTAAAGACTTTAACTGATTTACCAGTTTGATTTTCTTCCAAAACTTTCCAGTCTTTTATTTTTGAAAAAGTTTCATCTTTAGTTTTCAAAAGAAAAGTCCAAACCCTCCTACTGTAATCATCAACAATAGAGAGAAAATACCTGTAATTACCAAGAGAGTCATACCTTTCAGGACCCCATAAATCTGCATGAACATATTCAATACATTGAGAAGCTAAATGAGCTCCAGTCTTGAATTGTTGTCTATGTTGTTTAGCCAAGACACAGTTCTCACAGAATGGAAGATCACATAGTGTATCCTTACCAAAACTACCATTTTTACACAGAATGTTAAGCCCTTGTTGACTCATATGACCAAGCCTCAAGTGCCATTTATGTGTAGCTGCAAGCTTAGGCTCAGAAACAACATTAGTCAAACAAGAAATATGAGTACCATTTAACACATATAAGCCAGCACTCTCTGTTCCAGTAAAAAGCAATTTGGAATTCCTATACACATTTATATTACCCTTAGACATCTCAGAAACACAACCAAGATCATCAAGGGCTCCTAAAGAAATCAAGTTTCTTTTTAAGTCAGGTATATATCTCACATTGGTAAGGGTAATTTGTTTACCATTATACAGTTTCAAGTTCACTTTTACAACATCCTTAACATCACAGGTTTGATCATTACCCATATAAACAGTTTCATTACATGTTTCAATCAAATCATGAAATAATTCAGAAGAGGGGCACATATGGAAAGTACAACCAGAATCAAGAATCCAACTAACATGACTAGCTTTATCAGTGATATTTAGTACCTCATATACATCATCATCTATCTTAGGCATGCTAACCATATTGGACTCATTCACATTAGCAGATAATTTGTTTTTCAATCTAAAACAATTTTTCTTTAGGTGTCCAATTTTACCACAGTGAAAACATTTCCTAGTCTCTTTACCCTTAGGTTTATTGTTAGGACCAGATTTTTTATGTTTATTCACATCAGGGACCTGTGTAGTATCTGTTCTAGGTTTCATAAACAAATTAGAGCCAGTTCTTCTGCTAATTTTAATCTCATTTTCTCGGGTTTTCAAGGCAGTAACAACTTGTTCAAATGTTGGGACAGTACTAGCATATTGGAACACATCTTTTAACACTTGATAAGAATCAGGTATAGAGTTAAGAATAATCATACACTTACTAGTATCATCTAAGGCCTGAGGGGTATTATTTAGCACAAGAGTCATTTTCAAGAATTCATCAAGATTGTCATCTAAAGACTTACTAGTGTCCATTTTGTAATTGAACAGAGATCCTTTCAAAAAAGCTAAATTAGGTAAGGATTTAGTAGAGTATAGAGAATCTAACTTGTTCCATAGTTCAAGAGCCGTCTCACATCCATCTACCTTTCTAATCACAGAGTCAGAGAGGTTTAAGAAGATGATGTTATATGCTTCTTGATGTCTCCTCATTTGTGATAGATTATTATTAGCATGAGACATCATTTTTAGTGTTTTAGAAGTCAATAATGTCGATTTTCTTGAGTTTTAGTGCACTTTCCTATTTTGTGTCTTGATTTGTAGAATTAATGTTTTTAGAGCATATTGGGTTTAATTGTTTATTTAGTGTGTAGCTTTAAAGATAATTATGGAGCTTAATTAGAGTCCAAGTCAAAGACAACAACTTATGGAAAGAGATTTGCATGGTAATTGGAGAAAAGGAAATAAAAGCTAAAAAGATGGAAAAGGAAAAACTGCCTAAATCTGGGATTCTGCATACACGTCCAAAGATATGGGTTTTTACCTAAGAAATATGCCGAATTTGGAGATTTCCTTCTTTAGTGGCAAGATAATTCTGTTGCGATTCTTTTGGTATCTTGTGGAGCAAAATCGGACCAATAACGAAGAAGATATGATCAAAACGGTGCAGCAGTGTTTATCTTTATTTCCATACGAATTTGAGTTGGGCTAGAAGTCCATTACCTTAACTATTCCTCAAGAAAACGAATTAGGTCTTCTAAACACCTATAAATACACCCTTATATCACTTGTAAATCATCCTTGCCTCATAGTAATTAGTTCTTAATGTTTTATTCTTCCAGTTTATTGTAGAGAGCAAGATGATGTCTTTTGTAATTTCTTTTAGTTTATTTCCTTCAGGTATGAACTAAACCTCCCATAGCTTGGGTTTTGCATCATGTATAAACTATGAATTCTAATTCTTCTATCTAAGTTTCTTTGGGAATTATATGTTTTAATATGATATTAGCTACTTACTTTATATTTGTTTATGTGTTTTGATTTATTGTCTTTCCTAGAACTGATCACTTTAGGATTGTTTTAATAGTAGTTAGATGGTCACCGTAGCTGGGTGTTTAACTATTGAACCACCACATAATGTCTAGTGTCGATAGCAGTTCTGACAAAACATACTTCTAACTAGATAGTCATTAGGGTTTGTTTTAACCACCGTATCACCAAGATTGCAGTATTTGCTTAGGGCCTTAGTGGCGTTTGATAACCCTATTTGAAATCACTTTCTTGGTTGTGACGTAGCCCCCTTAGTCGCTCTCAAGGTCTAAGCTTGGGGAATTTAGAATCCTGACTAAGTATTACCAAGAGCTAATATTCTCCCTTATGAACTAGATTTATAGATAGAATTAGAAGGATTAGTGCATACCAGCAAAACCTAAGCTATACCTCTCATCTCATATTCTTAATCTTTTACTTTATTGTCTTTATTTTCCTAGTTTTAATTAGTTTTAATTCTTATTTTCGAAATTTATCTCTTTATTTTCTGTCTTCTAGTTATTTACTTTTACTCGTTATTGTTTCCTACGCGATTAACACACTTAAGTCCCTGAGAACGAACTCTACTTATCATTAAAACTTGCATACGTCCTGTAATACTTGCAGTAGTGTGACTGTCTAGGGTGAGAGTGCGTAGTTTTCTTGAGCTTTATTTATCTTATTTTTATCACACCCTAGGCGACACCACTTCTTCAAGAATTTCAGCCTTTTTATCCAGAGTACCTTCATGCCATTCTTTAATGTCCTCAACAAGAGCAGGTGCAACCTTATGATGAGACAGCAGAGCCTTCATCTTTTTCTGCCAAACACCAAAATCAATTTTCCCATCATAGACTGACATCTCAATACGAGTTGTAGCCATTAGGTTAGAACAGAGAAAATCACAAAGTGAAAAACACTTTTAAAATCACAAGAATGTGAAAACAATAGATCGGGAAACAAGTTAATGTCTCACACACGATCTAAAAACGTTTTAAAACCTTTAAACGAATCGGTCAAGAACCAAAACACCAATCAAGAAACACTCAACAATTTTAAGAAAAAGTAAATCGCAATTTAGGTCGGATCCAAAACCCTAGAAGCGAGTTGTGAATCAATTAACCTAATTCGTGATTTTAAGCAAGCTCTGATACCACTGTTGTAAATACGTTGAGTATTCGATTGAGTTTTGAATAGGTTTAAAACAAGAATTAAAGATAAACAGAAAGTAAGAACACAGGATATTATCGTGGTTCGACAAAATAGTCTACATCCACGTTGGGCTCGGATTAGAGAGCGTCATTCCACTATCACCACTGTTTATCACCGGTTACAATCTTCACAATTACAGAATACACTTGAATCAATCAACCCTAACGAATAGAACCAGCAAATCTAACCAATACTCAACTACGCTGAATATCTAGCTTTGAATCAGCACGATTCAAAGAAGAAACACTAGATTATGCTAACTATTACAAGAGATTACAGATTGATCAAGAAAATAGAGCAAACCCTAGTTTGTCTCGTAAAAGAGGCGAGAGAGTTTTAACTAAAACTTGAACGAAAGAATGAATGGGGTTAAGGAAAGAGAAGGGTATATATATGAGACATCCTCGAGACTTAATCTCAGCCGTCCATATAAAATCAGATCAACGCTCCATAATAGCTCTGCATTCCTTTAAGTAAAACGACACCGTATAGCCAAGTCATGAGCCAAGTGTAAAAGTCTTCTTGTCCAGATAAACATTAACTTGGTCAATGTTCCACATAAGCTTAATACACTTCACATAATCCCACATACCCTTTTGTCAGACTTCCTGCACTTTATACAAACTTTGATCTACCAGCTCCATTTATTTTACACACTGATTGTCCTCATTATTGGCGCTTTTATTTACCAGGTTTTTCTTCTTTTTTTCTTCTTTTGTGTTTGTTATATTTAGTGATTTAATTCCATTAAGTTTATACAAACTTTATATATCAGGCGAAACAGAGGAAGAATTCTCGACCAGGTTAGCTAATAACTTGTAGAATCTTATCCTATAAGAAGGTCCAGACACGGTATACCAATTATTTTTTTAATATCACACTTTCAGACATTTTTTTCCTATGTAATAATATTGTTACATATTGGTGCTTTTATTGCGGAACCATTAATGGGAGCAGGTGTAATTCCACCACATGCTACTTATTTCGATAAGGTAATTTTCTTTACGCGAAATTACACTTAGGTCCCCTAGTTATTTTTATTCTCTTTTAAACCTCTGACATATTTTTGTAGATTCAAGTAGTGGTGAAAAAGTATGATATTCTTTTCATAGCAGATGAAGTTATATGTGCTTTTGGTAGGCTCGGATATATGTTTGGTTGTGACAAATATAATATCAAACCTGATCTTGTTACTGTAGAAAAGGTATACAAATTAAACATCTCTAATAAATATGTTTGATTTTTACTTTTTTTTTTCAATTTTTTTAGGCTCTCTCTTCTGGATATATGCCAGTTGGAGCGGTTTTTGTAAGCCCTAAAGTATCAGATGTTATAGATAAACAAAGCAGTAAACTTGGTCTGATTTGTAAACACATATAAACATGTTTCGATTTTTTATCTAATCTATTATATACATATATATTTTTTAGGTACTTAGATATACGCAATGAGAAATTCTCGCTCCAAAGAAGCTCAGAGCTCTCCACAAAGACAATGGTAAAGATATATCAAACCCTAAAGATATATCACTCATTAAAATAGCCTTATATGTTGTTAAAGATTGATTATTTTATCTTTATATGCTTCAGATTATATGCAAAAGAGTAGAATTAGTTCAAGGTTTAAGATTCGAAACCGCAACTACAATAAATAAAGCATCAGGTGAACACTTGATACTTATTATTTTTTACTTTGTGTGTTTTCACATGGTGTTTTGGTAGGTGAAAATGAGTATTAATGAAGGTTATTATTCCCCTTGGTGATATAGATGAGGTAATTATTTATTTTTGTTTTGTTTTTTTGATGCATAAAATAGATGAATATTTAGTGAATTTTACAGATATAAAGAAGCCAACATGCAGTAATTAATCCTGCTATTACTATTATTCTTTGTATGGGAGCTGGTGGTCATGGTGTACCTCCTTAAGGAAGTCCAGATGGTTAGTTACTCTTTGTTCAATTAATTTAATTTATAGTTAAATCTGAGGATTTGTAATGTTTTTTTAGGGAGATTGAGATATAAATTTGCTTCATTTTGGAATAGAAATAACGCTTTAAGAGCTTTACAACGTAATGTTAACAACTATCACTCTCTTTTAGAAGCTGAAAAGAAGGTACATATACCTACTCTTGCTTTTTAAACTATATATATATATATATATATATATATATATATATATATATATATATATATATATATATATATATATATATATATTCATCATTAATGAAATGATATATTGTGTTTATATTGAAACAATGCGTGCACATAGAAGCCCGATTCTGATAAGTTTCAGCCGTTTATTAAAGAGGATGTACTTACTTCTATATATAATGTATGTCTTTAACTCATTTCAGATTTTACATTTTATATTACCGGAAGGACATAAAAACTACATTATATTTGCTATCTAGTAAATATTAAGAAAGTTAGGGGTAATTACTTATTCATTTAAGTATATCTCCATCAGATTTTTACTGTTAAGTGCCTAGTGGCAACAAGGACCAAACCAGTAATAAATGGTATAATTCACGGACCATTTGAAATTTTTTCTCTTACTTTATGGAACGATTTCCCAGATGGCCCCTAAACTATAGGCTAGTTACCCGAATGGTCCTTGAACTTTTAAAGTTACCCGAATGGTCATCCAACTTTGTTTTTATCCCTTAGTCCCGCGTCAGATAAGTGCCACATGGCAAAGACATTCAAGGACCAAACCAGTAAAAATGGGATAGTTCAGGGACTATTTTGGGGAATTTTTAAAGTTTGGGTAACCGAAATACCTGTTGCCAAATGAACTTGTACCAGTAAAAATGGATGGAATTTAATGCGGGGTAAAAAAAAACAAAGTTTGAGGACTATTTAGGTAACTAGCGTATTATTCAGGGACCATTTAGGGAATTATTCCTTACTTTTCATATTAGTCCCTTGAAATAATTACTAATATTAATTTGATGAATTATTAGCATCTGGAAACTGTGATCAAGTCTAGAATCCCGGGGCTTCAATCGCTTATTATTAAAACTTTGATAGAGCTGGAAACTGAATTGTCCCGTCTTGGAAAGCCTATTGCTACTGATGCTGGATTATGTATTCACTCTCTTTTTCAAATTTTGCGTAATTAGTCCTTACAATTAAGATATTGTGCAAAACTACCCATATTAAGATTTTTTACCACTAATGCTTGAATCATTTTTTGCATATCTATTTATTTCATATATCTTTTTTTATATCAGGAAAAGGAAAATCATAAGATGTTTTGGGAGATAAAAAGAAAGATGAGACTGATGGTTAAGAGCTGAAGTATAAGCTAATAGATGTTACACAATTATTTTATTGTTAATATTTGGATTATTTGAATTATGCTATAACAAAATATAGGAATGGTATATTAATTTTTTTTTCTAAAAAGTGATTGGCGACACTTGAAATGGTGTCCCCAACGGTGTCCTTGATTTGTAAGGCGACACCTGAAATGGTGTCTCTAATGTGTAGGGCGACACTTGAAACGGTGACTCTAATGTGATGGGCGACACTTGGAACGGTGTCACCAAGGTGCTGGGCGACACTTGACACGCTGTCCCCAAAGTGATGGGCGACACTTTAAAAGGTGTCACCAAATATTAAGCGACAGTTTTTATATGTTGTTCTCAAAAGATGGCGACATTCAATAATAGAAACACTTGGTTTTGGTTAAAGTTTGGCGACACTTTGATAAGTGTCACCTACCTGCGAAAAAACTGTCACCAATCAGCAGTTTTCTTGTAGTGACATCACCTTGTCATCATATTTTATAAGCTTTCTGATTGTGTTATCTTGTTGTATAACCCCGATGCTAGTTATCTGCCCCTTACCTGTGAATGACGCATCACAAAAGAAAGGCACCTCTCTATCCAAAGTGTTCAATTTTTCCAGCGCTTGGGTAGTTTGTTAATTGTCCATGACTTTGTTCCACAACATTTCTATTAATTAGTTCCAAAAAGTTCTTTCATCTGGTACTCAATAGTGTAAATAATTTGATCAACATTGATCTTAATTCTTCCCATTATCATAATGTATGGCCATCTTGGCTTTCCACATGTTTCATAGCGTGGTCAAGATATAAATTGTTATGACTCACGTATACCAGCATGCATTCTCATATTCTTCAATATCCTTTATCATTCAGTCTGGTAACTTGAGGTTCCCCTTTTTGGATTCTGTCAATTCATTTTTGGTTAATTTGTGGTTTATGATTATGTTTACCGTCAATTCACGATAAACTTAGCAATCCTAATTTTAATTAAATACATGCAGAAGTACTGGGTTGATGGAAAGAACATAAACTGTTTCATGGTGTCCGCAAAATATTTCAAAATCACGGACAAAAACCATTCTCATGTAGGTTGGTCAATGGCGAACGAATTAGGGTAACCTGAAACATGTGTGTTTGATTTAATAGGTGGAATTGGATATTTTTATTTAAGAGGCAATTGCACATATGAACAATCATATTTGGATATGCATTTTTTCATTGTAACAAGCAATATCTCACTTATATATACTAATAATATATTGTACTGACACTATCCAGTTGTGAGTTATTTTTGCAGTAGGGATGTATTTTTTTCTACATATGAACTAACCAATGGTTACTGGCTTCAGATTTATAGTTATATCCGCACAGATTTATGTACTCCAGAAATTATGTATGAGGTTGTGTTTCTTTTGATGCTGAAAGATACTGCATCTGGATTTGACCGTCCCTTTGTCATTTTCTTGTAATCCACCTAGTAATTACCATACATGATCAAATTTTAGGAGACCAGATAAATAAATAATGTATTGAAATTCAGGCAGGTGAGTTTAAGGCACCATATGAAGGGAGTACACCTGCAGACATGTTTTATGGTATTTTCGAAATTACAGTAGTGATATGAATACAAGTTCAAAAGACAAGATAATCTGGGATGTTTTCGGGATATTCGAATCCGAATCTTGCTTTTTGGTTAGATTTTGGGCTGTCTTGTCTTTGTTCCTTTTCATTTGGGTGATTTTGTTTATCAGATCTTCAACTTTTCATTTGAGCCCCCATGCTAGCGTCACTATTGATTATGATTACTGTTTCAAATGTAGGCTTGCTTGTGTAATGACAATTCTGAAGTTTGTTTTGGTTAGATCACAATTTATTTACCTATACTCTATTTCTTTTTGTTGCTATCAAAATCCCCAAGTCTATTCTAGTTTGTAAATGTAAAAGTCTACCAATTACTATTAGTAGAATAAATTAGTACTTTTCATTAATATAAAAGTACAAACAAACTGGTAAAGGGGAGAGTACATTGCTTCCCTTAGAAACAGAAAAGAAAGTAGATGATTACGAGAATAAATTAGATAAGTAGTAACTTTCCTCCTCCTCCTCATCGGGTTTCTTCATCTTCACAGCCTCATACTCAAATTCAGCCCTCATGATATTCTTTGAGTAGGCTTTTTCTCTACGTATAAAGGTATCACGTGGAGGAACTACAAACGACAAATTATTGATTGGAACCAAGGTGTCAACATGAGGAATAGATTCATAAATTGAATTCTTTTTAAGCTCTTCATGTTGATGGATTTCTCCAGTATTAACATTGTAAAAAAATATTAGTTTATATGCTGATCCTAACACTAATAACTCTCCATTTCGCAACCACCCAAAAGGAAAAAGATTTTCAATAAGACTGCTTCCAGACCTCAACAGTTCTTCAATAACACGCATTTGATCCCTTAAATCAAGCTCTTCCCATTCTCTAATTTGTGGATCTTTCATCAACCAAAACTTAAATCTATATGATAAACTATTTTGATGCCTCCACAAGCAAAGACTATTCCCCCTCTCAAGAAGTTTATACCACATAAATTCCCTTTCCCCTCCTGACGGAAGAGAAAACTCCGTAAAAGTTTCACTTTCCATGTCAAAACAAATAATATTATGTAGCACGCCCGAATATTCTACCATATACAATAAACCGTTTATACAAACACAAGATTTGTGACTAAATACAACACACTGAGCTGAATATGTTAAATGAGTGACATCAAGCTTCCTCCATGCCTTATCAACACCTACAGTTAATATTAAAAAGTTGTCTCCTTCTGGGTGTACAACTTTGTATACCTTAGAACTACAAACATATCCAATATACCATCTATGTGTACCAATGGGACCCGGAATCAAAGGGAGGGCCAACTGTTGTTTTGTAACAAGATTTGCAACATAACAGGTGAACCTATCTTCTCTGTGGAATCTAAGACCAAGTACAAAAACTAACCCATTACAACTCCCATAAATACAAGTAATGAACTTAAAGTTTAGCACCTTCACCTTAATACCACAACTATCTAGACTAAACCTTGTCTTCTTTTGCGCCCAGTCTTCTATCATTAAGAGACCAGTTGTTGAATTTTCAAGGTGGGAATGAATAAAATCCGGAGACTGAATAATATTAAACCATTCTCTACAAACATACCTCATTACATTGTAAAGCACATCAGCAGGCAACCAAACGAGGATCATAAATATCAATTCATAAGGAAGAAAACTGTCTACACGTCTGCTACTTTCACTGTTACAAGAACCAATCTTATGTTTCTCCGATACCTTCATCTGTCATTACAGAAATACATTATTAAACAAAAAGTGTCATGAGTGCGTTATAATAATTGCTCAACAATCTATATTACAGATTTATTCCATACATTATCAACTATATCTAATTCCAAATTAAAACGTTGATTTATATTCGAATTAAAAAAAAAATATTTATAACAAAATAGATTCATAAAAATTGTAATTTTTTTCAATAACAATAATGAGGTTTAATGGAAGACTTGGAAGTAATGAAACCTCGGGTCCGTCACTGTTGACCATATTGACCCGTTTCGAATTCAAGGAGCCGGAGGTAATGGGCATGCCTGAAGATGAGTTAGAAAGATGACTGCTTTTTCTTATGGGGGAATTATATTATACCGCCCCACAACTTTCTTTTTTACAAACAAAAGCCTAACCCAATTCCTCCATTAATTACTAGTTGGAAAACCCATTAAAAGACCTAAAAACCCTTCTCCTCTCTATACCCATTGTAAACCAACAAAAATCAAAAACAAAATGCTAATAGGGATTTTTCGTTACTGAAAACCCTCCCCTCTCTATACCCCCTCCTTCTCTCTCACCTCCCCTCTCTATACCCCCTCCTTCTCTCTCACCTCCCCACCGTGAGCCACCCCCACCCCCTCCTTCATCAACACCTTCCCAACGATGCCCTCCTTCACCACCGGCGCTCCATTCCCCCTCAGCACCACCAGATGTCGCTGCTGCTGCTTCAGCAACCTCACGCTGCAGATCCCGACCACCACGAAGCTGCACAGCAAGAACCCCACCCTGCAGATCTCGTTCTATATCTGCTGCACCATGACCGGAAACCCAACCACCATCAACGCCATAAGCGAACCCCGAGCAGACCACCACCATTACTTTCAGATCTCGCCGCTGTGAAGACCATTGCAGCAGATCTGGAGAAGAAGAAGACCGGATATCTCGCCGCTACTGTAACCCCGACACCACCACCACCTTCTTCTCCCCGCTGCTGTTAACCACGGCGCTGCACCACGGCGCTCCACCCCGTTCTTCTCCTCCTCGCAGCAGCGATGTCCTTCTTCTCCTCCTCCTCACCGCAGCGGTGTCCTTCTCCGGCGTCGTTTGACGGTGGTTGGCCACGAACTGAGATGCTCCTCGCAGCAGCGGTGGTGAAGCAGGGTTGCGTCGCTGTAGTGCATCCTGTTGGTGGTGGATCTGGTTCATGATGACTGCTGTGGATCTGGTGGCGTTTCATAGGGTCCAGCAGCAGCAATTGGGTGGCGTTTGATAGGGTCCAGTCAACCACGGTCCAGACCAAATGGGCTATGTTCTTGGGTCCAATTTGTCTTTGTGTCCAGCCCATTATGGGCTGGAGTGTAATTTTTTTTTTAAAAACGTGTGTACAAACAAAATGGTCCATTTGTCTTTGTATATTTTTATTTTTTGAATCTTAAATCAAACTCTTAATTTTTTTTCCTTGTTTTTTTGTTTTGTTCCTTCTATTTTCTATTGAAAAAACCTAGTCCAGCTATATTGGTCTAGACACCTTGGTCTAGACATTCGGGTTTATACGTTTGGTCTAGACATTCGGGTTTATACGTTAACGATTAATGACTGGGAAAAAAATCAAAAACGGCCTTGTGTATACCCCCTTGGACAAAAACTTGGAGAATACCGACTACTTGGATATATAAGGAAAAATAAATTGGAACTAAAACACCTAAAAAACGTTTAATAAGGACATGTCTGTACGAAAATGGTCTGGACAATGTTGGTACATACCTCCTTGAATATACCGGAAAAATATATCAAGTAGTAAAAGTTCTAGAAAAAAAAATTAATAAAAAAACGAAAAAGGAATAAAAAAAATTAAAAAGGGTAGGAAAGTAAAATCTCAAACCAGATTTTTGAGTTAGGCCTTAAAAAGAAGTAATTTGCAACTAGGCTTTAAATCCTAAGAAAGTTAGAATTTAGGCCTTACTTTGTATATTCCTCTTTTTTTCTTATTTAGCTCCATATATATAGATTATATCTTATTAAATTTTAGCCAAAATATCTATAGATAAACACAATTTTTTTTTTAAATATATATATTAAGGTATATCCCGTGAAGATATTTGACCAAATTAAAATATATTAATAATAAAAATATTATTTCAACTTAAGTTTTGAGTTTATATTTTTAATGGGTGAATTATACTTAGGGTCTTAGAGACACTATTTTTTCTCTATAGAGTAGTGTCTAGAAATCTGTTCTTATTAGGGACATCATTTTTTACAATAGTCTTTCCTACCCTTACTAACACTAAAAGATAAAAAAATGTGATGTCACTGTTTCTTTCTCCACTATCTACCACTACCCACCTACCTCCAACCTCCCACCACCTACCACCGACCTCCGACCACCGACCACCAGTCACCGGTCGCCGGAAAAAACATAGAGTATCGAATAAAAATGATGAGTATCGAAAAAACTAAGAGTACTCTATAAATTTGCTGAGTACTCTATATATTTTAACTCTATATATTTTGATGAGTGCTCCGGATAATTTTGATGAGTACTCTGGATAAATTTGATGAGTACTCCGTAAATTTAATGAGTACTCAGTTAATTTGATGAGTAATCAGTCAAATTGATGAGTATTATTAAAAAAACAAGCCATAAATAGTAAAAAAACCTATATTCATCTTTATTACACATTTTTAAATAAATACAAATTAATATACAATTAAAAATAATAAAAAAAACCTAACTAATATTTTGTTTGACCAGATCTGGAAAAAAAAACCAAAAACTCGTCGACGAGGAAACACAGACCACCACCACCAGCTTCTTCTTCTCCATCGAAGCAAACCACCACCACCGCCAGCTTCTTCTTCTCCACCGAAGCAGTCCAGCCATGGAAGCATCCATGGTCTTCTTCTCCATACCACCATAACACCACCACCGAAAATGCTAAAAACCACCAACACAATCACCCATGTGGTTTCCGGCACCTCTTCCCCCCACTCGTCGATGCTGGTCTGTGTTTTCCGGCACCACTTCTCCATGGCAGATGATTGACGATTTCTCCAGCGCATTCGAGCTTCCATGGCAGATGACAGACGACTTCTCCAGCGCGTTCGAGCTTGCATACCACCACAGATTTGTGGTTTCTTGTTCAAGATCCGAGATCCAGCAGTGTTGTTCGAACTCCAGCAGTGTTGTCGGAGCTGCAGTTGAAGTGTCAAACTACCATGGATGAGTTTGAGCTCCATGGATGAGCTCGGTGGTGGTGGGGGGTGGCCATTTGGGTGGTGGTGTTATATAAAGAGTTGAGCTCGGTGGTGGTAGTGGGATGGCCATTTCGGTGGTGATGTTATCTAGAGAGGAGAGATGCTCGGTGGTGGTGGTGGTGGTTGGGTGGAAATTTAGGTGGTGGGGTTAGATAGAGAGTTCGGTGGTGGTGTTATCTAGAGAGGAGAGATGAGAGATGAGAGAGAGGAGATGAGAGAGATACGGGAAATGAAAAGTGAAGAAAATTGTTATAAAAATATTATATATTGGGGGAAAAAAAAAAGAGGGTAGTAAGGTAATAGGGGTTTTGGGTTTCATGTGTTAAAAACTTGTTGAGGTCTTTAGTAAGAAGAGACTCCTGGTGGGGGTGCTATCTCGAAGACGGGGGTGTGTTCAAGACCCTAAGTGACATTTTCTCATTTTTAATTTATTATAAATTTCAAAAAATAATAACGTAAATATATATATATTTACGGGGAGTTTGGGCCTGCCACATACTTTTACAAGACTTGGAATCGGCTAATAAGGTTATAGTCTAGTGGAGGATAGGTTTGACCAAAATATATATATATATATATATAATATAAGAGAATCCTAACAACCCGAAATGTCTCTTATTTCTCTCTACATTTTCTAGCCTTTGGATCAAAATTTTATTATTCCTAGCCATTAGATATAATTTAATTAATGGTTAAGATTGTATAAATTAGATCAACAGCTTGAAATGTCTTGATTTCCGTCTATATTTTTCAACCGTTAGATTATATGTGGGCCATTTATTTATTATACTATTTATTTGTACGTTAACTAATCTCCACACTTTTCTATTTTTAAAATTCAAAATTTAGAATAAAAAGAAATCACTTCACATCTCACCTTCCCACCTACTCTCTCTCTCTCTCTCTCTCTCTCTCTCTCTCTCTCTCTCTCTCTCTCTCTCTCTCTCTCTCTCTCATCCTCCCAAAACCACCGCAACAATCAAAGAAACTGCCGCACCCGGCTTGGTTCTCACCTTCTCTTCACACTCAGGTCTCACCTTCACACTCATGTCTCACCTTCCCACCAAGCACCGCCACCCCCGTAAGTCTCTTCACACTTACTGTATCACTCTTCAAAATAAAACCCCTGCCACTCGCTACCATTCTCCACCATTGTCAACCGACTTGGCTAAGCTATCAACAATCGAAGAACCCAGTTAAATTTTTTACCATTGAAACTCAACCTTCCCACTAAGCAAGCCGCTCTCCTTCACAAGAAAACCGCCGCTACTCGGGGACCGTTATCAACCACCATTAAGGTAAAAAAGTAATTTTTACCATTGCAACTCTAAAAAACTACATTATTTTTAACCTAATCTCATTACTTTTACAATTTTTCAGAATTATCTGATTTAATTAGAATTACAGTTGCGTTGTTTATTATATTTTTATACAAATCCTACAATGGCAATGTTATGACATTGGAAGCCTTATACCGTATAAGAAGTGAGGCAGCCATCACCGTCTTGCCACCAACATTTAGCAGCTCACTGAGGTAATTTATTTTTGTATTGA
The DNA here is from genome assembly GCA_029959085.1 of Nemophila menziesii. NCBI lineage: Eukaryota > Viridiplantae > Streptophyta > Magnoliopsida > Boraginales > Hydrophyllaceae > Nemophila > Nemophila menziesii. The sequence continues at coordinate 1,187,324 of JARWIR010000060.1, forward strand.
TTACCATTGAAACAAATCATAAATTGATTTAATTTTATTGATAGGTCATGCTAAGAGACCTTTAAGGTTCAATAATTCTGACTGCAGAGTGATAGGTCATGCTAAGAGAATGTGCTCCAGAGCCCAACACTATTTTACTTTCCAGTGGGATCCAAGGTATGTGTGTGATTGGTATGATTGCATATTATATATTGATCTCTAGGAAATGATGTGATTGTCAAAAATTGCCTATACTATGCACTATTTGCACTATAGGTCCCTATACTATTGTTTCTTACCTTTGCATTCCCCCAACTGTTTGTAGTTGGTCTGTTTAGGCAATTCCGGTGTTGGAAAAAGATGCATTGTTTTTCGCTTTGTCCGTGGTCAATTTGATCCAACCTCTAAGGTAATTTATAATTAATAACATTACATGAATTTTTTTACTGACTTTAATTTCGTAATTTAATTTTAGGTAACTGGTGGTGCTTCATTTTTATCTCAAACCATCGCTTTACAACTACAGTTAAGTTTGATGTATGGGATACAGCTGGTCAAGAAAGGTAGTTAAAAGTAATTGAGAGGTTATTTCACCTTTTATGTAAAAGTTCAGGGGTATATTTGCAACTAACCCAAACATATGTTCAGGTATGCTGCACTAGCACCACTTTAATACCGTGGAGCTGCAGTAGCAGTTATTGTATATGATATTACCATTTCTGACTCATTTACCAAAGCACAATATTGGGTCAAGGTAATTTTTTTATCAACCTTTGATTTCTTGATATTGACGGTTTAGTCCCTTAATAAGTGCAGGAATTACTAGGTATAGCCCGTGTTTGAAGACACTCAAGAAAAAATTTGTTCGGTTAAGGTTAGAGTAAAGGTTAAGGTTAAATTTAAGGTTAAGATTAAATTTAATGCTGGGTTAAGGTTAAGGATAAGGTTAAGGATATGGTTAAGGTTAACAGTTAAGGGATTGAGGTTAATGATTATGGTTAAGGGATTCGAAGGGGTAAATGATGATGCCAATGATAATGAATAATTTAGTATTCTATATTTGAGTTTTATATGTCAAGTTTACTTTTTTTTTTTATGATTTTGAATATTAAAACTATTTAGAAATCATCTATTGGTATTGGAGTACAATTTGAATTGGTCATGAATTAAAAAAAAGTTGGTTGTTGGATTGACATTTAATCTAAAAATATTTTATATTTATTAAAAAACCCTCTTTTAAGTAAACCAAAAAATTTAATTAATTGGAAAAAGTTGAGTTAAAGATAGTCTTTTTGTTAACTGAATTATAATATATTAAAAAACAAATTAGTAATTACATAATCGGGTGAACACACCTTAGAAAATTTACCCTAATTTTTTTATCCTAAACAACCATATCAACTAAGTACACAAAATCCCTCGTCTTAAACGAACTAATATAAGCGTATAATTGTATAAAACTTGTTGTATTGCTAAAATTACACACTTTCACTTCATAAAATATTGGGTAAAACCACGTATGGCCCCTTAACTTTGGCCAAAGTGCACGGGCTGCCCCCGATTTTCATTTTTACCCTTTTACGCCCCTTATCTTCACCTTTTGTGACACCGTTAGCCCTTTTTCTATTTTTTTGTCAGTTGACCGTTAGTCAATACCACTTGGTGCCATGTCACCGCCACCTCACCGCTAACCGTCTTCGTCATCATCGTCCCTAACTTTAAAAAGAAAAAAGACCTTTGAAGGTTTGAAGGTTTGAATGCTTCAAACCTTCAACAATGGAGAAAAAATCAAAAAAGCATTTTTTTACTATTATGTTATCCCACACTATTTCAACATCAAAGCCTAACCACTCCAGCGCAAAATCCAGATTTTCACGTTAAAGCTTTAAAGCTTTCAACTTTATTTCTTGGTGTGTGATCAAAGTTACATGCAGAAGTACTGGGTTGATGGAAAGAACATAAACTGTTTCATGGTGTCTGCAAAATATTTCAAAATCACGGACAAAAACCATTCTCATGTGGGTTGGTCAATGGCGAACGAATTAGGGTAACCTGAAACATGCATGTTTGATTTAATAGGTGGAATTGGATATTTTTATTTAAGAGGCAATTGCACATATGAACCAATATATTTGGATATGCATTTTCCCATTGTAAGCAATATCTCACTTATATATACCAGTAATATATTGTACTGACACTATCCAGTCGTGAGTTATTTATCCAGTAGGGATGTATTTTTTTTTTACATATGAACCGACCAATGGTTACTGGCTTCAGATTTATACTTATATCCGCGCAGATTTATGTACTCCAGAAATTATGTATGAGGTTGTATATCTTTTGATGCTGCAAGATAATGCATCTGGATTTGACCGTCCTTTGTCATGTGTCCCCACGCTAGCGTCACTATTTTGTCTTTGGCTATCAACTGTGTCTCGGATTATGATTACTGTTATTGCTTGTGTAATGACAATTCTGAAGTTTGTTTTGGTTAGATCACAATTTATTTACCTATACTCTATTTCTTTTTGTTGCTATCAAAATCCCCAAGTTTATTCTAGTTTGTAAATGTAAAAGTCTACCAATTACTATTAGTAGAATAACTTAGTACTTTTCATTAATATAAAAGTACAAACAAACTGGTAAAGGGGAGAGTAAATTGCTTCCCTTAGAAACAGAAAAGAAAGTAGATGATTACGAGAATAAATTAGATAAGTAGTAACTTTCCTCCTCCTCGTCATCGGGTTTCTTCATATTCACAGCCTCATACTCAAATTCAGCCCTCATGATATTCTTTGAGTAGGCTTTTTCTCTACGTATAAAGGTATCACGTGGAGGAACTACCATCGACAAATTATTGATTGGAACCAAAGTGTCAACATGAGCAATAGATTCATAATTTGAATGCTTTTTAAGCTCTTCATGTTGATGGATTTCTCCAGTATTAACATTGTAAAAAAATATTAGTTTATATGATGATCCCAACACTAATAACTCCCCATTTCGCAACCACCCAAAAGGAACAAGATATTCAATGGGCTTGCTCCCAGACTTCAACAGTTCTTCAATAACTCGCCTTTGACCCCTTAAATCAATATTAAGCTCTTCCCATTCTCTAATTTGTGGATCTTTCATCAACCAAAACTTAAATTTATATGATAAACTGTTTCGCCACTTCCACAAGCAAAGACTATTCCCCCTCTGAAGAAGTTTATATCTCATAAATTCCCCTTCCCCTCCTGACGGAAGAGAAAACTCCGTAAAAGTTTCACTTTCCATGTCAAAACAAATAATATTATTTAGCTTGCCCGTATATTCTACCATATACAATAAACCTTTTATACAAACACAATATTTGTGATTAAATACAGCGCACTGAGCTAAATATGTTAAATGAGTAACATCAAGCTTCCTCCATGCCTTGTCAACACCTACAGTTAATATTAAAAAGTTGCGTCCTTCTGGGTGTACAACTTTGTATACCTTAGAACTACAAACATATCCAATATACCATCTATGTGTACCAATGGGACCCGGAATCAAAGGGAGGGGCAACTGCTGTTTTGTAACAAGATTTGCAACATAACAACAGGGTAACTTATCTCTGTCAAATCGACCAAGTACAAAAACTAACCCATTACAACTCCCATAAATACCACTAATACACTTAAAGTTTAGCTCCTTCAATTTAATACCACAACCATCTAGACTAAACCATGTCTTCTTTAGTGCGCAGTCTTCTCTCATTAAGAGGCCAGTTGTTGAATTTTCAAGGTGGGAATTAATAAAATCAAGGGACTGAATAATATTATACCATTCCCTACAAACATACCTCATTACATTGTAAAGCACATTAGCAGGCAACCAAGCTAGGATCATAAATATCAATTCATAAGGAAGAAAACAGTTTATACGTCTGCTACTTTCACTGTTACAAGAACCAATCTTACGTCTTTCCGATACCTTCATCTGTCATTACAGAAATACATTATTAAACAAAAAGGTGTCTTGAGTCCGTTATAATAATTGCTCAACAATCAATATTACAGATTTATTCCATACATTATAAACTATATCTAATTGCAATTAAAACGTTGATTTATATTCGAATTCAAAAAGTAAGATATTTATAACGAAATAGATTCATAAAAATTATAACTTTTTTCAATAACAATAATGAGGTTTTAATGGAAGTGATGAAACCTCGGGTCCGTCACTGTTGACCATATTTACCCGTTTCAAATTCAAGGAGTCGGAGGTAATGGGCATGCCTGAAGATGAGTAAGAAAGACGACTCCTTTTCCTTATTAAGCTCCGTATATATAGATTATATCTTAGGTGAACCCTAAACCCTTTAACTTTAATTTTGGCCAAAGTGTTTCTTAAATTTTCTCGGATAGCTTTTCACTTTTCTTTTTTTTTGTCATTAGGTTTTTTTTAAATTTTTCTATTAGTTAACTGTTAGTCAATATCATTTGGCGTCACGTCAGTATCTCCTCATCTCCATTTCAAAAGGTCATTAGCAATTGAGTAATGATATTTGTCACCCTTTTCGTATCACCTTTTTATCACCTCCTACATGTATGCCTACATGTACCAATGGATTTATTTCTCTATCCTATTTATTTTTTCTCTATCTTCTATACGAGGAAATAAAAACATATATATAGAAGGGTGATAAAAGGGTGGCATAAAAAGGGGTGACATATATCATTACTCTTAGCAATTACACGTCATTTTTTTAATGAAAACCATTTTTTTAATAACTTCTTCTATCCAAATTTTGGCATTACCTTAAACTCTTTTTCCAGAAAAGGCATTAGAATTAGCAATTCTCCTGTTGAATCCATAGCATTCGAAAGTATGATTAAGCAACCATTTGAGTGCATTCGAAAGTATGATTAAGCAGCCATTTGAGTGTGATTTAAACAAACTTTCGGTAGTGAAAATCTCTCTATCTCCGAAAGTTTCTAATGGAGAAACCTAAGTCATGAAGAACTTCTGCTTACAAGTAAACGATGAATTTCTATGGAGAAACTCCTTTATTCTTACTGAAAATTTCATATTTTCCGTATTTAACTCATGGACTTTCACTTTACCTTTATGCTTTCTTCTCTTTGTATTATACACTAATGAATTGTTTGTAAAAACTAAAAAGTTTCGATTTTTACGCGAAATAGCGAAATGGGTATGTGATTTAGCATCTGAATTCTCTTCTTTTACTACATACATTGCATACATCACTGAAGATGAAACATTTGCGAATGAAGATAATGAAACAAGCTTTCCGGCGACAGTTTCCGGGGAGAAAGTGTTGGGCTCCGACGGAATTTTTCCGGGGAAAGGTAAGCGGATAAAGAATAAAGTAGTAGTGTTGTAAGCTAAAAGTAGAAGCAAAAACAGTGAGAAAAGAACATAAATGTACTTTCTTGATAGAAAGTGAGAAAAGTTAGGGGTTAAAGGGTAAGAAGGGAAATTTTCCATGAAGGATTGTTGTAAATAGTTTTATTTATTGTGGTGGTTGCATATTTCAGCCATGGAGGTTTTGCAAGCTTTTGAATGTGGTGAAGATGGAGGTGGAGGCGCCAAAATTTGGACTGAAGAAGGTATTAAAAAAGGATTTTCTTTAAAAAAATGACGTGTATTGCTGATGACCTCATGCTGAGGTGGTAGTGACGTGGCGCAGATAGCGTTGACTAACGGTCAAGTAACAAAATTTTTAGAAAAGGGCAAACAATAACAAAAAAAAAGGTTAAAGGGTCACCCAAGGAAATTTTGAAGATAAAGGGCGGCTACTGAACTTTGACCAAAGTTAGAGAGTTTCAAGGATTTCACCTATATTTTATTAGATTTTGTTCAAAATATCTATTGATAAACACAATTTCTTTAAAATATATATATATTAAGGTATATCCCATGAAATGACTTGAGCAAAATTAAAATATATTAATAATAAAAAAGTTATTTCAACTTTTAGAGATTAAGTTTTGAGTTTATATATATATATATATATATATATATATATATATATATATATATATATATATATATATATATATATATAAGGCCACCTACTCGATTAGGCGTTTCGCCCAAAATTCGACCCGCCTACAAATTCTCTTGAACGTGGCTCGAAGATTTGTCTATGCATAATCTAATTAATAAACTACCCAATCAAATCAATAGGGCATCCAAATCGAATACTACCTAGCATGCTACCCCATACATAACTAATTCAATCTAATCCTCACCCAACACATAAATAAAATATAAAGAAAAATTTATTTAGGTTAGAGTATGAACGCGCGAGGAAAAAAAAAGAAATTTAGATTATTTTTTTTTCAAATTTCAAGAGATTTTTTGAATCGGTCATTTTGTAGGTTAATAATATATTATTATTATTATTTTATAGTTAAATATATGTTATTTAGGTTAAATTAATCTAGATATAACTTTAAGTATATTAAGATGTAAATATTATTCAAATCAACATATTTTGTAATATATATTTAATATAAAATAATATAAAAACTATATAGGTAAAAACCGCATACATTTTGATTGATGGACCGCCTAACCATCGAGGCGTTCGAAGGTGATCGATCGCCTTAATAACACTTAACGATTTTTAAATCTATCATATATAATGAACTTTTTGCATAATTTTGGGAGCTAAATTAAAATTAAGTAGAAAAAATAGAATATAAAAAGAACTATTAATTTCGAGAAAATAAATCTATAAAGAGAAGGCATTCATCTTGAAAAAGGTAGGAATTTTTGTACCATATTTCTTCTGGAAAGATGTAGAGCCCGTTTGGGATTGATTATTTTGGAGCTAAAAGCGTTTTTTGATTAAAATTAAAATATTTGTAAAAAATATTAAAAAATATTTTGACACCTAAAATCACTCTAAGTGATTATTTTAATAATCACTAATCTAGTGTTTTTCCTAAAAATGATTTTAAAAGTCTAAAATATTGTTATGGATCTAAAATCACTTTAAGTGATTATTTTGAAAGACAATTCTAAATGAACACGTAGACAATTCAAATACAAGACTAAGATTTCATGAGAATATAGTTTATTGGAAATTTATACCTATTGGATTGTTACCGCATATATCGAATGTAGAGAACTTTATTTTATTTTGTTCATAAAAGAGGCGAAATACCAACAACATTAAAAACAACTTGTTGAGTAACCAAATCAAAATAAACTATCATTGTTTATATTTGTTAAATTGTTTGACTTTGTATCCTGATGGTCTTGACATGCTAAAGATAATTTACAAAATTAACCTTCTCTATTCGTAATAAAGTTTATAAACTGGGATCCTAATAATATTATAAAATCAAGATCCGAAACGGTTGCTTTTTCGACATACCCTCAGGATCGATCCTGGTAACTTTACTCTCATTAATCCATGATTCTAAGGGTCTTCTTTCTACACAGATATCGTCATTTATCGTCTTCTTGTTAAATATACTTTTATGAATAAAAACTTGAATTGTAAGCAATACCTCCAATTTTGGGTCAATTTCCCCGAATTCTCCTTGTATACAGAAAACCAACCCACTAAAATTACTAAATAATTAGAGAAATTAATAAAATGTTTCATTAACATAGCCAAAGATTCAAGAGAATGTACAGAGAATATATATATACCTTCTCTCCAAAATGTCGCTGGAAGATTTCACTGACACTTGACACTGCTTACAATAAAGATCTAAAAAAAAACTTAAATACAATAACCTGCTAAATACAACTACTTACCAAATATATTAATAAATAAAACATAGATGAAAAAACATTACTGTTATAAACTCGTTGAGTTTTAGATTGAGTTTTGAATAGGTTTTATACAAGAAATTAAAGACAAACAAAAATATAAGAACACAGAATATATCGTGGTTCGACAAAATAGTCTACATCCACGTTGGGCTCGGATTAGAGAGCGTCTTTCCACTATCACCGCTGTTTATCACCGATTTCACTATTACAGAAACCACTGAATCAACCAACCCTAATGAATAGAACCAGCAAATCTAAACAATACTTAACTACGCTGAATATCTAGCTTTGAATCAGCACGATTCAAAGGAAAAACACCAGATTACGCTATCTATTACAAAGGATTATACAGCTTGATTACAAAGAAAGAGCAAACCCTAGTTTGTCTCGTAAAAGAGGCGAGAGAAAATATCTGAGTAAAGTGAACAAAAGAATGAATGAGGTTGTGAAGAGAAGAGGGTATTTATATGAGACATAATGAGACTTAACCTCAGCCTTCCATATATCATAAGATCAACGCTCCAATATAGCTCCGCCTTTACTTAAGTAAGCGACATCGTATTGGTGAGTCATGAGCCAAAGTGTATAAGGCCATCTTAATTCAGCTTGTCCACATAAGCATTGACTTGGTCAACTCCTCCACATCGGCTTAGTACACTTAACATATTCCCACAATTACCTTTCATGCTAGTCAGACAATTTTGAGCCTTTGTTTTTCCATAAATATGGTTCTAAAGTATTTTAAGCTGCAAATGAGGAAATGAATTATTAACCAAAAGAAATAAAAAGTGGACGGAAACGCCCTCATCTCTTATTTCCTGTAAGCATACATATAAGCTATGATCAAGAAAAAGGATAAACACGAATTTTCCATTAAAAAAAATGGACTATGTTAATTTATGTATCGTATAAAAAATTGATTTGGGGGATTTTGTTTTCTTACTGTTCTTTTACAGCAGTATAAGAGTGTTACCTTTGATTGCACTGAGAGAATAATGCTTCCTACTGAATATAATATTGTTGCACAGAAAATATTAAATAACTAAATAGCATTGCAATGGGGAAAAAATGGATTGTAACTTATTTACCAGTACAGGACACGTGGACCAATTGTGCAATGTAACCTTTAAATTAACACGTTATAAAAAATTTACCATGGTACGTGCCCCCTCTTCCTGTATAAGTCCAGCTCGTGAAACACTTGTATGCAGCAGCAAGCCCACAAAATGATACAAAGGTGTTAAAAACTTGTGTTTTTTACAGTGTTACGAAGCACTGTGGTAGCTAAAGGAATTGATCAGGTATGTTCTTGTTATATTAAAGTGTAAAATACCCCTGTAGTTAATTTAATTGCGATATAGGTTCTTAGATTATGTGACAATTGTGTTATAAGTCCTTATATATATTATGTAAAAAGCTTCCATCAAAATAAGGCAATCTAGTTGCACTAACTTTCAAGATGCATTTCTCATCACGGACAAAGTAGCGATCGTATAAATTTGTGTATTTCACCACCAGATTTTCATTTTCTGATTTCGATATATATAATGTCTTAATTTCTCCGCCTTCACTAACATATTAGGTCCCTGTGTTATGCAAAATTCCCATAATTCCTTAAACCTGAGCCACTCAATTCAGCTTGTAAATCAGTCCCGAAACCTCTCTTATAACCAACTAAGCCTTGTTCACTAGCTTCAAATTCCTCAACATCTAATACGTTATAGAGCACAACAAACTAATTTAAATTTATTCTTGTTTGAAATAGTAAACCAACCACATTCATGAGGATTATAAAAAATTTCATTACAGAAAACTCAAGCAAAAGAACTCAATCTTTTCACATAATTTAAGCAACAGAATATTATAGAAAAGAAAATAAAAAAAAAGGAAAAGAAAGGTTAAACGAAGAGTTAAAATGAACCTGACAGTTGAAAGAAGTAAAAGCTTAAAGATGAGGAATTGACACCAGGAAAAGCTTTGTTAATCACGTAAATTACACTACAGAGTATTAATTACACACCAATCATGTAAATTACATTACATAATTTTTAAAAAGTAGAACAATAGATTTGAGAAAAATACACAAAGAACGGAATAGGAGATTTGGGGGAAACCTGTGTAACTTGGGCTATAATCACTTCATCGCCATTGCCTGCAATCAATATCTCCCAACCACTTAAAAAGTTGAGAAAAGTGTAAAATTGTGAGTGTGTGAGTGTGTTTTAAGAGAAGAGTGAGTCTCAATTAGCATTAATCCAGTTAGTACAAATCAAAATTAGAGTAAGATAGAGAACATAAAAAGTATCGTCATTTACCTAACTCTCAACATCAAATACCTCTAAATTCTATATTCTGTCCAAATTCTATCGAAGATCGAAAAATATCTTGTAATGATTCCATTATAGAAAGTGTATAGACCTATGTCGCGATTATTATAGATCCATATTTTCATATAGTTTAGATATGAGAATTCAAAGCGCATTGTATGTTGAATATCGTAAACTCGGATTGACGAGGGTCGATACCAAGTTTGAGAAAGATGTGACTAACAGAAAGGCCAAAGGGTACATGAGTGTTGTTAGTTTTTTTTCTTTTTTGCATACTTGCATGTGAAATAAAGTAGCCTGAAGGAGATGATGGAGAATAAGAAATTTGATTAAGCTAGGAAGTTTGAATTACATGGTGGATTTTATTTACTTTTTCTGTCAAAAATATAAGACAGATTTATATTTTAATTTGTTTATATTGTTGCAGCTTTACAAATGTCAAAGAAGACTATTTGAAAGATATTTCTTTGGAAGATATTAGGATCAAGCAACTAGGCATTGCCATGTTCTTTATAGATCAATTTGGCTTCCGAATAGGATACAAGAAGGTATATTCCTTTAACTAATATGTGAATTTTTCGATAAACAAGGAAAATTTTCCTCATTTACTTAGTTCGCTTAAACTGAATGTGGACTCAAATTATGAAATTTGCTCAGATACTTTTACATTCATAAATGCATTATTACTAGCGTTTTCAGTAAAAGTAAAAGTACAAACAAGAGCGGAAGCAAAGGGATCCTTCCCTCATAATACAAAAAAAAAAAAAAAAGGAACAAGATGATACAAGAATAAATTAGATGAGTGGTCCTTTTCCTTTTCCTTTTCCTCTATCTAGTTTCTTCTTCTTAACCACAATGTTCTTCTTCTTAACCACAATGTCAAATTCAGCCCTCATAATTTCTTTTGAGTAGACTTCATCTTCACATATAAAGGTCTCACGTGGAGGAACTACTAAAGATAAATTGTTAATGGGAACCAAGGTGTCTATATGATCATAAGACTTATAGATACACTCGTAATTTGGATTCATTATAAAATTTTCATGTTGATGGATTTGTCGAGTAATAACATTGTAAAAAAATATAATTTTAGCTGAAACTAACACCAATAGCTCCCCGTTTCTCAACCACCCAAAAGGTTTAACATATTCAATGGAGGTGCTTCCACACCTTGTCAGTTGTTCAATAACACACCTCTGGCTCGTTAAATCAATATAAAGGCTTTCCCATTGTCCATGTACATGTCCACTTTCTGGATCTTTCATAAACCAAAATTCATATGATAAAGTGTCTAATTTATTCCACAAGCAAAGACAAACCCCTCTCTTAAGAAGGTGATAACACTTAAATCTGCACTCGGGAGGAAGATGAATATCCTTAAACGTTTCACTTTCAATGTCAAAACAAACGACAACAGGTGTGGATATGTTCCACATCTGTCTTACCATATATACACAACCTCTTATAACAACACCATGTAAGTATTTTGTTAACACAAGCTGAGCACATGATGATAAATTAGTGATATCAAGCTTTCTCCATGACTTATCAACACCTACACTTACTATTAAAAAGTTGTCTCCTTCTGGGTGTACAACTTTGTATATCTTAGAAGTAGAAGCATATCCAAAATAAAAACTATCTGTAGCAACGGGACCCGGAAGCAGAGGGAGAGGCAACTGCTGTTTCGTAACAAGATTTGCAACATAACAACAGGAAAACCTAGCGTAGCCGTTAAATCTAGGACCAAGTACAAAAACTAACCCATTACAACTCCCATAAATACCCCTAATACACTTAAAGTTTAGCTCCTTCAATTTAATACCACAACCATCTAGACTAAACCTTGTCTTATTTTGCACGCTGTCTTCTCTCATTAAGAGACCAGTTGTTGAATTTTCAAGGTGGGAATGAATAAAATACGGGGACTGAATAAGATTATACCATTCTCTACAAACATACCTCATTACATTGTAAAGTACATCAGCAGGCAACCAAACAAGGATCATAAATATCAATTCATAAGGAAGAAAACAGTTTATACGTCTGCTACTTTCACTGTTACAAGAACCAATCTTACGTCTCTCAGATACCTTCATCTGTCATTACGCAAAAAAATCAATATCAAGGTGTCTTGAGTGAGTTATGAAAATATTACAGATTTATTTTATAGATTATCGACTATATCTAATTGCAATTAGGAGTAGATTTATATTCAAATTCAAAAAGATAAAGATATTTATAACAAAACAGATTCATAAAAACTGTATTTTTTTTAAAACAATAATAAAAAATTGAAAAATTGATGGATATAACGAAACCTCAGATTTTTCATCAAAGACCGGTTTCAAATTCATGGAGCCGGAGGGGTTTTTTTTTTTTTCCAAACGCTGGTAAGAGCCGAGGTATTGGGCGCGACTGAAGTAGTGCTTTACTTTTTAAAATATTTTTAAAATTCTAAGTTAGCTAAGAATTATTGGAAATATAATAAACGAAATCGGAAGATCTTGTGAAATAATTTTATTTGAATTATATATAGAAAACCTTTAAATATAAATATAGTATTTATATATATATAATTTTTTATTTAGATTTTGAATAATTCGTTCTATTATTATAGAAAACCATTTCTAATGGATGAGGAGGCATCCATATTTTTGTGAGAACGAAACTCTTATGCATGTACCATCTTTACCACTAACAATAAATTTATCAGTAACTGTTAATATTTCATCTATTGTAATTCATAGTTTAAGGTGTAGTTGGTTTCAATTTTTAAGATACGACAACTTTTATCTAAATAAGCCAAGCAAAAAAAAACTTTTATCTAAATATATGAATCTCAAATTTAACAATGTAAAATAACTCTCTTTTTTTCATAATTTGGAAAAATTAATAAATCATAATTTGGAAAAATTAATAAATAAAAAACAAATATATGATCATATTTATAAGTGAACATCTATTAAAAATGGTCAGAAAATCAACCCATGATACTTTTTGTAAAGATATTTGTTAAAAATAGTTGCTGTGAATTATCTTTTTACAAGAAAATGGCGGAAAAAAAATAACCTTTGAAATTCAAATAATAAATTTTAGAAAATTAAATCATCTGATCATTTTAAAAATTTAATATCTTTTTCAATATTAAATAATAAATAAATACATTTGTTATTCTGTGTGTCATTTGATTACTTATCCTTTACTTTTTAAAATATTACTACTTATCCTTTTAAGTTAGTATTCGTGACTTGTTACCCTCAATTAACAGAATCCGTCATAAAACACTGTTATTTGGTCATGCGGTGGTTATGTGTGCGGTTCTTTTTTTAATTAAAAAATCAAATATTTGATTTAATAAACATAACACATTAGGTAATACTTCCATCTAATATTGGAGGATCCAATTTTCACATCACATGGATTTGATTATTATAACAAAATACATGTATTATATTACTAAATTAATTATTTTTGTAAGTTTAAAACAAGGGGTATGTATATTAATATGATTGGTGTATTCATCCAATATTAGATGGAAGAATTTTCCTAACACATTAATTGACCTAATCTATATATACATAAAATTAAGAGATAATGACACTTAGGGTCTTGACCACACCCCCCTCTTCGAGTTAGCACCCCCACCTAGAGCCTCTTCTTACTAAAGACCTCAGAAACTTTTTAACACATGAACCCCAAAACCCCAATTACTAGACTACCCCTCTTTTGTTTTTTCTATACCTATATATACTAATTATTCCCATTTCTAATTTCAGCTCATTATAATTTCACCTCCCCTCCTCCCTTATTTCTCTCTCCTCCCCCATCTCCCAAATCGCCACCACTACCTCCATCAACCACCACCGGCATGAGAACAGAAGCACCGGAGTTCACCTCTCCTCAGCTCCGATCTGCATCCTCGAGCTCTCCATACTCCACGGCGGCGCTTGACTGCTCGGAACCCTAGAAGAATCCACGAACAGCTCCGATCTGCTGCCTCCTTCTTCCAGCGGCGAGCCACCACCGCTGATGCCAACACCGACGTTATTTGCAGCTGTTCGAGCTGTCATCCATGGAGATCGACTTCAGGTGCTTCGTGGATCGAGATCTTCACCACCACCACAGAATCACCAACACCGACGTGAAGCAGCCATGGCTTCGAACGTCTTCGAACAGAGCTCGCGTTGCAGCTTCTTCGTCCTCCTTCTTCGTCGACGTGAACCAGCGCAAGGTGGTGAAGAACGTGTTCACCTCGCCGGGAATCTGCTCGTGTTCGATCTGCTTCTTCTTCTTCTCGGTGGTGAAGAAGGTGTTCGTGTGGTTGCTGTTTCTGGTGGTGTTCCTGTGGTTGCTGTTTATGGTGGTGTTGGTGGGGTGGCTATGGACGAGAACTGTGTGGTGGTGGCGGTTGTGCTCGTCGACGAGAAGAAGGGTCGTTCTTTTCTTTTCTTTTTTTTTATTTCAGATTCAGATCTGGTTTGACCAGATCTGGTCAAACAAGATAGTAATTAATTTTTTTAATTTTTAATTGTATATTTTCATTTGTAATTGTTTAAAAATATGTAATAAAGGTGAATAAAAGTTTTTTTGACTATTTATGCTTTGTTTATTTAATAATACTCATCATTTTGAAGGAGTACTCATCAAATTTACGGAGTACTCATCAAATTATTCGGAGTACTCATTAAAATTATTCGGACAACTCACCAAAATATATAGAGTACTCATTAAATATATAGAGTACTCTCAGTTTTTTTTTCCGATACTCTCAGTTTTTTTTCCGATACTCTCAGTTTTTTTTCCGATACTCTCAGTTTTTTCCGATACTCTCAGTTTTTTCCGGTGACTGGTGGTCGGTGGTCGGAGGTCGGTGGTCGGAGGTCGGTGGTCGGTGGTCGGTGGCCGGAGGTCGGAGATAGGTGGGTAGGTGGGTAGTGGTGGAGGAGAGAGAAACAGTGACATCATACCTTTTTGTCTTTTAGTGTTAGTAAGGGTAGTAAAGACTATTGTAAAAAATGAGGTCCCTAAGAATAACAACTTTCAAGACACTACTCTATAGAGAAAAAATAGTTTGTCTAAGACCCTATATATAATTCACCCTAAAATTAAAACAAAAATAATCAAAACATAATCCAAAAATCATTCCAACATATTGATGGCGATTGAAGAATCTTAAGTTCAAAAATGTTGATGTGATAACCCCAGACAAATTTAAGGAATGAAGAAGGGGTCCTTCAATTTCAATGATCGATACTTTCTGGTCACAAGATATAAATGAAAATTTCTCAAGGTGATAAATCCCAGCTACCTTAATTCTTTCAAGCCTTCACAATTATGTAAGTACAAATTGTTAATCAAAGGACAACTTGCGATTATGTCTTGGAACGTTTCATCATCTATGTATAATGAGGTAAGTTTAATTTATGAAGATGAGTAAATATTACCTTGTCACTACTCACTAACTCCCTTTCTCAACTTCACAAATTTACTCACTAACTCCCTTTCTCAACTTTACAAATTTACCACCAACAGTTAGTTCTTCTAGTGGTTTGGCTTCAAAGAATTATTCGGCGGAGTAAATGGAAAATCATACTCAAGCGAAAAATTGAGCTTAAGTTTCTGGACACCGTTTTAAACACCAATTTCAATCCATTTGTTGATGAGTGAAGCTGAAAAATAATCATGATCAGTTGCAATATACATATTTTCTGTTGTTGATATTTTAGGAAAATTTTATCTGATGGATGAACTCTTCAAATAAATCACTATAGCTATACAATTGAATATTAAGAGTAGAGATCGATAGTTGGCCTAATGGTTAGGTTACTCTGCAGAGAGACCAAGAGGTCCTGGGATCGAATCTCATTGGAGTCGTTTACTCCGAGTCCAAAGTGGTTTTTCATGTATTCAAAAAAAAAATTAAGAGTAGGGCACGTAAGCCATGCACTATACAATGTCTTGCAAACAATAGCCATCCGAGCCGCTTCTTTCATTTCGAGGTAGGATAGTATATGGTGATGGGTGGAAGTTCTGAAATTAGGGTTCTTCAATCGCCTTCAATCCTATGGAATTATTTTTATTTTTATTTTGTGTATATATAGATTAGGTGATTAGAAACTACCAATTTTGTACTTTCCAACTAATAGGTTATGTTTATTAAATCAGAATTTAACGGCGATTTTTGACGGATTTCGTTAACGGAGGGTAATGAGTCACGAAAAGTAAGTTTAGGGAGTAACTAGTACCACTTTAAACAGTGAGGTAAGTAGTCAAACAACACATACAAGGGGTAACGGATGTATTTCCTCTTAAGTAATTTTAATTATATGACAATGTTTTTGTAATCTCTAATATATAAGGGTTAATGCTCAATAAACCCCTGCAACCTTATCCACTATTACATAAAAGACACCTTCTTTTTTACCCTCCTAAACTATCTTAAGTTCGCTCCCAAAAATATGTGTTTTGAGAAATTTTCCAAAATTCAAACGGGCTCTTTTTATGAGCAAAAAAAAAAAGAATAAAATGTATGATCCCTTTTATGAGGAAAATATGATGGTTATAGTGAAGGAAATTAATTCTAACTTGAGGGGATTCTTGAGCATGAATCCTAATTTTAATTTGGGTTCTGAATCGATCCGAATTGTGAAAATTAAAGGTATTTTGAAATAAACAGAGTCATTCAGCAATGTATCGAACTCCATTTTCCAATAAGAATATAATGTCATACGGAACCGTGTTCCTTCAAATGCACTTGTTTTCTTGCACGGAGTAATATGGAACATGTGTTTCTTCGTCTTTTGTTTTTCCTGAGATCATTATATTGATCAATCAATTCATTCGGGATATAAGATAGCAAGGAGTAATATTATGCCTGCTTGTTCATCATGCAAGCATCAAAAGAAAAAGTGCACAAATAAGTGGGACAATAATCCATTGGTTTATTCATAAAATCTGAAATTCAATAGTTCAGTCATGCCTGTGTGATTATTTTAAATGTGATCAAGGCCAAATTGTGGAGAAAGTTAACCGTGAGAGTACTGATAGTCTGCCGCATCAACATTCAGCTAATGGTTTTAACAATTGTTATTATTTAGCAGATGTAGTGATACTCCAAAAGATACATTCATGCTCAGCAGTGTTTTGCAAAGTACATAGGCAATGCATACTACATAGATATAATCCTTTCTCAATACTACGCATCTCTAGTTTTTCACATTTTTATCAACATTACTAAGTACATAGATCTTACTAAATTTTCTTTGAGAAACTCTTCCATTGTAATTTTCTCTATACAAGTGTTGTTTGATAAAAAATTTACTCCTTCACAAATGATCACTGATGTGTAAATTTTTTAGGAAAACGGTTACTCTATAAATGCCAAAACTTATTTTCCACATATATTTTTTCACGTCTGAGTTTTGATTGTTGCTTTCATGGAAAATATTTGATTTTTCACAAAAAAATAAATGTTACACTACAAGAAATAGTATCTTTAGCGGCAAAAAATTTAACACTTAAAATCTTAATTTTGCCGTTAATAGTTCGTTATTTGTTGCCTCTATAAGTTCCTCGCTAAAGATACCTTTAGTAGCAAATTATTTGTTTTTGCCTCTATTAACTTTATCTTTAGCGGCAAACATTGCCGCTAAAAATATAATTAGAGGCCATTTTGGTTTTTTAAAATATCATTAGAGGCCATTTTAGTTGTTGCCGCAATAGCTTCCCTGCTAATGTTACTATTTCTTGTAGTGTTATTAAACAGCTCATTAATTATTTTCGGTAAAAAAAAAAAAACAATTAAGTCTTGGGAAAAAATTCCTTGAAATTAAAATTTTGCCCACCAATTTTCCATTGTGAAATCAAACCCAAGATGTGTAGATCCCATACTCAGTTTGCCATTCCTAAATTCTTCTCTTTGAACCTAAAAAAATTGACGTCTCCAGCGGGTTAAGTTACAATTTGTCACAGTCCAATAAGGTTATTGGTATAGATTCCTCTTATATAACTAATGACATCACCATTTCAACGTCTTTCCTTCAACAAAGCTAACCATCATGAAGATGATACTGAATATCTGCAGCAGCCATGAGATGATCTGTATCAAGATCTTGAATCAGCTTCCGGGAAGACCTTCACTGTCAATACACACAGTTAAGCCATAAAATCCTGGGTCAACAAAAGCGCTCAAAAAATTTCAGCAATTTCATCTTTCGTTTTAGAGGTTTATAGAAAATGAACAACAGTGTTTGAGGCCTAAATTAATTATATTAATCCCCTGTCCAAATTGCTCCAAGTTTCCATAGATTCAAGCCTAAGTTTAGTAAAGGACTGGAGATCAAGAACACGAGCACATGACTGAAACATGATAGTTGAGGTTTCATTCTTCAAGAAACCCACAAGCGCATGTCATGATCCAATAAACGACTTGTAGCTTAACTAAAGCCTAAAGGCCATATCCCATGCACTTATTGTATTTTTAGCTTACGTAAAAGCAAATCAAAACTTCACCTGTGCAAAATTAAGGATGAGTCCACGATCCTTTGATCTCCTCTGTAGCAAAAAAAAATTAAGGATAAGCATTACTAACTATTTTCATACATTAAATACTCAATAATTATTATTAACTCCCAAGCATTTGTTCTTATTTGGGCCGAGTCAAAAAGTTATTAGTCGTAGTTTAAGTTCTGAATAATGTAAAAAGAAGGGTACTTGTAGAATAAGTCTTAGGCCTCTGAATAGCGATCATACTATATATAATTCATTTATTTAATTGTTTATTCCCTACTTGTATCACTAATTGTTTTTTTACTATAAATGTTGGAAGGTTTAGGGGTCAGAGATGCAAGAAAGTGAGCGGTTAGTAATTCCATTTGTTTGTGAGTCAATCATCTTCTTTCACTGGTAATGATATCGTGTTAGCGAAAGATCAAACAAGAGCTGAGAGAGCAAAAGAAAGAGTTGAAAATGCAAAAAAGAGGGTTGGGAAAGCAACAAAAAGAACCGAGAATGCTACGAAAAAGAGCTAAGAATGCAGCAAAAAGAGCCAAAGAGGTTGAAAAGAGGGCTGAAAAAGCAACAAAAAGATCTGATTATCAAAAGAAAGTCGAAGAAGCAGCAAATAAGAGTTGAAAATGCAGAAAAGAGGGTTGATGATATAGAAAAAAAAAAGAGCTGAAGATGCAGAAAACAAGTCTAAGGAGGCGGCAAAAAAAATCGAAGATGCTGAAAAAGGGGCCAGTGAAATAACAAAAAGAGCCGAAGATGCCGAAAAGAGTCAAAGTGACATTGTCGCATAAATGTGATGAGATTCTACTAGATGCAGATGAACACGTGACAGATCCTCAAGACAAAAGTATATAATCAAATATGTGCTGGAATCTACTTTAATTAGAATAGCGAGGCAAGTAATTATCAAAATCCGCAAGTTTATATTAGTTTGTAAATCATAAAAGTCTCCAATTAGTATTAGTAGAATAAATTAGTACTTTTCATAAATATAAAAGTACAAATAAGCTGGTAAAGGTGAGAGAGTACAGTGCTTCGCTTAAAAACAGAAAAGAAATAAGATGATTACAAGAATAAATTAGATGAGTAGTAACTCGTCCTAATCCTCATCATCGTCATCAGGGCTCAAACTCAAATTGAGCCCTCATAATATCATTTGAGTAGGCCTTTTCTCTACATATAAAGGTATCACGTGGAGGAACTACCAAAGACAAATTGTTGATGGGAACCAAGGTGTCAACATGAGCAAAAGATTCATAATGACACTCATAATTTGGATTCTTTTTAAGCTCTTCATGTTGATGGATTTCTCGAGTTTTTATATTGTAATAAAATATTAGTTTATATGCTGATCCTAACACTAATAACTCCCCATTTCGCAACCACCCAAAAGGAAAAAGATGTTCAAGGGGTTTGCTTCCAGACCTCATCAATTCTTCTTCAATAACACGCCTTTGACCGCTTAAATCAATTTTAAGCATTTCCCATTCTCTAATTTGTGGATCTTTCATCAACCAAAACTTAAAGTTATATAAACTGTTTCCCCACTTCCACAAACAAAGACTATTCCCCCTCTCAAGAAGGTTATACCACATAAATTCCCTTCCAGTAGGCGGAAGAGAAAACTCCGTAAAAGTTTCACTTTCCATGTCAAAACAAACCATCTTATGTAGCTCGCCCGAATATTGTACCATATACAATAAACCTTTTATACAAACACAAGATTTGTGACTAAATACAACGCTCCGAGCTGAATCTGTTAAATGAGTGACATCAAACTTCCTCCATGCCTTATCAACACCTACAGTTAATATTAAAAAGTTGTCTCCTTCAGGGTGTACAACTTTGTATACCTTAGAACTACAAACATATCCAAGATACCATCTATGTGTACTGCGACCTGGAACTAGAGGAAGAGGCAACTGCTGTTTTGTAACAAGATTTGCAACATAGCAGATGCCTTTGAATATAGAACCAAATACAAAAATCAACCCATTACAACTCGCAAGAATACCACTAATACACTTAAAATTTAGCTCCTTTAATTTAATACCAGAACCATCGAGACTAAAACTTGTCTTCTTTAGTGCACAATTTTCTCTCATTAAGAGGCCAGTTGTTGAATTTTCAAGGTGGGAATTAATAAAATCCGGAGACTGAATAATATTAAACCATTCTCTACAAACATACCTCATTACATTGTAAAGAACATCAGCAGGCAACCAAACGAGGATCATAAATATCAATTCATAAGGAAGAAAACTGTGTATAGGGCTCCTACTTTCACTGTTACATGAACTAATCTTACGTCTCTTTGCTACCTTCATCTGTCATTACAGAAATACATTATTAAACAAAAAAGTGTCTTGAGTGAGTTATGATAATTGCTCCATATCATTATTACAGATTTATTCCATAGAATATCAACTATATCTAATTGCAATTAAGACATTGATTTATATTCAAATTCAAAAAGATAAGATATTTATAACAACATAGATTCATAAAAATTGTATCTTTTTTAAAAACAATAATGAAAATTTGATGGAAGTAAAGAAACCTCATATTTGTCATCGGTGACCTGTTTCGAATTCATGGATCCCCGGAGGTAATGGGTTGCCTGAAGATGTGTTTTCTTTTTGTTTCCTTAGCGGTGACTGATCAGTGTTTTTACTTTTTTACCTTTTTATTTCTTTTATCCAATTTTTATTATCCGCCGTAAATCTCGCGGTAAATCATCATTAAGTGGCAGTTTAAAAGTAATTATTTTAAAAAGAACTCCAAATACTTTTATATTTTAAAAAGTTAACTAGAATCCACCTTTGCTTTTTTTTTTTTTTTGTTACAAGGGTCGCCATAAAACCATCAGATGGGTCGCGATACAACGTAGTTCCCTCCGCACATCTTACCCCGAACTTAGTCATCCACTCTGCACATATAATTCCTTCGCGAAAGCCCCAAGTAAAGTCAAAATGTTCCTTTTGGTCTAAAATATCCCGACATGCTCGAATCGTATCATTTGAAACTTCTCTTGAGTTTGCACCACCCTTCATTAACGCGTGCAACTCACTCGACTCTGTTTCTATGATAACGAAGGTGTACCGTCTATCCAACGCCATCTTTAAGCCAAAGTGTAGTGCAAGCAACTTCGTCTCAAAGGCCAAAGTCGCAACACAGTTTCCCGCACAACCACCCAAGTATTCTCTATTATTATTTTGAAAGAATCCTTTAATTCCCGCCATCGATCTTACCGCATCAAATGCTCCATCTATGTTTAGCTTTAAACCATTTTCCGGTTTGTTCCATTTCACTAGGACGCTTAGACCCCATCCTATTCGATTCCCCATGCTCAATTCCCCACGCACGTATATAATCACATGTCGTATTTCGGATAACTGCCACTAACTCCCTTTCCGTTTTCCCACGTACTGAACCCTCAAAGACCCTTTGCTTCCTGTCCAGCCAAGTTTGCCACACAAATGCTGCAGCAATATATCTTGCCTCTACCCCAAAAACCACTTTTTTATTAGTTAGGTGAGTCATCCACCAACTAGTGCTCTCTCTTATTTGATCCGAGGAGGCTAGAGCTGCTACCGGAATTGGTTCTAGTCACTGCTGCAGTGGTGCGTTAACTTCCAGCAGACTCCTCCTTCGATGCGTGCTGCTGTGATGATCTGCAGGTTCGGACAGTCCAAGATCCTCCCTGCTGCTCGGGTGCTGCTGACTTAATCCCCCAACAGCTGTACTTCCCAGTTCATCGGATCCTTCTGCAGCTCCAGTCAACAATCTACCTGCTGCTAGTGAAGTTCCTGTTCCAGCAGCCCCACTAGAGGTCCTAATACATTTTCTAAAAACCCGCACATATATACCGCACCCTTGGAATAAATGTGTAGCTGATTCCATTTCCAATCCACAATTACTACACATCAGATCTATTTTCACTCCTCTCTTGACAAGGTTACCATTCGTAGGAAGGCGGTCCAGATCGCCCTTCATAATAATACCTTTTGCGGACACTTGAGTGACCACACAAGTCTCCACTTGAAAATCAAAGTAGTTTCCATTGGTGATAATTTTTTATAGGCCGATTTAACCGAGAACATTCCCGAAGGTTCAAAATTCCATTTATATCATATGTCCTCTCCATTTTACTCCTCAACAACACCTTCCTTCAACACATGTTTACCAACTAATATATTTTTACACATCCGCGAATCAGAAGGCTTCACCTCCCGTCCCAAGAAACCATCTATAAAATATTTTTTCTTAAACGCTCTCACCTACAAGGTTGGTTCATTTCGTAAAATTTTCCATCCTAGTTTTACCAAAAACGCTTTGTTATACTTCCCCGCACTCTTTAGCCCAACCCACCACTTTTTTTCGAGCGACTAGAGTATCCACCTTCGCTCTTTGGTAGGGGAAACAGCGGTTAAAAAATTTAAAAAAATAATAAGTTACTAATTTAAAAAATATTTTTTTACTATTTTTAATAAATATTTATATTTATATTTATTAAAAATGTATTCTCAAGTTTAAAGTGTTTTTAGTTATAAAATTAAGTACTTCGTTTTAAGAAATACTTACATATGGAAACCCATTTTACACAAATAAATATTTAAAGGTTCAATTAAAAAATAATATATTTAAAAGCCTACTTTTTTGGGTCAATTACCTATAGGGTCTTAAAAATTATTGTAGTGACACATAAGAGCTAGTCAATTCCTCTCTCCTTCTTAAAGGCCAATAAGATATCCAATGTCATAACTACCCTTCTAGTGCATATAAGACAAAAAAATAGATTATTTCTCTCTCCTCCACTACCATTATTCTCTCACCTCCATTACCATTAATCTCTCTCCTCATTTATCATTTTTTCTCTCTCCTCTTTCATTAATCATCAAATAATTTCCAGCTCCGACCACAACCGCCGATCACCGCCGGCCACCGCCGGAAAAAATTCTGAGTATGGAACTGAGTATGGAATAAAGTTCTGAGCGTAGAATAAAGTTCTGAGCGTGGAAAAAAGTTATGAGCGTAGAAAAAAGTTCTGAGCCTGGGGTACTGAGCATGGAAAAAGTACCGAGCATGAAAAAAATTGCTAAGTATCGGAAAAAAGTTCTGAGTATCGAAAAAAATGCTGAGTATTCGAATTTTTTTGTTGAATGACTTTACTGAGCATGCTAGTTTGCTCAGTATCTTTACTGAGCATGCTCAGTAACTTGCTGAGTGTTTTTTGCATAATCTGTAAATTTACTGAACATTTCTCGTATAATCAGTAAAGTGCTGAGCATTTAGACAAAAATAATTGAGTTTAATACAAAAATCTATTTTACATTACAAAATTAAATTATTACATTCTAATCAAATTAATAAACTACAATTACAATAAAAAGCTAATTACACAAAAAAGTAGTAAATAATTTCTTCACAAATTACATCATTTACATAAAAAAAAACCAACAAAAAAATGCTATGATGCGTAACATCTTTTGGAACAAAAAAAAGGTAGCATCTTGTACACCAAAAAGTCATCAATCAGAAAAAAGATTTGAAAAAAAAAAAAAAAAGTAGATCACGCAACAACCGCATGTGATTGAATGGATTTTGACCCTTTCAATTTTGATCCACCAACGCTTTTTTTTTTCATTAATTAACCAAGAGCGTGTGACCTATAAGCAGCAGCAACCCACATCAAATTAGTAAAATACAGAGTAGGTTTATTGATGCACTTAAGGATGGAAATAATAAGTCAGAAGGGTCGAAGGCGCTGCTTCTTTGTTTTTGAAGAATAAACATTCCGGCGGTGAGTAACTCACTACAAACCGAACAGATCTAAAGAGAAGATGTAAAGCAGAATAGAGAATAACAACTCACTGTGATTCAACTGCTGCACTACTCCTGCACTACTCCGAATCACAGATCTAACGCAGCACGAATAGATCTTCCGATTTGGTGTCTTCACGAAGCTCAATCTTCACCGGTGTTGCTTTGCTCCAGTAGAAGACGAACGGATTTGGAGGTGCTTTGGAAGCTTTGACGTGAAAGAGATGGGAGGAGAGAGATAAGAGGAGAGAGATGAGAAAGAAATACTAAATATTAGGTTTTACGAATATTTGATTAAATATTCACTTTATATTATTTATACCTTTATTACCCTTATTATTAAATATATTATTTTATTTTTAATACAATATTTATTTTTAAATATTAAACAAATAATAGGGTACTTCTACCACCACCACCATGTATTTAACCACCACTACAGCCACCACAACCATCACCACCTCCACCACCACAACCACCACCACCACCTACTACTACTACTACTAATTCCATCACACGCGAGCGTCCGTGATATTTTTTTAAAATCGTCATAACTAATTCAAAAAAATCAGAAAATTAAAAAATTTATATTTTTGGATAAAGCAAATAAATATTTACGTTTATGATTTTTTTTTTTGAATTTTTTTGATTTTTTTTTTGCACAGACACGAAATTCCATGTTTTAAACATGAAATTCCACGTTTTAAACAGTGAATTTCGTGTCTGCGGAAAACAAATTCAGTATTTCAAAACATGGAATTTCATGTTAAAACATGGAATTTCATGTTTAAACATGGAATTCCGTGTCTGCGAATCAAAAATTCGAAGAAAAAAAATCATAGACGTAAATATTAATTTGTTTTTATCCAAATATATAAAAAAATTATTTTTTTAATTTTTTTTAGAATTAGTTATGACGATTTTAAAAAAATTCACGGACGCACGCGTGTATTTATTAGTTTTTGTTTTGTTTTTTTCTAATTTTTTTTTAAATTGTTAATTATAGGAGTAGTTTGGGGTGGGCTTTTTTAAAATAAATTTTGTTAGTAGATATTAATCTATAATTGGCTCAAAATAGTATTGCTAATTTGATGGTAACGTGTCTTGTTTTCATCAGAGTTTTTGCTTGATGTAGCTTCAAAGCACATTCAAACAATAAATATCTTTCACCCATACGTAACTTCCTTTCATTTGCAAGTATCCGGGATTATGTTTCAAGTAAATGGGATAGACTAATGAATTATTTTGCTGTATATGAGTACTCAATATGCGATCACGAGAATTTTCGAATTGATGGTGAAGATAACTACACCACACAATTATGGATTTTAACTCTTAAGAGTGCGCAAGTTTGAAGTTGTTGTTACTGTTTTGGCACACACAAGGCCCCACAACCCACAAGTTTTTGTGAGTTTCACCAAGCGCAGTCACTACAGTTTGACAGTCTAATGCATTTGAAAAGTGCACGCAGGAACCTTCATTTTACAAACACAGCGTCAAGAATTTACTTAGTCATATGACCGGACGAATAGTTTAGGCAGCGTCTATACATGTTTTGTATATAGCATACCTCAGTTTCGACATGTTCTAATATCAAGTATGCTTGTGAAGCTGGTTATGTTAACAAAATATCGCACAACAACTGAACAAAGATCGGAGCATACTGCAAAAAAAAGGAATCTCGCGGGCCGCCAATGGTGGGTGTACGTTTCGAGATGTAATAAAGATGGTCTTCTATATGTGAAAACGTTCTTACCCTAGTAAAAATGAATTCCTGCCTGCAAAAATTTAAACGCTTTTCTTTCCTTTTGTAAATGGTGAAGCAAAAAGAATGTCCTTTAGTGTATATCAAAAGTGTATCGGCTACAGAGAAGAACCAAAGCTTTGTTTGTCAACATGAGAAAGAGGGTGAAAGATTGTATAGGTAGCATATGGAGGAGTAGCTGCATCACTTCTGTAGCATGTGTTGGAGATAGGAAGGTTAAAATTTAGACTCATTTAGTTACAATGTAAGACCAGAGGACTCCGTAAATAAATTACCCTAGTATAATCGCACATTGCCTACCGATATGAGGTTACACCTACAGTACCTCATTATAATTAATGACTTGTTTCAGTATACGCCTGTCGTTATAATGATTATGACGTAATTTTTCAAAGATCCTGAGGTTAATTGAACCACCCTACCTAATTTCACTAATTGTTTTTCAAGTTTTTTATTTTCATATTCTTTTAGCTGGCTCAACAAGTAATTGGTCTTATTTTATTCTAATTGTGTAAAAAAAAAATTATTAATTTGGTAGATGTGTGAAAAGGGATGGTAGTATAAAACTGGTGTTGAATTAGTCTTGTCTTTTGAATAATTATTCATCATATTTTTCAATTAAAAGAGTGGGTACAGAAAAAAATACTCCAATATTTATTCAGTAATTCCTTTCCTATAAATGTTGGAAGGTTGAAAGATCAGATATGCAAGAAAGTGAGGTTTAGCAATTCTATTTGTTTGCAAGTTAATCGTGTATTCTTGCATTGGTCATAGATTGGAGTTAGAGAAAGATCAAACACCAGACACTATATAGTTACTCAATTGAAATGGTTATTGGCGAATGAATCAAGGTGAAGTGACACATACATGTTTGATTTAAAAAAAGCATTAAAAAATTATATTCAATAGCACATATGAACCAACATATTTGCATAAGTTTTGACGTTAGTAACAAATTAAAAAAATCACACTTATATAATTGTACTTACTCTATCTAGTTGTGGGTAATTTTGCAGTGGTGATATGTCTTTTCCTGCATATGATCTAAACAGCCCTATCTTGAGTGACATTTATGGCTTTTTAAAAAATATTTATGTAATCCAGAAACTATTTCAACAAGATTATCTGGATTTTATTGATGTATTTCCTCATCATGATTGTTTGTATTGTTTTTATTCTTTATTATTATACAACATAAGATGTAACAAGTTTGTATTATACATTAAATACTCATTAAATAATATTAACTCCCAAGCATTTGTTCTTATTTTGGGACGAGTCGAAAAGTTAAAAGAAGGGTACTTGTATAATTAGTGTTAGGCCTCTGAATAGCGACCATACTATATATAATTCCTTTATTTAATTGTTTATTCCCTACTTGTATCAATACTAGTATTAGTATTTGGACATTCACTGATTATCAGAAAAAATACGAAATAGGATATTCTGTTATTTTAATTGTTTCTTTCCTATACATGTTGGAAGGTTTAGGGATCAGAGATGCGAGAAAGTGAGAGGTTAGTAATTCCATTTGTTTGTGAGTCAATCATCTTCTTGCACTGGTAATGACATCGTGTTGGAGAAAGATCAAACAAGAGCTGAGAGAGCAAAGATAAAAGAGGGATGAGAAGGCAACAAAAAGAGCCGAGAATGCTACGCAAAAGAGCTAAGAATGCAGCAAAAGAGCCGAAGAGGTTGAAAAGAGGGCTGAAAAAGCAACAAAAAGATCTGATGATCAAAAGAAAGTCGAAGAAGCAGCAAATAAGAGTTGAAAATGCAGAAAAGAAGGTCAATGATATAGAAAAAAGAGCTGAAGATGCAGAAAAGAAGTCTAAGGAGGCGGTAAAAAGAAGCGAAGATGCTGAAAAAAGGGCCAGGGAAATAACAAAAAGATCCGAAGATGCCGAAAAGAGTCTAAGTGACATTTTCGCATAAATATGATGAGATTCTACTAGATGCAGATGAACTACGTGACGGATCCTCAAGACAAAAAGTATATAATCAAATATGTGCTGGAATCTACTTGAATTAGAATAGCGAGGCAAGTAATTATCAATATCTATGTCACACACACACACATATATATATATATATTATATTATTTTCCATCAATGATAAAATTCGGAATCCTTAATTTTAAATTTATACATGCAGAAGTACTGTGTTGATGGAAAGAACAGAAATACAGAAATTATATATGAGGTTGTATTTCATTTGATGTTGAAAGATACCGCATCTAGATTTGACAGTCCTTTGTCATTTTGTTGTAATCCACCTAGTAATCACCAAATACATGATCGAATTTTAGGAGACAAGAAAAATAAACAATGGATTGAGATTCAGGCAGGTGAGTTTAAGGCACCACAAGAAGGGAGTACTCCTCCTGCAGACATGCTTTATGGTATTTTAGAAACAATTCATTATTTAGATAAACAAAGACAAGGGTTAGTAATAAAAGGAGTTGTCATTATGAATACAATCAGTATGACTTGGTTCAATACAAGTCCACAAGACAACATGATCTGGGATATTTTCTGGATATTCGAATCCGACTCTTGCTTTTTGGTTGGATTTCGGACTTAAAAACAGAAAAGAAAGAATATGATTACAAGAACAAATTAGATGAGTGCATCATCATCATCACTTTCACCATCACTATCGTCGGCATCATCATCACTATCACCATCCTCATCCTCATCATCATCATCATCATCATCGTCATCACCGTCGTCGTCATCGTAATCGTCATCGTCGTCGTCGTCATCATCATCATCATCCTCCTCATCATCATCCTCATCCTCATCATCATCATCATCATCATCATCATCATCATCATTATCATCATCCACCTCATCATCTGGTTTCTTCGTATCCACAGACTCAAACTCAAATTCAGCTCTCATGATATCTTTTGAGTAGGCTTCATCTCTACATATAAAGGTATCACGTGGAGGAATTTCCAAAGACAAATTGTTGATGGGAACCAAGGTGTCAACATGAGCAAGAGATTCATAAATACACTCATAATTTGGATTCTTTTTAAGCTCTTCATGTTGATGGATTTCTCGAGTTTTTATATTGTAATAAAATATTAGTTTATATGATGATCCTAACATTAATACCTCTCCATTTCGCAACCACCCAAAAGGAACAAGATCTTGAATGGGGCTGCTTCCAGACCTTAACAGTTCTTCAATAACATGCCTTTTACCCCTTAAATTAATAATAAGCTTTTCCCATTCTCTAATTTGTGGATCTTTCATCAACCAAAACTTAAATCTATATGATAAACTGTAATCCCACTTCCACAAGCAAAGACTATTCCCCCTCTCAAGAAGTTTATATCTCATAAATTCCCTTTCCCCTCCTGACGGAAAAGAAAACTCCGTAAAAGTTTCACTTTCTATGTCAAAACAAACGACATTATTTAGCACGCCCGCATAATGTACCATATACAACAAACCATTTATACAAACACAAGATTTGCTACTAAATACAACGCCCCGAGCTGAATCTGTTAAATGAGTGACATCAAGCTTCCTCCATGCCTTATCAACACCTACAGTTAATATTAAAAAGTTGTCTCCTTCTGGGTGTACAACTTTGTATACCTTAGAACTACAAACATATCCCAAATACCATCTACGTGGACCATCAAGGGGACCTGGAATTAGAGGGAGAGGCAACTGCTGTTTTGTTACAAGATTTGCAACATAAGAACAGGGGGACCTATCTCTGTCAAATCTAGGACCAAGTACAAAAACCAACCCATTACAACTTGCAAAAATACCACTAATACACTTAAAGTTTAGCTCCTTCAATTTAATACCACAACCATCAACACTAAACCTTGTCTTCTTTTGTCCGCAGTCTTCTCTCATTAAGAGACCAGTTGTTGAATTTTCAAGGTGGGAATGAATAAAATCCGGAGACTGAATAAGATTATACCATTCTCTACAAACAAACCTCATTACATTGTAAAGCACATCAGCAGGCAACCAAACGAGGATCATAAATATCAATTCATTCGGAAGAAAACTGTGTATAGGGCTCCTACTTTCACTGATACGTCGTCTCTTCGCTACCTGCATCTGTTATTACGGAAAAAAACCCAAAAAATCAATATCTGTTTAACAAAAATTGGTGTCTTGAGTGAGTTAGAATAATTGCTCGATAATCAATATCACAGATTTATTCATAGATTATCAGCTATATCTAATTGCAATTACGGCGTAGATTTAAATTCAAATTCATAAAGATAAGATATTTATAACAACATAGATTCATAAAAATTGTGTCTTTTTTAAAAAACAATAATGAAAATTTGATGGGTGTAACGAAACCTCATATTTGTCATCGATGGCCAGTTTCGAATTCATGGAGCCCCGGAGGTAATTGGTTTGCCTGAAGATGTGTTTTCTTTTTGTTTCCCTTAGCGGTGACTGAGTAGTGTTTTTTCTTTTTTACCTTTTTATTCATTTATCCAATTTTCATTTGCCGCCGTAAATCCTCAATAAGTGGCCGTTTGGAAGTAATTATTTTATAAGGGGAATGAGTTTATAAGGCCTTAGGCTAAGGAATACTACCAAAATCCTTTTTTTTTTTTTTTTTTTTCTAATATCTTTCATTCAAAATATCAAAAGTTATAAAGTTTCAACCAACTCCTGAAGGAGCAGCGTCATTAGCTATTAGTTGCGCTAATTGGTTGGGAAAAGAATCACCAACATAACCTAAACTATTGCCTATAGGCGAGTACTTGGTTATCCAATCAGCAACTAAATTTTGGTTTCTCGAAATACAAGAGAAAATCGGATTACAAAATTCGGAAATAAAGTAAATACTACAAACGATATTTTTAATCCTATTGCTAATAATGGGAGAATAAGATGAAAGAGCTTCCATGATAGCCTTGCAATCGTTTTCAATAATACATGGGATATTATTGAATTCCTTTGCCCATAGACAAGCTTTAAGGACTCCAAAAGCTTCAGCCTCCATAGCATTTTCTGCTCCTATCTCCCATGCGCAATATTTGATAACTTTACCTTTACTATCCCTAACAATACAAGCAATTTTAGATTTAGTACAAGTAAAGGATGCATCAGAGTTAATTTTGTACCAATTGTTAGGGGGAGGTTGCCATTTCATATCCTTTTTTTCATTTATTTTACTATTTGTAATACCTGTTCCACCTTTTATATCAGCTTTACTAGCTTTTTTTTCTGCATTTTTCCTCAGATTAGTAGCATCATCATCGGAATTAGGGACACTTGTAGTTAAGGCTTCATGATGAACCCTCAGAATCTCAGATTCCTCATTGGGTTTTAACACATTTTGGTACTCATCCCACACATTTTGAGCTTTCATAGCTGTACTCCGAGGGCACAGATAGATTTTATTAAAGACAAATGAGTTTCTGCCTTTCCAAATACACCACGCAATACATGCAAACTGTTCGCACACAAGAGAATTTTTCGATTCTTTATTGTGATTGAGGTGAGCCATCCAAGTGTCAATTTTCATTGAACACTGGTTGCTCGTTCTCAATGTAAGATTCGATGAAATCCAAACTGCCCTTGCCCATTGGCAACCAAATATTAAGTGCTCAATGTTTTCCACCTGTTCATTACATATATCACAGATATTTGATTCACAAGCTCTTCTTTTGTACAAATTTTCCTTAGTAGGTAGAAGGTTTTTAATCGCTTTCCATATAAAGTTTTTTATTTTATTTGGAACCTTTAGATTCCAAATAACTTTCCATATAGCAGGGTCTATATTAGTAGAAGTGGAAGGATTAGAGGATAGCTTTAAGTTCTCCTCTTTTTCCTTTTCTTCTTTTAATAAATGATAAGCCAACTTAACACTGTAATCCCCATTAATATTAACATTCCAGTATATAGTATCTTGGAGGGGGATAAGAGGTATAAAGGTTTTTAGTATTTTATTGCACACATTTTCAGTGAAGTTCTCTTTTATCTTATTTATATCCCAAAATCTTTCTCCTGTAATCATGAATTCACTAACTTTTTTAATATTCTTATCATGAGGTGTAATTACTATGTTGGAATCATGAATCCAAATATCAGTTTGTGGGTTAATAGTGTGACCATCTCCAATTTTCCATTTACTAAATTTAGTAATGATTTATCTACCCGCTAATAGGCTTCTCCATCCCCAAGAGGGAGAGCAACCTAATTTTGCTTGGAAAAAATTAGAGTCATTAAAGTATTTCCCTTTCAAAATTTTATAAAGGAGGGAATCAGTTTTATTACAGAGATTCCGAGCTTGTTTTCCAAGTAGGGCAAGGTTCATAAGGTGAATATCCCTATAACCTAGCCCACCTGAGAGTTTACTATGAGTTAAAGAGTTCCAATTACCCCAATGAATTCTTTTTTCACCTTTATTACCCCAAAAAAATTTTGCAATTTGCGCAGTTATAAGTTCACAAGTTTTACTAGGCAGTAGATAAGAAGACATGTAGTAGTTTGGAAGGCTTTGGATTACTGATTTTATAAAGGTCTCTTTTCCTGCACTACTGAGAAATAGGTTTCTCCAATTCTCAGTTTGTTTTATAACCCTTTCCACTAATAAACTTAGATCCCTTACTTTAGACCTGCCCCATTCCGTGGGTAGCCCAAGGTAAGCCCCTAAGTTGTTAGTGGTTGGCATATTTAACTTAGTAGAAATTATATCTTTAATAAAATGTGGTGTATTTTTACTAAACTTAACACCACATTTATTTAAGTTGAGGGTCAGGCCCGTAGCAAGAGAGTATCTGTTCATAATATCATTAAAACAATAAGTTTCATTTAGGTCAGCTTTTAGAAAGAAGACACTATCATCTGCAAAAAGCAGATGGGTAAGGGTTGGGCAATTTCTAGCTATTTTAATACCTTTAAGAAGTTCCTTCTCTCGTTTTTCGTTTACTAAAGCAGTTAAGGTTTGAGATACAATACAGAATAGGAGGGGGGACAAAGGGTCCCCTTGTCTTATCCCTCGTTTGGGTTTATTAAGGGGGTGTGGTTGTCCATTTATAAGTATTGAATAGGTTACAGTAGACACACAATTTAAAATAAGGTCACACCACCTTTTTTGGAAGCCCATTTTAGTCATAAGATCATATAAAAAATCCCATTCTACATACTCGTATGCTTTTTTAATATCAGCTTTGATAATCATGTTATAATTCATAGTGTTCTTTTGTTCTTTAATATATTTACAAACTTCGTGAACAATCATGGTATTTTCCTGTATATGCCTACCAGGTACAAAAGCAGTTTGGTTCTCATCAATAATATATTTCATAAGAGGCTGCAATCTATTTACTAAAATTCTCGCTAGTATTTTATAGATAAAGTTTGAGACACTTATGGGTCGAAAATGTTTTATATTAGCTGGGTTTTCTACTTTAGGAATTAAAGATATATAGGTGTGGTTTATATCCTCAATTGATTGGTTATTATACCAAAAATTATTGACTAACTTGATAATATCCAATTTTATAATGTGCCAATACTTTTTATAAAAGAAACCTTGGTATCCATCAGGACCAGGAGCCTTACTAGCTCCCAATTCATTTATTGCCACCTCAATTTCAGATATCATTAGTGGCTTTAATAAGTTGTTATTCATATTTTCAGTAATAGAAGGTTTAACCACATTTAGAATTCTTTCATAATCTCTTGGGCCAACCGAGTTGAAAATACTATTGAAGTAGTTGAGAATGTTTTCAGTGATTTCGTTTTCCTCATTTAGCCAAATCCCATTATCATCTTGGATTTTACTAATTTTATTAGCCTTTCTTCTAGCCTTAGTAGAGTTGTGGAAAA
This sequence comes from Nemophila menziesii, assembly GCA_029959085.1. NCBI lineage: Eukaryota > Viridiplantae > Streptophyta > Magnoliopsida > Boraginales > Hydrophyllaceae > Nemophila > Nemophila menziesii. Next base: position 1,221,355 of record JARWIR010000060.1, read on the forward strand.
AGGCCGTATTTTTATCACCACATTTAAGCCAATTAATTCTAGAACGTGAGGCCCAAAAGTCCTCCTCACGTTTCCATATAATTTCTATCTCTTTTACTATGAAATTGTATTTCTTTATTGTTTTCGTCAAGATTTTTCGAGTTTGTAATTTTTTCAAGTTCTTTTAAGAGCAGGTCAATTTTTTTCCTACTATTTTGAAATTTTCTTTTACTCCATACCGTAAGGAGTCTTTTGCACATAATAAGGTTGGACTTTAGCCTATTTTTTACTATGTTGTTCGGGGTATTTCTAGATTTCTAAACGTTTTTAATAATATCATAACATTCTTTTTCATCAAGCCAGAATTTTTCAAAGTAAAACCTTTTGAATTTTTTATTGTTATCATCTTCAAGGTGTAATACCAATGGACTATGGTCAGATCCTAAGGCCGGAAGGAGTGATACCCAAGCATAAGGGTATATATCACACCATTCCTTATTACTAAGGCATTTATCTAGTTGGATTTTTATCAGTTTGTCGCCTGCCCTTCTATTAGACCATGAGAAAGAGCAACCTTTGCTCTCAATCTGTTGAAGATTTAAGTTATTCACAAAATCACAAAAGGCTTTCATATTATTAGTGTTAACATTGTCACCTCCCAGTTTCTCACTAATATATCTATGGTTATTAAAGTCTCCAATTAGGTTCCAAGCACAATTAGCTGGAGGGCCACAAAGTTCAAATTTTTTAAGGGATTCAATTTTATCAGAATCATTTGGGGCACCATAAACGAAAGTCGTATAGCTTTTAACATTTTTAATACTAGTGAGTTCACAGTGTATTAAGTTAACATTCTTATCAATAATCCTAATGTTATTTTTCACAGAACTTAATAGTGCAAGCCCCCCACTTAAACCTATGGGTTCCACAGTATCAATAAGATGCATATTCAAAGTATCAGCCAATTTAATAAGCGTAGCATAAGAATTTTTAGTTTCAGAGAGGAAAATTACCTCAGGGCGATATCTCCTCACGATATCGATGAGGGTTTGGACTGCCAAAGGGGTGTCAATCCCTTGGCAGTTCCAAGCCAGTTGTATCATATTCCGTTTTGGGCTTGTTTTAGGACAAGCCCGCAAACCTTATCAGCATCCTCTGCAATGTCGATCCATTTCTCAGGGTTGACTTCTTCATTGAAAGTCTCGACCTTCTTACCATCATTCTCATCTTTAGCATTGTTTTTCCTAGATTCCCACAGCTTTCTTAAACGATTGTTATCCGAGTAGAAACTCTTATCAGTTCTCTTAAGGTTTGGTATTTTCTTAATCGAGGTTCGGCATTTGAAATTGGGATTGGTAGTGAGGGTGAAAGGGATTGGCAGGTTAGCAATGGTTTGAAAGGGTGAAGTGATTTGTATTGTATTGTTAGGGTTTGGGGTTAGGTAAGATTTGGGGGTGAAGGTTGTCGGGGACGATTGGTTTGAAATGGGGATTGGGTTATCTGGGTTTTGTTTTTGTTCTGATAAGTTTGTGGGTTGGGGTGTGGGTGGGTTAGATAATGGGCTTTGTTTTAAAATGTTTGGAGATAATATGACTTTCGAACTGGGCCCAGATTGGGTTAATGCTATTGGGCTAGAGATACTCCCAAATAAAATTGTATCAGCTGAAGTTTTTGGGCTTGAAAGCGAGTTAGCCAAGTGGCCCGCTTTGGCCATTAATTCTTTTTCTTTTTGTAAAATAATTCCTTTCTTCTTTTTTTTATCCACCTCCATAGCCGATAGTACACTATCGTCCTTCACCTCTTTGTCATCTTTCTCTTTTCCTTTTTTCTTATTATTTTCCGCACTAAATTCAAAAATGGGTTGTACACCCATTACCACCTCCTTAGTAGTGTTGCACGTACTGGCCAGCTGTCCTTGTACTATTGTACTAACTTGTTTGGATGGCAATTGACTCACTGAGTTTGACTCGGTAGAGTTAATTTTGAGCCCTTGTGAGTTCCAGCTCGGTCTGGGTAGCTTTTTGATTTTATTATGAAGATTGAAAGTTGTGGATGTTTTACCTATGAAGTGAATAGAAGATTGCGACGGGCCTCTAGTAGAGATCTTGACCCAGCTGCCAATACGAGGCTCAATTTTTCTGTTGCTACAATCTTTTTCTTCATGATCGAAGATTCCACATGAGTAGCAGACTTGTCCAATGTTCTCGTATTTGAAGTTTATCCACTTTTGTGTATTAACATCTTCCCAATAATTAATTCCAGCGATGATTGGGTTTTTTAGATTCCAATCGAGATGGATTCTTGTGATTGTGTTTTCATCAATTTCCAAAGAAGTTGGAAGCTCAATGCTATGAACATCACCAAAATGGGACATAAGCTTTTCAATACACGTCTGTGTTAATAAGTTTGCCGGAATTCCAGTAAGTTGAAGCCATAGAGTCGTGTGGTCAACACCTTTCCTTGAGTTTGAATTATATTTATTGATAGCGAAGTGTTTTCCCATGACCGTCCGTGGTCTTTGGTTCCAAACTTTCTGGTAATCAGCTTCATTCTTGAGTTTGAGGATAGTTTCATTTTTCCCAAATTTTTCAGTATCCACCGGTTCATTGAGGGACCAAAACTTGTTGATATGATTTTTAATAAAAGTGAAATTTACTACATCTTTGCATAGTAGCTTAGCTAGTAGTTTGTACTCTTTGATAGCCTTGTATTTGGAGTTAGAATCGGGAGTGATAACCAATTTACCCTCGTTAGCGTAAGGGTGATTTGGTGAGTAGAAATTCATGATTTTGGTAAGGGAAATGTTGGATAGAGGGAGAGGAGAAGAAACTGAAAGGAGAGAAACAGAGTTCGTGATATGATTTTGATAAGGAAATCACTAGCTGAGAGGAGATTTGAAGGTATGGATTTGAAGCTTTAGGTGGTGGTGGTGATGGCGATAGTGGTATTACACGGTGGCTAAGGAAATTAGTGGAGGAGGAAAGAGAGATACTTGAGAGAGAATTTTATACCAACACTAGTACTACCAAAATCCTTAACTTAACTAATCCATAGCAACCCAACTAAAAAGATTAAAATACCTAAAAAATCTTCTCTTTCTCTCTTAATCATTAAAAAAAAAAAAAAAAAAAAAAAACTCAAAAACCAAACCAAAATCCCATCTTCGTCTCCCTCTCATTAATTTGGTAGATGTGTGAAAAGGGATGGTAGTATAAAACGGGTGTTGAATTAGCCTTGTCTTTTGACTAATAATTCATCATATTTTTCACTTAAAAGAGTGGTTACAGAAAAAAATACTCCAATATTTTATTTTATTCAGTGATTTCTTTCCTATAAATGTTGGAAGGTTGAAAGATCAGATATGCAAGAAAGTGAGGTTTAGCAATTCTATTTGTTTGCAAGTTAATCGTGTATTCTTGCATTGGTCATAGAATGGTGTTAAAGAAATATCAAACGAGGACCGAGAGAGCAATAAAGAGAGTTGAAGATGCAAAAGAAAGCAAATATGCTACAAAAAGAGACAAAGGGACTGCAAAGAGGGCTAATGATATAGGAAAGATAGATCCAAAGAGGGCCGACAAAACAGCAAAAAGAGCTAAAGATGTGAAACAGAAGGCTAGAAAGCTCGGAAAAGAGCTAAAGATGTGATTTTCATTTGTTAGTTTCCTTTTATTGTTACAACTTTGTATAAAATTTGTCGTCCTTATAGATCAACCACTAATATTGAACAATTTGAGAGGCAGACTCTTGATACTAAATTGAATAATCAATATTCTTATTCAATACTTGTATATTCACAAAAGTCATTATCACCGTCAAGCTTAAAAACAAACACATTTTATATATGTAACATATCATAGTACTGAAAAGGTTACAAAACGACTTTTAAAAGGATTTATTCAGCAGGGCGAGACTGATAAGTGCGACGCCTCAACTGAGACTCAGGACTAGGCTGCTGCAAGAATATTCTTGTTGGATCATTGGGGTCCACATATCTGCAAAACAAACAATATAATTATTAAAACATCATACTATAAACTGAATTACATTAAGGACATAAATGTAATTTGACATACGCATGTCTCATCATCTCATCAACTGGGGTTTGAGCTGCTTGTAAAGGATCTACACGAGACTCTGCCATTGCAGAAGCTTGTTGATTATACTGTCTCACTGATTTTATTAAGTTGAAGAATAATGGAATAAATGTTCCACATCCACCTTCTTTGAACAGGATCTTGAATGATTGTGTCGAGTATAAAGCTCTATTCTCGTTTTCTGGTATAACCTGAAATGATCCGAAAGGTAATTAGAGGCGTTTATGTAAATGATTATTTATTGTTTCACTTACAGGCTCCACATATCCAGATATATTGTTGCAGTAGAATATTGGTTGGTTAAATTTTTCGCCATGAACATGAAGCTGCAGAAAATAATTAACTTGAGTAATTAATATGCTTAAAATCTACCAAATTTTTTAATTAAAGAAAAGAGGGAAGAATTGTACATACCAAAGGCATATCAAAAGCAACAATGTTCGCAATAGGCTTATTTGAAACAAAGACCATGCGAATATTTGACAAGTAAATTGTTCCTTTACCTTTTAGCTTTCCTCCATAAGTACTACAATTTAAGGGCAAAAGTTAGACAAATTCAACTACTTGTTAATAATAATAATCAAATAGCCATAATATTAAAAGGTTAATTGCACGTTTGTCCTTGTGTTATCAGAATTAGCCAAATATGCATCTCGATTGTTCCAAATGTTGCATCAAATTTTGAGATTACATGAGTGGAATTAAATTCAAATCGTAATTATCTTTTCAATTTTGAGGATAAACACGCAGAAATCCCAGCTTATATAACTTGCTTTAAAATTAGAAATTGAATTCTTTGTTTTCAAGAAACATAAATCGAAAAATTCCACAATTAACTTAATTAATAACAACATATCATTACGCCTAATTTTTCTATGAGCGATTTTAGCAACGTGAAACGCAATTATTTGATTCTAATTAAGATAGATAACAGAAAAAACAAAAGAGAAAGTACCAAAATTCAACATAATTAAGTTATAAATGATGAATATAGACATACGTAGGCATCTTGTCGACCTCGAACTCAACGCCATCTCTGGCCAAAACGAACATTTCATTGACGAAAGGCACAGGCATACCATTAGGAAACAATTGAGGATTTACAGCCATCTTTAATCCTGTGGTTTCTTCGATGAATCTTATTTGTATTTGAGAGCACAATCGCCTTGCCTATGACGTACCTACTTTTATATAGATATGTATGTATAGATAGATAGATTTGTGTACAACCTTCTGGAATTAACGCGTTAATAAGAGGTTTTTCTATTTAGGATTCTCTTCTATCTAAATATAAATATTTACTAACGCTAATTCATGTGATAAATATTTATATTAATATTGGAAAAAGAAAATAAAATTACACTTATGACCTCAAAATTTACCTAAATTTTAAATAGGTCCAACCGCCTTTAGCAAAAATCGAGAAGGATCGTTTTTTTATTTTTTAAAACCATGGTGGTTGATTTAGGAATTTTTTATCAGTTATATTATTTTACAATAATTGAGTTTTAAAAAAAAATATATATGACCAATTTTTATAGAGCAATGACCTTGTCCAAAAAAAAAAGAAAAAAAAAAAGAAATAGAGCAATGATCCAAGATCTTGGGAAAAAAGACATAAATCTTCTACAGATTATACACCTGGTTCATAGATTGTAATAACCGTAAATTTTTTTCAAAATATAACCAATTTTTATGGAACAATGACAGTAAATCTTATATAGATTTTACACAATGTTCATAAATAATTCTAATGAAAATTAAAATTTTATTATTAATATCAATTTATTTATTTTTAATAATTCTATTATTATAATTAAAAAATGATAAAAATCCAATACACTATTAATTTTTTGTGAATGCCTCAATGAGTTTATTATTTTTGTTCAACTAATCCATTCTAATTTTGTGACAAAAAAGAACAAGTATACCCTTGCCTAGTATAAAAAGCAAATCGGCCAGTAATTGATGACTCATTGACTCAGAATTAATGCAGGATATTCCATCATCAAGAGCACTTAATTCGGATGTTACGGTGGTTACAAAAGTTTGGTCAAGAAAAATGTCAACATTAATGGGTCTTTATCACTGACCATTAATGTGGGGATATCCAAAGTAAAGGCTTTAAACTGTATTACAGAAAATATACTAAGTAAAATAAAAGCTGGAGCACAAATTTCTTATCATGAGCAAGTAAGGAAATAATGATAGAAGTTGTATTTAATTTTATCCCAACTTATACTATGGTAGTATGCATGATCAAAATATTTGTATGTAACAAAATGGCCTCAATAATATCACAATTTTGGTGGGAAAAGAACAAGAAAATAAAGACTTACTGGGTGGATTGGACAAATTTATCCTTGATAAAAGTGAAAGGCTCATAATCCATAATCTCTACTTGCTAGGATTCTAAAAGGAATATACTATAGTAAAACAATCTTTCGACATGCTAAACTTAGATATCACCCTTCATGGGGATTCAATAGCTTGCTTGAAGGGTGGGATACCTTTATCAAATATATTAGGTGGAATATAGGAAATTATAAACAAATTAATATATGGAGTATCACTAGAAAATTACAAAAAACAACTAATTGTAAGCTTGTAAAAGTAGTTGAGTTGTATTATAATAATACTACTATTTTGGATAATAATAACGTCAATGACCTTTTTTGTCAAGGCACACAAACAAAGATACTTAACATAATGCTTCTCTTTAATAAAAAAGATGATAATCCATATTGGGTATGGTCTAAGGATGGTAACATTATATCCAAAGGCATGTATCATGCTCTTAAAGCTGTTAGCCTCACCTTGTTTTTATTCCCGTTTTAATATTCGACAAATCATCATTTCAACTAAAATTCATTTTGGTATCACTTAAGATGTTTTCCAAAACCCCTCATTAGATTAGTTGTGTTTACTTCCTTGTATTTAGCTTGATATTCAAAAGAGCAGCTCCGCGGTACACCGGATGAATCACGCGGTACACCGCAGAGTCACGGACCAGAAGCGCGGTGCACAGGATAGCCCGTCAGTATGCTCATGAAATGCACGGTACACCGGACCTAGGCGCGGTACACCGGACCAAGGCACGGACCAGGATTGCGGTACATTGGATAGTCCGACCAGTAAGCTCGAAGTTAAGTCGAACAGCTCTGCGGTGCACCGGACCATATCCGCGGTACACCGCACAAGAGGGTTTTCTGCACTATTACAAGAGGACAAAGCTTATATCCGTTGGAGATAAAATAGATCCGTTAGAGAGAAGCCTTATGACCGTTGGACCACATTTGCAGCTATAAAATGGAGTTCATTCAAGACACAACTCAAGCCTTCCATCTACCAATCTTAAGAGCAATTAATTCTATCATTCAAGGAGGTTTCAAAGGAGCATTCAAGTCATATTTATTGTGAAGCTAATTAGTTCTTATCTACTCATTTAGGAGTTTAGTTACAAAGCTTTTATAAGCACCCCTAAACACTTTTCCCTTTCCTCTTAGTTCTTGTAATAGATTAAGAGAGTAGTGTGAGCATAGGTTTATGCTTGGTTCCTTGTGTTGGTGATAACACAAGTGTATTTCCTTCAAAGGGTTTTTGAAGTGGTTGTAAGGGTTTGTATCTCACCCGGTTAAGAGTTACGAAGATTAGTTGAGAATCTTGCAAATCCTAAGGAGGCTTCCTTAGGTAGTGGATGTAGGGAAACCGAACCACTATACATCGTTGTGTATCGTATTCTATCTCTACACTCTTTATATTTCCGCACTCTATATGCTTGATAAAATGCCTACTTGAATAGTTTGATATTATTGTCTATTAGGATTATCTAGTTTTATACTATTTAGTTTGCTAATACAATAGGATTCAAATTAGCTTTTAATTTTATTTACTTGAAATAAAATTAGCCGATTAATTTCTATTGTCCTATTCAACCCCCCTTCTAGGACGCATATAGTATATCAATTGGTATCATAGCCTAGCTCTATTGTACTTAATCGTTTCTAGAGTTAATACGATATGGATTCTAATCAACCGGAAGGTTCATGTTCTACTAGACCTCCGCTTTTTGTAGGAAAAGACTACTTTGGATGGAAGAAGAAAATGGAGATTCATGTGAAAGGAATTGATTACTTCTTATGGCTTGCTATCAAGAAAGGTCCTTATATTCTTATGTTACGGGTAGTACTACGGAGGTGAAAAATGAAGATGATTACAATGATCAAGACATAGCTAAACTCACCAAAAACAACAAAGCTATGAACATTCTCATTAATGGATTAAGTGTCACGGAATACGCTAGAGTTAGTGAATGCAACTCCGCTCATGAAATGTGGCAACTCTTGGAGCTATCATATCAAGGAACGGAAGATATTAAAGAAACTAAGATTGGTCTCTTTATCACTAAGTATGAGCTTTTTCGTATGGAGCCCGATGAAGCCTTGAATGCTATGCATCAAAGATTTTCTAACATTGTTAACACTTTGAAGACTCTTGGTCAAGAATACACCAACAAGGAACAATGCCGAAAAATCTTATTTGCTCTTCCAAGGAAATACAAGACAAAGATCAACTCTATAAGGGATACTAAAGATCTTTCAAAAATGACGGTTCATGAACTCATTTGCAACCTCATGACGGAAGAGCTTGTGCTTGAAGAAGAAAAGATAAGAGATGATGAGGAGAAAAAGATTAAGAAATCTATTGCTTTCCATGCCATGAGTACCAAGTTGAAAGAACGAAAAGAAAGGAAGGAAAGTGAAGAAGAAAATTCACATGAAGAAGAAACTAGTGAAGATGAAGGAGTAGCTATGTTGGCAAGAGATATGAAAAAATTCATGAGATACAAACGCTTTGCCAAGAAAGGAAGTTCTTCCTCACCTTACAAGAAGAATGATAGAGCTATCAAACAAGATGAACCCACTTGCTATCATTGCAAGAAAGTTGGTCACATCAAAACTTATTGTCCTCTTCTTCAAAAGGAGAAACCTAAGAGAGCAATGCATGCTAATATCACTTGGGATACTCAAAATTCGGAGGAAGAAGAAAGTGACAATGAAAATGTCAATCTTGTTGCTTTTATGGGAAAACTTGAGAATGATGAAGATGCTTCTTCGGATGATGATACCGGTACTACTCACTTTGCCTTTATGGCAAATCATGATGAGGTAACTCCTAAATCTAAACTCTCTTTAACTAATGATGATGCTAGTGAACAAGATATTCATGAGGCATTTGATTCTCTTTATAATGATTTTTTAAATTCTATTGAAACAAACAAAGTTTTAACAAAAGATTTAGAATTTGAGAAAAATAGAACTAAAGAGGTTTTGAAAGCTTTGGAAGATTGTCAAAATCTTTGTGATGAATGTATAGATGAAAATGAAAAACTTCATCTTATTGAGAAAAATCTTTTGGAAGAAAAAGTTTTATTAGAGAAAAAGATTATTGATCAAAACGCTATTATTTTAAAATTTACTAGTGGGCAAGAAAACTTGGATTTGATTTTAGGTTCTCAAAGAATGGCTTGTGAAAAAAGTGGTGTTGGATATGATCCATTCACTCACCAAAAACCTTTGAAAAATGTCTTTGTAAAATCAAAAATTTCAAATGCAATTCCATCCTCTTCAAAATCTTCTATCACTTGCACCTATTGTGAAAAACTTGGTCATGATGCATCTCATTGTTACTATCGTAAATTATTGGATTTGGGATTTCTTGTGCCAATTTGGAAAAGGCCTACATGGGTCTTAAAAAGGAAATCCACTAACCCTCATGGACCCAATCCAAATTGGGTACCTAAAACTTAAATTATTTTTTGTATGTAGGGATTGAGCATCAAGAAGCAAAATATATGGCTACTTGATAGTGGATGCTCAAGACACATGACCGGAAATCCATCATTATTTACAAATTTATATAAAACAAAAGGTGATAGAGTTACTTTTGCCGACAACACTAAGAAACGCGTTTTGGGTAAAGGTAACATTGGTAATATGAACTCTTTACTTATCTCTAATGTGTTACTTGTTGAAGGTCTCTCTTTTAACTTGCTTAGTATAAGTCAACTTTGTGATGTTGGTTTTAGTGTTAAATTTGAAGCATCTAGATGTGTTGTTTTCAAAAATGATGAGTTAGATACTATGTTTATTGCAAAAAGATCGGATAATGTTTTTGTTGTTGATCTTGAGAGTCTTATGTGTAAACATATTAAATGCTTATCCGTGGTAAATGATAGTTGGCTTTGGCATAGACGTTTAGGACATGCTAGCATGGATTTAATTTCAAAATTATCTAGAAAAAATCTTGTTGTTGGTTTGCCTATTTACAAATTTGATAAAGATAAATTATGTGATGCATGTCAACTTGGTAAACAACATCGTTCATCTTTTAAATCCATTAATAAGGTCATCACCGTTAGGCCACTTCAATTATTGCATATGGACCTTTTTGGTCCCGTTGATGTCACTAGTCTAGGAGGATCTAGATATGTCTTTGTTGTTGTTGATGATTACACTAGATTCACATGGGTGATGTTCCTTGCTTTGAAAAGTGATGCCTTCAATGAATTTGCAAAACTTTGTAGAAAGGTGCAAAATGAGAAAGGTTACTCTATTACATGCATTCGTAGTGATAATGGTAGTGAATATGTGAATTCTCCTTTTGTGCATTTTTGTGATGAATTTGGGATTGAGCATAATTTTTCGGCCCCTAGAACTCCCCAACAAAATGGGGTAGTGGAAAGGAAAAACCGAACTCTACAAGAAATGGCTAGAACAATGCTAAAAGAACATAGCTTGCCTACATACTTTTGGGGTGAAGCCGTTCATACGGCTTGTTATGTGTTAAATAGAGTTCTAATTAGACCCCTTATTAAGAAAACCCCTTATGAGCTTTGGAATGGTAGACCACCAACCATTGCTTATTTTCGTGTGTTTGGGTGCAAATGTTTTATCTTAAACACTAGGGACTATTTGGGAAAATTTGATGCTAAATCGGATGAAGGTATTTTTCTTGGTTATTCCACTAAGGGAAAAGCCTATCGCATTTTCAACAAACGTACTCGTACTATTGAGGAATCTATGCATGTTGACTTTGATGAGACTAATCCTTTTAATATCAAGAAAGTAGTAGATGTTGAATTACATGAAGATGCTCCACAAGATAAATCCTTAGAATCTCCTACTCAAGAAGTAAAGTCTCATGATGAATCTCCTAAGGAAAATGATCAAATGCAAAATGAAGCTAGTACGGATTTACCAAAATGTTGGAAACATATCAAAGATCACCCAAGTGAATTAATTCTAGGTGATCCAAAAGAAGGTGTTACCACTCGCTCTCGTATTATTGCTCTATGTGCTCATCAAGCGTTCTTATCTCAAATTGAGCCCAAGAATATTAAAGAAGCATTGTTAGATGATCATTGGATTAACGCTATGCATGAAGAATTAAATCAATTTGAGCGTAGTAAAGTTTGGACATTAATGGAGAAACCAATTGGCCCTACTATCATTGGCACTAAGTGGATATTTCGCAACAAGCTAGATGACACCGGTATAATCACTAGAAATAAAGCAAGGTTAGTTGCTCAAGGATACAATCAAGAAGAAGGTATTGATTTCGATGAAACTTTTGCTCCCGTAGCTAGACTTGAATCTATTCGTATGCTACTTGCTTTTGCTTGTTATATGAATTTTAAACTTTACCAAATGGATGTCAAAAGTGCTTTTTTAAATGGTTTTATAGACGAGGAAGTTTTTGTTAAACAACCTCCGGGTTTTGAGGATCCAAAATTTCCAAATCATGTTTTTAAACTTTCAAAGGCTTTATATGGTTTAAAACAAGCACCTCGTGCTTGGTATGAACGATTAAGCAAATTTTTATTAGATGATGGTTTTAAAAGAGGAAAAATTGACTCCACTTTATTTATAAAAAGATCTTCAAAAGATATCCTTCTTGTTCAAATTTATGTGGATGATATTATATTTGGTGCTACTAATGAAAATCTTTGTGAGAATTTTTCTAAAATCATGCATAAGGAATTTGAGATGAGCATGATGGGAGAATTAAATTACTTTCTTGGACTTCAAATCAAGCAAATGAAAGATGGTATCTTTGTCAATCAAGCCAAATACACAAAAGAATTGATCAAAAAATTTGGACTTGAAGATGCAAAGGAAATTGGAACTCCAATGAGCACATCCACAAAATTAGACAAAGATGAAGATGGTAAGGATGTTGATGAGAAACTATATCGAGGTATGATTGGTAGCTTACTTTATTTAACCGCTTCTAGACCCGATATTATGTTCCCCGTGTGTCTTTGTGCTAGATTTCAATCTTCTCCTAAAGAAACCCATCTTAGTGCCGTTAAGCGTATTTTTAGGTATTTGAAAGGAACCCTTAGTCTAGGACTTTGGTACCCAAGATTTACCTCTTTTGAGCTAATAGGTTATTCGGATGCCGATTATGCCGGTTGTAGACTTGATAGGAAGAGTACTAGTGGTAGTTGCCAATTCTTAGGTCAATCCCTTGTTTCTTGGTCTAGTAGAAAACAAAATAGTGTTGCTTTATCCACGGCCGAAGCCGAATATGTTGCGGCCGGAAATTGTGTGACTCAAATTCTTTGGATGAAACAAACCTTACTAGATTTTGGCCTAGAATATGATCGTGTTCCCATTCGTTGTGATAACACTAGTGCTATCAATCTTACCAAAAATCCTATTCAACACTCTAGAACGAAACACATAGAAATCCGTCATCATTTTATCCGTGATCACACTCAAAAAGGGGATATTGTTCTTGAATTTGTCACCTCCGAAAATCAACTAGCCGATATCTTTACTAAACCTCTACCCCAAGATCTTTTTGAGAAAATTCGTTGTGAGATTGGCATGCAAATTCTCTAACCTTCGTATCTTGCCAATTTTTGTTTAGTACTTTTTGTGTATATTCTCTTGTTGCTAATATTTTCTTGATTTTATAGGTTCCTTGAAGCTTCTATTTGTTATCCTTGTATTCCTTTAGTCCTTGTTTATTACTCAAAATGTGTTTTGACCCCTTAAAATTTTTTTAAAAAATCATATCATTTGTTCTTTTTGTTGTTGACAAAGGGGGAGAAATTTTAGTTAAACTTTTTCAAATGCATTTTGTGAGGGGGAGTTTTTATAAAAACTCTAGTGATTAGGTTGAGGGGGAGTTTTTGATCAAAACTTAATCTTAGGCATCTTCAAAAGTTTATGATTTGTCAAACATCAAAAAGGGGGAGATTGTTAGCCTCACCTTGTTTTTATTCCCGTTTTAATATTCGACAAATCATCATTTCAACTAAAATTCATTTTGGTATCACTTAAGATGTTTTCCAAAACCCCTCATTAGATTAGTTGTGTTTACTTCCTTGTATTTAGCTTGATATTCAAAAGAGCAGCTCCGCGGTACACCGGATGAATCACGCGGTACACCGCAGAGTCACGGACCAGAAGCGCGGTGCACAGGATAGCCCGTCAGTATGCTCATGAAATGCACGGTACACCGGACCTAGGCGCGGTACACCGGACCAAGGCACGGACCAGGATTGCGGTACATTGGATAGTCCGACCAGTAAGCTCGAAGTTAAGTCGAACAGCTCTGCGGTGCACCGGACCATATCCGCGGTACACCGCACAAGAGGGTTTTCTGCACTATTACAAGAGGACAAAGCTTATATCCGTTGGAGATAAAATAGATCCGTTAGAGAGAAGCCTTATGACCGTTGGACCACATTTGCAGCTATAAAATGGAGTTCATTCAAGACACAACTCAAGCCTTCCATCTACCAATCTTAAGAGCAATTAATTCTATCATTCAAGGAGGTTTCAAAGGAGCATTCAAGTCATATTTATTGTGAAGCTAATTAGTTCTTATCTACTCATTTAGGAGTTTAGTTACAAAGCTTTTATAAGCACCCCTAAACACTTTTCCCTTTCCTCTTAGTTCTTGTAATAGATTAAGAGAGTAGTGTGAGCATAGGTTTATGCTTGGTTCCTTGTGTTGGTGATAACACAAGTGTATTTCCTTCAAAGGGTTTTTGAAGTGGTTGTAAGGGTTTGTATCTCACCCGGTTAAGAGTTACGAAGATTAGTTGAGAATCTTGCAAATCCTAAGGAGGCTTCCTTAGGTAGTGGATGTAGGGAAACCGAACCACTATACATCGTTGTGTATCGTATTCTATCTCTACACTCTTTATATTTCCGCACTCTATATGCTTGATAAAATGCCTACTTGAATAGTTTGATATTATTGTCTATTAGGATTATCTAGTTTTATACTATTTAGTTTGCTAATACAATAGGATTCAAATTAGCTTTTAATTTTATTTACTTGAAATAAAATTAGCCGATTAATTTCTATTGTCCTATTCAACCCCCCTTCTAGGACGCATATAGTATATCAAAAGCCATTGAGCAAAAGAAAGAGACACAAGGTTAACTTTACCATCTTTTTCTAGAATAACAAACAAGGAACTGTTGAAAAAATGTAGACCTTAAAAATACCATCAAAGCTCAAAAAAATTCTGTTGAGAGCTTGTAAAGAAACCTTCCTACTAAGCTTAATAAGGTTAAAAGACACATGAGTAAGAATAGCCTTTGCAAAATAGACATCTTCATGGAAAAAACTTTGAACACCTGTTACTTTATTGTAATTGAGAAAGAGTTGTTTGGTTTAGATCTCCTATGACTATTAGGAATGAAAACCTTAACATTAACATATTTGTGGATAAGCAAATCTATATTTTTTATCACCCAAAAAAATAAATAGCATGGAGAAACTTTAGTGAATCTGCAGTCACTTGTGCATGAACTATGTAGAAAGATAGAATTAAATATCCGTTTGAAAACACTAAGCTAGATCCTAACATAACAATCCTAAAAGCTGTGCAAACTATGAAGAGTATAATAGAACAATAGATAATAAGGTTCATAAGAATAGTAGTGGTATATATGGTATATGTAATAATGAAAATTCTAGTAATACAACTGAAGTAAAAATCTCAACAAACAATAATAATTGAGTTAATACTCGGTTTGAAAATGTAAACCCCAAGATTTATATTATAACATCTAATTCTGCCTTTAATGTTGATCATAATGCATCTGCTGAAACAATTATCAAGAGTGTGCAAGGGACTTTCATCCATGGAGCAACATGGACTTTTGTAGCCAACTCAGAAAAAGAAATAGATATGGTCTTGATAGCTAGAATGCTTCTGAATCACAACTACCTTATCCTGGATGACAATCAGAGTAACATGAGAAATCTTCAAAGAAGACAATGCAATTTTCTTACTGCTTTACCTATTTTTAGGTTATTTCTAACTAAACTTCAAATAGATCTTTTAGTTTCTTCCATATTCCTAGAGAAGAAATACTATTGTTGATTGGTTTACTAAATAAATGTTTATGGACAATTTGTTTAGTGATTGGGTCTAGAGACCTGAGCTTCCCCAGTTAGTTATATTGCTTAACTCTGCAACCAGACTGGAACACTATCTTTGTAACATTCCTATTTTCAGTCGTATTCTATTTTTGTTTGAAAAAATCAACTTGTCATCTAAACCGATTATGACACATAAAACTAATATGGAAACAAGAAATATAAAAGGGTGTCGAATTCCTTGGGTCGGATCTGCAGGTGGGCGCTTTCGGACACCGGTGACACGGTGATAAAATGTCTCTTTTTTTACGAAAAATCTTTGATAGGGGGGGGGGGGAGAGGGGGATCCTCCCCATCTGTGTGACACAATGATAAAATGCCTAATTATTTTTTATTGGAGAGTCCTTCATGAAATAGATTTTCATCCCAAAATCTAAATACACCCTATGCATAAAACTATCCCAATTTTTTTTGAATCCTCTCATCTCAAATCTCTCAATTTTTAACCAATTGAGATCACTGGTCAGGGCATTGGTCATCCAATCTAGTGTTACAGGTTCAAACCGAATCATTGACTTCGAGTCCAAAGGGCTCTCCTATGTAACAAAAAAAAATCTCTATTTTCCTTTTTATCGAAAATCTATTTTAAATCCGTCCCATAAATCCTTATAGAGCTTTGAAGAGGGCTTTGGCCGTAAACAAATGAAATGAAAAATATCTATGAATATTTTGTGAAAAATAGGTTACTTTTTTTTTCAACAAAGAAAAGGTTCCGATCCCCAATTTACGCATTGTTTGGGTTTTATGTAGGGGTTGAAATCGGATCCGAAATTTCCGATTTCCGACTTTTCCGATCCAAAAATTCCGATTTCGGAACAGATTTTTAAGGTTCCGAAATTCCGAAATTCCGATTTCCGGTTTTTCCGAAAAAATGGGATCGGAATTGGAACTACATATAAATTTCCGAAATTTCCGGGTTTTTCGATCCGATTTTATTTCCGAATTATATTTCTGATCCGATTTTATTTTCAAAATATATTACCGAATTATAAATTATATTTCAAAATAATATTGCATGGAGTATTTTGAAACATGAAAATCAATGGTCTGTTTCTTTGGTCCTTGAAACATGTAATATTGCAAGATCATTTTTTGAGATATCTTTGCAACTATTTGTTTTTTCATGTAATTGGAAAAGTAACAGTGGTTTAGCATTCTTTTTTTAACTACTGTTATTTTGTTACTTCATGTAAATTTCGAGTTTAGTTTTTAACTACACTTACTCTTCGTGTAAGTTTTATAAGTTTAGTTTTTTACTACGGTTACTCTTCGTGTAAGTATTAAACTATTGTTCCGATTTATAACTCTTAGTTCCGCAATTTTCGAACCAAAAGTTCCGAAATTCCAACCCAAATTTCCGAATTTTCCGAACTAAAAGTTCCGAAATTTCCGTGCCGAAATTTCCGAATTTCCGATAAATTCCGAAATTCCGAATTAGGAATTATTTTTCCCAGTTCCGAAAAATTGGATAGGAATTGGAATGGAAAAAATCTATTCCGAAAAACATTGGAATTTTTCCGAAGTACCCTTTTTCCGATCCGTTCCTTCCGATTTCCACCCCTAGTTTTATGGGAGCACGTTGAGAGGGTAATAAAAAATAAAATTCGTAGTTATTAATGAGTCTCACCTACCTTAAAAAAGCCGTTATATATGAATTTGACTCAGAAGTGTTTGATCAGAAAAAGCAAACTCTGAACAGAGATATAGACATCCTTGTCCAACAAGTTTAATCAACCTGAACTCTGGTTAGTCAATCTCTTCTTCATCAGTCATCCTATCAATCCAGGTAAATTTACCACTCATTCAAAATAGTGACCTGCTGTACCTTAATAATCACTCATCGCCAACTCAACTCTATCATTAGGAACAGTGCCCATCTTTTAGATTACTTCTCTTTTAGCTTTTATTTATTTTCTGCAGCATCAATTCTTCTACCGTCAAACCCCTAAAACCCAAATAAAAAGTAATAAAAAAATAAAAATAGTTCAATTTGTTTCAATATTATTGTTATACTCTTTACTTATCGATCTACTCAGTTAGAAGGATGGTAAGAACTGTGCAAATAGGTGGATAGTGGATAGCAATCTTATCAGTGGTAGATCAATGGAGAATATTCGTCTATTATGGTTTTGGGGTTTCGTATTGGTGTTCATATTTCTGAGTATTGAAAGAAGTTTATCCACACCTAATTACTTGATTGGCCTTGGGAGCTATGACATAACTGGACCAGCTGCAGATGTAAATATGATGGGTTATGCGAATATGGAACAAGTTACTTCTGGTGTACACTTCAGATTGCGAGCTCGTGCATTTATAGTCGCAGAACCTCAAGGTAATCGTATAGTCTTCGTGAATCTTGATGCTTGCATGGCTTCACAAATTGTTACTATTAAAGTACTCGAAAGATTGAAGGCAAGGTAAATAAAATCTACCTCTCTTCACTTTTCCATTTCAACTAAGATTAATGATTCAAAGTTATATATACATATTAAATTGAAGGTATGGTGAGCTTTACACTAAAGAAAATGTTGCTATAAGTGGAATTCATACTCACGCTGGTCCTGGGGGATATCTTCAGTATGTTGTTTATATTATTACATCTCTTGGATTTGTGCGTCAATCATTTGATGTAATAGTTGATGGAATCGAACAAAGTATTATACAAGCACATCAAAATCTTCGTCCTGGATCTATTCTTGTGAATAAGGGTAACTGACTTATAAGACTCTGTATTTTTCAAACTAAAGCTAATATATTAGTGTCGATTTTGCAGGTGAGTTATTAGATGCTGGGATAAATCGTAGTCCTAGTGCGTATCTCAATAATCCTGAATCCGAGAGAAGTCAATATAAGTACGATGTTGATAAAGAAATGACTCTAATTAAGTTTGTAGATGAGGAGTGGGGTCCAGTAGGTAGCTTTAATTGGTTTGCAACTCACGGAACTTCTATGAGTCGTACAAATTCGTTAATAAGCGGCGATAATAAAGGCACCTCTGCACGGTTAATGGAAGATTGGTTTGAAACGAAGCAATTAAACATCTCGAAATCCACCAAAATACCTCGAAGAATTTCAAGCATAATTCCTGATTTTCATGAACATCGTAGAGAGTTAATGGAACTTGCTTCAAACTTCCGATCTTCTCCGGGGAAGGCGACTACACGGACACGAAGTGTCGCAAATCGCGTAAGATCTCCTCTACGGCAAGTTGATCGGCCGAAATTTGTTTCAGCGTTTTGTCAGTCAAATTGTGGTGATGTAAGTCCGAATACTATTGGTGCATTTTGCATTGATAGTGGGGTCCGGTGTGATTTTAATCATAGTACTTGCGATGGTAAAAATGAGTTATGTTACGGCCGTGGGCCCGGCTATCCTGATGAATTCAAAAGTACACGTATAATCGGAGAAAAACAGTTTGAAAAAGCTAGTGAGCTTTTTAACGAAGCATCGGAAAAACTGAGTGGGAAAATAAAATACAAACACAAGTATGTGGACTTGTCGAATATTAATAGAGAAGGAGTAAAAACTTGCCCTGCTGCTATGGGGTTTGCTTTTGCTGCAGGGACTACTGATGGGCCTGGAGCATTTGATTTCACACAAGGAGATGATAAAGTGAGATATATTTGTCAACTTTTATGCTATTTATAAATTGATTCTTTAATCTATGACCATGTTTTTTTTAGGGAAATACGTTTTGGATGATTGTGCGTAATTTATTAAAAGCGCCGAGTGAAGAGCAAGTAAAATGTCAGAATCCAAAGCCGATTCTACTCGATATTGGTGAAATGAAGGAACCATATGATTGGGCGCCTTCGATACTTCCGGTTCAAATATTCCAGATAGGACAGCTCGTTATTTTAAATGTCCCTGCAGAATTTACAACTATGGCGGGGAGGCGTCTCCGTGATGCTATTAAGACAACCTTAATTTCTGATAACAAAGTCCATGTTGTCATCGCTGGGTTAACGAACGCGTATTCTCAATACGTAACGACTTTTGAGGAGTACGAGGTGCAAAGATACGAAGGAGCGTCGACTCTGTATGGGCCACATACGTTGAATGCGTATATTCATGTGTTTGAAGAATTAGCAACGGCTATGTCTAGTAATGAAGGTGTTGAATCGGGTCCTGATCCGCCGGATCTACTTGATAAACAGATTGGTTTACTGACACCTGTGGTTGTTGATTCGACACCTGTTGGTGTGGGGTTTGGTGATGTGAGAATTGATGTTCCGTTAAATACAACGTTTACGATAGGGGAAATGGTGGATGTTACGTTTTGGTCGGCTTGTCCGAGGAATGATCTTATGACAGAAGGTACGTTTGCGTTGGTGGAGATATTGGAAGGTGAGATGTGGAATCCGGTGTATGATGATGATGATTTGTGTTTGCGTTTTAAGTGGTCACGACCGAGAAAGCTTAGTTCGAGAAGCTTTGCGACTATTGAATGGAGAATACCCGAAAGTGTTGTTTCGGGTGTGTATAGGATAAGGCATTTTGGTGCTTCGAAAGGGCTTTTCGGTTCTGTTAGTCATTTTACTGGTTCGTCTAGTGCTTTTACTGTGATGTTTGAGTAAATATGTATTCTTGTATACGATTTGAAACTGATATCTGGTATTATGGAAATCTCAATCATTAGAAAATATATACTAATTGGAGCAAGGTCAAAAATGGTGCCCATTAAAACAATATATGCTCAGGACCACATGTGATCGGGCTGAGAAAATAATAAGGATTAGTTGAAAGAGCCCAATCCGAATGCAAATTCGTCTTTGAAATTACATAAACAATTGATCGCCGAATGTGACAAATGGAAAGAGATGCCAATACTGTCAATTTGCCGTACAGAAAATATAAATTAAGACCCAAAACCAAGAAACTTTTTGATTTAAATTCTAGTTAGAAAAAGTTATTTTTAATATCTTTTTTTAATTTTTTGGTTAGGATTTTGGCCATTTTATCCTTGTTCATAATGGGGACGGACTCATCACAATTTTATATTTTATTCTCTTTTTAATTAATCTATTATGTTATGTGTGTTCTTATTAAGTTTATATGGGCGAGGAAAAAAAAACATATTTAACGGAAGTTGATTGTATCCATGTAGAACAAACAAAAAATTGAAAAACTGTACAAACATTTTATATCTATACCGGGCTGGTCCCATTACCAAACTTTTACATACATGGATTGTATCCATACTGAACAAAAAAAATTACAAACTAAACCAATATTTTAAACCATAATGGGCCAGCCCCATTACCTACAAACAAACTATATGGGGATGGACCCAATACAACAAAAACCATCACAGCTTTTTGCCATTACACACCACATATTAGGGCTGGACCCATTTACAAATTAAATAAATAAATAAAAAACCCTGCATGAATGGATCGAGCAACTGGTGGTGCGAATGGTCTCGGTCACAGAGAGAGCGAGAGCATCAAGGATGACTTCGCTTCTCGGTGGTGGTGGTTGATTGAGTTTGGATCCACGAACAGGAGGGTGGTGGTGGTGGGTTGACTTCGCTTCTCGGTGGTGGTGGTTGATTGAGATTGGATCCACGATTGGATCTGACGAACGCGTTGGTGGGGGTGGGGCTGAACATCGGATCTGTGATGACGGTGGGGAGGCGATGCCGGTTCATGGCGATTGTGGAGGGTTCGCAGTGGTGCTGAAGGTCAGAAATGGGTCGCCGTTCATGGGAGGTCGATAATGGTGCTGGAGCTCACACATGGGTCGCGGTTCAGGGGGGATGGTAATGGTGCTGGAGGTCGATGATGGTGATGATGGAGGGGAGGTCTTGGGGGAGCGCATATCTGATGGTGGTGCTAGAGGTCAGAAGGTTGGAAGGGGAAGGCAGAGAGGAGTTCCACGTCGGTGATGAAGCTTCTGTGGTGGTGTGGCTGTGATCTTTGGTGATGCTCATGACAGAGGGGAGGGCGGTGGTGAGTGGGTTGATGGTGTTCACTGTGTATCAAAGAGAGAGAGAGAGAGAGAGAGAGAGAGAGAGAGAGAGAGAGAGAGAGAGAGAGAGAGAGAGAGAGAGAGAGAGAGAGAGAGAGAGAGAGAGAGAGAGAAGAGAACAGAGTGAGATAGAGAGAATGGGATTGGGTGGGGGTTTTTGGTTCATTAATGGATTTGAGAGGTGGATTTTTTGTGTTTCAGTGTGGGATAGGATTTGAAGGTATTTTGGTATTTTACTTTTATTAGGGGATACTGACCCATTAGTTTATTCATTCATTGTTTGGTTTCAGGTTTATATAGAAGATATTAACAAATTGCCTAAAACTTTAACATCAACACGTTAAATTACTCAATACTTTATCAATGATATTATATGTTTGATAAATTATTATCTTTAAGTAATAAAATAAAGATCAAAGTATTATCTCGAAATGCTTGGTAGAATCGAGAAGATTCCTAGCACAACAAGAGTTCTCCTTCATCAAGAGTTCTACGATAAGAATATAGTTACATGGCAGGTATAAATATGTATTTCCTTCTTGTTATGAGGTACATAATTATCATTCATAAACAACACCTTAGGTTATACTTTCACCATATTATTATCCCTTTTAAGACTACGGTTGAGGTAAATTTCTATAACTTACTACTAATTTTATTGTCTAAGAACAATCGGGACCCTCCCCTCCTTGTGGTGATTAAACCTAGTGTCTATTGCAAGAACCACCCACGTAAATACATGAATTACAACAAGGATAGGAGAATAATCTGAAACACTTAAAAATATAATGCTAGTAAAACTTATAGTTTCTTAGGCTGACCTTAAATAATTGATTGAGTTTCTAAATATAGAAAGTCCAAATCCCTGTAAGAAAAGTACAATAAAGTCAAATGAATGTACAAGATTTATTGGGATTAAATCGTTGAAATAAAGTGTTGTTGCGATCACAAATTAGGAAATATGCTTTGAGGCAAGATCTGGGGCAAGTAGTATAGGAACTTCACCCAGTTTTTCACAAACTCCAATGAATAAGAGTGCATGATCACTACTTTAGTCAAGTAACAGAATCATTCAAGTATTATTACATCCGAGGCATGGAGGTGTATAGGAAGATTCCCGGAATGAAAGATTAACCATATTAGAAGGAAGTTTAACGGAGTGGCGGAGTTCCTTGCTAAAAGTGTCAGACTTAATTTAGACGTTACTAATTGCCCTACTAGGTCGTTAGTTGAGTTCTAGGCTTGTATCAATAATGTTTATTTGGGTTGTACCAGACATTAATGCTAGACTATCTTATTGACAAAAAAAAACAAGTACGGAATCATTCAAGTATTATTACTTAAATAGTAAGAAAACTTCACTGAGATAAGGTAGAAAATATTGTTTTCTCTCAAGTTCGCAGCTTTAGGTGTAAAACAAATTGGCAAGGAAAACTTCTTTGCGAGACTGGACTATTTTGACAAATGTTAGTCAATTTATAGTATTTTTCTCTTTGCATAAGACATGCCTATTTCGGCTCCCTCTATTTGGGGCTCAAATTTTTAGCCCCCTTTGTGTTCTTAGCATGCTACCTATTTTTATTTTCGTAGCATAAATTTGTGTTTATAATTTGTTTTATGTGATTTCTATAGTTATGAAAAGATTCGTTAAAGATTCCTAATATTTATGACTTTTTTATATTCACATAGATTATATGCATAAAAGATTTCAAATCTCGTCTTAGATCGACTGTATAGGAAGTCCAACAAAGCTAATAATCCAAATTTTAAGGTATTCTTTAATCTAGTCCAAACATGCATTTCTTTTTTTCATTTTAGCTAATCTAATTGCATACCAGGAGCCATTTTCTTAGCATCATAGTCTTCACACCCACATTCCAAACTTTTTGAAGAGGTTTATCACAACAATTATCATCTCAACTTGCAACAAAAAAAAAAACTTTTGAGTAAGTAGAATTAATGTATATTTAGACAATGTCTTCTATAAAATATTAATCATTTATCTAACACGTTAGAATTGAGGAGTCTTCTCAAGTTTGTGATGAAAGTGGAGATATTTTGCATTGTGCAACTTGCACTTATACTTACCATCCGAAATGTTTGGTCCCACCATTAAAAGCTCCTCTTCCTACCACCTGGAACTGCCCTGAATGTGTATGC
The DNA here is from genome assembly GCA_029959085.1 of Nemophila menziesii. Taxonomy (NCBI): domain Eukaryota; kingdom Viridiplantae; phylum Streptophyta; class Magnoliopsida; order Boraginales; family Hydrophyllaceae; genus Nemophila; species Nemophila menziesii. The sequence goes on from JARWIR010000060.1 coordinate 1,245,033, forward strand.
TTTTCCACTACACCAAATAAATATAAATATTAATTTTTATAACATTTTATTTATAAAATTTGATTAATTGCAGGTAAGCCCAGACATGTTTGGCTAACACTTACAATACTATCCAAAGTCAAACAATTTTGGTATTTCTGTAAATAAGAGCGGTCTCCTAAAAGAATAATGGGCCCTTAGAGAGTGAAGTCGTCGCACATCATCACATTCGAACTAAATACAAGCAAACCACTTGGTTGCTTCCTCCACTTGCAATTCATCCCCCATTATAGCACAATTTGCTTTATATCCCTTATATCCGGGGTTTTCTCGACTACATAGCCCATAAGCGAGATGTCAAAAGTTTGTTTTACTGTTTTTTCATTTTCCGGAAGTAGTTGAAATATTTTTACCCTCCTTTGGTTTGTAATAATCCAATTTATCTCTTAAGACAACTTTATGATTATTCATTAGCACACTCATAAACTCTATTTTCTCCACAATTGTACCATATGTTTAGGCTAAACCCGACCTTGCTACGTCGGCGACCAAGTCCCCTACATGTTCATGGTGCCTTAGGTGGTTATCTCGCGCGAATTATCCATATTCTTTTATTTACAAGGTTTATCAATATTAATCACAATAAACTCACTAATATTTCGCTTAGTCGAATTCACAAACACTTGAGGTATATCTATTATATCTACGTTGAACTTTCCACAAACACCCGGTTTGCATTTAATTGGACCCAATTTTAGCTAAAAATGAGGTGGACTACTTTTTTTTTATCACATGGACCAAATTATTTGATTCACACCTAGCTAAATTTTTTATCATTTGCTTATCTATACAAAAAACATTCTCAATATCTACTCAACACATATTTATGAAGATAAACAAAAGAGACGTTAGTGAAAAGAATTTAGGTCAACGTAGGAAACTCCTAATACCCTTGATGTTGTATTCCATATATTCAGAGTTGATGAGGTTCACGAGCACTTCAATAAAAATGCATAACAAATCTGGGACAAATAATTTTCTTGTCTAAGTTTGCAAGAAGGATGGAAAGTGTGGAGCAGCTCTACGTTGAAATTCATCTTGAAAGAAATTGTTGAGTTGTAATTCTTAATTCACGCAATTCATTTCTCATGAAAGCCCATATTTTTTCAAAATGAGAAGAATAAAATCCTACCTCGCATCTTCATATGACATTACCTTATTAAATTTTACTGCATCATAATGTTTACTAGACTCCTGCTTCCTCCTGAAAAAAGTATATATCTCATGAGTGATCAAAACTTTATCTTATATCACTAGTAATTGATTAACATCGATTGAATAAAGGCAATAATCCTAGAAATAACCTTGTAGATGAAATTAGAGGATAAGTAATGTGTTAGAAGTCAACCATAACTTCTTGGATATCGCCCTTAGGCACAAGTTGATATAATGTGTCATTCAACCCCCTTAAGGGAAGTTTTGTTTTTAAATAAATACTTGAGCACTACAAACACATTGAGTTGTACAATATCCCAATAATTCTAGAAGAAAAATCCATGTAAGCTAATCAGGGGGCTTTTGACCTAGACAGTTTAAAGAGACAACATTTTAAAATTCTTCAGGCATTGATTAACAATGGGAATATCCTTCATATCATCAATCTTATATGGTACATGTTCCACGGTCGATGAGAAATCATTGAAGCCGCATCTTCTAAAATGGTCTTATAAAATTTCAAAAACATATTATGAAGACTAACACTTCTTCATGTCAAATATCCTTATAATCTTAAAATTTAACTCTTTTGTTAAAATATATCCTCTATATAGTGTCACGAGATACCATTTTATGGGGTTATTGGAATCATTTGTGGGATCTATCCCTATCATTTAACATATTGTGATTTCTTGTCTATTTCTCAGGTATTGCGTTACTTTTGGATCATATGTGTGTTAATTGTGTGTTAAGTATATAGATACTAGGTACAAGGATGATATGAGACCCCTAGATGATGGGAAGAAGCAAAAACCCAAGGTCAACCCCAATTCAAGGCGTGGAAAAAAAAGCAAAAAGTCACCTTAGAAGGTCAAGTGAGTTTACCAATAAAACTTTGAAGTCAACTTAATAAAACCACTATGCATATTCGGTGAAGTTTTTAGCAACCCCATGGATTTCAAGATAATATTTTAAGTCAGTAAAGCGTGAGAGGTGACGATTTACAATTTGTAGGTAAGATAACAAAGTCATGATTTTGCTTTTACGGTGGCTCAAACTAGTCCAAAATTTCTTAAATTTGTTTATGGGCCATCCTGCCCCACTTAAATGGGTCCCAAACCCCATAAACAAATTTATATAAGCTATTAATTATTTTAGAAGATCAAAATAGTGACACAAAATTAGGGAGAAGAGCTACATGTCTGGATCAAGAAGAACTAAGGGTTCAACACCATTCCACCGTTATATCACTATTTTGTCATCACTTTTAGTGTAAATATTATCCCTTTATAGTTCTTAGCTTATATATGAATATTATTATCATTGTATCTCATGTTCTATTTGTGAACTAATTCTATTTTAGCTTGAGTATTACTTTATGTATGAACCATGTATGATTATTTGATAATTTCGTGTATTTGGGATAATTGTGTTAAATTAACTTATTCATTTTTTGTTGGCTATATACTTGTATGTTAATTTTCATCCTTTACCTTTATTAGTTATTTGGTTGAAGTTGTATTTTGATTATCGTCCATGAGAGTTGTCAGAATACAGAACTAATATAGATGTTTGGTGTTCGTTATTGAACTGGAAGATCTTGACTAACTGGATACTCAATAGGGCAAGTGTTCATGCGTTTAAAATCATTATAGGGTCACTGTGAGAGATCCCTAGCATTGTAGGTCGTCCCCCTATCTAATTGGGAGGAATTAGGGAGATTATAGAATCTCAACTAACGTGAAAAGACCAACTCCCCCTTATGTCTAGAACATCTATATCGTCACTATCGGGGATTACTAGCAAGACTCAAGACACTCTCATCTACAACTTTCATTAGATTGTATTTTAGTCATTTTCCTTTATATTATTGAGTCCACTTTAATATTTGCAGTTTAGTCCTTTTGCTTATTGAAATCCAAAAACAAATATCATTTTACTTTTCGTATTTGCAACTCCACCCCGATTCACTTCATAAAACACAATGACTAAACCTCATAATCCTCGTGGATAACGATTAAATATACTTATCATTTTAATACTTGGTACGACGCGTACACTTGCAAGGAGTAGCCTGCACCCCAGTGTGATGGTTTATATTACACACTGGGCCACCATAAAACCATTTCTTGAGAAAACATATATCAATTTCACAACCCCTATTTAAGGTACCATAATCTATCCATATTGATCTCTTCTATAAATTCCAATCAAAATCGGTTGGCATTGTTTTGATCATCTTTTCTAACAATGTTAATAAATTCCAAGTTCTCAATAACCCCTTTTTATATGATTTTAAAGACATTCGTCTATTACCGATTAACTTAGCAAGCATAACAACCAATGACGTTTCATTTTCCTTATATGAAATATTGTTACTCTGATAAAGGACCTCAAGCTTTTGCAATAATGCCATCGTAAAGATTTGAAATAAGTAACAAATGATGGTGGTAAGACACCATTGTAGAGAAGAGGAAATATGGAAAATCAAATGTTGAATTATATACAAAACAACATTGCCAAGCTTGCTTCTTAGAACCTCGAAATAATCTCAAAATGATCATAATACTTTATTTTTAACGCTAGTTTTAGCCATGTGCACTTTTTAATTAGTGATAAGCTAATGATTAACCTTGAAACCCCCGAGTACTCTCAACTAAAACTTTCCATATACCCAAAGTTGTATAAAATCTTATAAGTAAGATTTCCCCAAGTTACTCAAAGTTAAAAACTTACCTTTGCTCCGATTAGTGATGATATTTATGAAACATACTTTAATAAACCCAATTTTAATCATCTCCAATTTAATTTGACACCCAAGCTCAACGAAGAAAGATATATGTTAATAAATTCCATCGTGTCTATCTGTAAGATGAAGCAAAATATATTGAAACCCAATAAATGGTCCTAAAAGGGTGGGTGAATAAGAATAATACAAAATAAAATAAAAATTCCTACATAAGTCAGACCCTTCGATTCAATCTAAAAGTCTACTATTTAAGGATTTTAGATATAATTGCTAGAGTTACACAAAAGTCATGATACAAGAGTGTAATCACTCAACCAAACTCTTAGTGTATATACTCAGTGATCGTATACTATCTAAACACTGAAGGAAGCAATTCAAGAAGTACTAAGCATGCAAAATTATATGCCTAAAGATAAAAGAAATATAGAAGCAATAGATCCAACATATGGCATGCATAAAAGTATAGAGGTAAGGGAGAGAATACAAAAATGATTTTAGGGTGGTTCGACTCCTGTAGGCTTAGTCCACCACCTAAGGTCTATACACCCTTAGAATTTCAAGCTCCTTCACTAGAAATCCTTGTGTATCTCGAAGGTTGGAGCACAAACCTTTACAACCTCTTCGAAATTACCTTCAAAAGAAACCCCTAGTGTTATGACCAATACTAGCAAACCAAGTGGACAATCTCGACTCACGATATACCAGTTCACAATCTCGTGAAACCTTTCAATTTTGTATCACCACACAAGAACGAGTATACAATTTTTACTCATTACCTACCACTTTACACTTCGTGAAACTTCAAGTTTTGTGTTACCACACAAGCTCTGATCACTCGTATATAGTGTATGGTAGATCACACTTTTTCACTAGATCAAGGGCAAACTCGATATTATACGATTAATCCTAGTCTACCAATTCTAGCCTTTATACTTCTAAATGAGTAGATACAAAAGTGTTTGAAAGGTTAAAAATACAAAACAAATGAATCTACAATTATACCACTTTGGTATTGAAGGATAGGTAAGAAGCTTTCAAAATTGGTATGAAGAATACCCACTTTTGGAAGTCCACAAGCCTCTGTTTATAAGAAAATCTTCCCTATGCATATTTTAATTGGATGGTTTTTTAAATTTCTGGATATCTAGAATCTCCATGTCGAATAATCGGCGACGTGGCTCTGACGACTATATTTTTGTCCTCTCTATCCATTATCTGTTATTCTTAGATACCATTTATCTTCTTGAATGTAAATCCATTTGGAGTCGAGTCTTTAGATTTTTTAATAAATCATATTGGGTATTTAACATGTTTTTTCGGTTTTCTGGTTTTCATCTTCATTGGATCTCATCTTGTGCACTTATGTATTTTCTTCACTTTGGAGGTCCTCTTTTATTCTCTTCTTAACATTCATTATCGAATGGCTTTAGGCAGTCCATTATATCTTCTCTTAGAAGGTTCGGGCTCTTTCTTCTCTTTAAATTCTTTAGATGGCCACTTCAGGCATTTTGCGCTTTAACTCCTCGAAGATTCGATGACCCTGTTTTTAGCATACTTTTCATCTTCTTCACGCTTCCTTGTTGCCAGTTAAATATTGGTCTCGATATTTCAAGTAAGATCAAGCATGTTTAAGATATATTATTATGTCACCAACTTGTCAATCAAAATTTAGCTTTTAGGTTAGCATATGTGTTGAGAAAATGTAACTTCTAATATCTCTACAACAAACATTAATATATTTTCCTTCAAGCTATCTACCTTGTAAATAATATTAAATTTAATAGCAAGGCAATCTGAGGGATTAATGTCACATTTCAAAACATAATATCCATGACAAAACTTTTGTAGATAATAAGTTGGGGTAAAGAAGTGTCATGCAAGCTCTTAGAAGATGGTGTCCATCTTCACTTTCTTTATAAATACCAATATTTATGCTATAAATCATGATCCAAAACTTCACAAAGTCAAAATCCATCACAATGTAGCAATTATTACCTAGAATTACTGTGTTGGACAAGAAGATAAGATTCAACCCATGCACTTCTATATCAGAAGTAAGACGTACTTATATCCAAACACATTATCAAAGATCGTATTAGAATAAGGTCAACTACACATGTATTAATGATCATTCACCTAATTATCTCATTAGCCAATGTAATCATCTGCAACTAATAATTTTGTATACTTAAAGTTAGTGATAAAGTTCTAAATATGTATCATTTATGCAAAATCTTGATTAAACATACTAACTAGATAAAGAGTTTATCCTTAAGGTAAAAGTTCAAAATGAAATTAATAATTATAAACAAAGGAAAAAAATATTTGTGTATTAAAACTAAAAAAGAAAAAACTAATCAAATAATGCCACCCTACTTTAATACACTATAGAGTATATGATATCACTAAAACGTCATAGTAATTCAACAACAACATAAAGACAATTCAGTTTTGGAAGGGATATTTAGTACAAGAAAAATATTGTAATTTACATTAACATGTTATGAACAACTTCTGTATTTATCCATAGTACAACAAGAAGCTGGAATAGCTCAGCTGGTTAGAGCGTGTGGCTGTTAACCACAAGGTCGGAGGTTCGAACCCTCCTTCTAGCGTAATAATTTTTTTAACGCCGTTTGCCCGTTAATTTTAACGACAGATTAGAAACATATAATTATGATTATTTTTTGTACTAAAAATAGCAGCACTTCAAAAATAAATCAACACAACATTTTGTAGGCGTGGAACAAACGACGTCGTGTTGTTTAGCGTCGCCGGCAGCTACTATGACTGTCAAAGATCATCTTCTTCAGAAGTCAACGCCGATTGTTCTAGAAGAATGGAACGGCACAGCTTCGACAAAACTAACCAAAACCGCCACTGTTACACTCTCTTCTTCATCTTCTTCACTCTCCATCACAACATCTGGTAGCCGTTTCAATCGCGTTTCTAGAAGATTCCTTGAAGCGTTCGTCCCTGAGGCATTCTCTTTTCTCCTTACATTTACATATATGCCTATAAAGCTTAGCTTTTCATTTAATCTTTGTATAGAGAATGCTAATTAAATCGTTAGTTGATTCGAAATATTCAAACCAAAAATGATAAATATATAGATCAAATGATAAAACATAGTAGAAAAGTAGTTAAACTTAAAGCAGAATCGTTCATATAAGATATAATTTTCAAGCAATGAACTATAGAAATTGGGAGTATAAAGAAGAGGATAAATTTGGATTTGATGAAATTTTCAGTAGCGTATAGGTAAATAAGTTATGTAAACATGTTAGTAAGTGCAACATAATAAACTTTAACCTCAACTATTATGCAAAAGTGATGAATTTAAGGCTTAATTTACAATAGTCATGTGATTTATTTTGTATACAACCTAATTCTGTTAGTGATTTGAATTGATATAGGGATTCCCAAGCAGTGTAACACCAGATTATGTACCTTTCCAAATATGGGACTCATTGCAGGTTTGACTAACGAAAAATAATGTTCTAAATAGTCATTTTATCATACTTTTAATTCTTTGAGATTTATCATCTTAAATATTTATAGGGCCTTTCTACATATATAAGGATGATGCTTTCAACACAAGTATGATTCTACTTTATTTTCCTTTGCATTTCACCAATTTATTATATATTCATTTGCTAAATTAATTGGTGTTCAAATTGTTTTTAGGCTCTTCTAAGTGCTATTGGTGTTGGAGAAAAATCAGCTACAGCTTTAGGTGCCACATTTCAGGTAAAGTATAAATAAATCTAATATTTTAGTCTATAATTATGCAAATATTTATTTATTTTTAACAGTGGTTTTTACGAGACTTATCTGGAATGCTTGGAGGTGTTTTATTCACATTTTATCAGGTTTATTTCAACTTTTCACTCTAATTTTACAACACAGTAACTTCAAATTTTTACTTCTCCTCAGGGTTCAAATCTAGATAGTGATGCAAAAATGTGGCGTTTAGTAGCAGATCTCATGAATGATCTAGGTTAATAATTAATTTTATTAACGCATTTCAAATTTCATATAATCGAAATGATTTTTCTTTAAATACAGGAATGTTGATGGATCTTTTATCTCCTTTATTTCCTTCAGCATTTGTATTCATTGTTTGCTTAGGAAGCTTATCTAGATCATTCAGTAAGTTTCAAGCTGATTTGCTTGTGAGGTACTTTTGTTTATTATAATAAATATAATATTATTGTTCAATTATTACAAACTATCTCACTATTTTCTTTCATGTCATATTTTTATTTAGCTGGTGTAGCTAGTGGAGCTACTCGAGCAGCTTTAACCCAACATTTTGCTCTTCAGAATAACGCAGCTGATATATCTGCAAAGGTACGTTACATTATTAAATAGTACTTTCCGTACCTAAAAGTTACGGAAATTACTCAAATGGTCCCTGAACTTTGTTAGGAAGGGAGTCAAGAGACAATTGCAACAATGATTGGTATGGCTTTAGGAATGCTTCTTGCTCGTATTACAATGGGACACTCAATAATTATATGGTTCTCTTTTTTATCCTTAACCATGTTTCATATGTATGGTAAGGATTTGTATCTTTTGACTACTTTCTTTACTACGGGGTCTATTTAGTATTTAAGTGTAAGTATCGGCTTCTTTTTTGCAGCAAATTATAAAGCTGTTTGTTGCCTTTCACTTACTACAGTGAATTGTGAAAGAAGCTCGATTCTGTTATTACATTTCTTAAAGACTGGTCAAGGTAAAGGTGCAAAGTTGCAATATATATAATCTTTGTTTATGTTTTTAATATTTAATTTTTTTCCTCCAGTTCTCTCTCCGAAACAGGTGTCAGTTATGGAGCATGTTTTACCTTTATGGATGAGTTCTTGGAGTACAAAGGGTGTAAAATTCTTACACACACGAGTATGCTTAGGTGTCAGAATTTCTTCACTTAGCAAACACGCAATGTGAGTTACTTGAATAAAGAGAATAGTTATAATAAATGGTAGTTTAGTTATATATATTATAATATTCTCTGTTATATATAAACAGGGGTAATTTGTTAGAATTGGCTGGATCTCATTACAAGAAAGGTATTTATTTATATATACGTGATTTAAATTTAAAGTTTAAATAATTTACTTTGTGTTATTATAGGGAAGTATATACTGATTGAGGAGCAAGGGAGTATTAAAATTGTGGTACATAAATATTCGACCTCAGAAGATGTTTTAGAGGCGTACATGCATGCGATTGTAATGGGAAAACTTGTTGAAGAAGAAAAGTCGTTTCATATTGAGAGTCAATCATGGATGGATAAGCATTATAAAGTTTTTATCTCAAAGGTAATAATAAGATCTTGGTTTGTTCAACCGATTTGAATCTGAAAATTTGATGTGTTTGTGCAGCTTCAGTCATTAGGGTGGAAAACAGAACGTCTTTTGACTCCCTCTGTTATTTGGAGGGCAAATTGGTCTTCCGAGGAAAAGCTTGAGTAGGGGATTGTTAAACAACTCGAGAGAGTTAATTCTTTAAGTTAGTTTGCTCGAAAGATAATAGCACCAAGGCAGGCATGAACATTGAGAGTTTTATCATATATACTTTGTGATTGTAACATTTTATGCCATGTAAAAGATTATTGTGTGTGTATAACTTGAGAACAAGGCAATTTACGCACAGTAAGCACTTTTATGTTAATGTGGGTTGAATTACTTAGGAATTTAAAACATCATCTGAGAGCTGATGAATAAATAGACAAAAACACCATGGTTTAAAGACATCACTTTAGTGAAATATTCAAACACTGAAACAAACTTAAATGATACTCGTCTTTAATACAAAAACTTCATCCATAGTGAATCCTAAACAAACTTAATATACCATAATCCGTTGTTTAGTGTCTTTGAATATGGTCTCTACCTAGTAAAATGACCTTGCTAAATTTCATCTCAAATCACATCATCTTTTTATCACCACTTAGCTGAATTTTAAATGAACCAATCATATAATTTATCTTTCTAGATTTATTATTTTCTCTCTATGATTCTACATAGAAGGTGATTAAAAGTGATATGATTTGGGATGATATCCAACATTACTCAACCTTGTATTGTTACATCTGTCGTACATCATTACAGCCTTAAGATGATGTTTTCCGAATAATCTTTAGTTATTGTACTACAGGTGTCGTGTGGTGTACTGCAACTATCATGCTACAACTCCAATAGCTCTGTCAAAATTCTAGCGCTGACTGCGGTGGACACAAATTTGGCTTGCTACGGTATTACCGCGGTTGTAACAGTGTACTGCAGCTATCAGCTGTCTTGGTACACGAATTTCCCTAGTTTTCACCCCAAACAATTCTTATATATTTACAATTGCAGTGCATAACTATCATAATATACTAAACAACCATACAAAACACATGAATGATAATACTTAAAGAACATAAAATGGCTTAACAATAAGAATTTTAGTCTCATAGTTCACTATAACTTGACCCGAAGACTTTCGTTGATCTTGCTTACATGTAAGATATGCATGAATTTAATAAATATCACCGACAATTTTGCAAGTTAAATGACGGAAAATACAAAGGTTGGATTGAAAAAATTCCGAAGGAAAGATGCTCTCTTGCACACGACGGAGGGTGCCTTTATGGTAATATGACAACAAACTTATCAGAGGTTTTTAATAACGTTTTGAAGGGAGTTAAGGGGTTGCCTGTAACAATTGTATTGTTAACATTTCAGAAAAGTGTCGGTTACTTTGTGGTAAGGAGACAAAAAAGGAATGATGCTTTGGAAAATGGAACTGTATTTCCACTGAAGGTCGCCCTTGAACTTTATAAGTGAATTATATGGGACTGGTTATAAACCTAAACTTTACGATACAGAAGAAGATTTATGGGTCGTTAATGCGTTGGATGATAGGAGATCAGATAGTGATAGAACGGATTTCATCGTAAATGTTAACAAACAAGTATGTTTATGTGGGATGTGGCAAATGTTGCACCGTTCATGTGGTCATTTCATTTTTGTTACTCAAACTTACGATAAAGATAAAAAATACTACCCGTATATTTCTGAATACTTAATGTAGTTGAAGTACATGGAATCCTATGCCGGAAAGTTCCGTCCCGTTATGGATGTTCTCGACTATCCACCTTACGAAGGCGTCGAAGTTGTGGCATGTAAGGATAAATTAATTACTAGGAGTGGTCGAAGAAGGCCTTCCCGGATTTCCGGATTCGCACCGACATGAGTGAGGGTCGTTTAATTTTGATACAACCCACAACATTGTACCTTTCCGTAACGAACATCGACAGCTCCATTGACAACCCGTATCTTTCATTTTACATACAAGGGAAACATGATTAGCAGCCGACCTTTTCACCCTGAATTGGAGGTGTCTGGCTACGTGCCATGTTTTGATTGCATCCGTAAATGCCTCCTTCGAGTAAAATGTCATCCCATTACTAATATCACCGGCCTCTCCCACTGGATCATTATAACAGTTTGCCCAATCACTGCAGACGTTTTGATCAGCCCAAGATACATCTACAAATCCAGGATGAGGAGGCTCCATGATATATGGTGGGGCCTCCTCATCGGTTGACGACCCTTCACTATCGACAGCCGAATATTCTCCATCGCTGGACATACTATCCTCCTCGGGATTATATTCCTCATCGCTGGACAACCTATCCTCATCAGGATTATAGATTTCATTCATAGTGTTTGGATCTAATCGAAATAATTCTTCAGGAGATGTTGGAGTAGCTGCTACGACATGCGATCTACGAATGACCCTTTCAGTGTTAACTATATCTGGTTGTCGCGCAAAATCTACATACAACTCGATATATCCACTTGTCGATTCCCGTTGTCGATTAAACATGAATTGAATAATCGCGGACTCATTTACGGGGAGCAAATCGTACATTGGAGGATCACGACTTAATGACATCCTCCACTGGATCTGGACATCAACCTTTTCAACATCATAACCGCAAACTTGACATATGTTTCTTTTCAACTGGATTATTGACGTATTTTCTTCTACTAGAATAAAGATATTGTTTCCACCATTATAACAAACACCACCATTTGCTTGGCGGTAAATACTACCATTATAATAACACTGGAAATATACTGTCATATGATCTACACAGTTAACAACAAAATATTAACATTTATTATAAATATAACAACAATAACTTATCAACGAATATAATAATATATTATTTTATATTTATTAGATATTATTAATATAATTAGAAAAAAAATTAATTATATAAACAAAACTTACTTAATAGGAAGTTAAGTGAGGTTGAAGTAAGAATTAGAAATAATTATAAGAGATGATAAAATTAGAAAAAATAAGTAAAGAGAGGAAAAGAAGAGTGGTGTGAGATTGATTGATTTTGGTGGTGTTATTTATAAGGGAGAAAAAAAGGTAATTTAGAGATAAAATTTGGTAGGTGGAAATTAAATTAGTAGTAGAGCGGATGAATACTACGAGGATCACCAACGTGGCAATCCGATACGAGGATCGACCAAAAATATGGAAGAAAACCATTTTGGATACTCAGTATCCGAAATGGTATACTTATGCAATTTATTTTCTGACATCGTATACCTATGCAAATACTTTTAGAATTTAATATATTATTAAAAAAAATCGTAAAATTGAAGCCATCGAGTTTCGTGAAAGCCAATGAAGTGGACAATAAGGGCGCTGGCAACGATGTGCTTTATGTGAAAAAACGAGAACTTTATGGGGAAGAGGCAGCAGATCACGTGAACCATACATGATTTATAAATGCCAATTTCCAAATTGTATTTTGAAATTTTATTATTTTAGTTAGTCAAATTTAAAATTTGATTTCGAAGGTGGGAGTTTTTGTAATCAATAATTTCAATCTTAGGTTTTAAAATTACTACGAATTATAGTTATTTATAACATCAAAATGTATTTAAATTATACATTTTAAAAATATTATTTTTAATAGTTAATATATTGTTTGAATCTAAAATTTAGAAAAAAAAACTAATAGAATTTTTTTCTTCTTTTATTTAAATTTGATTTTTAATTAAAAACAAATAATTTAATGGATTTCATAATCCTTTTACTTCCTTTTAGAATGGGAAAATTCTTCTATCCAATATTGAATGATTTTACATTAATTATATTAATACACATATCCCATGTTTTAAATTTACAAAAGTAACTAACTTGTTAATGTAGTGACATGTGTTTTGTTATACTAATCAATGACTATGATATAAATATTGGATCATCCAATATTGAATGGAAGTCTTACCTTTTAGAATGTCAATTATTTAATTCTTTTATTTTAGAGTCATTTAAAAAAAAAGATTATTCTTTAAAATGTCACAATTAACCTTATAATTTTAATATATAATATGTTATCTAACAAAAAAAGAAAATGTATAAAAGTATTTATATTTAAAATAATTTTTTCATTTCTTTTAATAATGTGAATCCAAACAAGTTATTTCTTAATCAATTACTTTCTTTTCCTTTGATAATATTTTTATAATCTAAACACAATTATCAATTTCTTTTCCATTCTATTAATATTATTATATATCTATCATTTCCTTTCATTTGAAAATCTGAATCCAAACAATGCATTATGCTAATCTAAAAACTTAATAATCCTAATCGAGAATTGTGTCATTATGCTAATCAGACTCTAACTTCTGTCAGGGCAGTTTAGAAAACCGAGTCACTATTACTAGGGTCCTCGGGTGAGATTGTTCTATGCAAAATCTCAATGCTACAATAAATTAACCTATATCATTATCCGGGTAGGTAAGTCCACCAGGATCACTACCATACACTAGACGTAAATGAACTAGTTATGTTCCCAAACCCCCTGCCAGGGTGACAGTTTAAGATTTTAGGGTCAATCTATATTTAATCAAGATATAGAAATCATGAATTATTCTAATTCATAAACAACTAATAACGTTAACCCAATACAACTAAACATAAAAAGATCTCAAATAATATAAAAGCATCAAAGTAGTATTCAAGGTTCGTATATAATTGCGAACTCAAGATAAATTAGTATTAGTTCATGAAAGCAATAAAACTAGTAATTTAAAATATTAGAATCATGTTTAAGACGAGAAACTAACACTAATTATCCTAATGATAGAGGTGGAATGGGGTAGAAGTGGTGCAGTAGGCTGCAACTTATAGTCTCCTTCTCCTCTAAGCGTTTTCTCTTCTCTTTGTTGAATAATATGACTTCTAACTGACTAGGGATTGAACTATGACTCTTATTTAATGATAAAAACTAATATATAAAGGTCCAATTACGTTATATGGATTCTGGGCCCCTTTCAAATGGCCAAATGCAATAAAAAAACGTTTTCAAGAAAGAGTGGAATGGTTCGAGACACGACAGCTGAAACTATAATAATTTTTTTAATTCAACTCCAAATCACGAACCGTCAGTTCCTACGCGCTCCTAACTCCAAGTACTATCTATAAACCAAACGGTTTCTCCAAATTCTTTATCAATTGCATGTGGTGACACTAACAAGTTGATTTTCAAATATGATCGACAATTGTTGTCGCTTTTCAAAAGTGGCTTCTTGGTCCCTTGACACCTTGTCATGGGTTTGACCTTCTTTTCTCGACTTCTTATCCTCGTCTTGGGATCTAATATCATCCATGTACCTAAGAGCAAGACCAATGGGGTCTTCAAATGTTACATTTGAAGACCCAAAAGTAAAACTATCAAAAAAAGCAACACCAATGCAATATTTAAAGACCGATCAAATATAGAGATAAAGACTGGGTATTCATTTTTTTTTGTCAAATTTGGCCAAATTTATACATACCAATTACCTGCCAAAAGAAGTAAATGCTGCAGAATTAAAACAAAAAGAAGAATAAACAATCACCAACAGTGATTATCATTTACAAATAATATATATAATCAAAATCAAAATTAACAGAATCCAAACTTCAAATTGTTACCGTTGCATAATTACACAACCCAAAAAGGAACGGTAATATTTCTTCCCGTTGAATGTTTATTACAGAATCTTGAAATTGCTATTACATAAACACTGATACAAACTTAAACAACACACCAGATCTTAATCAAGACTCAATTTATCCACTACTTCATTAAAACTCAATTCAGCTACTGATCAACAAAAAAGGTGCATACTATTTGCTAATTGTTTTGATAAAATTAAAGAGAATCTTACCAAAAGTATATAAGAAGAAATCAAATAGACTTTAGAGAGATTTCTATTTGTATATAGATATGTATATGAGCCCTGTATCTGAGCCCCTGTATGTATCTATTTGTTTTGATAAGTTGTTCATTTGATGTCGATGATGACTTGGTTGAGCGGTAGTAGTTTTTTTTTGTATTAGATGTATAATATAAGGCATAGATCGGTGGAAGGGAAAGTGTTCGACTTGGTCAGAAGAAAGATAAAAGTGTTCTGAAGAGAAAGAGAAGATCGGTGGCCTTGATTTTTAATTAGAATGAATAATTGATTAATGATGTTAATATATATACTAATACTAATTGCATATTAGTCCTTTTTGTGAATTATGTTTTACTATTAATCCTTTTTTAGTTATATTAATCAAATTTGATCCACTTTTTTTGATTAATAATTTTTTAGTCCTTCTAAATTAATTTTGTGAAATATATAGTTTAAAGTTTTAGAATAATAGTATATTGTAAAGTTATATTTTGATGAACTAACAATTTTTTGAACCTTATTTTTTTAGTATGTGATAACATGGAAAACACAAACAAAGTTCCAAAAGGTTCTAATTATTCTGAAGAAGAAGATATAACATTATGTTGTGCTTATGTTCCTATTAGTGAAGATGGTATAATTGGATGTAGTCAATCAAAAGAAACCCTATGGAGTCGAATTCATGAGAAATTCATGGAGTATTGCACACCTCCTCCCGGTACGACTAGAACACCAAACAGTTTAAAACAACGGTTTAGCGTAATCAGCAAGTCGTGCACAAGATATGCTGAGTGCATGAAAGAGGCAAAAATGCGACCAAGGAGTGGTGCAAATGCCAGTGACATGGTAAGAATTAATTTACGCCCTATATTTTATCTATGTAAATTTGCTTATCACTTAATTAATATTTTAATACATTTGAGTACGTTTTTGGTAGGTTGGTGATGCTATTGAGTTATATAATTCGGGGGGAAACGATTCATTTTCGAACATTGTTGGAAATATTTAAAAGAGGACCATAAATGAAAGATGATTCTTGAGATCACTTCTCCAGTTATGAACATGTATCCACTGGGAGCAAACTTTAATGAAATGGGTCCTAATTTAACTCCCACTGGTACTCCATCTCCATCTTCAATGGAATTAGATAATCTGGAAGAGTTTGTGCCTGAGACACAAACAGAGCCTGTAAGATAAAGACCCACGGGAATCAAGAAGGCTAAGAGGCTAAAATGGAAGGAGAAGGCCATTGTAGGGCAAACTTTAGCTGAAATACAAGAAAAAGAGAAAAGACTTAAAAGATTCCAAGAAGCTTATATCGATAATCGAGATTCAAAGATAATGAAGATGAAGGTCTCCACGATCGAAAGTCCAGGAAGAAGAAGGTGGGTAATACATAAACAACAAGAGATTATTTCAAGATTACCCATGTCCGCTCGTGAACTATTCAGAGAAGATGACTATCGTCCCAAAATGCCTCCACATACCAAGGATCTATGAAATCATTTGTGTTTTTATTGATATTTTAAGTTTAGGTGTGTTTTAATTTTAGAATGTAATTTTTTATATATCAATTTAATGTTTGTATTAATCATTGTAATCTTTTTATTTATCTATTTTGGTGTGTTTGACTTTCTAACTATTGCGTTTGTGAGATATTTTTAAGTTTTAAGTTTTAAAATTATATAAATGATAAAATGACTTCAGATTGAAACTTACTTGAAATTAAAAATTACATGAAATTAAAAATTACATGAAATTAAAATTACATCAATTAAAATCACACAAATTGAAAATCACATAAATCTAAAATCGTACAAATTGAAATTACGCGACTGAATCATCATTTCTCGTAACGGATTTCATTCCAGACATGTGCAATAAGATCATTTCTGAGCTGAAAGTAAGCTGTGGAATCCCTGATATGAGTGCGATTATTGAGAAATTGAGTAATGGTTATTGTGTCTCGAGTTAACACAATAGGAGGTGACGTGCCATGGTACCTTGACGGACCAACGACATAATCATCACCATTCACGAGTCGGTTGTCTTCAACAATCATATTGTGAAGAATTATACATGTTTGCATAATGTTACTAAGATAGCTTTGCTTCCAAAAACGAGAAGGTCCTTTAAGAATTTCCCATTTTATCTGGAGAATTCCGAAAGCCCTTTCAACATCCTTACAAAATGCCATTTGTTTTTTGTTAAATTCTTTTTTATCTCGTTCAGTTGCACTCAGAATTGCTTGAACAAGGGTGGACCAATGAGGATATATACCATAAGCTAGGTAATATCCTTGTGTGCATTCTTTACCATTAACAGTATATTGAACATGTGTATTTAAACCCTCAAGAACATTATTGAATATTGGTGAAGTGTATAGTACGTTAAGATCATTAGACGCACCTGGTGGGCCAAAGTACGAATGCCAGATCCAAGTGTCATAGGATGCTACAACTTCCAGTATGATTGTGGGTTTACCATGGTGTCCCTTATAGTGACCGACCCATGCGGGTGGACAGTTTTTCCACTCTCAGTGCATACAGTCCACGCTTCCTAACATTCCTGGAAGACCCCTTTCTTCAGCTTTCCTGAGTAACCTAACAATATCAGCATTATTAGGTCGACGAAGATATTCATTACTGTATATTGCGTTCACGGCACAACAAAATTTTGCGAGTGCCTCCAAAGAGGCAGTGCTGGATATTTTTAAACATTCATCATTCAGATCTGCAGGTCTTTAGTATGCAAGCATACGCAAGACGATTGTCATCTTGATTTCTGGTGATAAACCTAGCTTTCCCACTGCATCTGGAGTTTATCTGAAGTATTTTGAAAAACGCATTATGTCACCTTGAATTCTCAAAAGTAATGGGTGTCTCATTCGATACCTACGGCTGAAATCATCATCCGAATATAAAGGACGATCTACAAAATAATCATTCATAGGTCTGCTATGTGTACATACCCGATCTCTATTTTTTACAGATCGTCGTCTCGATGCACCACCATCTATACGTTGGCTTTTCTGCTACATTTGCGTTAAGTTTTTCAACTTCATCACGCATATCTTCTATATGACTGTAGACAATTTCATCTTCGGATGAACTTGAAGAGGTAGATGATCTTTGGTATGCCATTTTAGTGATAGAGATTGAGTATGAAGGATAAGGTGATAAAGAAAGTATAATAAGTTTGGTATATATAATGTAAGGGTGGATAAGTGATAGAGATCAAACGGTTGATATTAATGATAAAGAATCTAATCCAACGAATGTTATATGGATCAAAGATTTTCAAGATTACGATAAGAATTGAACGGTTTGAATATACAAAAATCTAATCAAACGGATGTTAAATGATTGCGGATTTGCGTATATCTATCAATTATATCCAAAGTAGATTTTGTTTCATGATTTCGAGTTCTTAAATCGATATTTAAATATATATCCAAATTTAATTTTTTTTACATCAAAATATTAATAAAAAATATTATTATCTAAATAAAAATTGGGTCAATGACCCAAAAAATCAAAATAATATTATACTTGCCTCAAAGAATCATCCATTAACTTACTATTATAAGATTACATGTTTACCCGTCAAGGACGATTCCCGTCAAGGACGATTCCCATCAAGGACGATTCCCGTCAAGGACATTCCCATCAAGGACGATTCCCGTCAAGGACGATTCCCGTCAAGGACGATTCCCATCAAGGACAAAATTTAGTTAATGATGTTATTGGGAAGAAATTTTGTCATTGATGTTATTGGGCTGAAAATAATATTATTTTGATTTTTTGGGTCATTTTCCCATAAAAATTATCAACTCTTAAATTAATATATTAATATAAAATATGAATAAACAAAATAATATGTGTAATTATTAGTATATTTTATATAAAGACTCGAATTTAAAACTAGACCATTGGTGCTGACTATGATTTGAAGACTCAATCTTAACAATGAGTCTTTAAATTGGATTTTCAAATTTAGATTTGAAGATCTAAAATAAAGACCCCATTGGTCTTACTTTAAAAGTTGCACACTTTAACACACAAATTACGCACAAATAACTTTACAAGTAACCATTCTTCAAAACTAGATAAGAAGTAAAAAAAATACTTAAATATAAGAAATAATCTCTTAAATATGCACAATATAACCCTTAAAAGATAATTCGTAACTAAACTAATCTATCCAAAAACAAAAATATTAGAGATCATGTCTCAGAGATTTAGAACTGTTAAGACATACAACTTCATGCCATATACTCTTGGGATCGTCCTGAGGTCATTTGCCTCTTCATTTGCAATCACTGCAAAACCCATTTCCTATACTTCTTCGAACTCAAGTTATACCAATTTCCAGCATGTACTCAAAGTCTGCTACCAGATTTCATCATCAAGTAAAGATTCAGTGGCTAGCCAGACATAAGAAACCTCAGCCACAATACTAATTAAATTTACAAACATGTTAGTAGAGAAGATGCCAATACCCCAATCGATATAACCCAGAAATTGTTAAACACAGTGCTAAACATTATTCAGGCTAGTAATAGTGACAACACAATATTTAACTTTATTGGAATTGGAGTAGCAGCACTTACCAATGTGAAGAAAAAATTGGGTCAGTACGAGAAAAGTTATTTTGTGGGAAACAATTCTTAGATATATACAATTGCAGTTCATAACTCTCATAATATATTTATTAATTATACAAAGCACATGAATAATACTTAAGAACATAAAATGGCTTAACAATAAGAATTTTAGTCTCATAGTTCACTATAACTTGACACTGACTACTATATATGTACAATATAACGTGATTGTAACTATTTCCGATGACCTGATGATGACATGAGAAGTGCAACAGCTACAATAAACATAAGCAACATCCCTACAAGAAATACATATGTTCTTCTCGAAGATTTACGATACTCTCCAAATAAAACAACTCCCCAAAATGTGCTCACTAGTGGAAGTGCCTGAACAGCATCAGCTGCAGCATATCCAGCTGCTTGACCACCCATAAACTGAAGCCCGTTTCCGAATCCGCATAAAAGCCCAGCTAACAAGGCCCAAGTTCTTCCATCCCAGTCCGATAAATAAGCCTTCATTGATGACTTGGGTAAGTTTAATACAGGATGGTATAGGAAGGTAACGTTTAAAATAATGGCGATCACGAAACAAGAGACGGAGAAGTAAAAAAACGCAGTGTAGACTGTTAAGTGTGGGACACCTTGTTTAAGAGTATCCCATTGATCGTTTGTTGCAATGTTGAAGGCTGGTGAAAATAGAGAAAAGCAAAATCCAGCAAAGAAAGTTATGGCTAAACCGATAAAAGTGCTCTTCCCAAGCACCTATACAGAAAATTGGAGTGTAAACTACGAGTAAAATGCAAAAAAAAAAAATGATAATAAATTACTGACCTTAATGGCCCTTGTATTCTCAATCTCTAAGAGATAATTTGCAGTTCCGAATTTCGCCTTTTCTCCGTTCTCCACATCCTTGATCCCTGCTGTGCCGTTCTCTGTATCATTAAGGCTGTTCAAGTTCAAATCACACCATCAGAGCCTTTTTAAATAAATTCAGATATATAAATTAGGATTATTTTACATATGTTCGGAGAAATATACCCCGAGCTTTGTAAAAAGAAGCAAACATACCCTGATAAGCGCTTGAGCTTTGCTTTATTATCGGCAGCATTTGATTCATGAACAGCAGAAGCAAAACAAACAGCAATCAAAAAACAAGCGGCACCCGAGAAAAGAATTTCAGCTTTATTGATTTTATCGTCCAAGAAATAATTTACAGTTGTTCCTATAATAACAGTTATACTTGCAGTAATAACCTCAGTAACTGACAAACCAACATATGCCCAAGCATATTGAGTTGACAGGTTTCCAAGACTAAGAACTACCCCACCAGCCATTGCGAACAAAACACTTGGCCAATTATCCTGTAAAATTCATCTTTTATGTTTAAGGTTACACAAGAATCTATATATGGTGAGAATCTTATTTTCATTCCTACAAACCTGGGATAGTTGAGTTAAGAAATTTGGCTTGTCAATTGTGCCATCTCCAATCTCTCCAAATGTGAAAGCAATTAAAATAGCAGCTAAAAGATTAGTGAGAGTATAATCAAGGTAAGTGTGTTGAGGAAGACGACCACGCCTTTCAAGTAAAGTCAAAAGAGCAGGCCAAGTGCCTAGGAATAACAAGGCAAGTAGCATACATCCTATAGCCCCTCCTTTGCTCTCTATCATATACATCTTCAACCCACTTGTTAAATATATCGTTGGTCGAAGATTTATCAATGAGGAAACGCCAAACAAATCCTATTGAAAAACAGAAATTAACAGTCATTTTATTACGGACAATTTTTATTGACTTTTAATCACACTACAAGTACAAGCAAGAAAGAAAGTTTTTCCAGAGAAAAAAGTCAAACATAGTGAGCATGATCAGATTGAAGATACTATGATTCAATGAAACAAACAAGTACTACCGCACTCACCATAACAGGCAATTTTTTTTGTTGCACGTTGGAATATAAAGATAGAAAGCAAAAGAAAGAAATGGATCTAAGAAAAAGTAAAAGAAATGATAGATGATGATGATGTATACCAATTTAAATATGGTGAAGATGGTGTCCCACACACCCACCACTTGATATTTGGAACCAATAAGCAAAAGATCTTCAGACTTCAAAGGTTTGGAGAAAGAAACTCTGTTTCAGAATAAAAACTGAAAGTGCAAACGGTGTATGTATATGTGTGAGGATCTGACTCTGAGTGACGAATAAAATGATGAAAGATTCTCGGAAGGTGCTGTACTTTGGTATCTGTTTATAGGTGGGTCAACTAATCATTTATGGTTTGGTATCACTTACTTTAGAATCATTTTTTTCTTTTTTGGGTTAGATAACGGTTATATTAATAAAAAATAAATGTACAAGATACTAGTTACTTACCTAAACAAAAAAGTTAAAAATAGATACTAAGAAATTAAATGCGATTACCTCATACTAATATTAATACAAGCTAATTGCTCACCATTATCCATAAACGAATGATAAAGGAACAAGAAAAATAAAATAGAAAAAATATACCACTTAATTTCCTTGGAAACCGTTTCTCTAGATGAAAATTCATCTCTCATAACTAGGTGATTTCTCGCTTTCTAAATACAATACACGGTAGCTCTAAATCCAATCCTCCATATTTTTCTCCTCCAATTTTATCTAGCTATAAATTTTTTAAGCCATTTCAAAGCACTTAGGAGCGTGTTCATCTCCTTATCTAATCCTAACCAGGAATTTATCACAACCCAAATAGCCCTCGAATAAGCACAATAAAGAAAGAGGTGATTGTTTGACTCAAAATCTTCCCCACATAAATTACAAAGAAGATCCAACTCCAAATAAGTAATTCGATCTTTAGTTTTAAGCCCTTCTCTCCAAACCGTCCACACAATAATTGCATGTTTAGGAAATACACATGAGTCTCAAATCATATTCGCCCAAGGTTTAATATAATATATCCGACGAAATAAATCATAAGGTTTTTTATGTAAAGAATAAAATTTCTTACTTGATATCCTAAGTGTAATGTGACTCGCAATTCTCGAGGAAAACCACAAAGCCAAAATACTCTCCCGACCTTCCACTCCTAAGTACCCACAAATAATATCCTTAAGCTCCCAAACATTTTTCAATAAAGTGGAATCACCCTTTCTCGGTTTTTATTCAAAAAATTCACAAGTTTGAAAATATTTTCCATGTATCCATTTAATCCAAAGTGAATCTTTTTTCCACAATTTTCCAAAACATTTTTAATAGTAATGCTTTGTTACATGCTTCTAAATTTTATAACCCAAGTCCACCTTCATCTTTTGGTATACAAATATTGCTCCAACTAATTTGAGAAGGTTTATTCTTCCAATAAATTTTTTGTCATATGCTAATCACACGATCTCAAACACCAATCGGAATCGGAAAAATACAAAACCAAATGAAAGATTTTATTTTTTTAATAGTAAAATTAAATGCAAAAATATTTTTTCATAAATTAATATTAAAAAAAATGATCTAGGTAAATACCAGATGATCCCTTTATGTCATAACGATTAAACATTGTATCAATTGAGTAGATCGCAAAAGAACTTTTTAAAAGACGGATGGTTGGAAAGCTAATTTACTTTCTGAAGGTGGTAAATAAGTCCTCATTAAATCTATCTTACAAGTTATTTCAATTACACCATGTCTATTTTCTCTTATCTGATTACCTTTTGTAATAACTCGTTTCTACCATATATAACTTTTGGTGAAATTCTGGAGAACGCAACAGGATTCACTGGGTGGCTTGAGAAAAATTGTGATATGGAAGCTTTTATGAGGGGTTTGATTTAAAGACTTTAATAAAATGAATACAACACTCCTAGCAGCTCAAGCTTGGAGAATTATATCTAACCCAACAACTCTTGCATCAAGAGTTCTCAAAAGTATTTATTTTCTTAAGAAAGATTTTATGAATGTTAAATTACGTCAAAGTAGAACTTGGAGTTGGGCTAGCATTATGGAATGAAGAGACTTTGTAGAAAAATATGGGGTTTACCAAATTAGGAATGAGGAAGATATTTATATTTTGGAAGGTAAATAGATCAACACTGATTGGAAACTGGAAAAACCTTTGAACTGAAATTTCATTAAAGTAAACCAATTATGGAAACATGACACTTACAAGTGAGATTACAATTTTTTTGATAATATCTTTCCTAATATCATTATTCCAAGTATCACCAAAATCCAAATTATTATCACCGATTACAAAGATAAATTAACTTGGCCTTTTTCGGTTGATGGTCAATATTCTACTTAAACAGGTTACAAAGTATTACTAGATGAACAAGTTTTTCAACAACCTCAATCAGCTAGTATCCTAGAAGGCTTCAATACTAATTTATGGAGGACGATATGGAAATCTAACATCCCAACAAAAAATCATAATTTTTATTTAGAAAGCGTCAACAATGCAATTCCGACAAAGCAAAACTTATTTAAAAGGAAATATGCAAATACCAATGAATGCTTATGGTGCTATGGGAACATATATATAGTGGAACACTTACTCTTAAATTGCAACATTAGCAAACCTATTTGGGTTAGATCTTCTTTACAAATAAAATCTGACATGAATTATAACATTAACATAAAATTGGAGATATCAATATTTTTTTTACAAAAAGGGTGTGGGACAATAAGAAGGTGATAGACTATATTCTTATTAATTTGTGGAATATATGGAAAGAAAAATGAAAACTATGCATGACAACAGTAAAATCGATGGGGGGATAAAGTTATATTTTCTACTAACAAACTTATGAAGGAATTACATGGTACAAATTGGAGAAATAGCAACCCCCTAATATCACAATGAGACACCAAGAAAGTCCTATTCAAGAGGAAGACAATACAATTATTGTCTCATCAATAACTTTTCTTTGTGATGCATCTTTTAACAAAGCATATGAAGTAGTAGGGATCGGGATTTTACAATTTCATAAACATACAGGTTGCAAAGTTCTAACCAAAGACACTGTGTTTTGCGATGCAATCTTAGAAGGGGAGGCTATGACAGTTCTTAAAGCTACGGAAAAATATAGAGATTTTCCTGAAAAAAGCAACCTATAACCTTGAACTTATTCAAGATATTAGGCAGGTGTCAGCAGCGAGCTGGAAAATACAATCAGTCATTCGGAAGATCAACCAGATGGCTGAGGAGTTTGGACATATCACCTTTAGGCATATTAGGACAGGAATTGGATGAATCTTTTATTTCTGTTATCTTTTTTTTTCTTTCCTTGTTTACCAGTCCAAAAAAAACCCTAGATCTGCCGTTGTCGCCCCACTTACGCCTCTTTCCCATCGACAGCGGCACCCCTCCCTTGTCTTTTCTTTCTTCTTTTGTTTGTTTGTTTCCTTTGTGCTAGTTTTTATTTTTTATTCTTGTGTTTCCTTTTTGCCTCTTCGATGGATTCTCTCCTCCGAAAATTTTGTTGTCTTCCAACAATATTTTCTCTCCCCTACCTTTGTACTGGTCCAGTTTTTGTGGCCAAGGTGGCACATTGTTTGGGCTGGATAGTTTCTCAAACTGTAGGTGAGTTTTCTCTTTGGCTAGAACTGGCTTCCATTATGTTTTATTCTCTTTGGCCTTGCTGGTTCAATTTCCTTCGTTTTGGGCAAACGTTTTTTCTTGTAAGTGGGATAAGGCTTGTTGGGTCAAGATTGGATTTGGAACCTGGAATCCTAATTTGGTGGGCTACCTTTCGGTTGAGACTGGTTGGTGGATGGAGAGTAGGTGGCTATTTATGTGATAATATGAATTCTCGTCTTTTGTGATAAAATAATCATATCACGAGACATCTTTTTAGGAGTTTATTGGACCTATGTGCGAGATTATTTCCTATTATTTGACATATCTTGCATTCTTGGCTTAATTTGGACATATTATTATTTCTAGAGCTTTTGTGCCTTAATTATGTGTTAAGTGTGTAGTTTTTAGGTAAATGTTTGGAATGCGACACTAAGATGATGAGGAAAAGTCAAGAAGTCAAGTTCAAACCCAAGCCAAGGCGTAGAAAGAGCAATAAGTAACTTTGGAGACGTTAGAGCGTTTATCAGAAAATTCTTGACGTCACTTAATTCAATCACCATGAATTATTGGTTAGAGATTTGGACAAATTTCCTTTTGATTTAGAGATCTTGAAGTCAGTGATGCGTGGTAAGTGGGAAGTCAATTCGGAGTTGAGATGAAAAAGTTATGCCACTTGCTTCCACCGTAACTCGAACCTGTCTAAGACTAGCTAAAAACAGGTGGGGCTATTTTAACCCACATAAGTGAGCCCATTTGGCCCCAAAACATTTTTTGGCTGGTATTTATCCATTTTAGATACTCATAATTCATACACTTGAAACATAACACATTTGGGAGAAGGCTAAAGTGCTTGAAGGAAGAAGAAGAAGAGTTTCCACCCATTTCCACCATTCATCACCATTCCAAACTCAAATTCTAGTAGATTCTTATGTTAATTTTATTCAGTTTTTTGTTTTAAACATGATTCTTACATTATTTATTAAGTATCAACTAAAACCCTCATTGCTTGAGGATTCCTAAATGTATGAACCTTTGTTAGTTATTTAATGTATTCTTGAAATTGAGATTATATTTAATTGAAGAGGAGTTTATTTACATTGATTATATGCGTGTGATTCTTTCCAACTTGTATTCTAGGACAAATGTTGGGTAGTGTTAGTAATCTAGACTATCGCCCGAGAGGGGTCGAATTACAGACTTAGCACATTGAAGCTTGGTATGCGTTGGTGAACCAAGCTAGCATTTGAAAGCATTGTAGGGTCGATGTCTCCCTAATT
Organism: Nemophila menziesii; assembly: GCA_029959085.1. Taxonomy (NCBI): domain Eukaryota; kingdom Viridiplantae; phylum Streptophyta; class Magnoliopsida; order Boraginales; family Hydrophyllaceae; genus Nemophila; species Nemophila menziesii. The sequence continues at coordinate 1,271,660 of JARWIR010000060.1, forward strand.
GTTCTTATTTTAGACCCTTGGGAGAATCATTTTTGATGTTTAAGTGAATATTTTGATAGACTTTTGAGTTAAAAATGCAATAATCCGGATTTCCTCTTTTATTTCTAGTATTTTTAATTTATTAAACTTTTGCGCGTAATCTTGTGTATTTTAGTGAAAAGTTTGTAGGTTTTGAATATTAGCTAGGAGGGGAATCCGAGAAGAAAGTCAAAGATTGTGATATGGAGTCAAAGCTTGAAGATAAATCCCGAAAATAATTATATTTTGGAGCTGCAAATCTGGAAAACAGACCAAGGATTGCTGATTTCAAGGCACTTACGAGTTGATTTAGCCGCTGACCTTTGAAGAGATTATGTTCCTTATCGAGTTACGGAAATTTAGCAAGTGATTTCAGGTCAATCAGAGTTATAACGAACTGGCTATAGCTTTTTTAGTGGAGGTGGTGCAGCAGTTACGGGATTTTGGGCTTAGAAAATGGACTTGGGCTTTTAATTTTTAACTTAAACCTTGGACCAAGGCCTAATCCGTTTTTCTTCTTATAAAATGAGCTTTTGACTTCTATTTTTCAAACAACTCATTATTCAGAAGAAAAATCATCAGTGAGAAGTCAATGAAGGAAGAAGAAGAAAGCTGAAGAGCTGGAGAGTGTCTATATCTCCATTCATAGCCGAATCTAATTCCGGAAATTAGGTTTTTCTTATTTTTAATTCTGTAAAACACTATGAGTCTTATTTCTTTTAATTTAGTTTTATTTTCAATTAGCATGAGCTAATTCCTTTTAGTACTTGAGAATGCATAACGGGTAAATCCCTATACAGTTGAATTTCATATGTTTGAATTTGGGTTTTAAATAATTAAATCGAATTGGGTCTTTTACATTTTTCTGTAATTTGAGATTATTTACTATTTTTGGAGTCATGAACTAAGAACAAGTGTTAGTATCTAGGCTATTCCACATATGTGGCGTGTGGATCATCCTGACGGAGGGTTTAGGTATGGACTTAATTACTCACTCTTAAATAGAAACTATTTGACTTTGACGAGCGTAGTTAATTTTAGGGCCAATGAGGTAATTTAGCTTAATCATTCGAAAGTGGATCATATTTAGCCTGACGGGACTAGTGACACTCTAGAATAGCAGTCCACCCTGACGGGGGTACAAGGATTATTGAATCCCGACCAATGTCAATTGACCAATTTGACCCTTAAACAACATATGTTATGAAATAGAATTAGGAGGATCCCTTGCGTTTCTCAAGTACTGCCTTCTCATATTCGCGTCTTACCTTCATTTACTTGCGTCTTATTATTTATTTGCATTTTCACTTTAGTCTTTCATACTTAGAATTAGTAAAAACCAATCAATCAATACTCAAACCATTTATTGCTTTCATAAGTGCAACCATTCATTATTTGATAAGCATTGTAGTTAACCAACCGTCCTGAGAACGATCCTGTTATCACTATTATTACTTGGGACAACCGTACACTTGCGGTTGTGGTTCTCCTACTCATTGCATTATTTTCTAGAACACACAAAGGACCACCAAGGGTTACCCTGGAGAGGTATCTAGTGTCATTGGATAACTTCCTATCTACCCGAGAGGGATATGGGAAGAACAATGAATTCCAACTAGTGTGAAAAGATTCACCCTTATTTATAGAAACATTAAGTGACTACTTTGGGAATTACTAGAAAGACTCAAACACCTTTCTCAAATATCCTATCTCATTTATTCGCTTAAATTGTATTTCATTTTAGTTATTGCACCTTTATTTCCATCAATCATCTCGTTATTTTTTATTTTATTTCAATCTTAGCTTTATAATAAAAACCCCAACAAACATTTCTTTAGTTTTAATGTAATTTTTTGTAACTTAATCTACCATACCCGTAAACACATAAAGTTTAACCTTGATAGTCCCTATAGATACGATGACCCTTACACTTACCAAATTATTACTTTTCAATGACCCGTACATTTGCAGGAAGTAAACCCTCTTTAATGTATCACACTCCGGGGGGCAGACGGGTTTTTGGCGCTGCTGTCGGGGACTATATTGTTATATTTTTGTGATTTTAGTTAAGTATAGTAGTCTTCAGTTGTTTTTCATTTTACTAATATCTTTGTTTTTGTCTCTCTACAGCTTTATAGGTTTGGTGTATGCTCTCGGATCCCAAGAAATTGATTCGATCTCAAAGAAGAAGATAGAAAGAAAGAAAAACACAAGAAAAAAGGTCGTCGTGAATGTGAATGGAGGAAATCCACCGAATGGTCAAAATAATCAAGTTCAAGGTATCCTTGAACTAGGGGTTCCGTTTAGATTTCAACCTTTAGGGATTCACCCTCCAACCATTCAAGCTGCGAGATTTAAGCCCAACATGGGGATGTTGAATCAGTTCTCTAACTATGGGAATTATAGTGGAGCTGCACACCTAGATCTTGTACGAGTAGTCCAAAGGTTCATGCAAAATTGTGACGTTACATTACTCAAACAAATGTACTATTTCATGTTCCATTTCTTTTTTACCTGGTGGTGTCGCCTAGGGTGTGATAAAAATATGATAAAATAAAGTCTAGAAAACTACGCACTCTCACCCTAGACAGGCACAGTACCGCAAGTATTACAGGACGTATGCAAGTTTTAGTTGATAAGTTGAGTTCGTTCTCAGGGACTTAAGTGTGCTAGTCGGATGGGTAACAATAACAAGTAAGAAGTAAATAATTAAAGACAGAAACTAAAAGTAATAGAATTCGAAATTAAGAATTAAAACTAGGAAAATAAAGACAATAAAATAAAATACTAAGAATATGAGATGAGAAATATAGCTTAGGTTTTGCTAGTATGCACTAATCCTTCTAATTCTTTCTATAGATCTAGTTAATAAGGGAGAATATTAGCTCTTGTATAATTAGTCAGGATTCTAAATTCCCATTCCTTAGACCTTGAGAACGACTAAGGGGGCTACGGCACAACCAAGAAGCTGTTTCAAATAGGGTTATCAAACGCTACTAAGGCCCTAAGCAAACAATTCATTCAATTGGTGATATGGTGATTAAATCAAACCCTAATGACTATCTACTTAGAATCAGTTTTGTCAGGAATAATATCGGACACTAGACGTTATGTGGTGTTTCAATAATTAGACACCCAGCTAAGGTGATCATCTAACTACTATTAAGGTAATACTAAACGTTGCGCACCGCAAGGAAAACAGTCATTAAATCAAAACACATAAACAAATATAAGAGTAAGCAGCTAATATCAATTTAAAACATGTAATTCCAAAAGAAACTTAGATAGAAGAATTAGAATTCATAGATTATACATGATGCAAAACCCAAGTTATGGGAAGTTTAGCTCATACCTGATGGGAATAAACTAAAAGAAATTACAAAAGACATCATCTTGCTCTCTACAATAAACTGGAAGAATAAAACCTTAAGAACTAATTATTATGAGGCAAGGATGATTTACAAGTGATATAAGGCTGTATTTATAGGTGTTTAGAAGACCTAATTCGTTTTCTTGAGGGAGAGGTTAAGTGATGGACTCCAAGCCCAACTCAAATTCGTATGGAAATAAAGATAAATTATGCTGACTTGTTTTGAGCATATCTTCTTCGTTATTGGTCGGTTTTTGCTCCATAATATACCAAAAGAATCCTCAGCGAATTATCTACATCCATTTGGAAGGAATTTACCAAAATCGGCTTCTTTCTTGGAGTTATCACCACTTCTTTAGGCGTTGCTGCAGAAATTCAGATTTAGACAGCTTTTCCTTTTCCATATTTTTAGCTTTTGTTTCCTTATCTCCAATTACCATGCTAATCTCTTTCCATAAGTTGTAGTCTTTGACTTGGACTCTAATTAATCTCCATAATTATCTTTAAAGCTTCACACTAAATAAACAATTAAACCCAATATGCTCTAAAAATATTATTTCACTAAATCAAGACTCAAAATAGGAAAGTGCACTAATTCTCAAGAAAATCGACTATTATGACTTCCAAATCACTAAAAATGATTTCTCATCTTAACATAAATCTATCACAAATGAGGAGACATCAAGACTCCCAACTCAAAGTTGTATCGTCCCGATACAATAAAGATAAAAACAAAGGGAAGTCTATAAATACACACTTATAAAATTCTCAACACAATGGGAAGAACATAGCAGAATATATAGAATAATCCTAAAGCACATAACTCAGAAAATTTCATGTAATAATATTCATAAACTACATACCTGTACACTTCTCATATCCACAATCAACACGGCTTGATTCAAGATCAGATTAGTTTCGCAATGTAAGAAGGATTGGGACTTTACTCAGTTCCCTAAGAAAGCTATAGATTGTTCATCAAACTTCACTAGTATTCAAAGGTCCACTCAACTAATCTCTAATGGCTCAATCACTTTTCAATTACATAGCAAAGAATCACAAGGTCTTTAAGGTTGTAATTTAGGCTTAGGGACGGTATGATAGTATATTTGGATAATTTGGAGTGAGCTTTTGGCTCTCTCCTCACTAGCCATCAACGAATCGCCCTAGAGCTTGAGTTACTCTCATAAAACGTTTCTCACTCAACCAATGAATTCCTTGATGCATAATTTAGCATCCCCAATAACCCAATTAAAGCATAAGATGTTCACATAAAAATTCCACTTTGCCGGTCCGAATATATATATTTTCTTTTCTTTTCAAATCAATTTCTCAAGCTATGACTCTCTTTTTAATGTTGAGCTATCATGCTAATTTTCTCATATATATATTTTTTCTTTTAATGCCCTTGTTGGCAATTTTAGCTCGTAGCTTCTTTTTCATTCACTATTACCCCGACAAAGGGTTACAATAAAAATCTGTGAATCATCATCAATATAAGCACAAAGCACAAATAATAAGCTCAAAAATCCCATCCCAATAACAATTCCCATAATGGTGGACCCACCACCCCAAACTCAAGCTCTAAAACAACTGTCTATGCATCGTGATTCGAGTGCGGGTCATATGGAAAAGTCCTAATATCTAAAGGGATATGGCTTATAACGTGTTTCAATAAAAAGCTTTAGAAAGGCTAGAAGGGGCTGAGAAGGATATAGCATATAAAATCAAAAATCACAAGGTGAGAAGGTATAAAAAGGCTTCAAAGACTTCAAATATGAAAGAACCGCCTTAATCACTTTCTACACTATGTAATTTCGTTATTTTCTTACCTTTAGCACTTTCATTAAATGGTTTGTCAACTAGCTTGGATCTCACGGCCTACACACTTCTCAAGGTTCCCTGAGATCGAATATACTTTCTATCGCATTGCTCACTAATATTTTCTTTACTATCAACGTGTGTTTTCCTGCAAATACTCAAAGCATACAAATAAAATAGCTCCTAAACATACTACTTACTATCATTAATTCACTGAGCTTATGCTTTCAAGCTATTAAACACACTCTACAACTAATTCCCATGTATCAAAAATTTTAATTTCTACCTAAAAACAGAAAAATGGAGATGAGAGACAACGAATCCCCACACCCCCAACTCAAAAATGAGCCGTGTCCCCACGACTCGAAAAAGACTCGAAACAGAAATTAAAATTAGCAGATAAAAGCATTTACAGAAATGGTAAGGAAGAAAGAGAACATACTCTCGAGGCTATTGCCTCGCATTATTGACATCCAAGGTAGGATTTGCTGGACCTTTCGTTAATTGCTCAAGGAGTTTCATGATGTGCACTTGATTAGCGTTGATTTGTGCCACATCATTGACTAAGGAAGTCTGAGCTGCTTCGAATTTTGTTAAACGCTCCTCCATCTTCTCTTGCCAATTTTGCTCCTTTTCTTCTTTCGAGACTTGCGTAGAACCCGCTCTTCGAAAGATATCCTTGATCCAAGCATTATCAATATAACTCGTCTTAAACTCGAGTTTCTCTTCTTCACCCAATGTAACATTCGCTTTTCGCACAAGGCACGTGATCATAGTCGGAAATTTAACATTATAAACTGATTTAGGAGAGACCGAAAATCGTATCACCTTCTCATAGATAAACTGTGCCACATCAACTTCTTCTCCTCTCAAAATACAATCCAAAAGTAGAGCGTTCTTCATAGTCACATTCAAAGTTCGTGTGTTTCCAAAGACATTAGGAATAAGGAAATTGTGCCAAATTCTCGCATCCGATTGAAGATATTTGTAAGGCCAAGGTGCCTTCAATTCTCCCTTATGTGATTGCACTTTCTCCTTGTCTAAAACATTCTAAAAAAGTAATTCCTCATCAAATATTTTTTGTTTAGCAACCGCTTCATCAAATTTGCAACAACCTTTCAATTTCTTAAACTTGAAGTGGTTTCTAATCTCATCAACTGTGAAAGGAACTAACTTTCCTCTAATCGGAACACAACCTTTACTATCTCGGCTAAAGAGGCCTAAATAGAATTCCAAAACTAATTCATGACATAATTCAGAACGTCTTACCATGAACGTAGACCAACCCAATTTCGCACCAAGCTCTAAGAATCTTTTGTATTCTCCTGTACCAACTTCTTCCTTGAATACTTTCTCATAAGCAAAAGGTAGTTCTTTCAATTGTTTCTATGCAGAAGTATTCAGGGCCCTTGAAGCTTCCTCTTTCTCCTTGGGTGTAGGACCTTGTGGAAGTTGTGTTTTCTCCTTTGCATAAAAGTAAAGCTTTTTACCATTACGATCACACAAAGTTATACCTCCATCTTCAAAACCGTCTTTACCCTTTGATTTAGAACTAGAACCTTTGTTATTTGATTTCTTCTTGATTGGATCCAATACCTTGCTTTTCTTCACCTCCCTCTTGCTAGCTAATATTGTTGTTCTATTAGTCATCCTCAATTAACCCCCAACTCAAAGCTTTAGCAACCCTTGAAATTTGAATTTGTGAATTTTTGGTTGAACAAGCTTGATTTGGCTTAGGAAAGATGAATTGATGATGAATCTCTATGTGGGTGAGGTGGATTTTTAATGGGTAGGCTTGGATTTAAGAAATTGTAGGATGAATTTTGAAAATTTGAGCTCTTGATTCTTTAATTTGATGGATTTGGTGAGAATTGGGTGTTTGAATCTCTCTTGTAATGAGGTGGAGAGAAGATTTGATGTGTTTTTCTTGATGATTGGGTAGTGTTTTGATGATTGGTGAAGGTTTTTATGAGCTTTAATGGAGTTGGGAGAGTTTTGGAGAAGAGAAAGAGGCTTGAGGTTTAGTAAATTCGGAATAATGACATTATACCTCTTTTATAAGCTTAATCCCGCAACTTTCTCTCTCCAGCGGCGCGGCGCGGTGCATGGGTGCGGTACATGGGTGCACCGCAGCTTTTGTTGTTCCAAAAAATTTTGCTTTGGTAAAATACCCGTAGTAGCAACCCGTGGCACGGGTTTTGGACGCGCGGTGCATGGCGCGGTATAGGGTCCGGTACACCGGACCCATCAGCTCCATTTTTTTTCGTCTCGGTATAAAACCCGTGGCTCTTACCCGTGGTACGGGCTTTTGTCCTCTGCGGTACACCGCGGCTGAGGTGCGGTATACCGCACCGATGCTTCATCTTTTCCAAAAAAATTTGTTTCTTCCCTAACTCGATTCTCCAATACCTAAGCATCAAAAACACTAATACCTTTCTCAAATATGCAATATTAACTAAAAATAACTAAACTAAACATAAACTAAAAACGTAAAAGACATAAAAACTAAAAAAAATTGCAGGTTGTCTCCCGTACAACACTTTTATTTAACATCTTTCAAAGTTAGACGCGTTACCTCTATCAAGATTTGCGAATATAGCCTCCCCAACAACGAGTTAGGCTATGAACGTCCACTAATCTGCGCTTGATCCCCGTTTTGGGTCGAATTTCTATCACCTTGGCTGAAACAACCTTAGTGACAATGAATGGTCCCATCCACGAGTCTTTGAAACTACGTGGCCTATTCTCGCGTTTGTGAGCTTTCCATAGAACTTCATGGCCAACCCCAAACTCAATGTTTGGCTCAGTATCCACTGGCTTTAAGTGGATCTTCTCAGGAGGGACTTTGTGATGTGAAAGGTTGTGGATGACAGGAACGGTGGGATCTAACTTCCTTGGTTTCTTACCCAAGACATAGAAGGTCTCAGATACATTCTTTGCATGAAGGGTGATGGTCCCTTCTTGGAAGTTGATGACACTTTGACTTGTGGCCATGAAGGGCCGTCCAAGTATGATTGGAACCTGCTTATCTGCATCAAACTCATGTATAACAAAGTCAGTAGGGATGGCGATACTACCTGCACGGACTAAGACGTCCTCCACTGTTCCCCATGTCCTCTTAACCGAGTTGTCAGCGAACTACAACTTCACTGGAGTTTTCTCTGATTTCTGAAGTCCAAGTCTCTCGAACACGGACTTAGGCATAAGATTCACACCAGAACCCACATCATACATAGCTTTCACCTTGAGCATACCATTAATTTGAATAGGAAGGTTGAAACTCCCTGGATCCTTAAGCTTTGTTGGTAGCTCTCGTTCACTTCTTCTTGAAACTCTCAGATTCTCATTTGGGATCTCTACACTCGCCTCTTTCTCAGGAATAACTTGCGTAAAAACTTGTTGCGGTGTGAGTCCTTTCTTTGCAATCTCAAGCATTTGGGCGTTGATATTTTCGGGTGTATACGCCTCTACAAATGTCTTGAGTATAGTGTCATCCTTAGGATTTGTATCAGGAATAGTTGATGACACTGGTTGAATAACAGGTGGCGATTCCACCATCTCTTCTTCTTTCTTTTCTTGCACAGCAGGTGCAACTTCATCTTCATTCTTTGATTCCTCATTGGAGGCTTCTTTCTCTCTATGTAGCTCAGCTTGATAATCCATAACCGATCGAATTTCCTCTTGCATCTTCCTCAGTAGCTGTATAAACTCGGATTTTTCTTGATCGTCCTCCACATAAACTTCAGAACAGTCAGATTCCACGGGGCTAGACTTGGTTGGTTCTTCTTCGGTACTCGGAACTTCCACGGCACTAACGGCAGCATGCGGTACTTCCTTCTTTTCTTCTTCAATTTCAAGGCAAATAGCTTTACAAGCTTCGAACCCAACATTGTCATCACCTCCTTCGATTGCCTTCACTTCTTTCTGTTCCATTAAATTTGTTAGAACTTTGTTTAATTGTTCCACTTGAGTACCTAAAATCTGAAGTGCGGCATCTTGTCCTCGGACTTTCTCTTCCTGAACGCTCATATTTGTGGTCAAACGGTTCAAGATTTGTATTATTTGTTGATTATCCATAGATCCTTCTTGAGGATACTGAGGTAAAGCTTTCTGATCTAATGAATCGGTATAGGCATCTTGAACAGGTTGTTGAGGGGGAGCAGGTCTATTTTGATATTGATTTTGATACTGACCTCTAGGTTGGAAAGAGTTGTTTTCTGGACGCGGTTGATAATGACCAGGATTAGCGGCCCCTTGTGGATTTGAATACTGCATACCCGGATGATTTCGGTTACCCCATTGATAGCCTCCTCGGTTGGATATGAAGTACACAGATTGTGGATTTGATTCGCATTCTTCCCATGTATGATTATTAACCCCACATTGTTGACAACCTTGTGCTTCTTGTACTACGTTCGCTGCGGCTAAATTCTTTTGCATCTCTAACTTCATCTCCTTGATTTGATTTTCTAATGCGGATATTTGAGCTGAGTTCGCAGTTTCTGCATCTAAACGAAGCGTTCCTCGGGTCTTTGCAATAGGAGCTCGCGTTGAAGGCCAACTCCTTTCTTGTTCAATAATATTTTCCAAGACATCGGAAGCTTCATTATGATTCATGGACACAAAATTACCCTTTCCAATGTTATCCACCTTCTCTCTACCTTTATCATTAAGACCTTCATAAAATATAGCAAGTTGTAGAGCAGGGGTATAACCATGGAGCGGACATCTAGCTAATTTATGTTGAAACCTTGTCCATGACTCTCCTACTGTTTCTCCATCTTCTTGACAAAATCTTGCAAGCTCGGTTTGATCTTTGAGTCTCATACTCTTTAGATAAAAACGGTTAAAGAACGCTGCTTGAAGTTCTGTACAAGAATTAATTGTTCCATGTGGTTGTCTTTCTAGCCATTCGCTAGCTCTACCGGTCAAGAAGAACGAAAACATATGACAATACAGTTGCTCGCGTGTAATGCCAAGAGTAATATAGACATCACAAATCTGCATGAACTTCTGAATCGATCTTACCGGATCTTGAATTGTTGTACCACTGTAGAGTCCAAAACTTTGAAATTGACTAAGCATACCCGGATCGGGTCTAAATTTGATATTCTGGATCTCTGGAGGACGGTAACCGATTGGTTGAACATGGAACGGTACATGAAGACCAGGGAGGTCTTGCTGTACTCGATTCTGTTGATTATTGTTTTGCCCAATACCTCCTCCTTGTGGTAGTTGTACACCGCGTTGTCCTCCACCAGGTGGTGGTGGTGGTGGACCTCTTGGATTTACTCCAAGTTGGTCATCAAGTGGTGGATCTCGGTGGGCTGCCATTACTCTTCTCAAGGATCTTTCCTCACAAACACGTTTGTTGTAAGCTCCTCTCAGGCTCCGGTAACGGAGGCCAAGAATTAAACACTGTGAAACCTGAAAAAGACTAAAGCAAACCACAAGCGTAAATCCGGAAAAATAAAAACTAAAAAACTGAAAAATAAAAATTAATTAAAAAACTACTACTCGGAATAGATTACCCACACGCTAACGAGACACAAGTCCCCGGCAGCGGCGCCAAAAACTTGGTGTCGCCTAGGGTGTGATAAAAATATGATAAAATAAAGTCTAGAAAACTACGCACTCTCACCCTAGACAGGCACAACCTGCAAGTATTACAGGACGTATGCAATTTTTAGTTGATAAGTTGAGTTCGTTCTCAGGGACTTAAGTGTGCTAGTCGGATGGGTAACAATAACAAGTAAGAAGTAAATAATTAAAGACAGAAACTAAAAGTAATAGAATTCGAAATTAAGAATTAAAACTAGAAAAGTAAAGACAATAAAATAAAATACTAAGAATATGAGATGAGAAATATAGCTTAGGTTTTGCTAGTATGCACTAATCCTTCTAATTCTTTCTATAGATCTAGTTAATAAGGGAGAATATTAGCTCTTGTATACTTAGTCAGGATTCTAAATTCCCATTCCTTAGACCTTGAGAGCGACTAAGGGGGCTACGGCACAACCAAGAAGCTGTTTCAAATAGGGTTATCAAACGCTACTAAGGCCCTAAGCAAACAATTCATTCAATTGGTGATATGGTGATTAAATCAAACCCTAATGACTATCTAGTTAGAATCAGTTTTGTCAGGACTAATATCGGACACTAGACGTTATGTGGTGTTTCAATAATTAAACACCCAGCTAAGGTGATCATCTAACTACTATTAAGGTAATCCTAAACGTTGCGCAGCGCAAGGAAAACAGTAATTAAATCGAAACACATAAACAAATATAATAGTAAGCAGCTAATATCAATTTAAAACATGTAATTCCCAAAGAAACTTAGATAGAAGAATTAGAATTCATAGATTATACATGATGCAAAACCCAAGCTATGGGAAGTTTAGTTCATACCTAATGGGAATAAACTAAAAGAAATTACAAAAGACATCATCTTGCTCTCTACAATTAACTGGAAGAATAAAACCTTAAGAACTAATTACTTTGAGGCAAGGATGATTTACAAGTGATATAAGGGTGTATTTATAGGTGTTTAGAAGACCTAATTCGTTTTCTTGAGGGAGAGGTTAAGTGATGGACTCCAAGCCCAACTCAAATTCGTATGGAAATAAAGATAAATTATGCTGACTTGTTTTGAGCATATCTTCTTCGTTATTGGTCGGTTTTTGCTCCATAATATACCAAAAGAATCCTCAGCGAATTATCTACATCCATATGGAAGGAATTTACCAAAATCGGCTTCTTTCTTGGAGTTATCACCACTTCTTTAGGCGTTGCTGCAGAAATTCAGATTTAGGCAGCTTTTCCTTTTCCATATTTTTAGCTTTTGTTTCCTTATCTCCAATTACCATGCTAATCTCTTTCCATAAGTTGTAGTCTTTGACTTGGACTCTAATTAATCTCCATAATTATCTTTAAAGCTTCACACTAAATAAACAATTAAACCTAATATGCTCTAAAAATATTATTTCACTAAATTAAGACTCAAAATAGGAAAGTGCACTAATTCTCAAGAAAATCGACTATTATGACTTCTAAATCACTAAAAATGATGTCTCATCTTAACATAAATCTATCACAAATGAGGAGACATCACCTGGGTTGCAAGTGAGTGGCTCAATCGTCAACTATCTGAGACAATACCGACATGGTATGCACTTCAAGTGAGGTTCATAGACCATTCCCATCACAATGTATGAGGATGAAAGATCAAGTAAAGCTTAATAATTTCAAAAAAGAAGCTGGTAAAAGTATAGGAGAGACATGTATGAAGTTCCAACAACAATTGATAAGGTTTCCTCTTCATGGGTACACTCATTTGATGCAACTATCTGTGTTTTACAAGGGACTTGATGAGAGTTCATGATTAAGGGTCAATAATTTAGGCGGTGGTGGTGGTTTTGTATCAATGGATGCGAGTTGTATGGAAAAAATCTTAGACACCAAAAGAAGTTGGCCAACATTGCGAGCCCCAAGAGGTACGTTACGTGTAGACAATGAAACTGCGATGGACGCAAATTTTTCTATGTTAGAAAATTAGGCGAAACAATTGACATTGGCTATGAAGGAAGGATTCCAAAGTAGACAAACACACATAAAAATGGTGAAAGAATTATATGGATGTTCAAATTGTGGAGTCAATGACCATAGTTGGAAAGAGTATCAAAGCAACACAGAATCCATGTCTTTCATAGCAAATCGAGGTAACTATTATTCGGGTGGTCAAGGTTATGGTCAACAAATTGAAACCATCCAGGACTTAAATGGTCTAATCCTAATGGGGTCATCAATCAAGGTACAATCTATCAGTCTCGACCCTAGGAATTAATTATCAATCAAGACCTCAATTTTTTTTTATCGCAGAGGTCCAAGCTATGGAGTCCAAACTCCCCACCATCATAATTCATATACGGAGAATCTTGCTTCGAAAGCATTTCCATCACATCCACAAGAAGGCTCCATTACCGAGCTCTAACAAACAATGAAATCTTTTATGGAAATGACACAAGAAACTATGAAATCTGTTATGGTGATGACACCGGAAAACATACGAGCTAATAACAAAATATTCAACAAGCAGGCCGACGCATTGCAGATGTTGAGGAATCAATTCACCCAATTGACCTCCCATTAATAGAAAAATCAACAAGCTAAATTAGGCCCAGGTACGAACAATGAAGTCAAGTTGCTACAGAACAGTAAGAACAATGGTGGGTATGTGGTTTGGTTCCAGGTGTGATAATACTTTGCTACCTATGGAAATGTGGCTCCACACAAGAGTATGGGTTGTCGTCATGTAAAAATGTGATAAGCTAAAGGTTATCGTTCCTCAGGGACTACCAAGATTGTATTAACTATGTTTCGAATGTAATGCAATGTAAAGTTGTAAGAATAATAATAAATAATAATAATAATAATATAAAGGATATTGATTTGGTTTTCAGTTAAGGGACTAAATTGCAAATAATATAAATGATTAACTAAAGTGAAAATAAGTGAAATGCTGAAAAAGGTACAAAATATGAAATGCAATGCTTGATCCTTACGATTATTCCTCATAATCAATTATTAACTAGTTATTGGTATAAGAGAAAATTCAGTGATTCTCATTCGACGAGATCCAATAGCACTCTAACTCCTGTCAGGGTAGACGTAGAGCTCATCCTTACACACTAGTTGGCTATCCGACGAATTCAAATATTTACCCTATTGACTACTTAGCGAACAAGACCGTCAGGATCAATGCCTCGCACTAGGCGTTTATATACTATGTCCGAAATCCAACCCCCCGACTTAAGGTGCAGCCAAATTCTCAAACTACCCACGTGTGATCAAGACGTGGATAGGAAACAAGCATAAATATATAAAAATGGAATAATTTAAACTTCAATTCATTTCAATAAATTAATTGTCCCAAATATCCAAAACAAAGCTAATAATCAATTAGGGTTCATATGCATTACAAGTTTCAATCATAAAGTGTTTAGCTCATACTAAATAAATGAAAATACAGTAATACTAATGATATAATCATATTCAGAAAATAAAATGGACTCGAATTAACATAAAATACTGAATGATTTGATTGTGGAACGACGTAGAATGATGAAATTTGGGTGGAAACCCTTCATCCTTCTTCTCCAAGCGTGTCTTAGCTCCTCTTCTGAAATGATCTTGTAATTGATGAAGGATAATGATAATATGAGCTCAAATATTCTTATATAATAGGTCCGAAAATTTTCTGGACCTAATGGGCTCACTTAAGTGGCTTAAAATTGGCTCAACCCGTTTTTTACCAGTGTTGTCCAGGTTCGAGTCACGTTGGAAAAACTAACATAACTTTCTCGTCTCAACTTCAAATAGACTTCCGTTATCTCTCACGTAACACTGACTTCAAGATATATCTTAATTAAAAGGAATTACTTTAAAATCTTTGACAAATTTGTCATGGTGACTGAAACAATGTGATGCTAAGATTTTTTCGGTAAATGCACTAGCTTTCCAAAAGTGACTTTAAGCTCTCTTTACGCCTTAGCTTGGGTTTGTACTTCAACTATTGACTTCTCCTAGTATATTTTGAATCTATATCAACCATGTACCTAAAATATACACACTCAACACACAATTAAAGCAGAATAGCACTATACATAGCGCTATTTCCAAAAGAATGCAGAAAAGTAAGATATGACAATTATTGGGGGGAAATCCCTCACTTAGGTCCCGTTAAACCTAAAAAAGATGTCTCGTGAGTAGATTAATCTATCAAAAAAGATGAGACATCAAGACCCCCAACTCAAAGTTTTGTCGTCCCGACAAAATAAAAGAAAAGAAAACTCAAGGGGCCTAAGTCCAAATAACCAAAGAAGAAAGAAGGAAACAGAAAAATAATGAATAAACCTAAAGAAAATATCTTACCAAGTATCATATAGTGATGTCCAAGAATAATATATAAATGCGCACAATTTACAAACAATCAACATATAAAAAATTAAAATTGAATTAATTTCGCAATGCAAGGAGCACTTAGGTTTATATGGTAACTATAGGGTGTTCATAGGTCTTCCCTAGTGTCTAATGGTCCACTTAGTCATTCTCTAATTGTTCAATCATTACTTACCCAAATAGCTAGGAATCATAAGGTCTTAAGTTGTAGCGTAGGCTTTGTTGGACAAATGAGATTCTACCCAAGTGATGACCATGTTTATGATGATAGTCGGTGACTCGATTTAAAGAAATTATTAGAATATTGATACGTTTATTCTAGTTGTAAAGATTAACATAATATATTCACTTGGTTAGAATCATTTGAAATTGAATGAGAAATTGAGTCATGTAATTTGGCGAAATTAAAAGGAAAAAAATTAAATAATGTATGTTATTTTATTTTTTATTTCTTTTAATTATAAAGCAAAAAAGATAAAAAACCAAAATGATGGTGGTGTGGTCCAAACCTGGGTCAAGGCCTATTGAGTTTTTGGGCCTTGGGCTCATACAATTTGGACCAGCCAAGCTTTGTGTTTATTAGTAAAGATTGTACTTTTTAATTAAGGAAAATTCTTCCATCCAATATTGGATGATCCTACACCAATGATATTAATACACATACTCCATGTTTTAAACTTGCAAAAGTAACTAACACATTAATCTAGTGACATGTGTTTTATTAAAATAATTAATGGTTGTGATATGCATATTGGACCATCCAATATTGGATGGAAGTATTACCCTTTAATTAATACACCGTATCTTCAAATGTAGCATCACAACTCTTTGCCAAGCCACCTTTTCATCTTTTATAAATAGTTGGCCAACTCAACTATTTTCTTGATTCAGTTTTTCAAAGCATTAAGCATAAAAATTATAAAAGAGGGATAGAAAGAAGCAACATTTTTAAGTTCGTTGAAATTCTTAAGAATTCGTGTGTCATTTTCTTTTGAATAGTTTTGTCATTGTATCCTAGAGGTTGAAACCAACAAACGTAAGACACTGGTACGTGGCCTAAATACCATAAAGACATCGGATTCAGTCCGAGCCTCGATAAGTAAAGTTATTTATTTATTTACTTTTATTTTATTCTGCATTAGTTTTTATATTATTTTATTGGTTTATACTATTAAAACACAACAGGCTTAAGGTAGGCTTGGTATATACTTAGGATAATTTAGAGTGGGCTTTTGGCTCTCTCCTCACTATCCATCAACTAATCGCCCTAGAACTTGAGTTTCCACTCATAATCGTGCTCACTCAACTCGTTTGATGCTACAACATTGCATCTCCAAATCCTAACAAATATCCAAAGATGTCATATGCCTAATTTTGCTTGATTCTTTTCATATGTATTTTTTTCATTTCTTTTTCTCATTTTTTTTCAACTTTTATTTTCTCAAATCCGACATAGATTACAATTAAGCGTACCATGTTAAAACACAAGAAATAAACATCTACCCACCCAATGTGTCCTATGATCACGTACATCCACCACCCCAAACTCAAGATCAAAGAAAACTAGTCCAAGGCATTTGATTCAAGAGCGGATCATATGGTCAAGTCCTAAAACTAAAGGGTACAGGTTTAAAACGTGGTTATAAAAAAAAGACTATAAAGGCTAGAATGGGGCTAAGAAGGACAATTCATTACATATCTGGTAAACAAGCTAAATGAAACAAAGGACTAACAAAGAAATGCCTTAATCATTTTCCTAACTACTAGGCTTCGTTATTTTCTCGCTTTTAGTTCATAAGCTAAGCGAAATATTCACTAGTTTCAACCTCACGTTCTACACAGATCTTAAGGCTTCCTAAGTTCAAACTTAACTTCTATGCATTGATTTTTAATCCTTTTTATCCTTTATTAAATGTTTTCATGCAAATAAACTATGCACTTTGTGAAAAAAATTAAACACACTATTTCCTATCATTAACTTGTTAAAGCTTATGCTTAGAAGGCACATTCACCACATTCTACACCTACTCCATAGTAAAAAAATTAAATTTTATGGATCTTTGAAAATCAAATAAAACATAAAGAGAATGGGGACAAACAGAACCCCACCTCCAACTCAAAACTGAGTCGTGTCCCCATGACTCAAAAAAGACTCGAAAAGCAATAAAATTACTAATATACACAAAAACAGATAAAAGCAGAGGAAAGGGTTCAAAAGATGGTACATGTTTGTAGCACATCCTCTCAAATTTGCAATCAAAAGAGGTCTCATTGACGTCCGCCCAAATATCCAACTGAATTTTATTGATGTCCCTCATAATGCTCAACTGATTCACGACACTGCTATGTTGTATCTTTTCTATTTTTTCCATCATGTTGAAAAATGCGACTACCCAATTGGGGAAATTGGGTTCAAATATATCCATACCTTCTTTTAGTTTTGAGGATAAAAGGCGATCCTTATCGATTTGTTCTTTCTCTTTTTCTTCCTTTAGAGCTCTTTTCTTCAAGTTATACCTCTCATTTTGTTGTGCAGAAACTTCGGGATTTGGCTTCTTCTTTGGCGATTCACGGATGAGAATTGGTTTCTCCTTTGTTTTCCCGAGTAATTTCTTCATCTTCTTCTTTGCTAAGCTCTTCATCTTCCTCTTTAATTGAATTGCATCCGTTCTTTTCTTCATCTCTCTTCACCCACAACTCAAAGATAAGCCAATTCTGAGATGAAGATCTTGAACTTTACAGATTGGTGTTCTTTAGGTTTACTATGCAAGAGGATATGTAATGGTTCTTGGATGATGTCTTATGAAGAATTAAGGAAGAATGAAGCTTACTTGAAATTGAAGATTTTTTGGAAATCTTTAAGATTCTTGGTGTTTAATGGTGTTATGGATTAGATTTAGTGATGTTTATGTGTTGGTGGGAGATGGGTGTGAGATTGGATGGTGTTTTCGTGAAGGTTTTCTCAAGCTTTCATGAATATTTGATGGAGTTTGGAGGTGGGAAATTCGTCTTGGTGATGAAGGTGGAGGCTGGATAATAGGGTTAGCTTGTAAGAAACCCTAATTAATCTCTTTCTTTTGTCTGAACGGATCCCGTGTGGTGTACCACACGTCTGTTGTGGTATACCGCAACTCTTGCATGCTGAAGATTCATCGCGATGGTAGGTCGCAAATCCTTTTTGTCGATATAGTACGGTGTATAGAAGTTCGACTGTCTTACAACTAAGATTCTTCTGAATTCTCGAGCATGGCCTAGCGTGGACACACCTTGCGCTAGATTGTGTTTAACCGCATGCCCTGCAGTGTACCACAATTTTTACACGCTACAACTCCATATTTCTACCTACTGCAAGTGTGGGGAACCGTGGACACGCTTTGCACATAAGTTGCGGTATACCACGGAATTTCGCATTATGTCTCCCATATTTTTCTGACTATTGCGAGTGTTGGGCACCGTGTACACGGTCTGGTCACGTGCGGTATACTGCAGATGGCACAGTGTACCGTAATCTTGCGTTGTTCACTTTTCTTCCTCAAGCTTCTTTCACTCCAAACTCAGTTTATACCTACCTACACAACAAAATGCTATACTTTCCTTCCCGATGATATTTAATACACACCAATTCACATAAATAAAACACTTATTATACACAATAAAAGCAATTAACTAGTCTACACATGGGTTTTCAACCTTATACGGCTTTTGTTTAACGTCGTTAAGCTCGAGAGGTTACCTCGTGGATAAGAAGCTTCGACGAGGTACATGACCTCTCCACGATCAAGAATTTTATCCTCACCTCCATGATAAATTTTCAACCGATGACCCTTCACCATATTGTGCGCTTTTCGGTCAGATTTCCAATCTCTATAGTTCCATGAGGCGTAACCTTAGTAACAATGAACCGAATTAATTAGTAAGCAATGCAAAGAAGATAGGTTTGAAAGAGGTGAGAATGAGTGGCGTGTAGAATGTGAGGTCTGACCTAGTAGAGAATTCACTTAATATACGAACTAAAAGTGAAAAAGTAGCGAGACCACTTAGCTAGAAAAATGATTAGGTGTTTCTTAGCTCTTTGTTGCCTTTACCTTGCTCACTTAATATATAATGTAATATCGTTTTTAGTATCATTCTACCTTTTGGAGCCTTTTTCTTGATATCCCTGTTATAATCCCATACCCTTTAGTTTTAGGACTTGACCATATGACCCGCTTACGAATAACATGCCTAGGACTAGTTGTCTTAGAGTGTGAGCTTGGGGTGGTGGTGTACATGATCATGGGATACATTGGGTGGGTAGATGTTTATTTTGCGTTTATTCACTGTGCGCTTATTTGTAATCCATGTCGGATTTGAGAAAATAAAAAAATCGAGAAAGAAAATAAAAAAATAAGTGTCACGAGAACTCGCATAAACAAGTCTCGTGTTTGACTTACAAAAAAGATGATGAAAAAGAAAAGAAAGAAAAAATAGAATAAATATGAAAAGAATAAAGAAAAATCTGGCATTGGACATCTTTGATATTGGTTAGGGACTTGGGGATGAAAATCTATGGCATCAAACAAGCTGAGTGGACACGACTATGGTGTAAAATCAAGATTTGGGGGTGATTAGTTGATGGATAGTGAGGAGAAGTCCAAAATCCCACTCTAAATTATCCAAATATTTATCACATCCTACCTTAAGCCTACGCTACACCTTAAGACTTTGAGATTTCTATTTACTTTATTTATTAATGATTGAATGGATAAGGAGTAGTTGAGTGAACCTGTAGACAAAGTGGGAGGACCGAGGAATAACCTATAGGCACTGTTTCAAACTAAGTGAAAACCGAAATCTTCTTGCATTGCAAAACTAATTTTGTTCTTGATACTTTTATTGTGTTGAATATATGTATGATAAGCATACTTGTAGATTAATTCTTAGACCTTACTTCATGGAACTTGTTTAGCTATAGCTTTGATCATTCTTTATCTTCTCTTCTTCCAAGATTAGATAAACTTAGGCCCCTAATTAGTTTTATTTTGTCGGGATGACAAAACTTTGAGTTGTGGATATGATGTCTTGTCTCTTGTGTTATAATAATCGTATCACAAGACATCTTTTTGGAAATATATTGGACCTAAGTGAAGGATTATTTCCTATTGTTTGACATATCTTGCAATCTTGTCTTATTTTGGACATATTGCTATTTTTAGAGCTTGTGTGGCTTAATTATTTGTTAAGTGTGTAGATTTTAGGTATATGTTTGACATGAGATACCAAGATTATTGGGAGAAGTCAAGAAGTTGAGTTTAAACCAATTTTAAGGCGTAGAAAGAGCAAAAAGTCACTTTGGAGAAGTTAGAGCGTTTACCGACAAAGTCTTGACATCACTTGATTCAGTTACCACGAATTATTTGTCAAATATTTGGACAACTTTCATTTTTATTTGGATAAATCTTGATGTCAGTGACGAAAGTCAATTCTGAGTTTGAGATGAAGAAGTTGAACCATTTGCTTACACTGTAACTCGAACCTGACCAACCCTAGCTAAAATCAGGCTGGGTTACTTTTAACCCACTTAAGTGAGCCCATTTGGCTTCAAAACATTTTTATGCTGGTATATATTCATTTTAGAAGTTCATATTCATACACTTGTAATATAACACATTTGGGAGAAGGCTAAAGCTCATAGTTTTCTCCTCTCCCAAGGGTCCCTGCTGGAAAAAATAAATAAAAAGAATTTGCCCCAGGTGTAAAAGAATTTTTTTTATCTAAAAATAATAAAGTTGTTCGCTAAAAAAGAAAAAAATTTCAAAAACAAAATTTGCACTCTCCCCCACTCGTCCCCACTTTGAAAAAAACATTCTTAAATATAATTTTCCCCAGGCCTTTTGTTGGAAAATGAAAAAAAAATTTCCCCTAGGCCCCTCATTGGAAAAGAAAAGATATATAAATATATAAGAAAATCGTTCTCTCGGTCTCCCTTCGTGGAAAAAAAATTACCTCGAGCCCTTGGCTGGAAAAAATTAAATTATATAATAATACTTATTTTCTAATAAATGTAATTATATATCAATAGTTAGAAAAATATGTTGATAAATATTGATAGTTGGTCTAGTGGTTAAACTATTCCGCAGAAATCAAAATAATTTCGACCCAACGTGGCTCGCATATGATTAAAAAATTATGTTGATATGCACAATTCACAATTAAATTATAAAATAATATCAACTTCCTATTTAAATTAATAATTTAAAAAGTAGACTATTAAAGACTTTCATATGTATTAAAAAAATATGTTCGATATGCACAATTCACAATTAAATTATAAAATAATATCAACTTCCTATTTAAATTAATAATTAAAAAAGTAGATTAATAAAGACAGATAGTAAAATATTCTTTAATTTATGATTTAAATGAAATTCTTTTGGATGTATTTGGGAATTAGCATCCTTTTTTATAATTTAATTAAAAATTATTTCTTAAAAAAATCCATTTATTTTATATATATTTATATATGAGTAATAATATATACCACCAATAATCTAATCATCTAATATACCACTCATGACGTGGTGTGATTTGAGTGGAAGTAAATAATTTATTTCCTTGATTTAATTGATGATTTATTTTCACTCATAACGTCATCTCATGAGTGATATATTAGGTGGTATGAATTTAAACGGTATATATATATCATTAGTTTTATATTTTATCGAGTTATGAAAGGTATATCTTATTAGAGTAATGATATTTATCACTCCTTTTTGGTTTACCTTTATATCACCTCTTATGTGTCACCTTATGTGGTATCAAATCAAAAAGAGAGAAAAAATAATTAGAAAAGAAAAACACTCTTCTTGGTGTTTAAAACCTCCACGTAAGAGATGATATAAAAATTTAACCAAAAAAGGATGATAAATGTCATTACTCATTTTAGTAATATAGTTAAAAGGATTAACTCGCCAGATACTATTATAATTAAAAGATCTTTAATAAAATATTTTATATATTTTAGAACATCGGTTACTCCTAAAATATAATTTATTTATAATAAGTGAAATTCCGATCTTTATACTTTAAAGGTTTAAGGCTATAATTTCTCTATTTTTTCTCTCATACTACTAAAGTGTCACCATGATACAAGGATATCATTATGCTTTCATAATTGTAGCATGTGTAGTTGCTATCGCTTTTATTTCTTGTGCTATCGGAAGGATATGGAATCCAAAAGAAATCAAGCAGGTTTCAAGCCAAACGATAGATGAAGTTTGAGAATGATGATGTCATCATATCGACTTTAATCAATTTCAAGATCGAAATATTAAGTGTTTGATATTTATGTTAACATTTAAATTTTAGTTTAATATTTTCGCTCTTTATTATAATATTTTTTGAGTTGAACAATTTAATGTATTATCGCTTATTTCATATTATTATTTTCATTGTTACCAATTATCGAATGATTCAAAGTATTTTTGTTTAAGAGAATGATTCTAATGATAGAATTCATGAATTCAGTAATTCACGTGAGTAGTTGCACTACACCATAACTTAACACAATTCTCCTAAACATAAAAAGGTACTTCAAAGCTGTAATCTAGGTTGCACAGGAGCTGGTGCGGGGAAGTGATGCGATGCAATTTGAAGATTCGGCATCTCCAAAAAAGCCCTGACTTGAAAACTCGACGATATATTTAATTTTTTTTTTTATATATATATTTTAAACTATAAAATTATAGAATAACAATTTTCATACCATATCATATTGTATTTTCAAATAAATTGAAAATTCCAATAACCTTTCAAATTCTAAATATTATAAAATAAAATATTTCAACTGAAATAGAACAAAACGTTAGTTGGTGTTTGGTTTTTCACCTTTTTGATGCTCAGTTTTTTTTTTTGTTTTTCAAAAAAGATAAATGATTTTCTATAATAAAGGTTTAATTAATATAAAACTGTAAATATTTAATTTAGGAGATAATAGCTAATACGGTCCTAATCCCAACAAATCAAGCTTTAAAAAGTTCAGCTCAATAGTTTGTATTAATAAGGTCCAAATCAATTCATTAGTTAACATCAATGCTACCCCATATCATTAGCTTTCATTGGCCGACCAAAAAAATGCATTACCAAAAATAAGGCAGAATCTAGTCAAATCTTTACCATAACAGTTTTAGAGTATTTTAAGGAGTAATTATAACATCACGTTAGCTATACGATGTCACTAATATACAACCAGAATTATAATCACAAACATCTGTGTTCATTAGTCAATCAATCTCCGTTTTAATAAGGGTATGTGATGAAATTTGTTGGTTTTATAAAATATGATTATTTGGTCATAGATGCAGTCAATGGGTTGTGAACCTTTTCCGTCCCTGGACTTTTTCTGGTGGCTTCTTCTGCATCGTGGTGGCTTCTTCTTCGTCTTGGCAGCTTCTTTTTAACGAGTTGAATGCCTAGGCGGGCTCGTACCATTAACAATGGGTTGTTGCTCTCAGTAACGGGTATCCTCGGAATCTTAATTTCCAACGTTGGTTTTGGCTTCTTCTTTATCTTGGCGACCTTGATTGCAAATGTAGTCAATGAGTTGAACCTTTTCCGTCACTGGGCTTTTTGTGGTGGCTTCTTCATTCTTGGCGGCTTTTCGTGGTGGATTTTCTATCACTGGGATTTTCGTGGTGGCTTCTTCTTCCTCTTGGTCGTTGGTTTTGGCTTCTTCTTCCTCTTGTCGACTTTGATTGCAGATGTATTCAATGGTTGTAAACCTTTTCCGTCACTTTGCTTTTGTTTATAGATGGAAAAAGAGTTGGAATAACATCATTGGTGATAGTCGGTAAATATCCATCTGATACAGATGATAATATATCATTTATTGTCAGCGCTTACTTACCCAAGACCACCAAAATGTGTGTACAGAGCCCACCAAAATCTATGTACAGAGCCCACCAAAACCTATGTACAGAGCCCACCAAAACGTGTATATAGATCCCACCAACTGAATCTCCAAAGCCCACTAAGGGTATTATAATATTATAGAAATGGGCTGGACTTGTTAAATCAAGTTATTTTGACTATGGACATTTTAGATTAATCAACTTTAATTTAAACCCTTAAACTTTGTAAGTTTATAAATTAGGCCTTAAAAAAATTATTAGTTGGAGCTTTCGAAAGAATTCTAGCACTTAAGAACGCAATTCTTCAAACCGTGCAACACAGGCGGTAATACACCATAATGTCCAAAGCGCTTATTGTGAAATAGAATTAAATTTACCTGTAACAATCTTGTTCTCTCCAACAGCCATTTTTCTACTGCAAGAACGCATATCCAATGCCATGACAGAAATCGTTCTCCAACAAAAGTGTTACACCATTAAAGAATTAAAGAAGAGGAAAAATCCTAAACTACATGATTTTGATATTCTAAACACTAAAATCTAACCTTCAATCTATCTTTCTCAATTTCATAATTTTTCCTGTTATTCCTACAATTAGATAATTCTTCGTTGTGGAATTTTTTTATATATACACAATTTTTTGTTATGTTGATAGGATGCAATGAGAACAGGGTATAATTTGAAAGACAATTGAATATCTGTGTAACACTAACTTATGCTCTTGAACCTGGTATAAGAAAGAATATATTTGTTTTTTTTACTTATTTATCTACTGTAGCTGTATACGAAATTAATTATGTAGATAATCGGTTACTTACAGAGAATGAGAAGTCAGTGAAGCTTGCAGATGTTGGTCTTGCAAGAGAAGAAACTGTTACCGAGATGATTACTGCAGAGACAGAGACTACCGCTGGATGACACCTGAAGTATGTATTAATATTTTGAGTGTAGATTTTATATAAAATGTTAACTTAATATTTATGCAGTTATACAACACATTGACATTGCACAAGGGGAGAAGAAACATTATAATAATAAAGTTCGATGTATGTATACAGCTTTGGAATAGTCTTGTGGGAATTAGTAACAAATTGTATGCCTTTTGAGGGTATGTCTAATTTGCAGGCTGATTTATATGTAGTATTGATTTGGTAGTGTAACTAACATTTTTCTTTTTCATTTTTTGTTACAGATTGGGTCGTCTGTGGCAATTGGATTTACATCATATGACATGATTAAAGGTTGGCTCAACATTCTCGCTGGACAAAGATAAAAAAACAGCTGCTGATGTATATATTTGCTATTACTTCCATTTGTGGAAATAGATTTTAATTAAAATCACATCCAAATATGATATTTGATTCTAACCACTTAGTTATGTAAGACAACGATTTGATATATTATGTGATTCTTGAATACATTGCATGGCTTTGTGTTTGTCTAATTGTACTATGAGCTAAAATTATGTGAACCCTTCGGTTTCCATGCATAAGGAAGGCCCTCAAACTGCAGAGTTATTCACCAAAAGCTTTTCTTTGTGCAAAAGTAAAATATTTTTTTGCTCAAACAACCTCTATACTTACAGAAGAATAAAAAATTAAGATCACTAACATTCATTTCAACCCAAATACATTTCACATATGCTGAAAAGCAAGAACAGAACAACTTTCAATCGATCTCAAAAAAGTTAGCATACAAAAACTGCATAAATATCAAAAAAAGATAGACTACAAAAATAATTATCAAAATATGTTTCTTTAGATAGTAAATAGATGGCCCTAACAAAACTCGATTATATAATGAAAATTCCACTCTTAATCATCCTCAGAAGTATACCCTTTAAGATTGCAAGCTTCCCCTTGTACTCTAGTAGTCCGGTTAAGTACTGATTGGTCGATACCCTGAGAGACGAGATACACAAATGATTCTATAGGCGGTAAATAGGAAAATGGAAAAAAGCAAGGCAAGAAATCTATTCCTTGAGACTCAATTCTGGAATGTATTTCTTCTACCGTCATAATACTGTCCTCCAATCCATTTTCTTTCACCTAATACCAATAGAATACACCACACTAACGGAGTTGTAGTAACCCAAGAATTAAAGAAGAATATATTATATATCATATCACAAAGGACAGATTGTACTTCTAATTCTAACTAATCTTGGATACTAAGCAAAAGAACTATACATGATTTTTGACCTTTGTCTATCCATTTGGCAAGACTAGTTAACCGAAACTCAGAATAAAAGCTTTATTATGGGTAATTATAACCTAGAATTCTAATCACCAAAAACTCCTATAACACGTGTGTATTTGTCTATTGAAGATTACATGTGGACTAATGGTGCTTTTTTATATTGCTTATTTAAACAAAGCATCCTCTTGAAATAATTTGCTCCCCAACTTTCAATTTGACTTTTCATCCTAAAAACGAGAGAATGTTAAAAAATTTATAAACAAAGAAATTAAAGAGTACCTATAAGTCAGAACCTGTTATTCCATCTAGTCTAGTGGGACTTGACCCAATTATTACCAAATTCTGAATTTATCAAGCTGCAATGCATTACCAAGAAAACAAGTTTAACTTTCAAAAGTACACTTTACCATACGTTAAATATATTATTTTGTGTGTTAACATGCCAACTCAACTAAAAGTTCAAACGGTTAAAATAAGGCGAAGAATAGGTTATAGGAGATTTATACTCCAATACTCATAGATGTTCAATAATGGAATCAACTAGTTCCATTAGGAATGAACATTCGATTTCGATAAATATACACAAGTAATAACATCCTTGTCTTTCAAATTATAAAATGAAAATCCTAATTGAAATACATGTTCTTATTGCATCCAAGAACCCAAATTAAGTTAAAAAATTGAATTATGTTTAACCTTATTATCACTTTTACAATTTTTCAGAATTAAGTAATTTAAATATTATTTATTATTCCCTTATTATGATCGTTGAATCTGTTTATATTTTCCTTGTTATTCTCAATGTTCAGATTTCTTTATCGTTATTACTAAATAGAAAACCTTTATATTGCATATCGGTTGTCCAAAGTCTAGTGGAAGCTGCATAAATTAAAAAACTCATATTTTCACTACATTTGCACAAAAATTTAATCACGTTGATACGATTTGTCAATATCCATTTACTGTTGGAGAGAGCAATTTGTCATTACGATATTCTTTTAAATTTTTTTGCAGTAAATATCCATTTGCTGTTGGAGTGAGCAATTTGTCTTGCAATTTTTTAATTGTTTTGCAATAAATATCTACTTTAATTTTAACTAGACCCGCGCTTGATTTGCTTCCTTCACCAAAGGTAATGTTTTATTTGACTCGAGAAATATATTGAAATGGCCTATATTGCAATTCTTGCATAATGTAGGGGCCTATATTGCAATCTTTGCATAGTACAGTGACCTAGATTGTAATTTTTGTATAGTATATAAGGACCTAGTTTTTGAATAATATAGGAATCTATAGTGCGATTAAGTCATTTTTAATTTTAAATGTAAGCTGTATCATTGCTAACAAACTCAGTAGCCACCATCTCCCTCGGCTTCAAATGGAACCTTTAAGATTTTTGCAAACTGATCATTTACTAAATACAAGGACTAATAGTGCAATTTTAATCTTTCTAATACATTTTTTTCTAATCTCAACGACCTTTACAAATTGCTAACACTGCTTCAGGATTAAAGGTACTATTTAATTTGCTCACTTACTCATATTCCAAGTTATTATTTAAACAGGTCCACTTATTTTTAGGAGTTTTAAGGAATATTAGACGAAGGTTCAATTCAAAGTCAAAGCATGTAGGAAATAGAAAAGAAACCTCTCTAATAAACCGGACCTGGTTTATGTTTAGGCTCGCGTGTTTTGATTCTTTTACGGTTTTGACATTTAGTTTGTTGCTTAGGTCTATTTCTATGTTTTGGTTTTTTTGGTTTTTTATATTAAGGTTGGTTTATTTCTATTGTACTCAACTATAATTTTGTAGTTGCACAACTACAAAAGTGTAGTTGTACTTGTACACTTTTGTAGTTATACAAATGCATTTTTGTAGTTGTGCAACTACATTTTTATAGTTGTATCGGTAACTACACTTTTTTATTTGTACCTACAACTACACTTTTGTACTTGCAGTTTTGGTACAGCTATTCGATGAAATCCGTCGGAGCTGGAAAATAGAAAAAGTAAAAAAATCAGAATAATTCGAAAAAATCACAGTGATATATTTTTATCCGAAAATTGTAAAAAGTAAAAAAAAAAACTCGTCGGAGTTGACCGCCTTTGACCACCGACCATCGCCGGAGTTGACTGGTGGCCGTCCCAAAATTAAAAAAAAAAGATATCGCCGTAGTTGACCGCTGAAGTTAACTG
The DNA here is from genome assembly GCA_029959085.1 of Nemophila menziesii. Classification (NCBI taxonomy): domain Eukaryota; kingdom Viridiplantae; phylum Streptophyta; class Magnoliopsida; order Boraginales; family Hydrophyllaceae; genus Nemophila; species Nemophila menziesii. Next base: position 1,300,111 of record JARWIR010000060.1, read on the forward strand.
TCCAGCAGTTATAGTGGTAATGACAAAATAAATAATTAATATATATTTATAATATGTTAATTATAATAAAATTAAAAGAAAAGGGTATTTTAGCAAAGAAAATAAGTAATGGCCTAGTAAGAATTAAAATCATCCTTAGCCTGATTTAAGAAGAAAGATTAGTTTCTAAGCTTAAAAACGGAATTATTCTTATAAAAAATTCCGTAGTATAAGGATTCAAAAAATTATCTAATTTTAGGAATAATTGAAAAATTACGAAAGTGAGAAAAATAGATTGAAGGTTATATTTTAGTGTTCAAAATATCAAAATCATGTATTGTTTTAGGGTTTTTTTTTTTAAAAAAAAAATACCTTAAAATCTTTGTATATATAAAGAATACCTTTTCTTTAATACTTTTATGGTGTAACATTATTGTTGGAGAACGATTATTGTATGTGGTGATGGCATTGGATATGTGTTCTTGTGGTAGAAAAGTGGCTGTTGGGAGAACGAGACTGTTACCGTGAATAGTAAATTTTAATTCTGTTTTTTATTTATATAATAAAAATGTTAAAATGAGGTGACAACTTTTCTCCTGTATCCTTAATAAATTTCACCATAAGTACTTTGGACATCATGGTGTATTATAGCTAGGGGTGACCAAAACCAAATCGAACTAAAAAAACGGAAAAACAAAAAACCGAAAACTAAATGGTCCGGTTTTTAATTTTTCAAACACCGAAACTTTTTGGTTCGGTTCGGTTTACTACGCAAAAACCGAATCAAAACAAACCGAACAAAAACCAAATCTACGAAGGGAAAAAATAAGGAATGTGTGAACATTTTTATAATAATTATGTGGGAGAAACTTTTGGTGAGAATTTATCATCTACATGAAATTTTAGTTTTACTATTCGAAGGTGCTATTAATGAGATTTTTTTTAAATCATTTAGAATTATAAGTACCCATTACTTGATTTATTTTATAAATCATGATTATATGAATTAGAAAGTAATAGATATAATTTTATAAATTTATGTAGTATTGCAAATTAAGATAAGTGATATTAGATTATAGTTTTTATTTAACTGATATATTAATAGCCCACATGGACACGTAATAGTAGCATAATTGTATTAGAATTTTAGTCTCCATTGGACAATGTATTTAAAGAAATGAGGTGAAAAATATTATTTACCAACCATCCTAATTCGAAGCGAACCAAACCGAACCGAAACGAGTTAATTCGGAACGAAAAACCGAATGTGGAACCAAATGCGAACCACCCGGTTTGGTTATTAAATTATAAAAAACCAAAATATTTGGTTCGAATTCAGTTTTGGCCAAAAAGCGAGACGAAGCGAACCATACTTACCCCCAATTACAACTTTGAAGTTACATTATAAGACCTTTTTATTTTAAGGAGAAGTGTGTTAAGTTATGGTGTATTATAGCTACTCAGGTGAATTAATGAATTCACGAGTTAAACAAAAACCAAGAGTTTTAAGCATCTTAACCAAGAACCTGCAATTTTAATTGTCATAGGCCTTTTAGAGATCAAAATTAATTGTATATTTAGGCGGTTTATATTTCATCTCATATTTATGAATTATATCTTGTGCAACGATGATGTTGTCATAGATTTATTTTCTACTTACATAATCAAACTGATTATTTTCCATAAGAGAGTTAAGGACCTTCTTCAATCAATCTAAAACAAGCTTTGATAGACTTATATATTGTATTAAAACACTGAATATGTCTAAATTTCTTGACATTTGAAGAAATACTAACTTTTGGTATGAGGATAATGTTGGTAGCATTTGCTTCTTTCAACGTACTTTCGAGTTCTAGTGTCTAATTTTTAGCATTGAAAAATCCACCCTTACTATATTCCAAGCCCTTTTGTACAAACCTAAAGTAAAACCATCAGGGCTTGGGGATTGTGTTTCATCTACAGAAAAATGAGCATGTTTAATTTCTTCATTAATGACTGGTTGATCTAGCATTTTAACCTCTTCATTTATTAATTTAACACAAAGTAATTCCGGAAGGATGTGCGTTGAGCAAATTTCTTGATTAATATCCTTTTCCAGGTAAATACTTGTAGAATTCAATGAACTCTTGTTTAATATGATCAAGTGTAGTGAGTACAATCCCATCTTCATAAATTAGTGTATTGTCTTTGCTTCTTACTAGCCTTCCTTTAATTAGTTTATATTAGTAAGTAAAGCTACAATCACTATCCTTAACCCACACAAGTCTAGTTTTTTGTTTCATAACCTTTTACTCAATATATATAGATTCTCAATTCTCTTAAGTACTATCTTTTCTTATGCTAAAACAAATTCATCACTACTTGAAGACCCCCCCCCCCCCCCCCCCCCCCCCCGATGGTATATGGAGCCTTTACACTAAGGATAGGATGGGATTTAAATCGACTAGGGCGATATATAGTCTTGATTTGATTAATAATGTTTTAGATTAGTATTGTTTGTGTAACATGATCCTCTAGGATCTCCGATGTAACAAAAAAAAAAAAAAAATTCATCACCCAATCCATTCATGATAGTATTTTATAACCTAGTATTTTAGCACTATTCTATTTTATAACCTAGTATTTTAGCAATAATATAATTTAATATTTGATTGATTCAATTGTTTTTCTTACTATTGGCTAGTCATCTTGTTTAATGAGATTCATTGTGTGGATCAAGTCTCATATGATCAGATAGGTAATATTTTTTAATATTTATTCAAAACTGAAATATGTAATGGCGTCCGCTTAATAAATGATTGAATAACTATCTTTATTTGAAAATATTAAAATAATTATATTTTTAACGTTTATTAAAATAAGCACCTGTTCGTACGGATTTTTAAAATAATTTAAAATAAATTTAAATTCCTAAAAATATTTTAGACTTTTGGAATCTTTTTTAGAAAAAACACTAGATATATAATTTTTTTTAAAATTAGTTAAAGTTATTTTAGATATCAAATATTTTTTACGAATATTTTAATTTAATTGAAAAGCATTTTTAACTCTAAAAAATCAATCCCAAACGGGCTCTAAGTCATTATATAAATTATTTTTTTGGACAGATCTATAACCTAAAACCTTGATTTACTCATCCTATGCCCATATTGTAAAAGCCTTCCATCATCAAGGTCGTCCTTGGTGCGCGGCCTTCGTTGGCTCTATGTCTAGCAGATTTTGCAAGTTGATCGCCTGTTATCCTTCTAGGCAAATGCACGTAAGAGATTGGACCACAATCATCGGCCATCTGATTAATACATCAGATGACTGCGTGAATCATCCAACTTGCTGCTGGCATCCTCCGCAGACCTTGAACAAGTTCAAGGTTATCAAGACAATTTGTATTCCTTTCATCTGGAAACTTCTGGCATCGTTTTGTTTCTCTCAATACCGCCATCGCTTCCCCTTCAAGTATGAAATCACATATAACTGTTTCCTTAGTCTTAATATTGCATCTAGTATCATTATGCACCTGTAAAAATACCAATTTTGTATCCTTATATAAATTAGTAAAAGATGTGTCTAATAGAAATGCAATGACATTTGTGTCTTCATGTGTCTGTGCCCCCACTAATATTTTGAGTGGGCATGATGTTCACTCTCTGTGGTGTTCTCCATATTTGTCCATATAGATCCTGCATAAGATTATTCGTTGTTTGTATAAGTTGGTCTACATCAATATTAGTATCTTCACGTACCGCTTTCATTTTGACCTTCCATACGTTTCATATGAGTTTCATATTATATAATCAGTGACTTTATATCTTTACCATCCCCTTTTTGTGTATGTCTATATAATATAAAGTATCCAAATTCCGATGTCCATAGCTTCATCTTGTTGCGTCCTAACTTATAAAGTCAGGTTTGCCCATATAGCTTGAGTTATCTTGCAACCTATGAGTAGGTGTTCAACTGTTTTCGTTTCTGTTTGACACAATAGGCACGTCTTTGAATTAAAACATCTTCATTTTTCTAGATTTTATTTCGTCGGTATCACGTTAATTCATGCTTTCCACATAATAATTCTAATCTTATTGAGTGTATTCGACTTCGACACCGTCTTCATTAACGTTGTCTTAATGCGTGATGTTGACTGAGGCTCGTTAAGCATATGCTCGTATGTAAGAACTTTATATCCTATTTTAGTAGCATACCGTCCATCTTTTGAGAATGGCCAAATGTATTAGTCTTCTTGATCTGTGTTTAATAACCTTAATTTTGTAATTTCCGGAATTAATGGCTGTGGAAACGTATCAGCTTGAATTTCAGTATCCCATCTTGTTTCCAAAATTGATCAACTGTCTCCCATCGGCACAGTTGTGGTTTCTCAATCTTCCATGACATATTAATTTATTAATCATTCCAAATATTAATAGTTTCCCCGTCCCCTATCTGATAAATTCCATGTTTTTTATTAAATCCATGCCTTCCATGATATTACTCCAACTCCAGGTCTTACTTTGAGGTAATTTAAATTTCATGAAATCAACGTCAGAGTAATAAATACCACCTTTTAATAATCTTATTGCTGGCTTTCCCGATTTGGACATGATCCTCCATGCTTGTGCAACTAATAATGATGTACTCATTCTTTTGAAATCCATGAATCCTAACCCTACCAATAATTTTCCTACCACCACCTTTTCCCATGCCACCCAATGTATCATATCTTGTTCTCCCAAACTCCACCAAAAATTCATTATTTCCGAAACCCATTTCATACCAAAAAATAGGATAAGAGAAATTTAACATCATATATACTAGTATTGTTTGTAAAACCGCTTTGATTAGCACTTTCTTTCCTCCATTTGAGAGTAACTTGGCCTTCCAGCCCTCATTTTTTAGAGAATAATTTTTTTTGCTATCCATACCAGGGACTTTACATTTGATCTTTTGTGACACATTATATATAATTGATTGTATATCATATTTATGTATTTTATAGGTTATGAAAGGTATACTTTGATTACTGAGGCAATGATTAGCTTACAAAATATTATTATAATTACAAATCTTAAATAAATTATTTTGTATAACTATAGTATATCACATACTAGGTAAATCCTGATCCTAAAGATACTCAAGAAAAAAAAATTTGTTCCATCGACGAGAATCGAACCTAGGTTCCTTAGTTGAAAGTCAAGGTTAAGTTAAGGTTAAGGTTAATTTTAAGGTTAAGGTTAAGTTCAAGGTTAAGGTTAAGGTTAAGGTTAAGGTTAAGGTTAAGGTTAAGGTTAAGGTTAAGGTTAAGGTTAAGGTTGAGGTTAAAGTTAAGGTGAAAGTCAACGTGAAGGTCAAGGTCAATGTCAAGTTTAAGGTTAAGTTCAAGGTTAAGGTTAAGTTTAAGGTTAAGGTTGAGGTTTGAGTTAAGGTTTGAGTTAAGGTTAAGGATTAAGTTAAGGTTAAGGTTAATTGTAAGTTTTAGATTAAAGTTAATTTTAAGGTTAAAGTTAAGTTTAAGGTTAAAGGGTCAAGGTTATTTTGTAATATATTAATACATATCCAAACAATTTTTAATTTATGATTCATGATTTTGAGTTTCTTGTACATATTTTTTTTATGCTTAGAATACATTTATTATATTTAGCTTGCATGCATTTTTTTAAATATATTAGTTCATGTTTAAAAGTATAAGGTTCAAACTTCATGATTCGTGGTTTAAAATTCAACGTTCATGGTTCATGGAAAAAGGAAAAAGTTTGTTTCATTTTCGGGAATCGAACCCCGGTCCCCTAGATGAGCACTTGAAAAAAGTTTTGTTAATTGATGGGGATCAAACCCAGGTTTCCCGGTGAAAGTTAGATATCAAAATCATTGAGACAAAAATTAGAGGATTACTATTAGCGTGGTTCGAACACGGAACTTTTAAACATGTAATGGAGTGGGATAAGGGACTATTAAGTATTTTATAATTAGTAAAAATACTATTAATGCAATTAATGCGAATGAGTGAATGTAGGGGTAACAAAAATTATACTCGTCTTTTATGTAGAAGATCTGAACCATTTAAAAAAGTTTGTTTTATTATATGAGTAATAATATTTGTCACCCTTTTTGTATCACCCTTTTATCACCTCCTAGGTGTATGCCTACATGTACCAATGAATTAATTTCTCTATCCTATTTAATTTTTCTCTAATTTCTCTATCCTATTTAATTTTTCTCTATCTGCTATTCAAGGAAATTAAAACATATATATAGAAGGGTGATAAAAGGGTGACATGAAAATGGGTGACATATATCATTACTCTTATTATATACATTGATTTTTATGTCACAATATATGAAAGGAAAGTTATATATAAAGAAATAATATTTTATATTTTTATATAAATTATATTTTATGTCACAATATATTAAAGGAAATATATATATAGAAATAATATTTTGTCCAATTTTAGATAATTTTTTTATGTCACATATGAAAGGAAAGAAATATAGAGAATTATTTTATAATTTTAAAAAATTAGGCAAGAAGAATAATGAATTTGTAGAAAAGGAAAGATATATAGAGAAATAATATATTATTGAATTTTTAGTTAAATATTATTATTTTATGTCACAACGTATGAAAGGTTGGAAATATAGAGAGATAATATTTTATAATTTTTGAGAATTTAAAATTTAAGGTAAAAAATTAGTGAATATATATGGAAAGATTTTATTTTATAAGTGAAAAATTAAGTTTTTTTTATTTGTCAAAAATAATTAATACCAGTTTACGAAGAAGTGAATTAAGGGCCTTATGCGATCCTGACCGTCTTTTATGTAAAAAATTTAGACAGTTTAAAATATTTGTTTTATAGAGAAATAATATTTTGTTAAATGTTAGTTAAATATTATTTTGTTATGTCACAATATATGAAAAGAAAAATATATAGAAAAATGATATTTATAATTTTGAAAAAAATAAAATTTAAGGTAAAAATATTAATGAATATATGTATGGGAAGATTTTTTTATAAGAGATAATTAATTTTTTTTTATTAGGAAAAAATAATTGATGTCATTAATATGATGGACCGAATTAATGATCCTTACACGATGTCTACCGTCTTTTACATATAAAATATAAATCATATAATAAAGTCTGTTTTAATATACAAATTATTTTTTATATTATCATATATGAAAGAAAAGATATATAGAGAAATATATTTTGTTGAATTTTATTTAAATATTATTTTTATGTCACGATATATAATTTTTAAGGCAAAAGTCACAATAAATAGAAAAAAAGAAATATAGAAAAATAATATTTTATAATTCAAAAAAAATCTAAATATATTTAAAAAAAATTAGTGAATATATAAGAAGGGATAATTCCTAATTAATTACGAATCCTCAAATTACATTTCCCAAAAAAAAGAAAGATCCTTCATAATTACTCATAGTTTAAAGGATTAAGTCCCAATTAAACACTTTATCATGTTTAGATTCCATTATTACCTTTAATGTCATTTTATTTTTTTATTTTTATTATATAATATTTATAATATATTATTTTTATCTTATTTTTTTTATTATAAAATCCGGCCACCGACACTGACAACCACCACCACCACCACCACCTCATGCATTTACCACTAGCCACCACCATCTCATAAATTCTACACCGACCACCACCACCCTTTACTACCCCCACCACTTCCACCACCAACCACCCTCCACCTCCCACCCCAACACCCCTAAAACCATTCCCACCATCACCATCCCCACCCCACCCACCTACCACCATCACCACCATTATTCTCCGCCGACCACCACCTTCACCTATAACCACCACATACTAGTTCCGTCACCACCAAATAAATCCATCACACGCGTGCGCTCGTGAAATTTTTTAAAAAAAAATTGTTAACTAATTCTTAAAAAATCGTAAAAATAAAATTTTTGCATTTTTAGACGAGACAAATTAATATTTACGTCTATGAATTTTTTTTGATTATATTTGAATTTATTTATTTATTTTTTATTTTTTTATTTCGATAATCCATTTTATGTGTTGCTATAACACACAAAAACAGATTTTCCAAATTCCAAAACGCGCGTCCGTGAACTTTTTTTTATAAAAAATCATAATTAAATCCAAAAAAATCAGAAAAATTTAAAAAATTTATTTTTTGACGGGGCAAGTTTATATCTACATAAGCGATTTTTTTTAAAAACTTTTTTAATTTTTTTTAATTTTTAACTTCCGATTTTCAGTTTTATTTGTTCCCACAATACACAAACATATGTTTATGTATTTTTGTAACACACAAAACCATATAATCAATCTAAAATATTTCATTCTTTAACAAAATCATTTTTCCCTTATTAATTGCATATACCCTATTTTTACTTGTTTTTTACTATCTTGATGTATTATTGTGTTGTACAACCTCTATTTGTTATTTGTGTGTTATTTGTTCCTACAATACACAAACATATGTGTGTTATTTGTTACTATCTAATACACAAAACAATTATATGTGTATTACAGCAACACACAAAATCATGTATTCTCTTTTAGTCATGTCCTTTTCAGTATGTGATTTTGTGTATCACATGAACACATGAACACATGAACATACAAACTGATCGGTTTGACTGAAAAAGAAAAAATGAACTTGTGGTGGTGGTGGTTGAGGGATGGGTGGTGGTGATGGTGGTGAAGAAAATAAATAAATAAATATTATATAATAAATGGTGAAGATAGTAAGAATTGAATGATATATATATATATATATATATAATTAACGTAATAATTAATAGGCTTATAGGTATTTTTGTAATCTTTTGTTATTAATTAGGAATTAACTTGAAGTTGTAGTTAGTTGAGAATAATTTCACTCTTTGTGTAATTAATTGGGCGTTGCCCCATATAAGAAAAAAAAGATATACAGAGAAATAATGTATAGAGAAATAATATTTTGTTGAATATTAATTAAATATTATTTTGGGTGTCACAATATACGAAAGAAAAAAAATATATTATAATTTTGAATAGACTATATTTTATATCATAATATATGAAAAGAAAGATATATAGAGAAATAATAATTTTCAAATCTTATTTTAATATTATTTTGATGTCACAATATATGAAAAAAAAGAAATATATAAAAATAGTACTTCATAATTTAAAAAGAGAATTAGATTAGGTAAAGAAACAATATTTTGCTGAATTTTAGTTAAATATTATTTTTATGTCACAATATAAAGAAATAAATATAGATAAATAATATTTTAAATCTGAATCTTGTAAATTTTTTTGTTTTATTATATAGATATGTATTTTATCGATTTATAAAAGGTATATATTCGATTAATATCCTACTATTATAATTAAAATAAATAAATAAATAAATAATTATATATGTTTGAACATCTATTAATACTGATATATAATTCACTTATAATGTGTGAGATTTGCGATCACTTCAAAGGTTTAAGGGTATAATTTCTCTACTTTTGCTCTCCTACTAAAGTGTCACAATGATACATGGATATCGTAATGCTATTATAATTGTAGCATGTGTAATTGCTCTTGCTTTTATTTCTTGTGCTGTCGGAAGGATATGCAACCAAAAAGACAGCAAGCAGGAGTCAAGCAACCAAAAAGACAGCAAGCAGGAGTCAAGCAACCAAAAAGACAGCAAGCAGGAGTCAAGCCAAACGACAGGTGAAGTTTGAGGATGATAATTCATATCGACTTCAACCGATTTCAAGATTGAAATATTAAGTGATTGAACCGATCATTTTGATAAATTCCTTTATATATATGTAACATTTAAACCTTAGTTTAATCTTTTGTCTCTTGATTATAATGTTTTAGTGAGTCTAACAAAATAATGTATTATCGCTTATAATTTCATAATACTATTTTCATTGTCACTAATTATAGATAGACTAATGCCATAGTATACCTACACAAAGAATACTTTGTCGTTCATAATAAGGGAGAGCAAGACTTTTCAGGAACCCGGTCCAATATTCTGGGCAATTATTTTTGATAAATTGGATATTTTTACTTTTAAGCTAAAAATAACTTGGTTCATACAGTACCACATGGGTCCAACCCGATAGGCCTGTATAATGCAAAATAAAACTATATAAAAGGTAATAAAAATTTTGAAACTCACTTTCATTTTACACTCTTCTCTCGTACACTTTTCTTTTCTCTCCCATGCCTCTCTTTCTGACTTGAGAACCCTAAGTCATAACTCATAACCCTAACACCTTATGCAATCTAATCAAATCAGTTTCCATAACTTCATCTATCTAATTCTTCTATCTTTACTTCTCTCCTCAGTCGATTTACAGAGGTTTTTACAAATCATGTTTAGAATATAATACTTTCGGATTCAGTAGATAATTTCGAAGGTATTCAATACATGCATGCCTAAACCTGACAGAATAGGCATTTATGTGGTATGTGGTAGCCATTTATGATTATTTCACTTGATGTGTAGCTAGATTTTCACAGATTTTTGATGTAATTCTGGGTATATATGGGTTTTTTTGGGTCATGGAGTTATATCACATGTTACTAAAAGGTATTTCATCTCTTATCCATCTTTTCATATATAAATTATTTTTGTTAATTTATTTTAACTAGATCTAATATTATATTGTTATATATTTTTCATTACTAATATTAAATTGTTCACTGGTTTCTCGCTAGAAGCTTTCATAAATCATATGTATTGTGTATAAGTGAGTAATTTTATCATTCTGGAATTTTTAAATAAGCATGTTTTAGGTTAAACAAAGAACTTTTTGATTATTTCATCAGTTAACGGTGTAAAAAATTGCATTTAATTGGGTTTGTTAAATTTATTTTTATGAATATTGACTATAAAATTATGTTAATTGACTATATGGGTAATAAAATAATTAAAAAGTTGCATAAAAGGTCATGAAGGATTCAATTTTGGGACTTTGGTGTTAAGGATGTTTCTATAAACTTGAAGTTCTATGTTATTATGCTAAGGATGTTTCTTTGATACATGTTGAGAAGAAAATCACATGGTTGCAGGGTATTTTACTCTTACCGGTATTATTATATTACTTGCTATTGAAATTTCATTTATTCTAATCCGATCCTCATTAGGGTTGGGGATGTGCATATGATATAAATTAAGGTTGGTAATTTCATTACATATTATAGTTAATGTCATTTACTTTATACGTGTACTTTCTTATTCTAATTCTACTCTTTGTGAACTATGTCTTAGGGGATTATGACTTAACCTTGGCTCAAAGCGTTGGATAAATTATAATCAGAAAGTATGTTAATAACCGGTTAGAACCCCCTCGTTATAATTGTGTTTATACCATGTATTTGGTAGCCATTAGTGTATTGCCTACTTGTTTGAAACACAACATGTTTCTAAAGGTATAGTTGGTTTTCCAAGACCCCTGATATCTAAGGTCGATGAAAGTGCATTACACGAGGCCAATAGTGATAAAATAGCATAAAAATCTATATTTTTCCGGCCTATGGTGAAATAAAACATTCCGAGGCCTAAAAATATACATATTTTAAACCAAAATTGTGCAGAATTCTGTAAGTTATAGATTATCCAGGAAATATTAACGCAAAATCGACTCAACATCTCAACATGAACCACAACAAGTTATGAAGACCTGTAATAATTTTTCCAGTGATCTTGTAATAAATTGTTGATGAACTTAATATTTTTTGGATAAATTAGAATATTTTGTAGTTTAACTTGGAATATTTTGAGAAAAAACTTGTAATATGTTGTGATAAGCATGTCTTGGAAGGAGTAATTAACTTTTAATATGTAAATTATATTGTTTTGGTTCGATTATGTATTCTTTACATTTTGTTCTTAGTAAAAGAAATTCCAAGTTATTAATTAAATTACCCTTGCGTAAATCCAAGGTTAACCTGTGTATGGGTAACCCGAGGTTATGGTAAATTTTTAATTTACCCTTACCCTTGACAAAATTTAGACCCGTCTATTTTACCCTAGACCTTAACCCAGAGTAAAACAGATCTGTGCTCACCCCTAGTTTATGACAAGAATCCATGCATCTTTGAAGTTTGAATAACATAGTTAATATTATTATTGTTGTTGTTGTTGTTGTTGTTGTTGTTGTTGTTGTTGTTGTTGAATTCAGTAATCATCTAATCAATTTAAAGATTTGTGTTTTTTTGACAATTTTGCCATCTTGTCATGACTTCACAACTATATAATAAATTGTAATAAAAATGCAATAATTTCTAATTACTAATGAAAAATACAAATATGGTCCAAAACCAAATAATGTATATTAATTCAAAATAATATCCTAAAAAATATAAAAATAAGTGAAAAGACAAAGCTCCTCCAATTACTTAAATACCTTTTTTTTTACTCGACAGACCATTTTTTATTTATTAGTTCAATTATAACGTGTCTTTCAAAGAAGAGTCTCAAAACTAGAATAGAAAATTACAAACAAAGGGAATGCAAAATTTAATCTAATGAAATTACATGATCACTCCTTACAAACATATATCAACTTCCAAGCATCTGATACTTTGCCTATATTGTTTTATAGGGTAAATATTTTACAATTAGTTAACTTTGTGGAGATAAGAAACTGAATAATACGCATAATCTTAAATTTTATTGTTGCATTTACCATTGTAGACATGAGCATTTCTATTGCTCTGTAAACAAATTCATTGAACCATCCTCCATATACAAAATCATTTCATTGGACTATTAGTTTCTGAAAGAATGAATTCCATCATTTCATCCCATCTTTTCACATCTAAAGTTTTCCTACCACACTTTTCAACACATTCTATGATAATAGTGAAGGAGAAATTAATGAAGATGTGGTCTCTGTCTTAAATAGAGTTGTGATAAAGGTCACAAAGAGCATTGGACTAAAGTCCCCATTCAAGCATATGGTCCTTAGTTGGTAGCCTGTTCAGACTTTCCAACCAAGTGCAAAAACTATTCAAGCTTATGGTCCTTAATTAGTAGTCTATTTAGACTTTCCAACCAAGTGCAAAAACTATTCAAACTTATGGTCCTTAGTTAGTAGTCTATTTAGACTTCCCAACCAAGTGCAAAAACTACACCTAGAAATATTTAATTTGTGCCAAACAATTCTATTGCATTCAAGTATATGCCCTAGCACTTTTACTTTTCTCATAGTCTTATTGAAGGAAAACTTATTAATCACACTTTCAGTCCATCTGATTCTGCCAGCACCATCACTTAGACTTGGAGATAACTTGTCAGATTAACCTTTAAGAATTGCTGGAAAGTGTTATCTACCCCTGATCAAGCAGTTTTGAACAGTTTTGATTATCCATATCCTCTTAGTCTGCATTGGCCTCTTCAGCATTGTGTTTACATTCTTCCTCTCAATCCTGTAATTCAAGTGAGTAACAACTTCTCTGACAAGTTCGATTAACAACTTGTCAAGTGAGTAAATATATCCCTGCTACCCCTAAAGAATGAAAGGTAAATATATCCCTGCTACCCCTGTAATTCAAGTGAGTAACAACTTCTCTGCTACTAAAAGAGGTAATTTGATGAGTGGGAGCGTGGATAAAGGCATTTCTAGCAGGAAGGAAGATGGTTTATGCAGTGAGTGTAATGTGTTTGATGAAAGTCCTGAGAGAAGGATAGTAGATAAAACACAGGAACTAATGAATGAAACCTTACTTAGCTCCAGTGAAAGCATCCAAGCTACTCAAATCATTGATTGTACAATGGTTGAGGGGATGAGCGGCCAAGATGGGGCCCTAATTGAGGGTGAGGCTCCTAACACTCTTGAGAATAGCTTGAGTGTGAGTCACAAGGAGGATTACTCCATTTTAGGTGCAGGAATTGGGATAATTTCTCCACATAGTGAAAGTACCCTCTTGGGAGTAGCACAAGGTCAAAGTGTTGAGGAAGAGGATTAATCTGAGGTAGAAATTATTGAGGAAAATAGTGGGAAGCAAGGTAAATGGACAGAATTATTCAAGAAAAGTGATCAAGAATTGAAGCTAAAATACTTTGCTCCTAGTCAAGTAGAAGATGAGCTCATGGTTAAACCACCTAGAGAAATAGTGAAGAGTGGAATTGAGGAGTGGGATAATTGCTTAGTTGGACAATTCTTTGGAGAAGCTCTTGAATATCACATGGTTAGAAGCATGGTTAATGCTCAATGGAGAAATCGTGGTAAAGTTGAGATCAAGTCTACTGATATGGAAGTGTTTCTATTCAAATTCCAAGGTGAGCAAGAATGTAATAACATATTAGAGCAAGTTTGGCATGTTAATGGTAGGATTATGATATTGAGAAAGTGGGAACCTAACATAAAGTTTGATAAGCTTGATTTGACTAAGGTTCCACTATGAGTTAAGTTGAGAAAGGTACCATTACAATTGTGGACAAATGATGGGTTAAGCTATATAAGTAGTGCTTTGGGTCTCCCTATCCAAATGGACCCTATTACTAAGACAAAAAATAGGCTAAGCTTTGCTAGAGTATGTGTGTAAGTTGATATGACAAAGGATCTTGTTAAAAGGGTGAAGGTTGATCTTGAGGAGGATGGGATTCATGTGGTGGAGGCTTACTATGAGTGGTTACATCCAAGATGTTCTAATTGCAAGGCTTTAGGGAATAAGGAGACTAATTGTAGCCAAGGAAGGAAAAAACCTATCAAGGAGAGACCTAGACCAAACCAAACCTATAACCAACCTATACCAAACCACGTAAACCACCAACCTAAACCAAACCAAGCTAATCACCAACCAAACCAATACAAATTTCAAAAGAGGGTTGAAGAATGGAGGGTAGTGCAAAGAAAGCAAAAGGAGAAGAAGGATGATGAATTTCAAATTCCTAACACCAAAAACACAACCACACCTCCACCTCAAAATGTGGGAAGAAGTAGTGCAAAGGGGAAAGAAATAACCCCTAGTACATCTAGAGAAAGTGCTTACAATTCTAATATTTTTGTAGGGGAGTTAAGTAACTCCTTTTGTGCTTTAAATATGGCTAATGAAAACCTTGAAGAGGCTTTGAATAGGTTTGTGGGAAGTACCCATAGTGAAGGAGAACCTCCTGATTTAAATGATAATTAGCTCTTGGAATGTAAGAGGTTTGAATCAAAGCATCAAACAAAAAGAAGTTATTCATGTTATACAAGATAAAAAAGTTGATCTAGTTGGTTTATTGGAGACTAAATGACTCTACAAAGCTACAATAAGTTTCACAACACTTATTTGAGCAATTGGGGTACTATAACTAATCATGATAAGTATGAAAAGGGAAGAATATGTGTAAAGTGGAATAAGAATGTCTTGGATGTAAAGTTTCTTAATTCAACTAGCCAAGCCATCTTCCTTGAGGTACGTGATATATATAATAAGAAAACATTTAATTGTGTGATGGTATATGTAGAAAATGATGATTATAAAAGGGTGCTTCTTTGGGAAACACTTAGTGAATGGATGGTTATTAATGGAGACTCTCCTTGTATTTGGTGTAGGGATTATAATGAAATTACTAAAGTTGATGAAAGAATGGGTTGCACTAGCCTTCATAAGAGTTCTCATGAATTTGTGGATTGTATTAATGATAATGGGATGGTTGAACATCCTAGACAAGGGTGTTATTACACTTGGACTAATAGAAGAATAGAAGGGTTTATATCTAGTAAAATTGATAATTTTTTTTATAAATGATGCTTGGTTCACTTGTTTCAAGTCTCATTTGATGATTGAAGCTCCTGGAATTTCAGATCACTCTAATCTTATCCTCAAAATTCAGGGGAGTTCAAATACTAAACCTTCATCTTTTAAATTTTTAAATGTTTGGATTGATCATGATGAGTTTCTGCCTTTGATTGAAAAGGTGTGGAAATATGAAGTTAAATGGAGTATGATGTATAAAGTGGTGAATAAATTGAAGGAAGTAAAGAAAGCTTTGAAGATCTTCAATAGAAAATATGTTCATCACTCTACTAATGAAATCATGGAGCTTAAAGAGGAGCTTGAGAAGGTACAAACAAAGCTTACGAATGGTGATCAATCTATGCTCATCATTGAGAAGGAGCTAAAAGATAAACTTATGCATCTTCTTAATATTCAAGAGGAGATCTTAAAGCAAAAATCTGGAATTACTTGGGCTCAAAAGGGTGATTGTAGCACTACTCTTTATCATAAGAGAATCAAGGCAAGAATCACTCAAAACCGAGTTGCCTCTATTTTGACTGAAAATGGTGATATTGTTGTTGAAGATGAGGCTATTCATGATGAATTTATCAAGTACTACACTAGCTTAATTGGTACTAAGGATGTTTATGAAGAAAGTGTTAGCTCTAGTTGTTTAAACAAGCTTGTTGATAAAGCTATCACTAAGGAAGAAGCAAAAAAAAATGGTGAAAGACATTACTAGTAAGAAGATTAAAGAAGCTATTTTCTCTATTGATATCTCAAAAGCTCCTGGCCCAGATGGTTTTAATAGTGTTATCTTCAACGCTACTTGGAATATTATTGGGGAGGATGTTTGTAATGCTATAAAGGAAACTTTTAAGAATAGACAAATCTTGAAGCAAATTAATGCTACTAATCTTGTTCTTATTCCAAGGTTAAAAACCCCACTTCAGTGAAAAGTTTCAGGCCCATTGCTTGTTGTAATATCCTCTATAAAGCTATATCTAAAATCATTGCTAATAGGATGAAGAAAAGCCTTGAGGAGCTTATATCTAAAAATCAAGCTGCTTTTGTGGGAGGAAGAAGTACTTTTGATAATATATTGGTTGCTCAAAGTGTAGTGGCAGGTTATGATAGGAAGGACTTGAGTCCAAGGTGTACTTTAAATATTGATCTTCAAAAGGCTTTTGATACAATTAATTGGAGGTACCTCTTCCAACTACTTCAAATAATGGGATTTAATAAAAAGCTTATATCTTGGGTCAAGATGTGTATTTCAACACCTATGTTATCTTTGTGCATTAATGGAAGTGTGTGTGGTTATTTCAAAGGAGAAAGAGGATTAAGATAAGGTGGTCCTTTATCTCCTTATCTATTTTTTATATGTATGCAAGGTTTCTCTTCTATTCTTGAGAAAGTGGAAAATAATAAAGCTTTTACTTATCACACCTAATTGTGCTAGAATGGATCTGAACCACCTTATATTTGCCGATGATTTTTTAGTTTTCTTTAATGGTGATAAAGTCTCGGCTATGAGACTTAAACAAGGCCTTGATCTTCTCTCTAGACTTTCTGACCTTAAAATAAGTCCTGAAAAGAGTGAGCTATATATGGGAGGTTGTAACAAAGACATTCATGATGATTTGAGTAGTATTCTCAATGTTAAGAAGGGTAAACTTCCTGTTAGATATCTTGGGGCTCCTTTAACTATAAAAGGCCCTAATAGCTTAATGTGTGATACCCTTATTAATAATATAGTTGGAAGTGTTGAAGGGTGGATGCATAAATTTCTTACATTTGCAGGAAGACTTCATTTAATCAAGAGTGTTTTGCAAAGTAAAGCTAGATATTGGTGTAATGTAATGATCCTTCCAATGGGAGTTATTCATGAGATAGAATCACTCTTGAGTAGGTTTCTTTGGAAGGGTAATACTAATGATTTTCATGGTGCTAAAGTGGCTTGGAAAGAATTATGTCAAAGTAAAGAAAATGGAGGGCTAGGCATACCTAATCTTCTCCAAATTAATCAAGTTGCTATTCTTAAAGCTTTTTGGAGAATGTATGTCTATAAAGATAATATTTGGTCTCAATGGGTCTACTCAAATTGGCTAAGGAACAAGAGTATATGGAGCATTAAATATGATAATAACCTTCCTTGGACATGGAGAGTTATGCTAAATGTGAGGTACCTTGCTTTTAAATATATTATACATGATGTTGGAAATGGAAAGAGAACCTATATGTTAGATGATAGATGGATAAAAGGAAAGTGTGTAGGTGATATTTGTGAACAAAAGGATGCTATTTCTTTGTGTAATTACAATATTAACAAAAAGGTGATGGACTATGATGTAGGGAAGAGGTGGAGATTTCCACCTAGGCTTAACAAGGTGTATGAGGTGGTAAAAGATATGGTGCTTAATGAAGAGCATGACACTATAATATGGGGATATAAAGACTTTAGGACCTCGGATGTTATGTATGACCTAAGGGGTCCTAATGAGAAAACAAAATGGTATAGTGTGGTGTGGCATTAATGGAGTATGCCAAAGCACAAGTTTTGTGCTTGGTTAATTTGTAAGGATAGATTAAGCACTAAAGATAGCTTAGCAAGTGGGGAATGGAAGTGGACAAGATGTGCTACCTTTGCTTTGAAGAACATGAATCTAGGTATCACTTATTTGTGAATTGAAAATTCACTACTTTGGCTTGGAAGGAGATTTGTGCTCTTCATAATTGGCACAACTCGGGTAATACTTGGGAAGAAAGGCTTGGTTTTATGCTGTTTGATGGTATAACCTTCAAATATACCATATCAAACATTACTTTTCTTAGCTTTCTTTATTGTATTTGGGATGTGAGGAATAAAAAAGAGTTTAAGAAGATGCATCTAAATATGATGATATTGTGAAAATAGTTGTGAAAGATGTTCAATACACACTTTGGAATAGAAAGTTATTTAAAAGGAGTGTTGAGAATATGAGATTGATGGAAAGATGGAAGCTACATGGAGTACTCAAGGGAGGAGAGCAAGAAGATCAAGGAAGATAGCTTCGAGCTGGGACCTAGTATAAGACTTTAGCAATTGTTGTATATGGTTTAATTTCCTAGCAATAGTTGTATAGGGTGCTTCTACTTTGATTTATTTTTCTAGCAATGGTTGTATAGGTTGTTTTGCAAGTTGATAGGTTTACTTTCTAGTAAATGTTGTATAGGGTTTGTTTTCCTAGCCATGCTTGTTTTTTAGTCAAAAACAAGTAGGGGTTTGATTTATACTCACTAGATTCAAATAAAAATAAAAAATGTGTGTATTTTGCCGTATTTTCAAAATTCTCAAATTGGAAGATATGTATATGTTGACACCACTGCATTTTCTAGAGTTATGAGATCTATGTGCTTATATTAAAAACTCGACGATATACGATTGACACATTTCAATTCCTTAATATATTGATTATATCTTTGTTTTTTAAAGTATTGTATGAATGTTTTATATATTATACATATAATTTATGATACATTTGTATTTGATAACCTGGGAATTTTATTAGATTTATGTATACTATGTCTATTATTTGTGTTGCTTTCATATTCAATAGGTATAATAACCTTAACTTTGTTGATGTTCATGCTTATACTAACGTGTTTCCTTCAATTCTTGGCTAAAATATAAGTTTCATTGCATATTAAGCATGATTTATGAATTCTTTGCTGGAAAAATTAAATTATATAATAATAATTATTTTCTAATAAATGTAATTATATATCAATAGTTAAAAAAAATATGTTGATAAAGATCGATAGTTGGTTTAGTGGTTAGACTACTCCGTAGAGACTAAGAGGTTCTAGGATTGAATCTTATTGGAATCAAAATAATTCCAAACCCAAAGTGACTCTCATCTGTATTAAAAAAAAATGTTGATATGCACAATTTACAATTAAATTATAAAATAATATCAACTTTCTATTTAAATTAATAATTAAAAAAGTAGATTAATAAAGAAAGATAGTAAAATATTCTTTAATTTATGATTTAAATGAAATTCTTTTAGATGTCAAGATTTAGAAATTAGCATCCTTTATTATAATTTAATTAGGAATTATTCCTTAAAAATTCCATTTTATTTTATATATATTTATATTTGAGTAATGATATATACCACCAACAATCATATCATTTAACATACCATCCATGACGTGGTGTTATTTGAGTGGAAGTAAATCATTTATTTCCTCGATTTGATTGACGATTTATTTCTACTCAAATCACGTCACATCATGAGTGATATATTGGGTGGTATGAATTTAAGCGGTATATGTCATTACTTTTTATATTTTATCGAGTTATGAAAGGTATATCTTATTTTATGAGTAATGATATTTATTACGCCTTTTTGGCTCACCCATTATGTATCACCTTATGTGTTATTAAATCAAAAATAAAAAAAAAGTAATTAGGAAAGAGAAACACTCTGATTGGTGTTTGAAATCTCCACGTAGGAGGTGATATAGGGTTTAACCAAAAAGGGGTGATAAATATCATTACTCTCTTATGATATTTATCACCCCTTTTTGGCTCACCCTTGTATCACACCTTATGTGTCACCTTATGTGGCATTAAATCAAAAAGAAAGAAAAAAG
Organism: Nemophila menziesii; assembly: GCA_029959085.1. Taxonomy (NCBI): domain Eukaryota; kingdom Viridiplantae; phylum Streptophyta; class Magnoliopsida; order Boraginales; family Hydrophyllaceae; genus Nemophila; species Nemophila menziesii. The sequence goes on from JARWIR010000060.1 coordinate 1,320,437, forward strand.
TAATTAGGAAAGAGAAACACTCTAATTAGTGTTTAAAACCTCCATGTAGGAGGTGATATAAGGATTAACCAAAAAGGGGTGATAAATATTATTACTCTCTTATGAGTAATGATATTTATCACCCCTTTTAGGCTCACTCTTGTATCACCCCTTATGTGTCACCTTATGTGGTATTAAATCAAAAATAAAGAAAAAAGTAATTACGAAAGAGAATCACTCTGATTGGTGTATAAAACCTCCACGTAGAAGGTGATATAAGGATTAACCAAAAAGGGGTGATAAATATCATTACTCTCTTATGAATAATGATATTTATCAGCCCTTTTTGGCTCACCCTTGTATCACCCCTTATGTGTCACCTTATGCGGCATTAAATAAAAAAGAAAGAAAAAAATAATCAGGAAAGAAAAACACTCTGATTGGTGTTTAAAACCTCCACGTAGGAGGTGATATAAGGATTAACCAAAACTAGGTGATAAATATCATTACTCTCTTATGAGTAATGATATTTATCACCCCTTTTTGGCCCACTCTTGTATCACCCCTTATGTGTCACCTTATGTGTCATTAAATCAAAAAGAAAGAAAAAAGTAATTAGGAAAAAGAAATACTCTGATTGTTGTTTAAAACCTCCACGTAGGAGGTGATATAAGGATTAACCAAAAAGGGGTGATAAATATCATTACTCTCTTATGAGTCACACTTGTATCACCCTTTATGTGTCACCTTATGTAGCATTAAATAAAAAAGAAAGAAAAAAGTAATTAGGAAAGAGAAACACTATGATTGGTGTTTAAAACCTCCACGTAGGAGTTGATATAAGGATTAACCAAAAAGGGGTGATAAATATCATTACTCATCTTAAATATAATTAAAAGGATTAACCCGCCAGATACTATTATAACTAAAAATCTTAAATAAAATATTTTATATATTTTAGAACATCTATTACTACTGAAATATAATTCACTTATAATAGGTGAAATTCCGATCTTTATACTTTAAAGGTTTAAGGCTATAATTTCTCTACTTTTTCTCTCATACTACTAAAGTGTCACTATGATACAAGGATATCATAATGCTTTCATAATTTTAGCATGTGTAGTTGCTATCGCTTTTATTTCTTGTGTTATCGGAAGGATATGTAACCCAAAAGAAAGCAAGTAGGACTCAAGCCAAATTGAGAATAATGATGATCATCATATCAATTTCAAGATCGAAATATGAAGTGTTTGATATTTATGTTAACATTTAAATTTCAGTTTAATATTTTTTCTCTTGATTATAATATTTTTTGAGTTGAACAATTCAATGTACTATTGATGTCTCCTCATTTGTGATAGTAAAATCTATCTCTGAGACATCATTTTAGGCGTATTTATTAGTTTATAGGTCGAATTTAGCTTAATTTAGTGCACTTTCCTATTTTGAGTCTTGATTTAGCAACATAATATTTTTAAAGCATATTGGGTTTAATTGTTTATCTAGTGTGAAGCTTTAAAGATAATTATGGAGATTAATTAGAGTCCAAGTCAAAGACTACAAGATATGGAAAGAGATAAGCATGGTAATTGGAGATAAAGGAACAAAAGCTAAAATCATGGAAAAGAAAAAGCTGCCTAAATCTGAATTTCTGCAGTTACGCCTAAAGAAGTGGTGATAACTCCAAAACCAAGCCGATTTTCGAAGATTCCTTTCATAGAGACGTAGATAATTCTGTGACTATTCTTTTGGTATATTGTGGAGCGAAAACCGACCAATAACGAAGAAGATATGCTCAAAACAGTTCAGCAGTAATTATCTTTATTTCCATACGAATTTGAGTTGGGCTTGGAGTCCATTACTTAACCTCTCCTTCAAGAAACGAATTAGGTCAACCTATACACTATAAATACAGCCTCTTAACACTCTTAAATCATCCTTGGTGAAACCTTAAACCAAGAGGAAGCTTACAACACAAGAAGGAAGTCTGGAAGGAGCTATTGATCACAATGTCTTCTTCTACCTCTGAATTTGTAATTTCTTTCTTTTCTTTCATGAACTAAATTTCTTTAGCTTGAGTTTTAGCATATATGTATGAACCTTAGTTTTGGTTGACATCTATCTAATTTGGGAATTCTATATTTTAAATTGAATTATAGTTTTTATTCTCTGTTTATGTGTTTGGATTTATATTCCGTGTTCTTGTGGATCGCGACCATATAGAATTACCATCTAGTAGTTAGGTCACCATTGACAACGGTGTTTAATTACATGTTTAGCACATAACGTCTAGTATTCAGTTTAGACCTGACAAATTAACCTAACTAGATAATCACTATGGTTTAGTACATGTGACTATTTACCAATTACAGGAACAGTTTGCTTAGGAAGCCTTATTGACACTAGTAAATCCTATTTAAAACTACCTAGCGTAATTGGAACCGATTATTGAAATACTACATAATTCACCCTTACATGTTTAGAACGGCAAAACTAGTGGGGATTACATGCTAATAACTCAAGCTATATTCTCATACTACTTCTCTTTTCGCATTTAATTTTCTGTTTTTAAATTCTTAAGTTTTAATTTAGTTTAATTAGAAAACCAAATAAATATCTATTGTCTTTATTTTTCTCGCGTTTAAGTTGTTCTAGCTTTAATTATCTGCACTTGATTTTTGCATAAGATTCCCCTAACCTTCGTAGTCTCTACGGAACGAATCTTACTTGTTTTCTAAAACTTGCATACGATCTGTATACTTGTAGAACCGTGCTAATCTAGGGTGTTTATTTGCACTTAATTTATATCATATTTTATCACACCCTAGGCCCCACCAAGTTATTGGCGCCGCTGCCGGGGACTACATCGTTAGTCCTTGTGCATATATCTTGTGCTTTTATTTCAGTTAGTCCTGTTTTACGCTTTTGTCTTTTAGTTTTTGTTTTATAGATAGTTACGGATGGAGAACCCAAGGAGACTTGAGCTATCCATCGAGTTTAGAGTGCAACCACGAGGAATTCGCACTCCAGAAATCCAAGCCGCAAAATTTTGACCTGATCCAGGGATGCTAACTCAGTTCGCAACTCATGGATTATTCAGCGGTGCTGCACATCAAGATCCGATCCGATATATTCAGAAATTCATGCAAATTTGTGATGCGTATATCGTAAGAGGAGTTACTAGGTAACAAGTGTATTACGTGATGTTCCAGTTCTTCTTGACCGGAGGTGCAAGCGATTGGTATGATACCCAATATCCTCATGTTATTCCAGATTGGGACAAGCTTCAAACAAAATTTCTAGACCGCTTCTTTCCGGTTAGTAGACGTTTAAAAGATATGTTGGAGCTTGAGCAATTCATACAGGAAGACGGAGAGAGTTTGGGTGAAGCATGGTTACGATTTACAGAAAAGAAGGCAGATGTCCATATCATAAATCCTCGCCGAAATATTATTTAACCTTGTTTTATGGAGGCCTTAATGACAAGTCAAGAGAGAAGGCAAATTCGTTAGGAAACGCAGGTTTTGTGTTACTAGACTCTGAAGAAGCTGAGTTGGGGATGGAAAGAATTCTTGAGAACGAGAGAAGTTGGTCCAAGAAACCAGAAAAAGAAGACACTTCAGAATCTTTGAAGCTTAAAGAATTGGCCCAACAACTCGAAGAACTACAAGAACAAGCCCGAACAATTGCTCAGATAAATGTAATACGTGCAATTCCTTCGTGTCCTGGTTGTGGATCAAGAAAACATGTGTGGGAAGGATGTATGAATAATCCAGCAGTAGCTTCCGTTACATATCCACAAGATAACTATTATTCTAATGGTTATACTTATCCTCAAGAAAGCTACGCTAATTATCAACAACCTCCACAACAAAGAAGTTGGGTCAGAAATCAAGAGACTTATCATCAACCCCAACCTCAATCCTATAATCCACCACAACCTATTCAGAAAAAGGCATCCATTGTTGAGAAAGCTTGTCAAGAAACGAAGAAAGATCCACCAAAACAATCAATGCAACTGGCAAGGAAAGAGCAAATCCAAAGCTTGAATTCGAATATGGCTAAAGTAATGCAAGCAATTGAAAACAATATGAGTCGTAGCCAACAGAAAATTCAAGCCCAGCAGAAGGTAATCAAGAAACTAGAGCATACTTTATCACATATGGCAAGTACATTACAAAATAGGCCGAAAGGGCAGATTCCAAGTGATACTATTGCTCATAGAGAAGATTCTTGTCATGCAGTTGAATTGCGAAGTGGAAAACAACTACCTCCACCAAGACCAGAAACAGAAGCAATCCCTATTTTAGAAAAGGGGGGGGGGGAGAAGAAACAATCAAAGATACAGTAGTGGAGGTAGTTAAACCAAAGAGTGTCCAAGCCGAGACACCTGAAAAGACGAGAAAACCAGTGGAATTTAATACACTCCCTCCACCACCATACCCTTCACGTGTCAGAAAGAAGGACAATGACCTGGAATATAAGAAGTTCGTTGACATGTTGAGAAAGTTAGAGGTTAATATGCCGCTTGTTGAAGCTCTCAAGAGAATGCCAACATATATTAAATTCATGAAAGACATTCTCTCCAACAAACGAAGTATAGAAACTGGGGAAACAATTAGATTGCCTGTGGAGTGTAGTGCTATATGTCAAAGTAAGTTACCACCAAAGTTAGAAGATCCCGGAAGTTTTACATTTCCCATCGGCATTGGAGATAGTTGGACCGGGAAAGCATTATGTGATTTAGGCGCGAGTATCAATCTCATGCCAAGATCTCTGTTCGAGAAGCTTAATATAGGAGAGGTAGTACCCACATCTGTGGTATTACAAATGGCGGATCGCTCCCTCTCACGACCAGTAGGTAAAATTGAAGATGTTTTAGTTAAAGCTGGTTCTTTTATTTTTCCCTATGATTTTATTATTCTTGACTACGACGCAGATAAGAATGTCCCCATCATCTTGGGTAGACAATTCTTAGCCACGGGGCGTACACTAATTGATGTTGAGATTGGTGAGTTGATCATGAGGGTACAAGACGAACAGACTAGATTCAATGTGTTTAAGGCTATGAAATTACCAAATTCAAAAGATGAATGTTTCAAAATAGATGTCATCGGAAAAATTGCGCAAGAAGTCTTCAACGAAGCAAGCCTAGATGATGATCTTGATGAAGCCTTAGCACTTGAATCACAAGAGGAATTCGAGATCCCCCCTGAAGATGTTGCTGCATTAGGATCAAATGTACGAGAACTACTTCGAGAATCAGGTGACATTGAACCAATGAAACAACCATCCATAATATGTCCACCTGTTCTCGAAGAAAAACCGCTTCCAGACCATCTAAGCTATGCATTCTAGGTACGAACAAAACTTTGCCTGTTATTATTTCTGCTAACCTTTCAGGTCCTCAAGAGGAGAATCTACTTCATGTACTTCGCGCTAACAATGAAGCAATCAGATGGACTATTGCCGACATCAAAGGAATTAGTCCTTCCGTTTGCAAACACAAAATCATTCTTGAGAACGAAGGTGGGCGATCTATAGAGGGACAAATAAGACTCATGCATGCTATGAAAGAAGTGGTGAGAAAGGAAGTTATCAAGTTGTTAGATGCAGGAAATATCTATCTGATTGCTAGCAGTGATTGGGTTAGTCCAATGCAATGTGTTCCAAAGAAAGGAGGTATTACTACCATCCTTAATGATCAAGGTGAAGCCATACCATCAAGAACAGTTGTGGGGTGGCGAGTATGCATGGACTACCGAAGACTCAACAAGGCTACAAAGAAAGATCACTTCCCGCTACCATTCATTGATCAGATGCTAGACAAACTTGCAGGGAGAGAGTATTATTGTTTCCTTGACAGATATTCGGGTTATAATCAGATTTGTGTGGATCCCCTTGATCAACACAAAACAACTTTTACTTGTCCGTTTGGTACTTTTGCTTATAGAAGAATGCCGTTTGGTTTATATAATGCACCTGCCACGTTCCAGAGGTGCATGATGGCTATATTTTGGGACATGATTGATAAATACTTGGAGGTTTTTATGGATGATTTTTCGGTGTTTGGAGATAGTTTTGATGACTGTTTGAATAATCTTGAGAAAGTCCTTGTGAGATGTAGAGAAAAAGATCTTGTGCTTAACTGGGAAAAATGCCACTTCATGGTTCAAGAGGGAATTGTGTTGGGACATAAAGTTTTGAAGGCAGGGATGGAGGTTGATCGCGCTAAAATTGAAGTTATCAAAACGTTACCACCTCCAGTTTCTGTTAAAGGGGTGAGAAGTTTCTTGGGTCATGCAGGATTTTATCGAAGATTTATTAAAGATTTATCCAAGATCGCCAAACCGCTTTGTTCTTTACTTGAAAAGGATACTCCTTTTAATTTTACTGACGAATGTCTTCAAGCGTTTTTTACGATTAAAGAGAAACTGATCTCTACACCTATTGTTATACCTCTTGATTGGAAAGCTCCGTTTGAACTTATGTGCGATGCTAGTAATCACGCTATGGGTGTTGTGTTGGGACAGAGGAAAGACAAGATTTTCCATACGATTTATTATGCAAGTAAGACTTTCAACGCTGCCCAGATGAATTATACAGTAACGGAGAAAGAGATGTTGGCCGTGGTTTATGCTTTTGATAAATTCTGTTCCTATCTAATTAGGAAGAAAACTGTTGTATACACGGACCATTCAGCTATCAGATACCTTATGGAGAAAAAGGACGCTAAGCCGCGTCTTATTAGATGGGTATTGTTGCTTCAAGAATTCGACATAGATATTCGAGACCGAAAGGGATGTGAGAATCAAGTTGCTGATCATTTATCAAGGCTCGAAGGATCTGATGCGAACAAAAAACCACTGTTGGTTAAAGAGGTATTCCCTGATGAACAACTTTTTGCTATTAAACATGCATTTGTGCCATGGTATGCAGATCTAGTCAACCTCATTGTGAGTGGTGTATTCCCCAAGGATATCCACCCACAACAAAGACAAAGATTATCTCACCAGGCCAAACAGTATTATTGGGATGAACCGTACCTCTGGAAGATTTGTAGTGACCAAGTTGTTAGAAGATGTGTGCATGAAGGTGAAATGGAAAAGATCATTGCAAGTTGTCATAGTTCACCTTATGGAGGTCACTATAAAGGCGATAGAACTGCAGCAAAAATTCTTCAATCCGGATTCTATTGGCCTACCATACACAAAGATTGTCATCGTTTTGTCCAGTCATGCCAAAGATGCCAGTTCACTGGTAATATATCAAAAAGAGACGCGATGCCGCTTAATAATATCCTAGAAGTTGAAATCTTTGATGTATGGGGAATAGATTTCATGGGACCTTTCATCACTTCCCATGGAAATCTTTATATTTTGCTTGTGGTAGATTATGTATCAAAGTGGGTAGAAGCAGTGGCAACACCAACAACGATGCTCAAATAGTGATTAAATTCTTCAAAACAAACTTCTTTTCAAGACATGGTACGCCACGTGTTCTCATCAGTGATAAAGGTACCCATTTCATTAATGCTCCTCTGAGAAACTATCTTCGTAAGTTTGGAGTGAGACACCGTATTTCAACCGGTTATCACCCACAAACTAACGGTCAAGCTAAAGTTTCCAACCGGGAAATCAAATCTATTCTTGAGAAGACCGTGAATAAAATGAGGAAAGATTGGTCTTTAAAGCTAGATGATGCTCTCTGGGCTTACAGAACAGCATTTAAAACACCAGTTGGGGCATCTCCATATCGCATGGTCTACGGCAAAGCGTGTCATCTACCGATTGAACTTGAAGCTCGAGCCTACTGGGCTATTAAAACTCTGAATCTAGACCCAAAATTGGCCGGGAAACAAAGGATGATGCAGTTGAACGAGTTGGAGGAGTTTCGTTATCTTGCCTATGAAAATTCACGTCTCTACAAGGAGAAAACAAAGAGATGGAATGATAAACGACTCCGTCCAAAGCATTTCGAGAGAAGACAAAAGGTTTTATTATACAACTCTCGATTTTCAAACTACCTAGGAAAGCTTAAATCCCGTTGGGGAGGACCTTACATTGTTACGAAAGTCACACCTCATGGAGCGATTGAAATTGAACATCCAACCGAGCAAAGGACATTCATGGTGAATGGCCAGCGTTTGAAGAGATACCATGACAGTGAAGACTTTGGGCGAGAGGAGACAATCCATCTCGTAGAAAGCGCTTAGCCTGAGGTACACGTCTAACTCAAAGACGGTAAACAAAAGTGCTCTTGGGAGACACCCCTTGTTTTAATTGCTTTCTAGACTAGTTGTTTTTGCTTTTTAGTGTATAATATTAAGTTAGTGTATATTTTTAATTGTGTTTACAACCTAATAGGAGAGAAAGGTAGTGTGTTATTGTGTAAGAAATGAGTTTGGGGTCAAAGGAAAATTTTTGGAAAAATTCGCAGGCAGGTCCGGTATACCGCGCCTGGAAAAACCCATACCACGGGTACACTTCCACGGGTTTTATACCGAGAGAAGAAATTTTGGAGCTGATGAGTCCGGTACACTGCGGCACAGGTGCGGTATACCGCAAGAAGCAAAAACCCGTACCACGAGTTGGGTACCACGGGTTTTTTGACGGAGACGAGAAATTGGACCAGGGGCTAAAACCCATACCACGGGTTGGGTGCCACAGGGTTTTTGTCGAGACGAAAAAACAAAACAGCAGAAGTTGCGGTACACCGCGGCCTAGGTCCGGTGCACCACACTATGGCGGTTTGTGAGGAGTTTGAGGCCCATTCAACTTCTTACCTTAACAAAACTCAACCCTAGCTCCTCCCACACGAAATTTGCAGAACCAAACACTATATATACATCTTAAAGCTTGTACAAACCTTCACAATTAACACAACAACTCCACAAATTCTCTCCTCCATCCTCCATAAACACAACTTCTTCATCAAATTCATCACACTACACCATTAAACACCATAAAATTCAACAAGCTTTAAAGAATTCTTCCAAGATTCATCAAGAAACCTTTCTCTTTCATCAATTCCAAGCAACAACCTCAAGCTAAACCAATTTCTCTTAATCTTTTAATTCATCCTTGGTATAACTTGAGTTGTGGGTAATTCAAACATGACTAACAGATACAAGAGAAAGTGCACCATCCTTGGGAAGAATAAGAAATTGCCTGGAGCCACCATTGAAAAGCCTATCACCATTGATGAGGCTACTGAAGAATCAAAAGAAAAGGCACCAGCACAACCACTACCAAAGAAGTTAACTGCTAGAATGTCCATACCATCAAGGCCTTTGAAGAAAATAAAGATTCATGACCAAGGTTCTTCTACTTCTTCCTCAAAAATTGATCATGATCTTCCTCCATGGGCTCTCAAATTACAACACGAAATCGAAAGATTACAAGAAGATAACAGAGAACTTTGGGTGGAAGTCATACAGATGCAATCACAGCTGGAAGATATAACCTTGGAAACGGATATTGATAGTTATACCGATCCCTCGGCTTCGGATGAGGAGGAGGATATAATGGATCTATATGGCCTGCCAGGTAAGTCATTCTAATTCTCTTAATAGCTTGTATGTATTAGGTAGTTTAGTTAGTTTTAAATTTTATTCCATTTTTGAGTCTTTTTTCGAGTCGTGGGGACATGACACACTTTTGAGTTGGGGGTGGGGATTCGTTGTCCTCATCTTCTTTTCGTTTTTTGCATTAAATTTAAATTTTTTAGGCTGAATTAAGGCATAGAATATTTTGAATGTACCTATTTGAGCATGATTTTATTAGGTCAATGATAGTAAGTAGTATGCTTTTGAAAGATACAACAAATTTGTTTAGATGCATGTATGAAAACAGGAAATAAAGGATAGGAAAGTTAATGAGCAATGCTAAGAAGTCACGTTGAAACTTAGGGAGAGTTATTTGGTGTGTAGAACGTGAGGTTTGAAATTAGTTGAAAACCCACTTATCTATGAACTAATAATGAAAACGTAACGAAATCTGGTAGTTAGAAAAAATGAATAAGGCAGTTCTTTCATGTAAAAACACTTGAAGCCTTTTATACTTTCTCACCCTTTTATTTGATATTTGTTATTATTTATCCGTCTTAGCCCCTCTGAGCCTTCCTAAAGCCTTTTTATTGAAACCACATTATAATCCATACCCTTAGTTTGTAGGACTTAACTATATGACCCGCACTCGAATCGCAAAACCTAAGACAACTCGTTTTAGAGCTTGAGTTTGGGGTGGTGGGTTTCATCTTTAGGGAACATTGGGTTTTGGGAATCATATTTGTGATTTTATTGATGATGAAATTGTTATTATTGTAACCCTTTGTCGGGGTAATAGTGAATGGAAAAGAAGCTACGAGCTAAATTTGCCAACAAGGGCATAAAAAGATAGAATATATATATGAAAATATAGCGTGATATCTCAACATCAAAAAGAGAATCATAGCTATACAAAAGAGAAATTGATATGAAAAGAAAATATATATTCGGACCGACAAAGTGGAATTTGTATATCATCACAAAGGGTTTTAATTGGGATTATTGGGGATGCAGAGCAAAAGCATCAATTAATTGGGTTGAGTGAGAACATCTTCGAGTGTAAACTCAAGATCTAGGGCGATTCGTTGATGGCTAGTGAGGAGAGATCCAAAAGCTCACTTTTCATTATCCAAATATACCACACCCGTTCCTAAGCCACGTTATAACCAAAGACCTTAGGATTTCTAACTACTTGGTGGAGAAACAATTGAGCTATTAGGTAATAGGTGAGTGGACCATTGGATGCTATATTGGGACCTATGAACAACCTATAGCCATTAACCTGAACTAAGTTATCATCCTCTCCTTCTGGCATAGAAAAATTAATCTGGACTTGAATTTACGGATTGTTGATTACATGTATATTAAGCATAGTTGTGCATTATTTCTTGAGCATGACTACATGAGACTTTTTAGATATTATGCTCTAGGATCATTCATTATGTTCTGTACTTATTCTCCTCCGACTTCTTCTTCTTGTTTATTTGACTACCCTACTGTTCTTTATTTTTATTGTATCAGGACGATACAACTTTGAGTTGGGGGTCTTGATGTCTCCTCATTTGTGATAATAAAATCTATCTCTGAGACATCATTTTAGGCGTATGTATTAGTTTATAGGTCGAATTTAGCTTAATTTAGTGCATATTCCTATTTTGAGTCTTGATTTAGCAACATAATATTTCTAAGCATATTGGGTTTAATTATTTATTTAGTGTGAAACTTTAAAGATAATTATGGAGATTAATTAGAGTCCAAGTCAAAGACTACAAGATATGGAAAGAGATAAGCATGGTAATTGGAGATAAAGGAACAAAAGCTAAAATCATGGAAAAGGAAAAGCTGCCTAAATCTGAATTACTGCAGCTACGCCTAAAGAAGTGGTGATAACTCCAAAACCAAGCCTATTTTGGAAGATTCCTTTCATAGGGACGTAGATAATTCTGTGACGATTCTTTTGGTATATTGTGGAGCAAAAACTGACCAATAACGAAGAAGATATGCTCAAACCAGTTCAGCAGTAATTATCTTTATTTCCATACGAATTTGAGTTGGGCTTGGAGTCCATTACTTAACCTCTCCTTCAAGAAACGAATTAGGTCAACCTATACACTATAAATACAACCTCTTAACACTCTTAAATCATCCTTGGTGAAACCTTAAACCAAGAGGAAGCTTACAACACAAGAAGGAAGTCTGGAAGGAGTTGTTCATCACAATGTCTTCTTCTACCTCTGAATTTGTAATTTCTTTCTTTTCTTTCATGAACTAAATTTCTTTAGCTTGAGTTTTAGCATATATGTATGAACCTTAGTTTTGGTTGACATCTATCTAATTTGGGAATTCTATATTTTAAATTGAATTATAGTTTTTATTCTCTGTTTATGTGTTTGGATTTATATTCTGTGTTCTTGTGTATCGCGACCATATAGAATTACCATCTAGTAGTTAGGTCACCATTGACAACGGTGTTTAATTACATGTTTAGCACATAACGTCTAGTATTCGGTTTAGATCTGACAAATCAACCTAACTAGATAATCACTATGGTTTAGTACATGTGACTATTTACAATTACAGGAACAGTTCTCTTAGGAAGCCTAATTGACACAGGTAAATCCTATTTAGAACTATCTAACGTAATTGGAACCGATTATTGAAATACTACATAATTCACCCTTACATGTTTAGAACGGCAAAACTAGTGGGGATTACATGCTAATTACTCAAGCTATATTCTCATACTACTTCTCTTTTCGCATTTAATTTTCTGTTTTAAAATTCTTAGTTTTAATTTAGTTTAATTAGAAAACCAAATAAATATCTATTGTCTTTATTTTTCTTGCGTTTAAGTTGTTCTAGCTTTAATTATTTGCAGTTGATTTTAGCATAAGATTCCGCTAACCTTCGTAGTCTCTGCGGAACGAATCTTACTTATTTTCTAAAACTTGCATACGATCTGTATACTTGCAAAACCGTGCTAGTCTAGGGTGTTTATTTGCACTTTATTTATATCATATTTTATCACACCCTAGGCCCCACCAACTATCACTTATTTCATATTATTATTTTCATTGTTACTAATTATCGAATGATTCCAAGTAACTTTTTTAGTAGAATGATTACAATGATAGAACTCATGAATTCATTAATTCACGTGAGTAGCTGCAATATACCATAACTTAATACAATTCTCTCTCGTGTAACATCCCTCCGTACAAATGGTGATACCATACTCTCTCTCACACAACAAACCCTCCCCAAACACTAAACCCTCACTCAAAACCCTTAAAAGTTTGAATGATTATCTTACAATCTAGTGATTTTAACCCTACAAAAATCATTAAATCGCTAGATTCATCCCCTCTTCTCATCCCTTCTTTGTTTTTCCATCTTTTTCTTAGTTTATTTTCCGTTTCAGGTCGTGCAGCTAATCCTGTGAGGTTGCCATGGATTTCTATGCATCTTCCCACCCCTTGCTAAGAACAAACCTCTTGTGAGCACTGTTAAACTGTTACACCAGTAAAAAATCAATCATATATTTATCAAGAACCATATAAACATGTATTGAGCTTTAAAAAAACAAGAGGAAGTAGAAAAGTGTGGTGATAATACTTTCATCATCAGGTTTGGAAATGAAGAAGATAAAATGAAGGTTTGGGAACAGAGACCCTGGACGGTGCAAGGAAAACACCACGCCATCAATACATATGAAAATGGAGGAGCTAAGGAGGTTAACTCTCTAGTATTCGTGCAAACTTGCTAACAATTAATTTTTTAGAAAAAATGCTTAGCTACTTTGGAAAGTTACATTAAATTGAGCTACCAGAATCAATAAAAATAGATGATTATTCAGTTACCAGAGTTAGAATCGATTGGAACTTAAGAAATCCTCTAATCGCTGGAATTAACTATTTGGAATCAGAAATAAAAGCAAGCTGGATCAAATTTAAATATGAAAACATAGGTCAGGTCTGCTATGGGTGTGATATTTTTGGACATGAAGAATTACAATGCATAAACCCTAGAGTCTTCCCCAAAATAGGAGCGTGGATTAAAATCTCAATGAGGCGTCCAACTTAGAAATTCACGGTTAGGCAAGTAGTAGAAAATTCCTCTAAAAGGGTGAATTACGAAATGGAAAGGAAGAATGAACTCAACCACCGAAAAAAAAGAAGGACGACTCAGTCCGATCTATGCCTGGTGATCTCAATAGCGTTGCTCCTAACGTCATTAATAAACTAACACTATTTTTGAATTTAGTACGAAGGAAGGTAATGGGGATAAGAAAAGACAAGAAATGTACAAGGCTGGAGAGAGGATAAAGTACATCAATAGTGAAACTGGTCTTTTGGTTGATAAGGAGATGAGAGAGAGAAAAAACAAAATAGTATCTCTTATAGTGAAAAAGAAGATAAGTTAGCCACGGTAGCTGGTGAGATGTTAAATAAATTTAACACACCTTAAGCCCAAGAGAGCAATATCTTGTTCGGTAGTTTTGACATCCCAAACACTTCTACTAAAATCCCAAATGTTATATTTTCTCAAGACATTACAAAAAATAGGCCAAGTAGTAAAAACCCAATTTCTAAAACTCTTTCACCCGTCCCTATCTCTTATATTCTATCAGAGAAAACAAATCGATCCCCAATTTCTCGAACCCTAACACTTCCACTACACTTAATCAAATCAACCCCCATACGAATCTCCCCTTAGCCGATGATTTTACCACTCCTAAACAATCATCATCTCTTAACCCCAATCCTTCCTCACTATCACACAACATCTTCAAGGATTGTTTTGATGGGGGTGATAATATTAAAAATAGTGTTTACAAAAGAGGGTATGAAAATTATACGGGAAGACAATCAGTTAAAGCCAAGAGTAAGAAGGTGAAAAGCTATTTGGTAACTCAAGTGAATGTGAAAAGACAAAACACACTCTAGGCTTCTAGGAAGATGAATAGGTCAGCAAGTGTAATGGCTGAAAAGGAAGAGAAATATAGGGTGAAGAAAAATATGGTTGAGGATATGGCAGACAAGATGCGTATGGATGATTTGGATGAGGAAAAGGATGCCGCTACAGAGGTTTGCGGGGTTGACCTTAATCAACCCCAAGAAAGTCAATGATACAAACCGCCTGGAACTATCAAGGGATTGGCTCCTCCTTGACAGTCCAGACCTTTACTGGTATTGTGAGAAAATACCAGACACATGTCAAGGGATTGGCTCGTTCGAGTGGCGGGAGTTTGCAGGAGAGCGGCTTGGTGGGAAGGTGACTCTGAAGAGAATTTTTTAGTTGGCCGTAGGATTTGTATAAAAATATAATTAACAACACGACTATAACTATAATAAATCAAATAATTCTGAAAAATAGTAAAAGTAATGGGATTAGGTTAAAAATAAAGTTTCAATGGTTAACAATCATTTTTTACCTTTATTTATTCGCCAAGCCGGTTGATAATGATGGAAATTGGTCGCCGAGTGGAGGCGGTTTTCTTGTGTAAGAGAGTGGCTTGTCCGGAAGGAAAGTGTGAAGAGATTTCTTTTACTTTTTCCCCAATGTGAGTGTGAAGAGATGCATTTTGTAATTTATCAATGGGAAAAATGATTTTTTTACTTTAATAAGGGTCCTTCGCCAAGCCCGCAGGGTCGGTCCTGGGCATAGGCTTAAGAGGCAACCTCCTTGGGCCCCCAAAAATTTGCTATTTTTAAGGGCCCATTTTTGGGAAAATTAAATATTTATATGCACATATAGTTATATATTTGAATTCAATAAAATAGTGTGAATTATAAGTTAGATCATTGGTAAAATGATATATTTCCTTGTGAGAGATTCAAGGTTTGAATCTCGTCCCAAAATTATCTTTTTATAGAAAAGTTTCTCAATTTTTTTATAAATATATTTTATGTAAATATATAGGGGCCCTTATTATGAAATTCGTTTTGGGCCCCAAATATGTCAGGACCGACCCTGCAAGCCCGTTGATGATGGTTGAGAATCTTTCCAGAGTGGCGGCGGTTTTCTTGTTCAGAAGAACGGCTTGGTGGGAAGGTGAGTGTGAGAGATTTTTTTTTGTTCGAATGTGAAGATGAGTTTTAAATTTTATGATTGTATGAGTTTTTGAGAAATTAAAGAGGCAAACAGTAATTCTAAACTAAAAGGAGATGGAGAAAAATAACAATATTAGGTAATTGGGTGCAATATAGATATTAAGTTTAGCATTTTATTTTTCTTTTTTATTATTAAATAATAAGGATATTAGGTAATTGATTGTATTATAGATGGTATATTTAGAATTTTGTTTTTTAAGTAAAAAATAAGGATTAATTAATGGTATTAATGATAAGTGTGTCCAGAAATGATCTTGGCCACCACTTATGTAGAAGATTTGGGTCGTTAAAAAATCCTTGTTATATTATATAGATTAGGTAAAATCCGCGTCTGAAGACAGTTAAAAAAAATTGTTCCGTTTATGGGAATCGAATATATAACTTTGACCAATACAGATAACCCATATAGTAATTATAGCACATTTTAAAAATTAATACAAATGAAAGATATGATTCAATAATTATAAATTAATTTCTTGATTACTTGAAATCCAAATAACAATGATCGGAATTTGTGATCTTGTCATTCAAAAATCTATGATACAATGAAATATAATTTTCCATACTTCATATTTTTAAAAGAACCCAAAAAAGAGATAAGAGTGCAATATTAATGAGGACCATACCAATCTCTTCTTTATCACAGCTTCGATTTTCTTGCTCAAGTCTTACATAAACCAATGTATGAAGGGGTTAGGAGAATCTGTGAGCCATAATATTCCACCTCAAAATTGTTTGACATGACTATATTTTGTCTAAATTTCAAGTGACTTAATAAAAAAGTTATTGGAATTGAAAATAAGATATTTTTTACTTAAAACATTTAAGATGAACCGTAAGTACATACCAAATTCATATAAGTCTTGTGTTTTAAACTGTTTTCCCAAAAATAATTGTTGAATACTAAAACATAATATACACTCTAAATATTGAACACGTCTCATCAAACTAATATCTAAATGCTAAAACATATGGCTATACACAATAAACTAAGCACCAAATTAATAATATACACTGTACCCCGCCATATTAGTCCATTTTGACAACATTTGCCATTTCTTTTAAAACGATTCTTTTCAGATTGTGTAATAATCGATATTTAATCACACCTAAGTATGAGGAACCAAATTTAGAAAATCTTCCTAGTGTAGATAGATTTTAATTTTCACTACAACACATAATATAAGAGCCACAAAACTTGAGTGTACAAATAATGACTTTAAATCATGAATGCCATAAATTAGCATATGATATTACCCCCATAGTATCATTAAGGATAAAGACAAAATACAACATTCCTACTTATTTAAATATTATTTTTTATGTCATAATATATATCTTTTTGGCAAAAGTCACAATATATAAAAGAAAAACAAATATAGAAAAATAATATGGAATAATTTCTAATTAGTTACGAATCTCAAATTTCATTCCAAAAAAAAGGGAAGGAGAAAAATCATTCCTACTTACTCACCGTTTAAAGGATTAATTCTCAATTAAATACTTTGTCATATTTACCTTCCACTATTACCTTTAATGTCATTTTAATTTTTTTATTATATAATATTCATAATATATTATTTATTTATTTTATTTTCTTTTTATTATAAAATCCGGCCACCACCACTGACCACCACCACCACCACTACCCTATGCATTTACCACCGACTACCACAACCTCCGACTATCACCACCACCTCATACATTCTCCACCGACCACCACCACCCCTACCACCAACATCCCCACAACTCCCACCACCATCCACCACCATCCACCCCCACCTACCACCATCATCACCATTATTCTCCGTCGACCACCACCTTCGTCTATAAGCACCACTGGCTAGTTTTGTAACTGATTCTAAAAAATCGTAAAAATATAAAATTACATCTTTGGACGAGACAAATCAATATTCACGTCTATGAATTGTTTTGATTTATTTTGAATTTTTTTAATTTCAATAATCCGTTTTATGTGTTGCTATAACACACAAAAAAAGATTTCTCAAATTCAACAACACGTGCGCGTCCGTAATTTTTTTTAATAAAAAATATAATTAAATCCTAAAAAATCAGAAAAATTTAAAAATTGTATTTCTTGCTAGGGCAAGTTCATATCTACATCAGCGAATTTTTTTGATTTTTTTAAATTTTCGATATTCTGTTTCATGTGTTTCTAGAATATACAAAAAATATATTTATGTATTCATGTAACACATAAAATCATAGAATCAATCTACAATATTAATTTCTTTAAAAAATATTTTTTCTCTTTATTAATTGCATATACCCTATTTTTATTTGTTTTTTACTATCTTGATGTATTATCTTTTTGTCCAATCTCTTTTTGTTATTTTGTGTGTTGATCTAATACACAAAACAGTTATTTGTGTATTACAGCAACACACAAATCATTTATTCCCTTTTAGTCATGCCTTTTTCAGTGTGTGATTTTTGTATCAGATGAACACCCAAATCGATCGGTTTGACTGGAAGAGAAAAAATGAATTTGTGTGTTACTATAATACACAAATGAATGTTTTGTGTCTTATAGCAACACACAAAATAACAAAAAAGGGTTGGACAAAATGTTAATACATCAATATAGTTAAAAATGAGTCAAAATCATTTTTTCTCTTTATTAATTACATATACCCTATTTTTACATGTATTTTACTATCTTTTTTGTCCAACCTCTTTTTGTTATTTTGTGTGTTGATCTAATACACAAAACAATCATTATGTATTACTGTAACTCACAAAATGATGTATTTCCTTTTAGTCAATGCCCTTTTCAGTATGTGATTTTGTGTATTAGATGAACACACAAACTGATCGGTTTGACTGGAAGAGAAAAAAATGAATTTGTGTGTTACTGTAATACACAAATGAATGTTTTGTGTCTTATAGCAACACACAAAATAACAAAAAAGGGTTGGACAAAAAGTTAATACATCAATATAGTTAAAAATTAGTCAAAATCATTTTTTCTCTCTATTAATTGCATATACCCTATTTTTACATGTATTTTACTATCTTTTTGTCCAACCTCTTTTTGTTATTTTGTGTGTTGATCTAATACACAAAACAGTCATTTATGTATTACAGCAACTCACAAAATCATGTATTCCCTTTTAGTCAATGCCCTTTTCAGTATGTGATTTTGTGTATCAGATGAACACACAAACCGATCGGTTTAACTGGAAGAGAAAAAATGATATTGTGTGTTACTGTAATACACAAATGAATGTTTTATGTGTTACTGTAATACACAAATGAATGTTTTGTGTATTACAGCAACACACAAAATAACAAAAAAGGGTTGGACAAAAAGTTAATACATCAAGATAGTTAAAAAACAAGTAAAAATAATATTTTCTCATTATTAATTGCATATACCCTATTTCTACTTGATTTTTACTATTTTGTTGTATTATCGTTTTCTCCAACCTTTTTTTTGTTATTTTGTGTGTTGATCTAATACACAAAACAGTCATTTGTGTATTACAACAACACACACAATCATGTATTCCCTTTTAGTCATATCCTCTCCAGTCTGTGATTTTGTGTATCACATGAACACATAAACTGATCGGTTTTACAGCAACACACAAAATAACAAAAAAAGGTTGGACAAAAAGTTAATACATCAAAATAGTTAGAAACAAATAAAAATATCGTATATGTGACTAATAAAGAGAGAAAATAAACATTTTTGTTAAAGAAAAAAATGTTTTAGATTGATTTTATAATTTTGTGTATTACAGGAATACATTAATATATTTTTGTGTATTGTAATATCAAAATTTAAAAATGAAAAAAATCAAAAAAATTTGTTGATGTAGGTATGAACTTGCCCCGTCAAAAAATACAATTTTTTAATTTTTCTAATTTTTTTGGTATTAATTAATTTTTTTATATATAAAAAAGATCATGGACGCGCACGTGTTTTGGAATTTGGAATTTTTTATGTGTTATAGCAACACATAAAACAGATTATCGAAATTCAAAAAAAATCAAAAAAATTCATAGACATAAATATTAAATTCTCTCGTCAAAAAATGCAAATATTTTATTTTTACGACTTTTTAAGAATTAGTTATGAATTTTTCTTAAAAAATTTCACGGACGCGCACGTGTGATGGAATTAGTTGGTGGTGTTTGGTGATGGGGGTGTTGGGTGGTTGTGATGGTGGGTGATTGTGGTGAATGGTGGTGGGGGTGGGGGTGGGGTGGGGTGGGGGTGGGGTGGTAGGATGGTGGGGGTGGGGGTGGGGTGGTGGGGGTGGAAGGTGGGAGTGGTGGTAGGGGTGGTAGTGGGAGTGTTGGTGAAGAAAATAAATAAATATTAATATAATAAATTATGAGATAATAAGAATTAAATGGTATATATAATTAAAGTAATTAATTAAAAGGTCTATGAGTATTTTTGTACTCTTCCAGATTTTTGCAATTAACTAGGAATTAACTTGAAGTTGTAGTTAATTGAGAATAATTTCACTTTTTGTGTAATTAATTGGGCATTGCTCTAAATAATATTTTATACTTTGAAAAAAATTAAATTTATGCGAATAAAAATTAAATTTATGTTAAAAAAATTAAATTTATGTAAAAAAAAATTAGTGAATATATAAGAAAGAAAGATATATAGATAAATAATGTATAAAGAAAAAATATTTTGTTGAATGTTAGTTAAATTTTATTTTTATGTCACAATATATGAAAGAAAAAAGATATAGAGAAATTATATAACATAATTTTATATAGATTATATTTTAGGTTACAAAATATGAAAAAAAAAAGATATATAGAAAAATAATATTTTGTTGAATTTTATTTTAATATTATTTTTTATGTCACAATATATGAAAAAACATATAAAATGGTATTTTATAATTTAAAAAATTAAAATTAGGTAAAAATAATATTTTGCTGAATTTTAGTTAATATTATTTTATGTTATAATATATAAAAAGAAAAAATATAAATAAATAATATTTTGAATATGAACTTTTAAAAAAAAATTATTTTATTATATAGATATGCATTTTATCTGAGTTATAAAAGGTATACCCGATAAATATAGTACAATGATTAATCATATAAAAAATTTATTATATATTTTTGAACATCTTTTATCTTTATACTTCAAAGGTTTAAGGGTATAATTTTTGTACTTTTGCTTTCCTACTTAGGTGTCATAATGGATAATATGATTTTTCTGATTATAGGGATAATTGCTCTTGCTTTAATTTTGGTCGGGGTTGCTCTTGCTTTAATTGCTTGTGCTCTCAGTTGGAAATGGACACGAAAAGAGTTAAAAGAGTCGAAGCAGCAGTCAAGCCATACGACAGATGAAGTTTGAGGATAATGATGATCAACATATTGACTTCAACCAATTTCAAGATTATTATTTTTTGTCTACATTTCAAGATTGAAATATTAAGTGATTGATCGATTTGAAAAATTCCTTTATATTTATGTTAACATTTAAACCTTAGTTTAATCTTTTGTCTCTTGATTATAATGTTCTAGTGAGTCGAACAATTTAATGTATTATCACTTATTTCGTTATATTATTTTGATGTTTTCATTGTCACTAATTATTGATTGACAAATGCCATAGTATACCCTTCAAAAGAATAGGGTAACATTCATAATAAGGGAGAGCAAGACTTTTCAGTCCAAGGAACCCGGTCCAATCCGGGTTCTTCTTTTTTAATAAACTGGGTAAATGTACCCTTAGCCCAAAAATAACCTGGGTCTCCTCTGTCCTTTATAAACGTGAGCCCAATAATTTGGGCTTCCCCTTCATACACTATCACACAAGTTCAACGCAATGAACTTGTATAATGTTAAAAAAAACTATATAAAAGGTAAAAAAAATTGAAACTCACTTTCATTTCTCTCTCTCTCTCTCTCTCTCTCTCTCTCTCTCTCTCTCTCTCTCTCTCTCTCTCTCTCTCTCTCTCTCTCTCTCTCTCTCTCTCTCTCTCTCTCTCTCTCTCTCTCTCTCTCTCTCTCTCTCTCTCTCTCTCTCTCTCTCTCTCTCTCTTAGACTTGAGAACCGTAAGTCATAACTCATAACCTTAATACCTTATGCAATCTAATCAAATCAGTTTTGATAACTTCATCTATCTAATTCTCCTATCTTTACTTCTCTCCTCAGTCGATTCACAGAGGTTTTTACCAAATCATGGTTAAGCATTTAATACTTCCAGGTTTCGTAGATAGTTTAGATGATATTCAAAACATGCATGCCTAAACCTGACAAAATAAGCAGTTATATAGTATGTGCTAGCCATTTGTGATTATTTCACGTTATGTGTGATGTCTGCCTATTTGTGATGAATTAATCTAGGTTGGAGATATCATTTTAGGTATATTTAAGGAATTAATATTAGATTTTTATTCATAATTTTATATTTTTGTGTTTCTTGTCTTGATTTGATAATTTATTATTTTTAGAGCATAGTTAGTTTAATTTGTGTGTTAATGTGAAACTTTAAAGATATATGGTAATTAATTAGATGTCAAATAAATTATAAAGAAATAAGGAAAGAAGATATGGATGGGAATTGGAGATAAAAGGAAGTAGATAAAATAGGGAAAAAAAGTTGTCAAGTAAATCTGAACTTCTGTAGCTACGTCCACTAAAGTGATGATAACTTAAAATAGGTTGGGGATTTGGAGAAGCAATCTGTAGGAAAAGTGTAGATCTTTTCGACGCAGTTGTTTCGATATAAAGTGGGTGAAAATCGGAGCAATAACGAAGAAATTACAACCGAAACAAGACAACAACATTTTTTCCCTTCTCCTATATTTTAGGAAACGAATTTGACGGCCTTCTGCTCCAAAAAATCCGAACTAGGGCTTCCTAAACACATATAAATACACTCTTTAACTATTGTAAACATGTCCTTGTTTAGCCTTTAATTATTATTACTCTTAGAAGTCATCCAGAGAAGCAACAAGACCTGTTGAGAGGAAAACAAGAAGTTGGGAAGTAGCAAACTTCTCTTCTCCATCATCTCCCTATGTCATTAGGGTAATTTGTATTAGATTCTTTAGCTTATGTTTGTTTATAATTACTTTTATCCGTAGTTTAAGTCTATGTCTTTAGATATGAACTAATTTTCCCATAGCTTGGGTTTGGGTTTGCATATGTATAATCTTTAATTTCTAATTCTTAATTTGCTTTTATGTTATTTGGGAAAACCTTTTTAAATTGATTCTATCTTCTTAACCATATATCTGTTTTATGTGCTTTGATTTATTGACTGTAGTTCTTGCGAATGCATGCGTATAGACTCCCCCATTAATAGTAGTTCCATGGTCACCCGGAAAGGGTGTCTAATTATTGAAACATCACATAAGTGTCTAGTGTGTGGTAGTGATCCGGAAGGGCTTGCCTAACTAGATAATTAGGGTTTGTTATTTAATCACCGATCATTGCGCATGACCGTCTCATCTAAGAACCTAGTGGCGTATGTCCACCTTATTTATGTCCCCTGGTAATTGTTAGGCCGCCTTTTAAGTCCACCTGGAAGGGGGTTATGAGAAATATAGAATCTTGGTTATTTATCTAAGAGCTCTAATCACCCTTATAATTAGAATATTGATTAAAAGGATAAGTGCATACTAGCAACCCTAAGCTATATTTCTCATCTTTATTTTTCGTTATATTATTTATTTGCATTATTATCTTTTCTATCATCAAACCAAATAAATATTATTTATTTTATTGTCTTTTTATCAAACAAGTAATTTCTCCTACACTTCTTTATATACATAAGTAGATCTAACTGATCAAATCCCTGCGAATGAAGTTTTACTTACTAACTAAAATTGCAAACGATCTGTAATACTTGTAATGAGTTTCGCGTGGTAGTCAAGGGTGTGTCCGTTATTATAATCTTTATTTATCTGTTTATATATCACACCTTCGCTCCCACCAATATATAGCTAGATTTTCATATACTTTTTTATGTATTTGTGAGTATATATGAGTTTTTTTTGTCATGGAGTTATATCACATGTTACCAATAGGTATTTCATCTTTTATCCATCTTTTCATAGATAAATTATCATTGTTAATTTATTTTATCTGGATCTAATATTATATTGTTATATATTTTTTATTACTAATATTTTATTTTTCACCGCCTTTTTCCATAAGCTTTCAAAATTCATGTGTATTGTGTATAGGTGAGTAATTTTATCATTCTGGATTTTTATATTTTTATTGTTTTGTTGATTGCTTTTTAAATAAGCATGTTTTAGGTTAAATAAATAACTTTTCTGGTTAGTTTATCAGTTAAAGGTGTCCAAAGTTGTATTTAATTGGGTTTGTTAAATTTATTTTTATGAATATTGATATAAAAATTATGTTAATTGACTATTTGGATAATAAAAGAATTAAAAAGATGCATAAAAGGTCATGAAGGATTCAGTTTTGGGACTTTGGTGCTAATGATATTTCTTTAAACTTGAAGTTCAATGTTACGCAGCTAAGGATGTTTCTTCAATACATGTTGTGAAGAAAAGCACATGGTTGTAGGGTATTTTACTCTTACCAGTAGTTATTATTATATTACTTGTTATAGAAGATTAATTTATTGACATCTGATCCTCATTAGGGTTAGGGATGTGCATATTTGGTTGGGGCAAAGGTGTGATAAATAAACAGATAAATAAAGCTAATAATAAAGTACACACTCTTGACTACCACTAGAAACCCACTACAAGTAGTACAGACCATTTGCAAGTTTAGTTTGTAAGTAAAGTTCGTTCGCAAGGATTTAATCAGTTAGATCTACTTGTATATATAAAGAAGTGAAAGAGAATTTACTTATTAAAATAAAAAGACAATAAAAGTAGTAATATTTATTTGATTTTCAGATATGGATGATAATAATGCAAATAAATAAATACCAAAAAATGGAGATGAGAAATATATATTAGGTTTGCTAGTATGCACTTATCCTTCTAATCAATATTCAAGTTATAAGGGTCATTAAATCTTTTAGAGTAAGTAGCTAGGATTCTATATTCCTCCTTACCCATTTTTGGGTGGACTTAGGTGGCGACCTAACAATTTACCAGGGGACTTGGAAGAGGACCTTGCGTAATGATCGGTGGTTAATCTCAAACCCTAGTGACTATCTATTTAGGAAAGCCCTTTAGGATCACTACCGCACACTAGATGTTTATGTGGTGGTTCAACAATTAGACACCCCTTCTGGGTGACCATCCAACTTCTATTAATGGGGTAGTCTATACGCATGCATTTGCAATAAATACGGTCAATACATCAAAGCACATAAAACAGATATATGGTATAAGAAGCTTAATCAATTTAAAGGTTAATCCCAAATAACATAAAAACAAATAAAGAATTAGAAATCAAAGATTATACATATACAACCCCAAGCTATGGGAAATTAGTTCATATCTAAAGACAAAGAAATAAACTAAGGATAAAAGTAATTAGAAAAAAATATAAGCTAAAGAATATAATACAAATTACCCTAGTGGTAGATGGATAGGATGGAGAAGGAAGAGTTTGCTACTTATCAACTTCATGTCTTCATCTCTAGGTCTTCTTGCTTCTATGGATAAATTCTAAGAGTAATAATAATTAAAGGCTGAGCAAGGACATGTTTACAATGATAAGAGGGTGTATTTATACGTGTTTAGCTGACCCTAGGTCTGAATCTTGTAGTAGAAACAAGTAATTGGAATCCTTTTCTAATTCAAATTTGTTTCCTAAAATATAGGAGAGGATAAACATTGGTCACTGTTTTCGACATATCTTCTTCGTTATTGGGACGATTTTCTCCCACTTTATATCAAGGCCTTTAAAGTTTCTATCTCATTAAGATTTTTGAGACTAGCCACTCCTAATCCACATTCTTCCTGTGTTTTACATAGAGGTTTCCAAGAAACCTTTGTACCTCTATAATCTGTAGTGTTTCCTTTCCATAAGAATCTAGAGAAGATACTTTCAAGATGTTTAATTACTTTACTTGGAAGAATCATTACTGAACACCAAAATCTCACCTTACTTTGCAATACAGTTTTGATTAAATGAAGTCTTCCTACAAATGTGAGAAATTTGTGCACAGTTGTCTATGCTTGAGCATATGTTTTTTACAAGAGTTTGACAAGTTGCGGCATTAGGAGCCTTTGTACTTAAAGGAGTTCCAAGATATCTTACAAATAGTTGAACTTGTTTGACTTGAAGTATGTTGCAGATAGTTGAGCAAAGTTGTTTATCATTTCTACAATAATATTTTTCACTTTTGTTTGTGCTAATCTTGAGTCCTGATAGTCTTGAGAAGAGGTCAAGACCTTCTTTGAGTTTGATGGCTGAGTCAATTTCTCCATTAATAAATAAGAGGTAATCATCAACAAATATAAGATGATTGAGCTTTAGTTTATAGAATCTTGGAAGACAAGCGAATTTCTCTGAATTGCCCACTTTGTTAAAGATTGCACTTAGAGATTGCATACATATGACAAATAGGTTGGGTGATAGAGGGTTGCCCTACCTCAGTCCTCTCTTACCCTTGAAGAAGCTAGTCAATTCTTCATTAATAACTAGGGAATATAAAGTTGAGTTGAGGAATATTTCTATCCACCTTATGAAGTTATTATGAATTCCTATAGCTTTAAGCATATTGATGACGAATTAATGATTAAAAGAATCAAAAGCCTTGTGTATAACAAGGTTTAAAGTACACCTTGGAGAGTTGTTTTTCCTATCATAACCTTGAATTATACTTTGAGCTACTAGAACATTATCTGCTATATTTATGCCTTGAACAAATGCAGCTTGATTTTGTGATATAAGCCCTGGAAAAAGTAGTTTCAGTCTATTATAAATCATGATGGACATACCTTTGTATAAGATGTTACAACAGGCGATTGGTCTGAAGTCCTTTAATTTGCTTGGATTAGCCACTTTAGGAATTAAGACAAGTGTAATGGTATTGACTTGTTTGAGGAGTTGTTTATTGTTGAAGGAATCTTTAATAGCATTACAAACATCATGTCCAACAATGTTCCAAGCACATTTAAAGAATGTACTAGTGAATCCATCAGGTCCTGGAAACTTATTTTCATTTATAGAGAAAATTGCCTCCTTAATTTCTTTATTAGTGAATTCTTTGATCATGAGCGCAGCTTCATCTCCATTAATCTTGCTTTGTATAAGTGATGTCTCCTCATTTGTGATAGGTTTATGTTAGGATGAGACATCATTTTTAATGATTTAGAAGTCTTTCTAATTGATTTTCTTGAGAAGTAGTGCACTTTCCTATTTTGAGTCTTGATTTAGTAAAATTATATTTTAAGAGCATATTGGGTTTAATTATTTATTTAGTGTGAAGCTTTAAAGATAATTATGGAGATTAATTAGAGTCCAAGTCAAAGACTAAGAGATATGGAAAGAGATAAGCATGTTAATTGAAGATAAGGAAAGAAAAGCTAAAAACATGGAAAAAGAAAAGCTGCCTTAATCCTGAATTTCTGCACCTACGACCACAAATCAGCTTATATCTCAAGATCGGTGTGGAATTTGGAGAAACGGTCAAGAGAAAAGTTGAAGATCTTTCCGAGACGATGAATTTCGACTACTCATACGCGTCAAACAGATGAGTATTGAAGCTGTTAGGACCAAAACAAAAACGGGCCTGATTTCATGTTTTAGGGTTACGAATTTGAGTTGGGCTTGGAGTCCACTACTACCTTCTCCTTCAAGAAAACGAATTAGGTCTGCTAAACACCTATAAATACACCCTTATATCACTTGTAAATCATCCTTGCCTCATAGTAATTAGTTCTTAAGGTTTTATTCTTCCAAGTTATTGTAGAAAGCAAGATGATGTCTTTTATTATTTCTTTTAGTTTATTTCCTTCAGGTATGAACTAAACTCCCCATAGCTTGGGTTTTGCATCATGTATAATCTATGAATTATATTTTCTCTCTATCTAAGTTTCTTTGGGAATTATATGTTTTAATCTGATATTAGCTTCTTATCTTTATATTTGTTTATGTGTTTTGATTTATTGCCTGTCCTAGACCTAATCACTTTAGGCTTTCTTAATAGTAGTTAGATGATCACCTTAGCTGGGTGTCTAATTATTGAAACACCACATAACGTCTAGTGTCGATATTGGTCCTGACAACACTGATTCTAACTAGATAGTCATTAGGGTATGATTTAATCACTATCACCATGTATGTAAATTGATTGCTTAGGGCCCTAGTAGCGCAGGATAACCCTATTTGAACCAGCCTCGTGGTGTGTCCGTAGCCCCCTTAGTCGCTCTCAAGGTCCAAGGTATGGAAATTTTGAATCTTGACTAAGTATCTAAGAGTTAATTATCTCCCTTATTAACTAGATTTAATAGAAAGAATTAGAAGGATTAGTGCATACTGGCAAAACCTAAGCTATATTTCTAGGGTGTGATAAAAATAGATAAATAATAAGTCAGAAAACAACGCACTCTCACCCTAGACAGGCACAGTACTGCAAGTATTACAGGACGTATGCAAGTTTTAATGATAAGAAAGTTCGTTCTCAGGGACTTAGTGTGTTATACGAACGGGTAGAAATAACGAGTAAGAAGTAAATAATTAAAAGACCGGAAAATAAAAGAGAGAATAAATTCGAAATATTAAATTAAACTAAAGAAATTAAAGACAGTAAATTAAATATGAAGAAATATGAGATGAGAAGTATAGCTTAGGTTTTGCCAGTATGCACTAATCCTTCTAATTCTTTCTATTAAATCTAGTTAATAAGGGAGATAATTAGCTCTTAGATATTTAGTCAGGATTCTAAATTCCCATACCTTAGACCTTGAGAGCGACTAAGGGGGCTACGGACACACCACGAGGCTGGTTCAAATAGGGTTATCCTGCCCTACTAGGGCCCTAAGCAATCAATTTCCATACATGGTGATAGTGATTAAATCATACCCTAATGACTATCTAGTTAGAATCAGTGTTGTCAGGACCAATATCGACACTAGACGTTATGTGGTGTTTCAATAATTAGACACCCAACTAAGGTGATCATCTAACTACTATTAAGAAAGCCTAAAGTGATCACTTCTAGGACATGCAATAAATCAAAACACATAAACAAATATAAAGGTAAGAAGGTAATATCAGATTAAAACATATAATTCCCAAAGAAACTTAGATAGAGAGAAAATAGAATTCGTAGATTATACATGATGCAAAACCCAAGCTATGGGGAGTTTAGTTCATACCTGAAGGAAATAAACTAAAAGAAATAATAAAAGACATCATCTTGCTCTCTACAATAACTTGGAAGAATAAAACCTTAAGAACTAATTACTATGAGACAAGGATGATTTACAAGTGATATAAGGGTGTATTTATAGGTGCTTAGAATACCTAATTCGTTTTCTTGAAGGAGAAGGTAAGTAGTGGACTCCAAGCCCAACTCAAATTCGTAACCCTAAAACATGAAATCAGGCCCGTTTTTGTTTTGGTCCTAACAGCTTCAATACTCATCCGTTTGACGCGTATGATAGTCTCGGAAAGATCTTCAACTTTGCTCTTGAGTGTTTCTCCAAATTCCACACCGTTTCTGAGATATAAGCTGATTTGTGGTCGTAGGTGCAGAAATTCAGGATTAAGGCAGCTTTTCCTTTTCCATGTTTTTAGCTTTTGTTTCCTTATCTCCAATTAATATGCTTATCTCTTTCCATATCTTGTAGTATTTGACTTGGACTGTAATTAATCTCCATAATTATCCTTAAAGCTTCACACTAAATAAATAATTAAACCCAATATGCTCTAAAAATATTATTTTACTAAATCAAGACTCAAAATAGGAAAGTGCACTATTTCTCAAGAAAAACGACTATTATGACTTCTAAATCACTAAAAATGATTTCTCATCCTAACATAAATCTATCACAAATGAGGAACATCAGTAAGTAAAGCTACAATCACTATCCTTCACCCACACAACTCTAGCTTTTTCTTTAATAACCTCTTGTATAATATATATAGATTCTTCAATTATCTTAAGGACTATATTTTATTCAGCTAAAATCAATTCATTACCCAATCCATTCATGATAGTATTTTAAATTCCTTTAGGCTTAGTTCTCATGTTACTAATATGTGATGTTTCCCCCGAGAAGTACTTAATGTTGAAAACTTTCAATGGTTTTTTAACAACCTTTTGTTTATCTAGTTGAAACATATATGTTCCTTCACACCAAAGTTCCAAGCCTTCTTTACTATATCTTGAAAATCAGCGTGCTTGGACCAAATTTTAAAGAAATTGAAAGGGTAAGGGCTTATTCTAGGTTGATCTCCAATGTTGACTTGCAAAGCACAATGGTCTGAAGTTGAGGAGAAATACACAATACATAAGAGTGAATTTGATCCAACCAATTTGTAATTATGAGAAGCTTATCAATCATGCTTGCTCTAAGTGAAATAGCATTTTATTCCTCCATACAATTAAGTTTCCACAAGTTTTATTTTCAATTAAGTTACCTTCATTTGCACAATTTATGAAACATTGTGTACATTCAGCCATTGAATCATAATTTAGTCTGTCTTTAATCCGCAAAATCTCATTGAAGACTTCAATGCCTCAAAACTATTTATGTTGATAGATTTTGATACATCTTGTGATGTACCTCCATAGTAAATTTATTTCCTTATCATCATTATCGGAATATACAACACATATAATAATTTGTGTACTGCTGACCTCAATTAGCGTTGCTAAAAAGGATTTTTTAATATAATTAAATTCAATCTCATTTTCATTCTAATGTATCTTTTTGTGTGATAGATTAATTGTATCACGATACAATCTTTTAAGGTCTTATTTGGACTCAATTGAGGGATTATTCCCTATATTTAGACATATTCACATTTCTTTCCCATTTTGGACATTTATTACTTTTAGAGCTATTTGTGCATAATTTATGTGTTAAGTGTGTAACTCTTAGGTACATGGACGAGACCCCTAAACGAGGATACAAAGTTGAGAAAAGAAGGTCAATCCCAAGTCATGGCGTTAAAGGACCAAGAAGACACTTTTGGAAAGTTAGAATGATTATAGGCAAAACTTGGAAATCAACTTAAGATAGTCACCACGGGCAATTGATGAATATTCTGAGGGGACCTTTTGGTTTCATTGTTGAACTTGAAGTTAGTAGCGTGCGATAGTTGACGGTTTGTGTTTTCGAGTTAAGATGAAAGGGTTATTAAAGTTGAAACTTCCACGGCTCGAAGCAGTCCACTCCTTCATTAAAACGTCTTTGGGATTACTTGAGCCATTTAAAAGAAGCCCACAACATCAAAGTGTTTTGTACCCTTTGTGTGTGTATGTGTATATATATATAATAATAATTTATCATTATAAAGGGAACACTTCATATTATTTTTCATCAAAGATAGGAGAAGCATCTTGGAGAAAAAGATAGAAGTTGGAGCCCTATTGCACCACTTCTACACCATTACATCATTATGCTTAGGGTAAATTGTATTAGTTTCTTGTCCTAAACATGATTCTATCACTTTTATCCTTTGATTTTAGGGTGATTGACCTATAGGGTCTTAGGGACTAGATTTTTGGCGTAAAGAAACTAGTAGTAATCTTATTTCTTTAAAGGGACCTCAATCATGACCAAATACTAAAATACCCTTACTACCACTAAAAAACAAAAAGTGATGTCACTGTTCATCTCTTTCCACTATCCACCTACCTCCGACCTTCGACCACCGACCACCGACTTCTGGTCACCGAAAAAAATTACGAGTCTTCTACAAAAATTGATGAGTTTCATATAAAATGATGAGTTTTGTACAAAAAAATGATGAGTTTCGACAAAAATGATGAGTATGATAAAAAAAGCTGAGTATGCTATTAAAAAGCTGAGTATTATTAAAAAAAGACAAGTATTATTAAAAAAAGATGAGTATCACGGTTACAACGCATTATTACATAAAAAAAAAATAACTAACTAATTTCAACAATAAAGGAACAAACTAATTAATAACAAACAAAAAAACTAACTAAACTAAACCTATTACAATTAATTACAATAAAAGATAAAAAATAGTAACTGGTTTGACCAGATCTAAAAAAACAAAATTCCATTCTTCACAGTGCGAGCTGCTGCTGCTGCTGCTGCTGGAGAGCTTCTCACCTCCGATGAACACCACCACTCCGACTAGCACAAAACCAAAGTCCAAGACCACTCCGGCGAATCATTCAGCCTCCCACTCCGGCAAACTGCTGCAGCTGCTGGAGAGCTTCACGCCGGAGTCTTCATCTTCTCCTGAAAACAGCAACTCGAACCGGAACACTGTGGCTACAATCTTCACCGTGCAACCTGTGGTGGTGGTGGTGCGAGATTCGTTGTGATTCATCAGAAACCAGCGATGTGATTGGTTGTGGTGGTGGTGCGAGCTTCACTTCTTGAACAGTGCGGGCTGGAAACCTGGGTGGTGGTGGTGCGAGGCGGACTAGCAACAAGCAACCCAAACTCGGTCTTGTGCAGGCGACGCATAGCTGGAGACTGGTGGTGGTGCTCGGCTCCGGTGAGACAATGCGAGCTGTAAACCTAGGTGGTGGTGGTGGTGCGAGGCGAACAAGCACCAGCAAGCCGAACCCGGTCTTATGCAGGTGACGTGAATAGCTGGAGACTGGTGGTGGTGCTCGGCTCCGGTGAGATTGTAGGTGAGCTATCTCCGGGGAGAATTATCTAGTGAGCTAAAGAGAGAGAAAGTAGATCTAGATCTAGGTTAGTGGGAGGAGGGAGGTGTAAAATAGGGTTACGGGAATTGGAAAAGTGAGTTGAGATAATGCTATAAAATATTATATATAGGAAAATAAAAAATAAAATGGGGTAAAAATGTAAATGAGATTTTATCCTATAGTGTTAAAATGTTATTGAGGTCCCTAGTAAGAAGAACAAAAGAAGGGGGTTGGGTTAGAACTAGAGGGTGGGTGTTTAAGACCCCTTGGGTCATAATCTCTTGATTTGATTGCTTTTAGCATAAACTAAACACTTATTAGATTGATTTTGCATTAATGTATGAACATTGACAATGTTATGATAATTATTTATGTTATTTGGGATTAATTTATGTTTAATTGAATTGGGAAATTGATTATTGTTGAGTTAATTATCTTTCTATATCCCGATCAAATATAGATTGACCTTAGTGCCCTAAACTATTTCCCTGACATGGGGTTTAGGAATAGAACGAGTGCGTATACGTCTGATGTGCATTAAGGATCTTGACAAGCTTGACTAGTCGGATAAATGTATAGGGTAATTACCTTTAGTGCCAATCATCACGTAGAGTTCACTCAGAATAGGTCTCTAGTGGTGTTAGGTATTGTTCTAAGCTACCCAGAAGAGTGTTAGAAGGAAGTTAGAATCCCGATTAGCATAACTTCCCAATTTGCCCAAATAACTAGAATCATCGATTATTATGGTAGCGGGTTACTTGCAAACTTGAATTATCTTCTCATTTTCATCTTTTGTTAGTTTATTAGTTTAATTTATTTGCATCTTATTCTTTAAGTGAAAACAAACAATTATTATCATTTATGTTATGTCTTTTAGTTTTAACAACTAAATCCATCTACGCTTCCCAAGGACAAGATATTGAGTTAACTCATAGTTCATATAAAGAACTATATTTTATACTTACTTATTACTTACGAACAACCCGTGCACTTGCAAGGATTGATCTCTAGGGGTGTCGATTGTTAGATGATTTTATTACACCTCTAAAGACGACAAGTTTTTGGCGCCACTGCTGGGGACTATTTCGTTAATTTTTGTGTTGTTGTCCAGTGTAGGTTAGTTAGTTGTTTCCATGTTACACTTGCCTTTTGTTTTTGTATCTTTCCTAAATTTTTAGGTTTGGTGTATGCTCTAAAATCCTGAGAGGTTACTTTAAGCTAAGAAATGGCAAATTTGAATGCACCACAAGAGGTTGTACCACCTGGGATGGAACAAGTCAATCAAAATCAAGTCCCCCCAAAAGGTCAACCACCGTTATGAGGTAATGGAGGTTTCCCATCGAATGTTCAAAACAATCAGCGTAGAGAACAAGGAGTCCAATTTCGAGTTCAACCGTTAGGAATTCTCCCTCCAATAATTTAAGATGTGTGATTTAAGCCTAATTCAGAATATTGAACTAGTTCATGAGTTATGGAAACTATAATGGAGACGCACATCAAGATCTGGTCTGATCCTATCACAAGTTCATACAGATATGTGACACATACATCACTCAAGGCGTCACACATGAGAAAATGTATTACTTCATGTTCCATTTTTTCTTGACCAGAGGTGCGAGTGAGTGGCTTGATCGTCAGCCACCCAAATAAATAACGTCATGCAACAAACTTCAAGCAAGATTCCTTGACCATTTCTACCCTCATAGTATGAGGATGAAAGATCAAATGAAACTTTCCCATTTTTAACAGAACGATAGAGAAAACGTAGGAGAGATATGGACGCGATTTCAATAAAGGTTAGCAAAGTGTCCACTTTATGGTTATACCTCGGAGCTACACTTAGCTATGTTCTATAAGGGGCTCGACGAGAGTTCAAGACTGAGGGTCGATAATATTGAAGGTGTAGGTTTTGTGTCCATGTATCCGAATGAATTATTTGGTTTATATGGAGAAGATAGTACATAACGATAGAATTTGGCCGCCTTCACGAGCTCCAATTCCAAATTCCACTAGGGGTACGTTACATTTAGATAGTGACACTATTATAGATGCAAAATTTTCCTCTTTAGAGAAACAGTTTAAGCAGTTGGCACTAGTTGTTAACGAAGGTATCCACTATCCAAGAAAGACAATTTGATGTATTGTAGTACAAGAGCCACGTTATGCCCGTTTTAACTCTAAAATGGGTATCAAATTTAAAATGTTATGCCATTTTATCTTGCCGATTTAAGCTGATTAGAGTAATTTTTTTGTCTTCTTGATCCTCCATATGAGTTGTAAAAAGAGATATGATACACTTTTGGGGTTAGTACAACTCAAGACAAGCAAGCAATTACACACAAGAATATATTAATGATATGTGTAAAGATAATCACCAATTTTTTTGACAAGTAGTTAAGTTCATCTTTATGTACAAATATCTCCTAAGTGTGAGATATGAGTGAATGCTTTAGTGCCCGTTTGGGATTGCTTTTCAAAATAATCACTTAAAGTGATTTTATATCCATAACAATATTTTAGACTCTTAAAATCACTTTTAGGAAAAGCACTAGATTAGTGATTATTAAAATAATACTTAAAGTGATTTTAGATGTCAAAATATTTTTTAATATTTTTTACAAATAATTTAATTTTAATCAAAAAGCGCTTTTAGCTCCAAAATAATCAGTCCCAAACAGGCTCTTAGTAAGTATATTCAAGGAAGCATATAAGTAAACATGACCACATATAATGACATAGGGCACAATTACATTATATCAAGGTATCAATATGATTTTTCAAGCCATAAGGGATAGGTAGAAAGATAGATTGAAGAGTGTTTTAGGCGAAGATATGCAAAGAAGAGTTAATCATATTAGATGAGATTAAAAATGTGATTAACTAAGTATTTTTTATATGAAAATCAATCCTAAAGGAGGAACTATATGCCAACATTATATGTTGTTGTTATGATATTCTCAAACAAATCTAAACAGGCTTTCATGTTTGTTTAACAATGAGAACTAATAGTATCTCATCTTTTTTGTATATGGTTGGTTAGTTATTATTATAGTTGAAACTTTTTTTTTTATGTTAATTTTATCATTGGTTCCTTATACTAAGTTAAATTTTGCTTTATGATTTTTCAATTTCTTGAACTTTAGGTTATAGATGGAGTCCACCAACAAACAACATGTTTCTTTATGGACCTCCTTAACCATGGTTTAGATGTGGATATTATAACTAATCAAACACAAGACAAACCAATTGTTACGTCTCAATTGGATCCCACAAGTAAAAAGAAATTTCTTTCTAGAAGAATATTTAATACTCGTTTCAACATGGATATATGTTAGCACAAATAAATCAATATAGACAGATTTCTAGAGTTGGGTGATCAACTAGGATAGACTATATTCATGATGAGGCAATCAATATCAAAATATTTATTTCGGCACCACAACACAACCAAGACGAGATACTACAAAATCGGATTGTGTCCAAGTAGGGCGAGGGTCCGTTCATGTGCGACGCCTTATTCAAGCATATTTGAAACACGAGAATGGGATTTTTGAAGTTTCACGACTCAGAATCAAAGACAATTTCATACAGCAGAGACTCATAATGTTAATCTACATTAAAATTATAAAGGTATTTCGAAAAACCAAATCATGCAAGCAATATCAAAAGAAGAGTAAGGTTTTTTACTCATAGCCAAAAGACCGGAAAGTTAGATAGACGCTATGTGCCAGTATCATTCGTCTACAACCTCAACACCATTAACACAACTCAAAAACGCATGCGATTGTCAAGTCAACTGGACACGTAAATAAAGTTGGGACGATTCAAGACATGACGGGTGATATAATGGTTTTTTTTCAACTATAGATTGGTTAGGTTGCATTCTAGAATATGTCTATTATTTTCGTACATGTACTCTTTCTTCCGTTGGCTATAAATAATAATTCATTCCCTAAAATAAAGTTATCATATTTGTGTTAACGAAGTTACAAAGAAAAGAGAAAACTAAGGGTCTGTTTGTATTTGGGAGGAAAA
The DNA here is from genome assembly GCA_029959085.1 of Nemophila menziesii. Lineage (NCBI taxonomy): Eukaryota > Viridiplantae > Streptophyta > Magnoliopsida > Boraginales > Hydrophyllaceae > Nemophila > Nemophila menziesii. The sequence continues at coordinate 1,356,883 of JARWIR010000060.1, forward strand.
AAAGTAATTAAAAAAAGAAAAAAAATTAAAAATAAAAGAAAGAAAATTTTTGTTTGGATTAGAAATTTTTATAAAAAATTTTATAAATAATTTTGGATATCTATTGTTTTGATTAAAAAAACACAAAAACAAAATAAAAGATTAATTTTAGTCCGTGATCTTTAATAAAATTTCTTTTTTTCTATTTGACTCCAATTTTTGAAATAATTTCCTATATTTTTTTTTATAAAACTTTCTAATACAAACAAATATAATAAATAAAAAATTATTTCTATTTATTTTCTTTCTTTCAAATTCTTTCAATAAATAAAAAATAGAATGTTTGTAAAGAAAGAAGAGAAGTAGAAATACAAGATATATAAAGTCAGAGAGCTCATAAAGAACGACTCAACAAAATTAAAAGAGAGCTCATTAACAAATATCTAAACAAAACCACCATGGATGCACAGCAACAGCGAGCTGCGGCACAACAAAACCGCCCTCAGCAACCACCAGGTCAAGGCGGAGATTTCGCTGCCATTTTAACCGTCCTCTTTGGCTTCATTGCTGTTGCCGCTGTGGTATTAACTAAATCATTTTCTGTACTATTTATTGTCAACAAAATTGGTCCTTAGAACCCTAGTTACTCTATTTTTTTTTACTTTTTTTTGTTTTCCCCTTATTTGACAGATCACATTTATTAAAAGTAGCGGTTTAAGTTCTAATGCTAATTAATATTATCAAGTCAACCGTTTATCTATCTGTCTATTTACGTGTTTGTTCGATTCAATTATTCTATTAGTGTTTCAATGTAATGGTTCAAGGTGTTTGATCTCTGAACTATCATTAATATCGTGTTACTTAGAGCAGTTTAACTCATCCAGATATTTAAGAAAGTACCCTGTAGTATAGATAATTCAGTTTTTGGACTTACTAGTATACATATCTATTGTATAAGATGTTGTAAATGTGTGACATTGTCTATTAAATTAATGTAATGAGCCCATAATTACAGGTACTACTTCCTTCTTTACCAGAACTGAAAAATAGCGTGTCTATTTTGCATCAAGTCCCTGAAGGTCATGTTGGAGTCTATTGGAGAGGAGGGGCCTTATTGAAAACAATCAGAGACCCAGGTTTTGTTAATTTAAACTCTATTCTTCTTCATTTAAACTGAAATCACATCCCAAAACATAAATATGTAAAAATCTATAGGTTTCCACTTAAAATTACCGTTAATTACTCACTTCGAAACCATTCAAGTTACTCTTCAGACAGACTTGGTAAGATATTCATTACTTCTATAACTATTTGATTTATATGACTAATAGTAAAAGTAACTATTGATGGTAAATTTAGGTAAGGGATATCCCATGTGGAACAAAAGGGGGTGTAATGATAAACTTTGAGAAAATCGAGGTTGTTAATAGGCTTCATAAAGAACATGTGTATGATACATTACGTAACTATGGAGTACAATATGATAACACATGGATATACGATAAGATTCATCATGAAATTAATCAATTTTGTAGTGGTCATTCACTTCAACAAGTGTATATCGATATGTTTGATCAGGTAAAAAATCTATATTAACATCTATAACTTGATTATTATTTATTATTTATTTAAATTTTCAGATTGATGAAAAAATGAAAGATGCTCTTCAAGCTGATTGTACACGTTACGCTCCAGGTATAGAGATTATTAGTGTACGTGTAACTAAACCCAAAATTCCTGAAAGTATTAGACGAAATTTCGAACAAATGGAAGAAGAACGTACTAAGGTAATTTTTTGTTTTTTTGATGATTTATTATTTAGTGATTTATGGTAATTTTTTTATGTAGGTATTAATTGCAGTGGAGAGACAAAGAGTATCTGAAAAAGAAGCTGAAACAAAGAAAAAAATAGCTATAAGTGAAGCTGAAAAGAATGCACATGTTAGTAAGATTCAAATGGAACAAAAATTAACTGAAAAAGATAGTGGAAGAAAACAAGAAGAAATTGAAAATGCTATGTATCTTGCTCGTGAAAAGAGCTTAGCAGATGCTGATTATTATAGGTGTTTTTTATTTATTTTTTTATTTTCTGGTTGGTTTTACAAAAGAATATTATAATAACATGGTATTTTCAGGACAATGAAAGAAGCGGAAGCTAATAAGTTGATGCTTACTCCACAATATTTGGAGCTTAAATTCATTCAATCAATTTCTAATAACTCGAAAATTTTCTTCGGGAATAAGGTTAGACTATTTTTTTTTTTTTTTTTTTTTTGTGAAAATCGAAACTGATTAGAGTATGGTTTTGTAGATACCTAGTATGATATTTGATCAGAGACTACTTGGGAACTTTCTAGAAGATGTGGTTAAGGTTAAGGAAGGGAGCTCTGAGAATATTTAGGTTAATGAAGAGTGTATTTGAGTTTGGGGAAGAACAAAGTTAGAACAAAGATGATGAGTTTTTGATTCTAAAATGTAATTTGTTGTTACTTGGAAGTGATGAATATATACTTTTTGGTGTGTATAATGAGAGATTGAACTTCTTACTATTAAGGAAAATGATCTCTAAACCTTACTTTGAATCAAGAATATCCTCTGAATGTTTAGTTGATTATTTTATGCTTTTGAGTATCTCAATTAGGCATCAGAGTTTCTTTTAATGTATATATCTTGAGCTAAATTCTGTTTTAATTGATAATATGATATATAGGAGTATCTTATAAATACACGAGTTTGAGCTTACATGTATTATGTATATCAATCTTGTGTGATTATTTTATAATATTAATTATTAATGACCATCTTCACCCTTCATCAAAGTCTCCAAAATGTTTAAACTTTAAACTTGCAAAGAGGGTTGATTACGTCATGGACAAATCAAACATCATCATGTGTGAACATTTGAACCCCGAGCCGTTTTTTTGATAATTTAGCAGTACAAAATTAGTTCACATCTTCCATATTTTCACGCTCAGGTCCCGTTTCATGACTTTCCCAATGTCTCTTTTTGTTAAAGTATTTTTCTTGTCTGTATATATTTGTAAACGCTCTCTTTTTTTTTTTTTTTTCCTACATAAGAGGTCCTAAGACCTGAAGACAAGAAATCTTCTAAAAGATATTATTAACTAACTATCTAGGATAGCTTTAGGCATTACCCAGCCATAACGGTCATGAATTAGAGGACGCCACAACCCATCAGGGGGGTCCCTATACAAGCTAGGCCCCTCTTTACTCTTTAGCCCGAGTTTAGCCATCCAGTCTGCACAGTTATTCGCTTCCCGTAAGCTCCATGAATTAGAGGACGCCACAACCCATCAGGGGGGTCCCTATACAAGCTAGGCCCCTCTTTACTCTTTAGCCCGAGTTTAGCCATCCAGTCTGCACAGTTATTCGCTTCCCGAAAGCTCCAGATGAACTCGAAGTTTCCATTGTTATCCAAAATAACCTGGCACTCACGTATAATATCGTTCGAGAATCCCCTCGAGTTCACACCGCCCTTCACTAGCGCGTGCAACTCGATCGAGTCAGTCTCGACAATAAGATGCGTATCTCCTCTGGTTACTGCCAAGTTTAGCCCAAAATGTAGTGCTAGCGCTTCCGCCTCAAAAGTCGTGTTTGCGACACATCTACCCGCGAAACCACCTAAGTATCCCCCATTATTGTCCCGAAATAGGCCCCCAATTCTCGCGGAAACCGACTTTGGATCAAAGGATCCATCAATGTTAAGCTTGACCCCAATCTCTGGCTTATTCCACTTAACAAGGATGCTGTGTGACGAAATAATCAAACCTCCATCGCGCTCAACACCCCAGGCTCTGAAGTAATCACTCGCCGTATTTCTAACGATAACCTTTAATTCGGTATTTGATTTAATTGTAGCTCCGCCTTCAAAAATTCTTTTATTTCTATTTACCCAGATTGTCCATACTAGAGCTGCTACCCAAATCCAAAATTTGGACCATTTCTCGATTTGTGCGTGTCATCCTTGCACAGGGGCCATACTTTATAAATATCAACTTCTATTTTACGAATTTAAGTCTACAAACATAGGACTTATTAGATTAGATAGAATCCAGAAATGCTTGGGGATCTTTAAAGATAATTTGGTATGTATGTAAATCATCTAACCATATTATATATTTCTTTCGTTCTTAAAAAAATATTTATTATCATGTGATTACTAAAATATCTTAATATCTTGAATATTTATTAGAAATATATATTATAATATTTAATTAGAATTAAAAGTGGTGTCTTAATTATTTAAAGTGACAACTCTTATTTTAAAGTGACAACGTAATTGAAACAACTATTTTTAATATAAATGATAACCTTTCGGGAATGTCTAATTTGGAACCATCATCTTGACAAATTTATTTAGTTGTTATATAGAAATAGGGCTGCAAACGAGCCGAGCCGAGCCGAATACTATATGTACATGCTTGTTTGTTTAATTTCTCGAGCCGAGCCGAGCTCAAATTTAAACGAGTCGAGATCGAGCTTCTAATGATCCAAATCAGGAATGTTAGGACTTGTTTGTTTAACTTATAGAACTATATTTTTTAGAGTCGAGCACGAGTTGATCATGAATAATTTGTTTTATATGGTTGAAATGAGACTTTCATGAGTGTGCGGTATGAAAATATGAAACATAACATTAATGAAAATATAAATGGCTAAAGAAATTAAAATTATCCAATTAGATATTGAAGGTTTAATAATATATTTATAAGTAGATAATATATTAATTTATAATTTATAATTTCAAACAAGCTCACGAACCGAGTTCGAGCAGGCTCGTTTACGTATCGAGCTTAACATGGAGCTTGAGCTTGTTTACGTGCGAGCCGATCTCGAACGAGCTTTTCTCCGAGCCGAGCTCGAGCTGCTCGCGAGCGGCTTAGTTCATTTACAGCCTATATAGAAATATAACATCTTTAATATGAAAAATATATAAATTAGTGAGAAATAGACTCCTCTAAAAAGAAAGGTAGCTTCCCAGTTTGCTCTACAATGTCTCTCTTAAATAATTTCGCTATATCAATTGATTAAGTAGAGAAATACACTAAGAACCAAATTATTGAGGTTGAAGATAGGTAAGTAATTGAGCAAAGACCAAGGGTTTTCGTAGATTTTTCGAATATTTCAAAAAATTCCCATACTTCCAAAACCGCAAATCTTACTCCTTGTAGAGATTATGGTCATATTATTGAGGCTTTTATCAATGGTCTTTTTTTTTTGTTTTCTCATAATTATCAATGGTCTTCGAAATACATGCTATCTGTGTCATACTAATTCTTTTTTCCATAAGTGATAATTACAAGGAAAGTTCTCAAATTCATTACTGTTCTCCAAAAGATTGTCAATATTATTAAAAATAATTGTTTATAAAACGTTATTATTTTAAAAAATTAAGACATTATTTCAATTTTAATATTATTTTTATCTATAATTATATATAAATATTCAAGATATCAAAACACTTTAAAATATTTTAGTAATCATATGAAGAATAAATGTCATTTTTTAGTTTGAATGCAAAAGAAAATGTGACAATTTTTTAAAGAAGAAGAGAGAAATAAGTTAAAATATTATATTATGTCATTCTTGAAACTAAGGTATTTGAAAATAAAACAAGTATCATACCCTTTACTTTTATAGATCTTGGTTTCATCAACAAGTAACTGAAGAATTTGGTATCTATGGAATTCTGGAATTTATAATGTGTAAATGATAGATATTATGGATTTGGGCGGTTCTTCGTAATATCACTCTTTTTGCAAATGACGTTTATCTATTCTTCTTTTGTCTATTGACACAGTGACCATATAGTAATTTTTTTTTGTTCGAAATACAGTGACCATATAGTAAGAAAATGAACTCATGATGACATATTTACCGTGATAATCACTACTGTGTTATTGAAAATTTTAGTGAAAATCCAACGATTGATGATAGGTTGGAATAGGAGTTAATTTCTCAAAGCTCGGTGGAGTTTAATATATGTATTCAAAATGAGATGTTTATTGATGCGTCATCTCGGTTTTCTTGGACTTAGAAGTATTCCAGACTATTTGGGCAAGCAAGATTGATCGGACACTTCCAATCCCTTCTTGGATAGATATTTTGATTATTTATCTTTCATTATTTAGCTCTTAGGTGTATGACTATTGCCTCATTCTACTCCACACATATATCCTTATTATTTTTGGGTTCAAGGTATTTAAAGCTTGGACCTCCAATGAAGGTTTTCTTGATGTTGTGTTAAGGGATTGGAAATTCATCATCACCGACTCTCCTAAGTACATCATATACTTCAAGCAAAAGACTCGCAAAGATGTACTTAAAGAGTTCAAATTTGAATTCTTCTCCAATGTTTCTGCATGCAAGACTTCTATTCGCGAGGCACTCGAGTCCATTCAAATCTCGATGCTTACTGGACTTGTAGTTGGAAGGTTTCTCTAAGGAGAAATTATTATAGTTGAAGATACTCATAAACACTAATAATCTAATTCTAAAGCAAAATTCCCGGAGTCCAATGGCTCAATTATGGTGACTTTTACACCATTTACTTTCACAAGGTTATTAGTGAGAGAATGCCTCGTAATCCCGTCACCAAAATAAGAAAGAAAAATGAATTGAATTTACAACATTAGCAAGGTAACCAGCTGGATTAGTTTAACTGGGCAGAGCCTTGATATTTCTTTAACACTTAAAGGGGATGTTTAGAGTTCGAATTCCCTCCTTAACGGGTGTAAAGTAAGAGATACAAGGCTCAAACCCCTTTCTGAACATGGGTAACGTTAACCTAGTTATGATTTACATGGAAATATACATGGGGAGTCGTGTATATCTCTATGAGATTAGTCGTGGTGTACGCAAGCAATCCTCGGATCACCCATGTACCCAAAAAAACATTAACAAGGTAAAACACGATATCCGATGTACTCGTCCCCGAATTTCAGTTTTCTGTGTTTTTCAAGAAAAATCATTTATTAAGAACATGTTTATTATAATGCTCTTAATAAAGTATCTTGATATCTTAAAAAGGTTAAAAAGTGTTTTGGTTTTCTAAAATAGACAATTAGCCCTTAACAAAAGTTTTGTATGTCCCCACGCTTCGTAGAAATTTAGTTTCTGGGTCTCTTTTGAACAAAGCTGGACTTAAACTTGTTTTTGAAGGGGAGAAAATAATTATCTCTAGGAATAGTGACTTTGTAGGAAAAGGTTACCTTAATGGTGGACTATTTGTACTTAATGTTTTTCTACTTTTAATAAGAATTCATCTACTTCTGCTTATATTGTTGAATCTCTTGATATGTGGCACGCTTGATTAGGACACTTAAATGTTTCCTCTATTAAAAGACTAAAAACTCATGGACTAATACTTGAAAACTATAGTGATGATTTATTTAAGTGTAATATATGTGTAGAGGCTAAACATGCTAAAAAAACCCTTTAAAAATGTGACCACTAGAGAAACTCAACTCTTAGAACTAGTGCATTCTTATTTGGCTGACTTTAAAACTACTGCTAGTAAAAGAGGATAATTTATTATATGACCTTTGTAGATGACTACTCTTGGTTCACCAAAGTATACCTTATAAAGTCTAAGGATGAATCAGAATCCACCTTTTTAAAATATAAGGTCTGAGGTTGAAAACCAACTAGATAGAAATATCAAAAGGTTAAGGTCTAATAGGGGCGGTGAATATAGTTCAAACACACTTAAAGAATTTTGTGAACGTAATGGAATTATTCATGATGAACTTACTGCTCCCTATACACTCCAACAAAATAACATAGCTAAAAGGAAAAATAAATCCCTTAAAGAAATGATGAATTTCATGTTGATAAGTTCAGGCTTACCATCTAACATGTGGGGGGGGGGGAAGCTGTCTTATCTGCATGTTATGTATTAAACCGAGTAACCCATAAAAGATAAGACCCCTTACGAGTTGTGGAAAGAATATCCACCTAACCTAAAATTTTTAGGAGTGTGGGGGTGTTTCGGAAAGGTAGCATTACCCGACTTTAAGAGAGTCAACATTGGACCCAAAACCATAAACTCTATCTTTATAGGATATGCTCAAAATAGAGCATCTTATATATTTATGTCCTTAGTTGATAACACTATTATTCAATACAGAGACGCTGAATTCTTTGAGCATATATTTCCCTTGAAAAGGAATATTGTTCATAATGCCTCATCTACCAGTAATGACTCACCAGTCAATACTGAAACGCATGTTAGTGATAATCTGTCTACTTCTCTACCCTCCTCGAGTTCAGGAACAAACCCTGATAACGAAATTAGGAGAAGTAAAAGATATAGAACCGAGTCTAGTTTTGGACTAGACTTTATCTTTGCTTTCTTGACTGAGGATTTTCTAAAAGATATGCTATGTGAGGAGCTAGTCTCTTGTTTACTTCTTGAGGAAGATCCTAAGACATTTTCCGAGGCTATGAAATCCGTAGATGCTAGCTTCTAAAAAGAGGTGGTAAACAGTGAGATAAATTCGAATAGATCAAACCACAATTGGGACATAATTGACTTACCAAGGGGATGTAAGCCAACTAGTATAAAATGGATCTTTAAGAGAAAATTAAGACCCAATCGTTCCATAGAGAAATTTAAGGCTAGACTTGTAATTTGAGGCTTTACTCAAAAGAAAGGTTTGGACTACTTTGACACCTATTCCCCAGTGACCAAAATAGCCACCATAAGAACTCTAATAGCATTATATTCCATTCATAAACTCATTATACATCAGGTGGATGTCAAGACCGCGTTTTTGAATGGAGACTTAGATGAAGACATATATATGGTACAACCCGAAGGGTTTGTAGCATCTGGTCAAGAGAAAAAGTATGCAAGCTTAAAAAATCTCTATGTGGTTTGACACAAGCACCCAAAGAATGGTACGAAAAATTAGATAGTACTCTAGTTAATAGTGGCTTTATAGGCAACACTTCTGAGTCATGTGTTTACATGAAGGTGTTAGGATCCGAATGTGTGATCATATGTCTATAGTAGATGCCATGCTGATCTTTGGCACTAAACTTAAAGTCATCGATGAGACTAAGGAATTCTTATCATCTGAATATGAGATGAAGGACATGGGAGAAGCTGATGTTATCTTAGGGGTTAAGATCTTAAGAGTTGAAAGTGGCATATCCCTTAGTCAATCTCATTATGTAGAGAAATTATTGAGGAGATTTAACTCCTTTGATGTCATACCCGCTAGAACCCCTTATGACTCTAGTATTCATTTGACTAAGAACAAGGGAAGTGCAATATCTCAAACTAAATATGCTAAGATAATAGGAAGTGTGATGATCTTAATGAACTACACTCTAACTGATATCGCCTATGTCGTAAGTAGACTTAGTCGCTATACTCATAACCGTAGCAGTGAACATTGGGCAGCACTTCCAAGATTATTGATATATCTAAGAGGTTCTACGGATATAGACATACACTATAGTAGGTTCCCTGTTGTCTTGAAAAGCTATCGTCATGCGAATTGAATATCAAATTATGATGAAGTGAGCTCCACTAGTGGTTATGTGTTTTCCTTTGATGGATGAGCTATATCCTGGAAGTCGTCAAAACAAACTTTTATATCACGTTCAACCATGGAATTCGAGTTTATAGCACTAGAGTTGGCTGAACAAGAAGCTGAATGCTTGAGAAGTCTCCTAGCAGATGTACCATTATGGGAAGATAAAGTTGTACTGGTTTCTCTTTATTGTGACTCGAAAGCGGCTATCAGCGTTGCTCACAACAACACCTATTATGGAAAACAGAGTCATATTTGAATCAGACATAGTTCAGTGAAACAGTTACTGAAGAATGGTGTGATAGCACTAGACTTTTTCAGATCCGAGAAACATCTGGATGATCCATTCACTAAAGGTTCAACCAGGAGAGTAGTTCTGGAAATGTCGAGGGGGATGGGGTTTAAGCCCATTCATGGGGGACATATGGATGACATATGATGCACTACTTACCCATCCCTATGGCATAAACCAATGTAAATTAGGTTGAGTTTCGACTCTTAACGATTCATAACCCTTTATGGTGGTCCTACTGAGACGGACTTGATGAATTCACCGATGATTGATTCAAGGTCGAGTTTAAATCTTTATGATGTTCATAGACCTATGTGGTGGTCCTACTAAGATAGACTTGACAAACTCACAGCATATGATGAGGTTGAGATTTACGGAACTTAATGACTTCAAGACCCTTGATGGGTAGTCTATATTGTATAGATAATCTTGAAATCACCTATGTGTGTGTGAAAGTGGAGGCTGCTTTCTATAAATGGCTAGAGTAGTATTCTTAGAGCACTCATGAGAACCAAGGTATGCACATGGCCTAAAAGGCGCTTGTGATAACATCGCGAAATCTGTATATATCTAACGAGTTTGAGTATTTGTTGTGGGTGTTCAACAGAATAACATCAAGTTCAAGAGAACGCTCAATTGACTGGACTTAGTTGTTGCCTCACTTCATTACGTGTCAATTAGAATCGCAAGACATTGATACTTAAGTAAATTCACCCAATTTTCGCTCAAATCTTATCTTCCTTTTCAAAACCTTTTTGTATCTAGTTGACTGTCAATGTGTGGGAGATTGTTGGAACATTTAATATCAAACATGTGTTCTTGGGTTCACTTTAGCATTTGAGTGGTGGAGAATTTGGTTCATTACTTGGGTGAAGTAATAAAGTCACGCATGTGACAAATGGATATACCATATCGGTGGATAGAATTAAATCAAACCCACTTAAATACCCTGGGGTCTCATTACCTACCAAATAACTAACACCCATTCATAAGAAAAGATAATGAGTAACCCCACACGAGTGCACCACCAGCACCCACTCTACCCGAGCCTAGGTCCGGGTCCTGGGTCTTGGGTCTTGGGGAATTAAAAAATAGAAATAAATTAGTTTAATACCCGTTTTTTCTTCTGATAATGAATTAGTCCGCTTTTGACCATTTCCTCCATGTTTTTCAACAAACTTTAACCCACATTTATAACAGCTCTATTAGTTGTAACTGTTCCTGTTTTTCAACCATGACCGACAACCTTGACTAAAGTGTAATGGCTAGTTATTGGCTAGTTTTTCCTCTATAAATAGGGTTGTAGTGCAGTTCATTTCAACTCACTTTACAACTACAAAGCTTACAAAAATCTTCTTCTTCTTGAGCGAAACTTATACAGGTTCCGTACCTTCACTTGTGAGTGAACACGAGAGTATGTAGTAGTGTTACCCTTGGGGAACGTTCGAAAAAAATAGTATATCATCTCGGCTGTCCCAGAATTTGTTCTTAAGGCAGTGGCTTCTCCACGACACTACAATTCAGTTACCACCTTCTACTATCTGGTTCGTATTTATTTCGTTTTAATAATTTGATTTTTTATCTTTTTGTTTTGTTAAATAGTTAAAGCTTATATTCGAACTTCAAGTTTTTTAAATACCATTACATTATTGTTTTCGTGAACTAACAAACACTCCATACAAAAAACTTGGATTCGAACAAAAAATTTGATAAACAAAATCTTATGGGTTGTCCCTAATGTTATAGACACTAGTTGGACTTGAAATAACCTTAGTTCCATCATCCACCATGTTCGGGGGAATATTAAGCATGAAAAATGGTAATTGTGAAAATAAGATATCTTTGTATGACAATTGGGATCCTTAAGGTATCTTTTCCGAGTGGTACATCCAGAATTTGATAAAAAGGTTGATGAAATTATTGGTAGGGATGAATGGATTGAAGAGACTTGGCCTTTGCAACATTTTCATATTTAGTCTAGAATCGACGGTATCAAGCATCTCATTCATAAAATTCCACCCATTGACTCATCAATCTAAAAGGACTTTTATTGTTCAAGCATACATGTCCTAAATCTTAACATAGTTTTAAATAATTTGTTTGTGATATAATATGATCGAATGAATAAAAGCAAACAAGTAAGTAATTGACACAATATTTACGTAAAAACCCAAGACTAGAAAAAACCATGGGAAAAGGAGAGAGTTTTACTATAATGAACATAGATTACAAGAAGAAGTGTATTCTATAAGGCGTGAATAATACACACTACATGTGTATTTATAGAAAAGTTAGAGAACTAGGGTTATTACTTTAATGGGCCAGTCCTTACAAGGAAGTTTGGGTCATAACTCTAACAATATCCTCCTTAACACAAATTTGGTAATCAGGTCCAAAAAATCTAACAATATCTCGCCTTGAAAAAATATCTCTATCTTGACGGAAAATCCGTTAAGGTGTCAAGAAAATAAATCACTGATCTTCAAATAACTCTCCTCTTCCAAAACACCCCAAAGGGCTTCTTTCAAACAGTAAATGCCAACTAAGTCCAAGCTCAAACTTAGATATCGAAACCGGCTTAGTCATCATATCATCCAGATTATCATGGGTACTAACTTTGCTCATAATCAGATAACCACGAGCAATAACATCACGCAAAAAGTGAAACTTCACATCAATATGTTTTGTCCTCTCATGAAACATTTGATCATTTGAGAGAATATAACACTCTGAATGTCACAAAAGATTGCAGTTATCTGTAAATCTGCACAGATTTCACCAAAAACCCTGCCAAATCCGACTTAAAACGTACCAAAACGGACCTAATATGTGGCACTGTCAGGGCGCCCGTATTTCCTGGCAGTTCCAAAACATTGTACTCATATGAACCTGGTGGTTATCTTGAAGGGATGACCGCATCCCTTTTAGATTGTGCATGAGGTGCTTTTTTTTTATCAAACAACTTATTCAACCTTAGACTCATCTCACTATCAGAATCCTTACTCCCAAGATCATAGTCTTCGCGTAAAGCATCAACGAAGCGGTTTCGTATGCCAATATTAACCATCCCCAACCTTTTTTCATTATTCTCATTAAGAAGAACAAAGGGAAGTGCGTGCCTATCAAGTGTAGCCATATAATAGAGGTAGAAAAAATCACAACCAAACTTAGGACTCGTAATTTTATTAAGAAAAGTGAAGGAAAGCAAGTACAGACACATATGATTTGTGAGAAAATGATATGAAGGATAGCAATTACGGTTATATCACATATAATACAACAGAAAATAGATATTGCAATCCTAATAGATAATCTAGTTGCGATTTAAGAATTTAAAAACAAAGTATAATAACGATTACATACCTTAAACCGTTGTGTGAGAATCGAATTGGATTAACCCAGCTTCAAAAACTTGAAGCCTCCACGCTTTGCACACCGAGCTTGATCCTTGCTTTCGATATCCAATTCTGACGTGGAGACAAAAGACCTTTTGTTTTCTGTGATTTTTTTCTTGGAAGAAAAAACTGATGAGAAGGATATTATTCTCCATATAATGATTTCTCATTATATTTGTGAAAAGTCAGGAACGTATAATGAAAATAATTGTCTTGATAATCTAGCAAACTACACATAAGTGGATTTGGACCTTTTACATTATGCAAATAACTTGACAATCCCAGCGGTTAGTGAACATTTCACACTTCTGGAGGTACGTGGTACAAACCACAAACTTGTCAATTTTTTTTCTTTTCTTTTTACTCTTTTGTCTTAGACCGGTCTTATATTAGAATAGTAATTTGTGCTAGCAAATTAATATACCAATATTCCAAGTATATATTTAATTAATATTTATTATATAATAATAAAATTAACTAACAACATGAAGCAAGATAAATTCACTCGTTAGTGTGCGACTACGTGGGTTCATCGTTAAACCGGTAGTAGATAACTTAATTAACTACTAATCGAGGTTGGCGTCTAACAACACTGCCCAATGACCGGATAACGTGAAGTAACTCTGTACAAAGAACCCGGTGAAGGATCATATACGTATTCCCTCTATCTTTACAGCTCCGGATTATCTTGGGATATGGTACAACTGTCAAATCCCATTTAGAAAATCAACTACGTTACACGTCGATTATCAACGATTGGTGAATGACCTAAGAAACACCTTTCTTCATTCATTCTATCACCTTGGCCAAGGATTTGATACAGTTGTTATAATCTTATGACATCGTAGAGCTCAAACTCTTTACCTAGAGTTGATAGATTCCATCTTGACTCATCCCTAGGACGATATATACTTAGTTTTCTCCAATATCCTTTCGACTAGCATTATGACACACTAGTAGTCTAGTATCAAAACACAACAAGCACATACACAACCATAGTGATGATCTCAGGCAAAGGATTATAAGCATAAAATTCCTTCTGGAGATTAACCTACTTGACAGTTTAAGGTAATTAACCATTAGGAATATCTAGAGTTTTAGTCGGTTCGATGATCACATCTCTATGTGCATTATCTATGTACCTAACTTGGTAAACGAGATATACCGATATTTATCTGATAAATACTCGTTAGCTACATATTAATCTAACTGGATCATCGAGGTCCTAGTTCGATGATCCTATGATTAAGAACACATTTAGATTAAGTCCTATGAGCTAGATTCTCATTATCATAACACCTTATGATATCTAGTTCGTAACTTAATCGAGGATTTGCCTTTATGTTATATAAATGAATACCATAAACATAAAAGCTTGCCATAAATTCAAGAAAACAATTCCTTTAATCACTACTGTAGGGATAACTATTATCGTGTACAGTAAACACTTGTGTTCAATTCATTACAAGATGATCGGGCTAGGGCATAATTCCAACATGATAAGTCTCAATAAGAGATTTTTTTTGATTAATATAAGCTACTATCTCCTTGATAAAGCAAGATATTTTATCATGACAACCGAAAAGGGCAGATCAGTAAAGAGAGGAGAGTTGAAGATTCTTATTAATTGTCTGAAAAAGTTGTTCTTTGGTGTGTATTGATAGAAGTAAAGATTTCTGAAACCATCAAAAACCTTGTACGCTGCAGGTACTTGGGCCCTCTTTACTCGGAAGTGGGTTATCTGTTTCCATATTAAACTTTCATGCTTCCACTTGAATTAATATGAGTTTGGTTGTAAAGTTTGACTTTACAACCAATCTTTATTTTTACTTATTTGAATTAAAATGATTTTTCACAATAATTTAAATCTGATACGTAATAACCATTTTGTTTTTCAATTTATGTCTATTCTAACTTTATTTGGACCAAAAAGTAAAAAGAAGAAATTGAGAAAACTTAAATGTTTGACATCAATAGTTTTTTTCAAATTTTGCAACAAACATGAGGGACCTAATAAAATTATCAGATATTACATTACAGATTTTAAATTTTTTATGTAAAGTGTCTTTGTCTCTCAATATATATAGGGCTCTTCTAATTACGAAACAAACTTTTTCACTCGCGCCTCTCTTTTTCTTTCTTTCTCAGTAAATACATAATGAATAACAACAACATTCCGAGAACGGGTCAGGGTTCGCTTCTGGTTCAAGTAGTTCAACCGGTGGCACAGAGAAGTGGACCAAATGAATTAAATTGGTTCGTTGTAACGGGAGTTTCGACAGAACGTTGTCAAAGCAATGTAATTATTTTTCTTTTTTTCTATATTATTTAATGATAATTAAAAATACTTTTCTATAGATGATTTGATTGTTTGTGTGTTCAATGCATATGTATCTATTTAATATATTTTCAAACTGTTTATATGTAAGACCTTCATAAGATAAGAAAGTCCAGCTTCTTATTTTGGTATCTAATGAATTTTTTTATTGTTTATCTCGTAACAAGTTGATAGGTAAACGAAATTTGTAGAAAGGTGTATATTATTTGTCTTAAAAAAACAAAGAACTCTCCCACCACCCTAAAATCACTCAATTCGGTTTTACACCAGTGGAGTTTGGAGGTGCTCCATCTACGGTGCACCACCAGGGTGTTGGTGGGAATCGAAGGAGAAAATAAAAAAGATTATCTTTTATTATATATACAAAAAGAATATTAATTTGAAAACTAATAATAAACAAACCCATAAATTACTATCAGAGGCGAAGCTACACTCAGACTTTGCCTTGGATAGAAAAGTTGAGAGCAGAGTCATTTTGCTAGTTTGTGCAAGTATAGATCTGTTTTGAAATTGCATCTACCTGATGGTAAATAAATTCTCAAGCCCAAAGGTCACGAGATTGTTGAAAGTTGGAGGAAGGAAGTTGATTTAGTTTTACTTTCTTACTTGTGTTACAATATGTGAATAGTGGCGTATTTGTTTAATTTAATTGTAATCCTTTACTATATTAAGAATATATTGTAGTTCTTGAAATTAATAAGACGTATTTGATGTTTGACATATATAGATTCGAGAAATTAAATAGACTTATCCCTACGTTGCATAGATTCTTCAAAACAGTAGAGAATCGCGAATCAGATACGGAAACGGGTGCGGTTTGCCTAGGACTCGCTCAAATTTGCGCTTTCTTTGGTCAATGGTTTTGGAAGCGTTGAATTTTTTTCGGAAGCGGTACCAAAACGGTAGGATTCCTTTTTCAAAACGCAAAGTAATAAGTTTTTTTAGGTCTAATATATAAACTTACAAAATTTAAGGGGTTAAACAGAATATTTAAAATTTTATATTAAGGTTATCTCAAATGTAGGATATTAGAGGTGATTCATATGAAAATGTGGAACCTACAAATATTAGATCACTTGAGATTGCAAATCTTAGTCTTGAAGAGTCGTCGTTGGAAGACAATATAATTACCAATGAAAGGGAGAAGATTATTGCTTAAAAAAGTTGCATGTCCCTTATATCTTCGTAAACTTTGATATATTGCTATGTTATGTTAGAAATTATTTTGTAAAATAATACAATTAACTAAGTGTTTGTTCTATTTTAATTGAAGAATTTTATTTTATAATATTGTATATTTGTAATCGTAGAATTTGGAATAGGTTATTGGAACTTCCACTTTATTCAAAAATATAATATGATGTGGTATGAGAAATGTTATTCTATAATTTTCTACCTTTATATATATATGTATATATATATATATATATATATTTAAATAAATTAAAAACGTATATAATATCGCCACATCCGAATCAGAGTTTTTATGGAGATGGTGAATCCCGAATCGAATTACATCGCATCCTCAAAATGGAAATAAACTCAAACATCTAGCTATGAGACTCAAAGACAAGTGTTACAATAAGGAAACTAATAAAGTATTATAGAAATAATCGTTTGTCTTAGGTTTCAGTAATTTGGATATTATGCTTGTTTTTAATTTCTTTTTGACTATATATTTACTAGATAAAGACTACTTGAGATAAAAAAAAAATTACAAATATTTTTGTCACTTGGATCTCTCTTTAGAAAAGAAAATAAATATAGAAAAAATTTGTCTGACTTCTCGTTAAAAAGAGATACAATAAAATTATTATTTTCCCATACACTTCGTTAGAAAAGAAAAAAAGTTGCCCTTACACCTTTAAAAGATAAAAGTATATAAAAGAAATTGTCCCTGGTTTCACTCTTGAAAAGGACAAAAATCTTTATAAAAAATTTCTCCCTCGTGTTTGCTAGAAAAGATAATAAATCAAAAAAAAATTGGTCCCAAGCTCTCGTTGGAATTTTGTATATGATTTAATTGTTTTTTTTAATTAATTAATAAATTTAATTATTATTAATAATTCAAAAAATAAGTTGGTACCTATTCAACTTTATAATATTAGATATGGAAATACAAATGTTTTTATAATTTAAAAAAGGTTTTTTTTGAATCAATTAATCTAGTTTAATAAATAAGTAAAAGTATTATGAATAATGATATTTGTCATCTTCTTTCGGTTCACCTTTGTATCACCCTTTATTTGGCATTAAATCATAGAGAGAGAGAAAAAAGTAATTAGGAAAGAGAAACACTCTGATTGGTGTTTAAAACTTTAACGTCAGAGGTGATATAAGTATGAACCAAAAAAGGCCGACTAATATCATTACTCATAAAAAAAAACTAATCATTAACATTTCTATAATTTAAATGGAATAATTTGTTTAAAAGTAAGATATAAAAAATTAAATGCCATTTATTATAATTAAATAAAAATTATTCTCGTATTTAATTTAAAGTTTGACTTTACAAGATTTTTTTTGAAAAATTATTTGAATTGAATTTATTTTTCAGAATAATTTAAATTTGACATATAAAGCTTACTTTATTTTCACTTTTATGTCTTAAATTAAATATTCTAACTGTATTTGGAAAAAAAATATAAGATATTGAGAATACTGAATTGTTTGATACAATAGTTTTTTTAAAATTTTGCAAAAACAAACATAAAGAACCTAATAAAAATATCATATTTCAGAAATAATATTCATTAAGTAAAGTGCTTTTTTCTCTCAATATAAGGCTCTTCTCTCTTCTAAGTAAAAGCAAAAAAATTCACTCTCGTCTTTCTTTTTCTTTCTCTCTCTTTCTCTTTCAGCGATTACATAATGAATAGCAGCAACATTTTGAAAACGGTTCAAGATTCACTTCCCGTTCAAATAGTTCAACAGGCGGCACAGAGAAATGAATCCACCGAAGTAAGTTGGAGGAGTTCTGTGCAACGGGAGTTTCGACAGAATATTGTAAAAAAAATGTAATTATTTTTCTCTTTTTTCTATATTATTTAATGATAATTTAAAAAATACATTATTAAATAAATATATATTAAGAATATAATGTAGTTTTTGAAATTAATAAGACATATTTGATGTTTGACATATATAGATTCAAGATATTAAATAGAGTGTTTCCTCAACATGGAAATGAGCTTGAAGATCTAGCTACGAAACTCGAAGACAAGTTTTATACTAAGGCAACTAGTAAGGTATGTTAGGAATAACCTTTTATCTTAGTTTTCATCAATTTATATGTTGTGCTTATTACTGAATTCTTCTTAATACATATGTTACTATTGTAGATGGACTATTTGGAAAAAGTCGCATCCAAGCTACAAACAGTAATTACAGGTATATTTAATGCTTTCATTTTTTTTTTCTATTTGAAATTTGATTATCTTTTAATCTCATTTTCTATGTGTACGTAGTTTCTAACAGTGGCCAGGGGCCGCTGTTTGTGCCTCCTGCTGTGGGTGGGGGTGGTTCCTCTCATGGGGCAACTCTAAGTGTGGGTACCCAAAACCCCACGGCAAATTCATGGGGCCCACAGGGTGCAACAAATAGTTTTGGCAACACACATCTTGTGCAAACTCACAGTAGGCCACAAGAGATGACGAGGAGGCACAACCTTCCCAAACCACCTACAATTCACAGGCTGCCACATCAAATGCAGCCCACTTCGTCAACATCTGTACAAGCTCAAGGTCAACCCTCATCACAACCACTTACTTTGGAACAACTAATACAGAAATACATGCCAAGTCAGCAACAAATACAGGTGTCTTATCCTGAGGGGTTATCAAGTCAGCCCTCACATTCACAGAAACAAGTTAATCCGACTCAGCAACAACTTCTTGTCGACCAATTGAACCAGCACTCATCAGGTATATTTAGTTTCTTTGCAACTTCATATAATCTGATACTCACATTTACTTGAGTTAAATCTAATATGGATTTATCATATGGTAATAGCCTCTACCCCTACAAACTTCAATGTTCATGGAAGAGATTGGAAGGAGGAGATTTATCAAAAGGTAATATTTAGATTACGATGCATTTGTTGTAACAACTTCTGAAAAATTGATTAATTGCAGATAAACTCAATGAGAGATAAATATTATCCTGAAGTAGTCAAAATGTACCAAAATATTTCTTCTACAGTTGAGAAGGTAAGTAAGTCTAGATGTTCTTCTTCTTCTCTATAGTAAACAACATGTTCCTCTAACGTGTTTCACAATATTTGCAGCTTGATTCTCTTCCTTTCAGCTATCGAGACCAAAGTATGAGTAATAATCTTAATGAGTGGAAATGTCATAAAACCCTACTGGAGCGGCTTATAAGATTCATGCGATTACTCAAAGATGAAATCAAGATTGAAGATGAGCAAAAACTTATCATGTTTCAGCGCCAAGTAGAAAACATTATCAATACGGGAAGGATTTCTTCACGACCGTTGGATCAACAGCTTCCTGCACCGTTGATGTCTCAACATCAACAAACTCCAATTAATAACCTTCCAGAAGCTTCTACATTGCCTTTGCCTTCGGATTTCAGAATTCCAGATAGCGCGAATGTTGAGCCAATCATGCCCGTTGATAGTATTCCATGGTCTGGACCCAGAGTTGAGGTATTATCATTCATTATCTAAAGTAGATTATCTTTTTATATGTATGAAAAATAATGTATCTTCTGGTGCAGGCTAAGAGTGCGCTTAAAAAAGAAATAGAATTGATAAATCAACAACTCTTAGAGACTTTGGTAGATATTACTGACCAAGATTCAAGTACTGGACAAGATTGTGGAGTTTTTGTAAAATGCATTTACAGTCCAAATGCTTGTTTCGATCAGGTGAGAAATTTTATATATTCCTTATCTGAATTTCAAACTTATATTTAATTTTTATGTTATTTTACTGATTTGCAGTCACCGATTCTGCCACTGTTATTGCTTGTTCCAGACAATTATCCTGATTGCTCACCAAAATTAGTTGACAACTTTCCAGTTGAAATGATCAGGTTATTGTTTCTCCCATTTATGCACATTTAACTACATTAATCGCCATATAATTAATATAGATTGTTTCATTTTCTATTACAGCGAAGAAATGGAAGATCTCTCGATGAAGGTTAAGATAAAATTTGACGCATCGGTGAGCAGTTTTGCACAACCTACAAAACTTGGAGAGATGATAAGGACATGGGAAGCTTGTGCTCGAGAAGTTATATCCGAATATGATCAGCAATATGGTGGAGGAACCTTCACCTCCTTTTATGGGAGTTGGGCTTTTTAGAATACTCAATGTTATTGTATTTGTTGTTCTTATTTCTATGCTTAGATATTACTTCATTTAACTTTTGAATTTTGTCAAATGAATTTTGTCTGTATGTCAGGAGCATTTCGTTTTCAAATTTTATATAGCTTTAAATTTTGGGCACAATAATTATGCTTGACAATATATATATATATATATATACTCATCAATATTATATATCATATGGAAGCACTCTAAGCCTCACCAATGAAATTAGGATATCATAATTAGCGAGAGCAAATTTTTGCATAAACCTTCCATTTTGGTAATGACTTTAAATATGAGGGTCGCAGCTGGTGAAATATTACTTTAAAAGCTCATAAGAAGGGTTAATAAATAAGTGATACTTTTGAGACCCTGGTAAAAATTATTACTTAAGAGCTCACAAGAAGGGTTGATAAATAAGGTTCGTTAGCTCAACTGCCTAGTGTGTTGCTATTTCTATATATGTGAAGATATGCATATTCTTAAATAATTAGTTGAGGTGCACGCTAGCGGATATAGACCACCCACAGAAAGTTTATATCGATATGTTTGATCAGGTAAAAAATGTATATTAACATCTATAACTTGATATTATTTATTATCTATTTAAATTTTCAGATTGATGAAAAAATGAAAGATGCACTTCAAGCTGATTGTACATGTTACGCTCCAGGTATAAAGATAATTAGTGTACGTGTAACTAAACCCAAAATTCCTGAAAGTATTAGACGAAATTTTGAACAAATGGAAGAAGAACGTACTAAGGTAATTTTTTGTTTTAGTGATTTATAGTAAAACGCTTATATGTTTTTTAATGTAGGTATTAATTGCAGTGGAGAGACAAAGAGTATCTGAAAAAGAAGCTGAAACAAAGAAGAAAATAGCTATAAGTGAAGCTAAAAAGAATGCACATGTTAGTAAGATTCAAATGGAACAAAAATTAACTGAAAAAGATAGTGGAAGAAAGCAAGAAGAAATTGAAAATGCTATGTATCTTGCTCGTGAAAAGAGTTTAGCAGATGCTGATTATTATAGGTGTTATTTATTTTATTTTATTTTTCTGGTTGGTTTTACATAAGATTATTATAATAACACGGTATTTTCAGGACAATGAAAGAAGCGGAAGCTAAGAAGTTGAGGCTTACTCCACAATTTTTGGAGCTTAAATTCATTCAATCAATTGCTAATAACTCAAAAATTTTCTTTGGGAATAAGGTTAGACTATTTTCTGTTTTTTTTTTTGGGGAAATTTGAAACTGATGAGAGTATGGTTTTGTAGATACCTAGTATGATATTTGATCAGAGACTACTTGGGAACTTTCTAGAAGATGTGGTTAAGGTTAAGGAAGGGAGCTCTGAGAATATTTAGGTTAATGAAGAGTGTATTTGAGTTTGGGGAACAACAAAGTTAGAACAAAGATGATGAGTTTTAGATTCTAAAATGTAATTTGTTGTTACTTGGAAGTGATGAAAATATACTTTTTGGTGTGTATAATGAGAGATTGAACTTCTTACTATTAAGAAAAATGATCTCTAAACTTACTCTGAATCAAGAATATCCTCTGAATGTTTAGTTGATTATTTTAATGCTTGTGAGTATCTCAATTAGGCATCAGAGAGCTTTGGAACAAAAAAATAAAAATAAATTAGGCATCAAAGTTTCATTTAATGTATATATCTTGAGCTAAATTCTGTTTTAATTGATAATATGATATATAGGAGTATCTTATAAATACACGAGTTTGAGCTTACATGTATTATGTATATCAATCTTGTGTGATTATTTTTATATTAATTATTAATGACCATCTTCACCCTTCATCAGAGTCTCCAAAATGTTTAAACTTTAATCTTGCAAAGAGGGTTGATTACGTCATGGCCAAATCAAAACATCATCATGTGTGAACATTTGAACCTCGAGCCGTTTTTTTTCTAATTTAGCGAGTTTTTCTTTTTTGCTTTTAACTTTTTTAAAAAAAAAAGATATTAGCGTTTTAGCATAATATGGAAAAGAATTGCGGATCTAACACCCGGGCGGTAACCCGCTTCCCGCCCTTCACGAAGGGAGGTTGGCTGGGTGCCGCCCCTAGTTAATTCTGGAATTAGGGGAAGGGCGACCGCCCTTAGTACAAAGATAAGAAAAAATTACGCTTAATTAAAAAAGTCTGGCCGCCAGGAGGGCGGTATGCTCCATACCGTTTTTAGTTCAAATTTTTAAAAAAAGAAGGGTAGTGACCGGGAGACCGCCTTTCGCTGAATATAACTATCCCCCCAATTTATAAACCCTAATCCGAAAAATTATACACCACACTCCCCATTTCTCTCTTCTACACCCAAATTCATCCTAAAATCTACAACTATTTCATCGAATCCTTGGATATCTCACCTTGAAGGTAATTACTCGAAGCCATTATAGCTATCAAGAAATAGATATATTCAATCTAGGGGTTTAAATGAAATTGTATAAAACTTAAAGGACCAATAGTGCAAATATCAAAATTATAAAGGACCAATTGTGCAATTAACTCAAAATAACAGTTATGTTAAATGTAGGGGCTTATATGCAATTATATAAAATTTAAAGGACCAATTATGTAATTATCACAATAAAAAAAGGACCATTTGTGCAATTAACTAAAATCATCATTTAACTTAAATTCTAGTAATATACAATTTATGGGCTATAATGCAATTAAACAAAATAATAAGGACCACTATTGCAATTAACAAAATTAAAAAGGACGAATTGTACAATTACCTAAATTTATCAATTAACTAATACAATCTAACATAACAATCACATGCATGGATGGATAAATCAAAATAAAAAAAAAATTATAAGAACCCTAACCTTATCTTTTTGGGTTAAAAGATGTAGAATCAAAGGAAGGGAGGGAGCACAAGGGCGGCAATGGCACAGTGTTGGCGGTGGCGGATTCAACGGCGGCAAGGGGCGTCGGCTTCAATGGCGGTTATTGTTGGTTTTTTAATTTTTCAGAAATGGGGTTAATGATTTGGGGAAGAAACTATAAAGGGTTAAGAGCGGTCTCCCGATGACCGCCCCTCTTTTTTTAAAATATTGAACTAGGGACGGTGGGTAAGATACCGTCCCCCAGGCGCTAAACAAATGAACTAAGGGCGGTCGGCTAAAGACCGCCCTTACTTAAGACTAATTTTTTTTTAATGAGTATTAACTAGGGGCGACACCCAGCCGACCGCCCTTATTAGAAGGGCGAAAAGCGGGATACCGGCCAAGTGCTAACTCCGCAATTCTTTCTCTAAGTATGCCAAAATGCCAATATCTTTAAAAAAAAAAAACTAAACCAAAAAAAACTTTAGCAGTACAAAATTAGTTCACATCTTCCATATTTCCACGCTCAGATCCCGTTTCATGACTTTCCAAATGTCTCTTTTTGTTAAAGTATTTTTCTTGTCTGGGTATATTTGTAAACGCTTTTTTTTTGTTACATAAGAGGTCCTAAGACCCTGAAGAAAAGAAATCTTCGAAAAGATATTATTAACTATCTAGGATAGCTCTAGGCGTTGCCCAGCCATAACGGTCACGGGTTTGAGGAAGCCACAACCCATCAGGGGGGGTCCATATACAAGCTAGGCCCCTCTTTGATCTTTAGCCCGAGTTTAGCCATCCAGTCTGCACAGTTATTCGCTTCCCGAAAGCTCCAGGTTAACTCGAAGTTTCCATTATTCTCCAAAATAACCTGGCACTCACGTATAATATCGTTCGAGAATCCCCTCGAGTTCACACCGCCCTTCACTAGCGCGTGCAACTCGATCGAGTCAGTCTCGACGATAAGATGCGTATCTCCTCTAGTTACTGCCAAGTTTAGCCCAAAATGTAGTGCTAGGTCTTCCGCCTCAAAAGTCGTGTTTGCGTTACATCTACCCGCGAAACGACCTAAGTATCCCCCTTTATTATCCCGAAATAGGCCCCCAATTCCCGCGGAAACCGAATTTGGATCAAAGGATCCATCAATGTTAAGCTTGACTCCAATCTCCAGCTTATTCCACTTAACAAGGATACTACGTGATGAAATAATCAAACCTCCATGCGCTCAACACCCCAGACTTTAATGTAATCACTCTCCGTATTTCTAACGATAGCCTTTAATTCGGTATTTGATTTAATTGTAGCTCCGCCTTCAAAAATTCTTGTATTTCTATTTACCCAGATTGTCCATTCTAGAGCTGCTACCCAAATCAAAAATTTGGACCATTTCTCAATTTGTGCGTGTCATCCTTGCGCAGGGGCCATGCTTTATTAATATCAATTTTTATTTTACGAATTCAAGTCTACAAACATAGGACTTATTAGATTAGATAGAATCCAGAAATGCTTGGGGATCTTTAAAAATAATTTGGTATGTATGTAAATCTTTCTAACCATATTATATATTTCTTTCGTTCTTAAAAAATTATTTATTATCATGTGATTACTAAAATATCCTCCATAAAATATCTTAATATCTTGAATATTTATTAGAAATATATATTATAATATTTAATTAGAATTAAAAGTGGTATCTTAATTTTTTAAAGTGACAACTCTTATTTTAAAGTGACAACGTAATTGAAACATCTATTTTTAATATAAATGATAACCTTTCGAGAATGTCTAATTTGGAACCATCATCTTGACAAATTTATTTAGTTGTTATATAGAAATAGGGCTGCAAACGAGCCGAGCCGAATACTAGATGTACAGGCTTGTTTGTTTAATTTCTCGAGCCGAACTCAAATTTAAACGAGTCGAGCCCGAGCTTCCAATGATCCAAATCAGGAATGTTAGAACTTGTTTGTTTAACTTATAGAACTATATTTTTTAGAGTCGAGCACGAGTTGATCATGAACAATTTGTTTTATATGGTTGAAATGAGGCTTTCATGAGTGTGTGGTATGAAAATATGAAACATAGCATGAATGAAAAAATAAATGTCTAAAGAAATTAAAAATATCCAATTAGATATTGAAGGTTTAATAATATATTTATAAGTAGATAATATATTAATTTATAATTTCAAACGAGCTCACGAGCCGAGTTCGAGCAGGCTCGTTTACGTATCGATCTTAACATGGAGCTGGAGCTTGAGCTTAAACTTGTTTACGTTCGAGCCGATCTCGAACGAGATTTTCTCCGAGCCGAGCTCGAGCTGCTCGCGAGCGGCTTAGTTCATTTACAACCTGTATAGAAATATAACATCTTTAATATGAAAAATATATAAATTAGTGAGAAATAGACTCCTCTAAAAAGAAAGGTAGCTTCCAAGTTTGTTGTACAATGTCTCTCTTAAATAATTTCGCTATATTAATTGATTAAGTAGAGAAATACACTAAGAACCAAATTATTGAGGTTGAAGATAGGTAAGTGATTGAGTAAAGACCAAGAGTTATCGTAGATTTTTCGAATATTTCAAAAAATTCTCATACATCTAAAACCGCAAATCTTACTCCTTGTAGAGATTATGGTCATATTATTAAGGCTTTTATCAATGAAATATGGATTAGTCATTTTTAAATGAACAACTTTCTAAGTTATCTTACATAATCAGGTCTTCGAAATACATGCTATTTGTGTCATACTAATTCTTTTTTCAATAAGTGATAATTACAAGGAAAGTTATCAAATTCATTACTGTTCTCTAAAAGATTGTCAATATTATTACAATTAATTGTTTATAAAACGTTATTATTTTAGAAAATTAAGACATTATTTCATTTTTAATATTATTTTTATCTATAATTCTATATAAATATTCAAGATATCAAAACACTTTAAAATATTTTAGTAATCATATAGAGAATAAATGTCATTTTTTAGTTTGAATGCAAAAGAAAATGTGACAATTTTTTAAAGAAGAAGAGAGAAATAAGTTAAAATATTATATTATGTCATTCTTAAAACTAAGGTATTTGAAAATAAAACAAATATCATACCCTCTACTTTTATAGATCTTGGTTTCATCAACATGTAACTGAAGAATTTGGTATCTATGGAATTCTGGAATTTATAATGTGTAAATGATAGATATTATGGATCTGAGCGGTTCTTTGTAATATCGCTCTTTTTGCGAATGACATTTATCTCTTCCTCTTTTGTCTACTGACACAGTGACCATATAGTAATTTTTTTTTGTCTGAAATACAGTGACCATATAGTAAGAAAATGAACTCATGGAGACATATTTACCGTGATAATCACTACTGTGTTATTGAAAATTTTAGTGAAAATCTAACGATTGATGATAGGTTGGAATAGGAGTTAATTTCTCAAAGCTCGGTGAAGTTTAATATATGTATTCAAAATGAGATGTTTATCGATGCGTCATCTCGGTTTTCTTGGACTTAGAAGTATTCCAGACTATTTGGGCAAGCAAGATTGATCGGACACTTCCAATCCCCTCTTGGATAGATATTTTGATTATTTCTCTTTCATTGTTTAGCTCTTAGGTCTATGACCATTGCCCCATTCTACTCCACACATATATCCTTATTATTTTTGGGTTCAAGGTATTTAACGCTTGGACCTCCAATGAAGGTTTTCTTGATGTTGTGTTAAGGGATTGGAAATTCATCATCACCGACTCTTCTAAGTACATCATACACTTCAAGCAAAAGACTCGCAAAGATGTACTTAAAGAGTTCAACTTTGAATTCTTCTCCAATGTTTCTGCATGCAAGACTTCTATTCGCGAGGCACTCGAGTCCATTCAAATCTTGATGCTTACTGGACTTGTAATTGGAAGGTTTATATAAGGAGAAATTATTATAGTTGAAGATACTCATAAACACTAATAATCTAATTCTGAAGCAAAATTCCCAGAGTCCACTGGCTCAATTATGGTGACTCTGACACCATTTACTTTCACAAGGTTATTAGTGAGAGAATGCCTTGTAATCCCGTCACCAAAATAAGAAAGAAAAAGGAATTGAATTTACAACATTAGCAAGGAAACCAGCTGGATTAGTTTAAATGGGCAGAGCCTTGCTATTTCTTTAACACTTAAAGGGGAGGTTTAGAGCTCGAATTCCCTCCCTAATGGGTGTAAAGTAAGAGATACAAGGCTCAAACCCCTTCCTGAACATGGGTAACCTTAACCTAGATATGATTTACCTGGAAATATACATGGAGAGTCGTGTATATCTCTATGAGATTAGTCGTTGTGTATGCAAGCAATCCTCGGATCACCCATGTACCCAAAAAAAAACACTAGCAAGGTAAAACATGATATCCGATGTACTCGTCCCCGAATTTCAGTTTTCTGTGTTTTTTAAGAAAAATCATTTATTAAGAACATGTTTATTATAATGCTCTTAATAAAGTATCTTGATATCTTAAAAGGTTAAAAAGTGTTTTGGCTTTCTAAAATAGACAATTAGCCCTTAACGAAAGTTTTGTATGTCCCCACGCTTCGTAGAAATTTAGTTTCTGGGTCTCTTTTGAACAAAGCTGGACTTAAACTTGTTTTTGAAGGGGAGAAAATTATTATCTCTAGGAATAATGACTTTGTAGGAAAATGTTACCTTAATGGTGGACTATTTGTACTTAATGTTTTTCTACTTTTAATGAGAATTCATCTACTTCTTCTTATATTGTTAAATCTCTTGATATGTGGCACACTAGATTAAAACACTTAAATGTTTCCTCTATTAAAAAAGTTAAAACTCATGGACTAATACTTTAAAACTATAGTGATGATTTATTTAAGTGTAATATATGTGTAGAGGCTAAACATGCTAAAAAACCCTTTAAAAACGTGACCACTAGAGAAACTCAACTCTTAGAACTAGTGCATTCTGATTTGGCTGACTTTAAAACTACCGCTAGTAAAAGAGGAGAATTTATTATATGACCTTTGTAGATGACTACTCTCGGTTCACCAAATTATACCTTATAAAGTCTAAGGATGAATCAGAATCCACCTTTTTTAAAATATAAGGTCTGAGGTTGAAAACCAACTAGATAGAAATATTAAAAGGTTAAGGTCTAATAGGGGCGGTGAATATAGTTCAAACACACTTAAAGAATTTTGTGAACGTATTGGAATTATTCATGATGAACTTACTGCTCCCTATACACCCCAACAAAATAACATAGCTGAAAGGAAAAATAAATCCCTTGAAGAAATGATGAATGTCATGTTAACAAGTTCAGGCTTACCGTCCAACATGCGGGGGGTGAAGCTGTCTTATCTGCATGTTATGTATTAAACCGAGTAACCCATAAAAGATAAGACCCCTTACGAGTTGTGGAATGAAAATCCACCTAACCTAAAATTTTTAGGAGTGTGGGGGTGTTTCAGCAAGGTAGCATTACCCGACTTTAAGAGAGTCAACATTGGACCCAAAACCATAAACTCTATCTTTATAGGATATGCTCAAAATAGCGCAGCTTATATATGTATGTCCTTAGTTGATAACACTATTATTCAATACAGAGACGTTGAATTCTTTGAGCATATCCCTTGAAAAGGAATATTGTTCATAATGCCTCATCTACCAGTAATGACTCCCCAGTGGTTCCATAGAGAAATTAAAGGCTAGACTTGTAATTTGAGGCTTTACTCAAAAGAAAGGTTTGAATTACTTTGACACCTATTCCTCAGTGACCAAAATAGCCACCATAAGAACTCTAATAGCATTATATTCCATTAATAAACTCATTATACATCAGGTGGATGTCAAGAACGCAATTTTGAATGGAGACTTAGATGAAGACATATATATGGTACAACCCGAAGGGTTTGTAGCATCTGGTCAAGAGAAAAAAGTATGCAAGCTTAAAAAATCTCCATATGGTTTGAAATAAGCACCCAAACAATGGTACGAAAATTTAAATAGTACTCTAGTTAACAATGGCTTTATAGTCAACACTTCTGACTCATGTGTTAACATGAAGGTGTAAGGATCTGAATGTTTGATCATATGTCAATACGTAGATGCCATGCTGATCTTTGGCACTAAACTTAAAGTCATCGATGAGACTAAGGACTTCTTATCATCTGAATTCGAGATGAAGGACATGGGCGAAGCTGATGTTATCTAGGGGGTCAAGATCTTAAGAATTGAAAGTTGCATATCCCTTAGTCAATCTAGAGAAATTATTGAGGAGATTCAACTCCTTTGATGTCATACCCGCTAGAACCCCTTATGACTCTAGTATTCATTTGACTAAGAACAAGGGAAGTGCAATATCTCAAACTGTATATGCTAAGATAATAGGAAGTGTGACGTTCTTAATGAACTACACTCTAACTGATATCGCCTATGTCGTAAGTAGACTTAGTCGCTATACTCATAACCCTAGCAGTGAATATTGGGTAGCACTTCCAAGATTATTGATATATCTAAGAGGTTCTACGGATATAGGCATACACTATAGTAGGTTCCCTGTTGTCTTGAAAAGCTATAGTGATAGGAATTAAATATTAGATTATGATAGAGTGAGCTCCACTAGTGGTTATGTGTTTTCCTTAGGTGGATGAGCTATATCCTAGAAGTCGTCAAAACAAACTTGTATATCACGGTCAACCATGGAATCCGAGTTTATAACACTAGAGTTGGCTGAACAAGAAGCTGAATGGTTGAGGAGTCTCCTAGCAGATGTACCATTATGGGAAGATAAAGTTGTACTGGTTTCTCATTATTGTGACTCACAAGCGGCTATCAGCGTTGCTCACAACAACACCTATAATGGAAAACAGAGTCATATTTGAATCAGACATAGTTCAGTGTAACCGTTACTGAAGAATGGCGTGATAGCACTAGACTTTTTCAGATCCGAGAAACATCCATTCACTAAAGGTTTAACCAGGAGAGTAGTTTTGGAAATGTCGAGGGGGATGGGGTTTAAGCCCATTCATGGGGGATATATGGATGACATATGATGCACTACTTACCCATCACTATGGCATACACCAATGTAAATGAGGTTGAGTTTCGACTCTTAACGATTCATAACCCTTTGTGGTGGTCCTACTGAGACGGACTTGATGAATTCACCGATGATTGATTCAAGGTCGAGTTTAAATCTTTATGATGTTCATAGCCCTATGTGGTGGTCCTACTGAGACGGACTTAACAAACTCACAACATATGATGAGGTTGAGCTTTACGGAACTTAATGACTTCAAGACCCTTGATGGGTAGTCTATATTGTATAGATAATCTTGAAATCACCTATGTGAGTGTGAAAGTGGAGGTTGCTTTCTATAAAAGGCTAGAGTAGTCTTTTTAGAGCACTCATGAGAACCAAGGTATGCATATGGCCTAAAAGGCGCTTGTGATAACATCGCAGAATCTGTATATATCTAACGAGTTTGAGTATGTGTTGTGGGGGTTCAACAGAAGAACATCAAGTTCAAGAGTACGTTCAATTGACTGGACTTAGTTGTTGCCTAACTTCATTACGTGTCAATTCAAATCGCAAGACATTGATACTTAAGTAAATTCACCCAATTTTTGCTCAAATCTTTTCTACTTTTTCAAAACCTTTTTGTATCTAGTTGACTGTCAGTGTGTGGGAGATTGTTGGATCATTTAATATCAAATATGTGCTCTTGGGTTCACTTTAGCATTTAAGTGGTGGAGAATTTGGTTAATTACTTGGGTGAAGTAATAAAGTCACGCATGTGACAAATGGATATACCACATCGATGGATAGAAATAAATCAAACCCACTTAAATACCCTGGGGTCTCATTACCTACCAAAGAACTAACACCAAGTCATAAGAAAAGATAATGGGTAACCCCAAACGCGTGCACCACCAGCACCCACTCTACCCTAGCCCAGGTTCGGGTCTTGGGTCTTGGGGAATTAAAAAATAAAAATAAATTAGTTTTAATACCTGTTTTTTTTCTGATAATGATTTAGTCCGCTTTTGACCATTTCCTCCACGTTTTTCAACAAATTTTAACCCACGTTTATAACAGCTCTATTAGTTGTAAATGTTCCTGTTTTTCAACCATGATCAACAACCTTGACTAAAGTGTAATGGCTAGTTACTGGCTAGTTTTTCCTCTATAAATAGGGTTGTAGTGCAATTCATTTCAACTCACTTTACAACTACAAAGCTTACAAAAATCTTCTTCTTCTTGAGCAAAACTTATACAGGTTCCGTACCTTCACTTGTGAGTGCACACGAGAGTAGGTAGTAGTGTTACTCTTGAGGAACGTTCGAAAAAAATAGTATATCATCTCGGTTGTCCCAGAATTTGTTCTTAAGGCAGTGGCTTCTCCACGACACTACAATTCAATTACCACCTTCTACTATCTGGTCCGTATTTATTTTGTTTTAATAATTTGATTTTTTTATCTTTTTGTTTTTTTAAATAGTTAAAGCTTATATTCGTACTTAAAGTTTTTTAAATACCATTACATTATTGTTTTCCTAAACTAACAAACACTCCATACAAAAAACTTGGATTCGAACAAAATATTTGATAAACAAAATCTTATAGGTTGTCCCTAATGTTATAGACACTAGTTGGACTTGAAATAACCTTATTTCCATCATCCACCATGTTCGGGGGAATATTAAGCATGAAACTGGTAATTGTGAAAATAAGATATCTTTGTATGACAATTGGGACCCTTAAGGTATCTTTTCCGAGTGGTACATCTAGAATTTTATAAAAAGGTTGATGAAATTATTGGTAGGGATGAATGGATTGAAAAGACTTGGCCTTTGCAACATTTTCATGTTCATTTGAGAATCGACCATATCAACCATCTCATTCATAAAATTCCTCCCATTGACTCATCAATCTAAATGGACTGTTATTGTTCAATCATACATGTCCTAAATCTTAACATAGTTTTAAATAAATTTGTTTGTGATATAATATGATCGAATGAATAAAAGCAAACAAGTAAGTAATTGACACAATATTTACGTAGAAACCCAAGACTAGAAAAAACCACGGGAAAAGGAGAGAGTTTTACTATAATGAACAGAGATTACAAGAAGAAGTGTATTCTATGAGGCGTGAATAATACACACTACATGTGTATTTATAGAAAAGTTAGAGAACTAGGGTTATTACTTTAATGGGCCAGTGCTTACAAGGAAGTTTGGGTAACAACTCTGACAATCTCCCCCTTAACACAAATTTGGTAATCGGGGTCCAAAAAACCTAACAATATCTCACCTTGAAAAAATATCTCTATCTTGATGGAAAATCCGCTAAGGTGTCAAGAAAATAAATCACTGATCTTCAAATAACTCTCCTCTTCCGAAAAACCCCGAAGGGCTTCTTTCAAATAGTAAATGCCAACTAAGTCCAAGCTCAAACTTAGATCTCGAAACTGGCTTAGTCAACATATCATCCAGATTATCATGGGTACTAACTATTCTCATAACCAGATAACTACGAGCAATAACATCACGCACAAAGGGAAACTTCACATCAATATGTTTTGTCCTCTCATGAAACATTTGATCCTTTGAGAGAATATAACACTCTGAATGTCACAAAAGATTGTAGTTATCGTTAAATCTTTACAGATTTCACCAAAAACACTACCAAATCCGACTTAAAACGTACCAAAACGGACCTAATATGTGGCACTATCAGGGCACCCGTATTTCCTGGCAGTTCCAAAACATTGTACTCATATGACCCCGGTGGTCATCTTGAAGGGATGACCGCAACCCTTTTAGATTGCGCACGAGGTGCTTTTTTTATCAAACAACTTAATCAACCTTGGACTCATCTCACTATCGGAATCCTTACTCCAAAGATCATAGTCTTCGCGTAAAGCATCAACGAAGTGGTTTCGTATGCCAATATTAACCATCCCCAACCTTTTTTCATTATGCTCATTAAGAAGAACAAAGGGATGTGCGTGCCTATCACGTATAGCCATATAATAGAGGTAGAAAAAATCACAACCAAACTTAGGACTCGTAATTTTATTAAGAAAAGTGAAGGAAAGAAAGTACACACACGTAAGATTTGTGAGAAAGTGATATGAAAGATAGAAATTACGATTATATCACTCATAATACAACAGAAAATAGAAATTTCAATCCTAATAGATAATCTAGTTGCGATTTAAGAATTTAAAAACAAAGTATAATAACGATTACATACCTTAAACCGTTGTGTGAGAATCGAATTGGATTAACCCAGCTTCAAAAACTTGAAGCCTCCATGCTTTGCACACCGAGCTTGATCCTTGCTTTCGATATCCAATTCTGACTTGGAGACAAAAGACCTTTTGTTTTCTGTGATTTTTTTCTTGGAAGAAAAAACTGATGAGAAAGATATTATTCTGTATATAATGATTTCTCATTATATTTGTAATAACACTAGAAGAGAATATGAAAAGGTAGGGAGTGAAAAGTCAGGAACATATAATGAAAATTATTTATCTTAATAATCTGGCCAACTACCCATAAGTGGATTTGGACCTTTTACATTATACAAATAACTTGACTAGCCCAGTGGTTAGTGACACATTTCACTTCTAGAGGTACGTGGTACAAACCACAAACTTGTCAATTTTTTTTCTTTTCTTTTTTCTCTTTTGTCTTAGACCAGTCTTATATTAGAATAGTAATTTGTGCTAGCAAATTAATATACCAATATTCCAAGTATATATTTAATTAATATTTATTATCTAATAATAAAACTAACTAACAACATGAAGCAAGATAAATTCACTCGTTAGTGTGCGACTACGTGGGTTCATCGTTAAACCGGTAGTAGATAACTTAATTAACTACTAATCGAGGTTGGCGTCTAACAACACTCCCCAACAACCGGATAACGTGAGGTAACTCTGTACAAAATACCCGGTGAAGGATCATATACGTATTCCATCTATCTTTGCAGTTCCGGATTATCCTGGGATATGGTACAACTGTCAAATCCCATTTGTAAAATCAACTACGTTAAACATCGATTATCAACGATTGGTGAATGACCTAAGAAACACCTTTCTACATTCATTCTATCACCTTGGCCAAGGATTTGATACAATCGTTATAATCTTATGACATCGTAGAGCTCAAACTCTTTACCTAGAGTTGATAGATTCCATCTTGACTTATCCCTAGGACGATATATACTTAGTTTTGTCCAATATCCTTTCGAATAGCATTATGACACACTAGTAGTCTAGTATCAAAACACAACAAGCACATACACAACCATAGTGATGATCTCAGGAAAAGGATTACAAGCATAAAATTGATTCTAGAGATTAACTTACTTGATAGTTCAAGGTAATTAACCATTAGATATCTCTAGATTTTTAGTCGGTTCGATAATCGCATCTCTATGTGCATTATCTAAGTACCTAACTCGGTAAACGAGATATACCGATATTAAATACTCGTTAGCTACATATTAAGCTAACCAGATCATGGAGGTCCTAGTTCGATGATCCTATGATTAAGAACACGTTTAGATTAAGTCCTATGAGCTAGATTCTCATTATTATAACACCATATGATATCTAGCTAGTTCGTAACTTAATCGAGGATCTGCCTTTATGTTATATAAATGAATACCATAAACATAAAAGCTTGCCATAAATTCAAGAAAACAATTCCTTTAATCACTATTGTAGGGATAACTATTATCGTGTACAGTAAACACTTGTGTTCAATTCATTACAAAACGATTGGGCTAGGGCACAATTCCAACATGATAAGTCTCAATAAGAGAAAGTTTTTGATTAATATAAGCTACTATCTCCTTGATAAAGCAAGAGATTTTATCATGACAACCGAAAAGGAAAGAGCAGTAAAAAGAGGAGAGTTGAAGATTCTTATTAATTGTCTAAAAAAGTTGTCCTTTGGTGTGTATTGATAGAAGTAAAGATTTCTGAAACCATCAAAAACCTTGTATGCTGCAGGTACTTGGCCCCTCTTTACTCGGAAGTGGGTTATCTGTTTCCATATCAAACTTTCATGCTTCCACTTGAATTAATATGAGTTTGGTTGTAAAGTTTGACTTTACAACCAATCTTTATTTTTACTTATTTGAACTAAACTGATTTTTCACAATAATTTAAATCTGATACGTAAAAACCATTTTGTTTTTTCAATTTATGTCTATTCTAACTTTATTTGGACCAAAAAGTAAAAAGAAGAAATTAAGAAAACTTAGTTGTTTGACATCAATAGTTTTTCTATAATTTTGCAACAAACATGAGGGACCTAATAAAAATATCAGATATTACATTACAGATTTGGAATTTTTTATGTAAAGTGTCTTTTTCTCTCAATATATATAGGGCTCTTCTAATTACGAAACAAACTTTTTCACTCTCGCCTCTCTTTTTCATTATTTCTCAGTAATTATATAATGAATAGCAGCAACATTCCGAGAACGGGCCAGGATTCACTTCTGGTTCAAGTAGTTCAACCGGTGGCACAGAGAAGTGGACTAAATGAATTAAATATGTTCGTTGTAACGGGAGTTTCGACAGAATGTTGTCAAAGCAATGTATTATTTTTCTTTTTTTCTATATTATTTAATGATAATTAAAAAAATGCTTTTCTATAGATGATCTGATTGTTTGTGTGTTCAATGCATATGCATCTATTTAATATATGTTCAAACTGTTTATATGTAAGACCTTCATAAGATAAGAAAGTCCAACTTCTTATATTGATATCTAATGAATTTT
Source organism: Nemophila menziesii (assembly GCA_029959085.1). NCBI lineage: Eukaryota > Viridiplantae > Streptophyta > Magnoliopsida > Boraginales > Hydrophyllaceae > Nemophila > Nemophila menziesii. Next base: position 1,393,444 of record JARWIR010000060.1, read on the forward strand.
GTTATTGTTGATCTCGTAACTAGTTGATAGATGAACGAAATTTGTAGAAAGGTGTATATTTATTTGTCTTAAAAAAATAAAGAACTCTCCCACCACCCTAAAATCACTCAATTCGGTTTTACACCAGTGGACTTTGGAGGTGCTCCATCTAAGGTGCACCACCAGGGTGTTGGCGGGAATCGAAGGAGAAAATAAAAACGATTATCTTTTATTATATATACAAAACGAATATTAATTTGAAAAATAATAATAAACAAACCCATAAATTACTATCAGAGGCGAAGCTACACTCAAACTTTGCCTTGGATAGAAAAGTTGAGAGCAAGGTCATTTTGCTAGTTTGTGCAAGTATAGATCTGTTTTGAAATTGCACCTACCTGATGGTAAATAAATTCTCAAGCCCAAAGGTCACGAGATTGTTGAATGTTGGAGGAAGGAAGTTGATTTAGTTTTACTTTCTTACTTGTGTTACAATATGTGAATAGTGGCGTATTTGTTTAATTTAATTGTAATCCTTTACTATATTAAGAATATATTGTAGTTCTTGAAATTAATAAGATGTATTTGATGTTTGACATATATAGATTCGAGAAATTAAATAGAGTTATCCCTACGTTGCATAGATTCTTCAAAACAGTAAAGAATCGCGAATCCGATACGGAAACGGGTGCGGTTTACTTAGGATTCGCTCGAATTTGTGCTTTCTTTGGTGAATGGTTTTGGAAGCGTTGAATTTTTTTGGAAGCGGCAGCAAAACGGTAGGATTTTTTTTTCAAAACGCAAAGTAATAAGTTTTTTTAGGTCTAATATATAAACTCACAAAATTTAAGGGGTTAAATAGAATATTTAAAAGTTTATATTAAGGTTATCTCAAATGTAGTATATTAGAGGTGATTCATATGAAAATGTGGAACCTACAAATATTAGATCACTTGAGATTGCAAATCTTAGTCTTGAAGAGTCGTCGTTGGAAGACAATATAATTAACAATGAGAGGGAGGAGATTATTGCTTAAAAAAGTTGCATGTCCCTTATATTTTCGTAAACTTTGATATTTTGCTATGTTATGTTAGAAATTATTTTGCAAGATAATACAATTAACTAAGTGTTTGTTCTATTTCAATTGAAGAATTTTATTTTATAATATTGTATATTTGTAATCGTAAAATTTGGAATAGGTTATTGGAACTTCCACTTTATTCAAAAATATAATATGACGTGGTATGAGAATTGTTATTCTATAATTTTCTACCTTTATATATATATATATATATATATATATATATATATATTTAAATAAATTAAAAACGTATATAATATCGCCACATCCGAATCAGAGTTTTTATGGAGATGGCGAATCCCGAATCGAATTACATCGCATCCTCAAAATGGAAATAAACTCAAACATCTAGCTATGAGACTCAAAGACAAGTGTTACAATAAGGCAACTAATAAAGTATATTAGAAATAATCGTTTGTCTTAGGTTTCAGTAATTTGGATATTATGCTTGTTTTTAATTTCTTTTTGAATATATATTTACTATTGTAGATAAAGACTACTTGAGATAAAAAAAAAATTACAAATATTTTTGTCACTTGGATCTCTCTTTAGAAAAGAAAATAAATATAGAAAAAATTTGTCTGACTTCTCGTTAAAAAGAGATACAATAAAATTATTATTTTCCCATACACTTCGTTAGAAAAGAAAAAAAGTTGCCCTTAAACCTTTAAAAGATAAAAGTATATAAAAAAATTGTCCCTGGTTTCACTCTTGAAAAGGACAAAAATCTTTATAAAAAATTTCTCCCTCGTGTTTGCTAGAAAAGATAATAAATCAAAAAAAAAATTGGTCCCAAGCCTCTCGTTGGAATTTTAATGCTTGTGAGTATCTCAATTAGGCATCAGAGAGCTTTGGAACAAAAAAATAAAAATAAATTAGGCATCAAAGTTTCATTTAATGTATATATCTTGAGCTAAATTCTGTTTTAATTGATAATATGATATATAGGAGTATCTTATAAATACACGAGTTTGAGCTTACATGTATTATGTATATCAATCTTGTGTGATTATTTTTATATTAATTATTAATGACCATCTTCACCCTTCATCAGAGTCTCCAAAATGTTTAAACTTTAATCTTGCAAAGAGGGTTGATTACGTCATGGCCAAATCAAAACATCATCATGTGTGAACATTTGAACCTCGAGCCGTTTTTTTCTAATTTAGCGAGTTTTTTTGGTTTTAACTTTTTTTTTAAAAAGATATTAGCGTTTTGGCATAATGTGGAAAAGAATTGCGGATCTAACACCCGGGCGGTAACCGCTTCCCGCCCTTCAGGGAGGTTGGCTGGGTGCCGCCCTAGTTAATTCTGGAATTAGGGGAAGGGCGACCGCCCTTAGTACAAAGATAAGAAAAAATTATGCTTAATTAAAAAAGCGCCGCCAGGAGGGCGGTATGCTCCATACCGTTTTTAGTTCAAATTTTTTTAAAAAGAAGGGCTGTGACCGGGAGACCGCCCTTCGCTGAATATAACTATCCCCCCAATTTATAAACCCTAATCCGAAAAATTATACCCCACACTCCCCATTTCTCTCTTCTACACCCAAATTCATCCTAAAATCTACAACTATTTCATCAAATCCTTGGATATCTCACCTTGAAGGTAATTACTCGAAGCCATTATACCTATCAAGAAATAGATATATTCAATCTAGGGGCTTAAATGAAATTGTATAAAATTTAAAGGACCAATAGTGCAAATATCAAAATTATAAAGGACCAATTGTGCAATTAACTCAAAATAACAGTTACGTTAAATGTAGGGGCTTATATGCAATTATATAAAACTTAAAGGACCAATTATGTAATTATCACAATAAAAAAAGGACCATTTGTGCAATTAACTAAAATCATCATTTAACTTAAATTCTAGTAATATACAATTCAGGGGCTATAATGCAATTAAACAAAATAACAAGGACCACTATTGCAATTAACAAAATTAAAAAGGACGAATTGTACAATTACCTAAATTTATCAATTAACTAATATAATCTAACATAACAATTACATGCATGGATGGATAAATCAAAATAAGAACCCTAACCTTATCTTTTTGGGTTAAAAGATGTAGAATCAAAGGAAGGGAGGGAGCACAAGGGCGGCAATGGCACAGTGTTGGCGGCGGCGGATTCAACGGCGGCAAGGGGTGTCGGCTTCAATGGCGGTTATTGTTGGTTTTTTAATTTTTCAGAAATGGGGTTAATGATTTGGGGAAGAAACTATAAAGGGTTAAGAGCGGTCTCCCAATGACCGCCCCTCTTTTTTTAAAATATTGAACTAGGGACGGTGGTAATATACCGTCCCCCAGGCGCTAAAAAAATGAACTAAGGGCGGTCGGCTAAAGACCGCCCTTACTTAAGACTAATTTTTTTTAATGAGTATTAACTAGGGGCGACACCCAGCCGACCGCCCTTATTAGAAGGGCGGAAAGCGGGATACTGCCCAAGTGCTAACTCCGCAATTCTTTCTCTAAGTATGCCAAAATGCCAATATCTTTAAAAAAAGACTAAACCAAAAAAAACTTTAGCAGTACAAAATTAGTTCACATCTTCCATATTTCCACGCTCAAGTCCCGTTTCATGACTTTCCAAATGTCTCTTTTTGTTAAAGTATTTTTCTTGTCTATGTATATTTGTAAACGCTTTTTTTTTGTTACATAAGAGGTCCTAAGACCCTGAAGAAAATAAATCTTCTAAAAGATATTATTAACTATCTAGGATAGCTCTAGGCATTGCCCAGCCATAACGGTCACGGGTTTGAGGACGCCACAACCCATCAGGGGGTCCCTATACAAGCTAGGCCCCTCTTTACTCTTTAGCCCGAGTTTAGCCATCCAGTCTGCACAGTTATGCGCTTCCCGAAAGCTCCAGGTTAACTCGAAGTTTCCATTATTCTCCAAAATAACCTGGCACTCACGTATAATATCGTTCGAGAATCCCCTCGAGTTCACACCGCCCTTCACTAGCACGTGCAACTCGATCGAGTCAGTCTCGACGATAAGATGCGTATCTGCTCTAGTTACTGCCAAGTTCAGCCCAAAATGTAGTGCTAGCTCTTCCGCCTCAAAAGTCGTGTTTGCGTTACATCTACCCGCGAAACCACCTAAGTATCCCCCTTTATTATCCCAAAATAGGCCCCCAATTCCCGCGGAAACCGAATTTGGATTAAAGGATCCATCAATGTTAAGCTTGACCCCAACTCCGGCTTATTCCACTTAACAAGGATACTACGTGACGAAATAATAAAACCTCCATCGCGCTCAACACCCCAGACTCTAATGTAATCACTCGCCGTATTTCTAACGATAGCCTTTAATTCGGTATTTGATTTAATTGTAGCTCCGCCTTCAAAAATTCTTTTATTTATGTTTACCCAGATTGTCCATACTAGAGCTGCTACCCAAATCAAAAATTTGGACCATTTCTCGATTTATGCGTGTCATCCTTGCGTAGGGGCCATGCTTTATAAATATCAATTTTTATTTTACGAATTCAAGTCTACAAACATAGGACTTATTAGATTAGATAGAATCCAGAAATGCTTGAGGATCTTTAAAGATAATTTGGTATGTATGTAAATCTTTCTAACCATATTATATATTTCTTTCGTTCTTAAAAAAATATTTATTATCATGTGATTACTAAAATATCCTCCATAAAATATCTTAATATCTTGAATATTTATTAGAAATATATATTATAATAATTAATTAGAATTAAAAATGGTATCTTAATTTTTTAAAGTGACAACTCTTATTTTAAAGTGACAACGTAATTGAAACATCTATATTTAATATAAATGATAACCTTTAGAGAATGTCTAATTTGGAACCATCATCTTGACAAATTTATTTAGTTGTTATATAGAAATAGGGCTGCAAACGAGCCGAGCCGAATACTAGATGTACAGGCTTGTTTGTTTAATTTCTCGAGCCGATCTGAACTCAAATTTAAACGAGCCGAGGCGAGCCGAGCTCAAATTTAAACGAGTCGAGCCTGAGCTTCCAATGATCCAAATCAGGAATGTTAGAACTTGTTTGTTTAACTTATAGAACTATATTTTTTAGAGTCGAGCACGAGTTGATCATGAACAATTTGTTTTAAATGGTTGAAATGAGGCTTTCATGAGTGTGTGGTATGAAAATATGAAACATAGCATTAATGAAAAAATAAATGTCTAAAGAAATTAAAAATATCCAATTAGATATTGAAGGTTTAATAATATATTTATAAGTAGATAATATATTAATTTATAATTTCAAGCGAGCTCACGAGCCGAGTTCGAGCAGGCTCGTTTACGTATCGAGCTTAACATGGAGCTTGAGCTTGAGTTTAAACTTGTTTACGTTCGAGCCGATCTCGAACGAGCTTTTCTCCGAGCCGAGCTCGAGCTGCTCGCGAGCGGCTTAGTTCATTTACAACCTATATAGAAATATAACATCTTTAATATGAAAAATATATAAATTAGTGAAAAAATAGAGTCCTCTAAAAAGAAAGGTAGCTTCCAAGTTTGTTGTACAATGTCTCTCTTAAATAATTTCGCTATATTAATTGATTAAGTAGAGAAATACACTAAGAACCAAATTATTGAGGTTTAAGATAGGTAAGTGATTGAGCAAAGACCAAGAGTTATCGTAGATTTTTCGAATATTTCAAAAAATTCTCATACTTCTAAAACCGCAAATCTTACTCCTTGTGGAGATTATGGTCATATTATTAAGGCTTTTATCAATGGAATATGGATTAGTCATTTTTAAATGAACACCTTTCTAAGTTATCTTACATAATCAGGTCTTCGAAATACATGCTATTTGTGTCATACTAATTTTTTTTCCATAAGTGATAATTACAAGGAAAGTTATCAAATTGATTACTGTTCTCTAAAAGATTGTCAATATTATTAAAATTAATTGTTTATAAAACGTTATTATTTTAGAAAATTAAGACATTATTTCATTTTTAATATTATTTTTATCTATAATTCTATATAAATATTCAAGATATCAAAACACTTTAAAATATTTTAGTAATCATATAGAGAATAAATGTCATTATTTAGTTTGAATGCAAAAGAAAATGTGACAATTTTTTAAAGAAGAAGAGAGAAATAAGTTAAAATATTATATTATGTCATTCTTAAAACTAAGGTATTTAAACATAAAACAAATATCATACCCTCTACTTTTATAGATCTTGGTTTCATCAACAAGTAACTGAAGAATTTGGTATCTATGGAATTCTGGAATTTATAATGTGTAAATGATAGATATTATGGATCTGAGCGGTTCTTTGTAATATCACTCTTTTTGCGAATGACATTTATCTCTTCCTCTTTTGTCTACTGACACAGTGACCATATAGTAATTTTTTTTTGTCCGAAATACAGTGACCATATAGTAAGAAAATGAACTCATGGAGACATATTTACCGTGATAATCACTACTGTGTTATTGAAAATTTTAGTGAAAATATAACGATTGATGATAGATTGGAATAGGAGTTAATTTCTCAAAGCTCGGTGGAGTTTAATATATGTATTCAAAATGAGATGTTTTGCGTCATCTCGGTTTTCTTGGACTTAGAAGTATTCCAGACTATTTGGGCAAGCAAGATTGATCGGACATTTCCAATCCCCTCTTGGATAGATATTTTGATTATTTCTCTTTCATTGTTTAGATCTTAGGTCTATTAACATTGCCCCATTCTACTCCACACATATATCCTTATTATTTTTGGGTTCAAGGTATTTAACGCTTGGACCTCTAATGAAGGTTTTCTTGATGTTGTGTTAAGGGATTGGAAATTCCTCATCACCGACTCTCCTAAGTACATCATACACTTCAAGCAAAAGACTCGCAAAGATGTACTTAAAGAGTTCAACTCTGAATTCTTCTCCAATGTTTCTGCATGCAAGACTTCTATTCGCGAGGCACTCGAGTCCATTCAAATCTTGATGCTTACTGGACTTGTAATTGGAAGGTTTTTTTTTTGTCGAAATTATTATAGTTGAAGATACTCATAAACACTAATAATCTAATTCTAAAGCAAAATTCCCAGAGTCCAATGGCTCAGTTATGGTAACTCTGACACCATTTACTTTCACAAGGTTATTAGTGAGAGAATGCCTCGTAATCCCGTCACCAAAATAAGAAAGAAAAAGGAATTGAATTTACGACATTAGCAAGGTAACCAACTGGATTAGTTTAAATGGGCAGAGCCTTGCTATTTCTTTAAGACTTAAAGGGGAGGTTTAGAGCTCGAATTCCCTCCCTAAGGGGTGTAAAGTATGAGATACAAGGCTCAAACCCCTTCCTGAACATGGGTAACCTTAACCTAGATATGATTTACCTGGAAATATACATGGGGAGTCGTGTATATCTCTATGAGATTAGTCGTTGTGTACGCAAGCAATCCTCGGATCACCCATGTACCCAAAAAAAACACTAGCAAGGTAAAACATGATATCCGATGTACTCGTCCCCGAATTTCAGTTTTCTGTGTTTTTCAAGAAAAATCATTTATTAAGAACATGTTTATTATAATGCTCTTAATAAAGTATCTTGATATCTTAAAAGGTTAAAAAGTGTTTTGGCTTTCTAAAATAGACAATTAGCCCTTAACGAAAGTTTTGTATGTCCCCACGCTTCGTAGAAATTTAGTTTCTGGGTCTCTTTTGAACAAAGCTGGACTTAAACTTGTTTTTGAAAAAGGGGAGAAAATAATTATCTCTAGGAATAGTGACTTTGTAGGAAAATGTTACCTTAATGGTGGACTATTTGTACTTAATGTTTTTCTACTTTTAATGAGAATTCATCTACTTCTGCTTATATTGTTAAATCTCTTGATATGTGGCACGCTAGATTAGGACACTTAAATGTTTCCTCTATTAAAAGACTTAAAACTCATGGACTAATACTTTAAAAATATAGTGATGATTTAGTTAATTGTAATATATGTGTAGAGGCTAAACATGCTAAAAAACCCTTTAAAAACGTGACCACTAGAGAAACTCAACTCTTATAACTAGTGCATTCTGATTTGGCTGACTTTAAAACTACCGCTAGTAAAAGAGGAGAATTTATTATATGACCTTTGTAGATGACTACTCTCGGTTCACCAAATTATACCTTATAAAGTCTAAGGATGAATCAGAATCCACCTTTTTTAATATATAAGGTCTGAGGTTGAAAACCAACTAGATAAAATTATTAAAAGGTTAAGGTCTAATAGGGGCGGTGAATATAGTTCAAACACACTTAAAGAATTTTGTGAACGTAATGGAATTATTCATGATGAACTTACTGCTCCCTATACACCCCAACAAAATAACATAGCTGAAAGGAAAAATAAATCCCTTCTTGAAGAAATGATGAATGTCATGTTAATAAGTTCAGGCTTACCATCCAACATGTGGGGGGAGGGAAGCTGTCTTATCTGCATGTTATGTATTAAACCGAGTAACCCATAAAAGATAAGACCCCTTACGAGTTGTGGAAAGAATATCCACCTAACCTGAAATTTTTAAGAGTGTGGGGGTGTTTCGGCAAGGTAGCATTACCCGACTTTAAGAGAGTCAACATTGGACCCAAAACCATAGACTCTATCTTTATAGGATATGCTCAAAATAGCGCAGCTTATATATTTATGTCCTTAGTTGATAACACTATTATTCAATACAGAGACGTTGAATTCTTTTAGCATATATTTCCCTTGAAAAGGAATATTGTTCATAATGCCTCACGTACCAGTAATGACTCCCCGGTCAATACTGAAACACATGTTAGTGATAATCTGTCTACTTCTCTACCCTCCTCGAGTTTAGGAACAAACCCTGATAACGAAATTAGGAGAAGTAAAAGACATAGAACTGAGACTAGTTTTGGACCAGACTTTATATTTGCTTTCTTGACCGAGGATTTTCACAAAGATATGCTATGTGAGGAGCTAGTCTCATGTTTACTTCTTGAGGAAGATCCTAAGACATTTTCCGAGACTATGAAATCCGTAGATGCCAACTTCTAAAAAGAGGTGGTAAACAGTGAGATAAATTCGAATAGATCAAACCACACTTGGGACATAATTGACTTACCAAGGGTATGTAAGCCAATTAGTAGAAAATGGATCTTTAAGAGAAAATTAAGACCCAATGGTTCCATAGAGAAATTTAAGGCTAGACTTGTAATTTGAGGCTTAACTCAAAAGAAAGGTTTGGATTACTTTGACACCTATTCCTCAGTGACCAAAATAGCCACCATAAGAACTCTAATAGCATTATATTCCATTAATAAACTCATTATACATCAGGTGGATGTCAATACCGCATTTTTGAATGGAGACTTAGATGAAGACATATATATGGTACAACCCGAAGGGTTTGTAGCATCTGGTCAAGAGAAAAAAGTATGCAAGCTTAAAAAATCTCTATATGGTTTGAAACAAGCACCCAAACAATGGTACGAAAATTTAGATAGTACTCTAGTTAATAGTGGCTTTATAGGCAACACTTCTGAGTCATGTGTTTACATGAAGGTGTTAGGATCCGAATGTGTGATCATATGTCTATACGTAGATGCCATGCTGATCTTTGGCACTAAACTTAAAGTCATTGATGAGACTAAGGAATGCTTATCATCTGAATTCGAGATGAAGGACATGGGCGAAGCTGATGTTATCTAGGGGGTCAAGATCTTAAGAATTGAAAGTTGCATATCCCTTAGTCAATCTAGAGAAATTATTGAGGAGATTCAACTCCTTTGATGTCATACCCGCTAGAACCCCTTATGACTCTAGTATTCATTTGACTAAGAACAAGGGAAATGCAATATCTCAAACTGAATATGCTAAGATAATAGGAAGTGTGATGATCTTAATGAACTACACTCTAACTGATATCGCCTATGTCGTAAGTAAACTTAGTCGCTATACTCATAACCGTAGAAGTGAACATTGGGCAGCACTTCCAAGATTATTGATATATCTAAGAGGTTCTACGGATATAGACATACACTATAGTAGGTTCCCTGTTGTCTTGAAAAGCTATCGTGATGCGAATTGAATATCAAATTATGATGAAGTGAGCTCCACTAGTGGTTATGTGTTTTCCTTTGATGGATGAGCTATATCCTGGAAGTCGTCAAAACAAACTTTTATATCACTTTCAACCATGGATTTCGAGTTTATAGCACTAGAGTTGGCTGAACAAGAAGCTGAATGCTTGAGAATCTCCTAGCAGATGTACCATTATGGGAAGATAAAGTTGTACTGGTTTCTCTTTATTGTGACTCGAAAGCGGCTATCAGCGTTGCTCACAACAACACCTATAATGGAAAACAGAGTCATATTTGAATCAGACATAGTTTAGTGAAACAGTTACTGAACAATGGCGTGATAGCACTAGACCTTTTCAGATCCGAGAAACATTTGGATGATCCATTCACTAAAGGTTCAACCAGGAGAGTAGTTCTGGAAATGTCGAGGGGGATGGGGTTTAAGCCCATTCATGGGGGACATATGGATGACATATGATGCACTACTTACCCATCCCTATGGCATACACCAATGTAAATGAGGTTGAGTTTCGACTCTTAACGATTCATAACCCTTTGTGGTGGTCCTACTGAGACGGACTTGATGAATTCACCGATGATTGATTCAAGGTCGAGTTTAAATCTTTATGATGTTCATAGACCTATGTGGTGGTCCTACTAAGATAGACTTGACAAACTCACGGCATATGATGAGGTTGAGATTTACGGAACTTAATGACTTCAAGACCCTTGATGGGTAGTCTATATTGTATAGATAATCTTGAAATCACCTATGTGAGTGTGAAAGTGGAGGCTGCTTTCTATAAAAGGCTAGAGTAGTATTTTTAGAGCACTCATGAGAACCAAGGTATGCACATGGCCTAAAAGGCGCTTGTGATAACATCGCGAAATCTGTATATATCTAACGAGTTTGAGTATTTGTTGTGGGTGTTCAACAGAATAGCATCAAGTTCAAGAGAACGCTCAATTGACTGGACTTAGTTGTTGCCTCACTTCATTACGTGTCAATTAGAATCGCAAGACATTGATACTTAAGTAAATTCACCCAATTTTCGCTCAAATCTTTTCTTCTTTTTCAAAACCTTTTTGTATCTAGTTGACTGTCAATGTGTGGGAGATTGTTGGAACATTTAATATCAAACATGTGTTCTTGGGTTCACTTTAGCATTTGAGTGGTGGAGAATTTGGTTCATTACTTGGGTGAAGTAATAAAGTCACGCATGTGACAAATGGATATACCACATCGGTGGATAGAAATAAATCAAACCCACTTAAATACCTTGGGGTCTCATTACCTACCAAATAACTAACACCCATTCATAAGAAAAGATAATGGGTAACCCCACACGCGTGCACCACCAGCACCCACTCTACCCGAGCCTAGGTCCGAGTCCTGGGTCTTGGGTCTTGGGGAATTAAAAAATAAAAATAAATTAGTTTAATACCCGTTTTTTCTTCTGATAATGAATTAGTCTGCTTTTGACCATTTCCTCCATGTTTTTCAACAAACTTTAACCCACGTTTATAACAGCTCTATTAGTTGTAACTGTTCCTGTTTTTCAACCATGATCGACAACCTTGACTAAAGTGTAATGGCTAGTTACTGGCTAGTTTTTCCTCTATAAATAGGGTTGTAGTGCAGTTCATTTCAACTCACTTTACAACTACAAAGCTTACAAAAATCTTCTTCTTCTTGAGCGAAACTTATACAGGTTCTGTACCTTCACTTGTGAGTGCACACGAGAGTATGTAGTAGTGTTACCCTTGGGGAACGTTCGAAAAAAATAGTATATCATCTCGGCTGTCCTAGAATTTGTTCTTAAGGCAGTGGCTTCTCCACGACACTACAATTCAGTTACCACCTTCTACTATCTGGTTCGTATTTATTTCGTTTTAATAATTTGATTTTTTATCTTTTTGTTTTGTTAAATAGTTAAAGCTTATATTCGAACTTCAAGTTTTTTAAATACCATTACATTATTGTTTTCGTGAACTAACAAACACTCCATACAAAAAACTTGGATTCGAACAAAAAATTTGATAAACAAAATCTTATGGGTTATCCCTAATGTTATAGACACTAGTTGGACTTGAAATAACCTTCTTTCCATCATCCACCATGTTCGGGGGAATATTAAGCATGAAAATGGTAATTGTGAAAATAAGATATCTTTGTATGACAATTGGGATCCTTAAGGTATCTTTTCCGAGTGGTACATCCAGAATTTGATAAAAAGGTTGATGAAATTATTGGTAGGGATGAATGGATTGAAGAGACTTGGCCTTTGCAACATTTTCATGTTTAGTCTAGAATCGACGGTATCAAGCATCTCATTCATAAAATTCCACCCATTGACTCATCAATCTAAAAGGACTTTTATTGTTCAAGCATACATGTCCTAAATCTTAACATAGTTTTAAATAAATTTGTTTGTGATATAATATGATCGAATGAATAAAAGCAAACAAGTAAGTAATTGACACAATATTTACGTAGAAACCCAAGACTAGAAAAAACCATGGGAAAAGGAGAGAGTTTTACTATAATGAACATAGATTACAAGAAGAAGTGTATTCTATAAGGCGTGAATAATACACACTACATGTGTATTTATAGAAAAGTTAGAGAACTAGGGTTATTACTTTAATGGGCCAGTCCTTACAAGGAAGTTTGGGTCATAACTCTAACAATATCCTCCTTAAAACAAATTTGGTAATCGGGTCCAAAAAACCTAACAATATCTCGCCTTGAAAAAATATCTCTATCTTGACGGAAAATCCGTTAAGGTGTCAAGAAAATAAATCACTGATCTTCAAATAACTCTCCTCTTCCGAAAAACCCCGAAGGGCTTCTTTCAAACAGTAAATGACAACTAAGTCCAAGCTCAAACTTAGATATCGAAACCGGCTTAGTCATCATATCATCCAGATTATCATGGGTACTAACTTTGCTCATAACCAGATAACCACGAGCAATAACATCACGCAAAAAGTGAAACTTCACATCAATATGTTTTGTCCTCTCATGAAACATTTGATCATTTGAGAGAATGTAACACTCTGAATGTCACAAAAGTTTGCAGTTATCTGTAAATCTTCACAGATTTCACCAAAAACACTGCCAACTCCGACTTAAAACGTACCAAAACGGACCTAATATGTGGCACTGTCAGGGCGCTCGTATTTCCTGGCAGTTCCAAAACATTGTACTCATATGAACCTGGTGGTTATCTTGAAGGGATGACCGCATCCCTTTTAGATTGCGCATGAGGTGCTTTTTTTTTATCAACCAACTTATTCAACCTTAGACTCATCTCACTATCGGAATCCTTACTCCCAAGATCATAGTCTTCGCGTAAAGCATCAACGAAGCGGTTTCGTATGCGAATATTAACCATCCCCAACCTTTTTTCATTATGCTCATTAAGAAGAACAAAGGGAAGTGCGTGCCTATCACGTGTAGCCATATAATAGAGGTAGAAAAAATCACAACCAAACTTAGGACTCGTAATTTTATTAAGAAAAGTGAAGGAAAGCAAGTACAGACACATATGATTTGTGAGAAAATGATATGAAGGATAGCAATTACGGTTATATCACATATAATACAACAGAAAATAGAAATTGCAATCCTAATAGATAATCTAGTTGCGATTTAAGAATTTAAAAACAAAGTATAATAACGATTACATACCTTAAACCGTTGTGTGAGAATCGAATTGGATTAACCCAGCTTCAAAAACTTGAAGCCTCCACGCTTTGCACACCGAGCTTGATCCTTGCTTTCGATATCCAATTCTGACGTGGAGACAAAAGACCTTTTGTTTTCTGTGATTTTTTTCTTGGAAGAAAAAACTGATGAGTAGGATATTATTCTCCATATAATGATTTCTCATTATATTTGTGAAAAGTCAGGAACGTATAATGAAAATTAATTATCTTAATAATCTGGCCAACTACCCATAAGTGGATTTGGACCTTTTACATTATACAAATAACTTGACAATCCCAGCGGTTAGTGAAACATTTCACACTTCTGGAGGTACGTGGTACAAACCACAAACTTGTCAATTTTTTTTCTTTTCTTTTTTCTCTTTTGTCTTAGACCGGTCTTATATTATAATAGTAATTTGTGCTAGCAAATTAATATACCAATATTCCAAGTATATATTTAATTAATATTTATTATATAAAAATAAAATTAACTAACAACATGAAGCAAGATAAATTCACTCGTTAGTGTGCGACTACGTGGGTTCATCGTTAAACCGGTAGTAGATAACTTAATTAACTACTAATCGAGGTTGGCGTCTAACAACACTCCCCAACGACCGGATAACGTGAAGTAACTCTGTACAAAGTAACCGGTGAAGGATCATATACGTATTCCCTCTATCTTTACAGCTCCGGATTATCTTGGGATATGGTACAACTGTCAAATCCCATTTATAAAATCAACTACGTTACACGTCAATTATCAATGATTTGTGAATGACCTAAGAAACACCTTTCTTCATTCATTCTATCACCTTGGCCAAGGATTTGATACAATCGTTATAATCTTATGACATCGTAGAGCTCAAACTCTTTACCTAGAGTTGATAGATTCCATCTTGACTCATCCCTAGGACGATATATACTGAGTTTTCTCCAATATCCTTTCGACTAGCATTATGACACACTAGTAGTCTAGTATCAAAACACAACAAGCACATACACAACCATAGTGATGATCTCAGGCAAAGGATTATAAGCATAAAATTCCTTCTAGAGATTAACCTACTTGACAGTTCAAGGTAATTAACCATTAGGAATATCTAGAGTTTTAGTCGGTTCGATGATCACATCTCTATGTGCATTATCTATGTAGCTAACTCGGTAAACGAGATATACCGATATTTATCTGATAAATACTCGTTAGCTACATATTAATCTAACTGGATCATCGAGGTCCTAGTTCGATGATCCTATGATTAAGAACACGTTTAGATTAAGTCCTATGAGCTAGATTCTCATTATCATAACACCTTATGATATCTAGTTCGTAACTTAATCGAGGATCTGCCTTTATGTTATATAAATGAATTCCATAAACATAAAAGCCTACCATAAATTCAAGAAAACAATTCCTTTAATCACTACTGCAGGGATAACTATTATCGTGTACAGTAAACACTTGTGTTCAATTCATTACAAGACGATCGGGCTAGGGCATAATTCCAACATGATAAGTCTCAATAAGAGAATTTTTTTGATTAATATAAGCTACTATCTCCTTGATAAAGCAAGAGATTTTATCATGACAACCGAAAAGGGCAGAGCAGTAAAGAGAGGAGAGTTGAAGATTCTTATTAATTGTCTGAAAAAGTTGTTCTTTGGTGTGTATTGATAGAAGTAAAGATTTCTGAAACCATCAAAAACCTTGTATGCTGCAGGTACTTGGGCCCTCTTTACTCGGAAGTGGGTTATCTGTTTCCATATTAAACTTTCATGCTTCCACTTGAATTAATATGAGTTTGGTTGTAAAGTTTGACTTTACAACCAATCTTTATTTTTACTTATTTGAATTAAAATGATTTTTCACAATAATTTAAATCTGATACGTAATAACCATTTTGTTTTTCAATTTATGTCTATTCTAACTTTATTTGGACCAAAAAGTAAAAAGAAGAAATTGAGAAAACTTAATTGTTTGACATCAATATTTTTTTTCAAATTTTGCAACAAACATGAGGGACCTAATAAAAATATCAGATATTACATTACAGATTTTGAATTTTTTATGTAAAGTGTCTTTTTCTCTCAATATATATAGGGCTCTTCTAATTACGAAACAAACTTTTTCACTCGCGCCTCTCTTTTTCTTTCTTTCTCAGTAATTACATAATGAATAACACCAACATTCCGAGAACGGGTCAGGATTCGCTTCTGGTTCAAGTAGTTCAACCGGTGGCACAGAGAAGTGGACCAAATGAATTAAATTGGTTCGTTGTAACGGGAGTTCCGACAGAACGTTGTCAAAGCAATGTAATTATTTTTCTTTTTTTCTATATTATTTAATGATAATTAAAAATGCTTTTCTATAGATGATTTGACTGTTTGTGTGTTCAATGCATATGTATCTATTTAATATATTTTCGAACTGTTTATATGTAAGACCTTCATAAGATAAGAAAGTCCAGCTTCTTATTTTGGTATCTAATGAATTTTGTTATTGTTTATCTCGTAACAAGTTGATAGGTAAACGAAATTTGTAGAAAGGTGTATATTATTTGTCTTAAAAAAACAAAGAACTCTCCCACCACCCTAAAATCACTCAATTCGGTTTTACACCAGTGGAGTTTGGAGGTGCTCCATCTACGGTGCACCACCAGGGTGTTGGTGGGAATCGAAGGAGAAAATAAAAACGATTATCTTTTATTATATATACAAAAAGAATATTAATTTGAAAAATAATAATAAACAAACCCATAAATTACTATCAGAGGCGAAGCTACACTCAGACTTTGCCTTGGATAGAAAAGTTGAGAGCAGGGTCATTTTGCTAGTTTGTGCAAGTATAGATCTGTTTTGAAATTGCACCTACCTGATGGTAAATAAATTCTCAAGCCCAAAGGTCACGAGATTGTTGAAAGTTGGAGGAAGGAAGTTGATTTAGTTTTACTTTCTTACTTGTGTTACAATATGTGAATAGTGGCGTATTTGTTTAATTTAATTGTAATCCTTTACTATATTAAGAATATATTGTAGTTCTTGAAATTAATAAGACGTATTTGATGTTTGACATATATAGATTCGAGAAATTAAATAGAGTTATCCCTATGTTGCATAGATTCTTCAAAACAGTAGAGAATCGCGAATCAGATACGGAAACGGGTGCGGTTTGCCTAGGATTCGCTCAAATTTGCGCTTTCTTTGGTCAATGGTTTTGGAAGCGTTGAATTTTTTTCGGAAGCGGCACCAAAACGGTAGGATTCCTTTTTCAAAACGCAAAGTAATAAGTTTTTTTAGGTCTAATATATAAACTTACAAAATTTAAGGGGTTAAACAGAATATTTAAAAGTTTATATTAAGGTTATCTCAAATGTAGGATATTAGAGGTGATTCATATGAAAATGTGGAACCTACAAATATTAGATCACTTGAGATTGCAAATCTTAGTCTTGAAGAGTCGTCGTTGGAAGACAATATAATTACCAATGAAAGGGAGAAGATTATTGCTTAAAAAAGTTGCATGTCCCTTATATCTTCGTAAACTTTGATATTTTGCTATGTTATGTTGGAAATTATTTTGGAAAATAATACAATTAACTAAGTGTTTGTTCTATTTCAATTGAAGAATTTTATTTTATAATATTGTATATTTGTAATCGTAGAATTTGGAATAGGTTATTGGAACTTCCACTTTATTCAAAAATATAATATGATGTGGTATGAGAAATGTTATTCTATAATTTTCTACCTTTATATATATATATATATATATATATATATATATATATATATATATATATATATATATATATATATATATATATATATATATATATATATATATATATATATTTAAATAAATTAAAAACGTATATAATATCGCCACATCCGAATCAGAGTTTTTATAGAGATGGCGAATCCCGAATCGAATTACATCGCATCCTCAAAATGGAAGTAAACTCAAACATCTATCTATGAGACTCAAAGACAAGTGTTACAATAAGGCAACTAATAAAGTATATTAGAAATAATCGTTTGTCTTAGGTTTCAGTAATTTGTATATTATGCTTGTTTTTAATTTCTTTTTGAATATATATTTACTATTGTAGATAAAGACTACTTGAGATAAAAAAAATTACAAATATTTTTGTCACTTGGATCTCTCTTTAGAAAAGTAAATAAATATAGAAAAAAATTTGTCTGACTTCTCGTTAAAAAGAGATACAATAAAATTAATATTTTCCCATACACTTCGTTAGAAAAGAAAAAAAGTTGTCCTTAAACCTTTAAAAGATAAAAGTATATAAAAAAAATTGTCCCTGGTTTCACTCTTGAAAAGGACAAAAATCTTTATAAAAAATTTCTCCCTCGTGTTTGCTAGAAAAGATAATAAATCAAAAAAAAATTGGTCCCAAGCCTCTCGTTGGAATTTTGTATATGATTTAATTGTTTTTTTTCTAATTAATTAATAAATTTAATTATTATTAATAATTCAAAAAATAAGTTGGTACCTATTCAACTTTATAATATTAGATATGGAAATACAAATGTTTTTATAATTTAAAAAAGGTTTTTTTTGAATCAATTAATCTAGTTTAATAAAAAAGTAAAAGTATTATGAATAATGATATTTGTCACCTTCTTTTGGTTCACCTTTGTATCACCCTTTATTTGGCATTAAATCATATAGAGAGAGAGAGGGAGGGAGGGAGAGAGAGAGAGAGAGAGAGAGAGAAAGAGAGAGAGAGAGAGAGAGAGAGAGAGAGAGAGAGAGAGAGAGAGAGAGAGAGAGAGAGGGAGAGAGAGAGAGAGAGAGAGAGAGAGAGAGAGAGAGAGAGAGAGAGAGAGAGAGAGAGAGAGAGAGAGAGAGAGAGAAAAAGTAATTAGAAAAGAGAAACACTCTGATTGGTGTTTAAAACTTTAACGTTAGAGGTGATATAAGGATGAACCAAAAAAGACTGACTAATATCATTACTCATAAAAAAAAACTAATCATTAACATTTCTATAATTTAAATGGAATAATTTGTTTAAAAGTAAGATATAAAAAATTAAATGCCCTTTATTATAATTAAATAAAAATTATTCTCGTAGTTAATTTAAAGTTTGACTTTACAAGATGTTTTTTGAAAGGGAAAATGACCCAAAAAATCAAAATAATATTATTTTCAGCCCAATAACATCAATGACAAAATTTCTGCCCAATAACATCATTAACTAAATTTTGTCCTTGATGGGAATCGTCCTTGACGGGAATCGTCTTTGACGGGAATCGTCCTTGATGGGAATCGTCCTTGACGGGAATCGTCCTTGATGGGAATCGTCCTTGACGGGAATCGTCCTTGACCGGTAAACATGTAATCTTATAATAGTAAGTTAATGGATGATTCTTTGGGGCAAGTATAATATTATTTTGATTTTTTGGGTCATTGACCCTTTTGAAAATTATTTGAATTGAATTTATTTTTCAGAATAATTCACATTTGACATATAAAACTTACTTTATTTTCACTTTTATGTCTTAAATTAAATATTCTAACTGTATTTGGAAAAAAAATAAAAAATATTGAGAATACTGAATTGTTTGATACAATAATTTTTTTAAAATTTTGCAAAAACAAACATAAAGAACCTAATAAAAATATCATATTTTAGAATTAATATTCATTAAGTAAAGTGCTTTTTTCTCTCAATATAAGACTCTTCTCTCTTCTAAGTAAAAGCAAAAAAATTCACTCTCGTCTTTCTTTTTCTTTTTCTCTCTTTCTCTTTCAGCGATTACATAATGAATAACAGCAACATTTCGAAAACGGTTCAAGATTCACTTCCAGTTCAAATAGTTCAACAGGCGGCACAGAGAAATGAATCCACCGAAGTAAGTTGGAGGAGTTCTGTGCAACGGGAGTTTCGACAGAATATTGTAAAAAAAATGTAATTATTTTTCTCTCTTTTATATATTATTTAATGATAATTTAAAAAATACATTATTAAATAAATATATATTAAGAATATAATGTATTTTTTGAAATTAATAAGACATATTTGATGTTTGATATATATAGATTCAAGATATTAAATAGAGCGTTTCCTCAACATGGAAATGAGCTTGAAGATCTAGCTACGAAACTCGAAGACAAGTTTTATACTAAGGCAACTAGTAAGGTATGTTAGGAATAACCTTTTATCTTAATTTTCATCAATTTATATGTTGTGCTTGTTACTGAATTCTTTTATATATATATATATATATATATATATATATATATATATATATATATATATATATGTTATTATTGTAGATGGACTATTTGGAAAGAGTCGCATCCAAGCTACAAACAATAATTACGGGTATATTTAATGCCTTCAGATTTTTTTTTCTATATGAAATTTAATTATCTTTTAATCTTATTTTTTATGTGTACGTAGCTTCTAACCGTGGCCCGGGGCCGCTGTTCGTGCCTCCTGCTGTGGGTGTGGGTGGGTCCCCTCATGGAGCAACTCTAAGTGTGGGTACCCAAAACCCCGCGGCAAATTCATGGGGCCTACAGGGTGTAGCTGGGCTGTTCGTGCCTCCTGCTGTGGGTGTGGGTGGTTCCCCTCATGGGGCAACTCTAAGTGTTGGTACCCAAAACCCCACGGCAAATTCATGGGGCCTACAGGGTGCGATGCAAGAGTCTAGCTCGCAGAACAACTTGGGTCCGGCAAGATCATGGGGCCCACAGGTTGCATAAACCTTCCATTTTGGTAATGACTTTAAATATGAGGGTCGCAGCTGGTGAAATATTACTTTAAAAGCTCATAAGAAGGGTTAATAAATAAGTGATACTTTTGAGACCCTGGTAAAAATTATTACTTAAGAGCTCACAAGAAGGGTTGATAAATAAGGTTCGTTAGCTCAACTGCCTAGTGTGTTGCTATTTCTATATATGTGAAGATATGCATATTCTTAAATAATTAGTTGAGGTGCACGCTAGCGGATATAGACCACCCACAGAAAGTTTATATCGATATGTTTGATCAGGTAAAAAATCTATATTAACATCTATAACATTATATTATTTATTATCTATTTAAATTTTCAGATTGATGAAAAAATGAAAGATGCACTTCAAGCTGATTGTACACGTTACGCTCCAGGTATAAAGATAATTAGTGTACGTGTAGCTAAACCCAAAATTCCTGAAAGTATTAGACGATATTTTGAACACATGGAAGAAGAACGTACTAAGGTAATTTTTTGTTTTAGTGATTTATGGTAAAACGCTTATATGTTTTTTAATGTAGGTATTAATTGCAGTGGAGAGACAAAGAGTATCTGAAAAAGAAGCTGAAACAAAGAAGAAAATAGCTATAAGTGAAGCTGAAAAGAATGCACATGTTAGTGAGATTCAAATGGAACAAAAATTAACTGAAAAAGATAGTGGAAGAAAGCAAGAAGAAATTGAAAATGCTATGTATCTTGCTCGTGAAAAGAGTTTATCAGATGCTGATTATTATAGGTGTTATTTATTTTATTTTATTTTTCTGGTTGGTTTTACATAAGATTATTATTTTCAGGACAATGAAAGAAGCGGAAGCTAATAAGTTGATGCTTACTCCACAATTTTTGGAGCTTAGATTCATTCAATCAATTGCTAATAACTAGAAAATTTTCTTTGGGAATAAGGTTAGACTATTATCTGTTTTTTTTTTTTTTTGGGAAATTTGAAACTGATGAGAGTATGGTTTTGTAGATACCTAGTATGATATTTGATCAGAGACTACTTGGGAACTTTCTAGAAGATGTGGTTAAGGTTAAGGAAGGGAGCTCTGAGAATATTTAGGTTAATGAAGAGTGTATTTGAATTTGGGGAAGAACAAAGTTAGAACAAAGATGATGAGTTTTTGATTCTAAAATGTAATTTGTTGTTACTTGAAAGTAGGGCTGCAAATGAACCGATACTCTCACCAAGGGCTCGAGTTTGAGTTCGTTAAGGGTTTGTTTGAGTTCGGCTCGTTAGTTAAACAAGCCAAGCTCAAGCTTTAAATTCAGGCTCGTTTACTAAACGAGACAAACTCAAACATATATAAGCTCGATTCGTTAAGCTCGTGAACAGTTTGGTAAGGGTTCTTTAAGAGCTCGTTAATAGGCTTGATAGATATATTCAATTAAAAATTATATATGTATACATACAAAAACTCCAAACTTTTGTATTATGTAATTAATCATAACTAAAATATTTTATATCTATTAAGTAATTTTTTTTATATCTAATAAATATACTACTAGTATCTAGGGCTACAAATGAACCGATACTCTCACCAAGGGCTCGAGTTTGAGTTCGCTAAGGGCTTGTTTGAGTTCGGCTCGTTAGTTAACAAACCAAGCTCAAGAATGCTAAAGCTTGGTTCGGCTCGTTTCGTTTCAACATCAAACCAAGCTCAAGCTCACTAAAATATTAGCAAACAAACTCAAGAAAGCTAAAGTTCGGCTCGGTTCGGTTCGTTTGCAGCCCTACTTGGAAGTGATGAAAATATACTTTTTGGTGTGTATAATGAGAGATTGAACGCGCCCAAAAAAAAAAAAAAAGAGAGATTGAACTTCTTACTATTAAGGAAAATGATCTCTAAACTTACTTTGAATCAAGAATACCCTCTGAATGTTTAGTTGATTATTTTAATGCTTGTGAGTATCTCAATTAGGCATCAGAGAGCTTTGGAACAAAAAAATAAAAATAAATTAGGCATCAAAGTTTCATTTAATGTATATATCTTGAGCTAAATTCTGTTTTAATTGATAATATGATATATAGGAGTATCTTATAAATACACGAGTTTGAGCTTACATGTAGAATTATGTATATCAATCTTGTGTGATTATTTTTATATTAATTATTAATGACCATCTTCACCCTTCATCAGAGTCTCCAAAATGTTTAAACTTTAATCTTGCAAAGAGGGTTGATTACGTCATGGCCAAATCAAAACATCATCATGTGTGAACATTTGAACCTCGAGCCGTTTTTTTCTAATTTAGCGAGTTTTTTTTGGTTTTAATTTTTTTTTTTTAAAAAGATATTAGCGTTTTGGCATAATGTGGAAAAGAATTGCGGATCTAACATCCGGGCGGTAACCGCTTCCCGCCCTTCAGGGAGGTTGGCTGGGTGCCGCCCCTAGTTAATTCTGGAATTAGGGGAAGGGCGACCGCCCTTAGTACAAAGATAAGAAAAAATTATGCTTAATTAAAAAAGTCTGGCCGCCAGGAGGGCGGTATGCTCCATACCGTTTTTAGTTCAAATTTTTTAAAAAAGAAGGGTTGTGACCGGGAGACCGCCCTTCGCTGAATATAACTATCCCCCCAATTTATAAACCCTAATCCGAAAAATTATACCCCACACTCCCCATTTCTCTCTTCTACACCCAAATTCATCCTAAAATCTACAACTATTTCATCAAATCCTTGGATATCTCACCTTGAAGGTAATTACCCGAAGCCATTATACCTATCAAGAAATAGATATATTCAATCTAGGGGCTTAAATGAAATTGTATAAAAGTTAAAGGACCAATAGTGCAAATATCAAAATTATAAAGGACCAATTGTGCAATTAACTCAAAATAACAGTTACGTTAAATGTAGGGGCTTATATGCAATTATATAAAACTTAAAGGACCAATTATGTAATTATCACAATAAAAAAAGGACCATTTGTGCAATTAACTAAAATCATCATTTAACTTAAATTCTAGTAATATACAATTCAGGGGCTATAATGCAATTAAACAAAATAACAAGGACCACTATTGCAATTAACAAAATTAAAAAGGACGAATTGTACAATTACCTAAATTTATCAATTAACTAATATAATCTAACATAACAATTACATGCATGGATGGATAAATCAAAATAAGAACCCTAACCTTATCTTTTTGGGTTAAAAGATGTAGAATCAAAGGAAGGGAGGGAGCACAAGGGCGGCAATGGCACAGTGTTGGCGGCGGCGGATTCAACGGCGGCAAGAGGCGTCGGCTTCAATGGCGGTTATTGTTGGTTTTTTAATTTTTCAGAAATGGGGTTAATGATTTGGGGAAGAAACTATAAAGGGTTAAGAGCGGTCTCCCAATGACCGCCCCTCTTTTTTTAAGATATTGAACTAGGGACGGTGGTAATATACCGTCCCCCAGGCGCTAAAAAAATGAACTAAGGGCGGTCGGCTAAAGACCGCCCTTACTTAAGACTAATTTTTTTTAATGAGTATTAACTAGGGGCGACACCCAGCCGACCGCCCTTATTAGAAGGGCGGAAAGCGGGATACTGCCCAAGTGCTAACTCCGCAATTCTTTCTCTAAGTATGCCAAAATGCCAATATCTTTAAAAAAAACTAAACCAAAAAAACTTTAGCAGTACAAAATTAGTTCACATCTTCCATATTTCCACGCTCAAGTCCCGTTTCATGACTTTCCAAATGTCTCTTTTTGTTAAAGTATTTTTCTTGTCTGTGTATATTTGTAAACGCTTTTTTTTTGTTACATAAGAGGTCCTAAGACCCTGAAGAAAAGAAATCTTCTAAAAGATATTATTAACTATCTAGGATAGCTCTAGGCATTCCGAAGCCATAACGGTCACGGGTTTGAGGACGCCACAACCCATCAGGGGGGTCCCTATACAAGCTAGGCTTCTCTTTACTCTTTAGCCCGAGTTTAGCCATCCAGTCTGCACAGTTATTCGCTTCCCGAAAGCTCCAGGTTAACTCGAAGTTTCCATTATTCTCCAAAATAACCTGTCACTCACGTATAATATCGTTCGAGAATCCCCTCGAGTTCACACCGCCCTTCACTAGCGCGTGCAACTCGATCGAGTCAGTCTCGACGATAAGATGCGTATCTCCTCTAGTTACTGCCAAGTTCAGCCCAAAATGTAGTGCTAGCTCTTCCGCCTCAAAAGTCGTGTTTGCGTTACATCTACCCGCGAAACCACCTAAGTATCCCCCTTTATTATCCCAAAATAGGCCCTTAATTCCCGCGGAAACCGAATTTGGATTAAAGGATCCATCAATGTTAAGCTTGACCCCAACTCCGGCTTATTCCACTTAACAAGGATACTACGTGACGAAATAATAAAACCTCCATCGCGCTCAACACCAAGACTCTAATGTAATCACTCGCCGTATTTCTAACGATAGCCTTTAATTCGGTATTTGATTTAATTGTAGCTCCGCCTTCAAAAATTCTTTTATTTATGTTTACCCAGATTGTCCATACTAGAGCTGCTACCCAAATCAAAAATTTGGACCATTTCTCGATTTATGCGTGTCATCCTTGCGCAGGGGCCATGCTTTATAAATATCAATTTTTATTTTACGAATTCAAGTCTACAACATAGGACTTATTAGATTAGATAGAATCCAGAAATGCTTGAGGATCTTTAAAGATAATTTGGTATGTATGTAAATCTTTCTAACCATATTATATATTTCTTTCGTTCTTAAAAAAATATTTATTATCATGTGATTACTAAAATATCCTCCATAAAATATCTTAATATCTTGAATATTTATTAGAAATATATATTATAATATTTAATTAGAATTAAAAATGGTATCTTAATTTTTTAAAGTGACAACTCTTATTTTAAAGTGACAACGTAATTGAAACATCTATATTTAATATAAATGATAACCTTTAGAGAATGTCTAATTTGGAACCATCATCTTGACAAATTTATTTAGTTGTTATATAGAAATAGGGCTGCAAACGAGCCGAGCCGAATACTAGATGTACAGGCTTGTTTGTTTAATTTCTCGAGCCGAGCTGAACTCAAATTTAAACGAGCCGAGCCGAGCTGAGCTCAAATTTAAACGAGTCGAGCCTGAGCTTCCAATGATCCAAATCAGGAATGTTAGAACTTATTTGTTTAACTTATAGAACTATATTTTTTAGAGTCGAGCACGAGTTGATCATGAACAATTTGTTTTATATGGTTGAAATGAGGCTTTCATGAGTGTGTGGTATGAAAATATGAAATATAGCATTAATGAAAAAATAAATGTCTAAAGAAATTAAAAATATCCAATTAGATATTGAAGGTTTAATAATATATTTATAAGTAGATAATATATTAATTTATAATTTCAAACGAGCTCACGAGCCGAGTTCGAGCAGGCTCCTTTACGTATCGAGCTTAACATGGAGCTTGAGCTTGAGTTTAAACTTGTTTTCGTTCGAGCCGATCTCGAACGAGCTTTTCTCCGAGCCGAGCTCGAGCTGCTCGCGAGCGGCTTAGTTCATTTACAACCTATATAGAAATATAACATCTTTAATATGAAAAATATATAAATTAGTGAGAAATAGAGTCCTCTAAAAAGAAAGGTAGCTTCCAAGTTTGTTGTACAATGTCTCTCTTAAATAATTTCGCTATATTAATTGATTAAGTAGAGAAATACACTAAGAACCAAATTATTGAGGTTTAAGATAGGTAAGTGATTGAGCAAAGACCAAGAGTTATCGTAGATTTTTCGAATATTTCAAAAAATTCTCATACTTCTATAACCGCAAATCTTACTCCTTGTGGAGATTATGGTCATATTATTAAGGCTTTTATCAATGGAATAAGGATTAGTCATTTTTAAATGAACACCTTTCTAAGTTATCTTACATAATCAGGTCTTCGAAATACATGCTATTTGTGTCATACTAATTTTTTTTCCATAAGTGATAATTACAAGGAAAGTTATCAAATTGATTACTGTTCTCTAAAAGATTGTCAATATTATTAAAATTAATTGTTTATAAAACGTTGTTATTTTAGAAAATTAAGACATTATTTCATTTTTAATATTATTTTTATCTATAATTCTATATAAATATTCAAGATATCAAAACACTTTAAAATATTTTAGCAATCATATAGAGAATAAATGTCATTATTTAGTTTGAATGCAAAAGAAAATGTGACAATTTTTTAAAGAAGAAGAGAGAAATAAGTTAAAATATTATATTATGTCATTCTTAAAACTAAGGTATTTAAACATAAAACAAATATCATACCCTCTACTTTTATAGATCTTGGTTTCATCAACAAGTAACTGAAGAATTTGGTATCTATGGAATTCTGGAATTTATAATGTGTAAATGATAGATATTATGGATCTGAGCGGTTATTTGTAATATCACTCTTTTTGCGAATGACATTTATCTCTTCCTCTTTTGTCTACTGACACAGTGACCATATAGGAATTTTTTTTTGTCCTAAATACAGTGACCATATAGTAAGAAAATGAACTCATGGAGACATATTTACCGTGATAATCACTACTGTGTTATTGAAAATTTTAGTGAAAATCTAACGATTGATGATAGATTGGAATAGGAGTTAATTTCTCAAATCTCGGTGGAGTTTAATATATGTATTCAAAATGAGATGTTTATCGATGCGTCATCTCGGTTTTCTTGGACTTAGAAGTATTCCAGACTATTTGGGCAAGCAAGATTGATCGGACACTTCCAATCCCCTCTTGGATAGATATTTTGATTATTTCTCTTTCATTGTTTAGATCTTAGGTCTATTAACATTGCCCCATTATACTCCACACATATATCCTTATTATTTTTGGGTTCAAGGTATTTAACGCTTGGACCTCCAATGAAGGTTTTCTTGATGTTGTGTTAAGGGATTGGAAATTCCTCATCACCGACTCTCCTAAGTACATCATACACTTCAAGCAAAAGACTCGCAAAGATGTACTTAAAGAGTTCAACTCTGAATTCTTCTCCAATGTTTCTGCATGCAAGACTTCTATTCGCGAGGCACTCGAGTCCATTCAAATCTTGATGCTTACTGGACTTGTAATTGGAAGGTTTTTTTTTGTCGAAATTATTATAGTTGAAGATACTCATAAACACTAATAATCTAATTCTAAAGCAAAATTCCCAGAGTCCAATGGCTCAGTTATGGTAACTCTGACACCATTTACTTTCACAAGGTTATTAGTGAGAGAATGCCTCGTAATCCCGTCACCAAAATAAGAAAGAAAAAGGAATTGAATTTACGACATTAGCAAGGTAACCAACTGGATTAGTTTAAATGGGCAGAGCCTTGCTATTTCTTTAACACTTAAAGGGGAGGTTTAGATCTCGAATTCCCTCCCTAACGGGTGTAAAGTAAGAGATACAAGGCTCAAACCCCTTCCTGAACATGGGTAACCTTAACCTAGATATGATTTACCTGGAAATATACATGGGGAGTCGTGTATATCTCTATGAGATTAGTCGTTGTGTACGCAAGCAATCCTCGGATCACCCATGTACCCAAAAAAAAATACTAGCAAGGTAAAACATGATATCCGATGTACTCGTCCCCGAATTTCAGTTTTCTGTGTTTTTCAAGAAAAATCATTTATTAAGAACATGTTTATTATAATGCTCTTAATAAAGTATCTTGATATCTTAAAAGTTTAAAAAGTGTTTTGGCTTTCTAAAATAGACTATTAGCCCTTAACGAAAGTTTTGTATGTCCCTACGCTTCGTAGAAATTTAGTTTCTGGGTCTCTTTTGAACAAAGCTGGACTTAAACTTGTTTTTGAAGGGGAGAAAATAATTATCTCTAGGAATAGTGACTTTGTAGGAAAATGTTACCTTAATGGTTGACTATTTGTACTTAATGTTTTTCTACTTTTAATGAGAATTAATCTACTTCTGCTTATATTGTTAAATCTCTTGATATGTGGCACGCTAGATTAGGACACTTAAATGTTTCCTCTATTAAAAGACTTAAAACTCATGGACTAATACTTTAAAACTATAGTGATGATTTAGTTAATTGTAATATATGTGTAGAGGCTAAACATGCTAAAAAACCCTTTAAAAACGTGACCACTAGAGAAACTCAACTCTTAGAACTAGTGCATTCTGATTTGGCTGACTTTAAAACTACCGCTAGTAAAAGAGGAGAATTTATTATATGACCTTTGTAGATGACTACTCTCGGTTCACCAAATTATACCTTATAAAGTCTAAGGATGAATCAGAATCCACCTTTTTTAAAATATAAGGTCTGAGGTTGAAAACCAACTAGATAAAATTATTAAAAGGTTAAGGTCTAATAGGGGCGGTGAATATAGTTCAAACACACTTAAAGAATTTTGTGAACGTAATGGAATTATTCATGATGAACTTACTGCTCCCTATACACCCCAACAAAATAACATAGCTGAAAGGAAAAATAAATCCCTTGAAGAAATGATGAATGTCATGTTAATAAGTTCAGGCTTACTATCCAACATGTGGGGGGGGGGGGGGGGAAGCTGTCTTATCTGCATGTTATGTATTAAACCGAGTAACCCATAAAAGATAATACCCCTTACGAGTTGTGGAAAGAATATCCACCTAACCTGAAATTTTTAGGAGTGTGGGGGTGTTTCGGCAAGGTAGCATTACCCGACTTTAAGAGAGTCAACATTGGACCCAAAACCATAGACTCTATCTTTATAGGATATGCTCAAAATAGCGCAGCTTATATATTTATGTCCTTAGTTGATAACACTATTATTCAATACAGAGACGTTGAATTCTTTTAGCATATATTTCCCTTGAAAAGGAATATTGTTCATAATGCCTCACGTACCAGTAATGACTCCCCAATCAATACTGAAACACATGTTAGTGATAATCTGTCTACTTCTCTACCCTCCTCGAGTTCAGGAACAAACCCTGATAACGAAATTAGGAGAAGTAAAATACATAGAACTGAGACTAGTTTTGGACCAGACTTTATATTTGCTTTCTTGACCGAGGATTTTCACAAAGATATGCTATGTGAGAAGCTAGTCTCATGTTTACTTCTTGAGGAAGATCCTAAGACATTTTCCGAGACTATGAAATCCGTAGATGCCAACTTCTAAAAAGAGGTGGTAAACAGTGAGATAAATTCGAATAGATCAAACCACACTTGGGACATAATTGACTTACCAAGGGGATGTAAGCCAATTAGTAGAAAATGGATCTTTAAGAGAAAATTAAGACCCAATGGTTCCATAGAGAAATTTAAGGCTAGACTTGTAATTTGAGGCTTTACTCAAAAGAAAGGTTTGGATTACTTTGACACCTATTCCTCAGTGACCAAAATAGCCACCATAAGAACTCTAATAGCATTATATTCCATTAATAAACTCATTATACATCAGGTGGATGTCAATACCGCATTTTTGAATGGAGACTTAAATGAAGACATATATATGGTACAACCCGAAGGGTTTGTAGCATCTGGTCAAGAGAAAAAAGTATGCAGGCTTAAAAAATCTCTATATGGTTTGAAACAAGCACCCAAACAATGGTACGAAAATTTAGATAGTACTCTAGTTAATAGTGGCTTTATAGGCAACACTTCTGAGTTATGTGTTTACATGAAGGTGTTAGGATCCGAATGTGTGATCATATGTCTATACGTAGATGCCATGCTGATCTTTGGCACTAAACTTAAAGTCATCGATGAGACTAAGGAATTCTTATCATCTGAATTCGAGATGAAGGACATGGGAGAAGCTGATGTTATCTTAGGGGTTAAGATCTTAAGAGTTGAAATTGGCATATCCCTTAGTCAATCTCATTATGTAGAGAAATTATTGAGGAGATTTAGCTCCTTTGATGTCATACCCGCTAGAACCCCTTATGACTCTAGTATTCATTTGACTATGAACAAGGGAAGTGCAATATCTCAAACTAAATATGCTAAGATAATAGGAAGTGTGATGATCTTAATGAACTACACTCTAACTGATATCGCCTATGTCGTAAGTAGACTTAGTCGCTATACTCGTAACCGTAGCAGTGAACATTGGGCAGCACTTCCAAGATTATTGATATATCTAAGAGGTTCTACGGATATAGACATACACTATAGTAGGTTCCCTGTTGTCTTGAAAAGCTATCATGATGCGAATTGAATATCAAATTATGATGAAGTGAGCTCCACTAGTGGTTATGTGTTTTCCTTTGATGGATGAGCTATATCCTGGAAGTCGTCAAAACAAACTTTTATATCACTTTCAACCATGGATTTCGAGTTTATAGCACTAGAGTTGGCTGAACAAGAAGCTGAATGCTTGAGAATCTCCTAGCAGATGTACCATTATGGGAAGATAAAGTTGTACTGGTTTCTCTTTATTGTGACTCGAAAGCGGCTATCAGCGTTGCTCACAACAACACCTATAATGGAAAACAGAGTCATATTTGAATCAGACATAGTTCAGTGAAACAGTTACTGAACAATGGCGTGATAGCACTAGACCTTTTCAGATCCGAGAAACATTTGGATGATCCATTCACTAAAGGTTCAACCAGGAGAGTAGTTCTGGAAATGTCGAGGGGGATGGGGTTTAAGCCCATTCATGGGGGACATATGGATGACATATGATGCACTACTTACCCATCCCTATGGCATACACCAATGTAAATGAGGTTGAGTTTCGACTCTTAACGATTCATAACCCTTTGTGGTGGTCCTACTGAGACGGACTTGATGAATTCACCGATGATTGATTCAAGGTCGAGTTTAAATCTTTATGATGTTCATAGACCTATGTGGTGGTCCTACTAAGATAGACTTGACAAAATCACGGCATATGATGAGGTTGAGATTTACGGAACTTAATGACTTCAAGACCCTTGATGGGTAGTCTATATTGTATAGATAATCTTGAAATCACCTATGTGAGTGTGAAAGTGGAGGCTGCTTTCTATAAAAGGCTAGAGTAGTATTTTCAGAGCACTCATGAGAACCAAGGTATGCACATGGCCTAAAAGGCGATTGTGATAACATCGCGAAATCTGTATATATCTAACGAGTTTGAGTATTTGTTGTGGGTGTTCAACAGAATAGCATCAAGTTCAAGAGAACGCTCAATTGACTGGACTTAGTTGTTGCCTCACTTCATTACGTGTCAATTAGAATCGCAAGACATTGATACTTAAGTAAATTCACCCAATTTTCGCTCAAATCTTTTCTTCTTTTTCAAAACCTTTTTGTATCTAGTTGACTGTCAATGTGTGGGAGATTGTTGGAACATTTAATATCAAACATGTGTTCTTGGGTTCACTTTAGCATTTGAGTGGTGGAGAATTTGGTTCATTACTTGGGTGAAGTAATAAAGTCACGCATGTGACAAATGGATATACCACATCGGTGGATAGAAATAAATCAAACCCACTTAAATACCTTGGGGTCTCATTACCTACCAAATAACTAACACCCATTCATAAGAAAAGATAATGGGTAACCCCACACGCGTGCACCACCAGCACCCACTCTACCCGAGCCTAGGTCCGGGTCCTGGGTCTTGGGTCTTGGGTCTTGGGGAATTAAAAAATAAAAATAAATTAGTTTAATACCCATTTTTTCTTCTGATAATGAATTAGTCTGCTTTTGACCATTTCCTCCATGTTTTTCAACAAACTTTAACCCACGTTTATTACAGCTCTATTAGTTGTAACTGTTCCTGTTTTTCAACCATGATCGACAACCTTGACTAAAGTGTAATGGCTAGTTACTGGCTAGTTTTTCCTCTATAAATAGGGTTGTAGTGCAGTTCATTTCAACTCACTTTACAACTACAAAGCTTACAAAAATCTTCTTCTTCTTGAGCGAAACTTATACAGGTTCCGTACCTTCACTTGTGAGTGCACACGAGAGTATGTAGTAGTGTTACCCTTGGGGAACGTTCGAAAAAAATAGTATACAATCTCGGCTGTCCCAGAATTTGTTCTTAAGGCAGTGGCTTCTCCACGACACTACAATTCAGTTACCACCTTCTACTATCTGGTTCGTATTTATTTCGTTTTCATAATTTGATTTTTTATCTTTTTGTTTTGTTAAATAGTTAAAGCTTATATTCGAACTTCAAGTTTTTTAAATACCATTACATTATTGTTTTCGTGAACTAACAAACACTCCATACAAAAAACTTGGATTCGAACAAAAAATTTGATAAACAAAATCTTATGGGTTGTCCCTAATGTTATAGACACTAGTTGGACTTGAAATAACCTTATTTCCATCATCCACCATGTTCGGGGGAATATTAAGCATGAAAATGGTAATTGTGAAAATAAGATATCTTTGTATGACAATTGGGATCCTTAAGGTATCTTTTCCGAGTGGTACATCCAGAATTTGATAAAAAGGTTGATGAAATTATTGGTAGGGATGAATGGATTGAAGAGACTTGGCCTTTGCAACATTTTCATGTTTAGTCTAGAATCGACGGTATCAAGCATCTCATTCATAAAATTCCACCCATTGACTCAACAATCTAAAAGGACTTTTATTGTTCAAGCATACATGTCCTAAATCTTAACATAGTTTTAAATAAATTTGTTTGTGATATAATATGATCGAATGAATAAAAGCAAACAAGTAAGTAATTGACACAATATTTACGTAGAAACCCAAGACTAGAAAAAACCATGGGAAAAGGAGAGAGTTTTACTATAATGAACATAGATTACAAGAAGAAGTGTATTCTATAAGGCGTGAATAATACACACTACATGTGTATTTATAGAAAAGTTAGAGAACTAGGGTTATTACTTTAATGGGCCAGTCCTTACAAGGAAGTTTGGGTCATAACTCTAACAATATCCTCCTTAAAACAAATTTGGTAATCGGGTCCAAAAAACCTAACAATATCTCGCCTTGAAAAAATATCTCTATCTTGACGGAAAATCCGTTAAGGTGTCAAGAAAATAAATCACTGATCTTCAAATAACTCTCCTCTTCCGAAAAACCCCGAAGGGCTTCTTTCAAACAGTAAATGCCAACTAAGTCCAAGCTCAAACTTAGATATCGAAACCGGCTTAGTCATCATATCATCCAGATTATCATGGGTACTAACTTTGCTCATAACCAGATAACCACGAGCAATAACATCACGCAAAAAGTGAAACTTCACATCAATATGTTTTGTCCTCTCATGAAACATTTGATCATTTGAGAGAATATAACACTCTGAATGTCACAAAAGTTTGCAGTTATATGTAAATCTTCACAGATTTCACCAAAAACACTGCCAAATCTGACTTAAAACGTACCAAAACGGACCTAATATGTGGCACTGTCAGGGCGCCCGTATTTACTGGCAGTTCCAAAACATTGTACTCATATGAACCTGGTGGTTATCTTGAAGGGATGACCGCATCCCTTTTAGATTGCGCATGAGGTGCTTTTTTTTATCAAACAACTTATTCAACCTTAGACTCATCTCACTATCGGAATCCTTACTCCCAAGATCATAGTATTCGCGTAAAGCATCAACGAAGCGGTTTCGTATGCGAATATTAACCATCCCCAACCTTTTTTCATTATGCTCATTAAGAAGAACAAAGGGAAGTGCGTGCCTATCACGTGTAGCCATATAATAGAGGTAGAAAAAATCACAACCAAACTTAGGACTCGTAATTTTATTAAGAAAAGTGAAGGAAAGCAAGTACAGACACATATGATTTGTGAGAAAATGATATGAAGGATAGCAATTACGGTTATATCACATATAATACAACAGAAAATAGAAATTGCAATCCTAATAGATAATCTAGTTGCGATTTAAGAATTTAAAAACAAAGTATAATAACGATTACATACCTTAAACCGTTGTGTGAGAATCGAATTGGATTAACCCAGCTTCAAAAACTTGAAGCCTCAACGCTTTGCACACCGAGCTTGATCCTTGCTTTCGATATCCAATTCTGACGTGGAGACAAAAGACCTTTTGTTTTCTGTGATTTTTTTCTTGGAAGAAAAAACTGATGAGAAGGATATTATTCTCCATATAATGATTTCTCATTATATTTGTGAAAAGTCAGGAACGTATAATGAAAATTAATTATCTTAATAATCTGGCCAACTACCCATAAGTGGATTTGGACCTTTTACATTATACAAATAACTTGACAATCCAAGCGGTTAGTGAAACATTTCACACTTCTGGAGGTACGTGGTACAAACCACAAACTTGTCAATTTTTTTTCTTTTCTTTTTTCTCTTTTGTCTTAGACCGGTCTTATATTATAATAGTAATTTGTGCTAGCAAATTAATATACCAATATTCCAAGTATATATTTAATTAATATTTATTATATAATAATAAAATTAACTAACAACATGAAGCAAGATAAATTCACTCGTTAGTGTGCGACTACGTGGGTTCATCGTTAAACCGGTAGTAGATAACTTAATTAACTACTAATCGAGGTTGGCGTCTAACAACACTCCCCAACGACCGGATAACGTGAAGTAACTCTGTACAAAGAACCCGGTGAAGGATCATATACGTATTCCCTCTATCTTTACAGCTCCGGATTATCTTGGGATATGGTACAACTGTCAAATCCCATTTCGAAAATCAACTACGTTACACATCGATTATCAACGATTGGTGAATGACCTAAGAAACACCTTTCTTCATTCATTCTATCACCTTGGCCAAGGATTTGATACAATCGTTATAATCTTATGACATCGTAGAGCTCAAACTCTTTACCTAGAGTTGATAGATTCCATCTTGACTCATCCCTAGGACGATATATACTGAGTTTTCTCCAATATCCTTTCGACTAGCATTATGACACACTAGTAGTCTAGTATCAAAACACAACAAGCACATACACAACCATAGTGATGATCTCAGGCAAAGGATTATAAGCATAAAATTCCTTCTAGAGATTAACCTACTTGACAGTTCAAGGTAATTAACCATTAGGAATATCTAGAGTTTTAGTCGGTTCGATGATCACATCTCTATGTGCATTATCTATGTACCTAACTCGGTAAACGAGATATACCGATATTTATCTGATAAATACTCGTTAGCTACATATTAATCTAACTGGATCATCGAGGTCCTAGTTCGATGATCCTATGATTAAGAACACGTTTAGATTAAGTCCTATGAGCTAGATTCTCATTATCATAACACCTTATGATATCTAGTTCGTAACTTAATCGAGGATCTGCCTTTATGTTATATAAATGAATACCATAAACATAAAAGCTTGCCATAAATTCAAGAAAACAATTCCTTTAATCACTACTGCAGGGATAACTATTATCGTGTACAGTAAACACTTGTGTTCAATTCATTTCAAGACGATCGGGCTAGGGCATAATTCCAACATGATAAGTCTCAATAAGAGAATTTTTTTTGATTAATATAAGCTACTATCTCCTTGATAAAGCAAGAGATTTTATCATGACAACCGAAAAGGGCAGAGCAGTAAAGAGAGGAGAGTTGAAGATTCTTATTAATTGTCTGAAAAAGTTGTTCTTTGGTGTGTATTGATAGAAGTAAAGATTTCTGAAACCATCAAAAACCTTGTATGCTGCAGGTACTTGGGCCCTCTTTACTCGGAAGTGGGTAATCTGTTTCCATATTAAACTTTCATGCTTCCACTTGAATTAATATGAGTTTGGTTGTAAAGTTTGACTTTACAACCAATCTTTATTTTTACTTATTTGAATTAAAATGATTTTTCACAATAATTTAAATCTGATACGTAATAACCATTTTGTTTTTCAATTTATGTCTATTCTAACTTTATTTGGACCAAAAAGTAAAAAGAAGAAATTGAGAAAACTTAATTGTTTGACATCAATAGTTTTTTTTCAAATTTTGCAACAAACATGAGGGACCTAATAAAAATATCAGATATTACATTACAGATTTTGAATTTTTTATGTAAAGTGTCTTTTTCTCTCAATATATATAGGGCTCTTCTAATTACGAAACAAACTTTTTCACTCGCGCCTCTCTTTTTCTTTCTTTCTCAGTAATTACATAATGAATAACAGCAACATTCCGAGAACGGGTCAGGATTCGCTTCTGGTTCAAGTAGTTCAACCGGTGGCACAGAGAAGTGGACCAAATGAATTAAATTGGTTCGTTGTAACGGGAGTTTCGACAGAACGTTGTC
Organism: Nemophila menziesii; assembly: GCA_029959085.1. Classification (NCBI taxonomy): domain Eukaryota; kingdom Viridiplantae; phylum Streptophyta; class Magnoliopsida; order Boraginales; family Hydrophyllaceae; genus Nemophila; species Nemophila menziesii. The sequence continues at coordinate 1,430,209 of JARWIR010000060.1, forward strand.
AAAGCAATGTAATTATTTTTCTTTTTTTCTATATTATTTAATGATAATTAAAAATGCTTTTCTATAGATGATTTGATTGTTTGTGTGTTCAATGCATATGTATCTATTTAATATATTTTCGAACTGTTTATATGTAAGACCTTCATAAGATAAGAAAGTCCAGCTTCTTATTTTGGTATCTAATGAATTTTGTTATTGTTTATCTCGTAACAAGTTGATAGGTAAACGAAATTTGTAGAAAGGTGTATATTATTTGTCTTAAAAAAACAAAGAACTCTCCCACCACCCTAAAATCACTCAATTCGGTTTTACACCAGTGGAGTTTGGAGGTGCTCCATCTACGGTGCACCACCAGGGTGTTGGTGGGAATCGAAGGAGAAAATAAAAACGATTATCTTTTATTATATATACAAAAAGAATATTAATTTGAAAAATAATAATAAACAAACCCATAAATTACTATCAGAGGCGAAGCTACACTCAGACTTTGCCTTGGATAGAAAAGTTGAGAGCAGGGTCATTTTGCTAGTTTGTGCAAGTATAGATCTGTTTTGAAATTGCACCTACCTGATGGTAAATAAATTCTCAAGCCCAAAGGTCACGAGATTGTTGAAAGTTGGAGGAAGGAAGTTGATTTAGTTTTACTTTCTTACTTGTGTTACAATATGTGAATAGTGGCGTATTTGTTTAATTTAATTGTAATCCTTTACTATATTAAGAATATATTGTAGTTCTTGAAATTAATAAGACGTATTTGATGTTTGACATATATAGATTCGAGAAATTAAATAGAGTTATCCCTATGTTGCATAGATTCTTCAAAACAGTAGAGAATCGCGAATCAGATACGGAAACAGGTGCGGTTTGCCTAGGATTCGCTCAAATTTGCGCTTTCTTTGGTCAATGGTTTTGGAAGCGTTGAATTTTTTCGGAAGCGGCACCAAAACGGTAGGATTCCTTTTTCAAAACGCAAAGTAATAAGTTTTTTTAGGTCTAATATATAAACTTACAAAATTTAAGGGGTTAAACAGAATATTTAAAAGTTTATATTAAGGTTATCTCAAATGTAGGATATTAGAGGTGATTCATATGAAAATGTGGAACCTACAAATATTAGATCACTTGAGATTGCAAATCTTAGTCTTAAAGAGTCGTCGTTGGAAGACAATATAATTACCAATGAAAGGGAGAAGATTATTGCTTAAAAAAGTTGCATGTCCCTTATATCTTCGTAAACTTTGATATTTTGCTATGTTATGTTGGAAATTATTTTGGAAAATAATACAATTAACTAAGTGTTTGTTCTATTTCAATTGAAGAATTTTATTTTATAATATTGTATATTTGTAATCGTAGAATTTGGAATAGGTTATTGGAACTTCCACTTTATTAAAAAATATAATATGATGTGGTATGAGAAATGTTATTCTATAATTTTCTACCTTTATATATATATATATATATATATATATATATATATATATATATATTTAAATAAATTAAAAACGTATATAATATCGCCACATCCGAATCAGAGTTTTTATAGAGATGGCGAATCCCGAATCGAATTACATCGCATCCTCAAAATGGAAATAAACTCAAACATCTATCAATGAGACTCAAAGACAAGTGTTACAATAAGGCAACTAATAAAGTATATTAGAAATAATCGTTTGTCCTTAGGTTTCAGTAATTTGTATATTATGCTTGTTTTTAATTTCTTTTTGAATATTTATTTACTATTGTAGATAAAGACTACTTGAGATAAAAAAAATTACAAATATTTTTGTCACTTGGATCTCTCTTTAGAAAAGAAAATAAATATAGAAAAAAATTTGTCTGACTTCTCGTTAAAAAGAGATACAATAAAATTAATATTTTCCCATACACTTCGTTAGAAAAGAAAAAAAGTTGTCCTTAAACCTTTAAAAGATAAAAGTATATAAAAAAAATTGTCCCTGGTTTCACTCTTGAAAAGGACAAAAATCTTTATAAAAAATTTCTCCCTCGTGTTTGCTAGAAAAGATAATAAATCAAAAAAAAATTGGTCCCAAGCCTCTCGTTGGAATTTTGTATATGATTTAATTGTTTTTTTCTAATTAATTAATAAATTTAATTATTATTAATAATTCAAAAAATAAGTTGGTACCTATTCAACTATATAATATTAGATATGGAAATACAAATGTTTTTATAATTTAAAAAAGGTTTTTTTTTAATCAATTAATCTAGTTTAATAAAAAAAGTAAAAGTATTATGAATAATGATATTTGTCACCTTCTTTCGGTTCACCTTTGTATCACCCTTTATTTGGCATTAAATCATAGAGAGATAGAGAGAAAAAAAAGTAATTAGGAAAGAGAAACACTCTGATTGGTGTTTAAAACTTTAACGTCAGAGGTGATATAAGGATGAACCAAAAAAGGCTGACTAATATCATTACTCATAAAAAAAAAACTAATCATTGACATTTCTATAATTTAAATGGAATAATTTGTTTAAAAGTAAGATATAAAAAATTATGGGTCAATGACCCAAAAAATCAAAATAATATTATACTTGCCCCAAAGAATCATCAATTAACTTACTATTATAAGATTACATGTTTACCCGTCAAGGACGATTCCCGTCAAGGACGATTCCCATTAAGGACGATTCCCGTCAAGGACGATTCCTATCAAGGACGATTCCCGTCAAGGACGATTCCCGTCAAGGACGATTCCCATCAAGGACAAAATTTAGTTAATGATGTTATTGGGAAGAAATTTTGTCATTGATGTTATTGGGCTGAAAATAATATTATTTTGATTTTTTGGGTCATTTTCCCAAATTAAATGCCCTTTATTATAATTAAATAAAAATTATTCTCGTAGTTAATTTAAAGTTTGACTTTACAAGATGTTTTTTGAAAAATTATTTGAATTGAATTTATTTTTCAGAATAATTTACATTTGACATATAAAACTTACTTTATTTTCACTTTTATGTCTTAAATTAAATATTCTAACTGTATTTGGAAAAAAAATAAAAGATATTGAGAATACTGAATTGTTTGATACAATAATTTTTTTAAAATTTTGCAAAAACAAACATAAAGAACCTAATAAAAATATCATATTTTAGAATTAATATTCATTAAGTAAAGTGCTTTTTTCTCTCAATATAAGACTCTTCTCTCTTCTAAGTAAAAGCAAAAAAATTCACTCTCGTCTTTCTTTTTCTTTTTCTCTCTTTCTCTTTCAGCGATTACATAATGAATAACAGCAACATTTCGAAAACGGTTCAAGATTCACTTCCAGTTCAAATAGTTCAACAGGCGGCACAGAGAAATGAATCCACCGAAGTAAGTTGGAGGAGTTCTGTGCAACGGGAGTTTCGACAGAATATTGTAAAAAAAATGTAATTATTTTTCTCTCTTTTATATATTATTTAATGATAATTTAAAAAATACATTATTAAATAAATATATATTAAGAATATAATGTATTTTTTGAAATTAATAAGACATATACTATGTTTGACATATATAGATTCAAGATATTAAATAGAGTGTTTCCTCAACATGGAAATGAGCTTGAAGATCTAGCTACGAAACTCGAAGACAAGTTTTATACTAAGGCAACTAGTAAGGTATGTTAGGAATAACCTTTTATCTTAATTTTCATCAATTTATATGTTGTGCTTGTTAATGAATTCTTATATATATATATGTTATTATTGTAGATGGACTATTTGGAAAGAGTCGCATCCAAGCTACAAACAATAATTACGGGTATATTTAATGCCTTCAGATTTTTTTTTCTATATGAAATTTAATTATCTTTTAATCTTATTTTCTATGTGTACGTAGCTTCTAACCGTGGCCCGGGGCCGCTGTTCGTGCCTCCTGCTGTGGGTGTGGGTGGGTCCCCTCATGGAGCAACTCTAAGTGTGGGTACCCAAAACCCCGCGGCAAATTCATGGGGCCTACAGGGTGTAGCTGGGCTGTTCGTGCCTCCTGCTGTGGGTGTGGGTGTGGGTGGTTCCCCTCATGGGGCAACTCTAAGTGTGGGTACCCAAAACCCCACGGCAAATTCATGGGGCCTACAGAGTGCGATGCAAGAGTCTAGCTCGCAGAACAACTTGGGTCCGGCAAGATCATGGGGCCCACAGGTTGCATCAAATAGTTTTGGCAACACACATCCTGTGCAAACTCACAGTAGGCCACAAGAGATGACGAGGAGGCACAACCTGCCCAAACCACCTACAATTCACAGGCTGCCACATCAAATGCAGCCCACTTCGTCAACATCTGTACAAGCTCAAGGTCAACCCTCATCACAACCACTTACTTTGGAACAACTAATACATAAATACATGCCAAGTCAGCAACAAATACAGGTGTCTTATCCTGAGGGGTTATCAAGTCAGCCTTCACATTCACAGAAACAAGTTAATCCGACTCAGCAACAACTTCAATTGAACCAGCACTCATCAGGTATATTTAGTTTCTTTGCAACTTCATATAATCTGATACTCACATTTACTTGAGTTAAATCTAATATGGATTTATCATATGGTAATAGCCTCTACCCCTACAAACTTCAATGTTCATGGAAGAGATTGGAAGGAGGAGATTTATCAAAAGGTAATATTTAGATTACGATGCATTTGTTGTTACAACTTCTGAAAAATTGATTAATTGCAGATAAACTCAATGAGAGATAAATATTATCCTGAAGTAGTCAAAATGTACCAAAATATTTCTTCTACAGTTGAAGAGGTAAGTAAGTCTAGATGTTCTTCTTCTTCTTCTATATAGTAAACAACATGTTCCTCTAACGTGTTTCACAATATTTGCAGCTTGATTCTCTTCCTTTCAGCTATCGAGACCAAAGTATGAGTAATAATCTTAATGAGTGGAAAATCCATAAAACCCTACTGGAGCGGCTTATAAGATTCATGCAATTAAACAAAGATGAAATCAAGCTTGAAGATGAGCAAAAACTTGTCATGTTTCAGCGCCATGTGGATAACATTATCAATACGGGAAGAATTTCTTCACAACCATTGGATCATCAGCTTTCTGCACCGTTGATGTCTCAACATCAACAAATTACTCCAAGTAATAACCTTCCAGAAGCTTCTACATTGCCTTTGCCTTCGGATTTCAGAATTCCAGATAGCGCGAATGTTGAGCCAATCATGCCAGTTGTAAATCCTGTTAATAGTATTCCATGGTCTGGACCCAGAGTTGAGGTATTATCATTCATTATCTAAAGTAGATTATCTTTTTATATGTATGAAAAATAATGTATCTTCTGGTGCAGGCTAAGAGTGCGCTTGAAAAAGAAATAGAATTGATAAATCAACAACTCTTAGAGACTTTGGTAGATATTACTGACCAAGATTCAAGTACTGGACAAGATTGTGGAGTTTTTGTAAAATGCATTTACAGTCCAAATGCTTGTTTCGATCAGGTGAGAAATTTTATATATTCCTTATCTGAATTTCAAACTTATATTTAATTTTTATGTTATTTTACTGATTTGCAGTCACCGATTCTGCCACTGTTATTGCTTGTTCCACACAATTATCCTGATTGCTCACCAAAATTAGTTGACAACTTTCCAGTTGAAATGATCAGGTTATTGTTTCTCCCATTTATGCACATTTAACTACATTAATCGCCATATAATTAATATAGATTGTTTCATTTTCTATTACAGCGAAGAAATGGAAGATCTCTCAATGAAGGTTAAGATAAAATTTGACGCATCGGTGAGCAGTTTTGCACAACCTACAAAACTTGGAGAGATGATAAGGACATGGGAAGCTTGTGCTCGAGAAGTTATATCCGAATATGATCAGCAATATGGTGGAGGAACCTTCACCTCCTTTTATGGGAGTTGGGCTTTTTAGAATACTCAATGTTATTGTATTTGTTGTTCTTATTTCTATGCTTAGATTACTTCATTTAACTTTTGAATTTTGTCAAATGAATTTTGTCTGTATGTCAGGAGCATTTCGTTTTCAAATTTTATATAGATTTAAATTTTGGGCACAATAATTATGCTTGACAATATATATATATATATATATATACTCATCAACATTATATATCATATGGAAGCACTCTAAGCCTCACCAATGAAATTAGGATATCATAATTAGCGAGAGCAAATTTTTGCGTAAACCTTCCATTTTGGTAATGACTTTAAATATGAGGGTCGCAGCTGGTGAAATATTACTTTAAAAGCTCATAAGAAGGGTTAATAAATAAGTGATACTTTTGAGACCCTGGTAAAAATTATTACTTAAGAGCTCACAAGAAGGGTTGATAAATAAGGTTCGTTAGCTCAACTGCCTAGTGTGTTGCTATTTCTATATATGTGAAGATATGCATATTCTTAAATAATTAGTTGAGGTGCACGCTAGCGGATATAGACCACCCACAGAAAGTTTATATCGATATGTTTGATCAGGTAAAAAATCTATATTAACATCTATAACATTATATTATTTATTATCTATTTAAATTTTCAGATTGATGAAAAAATGAAAGATGCACTTCAAGCTGATTGTACACGTTACGCTCCAGGTATAAAGATAATTAGTGTACGTGTAACTAAACCCAAAATTCCTGAAAGTATTAGACGATATTTTGAACACATGGAAGAAGAACGTACTAAGGTAATTTTTTGTTTTAGTGATTTATGGTAAAACGCTTATATGTTTTTTAATGTAGGTATTAATTGCAGTGGAGAGACAAAGAGTATCTGAAAAAGAAGCTGAAACAAAGAAGAAAATAGCTATAAGTGAAGCTGAAAAGAATGCACATGTTAGTGAGATTCAAATGGAACAAAAATTAACTGAAAAAGATAGTGGAAGAAAGCAAGAAGAAATTGAAAATGCTATGTATCTTGCTCGTGAAAAGAGTTTATCAGATGCTGATTATTATAGGTGTTATTTATTTTATTTTATTTTTCTGGTTGGTTTTACATAAGATTATTATTTTCAGGACAATGAAAGAAGCGGAAGCTAATAAGTTGATGCTTACTCCACAATTTTTGGAGCTTAGATTCATTCAATCAATTGCTAATAACTAGAAAATTTTCTTTGGGAATAAGGTTAGACTATTTTCTGTTTTTTTTTTTTTTGGGAAATTTGAAACTGATGAGAGTATGGTTTTGTAGATACCTAGTATGATATTTGATCAGAGACTACTTGGGAACTTTCTAGAAGATGTGGTTAAGGTTAAGGAAGGGAGCTCTGAGAATATTTAGGTTAATGAAGAGTGTATTTGAGTTTGGGGAAGAACAAAGTTAGAACAAAGATGATGAGTTTTTTATTCTAAAATGTAATTTGTTGTTACTTGGAAGTGATGAAAATATACTTTTTGGTGTGTATAATGAGAGATTGAACGCGCCCAAAAAAAAAAAAAAGAGAGAGAGATTGAACTTCTTACTATTAAGGAAAATGATCTCTAAACTTACTTTGAATCAAGAATATCCTCTGAATGTTTAGTTGATTATTTTAATGCTTGTGAGTATCTCAATTAGGCATCAAAGAGCTTTGGAACAAAAAAATAAAAATAAATTAGGCATCAAAGTTTCATTTAATGTATATATCTTGAGCTAAATTCTGTTTTAATTAATAATATGATATATAGGAGTATCTTATAAATACACGAGTTTGAGCTTACATGTATTATGTATATCAATCTTGTGTGATTATTTTTATATTAATTAATACCATCTTCACCCTTCATCAAAGTCTCCAAAATGTTTAAACTTTAATCTTGCAAAGAGGGTTGATTACGTCATGGCCAAATCAAAACATCATCATGTGTGAACATTTGAACCTTGAGCCGTTTTTTTCTAATTTAGCGAGTTTTTTTTGGTTTTAACTTTTTTTTTTAAAAAGATATTAGCGTTTTGGCATAATTGGAGTATTAGGGCTTGCTTCCATCTCGTAAGGGATAAACCCTATTTCTCCAAAAAGTATCAGCTAGGGTTTCAAAGGCCATCGAACATAGAAAATCCAAAGATCCAGGCCCATCGTCTTCACCATCGATCTGAAAGTTCTGGGCTAACACGTTTGGGCAAAAGTTCCCAAGCTACCTTCACATCGGCAGGTCAGATTTGGGCTACAAAGGTTTCCTACGCCATCGATCTCCGAAATCTTTCTCCTATATATGTTTGCTCTGCTGTTGTTATTAAATCTAGGGTTTGGATTATTGGGCCTTTCTATTTCTCCAAAAATAATCATCTAGGGTTTCGAAGGCCATCGAACATAAGAAATCCAAAGATCCAGGTATACAAATTTATCCCTAATATTTGTTCTTTATTGCTATCGAATGTGAAATGCAGGAAAACTACAGAAATAAAAATCACTATTAGAACAGAGAAGAAAGAAACATGGCACTGCAGGGCAATTTCGCCTAAGATGTCTTTTGCAATCATTGAATTTATCAGACCAAATTTTGGAAAAAAGCAAGAAGGGACTCATTGCAGCTATACAAAAGAGAAATCACAAGAAATAAACAGACTACCAAGTTTAGAAATCAATCCAATGCAATCCATCAGGTTTTTTTTTCCCTATATAACAACTAACAGAGCATTAGTATTTAATTGTGAGTACAGGGAAATATCTAACATGGAAAAGAGGAACAAAAATAAATTTAGCATCCCAGGAAATAAGAGAGAGGGAGAGGACAGAGTCAAGTTTGTAAAAAAAGTGAAGAAGGACCTAGACAATGTAACAAAAATGATTGATGATTATGACTCACAGCTTAAACCAGAAGAAGAAAAAGAAGGGAGTTTCGAAAACAGTGAGAACTATTTTGAAAAAGATTATGAAGGTGGTGGGGAGGATCACGATATGAACTTTCAATATGCAGACACGGAGGAAGGAAAAGAAGAACACTTCGAGGAAAATAATGGAGGCGGCAACTCCAAAAAAGCCGTGAAGTTCAAATGACGACATTATTTTGGAATGTTCAGGGAATTCGAGCGCCCTTAACATTATCAAGAATTAGCTCGATGATAGCTCAATTTCGTCCTAGTGTGGTCGCGTTTTATGAAACTATGCTGCGAGAGGTGGACTCTCGTGAGGTGGTGGCTCGTTTTGGTTACAACAACTCCTTTTTTGTCGAACCCTCTGGAGTTTCTTTCCACTCTGGGGGGTTCTTGGTTCTGTGGCACTCTAATGTGCAACTTAGTATCGTTTTTAGTTGTAATTTCTTTGTAGTTGCTTTAATTAATGAATTGTCATTTTCGTATTATATGGTTTTCGTACATGCCCCTAATGATTTTAATCAAAGAATAGAAATTTGGAAAGATATAACAAGATGGAGTGAAGGAATTAACGAACCATGGATGATTTTAGGAGACTTTAACGAGATATTGAACATCAACGAAAAACAGAGCAAGAATCAAGCTAATATCAACCACATTAATGCTTTTTTAGAATTTACACATACTAACTCCTTAGCGGAAATAAATTCTAACGGATGTTTTTTTACTTGGACTAACAGGATAGAAGGTGAGAAGAATGTTAAAACAAGAATTGATCGAGGAATGGCAACGTACGAATGGATGGAAAAGTTCCCGAGATCTCATATCTTCATTCCTCCTGCTATAGGGTCGGATCACTCCCCCCTTATACTCCATTTTGATTTGAACATGAGAATACGCATAAAACACTTTAAATTCGAGACTAGGTGGTTAGATAATAACAACTGTAGAGAAGTCATCGATAATAGTTGGAAAATTCCCCATGACCTAATCCCCATACCAAACTTTATTAAGAAAAGGGAATATACTAAAAGAGAACTTACTAAGTGGAGTTCGAAAAACTTTAGAAATCATGAAAAAGCTATTAAAAACCTACAAAATAGACTTATTAAAATAAATAGCGCTAATAATGATAGAGATACCACTAAAGAAGAGAATGATATTAAAGAGCAAATAAAAATAGAATATGACAAAGAAGAAAAATATTGGTGTGATAGAGCTAGGCAGAATTGGTTAGTCTATGGAGATAAAAACACGAAATTTTTTCACTTAGCAACTATTAAGCGTAGAAAACAGAATCGAATCACAAGGATTAAGAATAAGGATGGTGAATGGACTGATGATTCTGAAAATATTAAAAGTTGTTTTCAAAGTTTCTATAGAAACCTTTTTAAAGAAAACAGTGGCACAGATGAAAATATGCAGAAAGCGATAGAATATATTAAACCACGAGTAACCGACAATATGAACGAAGAACTGACAAAGAAGCCTACCATGGAAGAAATAGAAAGAGCTGTAACAGAATTATCAGCCTCAAAAGCACCGGGACCCGATGGACTTAACGGTAAGTTTTATAAAGAGTTCTGGGATATCATTAAGATGGATGTTTTAAAAATTATAGAAGATTTTTTTGATAATAATTGTTCTATGGAAACGATTAATGACACACTTATCACTTTAATCCCGAAAGGAACTACACAAGAGAATCTAGGAGACTTTAGACCGATATCTTGTGTCAATTTCATTTATAAAATTATTACTAAAATTCTCTCTAACCGTTTAAGAGAAATTATGAATAATATAATTTCACCTACGCAATCGGCTTTCATCAAAGGTAGGGCTATTCAAGATAATATTATCATAGCGCAGGAGATATCATTTTTTATGAGCAGGAAACGGAAGAACAAAAAACATATGGCAGCAATAAAAATTGATATGGCAAAGGCGTACGATCAGGTAAGATGGAATTTCCTTTTTAATGTTCTGGATAAACTGGGCTTTTGTGAAACCTGGATTAACTGGATAAGAAATTGTATCACATCCGTTTCGTTTAATATTAATTTGAATGGAGAAAGACTCGAAAACTTTAAACCAGGTAGGGGACTCAGACAAGGTGACCCCCTCTCACCTTTTCTTTTTTCTATAATGACGGAATCCCTTATTAGCATTATCGACCATTATATAGATAATAATTTGATCAAAGGTATAAAAATCAATAGAAACTGCCCGAAGATTTCTCACCTTCTATTTGCAGACGATTCTCTTTTTTTTCTAGAATTGGATGACATGAATATTGAACATTTTAAGGAATGCTTGGATATCTATTGTATGGGGTCAGGACAGCAAATCAATTTACATAAATCAGCCATTCTTTTCAGCAAAGAAACACCGGAGGATATAAAGAATGAGATAACTACAAAAATGGATATCACAGAAACAGAGGATCTAGGATACTATCTAGGGATTCCACTATGCCACAAAAGATCAAAGGTAGAATCCCTGGATTGGATAGCAAAAAAGGTATTCAAAAACACGGAAGGATGGAAGGCGAAATTACTTTCAGAAGGCGGCAAAGAAGTACTTATTAAAGCTATTCTTCAAGCCATACCGAATTACTACATGTCTATTTTCTCTTTTCCAATTAGTTTTTGTAATAAACTTGTCTCGGCCATTTCTAATTTTTGGTGGAGTTCAGGTGAAAGAAACAGGATACATTGGGTCGCTTGGGAAAAGATCGCAGTAAGCAAATTAATAGGTGGATTGGGATTCAAAGACTTCAAAAAAATGAACACTGTTCTACTAGCAGCTCAAGCTTGGAGATTAATGAACAGCCCTTATAACTTAGCAACGAGATTGCTCAAAGGTATTTATTTTAATAAATCTAACTTAATGAATTGTAAACTCAGACAAAGTAGGACATGGAGTTGGGCAAGTATTATAGAGGGTAGAGACTTTATCAAGAAATATGGAATAAAAATGATAGGAGATGGCAAAGATACGAATATATGGGATGAAAAATGGATAGATACCGAATGGAAACTAGAAAAACCAGAAGGAACTACTATCACAAAGGTCAACGAACTAATGAAGGACAACAAGGATGAATGGGACTTTGAGAAATTGGATGACATTTTTCCTGAACCTATCATACATCTTATAAAGAAAACAAAGATTAAAGAAATAGATACTAAAGATAGGCTAATCTGGCCGTTCTCAAAAGACGGCAATTTCAATACAAAGACGGGATATAAGGTTATAACAGAAGAGCAAATTATGAACAAGGCAACAACAATGGGAACTAAGGCAATGCAAGACTCACCAATCTGGAAGATGATATGGAGCTCCAACATCCCAAAAAAAATCAAGTTATTTATGTGGAGATTAGTAAACAATGCAATACCGACTAGAGACAATTTATATAAAAGGAAATGTGCGGATGCTTCAAACTGTTTATGGTGTAACCATAGTACTGAGGATGTAGAGCATCTACTCCTCCACTGCAACATGTGTAAAGACATCTGGGCTGGATCAATCCTTCAAATAAAAATCCAAGACATTTGGGAGGGAAATATAGAGAATTGGTTCCTGAAGATCATTCAAAGTTTTTCGAAGGGAGGATGGGAAGAAAATGTAGTACGAGACTTTATTATGATTAACCTGTGGAACATTTGGAAAGCAAAAATGAAAGCTATACACGAGGGGGTTACAGTATGTGGCACAGGAATCAATATTGCATCAAAAAAATTAATGCAAGAAATTCACGGAATTAACTGGACAACAGAAAATTACAAAGGTTTCAAGAAAACAAGGGAAGAGAACGCTGACACGAACAGGGAGGAGCAAAACCAAGATTTGTCGTTCTTTTGTGATGCGTCGTTTAACAACAAATGGGAACCTACGGGGGTAGCAATAATCGGAGTGAACAACAATAGTAATACATCTTTTGAACACAGCTACAACCTTGATTGTAATTCGGCCTTGGAAGGTGAAGCAAACGCGGTTCTTAAAGCTACGCAATTAGGCGCAAATTTTCCAAGGAAAAAAATCGTAATCTACTCAGATAACCTTGAGGTTATTCAAGGTACGAAGCAGGTGTCAGCAGCACGTTGGAATATCCAACCCATCCTGCGTAAGATTATCCACAATGCTGAGGAGCTCGGGCAGATCACGTTCCACCACATCAATAGGAAGCTCAACAGCAAGGCGGACAAGCTTGCAAAGGAAGCTAGACATGGGGCAACTTTTTTTCGTCGAAATTCACTTAGCATTTTCGACTTGTCATCTAGATTTGGCAAATTAGGAATAGGTTGATAGTCTTTGTTATGATTCGGTGCCAAGGCACCTCCAAATGTCCAAAAAAAAAAATTGCGGATCTAACACTCGGGCGGTAACCGCTTCCCGCCCTTCAGGGAGGTTGGCTGGGTGCCGCCCCTAGTTAATTCTGGAATTAGGGGAAGGGAGACCGCCCTTAGTACAAAGATAAGAAAAAATTATGCTTAATTAAAAAAGTCTAGCCGCCAGGAGGGCGGTATGCTCCATACCGTTTTTAGTTCAAATTTTTTAAAAAAGAAGGGCTGTGACCGGGAGACCGCCCTTCGCTGAATATAACTATCCCCCCAATTTATAAACCCTAATCCGAAAAATTATACCCCACACTCCCCATTTCTCTCTTCTACACCCAAATTCATCCTAAAATCTACAACTATTTTATCAAATCCTTGGATATCTCACCTTGAAGGTAATTACTCGAAGCCATTATACCTATCAAGAAATAGATATATTCAATCTAGGGGCTTAAATGAAATTGTATAAAACTTAAAGGACCAATAGTGCAAATATCAAAATTATAAAGGACCAATTGTGCAATTAACTCAAAATAACAGTTACGTTAAATGTAGGGGCTTATATGCAATTATATAAAACTTAAAGGACCAATTATGTAATTATCACAATAAAAAAAAGGACCATTTGTGCAATTAACTAAAATCATCATTTAACTTAAATTCTAGTAATATACAATTCAGGGGCTATAATGCAATTAAACAAAATAACAAGGACCACTATTGCAATTAACAAAATTAAAAAGGACGAATTGTACAATTACCTAAATTTATCAATTAACTAATATAATCTAACATAACAATTACATGCATGGATGGATAAATCAAAATAAGAACCCTAACCTTATCTTTTTGGGTTAAAAGATGTAGAATCAAAGGAAGGGCGGGAGCACAAGGGCGGCAATGGCACAGTGTTGGCGGCGGCGGATTCAACGGCGGCAAGAGGCGTCGGCTTCAATGGCGGTTATTGTTGGTTTTTTAATTTTTCAGAAATGGGGTTAATGATTTGGGGAAGAAACTATAAAGGGTTAAGAGCGGTCTCCCAATGACCGCCCCTCTTTTTTTAAAATATTGAACTAGGGACGGTGGTAATATACCGTCCCCCAGGCGCTAAAAAAATGAACTAAGGGCGGTCGGCTAAAGACCGCCCTTACTTAAGACTAATTTTTTTAATGAGTATTAACTAGGGGCGACACCCAGCCGACCACCCTTATTAGAAGGGCGGAAAGCGGGATACTGCCCAAGTGCTAACTCCGCAATTCTTTCTCTAAGTATGCCAAAATGCCAATATCTTTAAAATAAAAACTAAACCAAAAAAAACTTTAGCAGTACAAAATTAGTTCACATCTTCCATATTTCCACGCTCAAGTCCCGTTTCATGACTTTCCAAATGTCTCTTTTTGTTAAAGTATTTTTCTTGTCTGTGTATATTTGTAAACGCTTTTTTTGTTACATAAGAGATCCTAAGACCCTGAAGAAAAGAAATCTTCTAAAAGATATTATTAACTATCTAGGATAGCTCTAGGCATTGCCCAGCCATAACGGTCACGGGTTTGAGGACGCCACAACCCATCAGGGGGGTCCCTATACAAGCTAGGCTTCTCTTTACTCTTTAGCCCAAGTTTAGCCATCCAGTCTGCACAGTTATTCGCTTCCCGCAAGCTCCAGGTTAACTCGAAGTTTCCATTATTCTCCAAAATAACCTGGCACTCACGTATAATATCGTTCGAGAATCCCCTCGAGTTCACACCGCCCTTCACTAGCGCGTGCAACTCGATCGAGTCAGTCTCGACGATAAGATGCGTATCTCCTCTAGTTACTGCCAAGTTCAGCCCAAAATGTAGTGCTAGCTCTTCCGCCTCAAAAGTCGTGTTTGCGTTACATCTACCCGCGAATCCACCTAAGTATCCCCCTTTATTATCCCAAAATAGGCCCCCGATTCCCGCGGAAACCGAATTTGGATTAAAGGATCCATCAATGTTAAGCTTGACCCCAACACCGGCTTATTCCACTTAACAAGGATACTACGTGACGAAATAATAAAACCTCCATCGCGCTCAACACCCCAGACTCTAATGTAATCACTCGCCGTATTTCTAACGATATCCTTTAATTCGGTATTTGATTTAATTGTAGCTCCGCCTTCAAAAATTCTTTTATTTATGTTTACCCAGATTGTCCATACTAGAGCTGCTACCCAAATCAAAAATTTGGACCATTTCTCGATTTATGCGTGTCATCCTTGCGCAGGGGCCATGCTTTATAAATATCAATTTTTATTTTACGAATTCAAGTCTACAAACATAGGACTTATTAGATTAGATAGAATCCAGAAATGCTTGAGGATCTTTAAAGATAATTTGGTATGTATGTAAATCTTTCTAACCATATTATATATTTCTTTCGTTCTTAAAAAAAATATTTATTATCATGTGATTACTAAAATATCCTCCATAAAATATCTTAATATCTTGAATATTTATTAGAAATATATATTATAATATTTAATTAGAATTAAAAATGGTATCTTAATTTTTTAAAGTGACAACTCTTATTTTAAAGTGACAACGTAATTGAAACATCTATATTTAATATAAATGATAACCTTTAGAGAATGTCTAATTTGGAACCATCATCTTGACAAATTTATTTAGTTGTTATATAGAAATAGGGCTGCAAACGAGCCGAGCCGAATACTAGATGTACAGGCTTGTTTGTTTAATTTCTCGAGCCGAGCTGAACTCAAATTTAAACGAGCCGAGCCGAGCCGAGCTCAAATTTAAACGAGTCGAGCCTGAGCTTCAAATGATCCAAATCAGGAATGTTAGAACTTGTTTGTTTAACTTATAGAACCATATTTTTTAGAGTCGAGCACGAGTTGATCATGAACAATTTGTTTTATATGGTTGAAATGAGGCTTTCATGAGTGTGTGGTATGAAAATATGAAACATAGCATTAATGAAAAAATAAATGTCTAAAGAAATTAAAAATATCCAATTAGATATTGAAGGTTTAATAATATATTTATAAGTAGATAATATATTAATTTATAATTTCAAACGAGCTCACGAGCCGAGTTCGAGCAGGCTCGTTTACGTATCGAGCTTAACATGGAGCTTGAGCTTGAGTTTAAACTTGTTTACGTTCGAGCCGATCTCGAACGAGCTTTTCTCCGAGCCGAGCTCGAGCTGCTCGCGAGCGGCTTAGTTCATTTACAACCTATATAGAAATATAACATCTTTAATATGAAAAATATATAAATTAGTGAGAAATAGAGTCCTCTAAAAAGAAAGGTAGCTTCCAAGTTTGTTGTACAGTGTCTCTCTTAAATAATTTCGCTATATTAATTGATTAAGTAGAGAAATACACTAAGAACCAAATTATTGAGGTTTAAGATAGGTAAGTGATTGAGCAAAGACCAAGAGTTATCGTAGATTTTTCGAATATTTCAAAAAATTCTCATACTTCTAAAACCGCAAATCTTACTCCTTGTGGAGATTATGGTCATATTATTAAGGCTTTTATCAATGGAATATGGATTAGTCATTTTTAAATGAACACCTTTCTAAGTTATCTTACATAATCAGGTCTTCGAAATACATGCTATTTGTGTCATACTAATTTTTTTTCCATTAGTGATAATTACAAGGAAAGTTATCAAATTGATTACTGTTCTCTAAAAGATTGTCAATATTATTAAAATTAATTTTTTATAAAACGTTATTATTTTAGAAAATTAAGACATTATTTCATTTTTAATATTATTTTTATCTATAATCCTATATAAATATTCATGATATCAAAACACTTTAAAATATTTTAGTAATCATATAGAGAATAAATGTCATTATTTAGTTTGAATGCAAAAGAAAATGTGACAATTTTTTAAAGAAGAAGAGAGAAATAAGTTAAAATATTATATTATGTCATTCTTAAAACTAAGGTATTTAAACATAAAACAAATATCATACCCTCTACTTTTATAGATCTTGGTTTCATCAACAAGTAACTGAAGAATTTGGTATCTATGGAATTCTGGAATTTATAATGTGTAAATGATAGATATTATGGATCTGAGCGGTTCTTTGTAATATCACTCTTTTTGCGAATGACATTTATCTCTTCCTCTTTTGTCTACTGACACAGTGACCATATAGTAATTTTTTTTGTCCGAAATACAGTGACCATATAGTAAGAAAATGAACTCATGGAGACATATTTACCGTGATAATCACTACTGTGTTATTGAAAATTTTAGTGAAAATCTAACGATTGATGATAGATTGGAATAGGAGTTAATTTCTCAAAGCTCGGTGGAGTTTAATATATGTATTCAAAATGAGATGTTTATCGATGCGTCATCTTGGTTTTCTTGGACTTAGAAGTATTCCAGACTATTTGGGCAAGCAAGATTGATCGGACACTTCCAATCCCCTCTTGGATAGATATTTTGATTATTTCTCTTTCATTGTTTAGATCTTAGGTCTATTAACATTGCCCCATTCTACTCCACACATATATCCTTATTATTTTTGGGTTCAAGGTATTTAACGCTTGGAACTCCAATGAAGGTTTTCTTGATGTTGTGTTAAGGGATTGGAAATTCCTCATCGCCGACTCTCCTAAGTACATCATACACTTCAAGCAAAAGACTCGCAAAGATGTACTTAAAGAGTTCAACTCTGAATTCTTCTCCAATGTTTCTGCATGCAAGACTTCTATTCGCGAGGCACTCGAGTCCATTCAAATCTTGATGCTTACTGGACTTGTAATTGGAAGGTTTTTTTTTGTCGAAATTATTATAGTTGAAGATACTCATAAACACTAATAATCTAATTCTAAAGCAAAATTCCCAGAGTCCAATGGCTCAGTTATGGTAACTCTGACACCATTTACTTTCACAAGGTTATTAGTGAGAGAATGCCTCGTAATCCCGTCACCAAAATAAGAAAGAAAAAGGAATTGAATTACGACATTAGCAAGGTAACCAACTGGATTAGTTTAAATGGGCAGAGCCTTGCTATTTCTTTAACACTTAAAGGGGAGGTTTAGAGCTCGAATTCCCTCCCTAACGGGTGTAAAGTAAGAGATACAAGGATCAAACCCCTTCCTGAACATGGGTAACCTTAACCTAGATATGATTTACCTGGAAATATACATGGGGAGTCGTGTATATCTCTATGAGATTAGTCGTTGTGTACGCAAGCAATCCTCGGATCACCCATGTACCCAAAAAAAAACACTAGCAAGGTAAAACATGATATCCGATGTACTCGTCCCCGAATTTCAGTTTTCTGTGTTTTTCAAGAAAAATCATTTATTAAGAACTTGTTTATTATAATGCTCTTAATAAAGTATCTTGATATCTTAAAAGGTTAAAAAGTGTTTTGGCTTTCTAAAATAGACAATTAGCCCTTAACGAAAGTTTTGTATGTCCCCACGCTTCGTAGAAATTTAGTTTCTGGGTCTCTTTTGAACAAAGCTGGACTTAAACTTGTTTTTGAAGGGGAGAAAATAATTATCTCTAGGAATAGTGACTTTGTAGGAAAATGTTACCTTAATGGTGGACTATTTGTACTTAATGTTTTTCTACTTTTAATGAGAATTCATCTACTTCTGCTTATATTGTTAAATCTCTTGATATGTGGCACGCTAGATTAGGACACTTAAATGTTTCCTCTATTAAAAGACTTAAAACTCATGGACTAATACTTTAAAACTATAGTGATGATTTAGTTAATTGTAATATATGTGTAGAGGCTAAACATGCTAAAAAAAACCCTTTAAAAACGTGACCACTAGAGAAACTCAACTCTTAGAACTAGTGCATTCTGATTTGGCTGACTTTAAAACTACCGCTAGTAAAAGAGGAGAATTTATTATATGACCTTTGTAGATGACTACTCTCGGTTCACCAAATTATACCTTATAAAGTCTAAGGATGAATCAGAATCCACCTTTTTTAAAATATAAGGTCTGAGGTTGAAAACCAACTAGATAAAATTATTAAAAGGTTAAGGTCTAATAGGGGCGGTGAATATAGTTCAAACACACTTAAAGAATTTTGTGAACGTAATGGAATTATTCATGATGAACTTACTGCTCCCTATACACCCCAACAAAATAACATAGCTGAAAGGAAAAATAAATCCCTTGAAGAAATGATGAATGTCATGTTAATAAGTTCAGGCTTACCATCCAACATGTGGGGGGGGGAGCTGTCTTATCTGCATGTTATGTATTAAACCGAGTAACCCATAAAAGATAAGACCCCTTACGAGTTGTGGAAAGAATATCTACCTAACCTGAAATTTTTAGGAGTGTGGGGGTGTTTCGGCAAGGTAGCATTACCCGACTTTAAGAGAGTCAACATTGGACCCAAAACCATAGACTCTATCTTTATAGGATATGCTCAAAATAGCGCAGCTTATATATTTATGTCCTTAGTTGATAACACTATTATTCAATACAGAGACGTTGAATTCTTTTAGCATATATTTCCCTTGAAAAGGAATATTGTTCATAATGCCTCACGTACCAGTAATGACTCCCCGGTCAATACTGAAACACATGTTAGTGATAATCTGTCTACTTCTCTACCCTACTCGAGTTTAGGAACAAACCCTGATAACGAAATTAGGAGAAGTAAAAGACATAGAACTGAGACTAGTTTTGGACCAGACTTTATATTTGCTTTCTTGACCGAGGATTTTCACAAAGATATGCTATGTGAGGAGCTAGTCTCATGTTTACTTCTTGAGGAAGATCCTAAGACATTTTCCGAGACTATGAAATCCGTAGATGCCAACTTCTAAAAAGAGGTGGTAAACAGTGAGATAAATTCGAATAGATCAAACCACACTTGGGACATAATTGACTTACCAAGGGGATGTAAGCCAATTAGTAGAAAATGGATCTTTAAGAGAAAATTAAGACCCAATGGTTCCATAGAGAAATTTAAGGCTAGACTTGTAATTTGAGGCTTTACTCAAAAGAAAGGTTTGGATTACTTTGACACCTATTCCTCAGTGACCAAAATAGCCACCATAAGAACTCTAATAGCATTATATTCCATTAATAAACTCATTATACATCAGGTGGATGTCAATACCGCATTTTTGAATGGAGACTTAGATGAAGACATATATATGGTACAACCCGAAGGGTTTGTAGCATCTGGTCAAGAGAAAAAAGTATGCAAGCTTAAAAAATCTCTATATGGTTTGAAACAAGCACCCAAACAATGGTACGAAAATTTAGATAGTACTCTAGTTAATAGTGGCTTTATAGTCAACACTTCTGAGTCATGTGTTTACATGAAGGTGTTAGGATCCGAATGTGTGATCATATGTCTATACGTAGATGTCATGCTGATCTTTGGCACTAAACTTAAAGTCATCGATGAGACTAAGGAATTCTTATCATCTGAATTCGAGATGAAGGACATGGGAGAAGCTGATGTTATCTTAGGGGTTAAGATCTTAAGAGTTGAAATTGGCATATCCCTTAGTCAATCTCATTATGTAGAGAAATTATTGAGGAGATTTAGCTCCTTTGATGTCATACCCGCTAGAACCCCTTATGACTCTAGTATTCATTGACTAAGAACAAGGGAAGTGCAATATCTCAAACTGAATATGCTAAGATAATAGGAAGTGTGATGATCTTAATGAACTACACTCTAACTGATATCGCCTATGTCGTAAGTAGACTTAGTCGCTATACTCATAACCGTAGCAGTGAACATTGGGCAGCACTTCCAAGATTATTGATATATCTAAGAGGTTCTACGGATATAGACATACACTATAGTAGGTTCCCTGTTGTCTTGAAAAGCTATCGTGATGCGAATTGAATATCAAATTATGATGAAGTGAGCTCCACTAGTGGTTATGTGTTTTCCTTTGATGGATGAGCTATATCCTGGAAGTCGTCAAAACAAACTTTTATATCACTTTCAACCATGGATTTCGAGTTTATAGCACTAGAGTTGGCTGAACAAGAAGCTGAATGCTTGAGAATCTCCTAGCAGATGTACCATTATGGGAAGATAAAGTTGTACTGGTTTCTCTTTATTGTGACTCGAAAGCGGCTATCAGCGTTGCTCACAACAACACCTATAATGGAAAACAGAGTCATATTTGAATCAGACATAGTTCAGTGAAACAGTTCTGAACAATGGCGTGATAACACTAGACCTTTTCAGATCCGAGAAACATTTGGATGATCCATTCACTAAAGGTTCAACCAGGAGAGTAGTTCTGGAAATGTCGAGGGGGATGGGGTTTAAGCCCATTCATGGGGAACATATGGATGACATATGATGCACTACTTACCCATCCCTATGGCATACACCAATGTAAATGAGGTTGAGTTTCAACTCTTAACGATTCATAACCCTTTGTGGTGGTCCTACTGAGACGGACTTGATGAATTCACCGATGATTGATTCAAGGTCGAGTTTAAGTCTTTATGATGTTCATAGACCTATGTGGTGGTCCTACTAAGATAGACTTGACAAACTCACGGCATATGATGAGGTTGAGATTTACGGAACTTAATGACTTCAAGACCCTTGATGGGTAGTCTATATGGTATAGATAATCTTGAAATCACCTATGTGAGTGTGAAAGTGGAGGCTGCTTTCTATAAAAGGCTAGAGTAGTATTTTTAGAGCACTCATGAGAACCAAGGTATGCACATGGCCTAAAAGGCGCTTGTGATAACATCGCGAAATCTGTATATATCTAACGAGTTTGAGTATTTGTTGTGGGTGTTCAACAGAATAGCATCAAGTTCAAGAGAACGCTCAATTGACTGGACTTAGTTGTTGCCTCACTTCATTACGTGTCAATTAGAATCGCAAGACATTGATACTTAAGTAAATTCACCCAATTTTCGCTCAAATCTTTTCTTCTTTTTCAAAACCTTTTTGTATCTAGTTGACTGTCAATGTGTGGGAGATTGTTGGAACATTTAATATCAAACATGTGTTCTTGGGTTCACTTTAGCATTTGAGTGGTGGAGAATTTGGTTCATTACTTGGGTGAAGTAATAAAGTCACGCATGTGACAAATGGATATACCACATCGGTGGATAGAAATAAATCAAACCCACTTAAATACCTTGGGGTCTCATTACCTACCAAATAACTAACACCCATTCATAAGAAAAGATAATGGGTAACCCCACACGCGTGCACCACCAGCACCCACTCTACCCGAGCCTAGGTCCGGGTCCTGGGTCTTGGGTCTTGGGTCTTGGGTCTTGGGGAATTAAAAAATAAAAATAAATTAGTTTAATACCACTTTTTTCTTCTGATAATGAATTAGTCTGCTTTTGACCATTTCCTCCATGTTTTTCAACAAACTTTAACCCACGTTTATAACAGCTCTATTAGTTGTAACTGTTCCTGTTTTTCAACCATGATCGACAACCTTGACTAAAGTGTAATGGCTAGTTACTAGCTAGTTTTTCCTCTATAAATAGGGTTGTAGTGCAGTTCATTTCAACTCACTTTACAACTACAAAGCTTACAAAAATCTTCTTCTTCTTGAGCGAAACTTATACAGGTTCCGTACCTTCACTTGTGAGTGCACACGAGAGTATGTAGTAGTGTTACCCTTGGGGAACGTTCGGAAAAAATAGTATATCATCTCGGCTGTCCCAGAATTTGTTCTTAAGGCAGTGGCTTCTCCACGACACTACAATTCAGTTACCACCTTCTACTATCTGGTTCGTATTTATTTCGTTTTAATAATTTGATTTTTTATCTTTTTGTTTTGTTAAATAGTTAAAGCTTATATTCGAACTTCAAGTTTTTTAAATACCATTACATTATTGTTTTCGTGAACTAACAAACACTCCATACAAAAAACTTGGATTCGAACAAAAAATTTGATAAACAAAATCTTATGGGTTGTCCCTAATGTTATAGACACTAGTTGGACTTGAAATAACCTTCTTTCCATCATCCATCATGTTTGGGGGAATATTAAGCATGAAAATGGTAATTGTGAAAATAAGATATCTTTGTATGACAATTGGGATCCTTAAGGTATCTTTTCCGAGTGGTACATCCAGAATTTGATAAAAAGGTTGATGAAATTATTGGTAGGGATGAATGGATTGAAGAGACTTGGCCTTTGCAACATTTTCATGTTTAGTCTAGAATCGACGGTATCAAGCATCTCATTCATAAAATTCCACCCATTGACTCATCAATCTAAAAGGACTTTTATTGTTCAAGCATACATGTCCTAAATCTTAACATAGTTTTAAATAAATTTGTTTGTGATATAATATGATCGAATGAATAAAAGCAAACAAGTAAGTAATTGACACAATATTTACGTAGAAACCCAAGACTAGAAAAACCATGGGAAAAGGAGAGAGTTTTACTATAATGAACATAGATTACAAGAAGAAGTGTATTCTATAAGGCGTGCATAATACACACTACATGTGTATTTATAGAAAAGTTAGAGAACTAGGGTTAGTACTTTAATGGGCCAGTCCTTACAAGGAAGTTTGGGTCATAACTCTAACAATATCCTCCTTAAAACAAATTTGGTAATCGGGTCCAAAAAACCTAACAATATCTCGCCTTGAAAAAATATCTCTATCTTGACGGAAAATCCGTTAAGGTGTCAAGAAAATAAATCACTGATCTTCAAATAACTCTCCTCTTCCGAAAAACCCCGAAGGGCTTCTTTCAAACAGTAAATGCCAACTAAGTCCAAGCTCAAACTTAGATATCGAAACCGGCTTAGTCATCATATCATCCAGATTATCATGGGTACTAACTTTGCTCATAACCAGATAACCACGAGCAATAACATCACGCAAAAAGTGAAACTTCACATCAATATGTTTTGTCCTCTTATGAAACATTTGATCATTTGAGAGAATATAACACTCTGAATGTCACAAAAGTTTGCAGTTATATGTAAATCTTCACAGATTTCACCAAAAACACTGCCAAATCCGACTTAAAACGTACCAAAACGGACCTAATATGTGGCACTGTCGGGGCGCCCGTATTTCCTGGCAGTTCCAAAACATTGTACTCATATGAACCTGGTGGTTATCTTGAAGGGATGACCGCATCCCTTTTAGATTGCGCATGAGGTGCTTTTTTTTTATCAAACAACTTATTCAACCTTAGACTCATTTCACTATCGGAATCCTTACTCCCAAGATCATAGTCTTCGCGTAAAGCATCAACGAAGCGGTTTCGTATGCGAATATTAACCATCCCCAACCTTTTTTCATTATGCTCATTAGGAAGAACAAAGGGAAGTGCGTGCCTATAACGTGTAGCCATATAATAGAGGTAGAAAAAATCACAACCAAACTTAGGACTCGTAATTTTATTAAGAAAAGTGAAGGAAAGCAAGTACAGACACATGTGATTTGTGAGAAAATGATATGAAGGATAGCAATTACGGTTATATCACATATAATACAACAGAAAATAGAAATTGCAATCCTAATAGATAATCTAGTTGCGATTTAAGAATTTAAAAACAAAGTATAATAACGATTACATACCTTAAACCGTTGTGTGAGAATCGAATTGGATTAACCCAGCTTCAAAAACTTGAAGCCTCCACGCTTTGCACACCGAGCTTGATCCTTGCTTTCGATATCCAATTCTGACGTGGAGACAAAAGACCTTTTGTTTTCTGTGATTTTTTTCTTGGAAGAAAAAACTGATGAGAAGGATATTATTCTCCATATAATGATTTCTCATTATATTTGTGAAAAGTCGGGAACGTATAATGAAAATTAATTATCTTAATAATCTGGCCAACTACCCATAAGTGGATTTGGACCTTTTACATTATACAAATAACTTGACAATCCCAGCGGTTAGTTAAACATTTCACACTTCTGGAGGTACGTGGTACAAACCACAAACTTGTCAATTTTTTTTCTTTTCTTTTTTCTCTTTTGTCTTAGACCGGTCTTATATTAGAATAGTAATTTGTGCTAGCAAATTAATATACCAATATTCCACGTATATATTTAATTAATATTTATTATATAATAATAAAATTAACTAACAACATGAAGCAATATAAATTCACTCGTTAGTGTGCGACTACGTGGGTTCATCGTTAAACCGGTAGTAGATAACTTAATTAACTACTAATCGAGGTTGGCGTCTAACAACACTCCCCAACGACCGGATAACGTGAAGTAACTCTGTACAAAGAACCCGGTGAAGGATCATATACGTATTCCCTCTATCTTTACAGCTCCTGATTATCTTGGGATATGGTACAACTGTCAAATCCCATTTAGAAAATCAACTACGTTACACGTCGATTATCAACGATTGGTGAATGACTTAAGAAACACCTTTCTTCATTCATTCTATCACCTTGGCCAAGGATTTGATACAATCGTTATAATCTTATGACATCCTAGAGCTCAAACTCTTTACCTAAATTTGATAGATTCCATCTTGACTCATCCCTAGGACGATATATACTGAGTTTTCTCCAATATCCTTTCGACTAGCATTATGACACACTAGTAGTCTAGTATCAAAACACAACAAGCACATACACAACCATAGTGATGATCTCAGGCAAAGGATTATAAGCATAAAATTCCTTCTAGAGATTAACCTACTTGACAGTTCAAGGTAATTAACCATTAGGAATATCTAGAGTTTTAGTCGGTTCGATGATCACATCTCTATGTGCATTATCTATGTACCTAACTCGGTAAACGAGATATACCGATATTTATCTGATAAATACTCGTTAGCTACATATTAATCTAACTGGATCATCGAGGTCCTAGTTCGATGATCCTATGATTAAGAACACATTTAGATTAAGTCCTATGAGCTAGATTCTCATTATCATAACACCTTATGATATCTAGTTCGTAACTTAATCGAGGATCCGCCTTTATGTTATATAAATGAATACCATAAACATAAAAGCTTGCCATAAATTCAAGAAAACAATTCCTTTAATCACTACTGCAGGGATAACTATTATCGTGTACAGTAAACACTTGTGTTCAATTCATTACAAGACGATCGGGCTAGGGCATAATTCCAACATGATAAGTCTCAATAAGAGAATTTTTTTGATTAATATAAGCTACTATCTCCTTGATAAAGCAAGAGATTTTATCATGACAACCGAAAAGGGCAGAGCAGTAAAGAGAGGAGAGTTGAAGATTCTTATTAATTGTCTGAAAAAGTTGTTCTTTGGTGTGTATTGATAGAAGTAAAGATTTCTGAAACCATCAAAAACCTTGTATGCTGCAGGTACTTGGGTCCTCTTTACTCGGAAGTGGGTTATCTGTTTCCATATTAAACTTTCATGCTTCCACTTGAATTAATATGAGTTTGGTTGTAAAGTTTGACTTTACAACCAATCTTTATTTTTACTTATTTGAATTAAAATGATTTTTCACAATAATTTAAATCTGATACGTAATAACCATTTTGTTTTTCAATTTATGTCTATTCTAACTTTATTTGGACCAAAAAGTAAAAAGAAGAAATTGAGAAAACTTAATTGTTTGACATCAATAGTTTTTTTCAAATTTTGCAACAAACATGAGGGACCTAATAAAAATATCAGATATTACATTACAGATTTTGAATTTTTTATGTAAAGTGTCTTTTTCTCTCAATATATATAGGGCTCTTCTAATTACGAAACAAACTTTTTCACTCGCGCCTCTCTTTTTCTTTCTTTCTCAGTAATTACATAATGAATAACAGCAACATTCCGAGAACGGGTCAGGATTCGCTTCTGGTTCAAGTAGTTCAACCGGTGGCACAAAGAAGTGGACCAAATGAATTAAATTGGTTCGTTGTAACGGGAGTTTCGACAGAACGTTGTCAAAGCAATGTAATTATTTTTCTTTTTTTCTATATTATTTAATGATAATTAAAAATGCTTTTCTATAGATGATTTGATTGTTTGTGTGTTCAATGCATATGTATCTATTTAATATATTTTCGAACTGTTTATATGTAAGACCTTCATAAGATAAGAAAGCCCAGCTTCTTATTTTGGTATCTAATGAATTTTGTTATTGTTTATCTCGTAACAAGTTGATAGGTAAACGAAATTTGTAGAAAGGTGTATATTATTTGTCTTAAAAAAACAAATAACTCTCCCACCACCCTAAAATCACTCAATTCGGTTTTACACCAGTGGAGTTTGGAGGTGCTCCATCTACGGTGCACCACCAGGGTGTTGGTGGGAATCGAAGGAGAAAATAAAAACGATTATCTTTTATTATATATACAAAAAGAATATTAATTAAAAAAATAATAATAAACAAACCCATAAATTACATCAGAGGCGAAGCTACACTCAGACTTTGCCTTGGATAGAAAAGTTGAGAGCAGGGTCATTTTGCTAGTTTGTGCAAGTATAGATCTGTTTTGAAATTGCACCTACCTGATGGTAAATAAATTCTCAAGCCCAAAGGTCACGAGATTGTTGAAAGTTGGAGGAAGGAAGTTGATTTAGTTTTACTTTCTTACTTGTGTTACAATATGTGAATAGTGGCGTATTTGTTTAATTTAATTGTAATCCTTTACTATATTAAGAATATATTGTAGTTCTTGAAATTAATAAGACGTATTTGATGTTTGACATATATAGATTCGAGAAATTAAATAGAGTTATCCCTATGTTGCATAGATTCTTCAAAACAGTATAGAATCGCGAATCAGATACGGAAACGGGTGCGGTTTGCCTAGGATTCGCTCAAATTTGCGCTTTCTTTGGTCAATGGTTTTGGAAGCGTTGAATTTTTTTCGGAAGCGGCACCAAAACGGTAGGATTCCTTTTTCAAAACGCAAAGTAATAAGTTTTTTTAGGTCTAATATATAAACTTACAAAATTTAAGGGGTTAAACAGAATATTTAAAAGTTTATATTAAGGTTATCTCAAATGTAGGATATTAGAGGTGATTCATATGAAAATGTGGAACCTACAAATATTAGATCACTTGAGATTGCAAATCTTAGTCTTGAAGAGTCGTCGTTGGAAGACAATATAATTACCAATGAAAGGGAGAAGATTATTGCTTAAAAAAGTTGCATGTCCCTTATATCTTCGTAAACTTTGATATTTTGCTATGTTATGTTGAAAATTATTTTGGAAAATAATACAATTAACTAAGTGTTTGTTCTATTTCAGTTGAAGAATTTTATTTTATAATATTGTATATTTGTAATCGTAGAATTTGGAATAAGTTATTGGAACTTCCACTTTATTCAAAAATATAATATGATGTGGTATGAGAAATGTTATTCTATAATTTTTTACCTTTATATATATATATATATATATTTATATTTAAATAAATTAAAAACTTATATAATATCGCCACATCCGAATCAGAGTTTTTATAGAGATGGCGAATCCCGAATCGAATTACATCGCATCCTCAAAATGGAAATAAACTCAAACATCTATCTATGAGACTCAAAGACAAGTGTTACAATAAGGCAACTAATAAAGTATATTAGAAATAATCGTTTGTCTTAGGTTTCAGTAATTTGTATATTATGCTTGTTTTTAATTTCTTTTTGAATATATATTTACAATTGTAGATAAAGACTACTTGAGATAAAAAAAAATTACAAATATTTTTGTCACTTGGATCTCTCTTTAGAAAAGAAAATAAATATAGAAAAAAATTTGTCTGACTTCTCGTTAAAAAGAGATACAATAAAATTAATATTTTCCCATACACTTCGTTAGAAAAGAAAAAAAAGTTGTCCTTAAACCTTTAAAAGATAAAAGTATATAAAAAAAATTGTCCCTGGTTTCACTCTTGAAAAGGACAAAAATCTTTATAAAAAATTTCTCCCTCGTGTTTGCTAGAAAAGATAATAAATCAAAAAAAAAATTGGTCCCAAGCCTCTCGTTGGAATTTTGTATATGATTTAATTGTTTTTTTCTAATTAATTAATAAATTTAATTATTATTAATAATTCAAAAAATAAGTTGGTACCTATTCAACTTTATAATATTAGATATGGAAATACAAATGTTTTTATAATTTAAAAAAGGTTTTTTTTGAATCAATTAATCTAGTTTAATAAAAAAGTAAAAGTATTATGAATAATGATATTTGTCACCTTCTTTCGGTTCACCTTTGTATCACCCTTTATTTGGCATTAAATCATAGAGAGAGAGAAAAAAGTAATTAGGAAAGAGAAACACTCTGATTGGTGTTTAAAACTTTAACGTCAGAGGTGATATAAGGATGAACCAAAAAAGGCTGACTAATATCATTACTCATAAAAAAAACTAATCATTAACATGTCTATAATTTAAATGGAATAATTTGTTTAAAAGTAAGATATAAAAAATTAAATGCCCTTTATTATAATTAAATAAAAATTATTCTCGTAGTTAATTTAAAGTTTGACTTTACAAGATGTTTTTTGAAAAATTATTTGAATTGAATTTATTTTTCAGAATAATTTACATTTGACATATAAAACTTACTTTATTTTCACTTTTATGTCTTAAATTAAATATTCTAACTGTATTTGGAAAAAAATAAAAGATATTGAGAATACTGAATTGTTTGATACAATAATTTTTTTAAAATTTTGCAAAAACAAACATAAAGAACCTAATAAAAATATCATATTTCAGAATTAATATTCATTAAGTAAAGTGCTTTTTTCTCTCAATATAAGACTCTTCTCTCTTCTAAGTAAAAGCAAAAAAATTCACTCTCGTCTTTCTTTTTCTTTTTCTCTCTTTCTCTTTCAGCGATTACATAATGAATAACAGCAACATTTCGAAAACGGTTCAAGATTCACTTCCAGTTCAAATAGTTCAACAGGCGGCACAGAGAAATGAATCCACCGAAGTAAGTTGGAGGAGTTCTGTGCAACGGGAGTTTCGACAGAATATTGTAAAAAAAATGTAATTATTTTTCTCTCTTTTATATATTATTTAATGATAATTTAAAAAATACATTATTAAATAAATATATATTAAGAATATAATGTATTTTTTGAAATTAATAAGACATATACTATGTTTGACATATATAGATTCAAGATATTAAATAGAGTGTTTCCTCAACATGGAAATGAGCTTGAAGATCTAGCTACGAAACTCGAAGACAAGTTTTATACTAAGGCAACTAGTAAGGTATGTTAGGAATAACCTTTTATCTTAATTTTCATCAATTTATATGTTGTGCTTGTTAATGAATTCTTATATATATATATGTTATTATTGTAGATGGACTATTTGGAAAGAGTCGCATCCAAGCTACAAACAATAATTACGGGTATATTTAATGCCTTCAGATTTTTTTTTCTATATGAAATTTAATTATCTTTTAATCTTATTTTCTATGTGTACGTAGCTTCTAACCGTGGCCCGGGGCCGCTGTTCGTGCCTCCTGCTGTGGGTGTGGGTGGGTCCCCTCATGGAGCAACTCTAAGTGTGGGTACCCAAAACCCCGCGGCAAATTCATGGGGCCTACAGGGTGTAGCTGGGCTGTTCGTGCCTCCTGCTGTGGGTGTGGGTGTGGGTGGTTCCCCTCATGGGGCAACTCTAAGTGTGGGTACCCAAAACCCCACGGCAAATTCATGGGGCCTACAGAGTGCGATGCAAGAGTCTAGCTCGCAGAACAACTTGGGTCCGGCAAGATCATGGGGCCCACAGGTTGCATCAAATAGTTTTGGCAACACACATCCTGTGCAAACTCACAGTAGGCCACAAGAGATGACGAGGAGGCACAACCTGCCCAAACCACCTACAATTCACAGGCTGCCACATCAAATGCAGCCCACTTCGTCAACATCTGTACAAGCTCAAGGTCAACCCTCATCACAACCACTTACTTTGGAACAACTAATACATAAATACATGCCAAGTCAGCAACAAATACAGGTGTCTTATCCTGAGGGGTTATCAAGTCAGCCTTCACATTCACAGAAACAAGTTAATCCGACTCAGCAACAACTTCAATTGAACCAGCACTCATCAGGTATATTTAGTTTCTTTGCAACTTCATATAATCTGATACTCACATTTACTTGAGTTAAATCTAATATGGATTTATCATATGGTAATAGCCTCTACCCCTACAAACTTCAATGTTCATGGAAGAGATTGGAAGGAGGAGATTTATCAAAAGGTAATATTTAGATTACGATGCATTTGTTGTTACAACTTCTGAAAAATTGATTAATTGCAGATAAACTCAATGAGAGATAAATATTATCCTGAAGTAGTCAAAATGTACCAAAATATTTCTTCTACAGTTGAAGAGGTAAGTAAGTCTAGATGTTCTTCTTCTTCTTCTATATAGTAAACAACATGTTCCTCTAACGTGTTTCACAATATTTGCAGCTTGATTCTCTTCCTTTCAGCTATCGAGACCAAAGTATGAGTAATAATCTTAATGAGTGGAAAATCCATAAAACCCTACTGGAGCGGCTTATAAGATTCATGCAATTAAACAAAGATGAAATCAAGCTTGAAGATGAGCAAAAACTTGTCATGTTTCAGCGCCATGTGGATAACATTATCAATACGGGAAGAATTTCTTCACAACCATTGGATCATCAGCTTTCTGCACCGTTGATGTCTCAACATCAACAAATTACTCCAAGTAATAACCTTCCAGAAGCTTCTACATTGCCTTTGCCTTCGGATTTCAGAATTCCAGATAGCGCGAATGTTGAGCCAATCATGCCAGTTGTAAATCCTGTTAATAGTATTCCATGGTCTGGACCCAGAGTTGAGGTATTATCATTCATTATCTAAAGTAGATTATCTTTTTATATGTATGAAAAATAATGTATCTTCTGGTGCAGGCTAAGAGTGCGCTTGAAAAAGAAATAGAATTGATAAATCAACAACTCTTAGAGACTTTGGTAGATATTACTGACCAAGATTCAAGTACTGGACAAGATTGTGGAGTTTTTGTAAAATGCATTTACAGTCCAAATGCTTGTTTCGATCAGGTGAGAAATTTTATATATTCCTTATCTGAATTTCAAACTTATATTTAATTTTTATGTTATTTTACTGATTTGCAGTCACCGATTCTGCCACTGTTATTGCTTGTTCCACACAATTATCCTGATTGCTCACCAAAATTAGTTGACAACTTTCCAGTTGAAATGATCAGGTTATTGTTTCTCCCATTTATGCACATTTAACTACATTAATCGCCATATAATTAATATAGATTGTTTCATTTTCTATTACAGCGAAGAAATGGAAGATCTCTCAATGAAGGTTAAGATAAAATTTGACGCATCGGTGAGCAGTTTTGCACAACCTACAAAACTTGGAGAGATGATAAGGACATGGGAAGCTTGTGCTCGAGAAGTTATATCCGAATATGATCAGCAATATGGTGGAGGAACCTTCACCTCCTTTTATGGGAGTTGGGCTTTTTAGAATACTCAATGTTATTGTATTTGTTGTTCTTATTTCTATGCTTAGATTACTTCATTTAACTTTTGAATTTTGTCAAATGAATTTTGTCTGTATGTCAGGAGCATTTCGTTTTCAAATTTTATATAGATTTAAATTTTGGGCACAATAATTATGCTTGACAATATATATATATATATATATATACTCATCAACATTATATATCATATGGAAGCACTCTAAGCCTCACCAATGAAATTAGGATATCATAATTAGCGAGAGCAAATTTTTGCGTAAACCTTCCATTTTGGTAATGACTTTAAATATGAGGGTCGCAGCTGGTGAAATATTACTTTAAAAGCTCATAAGAAGGGTTAATAAATAAGTGATACTTTTGAGACCCTGGTAAAAATTATTACTTAAGAGCTCACAAGAAGGGTTGATAAATAAGGTTCGTTAGCTCAACTGCCTAGTGTGTTGCTATTTCTATATATGTGAAGATATGCATATTCTTAAATAATTAGTTGAGGTGCACGCTAGCGGATATAGACCACCCACAGAAAGTTTATATCGATATGTTTGATCAGGTAAAAAATCTATATTAACATCTATAACATTATATTATTTATTATCTATTTAAATTTTCAGATTGATGAAAAAATGAAAGATGCACTTCAAGCTGATTGTACACGTTACGCTCCAGGTATAAAGATAATTAGTGTACGTGTAACTAAACCCAAAATTCCTGAAAGTATTAGACGATATTTTGAACACATGGAAGAAGAACGTACTAAGGTAATTTTTTGTTTTAGTGATTTATGGTAAAACGCTTATATGTTTTTTAATGTAGGTATTAATTGCAGTGGAGAGACAAAGAGTATCTGAAAAAGAAGCTGAAACAAAGAAGAAAATAGCTATAAGTGAAGCTGAAAAGAATGCACATGTTAGTGAGATTCAAATGGAACAAAAATTAACTGAAAAAGATAGTGGAAGAAAGCAAGAAGAAATTGAAAATGCTATGTATCTTGCTCGTGAAAAGAGTTTATCAGATGCTGATTATTATAGGTGTTATTTATTTTATTTTATTTTTCTGGTTGGTTTTACATAAGATTATTATTTTCAGGACAATGAAAGAAGCGGAAGCTAATAAGTTGATGCTTACTCCACAATTTTTGGAGCTTAGATTCATTCAATCAATTGCTAATAACTAGAAAATTTTCTTTGGGAATAAGGTTAGACTATTTTCTGTTTTTTTTTTTTTTGGGAAATTTGAAACTGATGAGAGTATGGTTTTGTAGATACCTAGTATGATATTTGATCAGAGACTACTTGGGAACTTTCTAGAAGATGTGGTTAAGGTTAAGGAAGGGAGCTCTGAGAATATTTAGGTTAATGAAGAGTGTATTTGAGTTTGGGGAAGAACAAAGTTAGAACAAAGATGATGAGTTTTTTATTCTAAAATGTAATTTGTTGTTACTTGGAAGTGATGAAAATATACTTTTTGGTGTGTATAATGAGAGATTGAACGCGCCCAAAAAAAAAAAAAAAAGAGAGAGATTGAACTTCTTACTATTAAGGAAAATGATCTCTAAACTTACTTTGAATCAAGAATATCCTCTGAATGTTTAGTTGATTATTTTAATGCTTGTGAGTATCTCAATTAGGCATCAAAGAGCTTTGGAACAAAAAAATAAAAATAAATTAGGCATCAAAGTTTCATTTAATGTATATATCTTGAGCTAAATTCTGTTTTAATTAATAATATGATATATAGGAGTATCTTATAAATACACGAGTTTGAGCTTACATGTATTATGTATATCAATCTTGTGTGATTATTTTTATATTAATTAATACCATCTTCACCCTTCATCAAAGTCTCCAAAATGTTTAAACTTTAATCTTGCAAAGAGGGTTGATTACGTCATGGCCAAATCAAAACATCATCATGTGTGAACATTTGAACCTTGAGCCGTTTTTTTCTAATTTAGCGAGTTTTTTTTGGTTTTAACTTTTTTTTTTAAAAGATATTAGCGTTTTGGCATAATTGGAGTATTAGGGCTTGCTTCCATCTCGTAAGGGATAAACCCTATTTCTCCAAAAAGTATCAGCTAGGGTTTCAAAGGCCATCGAACATAGAAAATCCAAAGATCCAGGCCCATCGTCTTCACCATCGATCTGAAAGTTCTGGGCTAACACGTTTGGGCAAAAGTTCCCAAGCTACCTTCACATCGGCAGGTCAGATTTGGGCTACAAAGGTTTCCTACGCCATCGATCTCCGAAATCTTTCTCCTATATATGTTTGCTCTGCTGTTGTTATTAAATCTAGGGTTTGGATTATTGGGCCTTTCTATTTCTCCAAAAATAATCATCTAGGGTTTCGAAGGCCATCGAACATAAGAAATCCAAAGATCCAGGTATACAAATTTATCCCTAATATTTGTTCTTTATTGCTATCGAATGTGAAATGCAGGAAAACTACAGAAATAAAAATCACTATTAGAACAGAGAAGAAAGAAACATGGCACTGCAGGGCAATTTCGCCTAAGATGTCTTTTGCAATCATTGAATTTATCAGACCAAATTTTGGAAAAAAGCAAGAAGGGACTCATTGCAGCTATACAAAAGAGAAATCACAAGAAATAAACAGACTACCAAGTTTAGAAATCAATCCAATGCAATCCATCAGGTTTTTTTTTCCCTATATAACAACTAACAGAGCATTAGTGTTTAATTGTGAGTACAGGGAAATATCTAACATGGAAAAGAGGAACAAAAATAAATTTAGCATCCCAGGAAATAAGAGAGAGGGAGAGGACAGAGTCAAGTTTGTAAAAAAAGTGAAGAAGGACCTAGACAATGTAACAAAAATGATTGATGATTATGACTCACAGCTTAAACCAGAAGAAGAAAAAGAAGGGAGTTTCGAAAACAGTGAGAACTATTTTGAAAAAGATTATGAAGGTGGTGGGGAGGATCACGATATGAACTTTCAATATGCAGACACGGAGGAAGGAAAAGAAGAACACTTCGAGGAAAATAATGGAGGCGGCAACTCCAAAAAAGCCGTGAAGTTCAAATGACGACATTATTTTGGAATGTTCAGGGAATTCGAGCGCCCTTAACATTATCAAGAATTAGCTCGATGATAGCTCAATTTCGTCCTAGTGTGGTCGCGTTTTATGAAACTATGCTGCGAGAGGTGGACTCTCGTGAGGTGGTGGCTCGTTTTGGTTACAACAACTCCTTTTTTGTCGAACCCTCTGGAGTTTCTTTCCACTCTGGGGGGTTCTTGGTTCTGTGGCACTCTAATGTGCAACTTAGTATCGTTTTTAGTTGTAATTTCTTTGTAGTTGCTTTAATTAATGAATTGTCATTTTCGTATTATATGGTTTTCGTACATGCCCCTAATGATTTTAATCAAAGAATAGAAATTTGGAAAGATATAACAAGATGGAGTGAAGGAATTAACGAACCATGGATGATTTTAGGAGACTTTAACGAGATATTGAACATCAACGAAAAACAGAGCAAGAATCAAGCTAATATCAACCACATTAATGCTTTTTTAGAATTTACACATACTAACTCCTTAGCGGAAATAAATTCTAACGGATGTTTTTTTACTTGGACTAACAGGATAGAAGGTGAGAAGAATGTTAAAACAAGAATTGATCGAGGAATGGCAACGTACGAATGGATGGAAAAGTTCCCGAGATCTCATATCTTCATTCCTCCTGCTATAGGGTCGGATCACTCCCCCCTTATACTCCATTTTGATTTGAACATGAGAATACGCATAAAACACTTTAAATTCGAGACTAGGTGGTTAGATAATAACAACTGTAGAGAAGTCATCGATAATAGTTGGAAAATTCCCCATGACCTAATCCCCATACCAAACTTTATTAAGAAAAGGGAATATACTAAAAGAGAACTTACTAAGTGGAGTTCGAAAAACTTTAGAAATCATGAAAAAGCTATTAAAAACCTACAAAATAGACTTATTAAAATAAATAGCGCTAATAATGATAGAGATACCACTAAAGAAGAGAATGATATTAAAGAGCAAATAAAAATAGAATATGACAAAGAAGAAAAATATTGGTGTGATAGAGCTAGGCAGAATTGGTTAGTCTATGGAGATAAAAACACGAAATTTTTTCACTTAGCAACTATTAAGCGTAGAAAACAGAATCGAATCACAAGGATTAAGAATAAGGATGGTGAATGGACTGATGATTCTGAAAATATTAAAAGTTGTTTTCAAAGTTTCTATAGAAACCTTTTTAAAGAAAACAGTGGCACAGATGAAAATATGCAGAAAGCGATAGAATATATTAAACCACGAGTAACCGACAATATGAACGAAGAACTGACAAAGAAGCCTACCATGGAAGAAATAGAAAGAGCTGTAACAGAATTATCAGCCTCAAAAGCACCGGGACCCGATGGACTTAACGGTAAGTTTTATAAAGAGTTCTGGGATATCATTAAGATGGATGTTTTAAAAATTATAGAAGATTTTTTTGATAATAATTGTTCTATGGAAACGATTAATGACACACTTATCACTTTAATCCCGAAAGGAACTACACAAGAGAATCTAGGAGACTTTAGACCGATATCTTGTGTCAATTTCATTTATAAAATTATTACTAAAATTCTCTCTAACCGTTTAAGAGAAATTATGAATAATATAATTTCACCTACGCAATCGGCTTTCATCAAAGGTAGGGCTATTCAAGATAATATTATCATAGCGCAGGAGATATCATTTTTTATGAGCAGGAAACGGAAGAACAAAAAACATATGGCAGCAATAAAAATTGATATGGCAAAGGCGTACGATCAGGTAAGATGGAATTTCCTTTTTAATGTTCTGGATAAACTGGGCTTTTGTGAAACCTGGATTAACTGGATAAGAAATTGTATCACATCCGTTTCGTTTAATATTAATTTGAATGGAGAAAGACTCGAAAACTTTAAACCAGGTAGGGGACTCAGACAAGGTGACCCCCTCTCACCTTTTCTTTTTTCTATAATGACGGAATCCCTTATTAGCATTATCGACCATTATATAGATAATAATTTGATCAAAGGTATAAAAATCAATAGAAACTGCCCGAAGATTTCTCACCTTCTATTTGCAGACGATTCTCTTTTTTTTCTAGAATTGGATGACATGAATATTGAACATTTTAAGGAATGCTTGGATATCTATTGTATGGGGTCAGGACAGCAAATCAATTTACATAAATCAGCCATTCTTTTCAGCAAAGAAACACCGGAGGATATAAAGAATGAGATAACTACAAAAATGGATATCACAGAAACAGAGGATCTAGGATACTATCTAGGGATTCCACTATGCCACAAAAGATCAAAGGTAGAATCCCTGGATTGGATAGCAAAAAAGGTATTCAAAAACACGGAAGGATGGAAGGCGAAATTACTTTCAGAAGGCGGCAAAGAAGTACTTATTAAAGCTATTCTTCAAGCCATACCGAATTACTACATGTCTATTTTCTCTTTTCCAATTAGTTTTTGTAATAAACTTGTCTCGGCCATTTCTAATTTTTGGTGGAGTTCAGGTGAAAGAAACAGGATACATTGGGTCGCTTGGGAAAAGATCGCAGTAAGCAAATTAATAGGTGGATTGGGATTCAAAGACTTCAAAAAAATGAACACTGTTCTACTAGCAGCTCAAGCTTGGAGATTAATGAACAGCCCTTATAACTTAGCAACGAGATTGCTCAAAGGTATTTATTTTAATAAATCTAACTTAATGAATTGTAAACTCAGACAAAGTAGGACATGGAGTTGGGCAAGTATTATAGAGGGTAGAGACTTTATCAAGAAATATGGAATAAAAATGATAGGAGATGGCAAAGATACGAATATATGGGATGAAAAATGGATAGATACCGAATGGAAACTAGAAAAACCAGAAGGAACTACTATCACAAAGGTCAACGAACTAATGAAGGACAACAAGGATGAATGGGACTTTGAGAAATTGGATGACATTTTTCCTGAACCTATCATACATCTTATAAAGAAAACAAAGATTAAAGAAATAGATACTAAAGATAGGCTAATTTGGCCGTTCTCAAAAGACGGCAATTTCAATACAAAGACGGGATATAAGGTTATAACAGAAGAGCAAATTATGAACAAGGCAACAACAATGGGAACTAAGGCAATGCAAGACTCACCAATCTGGAAGATGATATGGAGCTCCAACATCCCAAAAAAAATCAAGTTATTTATGTGGAGATTAGTAAACAATGCAATACCGACTAGAGACAATTTATATAAAAGGAAATGTGCGGATGCTTCAAACTGTTTATGGTGTAACCATAGTACTGAGGATGTAGAGCATCTACTCCTCCACTGCAACATGTGTAAAGACATCTGGGCTGGATCAATCCTTCAAATAAAAATCCAAGACATTTGGGAGGGAAATATAGAGAATTGGTTCCTGAAGATCATTCAAAGTTTTTCGAAGGGAGGATGGGAAGAAAATGTAGTACGAGACTTTATTATGATTAACCTGTGGAACATTTGGAAAGCAAAAATGAAAGCTATACACGAGGGGGTTACAGTATGTGGCACAGGAATCAATATTGCATCAAAAAAATTAATGCAAGAAATTCACGGAATTAACTGGACAACAGAAAATTACAAAGGTTTCAAGAAAACAAGGGAAGAGAACGCTGACACGAACAGGGAGGAGCAAAACCAAGATTTGTCGTTCTTTTGTGATGCGTCGTTTAACAACAAATGGGAACCTACGGGGGTAGCAATAATCGGAGTGAACAACAATAGTAATACATCTTTTGAACACAGCTACAACCTTGATTGTAATTCGGCCTTGGAAGGTGAAGCAAACGCGGTTCTTAAAGCTACGCAATTAGGCGCAAATTTTCCAAGGAAAAAAATCGTAATCTACTCAGATAACCTTGAGGTTATTCAAGGTACGAAGCAGGTGTCAGCAGCACGTTGGAATATCCAACCCATCCTGCGTAAGATTATCCACAATGCTGAGGAGCTCGGGCAGATCACGTTCCACCACATCAATAGGAAGCTCAACAGCAAGGCGGACAAGCTTGCAAAGGAAGCTAGACATGGGGCAACTTTTTTTCGTCGAAATTCACTTAGCATTTTCGACTTGTCATCTAGATTTGGCAAATTAGGAATAGGTTGATAGTCTTTGTTATGATTCGGTGCCAAGGCACCTCCAAATGTCCAAAAAAAAAAATTGCGGATCTAACACTCGGGCGGTAACCGCTTCCCGCCCTTCAGGGAGGTTGGCTGGGTGCCGCCCCTAGTTAATTCTGGAATTAGGGGAAGGGAGACCGCCCTTAGTACAAAGATAAGAAAAAATTATGCTTAATTAAAAAAGTCTAGCCGCCAGGAGGGCGGTATGCTCCATACCGTTTTTAGTTCAAATTTTTTAAAAAAGAAGGGCTGTGACCGGGAGACCGCCCTTCGCTGAATATAACTATCCCCCCAATTTATAAACCCTAATCCGAAAAATTATACCCCACACTCCCCATTTCTCTCTTCTACACCCAAATTCATCCTAAAATCTACAACTATTTTATCAAATCCTTGGATATCTCACCTTGAAGGTAATTACTCGAAGCCATTATACCTATCAAGAAATAGATATATTCAATCTAGGGGCTTAAATGAAATTGTATAAAACTTAAAGGACCAATAGTGCAAATATCAAAATTATAAAGGACCAATTGTGCAATTAACTCAAAATAACAGTTACGTTAAATGTAGGGGCTTATATGCAATTATATAAAACTTAAAGGACCAATTATGTAATTATCACAATAAAAAAAGGACCATTTGTGCAATTAACTAAAATCATCATTTAACTTAAATTCTAGTAATATACAATTCAGGGGCTATAATGCAATTAAACAAAATAACAAGGACCACTATTGCAATTAACAAAATTAAAAAGGACGAATTGTACAATTACCTAAATTTATCAATTAACTAATATAATCTAACATAACAATTACATGCATGGATGGATAAATCAAAATAAGAACCCTAACCTTATCTTTTTGGGTTAAAAGATGTAGAATCAAAGGAAGGGCGGGAGCACAAGGGCGGGAGCACAAGGGCGGCAATGGCACAGTGTTGGCGGCGGCGGATTCAACGGCGGCAAGAGGCGTCGGCTTCAATGGCGGTTATTGTTGGTTTTTTAATTTTTCAGAAATGGGGTTAATGATTTGGGGAAGAAACTATAAAGGGTTAAGAGCGGTCTCCCAATGACCGCCCCTCTTTTTTTAAAATATTGAACTAGGGACGGTGGTAATATACCGTCCCCCAGGCGCTAAAAAAATGAACTAAGGGCGGTCGGCTAAAGACCGCCCTTACTTAAGACTAATTTTTTTAATGAGTATTAACTAGGGGCGACACCCAGCCGACCACCCTTATTAGAAGGGCGGAAAGCGGGATACTGCCCAAGTGCTAACTCCGCAATTCTTTCTCTAAGTATGCCAAAATGCCAATATCTTTAAAATAAAAACTAAACCAAAAAAAACTTTAGCAGTACAAAATTAGTTCACATCTTCCATATTTCCACGCTCAAGTCCCGTTTCATGACTTTCCAAATGTCTCTTTTTGTTAAAGTATTTTTCTTGTCTGTGTATATTTGTAAACGCTTTTTTTGTTACATAAGAGATCCTAAGACCCTGAAGAAAAGAAATCTTCTAAAAGATATTATTAACTATCTAGGATAGCTCTAGGCATTGCCCAGCCATAACGGTCACGGGTTTGAGGACGCCACAACCCATCAGGGGGGTCCCTATACAAGCTAGGCTTCTCTTTACTCTTTAGCCCGAGTTTAGCCATCCAGTCTGCACAGTTATTCGCTTCCCGCAAGCTCCAGGTTAACTCGAAGTTTCCATTATTCTCCAAAATAACCTGGCACTCACGTATAATATCGTTCGAGAATCCCCTCGAGTTCACACCGCCCTTCACTAGCGCGTGCAACTCGATCGAGTCAGTCTCGACGATAAGATGCGTATCTCCTCTAGTTACTGCCAAGTTCAGCCCAAAATGTAGTGCTAGCTCTTCCGCCTCAAAAGTCGTGTTTGCGTTACATCTACCCGCGAATCCACCTAAGTATCCCCCTTTATTATCCCAAAATAGGCCCCCGATTCCCGCGGAAACCGAATTTGGATTAAAGGATCCATCAATGTTAAGCTTGACCCCAACACCGGCTTATTCCACTTAACAAGGATACTACGTGACGAAATAATAAAACCTCCATCGCGCTCAACACCCCAGACTCTAATGTAATCACTCGCCGTATTTCTAACGATATCCTTTAATTCGGTATTTGATTTAATTGTAGCTCCGCCTTCAAAAATTCTTTTATTTATGTTTACCCAGATTGTCCATACTAGAGCTGCTACCCAAATCAAAAATTTGGACCATTTCTCGATTTATGCGTGTCATCCTTGCGCAGGGGCCATGCTTTATAAATATCAATTTTTATTTTACGAATTCAAGTCTACAAACATAGGACTTATTAGATTAGATAGAATCCAGAAATGCTTGAGGATCTTTAAAGATAATTTGGTATGTATGTAAATCTTTCTAACCATATTATATATTTCTTTCGTTCTTAAAAAAAATATTTATTATCATGTGATTACTAAAATATCCTCCATAAAATATCTTAATATCTTGAATATTTATTAGAAATATATATTATAATATTTAATTAGAATTAAAAATGGTATCTTAATTTTTTAAAGTGACAACTCTTATTTTAAAGTGACAACGTAATTGAAACATCTATATTTAATATAAATGATAACCTTTAGAGAATGTCTAATTTGGAACCATCATCTTGACAAATTTATTTAGTTGTTATATAGAAATAGGGCTGCAAACGAGCCGAGCCGAATACTAGATGTACAGGCTTGTTTGTTTAATTTCTCGAGCCGAGCTGAACTCAAATTTAAACGAGCCGAGCCGAGCCGAGCTCAAATTTAAACGAGTCGAGCCTGAGCTTCAAATGATCCAAATCAGGAATGTTAGAACTTGTTTGTTTAACTTATAGAACCATATTTTTTAGAGTCGAGCACGAGTTGATCATGAACAATTTGTTTTATATGGTTGAAATGAGGCTTTCATGAGTGTGTGGTATGAAAATATGAAACATAGCATTAATGAAAAAATAAATGTCTAAAGAAATTAAAAATATCCAATTAGATATTGAAGGTTTAATAATATATTTATAAGTAGATAATATATTAATTTATAATTTCAAACGAGCTCACGAGCCGAGTTCGAGCAGGCTCGTTTACGTATCGAGCTTAACATGGAGCTTGAGCTTGAGTTTAAACTTGTTTACGTTCGAGCCGATCTCGAACGAGCTTTTCTCCGAGCCGAGCTCGAGCTGCTCGCGAGCGGCTTAGTTCATTTACAACCTATATAGAAATATAACATCTTTAATATGAAAAATATATAAATTAGTGAGAAATAGAGTCCTCTAAAAAGAAAGGTAGCTTCCAAGTTTGTTGTACAGTGTCTCTCTTAAATAATTTCGCTATATTAATTGATTAAGTAGAGAAATACACTAAGAACCAAATTATTGAGGTTTAAGATAGGTAAGTGATTGAGCAAAGACCAAGAGTTATCGTAGATTTTTCGAATATTTCAAAAAATTCTCATACTTCTAAAACCGCAAATCTTACTCCTTGTGGAGATTATGGTCATATTATTAAGGCTTTTATCAATGGAATATGGATTAGTCATTTTTAAATGAACACCTTTCTAAGTTATCTTACATAATCAGGTCTTCGAAATACATGCTATTTGTGTCATACTAATTTTTTTTCCATTAGTGATAATTACAAGGAAAGTTATCAAATTGATTACTGTTCTCTAAAAGATTGTCAATATTATTAAAATTAATTTTTTATAAAACGTTATTATTTTAGAAAATTAAGACATTATTTCATTTTTAATATTATTTTTATCTATAATCCTATATAAATATTCATGATATCAAAACACTTTAAAATATTTTAGTAATCATATAGAGAATAAATGTCATTATTTAGTTTGAATGCAAAAGAAAATGTGACAATTTTTTAAAGAAGAAGAGAGAAATAAGTTAAAATATTATATTATGTCATTCTTAAAACTAAGGTATTTAAACATAAAACAAATATCATACCCTCTACTTTTATAGATCTTGGTTTCATCAACAAGTAACTGAAGAATTTGGTATCTATGGAATTCTGGAATTTATAATGTGTAAATGATAGATATTATGGATCTGAGCGGTTCTTTGTAATATCACTCTTTTTGCGAATGACATTTATCTCTTCCTCTTTTGTCTACTGACACAGTGACCATATAGTAATTTTTTTTGTCCGAAATACAGTGACCATATAGTAAGAAAATGAACTCATGGAGACATATTTACCGTGATAATCACTACTGTGTTATTGAAAATTTTAGTGAAAATCTAACGATTGATGATAGATTGGAATAGGAGTTAATTTCTCAAAGCTCGGTGGAGTTTAATATATGTATTCAAAATGAGATGTT
The DNA here is from genome assembly GCA_029959085.1 of Nemophila menziesii. NCBI lineage: Eukaryota > Viridiplantae > Streptophyta > Magnoliopsida > Boraginales > Hydrophyllaceae > Nemophila > Nemophila menziesii. The sequence goes on from JARWIR010000060.1 coordinate 1,474,346, forward strand.
TATCGATGCGTCATCTTGGTTTTCTTGGACTTAGAAGTATTCCAGACTATTTGGGCAAGCAAGATTGATCGGACACTTCCAATCCCCTCTTGGATAGATATTTTGATTATTTCTCTTTCATTGTTTAGATCTTAGGTCTATTAACATTGCCCCATTCTACTCCACACATATATCCTTATTATTTTTGGGTTCAAGGTATTTAACGCTTGGAACTCCAATGAAGGTTTTCTTGATGTTGTGTTAAGGGATTGGAAATTCCTCATCGCCGACTCTCCTAAGTACATCATACACTTCAAGCAAAAGACTCGCAAAGATGTACTTAAAGAGTTCAACTCTGAATTCTTCTCCAATGTTTCTGCATGCAAGACTTCTATTCGCGAGGCACTCGAGTCCATTCAAATCTTGATGCTTACTGGACTTGTAATTGGAAGGTTTTTTTTTGTCGAAATTATTATAGTTGAAGATACTCATAAACACTAATAATCTAATTCTAAAGCAAAATTCCCAGAGTCCAATGGCTCAGTTATGGTAACTCTGACACCATTTACTTTCACAAGGTTATTAGTGAGAGAATGCCTCGTAATCCCGTCACCAAAATAAGAAAGAAAAAGGAATTGAATTACGACATTAGCAAGGTAACCAACTGGATTAGTTTAAATGGGCAGAGCCTTGCTATTTCTTTAACACTTAAAGGGGAGGTTTAGAGCTCGAATTCCCTCCCTAACGGGTGTAAAGTAAGAGATACAAGGATCAAACCCCTTCCTGAACATGGGTAACCTTAACCTAGATATGATTTACCTGGAAATATACATGGGGAGTCGTGTATATCTCTATGAGATTAGTCGTTGTGTACGCAAGCAATCCTCGGATCACCCATGTACCCAAAAAAAAACACTAGCAAGGTAAAACATGATATCCGATGTACTCGTCCCCGAATTTCAGTTTTCTGTGTTTTTCAAGAAAAATCATTTATTAAGAACTTGTTTATTATAATGCTCTTAATAAAGTATCTTGATATCTTAAAAGGTTAAAAAGTGTTTTGGCTTTCTAAAATAGACAATTAGCCCTTAACGAAAGTTTTGTATGTCCCCACGCTTCGTAGAAATTTAGTTTCTGGGTCTCTTTTGAACAAAGCTGGACTTAAACTTGTTTTTGAAGGGGAGAAAATAATTATCTCTAGGAATAGTGACTTTGTAGGAAAATGTTACCTTAATGGTGGACTATTTGTACTTAATGTTTTTCTACTTTTAATGAGAATTCATCTACTTCTGCTTATATTGTTAAATCTCTTGATATGTGGCACGCTAGATTAGGACACTTAAATGTTTCCTCTATTAAAAGACTTAAAACTCATGGACTAATACTTTAAAACTATAGTGATGATTTAGTTAATTGTAATATATGTGTAGAGGCTAAACATGCTAAAAAAAACCCTTTAAAAACGTGACCACTAGAGAAACTCAACTCTTAGAACTAGTGCATTCTGATTTGGCTGACTTTAAAACTACCGCTAGTAAAAGAGGAGAATTTATTATATGACCTTTGTAGATGACTACTCTCGGTTCACCAAATTATACCTTATAAAGTCTAAGGATGAATCAGAATCCACCTTTTTTAAAATATAAGGTCTGAGGTTGAAAACCAACTAGATAAAATTATTAAAAGGTTAAGGTCTAATAGGGGCGGTGAATATAGTTCAAACACACTTAAAGAATTTTGTGAACGTAATGGAATTATTCATGATGAACTTACTGCTCCCTATACACCCCAACAAAATAACATAGCTGAAAGGAAAAATAAATCCCTTGAAGAAATGATGAATGTCATGTTAATAAGTTCAGGCTTACCATCCAACATGTGGGGGGGGGGAGCTGTCTTATCTGCATGTTATGTATTAAACCGAGTAACCCATAAAAGATAAGACCCCTTACGAGTTGTGGAAAGAATATCTACCTAACCTGAAATTTTTAGGAGTGTGGGGGTGTTTCGGCAAGGTAGCATTACCCGACTTTAAGAGAGTCAACATTGGACCCAAAACCATAGACTCTATCTTTATAGGATATGCTCAAAATAGCGCAGCTTATATATTTATGTCCTTAGTTGATAACACTATTATTCAATACAGAGACGTTGAATTCTTTTAGCATATATTTCCCTTGAAAAGGAATATTGTTCATAATGCCTCACGTACCAGTAATGACTCCCCGGTCAATACTGAAACACATGTTAGTGATAATCTGTCTACTTCTCTACCCTACTCGAGTTTAGGAACAAACCCTGATAACGAAATTAGGAGAAGTAAAAGACATAGAACTGAGACTAGTTTTGGACCAGACTTTATATTTGCTTTCTTGACCGAGGATTTTCACAAAGATATGCTATGTGAGGAGCTAGTCTCATGTTTACTTCTTGAGGAAGATCCTAAGACATTTTCCGAGACTATGAAATCCGTAGATGCCAACTTCTAAAAAGAGGTGGTAAACAGTGAGATAAATTCGAATAGATCAAACCACACTTGGGACATAATTGACTTACCAAGGGGATGTAAGCCAATTAGTAGAAAATGGATCTTTAAGAGAAAATTAAGACCCAATGGTTCCATAGAGAAATTTAAGGCTAGACTTGTAATTTGAGGCTTTACTCAAAAGAAAGGTTTGGATTACTTTGACACCTATTCCTCAGTGACCAAAATAGCCACCATAAGAACTCTAATAGCATTATATTCCATTAATAAACTCATTATACATCAGGTGGATGTCAATACCGCATTTTTGAATGGAGACTTAGATGAAGACATATATATGGTACAACCCGAAGGGTTTGTAGCATCTGGTCAAGAGAAAAAAGTATGCAAGCTTAAAAAATCTCTATATGGTTTGAAACAAGCACCCAAACAATGGTACGAAAATTTAGATAGTACTCTAGTTAATAGTGGCTTTATAGTCAACACTTCTGAGTCATGTGTTTACATGAAGGTGTTAGGATCCGAATGTGTGATCATATGTCTATACGTAGATGTCATGCTGATCTTTGGCACTAAACTTAAAGTCATCGATGAGACTAAGGAATTCTTATCATCTGAATTCGAGATGAAGGACATGGGAGAAGCTGATGTTATCTTAGGGGTTAAGATCTTAAGAGTTGAAATTGGCATATCCCTTAGTCAATCTCATTATGTAGAGAAATTATTGAGGAGATTTAGCTCCTTTGATGTCATACCCGCTAGAACCCCTTATGACTCTAGTATTCATTGACTAAGAACAAGGGAAGTGCAATATCTCAAACTGAATATGCTAAGATAATAGGAAGTGTGATGATCTTAATGAACTACACTCTAACTGATATCGCCTATGTCGTAAGTAGACTTAGTCGCTATACTCATAACCGTAGCAGTGAACATTGGGCAGCACTTCCAAGATTATTGATATATCTAAGAGGTTCTACGGATATAGACATACACTATAGTAGGTTCCCTGTTGTCTTGAAAAGCTATCGTGATGCGAATTGAATATCAAATTATGATGAAGTGAGCTCCACTAGTGGTTATGTGTTTTCCTTTGATGGATGAGCTATATCCTGGAAGTCGTCAAAACAAACTTTTATATCACTTTCAACCATGGATTTCGAGTTTATAGCACTAGAGTTGGCTGAACAAGAAGCTGAATGCTTGAGAATCTCCTAGCAGATGTACCATTATGGGAAGATAAAGTTGTACTGGTTTCTCTTTATTGTGACTCGAAAGCGGCTATCAGCGTTGCTCACAACAACACCTATAATGGAAAACAGAGTCATATTTGAATCAGACATAGTTCAGTGAAACAGTTCTGAACAATGGCGTGATAACACTAGACCTTTTCAGATCCGAGAAACATTTGGATGATCCATTCACTAAAGGTTCAACCAGGAGAGTAGTTCTGGAAATGTCGAGGGGGATGGGGTTTAAGCCCATTCATGGGGAACATATGGATGACATATGATGCACTACTTACCCATCCCTATGGCATACACCAATGTAAATGAGGTTGAGTTTCAACTCTTAACGATTCATAACCCTTTGTGGTGGTCCTACTGAGACGGACTTGATGAATTCACCGATGATTGATTCAAGGTCGAGTTTAAGTCTTTATGATGTTCATAGACCTATGTGGTGGTCCTACTAAGATAGACTTGACAAACTCACGGCATATGATGAGGTTGAGATTTACGGAACTTAATGACTTCAAGACCCTTGATGGGTAGTCTATATGGTATAGATAATCTTGAAATCACCTATGTGAGTGTGAAAGTGGAGGCTGCTTTCTATAAAAGGCTAGAGTAGTATTTTTAGAGCACTCATGAGAACCAAGGTATGCACATGGCCTAAAAGGCGCTTGTGATAACATCGCGAAATCTGTATATATCTAACGAGTTTGAGTATTTGTTGTGGGTGTTCAACAGAATAGCATCAAGTTCAAGAGAACGCTCAATTGACTGGACTTAGTTGTTGCCTCACTTCATTACGTGTCAATTAGAATCGCAAGACATTGATACTTAAGTAAATTCACCCAATTTTCGCTCAAATCTTTTCTTCTTTTTCAAAACCTTTTTGTATCTAGTTGACTGTCAATGTGTGGGAGATTGTTGGAACATTTAATATCAAACATGTGTTCTTGGGTTCACTTTAGCATTTGAGTGGTGGAGAATTTGGTTCATTACTTGGGTGAAGTAATAAAGTCACGCATGTGACAAATGGATATACCACATCGGTGGATAGAAATAAATCAAACCCACTTAAATACCTTGGGGTCTCATTACCTACCAAATAACTAACACCCATTCATAAGAAAAGATAATGGGTAACCCCACACGCGTGCACCACCAGCACCCACTCTACCCGAGCCTAGGTCCGGGTCCTGGGTCTTGGGTCTTGGGTCTTGGGTCTTGGGGAATTAAAAAATAAAAATAAATTAGTTTAATACCACTTTTTTCTTCTGATAATGAATTAGTCTGCTTTTGACCATTTCCTCCATGTTTTTCAACAAACTTTAACCCACGTTTATAACAGCTCTATTAGTTGTAACTGTTCCTGTTTTTCAACCATGATCGACAACCTTGACTAAAGTGTAATGGCTAGTTACTAGCTAGTTTTTCCTCTATAAATAGGGTTGTAGTGCAGTTCATTTCAACTCACTTTACAACTACAAAGCTTACAAAAATCTTCTTCTTCTTGAGCGAAACTTATACAGGTTCCGTACCTTCACTTGTGAGTGCACACGAGAGTATGTAGTAGTGTTACCCTTGGGGAACGTTCGGAAAAAATAGTATATCATCTCGGCTGTCCCAGAATTTGTTCTTAAGGCAGTGGCTTCTCCACGACACTACAATTCAGTTACCACCTTCTACTATCTGGTTCGTATTTATTTCGTTTTAATAATTTGATTTTTTATCTTTTTGTTTTGTTAAATAGTTAAAGCTTATATTCGAACTTCAAGTTTTTTAAATACCATTACATTATTGTTTTCGTGAACTAACAAACACTCCATACAAAAAACTTGGATTCGAACAAAAAATTTGATAAACAAAATCTTATGGGTTGTCCCTAATGTTATAGACACTAGTTGGACTTGAAATAACCTTCTTTCCATCATCCATCATGTTTGGGGGAATATTAAGCATGAAAATGGTAATTGTGAAAATAAGATATCTTTGTATGACAATTGGGATCCTTAAGGTATCTTTTCCGAGTGGTATATCCAGAATTTGATAAAAAGGTTGATGAAATTATTGGTAGGGATGAATGGATTGAAGAGACTTGGCCTTTGCAACATTTTCATGTTTAGTCTAGAATCGACGGTATCAAGCATCTCATTCATAAAATTCCACCCATTGACTCATCAATCTAAAAGGACTTTTATTGTTCAAGCATACATGTCCTAAATCTTAACATAGTTTTAAATAAATTTGTTTGTGATATAATATGATCGAATGAATAAAAGCAAACAAGTAAGTAATTGACACAATATTTACGTAGAAACCCAAGACTAGAAAAACCATGGGAAAAGGAGAGAGTTTTACTATAATGAACATAGATTACAAGAAGAAGTGTATTCTATAAGGCGTGCATAATACACACTACATGTGTATTTATAGAAAAGTTAGAGAACTAGGGTTAGTACTTTAATGGGCCAGTCCTTACAAGGAAGTTTGGGTCATAACTCTAACAATATCCTCCTTAAAACAAATTTGGTAATCGGGTCCAAAAAACCTAACAATATCTCGCCTTGAAAAAATATCTCTATCTTGACGGAAAATCCGTTAAGGTGTCAAGAAAATAAATCACTGATCTTCAAATAACTCTCCTCTTCCGAAAAACCCCGAAGGGCTTCTTTCAAACAGTAAATGCCAACTAAGTCCAAGCTCAAACTTAGATATCAAAACCGGCTTAGTCATCATATCATCCAGATTATCATGGGTACTAACTTTGCTCATAACCAGATAACCACGAGCAATAACATCACGCAAAAAGTGAAACTTCACATCAATATGTTTTGTCCTCTCATGAAACATTTGATCATTTGAGAGAATATAACACTCTGAATGTCACAAAAGTTTGCAGTTATATGTAAATCTTCACAGATTTCACCAAAAACACTGCCAAATCCGACTTAAAACGTACCAAAACGGACCTAATATGTGGCACTGTCGGGGCGCCCGTATTTCCTGGCAGTTCCAAAACATTGTACTCATATGAACCTGGTGGTTATCTTGAAGGGATGACCGCATCCCTTTTAGATTGCGCATGAGGTGCTTTTTTTTTATCAAACAACTTATTCAACCTTAGACTCATTTCACTATCGGAATCCTTACTCCCAAGATCATAGTCTTCGCGTAAAGCATCAACGAAGCGGTTTCGTATGCGAATATTAACCATCCCCAACCTTTTTTCATTATGCTCATTAGGAAGAACAAAGGGAAGTGCGTGCCTATAACGTGTAGCCATATAATAGAGGTAGAAAAAATCACAACCAAACTTAGGACTCGTAATTTTATTAAGAAAAGTGAAGGAAAGCAAGTACAGACACATGTGATTTGTGAGAAAATGATATGAAGGATAGCAATTACGGTTATATCACATATAATACAACAGAAAATAGAAATTGCAATCCTAATAGATAATCTAGTTGCGATTTAAGAATTTAAAAACAAAGTATAATAACGATTACATACCTTAAACCGTTGTGTGAGAATCGAATTGGATTAACCCAGCTTCAAAAACTTGAAGCCTCCACGCTTTGCACACCGAGCTTGATCCTTGCTTTCGATATCCAATTCTGACGTGGAGACAAAAGACCTTTTGTTTTCTGTGATTTTTTTCTTGGAAGAAAAAACTGATGAGAAGGATATTATTCTCCATATAATGATTTCTCATTATATTTGTGAAAAGTCGGGAACGTATAATGAAAATTAATTATCTTAATAATCTGGCCAACTACCCATAAGTGGATTTGGACCTTTTACATTATACAAATAACTTGACAATCCCAGCGGTTAGTTAAACATTTCACACTTCTGGAGGTACGTGGTACAAACCACAAACTTGTCAATTTTTTTTCTTTTCTTTTTTCTCTTTTGTCTTAGACCGGTCTTATATTAGAATAGTAATTTGTGCTAGCAAATTAATATACCAATATTCCACGTATATATTTAATTAATATTTATTATATAATAATAAAATTAACTAACAACATGAAGCAATATAAATTCACTCGTTAGTGTGCGACTACGTGGGTTCATCGTTAAACCGGTAGTAGATAACTTAATTAACTACTAATCGAGGTTGGCGTCTAACAACACTCCCCAACGACCGGATAACGTGAAGTAACTCTGTACAAAGAACCCGGTGAAGGATCATATACGTATTCCCTCTATCTTTACAGCTCCTGATTATCTTGGGATATGGTACAACTGTCAAATCCCATTTAGAAAATCAACTACGTTACACGTCGATTATCAACGATTGGTGAATGACCTAAGAAACACCTTTCTTCATTCATTCTATCACCTTGGCCAAGGATTTGATACAATCGTTATAATCTTATGACATCCTAGAGCTCAAACTCTTTACCTAAATTTGATAGATTCCATCTTGACTCATCCCTAGGACGATATATACTGAGTTTTCTCCAATATCCTTTCGACTAGCATTATGACACACTAGTAGTCTAGTATCAAAACACAACAAGCACATACACAACCATAGTGATGATCTCAGGCAAAGGATTATAAGCATAAAATTCCTTCTAGAGATTAACCTACTTGACAGTTCAAGGTAATTAACCATTAGGAATATCTAGAGTTTTAGTCGGTTCGATGATCACATCTCTATGTGCATTATCTATGTACCTAACTCGGTAAACGAGATATACCGATATTTATCTGATAAATACTCGTTAGCTACATATTAATCTAACTGGATCATCGAGGTCCTAGTTCGATGATCCTATGATTAAGAACACATTTAGATTAAGTCCTATGAGCTAGATTCTCATTATCATAACACCTTATGATATCTAGTTCGTAACTTAATCGAGGATCCGCCTTTATGTTATATAAATGAATACCATAAACATAAAAGCTTGCCATAATTTCAAGAAAACAATTCCTTTAATCACTACTGCAGGGATAACTATTATCGTGTACAGTAAACACTTGTGTTCAATTCATTACAAGACGATCGGGCTAGGGCATAATTCCAACATGATAAGTCTCAATAAGAGAATTTTTTTGATTAATATAAGCTACTATCTCCTTGATAAAGCAAGAGATTTTATCATGACAACCGAAAAGGGCAGAGCAGTAAAGAGAGGAGAGTTGAAGATTCTTATTAATTGTCTGAAAAAGTTGTTCTTTGGTGTGTATTGATAGAAGTAAAGATTTCTGAAACCATCAAAAACCTTGTATGCTGCAGGTACTTGGGTCCTCTTTACTCGGAAGTGGGTTATCTGTTTCCATATTAAACTTTCATGCTTCCACTTGAATTAATATGAGTTTGGTTGTAAAGTTTGACTTTACAACCAATCTTTATTTTTACTTATTTGAATTAAAATGATTTTTCACAATAATTTAAATCTGATACGTAATAACCATTTTGTTTTTCAATTTATGTCTATTCTAACTTTATTTGGACCAAAAAGTAAAAAGAAGAAATTGAGAAAACTTAATTGTTTGACATCAATAGTTTTTTTCAAATTTTGCAACAAACATGAGGGACCTAATAAAAATATCAGATATTACATTACAGATTTTGAATTTTTTATGTAAAGTGTCTTTTTCTCTCAATATATATAGGGCTCTTCTAATTACGAAACAAACTTTTTCACTCGCGCCTCTCTTTTTCTTTCTTTCTCAGTAATTACATAATGAATAACAGCAACATTCCGAGAACGGGTCAGGATTCGCTTCTGGTTCAAGTAGTTCAACCGGTGGCACAAAGAAGTGGACCAAATGAATTAAATTGGTTCGTTGTAACGGGAGTTTCGACAGAACGTTGTCAAAGCAATGTAATTATTTTTCTTTTTTTCTATATTATTTAATGATAATTAAAAATGCTTTTCTATAGATGATTTGATTGTTTGTGTGTTCAATGCATATGTATCTATTTAATATATTTTCGAACTGTTTATATGTAAGACCTTCATAAGATAAGAAAGCCCAGCTTCTTATTTTGGTATCTAATGAATTTTGTTATTGTTTATCTCGTAACAAGTTGATAGGTAAACGAAATTTGTAGAAAGGTGTATATTATTTGTCTTAAAAAAACAAATAACTCTCCCACCACCCTAAAATCACTCAATTCGGTTTTACACCAGTGGAGTTTGGAGGTGCTCCATCTACGGTGCACCACCAGGGTGTTGGTGGGAATCGAAGGAGAAAATAAAAACGATTATCTTTTATTATATATACAAAAAGAATATTAATTAAAAAAATAATAATAAACAAACCCATAAATTACATCAGAGGCGAAGCTACACTCAGACTTTGCCTTGGATAGAAAAGTTGAGAGCAGGGTCATTTTGCTAGTTTGTGCAAGTATAGATCTGTTTTGAAATTGCACCTACCTGATGGTAAATAAATTCTCAAGCCCAAAGGTCACGAGATTGTTGAAAGTTGGAGGAAGGAAGTTGATTTAGTTTTACTTTCTTACTTGTGTTACAATATGTGAATAGTGGCGTATTTGTTTAATTTAATTGTAATCCTTTACTATATTAAGAATATATTGTAGTTCTTGAAATTAATAAGACGTATTTGATGTTTGACATATATAGATTCGAGAAATTAAATAGAGTTATCCCTATGTTGCATAGATTCTTCAAAACAGTATAGAATCGCGAATCAGATACGGAAACGGGTGCGGTTTGCCTAGGATTCGCTCAAATTTGCGCTTTCTTTGGTCAATGGTTTTGGAAGCGTTGAATTTTTTTCGGAAGCGGCACCAAAACGGTAGGATTCCTTTTTCAAAACGCAAAGTAATAAGTTTTTTTAGGTCTAATATATAAACTTACAAAATTTAAGGGGTTAAACAGAATATTTAAAAGTTTATATTAAGGTTATCTCAAATGTAGGATATTAGAGGTGATTCATATGAAAATGTGGAACCTACAAATATTAGATCACTTGAGATTGCAAATCTTAGTCTTGAAGAGTCGTCGTTGGAAGACAATATAATTACCAATGAAAGGGAGAAGATTATTGCTTAAAAAAGTTGCATGTCCCTTATATCTTCGTAAACTTTGATATTTTGCTATGTTATGTTGAAAATTATTTTGGAAAATAATACAATTAACTAAGTGTTTGTTCTATTTCAGTTGAAGAATTTTATTTTATAATATTGTATATTTGTAATCGTAGAATTTGGAATAAGTTATTGGAACTTCCACTTTATTCAAAAATATAATATGATGTGGTATGAGAAATGTTATTCTATAATTTTTTACCTTTATATATATATATATATATATTTATATTTAAATAAATTAAAAACTTATATAATATCGCCACATCCGAATCAGAGTTTTTATAGAGATGGCGAATCCCGAATCGAATTACATCGCATCCTCAAAATGGAAATAAACTCAAACATCTATCTATGAGACTCAAAGACAAGTGTTACAATAAGGCAACTAATAAAGTATATTAGAAATAATCGTTTGTCTTAGGTTTCAGTAATTTGTATATTATGCTTGTTTTTAATTTCTTTTTGAATATATATTTACAATTGTAGATAAAGACTACTTGAGATAAAAAAAAATTACAAATATTTTTGTCACTTGGATCTCTCTTTAGAAAAGAAAATAAATATAGAAAAAAATTTGTCTGACTTCTCGTTAAAAAGAGATACAATAAAATTAATATTTTCCCATACACTTCGTTAGAAAAGAAAAAAAAGTTGTCCTTAAACCTTTAAAAGATAAAAGTATATAAAAAAAATTGTCCCTGGTTTCACTCTTGAAAAGGACAAAAATCTTTATAAAAAATTTCTCCCTCGTGTTTGCTAGAAAAGATAATAAATCAAAAAAAAAATTGGTCCCAAGCCTCTCGTTGGAATTTTGTATATGATTTAATTGTTTTTTTCTAATTAATTAATAAATTTAATTATTATTAATAATTCAAAAAATAAGTTGGTACCTATTCAACTTTATAATATTAGATATGGAAATACAAATGTTTTTATAATTTAAAAAAGGTTTTTTTTGAATCAATTAATCTAGTTTAATAAAAAAGTAAAAGTATTATGAATAATGATATTTGTCACCTTCTTTCGGTTCACCTTTGTATCACCCTTTATTTGGCATTAAATCATAGAGAGAGAGAGAAAAAAGTAATTAGGAAAGAGAAACACTCTGATTGGTGTTTAAAACTTTAACGTCAGAGGTGATATAAGGATGAACCAAAAAAGGCTGACTAATATCATTACTCATAAAAAAAACTAATCATTAACATGTCTATAATTTAAATGGAATAATTTGTTTAAAAGTAAGATATAAAAAATTAAATGCCCTTTATTATAATTAAATAAAAATTATTCTCGTAGTTAATTTAAAGTTTGACTTTACAAGATGTTTTTTGAAAAATTATTTGAATTGAATTTATTTTTCAGAATAATTTACATTTGACATATAAAACTTACTTTATTTTCACTTTTATGTCTTAAATTAAATATTCTAACTGTATTTGGAAAAAAATAAAAGATATTGAGAATACTGAATTGTTTGATACAATAATTTTTTTAAAATTTTGCAAAAACAAACATAAAGAACCTAATAAAAATATCATATTTCAGAATTAATATTCATTAAGTAAAGTGCTTTTTTCTCTCAATATAAGACTCTTCTCTCTTCTAAGTAAAAGCAAAAAAATTCACTCTCGTCTTTCTTTTTCTTTTTCTCTCTTTCTCTTTCAGCGATTACATAATGAATAACAGCAACATTTCGAAAACGGTTCAAGATTCACTTCCAGTTCAAATAGTTCAACAGGCGGCACAGAGAAATGAATCCACCGAAGTAAGTTGGAGGAGTTCTGTGCAACGGGAGTTTCGACAGAATATTGTAAAAAAAATGTAATTATTTTTCTCTCTTTTATATATTATTTAATGATAATTTAAAAAATACATTATTAAATAAATATATATTAAGAATATAATGTATTTTTTGAAATTAATAAGACATATACTATGTTTGACATATATAGATTCAAGATATTAAATAGAGTGTTTCCTCAACATGGAAATGAGCTTGAAGATCTAGCTACGAAACTCGAAGACAAGTTTTATACTAAGGCAACTAGTAAGGTATGTTAGGAATAACCTTTTATCTTAATTTTCATCAATTTATATGTTGTGCTTGTTAATGAATTCTTATATATATATATGTTATTATTGTAGATGGACTATTTGGAAAGAGTCGCATCCAAGCTACAAACAATAATTACGGGTATATTTAATGCCTTCAGATTTTTTTTTCTATATGAAATTTAATTATCTTTTAATCTTATTTTCTATGTGTACGTAGCTTCTAACCGTGGCCCGGGGCCGCTGTTCGTGCCTCCTGCTGTGGGTGTGGGTGGGTCCCCTCATGGAGCAACTCTAAGTGTGGGTACCCAAAACCCCGCGGCAAATTCATGGGGCCTACAGGGTGTAGCTGGGCTGTTCGTGCCTCCTGCTGTGGGTGTGGGTGTGGGTGGTTCCCCTCATGGGGCAACTCTAAGTGTGGGTACCCAAAACCCCACGGCAAATTCATGGGGCCTACAGAGTGCGATGCAAGAGTCTAGCTCGCAGAACAACTTGGGTCCGGCAAGATCATGGGGCCCACAGGTTGCATCAAATAGTTTTGGCAACACACATCCTGTGCAAACTCACAGTAGGCCACAAGAGATGACGAGGAGGCACAACCTGCCCAAACCACCTACAATTCACAGGCTGCCACATCAAATGCAGCCCACTTCGTCAACATCTGTACAAGCTCAAGGTCAACCCTCATCACAACCACTTACTTTGGAACAACTAATACATAAATACATGCCAAGTCAGCAACAAATACAGGTGTCTTATCCTGAGGGGTTATCAAGTCAGCCTTCACATTCACAGAAACAAGTTAATCCGACTCAGCAACAACTTCAATTGAACCAGCACTCATCAGGTATATTTAGTTTCTTTGCAACTTCATATAATCTGATACTCACATTTACTTGAGTTAAATCTAATATGGATTTATCATATGGTAATAGCCTCTACCCCTACAAACTTCAATGTTCATGGAAGAGATTGGAAGGAGGAGATTTATCAAAAGGTAATATTTAGATTACGATGCATTTGTTGTTACAACTTCTGAAAAATTGATTAATTGCAGATAAACTCAATGAGAGATAAATATTATCCTGAAGTAGTCAAAATGTACCAAAATATTTCTTCTACAGTTGAAGAGGTAAGTAAGTCTAGATGTTCTTCTTCTTCTTCTATATAGTAAACAACATGTTCCTCTAACGTGTTTCACAATATTTGCAGCTTGATTCTCTTCCTTTCAGCTATCGAGACCAAAGTATGAGTAATAATCTTAATGAGTGGAAAATCCATAAAACCCTACTGGAGCGGCTTATAAGATTCATGCAATTAAACAAAGATGAAATCAAGCTTGAAGATGAGCAAAAACTTGTCATGTTTCAGCGCCATGTGGATAACATTATCAATACGGGAAGAATTTCTTCACAACCATTGGATCATCAGCTTTCTGCACCGTTGATGTCTCAACATCAACAAATTACTCCAAGTAATAACCTTCCAGAAGCTTCTACATTGCCTTTGCCTTCGGATTTCAGAATTCCAGATAGCGCGAATGTTGAGCCAATCATGCCAGTTGTAAATCCTGTTAATAGTATTCCATGGTCTGGACCCAGAGTTGAGGTATTATCATTCATTATCTAAAGTAGATTATCTTTTTATATGTATGAAAAATAATGTATCTTCTGGTGCAGGCTAAGAGTGCGCTTGAAAAAGAAATAGAATTGATAAATCAACAACTCTTAGAGACTTTGGTAGATATTACTGACCAAGATTCAAGTACTGGACAAGATTGTGGAGTTTTTGTAAAATGCATTTACAGTCCAAATGCTTGTTTCGATCAGGTGAGAAATTTTATATATTCCTTATCTGAATTTCAAACTTATATTTAATTTTTATGTTATTTTACTGATTTGCAGTCACCGATTCTGCCACTGTTATTGCTTGTTCCACACAATTATCCTGATTGCTCACCAAAATTAGTTGACAACTTTCCAGTTGAAATGATCAGGTTATTGTTTCTCCCATTTATGCACATTTAACTACATTAATCGCCATATAATTAATATAGATTGTTTCATTTTCTATTACAGCGAAGAAATGGAAGATCTCTCAATGAAGGTTAAGATAAAATTTGACGCATCGGTGAGCAGTTTTGCACAACCTACAAAACTTGGAGAGATGATAAGGACATGGGAAGCTTGTGCTCGAGAAGTTATATCCGAATATGATCAGCAATATGGTGGAGGAACCTTCACCTCCTTTTATGGGAGTTGGGCTTTTTAGAATACTCAATGTTATTGTATTTGTTGTTCTTATTTCTATGCTTAGATTACTTCATTTAACTTTTGAATTTTGTCAAATGAATTTTGTCTGTATGTCAGGAGCATTTCGTTTTCAAATTTTATATAGATTTAAATTTTGGGCACAATAATTATGCTTGACAATATATATATATATACTCATCAACATTATATATCATATGGAAGCACTCTAAGCCTCACCAATGAAATTAGGATATCATAATTAGCGAGAGCAAATTTTTGCGTAAACCTTCCATTTTGGTAATGACTTTAAGTATTCCAAATTAGAACTACACTCATAGATACATTCACCCATCTCGCCTATAAATTACGAGTTTGAATCCAGAATAGAATAATTACTTAGATGAATTCCTCCTTACTTTATTTCGTCCAACGAAAAGGGGAAATTCTATAATTCTTCATGTATCGATTCTCCGATGTCGCTTACAACATAAAACATTTAGATTGTTCTATATTTTATCATGCTTTAAATCGATGCTTAATTAACTATGAATTTCAGTTCCATTTGTTTTCTTGGCACCAAAATGAATATCGTTATAGACTCGTGGATTTTCATAAAATTGTAAGAGACGCGAAGAAAAGTACGCAAAAGAGTTAGAGAAAGGGAAGCCTTCTTAGACAAGCGTACATCATGAGGATATCATGAAAATATTGGTTGCGATGAAAGACGAATAGGTCGCTTGAAAGTCAATCATACCAGGAGAAAGGAAATCATTTATCGATGGTGGAGACACATCAAACCCAATAGGAATCATATGCCAGATCGAGAAGGATCCTGATATACGATGGTTGTAGAAAATGTTCTCTGATGCCGAGATGATAAATACCACCAAGTATTATCACTTCCACAAAGATCATAAACACGACACTACCAATACACACACACACCCTTCCCACCCACCCCCTCCCGAGAGGGAGCCCCTTTCCAAACACAAAAATAGACCAATGAAAGGAACACCACTCGGGTGACCCATCTGAAGGACAATGTCCCATAAGTGTATCCACCATCTTAAACGTCCACTCGGGAAAGTTCTGATCCCACGACCCCAATTGAATAACTTCGAAGTGAACACCATACAAAGTTGGCCAAAAAGTGGGAAATAAAAAAATAAAATAAAGAGACATGTTAGATACATTAAAACCTAAAGGCTGATGGGGTATCACATGGGACGATATTCATTTCACCGACCACCGTCATAGGTAATGGCCTAGTACGACGGGTGTTAATTGATACTGGAAGTTCAGTCAATTCACTATACGTGACAATCTTTGACTAGTTATATATTGATTGTGATGCAATAAACCTTACCTGCTCCAATGTAAGGGTTCTCGGCCAAAAGCTTCTAGCCATCGGGATACATTGATCTACTCATGGTCGTAGGATTGGGCGAGCAATCCAAAAACATACACGCATGCTTTGTCATCGCACGATGTGAATCAGCATATCATGCGATTCTCGAGCGAACAACCCTCAGTAAGCTGCATGCAAGAGTTTTGACTTATCGCTTCACGATAAAATTCTCAACACCAAGCAAAGTTGTTATTGTTTGAGAAAATCAATTGCGAGCTACGAAATGTTACTTCAACTCGCTCGAAGATCTTGATGTCTTCATGGTCATCCTACCCAAAAGAGGGTTGTTGAAGAGGACCTTCCCGATCAAAGAGTTCCAAGAGACATTGAACAATAATGCATAGGGCAAGAAGACTGTCATAGCCCGAGCAAATGACCTTTACACATAATAAAGCAAAGTTGAAAGGCGGTAAATTCATGAAAAAATTGACTTCTTCGAAGATATATTAGTCAGGTATCATGATTAGCTATCCTGAACAAACTATTTCTTGTGTATTCTTTCACTCTCTTTTTCTTTTAGGAAATGTAACATTGGATCAAAGCTTCTCTCCAAACTCTTTTCCTCAATCGGGGTTAGTTTTCTCCAATGAGGTTTTAACTAGGGAGATTATAAGAAGTCTGCCAAAGAAACCAACATTAAATATCAATATATATGTATGTTTATGAACCTCCTCAACTATTTATCAAGCTTTCTATGATCTCTTGATATTCAATAATTGGAGACCAGCCTAATTATTCATCTACATGCGCATGTTAAATGTCAGAACTTCCCCGATATCTTAAGATTCAAGGCTAGAATATTAGCCTAATTACTCATCAAACTAAGCATGCCGCATGTCAAAATTGCACATGATCTCTTAAGATTCAAGGTTAGGGAATCAACATAATTATTTATCGACCTAAGAATATCACAAATCAAAACTTCCCCACACCCCTAAGAGTCCAAGATAGGAGGGTTAGCCAATTATTAGCCGACATAAGCATGTCACAGATCAACATACCCCAGATCTCTAAGATTCAAGATAGTAGGGTCTAACAATTATTCCCCGATTTAATCATGTCTCAGATCAAAACTTCCCCAGACCCCTAAGAGCTCGAGATAGGGTGTTGGACAATTATTTTCCGACCTAAGCATGTCTCAGATCAGAAGTGTCTGGACCTCAAAGAATCGAAATTGAGGGGTTGACCAATTATTCGACGACTTAAGTATATTGCAAATCAAAACTGGTCTGGACGCCTATCCGATCATTTATCCCTCAAAGAGTCGAAGTTGAGGGTTGACCAATTATTCGACGCCTTAAGTATATCGCAAATTAAAACTGGTCTGGACGCCTATCCGATCATTTTTTTTTATTAAGCCTGTCGCGTATCAAAATTTCATGGACCTCTAAAAGTCCAAGCATGGGGGTCGGTCAATCATTCACCGACCTAAGCATGCTGCGAATCATAATTACCTTGTACAACTAACGGTCCAAACTAGGGGCTCGGCCAATTATTCTCGTCAAACTAAGCAGATTAAAATTGCCCTGATCCCTAAGAGTCCAATCTAGGGTATCGGTCAATTATTCACTAACCTAAGCATACCACAAATTAAAACTGCCCCAGATCCTTAGGAGTCCAAGCTAGGGGTCGACTGTTTATTTGTCGACCTTAGCATGTCACAAATCAAATTGTCCCGGACCCCTAATATCAATGCTAGTGAGTCCGCCAATAAGTCAATCTAACCTAAGAAAGTTTTGATATAACTTCTTCTTGAAACCTTAAAATTAATGTTAGGGGTCGTCCAATAATTCAATCTGGCCTAAGAAAGTTGTGGATAAAAACTTCTCCTGAAATTTTAAGATCAACACAAGAGGGTTGCCAATAAGTCAATCCTACCTAAGAAAAACATGGATAAAAACTTCCTCTTGAAACCCTAAGATCAATGTGAGGGGGTCAGACAATAAGTCAGTTCGACCTAATAAAGTAATGAATGAAAAAATCTTGCCAAACTCCTAAGAAGCAACTCTATGGGGACGGACAAAACATTATTTCCCTCATTTCACTCTTAAGCACATCGCAGACCAAAATTGTCCCTTGCCATCTCCAAAAATTTGGCAGTCTAGACCAGAGCCATGAATCAAAACATTATTTTCCTCATTTCTTAATCAAAAGGGTTAGAATTAATAGTATCAATTATCTTACTTCAGAAAAAAGAGGAATAGTAACTAGTCGAAGACAAGATTGTTCAAACCAAGATAATGACAAAATTAAATTGTAATATCAACGAATAGACAAATTATAAATATTAATTTATTAATAACCAAAACATTAATTTACTGATTATAAATATTAACGACTTAACGCATAAGCTCGAACGAACTCATTTAAAAAACGAACGGGTTCGAACAAACTTTTTTGTTTGTTTATACAAACGAACGAGTTCGAACAAACTTTTTTCCGAGCCAAACCTCGTGAGCAGCTTAATTCGTTTACAGCCTACTAACTCCTAACTTGGAGTTTGGTGGCTAATAGTTCTCTTTAATCTTTTTGGTGAATTAACATAATATTTATTGGAAATTGTCGTTGAATGATGAACAATTTATTTGTCATGATCGAATTGAGTGATTGCATTTATGGTCATCCTAGATTTTCTAAGGAACATCATCTATTTAATATCTTTGAATTTCCTCAGTTTGAAATATACGAATTTGAACCAAGATTAAACCACAATTAAAGGTTTTGATAACTATAGTTTACCTATCGAGTTACTTAACTCAACTAGTTGATTAGTTTGTTATACTAAATGACAAATAGTTTGTTATAGGGAATAATAGTACAAGTGTGGTGTATTGAATCATGCTGTAAACACATCACTACAACTCTATATATATTGTACTATTATCACAACAATCAATATACATTATTTCATATCTTTACTTAAAATCATAACATGGCATCAGAGCCAATGAGAAGCTCTCATGAAGCTAAAAAATTTCGCCATTAATGGCGTTTTCATAAGCTTCGCTTCTCTCCTATAAATCGATCCTCTTCCGCTTTCCTTTATGGCGTCTTCTTCGACTCCCTCTTCTCCTCATATTACATCTAGTTCCTCAATCTCTGCTGGCCTTCTTCTCCTTCGTCAAAATTGGAGCAGCTTAGTACAGGTCAAGCTCGATTCATCTAACTATGTGTTATGGCGGTCTCAAATTGAGGTTGTCCTTGATGCTAATGGTTACTTGGGTCATTTAAATGGTTCTGTTACTCAGCCTTTGTCGTCTGATCCACTGTATGCGACATGGTTGATAAAGGACCAACAGCTCAAAGTGTCCTTATTATCATCAATGATTCCATCGATTTTGTCTCAGGTGGTTCGATTATCTCGTGCTGGTGATGTTTGGAGTAAGTTAGAAGAGACATTCATCACTCAATGCAGAACTCATGTTCATCAACTCAAGATGAAGCTCTACAACATTAAAAAAGGTGACCTTAAAATGAGTGATTATTTGGCTTCTATTCAATCTATTTGTGATGGTCTTGAAACGGCTTCTGAAGCTCTTCCCTTAGAGGACATTATTATGTATACCCTTAAAGGTTTACCTGCTGAGTACAACCAATTTAAATCAAGTATACGAATAACAAATGCTCAATCTACCCCTATTAGTTTTCATTCTTTGGGTAGCTTATTAGTTTCAAAAGAGCTTCATATGAATATGACAGAACATTCTGAATCTAATGTTCAATCTCATACTGCTCTTTATTCGAATTCATCTTCCTCTACACATAATCGAGGTCGTGGTTCAAATCAACAAGGACGTGGTCGTGGTTTCTTTGGTCGAGGTCGTGGTGCAAATTCTTATGCATCTTCGAATTTGGGTGCTCAATCCTCTGTTTCTCATAATGGTGTACACTCTTCTTTGCCTACCTGTCAAATCTGCTCTAAAATTGGGCACAATGCTTTGGATTGCTGGTATCGTACTGATTTTGTTACCTTTCCCTCACCAAGATCCAATCGTATTGCTTTGGCTGCTCAAGCTAATACACAATCTTCAACACAGTCCTCACATCATTCTCAGTCATCTCCTTCAGCTTCTTATGATGCTGAACAATGGTTTTTGGACTCAGGTGCAAATAGTCATATTACTAATGATCTAAATCTTATTCACAGTTCAACTCCATATCAAGGAGGTAATAATGTTTCAGTTGGTAATGGTGCTGCTCTTAAGATTGCCAATACAGGTCATAGTAAGCTTCTTACACCCTTTACTACTTTTAAACTTAACTCCATCCTTCATGTTCCTCAAATTTCTTCTAATCTTTTATCCATATCTCGTTTTACACTTTATAACAATTGTTATATAACCTTTGATGCTTCCTCAGTGTCTATTATTGATAATCATTCAAATAAACTTCTATTTCAGGGCCCTTGTAGAGATGGTCTGTATCCTATCTCCTTTCATGGTGATTAAATGTCTTCTTCTTCAAGTCTTCTTTGTTTATCTTCCAAGTCTCAAGCCTCTTCAGCTATGATTTGGCATTTTCGGTTGGGTCATCCTTCAGCAAATGCCTCTTCTATTTTAGCACCTTTATTAGAAACTAAACTCAATTTCCATGGTGTTGCTTGTGTAGCTTGTTTAGTGTCTAAAGCTCATAAGTTACCTTTTTCTTCTTCTGTAACTAAGAGTTTAGCTCCTTTTACACTTATTCATTCAGATGTATGGGGACCTTCTCCTATAAACTCTTGTTCTTCCTTTAAATATTATGTAATTTTCATTGATGATTTTAGCAAATTCTCTTGGGTTTATCCTTTGAAGTTAAAATCAGATGTTCTTTCTGTGTTCCAGACATTTTATAAAATGATTCAAACTCAATTTAATAAATCAATCCAAATTTTGCACACTGATAATGGTGGTGAATATTTGAATAAAGCCTTTTCTTTATTTCTTCAATCACATGGTGTGATTCACCAAACTAGCTGTCCTCACACTCCTGAGCAAAATGGAGTGTCTGAGAGGAAGCACATACATTTCATTGAAACTGCTAGAAGTCTTCTTAGTCATAGTTCTATGCCCTCTAAGTATTGGCTTGAAGCTTTAGCTTTTTCCATTTATCTTATCAATCTATTACCATCTCCAAATTTAGCCAATCTCAGTCCTTATGAGTTATTGTATAAAATCAGTCCCTCTTATAAACATCTTAAGGTCTTTGGCTGTCAATGTTTTCCTTGGCTTAAACCTTATGTCTCACATAAATTAGCTCCTAAATCCATCTCATGCGTTTTTATGGGATATTGTAACTTCTCAAAAGGTTACAAATGTCTTGACTTAAAATCTCAGAAAATATATATATCAAGACATGTTTCTTTTAATGAACAGGTTTTTCCCTTTGCTTCTTCTTGTCAATCATCATTATCATCTTCTTCTACTAATGTTGAGCCTTCATCCTTTTTTGATTTATTCAACTTCAACAATAATCTACATTCTTTATCCCATCCTTTTGATTCAATTCTTCCATCACTTCAAACTTCAGTTGAGTCATCATCATCCACTTCATCCTCAAACTTTTCTACACCATCTCCATCTCCCCAAACTTCTCATATACAACCACCACCTATATGCCACCCTATGATTAGTCGTAAACAAACAGGATCCTTAAAACCATCCTATAAATGTCAACACACTCTTGAGTCATCTTCACTTCCTGTTGAACCTAATACATATAAAGAAGCTTCTATGTTATCTTGTTGGAAAACTGCTATGCAGGTTGAATATAATGCTTTACTTGATCAACAAACATGGACTTTAGTTCCACCACCTCTTGGAAGATCACCTATTTCATGTAAATGGGTTTATAAGGTAAAACGTAAAGCTGATGGTTCAGTTGCGAGGTATAAAGCACGTCTTGTTGCTCGTGGTTTTTTACAAGAATACGAATTAGACTATACTGAAACGTTTAGTCTAGTAGTTAAGCATCAAACTGTTAGAGTGATTCTTTCTTTAGCAGCCTCTTATAATTGGGATATTAAACAATTGGATGTTTCAAATGCCTTTTTACATGGCACACTTGATGAAGAGTTTTATATGATTCAACCTCCTGGGTTTGTTAATGCTCAACATCCTAATTATGTATGTAAACTTAATCGTTCTTTATACGGTATAAAACAAGCTCCAAGAGCTTGGTATCAATTACTTGCTACTTTCTTAACTGCTCATGGTTTTCAATCGAGCTCTGCAGATTCTTCCATGTTTGTTAAAGGTTCAAGTTCTTCTTTAACTACTATACTTGTTTATGTGGATGATATACTAGTTACTGGAGCAGATAATGCTGCTATTTCTACTATCATTGCAGCTCTAAAAACACGTTTTATGATGAAAGATTATGGTAATCTTTCTTATTTTTTAGGTCTTGAAATTACAAGATCAAATAAGTCTATCTGTGTAAATCAATCATCTTATGCCTTATCTATTCTTCAAAAGGCTGGTTTGAGTGATTGTAAGCTTAGTTCAACTCCTACACCGAGTAAATATACAGTCAAAACAGAGCATGATCTACTTCCTTATGAAAATCCTACTCAATTTCGAAGTATCACAGGTGCTCTGCAATATTTGACAATTACTAGGCCTGACATCACTTATGCTGTTAATCAAGTATGTCAAACTATGCACAGTCCTACGAATTTAGATTATGCAGCTTTAAAGAAGCTTTTGCGTTATGTTAAAGGCATTTTACACTATAGTCTTTCTTTCAATGCTTCTTCATCTGCTATTCGTGCTTTCTCTGACTCTGATTGGGCGAGTAATATCTCTAATAGACGTTCTACAACGGGTTATTGTATATTCTTGGGTGATAATTTAATCTCTTGGGGTTCTAAGCGACAAACCACTGTATCTCGATCCTCCACTGAAGCTGAATATCGAGCTTTAGCCTACGTTTCTGCAGAAATTAAATGGTTGACATATATGCTCACAAGTTTAAAGATTGATATTATTACTCCTACTATTTCGTGTGATAATATGTCCGCTATAGCTTTAGCCTCAAACCTTGTCTTTCATTCACGAACACGTCATATTGATATCGATTTTCACTTTATTCGTGAACAAGTACAAAGTAAATTACTCAATCTACTCTTTGTGCCTACTCAATCTCAGTTAGCTGATGTTTTCACTAAGGGTCTCTCTCCTACTCTTTTCTCCTCGCTTATTAGCAAGCTTCCCCTTTTTAAACGAGGCTCAGCTTGAGGGGAGATGATAACTATAGTTTACCTATCGAGTTACTTAACTCAACTAGTTGATTAGTTTGTTATACTAAATGACAAATAGTTTGTTATAGGGAATAATAGTACAAGTGTGGTGTATTGTGTGGTGTATTGAATCATGCTGTAAACACCTCACTAAAACTCTATATATATTGTACTATTATCACAACAATAAATATACATTATTTCATATCTTTACTTAAAATCATAACAGATTTCGGGAGTTATTAAATGTTGTGTATCCACAGTTTGATCTTAACTTCGGTGTGGGACATCTACGTGTCTACACACCCTCATATTTCTCTGGGGAATAATTATTTAAAGCCCCCACAACCTTAGATTACCAAATTAAAGCCCAACCTCAAACCATTAGTTACAACCCAACTACTACCCAACTATTATATAGCAAAAGACCCAAAAACCCCTACTAATTCTAATCCATACAGTGAGAAACCAAAACCAAAAACAAAAGACCCATATAGGGTTTCGATCCTTCTCTCTGTGCTTTCCCACCCCCTTCCATCTCGACCTTCCCACCGACACCCACCTTCCTTCCTCCAGCGCTGCTTCACCGGAGATCTGCATCACTGCTTCGCGCCACCACCTTCCTTCTATCTGGACCGCGCTGTTGCAGCACACCCTTCATCCCCCACCTTCTGCGAACCTGCAACCCACCACCACGAAGATTTGCATCACTGCTTCGCGCCGCCACCACTATTGCTGCTGCAGATCTGACGAAGCCACCACTGTTGCTGCATCGCTGCTTCGCTGTACTCATCCTCCACCGCGAGGCCACCGGAGATCTGCATCACTGCTTCCAGCCCAGATCCTTTCTTCTCCAACGCTGCAGAACCGCTGCTCCCTACCCTTCGATCTGCAAATATTCTTGCGCCTCCAGCCCACCCTTCCACCGAGCCATCTTCCAGATCTGAGCTTCAACCACCACCACTGTGTTGCAGATCTGACGAAGCCAGCCAACGCTGCACTACCACGGAGAATCCACCACCACTAACCACGGCACTGCACAATACGGCGAATCCATTCGTTTAGCCGAGCGTGAGTGTCCAGACATAATGGGCTGAAGGTCCATTCGTTTTTTTCCCAACATAATGGGCTGATGGGGTTGATTTCTAGTTGGTTCAATATTCTGTTGTGTTGTGTCCAGACTGTCTTTGGTCCAGCCCATAATGGGCTGGCTTCTTTTGGTTTTTTTAAAACATAACTATGTAAAGGATTTTTGGGCTTAGGTACAGCCCTATAACATTGAGTGTGTGAGAGTAGAATAAATTGGGCTTTGGGTACAGCCCTAGTGGTACAGACATGGATAATGCTTGCCTTTATTGTATATGGATTTTAGAGAAAACGAGCCTATGTATAGCCCTATGGACACATACTTGGACAGCCTTTGACAAAAATGGGTTTCTGTACAGCCCTAGTGTACAACATTTGACATGATAGATATGGATATATACAAAAACCGAAAATTATGTATAGCCCTAAGTGTATTTGGACTATGTAAAAAAGATTTAAAACCCTTTAAAAAACAAAAAACCAATAAAAAGTCCAGACCTATGTGTACGGACTTTAGAGAAAACGGAAAAAAAAACAAAGTGCTGAAAAAAAAAAGGAAAAGGGTAGAATTGAGAAAAAACCAACCAAAATTTGAAACTAGGCTTTATTTAAAACAAATTTCTAACTAAGCTTTAAAATGGGGTTGGAGATTTGGACTCTATTTTGAAGTTTCCTCTATTTCTCTTTGTTTGAATTTTGTTGATATGGATATTAAGATGTATAAATTGTTTGTGTTTGAGTGAGTAGTTTTTGTTTGTATTATAGTAACCCTTTCTTTGTATTATATATACTCCTTTTTTTTTTTTTAAGTTTAAAAAGAAGAAAAAATAGTGGAGTATATATACTAGCAAATATGTTAAGCTAATAATGGAAAGAAGACATGTAAACATGGATAAGAGGGGGGAGTAACTTTATAGAGGGAAAGAAGTTAAGTAAAATATAATATTTCAGCAAGCCCCCATTAGAAAGAAGTAAAAAATACTAAAAATTGCTACTAGCTAGATATACAAATAAATTGATCTTAAAAAAGAAAGATAAGAGATCAGATTCTTCTACAACTTTATATAGTACCCCCAACGGAGCACAAGCAGCCACATACTCAAATAAGAGAATAATACTCAATCACCGTCCCCTCTTTATCCCAACAACAAAAAAGTCCCTCTTAGTGAAAGTCATCATGCCCTAGAATATGATTCCCCTTCAAAATATCATCAACACCCTTTTTAACCTTAAAACATAAACAACCCAAGGCCTAAAATGATAGTAATAAACAAGTTGTAGTAATTTTGATGAAGAGCCACACTATCACCACCACTATTATCTGTGTTAGTGATCGAAGTTCCGGTTGGTGCTAGTCCAAAATTTGGTGTACTCCCGGAGGACCCCGGAACCATGGTGGTGCCGCCCCCCATGCCATTAGGTGTACCGCCCATGCTAGGTGGCGTGCCGCCCATGCTAGGTGGTGTGCCTGTGCCTGTAGTTGGTGTGCCTGTGCCTGTGCCTGGGTTGGTGGTTGAAGGAGGTGTGTTAACAGTTCCACCACTGCAAAAGTAAAAGATTAATAATAATAATAATAATAATAGAAAGCAAAAGCGAACCTAACTTGATTTAATATTGTAAAGAAAAAAGAAAAAAAACAGATGTCAAGTTGTCAACATAAGATGTGTAGATTATTGAACATGGTAAAGGAAAAAGAAGACAAAACATACTTCATTTGCTTAATATATCAACATCATGGACAGCTCATTATTTATGTTTTTTGAATAATAATAAATTTCTTCATTAGAAAGAAATTAACATCACACCATTATACTCTTATACTGCAAACATGTTTTCCGATTTAGAAAGTGAAGAAGACCCTTTTTTTTCCACTAAAGTTGCTAAAGTTCTAGTCCAAATCTAACCAACTATGCTTATATTTGATATTAATTTATATTTTTTTTGTCGGAATATTTGATATTAATTGTGAGATCCTTTTGTTGTCGGTAATTAAAGCAATAATTTTTTCAATCCAACTAAATGCCTCAACTAACAACATATTTAAGAATTGTGCATAAACCAGACCGTAAATAATTTAAAACTAAATATATATATAAAAAATAAAAATAATAAGTGGCAGAAAAATGATACCTTGAACTAGAGGCGTAAGAGCAACCAGAAGATGTAGCTGTGGATTAATAAAAAATTGAATAAATTAGGGTACGAAAATTACAATAATATGGTGATAGTTACCACTAATAATAACAAATAAACCTGTAAATTTAAAGCAAAGAGGGTGAAAGAACTTACTAGGGGCTGTTGGAGAAACATTAGCAGTGCCTGAAAAATCACAGCTACCAGTAACTTGACCTTTCTTTTGAAAATAGGTATTAACAGCCCAGCTACAATGATCTTTGACTGTATTAGGATTATAACAAGGACCATTTTGACTGATTGGTGTACAATCACCTATAACTCCACAAGCATAATCTATGCTTTTCTGAAGGTTTGCTTCACCGACACCATCTTTACATACACAATACGCAGCATCTACAAATTTACAACCAAATTAAAGCAACACATCAGTTCGTTTGTTTGATTTCGAGTATGTTTTTGTCTCTCTAGTTGTAAAGCTCTAATCTTTATCAGATTTACCTTAATTAACTAACAGAATTACAAAGAAAATATAGAAACGAAAGATACCCATTTTTTAGAATAAAGTTAAAAAAAGGTACAACTTATAAATAAAGATACGTACTAAAAGAACTTAAAACAAAAATAAAACATGAATTGAAGAGGGGTTGAGCTTACTTGAATGACCGGCCATGGCTAAGAAAGAAATTAAAGACACTATGATGAAAGCAGCCATGATTGTTGTAAGATCTTGGAAGAAGAAATAGTGTAAAAAGGAGTCTTTAACTATGCTCTTTAAAGAGGTTGGTGAAAAATCAAGAAATGGAGAGAGAAATAAAAAGAAGAATGGAGAGATGTCGACAAGAAGTATGTAATGACGGTGGGATGTGTTTGTGGTGGCATTTTATACTTGAAAAACTGTGTATTTTAGTAAGATTAATATAAAATTATATATAATATTTATCGTTAAGAATGGATTGGGGAAAGTGTTTTGGGGAAGTGAGCTAAGCAGCAAAGCCAAGCTTTAGTTGGGTTTGTCATGTAATATGACTGTGCACTGTACTACTATGTACAGGTGTTGCTCCCTTCTCAAACGGTATTAAACTCATGTCTTGGGTTACAACTTTAACCCAACTCTGGTTTACCTTGACACAGTACAACTTCCCCCATCCTATTTATCAAATAGAATTCATATTTCATTTATATTTCATCTATTCTTTTTTCGCTTAATCGAAAACATATATTAAGATAAACTATAGGCATTAGTTAAATAATATTGATAGCTATACCAGTGGTTAGAGTACTCTACACGGATTAAAAGGTCCTGCAATCGAATATTACTGAAATCAAAATGACTGTAAGTCCAAAATATCTTTCTAGTGTATTAAAAATATATATCATTTTAAATTTTGAAAGAATGACTCGAAAAGTATAGTTCAAATCAATTCATTTTGGACTTTTTCAAGATCCAGAGAGTATACGACTAAAACACGATATCACGTTCTCACAAAGCACGATAACCTGGATTCGCCTCAAACTGTTGATGCGAATGAGATATTTTCTCCGGAACTATGGATCTTGATTTGAAAATCTAATATCTCAACCAAGATTAGGATATTTGCATGAAAATATTATAATAAGCATTATACATAGCTCAAAATATCAAGAAACGTAATGTGTCAAAGACAAAGGGTGATATTAGTGTTAGGACAGTTATGAGTCGGTAACACATCTTCTTTTGTGTTTTCCAACCAGTTTGCAGATTTGGGCAGCCTCCGCCTCTCAAATTTGTATTAATACCAATATGTCGTAATCTCTAGGATAATAGTTTTGTAATACTGTTAAGACTTACCAGCAATGGAATGTCTGTTAACATTATAAGACCCTATATGTTATATATGCTCTGGGCCATATGGAAAGCTAAGGTGCAAGCAGTTCATGAGAAAGACAACACTGATGTAGCAGCTTGATCGATACCACAGCGAGATCTATGAACGAACACTTTGGGAATGATTAGTTATTGCAAGAACAACCTCAAAGGACGAGATTGGTGCAAAGTCCAATGGATGTCCAAGGTATGAATCAGGCTAGAGATATCTCAAAATTATGTGATGATTCGTTATCAAATGTATGGGACTCTACGGGGACGGGAGTCATTGAAGTTCACAAGAAGAATGAGATAAAGCGTTCTCATTCCCGTTCTTTTTTTTTGTTAATCGACGACCGAGAAGGGAGCTCATGTCGTGTTGGCAGCAACCGAACGGTGCGAGAAGTTCGTAGATAGAGAGAAATCTATTTTCTCTGATAATTGTTAGGAGTAAAATGGTATGTTCAACCAATTTTAGAAAGATCACGGAATTAGCTGAGAAATACGGTCCAGTGTATTTCCACCACTTCCCGAGACATTTTAATGGGTAGGCAAACTGTGTTGCTAAGGATGTTAGGCGAAAGGTCAAGACATAGTTATCAAATAGATGTGGATGTTACGTTTGTTAAGATATGTCTGACATTGTAGTTTTTTTTTTGTAAAAATACAAAAAAATGGCAAAATGCTTTTTTATTTTTTGGTTCAAAGAGCAATGTGCCTAATAGTTAGTATAAATTTAGGCAAAAATATTTGGAACTTGGAAATATGTGAACTAATTGCCAAAAGTAAAAAAAATAAAATGATGTGAACAAAAGTTTCTTTTCTGTTACGTGTTGTATACATCTTTAGCATTATGTGAAAGGCATGTTTTTTTATTTTTTGTTCAAAGGTGAAAGGCATGTGGATCTACCGACTAAAGTCCAATATTACAACTAAGTGAACCACCTTATTATCACTTGATCATAACTTTTCATATTGACCGAAAATCTCTTAGATGTTAATATTTTAAAAATTAGTTACAAATAATCTATTGTCAATAGCTTCAGAACAAGCATCTACCTAACTTCAGATATTGCGTTAGGCAAGTTACTTGATGATTTCTTCACATACTTTTATTTACCGTTCTTCTTTCCTTGCTTTTCATTTTACTCATTTTATTCATTTTATTCTTATCTTATGCTATTTAATAGCTTTAAAGTTTTATGCAAATAATCACTCAGATGGCCGATGGGGACTCTGAACATACCGACACCTGATCATGAGTAAGTTTAGATCCAATTTAAAAATCAAAATTATTTGCGAGGACCTCGGTTGTGCAAGAGAGGCCCAACTTGCATGGTAAAGCCCAACATGTATCGTGGTCCATACTGGTTATCAGTTCCGTCTTGGTTTAATTTTCCAAAAACAAAAATCGACCAACCTTAGTTTGGTGTGGGATTTTTAGGGGTAACCTTGGTTCGGACTGGTTCCAACCTGGGTGATAAGCATGAGATGCCACATCATCACTCACGTGTAATACAAGAGAATAATATCAAATGAATTAGTTACGTATAGGACAAACTTATATAACAAACTGATAAGATAGAATATACTGTGAGGCTAATATCTCATCTATATAAACATTATATGTAATACATTCTTTACATACAAGAAATACAAAATATCTTTTCTATTTTTTTTTCTCATATTCAATATGGTATCAAGAGGCAAAAGAGGATACACACCTCTTTCATTTTTTTTCCGCCATTAATGGCGTTTTGAGCTGTGTTGCTTTACCTCTGCTCTAATCGATCCTTTTTTGCCTTTATTCATGGCGTCGTCTTCCGCTCATTCTCCTCATATTACTTCCAGTGCATCACTTCCAGCTGGCCTCCTCCTTTTACGTCAAGATTGGGCATCGTTGGTTCAAATTAAACTTGATGCTTCCAACTATGTAATTTGGCGTGCTCAGCTTGAAGCTATTTTGGATGTTCATGGTTATTTACACCATGTTACTGGTTCTCGTCCTTCTCCTTCATCTACCGATTCAACATTTACCACATGGTTGATTGAAGACCAGCAGTTGAAGGTTTCTTTAATTTCCTCTATGATTCCTTCAATTTTGTCACAAGTTGTTCGTTTAAAAACTTCAGCTGAGGTATGGAGTAAATTAGAAGAAATCTTTATTAGTCAATGTCGTACACATGTTCATCAATTAAAGATGAGGCTGTGTAACATTACAAAAGGAGATCGCAGCATGACTGAGTATTTATCTAAGATTCAGGATATTTGTGATGGATTAACTACAGCTGCTTCTGCTCTTCCTCTTGAGGACATCATTATGTACACTCTCAAGGGTCTTCCTATGGAGTATAATCAGTTTAAGTCTAGTATTCGCATCACGAATGCTCAGACATCAACTCTTACATTTCATTCTTTGGGTAGCCTTCTTGTTTCTGAAGAAATGCATATGAAGATGAATGATGTTAGTGAGAATTCATCTTCAATTCACACTGCGTTATTTACCTCCTCTGTTCCGAATATAATCTCTAACTCAATTTCAACCTCGATTCCTAACTCTAATTCGAATTTCAATTCAAATTCAACTCGAGGTCGTGGTTATAATCATCGAGGAAGAGGTCGTGGTCGCAATAATTTTTGTGGTAATTCTTCGAATAACTCTGGTTTTGGTGCTACTCAAAATTCTCAAGGTATGAACAATAATTTCTCCTCTTTTACTTGTCAAATCTGCTTGAAGTTTGGTCATCTCGCTATTGATTGCTGGTATAGGACGGATTTTGTTACTTTTCCGTCTCCTAAAGCTCAGAATAGAACAGCTTTAGCTGCTAATGTTTCTACTTCTGCACCTCAGTTTCAGTCTAATGCTAATTCATCTTCTAATTATAAACCAGAGATGTGGTATCTAGATTCAGGTGCAAATAGCCATGTCACTAATGATCTACAACTTTTTCATCAATCTTCTCCTTACAATGGTACAAATACAGTTTCAGTTGGAAATGGACAGGCCTTAGATATCGCCAACATTGGTCATAGTAAGCTAATTTCTCCTCATTCCTCTTTTGTTTTAAACTCTATTTTTCATGTACCTTCCATTTCATCCAACTTGCTTTCAATTTCGAAATTCACTGCAGATAATAACTGCACTATTTCTTTCTCTTCATCCTCTGTTTTTATTCATGATGCCCAAACTCATCGTGTTCTTTTCCAGGGCCCATGTAAAGATGGACTCTATCCACTTTGTTTTGGTGCACCTTCAGTTCAGTCAAGTCCATCTTCCTCTTCTCTGTGTTGTTTATCTTCCACATCTTCTTCATCTTCTACAAAACTGTGGCATTGTCGCCTTGGTCATCCTTCTATACAGGTTTCATCTCCTCTTTCTTCTATTTTAAATGTTAAGTTAGATTATTATGGAACTACTTGTAATTCTTGTGCTGTGTCAAAAGCTCACAAATTACCTTTTTCTTTATCTAATACAGTCACTTGTAAACCTTTTAAATTAGTGCATAGTGATGTATGGGGTCCATCACCTGTGCTTTCTTGCTCTTCTTACAAATACTATGTGTTGTTTATTGATGACTTTAACAAATTTGTGTGGATTTATCCTCTTAAGCTTAAGTCAGATGTTTGTTCTGTTTATAAAGTGTTTTCCTCTATGGTTTTAACTCAATTCAACACTCAATTAAGACCCTTAAAACTGATAAGGGTGGGGAATATTTAAACCTTCCATTCAAACAATACCTTCAACTTTGTGGTACAATTCATCAAACCAGTTGCCCACACACCCCTGAACAAAATAGGGTTTCAGAAAGAAAACATGGACATTTAATTGAAACCACACTAACTCTTCTTTCTCATTGTTCTATGCCAACTAAGTATTGGCTTGAGGCATTATCTACTGCCAATTACCTTATCAACATATTACCCACACCTACCTTATCAAACTCAACACCTTTTGAAAAATTATATAACACCTCACCTACATACACTCACCTTAAGATTTTTGGTTGCCTTTGTTACCCATGGCTGAAGCCTTATTCTTCCCACATTTTGGCTCCCAAATCACAACCTTGTGTGTTCTTGGGTACTGTAACTTTTCAAAAGGATATAAATGTTTATCTTTAAGTTCACATAAAGTCTTTGTTTCTAGACATGTACAATTTGATGAAACAGTTTTTCCCTTTCAAAATGTTTTCTTACCTTCTTCTTCACTTTTAAATACTTCTCCCTCTTTATTTGTGGATTTATTTGATTGTTCAATTAACCCCTCAGTGATTTCTCCTCTTCAAACTAATTCTATTCCTCCATTTATTGAACCTCCTCTTGAGCAGCCATTACACAATTCACCATCTACTTCATCCTCATCATCACAAAATATATCTGATAACTCCATTTCTTCAGCTTCCTCAACTGATTCTCCTTCACCTCCTGTGTCAAGACCTAAACACCCTATGGTAACTCGTTTTCAAACTGGTTCTTTGCGCCCTTCTTATAAGTGTCAATCCTTAGTACTTAATTCTTCTCTTACTGAACCATCTTCTTATAAAGAAGCTTCTAAGGATCAATGTTGGATGATAGCTATGGCTGAAGAATTTCGAGCTCTACAAAGTTAAAACACATGGACACTTGTACCTCCACCTCATGGTCGTGTCGCTATTACTTGTAAATGGGTTTTTAAACTAAAACGTAATGCAGATGGTTCAATAGCACGTTATAAAGCGCGTCTTGTTGCTCGAGGCTTTTTGCAGGAATATGGGTTAGACTATACAGAGACTTTTAGTCATGTGGTTAAACACAAAACAATACGGGTTATTCTTGCTCTTGATGCCTCTTATAGTTGGGATATAAAACAATTAGACGTTTCTAACGCGTTTTTACATGGTCATCTTGATGAGGATGTTTATATGGTACAACCTACTGGTTTTATCGATCAAAATTATCCTTACTTTGTATGTAAACTCAATAGATCTCTCTATGGCTTAAAACAAGCCCCTAGATCTTGGTATGAATTACTTGCTTCTTTTCTTTTGCAGCAAGGTTTTGTAATTAGTGCAGCTGATTCATCGATGTTTACTCGAGGATCCTCTAGCTCCTTGACCATTGTTCTTGTTTATGTGGACGATATTCTAATCACAGGTGCAGACAAATCAGCAATTAGCTCTATTATTACATCACTTAAATCAAGATTTCAAATGAAAGACTTAGGGTCTCTTTCATATTTTCTGGGTTTGGAGGTGGTTAAATCTACTTCAGGCTTGATTATTACTCAAGCTAACTATGCTCGAACTATATTACATCGTGCTGGCATGAGTGATTGTCGTGCATCTCCTCTTCCAACATTAAATAAATATTCTATTATCTCTGATCAGGACTACAACCCTATGAAGATCCTACCTTCTTTCGTAGTTTGATTGGTGGTTTACAGTACCTTACCATCTCTAGGCCGGATATTGCATTTGCTGTTAATCATTTATGTCAAGCAATGCATCATCCATCTAATTCAGACTATGAGGCTCTTAAAAAGCTCTTGCGTTATATTAAAGGCTTAATTCATTATGGCTTATCCTACTCTGCATCTAATACTCATTTAAAAGCTTATTCAGATTCGGATTGGGCTAATGATCTCAAAGATAGGCGCTCCACAACAGGTTATTGTATATTTTTTGGCTCTAATCTTGTTTCTTGGGGCTCTAAGAAACAAACAACTGTATCAAGATCCTCCACTGAAGCTGAGTATAGGGCTATGGCTTATGTTTCTGCAGAGATTAAATGGTTTACTTATTTGCTAAAGGATCTTCATCTTGAAGTTTTTACTCCTTCTTTAGCTTGTGATAATATTTCTGCACTTGCTTTAGCTACAAACCCCGTATTTCATACTCGTACTAGACATATTGATGTGGATGTTCATTTTGTTCGTGAGCAAGTCAAGTCTAAGCTACTCTCTCTTCTTCATGTTCCCTCACATTTACAGGTTGCTGATATCTTTACTAAGGGCCTATCTTCACCTGTTTTTACTTCTCTATTATCCAAGCTTCTATTGATTAACATGATCAGCTTGAGGGGGGATGATAAGCATGAGATGCCACATCATCACTCACGTGTAATACAAGAGAATAATATCAAATGAATTAGTTACATATAGGACAAACTTGTATAACAAACTGATAAGATAGAATATGTTGTGAGGCTAATATCTCATCTATATAAACACTATCTGTAATACATTCTTTACATACAATAAATACAAAATATCTTTTCTATTTTCTTTTCTCATATGCAATACTGGGAACTGTTTTTTTATTTCTATAATTCATTGCTCAGGAAAGTTATGTTCTTTCGGTTTTAACAAGTCTAAATTTTGAACAATCGATAAATTATATTCCTATTTTTAGTAGGCTACGAGATTTTTTTATGACTTACGTGTTTTTAATGAGTTGCGTGTATTTTTAATAGGTTGTTGCGTTTATCAATGAGTTACGTGTATGACCTTATTAGACAACAATTTTTCTACGTTGACATTTTGGGTCAAACGCCTTTTTTTTATATACCCCTGTATATAACCCCCTCTTTAAACTCATTTTGGCTCATTTACACCAAATAATGCTTACATACCTTCTCTTATCTCTCTCTCTCTCTTTTTTTTTTTAATTTTAACTTTGTACGGTGTAAAACCCAAACCAAACAATTAGTAACAAAATCTTATTGTAGAATCCTAGAAGGGGGGTTTAAAATAGGATTAAAACGGATACATATCTAACTAAACATTAAGGGGTATTGCAGATATAATAAGAGTTTATATTATACGGAAGAGGGTTCTAAGAGTTATTAGGATTAACCTAAGTCTAGGGAAATTAAGGTCAAGATTAAGACTAATTAATTGAAACAAATAAGACTTAGAGAAAGCTAAAGAGAAGTTTAACTTAGAATAAAATATAAGGATTGTGTTAAACTAGGTGATCTAAGTCAACCCCCGAATAAGTTAGGTAATTCAACTCGGGAAGCTTGGTAAGGCAACTCGACAATAATAAGTTATTCCAAACATGGCGGCAACCAAGGGCTACCAAGAACCATGCTATTAGAATCAGGTCGTATGATTCAACAATTTTGGACGAGTAAAATTATTAATCTGCACTGAACATGACACATAATTATTCCTAAAATATAGTGTTAAATTTTCTCCATATGTAAAAAGCTCGAAATTAAATACATGAGCATCTGTTCCATTAACAAGCATTTATTCAAATGTCGAAATTTAAAAATCCAGTTTCCATTCCATTATATAGAGCTTCTAAATAATAATGCATTTGTAAGAGTTTTTATTATAGTTTTATATAGAGAGACTCTCATTTAGAATAATTTTATGATGTTTCATTTGGTCTCTTTTCCCACTGAATAATTTTATACAGGTCATTCAATAGGAAAAACCTTCACACACATGGAAATAAATGTAATTTGTATAATATAACAAAAAATTATAAATAACAAACAAATCATAACAAATTTTCAAGATACAATTTATAATTCAAACTATAACACAACTAAACAACTAATAATAAAAACATAATAGAATTGTTGAACCAAAAAAAAATATAATAAGGAAAAAGAAGAACATGTGGATATGGAAACAATGTATATTGGTGTCGCCTAGGGTGTGATAAAATTAATACAAATAAAGGTCAAGAAAACTACGCACTCTCACCCAAGACAGGCACAGTACTGCAAGTATTACAGGACGTATGCAAGTTTTAGTTAGTAAGTTGAGTTCGTTCTCAGGGACTTAAGTGTGTTAATCACGTGAGTAGAAATAACGAGTAACAGTAATTAATTAAAAGACAATAAATTAAAGAGAGTAAATTCAAAAATAGCAAATTAAACTAAGAAAATAAAAGACAATAAAATAAAATACTAAGAATATGAGATGAGAGGTATAACTTAGGTTTTGCTAGTATACACTAATCCTTCTAATTCTTTCTATTAGATCTAGTTTATAAGGGAGAATATTAGCTCTTGTATACTTAGTCAGAATTCTAAATTCCCATTCCTTAGACCTTGAGAGCGACTAAAGGGGCTACGGCACAACCAAGAAGCTGTTTTAAATAGGGTTATCAAACGCTACTAAGGCCCTAAGCAAACAATTCATTCAATGGTGATATGGTGATTAAATTATACCCTAATGACTATCTAGTTAGAATCAGTTTTGTCAAGACTAATATCGACACTAGACGTTATGTGGTGTTTTAATAATTAGACACCCAGCTAAGGTGATCATCTAACTACTATTAAAACAATCCTAAAGTGATCAGTTCTAGGAAAGACAATAAATCAAAACACATAAACAAATATAAAGGTAAGAAGCTAAAATCAGATTAAAACATGTAATTCCTAAAGAAACTTAGATAGAAGAATTAGAATTCATAGATTATACATGATGCAAAACCCAAGCTATGGGGAGTTTAGTTCATACCTGATGGAAATAAACTAAAAGAAATTACAAAAGACATGATCTTGCTCTCTACAATAAACTGGAAGAATAAAACCTTAAGAACTAATTACTATGAGGCAAGGATGATTTTACAAGTGATATAAGGGTGTATTTATAGGTGTTTAGAAGACCTAATTCGTTTCCTTGAGGGAGAGGTTAAGTAGTGGACTCCAAGCCCAACTCAAATTCGTATGGAAATAAAGATAAACACTGCTGGACTGTTTTGAGCATATCTTTTTCGTTATTGGTCGGTTTTTGCTCCACAATATACCAAAAGAATCCTCAGTGAATTATCTACGTCCCTATGAAAGGAATTTACCAAAATCGGCTTCCTTGTTGGAGTTATCACCACTTCTTTAGGCGTTGCTGCAGAAATTCAGATTTTAGGCAGCTTTTCCTTTTCCATACTTTTAGCTTTTATTTCCTTATCTCCAATTACCATGCTAATCTCCTTCCATATATTGTAGTCTTTGACTTGGACTCTAATTAATCTTTATAATTATCTTTAAAGCTACACACTAAATAAACAATTAAACCCAATATGCTCTAAAAATATTATTTTACTAAATCAAGACTCAAAATAGGAAAGTGCACTATTTCTCAAGAAAATCGATTAGAAAGACTTCTAAATCACTAAAAATGATGTCTCATCCTAACATAAATCTATCACAAATGAGGAGACATCATATATAATCGAAGAAACCAATTTATATAGCCTCAGAAAACACAAAATCAGAAAATTCAGAACAAACCCACTCTTATTCCCAATATAAACCCAAAGATCTGAACGTTTATAGGGTAAGGAGAGTATTAAATGGTTGAAATCATAAAAAAGTAGTGATAATTTGTCTTAAATAAGTTCTAGCGTATTGTTCCTCCTAAGTGGTCTTTATGTGACAAATCCTAAAATGTTCAAGTGCTAATCTTTGTATTTAACTAAAACACTTCCATTTGCATATATTCATCAAAAAGCTTTCTTGTCGAATCATATGTTATAGGCTCTATCTTATTGTGTCTTGATTATCTTTGTGCTACATATATTATTTGGATTATATACTTTCTCCATATCTGTTATGCTCAAACTTATTATGCTTCAACTATCTATATGATCCATAAGTTTTTTTTTTACTTACACGTATATTCTTTAAACACACACACACACACACACCCTCATACTTTTGATTGTATGCATGCTCTATGTGTAGTGCTTAATCGCATACCTATATCCTCTAGCACACACACACACACGCGCATCAAGATAAAACCTTTTCAAAAGAGCACTTAGTATCCTTAAGGTCGTTATCTTGTGTTTTTACTCTCTTAATTCATCCTTTGGTATAACGTGTTTTTAAATCTTGAGTTGTTTTAAATAACATTTTACAATGTATTATCTAACAACTCTTATGTAGGAAGATATATATTGGAAGCGTGAATTATATCCCAGATTCTATTTCTTTCTTAGCTGAAAAACGGTGCAATATTTTTAGGCTAGAAAATCGATCTTTCGTTTTAAGTGAAAAACACCCAAATAAACCTAGATCAATTTGGGAATCATGGCAACATCCCTACCAAATTTGAAGAACACTGACATGATGTTTTCACCCAAAAAATGGTGTAACATTTTCACTTATACGACGTCGTCTGCTTACTTTCTGAATTGAGATCTGTTGAAGGTAGGACAACACATGGATTAGAGTCATTGTGGATCAAAGCGGTATAACATTTTTAAAGGAAACGGTATATGCCAATTTTACAAGAAAAATGATCAACACGAATAACGTCGTTTCTAACTTGTTCGTTGTATATATATATATATATATATATATATATATATATATATGAGGCTCTCTTGCATCACATTATACACTCTTAAAGCAACAAATTATCACTATACGTTCATATACTTTAAGAAATAAACTATATGCTTGTTATCCACTTTTATATCATATAAACAAGGGTGACTGACTCACTGGGTCTTGACACTACTATCATGTCTCATAGGGAATTTGGATTTACACTCTTTTACTAAGATAAGAGGCCACTAAAATCTTATGGGTCAAAAATACCCTAGAGTATATATAGGAGAATTAACCCTCAATTTTTTAAATTCATTTTATTTCCTTTTTTTCAGATTTCTCTCTCTCTCTCTCTCTCTCTCTCTCTCTCTCTCTCTCTCTCTCTCTCTCTCTCTCTCTCTCTCTCTCTCTCTCTCTCTCTCTCTCTCTCTCTCTCTCTCTCTCTCTCTTTTCAAGCCATTTTTACAGATTTTCAAACTCCTTTTTGAAACATTTCAAACTCTATTTCTACAGCATTTTGAACTCCATTTTTGTAGCATCTTCAAACTCTATTTTTGAAGCATTTCGAGCTCCATATCCGCACCACTTTCAAGCCATTTTTGTAATACTTAATAATTTTGTGTAATACTCAGTGATTTTGTATGATACTCGGTGATTTCATGTTAATACTTAGTGATTTGATGTATTATTCAATGATTTTATGTTGATACGTAGTGATTTTATGTTAAATTTAGTTATTTTTCATTATACTCAATTATTTTGTGTTATACTCAGTGATACTTGGCAATTTTTCATTAATACTTAGTGATCCTGTGTTATAGTCAGTGATACTCAACAATTTTGCATTAATACTCGGTAACTCTGTGTTATACTTTATGATTTCAAATAGTACTCAGTGATTTCAAAAAAATACTCAACAAAATCACTACTTAGTGAATTCACCAAAAAAATACTACTCAGAGAATTCATTAGTAGAAAACTAGGCAAAGAATAAACCTAGAAAATCACTTCAAAGAATTCACTGAGTATTACACAAAAATCAGTAAGTATTGACATAAAAACTGAGTGTACACAAAATCACTAAGTATTAACATAAAATCACTGAGTATTGATGCAAAATTGATGTGTACAATTGAGTATAACACAAAATCACTAAGTATTACTCAACATCACTAACTATAACACAAAATCAATTAATATTACGCAAAATCACTAAGTATAAAAAAAAATCACTAAGTATTACACAAAATTACAGAGTATTACGCAAAGTCATTAATTACTGACATAAAATCACTAAGTATTACACAAAAACCATTGAGTATTACGCAAAAACACTAAGTTCGCTACAACGTAGTACCATTGGGCACGGATAATCGACGTCTTTGATTATTGTGTATTTTTAATATGCGTTAAGGCACGAAATATAATTATATATCCTAAATTTTCTTAAAAAAACTCCAATTCTCTCTCAAAATTCTCAAACTTTTTAAACCAAAACAAAATATAATTATATCCTTTTAAATATTTTTTAGGCGAAAATTGAAAGTGGGCAATAAACTAAATTTTTATCACACATGCTATACTTTTTTTTTTGTTACATAGGTTCTGGTCTAGCTTGCGCGCACCTGACTAATCCCGGTTGAGCCTTGTACCTCTCACTTTACACCCGTTAGGGAGGGGATTCGAACCATGGACCTTCCTTTTAAGTGCTGAAGGGATAGTAAGGCTATAGCCAATTGAGCTAACCCAATTGGTTACCCATGCTCTACTTAGTAAGAATAAAAAATAGAATGAAGAGTTTATTAGGTATTTTAGAGATAAATTATAATGTAAAAAGCCGATTCTAATATCGAAAAATACCCCTACGCTATCTGATAATATCGAGATGTACCTTAAATCTCATCGGAATTGAGCAAAACAAAACCCTAGCGCGTGACAGCTGATTTCATTGCCCAGTCTTCTTCACTTTCTCCGGCAACCATTCATTTATACACACATCTACCTATGTATCCAAACTCTCAAATATTTCCTCAAACAACTTGAAATCTTATATAAAATATGCCTTCAATGGCGATCTTAGCTCGTTCACGACCGTTGTTCGGAAGTCATTATTTTAAATCCATCACAACATTTTCATATCTCTCACAAGACCTCCAACTCGCCGACGAACAACCACCACCTCCGTCTCCGCAAACCACCACCACCACCCCACTTCCTCCCAATCCGACTTCTGGAACTCCACCTTATGCCAACGCGCCACCAGTACCCGGAACGCAAATCACCACCACCACCCCACTTCCTCGCAATCCAGCTTCTGGAAGTCCACTCTATAACGAAAATTGGCGTAACCCTTACGCAAACGCTCCATCCGCATTAATACCAGTACATGGGCCCGGAACAGGGCTTTTCAACCAAATACCCATGTCGAAATCTCAAGATATGGAATCATTGATGAACACATTCGCTGATTGGATGACGTCACAACAATGGGTTGAAATGAAGCAATTGTTTGAGTATTGGATCAGGTCTTTAGATAATAACGGTAAACCCAATAAACCTGATGTAAACTTGTACAATCATTACTTAAGAGCCAACGTTATGATCGGTACTTCATCCACTGAATTATTGGACCTTATTGCTCAAATGGAGGATTATAAAATCACTCCCAATACTGCTTCATTTAAACTAGTTTTGAAGGCTATATACCAATCTAAAGAAACTAACGCTGCTGTGAATTTGCTCGAAAGGTTAGCATTTTTCAAAGCTTACATCTTTTTCTTAGCTTTATCTTGTTATAGATTTCATTTATATAATTTATATACGATCTTAGGATGCTCGAGATAGGAAAGGAGCATAAAGAATGTTTACCTGATGACGAGTCATATGACATAGTTATAAACATGCTCTTTTACAAGGATCGAATCGATTCTGCCCTAAAATACATAGATTTAAGCTTAAAATCTGGATATATGCTATCAATGAAAGCCTTCACTGAATGTGTCAGAAGCTGTATTAATCAAGAAAGACTCGATATATTAGTATCCATCATAGAAAGATGCAAGGTATTACTATTACTATTACTATTACTATCTTAAACTCAACATTATGTAACTAATAAATCAACTTGACTTATACAGAAAATGGATCAAAACAAAGCTTTATGTCCACCATGGAACATGTGTAACTATATAGCAGATATAGCAATGGAAAAAGATAACAATGAATTAGCTTATCATGCACTTGAATTCATGGCTAAATGGATTATTCGAGGAGAAAACACAAGACCAATTCTTTTACTCTCAGTTGATGAAGGATTAATCGTATCAGCTCTCGGAACAGCTGCTAGAACTTACAGTACTAAACTTTTGGATAATTCATGGGAACTTTTAAAGCGTTCTTTACGCAATCAAAAGTCCCCTAACCCTGAATCTTATCTTGCAAAGATATACACTCACACATCCTTAGGAAATTTACAAAAAGCTTTTGGTGCTTTACATGAATTCGAAACATTTTATGGAGATTCTGTTGAAAAATTATCTGACGAGATTTTCTCTCCTTTTACCTCGTTAAATCCATTGGTTGTTGCATGCTCGAAAATAGGGT
This sequence comes from Nemophila menziesii, assembly GCA_029959085.1. Taxonomy (NCBI): domain Eukaryota; kingdom Viridiplantae; phylum Streptophyta; class Magnoliopsida; order Boraginales; family Hydrophyllaceae; genus Nemophila; species Nemophila menziesii. The sequence goes on from JARWIR010000060.1 coordinate 1,516,994, forward strand.
TTGAAACATTAGATTCAGTATGTTCTTCATTTTCTGATTTTTATCATTATAAATATAACTTTTCATTTAGATTTATAACTTTTTTTCTTTGTATTTTGGGTCTCAGGTTTATTATCAGCTGGAGAATTTGAGTATAGGTGAACGTCCTTATAAATCTATTACCGCGTTAAATTGTGTAATACTAGGATGTTCGAATATATGGGATGAAAATCGTGCGTATCAGACTTTTCTTGCAATTGATACTACTTTTGGGCTAACACCAAATATACATTCGTATAATGCTTTGATATCTATATTTGCAAAGCTTAGTAAGGTAAAATGTTGATAAATGATAAATCTCGTAAATTTTCAGTAAGTGAATGTTTTAAAGTGTTTATTTTATTGTAGGTTGATGAAGTGTTGAAACTGTTAGAACGGTTAATACAGTTAGGTTTGAAACCAAATGCGAAAACATATTCACTTCTAGTTGATGCTCATCTAATTAAGCGAGATATAAAAGCTGCTCTTTCTGTGATTAATAATATGGTAATGAGAAGAAGAAGCGTTTTTATTTTACATAAATGTCCTTCGTTTGACTTTTTACTGAGTTGAATAAAATGAAACAGGTTAGAGAAGGATATACACCATCAAAGGAAATGCTAAAGAAGGTGAGAAGAAGATGTATAAGAGAGATGGATATTGAAAGTAATAAGAGAGTTGAGTCTTTGGCAAAACTGTTTCAATATAAAATGGGTACAGAGACTAGGCGAAATATGTTGTTTAATTTGCAATATTATTTTAGTCCTCCACCTTCTAATAATGGTGAATCGTCAACCTTTGATCAACCTGCTTCTGTAAATGTACAATAGGGTTTGGTTGAAATTTTATGTATGTTTCAAAGGGTTAGAGAATTTGAGATATTGAGATGAATAAATTATACTAGTTCTTAACTGTCTTAATGAGTAGAGTATAATACAAGATTCAAGACTTCCAAGCAAATAAATTTCAATGTAATCATTTATTTGAGAAATCATTGAGTATAATAACCAAGATATCCCATAAATAAAATTAAAATCTGAAATATGCAAAAATCGAAAGACAAAACTCACATCTTTCTTTCTCTATTTCAAACCCATAGTTACTGATACAAGAAAATTTTCAACACAAAGTATAATTAACTTAAATATCATTAAAAACATGGAGATCTAACAAAGCATTATAATGCCCCTTTTCAATTTCATCTTCTTTCACTTGATGAAGCAGAAGAGTTTCAATAATTAAATCCTCCCAATCAATTTCAACTTGTAATTTCCTTTTTCTTTTTCTCTTTTCTTCAGTCACACAAAGCTCACTATTACCAGAATTACTCATCGTTTTCCGAATCCGCAATTTTGCAGCATTTATTTTTTCTCTTCTCTTTTCATACACTAAACAGCCTTTATCAAAAGATGGAGGAGTAGCATTTAATCCAACATCTATTTCCAATATTTTCTTAAGCATTAATTTTTTACTAAGATCCGATTTTCCCTTCCAATAATCTGTACAAGCCATGAAATTAAATCCTCTCTTCCTTTTCCTTACATAATTTTCTCCTCCCATAAAAGTGGATTTAACAATCGAAGCTTCATCACACAATTTCGAATATAAAATAGTCAAACTCTCCTGTGAAAACTCTAATTCATTATTAACTTTATCAATGCTTGAATTTGTAGAATATTTATCCAAATTAAATCCATACGTAAAATCATTTTCAAAACACTGATCAATTACACCATCTAAATCAAATCCACGATTCACAATACTATTCTTATTCACATTTTTTTCCATAGACTTTTGTTCCATATACTTAATCACAAAATGGGCATGCTGTAAAATATTTTTAACTGTGACATCTTTACCCCAAGGTAATACTACTTGACCTACTTCCACAAGCTTTGTTAAAAGCTCTTTATACCTCTTTTTACAAGTATCAACTACCACATGTAATTCATTCGCTAAATCCTCGATTTTCATATCAATTTTATTTAATCCCGCAACAAAAAATAAAACAGCTGTCACAATAGGAATTGGTCGCCTTCCCGTAGTTAAAAACCATTTTACTAAACACTGCACAAGAAACACCCCTTGCTTTTTAATTTTTCCGATTATACCCTCCTCTAATTTATGAAAACTCGGACAAGTATTGATAGCTCTTTCAAGGGAATTAACAATATCAAATTCAGGTAATTTTATCTCGAGAAAATCAGTAACACGAGTAATCATACGACCTAATTCATGAATATCACAAGCGATTGTATCAGATACTTCAGTAATAGGTATTGTTTTGTTAGCTTTTCTCATAACTACATAAGCACAAGCACCAATAAATACAGGGAACCATTTTCCAGTTCCATATTCGCCCTCAGTTATTTTATCGATCATAGTTTTAACCTCGTTTGATCTACTGTCTAATCCTAATCGTAACATTACACTTTCAATCTCCTTTTTAGCCTCGTAAATTTTGGTTTGATTGTAAGAATAATTATTGCCAGTTCCAGATTGTCCAACTTGAACATAAGTACCAGTGGGACCGTTAATGCCACCTATGTCAGCTTGAAAATTATCGTAATCTTGGACAACACCACATTCTGAGCATACCATGTTTCCAGTTTCATGATCTTTTTCCAGAACTCTTGAGGAACAACTCTTACATGCCTTAGAAGACTCCATGTTTTTTTTTAATTCAAAAAACCTTTAAGCACAGTAAAAGACTCCTGTACATGTGAGACAGATAAAAAATCTAATTAGTGACTGTTCTTCTGAACAATATCGCTACTAATTTTAACAAAGTTTAGCTAAAAAATTTTAAAAAAGCCTGTATGAAAAATATCTAATTCTTAACTAAAGAATAAACCTAACCCATATAAGAAATCAAGTCTTTTAACTCAAATTTAACTGCAAATAAGCGAAGTCATATTACAAATATTAGATTAAATGCTTATTTCATCAAAAGAATCAGAAAACACAAAAAATTCATAAAGAATCATACTAAAGTAACAAAATGGGATTTGAATTTTAAGAGACAGGTTAAAGCACCTGCTTCTTAGTGATCTGAAGAAGGTGGTGGAGAAAAGGGGGCGTTGGTCGGGGAGGCAGAGGAAGGATAAAAAAACGTATTGAACGAATTGGGGGTTCGGCTTTAACTCTACTTAGACCATGCCAAACGGATTATAAAATTGATTGTTTACCTTAATTTGGGCTGTTCGATGCACTGTTCTGGTTGATGACGTAGCAAAGCAGTGATAATGATGGTGGAGATTGATCCCTGTGTGGCGGAGTTATCTGTGCAAGAGAGTAGTTGGGTGGGAGAGTGCAAGAGAACTTTATTTAACAAAGTGTAAGAGATGTTTGAGGTTTTATTTTTCATTAATTTTTGTTCAAACGTCTTACGTTATATAACTTTTTTTTTTAATAGTTTCATTCTTTTATATAAGAAAAAAAAGGTTATTGCTAAAAAGAACAAAAGAAATGTAATAAAATAGCTAATTGTTTTGATTAGTTTTTTATGAGAGATTATTACCCAAAGAGTTTTAAAAACACCACCTCGTGACATAACAAGATCGGCTGGGTTTTCTTCACGGATTTTTCTAACCAAAGCTGCAATATGGCGTGAATCCATGGTACTGAGTTCGTGAATCCATGTCTTCTCCACCATCGTTGCTGAGAATCACCACCACTGCAACTTAGTTCATGTTTTTGTACCATCCTTTCTGGTCAAGAAAGGAGAACAACCAGAAAACAGTCTTCAGATCTTTTCGATCGGCCATGAAACCACCATAGCAGCAACGTTCTAGATCTGCCACTGCAGGAAGGAGCTCGACGTCGATGTTCAGGTGGTGATGCTCTGTTTTTCTTCGCTGTTTTGCTGCTCCATTTCTCTAATTTGTGCCTGAGCTCGTTGGATCTCGAACAATGAGTCATGGCGCGTCCCCGGAGCTCCTCCGATCTCTGCGCGCGAGCTGTTGCAGATCTAGAATATGGTTAGCAGATCTCGTCGGAGCTTCAACCTCCATGGAAGAAGGAGACGGAGGTTTGGAGCAATGGCTGGAAAAAGGAACTCCGGAGGCGGTTTGGATCCGGCACCATCACACACGGAGGCGTTCGTGCTCTCACGCGGCGTTCCTGCCATGGATCGAGCTCAACCTCCCGGCACCATCACGGAGGCGTTCTGGCACCATCACAACATTTTTTTTTATTTTACTTATTTGATTCGCGTACTCTGTACGCTAGCAGCTTTTTTTTTCAAGAACTGGAAACGAATTAGTTAGGTTTGGTTGTTGTTTGTATTTTTTTTGTTTTGAATTTAGATTATTATTCAATAAAACTTCTATTTTAATTGTTATTTTAATATATTATTGCAATTTTATACTCATCAATTCTCTATGAATGCACAGTAAAATAGATTATTCAATATTTTTTTGTCTAAATGCTCAACACTTTACTGATTATACGAGAAATGCTCAGTAAATTTATTGATTAAATGAAAAACGCTCGGTAAATTACTGAGCAAACGAGTGCTCAGTAAAGTCATTCAACAAAAAAAATCAAATACTAAACAACTTTTTTTGACACTCAGAACTTTTTTTCGATACTTAGCAATTTTTTCCATACTCAGTACTTTTTCCATGCTTGATACCCTAGACTCAGAACTCTTTCCATGCACAGAACATTATTCTACGCTCAGAACTTTATTCTACGCTCAGAACTTTATTCCACTCTCAGATTTTTTCCGGCGGTGGCCGGAGTGGCTGGCGGTGATCGGTGGTTGTGGTCGGAGCTGGAAATTATTTGATAATTAATGACGGAGGAGAAAGAAAAAATGATAAAGGTGGATAGAGATTAATGGTAATGGAGGAGAGAGATTAATGGTAGTGGAGGAGAGAGAAAGAATCTATTTTTTTTGTCTTATACATTGTTCTAAAAGGCGCTAGGCGCTATTAGGGCGGTCGACCACCTTCGAGCGCCTAGATGGCTAGGCGGCCTATTAATCGGAATCTAGGCGGTTTTTGCCTAGGCGGTTTTTATATTATTTTACATTAAATATATTTTACTAATACATTGAATCGACTATTACTTACATCCTAATATACTTAAAGTAGATCCATTTAACATAAATAATATATCTTTAATTATATAATTATAATAGTTTAATATTTTTAACCTAAAAAATGACCAATTCGAGAAATTAGACTTGAAAATTTGAAAAAGCATACCTTCTTTTTTTCTCGCGCGTTCAAACTCTAAATTAAGTAGTTTTTTCTTTATTTTTTGCTTATGTGTTGAGTTAGATTAGATTGAAGTAGTTATTTATTGGCTAGCATGCTAGGTAGTATTTGGTTTGGGGGACCCATTAATCCGATTGGGTAGTTTATTAATTATATTATTCGTAGACGAACCTTCGAGCCACCTTCGAGAGAAATTCTAGGCGGATCGCACTTTAGAACGCCTAGTCGGCTAGGCGGCCTTGTTTTAGAACACTGGTCTTATATGCACTAGAAGAGTATTTATGACATTGGACATCTTATTGGCCTCTAAGAAAGAGGGAAGAATCGTCTAACTTCTATGTGGCACTATAATATTCTTTAACACCCTTTAGGTAATTGACCCTTTTAATAATTTGTTTTATAAAAAAAGGTCTAATAAAATAATTATTTATAAAAAATATATTTTTTAAAATATTACTGTCTTTATTATTAAATATATTATTTTGTTTTTGATAGAATATTTATTTTTTAATATTAAACAAATAATGTAACACTTCTACTACCATTACTATCACCACAACAACCACCACCATGTAAAAAATTTAACCACCGCTACAGCCACCATCACCACCTCCTACTACTAAATTCATCACATACGCGCGCGTCCGAGATTTTTTTTTTTAAATCGTCATAACTAATTCTAAAAAACAAAAAAGATAAAATTTGTATTTTTAGACAAAACAAATTAATATTTACGTCTTCACAAACATGAAATTCACAGTTCTAAACAATGAATTTAATCAGACAGGGACAGAACTAGGATTTTAACATGAAGCTCTATATTTCCTAATTTGAAACATTTATATGGCTAATTTTATAAACATTTTCAAAGTTTGCATGGATATTAGTTTTATACACATCCTATGCTTTCTTCACCTCGCAAATAGCATCCCAGAAAGGCTTATTTGTTACGAACTTCATTTTCCACTTTAGGACACGTGGATACCTGCCCAGGTACTTTGGACTTCGAATGGTCACGTGTTCGTAAAACCATGGCTTAAACAAAACAAATTATAACATTTAAATTGCAATTCAAAAAAAATTAATTAAGTTAAACAGAAAAATTACAGTTGATAACTCACCATGAATATGATCACACAACCCGAAATGTTATTGATATTCCCTTTTTGAATCGTCTGCATCACATAATCCAAAATGTGGCTAGCCCAGTCGTAGTCTCTCAAATGTTCGAGATCCTCACAATACGTAACCATACACCTAGGCGTTTTGGATCCAGTAGGGTAGAAAATGGTAGTGATGTCTCCCTATTTGTTCTAATTTTTTGCCCTTTGGAGACATCATTTTAGGTGAATAAATGACTTATTTGATAGGCTTTTAGGCGTATTTGATCATATTGCACTTTCTCCCCTTGGAAATTAACTATTTGCAGATTCTGAGCTTTTGTGCGTAAATTTGATTGTTTTTAGTGCAAAGTTAATAGGTTCTTGAATTTCATGAAAGACCAATCCAAGGAGGAGAAGTGAGAATTAAGTATTATTGTATTTTAGAGTGTTAGGAAATGATTTTTTACTCGAGTTTATATGTTTAGAATGCACTTTCCTATTTCTATTTCTTGATTTCTTGATTTATTCTTTTTAAGCATATGCGGTTTAATTATTTATTTAATGTGAAGCTTTAAAAGATATATGGTAATTACTTAGAGACCAAGTTGAGATAAAGAAGTAAAGGAAAGATATTTACATAGAAATAAGAAGATTTAGGAAAGATATATGCAAAGAAGGAAAAGATAAAGCTGCCTTATGAATCTGAAATTCCAGCCACGTTTCAAAGATGAGTCCATAAATAAAGATTGGCTAGTAATTTGGACGAGTGGTTTGCACCAATAGAAATCTCTTTCCAAGACAAGCAGTTTCATATATTGGAACTCCTCAAACGGATAAGTATTGAATGAGATATGACCAAATCAAATTAGCAGCAGAATATTACCTTTCCTAGAATTTAGGGCTACGAATTTGAGAGTTCTTAACTTGTCTTCCACCCTCCAAGTAAATTTGACCGAGGGTTCCCTAACACCTATAAATACACCCCTTAGCCTCCTCTTTTCATACACTTCAGAGAATTACACAAGAGGCTTAAGGTTTTCAAGTCAGAGCAAGAAGGCAAGGAGAAGCTAGTGCTGGAGGATTCCTGTTCTTCCATCAACAGTCATCCTACCCTTTAGGTTATTAATTTATCTTTTGTATTTGAATATGAATTCCTTTTATTTAATGTTAGTCTTTAATTATCTTATAAGCTAAATTTCATTATACTTGAGAATCGCATAAAAGGGTTGAACCTTAATTAATTGATCTATGTTTTGAATTTGGGATTGTTTTGATTTAAACTGAATTGAGTTTTAGGTATTGGATATTACTTTGTTTTCATTACTAATTCTTTTAGGAACAACTAGAATTAGCTGTTAGTATTTGGGCTATTCACTTTAGTGGCGAAGTGATCATCCGACAGGGGGGTTTGAATACAGATCTAGGTAATACCCGTGTAATGTCCGTTATTGACCGACAGGCTTAACTAGTTACATAGCCAAAGAGGTAAAATCATATCATCCGAAGAGGCATATTCGACCATACAGGTGTTTATGATACTTTAGGATAGCTTCTAGGTCCACCCGACAGGGGGCTAGGAGATATTAGAGTCCCGACTAATATTATAATTCCAATTCTACCCTTAAACATATCATAGATTATATTGATTAAGTGCATTCCTTTGCGAGACTCAAGTATCTCTCTTATCTGAAGTTAGTCGTTTATTTGCTTTATTTCTTTTCTTTTTATTTAATTTTAGTCGTTACTTTATTTGCATCTTTAATTTATAAAAAAAACCAAACAAAAATTCTTATCTTTTATTTTTTGTTTAGCAATTATTCTTACTACTTGATTAATGTTTGGGTTGAACCTAATATGTCCCTGAGAACGAACTTGATTATCATATATTACTTGGGACAACTGTACACTTGCGGTTAAGTGGTTCCTCTTTATTTATCGCTTAATTTTATAACACCCTAGGACCCACCAGGTAGTTATCGTAAGAATACCTAAGATAATAACGAAATCCCGTATTGTTTCATTGGTTTGTGGTTCCACGTCTAGCACCTGTGTTATTCGTTTTTTTATGTCTGAATCGCTGAGTTGTCCCTTCACATCGGGAAAGTTGAGGTCGAACCACAATGAATTCTCGTAATTTTATGTTGTCTTCATAACAAGTAGCTCTTTACTTCCTCCTTCTACTCCTGTAATAAGCCGCACATCATGGGGTGTGAGCTCGACACACCTCCGTCCGATAACGAATCCACCTTCATCAGAAGAATATCTTCTCAATATATTATGAATATACTTCCCTCCTTTCCCGAAGCCTTCTTTATCTCCTTCCGTGTCATAAACACCACGTATTAGTATGTAGAATGGCAATAGTTTACACGCTAACACGTGATCATCTGTTAACCTCGAACCAGAAAGAACGGAAACAATGGCCAACATCGAAGATCGGTATGTAGTTTTTTCCATACCTGGACAAAAACATAACAATTAAATCCCATTCCCAAACATATATAGTAATTTCCAAGTCAGTTCTTGCTTATATATTCTGCCCAAAATATTATATAAGAAATTATCTAACTTTTAACATGAAGCTCTATATTTTCTAATTTGAAACCGATTTTAATACCTCATCAGTACAGATTATACACAAACAAACTAACAACTGGCTTTCACACACTAATTAATTTATTATTGATAAACTAAAATTGATTATTCGATCAGACACCAAATAAACTTTTAACATGAAGCTCTATATTTCCTAATTTGAAACCGATTATAATACCTCAACACTACAGATTATACACAAACAAACCAACAACTTACTGTCCCTCACCAACCAATTTTGCTTCCTACCCCTTTATATTGCAGCTACTAAAGTCGCTACACTCAAGAAGAATACAATCGGTATAGGAGGCTCAGGTAGTGTCAAAGCACAAAATCACATAGACAGACCAACAAAAGCACACATTCAGTTCAATTGTTAACAAATTTACGAAATATAGGTCACCACAACACCTTAATTATCCTATACAAGAACCAAAAAATACCATAACAACTCTAAAATAGCAGAAAGATAATTAAAATTGCAGACATTTAAATCAAAATCAGTAGACCCATACCCAACTATGGATTTCATGAATTGAGTATAAATTAACACCTAATACCCTCGCTCGACACACCATACGACATTCAATCAAACAAAAATGGATATTGATAATCACCCACATACGGTTAGTCACATTTTCCTTATTATTGCATGTACAATAAAGAGATATCTAACCCTTAGCTTTGTTCTTCGTCTTCAATGGAGGTCGCACAATCTTCTTTACTCACACCAAACAATACTATTTAGATCTCATACTAAACTATCCAAGGAATTGCGTGATTCTGAGCGACGACGAATCTTTTCCTTTTTGATATGCAGACCGTTTGCATGTGTTTCGCTTGTAAAGCCTAGATATTCCGACGCGTGTGTTCCCATCCATAAAATTAGTGAGGCGCGTTGTGAAGGTGCGAAGGTAAATTAGGGGTAGTTCGGTCAATATGGTGATTTGGACCCTTTGAGCCAAAAATGGTGGTCTGTGGTCTTGTTAGGTAACTAACCCTAAATAATATTATAATTTTTTAAATAGTTATAATTGATTCATTATTAATTTAAATATGCTAATGAAAAATTATTTATCGTAAAAATAAATTATATTTAGGGTTAATGCTCAATAAACCACTGCATCTTTGTCCACTATCTAGTAAAAGGCACTGTCTTTTTTAAAGAACAGTGAGTTATGGGAAGCTTCCTATAACTCAAACAACCCTTTTTATAGACAAAATAAAGCAAAAAGTAAAATGCATAGTGTCTTTTATGGGAAAAAAATGATGGTTATAGTAGAGAGAATAAATTTTACTTTAGGGATTTTTTGAACATTAATCTTTATATTTATTATATCTATTTAATTTTTTATATTTATATTTTGAATAGTATATATATATTGACTTGAAAATATTATAAATAACTAAAATTTATCATGAAATTTTATAATATTATATTAGGTTAATGTAATTTTTAGCAAGTTATGATATTATGAACAATCTAACTTAAATTTAAAAAAAGATCAGTATATCATGTGAAAAAATGTTTTAAAATCTTTCAAATGATATATAAGTGAAAAGAATACAAATATTAAATAATAATAAGAAGAAGAAATTTTATAGATCAAATCCTCTTTTAACTAAGATTTTTTACGCTTGTTATCTTTTGTAATATCAATTAATGCATTAGTTAAACAACACCCCTTTCACAAATTTTATGTTTTTCCTTACTTTGTTTTCATTATTACAATTTATGTAAAATCTAATTTGAATTTTTATCCAAAATCTTTAAATTTACAAAACGGTGATTTGTAGAATATTTCTATAAATAATATACATACTTAAAATCTTTTTCCAAACACTGATCAATTACACCATCAAAATCAAATTCACGATTCACAATTTTATTCGTATCCATATTTTTACCATTGACTTTCGTTCTATGTACTGAATCATAAAAGGCACGATCTCATCTTTACCCCAAGGTAATACTTGATGTGCTTCCACAAGTTTAGTTAAAAGCTCTTTATACCTCTTTTTAAAAGTTTCAACCACCACATGTAATTCATTCGCTAAATCCTCGATTTTCATATTTACTTTATTCAATCCCGCAACAAAAAATAAAAAAACTGTCACAACGGTATTGGTCGCCTTCTTATAGTAAAAAACCACTTCACTAAACATTGCACAATAAGCACCCCTTACTTTATCATTTTCCTATTATACCCTCCTCTAATCCAGGAAAACTCGGACCACCCATGTATAAAAAAACACTTTATGAAAAAAAAGTAGTAATAGTGGCGCTAATAAATGGCTTTTCAATTAAAAAAAATCAAATAAACTATATTGTTATCTTTTAAAGATCGCTCGTATTTAAATTATTAAGAAGTATGTGGTACTTTTCCACTGTTTGCTAAATTCACCTCCAAATTTTACGTTCATCGACTTAAAATCTCACTGGTAAATGCTTTCATCAGAGCACATACCTCTCGAATACTTATGCAGAAGTTAGACTGAAGTGGGAGCACCAAGCTCTGAGTCTTATGAATTTCTAATTCGCCTTCTGAAATTGGTTAATCTAACTTCAACATTCTGCTCATATCACATCTATAGTGTATATATGGACAACCAAGTCACTGGTGCTTCAAGCCACTTTTACCCCTTACACACCTTTAAGATAACCTCTATACGAAGTGCTTTATTTGAAATGTCTATTTCATTGGCACATAAAAATGTATTGGCAATAATCCAAGAGATAAATGAACCCTCTTGAGAGAAGTTCCGAAGAAAATTTAAAAGTTAATTTTAATTTCCTAGTAGAACTTTTATTCTTATGTAAATATCGGACTGGACTGGCAGTGTCATCCTCCTATAGGACACCAATTTCAATCCATCTCGAACTTAATTCTGGTGTAATGTGGTGGTCCTTTGTGTGTTCTAAAATAAATGCAATAAGGAAAAGAGAACCACAACTGCAAGTGTACAGTTGTCCCAAGTAATATATGTGATAAACAGAGTTGTTCTCAGAGACGGATTGGTTGACTCTAATGCTTATCGAATAGTGATTAATTGCACGTAAAAACAAGTAAATGATTTTAAGAGTGTTTGTTTTGGTTTTCTATAACTAAGACAATAATTTAAAAGACTAAATTAATGCAAATATTAAAGTAGACGCGAGAAAATAAAGTAGTTAACGCAAGGTATGAAAGGCAGTACTTGAGAGACGCAAGGATTTCACCTAACTCTATTCATTCCATGTTTTGCTTAAGGGACAAATCGGTAAATAGTAATGGTCGGGATTCAGAATTCTCCTTATCCCCGTCAGGGTGGACTAAGGAGTTATTCTTAGGTGCTACAAACCCCGTCAGGGTGATTATAGTCCACCTTTGAATGATTAAGTTCTTATTACCCAATAGGCCATACGATTAATTAAGCTCGTCAAAGTCATTAATTTCTATCCTACATTCATTAACTGGTTCCATACCTAGACCCCCTGGTGTGGCCTAAGGTGTGATAAAATAATGATATAATTTAGATGCAAATAAACACCCTATGCTAACACAGTTCTGCAAGTATTACAGGACGTGTGCAAGTTCTAATGATAAGAAGATTCGTTCCTCAGAGACTACGAAAGTTAGAGAGAACTTATTGTTAGCCTTACCTTGTTTTTATTCCCGTTTTAATATTCGACAAATCATTCTTTAACTAAAATTCATTTGGTATCACTTTTAAAGGTTTTCCAAAACCCCTCATTAGATTAGTTATCTTTAATCCTTGATCTTGAGCTTCATTAGAACAGTGTCGCGGTACACCGGACAACACCTGCGGTACACCGCAGTACCACGGACCAAAGGCGCGGTGCATAAGCTAGTCCGAACAGAAAGCAAGATAATATGCGGTACACCGGACTGAGGCGCGGTACACCGGACCAAGGCTGCGGACCACGAACACGGTGCATGGGGTAGCCCGTCAGTATGCTATGAAATCAACACGTTGAGTAGTGCGGTACACCGGACCATATCCGCGGTATACCGCAAGAAAGGGTTTCTGCACTATTAGAAGAGGACAAAGCTTATATCCGTTGGAGTTTAAATCTATCCGTTAGATAGAAGCCTTGTGACCGTTGGAAGCTTATTTCAGCTATAAATTGAAGCTCATTCAAGTCACAGATCAGCCCTTCTATCTACCAATCTTAAGAGCAATTAATATTATCATTCAAGAAGGTTTCAAAGGAGCATTCAAGTCATATTCATTCCTCAAGCTACATAGTTTATATCCACTCATTAAGGAGTCTAGTTACAAGCTATTATAACACCCCTAAACACTTTTCCTTTCCTCTTAGTTCTTGTAATAAATTATGAGAGTAGTGTGAGTATAGTTTCTATACTTGGTTCCTTGTGTTGGTGATAACACAAGTGTATTTCCTTCAAGGTTTTTGAAGTGGTTGTAATGGGTTTGTAATCTCACCCGGGTTAAAGAGTTACGAAGATTAGTTGAGAATCTTGCAAATCCTAAGGAGGCTTCCTTAGGTAGTGGATGTAGGGAAACCGAACCACTATACATCGTTGTGTATCTTTCTATCCCTACACTCTTTACTTTTCCGCACTCTATATGCTTGATAAAATGCTTACATGAATAGTTTGATAATATTGTCTTTTAGGATTATCTAGTTCTTGACTATTTAGTTTGCTAAAACAATAGGATTCAAATTAGCTTTTAATTTTATTTACTTGAAATAAAATTAGCCGATTAATTTCAATTGTCCTATTCAACCCCCCTTCTAGGACGCATATAGAATATCAATTGGTATCAGAGCCTAGCTCTATTGTACTTAATTGTTTCTAGAGTTAATACGATATGGACTTTAATCAACCGGAAGGTTCATGTTCTACTAGACCTCCGCTTTTTGTAGGAAAAGATTACTTTGGATGGAAAATAAAAATGGAGATTCATGTCAAAGGAATTGATTACTTTTTGTGGCTTGCTATCAAGAAGGGTCCTTACATTCCTTATGTTGATGATAGTCAAACCGTTGAAAAAGATGAAGATAATTACAATGCTCAAGACATAGCTAAACTCACCAAAAACAACAAAGCTATGAACATACTCATTAATGGTTTGAGTGTCACGGAATATGCTAGAGTGAGTGAATGCAATTCGGCTCATGAAATGTGGCAACTCTTGGAGCTATCATATCAAGGAACAGAAGATGTCAAGGAAACTAAGATTGGTCTTTTTATCACTAAGTATGAGCTATTTCGTATGGAGTCCGATGAAGCCTTAAATGCTATGCATCAAAGATTTTCTAACATTGTCAACACCTTGAAGACTCTTGGTCAAGAGTACACCAACAAAGAACAATGCAGAAAAATCTTATTTGCTCTTCCAAAGAAATACAAATCAAAAATCAACTCTATAAGAGATACTAAAGATCTTTCAAAAATGACGGTTCATGAACTCATTTGCAACCTCATGACGGAAGAGCTCGTGCTTGAAGAAGAAAAGATAAGAGATGATGAGGAGAAGAAGATTAAGAAATCCATTGCCTTCCATGCCTTGAGTAGCAAGTTGAAAGAACGAAAAGAAAGGAAGGAAAGTGAAGAAGAAGAAAATTCACATGAAGAAGAAACTAGTGAAGATGAAGGAGTAGCAATGTTGGCAAGAGATATGAAAAAATTTATGAGATACAAACGCTTTGCCACAGAAGGAAGTTCTTCCACACCCTATAAGAAGAATGTTAGAGCTATCAAACAAGATGAACCCACTTGCTATCATTTCAAAAAAGTTGGTCACATCAAAACGTATTGTCCTCTTCTTCAAAAGGAGAAACCAAAGAGAGCAATGCATGCTAATATCACTTGGGATACTCAAAATTCGGATGAAGAAGAAAGTGATAATGACAATGTTAATCTTGTTGCCTTTATGGGAGAACTTGAAAATGATGATGATACTTCTTGGGATGATGATCATACCGGTTCAACTCACTTTGCTTTTATGGCAAATCATGATGAGGTAACTCCTAAATCTAAACTCTCTTTATCTAATGATGATGCTAGTGAGCAAGATATTCATGAGGCATTTGATTCTCTTTACAATGATTTTTTAAACTCTATTGAAACAAACAAAGTTTTAACAAAAGATTTAGAAATTGAAAGAAACAGAAGTAAAGAGATTTTTAAAGTTTTGGAAGATTGTCAAAATCTTAGTGATGAATGTATAGATAATAATGAGAAACTTCATCTTATTGAGAAAAGCCTTTTGGAAGAAAATGCTTTGTTAAAGATAAAGATTGAGGATCAAAATGCTATTATTTTAAAATTTACAAATGGGCAAGAAAACTTGGATTTGATTTTAGGTTCTCAAAAATTGGCTTTTGAAAAAAGTGGTGTTGGATATGATCCATCAACTAAACAAAAACTCTTGAAAAATGTTTTTGTAAAATCAAAAATTTCAAATGCAATTTCATCTTCTTCAAAATCTTCTATCACTTGCACTTATTGTGAAAAACTTGGTCATAATGCATCTCATTGTTACTATCGAAAATTATTGGATTTGGGATCTCTTGTGCCACTTTGGAAAAGGCCTATATGGGCTATAAAAAGAAAATCCACTAACCCTCATGGACCCAAACCAAATTGGGTACCTAAAGCCTAAATTATTTTTGTGTGTAGGGATTGAGCATCAAGAAGCAAAATATATGGCTCCTTGATAGTGGATGCTCAAGACATATGACCGGGAACCCATCATTATTTACACATCTCTATAAAACAAAAGGTGATAGAGTTACTTTTGCCGACAATACTAAAAAACGCGTTTTGGGTAAAGGTAATATTGGTAATATGAATTCTTTACTTATTTCAAATGTTTTGCTTGTTGAGGGTCTATCTTTTAACTTGCTTAGTATTAGTCAACTTTGTGATGTTGGTTATAGTGTTAAATTTGAAGCATCTAGATGCATTGTTTTCAAAAATGATGAGTTAGATACTATATTTATTGCTAAAAGATCGGATAATGTTTTTGTAGTTGATCTTGATAGTCTTATGTGTCAACGTATAAAATGCTTGTCCGTGGTTAATGATAGTTGGCTTTGGCATAGACGTTTAGGACATGCTAGCATGGATTTAATTTCAAAATTGTCTAGAAAAAATCTTGTTGTTGGTTTGCCTATTTATAAGTTTGATAAAGATAAACTTTGTGATGCATGTCAACTTGGTAAACAACATCGTTCATCTTTTAAATCCATAAATAAGGTCATCACCATTAGGCCACTTCAATTATTGCATATGGATCTTTTTAGTCCCGTTGATGTCACTAGTCTAGGAGGATCTAGATATGTCTTTGTCATTGTTGATGATTACACTAGATATACATGGGTGATGTTCCTTGCTTTAAAAAATCAAGCCTTCAATGAATTTGCAAAACTTTGTAGAAAGGTGCAAAATGAGAAAGGCTACTCTATTACATGCATTCGTAGTGATAATGGTAGTGAATATGTGAATTCTCCTTTTGTGCATTTTTGTGATGAATTTGGCATTGAGCATAATTTTTCGGCTCCTAGAACTCCCCAACAAAATGGGGTAGTGGAAAGGAAAAACCGGACTCTACAAGAAATGGCAAGGACAATGCTAAAAGAACATAGCTTGCCTACATACTTTTGGGGTGAAGCCGTTCATACGGCTTGTTATGTATTAAATAGAGTTCTTATTAGACCCCTTATTAAGAAAACCCCTTATGAGCTTTGGAATGGTAGACCACCAACTATTGCTTATTTTCGTGTTTTTGGGTGCAAATGTTTTATCTTAAACACTAGGGATTATTTGGGCAAATTTGATGAAAAATCGGATGAAGGTATTTTTCTTGGTTATTCCACTAAAGGAAAAGCCTATCGTATTTTCAATAAACGCACTCGTACCATTGAAGAATCTATGCATGTTGACTTTGATGAGACTAACCCTTTTTGTATCAAGAAAGTAGTAGATGTTGATTTACATGAAGATACTCCACAAGATCAACCCTTAGAATCTCCTACTCAAGAATTAAAATCTCATGATGAATCTCTTAAGGAAAATGGTCAACTCTCAAATGAAGCTAGTACGGATTTACCAAAGTGTTGGAAAAACATCAAAGATCACCCAAGTGAATTAATTCTAGGTGATCCAAATGAAGGTGTTACCACTCGTTCTCGTATAATTACTCTATGTGCTCATCAAGCATTCTTATCTCAAATTGAGCCCAAGAATATTAAAGAAGCCTTGCTAGATGATCATTGGATAAACGCTATGCATGAGGAGTTAAATCAGTTTGAGCGTAGTAAAGTTTGGACGTTAGTTGAGAAACCAATTGGCCCTACTATTATTGGCACAAAGTGGGTGTTTCGCAACAAGCTAAATGACACCGGTATTATCACTAGAAATAAAGCAAGGTTAGTTGCTCAAGGATACAATCAAGAAGAAGGTATTGATTTCGATGAAACTTTTGCTCCGGTAGCTAGACTTGAATCTATTCGTATGTTACTTGCTTTTGCTTGTTATATGAATTTTAAACTTTACCAAATGGATGTCAAAAGTGCTTTTTAAAATGGTTTTATAGATGAGGAAGTTTTTGTTAAACAACCACCGGGTTTTGAAGATCCAAAATTTCCAAAACATGTTTTTAAACTTTCAAAAGCTTTATATGGTTTAAAACAAGCACCTCGTGCTTGGTATGAACGTTTAAGCAAATTTTTGTTAGAAGATGGTTTTAAGCGAGGAAATAATGAATCCACCTTATTTATAAAAAGGTCTTCAAAAGATATCCTTCTTGTTCAAATTTATGTGGATGATATAATATTTGGTGCTACTAATGAAAATCTTTGTGAGAATTTTTCTAAAAGCATGCATAAGGAATTTGAGATGAGCATGATGGGAGAATTGAATTACTTTCTTGGACTTCAAATCAAGAAAATGAAGGATGTCATCTTTGTAAATCAAGCCAAATACACAAAAGAATTGATCAAAAAATTTGGACTTGAAGATGCAAAGGAAATTGGAACTCCAATGAGCACATCCACAAAATTAGACAAAGATGAAGATGGTAAGGATGTTGATGAGAAAACATATCGAGGTATGATTGGTAGCTTACTTTATTTAACCGCTTCTAGGCCCGATATTATGTTCTCCGTGTGTCTTTGTGCTAGATTTCAATCCTCTCCTAAAGAATCTCATCTTAGTGCCGTTAAGCGTATTTTTAGATATTTGAAAGGAACCCTAAGTCTAGGACTTTGGTACCCAAGATTTACCTCTTTTGAACTAATAGGATATTCGGATGCCGATTATGCCGGTTGTAGACTTGATAGGAAGAGTACTAGTGGTAGTTGCCAATTCTTAGGTCAATCCCTTGTTTCTTGGTCTAGTAGAAAACAAAATAGTGTTGCTTTATCCACGGCCGAAGCCGAATATGTTGCGGCCGGAAATTGTGTGACTCAAATTCTTTGGATGAAACAAACCTTACTAGATTTTGGCCTAGAGTATGATTGTGTTCCCATTCGTTGTGATAACACTAGTGCTATCAATCTTACCAAAAATCCTATTCAACACTCTAGAACAAAACACATAGAAATCCGTCATCACTTTATCCGTGATCACACTCAAAAAGGGGATATTGTACTTGAATTTGTCACTTCGGAAAATCAACTAGCCGATATTTTTACCAAACCTCTACCCCAAGATCTTTTTGAGAAAATTCGTTGTGAGATTGGCATGCAAATTCTCTAACCTTCTTATCTTGCCTTTATTGTTAGTGCTTTTTGTGTATATTATCTTGTTGCTAATATTTTCTTGGTGTTATAGGGTCCTTGAATCTTCTAATTGTTATCCATTTACTCCTTTAGCCTTTGTTTTTACTCAAAAGTATTTTGACCCCTTAAAATTTTCAAAAATCGTATCATTGATTCTTTTTGTTGTTGACAAAGGGGGAGAAATTTTAGTTAAACTTTTTCAAATGCATTTTGTGAGGGGGAGTTTTTCTAAAAACTCTAGTGATTAGCTTGAGGAGAAGTTTTTGATTAAAACTTTATCTAAGGCATCTTCAAAAGTTTATGATTTGTCAAACATCAAAAACGGGGAGATTGTTAGCCTTACCTTGTTTTTATTCCCGTTTTAATATTCGACAAATCATTCTTTAACTAAAATTCATTTGGTATCACTTTTAAAGGTTTTCCAAAACCCCTCATTAGATTAGTTATCTTTAATCCTTGATCTTGAGCTTCATTAGAACAGTGTCGCGGTACACCGGACAACACCTGCGGTACACCACAGTACCACGGACCAAAGGCGCGGTGCATAAGCTAGTCCGAACAGAAAGCAAGATAATATGCGGTACACCGGACTGAGGCGCGGTACACCGGACCAAGGCTGCGGACCAGGAACACGGTGCATGGGGTAGCCCGTCAGTATGCTATGAAATCAACACGTTGAGTAGTGCGGTACACCAGACCATATCCGCGGTACACCGCAAGAAAGGGTTTCTGCATTATTAGAAGAGGACAAAGCTTATATCCATTGGAGTTTAAATCTATCCGTTAGATAGAAGCCTTGTGACCGTTGGAAGCTTATTTCAGCTATAAATTGAAGCTCATTCAAGACACAAATCAGCCCTTCTATCTACCAATCTTAAGAGCAATTAATATTATCATTCAAGAAGGTTTCAAAGGAGCATTCAAGTCATATTCATTCCTCAAGCTACATAGTTTATATCCACTCATTTAGGAGTCTAGTTACAAGCTATTATAACACCCCTAAACACTTTTCCTTTCCTCTTAGTTCTTGTAATAGATTATGAGAGTAGTGTGAGTATAGGTTCTATACTTGGTTCCTTGTGTTGGTGATAACACAAGTGTATTTCCTTCAAGGTTTTTGAAGTGGTTGTAATGGGTTTGTAATCTCACCCGGGTTAAAGAGTTACGAAGATTAGTTGAGAATCTTGCAAATCCTAAGGAGGCTTCCTTAGGTAGTGGATGTAGGGAAACCGAACCACTATACATCGTTGTGTATCTTTCTATCCCTACACTCTTTACTTTTCCGCACTCTATATGCTTGATAAAATGCTTACATGAATAGTTTGATAATATTGTCTTTTAGGATTATCTAGTTCTTGACTATTTAGTTTGCTAAAACAATAGGATTCAAATTAGCTTTTAATTTTATTTACTTGAAATAAAATTAGCCGATTAATTTCAATTGTCCTATTCAACCCCCCTTCTAGGACGCATATAGAATATCACTTATGCAAATTATCAAGTGCAAATATGAAAGATAGAAAAGATAATACGCAAGAGAAAGAAAGAAAAATAGATTTTTATTTTGTTTTTATAAAGAGAAAACTAAACTAATAAATTAAAAGACAGAAGATAAATAACAGAAGAGAAAAGAAGATAGTATGAAAGTTAGCTTGAGTAAATAGCATGTAATCCCCACTAGTTTTGCCGTTCTAAACATGTAAGGGTGAATTATGTAGTATTTCAATAATCGCTTCCAATTACGCTAGGTAGTTTTAAATAAGATTTACCTGTGTCAATAAGGCTTCCTAAGCAAACTGTTCCTGTAATTGGTAAATAGTAACATGTACTAAACCATAGTGATTATCTAGTTAGGTTGATTTAGCAGATCTAACCGAATACTAGACGTTATGTGCTAAACATGTAATTAAACACCGTTGTCAATGGTGACCTAACTACTAGATGGTAATTCTATATGGCCTAGGTTCCATTAGAATACAGAATATAAATCCAAACACATAAACAGAGAATAAAAACAATAATTCAATTTAAAACATAGAATTCCCAAATTAGATAGATGTCAATAAAAACTAGGGTTCATACATATATGCTAAACACTCAAACTAATAGAATTAATTCATACTAAGAAGAGAAAAGAAAAGGATTACAGAATTAAAGGATGAAGAAGACATATGGTGTTATGCTCCTTCCAGACTTCTTCTCTTGTGTTGCAGCTTCCTCTTGGCCTTAAGGTCTGGCCAAGGATGATTTAAGAGTATTAAGAGGCTGTATTTATAGTGCATAGGTTGACCTAATTCGTTTCTTGAAGGAGAGGTTAAGTAATGGACTCCAAGCCCAACTCAAATTCGTATGGAAATAAAGATAATTACTGCTGAACTGTTTTGAGCATATCTTCTTCGTTATTGGTCGGTTTTTGCTCCACAATATACCAAAAGAATCCTCACAGAATTATCTAAGTCCTTATGAAAGGAATCTTCCAAAATAGGCTTGGTTTTGGAGTTATCACCACTTCTTTAGGCGTAGCTGCAGAAATTTTAAGGCAACTTTTCCTTTTCCTAATTGAACTTTTTTTCCTTCTATCTCCAATTTCCATGTTTATCTTCTTTCCTTTAGCTCTTTGAACCAACTTGGACTCTAAGTAATTACCATATATCTCTAAAGCTTCACACTAAATAAATAATTAAACCCAATATGCTCTAAAAATAATAAATAATCAATTCAAGACCCAGAATAGGAAAGTGTACTAAATCATGAGAAATTCGACCTATAAACAAATAAATACGCCTAACATGATATCTCTAAAATAGATTTAATTATCACAAATGAGGATACATCAAGACCCCCAACTCAAAGTTGTATCGCCCTGATACAATAAAAGTAAAGAACAGAAGGGTAGTCAAATAACAAGAAGAAGAAGAAGTCGGAGGAGAATAAGAACAGAACATAATGAATGATCCTAGAGCAAAATATCTAAAAAGTCTCATGTAGTAATGCTCAAGAAATAATGCACAAGTATGCTTAATATACACATAATCAACAATCCATAATTTCAAGTCCAAATTAATTTCGCAATGCCAGAAGGAGAGGATGATAACTTAGTTCAGGTTAATGGCTATAGGTTGTTCATAGGTCCCAATATAGCATCCAATGGTCCACTAACCTATTACCTAATAGCTCAATTGTTTCTCCACCAAGTAGTTATAAATCCTAAGGTCTTGGGTTATAACTTGGCTTAGGGACGGTATGATACATTTGGATAATGAAAAGTGAGCTTTTGGCTCTCTCCTCACTAGCCATCAACGAATCTCCCTAGAGCTTGAGTTTTCACTCGAAGATGTTCTCACTCAACCCAATTTATTGATACATTTTGATGTGCATCCACAATCGATCCCAATTAAAACCCTTTTGTGATGATTTACAAATTCCACTTTGCCGGTCCGAATATATATTCTTTTCATATCAATTTTTCTTTTGTATAGCTATGACTCTCTTTTTGATGTTCGAGATATCATGCTATTTTACTTTTTTTTCATATATATATATATATATATATATTCTTTTTTATTCCCTTGTTGGCAAATTTAGCTCGTAGCTTCTTTTTCATTCACTATTACCCCAGCAAAGGGTTACAATAATAACAATTTCATCATCAATAAAATCACAATATAACTTCCAAAACCTAATGCTCCCTAATAATGAACCCCACCACCCCAAACTCAAGCTCTAAAAACGACTTGTTTCAGGTTGTGCGATTTGAGTGCGGGTCATATAGATAAGTCCTACAAACTAAGGGTGTGGATTATAATGTGGTTAAATAAAAGGCTTTAGAAAGGCTCAGAGGGGCTAAGACGGATAAATAATAACAAAATCAAATAAAAGGGTGAGAAAGTATAAAAGGCTTCAAGTGTATTTAACATGAAAGAACTGCCTTATTCATTTTTCTAACTACCGGATTTCGTTACTTTTTTCACTAATAGTTCATAGATAAGCGGGTTTTCAATTAATTTCAAACCTCACGTTCTACACACCAAATAACTCTCCCTAAGTTTCAACGTGACTTCATAACATTGCTTATTAACTTTTCTATCCTTTATTTCCTGTTTTCATACATGTATCTAAACAAATTTGTATCATCTTTCAAAAACATACTACTTACTATCATTAACTTAATTAAATCATGCTCACATAGGTACATTCAACATATTCTATGCCTAATTCAACCCAAATTTTTTTAAATTTTATGTAAAAACAAAAAGGAAGATGAGGACAACGAATCCCCACCCCCAACTCAAAAGTGAGCCGTGTCCCCACGACTCGGAAAAGACTCAAGAAAAATAAAATTTAAAATTAGCAGAAATATTGCACATGAAGAAATGGTAGGGAAGAAAGAGAACATACTCTTCGAGGCTATTACCTCGCCTTATCGACATCCAAGAAGGATTTGCTGGATTTTCTTTAATTGCTCGAGGAGTGTTATGATGTACTCCTTTTCTTCTTTTGAAAGTTACGTAATTACTCTCAAAACTTTAATGATCCAAGCATTGCCAATATTGTTATTCATCTTAACTCACGTGTTTCCTCTTCACCCAACTTCTTATTCGTTTTCCGATCAAGACACGTGATCATAGTAGGATATTGCATTAAATAACGACATGGGAGAGATCGAAAATTCGTATCACCTCCTCATTGATCAACTGTGCCACATCTTCTTCTTCTTCTCACAAAATACAATTCAACAAAAAGAACGTTTTTAGAACGTCTTACCATGAACGTAGACCAACCCAATCTTTCCAAATCTCCACAAATCTTCATGTATTCTCCTTCAACTTCTTCTTCAAATACTTTCTTATAAGAAAAAGGTAGTTCATTTAATTGTTTCCTTGGAGAAGCTATCATGGCCATTGAAGCTTTCTCTTTTTCTTCGGGTGTAGGGTCATTGATTTGTAGAGGTTGTGTTGTCTTCTTCACTAAAGTTGGAATCTTTTTGCTCATTGAATCAACACAGCATGCTAACCTCTCTTCTCTTGACTTGTTTTAACCTTTGAATTGGAACTACGACTTTTCTCACTTGATTTCTTCTCCATTAAATCCAATACATTGCTTTTCTTCATCTCCCTTGCATTAGATAATTAATCATCTCAATTGACCCCCAACTCAAAGCTTTAACCACTCTTGAAATTTGAACTTTTGAATTATTGGTTGTACAAGCTTAATTTAGGTTAGGAAAGGTGATAATGATGATTCTCTATGTGGGTAAGATGGATTCTTCATGGATTGGTATGGATTTAAGAAATTATAGGATGAATTTATGATTAAGCTTTTGATTCTTGGATTCAAGGTGTTTTGGTATGATATGGGTGGTTGAATCTTCTTTGTAATGATGTGGAGAATAGATTTGATGTGTTTTCATGGTGATTGGGTAGTGTTTTAGTGTTTAGGGAAGGTTTTATGAAGCTCCAATGGAGTTGGGAGAGGTTTGGGGAAGAAGGAGAAGCTTAAGGATTAAAAAATTCGTAATAGAGCAACCTCCTCTCCCTTATAACCTAAAAAACGCAAATTTTCTCTCTCTCCAGCGTTGTCGGGCGGTATACTGGCCGTGGGGCCCGGTATACCGGAGTTCTGGCTTTCGAAATTCTTCCTCTCGGCATAAAACCCGTGGTGCGAACCCGTGGCACGTGTTTTCTTCGTAGCCGCACCGGTATACCGGTGAAATGAGCGGCATACCGGTGGGAGGGTCAGATTTTCTCCGAATTTTTTTCTTTTTCTCCCTAACTCGATTTTCTTAGTACCTGAACATCAAAAACACTAATACCTTCCTAAATAATGCAATATCAACTAAAAATAACTAAACTAATCATAAATTAAAAACATAAAAACATAAAAGAAACTACGGGTTGTCTCCCGTATAGCACTTTTGTTTAACGTCTTTTAAAGTTAGACGCGTTACCTCGATTACGAATGAAGAAATTTCCACCCCTTGCCTCTAACTCCTACGAACTTCTCAGCTCGATTCTTCATAATCATGGATGGTGCCATCCAAGATTTCGTGGGAAGGGGTGTTTCTGGTGGTAACTCGATAGTATTACACTCCTCTGGTGATCCACTCATATCCTCAGTTTCGAATCTTCGTTTGTTAGAAAGAATGTCCTTCATGAATTTTAGATATTTCGGCATTCTCTTGAGAGCTTCTACAAACGGTATTTTAATCTCTAACTTGCTCACCATGTCAACGAACTTCTTGAATTCCAGGTCATTGTCCTTTTTTCTGACACGTGAAGGGTATGGTGGTGGAGGACATGTGTTGGTTACCACTTGTCTCTCTTTATTTTCTGGTGTCTTCTCTAGGACACTTGTTTGTTCAATTACCTCTTCGACTTTATCTTCTGTTGTTTCTTCTCCCCCCTTTTCTGGAATAGGGACTGGTTCTGGTTCTGGTCTTGGTGGAGGTAATTGTTTTCCACTTCTTAATTCAACTGCATGACAACCATTGTTTGCTGGAGCACTAATATCACTTCGGAGTTGCCCTTTTGCAAAGATTTGAAGTTTATTCACCATTTGTGACATTGTATGCTCAATATTCTTAAGCGCATTGGATGAGTTTTTGAATCTTTGCTGGCTAATCTCCATATCTTCAATTAGGTTCATTATCTTAGCCATGCTTGAATTCAAACTCGAAGGTTGTTCTTGTATGGTTTGCTGCATTGAATAAGAAAGTGGTTCTTGATAAACTTCATTATAAATTGGCGCTTCTTGATAGATAGGTTGTGGAGGATAATAAGATTGTGGTCGCGGTTTATAATATGTCTGTTGATTTCCGACCCAATTGTAATTCTGTGGGGGCTGATAATCAGCGTAATTTCCTTGAGATTGATAATAACTATAATAATAATGGTTTCTTTGATAAGGTATGAAGGAAATTGAAGCTGGATTATTCATGCAATATTCCCACGAGTGATCTCTTGCTCCACAACTAGGACATGAAGGTGATGTATGTACTAGATTTCTCTAAGCTATTTCTCGCGCTTGTTCTCGTAATTCCTCAAGTTGTTGGTTTAACTCTTTGAGCTTTAGAGATTCTAAAGTCTCTTTTTGTTTTTCTGATTTAAACGACCAACTTCTCTTGGGTTCACGAAAATTCTCCATAATAGTATTAGCTTCTTCAGGATCTAATAATACGGAACCTTTATCTCCTAATAAATCTGCTCTCGCCTAAGAAAATCTGTAAAACAAAAACTAAAAAGAAAAGCGTAAAATAGAACTAACTAAAATATAAGCACTAGATAATTGCACAAGGACTCGATGTAGTCCCCGGCAGCGGCGCCAAAAACTTGGTGTGGCCTAAGGTGTGATAAAATAATGATATAATTTAGATGCAAATAAACACCCTATGCTAACACAGTTCTGCAAGTATTACAAGACGTATGCAAGTTTTAATGATAAGAAGATTCGTTCCTCAGAGACTACGAAAGTTAGAGAGAACTTATGCAAATTATCAAGTGCAAATATGAAAGATAGAAAAGATAATACGCAAGAGAAAGAAAGAAAAATAGATTTTTATTTTCTTTTTATAAAGAGAAAACTAAACTATTAAATTAAAAGACAGAAAATAAATAACAGAAGAGAAAAGAAGATAGTATGAAAGTTAGCTTGAGTAAATAGCATGTAATCCCCACTAGTTTTGCCGTTCTAAACATGTAAGGGTGAATTATGTAATATTTCAATAATTAGTTCCAATTATGCTAGGTAGTTTTAAATAAGATTTACTTGTGTCAATAAGGCTTCCTAAGCAAACTGTTCCTGTAATTGGTAAATAGTAACATGTACTAAACCATAGTGATTATCTAGTTAGGTTGATTTGGCAGATCTAAACCGAATACTAGACGTTATGTGCTAAACATGTAATTAAACACCGTTGTCAATGGTGACCTAACTACTAGATGGTAATTCTATATGGCCTAGGTTCCATAAGAACACAGAATATAAATCCAAACACATAAACAGAGAATAAAAACAATACTTCAATTTAAAACATAGATTTCCCTAATTAGATAGATGTCAATCAAAACTAGGGTTCATACATATATGATAAACACTCAAACTAATAGAATTAATTCATACTAAGAAGAGAAAAGAAAAGGATTACAGAATTAAAGGATGAAGAAGACATATGGTGTTCTGCTCCTTCCAGACTTCTTCTCTTGTGTTGCAGCTTCCTCTTGGCCTTAAGGTCTGGCCAAGGATGATTTAAGAGTGTTAAGAGGCTGTATATATAGTGCATAGGTTGACCTAATTCGTTTCTTGAAGGAGAGGTTAAGTAATGGACTCCAAGCCCAACTCAAATTCGTATGGAAATAAAGATAATTACTGCTGAACTGTTTTGAGCATATCTTCTTCGTTATTGGTCGGTTTTTGCTCCACAATATACCAAAAGAATCCTCACAGAATTATCTAAGTCCTTATGAAAGGAATCTTCCAAAATCGGCTTGGTTTTGGAGTTATCACCACTTCTTTAGGCGTAGCTGCAGAAATTCAGATTTAAGGCAGCTTTTCCTTTTCCTAATTGAACTCTGTTTCCTTCTATCTCCAATTTCCATGTTTATCTTCTTTTCTAAAACTCTTTGAACCAACTTGGACTCTAAGTAATTACCATATATCTCTAAAGCTTCACACTAAATAAATAATTAAACCCAATATGCTATAAAAATAATATATAATCAATTCAAGACCCAAAATAGGAAAGTGTATAAAATCATGAGAAATTCGACCTATAAACAAATAAATACGCCTAACATGATATCTAAAATAGATTTAATTATCACAAATGAGGAGACATCACCCCCCGTCAAGGTGATCCATTCGCCATCAAATGGAATAGCCTAAGTATTAAGTCCTATTGTTGAGTCGCGAGTTCAATAATAGTATATAAATGAAAATTAAGGAAAAATACTAATTACCCAATTTGATTTCAATTATTATAATCCCAATTTCAAACACATGAAATGAAATAGAATTGGGATTAACCCATTATGCGTTCTCAAGCACTTTATAAGTTTAGCTCATACTAATACGAAAAACTAAGAAATTAAAATAAAAGGAATTCATAGCGGTTTCACAGAATAAATTAGAAGAACCTAATTACGGAGTTGAATTGACTGAGAATTGGAGATGTTGATAATCTCCAGCTCTTGGCTTCTTCTCTTCCTTGCTCTAGCTTTGTCTCTGGTGTTCTGACTTCTCTCTTTTCTTAAGCGTACGAATTGTGTATGAATTGTATATGAATTGTCTGTTAAAAATAAGAGTCTAAAGCCTATTTATAATGTAAAATTCGGACTAGGGGTTTTCTAAAGGATTAAATGAAAATTAGAAAAGCCCAAGTCCATTAATTAAGCCCAAATACCGTAACTGCTACATCACCTTCACTAAATCAGCTCTAACCAACTCGTTTCAACTCGGAATAACTCCATTCCAGTTGCTAAATTTTTGTAACTCAATGGGGAACAAATTATCTTCACAAGTCAGAGGATAAATCCACTCTTAGATGGCTCGAAATCAGCAATCATTATCAATTTTCCAGATTTGCAGCTTGAAATTGTCAATTCTTTCGAGATATTTCTTCTTGCTTTGACTTCATTACACGTTCTTTGACTTTATTCTTGAATTCCTCTCCTAGCTAGTATTCAAAACCTGCAAACTTTTCACTAAAAAGAACAATATTACGCGCAAAAGTTTAATAAATGAAAAATACTAGAATTTAAAGGGAAAAATCGATTAATTGCATATTATCACCAAAAGTCTATCTAAATAGTCGAATAAACACCAAAAATGATGTCTCACAAGGGAATAAAATTAGAACATTTAGGGAGACATCATAATGCTGATAAGCTAGCTTTTTGAAGTCATCCATCTCCTGATTTAAACACATATGGAACACTCATAAGTCATAAGGGTTAATCAAGAAGCCTTTAAATTATTTTATTAGACATCCAAACACAATAATAAGCACTTCTATCAAGTGAATCACTTTTATTACAATACCCAAACAACAAACCATTTTTTGATAAAAACATTGAAGTGATTTTGCAAAGAACACATTTAAATAAAGGTTATTTTGTAGAAGTAATCAATGATAACCATTTGAAGGTCAACACACTTCCCCTTCTGGTTTATATGAAGCTCAGAAAAGTAACCCTGTGGGTTCTCAAAACCAGGCCTGGAGATATAAGATCCATCACCACCTGGAGCCTTCATTTATCCCTGAACCTCCACTTCTATTTCTAGAAGAGCCATTGCCACCATTTGTAGCACCATTGGCACAACCACCTTTACCACCATTGACACCATTAGATTCTGGGCGACGGCGGATCTTTTCCTTTTTGATATGCAGACTGTTTGCATGTGTTTCGCTTGTTAGATAATCCGACGCGTGTGTTCCCATCCAATAAAATTAGTGAGGCGCGTTGTGAAGGTGCGAAGGTAAATTAGCGGTAGTTCGGTCAGTATGGTGGTTTAGACCCTTTGAGCCAAAAATGGTGGTGGGTGGTCTTGTTAGGTAACTAACCCTAAATAATATTATAATTTTTTAATTAGTTATAATTGATTCATTATTAATTTAAATATGCTGATGAAAAATTATTTATCGTAAAATAAATTATATTTAGGGTTAATGCTCAACAAATCCCTGCAGCTTTGTCCATTATCCCGTAAAAGGCACTGTCTTTGTCAAAGATCAGTGAGTTATGGGAAGCTTCTAAAAACTCAAAATATGAGTTCTGGGAAGCTTTGAGTTATGGGAAGTTTCCTATAATTCGAACGACTCTTTTTATGAACAAAAAAAGGAAAAACAAAATGTATGGTGTCTTTGATTGGAAAAAAGTGATGGTTATAGTGAAAAGGAATTAATTCTAACTTGAGGGGTTTCTTGAGCATTAATCCTTATATTTATTTTATTATATTCTTTTTAAATTTCTATATTTATATTTTGAATAATATATATATATATATAACTAAAATATATCATGAAATTTTATAATATTATATTAGATTAATGTATTTTTTTAGCAAATTATGATATTATGAATAATCTTACTTAAATTTAAAAATAGAATAGTATATCATGTGAAAAAATAATTTTAAAATCTTTCAAATGATATATAACTGAAAAAAATACAAATATCAAATAATAACGAGAAATTTTATACATCAAAACCTCTTTTGACTAAGATTTCTTTTTACGCTTGTTTCTCTTTTGTAATAACAATTAATGTATTAGTTAAACAACCTTTTCACAAATTTTATGTTTTTCCTTACTTTGTTTTCATTATTTCAGATCATGTAAAATTTAATTTGAAATTTTATCCAGAATCTTTAAATTTTCAAGACGGTAATATACATATTAACAACCGTTCTGTTTTGAATTTCCTTAAGTTAATTTTCTCCTCCCATAAAAGTGGATTTAATAATAGAAGCCCCGTCACTTGATTTCGAATATAAATTAGTCAAGCTTTCCTGTGAAAACTCTAGTTCATCTCTAGTTCATCTTTAGTTCATCAGACATTTTATTAACTTTATGAATGCTTGAATTCGTAGAATATTTTTCCAAATAATATCCATACATAAAATCCTTTTCCAAACACTGATCAATTACACCGTCAAAATCAAATTCACGATTTACAATATGATTCGTATCCACATTTTTACTATCGACTTACGTTCCGTGTACTGAATCACAGAAGGCACATTCTGTAAAATATTTTTTAACCGTAACATCTTTACCCCAAGGTAATACTTGATGTACTTCCACAAGTTTCGTTAAAAGCTCTTTATACCTCTTTTTAAAAGTTTCAACCACCACATGTAATTCATTCGCTAAATCCTTGATTTTCATATTAACTTGATGTATTGTTTCATCAGTCTGCGGTTCCACGTCTAGCACCTGTGTTATTCGTTTTTTATGTTTGAATCCCGAAGTTGTCCTTTCACATCGGGAAAGTTGAGGTCTAACAATTCTCGCAATTTTATGTTGTCTTCATAACATGTAGCTCTTTACTTCCACCTTCTACTCCCATAATAAGCCGCACATCATGGGGTGTGAGCTCGGCACACCTCCGTCTAATAACGAATCCACTATCATCAGAAGAATGTCTTCTCAATATATCATGAATATACTTCCCACCTTTCCTGAAGCCTTATTTATCTCCTTTCGTGTCATAAACACCACGTATTAGCATGTAGAATGGCAATAGTTTACACGCTAACACGTGATCATCTGTTCCCCTCGAACAAGAAAGAACGGAAACAATGGCCACCATCAAAGATCGGTATGTAATTTTTGCTATACCTGGACAAAAACATAAAAATTAAATCCCATTCCCAAACATATATAGTAATTGCCATATATCAGTCCTTGCTAATATATTCTGCCCAAAATATTATATAAGGAATCATCTAACGTTTAACATGAAGTTCTATATTTCCTAATTTGAAACTGATTTTAATACCTCATCACTATAGATTATACACAAACAAACCAACAACTTACTTTCACACACTAATTAATTTATTATTGATGAACTAAAATCGATTATTCGATCATTCGATCAGACACCAAATAAACTTTTAAAATGAAGCTCTATATTTCCTAATTGAAACCGATTAGAATACCTCAACACTACATATTATACACAAACAAACAAACAACTTACTGTCCCTCACCAATTAATTTTGCTTCCTACCCCTTTATATTGCAGCTACTAAAGTCGCTATACTCAAGAAGAATACAATCGGTATAGGAGGCTCAGGTAGTGTCAAAGCACAAAATCACATAGACAGACCAACAAAAACACACATTCAGTTCAATTGTTAACAAAATTACGAAATATAGGTCACCACAACACCTTAATTATCCTATACCAGAACCAAAAAATACCATAACAACTCAAAAATAGCAGAAAGATAATTAAAATTGTAGACATTTAAATCAAAATCAGTAGACCCATACCCAACTATGGATTTCATGAACTGAGTATAATTTAACACCTAATACCCACGCTCGACACACCACACGACATTCAATCAAACAAAAATGGATATTTATAATCACCCACGTACAGTTAGTCACGTTTTCCTTATTATTGCAGGTACAATAAAGAGATATCTAACCTTTAGCTTTGTTCTTCGTCTTCGTTTTCAATGGAGGACGCACCATCTTCTTTACTCACACCAAACAATACTATTTAGACGTCACACTAAACTATCCGAGAAAAGACGAGTTTTTTTTGGTGCGACTGCGTGATTCTGGGCGACGGTGGATCTTTTCCTTTTTGATTTGCAGACCGTTTGCATGTGTTTTGCTTGTAAAGCCTAGATAATCCGACGTGTGTGTTCCCATCCAATAAAATTAGTGAGGCGTGTTGTGAAGGTGCGAAGGTAAATTAGGGGCGGTTCGGTCAATATGGTGGTTTGGACCCTTTGAGCAAAAAATGGTGGTGTGTGGTCTTGTTAGCAAAAAATGGAATTCTACACAAAAAACCACCCAAACAATGCTGGAGAAGCATTTATACTCACTGAAGACCCAAACTCAGTCTACGCTCAATTTGAAGGTCCAAAGCTCATAGCAAAAATCATTAGCAACGAAGGAATCAGTTTCAACTACCTACGAAAAAACATCAACTCATCATGGGGAATCAATGGAAAATGTCACACGGAAAAGAAAGGTTTCAACACATGCCTCATTACCTTTGAAAAAGAAGAAGACCTCGAAATCGTCTGGAAAAATCGTCCATGGAACGTAGTGGGTAAACACGTTCTGCTTCAGAAATGGGACTCTACGAAAGGCTTATCTGATTCCCAACTCTCAACCACCTCGTTTATTGTACAAATCCATGGAATACCCCCTACACTGCTCAACAAAGACAATGCAACAAAAATAGCAAATCAACTAGGAAAGGTAGAATATGTTATTTTACCTCCAGTAAGCACTTTCAAGGAATTTGGAGCTGTAAGGGCGAGAATAGACTGGGATATCTTCAAGCCACTCTCAAACAATTACTCGATTTTCCTTGAAGATGGTCATACCATTAGAGGACAACTCAAATATGAAAAGCTGTGCGATTTCTGTTGCAATTGTGGACTTCTGGACCATGAGGAAGCAAACTGCACCAACAAAAACAAGCTCAGATACAAATTATCCAAAGGAATCAACGGCTTCGAGCCAAAATTTAACGAAGGAAAAGAAAA
This sequence comes from Nemophila menziesii, assembly GCA_029959085.1. Classification (NCBI taxonomy): domain Eukaryota; kingdom Viridiplantae; phylum Streptophyta; class Magnoliopsida; order Boraginales; family Hydrophyllaceae; genus Nemophila; species Nemophila menziesii. The sequence goes on from JARWIR010000060.1 coordinate 1,549,927, forward strand.
ATCAAAGCCTTTCTACAAATCGACAAAAAACCCTAACTCGGAAAACGAACTCGCTACTCAACTCACCAAACTTTCAAATCTTGAAGCGCAAGAAGCGAGGCCACCTATTTTCGAGGCTCAGAAGCTACCCACACAACCATCAATGTCTGCTGTAAAATTAACACAAAAAAGGAACGAAGAGTCTGACGCCATCAACTCAACGCTGTCTAATACCCGTAATAGATTGAAAATGAAAAAAGCTTTATCTGACCAAACGGCTGTTTTTAATGGGCCAATAAAAAACTGGGCCGATATTATTATTGAGGCTAAGCAAAGTGTTTACATCACCCCTCATAAAAAAGGCCCAACAATACCCTTACCTACTAGCCCAAATACAATATCCTTCGGCTCATTAGAAAAACCCACAGAAATTAAACCTCATCATTTTTCCCCAATCAACACCCAATCCAAACAAAAACCCTCCACCGAAGAACACCATCTGCTTCCACCCTTAACTGAAAACCCTCCACCATCTCCAAACTCCAGAATCAACGACTACAAACCACAATATAACAAAAAATACTCAAAAGAAGCCAGTACCTCACAAGCTTCAGAAAGACATGATAAACTATGGTCAAAGCGATGGGAATCCCAACTTATTCAACAAAATCCTATCATTGAGAACAACAATTCTATGGCTATGGAGGACCCTCAATCAACTGAGCCGATGATTCAAGACACAGAGGAGAGCGAAATTGAAAATGAAGATACTGAGCAACAGGTTTGCGGGTTTGTCCTTGAACAAACCCAAAACCCTCAATGATACACTTCAGTTGGAATTGTCAAGGGATTGGTACCCCCTTGACAATTCTGACACTCAAGGATGCGGTTAAATCCCATCATCCAGAGGTAATTTTCCTTTGCGAAACTTTAAATTGCTTAAATAAAATTGAAAACCTCAGCATTGCCCTTAATATGAAAATTGTCTGTAACATTGAACCTGAAGGTAAATCAGGTGGCCTCACACTTATGATTAAAGATGACCTCCCCATCAAAATCTTAGATTTTAACAAGAATTACATACATTGCATCATCACTGACCCATTAGGAAATGAATTTTATGCCACTTACGCTTATATATCTCCTTATGAAAAAGAGAAAGAAAAAAACATATCTGATATTAACAACTTAATGAAGAATAACAAAAATGACCCATGGTTTATTATAGGTGACCTAAACATGGCCAGATATAATTACGAAAAAATGGGTGGTAATGAAACAACTATCACGAAAGATTTAAATGATTTTATTGATAAAAATAACTTTATTGAAATCACTTCCAAGGGATGTTACTTCACCTGGAGTAACAGGAGAAGTGGTGATAAATTAATTAAGAAAAAGCTGGATAGAGGACTAGCAAACTCAGCCTGGGATAATCTCTACCCAGATGCTTGGGTTGCTATCCTTCCAGCCATTGGCTCAGACCACAGCCTCCTTATCCTAACCACTGATAAAACAATCAAGAAAAACAACAACAGATTTATTTATAAAAAAAGCTGGAACTCTGATAAGGAAGTTGAAAACATTATCATTACTCACTGGAATTCCCACTTACATAATATTTATAGAGGTATCATTAGATTTGGTGCTAAGCTTAACACCATTTCCACTGTTATTACTCAATGGAGTAAAAGAAAAAGGCAAAATAATAGAAATATTATTAAAGACCTCCTGAAAAAGCTTGAAAATCTTAACACTATTAATCACACTGATTGGCATGAACATAACTATTTAGCTGAACAATTAGAAATACACTGGAATAAAGAAGAACTTTATTGGAGAGAGAAATCTCGTATCCAATGGGTTAAATTAGGTGATAAAAATACTTCCTTTTTTCATAACACCACTAAACAAAGAAGAAAATATAATAAAATCTTGAGATTAATGAAAATGGATGGTACATGGATGGATGATCAGGCTACCATTGAAAACACCATTACTGAGCACTATGCTAATCAATATAAAACTACTGGCCCTAGAAACTATGCTAATATTATTAAACATATTAGACCCACTGTAACTGAAGCTATAAATAAATGTCTTGAAATGCCCTTCTCTCTCAAAGAAGTTAAAGAAGCAGTTTGGACTCTTGGTGCTAATAAATCACCAGGCCCAGATGGCTTTACTGATAGCTTCTACAAAAAACATTGGAATCTTATAAAATCTGACCTAATGAAAAGCATCTCAGATTTTCTTTGGAACAAAGGAAATTTGACCTCTATAAACAAAACTTATATAACTCTTATACCAAAAATTATCTCACCAGCTACTATAGGTCAGTACAGACCAATTAGCTGCCCAAATTTCATATATAAAATAATTGCAACACTCTTAGTTAAAAGACTAAAGCCCCACATGGACACTATCATATCATATGAGCAATCTGCCTTCATTGTCAATAGAAACATTTCTGATAATCTCTTGATAGCACATGAAGCAGTACACTTCTTAAAAAATAAAAGAAATTCAAATGTATATGCAGCAGCTATTAAAGCTGACATGTCAAAGGCTTTTGAGAACATAGAATGGGATTTCCTATTTGATGTTATGAAAGCCTTAGGTTTCTCAGATTTATGGATCAATTGGATAAAACAATGTGTCATTACAGTCTCTTATGCTATACTTATAAATGGTAAACCACATAATATCTCAAATCCTACAAAAGGCCTAAGACAAGGGGACCCCTTATCCCCCTTCCTCTTTTGTATTGTTTCTCAGGCCCTAACATCTATCTTAAATAATAAAGTTGAGGAAAAATTGCTTAGGGGCATAAAACTTAGTAGAAACTGCCCAAGAATAACACACATCCTATTTGCTGATGATAGCCTCTTTTTCTTGCGAGGAGAAATAGAGGAATTTGAGCAATTTCAAGATGCTCTTAATAAGTATTGTTATGCCTCTGGCCAATCTATAAATCTTAACAAAAGTGGTGTGGTATTTAGTAAAAATACTCCACCACAAGTTGCTTCTGAGCTTACAAAAATTCTAAACATTAATCACTTAAGTAATCTTGGTACCTACCTTGGGCTTCCCTCTGATTGGGGAAGATCAAAAACTAAAGCACTTGAATGGTTAATTGAAAAAGTCATGAAAAAATTAGATAGTTGGAACATTAAACTTCTTTCTGAGGCAGGAAAGGAAACACTAATAAAGGCTGTTATTCAAGCCATTCCAGTTTATCTTATGAATATTTTTCATATTCCAGATTCAATTTGCAATAAAATTTCTTCCTTAATTGCCTCATTTTGGTGGGGCAATAAAGGAAAAAATAGAATCCATTGGAAATCCTGGAAATATATGGAACTTCCAAAAACAGTGGGAGGCATGAATTTTAAAAATTTCTCAAAAATGAATATTTCCCTCTTAACCTCTTCAGCTTGGAAATTCAATTTAAATAAGAACACCCTTGCTTATAAAATTATTAAAGGTATATATTTTAACTCCACTACCTTTCATGAGGCAAAACTCGGATATAACCCTTCATGGGGTTGGAAAAGCTTATTACTTGGCAGAGATAATTACTTAAAAGACACTAAATGGATAGTGGGAAATGGAAACAACATAAAAATATGGGAGGATGATTGGATTTATCAATCTGACCATATCCAAAACAACACTAACACCAATATTAAAAAAGTTTCTGAGCTCATCACTATTGAAGGAAAATGGAACACTGAAATATTAGATGCTATTGTCCCTCAGCACACCTCAAAACTAATACAAAACATGAACATTAGCTCCACTGGAGCTGATGATACCATCATTTGGAATCCTGACCCTAAAGGCATACTTTCTTCAAAAGGAGTGTATAAACACTTATCAAAAAATCTGTTGGATGATATTGAACATGAAAGAAATATTGATCCCTCTGTTTCATTTAAATTACATAAAGATTTCTGGGATACCATTTGGGGACTTAACATTTCCCCTAAACTGAAAAACTTTACTTGGCGCATAATCTCAAATGCTATACCAACCGAAGTGAATAAATTCAACAGAAAATGTGCCTTAAATAACTTGTGTAAAATTTGTGGAAAACCTGAAACAAATGAGCATTTATTCTTTCTTTGCCCCCCAGCTCGAGCCACTTGGTTTGCAACTCCTTGGGGTTATAAAACCTCTATTGATCATAACATTATTTTAGATCAATGGATACAAAATCTTATTGATAATAGAGAAAAATCCCAAGTTGAGATGGCAATCTATACCCTTTGGTTCATATGGAAAGCAAGAAATAAAAAAGTCTTTGAAAATGTTGATATCTGCCCCTTATCAATAATACAAAAATCATATCTTGCCTATGATGAATATAATATAAATGAAAAACGAGATTCTGAGGCAACAACAACTGATTTACCACAAGAAAAACATGAAAGCCAACGAAAAAAACCCTTTAATTACTCCTATACCAGGAAAGTCAATAACTCTAAACCTATTAACTTCATTTCAGTTGATGCATCTTATGATAAACACACTAATAACTCAGCTATTGCTTTCATATTCAGTGATTCACAGGGCCAATTTTTGAAAGGAAAAACTCTGAACTTCATTGCAAAATCTCCTGAAGAAGCTGAGGCTGTTGGTATTAGAGAAGCTATCAATGAAGCAGCCTTACAACCTTCCACACATTTTGTGCTTAAGAATGACTGCCAATCACTAATGAAGCCGCTTATGGAGTGTAAACAGTTTGAAAATCGTCATTTACATCACCTTTATGAAGATATTCAAAGAGTTTCTAGCACCCTAAGCATGGATTTCCTCTTTGTTCCTCGGAAATTCAATCAAGCCGCCGACTGGATTGCGAAGAAGGCTAACTCCAACAACCTTCCTCACGATTGGGTGTCTTCACCCCCCTTTTTACTTGTTAAATTGTTTGTTAGTGACTTCTCTTCTATTGGTATTGGCTAGATACATTCTAAACTTATTGTAACTTATTGTCACATTTTACTTTAATTTAAATTATGTTTCAACCGTCAAAAAAAAAAAAGGTAACTTATCCTAAATAATATTATTATTTTTAATAAGTAATAATTGATTCATTATTAGTTTAAATATGCTGATGAATAATTATTATCGTAAAAATAAATTATATTTAGGGTTAATGCTCAATAAACCCCCTGCAGCTTTGTCCACTATCCCGTAAAAGATACTGTCTTTTTTAAAGAAGGGTGAGTTATGGGAAGCTTCCAAAAACTCAAAATTTGAGTTCTGGGAAGCTTCCCATAACTTAAAATTTGAGTTTTGGGAAGTTCCCTATAACTCTAACGACTCTTTTTATGAACAAAAAAAGGAAAAAATAAAATGTATGGTGTCTTTTATAAGAAAAATGATGGTTATAGTGAAAGGGAATTAATTCTAACTTGAGGGGTTTCTTAGGCATTAATCCTTATATTTATTATAGCTATTTGATTTTTTATATTAATATTTTGAATATTATATATATACTTGAAAATATTATAAATAACTAAAATATATCATAAAATTTTATAATGTTATATTAAGTTAATGTAATTTTTAGCAAGTTATGATATTAAATCCTCTTTTCCTTTTCCTTACGTAATTTTCTCCTCCCATAAAAGTAGATTTAACAATCGAAGCTTCATCACACAATTTCGAATATAAAATAGTCAAACTCTCCTGTGAAAACTCTAATTCATTATTAACTTTATCAATGCTTGAATTTGTAGAATATTTATCCAAATTAAATCCATACGTAAAATCATTTTCAAAACACTGATCAATCACACCATCTAAATCAAATCCACGATTCACAATACTATTCTTATCCACTTTTTTTTCCATAGACTTTTGTTCCATATACTTAATCACAAAATGCGCATGCTGTAAAATATTTTTAACTGTGACATCTTTACCCCAAGGTAATACAACTTGACCTACTTCCACAAGCTTTGTTAAAAGCTCTTTATACCTCTTTTTACAAGTATCAACTACAACATGTAATTCATTTGCTAAATCCTCGATTTTCATATCAACTTTATTTAATCCCGCAACAAAAAATAATACAGCTGTCACAATAGGAATTGGTCTCCTTCCCGTAGTTAAATACCACTTAACTAAACATTGCACAAGAAACACCCCTTGTTTTTTAATTTTTCCGATTATACCCTCCTCTAATTTATGAAAACTCGGACAAGTATTGATCGCTCTTTCAAGGGAATTAACAATATCAAATTCAGGTAATTTTATCTCGAGAAAATCAGTAACACGAGTAATCATACGACCTAATTCATGAATATCACAACCGATTGAATCAGATACTTCAGTAATAGGTATTGTTTTGTTAGCTTTTCTCATAACTACGTAAGCACAAGCACCTATAAATACAGGGAACCATTTTCCAGTTCCATATTCGCCCTCAGTTATTTTATCGATCATAGTTTTAACCTCGTTTGATCTACTGTCTAATCCTAATCGTAACATTACACTTTCAATCTCCTTTTTAGCCTCGTAAATTTTGGTTTGGTTGTAAGAATAATTATTGCCAGTTCCAGATTGTCCAACTTGAACATAAGTACCAGTGGGACCGTTAATGCCACCTATGTCAGCTTGAAAATTATCGTAATCTTGGACAACACCACATTCTGAGCATACCATGTTTCCAGTTTCATGATCTTTTTCCAGAACTCTCGAGGAACAACTCTTACATGGCCTAGAACACTCCATCTTTTTCTGCAATTAAAAACCTTTAAGCACAGTAAAAGACTCCTGCACATGTGAATAGATAAAAAATCTAATTAGTGACTGTACTTGAAGTAAATCTGAACAATATCGCTACTAATTTTAACAAAGTTTAGCTAAAAAATAAAAAAGCCCGTATGAAAAATATCTAATTCTTAACTGAAGAATAAACCTAACCCATATAAGAAATCAAGTCTTTTAACTCAAATTTAACTGCAAATAAGCGAAGTCATATTACAAATATTAGATTAAATGCTTATTTCACCAAAAGAATCAGAAAACACAAACAAAATTATAAATAATCAAACTAAAGGAACAAAAAGGGATTTGAATGTTAAGAGATAAGGTTAAAAGCACCTGCTTCTTAGTGATCTGAGGAAGGTGGTCGGGGAGGCGGAGGAAGAATAAAAAACGTATTGAACGAATTTTAAACTAACTCTACTTAGACCATGCCAAACGGATTATTACAAAACAAAAAAAAAGGCAAATCATGGGATCCACAAAACTCACGTGAGATTTGTGTAGGTATATAATACACACAGAGTGCCAATTAAACATAAACTTACATCTTAAAAATTGTAAAATTGATGAGATTAGGTTCAAATTATATCAAGTTTGAAATTATATCTGATTACTGAAGAAATAGATTGAAATTAAAAAAATATTACCCATGGTGAGGGCGGCAGCGGGTTTATTTGGAGAGGGTGGCTCCGGTGGTGGTTTAACGAATATTATCATAAGAAAGAATTTGATTTCAATTCAAATTTCAAAATATAAGATGGGGTTATTGTTGAAAACATCCTCCTTAAACTCTCTAATTGTTTTTTTATGCCTTCAATAATCTTATTTATAAAAAAATGCCTAATGAAATAATTATTTATAGAAAACATCCCCTTTATATTTTCTATACCTTTATTAATTCCATCACATGCGCGCGTCCGTGAAATTTTTTTAAAATCGTCATAACTAATTCAAAAAAAATCAGAAAATTAAAAAAAAAATATTTTTGAATAAATCTAATTAATATTTACGTCTATGAATTTTTTTGATTTTTTTTGATTTTTTTTAATTTTTTCGAATTTTTTTAATTTTTTTTTCGCAGACACGGAATTCCATGTTTTAAACATGGAATTCCATGTTTTAAACCGTGAAATAAACATGGAATTCCATGTTTTAAACATGAAATTCCATGTTTTAAACATGGAATTTCGTGTCTGCGAAAAAAAAAATTAAAAAAATAAAAAAAAATCAAAAAAAATCAAAAAAAATCAAAAAATTCAGAAAATTCCGAAAAAAATCATAGACGTAAATATTAATTTGATTTATCCAAATATAATTTTTTTTGATTTTTTTGATTTTTTTTGAATTAGTTATGACGATTTTAAAAAAAATTCACGGACGCGCGCGCGTGTTTATTAGTTTTTTTCTTATTTTTTAATTGTTAATTATAAGGGGCTGTTTTCAATAAATATTTTTTTCTAGGCACCTTTTTCTAAATAAGTTTTTTAATAGGCATCAATCAACAATTGGCTCATATAAGATAGAAGCGTGTATTAGATATGAGATGAATGGGTGCGTAAGATATTGAACTACTAGGAGAGAGAAAGTGCTTTATTTAACAAAGTGTAAAAATGTTTGAGGTTTTATGTTTCATTAATTTTTGTTCAAACGTCTTACGTTATATTTATTCTTTTATATAAGAAAAAAAAAAGGTTATTGCTAAAAAACAAAAGAACTGTAATAAAATAGCTAATTGTTTAAATTAGTTTTTAATGAGAGATTATTATTCAAAGAGTCTTAAAAACACCACCTCGTAACCTAACAACAAGATCAGTTGGGTTTAACCACTGGGACTAGCTCAGTGGTCAGGACCCTGTCTCTCAAGTAGGAGGTACAGGGTTCGAATCCCTTCAGCCGTGTTATTTCTTGAGCCCTTAAAGGGGGTAAGCAAGGGGTGCATGGTTCGAGTCTCCTCCCTGAATATGGGTAACCTAGTTCTGATTAAGTGGGAGTATGCATGAGGAAGCGTGTATATTTAAGCAAGGGGTGCATGGTTCGAGTCTCCTCCCTGAATATGGGTAACCTAGTTCTGATTAAGTGGGAGTATGCATGAGGAAGCGTGTATATTTCCTATGGGATTAGTCGTGGTGCGCGTAAGCTGGCCCGGACACCCATACATCGAAAAAAAAAAGATCGGTTGGATTTACTCTTCTTATTAAAGGCCACAAGCAATAATTAACACTATAGGCTAAAAATCCAATTACCTTTTTATCCTCTTTTGTTTTTACTCTCTATATATACTAATTCTTTTCAAATATTATTTTAAAAAACCCTAAAAATTCTTTTTTCTCTCTCCTCTCACGAGGCTCTCTTCTTTATCTTCACAGATTTTTCTAACCAAAACTGCAATATAGCGTGAATCTATGGTACTGAGTTCGTGAATCCATGTCTTCTCCACCATCGTTGCTGAGAATCACCACCACTGCAACCCAGTTCATGTTTTTGTACCATTCTTTCCGGTCAAGAAAGGAGAACAGCCAGAAAACATTCTTCAGATCTTCTCGATCTGCCATGAAACCACTATAGCAGCAACGTTCTCGATCTTCCACTGCAGAAAGGAGCTCGGCGTCGATGTTCAGGTGGTGATGCTCTGTTTTTCTTCGTTGTTTCGCTGCTCCATTTCTATGATCTGTTGCCGGAGCTCGTTGGATCTCGAACAAGGAGTCATGGCGCGTCCCTATAGCTCCTCCGATCTCTGCGCGTGAGCTGTTGCAGATCTAGAATATGGTTAGCAGATCTCGTCGGAGCTTCAACCTCCATGGAAGAAGGAGACGGAGGTTCGGAGCAATGGATGGAAAAAGGAACTCCGAAGGCGGTTTGGATCCGACACCATCACACACGGAGGCGTTCGTGCCCTCACGCGGCGTTCCTGCCATGGATCGAGCTCAACCTCCCGGCACCATCACAGAGGCGTTCCGGCACCATCACAACATTTTTTTTATTTTACTTATTTGATTCGCGTACTCTGTATGCTAGCAACTTTTTTTTTCAAGATCTGGAAACGAATTAGTTAGGTTGGGTTGTTGTTTGTATTTTTTTTGTTTTGAATTTAGATTATTATTCAATAAAACTTCTATTTTAATTGTTATTTTAATATATTATTGCAATTTTATACTCATCAATTCTCTATGAATGCACAATAAAATAGATTATGTAATATTTTTTTGTCTAAATGCTCAACACTTTACTGATTATACGAGAAATGCTCAGTAAATTTATTGATTATATGAAAAACGCTCGGTAAGTTACTGAGCAAACGAGTGCTCAGTAAAGTCATTCAACAAAAAAAATCGAATACTAAACAACTTTTTTCGACACTCAGAACTTTTTTTCGATACTTAGCAATTTTTTTCATGTTCAATAACCCATGCTCAGTACTTTTCCCATGCTTGATACCCCAGACTCAGAACTCTTTCCATGCACAGAACTTTATTCTACGCTCAGAACTTTATTCCACGCTCAGATTTTTTCCGGCAGTGGCCGGAGTGGCTGGCGGTGATCGGTGGTTGTGGTCGGAGTTGGAAATTATTTGATAATTAATGAAGGAGGAGAGAGAAAAAATGATAAAGGAGGATATAGATTAATGGTAATGGAGGAGAGAGATTAATGGTAGTGGAGGAGAAAGAAAGAATCTTTTTTTTTTGTCTTATATGCACTAGAAGAGTATTTATGACATTGGACATCTTATTGGCCTCTAAGAAGGAGGGAGGAATCGTCTAACTTCTATGTGACACTATAATATTCTTTAACACCCTTTAGGTAATTGACACTTTTAATAATTTGTTTTATAAAAAAAGGTCTAATAAAATAATTATTTATAAAAAATATATTTTTTAAAATATTTTTACTGTCTTTATTATTAAATATATTATTTTGTTTTTGATAGAATATTTATTTTTTAATATTAAACAAATAATGTAACACTTATACTACCATTACTATCACCACAACAACCACCACCATGTAAAAAATTTAACCACCGCTACAGCCACCATCACCACCACCTTATACTAATACCATCACATACGCGCGCGTCCGGGATTTTTTTTTTAAATCGTCATAACTAATTCTAAAAAACAAAAAAGATAAAATTTATATTTTTAGACAAAACAAATTAATATTTACGTCTTCACAAACATGAAATTCACAGTTCTAAACAATGAATTTAATGTCAGACAGGGACGGAACTAGAATTTTAACATGAAGCTCTATATTTCCTAATTTGAAACATTTATATGGCTAATTTTATAAACATTTTCAAAGTTTGCATGGATATTAGTTTTATACACATCCTATGCTTTCTTCACCTCGCAAATAGCATCCCAGAAAGGCTTATTTGTTACGAACTTCATTTTCCACTTTAGGACACGTGGATACCTGCCCGGGTACTTTGGACTTCAAATGGTCACGTGTTCGTAAAACCATGGCTTAAACAAAACAAAATATAACTTTTAAATTGCAATTCAAAAAAAATTAATTAAGTTAAACAGAAAAATTACAGTTGATAACTCACCATGAATATGAGCACACATCCCGAAATGTTATTGATATTCCCTTTTTGAATCGGCTGCATCACATAATCCACAATGTGGCTAGCCCAGTCGTAGTCTCTCATATGTTCGAGATCCTCACAATACGTAACCATACACCTAGGCGTTTTGGATCCAGTATAGAAGATGGTAGTGATGTCTCCCTATTTATTTTAATTATTAGCCCTTTGGAGACATCCTTTTAGGTGAATAAATGACTTATTTGATAGACTTTTAGGCGTATTTGACCATATTGCACTTTCTCCCCTTGGAAATTAACTATTTGCAGATTCTGAGCTTTTGTGCGTAAATTTGATTGTTTTTAGTGCAAAGTTAATAGGTTCTTGAATTTCATGAAAGACCAATCCAAGGAGGAGAAGTGAGAATTAAGTCTTATTGTATTTTAGAGTGTTAGGAAATGATTTTTTACTCGGGTTTCTATGTTTAGAATGCACTTTCCTATTTCTATTTCTTGATTTACTGATTTATTCTTTTTAAGCATATGTGGTTTAATTATTTATTTAATGTGAAGCTTTAAAAGATATATGATAATTACTTAGAGACCAAGTTGAGATAAATAAGTAAAGGAAAGAGATTTACATGGAAATAAGAAGATTTAGGAAAGATATATGCAAAGAAGGAAAAGATAAAGCTGCCTTATGAATCTGAAATTCCAGCCACGTTTCAAAGACGAATCCATAAATAAAGATTGGCTAGGAATTTGGACTAGTGGTCTGCACCAATAGAAATCTCTTTCCAAGACAAGAAGTTTCATATATTGGAACTCCTCAAACGGATAAGTATTGAATGAGATATGACCAAATCAAATCAGCAGCAGAATCTTACCTTTTCTAGAATTTAGGGCTACGAATTTGAGAGTTCTTAACTTGTCTTCCACTCCAAGTAAATTCGACCGAGGGTTCCCTAACACCTATAAATACACCCCTTAGCCTCCTCTTTTCATACACTTCAGAGAATTACACAAGAGGCTTAAGGTTTTCAAGTCAGAGCAAGAAGGCAAGGAGAAGCTAGTGCTGGAGGAATTCTGTTCTTCCATCAACAGTCATCCTACCCTTTAGGTTATTAATTTATCTTTTGTATTTGAATATGAATTCCTATTATTTAATGTTAGTCTTTAATTTTCTTATAAGCTAAATTTATTTATACTTGAGAATCGCATAAAAGGGATGAACCTTAATTAATTGATCTATGTTTTGAATTTGGGATTGTTTTGATTTAAACTGAATTGAGTTTTAAGTATTGGATATTACTTTGTTTTCATTACTAATTCTTTTAGGAACAACTAGAATTAGCTGTTAGTATTTGGGCTATTCACTTTAGTGGCGAAGTGATCATCCGACAGGGGGGGTTTGAATACAGATCTAGGTAATACCCGTGCAATGTCCGTTATTGACCGACAGGCTTAACTAGTTACATAGCCAAAGAGGTAAAATCATATCATCCGAAGAGGCATATTCGACCATACAGGTGTTTATGATACTTTAGGATAGCTTCTAGGTCCACCCGACAGGGGGCTAGGAGATATTAGAGTCCCGACTAATATTATAATTCCAATTTTATCCTTAAACATAGCATAGATTATATTGATTAAGTGGATTCCTTTGCGAGACTCAAGTATCTCTCTTATCTGAAGTTAGTCGTTTATTTGCTTTATTTTTTTTCTTTTTATTTAATTTTAGTCGTTACTTTATTTGCATCTTTAATTTATAAAAAAAAACAAACAAAAATTCTTATCTTTTATTTTTTGTTTAGCAATTATTCTTACTACTTGATTAATATTTGGGTTGAACCTAATCTGTCCCCTAGAACGAACTTGATTATCATATATTACTTGGGACAACCGTACACTTGCGGTTAAGTGGTTCCTCTTTATTTATCGCTTAATTTTATAACACCCTAGGACCCACCAGGTAGTTATCGCAAGAATACCTAAGATAATAACAAAATCCCGAATTGTTTCATTGGTTTGCGGTTCCACGTCTAGCACCTGTGTTATTCGTTTTTTTATGTCTGAATCGCTGAGTTGTCCCTTCACATCAGGAAAGTTGAGGTCGAACCACAATGAATTCTCGTAATTTTATGTTGTCTTCATAACAAGTAGCTCTTTACTTCGACCTTCTACTCCCGTAATAAGCCGCACATCATGGGGTGTGAGCTCGACACACCTCCGTCCGATAACGAATCCACCTTAATCAGAAGAATATCTTCTCAATATATTATGAAAATACTTCCCTCCTTTCTCGAAGCCTTCTTTATCTCTTTCCGTGTCATAAACACCACGTATTAGCATGCAGAATGGCAATAGTTTACACGCTAACACGTGATCATCTGTTACCCTCGAACCAGAAAGAACGGAAACAATGGCCAACATCGAAGATCGGTATGTAATTTTTCCATACTTGGACAAAAACATAACAATTAAATCCCATTCGCAAACATATATAGTAATTGCCATGTATCCGTCCTTGCTTATATATATTCTTCCCAAAATATTATATAAGAAATTATCTAACTTTTAACATGAAGCTCTATATTTTCTAATTTGAAACCGATTTTAATACCTCATCAGTACAGATTATACACAAACAAACTAACAACTTGCTTTCACACACTAATTAATTTATTATTGATAAACTAAAATTGATTATTCGATCAGACACCAAATAAACTTTTAACATGAAGCTCTATATTTCCTAATTTGAAACTGATTATAATACCTCAACACTACAGATTATACACAAACAAACCAACAACTTACTGTCCCTCACCAACCAATTTTGCTTCCTACCCCTTTATATTGCAGCTACTAAAGTCGCTACACTCAAGAAGAATACAATCGTTATAGGAGGCTCGGGTAGTGTCAAAGCACAAAATCACATTGACAGACTAACAAAAACACACATTCAGTTCAATTGTTAACAAATTTACGAAATATAGGTCACCACAATACCTTAATTATCCTATACCAGAACCAAAAAATACCATAACAACTCTAAAATAGCAGAAAGATAATTAAAATTGCAGACATTTAAATCAAAATCAGTAGACCCATACCCAACTATGGATTTCATGAATTGAGTATAAATTAACACCTAAAACCCACGCTCGACACACCATACGACATTCAATCAAACAAAAATGGATATTGATAATCACCCACATACGGTTAGTCACATTTTCCTTATTATTGCATGTACAATAAAGAGATATCTAACCCTTAGCTTTGTTCATCGTCTTCAATGGAGGTCGCACCATCTTGTTTACTCACACCGAATAATACTATTTAGATCTCATACTAAACTATCCGAGGGAAGACGAGTTTTTTTTGGTGTGATTGCGTGATTCTGGGCGACGGCGGATCTTTTCCTTTTTGATATGCAGACCGTTTGCATGTGTTTCGCTTGTAAAGCCTAGATAATCCTACACGTGTGTTCCCATCCAATAAAATTAGTGAGGCGCGTTCTGAAGGTGCGAAGGTAAATTAGCGGTAGTTCGGTCAATATGGTGGTTTAGACCCTTTGAGCCAAAAATGGTGGTGGGTGGTCTTGTTAGGTAACTAACCCTAAATAATATTATAATTTTTTAACTAGTTATAATTGATTCATTATTAATTTAAATATGCTGATGAAAAATTATTTATCGTATAGGTTCTATACTTGGTTCCTTGTGTTGGTGATAACACAAGTGTTTTTCCTTCAAGGTTTTGAAGTGGTTGTAAAGGGTTTGTAATCTCACCCGGATTGAAGAGTTACGAAGATTATTTGAGAATCTTGCGAATCCTAAGGAGGCTTCCTTAGGTAGTGGATGTAGGGAAACCGAACCACTATACATCGTTGTGTATCTCTCTATCCCTACACTCTTTATTTTTCCGCACTCTATATGCTTGATAAAATGCTTATATGAATAGTTTGATAATATTGTCTTTTAGGATTATCTAGTTCTTGACTATTTAGTTCGCTAAAACAATAGGATTCAAATTATCCTTTAATTTTATTTACTTGGAATAAAATTAGCCGATTAATTTCCATAGTCCTATTCAACCCCCCTTCTAGTACGCATATAGAATATCAATAAGGAATTAATTCTAACTTGAGGGGTTTCTTGAGCATTAATCCTTATATTTATTATATCTATTTAATTTTTTATATTTATATTTTGAATAATATATATATATTCAAAATGGCAATAGTTTACACGCTAACACGTGATCATCTGTTACCCTCGAACAAGAAAGAACGGAAAAATTGGCCACCATCAAAGATCGGTATGTATTTTTTGCCATACCTGGACAAAAACATAAAAATTAAATCCCATTCCCAAACATATATAGTTATTGCCATATATCAGTCCTTGCAAATATATTCTGCCCAAAATATTATATAAGGAATCATCTAACGTTTAACATGAAGCTCTATATTTCCTAATTTGAAACTGATTTTAATACCTTATCACTATAGATTATACACAAACAAACCAACAACTTACTTTCACACACTAATTAATTTATTATTGATCAACTAAAATCGATTATTCGATCATTCGATCAGACACCAAATAAACTTTTAAAATGAAGCTCTATATTTCCTAATTGAAACCGATTAGAATACCTCAACACTACATATTATACACAAACAAACAAACAACTTACTGTCCCTCACCAACTAATTTTGCTTCCTACCCCTTTATATTGCAACTACTAAAGTCGCTATACTCAAGAAGAATACAATCGGTATAGGAGGCTCAGGTAGTGTCAAAGCACAAAATCATTTAGACAGACCAACAAAAACACACATTCAGTTCAATTGTTAACAAAATTAAGAAATATAGGTCACCACAACACCTTAATTATCCTATACCAGAACCAAAAAATACCATAACAACTCTAAAATAGCAGAAAGATAATTAAAATTGTAAACATTTAAATCAAAATCAGTAGACCTATACCCAACTATGGATTTCCATGAACCGAGTATAATTTAACACCTAATACCCACGCTCGACACACCACACGACATTCAATCAAACAAAAATGGATATTTATAATCACCCACGTACAGTTAGTCACGTTTTCCTTATTATTGCAGGTACAATAAAGAGATATCTAACCTTTAGCTTTGTTCTTCGTCTTCGTCTTCAATGGAGGTCGCAGCATCTTCTTTACTCACACCAAAAAATACTATTTAGACGTCACACTAAACTATCCGAGGAAAGACGAGTTTTTTTGGTGCGACTGCGTGATTCTGGGCGACGGTGGATCTTTTCCTTTTTGATTTGCAGACCGTTTGCATGTGTTTTGCTTGTAAAGCCTAGATAATCCGACGTGTGTGTTCTCATCCAATAAAATTAGTGAGGCGCGTTGTGAAGGTGCGAAGGTAAATTAGGGGTAGTTCGGTCAATATGGTGGTTTGGACCCTTTGAGCAAAAAATGGTGGTGTGTGGTCTTGTTAGGTAACTTATGCTAAATAATATTATAATTTTTAATAAGTAATAATTGATTCATTATTAGTTTAAATATGCTTATGAAAAATTATTTATCGTAAAAATAAATTATATTTAGGGTTAATGCTCAATAAACCCCCTGCAGCTTTGTCCACTATCCCGTAAAAGGTACTGTCTTTTTTAAAGAAGGGTGAGTTATGGGAAGCTTCCAAAAACTCAAAATTTGAGTTCTGGGAAGCTTCCCATAACTCAAAATTTGAGTTTTGGGAAGTTCCCTATAACTCTAACGACTCTTTTTATGAATAAAAAAAGGAAAAAACAAAATATATGGTGTCTTTTATAAGAAAAATGATGGTTATAGTGAAAGGGAATTAATTCTAACTTGAAGGGTTTCTTAGGCATTAATCCTTATATTTATTATATCTATTTATTTTTTTATATTTATATTTTGAATATTATATATATATACTTGAAAATATTATAAATAACTAAAATATATCATAAAATTTTATAATGTTATATTAAGTTAATGTAATTTTTAGCAAGTTATGATATTATGAATAATCTAACTTAAATTTTAAAAAAGAATAGTATATATATCATATGAAAAAATAATTTTAAAATCTTTCTAATGATATATAAGTGAAATAATAATGAAATTTTTTATACATCAAATCCTTTTTTAACGCGTTCAAAAAAGAACCAAGAAAATAAAAACAATCTTTTAAATAAGATTTTTTATGCTTGTTTATCTTTTGTAATATCAATTAATGCATTAGTTAAACAACACCCCTTTCACAAATTTTATGTTTTTTCTTACTTTATTTTCCTTACTTCAGATCATGTAAAATCTAATTTGAATTTTCATCCAAAATCTTTAAATTTACATGAAGTTATATATATTAAGAACGCTTATGTCTTGAATTTCCTTTAAGTTAATTTTCGCCTCCCATAAAAGTGGATTTATTAATAGAAATCCCAACTTCGAATATAAATAATGCTTGAATTTTGTAGAATATTTCTCCACATAATACCCATACATAAAATCATTTTCGAAACCCTGATCAATTACACCATCAAAATCAAATTCACGATTCACAATATTATTTGTATCCACATTTTACCATCGATTTTTGTTCCATGTACTGAATTACAAAAGGCACATTCTGTAAAATAATTTTAACTATAACATCTTTACCCCAAGGTAATACTAGATGTAATTCAACCATTTGGGTTAGTTCAATGGCTAGGACCTTGTCTCTTATCTAGGAGGTGTAAGGTTCGAATCTCCTTGTTTTATCATTTTTCCGATTATACCCTCCCCTAATCCATGAAATCTCGGACCACCATGTATAAAAAAACACTTTATGAATTTTATTTTTAGTAATAGTGGTGTTAATAAATGGCTTTTCAATTAAAAAAAAGTACAAATAAACTATACTGTTATCTTTTAGAGATCGCTCGTATTTAAATTATTAAGAAGTATGTGGTATTTTCCACAATTTGCTAAATTCACCTCCAAATTTTAGGTTCATCGACTTAAAATCTCTTTTCTTCTTTGTACCACTGGTAGATGCTTTCATCAGAGCACATATTTCTCGAATACTTATGCAGAAGTTAGACTGGAGTGGGAGCACCAAGCTCTGAGTCTTATGAATTTCTAATTCGCCTTCTGAAATTGGTTAATCTAACTTCAACATTCTGCTCATATCTCATCTATAGTGGATATATGGACAACCAAGTCACTGGTGCTTCAAGCCACTTTTACCCCTTACACACCTTTAACATAACCTCTATACAAAGTGCTTTATTTGAAATGTCTATTTCATTGGCACATAAAAATGTATTGGCAATAATCCAAGAGATAAATGAACCCTCTTGAGAGAAGTTCCGAAGAAAATTTAAAAGTTAATTTTAATTTCCTAGTAGAACTTTTATTCTCATGTAAATATCGGACTGGACTGGCCGTGTCATCCTCCTCTAGGACACCAAATCCAATCCATCTCGAACTTAATTGTGGTGTAATGCTGATAAGCTAGCTTTTTGAAGTCATTCATCTCCTGATTTAATCACATATGGAACACTCATAAGTCGTAAGGGTTACTCAAGAAGCCTTTAAATTATTTTATTAGACATCCAAACACCATAATAAGCACTTCTATCAAGTGAATCACTTTTATTACAACACCCAAACAACAAACCATTTTTTAATAAAAACATTCAAGTGCTTTTGCAAAGAACACATATAAGTAAAGGTTATTATGTAGAAGCAATCAATCATAACCTTAAGAATCAGCAACCACTCCATTCATTTGGATGTTTGGATGGCAGATTTCTTAAATCAATGGAGAAACAACCAAATAAATTGCAATATACCTCTGAGGAAGTTTGTACTTTGATTTGGCAGATTTGGAAAGATAAAAATTCTTTCATTTTAACAATACTAAACTAAATCCTATCATGACCCTTGAAAAAGCGAATTCTACTTGGAAGGATTACCTACCTTTGAATAATCCTTCTCCAAATGAAACTGATATGGATACAAGTACTTCACTTTTGAATATTAACACCATTAGCGAGGAAGATATTACAACTAAAATCCCTAATGATGTAATTAAGAAACTGAAGAGAAAAAAATACTCCACCCCAGGGAGTATTTTTACTCTGGATAGTAAACAACATGATAATAATAGCAAATAACTTATTAAAGATAGTAAGTGGGTTCCTCCTCCTTTAAATTCTATAAAAATAAATAGCGATGCTTCCTTTACTAAAAATAGAACTATTATTGCTTGTGTTGCCAGGGGTTATCTAGGAAGACTTATTAGATGTGAAGCTTGGAGAATTAAGGCTGACAATCCTCTTGAAGCTGAAGGTTTAGGAGTTCTTAAGGCTTGTCTATGGGCGAGAGAACTCAAAAATTTCCATTGCATCGTGGAGAATGATAGCCTTTAACTAATGGAGCCCTTAGTTAGCAATTTTGTTTTTAATTCTCCTTGTATTATTAATATAGTTAAGAGTATTTATTTTGTTTCGGAAGTTTGTAATCCAACTTTTTCATTTGTTAGAAGAAGTGGAAATAGGATAGCGGATTGGGTTTGCAAAAATTTGCCAATAGGTGAGTCTTACGACTTTTGCGCAAACTCACTCCCTACTAAATTAGTTGAACAGTTAGGCCTTGATTCATACCCGTAGGGATAGACTAACTTTAGTTGTAACTGTTTTGGTTTTCTTAATATAAGCGATTAGAACAAAAAAAAAAAATCAATCATAACCATTTGAAGGTCAACACAAATCACTTCCCCCTCTGGTTTCTATGAAGCTCAGAAAAGTAAACCTGTGGGTTCTTCTCAAAACCAGGCCTGGAGATATAAGATCCATCACCACCTGGAGCCTTCATTATCCCTGAACCTCCACTTCTAATTCCAGAAGAGACATTTCCACCACCACCTTTAGCACCATTGCCACCACCACCTTTAGCACCATTGCCACCACCACCTTTAGCACCATTGCCGCCACCACTACCTCCACTTCCTTTGCTAGCTCCACCACCACCGCCACCATGGCCTCCCATGTTGCAAGTTGATAATTAATTATAACTATAAGTATAGAGATGTAAAAGATTTTGTTTTCTTATCAAAAATACAATTGCACAACTTGTATGTGTTTTGGCTACGGGATAATAATATAGTGGAAATATCAGAGTGTTATCATTTGGGACTTTACTTAAGTGAAACTGCTCACTTTAGCTCAATTTTTAAGTGGGACATGGACCTCTTTATAGGTCAGGACAAAGACAAATGTTGTTCGTCTTACTTTGGTAATGAATTTCATATATTCACTTGTGTAAAACAAATGGAAGGTGAATGAGAAATTGAGTGTTAAATGTGAGGTATATGAAGAGTTTTGGAAAAGTAAGGAAATAATAGTCACTTAGCTTAGCACTTAAGGATTGGGCCTTTGGGGGCACCAGCTTTTGGGCCTGGGCTTGGGCTTGGCTGGACTATATTTTGTAAAATTAAAACGTTATGTCTTTAACGTTCTAATTCTTAAAAATCTTCTATCTTCTTCCTCAAACGTCATCTCCTATGTCTGAAACGTTGCAGGTCAGTTTTAAACAGGTGCTTCTACACCTATAAATACTTGGCCAAAAATCATGTTCATCATTCAATATTTTTTTTTAAAAACAAATATCATAAAAGAGAGAGATTAAACGCCATTTTAAAGTTCGAAGTTCTGCAGATTTTCAAGTGTCTGATATTTGCAGTGTTGATCGTTGTATCCTGGAGGTTGAAGCCATTACAAAACGAAAGACACCAGTGCGTGGCTAATAAACCTTAAAGACATAGGATCCAATCCTAGCCTCGATCAGTAACAGGTTTTCTGTTAATTTTCATTTCTGTCATTTCTGCATTTTTGTTTTTTCCTCCATTTTTGCTTTCTGAATCAAAATAAATCACTAGAGATAACAATTTAAGGTTTATTACTTCACAAGTTGTTTTGATTCAGTAATTGTTTTTTTTCAACTGTTGAATCTGAATTCTAAGTTCTACAACAAGATCTAAAAACTTGGGACTTTAATCTGCCTAACAAGAGCTAAACTCTTGGGAAAGATAAGAATCTAGATATTCAGTTGTAAGACGATTTTATTTTATACTTCTACAGTATCAAATTTCATCTTCTGTTTTGTTTTGTTGATCAGTAACAGTAACAGTAACAGTAACAGAATGTCTAACGAATCAGAAAATGCAAATGCTACTACAACAATGCAAAAGCAAAATGAAATTGGTGGTAGTTCAAGGCATAACATGCATATGACAGCACCTATGGGTCCTGCGGAAAAACCAGAGAAGTTTGGTGGTGCAAACTTCAAAACATGGCAACAAAAAATGTTGTTCTATTTGACTACTTTGAGTCTTGCAAGGTTTCTCAAAGAAGATGCTCCAGGATTGGGAGATGATCCCGATGCTCAAACTGTTCATGCCGTAGAAGCATGGAACCATTCAGACTTTTTGTGCAAAAACTACATTCTCAATTGTCTAGACAATTCTTTGTATAATGTGTATTGCACTATGAATTCGGCTAAACAACTCTAGGATTCCCTAGAGAAAAAATACAAAACTGAAGACGCCGGTACTAAAAAGTTTGTGGTTGGTAAGTTTTTGGAGTTTAAAATGGTAGACTCGAAATCTTTGATGTCGCAGGTGCAACAGTTTCAGTTAATACTACATGAGTTAGATGCTGAAGGAATGAGATTGGTGGAATCCTTCCAAGTTGCTGCATTGGTTGAAAAATTACCACCAATGTACAAAGACTTCAAGAACTATCTGAAGCACAAGCGCAAGCAGATCAGTCTTGAAGATTTAATCGTTCGGTTGAGGATTGAAGAAGACAACCGACTAGCCGAGAAAGGAAGTAACTTTCGTTCGTTTGAAGCCAAGGTTAATGTTGTGGAACAACCAAGGTCTAACCACAACAACAAACGGAAAAGGCAAGGACAATCTAATGACAACAAGAAGAAGGCTAAGTTTGACGGAAATTGTCACAACTGTGGCAAACATGGTCATCGCGCAAAAGATTGTCGAAACAAGAAGGCACAAGGTAACCAGAAGAAAGGTAACAACAGTCAAGCAAATATGACAGAGCTTTCTGATGGTGTTGAAGAGATGAATCTCGCTGCAATGATTTCTGAGGTGAATCTCGTTGGAAACCCTAAACAGTGGTTGGTTGACACCGGAGCAACAAGGCATGTGTGTTCGGAGAAAAACATGTTCAAGACCTACAAGACATCTCCAAATGAAGAAATTCTTTATATGGGAAATTCGTCAACCTCAAAAGTTCAAGGAGTGGGGCAAGTTGTGCTGAAGATGACCTCTGGAAAGGAGTTAACCTTGAACAATGTGCTACATGTACCTGATATTCGTAAGAATCTGGTTTCTGGTTCCTTACTTAACAAGGCCGGATTTAAGCTTGTATTTGTAGCTGATAAATTTGTACTTTCGAAAAATGAGATGTATGTAGGCAAGGGTTACCTATGTGACGGTCTGTTTAAGCTAAATGTAATGACCGTGGTACCTCCTAAAAATGTAACAAATGATGTGATGAATAAGAATAATTCTTCAGTTTACTTGTTGGATTCTCCTAATTTATGGCATGATAGATTAGGACATGTTAATTTTGGTTCATTAACTAAACTTGTAAACGATGGTTTGTTACCAAATGTTAACTTTAAATCTCAAGAAAAATGTGAGATATGCGTAGAGTCCAAGTTGACAAGAAACTCGTTTAAAAATGTTGAAAGGTCATCAGAACCTTTAGAGTTAATTCACAGTGACATATGTGACTTAAAGTTCGTGCAAACTAGAAGTGGTAAGAAATACTTCATTACCTTTATAGACGATTGCACAAGATATTGCTATATCTACTTGCTTCATAGTAAGGATGAGGCCTTAGAAGCATTTAAGCAATATAAAACTGAGGTTGAGAATCAACTAAGTAAAAAGATCAAAAATCTCAGAACAGATAGGGGAGGAGAATATGTCTCTCCTTTTGAAGAATATTGTGCCGAACATGGAATAATCCATCAAACAACAGCCCCTTATTCGCCTCAACAAAACGGTGTTGCGGAACGCAAGAACCGTACATTAAAAGAAATGATGAATGCTCTTTTGATAAACTCGGGAGCACTGCAAAACTTGTGGGGAGAAGCTTTGCTTAGTGCAAATCATATCTTAAATAAAGTACCCCACAAGAAACTAGATAAGACCCCCTACGAACTTTGGAAAGGAAAACCGCCTTCATTCAAATACTTAAAAGTGTGGGGATGCTTAGCAAAGGTTGCTGTTCCAGCACCAAAAATGGTCAAGATAGGACCAAAAACGATAGACTGTGTATTCATTGGATATGCTCACAATAGTGCAGCCTATCGGTTTCTTGTGCATCGATCAAACAATGTTGACATCAGTGTTAACACGGTAATTGAATCAAGAAATGCATATTTCTTTGAAACAATTTTCCCTTGCAAAATTACACAAGAACGAAGTTCTTTAAAAATGACTCATGTTGAAATAGAAGATGGTCATCAAGAGAAGGACCAAGAAGCATTACAAGATAACGATGAACCGAGAAGAAGTAAGAGAATGAGAACCTCTACTTCTTTTGGTCCTGACTTCCTTACCTTTTTATTGGAAGATGAACCTCGAACTTTCAAAGAAGCTATGTCTACTCCAGAAGCTCCATATTGGAAAGAAGCGATTAAAAGTGAGATAGATTCTATAATGCAGAACCATACGTGGGAGTTAGTAGATCTTCCCCCTGGGAGTAAACCACTGGGAAGTAAATGGATTTTCAAAAGAAAATTGAAAACTGATGGATCTATCGAGAAGTATAAGGCAAGACTGGTAGTCAAAGGTTATAGTCAAAAAGAAGGACTTGACTATTTTGATACCTTCTCACCAGTAACCAGAATTTCATCCATAAGAATGCTTATTGCAATAGCATCAATCTATAAGCTTGAAATTCATCAAATGGATGTTAAAACAGCTTTTCTCAACGGGGAACTTAAAGAGGAAATCTATATGGAACAACCGGAAGGTTATAAAGTTCCGGGAAAAGAAAGAAAGGTGTGCAGGCTGATCAAATCCTTATATGGATTAAAGCAAGCACCCAAACAATGGCATGAAAAATTTGATAAAGTCATGATTAGTAATGGCTTCAAAATAAATGAGTGTGACAAATGTGTATATGTAAAAGGCATTGATAAAGAATATGTCATTGTTTGTTTATATGTAGACGATATGTTAATTATTGGGAGTAATTATGACATAATCACTTCTACAAAGAAGATGCTCTCAAGTAAGTTTGACATGAAAGACTTAGGCATTGCTGATGTTATCTTAGGTATTAAGATAATGAGAAAATCTGAGGGGTTAGTATTAAATCAATCCCATTACATTGAAAAAATACTAAATAAGTTTAGTAAAGGCGATACTAATATCGCAAAGACTCCAGTTGACGTAAATCTACACTTGGCAAAGAATACTGGTGATACAATCAATCAGTTAGAGTATTCTCGTATAATTGGAAGTCTAATGTACTTAATGAACTGCACAAGGCCTGATATTGCACATGCAGTTAGTAAGTTAAGTAGATTTACAATAAATCCAGGAAGAGATCACTGGATTGCAATAGTAAGAGTTCTAAGGTACCTGAGATACACTCTAAACGAAGGATTGCACTACACTGGAGAACCAGCTGTATTAGAAGGATATAGCGATGCTAACTGGATATCTGATTCCTCCGACTCAAAATCCACGAGCGGATTTGTCTTTATGTTAGGAGGAGCAGCAGTCTCGTGGAAATCTTCTAAACAAACATGTATAGCTCGATCCACCATGGAATCTGAATTTATAGCTTTGGATAAAGCTGCTGAGGAAGCCGAATGGCTTCGTAATTTCCTAGAAGATTTTCCTAATTGGCCAAAACCAGTTCCAGCTATCTGCATACACTGTGATAGTCAGGCTGCCATCGGTAGAGCCTCAAATGAAATGTATAATGGTAAGTCTAGACATATACGTCGTAGACACAATACTGTAAGACAACTGCTCTCAAACGGGGTTATCACAATTGACTATGTAAGGTCAAAGGATAACATTGCAGATCCCTTGACTAAAGGATTACCAAAAGAGCAAGTGTGTAACTTATCTAGGGGAATGGGTCTAAAGCCTATTGAAATGAGTTGCCATAATGGAAACCCTACTTAGTAGATTGGAGATCCCATGATCTAAGTTCAAAGGGAAAACCGAATTATGCAAAAAGCAACTCGGTGCTAAGCATTGTGGGGATTTCTCCCGAAACCATTCCTAGAACCTAAATACAATGCTTCTTGTACAAAGATGAGGTTAAGCAAAGCTTTTAATGGTTCTTGTATCTTAAATTAAAAGATAGGGCATAACATGATACTCTTGACAAGAGACCACCTATATGAGTAAAGGAGTGAGGGCCGCTCCTAAGAAAATTTGAAAGGCTGATTTTCTGAAAAATTACTCATGAATCCAGGAGTTGTCCAGGGCCAAAAATGGACACAACCGTGAGAACCATATAATGGTCAGAAGGGTACTATGTAATTTCTATTGACTTGATTTACATCAAAGCTGAACAGTTCAAGACATCAAGTTCACTGGTTAGCAAGTAAATCCGATAGCCCTTACTAGAGAAGGTTCAAGGCCAAAAGCTACCTTTCTCGACGTAGTATTCTTCCATGTTTTTTCTCTCTCATTTTGTTTTTCATATGCATTATGACCAGTCAATTTCATTCATGGGGGGAATGTTATCATTTGGGACTTTACCCAAGTGAAACTGCTCACTTTAGCTCAATTTTTAAGTGGGACATGGACCTCTTTATAGGTCAGGACAAAGACAAATGTTGTTCGTCTTACTTTGGTAATGAATTTCATATATTCACTTGTGTAAAACAAATGGAAGGTGAATGAGAAATTGAGTGTTAAATGTGAGGTATATGAAGAGTTTTGGAAAAGTAAGGAAATAATAGTCACTTAGCTTAGCACTTAAGGATTGGGCCTTTGGGGGCACCAGCTTTTGGGCCTGGGCTTGGGCTTGGCTGGACTATATTTTGTAAAATTAAAACGTTATGTCTTTAACGTTCTAATTCTTAAAAATCTTCTATTTTCTTCCTCAAACGTCATCTCCTATGTCTGAAACGTTGCAGGTCAGTTTTAAACAGGTGCTTCTACACCTATAAATACTTGGCCAAAAATCATGTTCATCATTCAATATTTTTTTTTAAAAACAAATATCATAAAAGAGAGAGATTAAACGCCATTTTAAAGTTCGAAGTTCTGCAGATTTTCAAGTGTCTGATATTTGCAGTGTTGATCGTTGTATCCTGGAGGTTGAAGCCATTACAAAACGAAAGACACCAGTGCGTGGCTAATAAACCTTAAAGACATAGGATCCAATCCTAGCCTCGATCAGTAATAGGTTTTCTGTTAATTTTCATTTCTGTCATTTCTGCATTTTTGTTTTTTCCTCCATTTTTGCTTTCTGAATCAAAATAAATCACTAGAGATAACAGAACATTTCATTTATGACTTTTGCTTGTAAACTTAAACGCTGAATCAGCTACATTTTGTTTACATTGACTGAACACTGCTGTAAATGCTATTATAGGTGAAATTAAATTCAAGCATATAATTTTGCAGGACTTGCTGCCCTTTTGTTTTTTGGGTTAATTGCAATGCAACTCCATGTATTTACAATAACTTTATTATATTTTAAGTCCCTATATTATGCAAAATAATAGAAGTAACTCAGGACCATTAAAAAAAAGGAAAAAGAAGAAGTAACTAAATTTGAATCTCAATTATTCTTCATAATTTGTTTAGGAATAATGAATCACTCTCTAAGAAAACGAATAAAAAATTGTAATCATATAATAAACTAGACCATAGTTTTTCCATTTCAATAATGATGTACCAATTCTTTCTTAGTAGGTTGTAATATGAACGACTAATTCAACATCACATGTAATATTAATATCAGTCAATGTTATTAAGCAAAAGTAGAACAAGCTAGATTTCACCGAGTATATTCACCGAGTATATAAACAAAGACATCCCATAAATAAAATTAAAATATCAAATATGCAAAAATCAAAAGCTTGGAAAAACCAACAAAACTAGCTTCCCCAATATTTTCTGTTGGAACAAGACTTTCTCTATATAAAACTCATAGTTACATAGATACAAGAAACTTTTTAACACACCTACACAAATTCCAAAAGTATAATAAAAAAAATGTTAACTTAAGCATTATATATCGTTAAAAACATGTAGATCTAACAAAGCATTATAATGTCCCTTTTCAATTTCATCTTCTTTCACTTGATGAAGCAGAAGAGTTTCGATAATTAAATCCTCCCAATCAATTTCAACTTGTAATTTTCTTTTTCTTTTTCTCTTCTCTTCAGTCACACAAAGCTCACTATTACCAGAATTACTCATCGTTTTGCGAATCCGCAATTTTGCAGCATTTATTTTTTCTCTTCTCTTTTCATAAACTAAACATCCTTTATCAAAAGATGGAGGAGTAGCATTTAATCCAACATCTATTTCCAATATTTTCTTAAGCATTAATTTTTTACTAAGTTCTGATTTTCCCTTCCAATAATCTGTACAAGCCATGAAATTAAATCCTCTTTTCCTTTTCCTTACGTAATTTTCTCCTCCCATAAAAGTGGATTTAACAATCGAAGCTTCATCACACAATTTCGAATATAAAATAGTCAAACTCTCCTGTGAAAACTCTAATTCATTATTAACTTTACCAATGCTTGAGTTTGAAGAATATTTATCCAAATTAAATCCATACGTAAAATCATTTTCAAAACACTGATCAATTACACCATCTAAATTAAATCCACGATTCACAATACTATTCTTATTCACGTTTTTTTCCATAGACTTTTGTTCCATATACTTAACCACAAAATGCGCATGCTGTAAAATATTTTTAACTGTGACATCTTTACCCCAAGGTAATACAACTTGACCTACTTCCACAAGCTTTGTTAAAAGCTCTTTATATCTCTTTTTACAAGTATCAACTACAACATGTAATTCATTCGCTAAATCCTCGATTTTCATATCAACTTTATTTAATCCCGCAACAAAAAATAATACAGCTGTCACAATAGGAATTGGTCTCCTTCCCGTAGTTAAAAACCACTTCACTAAACATTGTACAAGAAACACCCCTTGCTTTTTAATTTTTCCGATTATACCCTCCTCTAATCTATGAAAACTCGGACAAGTATTGATCGCCCTTTCGAGAGAATTTACAATATCAAATTCAGGTAATTTTATCTCGAGAAAATCAGTAACACGAGTAATCATACGACCTAATTCATGAATATCACAAGCGATTGTATCAGATACTTCAGTAATAGGTATAGTTTTGTTAGCTTTTCTCATAACTACATAAGCACAAGCACCAATAAATACAGGGAACCATTTTCCAGTTCCATATTCGCCCTCAGTTATTTTATCGATCATAGTTTTAACCTCGTTTGATCTACTGTCTAATCCTAATCGTAACATTACACTTTCAATCTCCTTTTTAGCCTCGTAAATTTTGGTTTGATTGTAAGAATAATTATTGCCAGTTCCAGATTGTCCAACTTGAACATAAGTACCAGTGGGACCGTTAATGCCACCTATGTCAGCTTGAAAATTATCGTAATCTTGGACAACACCACATTCTGAGCATACCATGTTGCCTGTTTCATAATCTGTTTCCAGAGCTCTCGAGGAACAACTCTTACATGCCTTAGATGCCTTAGAAGACTCCATGTTTTTTTTTTGAATTTAAACCTTTATGCGTGTGACCCACAGTAAAAGACTCCTGCAAATGTGAGAGATAAAAAATCCAATTAGTGACTGTACTTGAAGTAAATCTGAACAATATAGCTAGTAATTTTAACAGTTTAGCTAAAAAATTAATTAAACCCATATGAAAAATATCTAATTTCTATCTAAAAAATAAACCTAACCCATATAAGAAATCAAGTCTTTTAACTCAATTTTAACTGCAAATAAGCGAAGTCATATTACAAATATTAGATTAAATGCTTATTTCACCAAAAGAATCAGAAAACACAAACAAAATTATAAATAATCATACTAAAGGAACAAAAAGGGATTTGAATGTTAAGGGATTTGAAGTAAATCTGAACAATATTGCTACTAATTTTAACAAAGTTTAGCTAAAAAATTAATTAAATTTGTATGAAAAATATCTAATTCATATCTAAAGAATAAAACTAACCCATATAAGAACTCAAGTCTTTTAACTCAAATTTAACTGCAAATAAGCGAAGTCATATTACAAATATTAGTTTAAATGCTTATTTCATCAAAAGAATCAGAAAACACAAAAAATTCATACTAAAGTAACAAAATGGGATTTGAATGTTAACAGACAGGTTAAAGCACCTGCTTCTTAGTGATCTGAGGAAGGTGGTGGAGAAAAGGGGGCGTTGGTCGGGGAGGCAGAGGAAGGATAAAAAAACGTATTGAACGAATTGGGGGTTCGGCTTTAATACTAACTCTACTTAGACCATGCCAAACGGATTATAAAATTGATTGTTTACCTTAATTCGGGCTGTTCGATGCACTGTTCTGGTTGATGACGTAGCAAAACAGTGATAATGATGGTGGAGATTGATCCCTGTGTGGCGGAGTTATCTGTGCAGGAGAGTAGTTGGGTGGGAGAGTGCAAGAGAATTTTATTTAACAAAGTGTAAGAGATGTTTGAGGTTTTGTTTTTCATTAATTTTTGTTCAAACGTCTTACGTTATATAACTTTTTTTTTAATAGTTTTATTCTTTTATATAAGAAAAAAAAGGTTATTGCTAAAAAAACAAAAGAACGGTAATAAAATAGCAGTAATTGTTTTGATTAGTTTTTAATGAGAGATTATTTAGAGTTTTAAAAACACCACCTCATGACCTAACAAAATCGGCTGGGTTTGCTCTTCTTATTAAAGGCCACAAGCAATAATTAACACTATAGGCTGAAAATCCAATTACCTTTTCACCCTCTTTTGTTTTCTCTCTATATATATACTAATTCTTTTCAGGTATTATTTTTAAAACCCTAAAAATTCTTTTTTCTCTCTCCTTTCACGAGACTCTCTTCTTTATCTTCACAGATTTTTCTAACCAAAGCTGCAATATAGCGTGAATCCATAGTACTGAGTTCGTGAATCCATGTCTTCTCCACCATCGTTGCTGAGAATCACCACCACTACAACTCAGTTCATGTTTTTGTACCATTCTTTCTGGTCAAGAAAGGAGAACAGCCAGAAAACAGTCTTCAGATCTTCTCGATCTGCCATGAAACCACCATAGCAGCAACGTTCTCGATCTGCCACTGCATGAAGGAGCTCGGCGTCGATGTTCAGGTGGCGATGCTTTGTTTTTCTTCGCTGTTACTGATTATGGATTGGATTCTCAGTATCGCTAGGGAGTTGCCCTTGTGGACGTTGATTCAGTTGTTTATTAATTTGACTTAGCTGATTCTGGAACAACTTCATATTTGCTTCGGCTGCATTTTGACGTTCCATAGCTTGTGTCTGAAGAGCAATTAAACTTTCTACGGTTTTCTGAAGGGTAACTACACCTTCTTGTGGATAGGCAGGTAAGGCTTTCTGATTCATTGTGGCATCGTAATGGTCTTGAGGAGCTTGTCTCTGAACATAATTTCCCTGATTCTGTCCTCCTTGATAATTATTTTGTGGTCTTGGATTGAAATTGTTACCTTGGGGATGTGGCTGATACGCATATGTAGGATTGGCTGCCCCATTAGGATTTGAATATTGAAACCCCGGATGGTTTCTGTTAGGCTGATATCCATTACCACTCGAATTAAAGTTACCTCTATTGGACACAAACATCACGGATTCTTGATTATTTTGACAATTTTCCAAACTATGATCATTAACACCGCAATACTCACATCCATATACCTCTTGTGCAACCTTTACATCACCTCTTTTATTCGAAAAATCTTCTTTCACAGCTAGAGTAAGTTGTCTCAGTTGTTGTTCTAGTGTGGTTTGAATCTTTATCTCTAGCGTAGCAAACTTTTCTTCGATATTAACATTATTGACTCCTCCTCTAACTGGTGTTCTTACTGAATTCCACCCAACTTCATTCTTGACTGTTCTTTCTAAAATGATTTTAGCATGAGCGGGTTGAACTTGAAGGAAACCTGCACCACAAAGCGTATCCAATTTCTCTCTCGAAGTCCCATCAAGGCCTCTGTAAAAGATTTTTAACTGTTGTTGTTCTGAAAAGCCATGATTGGGGACTCTACGTAAACACATCTGAAATCTTGTCCAACTCTTACCCACAATTTCATCATATTCTTGACGGAAATGCGTCAATTCTAATTCAGCATCTAATCTCATGTTACTTGGGTAATACCTGTCAAAGAAAGCAGTCTCTAATTGGTCCCAGTTGGTTATCTTTGTAGGATCTTGCATATCGTGCCATTCACTCGCTCCATCAATAACAAAAAAATTAAACGCAGCAAAATACATATGTTCTCTTGAAACTCCTTGTGTGATGTAGGAATCACATATCTGCTTAAACTTCTGTACTGCTCTAAGAGGATCTTCTCATGGTCTACCACGAAAATTCCCAAAATTTTGGAATTGAGCTAACATACCCGAATCAGGACGGAATCGTGGAACATCAATATCTGGAGCACCTACTCCTATAGCAGGAGCACGGAATGGAATTTCTGGTGGACCATTAGTAAACCACGGATCTTGATTCATCACTATCTGAACTTGAGGATTAGGAATCACTGGTGGAATTGGAGGAATAGCGCCTGGAGCCAAAGGTTGGCCATTTGCGCCTAGTTGGCCTGGTTGATTATCTTGTTGATTCTGAAGATTGATATTTTCCATTCTGCTAACTAACTCTTCTATTTCTAAAGCTTCTTGTTCTCTTCTTCTTCTGTTAGCAAGTCTGATCAACGATTCTGGATTACTAAGGATCGGAGGTGTTGGCTCTAGATCCTTGAATAGCCTTCTTCGCATACACCAAACCTAAAAACCTGAAAAAGCTAACAAACAAAAAGCGTAAAACTGATAAAATAAAATAAATGCACTATCACTAAAGGATAAACACCGTGGTCACACGCTACCGTCCCCGGCAGCGGCGCCAAAAACTTGGTGGTCCTTTATGTGTTCTAAATAAATGCAAATAATAATCGAACCACAACCGCAAGTGTACGGTTTTCCCAAGTAGTATAACTGATAATACAGATTTGTTCCAAGGACGGGATGGTTGACTACAATGTTTATCTATTAATGATTGATGCACTTATGAAAACAAAAAAAGGTAAAATGTTTGTTTGGTTTTGTATTAATTCTAAATAAATGAAAGACAAATATTAAAATGCAAATAAAAGCTAAGACGCAAGTAAAATGATGTAAAACGCAATATGAGATGTAGCACTTGAGAACGCAAGGATCCTCCCAATCTTATTTCCTAACTTATGTTGTTTAAGGGCTAAATTGGTCAATTACAATGGTCGGGATTCTAAATTCCTTATACCCCCGTCAGGGTGGACTATAAGGCGATCCTAAAGTGTCACTAGTCCCGTCAGGGTAAATATGATCCACCGTTGGATGTTTAAGTTTTATTACCTCATTGGCCCTAGAATTAGCTAAGTTCGTCAGAATCAATAGCTTCTATCCTAGATTGAATAAATGGTTCTGTATCTAAACCCTCCGTCAGGATGATCCAATCGCCACTAATTGGAATAGCCACCTGTTCTTAGTTAGCTACTCCAAAAACAGTAAATAATCTCAATTTATTGAAAAGAGTAAAAGACCCAATTTAAATTAATTTAACAGAAACCCAAATTCAACATTCGTAATTCAATAAGATTAGGATTCACCCATTAATTGTTCTCAAGCACTATGAATTGTTTAGCTCATATTAAAAAGAAAAACAAAATTAAAAATAAAGGAATTCATATTGTTTACAAAATTAAAAGATAAGAAAAACCTAATTTCCGGAATCGGAATGACTACGAACGGAGATATAGACTCTCTCCAGCTCTTGTAGCTTCTTCTCCTTCCTTCAGTTGCTTCTCTCTGGTGTTTTTAATCTTGCAGAATGTGAATTGTGTCTAAAATAGAAGTCAAAGGCTGGTTTTATAGGTGGAAAAACGGATTAGGGCTTGGACCTAAAAATAAAACACTAATTAAATGTCCAAGCCCAAATTCTAAGCCCAAAATCCCGTAACTGCTGATACACCTTCACTAAAACGGCTTTTCCCGATGCGTTATGACTCCGATTGACCTCATTCCAGTTAAAACAGTAATTGTTTTGATTAGTTTTTAATGAGAGATTATTATCCAAAGAGCTTTAAAAATACCACCTCGTGACCTAATAAGATAGGCTGGGATTGCTCTTCTTATTAAAAGCCACAAGCAATAATTAACACTATAGGTTAAAAATCCAATTACCTTTTTACCCTCTTTTGTTTTTTCTCTCTCTCTATATATACTAGGGGTGGAAATCGGAAGGAACGGATCGGAAAAAGGGTCTTTCGGAAAGATTCCTATTTTTTTCGGAATAGATTTTTTCTGTTCCAATTCCTATCCAATTTTTCAGAACTGGGAAAAATAATTCCGAATTCGGAATTTCGGAATTTGCCGGAAATTCGGAAATTTCGGCACGGAAATTTCGGAAATTTTTGTTCGGAAATTTCAGAATTTTGGGTTCGGAATTTCGAAACTTTTGTTTCGGAAATTGCTGGACTAAGGGTTGAAAATTGGTGCAATAGTTTACCACTTACATGAATATAGTTAAAAACAAAACTTATAAAAAATTTCATGTAACAATAGTTAAAAAACATAACTTATAAAGTTCATGAACAATAACAGATTTAACATAAGTAACAAAAGGTAAAAGAACAGTAATAGAAGTAACATAAGTAACAAAAGGTAAAAAAAAAAAACAATGAGTGTGAATTACTTTTCAAATTACATAAAAAACAGATATTAGGCTTCGTGGGAAGGTAATGTATAATGTGAAGAAATGGATTAGCCTTATCCTTTAGGTTTTATCAGGTGTATTGTTTTTTTTTTCCTGATATAAAAAAAATGTATCATTGTGTTTCACTTTTTCAACGTTTAGATTTTTCTTCTTCTTCTTTTGTTATGAAAATTTTCAACATTTTTGATTGTATATTTTTTTCTTATATTAATATTTGTTATTTATTTAATATAGGAAATGTAAAATCGGAAATACGATTCGAAAATAAAAATTGGAAATAAAAATCGAAAATATATTTCGGAAATAAAATCGGATCGGAAAACTCGGAAATTTCGGAAATTTATATGTAGATCCAATTCCGATCCTATTTTTTCGGAAAAATAGGAAATCGGAATTTCGGAATTTCAGAACCGTAAAAAGTTGTTCCGAAATCGGAATTTTCGGATCGGAAAAGTCGGAAATCGGAAATTTCGGATCCGATTTCCACCCCTAATATATACTAATTCTTTTCAGATATTATTTTTAAAACCCTATAAATTCTTTTCTCTCTCTCCTCTCACGAGACTCTCTTCTTTATCTTCACAGATTTTTCTAACCAAAGCTGCAATATAGCGTGAATCCATGGTACTGAGTTCGTGAATCCATGTCTTCTCCACCATCATTGCTGAGAATCACCACCACTGCAACTCAGTTCATGTTTTTGTACCATGCTTTCTGGTCAAGAAAGGAGAACAGCCAGAAAACAGACTTCGGATCTTCTCGATCTGCCATGAAACCACCATAGCAGCAACGTTCTCGATCTGCCACTGCAGGAAGGAGCTCGGCATCGATGTTCAGGTGGTGATGCTCTGTTTTTCTTCGTTGTTTCGCTGCTCCATTTCTCTGATTTGTTGCCGAAGCTCGTTGGATCTCGAACAAGGAGTCATGGCGCGTCCCTGGAGCTCCTCCGATCTCTGCGCGCGAGCTGTTGCAGATCTAGAATATGGTTAGCAGATCTCGTCGGAGCTTCAACCTCCATGGAAGAAGGAGACGGAGGTTCGGAGCAATGGCTGGAAAAAGGAACTCCGGAGGCGGTTTGGATCCGGCACCATCATACACGGAGGCGTTCGTGCTCTCACGCGGCGTTCCTGCCATGGATCGAGCTCAACCTCCCGGAACTATCACGGAGGCGTTCCGGCACCATCACCATCACAACATTTTTTTTATTTTACTTTTTTGATTCGTGTACTCTGTACGCTAGCAGCTTTTTTTTTTCAAGATCTGGAAACGAATTAGTTAGGTTGGGTTGTTGTTTGTATTTTTTTGTTTTGAATTTAGATTATTAATTAATAAAACTTCTATTTTAATTGTTATTTTAATATATTATTGCAATTTTATACTCATCAATTCTCTATGAATGCACAGTAAAATAGATTATTTAATTTTTTTTTGTCTAAATGCTCAACACTTGATTATACGAGAAATGCTCAGTAAATTTACTGATTATATGAAAAACGCTCAGTAAGTTACTGAGCAAACGAGGGCTCAGTAAAGTCATTCAACAAAAAAAAATTGAATACTAAACAACTTTTTTTGACACTCATAACTTTTTGTCGATACTTAGCAATTTTTTTCATGCTCAATAACCCATGCTCAGTACTTTTTCCATTCTCAATACCCCAGACTCAGAACTTTTTCCATGCACAGAACTTTATTCTACGCTCAGAACTTTATTCTACGCTCAGAACTTTATTCCACGCTCAGACTTTTTCCGGCGGTGGCCGTAGTGGCTGGCGGTGATCGGTGGTTGTGGTCGGAGCTGGAAATTATTTGATAATTAATAAAGGAGGAGTGAGAAAAAATGATAAAGGAGGAGAGAATTAATGGTAATGGAGGAGATAGATTAATGGTAGTGGAGGAGAGCGAAAGAATCTATTTTTTTGTCTTATATGCACTAGAAGGGTATTTATGACATTGGATATCTTATTGGCCTATAAGAAGGAAGAAGGAATCGTCTAACTTCTATGTGGCACTATAATATTCTTTAAGACTCTTTAGGTAATTGACCTTTTTAATAATTTGTTTTATAAAAAAAAGTCTAATAAAATAATTATTTATAAAAAATATATTTTTTAAAATATTTTTACTTTCTTTATTATTACATATATTATTTTGTTTTTGATAGAATATTTTGTTTAATATTAAACAAATAATGTAACACTTCTACTACCATTACTATCACCACAACAACCACCACCATGTAAAAAATTTAACCACCGCTACAGCCACCATCAACACCACCTACTACAATTCCATCACATACGCGCGCGTCCGAGAATTTTTTTTTAAAATCGTCATAACTAATTCTACAAAAACAAAAAAGATAAAATTTGTATTTTTAGACAAAACAAATTAATATTTACGTCTTCACAAACATGAAATTCACAGTTCTAAACAATGAAATTCATGTCAGCCAGGGACGGAGCTAGGATTTTAACATGAAGCTCTATATTTCCTAATTTAAAATATTTATATGGCTAATTTTATAAACATTTTCAAAGTTTGCATGGATATTAGTTTTATACACATCCTATGCTTTCTTCACCTCGCAAAAAACATCCTAGAAAGGCTTATTTGTTACGAACTTCATTTTCCACTTTAGGACACGTGGATACCTGCCCGGGTACTTTGGACTTCGAATGGTCACGTGTTCGTAAAACCATGGCTTAAACAAAACAAAATATAACTTTTAAATTGCAATTCAAAAAAAATTAATTAAGTTAAACAGAAAAATTACAGTTGATAACTCACCATGAATATGAGCACACATCCCGAAATGTTATTGATATTCCCTTTTTGAATCGGCTGCATCGCATAATCCACAATGTGGCTAGCCCAGTCGTAGTCTCTCATATGTTCGAGATCCTCACAATACGTAACCGTACACCTAGGCGTTTTGGATCCAGTATAGAAGATGGTAGTGATGTCTCCCTATTTGTTCTAATTATTAGCCCTTTGGAGACATCCTTTTAGGTGAATAAATGACTTATTTGATAGACTTTTAGGCGTATTTGATCATATTGCACTTTCTCCCCTTGGAAATGAACTATTTACAGATTCTGAGCTTTTGTGCGTAAATTTGATTGTTTTTAGTGCAAAGTTAATAGGTTCTTGAATTTCATGAAAGACCAATCCAAGGAGGAGAAGTGAGAATTAAGTCTTATTGTATTTTAGAGTGTTAGGAAATGATTTTTTACTCGGGTTTCTATGTTTAGAATGCACTTTCCTATTTCTATTTCTTGATTTACTGATTTATTCTTTTTAAGCATACGCGGCTTAATTATTTATTTAATGTGAAGCTTTAAAAGATATATGGTAATTACTTAGAGACCAAGTTGAGATAAATAAGTAAAGGAAAGAGATTTACATGGAAATAAGAAGATTTAGGAAAGATATATGCAAAGAAGGAAAAGATAAAGCTGTCTTATGAATCTGAAATTCCAGCCACGTTTCAAAGATGAGTCCATAAATAAAGATTGGCTAGGAATTTGGACTAGTGGTCTGCACCAATAGAAATCTCTTTCCAAGACAAGAAGTTTCATATATTGGAACTCCTCAAATGGATAAGTATTGAATGAGATATGACCAAATCAAATTAGCAGCAGAATCTTACCTTTTCTAGAATTTAGGGCTACGAATTTGAAAGTTCTTAACTTGTCTTCCACTCCAAGTAAATTCGACTGAGGGTTCCCTAACACCTATAAATACACCCCTTAGCCTCCTCTTTTCATACACTTCAGAGAATTACACAAGAGGCTTAAGGTTTTCAAGTCAGAGCAAGAAGGCAAGAAGAAGCTAGTGCTGGAGGAATTCTGTTCTTCCATCAACAGTCATCCTACCCTTTAGGTTATTAATTTATCTTTTGTATTTGAATATGAATTCCTTTTATTTAATGTTAGTCTTTAATTTTCTTATAAGCTAAATTTATTTATACTTGAGAATCGCATAAAAGGGATGAACCTTAATTAATTGATCTATGTTTTGAATTTGGGATTGTTTTGATTTAAACTGAATTGAGTTTTAGGTATTGGATATTACTTTGTTTTCATTACTAATTCTTTTAGGAACAACTAGAATTAGTTGTTAGTATTTGGGCTATTCACTTTAGTGGCGAAGTGATCATCCGACAGGGGGGTTTGAATACAGATCTAGGTAATACCCGTGCAATGTCCGTTATTGACCGACAGGCTTAACTAGTTACATAGCCAAAGAGGTAAAATCATATCATCCGAAGAGGCATATTCGACAATACAGGTGTTTATGATACTTTAGGATAGCTTCTAGGTCCACCCGACAGGGGGCTAGGAGATATTAGAGTCCCGACTAATATTATAATTCCAATTTTACCCTTAAACATAACATAGATTATATTGATTAAGTGGATTCCTTTGCGACACTCAAGTATCTCTCTTATCTGAAGTTAGTCGTTTATTTGCTTTATTTCTTTTCTTTTTATTTAATTTTAGTCGTTACTTTATTTGCATCTTTAATTTATAAAAAAAACCAAACAAAAATTCTTATCTTTTATTTTTTGTTTAGCAATTATTCTTACTACTTGATTAATATTTGGGTTGAACCTAATTTGTCCCTGAGAACGAACTTGATTATCATATATTACTTGGGACAACCGTACACTTGCGGTTAAGTG
Source organism: Nemophila menziesii (assembly GCA_029959085.1). NCBI lineage: Eukaryota > Viridiplantae > Streptophyta > Magnoliopsida > Boraginales > Hydrophyllaceae > Nemophila > Nemophila menziesii. The sequence goes on from JARWIR010000060.1 coordinate 1,588,997, forward strand.
GTTCCTCTTTATTTATCGCTTAATTTTATAACACCCTAGGACCCACCAGGTAGTTATCGCAAGAATACCTAAGATAATAACAAAATCCCGTATTGTTTCATTGGTTTGCGGTTCCACGTCTAGCACCTGTGTTATTCGTTTTTTTATGTTTGAATCGCTGAGTTGTCCCTTCACATCGGGAAAGTTGAGGTCGAACCACAATGAATTCTCGTAATTTTATGTTGTCTTCATAACAAGTAGCTCTTTACTTCCACCTTCTACTCCCGTAATAAGCCGCACATCATGGGGTGTGAGCTCGACACACCTCCGTCCGATAACGAATCCACCTTAATCAGAAGAATATCTTCTCAATATATTATGATTATACTTCCCTCCTTTCCCGAAGCCTTCTTTATCTCTTTCCGTGTCATAAACACCACGTATTAGCATGTAGAACGGCAATAGTTTACACGCTAACACGTGATCATCTGTTACCCTCGAACCAGAAAGAACGGAAACAATGGCCAACATCGAAGATCGGTATGTAATTTTTCCATACTTGGACAAAAACATAACAATTAAATCCCATTCGCAAACATATATAGTAATTGCCATGTATCCGTCCTTGCTTATATATTCTTCCCAAAATATTATATAAGAAATTATCTAACTTTTAACATGAAGCTCAATATTTTCTAATTTGAAACCGATTTTAATACCTCATCAGTACAGATTATACACAAACAAACTAACAACTTGCTTTCACACACTAATTAATTTATTATAGATAAACTAAAATTGATTATTCGATCAGACACCAAATAAACTTTTAACATGAAGTTCTATATTTCCTAATTTGAAACTGATTATAATACCTCAACACTACAGATTATACACAAACAAACCAACAACTTACTGTCCCTCACCAACCAATTTTGCTTCCTACCCCTTTATATTGCAGCTACTAAAGTCGCTACACTCAAGAAGAATACAATCGTTATAGGAGGCTCGAGTAGTGTCAAAGCACAAAATCACATAGACAGACCAACAAAAACACACATTCAGTTCAATTGTTAACAAATTTACGAAATATAGGTCACCACAACACCTTAATTATCCTATACCAGAACCAAAAAATACCATAACAACTCTAAAATAGCAGAAAGATAATTAAAATTGCAGACATTTAAATCAAAATCAGTAGACCCATACCCAACTATGGATTTCATGAATTGAGTATAAATTAACACCTAAAACCCACGCTCGACACACCATACGACATTTAATCAAACAAAAATGGATATTGATAAACACCCACATACGGTTAGTCACATTTTCCTTATTATTGCATATATAATAAAGAGATATCTAACCCTTAGCTTTGTTCTTCGTCTTCAATGGAGGTCGCACCATCTTCTTTACTCACACCGAACAATACTATTTAGATCTCATACTAAACTATCCGAGGGAAGACGAGTTTTTTTTGGTGTGATTGCGTGATTCTGGCCGACGGCGGATCTTTTCCTTTTTGATATGCAGACAGTTTGCATGTGTTTCGCTTGTAAAGCCTAGATAATCCGACACGTGTGTTCCCATCCAATAAAATTAGTGAAGCGCGTTCTGAAGGTGCGAAGGTAAATTAGCTGTAGTTCGGTCAATATGGTGGTTTAGACCCTTTGAGCCAAAAATGGTGGTGGGTGGTCTTGTTAGGTAACTAACCCTAAATAATATTATAATTTTTTAATTAGTTATAATTGATTCATTATTAATTTAAATATGCTGATGAAAAATTATTTATCGTAAAATAAATTATATTTAGGGTTAATGCTCAACAAATCCCTGCAGCTTTGTCCATTATCCCGTAAAAGGCACTGTCTTGTTCAAAGATCAGTGAGTTAAGGGAAGCTTCCCATAACTCATAATTTGAGTTTTGGGAAGTTTCCTATAATTCGAACGACTCTTTTTATGAACAAAAAAAGGAAAAACAAAATGTCTGGTGTCTTTAATTGGAAAAAAGTGATGGTTATAGTGAAAAGGAATTAATTCTAACTTCAGGGGTTTCTTGAGCATTAATCCTTATATTTATTATATCTATTTAATTTTTTATATTTATATTTTGAATAATATATATATATATATATATATATATATATATATATATATATATATATATATATATATATATATATATATATATATATATATATATCGACTTCAAAATATTATAAATAACTAAAATATATCATGAAATTTTATAATATTATATTAGATTAATGTATTTTTTTAGCAAATTATGATATTATGAATAAAATCTAACTTAAATTTAAAAATAGAATAGTATATCATGTGAAAAAATAATTTTAAAATCTTTCAAATGATATATAACTGAAAAAAATACAAATATCAAATAATAATGAGAAATTTTATACATCAAAACCTCTTTTGACTAAGATTTCTTTTTACGCTTGTTTCTCTTTTGTAATAACAATTAATGTATTAGTTAAACAACCTTTTCACAAATTTTATGTTTTTCCTTACTTTGTTTTTATTATTTCAGATCATGTAAAATTTAATTTGAAATTTTATCCAGAATCTTTAAATTTTCAAGACGGTAATATACATATTTACAACAGTTATGTTTTGAATTTCCTTAAGTTAATTTTCTCCTCCCATAAAAGTGGATTTAATAATAGAAGCCCCGTCACTTGATTTCGAATATTAATTAGTCAAGCTTTCCTGTGAAAACTCTAGTTCATCTCTAGTTCATCTTTAGTTCATCAGACATTTTATTAACTTTATGAATGCTTGAATTCGTAGAATATTTTTTCAAATAATATCCATACATAAAATCCTTTTCCAAACATTGATCAATTACACCGTCAAAATCAAATTCACGATTTACAATATGATTCGTATCCACATTTTTACTATCGACTTACGTTCCGTGTACTGAATCACAGAAGGCACATTCTGTAAAATATTTTTTAACCGTAACATCTTTACCCCAAGGTAATACTTGATGTACTTCCACAAGTTTCGTTAAAAGCTCTTTATACCTCTTTTTAAAAGTTTCAACCACCACGTGTAATTCATTCGCTAAATCCTTGATTTTCATATTAACTTGATGTATTGTTTCATCAGTCTGCGGTTCTACGTCTAGCACCTGTGTTATTCGTTTTTTATGTTTGAATCCCGAAGTTGTCCTTTCACATCGGGAAAGTTGAGGTCTAACACCGATGAATTCTCGCAATTTTATGTTGTCTTCATAACATGTAGCTCTTTACTTCCACCTTCTACTCCCATAATAAGCCGCACATCATGGGGTGTGAGCTCGGCACACCTCCATCTGATAACGAATCCACTATCATCAGAAGAATGTCTTCTCAATATATCATGAATATACTTCCCACCTTTCCTGAAGCCTTATTTATCTCCTTTCGTGTCATAAACACCACGTATTAGCATGTAGAATGGCAATAGTTTACACGCTAACACGTGATCATCTGTTCCCCTCGAACAAGAAAGGTTGGAAACAATGGCCACCATCAAAGATCGGTATGTAATTTTTGCTATACCTGGACAAAAACATAAAAATTAAATCCCATTCCCAAACATATATAGTAATTTCCATATATCAGTCCTTGCTAATATATTCTGCCCAAAATATTATATAAGGAATCATCTAACGTTTAACATGAAGCTCTATATTTCCTAATTTGAAACTGATTTTAATACCTTATCACTATAGATTATACACAAACAAACCAACAACTTACTTTCACACACTAATTAATTTATTATTGATCAACTAAAATCGATTATTCGATCATTCGATCAGACACCAAATAAACTTTTAAAATGAAGCTCTATATTTCCTAATTGAAACCGATTAGAATACCTCAACACTACATATTATACACAAACAAACAAACAACTTACTGTCCCTCACCAATTAATTTTGCTTCCTACCCCTTTATATTGCAGCTACTAAAGTTGCTATACTCAAGAAGAAAACAATCGGTATAGGAGGCTCAGGTAGTGTCAAAGCACAAAATCACATAGACAGACCAACAAAAACACACATTCAGTTCAATTGTTAACAAAATTACGAAATATAGGTCACCACAACACCTTAATTATCCTATACCAGAACCAAAAAATACCATAACAACTCTAAAATAGCAGAAAGATAATTAAAATTGTAGACATTTAAATCAAAATCAGTAGACACATACCCAACTATGGATTTCATGAACTGAGTATAATTTAACACCTAATACCCACGCTCGACACACCACACGACATTCAATCAAACAAAAATGGATATTTATAATCACCCACGTACAGTTAGTCACGTTTTCCTTATTATTGCAGGTACAATAAAGAGATATCTAACCTTTAGCTTTGTTCTTCGTCTTCGTCTTCAATGGAGGACGCACCATCTTCTTTACTCACACCAAACAATACTATTTAGACGTCACACTAAACTATCCGAGAAAAGACGAGTTTTTTTTGGTGCGACTGCGTGATTCTGGGCGACGGTGGATCTTTTCCTTTTTGATTTGCAGACCGTTTGCATGTGTTTTGCTTGTAAAACCTAGATAATCCGACGTGTGTGTTCCCATCCAATAAAATTAGTGAGGCGCGTTGTGAAGGTGCGAAGGTAAATTAGGGGTAGTTCGGTCAATATGGTGGTTTGGACCCTTTGAGCCAAAAATGGTGGTGTGTGGTCTTGTTAGGTAACTTATCCTAAATAATATTATAATTTTTAATAAGTAATAATTTATTCATTATTAGTTTAAATATGCTGATGAAAAATTATTTATCGTAAAAATAAATTATATTTAGGGTTAATGCTCAATAAACCCCCTGCAGCTTTGTCCACTATCCCGTAAAAGGTACTGTCTTTTTTAAAGAAGGGTGAGTTATGGGAAGCTTCCAAAAACTCAAAATTTGAGTTCTGGGAAGCTTCCCATAACTCAAAATTTGAGTTTTGGGAAGTTCCCTATAACTCTAACGACTCTTTTTATGAACAAAAAAAGGAAAAAATAAAATGTATGGTGTCTTTTATAAGAAAAATGATGGTTATAGTGAAAGGGAATTAATTCTAACTTGAGGGGTTTCTTAGGCATTAATCCTTATATTTATTATAGCTATTTGATTTTTTATATTTATATTTTGAATATTATATATATATATATATATATATATATATATATATATATATATATATATATATATACTTGAAAATATTATAAATAACTAAAATATATCATAAAATTTTATAATGTTATATTAAGTTAATGTAATTTTTAGCAAGTTATGATATTATGAATAATCTAACTTAAATTTTAAAAAAGAATAGTACATCATATGAAAAAATAATTTTAAAATCTTTCTAATGATATATAAGTGAAATAATAATGAAATTTTTTATACATCAAATCCTTTTTTAAAGCGTTCAAAAAAGAACAAAGAAAATAAAAACAATCTTTTAACTAAGATTTTTTATGCTTGTTTATCTTTTGTAATATCAATTAATGCATTAGTTAAACAGCACCCCTTTCACAAATTTTATATTTTTTCTTACTTTATTTTCCTTACTTCAGATCATGTAAAATTTAATTTGAATTTTCATCCAAAATCTTTAAATTTACATGAAGTTATATATATTAAGAACGCTTATGTCTTGAATTTCCTTAAGTTAATTTTCTACTCCCATAAAAGTGGATTTAATAACAGAAATCCTGTAATTCAATTTCGAATATAAATAATGCTTGAATTTGTAGAATATTTCTCCAAATAATATCCATACATAAAATCATTTTCCAAACACGGATCAATTACACCATCAAAATCAAATTCACGATTCACAATATTATTCGTATCCACATTTTACCATCGATTTTTGTTCCATGTACTGAATTACAAAAGGCACATTCTGTAAAATAATTTTAACTATAACATCTTTACCCCAAGGTAATACTAGATGGAATTCAACCATTTGGGTTAGTTCAATGGCTAGAACCTTGTCTCTCATCTAGGAGGTGTAAGGTTCGAATCTCCTTGTTTTATCATTTTTCCGATTATACCCTCCCCCAATCCATGAAAACTCGGACCACCATGTATAAAAAAACACTTTATGAAATTTATTTTTAGTAATAGTGGTGTTAATAAATGGCTTTTCAATTAAAAAATTACAAATAAACTATACTGTTATCTTTTAGAGATCGCTCGTATTTAAATTATTAAGAAGTATGTGGTACTTTCCACAATTTGCTAAATTCACCTCCAAATTTTAGGTTCATCGACTTTAAATCTCTTTTCTTCTTTGTACCACTGGTAGATGCTTTCATCAGAGCACATACTTCTCGAATACTTATGCAGAAGTTAGACTAGAGTGGGAGCACCAAGCTCCGAGTCTTATGAATTTCTAATTCGTCTTCTGAAATTGGTTAATCTAACTTCAACATTCTGCTCATATCACATCTATAGTGGATATATGGACAACCAAGTCACTGGTGCTTCAAGCCACTTTTACCCCTTACACACCTTTAGGATATCCTCTATACAAAGTGCTTTATTTGAAATGTCTATTTCATTGGCACATAAAAATGTATTGGCAATAATCCAAGAGATAAATGAACCCTCTTGAGAGAAGTTCCGAAGAAAATTTAAAAGTTAATTTTAATTTCCTAGTAGAACTTTTATTCTTATGTAAATGTCGGACTGGACTGGCCGTGTCATCCTCCTCTAGGACACCAAATGCAATCCATCTCGAACTTAATTGTGGTGTAATGCTGATAAGCTAGCTTTTTGAAGTCATTCATCTCCTGATTTAATCACATATGGAACACTCATAAGTCATAAGGGTTACTCAAGAAGCCTTTAAATTATTTTATTAGACATCCAAACACAATAATAAGCACTTCTATCAAGTGAATCACTTTTATTACAACACCCAAACAACAAACCATTTTTTAATAAAAACATTCAAGTGCTTTTGCAAAGAACACATATAAGTAAGAGTAATGTTGGGTATCACCCAAAAAGTGATCACCCAAATATCACCTTCCTAGGTGGTCCAATTAAACTGTTTCATATAAGAGAGAGAAAAAAGGTAATTAGGAAAGAGAAACAGTTTAATTGGACCACCTAGGAAGGTGATATTTGGGTGATCACTTTTTAGGTGATACCCAGCATTACTCTATAAGTAAAGGTTATTGTGTAGAAGCAATCAATCATAACCTTAAGAATCAGCAATCACTCCATTAATTTGGATGTTTGGATGGCATATTTTCTTAAATCAATGGAGAAACAACCAAATAAATTGCAATATACCTTTGAGGAAGTTTGTACTTTGATTTGGCAGATTTGGAAAGATAAAAATTCTTTCATTTTAACAATACTAAACTAAATCCTATCATGACCCTTGAAAAAGCGGATTCTTCTTATTAAAAGCCACAAGCAATAATTAACACTATAGGCTAAAAATTCAATTACCTTTTTACCCTCTTTTGTTTTCTCTCTCTCTCTATATATACTAATTCTTTTCAGATATTATTTTTAAAACCCTAAAAATTCTTTTCTCTCTCTCCTCTCACGAGACTCTCTTCTTTATCTTCACAGATTTTTCTAACCAAAGCTGCAATATAGCGTGAATCCATGGTACTGAGTTCGTGAATCCATGTCTTCTCCACCATCATTGCTGAGAATCACCACCACTGCAACTCAGTTCATGTTTTTGTACCATTCTTTCTGGTCAAGAAAGGAGAACAGCCAGAAAACAGACTTCGGATCTTCTCGATCTGCCATGAAACCACCATAGCAGCAACGTTCTCGATCTGCCACTGCAGGAAGGAGCTCGGCGTCGATGTTCAGGTGGTGATGCTCTGTTTTTCTTCGCTGTTTCGCTGCTCCATTTCTCTGATTTGTTGCCGAAGCTCGTTGGATCTCGAACAAGGAGTCATGGCGCGTCCCCATAGCTCCTCCGATCTGTGCGCGTGAGCTGTTGCAGATCTAGAATATGGTTAGCAGATCTCGTCGGAGCTTCAACCTCCATGGAAGAAGGAGACGGAGGTTCGGAGCAATGGCTGTAAAAGGAACTCCGGAGGCGGTTTGGATCCGACACCATCACACACGGAGGCGTTCGTGCTCTCACACGGCGTTCCTGCCATGGATCGAGCTCAACCTCCCGACACCATCACGGAGGCGTTCCGGCACCATCACAACATTTTTTTTATTTTACTTATTTGATTCGCGTACTCTGTACGCTAGCAGCTTTTTTTTTCAAGATCTGGAAACGAATTAGTTAGGTTGGGTTGTTGCTTGTATTTTTTTTGTTTTGAATTTAGATTATTATTCAATAAAACTTCAATTTTAATTGTTATTTTAATATATTATTGCAATTTTATACTCATCAATTCTCTATGAATGCACAATAAAATAGATTATTTAATATTTTTTTGTCTAAATGTTCAACACTTTACTGATTATACGAGAAATGCTCAGTAAATTTATTGATTATATGAAAAACGCTCGGTAAGTTACTGAGCAAACGAGTGCTCAGTAAACTCATTCAACAAAAAAAATCGAATACTAAACAACTTTTTTCGACACTCAGAACTTTTTTTCGATACTTAGCAATTTTTTTCATGCTCAATAACCCATGCTCAGTACTTTTTCCATGCTTGATACCCCAGACTCAGAACTCTTTCCATGCACATAACTTTATTCTACGCTCAGATTTTTCCGTTGGTGGCCGGAGTGGCTGGCGGTGATCGGTGGTTGTGGTCGGAGTTGGAAATTATTTGATAATTAATGAAGGAGGAGAGAGAAAAAATGATAAAGGAGGATAGAGATTAATGATAATGGAGGAGAGAGATTAATGGTAGTGGAGGATAGAGAAAGAATCTATTTTTTTTTGTCTTATATGCACTAGAAGAGTATTTATGACATTGGAAAGGGAGGAATCGTCTAACTTCTATGTGACACTATAATATTCTTTAACACCCTTTAGGTAATTGACCCTTTTAATAATTTGTTTTATAAAAAAAGGTCTAATAAAATAATTATTAATAAAAAATATATTTTTTAAAATATTATTGTCTTTATTATTAAATATATTATTTTGTTTTTGATAGAATATTTATTTTTTAATATTAAACAAATAATGTAACAATTCTACTACCATTACTATCACCACAACAACCACCACCATGTAAAAAATTTAACCACCGCTACAGCCACCATCACCACCACCTATTACTAATTCCATCACATACGCGCGCGTCCGAGATTTTTTTTTTTAAATCGTCATAACTAATTCTAAAAAACAAAAAAGATAAAATTTGTATTTTTAGACAAAACAAATTAATATTTACGTCTTCACAAACATGAAATTCACAGTTCTAAACAATGAATTTAACGTCAGACAGGGACGGGACTAGTTAACATGAAGCTCTATATTTCCTAATTTGAAACATTTATATGGCTAATTTTATAAACATTTTCAAATTTTGCATGGATATTAGTTTTGTACACATCCTATGCTTTCTTCACCTCGCAAATAGCATCCCAGAAAGGCTTATTTGTTACGAACTTCATTTTCCACTTTAGGACACGTGGATACCTGCCCGGGTACTTTGGAATTCGAATGGTCACGTGTTCGTAAAACCATGGCTTAAACAAAATAAAATATAACTTTTAAATTGCAATTCAAAAAAAATTAATTAAGTTAAACAGAAAAATTACAGTTGATAACTCACCATGAATATGAGCACACATCCTGAAATGTTATTGATATTCCCTTTTTGAATCGGTTGCATCACATAATCCAAAATGTGGCTAGCCCAGTCGTAGTCTCTCAAATGTTCGAGATCCTCACAATACGTAACCATACACCTAGGTGTTTTGGATCCAGTAGGGTAGAAGATGGTAGTGATGTCTCCCTATTTGTTCTAATTTTTTGCCCTTTGGAGACATCCTTTTAGGTGAATAAATGACTTATTTGATAGACTTTTAGGCGTATTTGATCATATTGCACTTTCTCCCCTTGGAAATTAACTATTTGCAGATTCTGAGCTTTTGTGCGTAAATTTGATTATTTTTAGTGCAAAGTTAATAGGTTCTTGAATTTCATGAAAGACCAATCCAAGGAGGAGAAGTGAGAATTAAGTCTTATTGTATTTTAGAGTGTTAGGAAATGATTTTTTTACTCGAGTTTCTATGTTTAGAATGCACTTTCCTATTTCTATTTCTTGATTTCTTGATTTATTCTTTTTAAGCATATGCGGTTTAATTATTTATTTAATGTGAAGCTTTAAAAGATATATGGTAATTACTTAGAGACCAAGTTGAGATAAAGAAGTAAAGGAAATATATTTACATGGAAATAAGAAGATTTAGGAAAGATATATGCAAAGAAGGAAAAGATAAAGCTGCCTTATGAATCTGAAATTCCAGCCATGTTTCAAAGATGAGTCCATAAATAAAGATTGGCTAGGAATTTGGACGAGTGGTCTGCACCAATAGAAAGCTCTTTCCAAGACAAGCAGTTTCATATATTGGAACTCCTCAAACGGATAAGTATTGAATGAGATATGACCAAATCAATCAGCAGTAGAATCTTACCTTTCCTAGAATTTAGGGCTACGAATTTGAGAGTTCTTAACTTGTCTTCCACTCTAAGTAAATTCGACCGAGGGTTCCCTAACACCTATAAATACACCCCTTAGCCTCCTCTTTTCATACACTTCAGAGAATTACACAAGAGGCTTAAGGTTTTCAAGTCAGAGCAAGAAGGCAAGGAGAAGCTAGTGCTGGAGGATTCCTGTTCTTCCATCAACAGTCATCCTACGCTTTAGGTTATTAATTTATATTTTGTATTTGAATATGAATTCCTTTTATTTAATGTTAGTCTTTAATTTTCTTATAAGCTAAATTTCTTTATACTTGAGGATCGCATAAAAGGGATGAACCTTAATTAATTGATCTATGTTTGAATTTGGGATTGTTTTGATTTAAACTGAATTGAGTTTTAGGTATTGGATATTACTTTGTTTTCATTACTAATTCTTTTAGGAACAACTAGAATTAGCTGTTAGTATTTGGGCTATTCACTTTAGTGGCGAAGTGATCATCCGACAGGGGGGTTTAAATACAGATCTAGGTAATACCCGTATAATGTCCGTTATTGACCGACAGGCTTAACTAGTTACATAGCCAAAGAGGTAAAATCATATCATCCGAAGAGGCATATTCGACCATACAGGTGTTTATGATACTTTAGGATAACTTCTAGGTCCACCCGACATGGGGCTAGGAGATATTAGAGTCCCGACTAATATTATAATTCCAATTCTACCCTTAAACATAGCATAGATTATATTGATTAAGTGGATTCCTTTGCGAGACTCAAGTATTACTCTTATCTGAAGTTAGTCGTTTATTTGCTTTATTTCTTTTCTTTTTATTTATTTTTAGTCGTTACTTTATTTGCATCTTTAATTTATAAAAAAAAAAAAAACAAAAATTCTTATCTTTTATTTTTTGTTTAGCAATTATTCTTACTTCTTGATTAATATTTGGGTTAAACCTAATCTGTCCCTGAGAACGAACTTGATTATCATATATTACTTGGGACAACTGTACACTTGCGGTTAAGTGGTTCCTCTTTATTTATCGCTTAATTTTATAACACCCTAGGACCCACCAGGTAGTTATCGCAAGAATACCTAAGATAATAACGAAATCCCGTATTATTTCATTGGTTTGCAGTTCCACGTCTAGCACCTGTGTTATGCGTTTTTTTATGTCTGAATCGTTGAGTTGTCCCTTCACATCGGGAAAGTTGAGGTCGAACCACAATGAATTCTCGTAATTTTATGTTGTCTTCATAACAAGTAGCTCTTTACTTCCACCTTCTACTCCCGTAATAAGCCGCACATCATGGGGTGTGAGCTCGACACACCTCCGTCAGATAACGAATCCACCTTAATCAGAAGAATATCTTCTCAATATATTATGAATATACTTCCCTCCTTTCCCGAAGCCTTCTTAATCTCCTTCAGTGTCATAAACACCACGTATTAGCATGTAGAATGACAATAGTTTACACGCTAACACGTGATCATCTGTTACCCTCGAACCAGAAAGAACGGAAACAATGGCCAACATCGAAGATCGGTATGTAATTTTTCCATACCTTGACAAAAACATAACAATTAAATCCCATTCCCAAACATATATAGTAATTGCCATGTATCCGTCCTTGCTTATATATTCTGCCCAAAATATTATATAAGAAATTATCTAACTTTTAACATGAAGCTCTATATTTTCTAATTTGAAACCGATTTTAATACCTCGTCAGTACAGATTATACACAAACAAACTAACAACTTGCTTTCACACACTAATTAATTTATTATTGATAAACTAAAATTGATTATTCGATCAGACACCAAATAAACTTTTAACATGAAGCTCTATATTTCCTAATTTGAAACCGATTATAATACCTCAACACTACAGATTATACACAAACAAACCAACAACTTACTGTCCCTCACCAACCAATTTTGCTTCCTACCCCTTTATATTGCAGCTACTAAAGTCGCTACACTCAAGAAGAATACAATCGGTATAGGAGGCTCAGGTAGTGTCAAAGCACAAAATCACATAGACAGACCAACAAAAGCACACATTCAGTTCAATTGTTAACAAATTTACGAAATATAGGTCACCACAACACCTTAATTATCCTATACCAGAACCAAAAAATACCCTAACAACTCTAAAATAGCAGAAAGATAATTAAAATTGCAGACATTTAAATCAAAATCAGTAGACCCATACCCAACTATGGATTTCATGAATTGAGTATAAATTAACACCTAATACCCTCGCTCGACACACCATACGACATTCAATCAAACAAAAATGGATATTGATAATCACCCACATACGGTTAGTCACATTTTCCTTATTATTGCATGTACAATAAAGAGATATCTAACCCTTAGCTTTGTTCTTCGTCTTCAATGGAGGTCGCACCATCTTCTTTACTCACACCAAACAATACTATTTAGATCTCATATCCGAGGAAAGACGAGTTTTTTTGGTGTGCTTGCATGATTCTGGGCGACGGCTGATCTTTTCCTTTTTGATATGCAGACCGTTTGCATGTGTTTCGCTTGTAAAGCCTAGATAATCCGACGCGTGTGTTCCCATCCAATAAAATTAGTGAGGCGCGTTGTGAAGGTGCGAAGGTAAATTAGCGGTAGTTCGGTCAATATGGTGGTTTAGACCCTTTGAGCCAAAAATGGTGGTGGGTGGTCTTGTTAGGTAACTAACCCTAAATAATATTATAATTTTTTAATTAGTTATAATTGATTCATTATTAATTTAAATATGCTGATGAAAAATTATTTATCGTAAAATAAATTATATTTAGGGTTAATGCTCAACAAATCCCTGCAGTTTTGTCCATTATCCCGTAAAAGGCACTGTCTTTTTCAAAGATCAGTGAGTTATGGGAAGCTTCTAAAAACTCAAAATCTGAGTTCTGGGAAGCTTCCCATAACTCAGAATTTGAGTTTTGGGAAGTTTCCTATAATTCAAACGACTCTTTTTACGAACAAAAAAAACAAAAACAAAATGTATGGTGTCTTTTATTGGAAAAAAGTGACAGTTATAGTGAAAAAGAATTAATTCTAACTTGAGGGGTTTCTTGAGCATTAATCCTTATATTTATTATATCTATTTAATTTTTTATATTTATATTTTGAATAATATATATATATATATATATATATATATATATATATATATATATATATATATATATATATATATATCGACTTCAAAATATTATAAATAACTAAAATATATCATGAAATTTTATAATATTATATTAGATTAATGTAATTTTTAGCAAATTATGATATTATGAATAATCTATCTTAAATTTAAAAATAGAATAGTATATCATGTGAAAAAATAATTTTAAATTTTTTCAAATGATATATAACTGAATAATAATGAGAAATTTTATACATCAAAACCTCTTTTGACTAAGATTTTTTTTTACGCTCGTTTCTCTTTTGTAATAACAATTAATGTATTAGTTAAACAACCTTTTCACAAATTTTATCTTTTTCCTTACTTTGTTTTCATTATTTCAGATCATGTAAAATTTAATTTGAAATTTTATCCAGAATCTTTAAATTTTCAAGACGGTAATAAATATTAACAACAGTTCTGTTTTGAATTTCATTAAATTAATTTTATCCTCCCATAAAAGTGGATTTAATAATAGAAACCCCGTCACTTGATTCCGAATATAAATTAGTCTAGCTTTCCTGTGAAAACTCTAGTTCATCTCTAGTTCATCTTTAGTTCATCAGACATTTTATTAACTTTATGAATGCTTGAATTCGTAGAATATTTTTCCAAATAATATTCATACATAAAATCCTTTTCCAAACACTGATCAATTACACCGTCAAAATCAAATTCACGATTTACAATATGATTCGTATCCATATTTTTACTATCGACTTTCGTTCCATGTACTGAATCACAGAAGGCACATTCTGTAAAATATTTTTTTAGAGTAATGCTATATATCACCCCTTCACCCCTTCATCCCTTATGTGGAGCCTATGTGGAGATTAATATTTAACCGTAACATCTTTACCCCAAGGTAATACTTGATGTACTTCCACAAGTTTCGTTAAAAGCTCTTTATACCTCTTTTTAAAAGTTTCAACCACCACATGTAATTCATTAGCTAAATCCTTGATTTTCATATTAACTTTATTCAATCCTGCAACAAAAAATAAAAAAATTGTCACAACGGTACTGGTCGCCTTCTTATAGTAAAAAACCACTTCACTAAACATTGCACAATAAGCACCCCTTGCTTTATCAATTTCCTATTATACCCTCCTCTAATCCATGAAAACTCGGACCATCATGTATAAAAAAAACACTTTATAATTTTTTTTTAGTAATAGTGGTGCTAATAAATGGCTTTTCAATAAAAAAAATCAAATAAACTATATTGTTAACTTTTAAAGATCGCTCGTATTTAATTTATTAAGAAGTATGTATGTGGTACTTTTCCAACAATTTGCTAAATTCACCTCCAAATTTTACGTTCATCGACTTAAAATCTCTTTTCTTCTTCGTACCACTGGTAAATGCTTTCATCAGAGCACATACCTCTCGAATACTTATGCAGAAGTTAGACTGGAGTGGGAGCACCAAGCTCTGAGTCTTATGAATTTCTAATTCGCCTTCTGAAATTGGTTAATCTAACTTCAACATTCTGCTCATATCACATCTATAGTGGATATATGGACAACCAAGTCACTGGTGCTTCAAGCCACTTTTACCCCTTACACACCTTTAACATAACCTCTATACAAAGTGCTTTATTTGAAATGTCTATTTCATTGGCACATAAAAATGTATTGGCAATAATCCAAGAGATAAATGAACCCTCTTGAGAGAAGTTCCAAAGAAAATTTAAAAGTTAATTTTAATTTCCTAGCAGAACTTTTATTCTCATGTAAATATCGGACTGGACTGGCTGTGTCATCCTCCTCTAGGACACCAAATCCAATCCATCTCGAACTTAATTGTGGTGTAATGCTGATAAGCTAGCTTTTTGAAGTCATTCATCTCCTGATTTAATCACATATGGAACACTCATAAGTCATAAGGGTTACTCAAGAAGCCTTTAAATTATTTTATTAGACATCCAAACACAATAATAAGCACTTCTATCAAGTGAATCACTTTTATTACAACACCCAAACAACAAACCATTTTTTAATAAAAACATTCAAGTGCTTTTGCAAAGAACACATATAAGTAAAGGTTATTATGTAGAAGCAATCAATCATAATCTTAAGAATCAGCAACCACTCCATTAATTTGGATGTTTGGATGGCAGATTTTCTTAAATCAATGGAGAAACAACCAAATAAATTGCAATATACCTTTGAGGAAGTTTGTACTTTGATTTGGCAGATTTGGAAAGATAAAAATTCTTTCATTTTAACAATACTAAACTAAATCCTATCATGACCCTTGAAAAAGCGGATTCTACTTGAAAGGATTACCTACCTTTGAATAATCCTTCTCCAAATGAAACTGATATGGATACAAGTACTTCACTTTTGAATATTAACACCATTAGCGAGGAAGGTATTACACCTAAAATCTCTAATGATGTAATTAAGAAACTGAAGAGAAAAAAATACTCCACCCCAGGGAGTATTTTTACTCTGGATAGTAAACAACATGATACTAATAGCAAATAACTTATTAAAGATAGTAAGTGGGTTCCTCCTCCTTTAAATTCTATAAAAATAAATAGCGATGCTTCCTTTACTAAAAATAGAACTATTATTGCTTGTGTTGCAAGGGATTATCTAGGAAGACTTATTAGATGTGAAGCTTGGAGAATTAAGGCTGACAATCCTCTTGAAGCTGAAGGTTTAGGAGATCTTAAGGCTTGTCTATGGGCGAGAGAACTCAAAAATTTCAATTGCATCGTGAAGAATGATAGCCTTCAACTAATGGAGTCTTTAGTTAGCAATTTTGTGTTTAATTCTCCTTGTATTATTAATATAGTATTTATTTTGTTGCGGAAGTTTGTAATCCAACTTTTTTATTTGTTAGAAGAAGCGGAAATAGGATAGCGGATTGGGTTTGCAAAAATTTGCCAATAGGTGAGTCTTACGACTTTTGCGCAAACCCACTCCCTACTAAATTAGTTGAACTGTTAGGCCTTGATTCATCCCCGTAGGGATAGACTAACTTTAGTTGTAACTGTTTTGGTTTTCTTAATATAAGCGATTAGAACAAAAAAAAAAAAAATCAATCATAACCATTTGAAGGTCAACACAAATCACTTCCCCCTCTGGCTTCTATGAAGCTCAGAAAAGTAAACCTGTGGGTTCTTCTCAAAACCAGGCCTGGAGATATAAGATCCATAACCACCTGGAGCCTTCATTATCCCTGAACCTCCACTTCTAATTCCAGAAGAGACATTGCCACCACCACCTTTAGCACCATTGCTACCACCACCTTTAGCACCATTACCGCCACCATTGCCTCCCATGTTGTAAAAGATTTTGTTTTCTTGTCAAGAATACAATTGCACAACTTGTATGTGGTTTTGGCTAAGGAATAATAATATAGTGGAAATATCAGAGAACATTTCATTTATGACTTTTTCTTGTAAACTTAAACGTTGAATCAGCTACATTTTGTTTACATTGACTGAACACTGCTGTAAATGCTATTATAGGTGAAATTAAACTCAAGCATATAATTTTGCAGGACTTGCTGCCCTTTTGTTTTTTGGGTTAACTGCAATACAACTCCATGTATTTACAATAACTTTATTTTATGTCCTTACATATTATAATAAATTTATTTTAAGTCCCTATATTATGCAAAATAATAGAAGTAACTCAGGACCAGAAAAAAAAAGGAAAAAGAAGTAACTAAATTTGAATCTCAATTATTCTCCATAATTTGTTTAGGAAAAAATCAATCACTCTCTAATAAAAAGAATAAAAAATTGTAATCATATAATAAACTAGACCATAGTTTTTACATTTCAATAATGATGTACCATTTCTTTCTTACTATTTCAAATCTAAAAACAACAACAATAAGACAATTTCCAGCTCAATTATTGCATAAGATATTGGTTCTAATATCTTGTAATATGAACGACTAATTTAACATCACATGTAACAGCACTAATAGTCAATATTATTAAGCAAAAAATAGTAGGACAAGCTAGATTTCACCGAGTATATAAACAAAGATATCCCATAAATAAAATTAAAATATCAAATATGCAAAAATCAAAAGCTCGAAAAACCAACAAAACTAGTTTCCCCAGTTTTTGCTGTTGGAACAAGACTTTCTTTATATAAAACTCATAGTTACAGAGATACAAGAAACTTTTCAACACATTTACACAATTTCTAATAGTATAATAAAAAAATGTTAACTTAAGCATTATATATCATTAAAAACATGTAGATCTAACAAAGCATTGTAATGCCCCTTTTCAATTTCATCTTCTTTCACTTGATGAAGCAGAAGAGTTTCAATAATTAAATCCTCCCAATCAATTTCAACTTGTAATTTTCTTTTTCTTTTTTTCTTTTCTTCAGTCACACAAAGCTCATTATTACCAGAATTACTCATCGTTTTGCGAATCCGCAATTTTGCAGCATTTATTTTTTCTCTTCTCTTTTCATAAACTAAACATCCTTTATCAAAAGATGGAGGAGTAGCATTTAATCCAACATCTATTTCCAATATTTTTTTAAGCATTAATTTTTTACTAAGTTCCGATTTTCCCTTCCAATTATCAGTACAAGCCATGAAATTAAATCCTCTTTTCCTTTTCCTTACATAATTTTCTCCTCCCATAAAACTAGATTTAACAATCGAAGCTTCATCACACAATTTCGAATATAAAATAGTCAAACTCTCCTGTGAAAACTCTAATTCACTATTAACTTTATCAATGCTTGAATTTGTAGAATATTTATCCAAATTAAATCCATACGTAAAATCATTTTCAAAACACTGATCAATCACACCATCTAAATCAAATCCACGATTCACAATACTATTCTTATCCACATTTTTTTCCATAGACTTTTGTTCCATATACTTAATCACAAAATGGGCATGCTGTAAAATATTTTTAACTGTGACATCTTTACCCCAAGGTAATACTACTTGACCTACTTCCACAAGCTTTGTTAAAAGCTCTTTATACCTCTTTTTACAAGTATCAACTACCACATGTAATTCATTCGCTAAATCCTCGATTTTCATATCAACTTTATTTAATCCCGCAACAAAAAATAATACAGCTGTCACAATAGGAATTGGTCTCCTTCCCGTAGTTAAAAACCACTTCACTAAACATTGTACAAGAAACACCCCTTGCTTTTTAATTTTTCCGATTATACCCTCCTCTAATTTATGAAAACTCGGACAAGTATTGATAGCTCTTTCAAGGGAATTAACAATATCAAATTCAGGTAATTTTATCTCGAGAAAATCAGTAACACGAGTAATCATACGACCTAATTCATGAATATCACAAGCGATTGTATCAGATACTTCAGTAATAGGTATAGTTTTGTTAGCTTTTCTCATAACTACATAAGCACAAGCACCAATAAATACAGGGAACCATTTTCCAGTTCCATATTCGCCCTCAGTTATTTTATCGATCATAGTTTTAACCTCGTTTGATCTACTGTCTAATCCTAATCGTAACATTACACTTTCAATCTCCTTTTTAGCCTCGTAAATTTTGGTTTGATTGTAAGAATAATTATTGCCAGTTCCAGATTGTCCAACTTGAACATAAGTACCAGTGGGACCGTTAATGCCACCTATGTCAGCTTGAAAATTATCGTAATCTTGGACAACACCACATTCTGAGCATACCATGTTGCCTGTTTCATAATCTGTTTCCAGAGCTCTCGAGGAACAACTCTTACATGCCTTAGATGCCTTAGAAGACTCCATGTTTTTTTTTGAATTTAAACCTGTATGCGTGTGACCCACAGTAAAAGACTCCTGCAAATTGTGAGACAGATAAAAACTCTAATTAGGGACTGTACGTGAAGTAAATCTGAACAAAGGGATAGATTATCTGCTGAAATTGAGAATCAAAAAAATAGTAGCTCTTTACAATCGTAACGGAAAATCATGGGACCCACAAAAATCACACGGCATCCCCTCTCCCCAGATACGCTATTCTCAGCGCATCACTGTTCATATGTTAGGTAAGAGCTTCCAACGGTCATATTCATGACAATTGCGTGATTTGTGTATGAATATAATACACACAGAGTGCAATTAAACATAAACTTAAATCTAAATAATTGTAAAATTGATGAAATTAGGTTGCAATTATATAAGTTTTTGTTTTTTGAATTTTTTTAGAGTTTCAATGGTAAAAATTGATTGTTTACCTTAATTTGGGGTCTTCGATGGACTGTTTTCGTGTTGATGATGGTGGAGATTGATTCCGGTGAGCGACGAGAGCAGCTGGGTGGGGGGAGTGAAAGAGAATTTTTTGTAACAAAGTGTAAATAGATGAGTTTGAGGTTTTATGTACATTATTGTTAACGTTTTAGGTTATATAACTTTTTTCTTACAAATTACTTTTGTTTTTTTTATTATAGATTTATGTAAAAAAGAATTATAGTATTGTAAATAAGATATAAATAGATCATTATGTACTTAAAATAAAATGATCGAAATGATCGAATCTTCAATGCGGGTAAACGAGGTAAATCGACTCAAGTCATACGTTATAGTGTGGTGCACAATGCGACTAATTATATTAGGGCCTGAGGTAAAGAAATAGACGGTGGGTTAATTGTATCGACGCGTAATACCAACGATAGGTGTTAAACTAAATATTGATGGGAGTTTTAATCCGAGTTCGCTAGAGGCAGGAATAGGAGGTGTTTTTCGTGATGTGGAGGGTTCTTTTATGGGAGGATTTGCGGGTGGAATTAAAGCATCATCTGCTTCTCAATCGGAACTGTTGGCTTTGCATTGTGGTCTGTCCTTGGCCATTCAAAGATCAAATGAGATAGTAGTTTTCGAAACTGACTCGCTAGAGTTGCACGCGCTAGTGAAGGGCAGTGGGAACACTGGGAGTCAGTTAGACACACTGCTGAAAGAGTGTAGAGACATTTTCGCGTCACATAGGGGTTATGAATTTGTTCTTGGCCCTTCAAAGTAAATCATATACACCCGAAAATGTCTTCAAAAAAAACACTGGCATAAAGATTTTCGAGAACTTCACTTTTTAGAGAAACTTTTTACCAAATTCTTATATCCTCACCTTAAATTCCTATATGGATTTTGACCAGAAAAATAAATCTTATATGGTTATAATTATTTTTTGTTGAGAATTTTCAAAGAACTTTGTTTACAAGAGATCAATGTTAGCTCTTCAATAACAAATCAATATATCTAGAACATAAAAAATATCTCAAATTTTTGGAAAAACTGAAAAACCAAAGAACATACAATCCTCAAATTTAGGATAAATCTTGTTAACATCAAGTTAGAGATAAGAACATTTGCTAGAATTTGTCACGGGAAAATATAGATAAAAATAAAATGCACCATTGTTTTTTACTCCATTGAAGAGATGGTATGCGATGAAAACTGAGAGATAGATTGTTGGAGAAGAAAAAATTTTAGTTGAAAAGTAAAGAAATATAATTAGAGGAAAGAAATATTAGGAGAAGATACTTATCCATCAACATGGTCGTGTCAATTTAAAAACTTTGAATGAAAATTTAAATTTAGCCTCTTATAATAATAGAATTCCTTTATATTAAAATATTAAAAAAATCATATAAATTGTAAAAGATTATATTTGATTAGAATATGAAGTTATAATTAAGGAATAACATTGATGATAGGTAAAAATTCAAATATGTTTTGATATTTTATTTATATTTGAATTCTTTTAATAAGGTAATTGAATTTTTTTTATTCTAATCTTTAAAATGACACCCAATTGTTATTGAAATAAAATTATATTTGTTCAACAACTTTATAAAAATTATATATAATTAATATAAAATGGTAGAATTTCATAACATATTTTAAATATGGAAAATTCTTCCATCCAATATTGGATGATCCTATACCAATCATAATAATACACATACCCCATGTTTTAAACTTACAAAAGTAACTAACTTATTAATCTAATGACATGTGGTTTGTTATAATAAGCAATGGCTGTGATATGAATATTTGATTGGATGGAAGTCTTTCCCTTTAAATATATATCATTCTCTGAAAATATGATATAAAATTAGGCTAGAGCAGAATAATATTAACCCAGATTTTTTGTCCTAACCCGGTAGAACCCAACCCGGAATAAAGCTATTTAAAGTTTAACTTAGTTTTGATATTGGGCCACAACCAAGAAACCCCAACCCGTTAAAACCCGGGAAGGGTTAATATTTTGTCAAAAAAGTTCGGTTATTACCCGACAACCCGGCCATCCATTTATAGCCAAAATTTCATATTCTTTATCCTAAATTTTCGATGTGGGAGAGGTAGTTGTTTGCCCAATTTCTCACACAAATGTACAGAAACTTGCTTTGTGCCCCATTTTCTCGCACACGATGGGCATAGCTCATTCTTTTACCTTTGTTTGTATCCACATCGTTTGTTTTACAGTATGTTTTGTAAAACTTGTCTATAAATAAGCCTTCCTCCAAACAATTATCTTCAACACCTTCCATTTCCCGTTCGGCCATTTAATTGTGGACGATAGTGGATTGTGGATTATAGTTTTACAATTGGGTTAATTATAATTAAAAGTTTACCCATTAAGTTTTTTTAATATTGGGGATAAATATTATTATTTAACCCTATGTTCTTCAATTTTTGACCTTTCACGGTTGAATTTAGTTTTATTATAATTGGTTTTTTATTAAGCCGTATGTGAGTTAATATTTCTTTAACCCGGTATAATCTGATTTTAAACCGTGTTTCATCAACCCGGTTGAGTTAGCAAAATATAAACAGGGTTAGAATTTTATAAAAATGAACCCGGGTTATGTATTGCCAAGGTTGGAATTTACTTCAACCCGGCCTCAACCCGGTGTTTGCTCTACCCTATATAAAATAATCATATAATGAATATAAATATAAATACAATTTATGTTTATAACAAATAGACATTTTTTTTGTTACATATAAGGCCTAAAAGACCAGGAAGGCTTCTTCCTAAAATAGAATTGGTATAACTAACTTTAAAAAGTATGGGGTACAAATAGACATGAGACAATCATCAAGGAAGAAGTACATGATTTACTTTGAGTAATCGCTTGACTGCCGCCTTGATGATCAAATTCTACTCATCAAAGAACAATATGTGTTTTATCTGGATCATAGTCTATTATGAGAATATTCTCATATGTTAGTTATGCCTCATATGAGAATATTCTCATAATATGAGAATATTCTCATATGTTACAAGGCCAATGTCCATCTTAAGATCAAGAAATTGACTCGCATCCTTGGCTTCTATTAGGAGAATTTGAACATAAGTTTCAACAAGAAAGGGTGGTATGAACATTTTGCCACAAAAAACCCCAAGCCTGGTGATACAGGTGCAAAGATTATTGAACAACTTTTTGGACAAGTTGAATGAGGATTGGACTTGGACGTTTGAAAGTGTTAGTCTTAGAAAGGAAGAAAAGTGAATAAGATTCTAACCTAATCAATAACTAATTAAATTATAATTACTCCTAACTTAAAGCAAATAAATTAAAGCAAAGCTATAGGTAAAAACTCTAAGTAATGGTACTTTAAGATATTCTTAAGAGAATATTAATGTGGAAGCAATGTGGTAAGATAGTTAGAATGCTAGCTATGTAAATTAAAAGATTAAAGATAAAAAAGGATAAGAAAAGGATGATAGAATCTAAAGTTAGAATAAGTACTACCAAGAAATATTTACTTAAGAAAAATAAAGAGAAAGACCAATTACTAACCAAATTAATATAATTTAGTTAAAATTCTAAGGTTAAATATAAAAACATTTAAGTGTAATAATAATTTTTTTAAACTTTCTATCAAACATAAATGGAATTAAACACATGAAAGTTAGGTTTGATAAGTAAAGATAAAAAAATTAACAAAATCATCTATTTACTTGTAAGTTTTGTTTCTTTTTCAGTTATGTGTAATTTTTGTTGTAAGTTTACTATCGTTTTAAAATACTACTTTTTGTGATTACCATTTCTTGACGATCATCGTTCTTATTTTTTCCAACAATAAATTACATACGTCATCATCGAAACCTTCCAATGCATAAGGGATTGTTTAGTAGGAAGTCAGCTCTAAGCTCTAAGATCCCTCTACGAATGAAGTTTTAACAAGATGGGGGCATTTTAGTTTCCAAATCGCATCCTAACTAAATTCATTTCCTGGAGTAGTTGTCCATAAAAGCCGACGATTTTACCATGAAAATGCTAGCTTTCTCTAGCATCCACATATCACTTTGTCTTATGTGTATTGTAATGTAAATACGAGCATGAGGTGCACAATTTTATCTAGCTTCCGTCTTCCATCATAGAGTCAACAACCTATCTATTTAAATCATGTTCTACAACTTCTTGAATAGCGTACTCACCGAGTGGTGTACTCGCGGAGTAGTGTATCACAGATCCATTTATCTAACAATTTCAGGGCATTTTCGAGCACCTTTGTTCCTTCACATAGAGCCTTGCAAAGATGTGAGTCACATGGTTTCTCCGCGAGATATTAAACGGTTACACAAGTAAATTTTGTCGATTATTAGACGGTTAATTAGCGATTGGCACAATCACAAAGATATGGACTATAAAAGCTCATTTTGAAAGACCAGGCCATCTTCGAGAAATAATGGGAAAGATGAGGGCCCTTTCAGGCTATTTACCCTTTATCATTCCATTGATAACACTTACCTTCTGCTAATTAACGAAATGTATCCAAGTTTTACTATGAAAAAAATTTGGTGATTTATTTATACATATCATAACGACATATAAAGCTAGGCTACTGATAATTGCCAAAAGAATAAGGGTTGCGTGTTTATATAAGCTTGATTCTTAAAATCAATGGCTTATACGATTCACTCTTAACAAAAAAAAACGTAATATTCGTTTACAAATTAAATAGAAAGAATATGAAACTGAAAGGGCACAAAAAATTCTTAAATAAATGAATTGCTACAAACTCGTAGTTCAAAAAAATTGATATGTATTTCCTAGAATTGTTGATTTTCTCTAATCTACACCTTCCAGAGATTTTCTGGCTCCATTGATCAAGCCAAACTTTACAGATTCACACTATTAATCAGTGCATCCTCATGAAACATTCAGCTTTTAAAATAATTTGTCCTGCTATGACATAATTATCAGTTATGCTATTAATATTTGTTCACACAATTGATTAAACAACTTACCAGTCTTGCAAAAAGTGGATGGTCCCACAAATAGTGAGAATTTCCATAGTTCGTGTAAAAATCACTTTCTTATAAATGGTTTTTGACATATCAGTAGCCTCTGCTCAGTTCCATTCTCGGGATCAATTACTCTTGTTTCCCAACGCATTTGTATCGCAAGCATTCTCGCTTGCTCTATGGGTCCCACTCTATCCGAAAGTAATATCCATCCCTATCCAAAACCCCATAAAACGTAAATCCATAAAATCCAATAAAATATAATAATATTTATTAATTTAATTACCTCAGGACGAAGAATTCGATCCATCTCAAAGAATAAATCAACTGTACTACATTTCTGTAAAGTAAGATGCGAAATAAGCCCATTTGCATGAAGCATATCGTATGTACGTGGATATGTAGGAAAAGGTTCACACCTGTATACACAATAAATTCTTGATTTTTGTTCTTTTAATCTCATTATATATATATATAAATAAAATAAAAAAATCATACCAATCATGCAAAACACCAGCAAAGCTACGAGCAAGTATTAAAGGAAGTGTATTATGCATACCAAAAGGTACAACATTCATAACAGAAACTGATTTTCCAGCTTCTAATAAAGCTGCATTAAGACCTCCATAATGAGCATTCATATCCATTACATTTCTTATCATATTATAAGGAAGTAACGGATCATCATCTCCTGGTCTTTTCGGATGATCAGAAAATATAATAGGCGATAATAATGACCAATAACTTATTACATTCGATTTCCAAAACTCTAAATCTTCAGAAAAATCATTAACCCGTACTCCTATTTTAAAATAAACACGTCAAAAACTATCAAACCGTCAAAAAAAAATAAAAATTAAATCTTACCATGAACTTCAAGCTCATCTGAGGTTAAAGAATGAGATTTATTACTAACGGGTATCCATCTTTTACTAGTGGTCCCACTTATACAATGTTTAAGTGGTTTATAATATAATTGATCATCTTCTCCTTCACAAAGAGTTATCGCGTCTTTTCGTGTAATATAACATTTAGAATCTATAGTTTTTTGCCAAATGGAAGTTTCTTCTTGTTGACCCAATAAATTCCAACAAAGTTTTTCAGCAAATTGTTCGATTATACTTAAAGTACTTACTTTCTTCGTAAATAAAGTATTTTCTTGCTGTTTACTTTCTGGTGAAGTTAAAACAATATAACCTCCCGGTTTTAATAACCGATCAACTTCAATAAGAAAATTACCATCTGATATACATTATATTACATGATTGTTAGTATATTTTACAGTAAGATATAAAAGAAATTAAATTGATTGATACCTTTATCATCCCAAAGAATACCACATTGAGCACAATGAATCATATCATAAGATAAAGAAGGAAAAGGAAGCTGTTTTGAAATAAAACTTCCAATTATAGCTGGAAGACCTCTTTCTAAAGCTAATTGTACTTGACTACCTGTTAATTCATAAGCTGCCATACAAACAGCCATCATATTTAGTGATAATAAGCGGGCCCCGAAACTACCAAATCCACATCCTATATCTAGAACTGTGTGTACCTGTGAACAACATTAATTAATTTACACAGTTAAAATTAAGAGAAAATATTTCGATATTTTTGTAACAAAGTTATACTTACACCCGCTTGAAAAAGATCATGATCACCTCCTAATCCTATTAACTCAGCTATTAGGTTAGAGTAATCTTTTACACCATCGAATATTAACCCTTCATCTGAACGAAACGATATTTGATTTTCTTCTAGTAACATTAGCCTAAAGAGTTCGAAAACCATGAGAAAAAAAATAACATTAATTAATTCAAGATTTTGATCGATAAGCGTACCGTTTAGTCATACTTCCAGATGAAAGAAACTGTTCTTTAGTTAACTTAACATTTCCACTCCATATAATATCTCTGCCAGCTGGCCAACTTAACGGAATCTTATACTCTTTAGGTGGGCGAACAAAACATTGTTGTTTATCTCGTGAGATTTCACAGTGTCGATCAAACTCTTCTCCATTATTTAACCCAGATAATAAATTTGCAGATACGTTATAGCAAGGTACGTAATTTTCTTTTTCCTTATTACAAAGATCGAAATCTTTTATATGATCAGTATTCCTTGATAAGCTCTTTAAATCTAGATAATCACTTGTGGCTTGTTCTCTTAACCTTCTGTAACTATTATAAACGTCTTGTTTGGCACCAAAAGTTACGGAATCGAAAGCATTTGAAGAAGATGATCTCCATAAAGCAATTAACATGATTGCACAAACAAGACACCATAATAAATAGTTTAGAGGTGGTCTTCGCCTAAATAGTAAATTTAATTTATTTAACCAACGCCTTCTCATATCCAATTTTGTTTGATCTTCGAGTTAAACTACTAATACATATAAATTTAAGTGGCAATTGAGAAACCCCACTCTGTAGGTTAATTTTTAAAGCTTAAACCATTAAATTACACTTTCTGAATCACATTACTAATACAATAAAAGACCGCATTTTAGGAAAATTCACTTAGTTAGTCACTGAAAACTAGTAATTCAGAAATTGTTAATCAGTGCGTGGACTCAGATATTTTTCACCAATTTAAACCGAGCTATAATTTGATCTCAAATCGTGAATAGCTTGAATCAGACAACGCAAATCCAGACCTGCATTATATATTCACACACATATATGAAATGAAATTGCTATATTCTAAGAAAATAAGATCACACATTAGAACTAATCAACGATCAGATCTTAAAGATCCAAGGCAGTAGCATTAACAAAAATTGATCCAAATAAATAAGAGAGGAATTCAATTTAATATACGAATACGTAGAGGTAGGGTTTTTGACGTACCAGAATTAGAATTACGAGAGGAAAGAATACGTATGAATGTATATCCAGGTGTATGTGTGTGTGTTTAGAGAAGTTTATGAAGGCGGCATTAATGTTTTGTGTGCAGCTTTTTTGTTATTGTATTCCTTCCATTCCATATAAGGGAAGAATGGTAGAAGAAAAAAGTTTGTTTGATGGTCGCTCTACTTTTGTAATTTTAGTAGTACCATGTGGATCGATGAATGGGGATGGATTGTTAATTGGAATCAATTCCAATCATACTTGGAGATATCTATGTCACTTATTGGCAAAATCTTTTACTAATATTAATTATTTCAATTGTTACATTTATTAACTTACTAATACAATTCATGTACTATTATTATAGAGTTTTGTTAAAAGAGCATTTGACCATCATATTTGTTCAAAAAAAAAAAAAAAACTCAAATATATATAATATAAAGAAAAAATTAACTATTTTATACATTTCTTTTTTCATTTGACTTGTACTACAAAACCTGTTCACTTATTTCTTTTTTTCATTCTTTTAAAAGAATTGGCTAACCTCCCCACGGTAAAAGCCACCAACAGGCCACCACCGCTCCTTCTCTCTTGATAGAAATGATTTGGATGGGTGCCCATAATGAGTTAGTCTGACCCATCATATGTTAGTTATTATTTCAATAACTGTACCTATAAATAGAGGGGTTTTCTTTGCTTGGGCTAGTCTCGCTCTTCTCTAGAGCATCTTAGATCGTAGGAGTACTCTTTAGCTATCATTGCCAACATCTTTTTCCTTGAACGGGAAAGCATTTGTGCCTTACACTGGTTGCGGTTTTCGCAACCTAGTTTTGAACCATTTCCTTATACTTGTTACGCTGTTCGACTGAACACGTGTCTTTACGTTTACTGAAAGCCCTTCAGAAAGAAAGACATAGTATTCAAGGAAGTTATTTTATATTAAATCATTTATTTTCACATACGCTTGAATCATCAAAATTCATTCACTGCTTTCTGATAAATATAAAATATATTCTCTCAAAATTTCTTCATATATTAGATTCAATGACATTTGTGTTGTAGAATAAGAATCTTTTATGTCACGTAAGTTGAATCAATACCAAAAAATATTTCAATTTGTAATTCCGCATTATAGGTTTGTCTAGATACCTCGTAAATATCTTACATCCCTTTTACAAAATAAGACATCACGTATAAGAAGAATATCCTTGATTTGGTTCCAACAAACCCCTCTCCCACTATTAAATCCTAACCACCACACATCTTTGGCGAATAAATCTGCACAACACCAATTTCTAATGCATGATCTAACCATTAAAACATGAAACTAATTATCCACAAATCTGGTACACTGACTAACCTTCATTCTTGACGCCTGAAACGCCACCGCCGCTCTAATCGTTTTTTGATGTCTTTTAGAATGTCGTTGATTTAGAAAATCTCAATCAATAAGATTATTGTGCTACCATATCAATTTTACTAATTTATTATTTTTCTTTACTAATCGTTAAGGATCGATTCCTTAGAAATTATATGTAATCTAGATAAGTTATGTTATCCAAATTCATTAGATTGGGGATGGCTTAGCCAATAAGAGTTGAAATCGAAGTTAATTGGGGCTAGAGGAAGTTCAAATCAATTAATCCCAAATTATAGCACTGGTTAAGAAAATGCACACGTACTTTTATGCTTCGGTTAAAAAATATAAATAGCCAGATGGAGTATTACATTAATTTATTGTTTATTTAAAAGTTTAGCTAGAAACTATATGTGAATGCGACCTCACGCAAAAAATTGGTGGATCAGGTTTATTAATTTCAGATCCAATTACTATTACTAGTAAAAAAGAACTATAGTTGTGCTGTCACTTTTCATTTATGTATTTGCTTTTATAGTAATATAATTTGTCTCTTTTCCTTTGAATACATAATTATAAAAATACTTCATATGCAACATTTATGTTATGGTGACAGGTAGAATTCCACTAGGGAATGACAGCATAAAGTAGAATATTATAGTTTCGTTTGATGGTTAAATTGAGAGTCAAGTCATTTGTTGTTATTACATTTCCATAGATAGAAATTATGGTTGGCCATGCCGCCCAGCATCCTATTATTTTAAGGGTTGGAAAGAATTCACCTAATTATTGGATGAGTAATTATAAATACCATCCAAGATCATAACACCCAAATGTTATCTAATGATGTAGCGTGAATTGGTTAGGTAACAATCGTTATAATAGTTTCATATTTCATACAATCAAAAAGTAAAAAAAAGAAAAAAAAATTATTACGAATATGTATTAAAAATGTCGCACATACGAGATTAAATACTTCTTATAAAGTTAGGCGAGTGAAAAATGTCGACACATGACAAGTCTCTCACTCAATCCACTAATGTTCCCATCACTATATACAAATGCTATCGCTTTTTGGTATATCTTGAACAAGCGTGTGTATCAATCACTATCCATTTTACAAAAGTTCGTCAAGAACTAACTTGACAGATTTCTTGACAACAACACCTGCATGTAGAGAAAAAATGATTAACCAACTGTACAACATTGTCCCTCGGGATTGGTAAGTCCACCTAACTACCAAATCAGTATGTTATTTGTATCCCCAACTGTTATTTCCTCAACTACTTTGATTTGACGTAGTGACAAGTAAACTTTGGTTTGGATTGCATAAATCGTTTAATCTATTGAGGATAAGGGTAGAGCCACCTGTTAGCTAAGTGAGGCCATGGTCTATCTGATTTTGTAAAATTAATTTTTTGTCATGTAAAATAAAATAATATTTTATTTTTGGCTTCCTTTAAAATTTAGAAACTTTACCTAGTTCCTTAATTTTTAAAGAGTAAATGCACTCATTGCCTCATGTACTTTTTCTAAATTGGCAGCTTCCCCCCTTGATCGTATAAAGTGTAAATTTACCCCTATCTTTTGTTTTTGTGATTTACCCCCTAATGGATTTCGTCCATTTCCTCAGTTAGCATGTGCATGAAATGTGGTTCACTTTATTAATTCTTTTTAATATTAAATTAATTTTAAACATTACCTTTATAATCAGAAGAGAAAGATAAGTATTTCTTAATCAAATACCCTATAAATACCCTGAATTAAAAGAAAAAACAAAATCAATACCTAATCCTTCTTCTTCACACCAAGCAACTTCGGTGGTAACTTGGGCAAAATCAAAATTCATCTCTTCACCTTCAAATTCGAACAAAAAACAAAAAAAGAAATCTCTTCACACTCACCTTCCCACATCTCTTCACACTCGTATTGGAACATAAAACAAAAAGAAATCTCTTCACACTTAGGTCTCACCTTCATACCAAGCCGCTCTCATGCATAAGAAAACTGCCGCCACTCGGGGGCCATCTCTTCACACTCACATTCGAACAAAAAACAAAAAAGAAACCTCTTCACAGTCACTCGCCTTCCCCACCAAGCCTCTATCCTGCACAAGAAAACCGCCTCCTCTCGGGACCATTCTCCACCATCAACAATCAAATAACCCAAATTAAGGTAAAAATTCATGAGTATAGGAACCTTAGTTTGGAGGGTGAAAAATTCAAAAAAAAAAATCATGAAAAATGAGTAGAGAATGCATGAAAAATGAGTGAGTACATATTAAAATGAAAACTTAGAAGTGATACCTGAGTATAGGAACCTTAGCTTGAAAATTGAGAGTAAAAGATGCTTGTAAAGTTAGTTGATTGCAGTACATGTTACTTATTCATTGATGTACAAGAAGATTAAGGAAGAGAAAGGAAAAAAATGAACAACTCGGTGGAAAGATAGGGAAAAAAGGAGGAAGGAGGGAAAGAGTGAGGAACAAATTGATTGAGGAAGAGGGGGTGAGAATGTGAGGAACAAAGAAATAAAGTTTTTTTGAATTTTAAGGTATTTATACTCGTGGGAAAGATACGGAAGATGGGAGGGAGGAAAAGAGCGGGGGGAGAAAGTGTATGGAACAAAGAAATAAAGTAGGGCATTTATATTAAGTGTGTGTAATATATAAATTAAATAGAGATAATTTAATTCATTTAGAGGTTAAATAATTCACTAATTGATATTTTGGGTTTTTTTTTAGTAAAATAGGATAATTAAAGGGTTAATGTCCAATAGGCACCTGTCACCTTACGCCCTTGCCCATAAAATGCACCGTCTTTTTTAAAGAACAACGAGTAATGGGAAACTTCTCATTACTCAAAGTTTGAGTAGTGAGAAACTTCCCATTACTCAATGTTTGAGTAGTGGGAAGCTTCTCATAACTCAAACGACTCTTTTATTGGAAAAGAAAATGAAAAAACAAAAATATGTGGTACTTTTATGGGCAAAAAAATGATGGTTGGGGTGAGAAGGAATTAATTCTAACTTGAGGTGTTTCTTGGGCAATAATCCATAATTAAACTCAAAATATTTTTAGAGTCATAATCCTTTGAGTAATAGGCTTTAGACTATTTTGTAATCCTAATATATTATTATCTATCTATACAAGAATTGTCTTAATTTAAAAAAGGATATTTACACAAAAATCGTTCATGAGCATCGAAATTATGAAACTGAAGTCTGGCTAATTGGAAAGGTGCTGATCTCATCCAACGAGAGAACAAAATGTCATATACCTTTTATTTTGCATCCACCAATATAATTTTCCATATCATTTTCTCTCTATCACTCTTAACAATAATTAAATAATTATTAGCAAAATACTGATATAATTGCAACCCATCAACCAAGGTACAAAACTAACATAATCATATCATAGAACGCTACTCTGAAACTTATAAATAAACTAAGTTGCTGTAATATACAAACTACTTAGCTCATCAAAGTGAACGATCAAAAATTGTTCCCGTTTTTTCGGCTAAACACTTCACCCTAATTAACATGTTGTCACAATACAAGCTCTTAAACATTCAGACAAAATTTCTTCGTTCAGTGATTGACCTGCACACAAGGATTATAATATACTCATTATAAATCATAAAGTACATAAGATAAAGAAAATAATATTACCTATAAAAACAATTTTATTCATTTGATTTTCCTCTTTCCTCCATTTACGAGCTGGAACAATCTCATATATTTCTCTCACAGCCTACCAAAATTTAAGTAATTAAAAGATAACTTAAAGAAATGAAGAAAAGGTAAAAAAAAAAAAAAAAAAAAACCTGTAAAGTATGAAGCTGATCTGAATTTACGACGTTTAATATTCCTTTACAGCGATAAACATCCATGTCATACTTTTTATCCCATAGTAATTCCTCAAGCCATATACGAACTTTATCAAGATTGACTTGTTTTGATTCACAAATGCATAATGTTCTTACACCACTATCATGTAGAGCTTTTGTTGTAAGAGATTTATTTTCCTCCAATAATGTCTCCAAATGAGCAACATGCTGGAATGTTGAACAAAGATTAGGTAATGGATTTTGAAATTTTGAAATGATAAAATGAAAAATAGATGACTCACTGTAGCATCGTAGCCTCGAAAATCCAATATTTTAGAGAGTTCAACTTGGCATTTTACTGAACGGATAATATTAACAAGGGAATTAATACCGTGTATCTCATTCTCCAGTTCTTCTAGGATGTTTTCTTGGGACACTAGATCAACTTTATTAAGAATTACTACATCCTATAACATGTAATATTCATGTGTCAGAGTTTTAAATCGTTGAGTATGCTTAAATAAGAATGGCTTACTGCAAATGCTATTTGTAAATATGCTTCTGGAAATGATGATGAGTCACGGAATGATGTTAATTGATAATGGAGGTTTTTCGCATCAACAACCTATTAATTATAAAATTAAATTAAAGATTTGTAAGAAAAAGTTTACACTGAGTAAAGAATATAAGGGAACTGACGGTGATGATTGAGTCGAGTCTAACATCTGACTCGAGTTGATCGTCTAACCAGAGAACAGATGCTAAAGGAGCAGGGTTAGCTAAACCTGTGGTCTCTAATAATATATGATCGAGTCTATATTTAATAAAATTGAGGTATATTAGTTTTAATCGGAGTATATAAATGAAGTAGTAAAGCATAAGCATAAGCATACCTTTCTTTTCTTTGAACAAGTTGTTCTAAAGCTTGGACCAAGCTATGTTTAACAGTGCAACAAACACATCCATTAGATAATTCGACCCATTCTTCAACTAAATCACCATCATCTCCTTCGTTAATCATAGCTCTCTCCACACCTATTTCATCTCCAAACTCATTTAGTATCACTGCTATTTTCTTTCCGTGCTTCTTTTCTAATACATAGTTCACCAACTGCACAATCCCAGCCAATGTCAAATTTCAAAATCTGATTATAATAATTGAAAAAAAAAAAAGAAACAGCTCGAGAAATTCATGTAAAAGTATAGGTGAAATATTACAGTAGATTTTCCGGCGCCGAGATAGCCAGTGATGACGGTGACGCCGACAGGTGGAAGAGAAGGTGTTTCAGTGATTTCTGTCCGTTGATCGGAATTGTTGTGGTTAACGGCGTCGTTTATTTCGACGGCCAGCGGGATTTCTTCGTCTTCTATTTCCATTAGGTGGGCCTTTTTTGGAGTTTGAATTGTGGTGGAGAATTAGATAGTCGATCTGTTGTAGTATGATTTGCAGTTTTGGACTGATTGAGTGGGCTTAACGCTTTCTATATTGGTTACTTATGTGCTACACATTTGGGCTTCATCAAGAAATTGGGGTATAATAAGTGGCTCGCCACGACTATACCTTTCTCATCACATTCGATATTTTTTGGTTTCAATAAACCGAATAAAGTTAATGTCCAAAGTTTTTCAATTTTATAATAGTAGGGGGATTAACTTTTAAAGGCCACTATATGTCTTAATCCCCCAACTACTAATTGCATTTGCAGCCCAACTAATAGAGCATAAACCAAAATATCAAATCCATTCCCCTTTCTCTTCTATAAAACTAAACAATCTCCCTCACCTTCCCATCCCCGCTCCCTTGCTCAAGTAATCCGCCACCACTGCCAGTCTCTCTTCATCATCATCACCATCATCACTCACCTTTCCACCGATGACGTTCATCACCATCTCCATCGAGTCACTCTCTTGCTCACCATCTCTTCACTATCATTTCCACCGAGCCACTCTTCTCTGCTCACCATCAAAACCACCATCGAACATCGCACCAAGCCGCTCTTCTCCAGCATAAGAAAAACCAGCACCGTTGGGTTCCATTCTCCACCGTTGAAGGTCCGATCTCAGAAGGCCAATGAAGCCCAATAACTTTTCCACCGCCGTTCGTGGTCATTCTCGGCGTTGCCATTCTCGCCCGACAGAAACCGACGTCGTACAAGGCCATTCTCCACCATTGAAGGCCTTAACTAACCTTCCATCTCAGGTCTCACCTTCCGCCATTCGTGGCCTTCTCACCTTCGCACCTTCACGCTTCTCTTCGCCGGTCATCTACACAAGAAATCTGCCGCCATTAACGGACCATCATCAATCCCAAACCAAGAAACCACAACCATGGGTACATCCCAAGAACCAATGGGTCATGGATACCGATCCTGGTCCATTTTACTCACCTTCGAACCAAACCGAACCAAACACCAAGACGCTGCACCAATCGTGGTCCCATTCTCCATCCATCTTCAAACTGCCGAAGCATAGGTCTAGCCCCACCGTTGAAGGCCCACCCGAAATCCAATCATAGCAGGACCATGGGGCCAGCCCAAGCACAGACGCACCATGGGTACAGCCCGTGAAGCCCAATTCTATTTTTGTTTTTTTGTTTTTGTTCCAGCGATGTGATGATATTTGTGTTCCGATTCCGATTTAGATTTTGTTCCATTTCTTAATTTTTGTTGTTGTTCTTTGTTCCAATAATGCCAGTGTGAAGAGATTACGTTTTGTTTATGAAATGGGTTGGGAAGATATTTCTTTTTTGTTTATGCAGTGGGCTGTGAAGAGATTTATTTTTTTGAGTTTGTTTATGGTGGGTACAGCCCAAGCACAATAGAATTGTTACTAGTCTCTTGGTTTGGGCCACGGGTACAACCCATAGTTGTGATTTTGGAAGAGATTTTAGTTTGTTATTGGGCTAATGGTCGATATGGGTCTGTACCCATCACGGTGTTATTTACTAACATGGTAATAGTGTTCTTCGTGGGGTTGTACCCACCGAAAAAAGAGGAAGAATGGTTTTTTCAGGCCAATCAAAGGGTATTAAAGTAAAAAAACAAAACCAAAAACATTAGAAAAAGGCCTTATAAAGTAGGTTTTTTTTAGTTAGGACTTGTTTTATAAAGTTGGCAACTTTTTGGCCTCAAAGTATACTTTTCCTCATAATAGTATTGGTATTATTATTGGATGTCATATATTTTTTCCTAATGCCACCATATATTATATATAAATATACGATTTTTCTATCATATAGAAACTACAAGTTAAAAATGAAAATCATATATTTTTTTCTAATACCACCATATATTATATATAAATATACGATTTTTTTCTGTTACATGTGAGAGCCACTTTTGTACTCGGTGTCATTGACACGGTTCGTACCTGTAAAACCTAGAAGGATAACTAAGGCTCTTTCCAGTTGAGCTAACCCCAACTGGTTAAATATACGATCTTTCTATCATATATAGAAACTACAAGTTAAAATAAAAAATTATATTAAACTCTGATTTTTTTATCTTAAATATTTCTACCTCTTATTTTTTAGTTTACAAAATGTTATTAGCACGAATTTTCTCTTTTGATCTTATAAAGTAGGTAAATAATATGGTAAAATTCATATAATTTTTATTCTTATGTTATGTTAATATCTTTCTGTATTTTATATTTTTATACTATATTTTTTTTTGAAAAAATATGATAAAATAATTTTGTTAATGTGAATCATATAAATTTGTTCATATGATTTGATATATATATATATATATATATATATATATATTGTAAGTATCTTTGAACAATTTTTTATAGGCCCGGAGCCTATAAAAATATTTATATGTCGTAAGTATAAATTTTTTTTAATGGCTCAAAACCTACATCGAATTTTGTAATCCAGAAGCATATACCAAATTTATAAAACTAAAATTTAGAACAAAATTTATATGGCCGAAGTATAGAATAAATTATCTTAAGACTTGAAACCAAGATCAAAATTTAAAAGGTTTGAAGCATATATCAAAATTTTAAGACTTGAAGTCTATGTCGTATTTTTAAAGGTTTAAATTTTGGATTAAATATTTAAGTCTCGAAAACTCTATCGATTTTTAAAGGGTTAAAGACTAAATAAAATTTTAACGACTCAAAATTTAAAAGAATTAAAAAGGCTCAAAGCCATAATTAAAAAAATAAAGATTTGAAAAAAAAAATTATTTATTATGAAAAATTCATACGAGGTCAGTTTAATAATTGTATTTTATTAAATAAAAGGAATATGGGCTATCTTTATAAAGATTTGATAATTTTCCAATTTTTATGAATTCGGAGTTCGTTGGTTATACATCATTCTGGCAATCGGACCGGCTCCTACCGATTCCCGGACCGGACCGCTCCACAGGTTCCAAAACCAGAACCAGTCCGGAGCTACAGTGTGCCCAGGAACCGGATCAGACCGGTTTATATGTTATAGGTTCAGTTCCCTTAAAAAAAACCTATGGCTAAGGACCGGTCTGAATCGCACTGGACCGATAGCCAACTAATAGTTTTTATATATGTTGTATTTAGCAAAAATAAAAAATTTAAAAACTCGAAAACGAAAAAATAGAAATATTCCGGAAATTCTGAAATTTCAAAAATTCCAAAAATTTCCGGTTGTTTGCGATCAGAATTAAATATTGAATTCCGTTTTTTAGAATTGGAATTGGATTGAAATTTTCTATTTCAAAAAAAAAGCTGGAAATCCGAGCAACCCCTATCTGATACAATACGATCCGATGTCACCCCTGGTGGGGGGTGGATTTAGATTCCAATAAAACCTTTTCCTTTAGGACGAGGAGGAAGAAACCAATTAACTTTACTCAATTGCTTGAACATTGCTACTTCTTCTACAATTAAAGAGAGTGAACTGAGAGGTACATGATTTGAATCTCCTCCCTAAACATGAGTAACCTAGTTTCGATTTATCTGGGAATATACATATGAAGGCATGTATCTCCCCGTGTGATTAACCGTTGTGCACATAAGTTAGCCCGAACCAACCATGTATAAATTTTTTGGACAATCTTTCACTTGAACATACACATTCAGTTTTTGTGTTTTTTTAAGTTTGTTGAGAAAGTAAGAAGAAATAACTCCATTAGAACATGACAGTTGAATGGGTAAGATCGTCTTTTAATACATTCTCTGGTGACATAGGGCTGTAAATGAGCCGTGTCGAGCCGGATACTAGATGTACAAACTTGTTTGTTTAATTTCTCGAACCGAACTCAAATTTAAACAAGCCGGGACGGGCCGAGCACAAATTTAAACGAGCTGAGCCCGAGCTTCCGATGATCCAAATAAGAAATGTTAGAACTTGTTTATTTACCTTATAAAACAATTACTTTAGAGTCGAACACGAGTTGATCAAGAACAAATATGGTTGAAATGGGACTTTCATGAACGGTTGGTATTTGATAGAGTGTGTGGTATGAAAATATGAAAAATAACATTAATGAAAAAATAAATGTCTAAAGAAATTAAAAATATCGAATTCGATATTGAAGGTTTAATAATGTATTTAGAAGTAGATAATATATTAATTTATAAATTCATAATTTTAAACGAGCTCACGAGCCGAACTCGACCAGGCTCGTTTACTTATTGAACTCAAAATAGAGCTTTAGCTTGAGCTTGTTTATATTTGAGCCGATCTCGAACGAGCTTTTCTCCGAAGCGAGCTCGAGCAGCTCGCGAGCGGCTTGATTTATTTACGGCCCTAGGTGATCTAAAACAAGTTAGACTTTATTTTGCATAAACTTTCAGATTATCTATATTTTGTCTCTTTCTATGCTTAAATAATTAAATCATTAAGATTGATAGTTAAAGTACTTTTAGATTTTCTTTTTCTTTTTTGTCTAATCTTTTGGATCTATTTGAAACGAAATAATAAGCTATTGAAAGTACAATAGTTTTCTTACCCAGTTATTTAAATAAATTTTGTTGTCAATGAAATAGAAAACTTTGTTTAAAGTGATCATAGTCTGGGTGACTTTAGAAAATAATCAACCCTCTATGAAATGGTAGAGTATGAGACTGAATCTCCATTGTGTATTGTGGTCCACTTAAAATTGCCAAGAATATCACTAGTGGTAATAACTGTCAAATGCATTATAATTAGAGAATTGGTAAGAAAAATATACTTATAACTGCAACTTGAAAAGGAACAAAACTAAACTATATAGTATTCGATGTATTAACCACTGAATCATACCTTAACAATTGTTTACAAAAAAATAAAAATAAATCATACCTTAACAATGCTTTTGACCAGCTAAGAATTGGTAAGACTTTTTTTTTTTTTTTCGGGTTAAGCCCTTTACTTCTTTTTTTCTAAAACTCTTTACTCTTATTCATGAATGAAATAATCTCAACTGGCTAGAGCTATAGTTATCTATCTAGACGGTATAAGTTCAAATCGTATCAATAAACACCAAGTCTAAAAAATGACTTTCCCATGTAACAAAAAAAAAAGATTTGTTGAAACAAGAAGAGAATCAAAGTAAAAAAAAAAACTTTGTTTACAATAATAAAAAATATAAACCTTTGAACACTAACCCACAAGCTATAGAATTTTTGAAAGAATATAATAAAATATCAAACCTCGATGATACAAACTTCATGTATAAAAAAGATCAAATAAACAATAATAATATGACTAATATATCTAATAAGATTAACAAAGAAAATAACATTGAATTTAAAGAAAAATGGAAAAAACCTCCAGTTAACTTTTATAATATAAACTTTGATGCCGCTGTCTACGATAAAGGACTAGCAGTAGTTTGTATTGTAAGAAACCGGAGTAGCAGTGATATGTATTGTACGAAACTCTAATGGTAACTTTGTTACAGGAAAAAAATAGGTACATATTCGATTCTTGAGGAAGAAGTTATTAGAATTTTAAAGCTACAAATTTGTCCAACACTACCCCTCGATAAAAGTTTTATTAAGAATGATGCTCGTAAGATTATGTACACGCTCTCAAACAACAAGTACATTAATTGTCATCAAATTAACAATATTATTTATAATATTCATGGTTTAGCGGGACAATCAAACCCCACTTTTGTTTTTATTTCTAGGAGAATCAAGATAGTAGTTGACTGGGTTGCCAAACAGAAGCTTTTAAACATCCTGTTTGGTAACTGAAACTTTGAGATTCTAACCTAGTTAGCTAATATCTTACTTTCGGACAACGAACCTCGAGGGATTGGTTAATTGTAATATTTTGAGCTATCTTATCTAATATATCATATGCTTTCGGACATAAAAAAAAGAATTAGAAATTAAAAGGCTTGTAGGGACATCTGTAAGGATAAGTGTTATTGAGTTGATCAATAATATGCAGTGTAATCCTACCCAAATAATAATAATAATAATAATAATATGCCGTGTAACTTTTCTGTAATCGGTTTCTCACCCAAATAAATTTGTGGAAGATATTATTGTCATGTATATAATATCACATAATTCTCCAACAAAATCTTCAAAGTGCAAAGATTAAATATTCTTAAATATATGAAAAAAAAACAGAATTGATAAAAAAAATTAAGCATAGTCGATGCTTACACTAAGCATCGTCTGGTTACACAGATCATTGATGGTGGCATTAAGCACGATTTTAACACCGAACAAGTCATTTTACCAAGCAAGTCCTCATTATAGAGTTGACTCCGGAGAGGTCTTTAGTGGTGTTAGGTAGCTTCCTAAACTACCCGAAATGGAGGTAGGAAGAAAGTTAAATTCCAACTATATCATATTTCCCAATTCGCTGTTAAATAATAAATCGTTGAATCAACTAGTATGGATTACTTGCGAGTTCTCGAGCTATACTTCTTACATTAATCTTATTATCTTCATTCTCATCTTTAGTTAATTATAATTATTTTAATTTATTTTCATTTTAGTCATTCGTAATTGAAAATTCAAGAAATGTTTATATAATTTACCTTCTGTAACTGAAACTCAACCCTTATTCACTTTATAAAACACAAATGTATTAACCTCATAGTTTATGTGGAGAACGGTAAACCCCTTACTTACCTTTTTATTACTTGTCAATGATCCGTACACTTGCGAGTAGTAGCTCCATCGGGTATTGATTTATTATCACACATTTGGGGACGACATCTACTTAATATGAATCTAATGACCGCAAAACCAACCAAATTGTAACTGAGCAGTAAATGAATGAGAATCTTAATTATGTGTATATTCCCAACTCACCTAATTTATGTCATGATAGATTAGGACATGTTAATTTTGGTTCATTAAATAAGTTAGTAAACACCGGCTTATTATCATATGTAAAATTCAATTCTCAAAAGGAATGTGAAGTATGTGTTAGACAAAATTAACCAAAACCTCATTTAAATCTATCGTATGGACTTTGGTACCTTTAGAGCTAATTCATAGTTTATGCCAGAATTTACTTGTAATATTTTATAAGGGGAGAAGGTAGAACCAACTTGCTACGATGCCCGAAACTAAGGTAAGACCGGATATGCACAAACTTTCCCTTGATAAGATGCATTTATTTTCTCGAGTAAATCCGCGAAATCTGATTAGCTATATATATGTATATTTGATTAGCTATAGCGTATAATTAGTTGATGTCTCCCTTTTTGTTCTATTTTTATGCCCTTAGGAGACATCATTTTAGATGATTATTTGACTAATTCGATAGACTTTTAGTGTTAATTGGTTATATTTCATTTTTCCTCCTTGGATTTGAGTATTTTTCATTTATTAAACTTTTGCGCGTTAAATGGTTTGTTTTAGTGCAAAGTTTGTAGGTTTATGGATTAGATGGAACACCAAGACAAGGAAAGGAATCAATAATTAAAGTCATAGATCGATTGTAAAAGTCAAAGGCGAGAAAAGTTGATTCGAAGAATTTATTAGATGAGAATGAAATTTGGAATGTTGTTACAAATAATTGTTTTCGAGTACTTTTGCCACTGATTCAGCCTTGGAGCATAAAATAAGAACTATAGAGCTTGAAGTCGGGAAGATTTTCCTAGTTTAACGAAGTGATTCCGAGTCCGGAAGCAAAAGTTACCGCTGTTTTACTAACAGCTGTAAATCAGTTACGAGATTTCATTTAAGGATTGGGCTTTTATTCATTTAACCAAATCCTCTTAATTAAAGGCCCAATCCGATTTTCTCCACTATAAATACACCTTTAGACCTCATTATTCAAGACCTCTCACATTTTCTTCAATTCATAACATCCTTAGAGAGAGCGTCAAGAGGCGGAAGCATGAGCAGGAGAATCATATTCTTCCAACAACAGCTCAAGTCATCCTCCTAATTAGGTTTCATATTTATTTCTGTAATTTAGGATAATGTATTTTATTTATTTAATTTTAGTTTTTCTTTCTGTCTTGAGCTAAATTTACATTGTACTAATGGGTTGAACCCAATTCGTATTAATTTATGTTTTTCTAATTTTGGATTTTAGGATCGAAATTGAATTAGTTATTTTATGTTGACAATTATTTTATGCTTGAACCATTATCTTTAGCGTCGCGAACTAGGGATAATTATTAGTATCTAGGCTATTCAATATAGTGACGTATTGATCACCTTGACAGGGGGTTTAGATACAGAACAAGGTAATTGTTGTTGGTATTCGCCAATGACCTTGACAGGCTTGACTAGCCAATAGCCGAAGTGGTAAGTTTTAATCATCTGAAAGTGGTTTTAATCACCTTGACGGGGTTTAGAAGACCGTAGGAGAGCTTTTAGGTCCACCCTGACGGGGGCTAAGAGACTTTAGAATCCTAACTAGCATAAATATAGCAATTCATCCCTTAACAGAAAACATTAATTAAGAAGGTTTGAGGTGAAACCCTAGCGTGGCTCAAGTACTAATTCTTTTCTTGCGTCTACCCTATCTATTTGCATTATTTTCATTTCAGCTTAATTCATTTAGCATTTAATTTATTTGCACATTAGTTTTAGAAAAGCATAACAAATATCATATCATTTACTTTTCCGTACTTGCAATTAAATACTACTTATCTATTGAACACTTGGGTTATACCAGTCCAATCCCTGAGAAA
Organism: Nemophila menziesii; assembly: GCA_029959085.1. Taxonomy (NCBI): domain Eukaryota; kingdom Viridiplantae; phylum Streptophyta; class Magnoliopsida; order Boraginales; family Hydrophyllaceae; genus Nemophila; species Nemophila menziesii. The sequence continues at coordinate 1,632,159 of JARWIR010000060.1, forward strand.
AAATTTCTTATCAGTTTATTACTTGGGCAACCGTACACTTGCGGTTTGTGAGTCCTTAAATCTTTATCGCATTATTTTATAACACTCAAGGACCCACCATTAGTCATAGTGTATCCTTGGTATATCATGACCCAAATTTTCCGTTAGTTATGAAGTTTGATACATGGAACTTATTAGTATATTTTAGTGTATAATCTTATCTTGTTTGAAAATACTTTGGAATCTACCTTTCGACCCCGAGAGAAGGGGTTTTGGTATCCACATCTTACTGAGTTTAGAACTGATTTGTTTAATTGTATTTTTGTGCAGAGGGTGACAATGAGAGATATGATCAACGAAAAGGCTTAGAGTAGCTTCATTGTAGATTTTCTTTTGGATTGGACTATTATATAAACAAGTCCAATGTTTTGTTGTAAATAGCCATAACCACTCATATAGTTTTGGGGTATAACTCATGGGTTTCCATTAGGGTACTGATACACTCTGTCACGCCTCAAACTTCCCGGTTTATTTTTTTATACCCGGCACGTCATATATAAACAAACTTAAGTCCTCAAAATTTTGACATATAAACTAACTAGTGAAAAAAGAAATGATGAACCATCAACCACAATAATCTACGTTTATATACGTATATAGTGGCCTGACTAAATAAAATCCTTCACATCGTAATACACATCTTCCAAAAGTTACGATACCCTAACCCATGAATTATACCCCAAAACTATACGAGTGGCTATGGGCTATGGCTATTTACAACAAAATAATGGACTTGTCTATATAATAAGTCCACCCAAAAATAAAATCTACAATGGAGCTACTGTAATCCTTTTCGTTGATCAAATCTCTCAGCGTCACCCTTTGCGCATAAATACAATTCAACAAAAGAGTTTTAAACTCAGTAAAATATGGATACCAGAAACCCTTCCCTCAAGTTCGAAAGGTAGATTCTAAATTATTTCAAACAGGATAAGATTATACACCGAAATATACTAAAGTTCCATATATCAAAGTTCATAACTAACAGAAATTTTGGGTCATAATATAACAAGGATACACTATAACTAATTATATGTTATAGCTAATCATATATACATACATATATACATATATACATACATATATATGTTATGTGGATATTTAACGAAGAGAACATTGGGCTGATTTTGAATATCACTCAACTTAACAAAATTAACCTCCACCCAAACTCAAGGTTGTGAGAAAGATGTTGGATTGAGTTTTGAAATTAAATCCATAAGACGGCCAAGAGAGTGAGCTTTAGTGATAATATATACTAGCTTGTCAGTAGCATGTGTATATTGAAGCCTCGTAATACCCTGATCAACCTTTTGACTAATGAAATGATAATCACGTTCGGTATAATGAGAACCATCTTATAAATACATCATTATGCATAAATGTGAATAACCCTTTTATTATCATAATGACGAGGCATGCCAGGAGACTGAAGAACACCTGTATCTGAAAAAAGCCAGTATATCATATCACTTCCTAAGTAGCATAAACACGTACTCGATATTGGGATTTGAGACTTGAATGAGGCAAAACGGTTTACTTTTTATTCCACCGTGCGGATGATAACTGACTAACTAAAAGCAATATCCAATTATAGAGAAATGGTAGGTGGGATCACCAACCCAATATGCATATGAATAATCCCATAAAACAAAAGAGAAGCTCACGGGAAATGATAACCCAAGAAATAAGGTGCCCTTCCCATAATTCAAAAGAAGAATATGATAGATGCATGCATAGTCAGTGGAGCGGCGAGTAGACGTATACTTGCCAATTTAGTGCACAATATAAGCAAGATCGTTCGAGTGGTTCTGATATACATAAGACTTCCATCCAACTGGTGATATAAAGAAGGATCATTGAGATGAGTACCATCTGCCAAATTAAGACAGAAAATGGGATCACAAGGAGTAGATTATGTCTTGCTACCAATGAGTCCCCATGACGAATAAAATCCGATCAATACCTAGCTTGAGAGAGAGAGAGAGAGAGAGAGAGAGAGAGAGAGAGAGAGAGAGAGAGAGAGAGAGAGAGAGAGAGAGAGAGAGAGAGAGAGAGAGAGAGAGAGAGAGAGAGAGAGAGAGAGAGAATAGCCACATCCATCATACAATACTTCAATACCAAGACAGTAACTAAGGATTCCTTCATCTCAAAATATTGAGCAAGAAATTGTTTGAGATCATAAATAAAAGTTAGATTATCACACGCGGTAACAATATTGTCTACATACAGTGATAGTAAGAGACGAATTAAAAGAGGACAAAATCACCCATATCATAGATTAAATTTAGAGAACCAAGAATGAGGGGATTTATTAAGGTCATACAAAGAACGACAAAGTTTAACACTTTGTGAGGAGAATGTTGATAACATGGATGGTGTTTCATAAAAAAATTATTTTTTAAGATGACTGTTGAGAAATGCATTCTTCGCATTCGTTTGAAATAATTTCTATTTCCAAACAACTGAACTGACAATAAGGTTTAAAAAAATTCTAAGATGAGAAATTGGGCCAAATTTTTGAGGAATATATGTTTTTAGGCCTCAAATTTTAAAATGAAACTTTTAAAGGCCTGATTAGATGTTATGTTTTTTAAAGGCCTAACTAGAATTTTCTAGTTAGAATTTTCTGGGTATAATTTTTTTGGTGGGTATATACACCCCCCTTTTAAGTTTATTAATTACATTATAAGTCCTTGTTGTTCAAAATATTGTTCACGTCAGTCCTTTTTTCCTTGTTCAGGTAAGTCCTTTTTTCCTTGTTCAGGTCAGTCCAAGGTGGTGGTGAAGAACAGTTCAATGATGAAGATCCATACCCACAAAAAAGTTAAAACAGTAGGTAAAGACCCACAAAAACAGCAAAACAGTGGGTATAAACCCACCAAAAAAGCAAAACAGTTGGTATAAACCCACCAAAAAAGCAAAACAGTGGGCTTATTCCCACAAAAAAATTCGCATATACCCTACTCTGTTGTACCCATATCTAGCAGTTTCCCCAACTGGTTTTTCCTTACAAATAAAAATAACAAGAACACAATTAAACAACAAATCTTGTTGGAACAAAAAATCGAAACAAAAAAAGAAAAGAAGAGTTGAAAAACAATCAAACATTAACGGTGGTAAGGATGCAGGTCTAGTGAGCTTCTACTGTCCACCTTTTGTGACTCGGTAATGGTGGTTATCTTGTACATAAGAGCGCTTCACAGCGAGATCTTGTACATACAAGCGGAAGAAAAGGTTTGCTTGAGCAGAATACCCCCTGAAAATACAAAACAGTGGGTATATACCCCCTAAAAATGCAAAAAGGGGGTACGTTACTGGAGGTCTGAATAAATAGAACTGAGATCGATGAACAAGGTGGCACTCATGGTGGTGGAGATGAAGAAGGTGGGGCAGGATTCGGTTGTGATTTGTGCTGAAGAAGGTGGACAATGGCCAGATCTGAAGAGATCCGACGAGATCTGGTCAACAATGACTGTATTCTGGTGCAGAAGGGGCAACTTTGCTGAGAACGGAGGGGAAGTGATACCAGAATAAATGGAGGGAAGGTGAGATCTGTTGGAATGGAAGGAAGGTGAGAACGGAGGGGTCTGGTTTTCTGGTGCAAGAGGGTGGCGGTTTTCTGGTACAGAATGGCCGTGGCTTTACTGGGATCGGAGGAAAGGTGAGACCTGTGGGACGGTAGTCTGACGCAGGAGATCCGGCGTTTCTTGTGCACATACCGAACTGTAGAGAGAAAGAGGGGAAGGGGTGGGTTTTTAATTCTAAACCTAATGGGATGTTGGATGGTTTTAAAAGTTTTTGGTTACCTTCTAATGAATTAGTTGGTGGGTATTTGGTTTAGGCCTTTGTTTGTTAATGTAAGGTTATAAGGGCCTTTATTCTTATTTTACCCCAAATTTTTCTTCATAGTTGAGTAAAATCTTGTGTGACGATACGAGCCTTATATATATCAGTAGAACCATCAACACAAGTTTTGATCTTGTAAACCCATTTGCATGCTATAACATGTTTCCTATGGAAAGATCAACCGATTCCCATCTATGTTTGTCTTTTGATGCACACAGTCAGTCCACCATAACTTTCATCCGTAGATTGTTAGAGCTGGTCTTGCAATAATTCTAAGGCTAGTGGATAGAAATTATAGTAGTAAAATAATGACAATCACAATGCTGAGAATAAATTTTTTTGATTCTAGGAGGAATGTCATCTAGAGACTCAATAGTTATAGTACGAGTGTGGGGAGACTCAAAATCAAACACTCGATTTATCAAGTAGAGTAGATGAATTGGCATGGGGAAAATCAATGAATAACTCTGGAAGCATTGTATCAAGACCCAGTTGAGAGCCTAAATATGAATTTCTACTTGTCTTGCTATCATAACTTGGAAATTGATCCAAGACTGAATCCATGAATAAACTAAAAATTAAGGTATGATGAAGGGAGAAGGATGATATGGATAAAAATATTCTACGTTTCAAAAAAAAATCACATAGTGAGATTTATAGAGACGTTTTGAGGATGGCTCTCAACACCTATAACATTTATGTTCAATCCCATAAGACACAAAATAACATTAATGAGATTGAGGTTCAAGTTTAGTGCATTCATGAGGAGAAACTAATACAAAACCAACACAACCAAAGATACATAATGCATTGTATGTAGAGGGAGAGTACCATATAGGCGTTTTTTGGGGGTAAGGTTAACTGTAATGAGAGAAGCAGAAATGATTTATGACACATAAGACTGTGAGTAAATCTCTTCCACAAACATGTTCAGGGCATAAGGCAAAAATATGAAATATACAAGTGATGTCAAGAATGTGGTGGTGTTTTTGCCCAACTAGTCCATTTTGTTGAGATGTGAACATGCAATAATGATGTGACACAATTCCATGTTGATGAAGAAGAAAGGCAAAGGTTGTCATTATATGTACAAAGAATTTAATACGATGTGAAAATTGAGTGTAAATCATGTCAGTGAATTCTAAATAGATTTGAAATAATTCATACCTATTATGCATAAGGTATATACATGTGAATCTAGAGTAGCCATCTACAAACACCACAAAGTAACAAGACCCCATGGTAGGTATGGAGATGGTCATAAAATGTTAGAGTGGATCACGTAACTCACGTAGATAATATGGAGTCACTCTTACTAAAGGATAAGGTATGTTGTTTACTAAGTTGGCACGATATGTGATCAATATTTTTTAATAGAAGCTTGATCTAGTGATCCTTTTGATACTTATGGTTGGAGTTTATAAAATGAAGAGTATCCCAATCTAGAATCCTAGACTTGAAATGTTGATGATATTGATGATGGGGTAACTAGAGCAGTTGTATAAAGATGAGGTGGAAGATAGAGACTGATAAGATCAACGATTTGTCCAAAGTTATAGCATATCCCAAGAATATGTCATGTATGAAGACCATGCACATGAAATCAAGAACTAGAAATTGACGATGAAACCAACGTCACATAATTGATCAACAAAAATAATACATAATGAGAGTTTAGGAACAATATAAGAAGTCGAACAAAGTGATAGAATTACAAATAGACCTGATATGATTTATTGACAAAAGTGTACCATCAACATTACAAATGGAGGGAGCATGTGATGTAGGGTTTGAATCGGTAAACGAGTTAGAATTTAATGTCATATAATTAGAACAACAAGAATAAGAGAACCAAGAATTATTACCCTATGTTTTGGAATATACAACATAAGGTATATTACTAGATTGAGATACGATCAACTTAAGCATATTTTGAAGGTCGTCAATTGATATGAATGCGATATTTGAAGTAGTTATAGACTTTCTGTACCATTGACATGATTTGGTGATGACACAAAAGATCTAGCATTAGAATGGTTAATATCATAAACATGTATACAATTATCAATATAGTGACATAGACAAGTTATTTAACAAAATTTGCAAATACGAGTAAGATAAAACAAGATATTATGTCCATATCGGTAACCATAATTACAATCTTGATAGAAGAACAAAAGAGATTTTACGATATTCATCATTTTTTTGTTTGTGGTTGTTCAAAATAGGATTACTGATGTCTCCTCATTTGTGATAGATTTATGTTAAGATGAGACATCATTTTTAGTGATTTAGAAGTCATAATAGTCGATTTTCTTGAGAAATAGTGCACTTTCCTATTTTGAGTCTTGATTTAGTAAAATAATATTTTTAGAGCATATTGGGTTTAATTATTTATTTAGTGTGAATCTTTAAAGATAATTATGGAAATTAATTAGAGTCCAAGTCAAAGACTACAAGATATGGAAATTGATAAGCATGGAAATGGGAGATAAAGAAACAAAAGCTAAAAACATGGAAAAGGAAAAGCCGCCTTAATCCTGAATTTCTGCACCTACGACCACAAACCAGCTTATAACTCAAAAACGGTGTGGAATTTGGAGAAACGGTCTAGATAAAAGTTGAATATATTTCCGAGACGATGAATTTGGTATACTCATACGCGTCAAACGGATGAGTATTGAAGCTGCTAGGACCAAAAGAAAAACGGGCCTGATTTCATGTTTTTAGGGTTACGAATTTGAGTTGGGCTTGGAGTCCATTACTTAACCTCTCCTTCAAGAAAACGAATTAGGTCTTCTAAACACCTATAAATACACCCTTATATCACTTGTAAATCATCCTTGCCTCATAGTAATTAGTTCTTAAGGTTTTATTCTTCCAAGTTATTGTAGAGAGCAAGATGATGTCTTTTATTATTTCTTTTAGTTTATTTCCTCCAGGTATGAACTAAACTTCCCATAGCTTGGGTTTTGCATCATGTATAAACTATGAATTCTAATTTCTTTCTATCTAAGTTTCTTTGGGAATTTCATGTTTTAATCTGATATTAGCTGCTTACCTATATATTTGTTTATGTGTTTTGATTTAATGAATGTTTTCCTTGCTAGTGCACGAGTATAGGATTACCTTAATAGTAGTTAGATGATCACCTTAGCTGGGTGTCTAATTATTGAAACACCACATAACGTCTAGTGTCGATATTGGTCTTGACAACACTAATTCTAACTAGATAGTCATTAGGGTATAATTTAATCACTATCACCATGTATGGAAATTGATTGCTTAGGGCCTAGTGGCGTAGGATAACCCTATTTGAACCAGCCTCGTGGTGTGTCTGTAGCCCCTTAGTCGCTCTTAAGGTCTAAGGTATGGGAATTTAGAATCCTGACTAAGTATACAAGAGCTAATTATCTCCCTTATTAACTAGATTTAATAGAAAGAATTTGAAGGATTAGTGAATATTAGCAAAACCTAAGCTATACTTCTCATCTCATATTCTTCGTATTTTAGTTTATTGTCTTTTATTTTCCTTAGATTAATTTAGTATTTTGAATTTATTCATTTTAATTTTCTGTCTTTTAATTAATTATTGCTTACTCGTTATTGCTACCCATTCGACTAGCACACTAAGTCCCTGAGAACGAACTCAACTTATCAAACTAAAACTTGCATACGTCCTGTAATACTTGCAGTACTGTGCCTGTCTAGGGTGAGAGTGCGTAGTTTTCTTGACTTGTATTTATCTTATTTTTATCACACCCTAGGCGACACCAATTACCTAATTAGTTTTTTAGGAAACAAACAAATTAAAACAAAATCAGGAGGTTCAAAAACCTTAGAAAGGTTTCGACCAAAAAAGTCGTTCAAGTGATGTTGCAGTCAACTCAATTGTGCATCTCTGACTTGGCTGATACATGTCTGCTAACAGGAACCAAGGTTAGTAGTTGTATTTGTAATAATATATCATGGTTTTTTAGATTAACACCGATACAACTTTAGGAGACGTGTGAAGGCTCGTTGGACGGGGGTGCAATGATTTTGGTGTCAATAGAACCACCTCGAAAATATCTTGATCTGATATATTGTTTGTCAATTTTTGAACACGAAAACAATATTTATTTTGATTCTGAATAAATCAATGATGATTTGATCTAATAATCTAATTGGTAGTGGTTTAATGATATTAATTGTGGTAATGACCATGGAACAGACTACCATATTGGTAGCTCATGTAAAAATAATAGGAAGGAGACAAGAGAAACGGTCCTTGTATATATATGAAAAGAATAAGTTCTAATATAATACATAACTATATTTATAATAAGGCCTACCTTAGAGAACAAATAAGTTTATCTAGCTTTGGTATATTATTATTCCAATTAAGGTAAGTATAAAATAATTTATGATTACATATATAAACTAATACATATCTGGTGGTCCTTTGTGTGTTCTAAAAATAAATGCAAATGCTAATCGAACCACAACCGCAAGTGTACGGTTGTCCCAAGTAGTATGTATGATAATACAGATTCGTTCCAAGGACGGATGGTTGATCACAATGTTTAGCAAGTAGTGATTGATGCACTTATGAAAGTAAAAAATAATAAAATGTTTGTTTGGTTTTGTTTATTAAAACTACTAAATGAAAGACAAATTATAAATGCAAGTAAAAGCTAAGAGGCAAGTAAAATAAGTGAAAACGCAATATGAGATGTAGTACTTGAGAACGCAAGGATCCTCCTAATCTTACTTCCTAACTTATGTTGTTTAAGGGCTAAATTGGTCAATTACAATGGTCGGGATTCTAAAATCCTTATACCCCCGTCAGGGTGGACTATAAGGCAATCCTAAAGTGTCACTAGTCCCGTCAGGGTAAATATGATCCACCGTTGGATGATTAAGTGTTTTACCTCATTGGCCCTAGAATTAGCTAAGTTCGTCAGAATCAATAGCTTTTATCCTAGATTGAATAATTAATTCTATACCTAAACCCTCCGTCAGGATGATCCACACGCCACTTATGTGGAATAGCTTAGATACTAATACCTAATCTTAGTTCGCGACTCTAAAATCAGTAAATATTCACAAATTATCGAAAAGAGTAATAAACCCAATCTAATTTAATTTAGCATAAACCCAAATTCAACATTCGTTATTTCATAAAATTAAGATTCACCCATTGTTTGTTCTCAAGCACTATTAAAATTAGCTCATAATTGGAAAAACTAAGAAAATAAATAAAAAGGAATTCATAATTGTTTTACAGAAAGGAAAATAGAAACCTAATAAGGAAGATGAATTGGCTGCAACGTGGAGATATAGACAGTCTCCAGCTCCAAGCTTCTTTTCTTCTTGACGCTCTCTTCTAATGATGTTTTAATTTGAAGAATATAATGAGAGGTGTTTGACTCTCTCTCTAAGGATTTGTAAATTGAAGAAAATATGAGAGGTGTTTGACTCTCTCTCTAAGGATTTGTAAATTGAAGAAAATATGAGAGGTACTGAATAATGAGGTCTAAAGACCTATTTATAATCATAAAATCGGATTAGGGCTTTTACTTAAGGATTAAGTAAAAATTAGAAAAGCCCAAGTCCACTAATTAAGCCCAAATCCCGTAACTGCTGATACACCTTCACTAAAACGGCTTTTCCCGCTTCGTTATGACCCCGATTGACCTCATTCCAGTTGCTAAAGTTCCGTAACTCGATAAGGAACATAATCTCTTCAAGGGTCAGCGGCTAAATCATCTCTTAAGTACCTCGAAATCAGCAATCTATGGCCTGGAAAATAGATTTTCAGCTCTAAAAATAATATCTTCGGGATTTATCTTTAAGTCTTGACTCCATATCATGATCTTTGACTTTCTCCTCGGGTTCCTCTTCTAGCTAACATCTAAAACCTGTAAACTTTACACTAAAAATACCAATATTACGCGCAAAAGTTTAATAAATCAAAATTACTAGAAATAAAATGGAAATTCCGGATTATTGCATATTAGCACCAAAAGTCTATCTAAATAATCAAATAAACACCAAAAATGATGTCTCCCAATGGCATAAAATTAGAACATTTAGGGAGACATCAATATCATTGTGAATTTATTACCATAGGGCTGTGAATTCACGAAACCGATTGTTATGATTCACAATCCTGACATTATGAAGAGTATTACAGCATACTACCTTTTCAATCTTACCCAACACGCCACTTATGATGCACTGTGATTAGGATGTAAATGAATTATCAAAGTGATCGGGAAAATAAATAATTAAGAATTCATTTCCAATTAAATTATGCCACATCATTGGTGGCATATAAAAAATGGTGGTATATAGCATGCCTCCATAATGATTGCAGAACACTTGTGTATTTTGAAATTCACAATGATATATAACAGTGAATTCACAATCTCGAGAACAAAATAAGAACTTCTCAAGATAAAACAAGTCAAATTTAGAAGATACCAAAAAACTAAGATTTATCAACAAATATAAAATTCTCATTCAAAATACAATAATTCATTTTTTAAATTTTTTTTCAATGATTAATACTTGATTTTATCTTTACATATTAAGGTAATTTTTTTAAAACACTTTAAGTATACGATATTCAATTGATACAACACATTTGCTTGTCATTTATTGTAAGTAATAATCTCCAACTCCTTTATGGTAGTCTCCCTTGGTAGATTAATTATTTTTATTGTTTTAGCTCTATTAGTCATATATTTAGAGGTGACCTCGATGATAGAGACTACTCGACACACTGATCCACTTGATGATACTTGGTATCATATACTAGAGATAGGAGTAGATGATACACTTTTAAAATTGTTTTGAGCACTCTGTTAGGGGTTTAGTAAGTCTTTTCTTATCGGACTTCTCCCTCATATGTATGGAAAAATAATAAGATTAAAGTTTAATATCAAAACTGTATAGTCACTAAAAATATTCTTAACATCTTAACTAATTCATTGACATTAAATTTTACTAATTGAACAGTTCTTCGTGAAACATATCTATCTTTTGGTTGCCACTCCAAATAAAGAACTTCAAAATCTTATATGGTGATTGTCGAATCCCAAGTCTACCATATAAATTAATAACAAGCAAATCTAAATTTTAGGTGGTGATAAACTATTAAGTGAGTTTTGGTTATTCTAAAGGAAAAATCCTAATTTTTAGCTTTCATGAAATAAATTAGTTCTTTACATATAAGAAACGTATATGGGTATTTATAGGCAAGGTTAGCCACTTCATAAACTTGTTTACATTAGTAAACAACGTTTACTTTGTTGTGCTTCAGTTTTAACTAAAATTATGTATAACTGTATGAATAGTAGTTTATTATCTTACCTTTACATGAATCTTTATGTTGTAACACACACATATTGGGACATTAGGACCAATTGGTCATGCCTTTACAGTTGAGGGTCCTCATTCAATCAAATTTTGGTTGTCTTATTGCTTGGTGTTTCTTTATAGGTATATGGTGGTTACGAGATATAAGTTTGAACATTGATCATCAACCCATCCTAGACCGTCCATATGTGAAATGTCTAAATCAATTGTATCTCTTTTGTTCCCTTATTTGCCAGACCCACGTATTAGCCCCTATGTTTTCTCTAGTTCCAAAATGCATGAATTCGATGGCTAGTTCTCCCGACAAACACTTTATCTTACCTCTAAGGCTAACTATAGGAGTCTAGTTCATTTTTTACTTTCTTTCTGGTTTTGTCCATACATGACTATCACACACCCTGCTCTCTAGCATACCTAACAATCATGTTGGTTAACAATCCATGAGCGACATGTGTATAACTTCAAATAAATAGAAGATACACAAATAATTGAAGTACCTTTATACCACAACCAATCCACCACCACCACTAGAAAACCGCAACGAGCCAGACCACCACTAACCCATACAAAAACGCAACAACCAATACCACCAAAACTAGAACATCGCCATTGGCATACCACCACTATATTGAAAACCTCAACCACCACCCAATCATCATATCTCAACCACCAACAAACCGCTTGATTATGTACAATCACACATGAGTAATGTGTTGTGATGTACTATTTGTATGACTCATATATAGGACAAAAGTAGTTATTTGTATAGCTTGCTCACCGCACAAGCTTGCTCACCACACAATATAGCTTGCTCACCACACAATATAGTAGTACATGTCCTATATATATACACATTATGTAATTGTAAAACTTCATTCAATCAATATACACAAATATTTCTTTATATTTATTCTCTTTGTTATCACCGCTGACAACAACAAACAACTCTACAATATGAATAAATTTATTACCCTACCTACGACCAGCTAAAACCACCAACCAATAACAACTTACTCTACCTAACACCGCTTATCCACAAAATCGAAAAACAAAATCCAAAGTGTCAGAGACAAATATAAAAAAACATTATTGATAAAAATTAAACTTGTCAAACAAATGACATAAGAAGATATAAATTTAAGACAGTTTGTGATTACTCGATGAAAAAAGAAAAATATTTTTGATAAATATAAAAAATTGCGTTTGCAAACCTTATCGAGATAATGATCATTTATGACACTCAATCTTAAACTTCCATGTCAAATTGACGTTTTGATTCTCAATATTACCGTCAACACTATAATTATTATGCCAAAAAACAAGATTTGATAACACAAGAAAAATCTAGTCCATCAAAATTAAAACCAACTTACATAAAATATCATCCGAGTTTAAAGAAAATTTCGGATCATTTAAATATATAGCTGAACATAATTTTTTAATTGAAATAAATAAATATTATATATTAAAAAAATTTCAGAAAATCAGGACTTCAGAGTCCTTTTAAGTTCAGTTTATATAATTCTAAGAACAAATTAATCACCAAAATATGGTTCAAGTATATACACATCATAAAGTAGCTTGTATGGAGTATTTTTTTTTTTTTTTACATGATAGTGTTGTTGTGGGGGAGGGGGAGTGGGTAAGTGTAGAGAAGATAGTATAACGGCTGAAGATTCGGAGTGTTTGATAGGTGCGATCCTTTAAGAGCAAATAAAAAATTATAAAATAATAACATTTCTTGGTACGTTCTTCTATCTATCTATCTATAACGAAACACAAGTAACAAGTTGTGTATTTCTTTCAAACTCAAAAAACTTACAAACTCAAAAAATACAAACCCAGCTTTTTGTGGATCCTCAGATAACAACAATCCACCAGATCTTGACCCTTCAAATTTGGACCTCAACGAACTCTTCTCTTATATTTACACGTGCTGCCCATGTTTTTTGTTACTCTCTTTCTCTCTCTTTCTCTCTCACATATTTCCTTTCCATGCATGGAATTCTCCTCTAACTATAACACACAAATAACAAATGAAAGTAGCAAGAGAGAGAATATATCCCCATTCTAGAGAGAGAAAGTTAGAATCGAAGAAATAGTCTTCGTTTTCTGTTTCACTTCTTTTTGTTTTATAGCCTTGGTTCATGGCTACCATCTCTTCCTTATTTTCTCTTCTTTTCTTTTTTCAGATTTCAGTTTACTAATTTTACTTATTGGGTATTTCATTATAATGGAGGAAATTCAAGAATCGAAGTTCATTTGCAGGTTTTGTAACAAGAAATACCCATGTGGGAAATCACTTGGTGGTCATATGAGGTCTCATGGAGTAGCAGCTGATGATAAATTCGAACCAACCATGAAAAAGTTTTCTCCATCTTTGATTAAAAATGGAAGCTTTTTTAAGAAAGAATCATCATCTTCCTCGTCCAAAGTTGATTATAAACTTCGTGAAAATCCTAAGAAAACTTGGAGAGCTGTTGATAAAGATTTCCCTTTACCACAAGAAAGGATTTGCAAACAATGTGGTAAAGTATTTCAATCATTAAAAGCTCTTTGTGGTCACATGGCTTGTCATTCAGATAAAGAAAGAAGTGGTACTGTTGCTGTAAAAGATGATCATTCATGGTCATGGACAACAAGTTCAGATACTGAAGTTGAAGTTGAAGCTGAAGAAGAAGAAAGAAAACTTAGAAGCAAATCAAAAAGTAAAAGGTATAAACGAATCGTTATCAAATCTTCTTCTTCGTTTTCATTACCTAATGATTCATCATCTGTTTCTGAAATTGATGAGCAAGAACAAGAAGATATTGCTATGAGTTTAATGATGTTATCTAGGGATTTGGGTAATAAAGGTGGTGTTCATAATTCAGTTCTTGAGTCTTCAGATAACAATTCAGTTGTTTTAGAGACTAAATCATCTTCAATTGACACTAAAATCGGAGTTAAAAAGGTCGAATCAAGTGTTTTTGATCCCGAGATTGCTCAAGAAGAGAATTCAGATTCTGGGTATTTCTTAGCCGAAGCTTCAGATAGCTCAGTTCATAAAATTCGTCGAAATGTAGCTAGTTTCTTGGACTATAAAAGGCCTAAACCAGATGAATCTGTTCATCATAAAAAAGGGTATAAAGTAGAGTCAAAGAAAAGAATGAAAGATTGTTACGATGATACAGAATCATATAAGCGTATGAAATACGGTTCTGTAAACACTGAAGTTAAGCGTAACAGATACGAGTGTTTAAACTGTAAAAAAATCTTCAAATCTTATCAAGCACTTGGAGGACATAGACCTTGCCATAAACGATTCAACGCTTACTCACAATCAAGATATGAAAATGGTGAAAATAGCTCAGATGGTGAAATGGGTTCAGATCGCAAAAAACAGAGTGTTAAAGAAATGATTCGTAAACCTGAGAAGAAGATCAAATCAAAGAAACATAAAGGACACGTGTGTCCGTTTTGTAACAGGGTGTTTAAATCAGGTCAAGCTTTAGGTGGACATAAGAGATCACATTTTCTAGGTGGTAATGAAGGAAGTATGATTAATCAATCTGCTATTAATAAACCAGAAAATCATGATCATGATTTATTTGATCTTAATCTACCTGCTCCATTAGAGGACGAAGATGAAGGTGAAGATGGACATGGAAATTTGGCTTCGTGGTAGGTTTGGATAAACAGAGTCATGGATTCAGTCACGTTTAATTTTCAAAAGCTTTTTACTATTTTGATCACTCCTAAAAAATGCCACAAATGCATGGATAAAACTAAAACTAGTACAAACTCTTTACTTTGAAGCTTTATTTGACAATCCTAAGAATTTTCGCAAGTTAATTTTTCGTATCACAATTTTGTTTCAATAACATGTCTACATTTGCTTGTTCGTTTTAGATGATTGATTTTTTTGGTAATTTTAATGAACTTTGTTATTTAGTTATTTTGTGGGTGTAATATTGGAATCCATAGATTAGTCTTTTCTTGAAGTTTCTTATGAATATTAAAGTAAAGAAAGTAGTAAGGTAATGGGGTCTACATGACTTGATCTACTGTTTAAAATATATCCCATTCTTTAATTTTCTGCCAAGTAACACTTTAGAATTCAGAAGTGATGCCTTCATGTTCGATCAATATACACAGAGAAAGATCTAGTTTTTTTTTTTTTTTGTTCTGGCTGTAATCTGAGACGTGTACTAAACATAAAATTATAGTAGTAAGTAAAATTTCTCCGAGGACTAAAGTATGTTTTTCAATGGGCTCTCACTTCATTAAGCTAATCATTTAGATTATGCTTTACACTATTTTGACTTTCAAAGTAGGGTCTTAGTGATATGTAATTATCTGAATTGTAAATTTTCATTAAAACTACATAATTAAACTATAGTTTGAAAGATTCATAGCTGTAGTAAGTTGATTTTGTTTCGTCATTATTATATTTTATTCAACTTTGATTAAGTTAATAATTGGTTAGAGCAAAAAGTTTTTGGTTTATTACAGGGAAAGCATCAATTAAATAAATAGTTTAAGTCTTTGTAAAGGGTCTTTGTTTGACATAGTTCAGAAAGGCTATCCATTCTTTCTACTTTGTTGAGTCTAAGTTGTATTGCATTTTGTTGTACGCAAGTGTTTGGAACTTGACGACAACTTTATTGACGGGGTGTGATCAGTGATCACAGATTTAGAAGAAAAAGAAGATGAAAATAATGACGTGGTGTAAAATTATACGGGCAAATGTCTTAAAATGCAACCTACTTTACAAAATGAAAACTTTTAGAATGATGTTATTTCAGTTATTTAATTATGGATGAACATAGTCCCATTTGTCTTGGTTTTGGGCCAAAACCGAGATAAAAACTGCATTGTTCGTTTTCTAAGGTTGTTGTTACCGAAGCGGAAGGTTTATGTCGGTGCGATTTTATCGGTTTTCGGTTCTGTATATGTTCGGTTCGACATGTGTTCGGTTTTGGCATGTGTTTCGTTTGGTTGCGAGTGTTTTAGCCAACAGATGTTGTTAGTTTTTTCTTGTTCAGATTTACACTATTTCTTAAAATACATTGTCCAATAAGCTATTAATTTATTGTGAGCACATCCAAGAAAAATGTAAACGGGTCTAAAGGTTAATTAAAAAAACAAAGTACTTACAAAATTAAATTACTTTCGATACTATTAACTATAAATTCTTAACAAACGTGTTAATGTGTAATTGTGTGGTTTTATTCACATTGAAAAAACCTATTAAATAGCTCTTAAACGCACCCCAAACAAGGACAAAAGAGATGACTTTCAAAATAGAGGTTGAGTCAGAATTTTTTATTAAAAAATCCTAAAATAATTTAGAGTAACGTCGCTGATTTTCTTTTATTTAATTGCACTTTAGATCTCTATATAGTATAACAAAAAATACATTATATATAAAATAAGTTATATTTAGGAATTAATTACACTCCCTGTGTTATGAAACATAACATATGAACCATTCATATTGAACAAATTATCAAATGATATATGTTGTTATTGGTAAAGAATTTCTTTTAACAATACAATTTTAATTGAAAAACTCAATAAAACTTTCAATCACATTAATTTCTAAAGGACTTTTTGTTGTAAAAACTCCTTAAAGATCTTAGTTTAGAAAACCTTTTAGATAAGAAAATATTAACAAGAAAAATGCAGAAAGATAAAGAACACCAAAGATTTATCGTGGTTCAGCCAACAATGACCTACATCCACGTTGAGCTCCAATGAGAGTAGCTCAGTCACTAAAATGCCACAAGTATTACACGTTTCAGTACACTTCTCAGATTACACCCAAAAAATTGAATAAACAAGCTTCACTAGAAATCTCTAACCCTAACTTTGTGTTGAAGGCTATATAGTGATTAATTAAGATGATTATCACAATTTACAAGAGATATTGCAAATCAAGAAGCTAAACTATATCGATTACAGAACAATGAAGAAGAAACCAAATGTTTCTCTTTAAACGAGGGTTGAAGGTTGAGAGAGTAGAGAGAGACGAGTGAGTGTGAAGAGAATGGATTGTCTGACTTCGGCCAACAGTCTTTTCCTATTATATGAGACAAGGTGTGAGAGAGAATCTGAAGCGTTGGATTAAAAACATCATCAAGAGCCACAAACATGCCGCGTCACCACGTGACTAAAGAGATGGTCAAACACCTTTTGCAGAATAGCACTTCACCAATATATACATAATGTAATACACACACACACACACATATATATATATATATATAACATTTTTTCAAGATGGAGTAAGCGATTATAGACTTATCTCATGTGTGAATTTCGGATACAAAACTATTTCAAAAACTATGGCTAATAGGCTACAGGGGATTCATGGATGACCTGGTGGTGCCAACACAATCCGTATTTATTAAAAGAAGGGCGAATCAGGATAATATTATAATCGCACAAAAAGTCTCGTTCTTCATGAAGAGAAAGAGGAAAAAATCGCATCACATGGCTTTTATAAAATTGGATATGGTAAAATCATATGATCACATAAAGGTGGGATTTTGTTATTAAAGTCCTTGAAATTTTTGGGTTTCACTCTAAATGGACCCAATGGATACAGAATTGCATCCCGACTGTTTCTTTTGGATGTCTCCTCTTTTTTGATAGACAAATCTACTCACAAGACATCTTTTTGAGGGTTTATGGGACCTAAGTGTGAGATTTTCCCCTAATATTCGCCATATTATACTTTTCTACATTGTTTTGGACAATATTCTATTTATAGTGTTTGTGTGCTTTAATTGTGTGTTAAATGTGTATCTTTTATGTACGTGGTTGACATAAGGGTCCTAGGATATGAGGAAAATTCAAGAATTAAAGTCCAAACCCAAGGCGTAAAGAGAGCTAGAAGTCACTTTTGGAAGTTAAGGCGTTCACCGGAAAAGTGCATCGTTATATTTTTCAGTCACCACAATTAATTGGTAATAGATATGGAATCGATTACTTTTTATTTTGAAAGAGCTTGGAGTCAGCGTCGAGTGAGAGGTGACGGAAGTCAATCTGGAGTTGAGACCAAAAGTTATGTCGGTTTTGCCAACGTGACTCGAACTTGGACAGCATGGTCAAAAACGGGTTGGGCCAATTTTAAGCCACTTAAGCGAGCCCACCGAAACGTTTTTGGACCAAGTATATAAGCTTATTTGAGCTCCTATTTTCAGTATGCTTCATTCTTTATCAAATTTTATCATCAGAGAAGGAGCCAAGCGCCTGGAGAAGGAGGAATGAAAGGTTTCCACCCAAATTTCACCATTCTCCACCATTTCACAACCTATCTATTCCGTATTTTTGGTTAATTCGAGACTAATTTATCTTTTAAACATGATTTTATCTTTATTTATATTGTATTCTCATGTATTTAGTATGAGATAAACATTATATGCTTGAGACTTGCAATAGGTATGAACCCTAATTGATTATAATTCATGTTTTAGATATTTAGGATAGTGTTTTATTGAAATGAAATGAATTGGATTTAATTTAATTATTCCATTGTTTATCATATTTGTGCATGTTGCCTATTTATATCTTGATCTAATATAGGTAGTTTACGACTTTTAGACTAACACCCGGACGGGGGGACGGTATTTTGGACATAATATATAAACGTCTAGTGCCTAAAACTAGATGATTCTTGCGAGCTAGGCAGTGAATAGGGCCAGTGAATTAAACACACCCGAAAGCTTGAGACGTGTAAGGTTGAGAGCTAAGATCCCCCGAGCGGGGATTTAGATGCATTTAGATCCCGACTAATGTGAAATATTCAATTCGCCCTATACCGTTAACATACTAATTATTACTTAGGAGATTACTCGCAAGGATCAAGCATTACATTTCATATCTTTCATATAATTTAATTCCTCTTAGTATTTTACTTAATTTCCCTTTAATTTAATCTTTATTTAATTTAAATTAGTCCACTAATTGAAAACTAAATACAAATCCTTAATATTGTTTTTGTTTTATTGGCAACTTAACATTTCATTACATTAAAAACATACTTACTACAGCGTTAGTAGTCCCTGGGGATCGATAGCCCTAAGGCTTATCAAAATTTTACTTGGAGACACCCCGTACACTTTCGGGAAGTCCTACTTCAATTGGTACCACCTTACTACATTTATATCACACCTTGAACACGAACAAGTAAATGGCACCGCTGTTGGGGACAATAACATTATAGTTTCTGTGTTCTAGTTTGTAGATGAGTGTTTAGTTACCTTTTCTATTTTACTTGTTTTTTTGTTTTTGTTTTTTCAGAGATTGCATAATTATATAATCAATCCAAAGATAGAAATGAAAGGATTGAATGTAAATGGAGTGAATCCGCTTTATAATCCCTTTCTAGGCATCCCTAAGCCGGGCGTGCCTTTCTGTGTTCAACAGCTAGGGATATGCCCTCCAATCATTCAAGTCGCAAGATTTAGACATGATCAAGGAATGCCTAGCCAGTTCGCTATTTATGGAAATTATAGCAGATCCATCCACCAAGACCCGGTCCTAGTCTCTCAAAAGTTCATACAAATTTGTGACGCCTACATTAGTCAAGGCGTTACAATGGAACATGTGTACTACTTTATGTTACAATTCTTTTCGATCGGGGGCGCAAGTGAGTGGCTAAACCGTCAACCAGCCGAAGAAATCCCTGATTGGGATGTTATTCAAGTGCGATTCTTAGACTGTTACTATCCTCAAAGCATGAGGATGAAAGATCAAATAGAGCTTGCTAATTTTAAACATGAAGATGGTGAAGCTCTAGGACCTACATGTACAAGATTCCAACAACAATTAACAAGGTTCCCACTTCATGGGTACACTCCCATGATGCAACTCTCAATGTTTTCTAAGGGAATTGATGGAAATTCAAGAATAAGAGTCAATAATCTTGAAAGAGATGTTTTTGTATCAATGAATCTTCTTCAAGCCGCTAATTGTATTGAGAAAATTATTGACACTGAAAGAAGTTGGGCTACACCACAAGCCCAAGGGGGTAACTCAAATTCAATTGGTGGAGCCTTATTAGAAGATAGGTTTTCTTTGTCATATGAACAAATGATGCAATTATCGTTGGTTGTGCAAGAAGGATTGAAGGTTAGGCATCAAGAAGTGGAAGTGGTACAAGAATCTTATGGATGTTCTAATTGTGGAGTTGATGATCACACTTGGGAAGAATGCCGAAACAACCCTGAATCTGTGTCCTTTGTTTCTACTAGAGGTAACCAAAGGTTTTGTCAATCAAATCATTTTTAACAGGGATTTCAGAGGTCAAATCCTAGTGGAGCTATAATTTTAAAATAGTTTTTAATCGCGCCCACAAGGAAAAAACTTTCAAGTGAGACCTCAAGTTCAAAATTAAGGAGGTCAAGGTCATGTGCAAGAATCTTATAATGAATGTTTTATTTAGAAATCACTACATTCGCATCCACAAGAAGGTAGTAATGAGATTACGAGACAAGTACTAAGTTCTTTCATGATGATGACATAAGAAAACTTGAAATCAAATCAAGACGCATAGAATTACAACAATGAGAAAATAGAGGAGCATTCCATGGCGCTGATATCGCTTAAGGACCAAGTGTCTCAAATTGCTAACCAATTAAACGCAAATGTTAAAAGTCAAGTTTCTAGTATTGAGGAGACATCACCAAGAAAAGAAGATTGTAATGCAGTTGCTTTAAAGAGTGGGAAGTAACTTCCACCACCTTATCCTGTTACACAAGAAGAAGAAGAAGAGTCGATTACAAATGATGAAAAAGAACAGGATATTGTCAAGGAGAGTGAGTCGGTAGTCGTTAAAAAGTAAATCGAAGAGATTCCTAGAGAAACGAAGGAGAAGAAAGAAATTGGTGTGAATGAAAATAGACCTCCTCCACCATTCCGTTCACGTGTTCAAGCTGAAACAGATGCTACAAAGTTTTCAAAGTTTATGAACATCGTGCACAAGTTACACAAAAATTTACAATTTGTTGAAACAATCAAGAGAATGCCATGATATCTGAAGTTTCTGAAAGATGCACTTTCCAACAAACGTAAGTATATTGAGGGGGAAATGGTTGGTTTACCCGAGGAGTGTAGCAAAATTTGTCAAAGCAAAATGCTGCCTAAGTTGAAGTATCCTGGAAGTTTTAACATTCCTATATCCATTGGTGAAAAATGGACTAGGAGAGCTCTATGCTATTTCGGGTGCAAGTATTAATCTTATGCCCAAATTAGTGACGAAAACTTAAAGATAGGGAAAAACCTACAACCGTGGTTTTACACATGGCTAATATGTCTATTTTTTGCCTTGTAGGAAAGATTGAAGATATGCTCGTCAAAATAGGTAGCTTTATCTTTCCATGTAATTTTATTATTCTTGACTACGACATGGATAAGAATGTGCCAATCATTTTGGGATGACCATTCTTAGCCACGGGGCATACATTTATTAATGTAGGAAATAGAGAGCTAATCATGCGGGTACAAGATCAAGAGGTCAAATTTAATGTGTTCAAGACCATGAAGTTTCTCGATTTGAAGGACGATTGATTCCGCATCGACATACTCGATCGTGTTACTCGAGAGGTATTTGATGAGGATAATAATGATGATATTTTGCATGCGCCTTGTCACTAGAATTTCCTGAATTACACGAAGAAGTAGCTGAGGTTGTGGTCGCATTAAAGTCAGATGGACATGGACGAAGAATTGCCCAAGATTACGAACAAGTTCGAGGTTCAGAGGAGATATAACCACCAACGAAACCATCTATTGCATCTTATATGAAACTTGAAGAGAAATCATTACCATCTCATTTGAGGTATGCTTATTTGGGTGAAAATGATACATTACCTGTTGTTTCCGCTAATTTGACGGATCCTCGAGAGGAAAAGTTGTTACGTGTTATTTGAGATACAATGAGGCAATTGGGTGGACTATTGCAGACATAAAAGGTATTATTCCTACCATTTACCAACACAAGATCATTTTTTGAAGATGAGAAAGAGCGATCAGTTGAGGGCCAAAGGCGACTTACATCGATAATAAATAAAGTGGTAAGTAAAGAAGTTATCTAGTTGTTGGATGAGGGGACCATCTTCACCATATCTAGCAGCGAATGAGTGAGCCTAGTTCAATATGCACCAAAGAAGGGAGGAATTACTACCATCCTTAATGATCAGAATGAGCTCATACCCTCGAGAACAATTGTGGTTTGGAAAGTGTGTATGGATTGTCAGAGGTTGAGCAAGGTTACGAAGAAGGATCGCTTTTCTTTACCGTTCAATCGTTCATAGACCAGATGTTAGACAAGCTTGCCGGAAGAGAGTATTATTGCTTCCTCGATGCCTATTCGGGTTACAATTAGATTTGTGTCGATCCAGCTGATCAACACAAAATTACATTCACATGTCCTTTTGGCACATTTGCCTTTCGAAGGATGACATTTGGATTATGCAATGCACCAACCACGTTCCAGCGGTATATGATGACAATATTTTGGGACATGATTGATCAGTTCTTGGAGGTATTCATGGATGACGTCTCTGTGCTTGCCGATGACTTTGATGATTGTTTTTCAACCTAGATAAGGTGTTGTGTTTGTTGTAAAAAGACTGATCTTGTGCTAATTTGGGAGAAATGTCATTTTATGATCCAAGAGGGAATCATTTTGGGGCACAAGGTTTTGAGTAAGGGTATGGGGGTTAACCGTGCACAAATAGAGGTAATCAAAACCCTTCCACCTCCCAATTCTGTTAAGGGTGTGAGAAGTTTTTTAGGTCATGCGTGATTCAACCGTCGTTTTATTAATGTTTTTTCAAAGATTTCCAAGCCACTATGTCACTTACTTGAGAAGGATGTGAAATATTATCTCAACGATTCATGTCATGAAGCGTTTTTTGCAATAAAGTAGAAACTTATCTCTACACCAGTTGTGACTCCTCCTTACTGGAGTCATCTATTCGAAGTTATGTGTGATGTGAGTGATCATGCTATGGGTGTCGTGTTGGGTCAACGTAAGGATAAGATATTTCCTACTATGTATTATGCGAGTAAGACTTTTACAGGTTCACAATTGAACTACACCGTAACCCAGAAAGAGTTATTGAACGTGTTATATGCGTTTGATAAGTTCCTATATCTTCTTGGAGCGAAAGTAATTGTATACACTGACCATTCAACAATCAAGTACCTCATAGAGAAGAAGGATTCAAAGCCGCGTCTTATTAGGTGGATGCTTTTATTGCAAGAGTTTAATTTGGAGTTTCGAGACCAAAAGGGAAGCGAGAATCAAGTAGCTGATCAAGGAGGTATTTCCAGATGAAAACCTATTTGTTGTAAATATGCAGAATGTTCCATGGTATGCATATATTGTTAATCTTATTACGAGTGGAGCATTTCCCATTGGAAGCAAACCACAAGAGAAAAAAAGATTGATGGATCGCGCGAAGGAATTCTTTTGGGAGGATCCACACCTATTCAAGGTATGTAGTGATTAGACGATTCGAAGATGTGTGCCGGAACATGATATTCTTGATGTGGTAGTAAGTTGTCACGATTCACCATATGGAGGACATTTCAAAGATGATCGCACAACCTCTAAGGTACTTCAATCCGAGTTTTATTGGCCCCAACTATCCATACAGATTGTCACATATTTGTCAAGCAATGTAAGCGATGCCAATTCACCGGAAATATTTTGGGACTTGATGAGATGCCGCTCAACAATGTGTTGGAAGTGGAGAATTCTTATGTTTGGGGTATTGATTGCATGAGACCTTTATGCCATCTCATGTGAATCAATATATTTTGCTAGTAGTGGATTATATATCAAAACGGGTAGAATCGGTGACTTAACCCACAAATTAATGACGCTAGAGTGGTGATTAAATTTTTGAAATCACACATTTTCACAAGACATGGGACACTAAGAGTTATCATTCGTGATGGAGGTACGCATTTCGTGAATAAATATTTAAAGGCCGTACTTGTGAAATATGGTGTGAGACATAGAGTATCCACCGCTTATCACCCCCAAACAGACGGTCAAACTGAAATCTCTAATCGAGAGATAAAATCTATTATTGAAAAGACCGTTGGACCAACAAGGAAAGAATTAGTCAACGAAGTTAAATGATGTTCTATGTGTTTATGGGCTTATGGAACAACTTTTAAGACACCCTTATATGTATCACCATATCGAATAGTATGTCATGATCAATGAATAGAATATTTTTTTTTAAGCAAATGGACTAATAATATTAAAAAAGGTGAGGAGAATTAACCAACTCCGGTCACCACAAAACCAGGACAGTCATTACACAAAAAGGAATGTAAATCAATAAGAATATTACAAATCCATGAAGGACAAAGATTGGAAACAGAAAAAGCCTTAGCGAGCCAATCAGCGACTTTGTTGGCTGTTCTTCTTATACCACAGATGCGTAAGTTCGTGTGGTCCTTGGCCAAATTTTTGATATCCTCAAGGATAGCCCTGTCTTTCCAATGACAGTTCGTGCTCGGGGAATACATGGCCTTCAAAACAGCTTCAGCATCAGATTCAACTCTGTTGCAAAGGGGAGCATGATCAATAGCAAATTGAACGCCACTTCGAATTGCTTTTGCTTCTGCTTCAAAACTGGAGGATGCAGTAATGTCCATGGCAAAACCATTAACTACTTCACCTTTCCAGTTGCGGATCACTGCTGCTGCTGTGGCTTTTCCGTTCTTAAAAGTAGCGTCCACATTCATTTTCAAGGATTGCTGGGGAGGAGGAGACCAAACAGGGATAATAGAGAGCCATTCATCAATATGGTTACCAGTACTAGAAGAGGGATAGGACATGCTCGAATCATTAACATAAACCCCTATCGATCAAAAGATTTGAAATGACCCTTATTTTTAATTTTTTATAACCGTGTTGGTTATTTTTTTCATTTTCTATTAATCTAACCGTTACTAACACCACATAGGTGACACGTAGACTACTTCACCATGTCTTAAGGGTGATATGGAATTATTTTTTTATATACTCTACTGATAAAATTAAAATAAAAAGTTAACACTCTTCTCTTCTTACATTTCAATCCAATCTAAAAGCTCAAACATATCTCTTCACCACCCAACTCATCAACAAATTCGATTAAAAAAAATAGACCATTGAAGCCTTCATTGAACTTTGTTGATTAGTGAGTGACTCAACCATTTATTGTAGTAGTTCATTAATTTATTTTTATCTTCTTGAAATAATGGAATCTACCTTTCCTTTGCTTCATTGACTTCTACTATCACTACATTCATGTGAGAAAAGAACATTAGCCTTACCCAATACTTAGATATTAGTAAAATAGTAATAATGCTCTACTAATAACTGAATTTTTCTGGCCTCCAAATTTGTTAAA
The DNA here is from genome assembly GCA_029959085.1 of Nemophila menziesii. Classification (NCBI taxonomy): domain Eukaryota; kingdom Viridiplantae; phylum Streptophyta; class Magnoliopsida; order Boraginales; family Hydrophyllaceae; genus Nemophila; species Nemophila menziesii. The sequence goes on from JARWIR010000060.1 coordinate 1,657,817, forward strand.
CGCTCACCAAGTAGGTTCATCTCGTCCACAATTGGATTCAAAATATTCATGTTTGTTTATCTATAAAGTACACAAAGACGATTAAAAAAAATGGCGAAAAGAAAAAAGAGGATGAGTGATTCTCTTCTGAAATAACTGAGTAAAATAAATTCGGTTACAGCATCGATGCCAAATTTTACTATCTACATTTTTGTAGAACTGGTTTAAAGGAAAAAATAGAGATAAAAATTAACAAAAAAAACATTGCAGAAATGGAAAAAGAAGTTGTGAAGGTAGAGATGAGTTTTAAATTTTATTTTAAATTTTAAATTTTTTTGGTATTTATAAAAAATTTCAAATCACTATGGCAGATGTGAAGAAGTTGTTGCACATGTGGTGTTGATGTAGCTAGCATGTATGTGGCGTTAACTAATGGTTGAGTCATAGAGAAAAAAATGTTCAAAAGTTTACCCAAGAATGGATTTGTAATTGCATTACCACTCAACCTTTCAAATAAACTTAATGGTCGATTGTTGTTTCTTAAAAACGAATGAAAATGTTACTAACAATTAGTGCTGAAATAATTGTGTCAAAGGTTTGAAGATTATAAGAGACTTGCCTGCTGCACTTAGTTATCTTTTATTTGATGAAGATTAGCTTTTCTTTATCTGCTTACAACCAGAAGGGCACAAGCTTATAAAGATGTGCTAAGAAAATAGGTCAGGAAGTTAATTTAGCCAAGTTTACGGTCTGCTTTAGTAAAGGTACACCCAAATTTGATCTTATCAACTCTAAATTTCTTTCAAATTAAAAAAAGCCGATTAACGGACAAGATCTTGGAATAACTGTGTTATAACAGATCGAAAGTGGCAGCCTTACAATAAGTCGAAGACAAATTTTATACTATGACACATGATCGGAAAAAAGTTTTATAATCAGTAGGATAAAATAAGGTTTTAACTAATTATGTAGTACTACACTATGCCAATTTTATCATTTTTTCAAAACGGTTTGCAGAGCATTATCAAGTATGGTTGCCAAATTCTATTGAGAATCTAAAAGAAGGGCAGCAAATTTATTGGTTGGCATGGTCTAATATAGCTTGCTTGTCTTGAATTTATAGATTTTTTTGCCTTGCTTGTCTATTAAGCCTGGCGTATCCATATGAATCTAGACTCTCTAGCTACAAATATTGTGAAGTGTATCTCTTTTCTGTCGCACTTTTTTTTGAGAAGCATAGTTGAGGAATCATAATTCTTGGACTTGGTCAAGCATTTTATACAACAAAGAGCTATTAGAAATTTAGAATGTAAATATCTGACTGGAAATGGAAAACTGCTGGATATCTGGCAATATCAATGACTACCACTATAAATGCCACCGGGAAAGCTCCACAACTGCAGATTTAAGTTGGGTTCGCAACTCATAAATGAAGACATGTTAAAAATCAATCAAATCATTCCCTGACTAGCAGATGAGAAAGTTTCTTAGATTTACCGGTTTTGGGTCGATAAGAAAGATAAACTTATATGTTCATAGGATATCATGCTCTGGTTGAAGATCATTTGATGTCCAGCAAATTGGTAATGAACTTTAGGATCTCAATTAAAACTCAAACATTTCATCAAAAATTAAGATATATGTATGATAATATATATTGTCAAAATGCTATTCCGACCAACTCAAATATTTTGTCAAGAAAATGCAGCAAGCGTGGAATGTGTGTCAAGTATGTGATCTTGATTCAGAATTTGAATTGTTCGTTAAATTGTCATTATTGGTCTAAATCGACTGTTCAAATTGGTATTGAGCGGGAAGATAATTTACCATAATTGGTGAATGGGTGTTGCATATTGTTAAGGTTTTTTTGAATGATGGTTGGAATAAAAGAGTAATTACTGCTTACATATTAATATTATTCAGGATTAACTGAAAAATGTGTATGAAAGGAGTTGATGAAAAAATTCCTTGCAATGATGATATAGTTTTATGAGCAGATGACAGATTAGTTCCAAAGTCATTGGGTACGAATCAAGTCCAAGGTAATAATAACGTGTCAATATATAGTTTCTATAATTCCAAAAAGTAAAAATAAGAAAAATAAATATGCTATATTATGTGATACTTAAGGAAGCCACCAGTATCAGCCTGCTTATCGGCCGTACCGGTCCGTGTTTGGACCGGTTTTTATCGTGTAACGTCCTTATCGGACCGGACCGGTCTATCGGACACCTACTATCGGTCCCGGTCCGGACCGATTCATCGGTCCCAATTTAGAGAAAACCGACCGATAATGGGGACCGGTTTATCGGTTCCGGTTTCGGTCCCGGACCGGTCCCACTATCGGTCCCACTATGGGCTGCCTAGTTTATCAAGATTGGGAAAATCTGCTTCTTCTCCCGGACTTTTTTAGACTCCAGATAAAAAATTAAATAAACATCATCTTCTATTACTTAAGTTGCAATACTGAAAACAAGTTAACCAAAAACATCAGGTTAGGCTAATTGATATATTTAGTCCCTGCGTTATGCAAATTAGCCAACTATACCCATGTATTTTAAAAAGTAACAAATACACTCCTGTGTTATTCAAAAAGTAGCAGATATACCCAGGGTTATTCTAAAATATAGCAAATATAAATAGATATACTACAAACATACACATTATGAAGCATTAAAACAAATTTATAACAGTAAATATTAAACATTCAACCACTAGAATAGTATCTAAGCACTTAGTGTATCGATTACAAAAAAATAAACCCCAAGTAAATTAGCACTAGCATAATCATGATTCAAGAATTTAATTGTATATTTACATGGGTGAGCGGAGTAACGGCGTTCACGAATTAGGGTAGGGTGAGGAATGGGATTTGGGAACGCGTCTTCGCCGGTGGGTTTTGGGCATACATTAGGTTTGGGCCTATATATAAAAAAAAAAAAAAAAAAATAGTAACGGGCCGATACCGGTCCGTATCAGTCACGGACCGGTTCGGTCCAAGCTAAAACTCAACATCTGAAAACGCCGCACGAACCAGGAACCGTCGTTCCGTTCCGTTCCGGCCACCTGCATCATACCGGCCCCGTTTTGTCGCCGGTGCTTATCGGTCCGGGCCGGACCGGCGGTCCGATAACCCGTGTCCGATAGCCAGGCTGAGCCACCAGTACTACTACTATACGTTTGAATAAAATTGATGTTATACTAGTGGCTAATAGTATTAAAATAACATGGTGTGTACTGTGTAGAGGTTGAGGGGAGAAGTAAAAATGGTATTTGGAGTTTTCACTTTAGCTCAGCAGATTTTTAAGAGTAAATGTAATGATTAATAAATACCAACAGCATTGAATGCATGACGTAAAAGAATTCTAATACATCTAGATGTTCAACCAATTTTGCTTAAATAATGATATATACGACCCGTAATGTGGCGTGAATTGGATGACTATAAATCGTTAATCTATTTATTTTCTTCATCTGATTAACGTTTTATTGCCAACCAATTCATGGCACATCATAGGTGGTAATTAGGTGGTATATATCATTACTCGTGCTCAAAGTTCATAGAACTTGATCTTTTCTAACTTTGAAATTTCAGCATATTAAACGTATTTTGAAGCAGTTAGCACATGTTCTAGCTAAGAGTAGTAGACGGAAACTATTACTAGATAATTAGTCACATCTTACTCCACCGTTCTTAATTCATCATCAGGGGATTTAGGATAGAGCTGAAATAAGACTAGGTGAAAGATGGCTAGTCTGTTATATTAGAACAGTTAGTACAAAAAATAAATCGTTTAGTATGTTTATTTATATAGTAATATCTTTATTAAAAAAACATAGTAAACCTACAACAAATCAATACAACACATTTACATAACTATCATCAAAGCAATATAATAACATAAAAAAAAAAGCAACATCATCATCAATAACATTTTCATCGGGATGACTCATCCTAGTTTCTGCAGATACTCTGATTCTGTAGGAAATCAATAAACGTTCCCTTCTTTAATATTCCCAATGATAACATCACCTCCGTGTAGTGTTTGGTTTTTAGCTCTCCATATAATGTGAATAAAGCTAACAAATTAATAACTGTTCAGATATTTTTCACTACATACACTACAAAAGGTACAAGCGAACTTACATTATAATGTATAAATCCTTCTTTATTGTCTACCTATCGATAATGCTCCAAGTATAGCTAATTACCAGTTTAGATATATCTTTAATTTGATCGTTTGCTGCATAATATGTCTTGCTGTAATTAAAAAAAATTATAGTGTAGTTAGCCACGAAGCCGATTCTTGGGACATTCATTACTGAAAAAAATTTACTTTATTTTTATATCGTACTGTAGCACTTACTTGATTAGTGGACGTATAAAAATATCGAGAATGAGTGAAGGAAAAGAAAGAGAAAATAAATGTAACGTGAAACAAGCATATATGAAAATGTGGGTCCAATATGAAATATATGCAGACCAATATTGGTACTAATGCTCACTGTAATAGAGGTGCGCTTTATTCTATTCTATTACACCTGCTGGCTGCTGTTGCATACTTTGTATGACACGAGATCCAAAAAAGTGCATAAGAGATTTTCTTTTTCAAGTTAAGGTCATTTCCATATCGTACTCACCTTAATATGCTTTAAATATTTTGGAGGTTTTTAATAAGCAATGTTATTTTTACCACAAGAAATAGTATCTTTAGCGGCAAAAAATTTAACACTAAAAATCTTAATTTTGTCGTTAATAGTCGTTATTTTTCGCCTCTATAAGTTTCTCGCTAAAGATACCTTTAGTAGCAAATTATATGTTTTTGCCTCTATTAACTTTATCTTTAGCGGCAAATATTGCCGCTAAAAATGTAATTAGAGGCCATTTTGTTTTTTAAAAATATCATTAGAGGCCATTTCAATTGTTGCCGCAATAGCTTCCCCGCTAATGCTATCATTAGAGGTCATTTTAATTGTTGCCGCAAAAGCTTCCCCGCTAATGCTACTATTTCTTGTAGTGTTGAGATGGAAAAATTTAGAATCAATTTTGAAGGTAGGCTATAAAGGTGACTGTTTTGGATTCCTGATTTTTGAAATTTGTAGTATGAGTTTTTAATAACTTTTTTTATATTAATTTATTTTGTAAGGTCGTATCGAACCCATGTCAAAACAGATTCTTGTTTCCGAGTAAATTATATTAGTTTAGAGAAATTATCATTATAAGAAAGGCCTACGTAATTATAATAGAGTAATTCATTACTCATTATAATATTATCAGTTAAATTGAGACTCAAACAATGATTTTTTTTTATATATAGATTACAATCAGTTTGTGAGCATGAAGTTGGAACTATGCCACCCTAAAAGTAAATCCACGGAATATAATGGACTATCAAAATTGTGCATCATTTTAACAATTTGTAACACATCATACTCAAAATCGATATCCAAGTAAGAAAGATTAATCTTCTATCTGTATTAACATGCATGATATATGCTCAGCGAGAAATTTTTTTTGAGAACGTAAATATAAAAGAGTAGTAATCAATTTTGAAATTTCAACTCTATCAAGTATATAATTAATGAGATTACTATAGAGTCATGGTTTCCGCCAGTATAATTAACTAAACAAAACTACATAAATAGAAAAGTAGTTGAGTTCAATTTAGTGTCCGTTTGGAAGTGCTTTTTTGAAGAAGTACTTAAAAGTGTTTTTAGCATTTTAAGAGTTTTTTTAACTTTGAAAAGCACTTTTATGAGAAGCACCAAATAGGTGCTTCTTAAAAAAAGCACTTAAAATAATTTTAGATTTCAAAATTATTTTTAATAATTTTTTAAAATTTTAAATTTTATTCTAAAAGCGCTTTTTTAATCTAAAATAAGCACTTCCAAACGAGCCCTAATTACCTTTCCGTAAAAGTAAAAATTGCTCAAAAAAGAGAAGCATAATAGTATACTTAGTGGAAAAGCATATATAATTAGAGTAAAAGAGCACCAGAAAAGCAATGATTCACGAATCCATGATATAAAGTTCTAACCGAATTTCTGAGAAGAGACTAAGTAACCAGATGGTCAAATTCAAGGACAGACGAATGTGATTATTGCATCATTTGATTTGACTGAATGTGAATAAAATCTTTTTAGGTACACCTTGAAAAAGCTAAAGAAAGACCAAAAAAACAATAAATAAACTCGTCTTTATTTAGTCCACCGTTAATGATTTATTTAGTAAAAGGGGGCATTTATGTGTTTTATATACGTTTAACCTAGCTAGCTAGGGTCCGCTCTTTGATCTTGATCAGGTTAGAAGAAGCCATATGATCTGACCACTAATTTAGGTTCAAACTTTTTTAGCTCAAAATTAGAAAAAATCCCTGGAAAAGTGTTTTGAGATATTAAACATTATTTCCTCTATCTAAAAAAAAGTTCAAACTTACTAAATATAATATTTTAAATATATAGTCTATTTTAAATATCAAAATAAGATCCCCTGTGAGGGAGTTAGTTGATTGTTTTCTATCAACTTCGGCTTTTTAAAGCCTCATTTGTATGCAAAAAAAAAAAAAAAAAAAAAAAAAATATTTTATAACAATCTTTTTTATTATTATCCTTATTAAGAAATTTTAATATATATTTAAAATATTAGGACATATGAAAGGTAAATTTATAATAGTGTATGTAATTATTAGATTTATTAGTTTATAAAAAAGGTTCATTTTTAGGATGAAGAGTATTAATATATTTTTAGGGACCTTAATAGATTATTAACATGACTACTGTTAAGTGATTCATTAATGAAGTTAGCTAGTAGATAACTATAACATCAAAGATAGTAGTAATTATTAAGATGGTGGCCTCTACAATTATGTAAATTAATATGGACCATATTTGTACTCTCATTACTTGCCTCTACTTTACTATACAAAATCGGTGGGTAGTTAAAGAAAAAATTGCCGACATAACTAAAACTTGCAAAACTACCATCACAAGACTTATATGCATTTTTTCCTTAATCAAGAAGAAGTACGTTCTAATTGTCATCTATAATTAAATAGAATTATATTTATTAAAGTGCTAATTAGTTGTACATGTAAAATAAGGGCGTACCTATATATATATAGCTACATTTCTCGATTATGCATTCCGGGTACGATATCTCCTAGCAACCCATCATCAGTAGCACTAGCAGTGGTAGCATGTTGTGGAGTTGGTCTGAATGTTCCGAATTGATCTCCAACTGATGAAATTTGATGATCTAAAACCCCTCTACTTGAAGGATAATTACGAAATTGCAAAGCTGAAGGGGCTAAATTAGGATGTGCAAATTGAGGTTCGTTTGATCTAGGAAATCCAACTGTATGGTGACAATGTTGTCCTTCATATGTTGTTATTACAATCGTTGGATCTTCCGAGGAACGTTCCACTCTTTTCTTTACTGTGCATTTGCTGTTTGTACAACGATAGTAACTCCTACAAAAAAAACCATTACAGTATTCAATACATAAATTATCAAAAGTATAATTTCGTAGAAATATAGACCTTGGAAAAGGACTATTTTTAACAGCTTTCTGCCCATATTTTCGCCATCTATAACCGTCTTCAAGATTATCAATTTCACTTTTAGTCATGAATGCAAAACGAGGCTCCCTCAGTCTCTTCTGCCCCTTCTTTTTTTCTTTATCTTTGCCGCTTCTGTAACAAATTCAATAATCCACTAATTTAAGAAGTCATCATCATCAAAATAAAAAATGCATTACTTTCCTAATTAAGTCAAAAAAGTAATTCCAAACATACTATTTATAGCTTAATTTAATAAAGTATAAATTACTTTTTAATATGCGTCGCCATTGGGGTATTATTGAAAAAGACAGATTATTGATCAACGTCATTAATTACCAACTCATGTTACATGTATATTTGTTCACTAATCCTTACTCTTAATGTATAGTATAAGTTTCAAAGCTATACCATTTGCGCTTTATATGCTCGGGTACGTTAAACACTTCCAACATTAAAATCAAACATTAAAGATATTGGATATCAACCCGAGTCAGAACTCTCCTTATAATAGAAAAAAAAATTAACATGTAATTTTAATAATATTACTGAGATAACAGTAAAAATAACCACTTGTTTAAAGATACTTCTTGTTATTAGTGTTTTTACAATTGGTTAAATTTAATATTATCTTTAATGAGACTAAATTTAAAGTTTTCTTTCATACATATGATTAAATCTAAACCATTATGTATTCTCTAGTTTAACTCTAAAATCATTTTGATTAAATTTTGTCTTAGGCATCTAATTTATAGCCAATAAAATTTTATTATTTAGTAAGAATCACAAGAAACTAATCTATATATATTTAACAATAGCTTAGATTGAGTACGCATAAAATCATAATACAGAATTCAACTCGTTTTCATTTTTATCCGCTAATTAATTAGTTTAATTTATTTATTGTCATTAAATTTTGATAGAATTATGAGGTGAGGGAGCTTATGGTAAAGGTGGTAGCAACGTAGCACAACAGAAGATCCAAATGAAAGCTCCAAGTCTTACTTAACTCTCCCTCACTAGTTATCTATCAAGTGGATCTCTTCTTTTTGGTATAGATACACTGCACTGACAATCCAAAAAGGTTTCATTTACACCATTCAGGACCACCATATATCTAACAACATACCTAGCCCTGACCTATCGCCTCAAGCATCCACACATTATATATTATTATTAATCAAAATTTATAATATTATTGATCCATTTATTAGAATATTTTGTAGTTAAGCTAAAAAATAATTGAGATTGAATGGTATTCAAATCAAATAATTCATCGATTTGTCATTAAATGAATAATACAATATCTCTGAACAATAAATCTGAATGAACATTAATCCCAATCAAAAGGTAACATTTCCATGTTATTATGAAGAATAATGATATATGCCACACATTTTTTTTTTTGGTCATTGATATATACCACACACGATGGCGATGAGGAATAAAATAAAATAAAATATACTTTTTTTCTAATACATGTTGGGGTTCTTAAAAGGTTATTCTTTTAATTTGCATAAATTGATAAATATACTTACTGAATTTCTAATATTATAATATTATTTTTAAAATATTTTGATCTCTTAAATTTTCTAAAGAATATAAATTTTAAAAGTTACAAGGGAAGATATATAGTAAGAAAATGGAAAAATGTGTTTTAGTAGTATTTAGGAGCAAGACAGACCTACATTCTCCTAGTGTGGGATTAGTAGTATGAGAGCCACTTTAGACATGAAATCCACTTCCTTCAATTCACTAAATTCATTATTATTAGTATTTTAATTAAACAAAATTTTTGGAACTAAAATAAATATTCTTTGAAGAATCGAGGTTATAATAAAGTATATACTCCAACAACTAAACAAATAACATTGGAAATTTTCTCTTAAACAAAGAAAAAATCTTGACAAAGAAAAAATCTTGGCTTTATTCTGAAATTATTTTAGTCCACTTGCTTTTGTTTTTTTATCACGTAAAGTCCCCTTGTTTTTAGCGCCACGAGGGAAAGTTGTAGGGGTAGGGTTGTAAGTTTGTAGCATGCCATTTCCCGCCGAAATAACGGCTGTGGTGAACCACAAATATTCTTGTAAATACCAAAAGTGTCCTCGTTTCTGTTGATCTTTTACTATTAAACCTACCTTCAACTTGCCTTCTAAGACTTGACCTTTCAATCTTCTAGACGCGACGCGGTAATGCCGTTTTTTCTGTGTTCTCTTAATCCTTAATATCGTTCTGCTTATGGTATTATTTCGTATAAAATTAACTTTATTGTCGTAATTGATTTTTATTTTGTCCGTTTAACATTAAAATTTGTAAATTTTGGCCTCATTTTATTAGGGAAACTTTTCTCTGTATCAATCGAGAAGGACAGGTTTCTGCCATTTTATTGTATGCAATTTTTATCATTTCTTGAAACAGAATGTTCAAATGAAAGAAAGAAAAAAAATACTCTAATCTTCAAAGTAAAAAGACAAATCTAAGATTACTAAATTTTATTCTATGCTGTTATGCACATGCGAGTCTTTTATAGTAAAATCAGATATAGCAGCTAGCTTAGTGGTGCAATTTTCATGCAAGCATAGTAAGAGAACACACTCACGGTGTATCAGAAGGAGGTTTAGCGACGGAACCACCACCGGAACCAGTAGACTTCTCAACCAGATCCTCGGAGGAGCTGGATGTTGCAGGTCCGCCACGCTGAACTTCCAGCTTCGTTTCAGCTAAACTACTGGCTGATCTGTTGCTATCATCAGCGGCACCGGTACTTGCATCGTCATCAGCCACTGGAAAGTTGTAACTAGTGCTGCTGCTTCCCGCCAAATTATCAGAGCCGCCGATCCGGTCACCTGTATCCGGCTGAAGATCCCAGCCGAACTCGCTCAGTATGCTATTACCTCTATCACTATCGAAGAAGTAAACATTATCCGAGTCGCCACCGAGTGGCCAGGTCGACTCAGTTCTGAACTCATCTGTATCTCGATCTACCTTGTTATCTTTATCATCCATATAGACAAACACATATATAGAGATATATCAAGATCTATGTATAATTTTGTGTGTGATATGATAGCTAGGGTTTTGGGGAGGAGACGAAGGGAAAAAGCTTAGTCGCGTCAAGATATTGGCTGAGAAGACACGCACAAATAGGAGAAAAGAGTCATGTATTAAAGAGGGAAATGGGAAAAAGGTAGAATTCTCCCCGTCAACCTCTATAAATGAAGTAATGCTTTGTGGATATATTAATATTTTTATTCCTTTTTAGTTTTTTTTCTTTCTTTTTTTGGACAAAGTACGTGCCATCAAGCCAGAAAAACTAACCTATCCGTAGTTTAGAAAAGGAAAACGCCAGCTCGAAATAGCTGACTGGCCAACCTATTCCTTTTTAACTGGTCGACTTTTTTGTGTTACCGAAAGGAAAAATGGAAAAAAGAAGTGTGTGGTAAGTGGAGATGATTTTATGCGCCAAGGGGAAATAAATGAAAACGAACTCAATATATATTGAATATCATATTCTTTTGTTCAGTGTAATTTTGCAAAGTTTAAAGTGTTAGTCAAGTTATTTAAATAACATTTGACCATGTTTTGAAATGGCGTCGTTTTATGAAACCGGTAATATACGTGAAAGTATCTGAACTCTTAATCTTGTTTTGTATCTACGATTTATTTGTTATTGGGTATATCTCATATAAATAGTTTCTTTTGACGACCCAACTGTAGTTATTCAACACTCTTTCCTCTAAAACACTCTCGCTCGAAACACGCTTCACTCAAAATTGATAGATTCATTGTAATAGCTAGCAAATCTTTACTAGATGGAATCATCTTGATTCTTTATTTAGTATTTTCAGAGTGGTTGGTTGTTTAGTGTAGATTTGTGATACGCTTTGTGACATCCTATGTTTTCAGTGGTTGTAAGGTTTGAGAGTTGGTTGTGACCTGTAATCTGAAGCATTCAAGTGGACAACCTACTCTCATCGGAGTTCAATATGGACTTTAGGTCATTTTGACTGAACCATGATGAATTATTTAATGTTATTTTCTTTATGCACTTTACATTTTGTTGAAGGTTTTTCCTGATAAACTCTAATCTTTCTATTAATCAAATTCTTGTAAATAATTTTACATCAATGGTATCAAAGTCGTTTAACTCTATTTTGATTCAAGGTTGTAAAACTTATAGGGGTGTATTGCTATCTAATATATCTGATAATGTTCTTGAGTGATTTTGTTTTTTCTGGATTAGTCTAATTTATTTCAAAAAAAATTGGGTTTACTGTCTGAAAAACTTGATTTCTTTGAGAGTTAGGGTTTCCAAAATCATCAAAGGGGTTTACAAACTTGTGATTTCAAAAGCGTATTTGCTTTGATGTTCCAAACTATCATGTTAATACTTATTTAAATTCAATTATCTTCAATAGTACTAACCTGATGGCAACCACTCGTATTGAGAAATCTGTCTATGATGAAAAAAATTGATTTAGGTGTTTGCCAGAAGAAAATGAATCTTATCTCACCACAAAGTGGCTTATGCACTTACTGATGATATCAAATTGTGGCCTAAAGAAATGCTTCAGAAGGAAGACTATAATAAAGAGGAAGCTTACAACATTTTGTTCTTAAATATACTTAACTCTGTGATAAGACAAGTATATGGTTCTAATACTATTATTAAACTGTAGGGTAAGCTTGAGTCTCTCTATACTACTAAGTCTAGGTCTAATCTTGCTTTATTTAAAGGTTCTTTGTTTAACTAAAAGATCGATATGACTAAGCCTATAGATTATAACTTGAATGAATTTACTAAGATGGACCATATGTTGAAGGGCGCTCCCCTAACTTTATGTGATACCAGTAAATGCATGATCTTGTTACGTTCTATACTTGATGCTATCAATTAGTTGAAGATGTATTTCAATATGCTGTTACCATTCCTTGTTTTGAATAAGTTGTTTCTGCCTTAAAACTAGAGAGAATGAATTGAAATTATTGAAAAGAACATGTGCTAAGATGTTTGTAAAGCAAAGAACGGATGTTGCCTTGATTAGAGACCCTGACAAGACTAAAAAGAAATTGAAAAACACTAAGTCTAAAGAAAGTAAAATGCTTTTTCATTGTTGTAAAATTGCTTATTTGAAAAAGATTTTTTTTTCAAACTTAAAACAAAATAAATGCTAATAATAATGAGTCTAATGCATCATTTATGTCAAAAACTAATGATGATGTATGTGAGATACTAAATGTGTCACTAGTGTGTCTAGTCATAATAATTGGATACTTGACTTTGGTTGCAACTTTAATATGTGTCAAATTGTTGAATTCTTCATGATATTATAGAAACTAATAATGAAACTGTATACATGGGTAATGATCAAACATGTGATGTTAAAGGTGTTTGAAAAGTGTGCTTGAAAATGAATAATGGTAAAATAATTATCTTAACTAATGTGAGGTATACCCTCTGATCTTAAAAGGATTCCCCATGTCGAAGCATATCAAATATAAAGTTATTTTGCATGCAAACCCCTCACAAGCTCTTTTCAACTCACCAAGCATCCTAACTTCTACTCCTCTGGCAATATCCTCTAAGAAAACAAGAGGTCTATGGTTTTGTTGGTTAGAGAACATTGTATTCGACTAGACCCAAAATCCAGGTTCAAACTAAAATTGATTTTATCTCGTCTTTTTGAAGAATGAGAAACATTCGCTACAGAAACAAATACTTCTAAACGTTTTAAAGAATGGTCACCACCTAAATTTGGGTACAATGAAATATCATAATTTCACATAAAAACATGAATCTCTACAGTTGAAGAGTCAATTTCAGAAGAAAAAGTCACTCCATCTCTTATGAATTACTCAATCATAACTAGAGAAGAACCATGCATAAGGTTATTATGAGTAGAGATATAAGAATCTCTGAAAGATGTAGACATCTCAAAAAAGTAATGTAAAGAGACATCAATCTCAAATTTACCTTTGAAAACAAAAGGGCCTAGAAGGTCAATGAGCAAACTTTATTGAGTCGATAGTTATACATAAAGAAGAAATTATGAGGGAGAAAGTGATAAGATTTTTATGATCTATCACAAGTAAATATATAAAATAATATGCATGGAAATCGGAGTGTATGTACTATAGACAAAGATATTGGAATTCACCAATAAATAGTGATAATTACCCTATGACCATCATGATCAAAATTTAAAAAACGTACCAAAGAAAAGTCACGTGATGATTATTTTTTGGGTAACCCTGCCTATGGCCAAAATGAAATACACCAGTCTTATCAAAGTCATCTAGAATTTAAATACATCAAAAGAAAGAAAGGTTGATATTATGAGGTACATTCAAAGGAGTCATTCTTCCATAAACTCTAATCTGTTCAAAAGAACATATTAGGAGTTAAAGGGGTATTCCATAGGAAGAAATTCCATCAAACTCGTACTCACAAGTATGATATGTATCGACCCAACGAGGCTAAGCATACCGAGTGATAATGTCAATTGTAAGAAACTCAAATTCCACTCTGAAGATACACGAGTAACAAAATATGCCTAGTTTTATTTATTAACCAACTATCATCGTAGGTGGCATCATCTACGGCAACCTCGGGTTTGTGGTATTCCCTAAGCAAACATGGTGACATATGTTGAGTTATTGATCAACGCGGAGAATCTAGCTGTAACTACCCTATAGATATATAAATAAAACCATTATGTAAAGGACAATGACCCTAGTTTTTTAATTTCATAATTGTACATCAATATATTCTCAGTAAAGCTTGCTTTTGTAGTTTTTTTCTATTAAACTTTAATTACCATTTTTTATCTGGAAGAATCTGCTCTATCAGAGATGACATAAACCAGACCTTGAACTGTAAAAGTTTAAATTTGCCAGATTTATGTTAAATAACTTATAAAAGTTAAACTTGAGTTATGATCTTTGATTTATAGGTATGTTGGATACTCAAATCAGATGACAAGGTAATAATTCTGCTCTATTATGAATACAAATTTTTAGGTCTAGATACACAACCTTTACAAATTGTAAATACTTAGTGAAGGAATTCATAATGTAGAAATAGACCATGGTGAAATAACATCAATCTTTCTTTATCAATGGTTCAACCCTCAAACATTAAGGTAGTGGGGATGGTTAATGAACCTCCCTAAGTACAAGGAAATTAACCATATCAAGAGACTTATGAAGTAATTGTACACAATCATCTTCAAAAGTCATGTAGATATTTTTATACACCAAAATAAATCTAATAATGGTAAAACTTTGATGAAAGAAATTATATAGAAAATGCCTTTATCAAGTCATGTTTCTAATACCACATTAAGATGTATGACTAGTGATGTCTTCGTTTATGTGCTAGATTAATCTAGTCATGAGACGTCAGTTAAGGGTATTTAGGACTTAGTTGAGGGATTTTTTTCCATTATTTGATGTTTTATACTTTCTTCAAGTTTTAGTGTTTAAGTTACTATTAGAGCTTTTGTGTAATTTGTGTGCTAAGTGTGCAAATCTTAGGTATTTGGATGCTAGGATACTCCTAGACAATGATAATAAGTCAAGAAAACAATATCATCCCTTCGTCATGGCAAAAAAGAAAGGTTCGACCACTTTTAGAAAATAAAACCATGTGTTGGCCAAATTTAGAAAGTATATTGTTTGAGGTACCACACGAGATTGATGAAGATTCTGGAGGAGTCCTTTTGTTTCTAGATATTAAGTGGACTTAGGAACATGTAGAAACTGACGGTTCAGGATTTGGAGATGAATTGAGAAAGTTATAAAATTTGTCATTGTCGTGGTCCAAACCAGTCCACCCCTTCATTTAAATGATTTTGGTGGATTTGGGCTAACTAAAAGAAGCACACGGGCCCCCAAAACATGATGGAACCTTTATATATATATATATATATATATATATATATATATATATATATATATATATATATATATATATATATCATCTTTTAACATTAGTAAAGGGTCCCCAATAATAATTATACTTGAGAAATTGCCTGGAGTAGAGAGAAGAAGAGTAGGAGCTTGGAAGTAATTTATGCCATTCTAGTTCGTTCTTCCATCATTCGTCTTTAATTATTAGTGTAACTTTATTCTATTTATATATACAGAACATGAATATTATGTTTTTATTTGGTAGTTTTAAGTTCTCTATTATGAATTAAATTCGCATAGCTTGAGAACAACAACAATGTATGAAGCTAGTTTCATTTACTGTTTTTATTGAATTTGGGAGATTAAGTCTTTAATTTAAATTGTTATTTTTGGTGCTCTGCATTGTGTATATGTTGTTAATTCCATCTCTTGCACTGGCCAAGTATAGGATTACCCTTAGTAATTAGGACTATTACCCTGATGGAAGGTTTGGTGACTTGAAATGATACATAATCATCTAGTGTGTGTTAGTGATCGAGACGGGCTTGCCTAACTAGATAGTCAATAGAGTTAGAGACTTTACCCATCGATCATTGTGTAGGGAAAACATACCCGAGTTCCCTAGTAGTGTTGAAGTAGCTTCCTAAGCTACCCTGGCAGGAGTTATGGAGAAGTTAGAATCCCGACTATAGCATTATAAACAATTTGCCCAATTAAGGCGTATAGATATCTCCAACAAACGCTCCAACTTATCAAAGTGACTAAGCTCAAATTTTGCCTTAGCTTGGGGTTTATCTTGACTTTTTGACTTCTTCTTCTCATCTTGGAACCTTGTATCAACCATTTACCTAAAATTTACACACTTAACACACAAATAAGGCACAAAATCTCTATAAATAGTAATATGACCAAAACGAGAAGGAAAAGTACAATATAGAAAATAATAGGTAAAAGTCCCTCACTTAGGACCAATAAACTCCCAAAATAATATCTCGTGAATGGATCAATCCGTCACAAAAAGAGAGACGTCAATTTCCTAGTTTAGTTCTTATTTTGTCGGGACGATAAAACTGTGAGTTGGGGGTATTGATGTCTCTATTTATGTGATAGATTAATCTAGTCATGAGACATAATTTAGGGGTACTTAGGATTTATTTGAGGGATTTCCCCCATTAATTGACGTTTTACATTTTCTTGTCTAGTTTCGGTGTTTATGTTACTTTTAGAGATGTTGTGTGTAATTTGTTTGTTAACTGTGCAACTTTTAGGTGCTTAGATGCTTGGATACTCCGAGACAATCATAAGAAGACAAGAAAACAAGATCATTTAGAAAGTGAAAGCATGTATCAGTCATATATAGAATATGACCTGTTTGAGTTACCAAGCAAGATTGATGAGTGGTTCAAACCATTCCACTCATTCATTAAATCCTTTTTGGGTGAACTTAGGCTAGCTAAAAGAAGCCCACAAGCTCCAAAACATGATGGACCATATATATATATATATATATATATATATATATATATATATATATATATATATATATATATATATATATATATATATAAGTTTTTAAGATTAAAAAATGGTCCCCACTCATAATTACACTTGAGAAACCGCCTAGAGGAGAGAGAAGAAGAGAAGAAGGATCTTGAAAGCAGTTCATGCTATTTCACTTTGTTCTTCCAACATTCGTCTTCAATTATTAGCGTAACTTTATTGTGTTTTATCTTCTGAACATGAATATTATACTATTACTTGCTATTTTTAATTTATTTAGTATGAACTAAATTCTCATAGCTTGAGAACAATAATAAAGGATGAAGCCTAGTTTTATTTATTGTTTTTATTGAATTTGGGAGATTACATCTGTAATTTGAATTGTTATTTCTTGCGCTTTGCATTGTGTATTTTCTGTTAATTCCAACCCTTTCTCTGGCTAAGTATAGGACTGCCCTTATTAATTAGGATTCTCATCCTAATAGGGGTTTAGTGCCTTAAAATAATACATAATCGTCTAGTGTGAACTAGTGATCCTAACGGGCTTGCCTAACTAGATAGTCGATAGGGTTAGAGACTTTATCCAACAATCATTGCGTAGAAAAACCTCACTCGAGTCCCCTAGTAGTGTTGAACTAGCTTGCTAAGCTACCCTGACGGGAGTTAGGGTATGTTTGGATTGAGGGATTAGAAGGAGAGGGAAGGAATTATAAAGGATAATAGTTATCCTTCCTTTGTTTGTATAATAAATTTTTGAAGGGATAAGTTATTAAAGGATTAAAGTTATACCTTCTAATCCTTTATATCCTATCCCTCCAATTTGGAGTCATTAGAAGGAAGGGATTAACTTTAATAGTAAAATATCTTTATTACCCTTATGTTCTATTTAAAATATATTTTATTAGGGGTATAAAAGTAATTTAGTTATAAAATAATCCTTTCCTTTCCTTTACTTATACAATCCAAACACAACATTCAAATAATCCTTTACTAATATTTTCCTTTCTTTTTCTACTCAATCCAAACAAGATTAATACTCTCCCCTCCTTTCCTTTAATATACTATCCTTTCCTATCCTTTAATAATTAATCCCCTCTATATCCAAACAAACCCTTAGAGAGTTGTTAGAATCTCGACTATGTCATAATTAACAATTCGCCCTTAAACATAAAACATTAAACCATTACTAGTGGTGATTACTTGCGAGTTCTCTATCTATATTCTCATATTATCTCTTTAGCTTATATAATTTACTTGTCTCTAGTTTAATCTTAATTCCTGGTTAAATTATCTTATTACATTCTAGCTTATAAATCCAAAGGCAAGCAACTATTTGTCTTTTAGCTTTTAGTAAGCAACTCATTCTAAGACACTCTTTGAAAACACGTTTAGAGAATTAACTTATGTAGTTCCTATAAAGATGATACTTTTATACCTACTTTATTACTTGTCAACGATCCGTACATTTACTGTAAATTATCTCTCTCGAGTTGTGTGTCTTGCTACGTAATTTTATCACACCATGGGAGATGGCAACTAGTCTAGATAATGACAAGTAGTTTAGAAACATAGAAACTAGATATCATAATGGTTATCCCCACAATATTGATTAAAGTATTTGTTTCTTTAAATTTATAGCAACCATTTATAATTGTGTGTATGATTTTTTTTGGATTTTTTTTTATATTTTTTAAACATGAAAATCCGTGTCTGCGAAAAAAATCACTATTTCAAACAGTGAATTTTATGTTTTGAACATGAAAATCCGTGTCTGTGAAAAAAAAAATCATAGACGTAAATATTAATTTGCTTTATCTAAAGATGCAAATTTTTATCCCAGAACCTCTTGGTCTCTGCGGGGTAACTTAACTATTAGGCCAACTATCGATCTCTATTCGATATATTTTTAGTAAATACCTATTGTTAATTAAGTATATATACATAACGTAAGTGACTGGTTAATTTATAGCCTTTTTTCAGTGTTTCAATTGACTTATCTTATTCATGCTTAAGATCGGTTAATTTTTGGTTAATATAAATGGATTACTTTAAAAAAAGAGAAAGGAGTTTTAGATTGAAAATGATAACACAAAAGTACAATGAAGCCCATTCTCCATGTTGAAACATAGTTATCAATTTCTAACTTCAGTTTGATTTGACGATGGTAGGCAATAATTCATTATATGTTATCATTTATACAATTGTACCAATTAGAGGGAAGGATCAATAATTCATCACTAATTTTTGTAATGATCTTATCTGTGATTTTGGTATGAAGAGTCATCACCTTACCCTACTTCTTCAAGTGTTTAATTAATGCATTAATGTAATTATATGTAGAAATTAATTGATCCTTTGGACTGAAAATATCTTATTTATTTTTTGTTCTTAATTTTTTTTTTTGGACGCGGAACTTTTGTTCTTAATAAATGTGGCATATTATTGTAGAACTAGAACATATGTAAAAGCAAAAACAATGATGAGTAAGAAAATTCTTTTTCCTTGTTTAGTTAAACCTGCCTTCAAGAAATTACAAGAGCCAATTAGAGATTAATGCCTATTAAAAAACTTATTTAAAAAAAGGTGCCTAGAATAAGATTTTTTATAGAAAAATGCATCATCCCAAACTACCCTTATAATTAACAATTAAAAAAAAGAAAGTAGAAAAAAAACAAAACAAAAACTAATAATCACACGCGCGCGTCCGTGAAATTTTTTTAAAATCGTCATAACTAATTCTAAAAAAATCAAAAAAATAAAAAATTTATATATTTGGATAAAGCAAATTAATATTTACGTCTATAATTTTTTTCAGAATTTTTTGAATTTTTTGATTTTTTGAATTTTTTTGAATTTTTTAATTCGCAGAAAATAGAATTCCATGTTTAAAATACGGAAACATGGAATTCCATGTTTTAAACATGGAATTCCATGTTTTGATATAAGGAATTTGTTTTCCGCAGACACGAAATTCACTGTTTAAAACATGGAATTCCATGTTTAAAACATGGAATTCCATGTTCTGCGAATTAAAAAATTAAAAAAAAATCAAAAAAATCAAAAA
This sequence comes from Nemophila menziesii, assembly GCA_029959085.1. Taxonomy (NCBI): domain Eukaryota; kingdom Viridiplantae; phylum Streptophyta; class Magnoliopsida; order Boraginales; family Hydrophyllaceae; genus Nemophila; species Nemophila menziesii. Next base: position 1,677,828 of record JARWIR010000060.1, read on the forward strand.
ATTCAGAAAATTCCGAAAAAAATCATAGACGTAAATATTAATTTGATTTATCCAAATATGATTTTTTTTAATTTTTATGATTTTTTTTGAATTAGTTATGGCGATTTTAAAAAAATTTCACGGACGCGCGCGTGTGATGAAATTAGTAGTAGGTGGTGGTGGTGGTGGTGGTGGAGGTGGTGATGGTTGTGGTGGCTGTAGTGGTGGTGGTGGTGGTTATGATGGTGGAGGCGGTGATGGTGGTGGTGGTGGTGGTGGTGGTGGTGGTGGTGGTGGTGGTGAAAATACCCTATTATTTGTTTAAGATTTAAAAATAAATATTGTATTAAAAATAAAATAATATATTTAATAATAAGGATAGTATAGGTATAAAAAATATAAAGGGGATGTTTTCTATAAATAATTGTTCTATTAGGCATTTATCTCTAAATAAGAAAATTAGAGGCTTAAAAAAATGAAAGGCATCATTAAGGAGGCATTTATCTCTAATTACCCCAAATTACAAAGCTATTTTAAATGAGATTAATACCTAAGAAATCTTGAATACAGCACCTCGAAATCTAATAAGACCGATTTTATAGTTTCTTTTTACTAAAGGGCACAAACTAATTTTAATACGATATTATAAGCTAAAAATCCAATTACTTTTTTACCCATTTTTATTTTTCATTCACATATATATACTAATTTTTATCAAATAAAAATTAAAACCTAAAATACTCTCAGTTTCTCCTCTCTCCTCTCTCATCTCTTTCTTTCTCTTTGGAGCTCAACCTTCTCCTCTGAAAATCCATAACGCTCAAAAATAGGGTTTGACTTCTGGCAACGAAGCCGCCATCTGAGGTCCGGTGTGAAGTTACCGAGTGGTGGTCCTTTGTGTGTTCTAAAATTAAATGCAAATGCTACTCGAACCACAACCGCAAGTGTACGGTTGTCCCAAGTAGTAATAAGGATAATACAGATTCGTTCCAAGGACAGAATGGTTGATCACAATGTCTAGCAAATAGTGATTGATGCACTTATGAAAATAAAAGATAATAAAATGTTTGTTTGGTTTTCGTATTAAGACTAAATAAATGAAAGACAAATATTGAAATGCAAATAAAAGCTAAGACGCAAGTAAGATGGTGTAAAACGCAATATGAGAAGTAGTACTTGAGAACGCAAGGATCCTCCCAATCCTATTTCTTAACTTATGTTGTTTAAGGGCTAAATTGGTCAATTACAATGGTCGGGATTCTAAATTCCTTATACCCCCGTCAGGGTGGACTATAAGGCGATCCTAAAGTGTCACTAGTCCCGTCAGGGTAAATATGATCCACCGTTGGATGTTTAAGTTTTATTACCTCATTGACCCTAGAATTAGCTAAGTTCGTCAGAATCAATAGCTTCTATCCTAGATTGAATAAATGGTTCTGTATCTAAACCCTCCGTCAAGATGATCCAATTGCTACTAATTGGAATAGCCTAAATACTAACACCTGTTCCTAGTTCATGACGCTAAAAACAGTAAAATAATATCAATTTATTGAAAAGAGTAAAAGCCCTAATTTAGTTTAATTCAATAAAAACCCAAATTCAACATTCGTTATTCCATAAAATTGGGATTCACCCATTGTTTGTTCTCAAGCACTATGAATTGTTTAGCTCATATTAAAATGAAATACTAAATTAAAATAAATGGAATTCATATTTGATTACAAAATTAAAGATAAAAGAAACCTAATTTCCGGAATTGGAATGACTGAGAACGGAGCTATAGACCCACTCCAGCTCTAGCAGCTTCTTCTTCCTTCCTTCTGTTGCTTCTCTCTGATGTTTTTAATTGTAAAGAATGAATTATATGAAAATAGAAATCCAGACCTCCTTTTATAAGCATAAAAACGGATTAGGGCTTGGACCAGAAAATAAAATACTAATTAAATGTCCAAGCCCAAATTCTAAGCCCAAAATCCCGTAACTGCTGATACACCTTCACTAAAATGGCTTTTCCCGATGCGTTATGACTCCGATTGACCTCATTCCAGTTGCTAAAGTTCCGTAACTCGATAAGGAATGTTTTCTCTTCAAAGGTCAGCGGCTAAATAATCGCTTAAGCACCTCGAAATCAGCACTCTATGGCCTGGAAAATGGATTTTCAGCTCTAAAAATAATATCTTCGGGAATTCTCTTCAAGTTTTGACTCTAACTTTTGATCTTTGACTTTCTCCTTGGATTCCTCTTCTAGCTAACATCTAAAACCTGTAAACTTTACACTAAAAATACCAATATTACGCGCAAAAGCTTAATAAATTAAAAATGCTAGAAATAAAAGAGGAAAATCATATTATTGCATATTTAGTCCAAAAGTCTATCAAATTAATTAAATAAACACCAAAAATGATGTCTCCCAAGGGTCGAAAATAAGAACAATTAGGGAGACATCACCGAGCATCTGAGGTCTGCGAAGCTCATCGCGAAGCACATCGGAGGTCCGAGCATCTAAGGTCCGCCTTCGTGAAGCACAGATCTGTGAAGCTCAGCACTCCTCAAAGCAGATCAGACGAATCTAACCTCCAAATATTAACTAATATTCATATTATATTTAAGACAAAACAATCCTTATGTAGTAATACTTTATGATCAAGTGAAATTCATCATTCATGATACATCAACATTATTTAACTCTTGCATATGGATTAAGTTCTCTCTCTAAAAGTCAACATGCATCATTTGGTCAACCTTCTCAATTCTATGATCTTCTTCTGATTTCTTCTTTCTACTAATACAATCCTGCCTTGCATATTTCATTCCAATGGTTGTACTTCTTCTTAACAAAAACTATGTACAGATTACTTGTTGGCATTCTGTTTTGCTTTTCTTTCCTTTTCCATTTTTTTCCTGATTTCCGTCTTTTGTCGAGTACGCGAGGAGGAGCAGGTGTTTATTCTTGCTCGTAGTTTGGAAAATGGTGATGGACAAGTGGTGGATCAGTTTCGTTTCCATAGCCCTTCTGGTCACTAAGGGACATACGACTTTTCATCCTTGGATTGGCTCACAAAACATGCAGTTAAGATTTGGTGTTAGCTATACCGGTAGGAACAAGCTTTGGTTCATCATTCTCAATTGCTCTAGCATGCAATGGATTCCTAACATTACACAGAGTTTGCTCAATCACAAAAAGAATAACTTGAACATATCAGAGAAGTTTAGTAGATGGATTATTTACCTTAAGCTGATGATCTCTCAAATATATATATATATATATATATAAGGTCGAGGTCTATTGTTTATAATCTAATTGTCTACAATAGGAGTAGCGTGTATAACGTCTGGTCTGAAGATTTTGTGGAAATTATAAGCCATTTTAGAATTAGCACAATATATGGAATAGTGAGCAAAGATGCAGATAAGTCTTTCTTCTACCTTTCACTCTGTTTATTTGCATTGGGTCTTCTTTTGATAACATGTTTATTTAATGGGAAATGGACTCTGCTAAGCATGAGGAAATCAATTAATGGGCTTGATTCTCTACTCAATTGGGATTATACTAAGGTTATGGGCTCTATATATAAAGTTAATCGGAATATATCAGGTATTTTTATCATCAGACTACTTGGGCCAAAGATTAACTACTTCATCACGTTTTATCTATTCCGTATCTTAAGAGATGTACTCCTCACGCTTGCGTATAAAGAAAAACCTTTAATCAGCGTTCTATTGGCTAGTTTATGCTACCAAGAAGAATAGAATTTCTGTTGCAGATTCTATTCTTTGTCTTATATGAGGAAGTGCAAAGGTTTTATATTATTCTGTTCATCACGTTTGATTTACCTAGCAGAGAGAAGATATATTCTATTCAAGCGTGGCCATTATAGGTTGAGCAAGATATTTTTATATTACTTAACCTTCTCGAGATCAACTAGCTTTAGCCATGTGGAGGACGATCATAGCCATTTTTATACTAAAAAAAAAGTCGTTCGTTACTCTGCAGTATATAACCCCTGGCCTTATCAACACTTTTTCTTACATCTTTACAAAAACTTTTCAATTTCTGCTTTTACAAAATCCTTCAGAAGCTTTGTTAACAATGGCAAACCCTAACAGTCATGATCTCCCTCTCGCTAAAGCCAAAAACGATACTCTCAAAAAATTCGTTGTCCTTTCACTCACTACTAAGACATCTACTATCAGAACGAAATGATGAATTCGTTTTTGTTGCTAAGGTGATTTCCACTAGGAATTTCAATCTGGGTGTGTTTCGCAAAGCTGTGATGGATTCGTGGGGAATAAATTGTCGAATCTTGTTCGAAGAACTAGCTGCCAACACTTTCAAACTCACAATTGAAGACGCTGAGGAGGCTGAGAGATTATGGTTCCTTAGGCCATGTCTAGTACAGTCCATGCATGTTCTGCTTTGCAAACGGGAGAATCAAATGGATTTCAATCAACTAGATTTAATCAACTTATATTCTTGGGTAAGAGTCTATGGTTTGTCTAGGACTCAAAATACTATTGACACAATTGAAACGTTTGGGAACTATATCGGTAGTGTTGAAGATTCCGACTTCCCAGCTAATGTTGACATGCTCACGGAATTTTTGAGATTCAGAGTCAAATTTAACGCGATGGAAGCAATAAAAACTGGTGTATTTGTGGAACAACAAGATGGTGCAGCTTGGGTGGCTATGAAACGAAAATCTAGGATTTTTTTGTTACAATTGTGGCTACATTGGACATAAGAAAGGTGCAAGCTTGATGGGTATGATACGCCCCAAATAGAGCGACGATTCGTACTGATTCTTCAACTGGAACTTGGAGGAAACTATCAGAAGCGATGATAAGATGTTCCATAGTATTAGGAAGAGAGATCAATGGGGCGTGTTCGATGAAGTAATAAGGTTTTTTCTTTTTATGAGGAATAATCATGATAATGAAGATGGGAATGATGATTTTGGAGGAAGGGATCACGTAATTACACGTTTCAACTTGGGAAACGCTTCAAATCAACCTAGCAGTATGAATAATACACAAGGTAGTAGTGCAAACCCAAAGGAAGGAACAGAATCATCTAAAAGAAAGAGGGATGATACATTAGCTTTTATGGAACTTATGAATTCGCTAAACACGGAAAATGAGGCTATTGAAGTGAGTAAGAACACCTATCTAGTTTTATTCGTCATTCTTCAGAAAGAATTGGGAGATTTTGGAGAGTCTATAATCATCAACCAACAAACTGTTAATGAAATTCTTATGGCTCGAGAAGAGGAGGTTGAGAAGTTTTGTGGTACTGTTTTCAGTGATGAAGGAACTAAAGGTGGGTTTTTTAGAAGGCTGGTATTGATAATGCGATTATAGGGCCTGTCAACAAAGGAGGGGTGGTGATACACGATATTACACGCGATATGATTCAACTTAAGGGAGCAAAGACATTCGAAAATTCAGGTAAAGGTCTTAACTTGAAGGTTTGTGGTGAGGAAGGTACTAGTCTTGAAGGAAGTTTGAAGAGGTTGGACAAAGGGAAAGTTATTATGGTGGTGAATGATGATTTCATTGAAGATTTTGATCCCGATGACACTTCCTCCAACTCACAATCGATCCATATTAGCCAACACATTCGACAAGAGGAGTATTTTTTCAAAGAAATTACAGAAGCACACCAATAATGAGGACTTTCAGCACCTTTGAAAAGTTTACTTGGCCGGGAGAGCTCAAGAGGAAAACTGCACCAAGTGGGGTAATACAAAACCCTAACATGCAGAAAATTTGTCTTGAAGATGTTATTAATTTAGGAAAAAGAATTGTTGAAGCCAGAGACTTTTTGGATGAATTACTAGTTAGTTATGGTGAAATCAAATATTAGTTTGTGGAGTATGAATACATGAATGTTTGTGGGCCCAACGAGGTGGTAGAGAATGGGATGGAAAATGATCGTTACTATTGCTGCAGTGCAGACAACTGTGATGGACATCTTAGGGATGACGATATCTCAAGTGAAGAGTCGGAGGACGATGGTAGTACCCAGGTTTCACCTGTGAAGGAACCCTTCGTTCATAACAAACTTAAGGGTGACAGCCAGCCCGGGGTGAAGCGGCCGAGAACGATGGATAATATATTGGTTTGGAATTGTCAGGGAGCGAGGGCACCAGTGACAAGAAAATTAGTAAAGTCACTGAATTCGAAGTTTTATATTTCTTTTGTATGTCTTTTGGAGTCTAGAATCAAGAGTAGTAATGTGAGATCGTGCAGTATCCTAAACCCTTTCAATAATAAATTTGTAGTGAACCCCGGAGGAAGAGCTCATAGGTCTGGGGGCATTACTCTTGCATGGAAGGATAATCTTAATATTAACGTAGTTGTTTCGTTTTCGCATTATGTTATCTCTCATGTTATGGAATCAAATGCTATTTATTGGTATATTATTGTCATTGACGCACCTAATGATATCAACAAACGCGAAAAGATCTTGAATAACATATCAAATTGGGTAAGTAATAATCAAAGTCCGACACTTGTCATTGGAGATTTCAATGAGATAGTTAAAGCTTCGGAGGAGCAAGGTAAAGTTCAACCCAATCTTAAGAGAATGTTAAAGTTCAATGAATTTATCAATTCAAACAACTTAATTGATATTACGACGAAGGGGTGTTTCTTTACTTGGACAAACAAAAGGGAAGGGTAGGAAAATGTAAAAGAAAAATTAGATAGAGGTCTAGCTTTCGCTTATTGGCACAACCTATTTCCCGATACAATTATTAAGGTTCTACTGGCAATAGGGTCAGATCATTCACCATTTATTGTTCAACGTTCAAACAAAATGAAGAAGAATTATAAATATTTTATGTTTGAATCAAGATGGTTGGAGAACTTAGAATGTAAAGAGATAGTTAATCAAGCATGGAATAATTACAGGAATCTAGATAATATTAAGAATTTTATTATCAAAAGCGATGCGACATGTCTAGCTCTTTCGGGGTGGAGTAAGGAGAAATTCCGTAACGCGAAGAACCTACTTAATAAACACCAAGGTATTTTGGAAAAGTTACAAGATGGGGAACCAACTAGCGAAAATCAAGAATTAGAGAAAAAGATAAAAGAAGAAATGGAGGAACTATGGAAACAAGAAGAGGCGTATTAGGTAGATAGGGCATGCGATATGTGGATAAAAAAGGAGATAAAAACATGAAATATTTTTTTGCTAAAACAACAATGCGACGTAATAGTAACAAAATTAATGAAATTAAAGATAATGGGTGTTGGATAGATGGTCCAAAAGAAGTAAAAGAAGTAATTCAAAGGTATTTTTGCAACATCTTTAAAGGGGGGGTGGTTAATAACATTGAAAGCGTTGCTAATCATACTTCGTGTAAAATAGATGAAGAAACAAATAATAACTTGGTGCGAACTCCAGTATTAGAAGAAATTAGAGACGTAGTTTTCTCTATGTCAGGCTCTACAGCACCGGGGCCTGAAGGTTTGCGAGGCAGCTTCTTTCAAGAATTCTGGGACATTATTAAATTGGATATTTAGAGAATGGTCGTCGATTTCTTTAAGAATAACACGCCTCTGGATAAAATAAATGATACGATTATCACGCTTATTCTGAAAGGTAAGTCACAAGAGTCTATTACAGATTTTAGACCAATTTCTTGTATAAACTTTATTTACAAAATCATCACAAAAATCATGGCACTTAGATTACAACCACTGATGAATGACATTATTTCGCCGACACAATCGGCATTTATTAAAGGAATAAGTATCCACGGTAATATTCTAATAGCTCAAGAAATAGCTTTTTTTATGAAAAATAAGAGAAAGTCAAACAAGCATTATGGAGAAGTCAAAATTAATATGGCCAAGGCATACGATCAAGTTAATTGGGACTTTTTGATGGTAATATTAAGCAAATTGGGTTTCTCACAGAAATGGATAAGGTTAGTATATAATTGTATTTCTTCGGTGTCATATCAAGTTAAAGTGAATGGGGAAAGACTTAGAAAGTTCAAAACAGAAAGAGGCATACGACAAGGCGATCCACTATCGTCGTTTCTTTTTTCATTCTTAACGGAAGGTCTTATTGGGTTCATTAATCAAGAATGTCGAGAAGGTTTTATTAAGGGTATATCAATTGCAAGAGCGGCACCGAAACTTACTCACTTATAATTTGCGGACGATGCTCTTTTCTTTCTAGAGGTTAATAATACGGAAATAAAAGTTTTTTCAAAGGTTTTAAATTTATATTGTAAAGCTTCAGGTCAGAAAATCAACTTCAATAAATCGTCCATACTGTTCAGTAAAGGTTTCCCGGAAGATAAGGCACGTGAGATAGCAAATAAACTTAACATAAATTACACTAGTGATTTTGAGAAATATTTGGGAATTCCGCTTACGTTAAAAAGATCGAAGAACGAGAATCTTTCATACATTAAAGATAAACTATTGAGCAAATCGGCTAGTTCGATAGCTAAATTATAATCGGATGGGGGGAAAGAAATTTTGATCAAAGCGGTTCTACAATCAATTCCTAATTACGCCATGTCAATTTTTGAGTCTTCGCTTACTACTTGCAAAGCTATGAGTAGTCGTGTTGCTAATTTTTGGTGGAATTCGGGCTGCAAAAAAAGAATCTATTGGCTAGCTTGGAATAAAGTGGCTAAATAAAAAATGGCGGGTGGTATTGGATTTAGAGATTTTCAGAAAATGAATTTAGCTCTTCTTGCTAATCAAGCCTGGAGAATTTTACATAATCCGGACTCCTTGGTATATAAAATTTTAAAAGGAATTTATTTCCCCACAACGAATATGTGGAATGCAAAATTGAAGAATAAAATATCGTGGAGTTGGGCGAGCATTTTTAAAGAGCTAAAATTTATTAAAGAAGAAAGTTTGTGGCAGACAGGTAATGGGATGAAAATTAATATATGGGAAGATACTTGGATAAGGAAAGGTTACAAATTCACAAGACCAAATGGAACAAAAATATCTTGGGTGACAGATTGTTTCAATAACCAAATGACAAATTGGAACTTCAGAACACTTAACAAATTCTGTACAAGTAAAGATTTAATTGAATTTCAGAAAATTCCGATTATGCAAATAAATAAAGAGGACTACATTGTATGGACGCCAACCAAATATGGCAACTACTCAACTAAATCTGGATATCACCGACTGGTTCAAATTGAGGAAGATAAAATGGGGCAATCGTCTGAAGATGGTGAATCGAATAACATGAAAATTTACAAATTAATATGGAACTCCAATGTTCCCCTAAAGGTGGAATTTTACATGGAAAATTCATATTAATGCTATTCCAACTAAGAAGAATTTAAAAAAGTGGAAATGTGTCGAAGAAGATACTTGCGAATTGTGTGAAACAGGTGCGTAGTATATTGAACATATTTTTATGAAATTCCCTTTCAGTAAAGGAGTATTGGAAAATTCTCAACTGCAAATTAAAATAGACGATAATAATGACGAGAAGATTGGGGATTGGATAATCAATATTATTGAAAATTACTCAAAGAATGGATGGGACCAAAGATTGGTAGCGGCAATCATGCTACTTACATTATGGAAAATTGTAAGAATGGACGATAATAACCCATTGTATTTCAAGCTGTAAGAATCAGTGAGTTATTTAAGAGTTTATCCTTATTTGGGATCTCAACAATTGTGCTTCTATTCCTCTAAAATATTTTCTTTAGGCGATTCCTTTCTTCCTTAGCAAGCAAATTCGTTTTCTCACTAGCCTATTTCTTTTCTATTTTTTACTCTACACCAACACGAACGGATATTTGTTTCCCAAAACCAAGCTATCGATAACCGAACCACGCTTTTTTTCCAAAAACCCAAAAAACCCGGATCTTCAACCATGTGTTCTTTTCTCAGCCTTTTGGTGAATATACCATTTACCATACAGATTCTAACAACCCAAGCTCTTCCTTGCAATCATTCCCTTCTATATCTTGTCGACCATTGCTAATTACCGCATAATTGATCGAAACAACTCCATGTGCTTACCATGTATCTGCATTTTCCCAAGAATTTACAATAGCTGCTGTCAAATAAACATGGACTGCAGCTCCAGAAATAACCTGCGATTCAGTTTTATTGTGTTGAGCTAACGTTGCAGATAGACCATCTTTCATAAAGATAGGCTTCGTTGGTGATGCACAAGGACCAGGCTTCGTTTGTTTTGGTAACGTTTTATAATAGTGTTACATAATTGAGTTGAATTATCATGATATATCTTTTTTAATTTGTAGGATACACTATGGGAGATTCTTAGTTATGAATTGTTTTTGTAACTCAATTTTTTAAATCAAAGAATTTTTTATAATACAACAATACATGTTTTTAGTTTTATTAGATGAATAACTCAACTTTTCGAAGTATGAGAATTTTTCTAGTGATTCAACAATACCAATTATATATTGATTTTTTATGAATTATATAAATTTCTCGTAAACCAAAAGTTTTAATAGGTAATCGAGATTTAATTGATTCCTATGCTTGGTAGGTCATAGGAATAAATGTGATGCAAATTTAATATATTTTGATCCGTATTTGATAATTATTATACAGTATTAGGATCTAAAATAACTTATACAAGATTATAAAATTACCCTTATGCATAACACCATATAATCAAAAAATATAAAAAATTCAAGAAAGAAAAGTATTACAATGTTAGAATTGTTCACTAGTAATCAAATGGTACTTAAATTTATATATAACAACAAATCCAATTATATCTCACATCAAATTTATTCTTTTACGAATTAAAATTGTGAAAATAAATAACATAAAATGTAGTTACCTTTTAAAAAAAGAAAATTATGAAAAGAAAACCGAATGTGTAAAATTTGATCTATATACATCAGAGATATTAAAGTGGGTAACGTATTTGTAAAATTCAATTTATTGTGATCAAATTATATTTTCTTAATATTTTTTTTGATAAAAATAAGAAAATAAATAAGAGAAAATAATAAAAAGGATTTTTTTAAATGCTAAAAAATTTATGTATGGGTGTGTTTATGTATGTGTGAGAATATGTATGTGTGTGCACGTATGTGTACGTATGTATGTGTAAAGTATGATTGTGTATATGTGCGTATGTGTACGTATGTATGTGTAAAGTATGATTGTGTGAATGTGTGTGTGTGTGAAAATGTATGTATGTATGTTTACGAAAAAATATGTGTGTGTGGAATATTATGTGTTTGAAAGTGAATGCATGAGTATATATTCGAGTGGAGTGGGATGTGGGATTGTGTGTGTGTTGTGTATGTATTTATGAGAATGTGTGGTGGTGGTGGTATGCTTATGTGCATTGGTGGTGGTGGAGTGGTAAGTATGTGTGTAGGTGGGGTTGGATGTGTGTATGTGTGGGTGGTAAGGGTGGTGATAGTGTCTATGTGTGTATGCTGGTGGTGGTATAGTGTGTGTGTGTGTGGATGGGATTGTGATTATTTGTGTATGGGGGGGGGGGGTGGTTGTGTGTATGGTGGTGTTGGTAGTGTGTTTGTGTGGTGGGTGTAATGGTAGTGGTGCGTGTGTGTGGTTATGAAAGTGTATGTATGTGTATGAAAAATGTGTGTGTATATATATATATATATATATATATATATATATATATATATATATATGTGTGTGTGTGTGTGTGTGTGTGTAGGTGTATGCCATTATGTTGTGATGTGTGTGGTGGTGGGTTGGTGGTGATGGTGGTGAATGTGCGTTGGTTGGATGGTGTGTGTGTAAGGTAGTGGTGCGATGGGAGTTGTTTTGTGTGGTGGTTGTGATGGTAGATGTCTATGGTTAAGTGGTGTATGTATCTTGTTGGTAGGGTAATAGTGTGTATGATGACAGTTGGATGGTGGTGTAATTGGTAGTGGTTTGTGTGTTTGTATATATACGTGTGTAAAATATGGTGGTGATGGTGGTGTGATGGTAGTAATTGTGCGTAGGTACAATGGCGATGGTGATATTTGCTCGTAAAAATAGATTAGTTTATCATGAATAAAATTTCATTCTTAATATAATAGAAACGAATATCGTGAGTAAAATAAAAATATATTACTATATTATGGGATTTGACCTATATGGTCTTAGAGACTAGATTTTTGGCTTAAAGAAACCAGTGGGAATCATATTTCTTTAAAGAGACCTCAAACATGACCAAATACTAAAATACCCTTACTAGCACTAAAAGAAAAAAAAGTGATGTCACTGTTCATCTTTCTCCATTACCCACCTACCTCCGACCACCGACCTTCGACCTCCTACCACCAACTTCTGACCACCGACCTCCGGTCACAGGCCACTGGAAAAAAATGATGAGTTTCAAAAAAATGATGAGTACTTTATTAAAAATGATGAGTATTCTATTAAAAAACGATGAGTATTATTAAAAATGATGAGTGTTCTTAAAAAAAAAAGCAGACTATTAATTAAAAAAAACTAAGTATTATTAAAATATGATGAGTATCACTTTTACGTCCATTATTACAACAGAACAACATAAACTAACTAATAAACTTAATCAATTTATAAAAAAAGGTCTGTTAACTCATCTCCTCCACCTATTGACTATACACTGCCTCCCTATGACTGTTGATCAGATCTAGTCAACAAAATTCTGCTAACCTACGCGTATAGTACGCATTCGTAAACAAAAAAAAGTGGAGCACGAACGAACAACTCCACTGCGAACAGATCCGGCGAATCAAGAACCTCCGGCGACACAGGAACCGCTGGCGAATCAGATCTGGCCATGACACCACCACCACATTGTTGCTTACCGCCGCCCGAGCTCCGAACTGCTGCACAAGACACCACCGCCTCCATTACTTGAACTCGGAGAGGACAACAACAAAAACGGAATACGCCTAAGCTCGAGCGGAAACAGAAAAATCCATAGCTGGAAGAAGAAAGGGCCACCATCGTTCGCCTGCAAATCAGCGACCTCGAATGGCGAGAATCAAGCCAGGAACTGATAAGAGGAAGGCGATGTTCTTCGAGCAGTGGTTGTGCACGAACAACTCCGGCCATGGTGGACAGGAAAAACGCAGTTGCAATGCTTGCACGAGAATCAAGCCAGAAACGGAGAAGAGAAATGCGGTGTTGGTGGTGGTGCTGCGCCGAAATATGTGCAACAACAGTGGTCTTCGAGCGGTGGCTGTGCACGAACAGCTCCGGCGGTTGTGTGTACCTGGAAGCTCCGGCGACGAGTGGTCTGCGTTTTACAGACCAAGCAGCTCCGGTTGGACGAATCTGCTATTTTGCTCCGGCGGGTGTGGCATTTGAATGAACGAGAGAGCAGAGAATTATGAGAGAAAGAGATGAGAGAGAAAGTAGATATAGGGTTTTAATAAAATATTTTCTGAAAATAAAATACCATATATATAAAAAAGAAAAATACAGGAGGATAAATTTGTAAATAGGAATTTAGGCTATAGTATTAAAATCTTGTTAAGATTTTAGTGAAAAGAGTAAAAAACAAGGGTTATATTAGAATTAGGGATAGGTGTTCAAGACCCTTGGGTCAAAATCTCTTAAAATATCTATAAGAATAAAATTCTCAATTACTATTGTAAATAATACCAACGACATCAACCGAATTTAGTAAATATTGTTATTTTATTTATAATCTCATTATTACTGATTCCAATCACATCCTTATCTTAATTACTTTTTGTATATCTACTTTTCGTATTTAAATTTAATACGAGAAGAACCCAACGGTCAAGAACACAAGTGGTTTACAACTCCATGTGTTGGAAAGGTATACGCGCCGCGAAGGAAAAAAAGAAGAGAGATAAAACGAACACCCACCTGCATATATATTTCATATCTCTAATTAGGGGAGAAGAAATTTCTTCATTTGAATTCTATTCATTACATTAAAATTTTCTATAGACCCTTCTGGGTTTGTCTCCAATCAGGTATTTTTTTCTTGTCGATCTACTTAATTCCCTACTCTTTTGATATTCTAGGAATTTTGATTGTTTAATATCTTGTTTTTTGGCTTTAATAACTTCGTTATAGTCTTTGGGTTGCAAATTCTTGATTCGAAATTGTAATTGTGAATCGAATTATGAAATTGGGTCACATTTTGAATATAACGGCTATAAATGTAATAAAAATATTTAGTTTAATGAAAAAAAAAAACCTAAACATTATCACACATACTCTTCCTCGTATCTTCATTGCACATTTGGCTCTCTCAATGGCTAATTCTTGATTTAGTTATTGTTAGTTTCAAATGCAGCATTACAGCGTGTCTATGATTTTGCTCTTAAATCGGTGTTTAGTGTTCAGTGAATTGTACAATTTTTTGACAACAATGTGTAAACTTAATGGCTATTTACATCAGTGTTTAATACTAATTATGGATATCATACTGTTTGTTGTTAACAAAAATTAAATATTACTCTTTGATTATGTTCGTTATTCTAGGATAAGTTGTTCTAAATTCTCTACTAGGAGACCATGATGTTTGGATTTTGGAAATCATCGGAAAATAAGATTCCTAAGGCAAACTCAATTGAACCTGGATTTCTCACATCTTCGAGTTATAATCCTTTTGATTCTGAGTCTGATTCTGAATCAGACAAAAACCCAACTACACGACCAGCAAGAAGAACTTCTTCTGAGCCAATCCTTTTAATACATGAAAATTATTCGAATGATGATTTGGAAAGAGAAAGAGAAAGAGGATCCTTGTCTTCAACTCGAACGAGGAATAATGCATATAAAAGTAACTCCCAGGTTAAGGAGTTGGATAAGATATCTGTTCAAGAATTGGAGAGTTATGTTGATAATACTACTAAATCTGTTAACGATTGCTTGAAGATTGCTGAGGATATAAGACAAGTAGCTACTAAAACCCTCGACACCTTGCATCACCAAGGGGAGCAAATTTACGGGACCCACGTGATAGCGGTTGATATAGACCGTGATTTAGGCAAGGTATAAAAAAATCATTTTCTCGTCACATTTATTATACATATGGTTTCTCATATGGTTTATATTCCAGGGAGAGAAATTGCTGAATGATCTTGGTGGTATGTTCTCTAGGGCTTGGAAACCAAAGAAGTCACGTGAGATCGAAGGGCCTGTAATTTCGAAAGGTTTGTGTATTTATAAAGTAGTAAGAAAATTGCTTAGACATGAGATACTGATTAGTTAAATTCGATTTGACAGATGATAATAAAATAAAGCAGAGTAGTATAGAGCAAAGAGAAGCGTTAGGTTTAGCTAAAGGGATGCAAAAAATGGAGAAAGAAAGTCAAGATGATGTGCTATCGGATTTAAGCAACATATTGTGTGATTTAAAGTGTATGGCTAATGATATGGGCTCTGAACTTAACAGGTTAGTAAAACAATCTTTTGATTTTTACTGGGTTAGCTTTGTAATCTGAATGTGGAGGTTATTACAGGCACAACAAAGCTCTTGATCATCTTTCAGATGATGTGGATGAATTGAACTCAAGAGTTAAAGGTGCAAATCAACGTGCTCGTCGTTTGACTGGGAAGTGAGAGACATTTGTTTGATCATTACAACTGAATTTTCATACATCATGTTAGTTAGTGCTAGAATTTATCGCTATTTTGGTGTTATTTTGAGAACATTTACCTAAATATATTATAATAAAGTCTCGTGCGTAAAATAAACAGAAAAGTTTCATATATACAAATCTTTTCCAAGAATTTGATAGTAGCAAACAAGCCAAAAGTGGTATAAAATATTTTACACAAGGAAATTCACATTCATTCTTCATTCTTCACTTTTATCCACCTCCTCGGTGAACCTCCGTTAGAATGTGATCTTACCCCAATGAAATACCCGATAAAACCTCCAAACAACAATAAAACAACACTTGTAACATAAAATGTACACCGAGGTACTACATTACCTCGGATCCTATCATCACCCTCACCACTAATTACTCGACCCGATGCCAAAATCTCCACACGATCATGCACTTCCCCATCATGGTTTCCCACATAAGACAAAGTAAGTTTCTCATTATTAGCCACAAGTTTAACATACCCAAATTCACCCCCACGAAACAACGACATTTTAGGTTGCGGATAAATCGGTTCGTTAGGATGATCCTTTCTCGGTTGCCAAATCGGTTGCCAATCTTGTCCACCCATACCAATCACAACATGAACCGGTAACACTTCACCCTCCTCACCACACGTGAAATTCTTTAACGGACAAAACCTTTCATACCTATGAACATGTCCCCATAAAGCCAACGAAACCTTATTATTCACAAAAAGAGGTTCCAAATGCTCAAGCATTTTAAACGTTAACGCTTCATCTCTCCCTCCGATACTCGTCGAGTACATTGGCCTATGCCCTTGAACAACCACAAACGGTGTCTTTTCTCGGTCAACCAATTCCAAATCCCGTTTCAAAAAGTCAAACTGTTGACTTCCCGGTAAAAAGTTAGTTTCGGTTGACATATACACGAAATGAACCGACCCCATATTAAACGAATAGTACAAATTCCGAGTACTCGGAGCGCGTGTTCCGGTAGGTTCCGAAGAGTTCCCGGGCATGTTAAACCTAATACTATACGGTACCCCACATTCGCCACCACCGTCTGTTCCGTAAATCGTGTGGGCCCACTCAGGCTTCCAAGGCTGTGACGGCCAATCATATTCATGGTTACCGATACACACGTGATAGGGAACTTGCGAAGCGAGTCCTTCAACTTGGGTGAAAAAATTGTCCCATAACCATGAGTATCCTGTTGCGTAACTTATATCGCCTATGTGTGAGATAATTGCAGGTTTATCCCCTAGAGCTTGAATATCACGGTTAATTAATTTTATTGTTGATATACTCTCGTCTTGAGTGCGTACAAAGGTTAAGTATGGTGTAGAAGTTCCCATATCACCAAACAAGAAAGCTATGGCTTCTTTGCTATCTTCATTATGTGATATGAAAGTGAAAGTCTTGCTCCAACCCACTGATTTGCTACCAACCTGTTGTAATAACATGTTAATATATTATTTGCTACATATTGAAAGATAAAAGGGATTAAAATGTTAATAGACACTAGAAACAGTATTTTTAGATGCAAACAAGTGTTAAAATGAGAAAAGATTTATTTTGTTTTACCTTATAGAAGTATCTTTTTCCTTTCTTCAAATCGATCATAACACCATCGTGTATATATCCAGGATCTCTCCAGCCAATAGTGTCATTAGCAGGGGCATGACACATATCCTCCTTCTCGTACCTCGAGACTTGTGTACCAGCTACACGATCCATATTCCCACGGGTCAGCCCATATTTCACAAAACTTCCTCCATTATCTTGGGTCACAAACATTACCCTCATTTCCCCTGACCTCCCCGTCAATGCCAGGTGCACCTGTTCGGGTCCATGACCCGATTCAAATTCGACAACACTCGACTCTGCCAGCAAGTGTTTGGTTCCTGGTAAAGGATTCTTATCATGGTCTAGTCTAGTCAGGTCAATTTCGGATTCGAGCCAGTGGAAGATACGGAACTGGTACCCGGATCGTAAGTTGATTAGAGGAATGGTGATGGAGCCCGACCCGGATTGCCATTCGGGTGAGGAAGAAAGGAAGAGATAGCCAATAAAGTTATCGTGGGTTGAGTTGGGTGGTGAATAGATGCCGATCCAATCGAGCTTCGATGGGGATTCGATACCCGTCCATTGGATTGTAATCGGGTCGTTTGATCGGGAAATGGAGCTTGGGGTGAGAGTAAGTGAGATTTTGGGTTGAGATGAGTTAGAGAGAGATGGAATTACGAGGAGAAAAATGATAACGAAAATGATGGTGTCAGTTAAAGTCGTTAAGTGGATCCGGATCCGGATCATAGTAACTGCTGTTAAGTTTAGAAAGGAGTTACTTACACTCGAAGATGAAGGCTTAATGACAGATGATTACGGTACTTGTTCAACGAAGAATTTACGAATCATAATGGTAACTTATTAAATAAAAGCAGATGAAAAATAAGTAATTTTTAATTCATAGGGTGGAAAGTTTCTTTCTTGATGAATTATTATTATTATTGAACAAAATTTCTTTTGAATTACTAATATTATATCCTTGTTACGATACCCTACTTTTAATAATATGCACTATGTTTTAGCACTTAACAAACTAAAATAAATTCACTTTATGGTTAATTGGAACAATACCACGACGGTTATAACAGGAGACCCACTACAATTAAAAAATGGGTCGACTATTTAAAATTGTAATTAGTGGGGGGTAGTTCGGCATAAAGAAGGAAAATACAAAGTCATCTTTGACTTTTGGATTGTTTTGCTAGACAGGATCAATATAGATTTTCCTCAAAAAATATCAAAGCGAACTTGTCAAATTATATATCCAAACAAATTTAGTAATCAAGGGCATGATTTATTTCAAATATAAAATATATATTAGATAAAATAATAAAAATATATCTTTCTTATTCTAAAGAATATTGAATGTTTTTTTAATAAAGAAAATCTACCTAAAAACTTACTCAACTCTCGAAAAAACGCTACCTATAATGCGCGATATTACCCATCCATTCATGTCACGTGTTAATAATTTCCAAATCCTCTCCAAAAATCCATATAATATTAGATGTTTTTAGAGATATTAGTCAATTAAGTCTAAAAACCCAATAACCCACCTCCATGGAGTCCAACGAATTATTTTCCTACCAAAAGGTCCAGCTTTTTAATATGTATATCATCCATACCCTT
This sequence comes from Nemophila menziesii, assembly GCA_029959085.1. NCBI lineage: Eukaryota > Viridiplantae > Streptophyta > Magnoliopsida > Boraginales > Hydrophyllaceae > Nemophila > Nemophila menziesii. Next base: position 1,696,564 of record JARWIR010000060.1, read on the forward strand.
GCGTTCAACATATTAATTAGATTATGTGCCATAATTATCTTCAATAACCGATTTCTTATTATTCGCATATCTACTAAATCCCTTAATTATAGCAACCTCCCAATGGTTGTTACTATCAATCTCGCCTGCAAGGCTTACATTCATTCTGCTACACACGAATTCAGAAATCCAGTATAAGCATCTCGATCAAAAGGTAAGAAGCTTATCAACAGAAACACATTGTACAGTTAGATTTGAGATTGTTTGATATAACATTGTAAAGAAGATATATTTTTTAGTATACCTTTTATGAAAGCGGTGTAGCATCTACTGTATTATATTAGTTTTAGACTTGAATTGAAACTACCTTGTCATGATAAGTTAGAAATACATTATTATGGTGCCCTTGTAGCTAATATTTTTTGTCATTTGACTGTTTTAAGGTTTTTGAAGTGATATAATGGTAAAAATTAAACAATCATGCTGCAAAATATGTTGATTTCTTGTATTTAATTGGTGAGCATCAGAAGTGCGAGATTATTAGTGAGGACGACTTTGCTATAACTGCGCTACTTGCCCGAAACCTCGTTGAATCGCCTAATCACGGTTGAGGATATGTTTCATATAATAAGTGAACAATTACTGACACATTTCATATATTTTTTTTTATTATACTTGGATAAGTTTGGTTTACACTTTGTTTAATAAGAAATATTTTACATGCTTTATTTTAACTGTTTGTATGCGAGTGATTTACTTTTGTGAATTTTGTATACACCTGAATGCTATTTGAAAAATTAAAATATAATATACCACTAACCCACCATATTAAACTAATAACCCACTGAAAACACACATATAACCCGCTGAGTCCTACTGACACACCACCATAAATACCCAAGTGCAGGCCTAAAAGTTGCAGGGTCATAACCCACTGAATCCTACACACACACCACCATAAATACACTAGTAACCCATCCATAATTGTTATTCTATACGTACCAGCACTTTCAACCCACCATCATAACTATCACACACATAACCCATCACAAACCACTGTGTAAACCATAAAAGAACCACTGTGGTGGGTCATTCGTGTTGAAATGGTGGTGAAACTGTTATAGTTGATGTTGTGGAATGAGACAGTAGCAGCTTGATAATTATGTATGTGGTACTATTTGCTCGATTGGTTTTGCTATGTCGTCTGAAATATGCGATAGTAGCAAAGTTTCCAATTGTAACAAACTTACCATTATATTATGTATTAATTATGGAATTTATTAGATACGTGAATATCAGTGAAACTTTTAAATTTATATTTTTATGGAACATACTTTGACCATGTTTGGTAAGTCAAGTGACATTAGTTTGAGCATAAGGGCATATCAGACTTTTAAGGTGGACTGGACTCGATTGGAAACTATTAATTGTCCATGGACTGTATAAGTCAATCACCCATGTTTTATTGTACAATTATTATTTATTATTAAAAAAATCTAAATATGAACACAACCAAACAAACAATTATGATGATATCATCAATCGAGGCTAACGAATTCAAACATTGATTTATAAATCATTAACCTCACATTTCAAGATATCCAACTAACCTCAATAGCTAAAAAAATGCTAATTATCCCAAACAATGAGTAACTCAATAATATTGAGTTAAAATCGTGGACGATTGACGTATAAAATTTTCGAAACCAATTTTATCATTAACAAAAAATATGCATTTAGATTTTTTTATAAAAATCATAACAAATACTAAAATATTAAATTACCATCCAATAAAATAAAAACATATAAATACAAAAAATAAGTGACAAAAAGTATGGATCACCGAGTCACTATATATCGAGTTGCTGAGTAACGATAACTGTTCAGCTCCACCTACAGTCGGCGTCGTCACTCAGGACGTACTCAAAGATTCTACTGAGTACTCAGAGATTCACTAAGTATCACTACTATTCAGTTCTGACTCCTACCCACCGACCACTACTGTTATTGCTACACGGAAGTACTCATTGATTTACATAGTATAAATCACTAAGTACGAGAAATTTTTTGAGTATACTCACTAATTCTCTAAGGGTCTGTTTGGATTAAGGAGGGATTCTTTAGTAAATGATAGGAAATGGAAGTATAATAAAGGAATGGAAATGAGAGTATTTAATTTTGTTTGGATTGAATAAAAAGGAAGGAAGAATTTTATTAAAGGATTATATGTATCCGGTGTTTAGATTAGAAGAATAATGAGAGGAAGGGAATCTTTTTATAACTAAATGACTCATATACCCCTATTAAAATATTTTATAAAGATAAAATAAGGATAGTTTAGACATTACAACGTAATAAATGAATCCCTCCCTCCCAATCCCACCGAATTGAAAGGATTAGATATATAGTTTCATAAAGGATTGTTAGTGTCCTTTAATAAATTTTCCCCTCTAATTCTTTCCAATCCAAACAAGGGATGAGATTGTTATTATCCTTTAATACAATCTCATCCCCCCCAACCCCACAATCCAAACAAACCCTAAGTATACTCAGTGAATTTCCTGAGTATGCTTAGTGAATATTGCACGAAATTAAGAATTCCCACAAAAATAAAGGAAATAATTACTGAATGTTTATTTTTATGATAGGAAAAAATTACAACATTAAATGAAAAAAAATTAATCTACCTAAATTAATAATAATAAAACGGTTTCAAAGTTACCTTACTAAAAACTAAAAAGGAAATCTAAAAATATAATAATACAGAAATAAAAAAAATAAAAAACCTGTTGTTAACGTGTTCATCTTCTCAATGAACATAACATTTTTTTTTGCTTTTCCTTTTCGAAAATAGAAGCCAAGGAACAACAATAGTGTTCAAGGCCAAAAAAAATTGTTGAACAAGGCTTACAACAATGTCTACGGAACCTGCAATTGGATTAAAGTTTCAAATAAGGTTTCATCTGCCATGGAACATGCCTTCATATTCCATAGATTTGCCTGCAAAACCTTAACCCATAGCCTTCGAAAGATCCATTGAAGCTCGAGATCTCGACTTCTGTCGTACCATGGAACCATGCCTGCGGAACCTCTATTAAAACTCAAGATCTCGACTCCATGTAATCTCATCGAGACAGGAGTTGATGAACATGGCCATGGTTTTTGAAGTTAGCCTGGAATCAAGAATAGAATTAGGAAACTCGTCTGGACTCACACTATACTCTATGTTCAACACGGATATTCGAATATGTTACATGCCAGGGTTGCAAAGCTCGCCTAGAGCTTCCATGGACGAGGAGGCAACAAATTTACTCTTATGATACATCGAGTTGTGTATGGGGTGGAGGAAAACTTTGAACCTGTAGGAAAGGAGGAGGATAGCTTCAATGTAAACTGCTCCAATCTCCAAAACTCCGACGAGATCGAGCTTGACTGTCGCCGTATAGAAGATTTTTGGTGGATGAGTCGTGGTGTGGCAGAGGGGAGGGTAGAAAGAGTGTTTTAGGGTTTGTAAGGGGAATGTAATTTATATATGTGTTTATTGTGTGACTTAGTATATATAGTAGATAAAAACATTTGATGGTATAATGTGTAATGAGAAAATAGCTCCATAATGTTAAATATTATAATTTCCCTTTACTAAGAACAATAGATTGGATGGGGGTGTGCTTAGGGTCTTCAGGATGGGTTTTCAAAAATCATTAAATAGAACAAATCATTGTAACATCGACATATTCGTGCTAACAAATAATGGAAAAACATTTTTCAAATTATATAAAGATACAATTTTTTAATCAAATCATATTAAAAAAACTCTATTATTTAAGTAGAATTACGGCCAATCTTGAAACTTTAGAAATCTAGAATTATTTTTGAAGAAAGACCCTTGGTTTTTTTTTTTACCAATTTAATTAATCTTCTTATGGTATGAAATTAATAAATAAGACACCATAATATAATATCTAAATATCTATAATAAAACATATAAAGAAACACCAATTCAAACATATATAAATTAGAGTAAATTCTATTTTTAGGCCATCATCTAAATGTTCAAAACGTCCATTTTCAGGTCAAACATATTCAAAACGCCAATTTTTAAGATATTTCACTAATTTCGTAAGATATTTTATAGATTTTAAAGATAATTTGGACATTTCAAATAAACTATATTTTTATTTGGTCGCATCACTAACTAGTAACTCTATTTAAAGTGTCCAAATTGTTCGTGAAATCTATGAAATATCACATAAATTAGTGAAATGGCCTAAAAATTGACGTTTTGAATACATTTTGACCTGAAAATGGATGTTTCCGAACGTTCGGCCTAAAAATATTTTTAGGCAATAGCTTAAAAATGAGATTTGCTCTATAAATTATAAGCATAATAAGCGTTTTATTTTTCGGTTTTTAAATTTCAAAAGATTTGAGATCTTTAGAATTTGTTTATTTATTTGGTGTTTTTTTAATACATATGAGAGCCACTTTAGACTGGGAATCATTATGACTCCAATAAAATTTGATCCTACGACCCACGGTCTCCGTGAGTATTCTAACCACTAGAGTAATTTATTTGGTTTGAGATCAGCATATATTTTTCTTTTTGTTCAAAGTAAAATAATATAAAGTAGGAGTAAAAAGAAAGTGTAAATATTCAAAATCTTAGTTTAAGACTAGTCGAACAGAAAAAAGAAAATATTTATTCTCAAAATTTATCTAACTAAGAGTCTGTTTGGAAGTTCTTATTTTAGAGTAAAAATCGCTTTTAGAATAAAATTCAAAATATTAAAAATTATTAAAAATAATTTTGAAATCTAAAATTGTTTAACCTATTTGGTACTCTCATAAAAATGCTTTTTAAAGTAAAAAAACTCTTAAAATAGTAAAACACTTTTAAGTGTTCTTCTAAAAAAGCATTTTCAAACCGACAATAAAAAAAAAATTACATAAAAAACCAACCCACAAAAAATAAATGGGTTTATTTCTATTTCTATGACCATCTTTATCGTTATAATTTGTTTCATGATTTATAGATCTTTAGTTGGGATAAGTTACTTTAAAGATTATGATGTTTTGATTATTTAATATATTTCACTATTACAACCAAAATATAACTAGTCTCCTACCAGATTTCTCGTTTCTCAAATGTTGACATTAAAAAAATTGGAGAAGCTTCCTTGAAAATTCGATACTTTCAAGGACTAAAAAACAAAATGATAAACTAAACCATGAAAGGGAACATAATATATAAATCCACCGACGGGAGGTTGACAATGCCGTTTCGCGCGTGAGCGTTTACACTACATCACACACACATAAATACACACTCTCAAAACACATAGATTCACAAGTGAGATCTTAGATTACGTAAGACTACTCTATGCATATGTATTTATATTCTGTATAAGCAAACAAGCCATTAAATAAGCCAAAATCAGCTAAAATGGCTTTTCGTTTGATCTTCTTATTATTTCCTTTGCTCCTAAACGCCGTCATTCATTGCAAGACCATCAAGCGCGATGGTATCTTTTATCTTATCTCAATCTCAATCTCCACTGTTTTATTGCTTAATCTGAGTGATTAAATATTTAATTTAATAGGCTTCAGTTAACTGAATTTGTTGCTTATAAAATCTTAGCGGAGTTAATGATTAATTATAGCTCGTTTTGCGAATCATAAACTACAATTTGCATTTATTGTATTGTGTTATACAAAATAGCCAAATGATACCCCTACATTATATTGACTTTGCAAATCTACCTCTCCACCGGAATGTATTTTGCTATTCTTTTGAAATTAAACCCCGGCCAGAATTAAATATCTCATTTCCATACACATGTAAATCTCACGGGTATATACTAAATAAGGAATGAATCTCAATAAAAATGAGTGGTAATATTAGTTACATACACCTGACGATATTAGGATAAATATGATCATATTCATATCTTATTTGGAATTTGATTTATGATTGTAGTGAAAGCTCTCAATGAAATAAAAGCATCTCTTGGATGGAGAGTGGTTTATGCATGGGTAGGTGATGATCCTTGTGGAGATGGAGATTTACCTCCATGGTCTGGTGTTACTTGTTCAACAGTAGGTGATTACAGAGTAGTTACTGAACTGTAAGTGCTACAAACATATATTTCAATTTCGTAATTAATGTTTAATCCATATGATAACCAAGCTTTATTTGTTTTTAGACATTCATTTTCTTTTAATATTGTAGGGAGGTTTATGCTGTGTCTATTGTAGGCCCTTTTCCAACCGCAGTAACTAATTTACTTGATCTTACTCGACTGTACGATATTTTGATTCTTTCTAATATTCTTTTCCTTTTTTAGAGCTTCTAGAATTTGTAACATTTAATTTATATGACAGGGATCTCCACAATAACAAGCTAAATGGACCCATTCCTCCTCAAATTGGACGCTTGAGGCGTCTCAAAACACTGTAAACTTCTTTTTTTCTATAAAAATAGTTATATTTATTGATCTATTAAATTAACTTATATGGATTCATTTATATCAATTTATCATTTATTTCAGTAACTTGAGGTGGAATAAATTCCAAGATGCGATTCCTCCAGAAATTGGTGAATTACAGCAGCTAACACATCTGTGAGTGTCTTCTTCATTTTAAAATTAAGTAATAGTACAAATTTAACTGACTATTATATGAAAAATGTGCAGCTATTTAAGTTTCAATAATTTTAAAGGTGAAATCCCAAAGGAGCTTGCAAATCTTCCCGAACTTCAATATCTTCATCTCCACGAAAATCGTTTAATTGGTCGGATTCCACAAGAATTTGGAAATTTACAAAATTTACGCCACTTGTAAAGTCTCTTACCTTACCTTATTTTTTTATTTTTTTTAATGAATTGTGTCTTATGAATTATGTTCTATTCTTTTCCTTTTGTTTTCGCAACTGATTAACTGTTTTAAGTTACAATGTTTAATCAGAGATCTTGGTAACAATCATTTTATTGGGACTGTAAGAGAACTCATACGCAATGAAGGGTGTTTTCCAGTACTTCGAAACCTGTAAGATAATTCGTTTGGGTATTATTTTGTACCTAAATATTTTAATTTGTTAGATTTTAATTTTTTTTTTACTCTTTGGCCTCTCATTCTCAGTTATCTAAACAATAATTATCTCACCGGGGGCATTCCAGCACAGTTAGCGAATTTGACAAATTTGGAGATTTTGTAAGTAATGAATATCTACAATATTTGTATTATATGATCAATAAGCTTATTAAATATGGTTGATTTGTTCTTACAGATATCTATCATATAATAAGATGACTGGAACAGTACCAGCTAAGATTGCTCAGATTCCCAAGTTAACTTACTTGTACGTATGCTTCGAATACTTTTATAATTTTAAGATTTTTTTATTGATGTCCTAAAGTGTTTGTAAATTTTAGGTATATGGATCACAATCAATTTTCTGGGAGCATATCTGATGCCTTCTATAAACACCCATTTTTGAAAGAAATGTGAGTCTAATTATGTTAAACATGAAATTTTGTTTAAAGTAAAATTAGTTTAGAAGTGTGTAAAGTTGCTGACTGGACATTGTTACAGGTACATTGAAGGAAATACATTCCGAGAAGATGTAAACCCAATTGGAGTCCACAAAGTCCTTGAACTTTCGGACTCGGACTTTTTGTTTTAGATTAAAAATAAAAATGTATTCTTTTTGTCCTTGCTAGAAATAGGTATTATTTTTGTGTATGAGAGCTTCAACCAATATTTGGAGAAGCCCTTCATGAGACTTTTTTTTATAGCTCATAATAAAATCGTTGATTAGTTCACATATTACTTTTAAACTGTGTATAGGTTCATAATATAATTCATTTTGAGTTCAAAGGCTTAAGCAGTAACAATATAGTTTTTTGTTATATTGGAGAGTCATTTTGAGTAAAATTGATCTCATGATTACTACAGTACTACTAATTAGTAGGGCAAGTATGGACATATACCTGGAGATATCTTGTTTAGCAACTGTCGCTTTAGTCTGTCGTTATAAATAGTATTTGGTCTATAGTTACCGGCGATGGTTAGTAGAGTTGGGTCGTTATTACTTAGTCGGTAAGGGAGACTTATGGCGACCACCAACATAAATTTCAGTTGCTACTTGGGGCGACTTTTACCGACTACGCCGGTGGTTGGTAGTGGTGAATGCTTTACCGACCACTTTTTTGATCACTGATCGGTAGTGGTGAATGCTTTAGTACCACTTCTATGTTCGGTATTTTAATAAGGAGAGAAAAAAAAAACAAAAGAAATTCTAACCTTGAGCTCGAAAATCATAAGAGATTGAAAATCCTACAATTGTGAGTGAATTATATTCTAGTATCTATAACTTTAGTACAAGTATATATGTTATATAATCAATTATACAGAGTAACGAAGGTAAATATAATTCTAGATGCAAAATTGCTCATCATAATTATAAGTGTAATTTCTTTTTTACAATAAGAGTAAGTAAATTAGCTCAACACTAATTTGTTATATTGAAGCTAGACAGTGCCTTGTTGTAAACTTTTATACGGGGAAGTATAAAAATTAGAGCGTTTCCTAAATGATCAAACCTTGGGCTTTTCTATCTTTGCCTTGTCCCCCCAATTTATCCCAACCTATCTTGAAGATTGTTGCTGAATCTAAGCAAAATACCTAGTGTTCACACTTGAAGTGATCTATTTAGGAGTAAAATTACCATTCCTCCACAAAACTGAGTATAAGCATCTTTATAACTTGCATATACAAAACAGAAGTATAACTCAACAAAAACTAATCCCTATTCACTTTTATTAATTCAAAACTTATTGTAATCTTCGAATTACAAGAAATTCTAAATAAACAAAAATATGTCATTACGATGACTCATGCAACATACATTTAAGTCATCTTCAACATTCATAATTCTATCTCAACTGCTCTGAACTAGTCACTACACAACTTCAAACCAAAACTGAAGATACCAAATCAAAAAACTCTCTTTCTTTAACCAAAGAAGGGGTAGTATAGGCACTTAAGATGTAATCTCCTTCACAAGCCAATTTAAAGCCGGGTACATAAAGTACAAGACTAGACAAGAAGGGAGTGCAAAGAGAATAGTAATAACCAAGTATACCAGTAATACGGAAGTAACTGTAGGAAGTACGAATAAAACTAACAGAAGGAGTATGATCATAAGAGGAAATTTAGCCATGAAGCGAATGAAATAATCAAGTGATTTTTGAAGAGCAAGATGTGATCTTTCAACAGGAATGTTACTAATGCCGTTGTTATGACCGTTTTGCCCTCGATGAGTCCTAGACTTTACTCTATCACCATTCCTACTCTCCACCATCCATAGAAGAAAGAAATTTTTACTCGGAAATTTAAGATTCCCTTTGTAAAGGAATCGACAAGTCAATGAACTGCACCATGGGCATGAAATGAAGAGCGGGATTTGAATTTGTTGAGTTGAGAATTTTGTGGTGGCCCATTTAAGGCCTAAGACACAGTTTTTGCATAGGGTATGACCACACCATAAGATATAGGGTACATTCTCAACAATGTTAAAAGATTCCCAGCAAATTGGGCATTCGAGTCCTTCTTCTTCACTACTTGCATTTGAACAAGTCTCGTCATCTGAGAATTCTTGATAAACTTGATGAGGCTTTGTACATACTTTCTTTAGCTTAAAGTTTGCTAAGGCTTGTGAAATAGGTTTCCACATAGCGAGTATTCGATCAATCCTCGATAATCTCACAAAAAAACTAGAATCATCAACTGAAAAGCCATTAAACTGGACCTCCTGTTATGACTTTAAACAATATCTTGTCTCTTTCAACACCTGTAACGAAGATAATTCAGTTATAGTAAATAATTGATAGTAAGATTCAGATTATTGATGCATCATAGGATTCTAAATCTCAAGTGTGACAGAATCGTATCATACTTACTACCCAGTCATTAAACATGTTATAATAATATACAAATTTTTTACAGAAACAATGCGTTACAAGATTTAGACGAGCTAAATATAGAAAAATAACCTCAATTTTCATAATGCAGTAACCTAACAGACAAATCTAATGAATAAATGATTCTGCTGCTCAATATTAACAAATCAATAATTTTAAATTGGCATAAAAGATTAAAATGCAATTAAACTTACTGGTGATTTACAAAATGTTTTGGAAAGACAAAGAGAAAGTGATTCTGCTTTCTCTTTTTCTCCCTCTTGTTCTCTGATCTGGCAAATTAATCTGAGAGATTGATCTTGTTCGTTTCCATGTTTAATATCCACCACAAAGAAAAAGAAAAGAAATATTTGTTTATTTATATGGAGTTTTTTTGTTAAAATATTAAAATGAGTAATGTTAGCTATCACCCAAAAAGGTATCACCTAAACATCACCCATGTGGCAATTAGGTGGTCGAATCATGAATTTTCTCTTTCCATATTTACTTTTTTCTCTCTCTTAAAATAGGTAGGATCGATAGTTAGTTTAAAAGTTAGACTACTCCGTAGAGACCAAATTATATAATTTTAATTGTAAATAATATTATTTTCTATAACCTGTTGGGATTAGCTCATTGATAAGGGTCTTTGTCATTCAATCTAGCGGTGCAGGTTCGAGTCAATTACATGTGAACAAAGTATTTTTAAACTCCTTTGTTCTCTCTACCACGAGGACCAAGATGACCTCCATCTCCCTAAACAGAACTAAAAAACACGATTTCCATCAACCTTCTCCACCAACCACCAACTCAAATTCCTAATCTGAACTCCTTTCTTCCTTCTCTCCTTCTCATTTTTCTTTCTCTCTCCTTCTAATCCATCCATCTTCCACCTTTCTTTCCTTCCTATTGCTCTTGTTAACCAATCGAGCATTAATGGAGGACTAAATGATGTTATGGAACTGATACTTGATGAAGACCCCACTTCTATCTATGCTTAGTGTGAAGGGCCTAAATTGATGCAAAATTAAGATTCTCTTTAAGGAAACTATTAGTTTCTTGTTTCTTAGGAAAACCTTTTTTAAATTTATTTTAAAAATAATTTTCAATCATATGTATATTTGTGAAATAGATAAAACTAATTTTAAGATCCGAAACAATCCTTGGGTAATGGATTCAGACGCTTCTCATCACGTCACTTTTAATTCCAACCTACTCATTACTTGCTCATTTACGATGGTGGTGATGGCATCTTAATTGACGATGGACCCGATTTGCCAATTACCCGCACTGGTACCTCTGTTATATTACTATATTATCTTCAAGAATCTAATTTTCTAATTTTTTTTACTTAATAATGTTCTTTGTTCTCCATCAATTACAAGAAATCTACTTTTCGTCTCAAAGTTGTGTGATAAAAATTGAACATCTATTGAATTTTTTTCATCTTATTCATTGTGAAAGACTTGAAGACAGGTACAAATTAGTCAAAGGATAAAATAATAGTCACTTATATGAGTGACCCTCAACACCAGTACCTTCCACTAAGGTTGCAAATGAAGCGTATCAAGCCAAATTTTAATTATCTTGAATTTGATTTGGTAATATTTCAATGAGGTTGAACTTGATTTGAGTTTTTATACGAGACTCAAATATTCAAACTTGGATTTAATTCGTTAATTTCTTTACAGGCTTGGCTCAACTCGGTTTGGTTCGTTTAAGACTCATTTAAGTCTCCTTTATTTTTCAATGATACGTATTAATCTTTTGAGAATTTTCGGTTATTTAGAATAAAATTTAGTACAACTAATATATAACATGTTACATAATTTGTTTTGAAAATAGAGTTACATATTAGATACTAATATATTAAGATCGATAGTTAGTTTAATGATCACACTACTTTATATAGATCAAGAGTTTCTGAAATCAAATCTTACTAGAGTCAATATGATTTTGAATCCAAAATGGCTCTTATATATATTGAAAAAAAAGATACAAAATCTATTAGTAGTAATGACTAATTATATATGCAAATTTTTTATGTAGGTTTCACTTTTTATATATATATTGAAAAAAATTCATTGAATATATTTACCAAGTATATTAATGAACTCTAAAAAATCTTTAACAAAAGGTTTACGAATTTAACAAGTATGAATATAAAATTCAAATTTGATTTGTTTAACTAATGAGTCGAACTCAAACAAACAATTAACAAACTCAAATTCGGACTTTTTTTTTTTTTTGGTTACATAGGAGAGCCACTTTGGACTCGGAGTCATTGACTCGGTTCGAACCTACACCACTAGATTGGTAGACCAAGGCCCTGGCCAGTGAGCTAATCCCATCTGGTTCAAATTCGTGACTTTGGGTTAGAGTATCGGCTCATTTGCCACCCAACGTCCCACACTACCGCCACCGCCTCCTTAACTCTTACACAAAAGTTACCCACCAATCACCTGCTCACTGGACTGGACCTTACCGGTTCCTGGACTGGACCGGTTCCAACCAAAACCGGACAGAGTTACCAGGCTAATTTCGGGTTCGGACCAGTAACCCAGCTATTAATTTTGTTTTTGATATAAGTTATATTAAATATCTGACCAAACCACCGCCCCTTTTTTCATTTCTTCTTATTGAATCAGGACTAATGATGCAATTTTGACGGGTTGTAGCTTCATGCTGGGAATGATGCTGATGAATTTAGTTCAATTTTTAAACAAGAATATATTCCAAAGATATTGATGCTGATGAATTTAGTTCAATTTTAAAACAAGAATATTTTCCAACGATATTGATCACCACTTCTTGCTTCAACTCAACTCATCAGTAAGTATCTCTTATATTGTTAGTTTCCCGTAATTAGTGTAACAACTTAAGTTTATTCTTTTGAAGAGGGGACCCAATTTTATCACGAATTTACTCGCTGTGATTCCTAATTCTCATTACCACAAGAGAGGGTGCAATAAAACAGGGATATATTTGCTACTTTTCATAATATATGGTCCAATGGTGCGATTAACTTTATTGTACAGATTATTGAGTATGCAAAGAACAAGGAGTTTACTTCTTATAGTTGTCCATATATATCCTCGGAAACCAGGTTTATTGCTCTTTACCTTATTACTTTGTTTAATCTGATTGTCATTATAGCTCCCAAGTTTTTTAGAATTATCACTTATATGGCCCCCAAGTTTTTTAGAATTATCACTTATATGGCCCTCAATGTTGATTTGTTTGCGGTAAGCATTGTTGTTTTTATATTCGGTAGAAAATATTAGAAATTTGCTTATTTGTAATTATTTGCATCATAACAATACATGTCTTTTATTAGTTATTTTAAAAAAGAGTAATGCTGTGTATCATCCAAAAAGGAATCACCTAAACATCACCCATGTGGCGGTTAGGTGGACCAATCATGGAGGAGAGAGAAAAAAGTAAATCTGGAAAGAGAAAACAAAGAACGGACCCGGACCGGTAAGAATAGGACCAGACCGAACCGTTAAACACTAAAACCACTAAAACCGCTAAGAGGCGGTCCGGTGGAACCGTCAGCCCCACACCACTACCGTCTACAACTATAATAAAGATAAAGTTCTCACAATTATATCCTCCATTAGAAGATTTAAAAGAAAATCTGTAAAAGGGCATTATTACACACACTAAGATTACACACCTGAACACACACAGTTACATGTTAAAGCATCTCATAACTAAAGCAAATCGATATAATCCTGAATCTCACAGGTTTGAGTAGCAATTTACTTCAAGAAACTTCCACCCATCTTCATCAACCCTCCAAATCCAGTGTCAGACTTTTTATTTCCACCCTCTGACTCATGTTCTTTGTTAAGAAGATTTTCCTCCACCCAAGAACCCTTGAGCCATTTTAGCATAGTCTCCAAGTCCTCCACCTTCAGATTTTCCATGTTCACCACCACTTGAAGGAGGTGGTGCTGTTGTATTTGTGGTTCCATGATCAGTACTGGTTGAGTGACTAGGGTGGGTTTTTCCATACTCATGGAGATAATCCTCAGCCTGATTGACATATTTTCCGATACCTCTGCTCTCGTCTACCTTGGCAAAATGTGATGCACCATCAATAAGATCAGCAGCAGCTTCGGCTGCCTTGCCCTCATCAAATTCTGTGTGATTCAATTTAGCACTGGTTGCGTTAGCGACCACTTTCGCATTAGAAAACATCTCAGATGAAGATTGATTGTCATGCGGGTGGCCGGTGCCAACGCCGGTGCCAGCGCCGGCGCCGGAGGGGATGCTATGAGCGTCAGAAGCATCATTAGTTTTAGAACCTACTAGATTACTGAGAAAATTCATGATTATGTGAGTAATTTAGTTGATGGTTTGGGTATAAAAGTTTGGTGTAAAGAAAAGAGAATGAGCAGGAATGGATAATTATAGAGAGTTTGCTGTTGTAATCATTTCGTTTTCAGTGTTGTTAACGTGTTGTGTTAGTGTGAGTTTTTGTGTCGGCACCGCTGTTTCTACGTGGCCCATCAACAGACCACTTGTTTTCCTTTTTCGAATTTTTTTTCTTTTTTTGACGATTCCTTTTTTTAAATCAAAAGCGTCCACTTGCGAAAACAGGTTAAAAAAAAAAGTAATGCTGGGTATCACCCAAAAAGACATCACCTAAACATCACCCATGATGTGTCAATTAGGTGGTCCAATCATGTAAGAGAGAGAGAAAAATAAATCTGGAAAAAGAAAATTCATGATTGGACCACTTAATTGACACATCATGGGTGATGTTTATTTGATGCCTTTTTGGGTGATACCCAGCCTTACTCTAAAAAAAAAAAATCTAAAGTTGGTCCGGTGATTAGGTTATCTTATAAGCATTTAAAAAAAAATTAGATTATCCGTCGAAATCAAGAGATCCTGGATTAAATTTCATTAAAATTAAAATAACTTAAAGAAGCTTTATGTGACCCCAATGGTACGTGTATTGCTGGATTTACGGGCCCGTGTTTATATGACTCGCCCTTTGTGTCGGAAATGTTAGCATTGCACTATGGGTTAAGATGGGCAATCAAAAGAGGCCTAAGTGATTTGTGCATTAAAACATACTCGGAGGAACTCCACACGCTAGTGAAGGGCGGTGGGAGTTTATCAACAGGTTACTTGGACTCGAAGGTGTTCCATGCGCTAGTGAAGGGCGGTGGGAGTTTATCAACAGGTTACTTGGACTCGAAGGTGTTCCATGCGCTAGTGAAGGACGGTGGGAACTCACGAAGTCACGTCGTTTCAATTGCAAGAGATTGTTGGACAATATTGCGCAATTATCCAAAATTTGTCTTAACGCATATTTATCGCGAAGCAAACTTCTGTACTGATAAGTTAGCAAAGGAAGGTGCTATTATGAGACCACCCACGTTAGAGTTTGATGACCCACCGAATTATTTATGGAGATTTATTACGAAAGATAGGTGCGAAAGAGCAACTGTTAGAATTGTTTTGAATCTTAATAAGAACATTGTTCTTTAATGTAATTTCTTTTTTTAACGGCTTTTAAGCCTCTCGTGTATGAAAAACAAAAGATTAATCTATTGGAATACAATTGGATGGGTGGATGGATGGAGTCTTCGTCGAAGCTGGTGCTGATACAGTAGTACTATGGATAAGACTAACATGTAAATCAATTAATTAATGAAGACAATAATTTCTTCCTAAAAAATGTTAGTGTCCTGATGTGGAGAGGTGCTCCCACAACGAGAATAGAAAATCTTATGCTAATCTAACCAAAATATCAAAAATATCTTTGTCTCACATAATTATTATTCGTGACATGTGAATTAAAAGAAAAGACTGCTATCTAGTTTTTTTTTTAAAGCATGCTATTTAGTTTCACACAAGATTTTTTGCACTAAATTGTTTTTACTCACAAAATTTAAATACTATATTCAAATTTAAAATTCAAAAATTGAATTTTAAAACTCGAAACAAATGATATTCATAATCCAGATCTATATGTGTTCAGTATCTATTAAAGATAAATAAATAAGTCTAATAGAAAATATACGAGTATATGTATTCGGAGATCTAATATCTCGAACTTTAAATTTAATATAGTCTAAACTGTATGAAGATAAATAATGTCTCAACTATCTTAAATTTCTACTTTAAAAATGATTGAAGTGCCTAAAACATTAAGGTATAGAACTCAATATCTATCTAGTAAATTGTTAAACTGTCAAACTGAGAAAAACAGAACAATTAACGTCTTTATATTAGTAAAATAACACATTCCATTTAAAAATGCAAGTTATTAGACTTTGGTCACATACGACAATCAACTTTCAAGTAAGATGTACAAGAAAATATATAGATTCCTATAAGGATAGGGATAACTCAATTGTTTGAATAATTGGATACTCTTTCGCATTTCAATGTCAATCTCTTTTTTCTTCCTCCTTATTTATTTACTTAATTAATTAAGTGATGAAGGTATTTTGTTGAAGTTAATAGTGTATTTGTGATAATTCCTTCAAAACTAGAGCTTTGGTCTTCACTATCTAAGTGTACTTTTAAATGTATGAACTTAGAAAGATCACAATGTTTACTACCAATAGCCATGTAAATTTAGTATAAGAAACACGTGGCCCATACATTCTTATCATATATATTTAATTATGAAAGAGTAAATACAATTGTTACCATGTTACTCGGTAAAAGATATAAAAACATACAACTACTAAATAATTTATTTTTACTGAAATTATTACCTAAATGATACGAAATCAATCTTAAATATAAGTAACCACTAGCTAAAATAATAAAAATAAAAAAAATTATTTTCTAGATGCATGAAAAAGTCGATCAAAACAAATTTAAAATGCAAAATTAAACTAGAAAACTAGTATCGTAAGATATGTAAAATAACGATATGAACAAAATTATGAAAAAAACATGAAAAAAACATGATAAAACATAATTTTAATGATGTACACATGTAGATCTTGAAAATTTATGCAATTAGTCTTCCAAATTGCCCAAATTGGAAAACTGGGCGCAAAGCTATAATAAAACAAAATTTTAATAACTTTTTGAAGTTAAATCGATCATTTTCAAGGTGTGGATTTTTCTCTTTGCGGAACATATAATGAGCCTTTAGATGATATCGAACGTTCAAACATTTCTTCGATCGATCAAAGCAAAGCTTCGAAAAATCAAAGAAAAACGCAGTGCAGTTTTTTTAAATTTAGAAAACATATAGTGAATCAGTGAACGGTCGTTCAGACTGAAAGTTAGACCGTTTTAAGGGAGGTTCGAACAATCAAAAAAATAACTTCAAAAATCAATGAGGGTTCAAACGATGGTTGACACCATCGAAGGTGGAGTTCAAAGAATTAAACTCTTTGTAGAAAAATATATCTTTTGCTTTTCTCCAAATAGTGTGTATACTACGAGCATAAATTTGAGCAACTACTTGAAAAAAATTTATATACATGGATTGGGTTGCCTCCCAAGAAACGCTAATTTATCATCTTTTTTAAATTGATGTTAAGTGTTACTTTCATTTAAGATGTCAGATGATCTCCTGGATTTAATTTCTAACTCCCTAGGATAGTTCTTACCTTCCTAGTTTTTTGTTTCCATTTATAGCGCTTTTGTATAGTGCATGCATGAAACCAGAATAGATAATTTATTAGATGTGATATCTTTCTCTTTATATACTAATGTGTTTTTGCAAGATATATTAGGCATAATACGAAGAATAATCTGGTTAAATTTTAGTCGACAGTGCTTTATATAATGGTAAGGTAGAGGTTTTCCAACCTCTTATAAATTCGTATTCACGGTATACTATAGTAAAGGTATACCTTCTTTAACAAGCCAAGTAGTGGAAGTTTTTTCAAGAATGATTTATAAAATAAATGTTTTTCCTCTACATTTTCTATCATAACCCAACTTAGAACTTCTTTGTATGTCACTATGTGTTTTATCATCCTTTTTTTTCTTTTAGTGAAGGATTCAACTTATAGGATAATTGGTACATTATCTCTATGGAATTAACTTCTAGCCTTAGGTGGGTTTTAGGTGCTTGTGGATATTTAGTGGGGAGTGGACTAGGAGACTCCTTGATAAAAATTATAACAATATATTCTCTTAGTTGGTGAAAATATATATTTTCTTATTCTACTTTTTCTCTACCCCAATATAGTTATCTACCCTCCTTTCACTTTTTGATATAGTCAATGTACTCATATTTAGGTCTTATATTATGTAGGTGTCTAAACATTCGTTTAAGATGGAAATTTTACCGTTCAATTATTTTTCAAATATTCTGCTTGTGTTTCGCCAAACGTTCCATCATTTTGCAACATTGATAGTCTACATACCTTTGTTGGTCATGTATTGTGGTGCTGGTACATATTCCTTCCATCACTTCTATGACATTATAACCCACAATGTTTACAGAGCTTTGAAATTATTCTATCAATACTACATGTACGTCTGATTTTGACAGTGCTTATTTAGAGAACACAATTATTTTAGAGTTTGATAAGAATTATTGTATTTTTTCAATAACTTATATCTACTCGCACTTAAGAACTATGTGTACAAGAAGTATTTATTTCCAATACGCAATTATCATATAGTCCTTTATAAAAGTGTGATGTTAATCCTTCATTGAAAAGTTATTATGTGGAAAATCGTTTAACAAAACTTCTAATCTATCCCAACCATCGTGTAATTTTTCATATGTCAATTGTATGAAGTTTTCTATTTGTTACCTAATTTTTGATGTTTTTTGGCAGGGATAATATCTTATCAGAAATTTTCTTACTAGTATTGACCAACTAAAGATAGATTGTTCATGTTGATAACCAGGCCATTGTTCTACTCCTTTTTAAAGGTGTTCAAATACTCTTAACTTAATGTCTACCTCCCCCATTACCTGAAACTTTGGTGTCTTCAGAGGTGTAATATAAAATCAACACTCGGGAAAGCACTTCTAGCAAGTGTACGAGTCGTCGTAAGTAGTGAAAGTAAGTATTGTTTGATTATTCTCTACAGGGATTATATATCTAATACATATTTAAGCTCTAAATTTGATTATTCTTGTTAAACAAAAGACAGAAAAATTAAAGATTTTTGTTTTGGTTTTTGAGTTAGAAACTACTAATAGTATGGAATTAAAACAGTGATTAAATAAAAAGAAAATTTATTGAGAGGGTTGTGAGTATGAGGAACTCGAGAATCGTTAGTAATTAGCACTAGACATGATTTAAGCTTTTCTTGTCTTAAGGGAGAATTTGGTATTTAACAGATAACCAAGATTCACTCTTAAATCGACGTTAGGTAGATAAGGGGCTGCCCTAGGTACTATACCAACCTATGTCAACTGACATTACCAACTCTTAGGATGAATTAACTCTAACCTTATTGGCTATTTGATTAGTCAAGACATCTCGGTTTACTAACGCATATCAAATGAGTATAAACTATGCTTCGCAACCCAACCCTCCTGTTGGATGATATTAAAGTTTCTATACTAACCTACTAATTAATTAGAATAATAGGTTCACACAATTAACAAGATTATATTCAATGGAAATATCACAAATTCATTTAAAAGTAAAATTCCCAAATTCGTATAAAAACATATAAATCATGATCTAGGGCTCATACCCTTACAACTATCAATTTAATATAATTTATTTCATAACAAAAAAGAGAAAAATAAAAGCTAAAAAGGTCAAACTAAAGCAAAAAATGGAAAAGGTAGAAAATTTACACTAATGAATGGTGTAAAAGGTGTAATTCTTGGACTCCAGCTCTTGCCTCATTGCTCTCAAATATTTTTCTCCTATAACAATGATAAGTGCTAGTGCTTTTCTGATTAAAATATGTATTTGTAGCCTAAAAAAATGTTTTAGCTCAATTGGGCCAACTTAATTGAGTCAACAGTGACCCAATAGTCTCTTCTAAATCTGGTCACCTTCGAGTATTGACAATAAAACGTCCATAACATCTTCAATCTAAATCTAGATAGCGAATTGTTTCGTCTCGCACGATATACACGTAAAGTGTTGCATTAAACTCGAATTTAATTATTAGATTTTTCACCATTATGGGTTATGACCTTCTAAATTTTATCTGAATATTCTACTAACAATTCCTATAGAACTTTAATTGGACTTCTTGGCTCCTTTTGCGACTAGATTTGGGTTTATTTTTAATTTTTTTACTTCTTTCCCTACTTCTTTTAATTGATATATATTTTAAGTCACTGTCGCGTGAGAGGTGACGGAAGTCAATACCGTTGTCGTGGCTCAAACAAGATATCTCCTTAGTAAAAACGGATTGGGATATCTTTAACCCAATTAAGGGAGCCCATTAGGCCCCAAACGCTTTTACTAAGTATATAAGCTTAATATCAACTCCTAATTCATTATTAATCAACATATTACACCCAGAGAAAGGAGCTAAAGCGCCAGGAGCAGAGAAGAAGAAGGAAGAAGGGTTTCTAAACCCAATTCCACCATTGTTCCTCATCCTTAATATGTTTTTATCCAAACATTAGATTAACTTTATTCTGTTTTTTGTTCTAAACATGATTTTCATATTATTAGCTTCTGATTTTAATTATTTGAGTATGAAGTAAACACTTTCTTACTTGAGAATACTTATGTATGAACCTTAGTATGATAAATTGATATTTTTCTGATTTTGGGATTGTTTTATTTAAATAAACCGAGTGTTTTTTTGTTGGCTATATATCTTGTGATTTTATGAAACTTGTATATTCATCACATACTAAGGAGTTAGGGTATTCAAATAAGCATCTGGAAGGGGGGGGGGGTTTGGTTATGGACATAGTATTTAGACGTTTGGTGTGCGTTAATGAGCCGACGGGTCTTGACTAGCCAGATATTCAATAAGGTTAGGTTTGATCCTTCATAATTTCAGTATGATAGCTCTCTAAGTTGACCCTGACATGAGTAAGAGATATTATTGAATCCCAATTAACAAGAAATCGCCAATTTGCCCTTATAGACAAAGAATTAGTTAACTTTGGGAATTACTAGCATAACTCAATCATACCTTTCGCATATTCAAGCTTTTATTTAGTAGTTTTATTCTCTTTTAATCATTATTTCTTATTACGCTTTAATTTCCTCACTTTATTTTAATATCGAAAACCAAACAAAAACCATTTACATTCGATTTGTTAGTTATTATAGCAACTAAAAGTAGTGTATTAATGTAAACACAAGATTTGTAACCTTAATAGTCCCTGAGTATACGAACACCCCGAACTTACTTTATTACTTGTCAATCACCCATGCACTTGCGGGGAGTCCACCATCTCCTTTTTGGTATTGAATTATATCATACACTTGGGGACGACAATATGTAAGCTCAAAATTGGTGTTTTCATGTAATCATGGTAAAAATATTGCATAGCAGGGTAAACATATTGAAATGGGCATAAACTTATCTAGGAGGGTCATTGGTGGTGGTGGATCATCCATTTTCAAACTCTCTTCTTTAAAAATTTCTCAATATCAAGATTATGGGGATGAAGCTCTATATTTTGAGAGTGTATCACGTACATGCACTAAAAACAAATACAATTTGTAAGCTAACTAATTTTGTAGGAGTTTTTGAGTTAACTGCTAAAAATAAAGAGAGAAAATGAAAATTAAAACCATAATAACTTACTAATTTAGATAACAATCTCTGGCAATGACTCCAAATTGATGTCTTCCATAAGGTCGTTGATTTCTTACGACATCAATCAAGATAATACTGATGACTGGACATGCTCAATTATACTGCTTATATTCTTATATATATATATATATATATATATCACTAAATGATGCCAAGTATCAAACCTTAGAGAATTTAGGATGACTTAGACTAGATACTAGTTATATTTATACTAAAGTGTTACAAAAATAGTAAATAAGTTTAAATAAGATTAATAGAAGTGATTTCTTAGAATGATTTATTAGATTATTTTTTCACTAACATGTCAACACACAAAGATCTTTGATATTTTGAAGTAGTAGAAATGGTATGTATCGTAAATGGTCCTATCCCACATGATCTCTGGTTTGTTAACCATTCTAGTGTCTTATGTTCCTTAAAAAACGACCTTTGGCGAGGGAAAAAAACAACCCACCAACTAAAGAGCTAGAATGATCGATACTACGTTGGATATAGTGGTTCAATTGCAATATTGGGTCCACGCTAAATACCGAACCCAAGACCAACAAGGCGAGTTTCAATTCAATGACGAGGGTTTTTCAGTCTCTCAAGATTAAGTGGAGGGGGCCTTCAATGAATACCTTCATTCTTTTTAACCTAGAGAACGACGAGCCGTAAGCGGATAGTTCAAGTTAAAATTTATTATTTTACAACTTACTAACAAATGTTTCAAGTGTAGAGAACTACGTTATAGGTTGACCCTTTATGGTATGCATTTTAAGCTACCAATAGAAAGGTATGTACCATTAGCCTAAAATCTTGGGCACAAATACCGATTTGTAATAATCTATTTTGAATTTCTAATACTTTATTTTAACTAATTTAATACAAATTGTAATAATATATATGTAAGTCCTATATGGGTGAATAGCACACTAATCAATTTATCACCAATTAAAAACTTTTACCCAATATACTTATTAGTTGGAAAATATACTAGGAAATTTATCAAACACACGGGAATAGAAGATATATTATCTAGCGTTGATAAAATTTCATGGAATACAATCACAAATAAGATTAGGTAAAAAGGCAGGGAAAGAGAGTACACGAGTATTTTTTAGTGATTTGAACTCTTGTAAGCCTAGTCCACCACCTAAGATAATTCAACCTTAGGATATCAAACTCTTTCACTAAGATTTGTACTTATTAAGAGTAAATTACAAACCAATAAAAAATTCTTCAATAACACATGAAAAACGTGATTTATACAGGTTTAGTTACGAATCTACCTCTTGTGTTATCACCAAAAGAAGAACTCAATACCACTTTGCAAGGAAACATTCTCTCTACAAAGAGGATTACAACTGTTCCATCAACTATGAGATAAAAAAAATTTGACCCTCCTCTTGTTCCATCAACTATGAGATAAAAATTTCACCAAAATTAAAATAAATTATCACATTTTTATTTGAATACTTATATAGGATTTGTCTCATCTCCATTCTATGATTGAGATGAGATTTTTTTACAAGATCCAAAAAACTTTGACCCTCCTCTTGACCTCTTTGAAAAAAAAAATCAAATATTAAAAAAAAAATTAAAAAAAAAATTAAAAAAAAAATTAAAAAAATTAATTAACTTTTTAAAAAAAAGTTAAAAGAATTAATTATTTTATATGATTTTTTTAATTAAAGTCTATTCTAATATAACTTTTTTTAATAATTAATTATTTTAGATAATATTTTGAGTCAAATATATTATTAAAATGATTTTTTAAATCATTAATCTTAAATAAAATATAAGAGATGATGATAAAAAAGTAAATAAAAAACATCAATAATTATTCTTAAAGAATATTCTTAAATACGCTTAATAAATTTTTGAGAAATGACAGCAAGCAAACCCAGTAACAGTCGGAAGTCAAACACCATAGTTCGATGATGAAATGACCAAAACAAATACTCCAACAAATCAACTGTTCATCACATACATATCTCTCCAGTACATTAACTTATTCTGATTTCTAGCTCAGCTCGTGAAATTCAATTTCCATTCATTCGCAACAATCCTATATCAAATTCCCAGGTAACTATATCTATATATACATGATACATGATGCCTAATTATATATATATATATATACATCTTAAATTTATGCGTATATATAATGTGTGTTTATGTATAATCTGTATGTTGCACGCTATAAGTTTATTCAAATAATTAGTGGGAATCTCTTTGGTTACGATGATGCAAAACTTTTCGGTTAACGGTTTTAACTTAATTTGGTTTAAATTATGGTCGAACTTAGCTAATTGAACCAGTGATACAAAGTTCGATTTTTCAACTTGCAAAAAATAGAGTATTCTTGCATAAAATGGTACCTCCCTTTGTCTTTTTAAGTCATTACATTTTCTAGCATGTAATTTTTGTTAATGAAGTTATGAACATTGAATTAGTTTGGCATTATTATGCAGATTTCTTGTGAATTTCTGCTTCTCAGAGGATTCTAGGTTAATACTCACTAGTACCGTGGAGTTATTGAATTTTTATTAAATAGATATTTGAAGGCTATGTATATTTATGAATTGGATTAGTGGAAAGGTGAACATTTGATTAGAAGATAAAGAATATGTATCGGCCAGAAGCAGAAACAAATCCTCGAGGTGGATCGCTTAGTGATAGTGGAAATGTTTTAGATTTGGTGGTTACATTAAATCAAGTTCCGAATTGGAATGATGTAGAGTTAAGATACTCTTATGACAGTAAAGATTCTGAATATCCAACTTCTTATATTATCGATCCTTTAGCTTCTTCTAATACAGAGAAGTTTGGGAATGTAACGGTATCTAAATTTCCTGTGGATCATGAAATTAATTCAAAGATTTATTTGTGGAGTGGGCTTCCTTGGAGTCTTGAAGTAGACGCAGTAGTCAACTCAACTAATGAGGTGAGCTATAAGCTAATTATGTTATTATTATCATACTTTCAAAAATTGCATTTTGGTCCTTTGTAAATCGTAATGGTTATTCTTGACATTTTTGGAGTTGTCGCCTGTCGGCAGAATTTGGATGAAGAGAGGAGTAGTCCTGGTTTACACGATGCAGCTGGACCTGGATTAGCAGAAGAATGTGCAACATTGGTAAGTAATTTTCGCATAATATAGGGACCTATAGTGCAATTAAGTCTAAACTTATTTTCTCTTTATAGGGTGGGTGTCGTACAGGGATGTCAAAAGTCACTAACGCATATGACCTTCCTGCGAGGTAAGTATGTCCGTAAATGTAATAAGAAAATTTCATTTTATATGCATAAAGTTTCAATTTTTATTTTACTTGATTAAACATTTAATTTCCTTTTGTATACTTTGCAGGAGAATTATACATACTGTGGGACCCAAGTATGCGATTAAGTATCATACAGCTGCAGAGTCAGCTCTCAGCAATTGCTACCGCTCTTGCCTTGAACTTCTCATCGAAAATGGGCTTTTAAGGTTGTTTTTTTTTAATAATAGCTCATCACTTATATTCTTCTCAAACTTAAAACTTATTATTACCTATTTATTTAGCATTGCTATGGGCTGTATCTACAAAGAATCTAAAAATTATCCGCGAGAACCAGCTGCTCATGTAGCAATAAGTAAGATTATACTACTTCAAACTTAACTACACTTCATTAATGTTCTTTTTTCTTTATACTATTTCTTCATTTGTGTCACTTAGGAACTGTGAGGCGTTTTCTTGAGAAACAGAAAGATAAAATCAAAGCTGTTGTGTTTTGTATAATAAACGCATCTGATTCCGAGATATATAAAAGGTGTGTTGAATACAACTTTTTTCATATGATCGAAACTGAAAAAAAAATGCTTATTCTGAGTATACATATATGTTAGGTTGCTTCCACTTTACTTTCCAAGAGATAGACAAGAAGAAGAAATAGCTATTTTAAAACTTCCTGAAGATGTTGGAGATGAAAATGGTGAACCAATCATAAATGAGCGAAAAATTAGAATAAAACCTTTACCAAATGTGAAGAAAAATGATCCTATATCTCCTCAAACCTCTACTGATCTTTCAGTCAGCAATCTTGCTCTAACAAGACGGTTTGTTACTCACTGTGTGTGTGACATTTTAATTTTAATTTTTTTTAATGGAGTGGCTTAAGAAATTGTGGTTTTTACAGTTCATCGTATTTAGATACATATTTGGATCCTTCATTTATGTCAGTTATGAAGGATCCAGATCAGTTACGTCAAAAACAATGGCAAAAGAGTGCTCAAGCACAAAGAAGCTGGAGTTTCGTTAAGATGTTGGGTTATGGTGATATAGGAGGCCCTTCTTTATCTTCTGCAGAGGAATATTCACTTCACTCCCGATATTTAGCTAAAGCTAATACTCTTAACCATTCTGATATTGCAGAAATGAAAATTATGTAAGTAACTCTAGCCTAGGTATCACTATCATTAAAAATTGCATATAGACCCTTAAAAATTACTGTATTTATTTAGTTACCGAGGTGGAGTAGATAGTGAGGGCCGTCCTGTAATGGTTATAGTTGGAGCGCATTTTCTACTGCGATGTCTTGATTTGGAGCGGTTTGTGTTGTATCTTGTAAAGGTAAAATAGTAAATAATACTAGCTCTTATAAGTTATTAAATAATCATGTTTCATTATGTAGGAGTTTGAGCCTTTAATACAGAAGCCTTATTCAATTGTTTATCTTCATTCTGCGGCATCTTTACAACCGTGAGTGTTTATATTTATTCTTTTTGCGAGTTAAATCTTTTTTTTAAAATTTTTTTATTTGTTTAAATAGGCAGCCAGATCTAGGATGGATGCATAGAATACAACAAATACTTGGTAGAAAACACCAGCATAATCTTCATGTATGTAATTATTAAACTTATTTGATTATTATTTTATTTGAATTTATTTACAAATAAAAACTTCTCTTGTTTAGGCTATTTACATTCTTCACCCCAGTTTTGGAGTGAAGGCTGCTGTTTTTGGTTTGCAACTCTTTGTGGATAACATGGTATGTATGCATGATCTGAGCTTGTTTAGCATTTTAACTTTGTTAGGATTTTAACAGGCTTATATAAAAATAATACAATTGTTTCAGGTTTGGAAAAAGGTGATTTATGTTGATAGGCTTGTACAGTTATTCAAATATGTTCAGAGGGAGCAGCTGACCATTCCTGACTTTGTGTTTCAGTTGAGTATCTGTATAAATAATTTGATATTATTGTGTACAATTCTCCAGGACTAAAATGCAATTGTATTTGTATTTCGACTTTCTTTAAACTTGTTCATGATTTGTTTAATGTAGGCATGATTTGGAAGTAAATGGAGCGAAGGGACTTATTGTAGATCGCAGAACAAAACATGTATATTAATGGACCATAGGAGGGAGCAAGAGCCCAAGATTTTTCAAGCATTCTTAAGATGGGGGAAAATTTCATTCATTGAAAGAGCATTTATCCTTATTTAATTGGATATTACTAAGAGATGTATGACTGTCACTTTTTATCTATTAATCCTTGTGTTTAAAGGAGTGACAGATGATATGGTCGTAATTACTAATTATGATATCTTTAGATATATAGTACGGTTTGTGTAGTTGGATATTTTACTCTTTTGTTTTTCTTTTAATTATTAGGCAGCAACGAAAATCCTTTCTTAAAATCCAACCATCTCACCTAATTCACTTTTTCTTATCAAAAAATACAAATAAAATTTTACACTAAAAGTTGATTTTTCCATTACTCATTATACCTTCATTTGTTTTTTTAATCTACGAGTATAAATAATAATTATACACATAAAATTAGAAAACACTAAAAATACATTCCCCTCTCTCTTCTCCACACCTCAACCCAACAACCCAACAGTTTCTCTCTTTCCTCTCGAGACCTACAAACGTGGAGCTCTCATCTCGTCAGCCAGGGAAATGAAGTCCTCGATCGATCTATTTCGTGAGTAGATGAAACCCTCGAGCGAGCCGATGAAACCCTCAATCTGTTTCGATCTATTTCGTGAGTAGATGAAACCCTCGAGCGAGCCGATGAAACCCTCACTCTGTTTCTTAAAGTCTGAGAAAAGATTTGTCAAAGGATCTTGAGCTTCCATGGAGTTTTTTCAAAGGTTTGAATCACTACATGTGAGTACTGAAAGTCATGTCCGATCTCCTCGTGAAAAAGACGATTCGCAAGTAAAGCTTGGTTCCATGGTTGTTGTTTTAATAGATCTATGTTTGTCCACACGGTTCAAGATCTTGTCCATGACAATGGTTCGAGATCTTCTATGCAGTTCGTTCGAAACCTTAGTTCGTGGATATTCTTAGCAGTTTGGTTCGAGTTCTGGCCATGACCGTTGTCTTCCATTTTCGTTTTGTGCATGTTGTGTATTTTGGGGAAAAAAATAAAGTCAATTATAGATTAATGCCTATTAAAAAACTTATTTAAAAAAAGGTGCCTAGAATAAGAAACTTTATAGAAAACAGTCACATCCCAAATCACCCCTATAATTAACAATTAAAAAAAAGATAAAAGAAATTAGGAAAAAACAAAACAAAAACTAATAAACACACGCGAGCGTCTGTGATTTTTTTCTAAAATCGTCATAACTTATTCTAAAAAAATAAAAAAAATAAAAAATTTATATATTTGGATAAAGCAAATTAATATTTACGTCTATGATTTTTTTCGGATTTTTTTTCGAATTTTTTGATTTTTTTTTTTGAATTTCTTGATTCGCAGATACAGAATTCCATGTTTAAACATAAAATTCCATGTTTTGAAATACTGAATTTGTTTTCCGCAGACACGAAATTCACTTTTAAAACATGGAATTTCGTGTCTGCAGAAAAAAATTTAAAAAAAATCAAAAAAATTCAAAAAAATCATAGACGTAAATATTAATTTGCATTATAAAAAAATGCGATTTTTTTAATTTTCTGGTTTTCTTTAATTAGTTATGACGATTTTAAAAAAAATTCACAGACACGCGCGTGTGACGGAATTAGTAGTAGTAGTAGTAGAAGTAGGTGGTGGTGGTGGTGGAGGTGAAGGTGGAGGTGGTAATGGTTGTGGTGATGGTTGTGGTGGCTGTAGTGGTGGTTAAATACATGGTGGTGGTGGTGGTAGAAGTACCATATTATTTCTTTAATATTTAAAAATAAATACTGTATTAAAAATAAAATAATATATCTAATAATAAGGGTAGGAAAGGTATAAATAATATAAAAGGGATGTTTTCTATAAATAATTGTTCTATTAGGCATGTTTTTATTAAATAAATTATTGAAGACTTAAAAAAATTATTAGGGAGCTCTATGAGGATATTTTCTCTCATAACCCCATAAAAATATGAAAAAGAAAAATGACGTCAACAGTGATGTTAACAAGTGTTTTAGCAACATCTCCTTTTTTTTTAATTATAATTGAAGTTTTTTTCAGATTTTTATCTTTGCATTAGAATTTTTGTATTTTTAAAATAGTATTGTGTTTATTTTCCTTAATTGAGGTATTGTTATGTTTACAGTAATGGAAATATGCATTATTTTTATTTTATTCACTATGTTTTTTTTAAAGTACTCAGTATATTTTGCTAAAAACTTAGTGCCCGTTTGGAAGTGCTTTTTTGGAGAAGCACTTAAAAGTGTTTTTAGCATTTTAAGAGTTTTTTTGTTTTTAAAAAGCACTTTTATGAGAAGCACCAAATAGGTGCTTCTTAAAAAAAGCACTTAAAATAATTTTAGATTTCAAGATTAATTTTAATAATTTTTTTAAATTTTGAATTTTATTCTAAAAGCGCTTTTTTCTTCTAAAATAAGCACTTCCAAACGGGCTCTTAGTGTTACCATCTAAGTACTTAGAGTTCTTGTTAAGTATACTAAGAAAAATATTTCGATACTTAGAGTAATCACAAAGTAAGCCCCAGTGCTGGCGCTGATGGTGGTCGGTGTGGTGTTCGGCGGAGATACTTAGTGACTCGTAATTTAGTGAGTCGATACTCAATGAGTTGGTGATCTATGATTACTGCCACTTGTTTTTTGTTTATTATGTGATTATTGTTTTATTTGAGGGTATATTAGTATTTGATCATCCATAGGATTGGGTACTGGCCTATTTGATAAAGAACTTAGACACATGTTCCCTATAGAGCAAAAAGTTTGTCTCCAAGACCCCATAGGTCAATCAGCTTTTTTTTTTAAAGAAACAAGTCGCTCGTTTTTCCATTAATTAAACTGGTCAAATTACATAGTTATAATATTAGGCCCAATAAAGCTACATTACACAAACAAAGAATCTACATAAAAAATCTATTACACTCAAACATTAAACTAAAGTTAATACAAACCCTCGTCAAAATCCCACTTTCGTCTTCACTTCATTCCTGCAATTTTTTTCATAGATTCTTGAAGTGTTCTTGAAAAAAATTCAAATATATCTTATTCCAAGGAACATCTACCATTAAATATACGATTACTCCGTTCAATCCATATATTATAGGCTTGCGATAGACTTACCATCTTTATCTTCTCAATAGCCATGGTTTTGCAATTATAATGCTTGATATACCAATCAACAATATCTTGCTATGAAGTCAACTGAGCAGGTATACCTTGACCCAAGAGACTTTTTATCCATATCCTTTTTATGAATGAAGAACTCCAAAAGAGGTGGTCTCGATCTTCCCCAGTCGTTCTACAGAACTCACACAAAAGGCTAGTTAATACACCTCAAATTATAAGTCTCTACTTCGTTGCTATTCAATCAATTTATATGAGCCACAGAAGGAATTTAATTTTGGATTGACTTCTAGATAGCCAAACAAATTTGTGTCATGTATCTTCTTGATTTTTTCTTCTAACATACTCATATTTTCTTTGTGGTAAAAGTGCCTTATTTTGTTAATATCAATTTCATGATATCTTTTTTCCTTTAATTGATATTAACATTCTCAGTAAGTTTTTGCATAAATTTAAATCTTGGAGGCCATTTCCATTTCCCATTATGTATGAATGTAGCAATCTTACTATACGTAATATACCTTGTGACCATTTGATTGCATTGTATTTCATTTAGCCCCCGATTCCCAAACAACCAATAGTTCTACCACAATGATATATCTTTGCCATCACCAATGTTATATAAGAAAAGATTTTGGCAACAAATCTTAACTTCAAGATGTTTCTCCATCACCAAGAGAAATCTTGATGTATAGGAATTTGCAAAAAGTACTTATGTTTAAGTATATAATGTTGTACCCATTGAGACCACAATGGTTCTCTTGGAATACAACATCCCTATAGAAATTTACGTATAACAACTTCATTTTGTATGAATGAATCTTTAAATCCCAATCCTCCTTCATTGATAGGCATACAAATTGTAGACCAAGAAACTTTAGCCCCTCCATTATACTTGCTAGACCCCTTCCAAAGAAAAGCCATCATTTTCTTTTGAATTTCTTTTAGAATCTTCTTCGGTAAGGCAAAAAATCCAGACCAGTAACTAGCTAAGTTACAAAGAACTGATTTGATTAACTGAAGTCTACTTGCTTATCGTTCTCTTTATGCTACCATCTTTGACACTAAAGGCTTACTGATATCTCTTGTTTTGTGATATGACTTAATACTTCCAAGACTTCATGTTAGGGATTTTTATGATTGAAAATATGGGATTTACCATTAACTTAGCATATATTGAATTATTAGCTATTACATGAGTTTATTCATGTTTTAAATCAATTTCTGGTAGTTTTTTGTTATATTGTGTAGCTCTTAGTACATGGAGGATCCGAGGATCAAAAGGACGAGATAAGGATTCAAGAAGCTAAGGAAACACACAATATGAGTGGAAATAAGATCGAGACAAGCCATGGAGCTATGTTGTAGATCTCAGTTACGCGGTCTAGGCGGTCGACCAGGGCCTAGCGCCTAGGCCGGATTATATAGGGCCTAGGCTGGATTACGCGGTTTTGAACCCCGCTGTGTAATTTTGTACATTTAGTAATATTATACGTAATAATTATAACAATTTAAATATTTAAGTCATAAAATTCATCTAACATCATTATAGTATATATAGAAATACTAAAATTTGATTTATAATACTAATTCAAGAATTCTTGAGAATAAGAAAAACAAAAAGAACACCTAGGCGGCCATTTTTTGTCATTTATCGGTGCCTAGGCGCCTCTTCCACGATGACTAATGCGCTAGGTAAAAACACCTAGTATTTTTATTAGGCGCAAGAGGCTAAAGGGGGAGTTGACGCGTAGGAGGCGCCTAGTAGGCGATTTCCACAGCATAGCCAGGGAGTCAAGGAGATCATTAGATTGCAAAGCACCAAATATAGAAAAACTGATTCGCCAACTTGTAGAAATGACAACAAATAATTGGTCACAGATTTGGTCATGCTATTTCAGATCAAGATATCTCTTGGAGTCTAGTATGCATAAGAAGAAATGATGATCAATTCCAAGTTGAGACGAGGAAATATGGAAATTTTGTCCATTTGACTTGAGTAGTCCAAATTTAACAAAGAAGTCAATGAGCCACTTTAGTCCTATTTTCTGGGCCCATGACTTAAACCTCGAAATTTCCTAGTATATGTTATTAGATTTAAATTTTTTTTAGACACTCTTCAGCAGATTTCATCATATATTCATTAGTATTAGCTTGAGGAGCAATAGAGAAGTAAGGAGAGTTAAACAACAACACAAGACCTATATATGTTGTAATACTTATTCTCTTAAACTCCATATTATGTATTTATTTTATTTTTAATTTAATTTAAACCCAAGCATGAACTAAATATATTTTAGCCTGAGATTGCACATGTATGAACCCTAGCTCTACTTTGGGATTATTTTTCTATAATATTTGGGATTACATGTTGATATAATTTAATGGTTGGATTGCTTGTTTATTATAATTCTTGTTTTTTGGGTGAATTCAATATGACGGTCCTAATTTGAGTTTGTATTAGGTGTTAAAATATACCGGGGGAGTGGGAGGGAGAGGGGGGATTAATTTCCAAAAAGTAGAATTATAACGTCTAGTTAAATATGAGAATCAGAAGATCTAAACTAACTAGATAATCACGTAGGGTTCAAACTTTAGGCGTTAGATAATTTCATAGGATTTACACGAAAGAGGTTCCTGGGATTAGATAGTATCCCCCTACTTATCTGTAAGGAACTTAGGGTGATTTTAGAATCTCAATTAGAAAGTACAGTTCCCAATTTACTGTTATGTCAAAAGTAGTCCTAATTCAGACTAAGGGTGAGTACACAATCTGGAACTATACTTCTCATCCTTGTATCTTCGTATTTTATTTTTAGTCTTTAGTTTATGTTATAGTTTAATCAATAGTTTTAATTTCGTCTTAGTACTTCTTTTAACAAAAAACAAAACACATATTTATATTCTTTTAGTTTTAGTCTTTACCTCAACGAATATCTAGAATCGAGCTAAACTTACGTGTTATCTTATTCCATATGGAGAAAAACTTTACTTAGATCTGTTTTACTTGTGACAACTCGTACACTTGGTTGGTATCATACTCTGGAAGTTTATTTAATATCACACCTTTAGGGACAACACTTACAATCATCTGGACTTAATCTACTAGTAATCAATGGCACCCCAAATACATCATGGATAAAACAGCCTCATGAATACGTAATATGTCCTAAATCTCTCTTATAACTTCATCTGAACAACCCTCATAAAATATGTTACTTTTACTATCACTTATATGTAGGATTGATAATATGTGAAATAAGTGTAGTCAATTCCTTACAAGGGTTATTGAATAACATGTGGGTTTAAATAATAAACTCAAATCATATGTAAACATTAAGTGATTAATATTAAGTTTACTACGTTTAGGGTGCCATGTAAAGCCTTTATTATGTCCTACTTTAAGTAATATTCGTAATAAGACTTCCATGCATATATAAATAGATATGAGAAAGGGGACCCCCTGTCTAAGGCCTCTTACAGTTGGGAAATATCCTTTTGGGCTCCCATTAATCATAAAATAATAAGTAGTGGTTGAAACACACATTTTTATCCAACTTATGAACTTTTCAGGATAACCAAAAGCTTCCAAAGTTAAAAATATAAAGTTCCAATCTAATGAATCATAATCCCTCATAAGATAAATCTTTGAGGCTCACCTTTTTGAGATATTTGATCTTCAATATCCCTTTACAATTTTTTTAGCCAAGATAATATTTTCCCCTAAACTTCTTCCTGATGTGAAAGATGACTTGTTACTAGATATAATCTTTTGTAATGTATATTTAAGCTTCAAAGAAATGATTTTTTATACACAATTATAGATTACATTACAATAGGTTATTGGTATGTAATCTTTAACCCATGTTGTATTATTTGTTTTTGGCATCATTCTTTACACCTAGGACTGGCCCGATCCATTCTGGTACCTAAGACAAATTAAAAATATGGGCCTTTTCTATTTAAAAACAATGAACAATCCAATTAAATAACTATACAAAGTAAAATATATATATATATATATATATATATATATATATATATATATATTTGACTCATAATTTTTTTTATTTGTATATGCAAACACATCATTTTTTTATAAATATAATATATTTCAACTTATAAAAAGTATTTATCTTTTATAAAAAAATATATTTGGTATAATTTTACATATATAAATAGTTAGTTTTTTTCCTGATAAATGACTATTGAAGCCCATGTTTTGTCATTTTTTAAGTTTCTTACTTTAAAAAAAAAACTATATGAGAAGTAAAACAATATAAATTCAACATAGGACGAAAAGTTCGAGGTGCATTATATTTATCGAGAGGTAGATAAATATGCTGATCGACTAGTTTAGATAGAAACGCAGACGATATTAAATTCAATACAATGCTCAGATCTTCCAAATAATCTATGAGATGTAATTAATAGAGATAGATTTAGATTGTCCAAACCTAGAATTGTTTAGATATCCTTATGAAGGTTTATTAAGATTTGTTCTTACTAACCATTTGGATTTCAAATATATAAATAGCAATATATATTATTATAAATGATCAACTAATAAGATGATTATATATATTTAAAATATTAAAAAAAGGAAAAAAAGGGTCTCCAAAGCTATCCTAAAAATATAATAAAGGAATAAAGAAAACAAAAACTATTGATTATCAAATAAAAACAATAAAAAATCAAACCAAAAGAATGACAAAACTGGGTTTCAAACCTAGGCCACTTTACTAAGAGATATGCATCACAACCAACACAACCACAATACATATTTATTCCTATAGTGATAAATATAATATATATAATATACAGGAAGTTATTTATTTTGGGCCCTCTCGGATGTGAGGCCCAAGGCGACCGCCTTAGCTGCCTTGGGCCCGAGCCGACCCTATTTACACCCATGCTTTATGAGTTTTGTAGAGGGTTTACCACATACCCTACCATCGATGACAATTGGTGCTATGTATTTTAATTTGAGCTTCCTTTTGATTTTTCCACCAAGTAATGCACTCCAACTCTTTGCTAGTGACCTAAAATATGCTTCCATTTGAATTGGAGATTTGGGCCTTGTATTAGTTGGAGAAATGATGTGATCTAATAGATGCGCTCGATCACACAATTGGATTTAGAACTTCTTTAAAAAAATGAGGGAATTTAACGGAATCAGCTTGAGGTGTACTTGGGATTTTACTATCATTGACGAAATTGCTTGGAAAATTACAGTCCTGGAATATTTAGAAGTCTAATTACTTGCATGTAAAGTTACTTAAATTTTCCGACCTTGAATTACACTTGTACTACTTATGCAATAATATTTAGTAGTATATGACCAAATCTAGTATTCAACATTTTTTGTTTGTTTACTTATTTCAGGTGTAATTTCAATGCGAGTAACTTTTGCAGATCGACCATAGGTCTTTTTTATGATCTAGGGTGGTATCGAAATATTTTGTATGAAGTAAGAAGAAAAGAGAAGAGAAGAAGCGAATTTGACGAAAAACTTAGAGAAAAAAACAGAAGATTTGCGATGGAGGAAGCAAAAAAGAGGCAAGAAGTTGGAGGAGGAAATCTAAAGTTATGAAAATGTAAGAAAAACAGATTTTGGTTTTAACTACTTAGAGAGTGACTTTTTATCATAAACAGAGCAAGCAAATTTTTGTAAGTTATACATATTATCTCCCATAAATTTTTCTTGTTATATTATAATGGTTGTAATTTCACCTACACACCCTCAGTCGCGGCCCTATAACATTTCTCTTTTAATGGAGAATTACTTTCTAGTTATGTTTTGTGATAATATCACTGCATGGATAATCAAGATATTTCTTAAATTCCTTATCTGCTATATAAAGTTATTCCATGACACGAGAGATGTGATTTAAAAAAAATTGTGATATTTTCCTTCAAAGTTTATAGGCTCCCTTAATCCCATTTTAATTAACCATATTTTCTTTAACACGCATATTTATCAATTTGATTTTTTTCGACACAATTGACTTAAAAATGTCTAATTTATCCTTATTTCTTACTTCTAGGAAAGTTTCTAAAGATTTATATGAATATTAAAAAATATGGGTAAAATGGAAAAATTATCATTAATGCTACATTGAGAATGTAAAATGATAAAAAAAAACTACAAAACCTGTCATTAAAATGAGGAGTATTATTTGTCAGGGATAATATTTCCCAAGCATTTTGCTTAAACAAACTTGTAATCAAGCAAAAGTAATGATGGATAACACTCCAAATCACATCACTCTTTTATTTCTTTTTAGGTTGATTAATCATAAAAGAGAGAGAAAAGGATAAAACAGGAAAGAGAAAAGGGTGAATAAGGGTAGAAATTTCACCCAAAAATTATGATTACCGATTTTCCGATCCAAAAATTATGATTTTTGAATAGATTTTGCAGGTTCCGATTTCTAAAATTTTGATTTCTGATTTTTACTGAAAATAAATCGAAACAAAATTGGATCTATATAAAATAAATTAAAATTTGCAATTTTCAATATGATTATTGTTGCCAATTTGTACTTCCGATATTTATTGTCCATTTTTAAATCTATTTTCATGTCTAACGTTACCTTCCGAATAATGTTATCGAGTATTTTTGCCATTATCAATATACATATATAATCAAATAATACTTATATAACAAAAAGACTCACATATACTTTAGTCAATTGTCTCTTCCGCTAAACGGATAAACATTAGTTCCTAATTAATGCGAACCCTAAATTAATATTTGTTTAGGTGGAACTTAGAACTTTTCTTGTATTTTGTAAAACTTCCCACTTGAATGTTTTCATTATAATTTTATTCGTTTTTAACTTTTAAATACAAATAAGATGTTGAATTTTATCAAATTTGTATATATTGTTTTGAATTTTTAATGTTCAATTCAATTTGCAACTATGTAATTATAATTTTAAGATTCATAATATTTTGACATCACAAAAAATTGTATAAATCGAATATATATATATATATATATATATATATATATTTGTAATTTTTGAAAATTAATATTTAATTACGAAATTTCTGAAATTCCAAAATTTTCCGAGTCGTTCAATTCGGCATTGATTTTTTTTATTTTTGAAAATTTCTGGAACTTTCATTCTGCTTAGAACAATTTTGAATGACCCGTATTCCGAACTCTTTCCTCCTATTTCCATATTTTGGGTAGAATGTTAGATTGGACACCAGACTTATGACACAAGGTCAATTTGTAAATTTGTAAATTTGAAAATTTTGGGTGAAACTTTAAATTAAGCCCTTGTATGATTTGAAAAAAAAGTATACTAAATTAGGCCCTTGTTTAAATGATATGTCAAATGATATTCTAATGAAACTAGTGATGGGTCTAAAGAATCTGAGTAAAAGGGGGGTTTGATGTCCAATGTTCCCCATATTTTCCTCAACATATGGATTATGTTCATTTATAAGGTATTTGATAATTTCAAATTATTTTTTAACATGACATGTCATTCTTGAGTTAGATTTTCCATAAATTCACAACTTACTAAAATTTTAAATGAAATTAATATAGTATTGTAAAATTTCATGATATATTTTAACTACATATAATTGTGTCAAGTTATTTTATATAGAGATAATAACCGAAATAATTAAGTTAGCAATGTTTGATCCTTAAACCATCATTCTAATATTTTTTTACCATAATGATAATCTAATTTCAAATTTTAATAAATAATGGACAAATATACCCTTATTTTCTATTTAAATAAAATTAAACCTTTTTTTCGTTTCCATTAGGGGACGCGGGATGGGGGTTGAAAAATAATTCTTTTCCATCATGGGGCACGGGTAGTGAGGTAAAAAAAATCTTATCTAGCATGGGGATGGGAAGTGATCAATTATATTTTTTCCAGCAAGAGGGGGAGGGATCAATTTTTTTTCAAGGATAAATTGCAACATTCGTTCTTTCTTGCAAATTCACCCCTAACCGAGGACTAATGGGGTCACAAGGGGTGAATCCCCAATCTTTTTTTAAAACTTACTATACTTGTAAGAAGAAATTTGCATACGTGATATCATAATTTTTCTTTTGGTCCCCAATATTAACATCCTCCATTTTCCATAAATATAGTATTATTAACAAGAATGTGGTGTGTACATCCATTGACACTCTGATGGCACAAATCCCATAATAGTGTTTTTTTAAGATTATCTTACCACTTGCAAACATATCGTCAATGTTCATTTCATCACATGTGCATTATATGAACATTTCATACATAAGAAGCCTAAATAATTGGTATAAAATTAGTTTGGAAAAGAAAATAATATCAAGAAAGATATTCATACTATGGCTTACATATCTAAAAATTCTAACAAAATTGATATTACTTACATTGGGTTTTCAGTTTTCATCACTTTGCATATTTTTCTCAAGATACTGTGAAGACTTAAAGCTTCTCTTTTGGGACAATTCACTTACCTGTCGTATTTGGAAGATCTTCTTGAATAGGTTGGAGATCTATATGCAATATAAAGATCTGAGCACACCCGTGGAGTGATGTGTTTTATACCATCGAGGTACGAAAATAGCCTCTTAGCATATTAAGATTCTTTATATCTATATATATGGGGGATGTGTGGGTGTTTATGTGTGTGTGTATGTGTATTCTTTGGTTTCAAATAAATATATTTTTGGTTCAGGAGAACAATATATTTAAAAAGAGAAGACATACAGTCGATGTCCATTTCATCATAAGTGCATTATATGAACATTTCATATATAAGAAGCCTAAATCATTGGTATAAAGTAGTCGGGACAAGAAAATCATATCAAGAAAGAGATTAATAGAATGGCTTACATATCTCAAAGTTCTAACAAAATAGAGATTACTCACATTGGGTTTCCAGATTTCACTATTTTGCATACTCTTCTTAAGACAATGTGAAGACTTAAGGCTTCTATTTTGGGACAATTCATTTACCTATCGTATATGGAAGACCTGTTTGAAAAGATTTGAGATCCATATGCAACTCAAAGATCTAAACACATTCATGGAGTAATTTGTTAAATATCATCGGGGTACGAAACTATTCTCTTAGCGTCTTCATATTCCTCTCTCTGGTTCATATTCTTCAAATGCACAAAATTATATTAGAAAGAGAGATACATCGGAGGTTCCGGTGGAGAGGTGAAAAACAAATCGAAAAACTATTACAAAGGAAACTACCACAAGAGAATAATCGACCGCACTATAAGCAACCTTCCAGATAATCCAGTCCCTTTCTAGAATCTTGTGGGAAGTGCAAAGAAGTAGCTAAAAGAATCAGAGATCATATAAGAAACGGAAGGAACACCCTTATGGAAAAAAGCCGACCATGTCAACATCCATAATTTGTAGTAATGATAAGAATCACCCACCCTCCACTCGTATCATTAAAATGAATGGCAATGAAAAAATTCTAGCAATCTCCAAATAGATATCATTTATATAGACGTGGCTCATAGAGATATCAACCTCCCTATTATTATTACGATAGTTGTAGTAATACGAAGTAACCAAATCATGGTTCTTTACATGTATATTTCGTGGTATATGACCTTAAATCATGATTGTTCTTTTACAGAGAAAGTCAATCAATCTCATAACAAATGTTCACCACCATTTACAAACCTCAATATGGTTAAGACTAAATCTATAACTGTAAGCCTGAGTAAGGTTCATTTTTCTTATTCCAATAGTCAATAGGATCCAACTATATTGAGAAGTAACCAAATGAAAGGTCTAAATTTCAATAGCCTCGACATTACGAAAGAATTCATAACAGTAAGTGTTGGGGTAACACATTATGGTATACCAAGTATCTCATATCATCGTTCAAAGAGTTAGAAAAGGACATACACTTGACAACGAAAAATTCTCAAGTACTCTCCATGGCTATAATTGAAAATTCAAGAATATGCCTGCATCTTTTTCTATCTATTTTTTCCATCTATCATTGAGGAAATAATCCAACCATAGTACTTCTAGCATGCATATCTCGATCTTCCAAATAACAAACCCTAATTTACAAGAACATTACAAAATATGTTGTATTGAATTTTTCCTGTAGAACTGTAATATTGCAATGCGTGCATGTCCCTCTCAATTTTTCTAGGAAGGGTGGTCAAGAAATAAGTCTTGATTCCTCAAAATGTTCCAAGAAATAGTTGTCTAATTATCTGAATTTCCGCGATCTAAGCTCCAACCGTTTGAATTTCAACTATCTGAACTCCAACAATCTGAACTCAAACTATCTATACTCCAATGATCTCTATCTCAACCATCTGAACTTTCTTGGTCAAAATCAACATCTAATATTTGCTTACTGCTTTCTTGATTCTTATTTTGCACAAATACCTTGTAAACAATCAACAAGAGCTGAATGAACCAACTAAGACACATAATTCACTGATGAATCTCCATATGCTACCATAATCACTATCGTGGAAAACCCAAGACTCTTTGGGACACTGGCCAAAAAGATTAACCTAAAATTAACATGGGATACAAACCTACCCAAACTTATTTGAACAAACCATTCATCTACTCCACTTTGTTCTAAACCATGTTCTAAAACAAGGCCTAAGGTGCGATCCGCCTAGAATTTCTCTCAAAGGTGGCTCGAAGGTTCGTCTACACATAATCAAATTAATAAGCTACCCAATCAGATTAATGGGTCGCTCATCCCGAATACTACCCAGAATGCTAGCCCATAAATAACTAATTCAATTTAATACAACCAAATAAATAAGAAAAAATTACTTAGGTTAGACTTTGAATGCGCGAGAAAAATGTGTGATTTTTCAAATTTCAAGTCTAGATTTCTTGATTTGGTCAACTTTAAATTAAAAATAATAAATTATTATTATTTTATAGACCATTATATGTTATTTATGCTAAATTGATCGACTTTAAGTATATTAGGATGTAAATATTATTCAAACCAATATATTAGTAATATATATTTAATATAACATAATATAAAACCCGCCTAGGTAAAAATCGCCTAAATTCCGATTAATAGGCTGCCTAGCCATCTAGGCGCTCGAAGGAGGTCGACCGCCCTAGTAGCGCCTAGCGCCTTTTAGAAACATGGTTCTAAATAATATATGTATAACACCCTTCATTTCTAGATTATAATCATTCTCCAAGACCCTGTTTGATCATTCATTTCTAAAAATAGAGGACTTACTAGTGAAAAGACATGAGAAAAGGAGAGAAGAGGCTAAGTGATTTCTTCCCTTGAGAGACTTTAATAAAAAGAGTTCCATAATCCTCCACAGAACAAGATTATAAAAGAGAAAAAAATGAAAAATGGGTGTTTTAGGAGAAAAGAAGAAGATATTTCCTAATTGCTTAGAAAGTAAGTGAAGGATTCTAAAGAAAGGGGAGAGAACTTCTCTCTAAAAGGATACATTTTAAGGTTAGGAAAAAGATGATGATCAAGATCTTATAGAAGAAGAAATGTTAATGACTATAGAAAGAAGTTCTAAATAAGACAACTTGAAGTGTAAAGAGGAAATAAAAAGATGAAGTATAGCATAATATTAAAATGGGTTTGGTAGTAAACCCCCAGATTACCACAATCTGATTGTAGAATCACGATAGTGAAATGTTGAGCTAAATGGTGACACTTGACGTGTTTTTAGTGTTAGGCCTGTTAGGATTTATTGTAATAGATTTAGGTTGGCTTGTTTATCTTGTTTGCGTAATTTACTTTTAATGTAAGCCTTAAATGTCCATGCCTTTAATTTTTAAGTTTATGGGTCAATCCATTAATATTTTTGCGATATTAATTTAATAAAATTACTTTTTAGAAACAAAATAGTATCACAAACTTAGAAGAACTATACAAGGTTTGGTAAATAGAGGGTTTTCAAGTAAGAATGTAAACTTACATCATCTGACAAGAAAACTTACTACTATATTCACTTAACAACGATTATGGTCTATACAAGCACAAAGTTTTGTATCAACAATGGGTCTTACACGTGTAATAAGAGGTTGATTTTTCTAGTATTTTTTTCTCAATAAGGTGGTTTCTTTATTGATCAAACTTGGAAACTTACAAGAAGTTGGACTAGTAACTATTTGACCCAAAACAAAGTTAAATAGTCACCTTAGTCAAAAAAAACTTTCAATCCGTTTTACTAAAAAATAAACCCTATATATAAATTGCTAGAAAATATAACATATACAATAAACTACTCAAATACTACAATAAAAAATAATATCAAATAATACCCCTAACTATGAAGAATTACAAACTGCCCCTAGCTTGAACCATCTTGTAAATCCCCAGTTGCATCTTCAAGACTTCAAACTTTATCTTAACCATTCTTACTATAAGTTCCCTCATAACCCACAAACACCACATAAACCTTCATACAACAAATACTGAAACTGGGTACACAAATTTGCAATTAAGTCCCAACAAATTTCTAAGATTATCACCTCCAAACATTAAAACTTAAGGACACATATGCACTAATCTCTTGTATCTGACACTAATTCCCATCTAACTTACATCTTCTCTTGATTATCCTATTCCTCATTGTATTAGCAAACTTTTCTTGTTCCAAAGCTTGAATCTAACATCTTCAACAATATGTTCCAATTTAACCTCTTGCTTGTCTATTTGATTTTTGAATTATTGATTATTTCTTGTAATCCAAATATGATACAAGAAACTAAGGAAGTTGATTATGAATATTGTAGCTTTTAATGAATTCCCTTTACATTTATCAACCACCCATATGAGTTTATCCACCTATCTGTTCAGCTATTCCTACACCCATTGAGTTTACAACATTCAATTGATATACTCTGCATTCCCCACTTCAAGAGTTTATTATTAGTGGCCAGTCTATTCCAGCACACTAACCATGCACAGAATCTATGCTTAGGAGTTGCATACTTAATTCATACTTCTTCATACAACCTAACAATTTCTCCCTTCCCACAAGAGAATTCATAATGCATTTCTTTACTGCCATCATTCTGTAATTTGCTAGTTATCCTAGAGTGACAATATCTTTGGAATACTACAAGTTAGTTGAATGTACGATAATCGATATAAGGTTAAAAGACTTTGCCAATTTA
This sequence comes from Nemophila menziesii, assembly GCA_029959085.1. Lineage (NCBI taxonomy): Eukaryota > Viridiplantae > Streptophyta > Magnoliopsida > Boraginales > Hydrophyllaceae > Nemophila > Nemophila menziesii. The sequence continues at coordinate 1,739,858 of JARWIR010000060.1, forward strand.
TAAGAGCTTTCTTGTATCACAGTTGTTTCCCCTTCTTATGATAATATGCAACAAATTTTGATTACATTTGAGATCAAAATATCTTCAGTCGCAATTTGAAAAAACACTATTATTTATGTGTGTTAAGTCATTTGGAACGAATGGAACACAAATTCTAGTTTCACTTGTAGATAGTAAGTCGATGGGGGTGGTGGAATAATAAGAGTCGGGCAGGGTGTCTAGGTAATGGATTTTACTATAAAGATTAGTTGTGACTCCCCGACGACTGCAAACTAATAACTATACACGAGGGTCTCAAATCGGATGAGGAGTTGAAAGTGACAAATTTATGTGCGGAGGTGGACTCACACGAGGTACTCATGGTTTTGACACAAACATTTGAGGTAAAGGACCTAGTGCATCTTCGATTGATGAGATTCAGGAAATTTTAGCAAGAAATGAGACTTTCAAGATCGCTACCGTATTTGAAGAAGCGAATACATTTTTGATATGGTTGGCCATGCATGGGATCACCAATCATCATGGTAGTATCGTATAACGATCATCTAGATGAGATTTGAAAATGTATTACGCATGATAGATACGTATGGAAAATACTAAGGGTTGTTTACACTCAGTGGCGAATCCAGAAATAAAATTGAGGACGGGCTTATTATAAAAGGAGTTTGAGACCGTGTTTTTTTATGTTATTCATACAAAACTACATCATACAAATACATATAGAGAAAATAATAATAGGTAGAATTAACTTTTTAATATAATAAATTATTTAACAATAATAAAAAAATAATTAGTTTTATTTCCTTAGTATCGAGTTCTATAAAAGAATAAGAATCTTAATGAATATGTATTATTAGGACTAAGTAAAGTAAGAAATAAAATTAATAAATTAAGTAAAAACTAATTTGCATGATAAAAGGAATTAAAGTGCTCGAAAAGAAAAAGATAAAGCACCTTTAATTTTTACAATGTCACATGTTAAAAGTAAAAAACAAAATTAGAATTAATAATTTTTAAAAAATAATAACTGATTAACAATTAATAGTAGAAGGGGATGAGGGTAGGCTTAAGCCTATTAGTTGCTAAGGCACATCCGCCACTGTTTACACTCCCTATTTTAGGAGAGTTTGAGATTTACATGTATTGGTCACTTACCATGATCTAAGGACCTCCTTTGTAGCAAAAATGAACTCTTGAAATATATATATATATATCATACGATAAAATCTAGAAGGGGTGTCTTCTTTAAAATCTATGGAATTAGTTAGGTGCACAAAAGTTAGCCAGAAACTCACGTATAAAAAAAAAATTAATGTCCAAGAAATACCTCAAGTTAGAGTTAATTTCCCTTCACCTAACCATTAGTTTTTTACCCATAAAAAATCACATACGTTTTGCTTTTTCTTTTTTTTTTCTATAAAAAGAATTGTTTGAGTTATGAGAAGATTCTCAAAACTCAAATGTTGAGTTATTGAGTTTTGGGAAGCTTTCCATAATTCACTATTTTTTAAAAATGGCGGCGTCTTTTATAAATCAAGGTGTAAGGTAGTAGGTGCTTATTGGGCATTAATCCTAAAAAGAAAAGTAAATTATAAAATAATGTTTTGTTTTTTACAAATTTATATATTATGAAGAAAAAACGTAAGACACCTTTTTATGCAATAAAAGAAGTAAAGAATTTCGGTTTCCCGATTATTGCCAGAAATCTCCGAAAGTAAAAAAACTGTGGAATGTTGAAAAAAAAAAAAACTGTGGAAACGATAGTGCGATTACCGTCCAATTTCTGTATCGTGGAATTTCATAAGATTTGTCCCACTAATCTTAACAGGTCACAAAAAGGAAGACCAACAGTTGTGTGGGATCGCCTCCTACAAAATATAGTATATATATATATACTATATATATGTATGTGGTTTGTTGTGATTGGTGTGTTCACTATCTAAAGACAACCACAAGAAATATTAGTAGAACTGAACTATAAGATAGCCGACAAAAGAAGCATACGGAACTGACACTTTCCTTCATAAATAGTATACTTAAATCTGGATTCGCTTCTTGTCTCCACATAGTTAAGGTCACGCGCGTTTACAGACGTGGTGTGCATTTTCCTTCTAATATTTGGTTCGGCAAAGAAAAGTACTTTTAATTGAAATATATAAAAACAAATTATATTAATCGAGTTGATATATTAAACTCAATAAAACAAAGAAATGATACGAAAGAATACAAATGTATTCCTTTAACCATCCAATCATCGATCCTCTCATATACTTAATTACTTATTCCCACCACCCAATGGGAACAAGAACATCGAACCACATAATTATGAAAACCCACTAATCGGAGTCAAAGCCACAAAGTTGAAAACTACGACAAAAACAACATCCGGTAATATACCAAACTTTGACAAAGCACCACACATAAGAATGATATGGATGGTTGAGGAAAAAAGTAACCAAACTAGAAGCAAAGTGAAGGGAAACATGGTTACTAGTATAACCAAAGAGAGACGTCAACACACACCACTACGAAAACCAACATGATCTCCACTTTTATACTTGGTGCACCCCATAATTACCATTTTATTTTTCACTTGGGCCAAATAGTTAACTACCCAAAACTAATATTGGATGATAGAGTTTGGTGATGAGTAATGAAGTGAAGTGATGTGATGAATTCCTACTACTCAACCATTTTCTAGTCTTGTTTTACTACTTGCCCGTTACTCAATTTATGACCTCTACAACTTCGCAATATGTCCCCATGGTTAAAAGAAAAGACTATGAGGTCGAAACTAATAAGATCAATGCTACTAACCCATTTGAGTGTCATCTAATATGATACCTCTTACTTGTGCTACACAAAACTCATCCAACCAAACAATATATGTTGCATCTACAAATACTCATAATCGATCAAAAACCCACATACATAAAATTAAATACAAAAAGGTAAAGGGAAGAGAAGAGAAAACACAAAACACATAATTATCCAAAGCAATGATGTATAAATCCAGAAAAAAACATTATTCTGAATAATCAGAAAAGAAACAAGAAACATAATCCTGGGGGGTCCACAAAGACATGTACATGAACAAATCCCCATGGCCATGGATAATAATAATAATAATGATAATAATAAAAATAACCTCTCTCACTCTCTCCAAAGTCATAATATAACCAAATCTCTACTTTTTTCTCTATCAAATATAAATCATAAGTTAAAAAGTCTCCTCTTCCTCAGTTTCAAGTCAACGGAGCTATAGTATGACTAGTATTACCTCCATTTGCAGGACATCTCGGCCTTCGCGGACGCCTCGGTGTCTTCCCCCACCCTGTCAAACTTCCATTCTCCATCCCACTTTCCATTTCATTCAATTGTTGCACTAACGGAGCAGGTGTAGAAGGACTAGGGGTAGGGGTAAGGGTAGGGGGGGTAGGGGTAGCACGAGGAGGAGAATTCACCACCACAGTTTGCTTCTTCTTAGTCTTTCTACTACCACCACCTTTTTTAGTACCACGTTGTTTTGCCAATCCAAAGTTCCAATAATGACCACTCGCTTTCATAGCGTCACCAAATATCTGAATATCTTCACTCACTTCATGTCTAGAAAGTGACGCTAAACCCGGAAGAATATCACGTTGAAAATCCCTTCTTTGCTTACCTCTTCTTCCTTGTCCCCTTCTCGATCTACTAGTCGAAGGTTTCATTTTACTTTCTTCCAAATCAGGTAGAAAAGGTTTAGGCATATATTCCTCTTCCTTCATTCCCTCCAGACTTAAAGCTATTGATTCAAACTCATCCAAATCCTTTCCTTTATCTCCACTCTCATTTTCAATTAAAACTACGGCATTAGCTAAACCTAAAAGAGACGACGAAGAAATGTCGACTATGGCTTCCGCCGCCATCTTGTGAATTACTTCGTCCGGGCCAAGAACGGGCCCTCTATCTTCCTCGGGCTCTGGAACTGGAATAGCTTCTAGATCTAACCCTACCATAACTTTCACACCATTTGCATTACGAGGATTTGGATCTTCATTATCGCTAAGACTATAGTTCAAGTCAAGTAAACTTTTAATGGAATTTGAATTTTTTTCTAACGCAGCCTTTTCCGTCACCATTTCATCGCTAGTTACGTTAATGTCGATAATATTTTTCCCTTTTGATGATGATGAGTCATTGTTAAAAAACGGAAACCCAAGAATTTTTCTACCCCCATGAGTAATCTCGCTCATCCCATGACTGTTTGAAGAAGATGCACCAACGAACATTTGATTAAGATCTTGAACACCCATTAATGGTTTTGAAACGTCAATTTTATCAGCTGGTTTAGCTTTAAACCAAGGTAACATAGAACTACTTTTATCATCAATATACTCGGATTTTTGTCCGAAAACAGACACATTTAAGTTCATATCTTTTGGAAGATTCTGATTAGCGTAATTAAAACCCATTCGAGATGGCTCTGATCCGTAATTAATTAACTTGTCAGATGGTAATTTTTCGCTTCTAAATCCGTTTACGTAATTATAGTCAGATGTACCAAACGGAACAGGAAGATTAAGATTCCTCGACCCAGAAGAAGATCCACTTTGAAACCCGTTAAATCCATTCATATTCCATTTTTCTCCAGAAAGATCGAAGCTTTGACCTAACGAGGGATAAGGCTTGCTTAAACTTGATGATGAACTGTATAGAGATGGGTGTGTATTAACCTTCCCCATTGATGAAACAAACTTTGGCCAAGTTCCTGAAACATTCGAGGGACCCACAAATGAGTATGGAGAAGCTCTGTTATGATTAACCCAGTTTACTCTTTCTCTACTTGAATCTTCCTTGTTATGACCGTTTAAATTTATACCATGAGAGCTAGCTTGGTTAACTTTACTTGCTTCATATGCTTGTAAGAGAAAATGTCTAGGTGGGGGTAAATGTAAAGGTAAAGGTAAATTATCTCTTTGAAAACCTTTCATAAGCCAATCTCTTTCATTAACCTTCTTTTCAATAGAATTTAACAGCCCAGTATGTGTATGAGTGCCTTGATAATGAGACCTTGGTAAAAACTCCGAATATTGTTTAACCGATAAATCTACACCGTTTACCCCACTATTATAAGCAGAACTTCCGAAAAGTTTAATCTTAGGACCGGTTAATTCTTCAGTTTCAATAGGTTCATTTAAATCAGCTAATCCAACAGAGCTTTTCAAATGGGTGACACGTGTACTTTCTGTACTCTGCCCATTAGGTGTAAAACTAGAAACACCTTGTTTCTCATTATCTTCTGTATCAATATACTCATCAGCTGGAAGATCAAGATCGAAAAGTGTTTTTCGAACTTTTGATGGTCTATCTTCTAATAATACTTCACAGTCTTTTGAAGTTGACCCATTTTGAGCATTCATGACTTGCCATTTTCGAGGATCTTCGGATAGTGCTTGAGATCCTAGTACACTAGATGAGGATGTAGGTTCAATCGATGTTCCGTGTCTGATCAAATCCTCTTTTTTAACCTCTTCCATCATGTCCTTTTGTACTCTGTATAGACGGTGCAGCTCATAAACCTAGAAAATCGCAAAAACTACATGTGTTAATCTCGCCCATACCCTGTATAACAGAGGGACCAATGGTGCAATTAATTAAAGGAATAAAATGTACCTGATTTCTAAATATAGCCTCATGTTCAAGCATTTTCTGCTTCATAGCATTCTTATCACAGTTCGGATATGCATCTGGTATGAACCCTGTGTAATTTTGACCATTTTGACCATTTTGTCCTCCATTTTGTCCACTAGCTAAGTTCTTGTCTCCGTAAAATTGTGGCCAGCTAACACTGTTTGAATCATCGTTAAGATCCTTCATGTGGTAATTTCCAGGCATGTTGTTTTTGAAATGAATTTGTGTACCCATTCCTGTAAATTTGTTATATTTAAAACTCGACATAATAATGAAGGAATTGAAAATATATGATATATAAAAATAAAAACAAAGAATTTAAATGATTGTTGAGAACTAAATGAATAATGACAAAAATTACCCAACAATTAATTCAAAGTTATCCGAAGATAGCGTAAAATCGGGATGGTTCTATGAAATGCAATCTAGGTAACATAAAGACAAATTTCACCATAAATCCCTATGAGAAATCTAATTAAATACATTTAATAAATAATTAAGGGTGATCGATAAGGATTAGTCAAACCAGTTTCATACCCACAAAATATCTTAATCAATCAATATACACTTTACAGTTACGAGACTTTAACTTACAATATATTCCTGTTACAAGAGTTAATAATCAAAATTTTAATAGATTAAAAAGCTAAAACAGATCCAACATATAGATTATGATCATCAAGTCTAAGCATATATCAGATGAATGCGTACGATGGTGAAAAACCCAATTGTTCATACTATATAAAGCAATAATGTTTTCATTATCTAAAAATAGAAACTAAAAATGTTTAAACAAATTAATCAGACAATTAAGTATAATTAAGGACAACATATTCTAGTTAATATAAACAAAAAAAGATTTTGATTTTTTTTACCTTAGAATCACGTCCTTGGACCACCGTTGAATCACTGAATTTTACTAGAATCCACCGAAATTGAAAAGGTATGGTAAGAAAAACCGAAAGTGACTAAAGTAGTTAAAATAAGTTACGAGAAATAAGTAGTAAAATGAAGAAAGAGATACATCGTTTGGTAAAACACCATTGAAGAAAGCTTAGATCCTCATGACAAGAAAAAAACTGAAAACAAGAGATTGAAGATTTCGATCTACTGGGGACCACCGGTTCGATATAAAGAAGAAGAAAAGTTTAGTTAATTTAGAGAGAGAAATGAGAAACAAGTGTATGTGTTTATGTATAAAATGAGAATAAAAAGGCAAAGAAAAGAACAGAAAAGAATGCAAATCTTTTTCTCTCTTAGCTAGAGAGAGAGAAAGAGGAGAGAGATCCCAGATAAGAAATCTTTCTTTCTCTCACACGAAACAAACGAGCTTCTTCTAAGAAGAGTGACATGAAATTTTGTCAACATCCGGTCTCCTTTTATTCTATGATTTTCTTTCTCTTTCTAAAATCCTCTCTCTAGATATTATTTTAATTATTTATTGTTTTTCTTTTTTAGGAAATTAAAAAAAAAAAAGGTGTATTTCAGTAATTCTAGATTCTCTCCACCTTCCTTGCTTTTTGGTACAGATATTGATATAAATTTAATAACCGCATTTATAAAATAATCAAAAAAGCTCTTTCCAACTGTACACACACATATTCTATATCAATTACTAATATTAATTCATACTTCATGCATTTCATATGGTGTGCCCAAGGCTAAATATGTAAAACTAACCAACTTGACTAGGGGTTAATCTCTAACGAATATCATATTTAATGTACATTTCATCATTGATTTTGTATTTGATTAGATGACCTTGCGACGACTTATTAGATTGTCATTTTTTAAGCTCCACAAAGTAAATATTTCAATATTTGATTTTTTTCTATAGATCCGTTTAAGTATACTTATTAGGACGAGTTACATCCACAATTATGTATATCTATTTTATTTATTTATTTATTTTTTAATCAAATAAATATGTATCTATTAAGAATCTTAATAAATCGAGATTTTTTTATGATTTTAAAACATAGGTCTCATGTAAATTACAATTTTAGTCATGGTTTATTAATTTATTTTTGTCAAATTTATTTATTTTAGCTTTTGAATGCACATTAATTAAAAGTTATCTTTCAGAAATCCTATATTTACAAAATCACCAATAATAAAAAAGGAGTATTAAATATTTATTGTAGTATACTTTATTGAAAAATTATATTTTCATTAAATAGAGATAATATTTATAAAAAGTTAGTAATTGTTTTGATATTATAAATGAATTGATGATTTTTTTTATGTGATATAGACAAATAAAGAGATTGTTTTGACTTAAAAACACCAATAAAGAAGTCTATTATTGAAAAAGTTGGTAACAAATTAGGAATTTCATTTTAATATGATATCAAATAAAGGATTTTTATAAAAAAAAAAAGTTAAGACAAATAAAGGGATTTGACCTACCTAAGTATTGTGGAGTGATTTAAATGCAATAAAGAAGGTTTTTATTGAAAATTTAATTAAGGATAATATATTTTAAAAAGATTGGTAAAAAATTCTTTTGATATTATTAATGAAATAAATTATACTTCTTTTTTGAGAAATAGTCAAATAAAGGTATTTTGACTTATCTAATCTTGCAAACTTATTTAATCGTTAATAAAGACGAAAAAAATATTTGTTTTTATTATATGCCACATATTTAGTCATATATTAAAGGATGATTAATCCAAAAGGTCCACATCCTAACAAACTTTCTTCATAAAATCCAGTTCACTTTACTAACGATTCATGTCCATTATATCCTTTACTGGGCTATGTGACACAATTTACTGGGTTGTGCGACATAATTTGGTGGGCTAACATCACGCGAATTGCTGGGCTAGACAACATAATTTGGTGGGCTAGAAGATCATGAATTCGGAAAATTGTTAGACTAGACAATTGATGGTTCTCGTTATAAGGATGAATTGGTAAATTTATGTTAAGCAGGATCTAATACTCCCCTAGCTCCCTTTTGGATAGCTTAGATAGCTGCCTAACACTACTAGAGTCCTTTTTAAGTGAACTCTAAATTATTGATTGGCGCTTAAGGTGATTACTCTATTGATTATCCCACTAGTCAAGCCCGTAACAGACACTAACGTACACCAGACGTATACGAATTCATTCTATATTCCCAGCACCCTCCTTGATATAATCAAGAACATTAATGTGCTGCCTAATATTTGATCAAGATAAAGGCAAGCTAATAAAATCAATTCATACACAACATAACTTCATTACCCACTCCAGTTAAATATAAATCATTCCAATAACAATGAAACCAATTAATAATCAACTATGGTTCATACATAAAAGCAATACTCATACTACTAAATGTTAACTCATAATAAAAGACATAAAGACAAAGAATAAAAGTAGTAGCATCATGTTTAAAACATAAAACTAATAACGATTAGAGTAAAAATGATGAAAGATGTGTGATGGAATGGTGTAGTGTGGCTCCAACTCTCCTCTTCTCCAAGAATGTGTAATTAATGATATGATGAATGTTCCTTTCCCAAAATGATAGTTACTGGTGGAATAAGGTCCAAAAAGAATTTTTGAGTTGTTGGCCCTTTTTAGATGACCCAAATCAACCCAAAAACATTTTAAAGGGGGCGAACTGGTTCGTACCATGACAACTACAAACTGAATAACTCTTTTATCTTAACTCCAAACCATGAACCATCGCCTCTCACGTGATCCTGATTTCAAGTTGTACCATGAAAGAAAAAGGATCTTTCATAATCCTAGCCGTTTGTGCGTGGTAACTCTCTTAAGCTGGTTTTTATGTTTTCCTAATAAATGCTCTAACTGTCTAAATATGGGTTTTTGATACTCTAAAGCCATGAATTGGGTTTTATCTTTCTTTCTTAACTTCTTATACTCGTCTCATATCATCCAAGTACCTAGAAAATGCACACTGAACACATTTAACACACAAAAATCTCTAAAAGTAATAAATATCTTAAACTAGACAAGAAATGAGAATGTGTTAGATAATAGGAAATATAACTCAATATTCAAAATAACCCCTTAATAGATATCTCGTGATACGATTCATCTATCACACAAAAAGAGATGTCAACATATTATATCATATTGAGAGGAACATGGACATGACATGGTTGTCAAAGATGTACACCAACTCTAGAAAAATAGGCAGGATGAGAGCGTTTAAAAAATTGTCAGTTCCCATCTAAGGTAACTAACTGGCAAAACCAGAAGAAAATCAAAGAAGTGTACATGTCGTTCCCAAAGATGTGATACATAAAGTAACACCCGGGGAGCTACTACTCGCAAGTGTGGCTTGTTGGCAAGTAATTATATGGTAAGTATATAGAAATATTGTTCTCCATATGGACTATGAGGTTAATTCTTTCATGGTTTAAGAGTGTGGAGGGATTGAGTTGTAATTAAATAAAAGATGAAAGATACTTGTTTCGTTTTCCAAAATTAAGGTCTAAAGTGAATATAAATAAAATATGATTGAAAGTAATACAATTAAAGGGATGAATTGAAATATTACGAATAATATAGATGAGAAGATAGTTTGAGAGCCGCTAGTAATCCCCGCTAGTTCTGAACTTACATGTTTACTGATATAAGGGTGAATTGATATTTTAGCAATAGTTGGGATTCTACAGTCTTCCTAAATCCCTTCTAGGTAGATAGGGACTATCCTACAACGCTAAAGACCTACCCCGAGTGATCCTACAACACTTTCAAACACAATAGATACAATCCCAAATGACTGTCTAGTTAGTCAATACCTCCCGTTCACTAACGCACACCGAACATTTATATACTATTTTCTATAATCCAACCCCCATCCTGTGTGAAAGTCACAATTACTAAACCCAACCCACTACTTAATCAAGGTAAGGGTTGAAAATTAAATACAAGTATATACCTAATGCAAAATAGGCAATTATTTTCAATATAAATATCCCAAAATACAATAAAACATCATAATTCAAAAGTCTAGGGTTCATACATGAAGCATATCTCAAGCTAATTGAAGGTTCAGTTTGTGCTAAAATACTGAAGTACGATAAATAAAAGTGTACTAATCATGTTTAGAACAATAAAACATGAATAATTACACTATACTTGATGGAACGGAAGGATGGAATGTTGTGGAATGATGAAAAATGGTGAAACCTCTTGTTGTTGTTGTTCTTCCTCTTGCTCTGGCTGTTTTTAAGAGTTGAAAAATTGTGTAACCCCTATTTTGATCCCAAAATTCTGATATATTAAGTTTTCAAAACGTTTTTGAGTTGTGGGACCCATATAAGTGTTCCAAGTCAGCCCAAAAACATTTTAAGTGAATACAGACTAGTTCGGACCACGACAACAGAAAATTCAATAACTCATCTTAACTCCAAATCAAAAGACGTCACCTTTCACACGCTTCCGACTTCAAGTTCTATCATGAAACCAAAGGGATCACTCATAATCTAGCCGACAAAGCGTGGTGACTCTCTTAAGTCGATTTTCAAGTCTTGGCGGTAAACACTTTTGCTCTCGAAAGATGGCTTTATGGTCATTTCTCGCACTGACTTGATGTTTCCTTGGGTTCAAGACTTTTTCTCGTCATATCCGGGGTCTCTTAGCAAACGTATACCTCATAGTTTCACATTTAATTTACAATTATTCTAAAAAAATAAGAAAATAGCCAAAACTAGACAAGAAATTGTAAAGCGTCAAATACTAGGGAATGATCCCTCAAATAAGTCCTAAAACCCCTAAAATGATTTCTAGTGATACTATTATGTTATCGCAAAAAACGAGACATTAGTATAATGTCTATACAGGTTTCTCGCACATAGAGTACTATGTTGAAGATATAATGAACTTCTTAACCAGTCGGTCTGATAACACACTTATCCACCTCGAGGATATAAATTAAAGGGAAATACCATATCTTGATTACCGGTTATAGGGAGAAAATGTTAGTGTTAAACCTCGAAAAGAAGAAGAGACAGTTTTGCATGTCAAGCTGGAGATTTGGTTCGACGAGTAAATGACCAAGGAGATCATAGCTACCTCGAAATATGAACATATATGAAGATTAAAATATCAGTAATATAGCACACAACATCAAGAGCCTTGGACCAAGGTATCTCACTAAACACACGTTTCCACTCACTAGAATTGGGTCACGAAGGATGCTTAACGACCATTATGCGGAAAAATAGGCCTGGTGATGTCTTCCATTTTGTTCTAAATATATTTACTAAGGAGACATCATTTTAGGTGAATATTAGACTTATTTTATAGACTTTTATGATTATTTCGTTATATTGCATTTTCTCCCATTAGAATTATGATATTTCATTTTTAGAGCTTTTGTACGTTAATTTGTGTGTTTTTAGTACAAAGTTCTTAGGTACATGGATGCTTTGGAGCACCAATATAAGTAGGAAAAATGGGAATTATCGAGCGAAGAGGTCAAAGGCAAGAAAATATTACCTGAAGAGTTGACCAAAAGAGATGAAAATCTGGAAAACTGTCACTAATTGCTGATTTAAAGCCACTTTGGCACTGATTCAAGCCTGGAGATTTGAAAGAGATAGTTGTGGAGTTAGGAAGATTTGAGGACTGGGATCAGGCAATTTGGACGTGAGACGCAAAAGTTACGGCCGTTTTACTACAGGTTGTACAACAGGTACATGATTCTTAAAGATGGACTTTGGTTTTTTATATTTTGACTTATTATTTTTAAGTAAAAGACCAATCCGAATTAGAGCATTATAAATAGGCTTTTAGACTTCCTTTTTACACACACTTCATACAATTCAATTCTACGCTTCATTATTTTCAAGTCAGAGCAAAAAGGCATATGAGAAAGCTAGAGTTAGAGAATTTCCATTCTTCTAACAACAACCAATCCAATTCTTAGGTTATCCATTTTCTTTTCTGTAATTGAGAATAATGTCTTTTAATTATTTAATTTTAGTTTTTAATTTGAACATGAGTTGAATTTCTTAGTACTTGAGAATCGCAATAAACGGGTTGAAGCCCTCGTTTAATTTAATTCCTGTTTCTGAATTTGGGATTTTTAATTTAATCTAAGTTGGATATTTTATATTGTGTATTATTTTATGCTTATTTACTATATCTGACCTAGCTAATTAGAAATAGGTTTAGTAATTGGGCTATTCACTTTAGTGGCGAAGTGATCATCCAACATGGGGGGTTTGATTACAGAAATATGTTAGATCTGTGTTTTGTCTGTCATTGACCGACATGCTTGACTAATCACATAGCCAAAGAGGTAAAGAACTTCACATCCGTAAGTAAACTTACTACCTTAGAGGGGTTTGTCTTACCGTAGGATAGCTCCTGGGTCCACCCGACAGGGGGCTAGGAGATATTAGAGTCCCTACTAATATTGAAATACCAACTTTACTCTTAAACAGAACATTATATAGATTAACTTAGGTGGATCCCTTGCGAGACTCAAGTACATCTCTCATTTCTGTGTTTACATCCATTTACTTTTAGCATTTCTTTTTCAGTTAAGCTTTTTATTCAGTAATTTACTGTATTGCATTCTTAGGTTTAATCTCAAAACCAAAACAAATATATTTTACTTTTCTGTTTTAACAATTATCTCTACTTATTCGATAAACACCAGTGTTATAACTATCCGTCCCTGAGAACAAAATCTCGATTATCGGTTCATTACTTGGACGACCCGTACACTTGCGGTTTGTGGATCCTCTATTTTTATTGCGTAATTTTATAACAAACCTGGACCCACCACCTAGTAGTTTGATGTAGTGGGGTTTGGATAAATATAGGGGATAAGGTAGTATAAATATATATAATGTAACCTTTAACATGGATGTAATCACATATGCTATAATTATTCCATATTGTCAATATATATATCATCTTTTTCTCTAATTTAACGTTTTACCTCCTTGATCATAGTCAATATTCATAGTATTTTACGTTTTCTAAACACTTCAAACACATTGCACTTCACTCATATCCATGAAAAAATCTGACTAATATAATATGTCATATTAGTTTGGCTTCGTCTATTGGAAGCGACACAGGTTTCACCCACTAAGATACCACGAAAATGGACAAAACTAGGGCCATTAATAAGACGCGATACCAATAGAAGGATCGCCTTGAAGAAGGAACCACCTTCCATTCTGACAAATCATTCAACTCAGAGCACTCTGAAGATAGAGGGTGAGCGCAATTCCCTGCCACTCAACCACCAATAGAGGAAAAACAACCACTAAAAAAATAATTATGCCCGGTTGAGAGAACATCTCAGCTTTAGTAACTAAATACATAGGAGGTCCGTCTCAGCTAGTTCTCCTGGTCAACATAGAGCAGCCTCAGGACAAAGACTGGACTAACACGTGAACAATAGATGCATGCTGGAAGCATTAAAATAGTCAACTCCCAGAGACATCAAACCTCCTAAACTAAGTAGGTAAGCTAACTAGGTTATCACATAGAGTTTGAACTTTTAGGCGTCTAGATAACATGTGGAGGATTCACTCGGAAGAGGTTCCTAGGGTTAGATAGTAGCCCCCTACTTATCCGGAAGGAAATAAGGGAAACTATAAAATCATGCTTAGCAACAATATCGCGGTTTTTCCTTAGTCTTTCCTTAAAGTCCTTGTCATAGTAAGTGGTGAGTATGAACATCTTGAGCTACATTTTTCTCCCCATTCTTACAGTCATTTTAGTTTAGTAACTTTATTTAATTACTAGTCTTAACTTCTTAGTCTTGGTTAATCCTAAAATCAAATAAATATCTTTTACTTTTCTAGTTTGTATTTTGTCAACGAATAACTAAACCTAGAGCTAATTTATGTATTAACTCATCCAATCCCTATAAAGAATGAAATCTACTTACACTTTTATTACTTGTGACGACTCGTCCACTTGTGAGAAGTACTTCATTGAGTGTTGATTTTTTATCACACCTTGGAGGACAACAAGTTTTTAGCAATGTTGTTGGGGATAGTATTTAATTGTCTTTTAGTTTTTTTTAGTTTTTATTGTCAATTTTTAAGCTTGTTCTTGTTTTATCTTTCTCAAGTATCATCCTCTAGTGAATGATTGACGATACTGAAAGCATATTCAGACTTCACAGTTAGCGAGAGCGAGAAAGGAAGAACCAAGAATCAATGGCACACTTGCACGAGTCGATATGCAAAGCAAACCAATCATACCTCCAGGGTTAGTCTTGTTGACTGGGCAAGAATAGTTGAATAATCAAGTTCCTCCAGGGGTAAACCACCACCCAAAGGTAATCAAGGAGGTGCTCAAGTACAACAATGGAAAGACTTCCTTGTGTTCTTATTATTATTGCGTCGAGTCGACACAATTTTGAGCTGAGGTCTTGATGTCTCCATATTTGTGATATAATAATCTAGTTTAGAGACATAATTTTAGGTGTATTATGTTCTTAGATGAAGTTTTTTTCCCTATTAACTGTTAGTTTCTCAATTCTTGCCTTATTTTGGAGGTTTGTTACTTTTAGAGCATTTTTATTATAATTTGTGTGTTAAATCTGAAACTCTTAGGTAAAATGATGATCTTCAATTTTAATTAGTTGATTAAAGAAGATCCAAGACGAAATCAAGAGTTAAAACGAAAGAAAGATATTTTAGGAAAGTGCAAAAGCTGATAAAAGTTGTTGTCCAATTGTGAAGACGTGTAGTATTTTAAATTCTACATAAAATAAACAAAGAAATTGAAGTAGACATTTTATATCAAGAAAGGGGAATTTGAGCGGTCGCATGGCCACTGGAATCAAGTGATTTGGAGTTGTAACGAAGGAGTTATGATTTTCACAAACTCTATGGGTCAACCAGTCCAAATATTAAGGGAAACGGGTTTGAGTTGGATTAGGGCTCTAAGACTTGGCCCATAACCTATATTTCGTCCCTACACCTCTATATATATATATATATATATATATATATATATATATATATATATATGGTTATTTACATTTAGAAACATGTCCTTTCTTCGTCCCTAATCATATTTACACTTAGAGATCGTCCAGAGAAGCAAGTTGACTTGTAGAGGAAGACAAGAAGCTCGAGAGTCACAAAATCCTCTTCTCCATCCTTCCACTCTACCATTAGGGTAATTTATTTTAGATTCTTGGCTTAACCATGCTTGTAAGGTATTTTATCTTTAGTTTTATTTCTTTTATTATGAACTAAACTTCCATAACTTGGGTTTGCATTATGTATAAGCCTTGAATTCTATTTTACTGTTCTATGTTATTTGGGAATGACAATTTAATTGATTTGAGCTTTCAATTATATATTTGTATTTTCTTTTTGCCTTATTCCAACCCTAGGTCTAACCAATTTTAGGATTGTTCTTAATAGTTGGTCTGTCACTCTGGCGGTGGCCTCAACTACAGAAAACAATAATTAGGTGTTTAGTGTGCAGTAGTGATCCCGACGGGCTTGCCTAACTCGATAGTCAATAGGGTTTAGATTTCCATCACCGATCTCTGCGCAAGATCCCCTTACCCATGTCCCTTGGTAGTGTTGAGGTTGCCTTCTAAGCTGCCCCGACGGGAGTCAAAGGGATTTTAGAATCCTACTTACATATGCTCAATTCACCCTTATAATTACAACAATTATTTAGGAGGATAGGTGAATACTAGCGGACCTAGGCTATATTCTCATCCCCATTCTTAGTAGTTTATTTATTTTCATTAGTAGTTTAATTTAGTATCTGCATTACTAATTAAAAAACCAAACAAATTATATCTGCTTATTTGTCTTTTATTTTTTAGCAATTAATCTCAACTACGCTTTCTCATCTAAACACGAGCCTCAGTTAACCGATATATCCCTGAGAACGAATCTTATTTATCAATATAATTTGCAAATGATATGTGAACTTGCAGTGAGTTTCTCGTAGTGGTTGAGGTGTGTGTCTTTTATATCTTTATTTACTTGTTATTTTATCACACCTTTGCCAGAATCCTACCCCTTCTTGACAATCCCTTTTCAAAATTAAGGTGACCAAAGTATTATTCAATTCTTCAAGCAAAATATTGTTGTTGAACAAATCATGAACCATAGCTGGAACATTCTATTATAGTATATCCCAAAAGTTATGGTAGAACTTTCCATGTAATCCATCTGGTCCTGGAGCCTTATATGCTGCCATGCTATAAACAGTTTTTTCAACTTCTTCCATCGTCGTAACCTTAGTGAGCATTTTGTTAAAACATGGAGTAACAATTTCTTGAATAAATTGTAACACTTTCGTAATATCTCTAGTATCATCTTCTTCAAAAATGTTTGAGTAGAATCCTTAAAAATACCTTTAACCTTCGTTGGGCAATCTTGCCATATGTTATTTCTCTCCTTAATCCTGATAATCTTGTTATAGATCTGTCTCTTAACATAGCAACATAAAAGAACTTTGTAGTTCTATTGTTGTTGTATAACCATCTTACTCTCGTTTTGTAAGCCCAACATTATTCTTACATGGTCTATAAATCATCCAACTTAACAAAAACTTGCGCCTCCATCTCCTTCAGATCCTATATAACCTAGTCATTTTGAATGACCATCAAGACCTTTTTTGACTTTTCCATTAATTTATTTAGTTTGAAAACATCCCCTTACTCCATTCTTTCAACACTTGAGATGTAACTTGTCACTTGAGAATGAAGTTTTCCAATTAAGTCCTCTATATGGTCTTCCCACCGACTTGAACTACTCCTTTGCATGTTGGATCCTCCAACCAAAGTGATTCAAACTTCAATGTTTTCTTAAATGGTGGTGTTCTTGTCCTCTTATTTAACATCATAGGTTAGTAATCAGATCGTATAGATGGTGTCACCATTACCATCGTGCCTGGATACATGTTAATCCAATCAACATAAACGAGTACACAATCAAGTTGTTCTTTGACAATATTGTCATTAATCCAGCGGTTATACCAGGTATGGTAACATCCTTTATCAACCATATATGTAAGACTATTTGAGGAAATGAAGTTATTAAAACAAATCGTATGGTTATTTTTAACGGCGGTGTTTATTATACTTTTTGTTGGATTTAGAGACATCGCTAAATCCCCTATGATAATCCAAAATTCACTATGATTAGTTTTTTCAGTCTGAAAGTTCATACAAAATCCTAGCTCTATCCTTATGATTAGTATGAGAGTAAATGCAAACAATATAACATATACTACTATTATCATTAACGAGGCCGATAAAATACTGTTTACAAACATAAATAATAGAAATATTCAAAGAATTATGCTACATAACCCAAAATACCCCCAATTTAGAAATGCTACCCTTGGAGTCTTTCACGACAACATTGGCATTAATAGACTAGTAAAATATTATCCGAATCATAGGGGCTTAACATAGTTTCATAAGGGAAATGAAACAAGGCCTATACTTCAAAATTAATGACTTAAATACCTTTATTATCAACGGTGCACAGACATCTTTATAGTTCCACACTATCATACTCATCCATCGTCATCGAACTTCTTAGGACCAGTCTAGATATCTTTCGAATGTTATTGATGATCGAGTTTAAAACTACTAACTGTAAAACGCAACTTGTTATTTGAGTAAAGAAAATAAACAAAAGTAACTACCAAGAAATGCCAAATTCCAATCACTAAATCCGATACAGACCATTGAGCCGATTTCAATAATGAAATATCCCTTGAAAGAATCGATAATGTGTGATTGTTAGAATTAAACCTACTGATCATTTGAATATTAACTATAATTTAGTAATAATATTAATTTATTTTATTTTAATAAAAGTTATACTTCAAAACCTAATTGGTTGATGTAATTCAAGGATTTCATTTATTGACTAAAGTTAGTTAACTTTCAGTTTACATGTAAACAAAGGTATTTTATATACAGATTTTGTGTATACATATATTATTAGTTTTATTAATGAACTTTTTGGTGTCCATACTAATAAGCCTTTTTCTTTACATCTTATAATAATGACTCCCAGGTCTATTATTGCACGCTTGAATTTATAAAGAAGTTTTTTTTACCAAAATATAAAAATAAAATAAGAATTCATAAATGAGTATAAATTAATCTAGTTAAGTTCATTACTGAGCCTACTATTTAAACAAGTGTTGAAACTCTATAAAAGATACAGAACTAAGAATTTTTCTATCAAAGCTCCAACACCCTATTCCTCTTTTTACCTATTAAAAACTCTAATTGATTTTTCCCCATCAGCCATTCAACCTTAAAATTTTGTAAATCTTAAGAGAAAAAAAATCTCGTTTCCATAAAGGAGTTTTTTGACCAAAATATAAAAATAAAATAAGAATTCATAAAGGAGTGTAAATTAATCAAGTTAAGTTCATTATTGAGCCTACTATTTAAAGAAGGGTTGGAACTCTATCAAAGATTCAGAACTAAGATTTTTTCTATCAAAGCTCCAACTTCTTATTCCTCTTTTTACCTATTAAAAACTCTAATTGATTTTTCCCCATCAGCCATTCAACCTTAAAATTTTGTAAATCTTAAGAAAAAAAAATCTCATTTCCATATTCCTTATCATTTTAAGAAGAAAAGAAGAATTGTTTCTCTGGAAAGAATAGAGTTTAAGATCTAAAATTATTATTCGCAAGAGACACCGAGTTCTCTTTCGGGGTGAACCCGGCTAAAGGTAATATTTCCTTCGCGAAAGGTGTACTCTCTCTTAAATGATCTTTTGCTAAGATGAGATATTTCCAATCTCTTAGGTTTTTTCGGTCAGTGGAGAGTGGCGTTGTATTTTTGTTGGGATGTCGCGATATGGGTTATTGAAGGTCTCTGTTATTTTTGTGTCTCTTTGGTATTAATATCATGGATGATATAAGGAATTGTCAGGCTTTCAACAGAGAGGCTATCAATCATCTTCCGAGGAAGAGTGTTGTTCAATTTTTTTGGGAGTAAATCTTGGATCAACGATGAGGTTAATGACTCTTTCATTGAAACTTGGTGAGATTTTCTTCAAGCTTTAGCCCGAGACTTCACTTCAGAATTTCTTGCTCTAGTTGGGTTAGTTTAGGGTCTTACGAGAGAGATTTAGTGATTTAGGGAGGTTTTTTGTTCCTTTATCAAAATCTTGGACCAGTTGGAAAGTTCTTTGGAGAACTTTTGGTGAACATCTTTTGCTTTCTCCACAAGTTCCCGTCCAGGGTTTTAGGCAATTCTTCCTCCTCAATCCTCTCAGTAAGGCAAATGGCTTCAGATGGTGGTTACGTATGATATGCAATTTATCTTCTTGGGAACAATGCTTGGGGAATAGGGAAAGGAGTGACGTTTCACACTTTATGTTTACCTATATGGAGGATATTAGATTCAGAAGATAGGTGGACTTTTTTATTTGTTGTGTTAGATCTCTCTTTTGCTTTGGGAAACTAACTTATATGATAAGGGGTCATCTCTATTTTGGTTTGTTAATTATTGCACGCTTGAAATCATCTCTGTTGTAAGCAGTGGATGGTTTTAGTGTTGAGGTGGCAGAGTGGCAGAGTTTGACAGATTTTTTGGGTGTGTTTTTATGGATCATTCTTTTTTTGGTTTCTTGTTTTCTTTTGGGACTAGCCAATGAGAACCTTTTGTATTTGTCTTTGGATTTGGGACTTTCACCTAAGGAAATTTGTGTTCTTCGTGTTGCAAATGATTCTCTTTTTGTTTTCTTTCTTTTTCTTTAAAGGTGGTGGTAGTTTGGTTTTGATTTGACTAGAAAGTTTTATTGGAATAGTTTTGGTCTCTTAGTTTTGTATCATATGTTTAGAGGATGCCTTGTCTTATTTCCTTGATTGAAGACTCTTGGACGTGGTATACTAGGTTGACTAGGAAATAGGTTTGGAATGATTATACTCTTCTTTCAGGGAATGCTACAATGTGGCATGATAGAGGGTCTGTTTTTTTAAGTGGATTTCAAGATACCCTTTGGGGTTTTAACAAACTGAGTAGAGGATCGTCCTTTGGCATCTTTATTTTTTGGATTTTTCCTATGCAACTCCCAACTGCCTTTATATATTTAGGAGACCAATGATGGAAGCTCACCAACAATTCACTCTACTCCCTCTTCTCTTTACCCTACCTTATCATTAGTTTTCTCATTCCCTTTTTAGTTCTCTCAGATTATGGCTTCTCGTCAGTTTCCACGCTATGTCCTTTGTAATAATACCCATAAATAAACACACCCTTTAGTTTCTTGACATGTTCATCAACGTCAATGGAATCTCTTTTGCAGATTAAGATTGGGGTCTTGTGGCAAAAATTGTAGTTGATCGACATTTTAGACCAAGTATTTTCAAATGCTATAATATTGAGAAGTGGAGCATTGAGCACGATGTGGATGTGGAAGAAGTCTACACTAATGTCTTCAAGCTTACTTTTCAACGCGGGTCCGATTTTGCAACCGTTTGGACGAAAATGCCAGATCTCTTTTTAGGGTTCCATGCTCTCATTAAAACTTGATCTGAGATACACCCTTTGAAAAATTGGACCTTTTTATTTCCTTTGTGTGGGTTAGGATAGATGGCTTATCTTACATTTAGAATATCATCAAAATGATTGAAGAAAATTCTTTTTGGTTTAATAGTCTCACAGAGTTGGATTTCCCGTGTGCTGCATCAGATAACGAGGTCAAGTTTCTCGGGATCAGAGTTGAATATAATATCTCAAAGCCAATTGCATGTGGAAATTTCCTTAAGTAGAGAGATTGGGATGCATGGAGGACTTTCAGGTATGCCAACATTTTTTTGGTTTGTTTTAAGTGTTGTTTATTGGGTCACTTCCAAAACAATAACAAGACAAAAATGGTTCTACCTCATGAGATTGACGATTTAGCAAGAATTTTAAAGTGGGAGAAAGATATGTTTTTTAGAGGGAGACGCTGCGGCTGAATATTCATTTCTTTTTTTTGAGAGTTTTGGTCAATGTGAAGTGGAGGAATTGGTTGAAGGAGACCGCATACATATAGAAATCAAAGGTATAGCATACCTAGACATTCATAATGAAAGTCTAGATAAACAAATATCAATGGAAGGCAATATGGGATCCCAAAATACAAAGGGTAAGGACACAAACTTAGTCAACAATCCTTGATGTACTAAGGTGGATGGTCTTTTTACTGGAAGACATGGTTGTCTGATTAGGAGATGCCTAGAGACATACTTCTTGAAATCAAATTGTTATATAACAAGGGTATCTCTCTTTAGGAGCCTGCAAAATTAGGGTTTCCTCCTTATTTTCATCATGTCTTCAATTTAGGTTTTCCTATCAAAGAAATTAGAATTGTTGGCTTAGGAGGGAAAAAAGTCTTATTCCCAAAATTTAGTATCCATCATTGTCAACTGCAAAGCACTACAATGAACGAAAAATTCTCGAGGGAGGAACCTTTAGCTTCTTCTACTAAAATTGTGATTCACAACTGGTGTCGCCTAGGGTGTGATAAAAATAAGATAAATTAAAGTCTTGAAAACTACGCACTCTCACCCTAGACAGGCACAGTACTGCAAGTATTACAGGACGTATGCAAGTTTTAGTTGATAAGTTGAGTTCCTTCTCAGGGACTTAAGTGTGTTAATCACGTGGGTAGGAATAACGAGTAAAAGTAAATAATTAAAAGACAATAAATTAAAGAGAGATTAAATTCGAAATTAATTAAACTAATAAAATAAAAGACAGTAATTAAAATACGAAGAATATGAGATGAGAGATATAGCTTAGGTTTTGCTAGTATGCACTAATCCTTCTAATTCTTTCTATTAGATCTAGTTTATAAGGGAGAATATTAGCTCTTGTATACTTAGTCAGGATTCTAAATTCCCATTCCTTAGACCTTGAGAGCGACTAAGGGGGATACGGCACAACCAAGACGCTGTTTCAAATAGGGTTATCAAACGCTACTAAGGCCCTAAGCAAACAATTCATTCAATTGGTGATATGGTGATTAAATCAAACCCTAATGACTATCTAGTTAGAATCAGTTTTGTCAGGACTAATATCGACACTAGACGTTATGTGGTGTTTCAATAATTAGACACCCAGCTAAGGTGACCATCTAACTACTATTAAGGTAATCCTAAATGTTGCGCACCGCAAGGAAAACAGTCATTAAATCAAAACACATAAACAAATATAAGAGTAAGCAGCTAATATCAATTTAAAACATATAATTCCCAAAGAAACTTAGATAGAAGAATTAGAATTCATAGTTTATACATGATGCAAAACCCAAGATATGGGAGGTTTAGTTCATACCTGATGGAAACAAACTAAAAGAAATTACAAAAGACATCATCTTGCTCTCTACAATAAACTGGAAGAATAAAACCTTAAGAACTAATTACTATGAGGCAAGGATGATTTACAAGTGATATAAGGGTGTATTTATAGGTGTTTAGAAGACCTAATTCGTTTTCTTGAGGGAGAAGCAAAGTAGTGGACTCCAAGCCCAACTCAAATTCGTATGGAAATAAAGATAAATTCTGCTGACTTGTTTTGAGCATATCTTCTTTGTTTTTGGTCGGTTTTTTCTCCACAATATACTAAAAGAATCCTCAGCGAATTATCTACGTCCCTATGAAAGGAATTTACCAAAATCGGCTTCCTTTTGGAGTTATCACCACTTCTTTAGGCGTTGCTGCAGAAATTCAGATTTAGGCAGCTTTTCCTTTTCCATATTTTTAGCTTTTGTTTCCTTATCTCCAATTACCATGCTAATCTCTTTCCATATCTTGTAGTCTTTGACTTGGACTCTAATTAATCTCCATAATTATCTTTAAAGCTACACACTAAATAAACAATTAAACCCAATATGCTCTAAAAATAATAATTCACTAAATCAAGACTCAAAATAGGAAAGTGCACTAATTCTCAAGAAAATCGACTATTATGACTTCTAAATCACTAAAAATGATGTCTCATCTTAATATAAATCTATCACAAATGAGGAGACATCAACAACCTCCCTTCTAATCAATATGATGACAATTCAAAAGCTTTTGTCAATAACAAAACATTTCTCCTAGGAATTTGGAAACGAATGGTTCAAAGGGTAAAGAGAAAGTATCAGGGTTGGAGAAAGGTATGGGACATGGAATTTGTATTCCAGGTATATATTCTCCTGATTAAAAATTCATTGTTCATAAGATATTTGCTAGGGTAGGGGTGTATTTTGGCTTTCCTGTTAAAATGGAACCGAATACAGTTCTTGAGAAAGAAAAATTTAACGACTCCATATTTTTTACGAATGGACCAGTGTTAAAAATAAGAGATGTGAGGGATGGAAAAGTTTTTTAAAAAGGATTTTAATATGAATATTGCTCCCAAGGACAAACCGACTTCACCTAGCTTGAGCAACTACCTTTTCCCTTTCAAAGATTCTGTGTCTATCTAAAAGATGCACAAGTGCGGTGGAGGTAAACCGGGGTCATTTCTTCATGAGCATTTTTTCCAATTTTTTTGCAGGTAGTGATGAGTAGGAGGAGGATCACTCGTGAAGAAGAAGGAAGTGAGAAAGAAGATAATCGTGATTTGGGGGAGAAGATGGATAGTCTGGCACAGAGATATCCAAATATAGCAACTATAAAGGTGAAAATATGGGTAAAGAGGAAGATTTTAAACTTAACGAGTCGGGAAGCGACCATGAGATTCCTTTGCTAGAACTGTCAAGGATGTGCGAGTCCCTTGATAAAACACCATATTTCTTCCCTATTTGTGTCTTTTAGAGTTAATGAAAACTTAAATATTTTGGTTTTAATCGCTTTATTAAAACTTATTATAATAATTTTAGTTCATCTTTTATTACTCCTCCATTAGGTGTTAGGTTTGTCAAGAGGTTTCCTCTTTTTTTTAGAAGACCATATCTCGTTAGATGTTTCGTTCTCTAGTGATTTGATAATTGTAACGTGTATCAATGAACCTGGTGAAGTTTGGTATCTTTTTTTATTCATACCACTAATAATTTTGGGGATCGAGATAGACTTTAGGAAGAGAGTTTGACTCAAATCTCTGGTTCTAACGGGCCTTGGGTAATAGTCGGGGACTTCAATGACTATTCTAAATCATATGATAAGCAAGGGATCAAAGAGACCAACGATAATCATATGAATATTTTTAACAATGTTATAATTACTAATAGTCTCTTGATCTTACTCCTAAGGGTCGTTTCTTCACATGGTCTAACAGAAAATAAGTGGAACAACATGTGAAAGTCTGTTTGGATAAAGTGCCTGGAGATTAAAAATGGATTGGTCCATTTCTAAAAACTGCCTACACAATTCCAATTGGATCAGACCATTCCTCTATCGTAGTTGATTGTAATCCATCTTTTAAAAGAAGCACTAAGCGATTCAAGATGGAGCATTCTTTTCTAAATGGGGTGACATGCGAGAAGTTTGTTCTCATTCTTGGGGAGATCTTATTGAAAGTTTGGAGGTATTTGGGTCAAGAAATAAAGAAACAAATTTTGTAGGAGTCTTTGATAAATGGAGTAAGAAGACTTTCAAGAATAACTCTCCGCTTATCAAAGGTCTTCAAAAATGCCTCACAATCCTTCAAAACCATAACTGCTCAGAGGAGATGCTTGTGGAAATGAAATCCATATCCATCTCCCTTAATAATATGTGGACTCAAGAATAAGCGTATTACAAAGCAAGGGTCGAGAGAAAATTGGGTCGAAATAGGGGACAACCACTTCCCTTTAGGCTTCATTGAGCTTAAAAGGAGTATGAATATGATCACCCGAATACAATTTAGTAATGGTGTGCGGTTAGAGGTCACAAAAGTTATTAAGGACATGTTCATTAATTTTTACAACAATATCTCCAAAGGAAAATTTGCAAGCAGTTACTTTTTGGCTGCTGAAAATATTTTGTGTAAAGTGACACACACCATGAATCTTGAACTTCTCCACCTTCTCACACTTAAAGAGGTCAATTATGCGGTTTTTAGACTTGGGGGTAAGTATTCATCAAGGCATGATGGCATACAGGTACCATTCTATTAAAAGTTCTGGCACATTGTCAAGTTGTTACGGATATGGTTAGGATTTTTTTTGAAGGAAAGCTAGATATCCTATCCCTTAACAATACTAACATCATCATGGTTCTGAAAGATGACATTAAAGATAATATTGGTGATTATCGATCCATATCATGTGCTAATTCTTATTACATGATTATTTGTTCTGTTTTGGCAGAAAAGCTGAAGCCAATCCTTGAAGATCTAATCTCTCTAACACAGTCATCCTTTGTTAAAGAAAGACTATCCAGGATAATGTTATTTTTGCACATGAGGTAGCTTCGTTCTTTCAGAAAAATTGTAAGTCGAACAAATATTATACGGCATCAAACTCGGCATGGAAAAAAAGCTTATGATAATGTGAGATCAGAATTCTTGGAAGTTGTACTTCGCAAGCTAGGTTTTGAGGATTTGTGGATTGAATGGAGCATGAAATGTGTTACCATATTTATATATTAAATGACCTTCAATGGTGAGTCAACATGTAATATAACCCCAATAAATGGTTTAGGCAAGACATCCCTCTCCCTCTCCCCCTTTCATTTTTAGTCTTGTCACTGAAGCTCTAGTGGGCCTTATCTATTTTGAGATGAGGGAAGACAATATTTGTGGGGTTAGATTGGCAAGGGGTTGCCCACCCCTCTCTCACCTCCTCCTTGCAAATAACTTCTTTTATTATGTTATCCATCAAGGATGAAGATATTTGTTCTTTCAAAAGGGTTATTGAAAAATATTGTTTTGACTCTAGACATATACCCAATTTGAGCAAATCTAGTATTTGGTTTAGCAAAAGAGCCCCTCTAGACTCTATGGATCAAGAGACTTCTTTTCTAGGAATTTAACGAGCAAAATCAATTGGAAGATATATGGGCATCCACATGAGTCATGAACGAAGTAGAAGAAGGTCACTTCATTGTCTTAAGGGTAGACTCGTAAATAGGACTACGGGAGAGAAAGAAAAATTGCTCTCAGGTGAAGGTAAGGAGGTTTTGATCAAATTAATTCTCCAATCTATCTCGAACTAGCTTATGTCTATCCTTAAATACCCAAAGTATTTTTGTAAAGAACTATCACAAATGGTGGCACGTTTATGGTGGGGTTCCGAGGGGAGAAAGTGGGTACGTTGGAAGACGTGAAAGAAGCTTGTGAAGGATAAAGGGTGTTTTGGGTTTTAAGACTTTGAAGCAATTAACCTTGCTTTTTTGGCAACAACAACTTGGAGGTTGCTCAATAATCCAGATTCTTTTGTTTACAAAGTCCTTAAACAATATTTATTTCCCTTGTCAATCCTTTTGGTAAACGCCAGTTAAAAAAGAAAGACTGTGGGTTTGGGCTAGCATCATGGAAAGAAGGAATATTCTTAGTTGGGGTTGTTTCATGAAAATTGAGAAGGAGTCAATACAGATATTTTGAAGGACAAATGGTTGTCACCACACATTAAGCTTCATAAACCCGTGCTACTCTCACAAAGGTGAATGAGTTGATCTCTTTTGCATCATATTCCTAGAATTTAGATATTGAAGTGGACAAAGAAGATGCTTGTCTTCGGGTTTCAACCACTTTTCACCCATATGTGGTGGAAGTGATCCAACGTATCAATCTACATTCTAGTGAGGAAGAGGATAAAATCATTTGGCTACATTCTTTATAAGTAATTTACACAACTAAGATTGAATATCATGTGATTCTTTCACATCAAGGCTCAAGAATCTAAGGAGGCCTCATCCTCACGTTCTTTGAGTCTATCATTTTGGTAGACCGTTTGGCATGCAAAAACTCTGATTAAGGTCACAACCTTCTTCTGGAAGTGTTCCACTGATGAAATCCCTTATGGGGACACGTTATTCAAGCGGAGATGTTTTACCTTCTCTCGTTGCAAAATTTGAAATTACCTTGTTGAAATAGTGGAACATATTTTTCGAGTGTTCGATTAGCAGTAAGGTTTGGGAGCACTTCTTCAAGAGACCAAGCATTGGTAGATCAGATTTGTGTGAGGTGGGAGTTTGGATCATGAAGGTGCTTCTCTAGAGAAAATCATCGGAATGGGATGGGAAGAACCTAGCGACATAAATCTTGACTTGCTTCTATAATATCTGTATTTCTTTGATGAAGTGTCTTTTTGAAGGATTAATCTAGAACTCTAAGGTGATTA
Organism: Nemophila menziesii; assembly: GCA_029959085.1. Lineage (NCBI taxonomy): Eukaryota > Viridiplantae > Streptophyta > Magnoliopsida > Boraginales > Hydrophyllaceae > Nemophila > Nemophila menziesii. The sequence goes on from JARWIR010000060.1 coordinate 1,767,721, forward strand.
TCTTTCTAATTGACAATTCGATGAAAAAAAAGCTTTGGAATGGATTGGTGTATGTTCTGAAAAGCCAACCCACCTGATTCAAATGAGTTAAGTGTTACAAACATTAACTCACAGCCACAGGGCACCCTTATCTCCCTCTCATCAGATCTTGATATTTTTTGTGAAACTTCCTTATCATCGGAACATGAGCCAACTAATATTGTGATTATCGACAAGGATGAGTCGGGAGGCCCCTTTTTGTGATGTGGAAGCACTTTGGTGTTCTAACCCTATGGAAGGTGACGCGACAATAGTTTTCAAAACTCGTGTTGCAACAGACACCTTCAATGATATGTCAGTAATGATATACACGGATTGTCTCGGAATCTCCCAAGGCCTCGTTTCTTCATATGAATCTAACTGAAGAGTAAGACCTCTTATCTATAGGATTAAATAGTTTATTCGTTGTAAACCCTTTAATTTTGTTAGGTATTTTTCTAGGAATAAAAAATATAATAACAAATTTTGTTAACTAAGAGTTTTAATTATTATAACTCCTTTCCAATCAAGTTATTTCCAACTCCTATCACTGATCTGACTAACGTGTTAATAAATCTTGATAATTATTCACGTAAGAACTAACTTCTTTTTGTATGTTTATTTTTTATTTTTATATATTGTTTGTTGAAAAAAAAATTAAGTTGATTACTTTATTTTTAATTTGTTTGTTTAGTTTCGAAAATTTCAACAAAGGATTTCTTTAGGTGCCTACTTTGGCCTAAGGAACAGTCACAACATTGACCCCATACCAGAAGCAAGCTTGCAATTTAAACAAGGTGGCCTTTAAACTTAATTTACAAGCTTACCTTAAGCTCGTCTATTCGGGTTGATTTTTTAATGATAAAACATTAATTCATTAATGATTGAGGTTGAAGTATGTAATATGAGGATAGAGTGATTCAGTAATTAAGAAAAACAAATCAGAAAAAATATTTTACATTCTAGTTCATCTTTAACATCAAACAAAAGTATATTTAATAAATAAATATTTATTTATTATTCACGAACATAAATTGAAAATTTATACACAAATGATTACATACCTCTTTTATTAAGTTTGAATGTATATATATAAATACACATTTGAGTGTTTATCTAATTCAGGTTTCAATCATTTATGAATGGTTTGATTCTTGTATAGTAAAGTATAGTAAAATCGTAATTTTCATTAATGAAATAAGGATAAAATGCGTCGAACAAAAAACAGAATAATGTATTAACGATATGAATAAAATTCTAGTAAATATTTGATATTAAATGGAAATATATCTGATAAATAAAGGAGAATTAATCTATTGTTAGTAAAATTAAATGTTTGTTTAAAAGTGTTTTTTGAAAGCACTTAAAAGTGATTTTAGAATACTAAAAATATTTTAAATCTTGAAAACACTTCTAAAAGAATTATTAAATTAATGTTTCTAAAAAAACATTTAAAATGATTCTAAATTTTAAAATTATTTTAATATTTTTTCTAAATTAAAAGTTTTAATCTAAAAATGTTTTTTTACTTTCAAAAAAGACTCCAAACGAACCACATGCCCTAAATAAGTTGTTTTTACAAACTTTTCTTGGTTCATGGAAATAATAAGTTTTTTATTGCGCTGATCTTGTTCGTTTTAGGCTAAAATATCTATTTTTGATTTTCTATTTATAAACTGATTTACCAATTTGAGTGGTGTGTGCGTTGAGACTAAGAAATGTGGACCACTGACACCGTAGGTTAGGATCAGATTTGTATTTAAGATTTTTAGTTTAAGGTAATGAATTACTATGAGATTACCCTTTTAAGTTGTTGTTATTTACTGAAATGGGGATCGGTGTTGATGTGGTTCTCATTGTCTGCTCATGAAATCAAAGTCTATAGTTTGTAAATAGTGAAGTAGTGTACTACAAACTCCTATTTTGTCCAGCAAAAAGCATAAATGAACACACGTGGCATCCTACTGCAGCATATCAGGATCACACACATTTGGTGCCGGTCAATGGAATATATTGATGATTGACCAAATGTTAGCGTGGTCCAATTCAGAAATATTGTAATATAAAATAAATAAATTAGTAAGTGTATTTTCAACCCATGTCATTAGAGAAATTAAAATAGCTACATGGACGCGATAAAATAAACGGTATCTTAGATTCGATTTTAAAAATCATTTTTACGATATCGAAAAAAAATATTTTTCTCCGTCAATATACCTATTTCTCATCTTTAGGCTAAGTCTAACCGTTTTTTAATTATTTTGTTATAATCAGAAGTCAAACACCATCTCTATTAAATATTAATTTCTTAAAATAATTTTGCTCTAACAACTTTCCACTTAAAAAAAAATATATACTAATTGTATTTTAATAAATTAGTTAATCTTTTCATTTTCTATAAATCTTCTATTTTTTTTGAATTTGTTATGTAAATATTCGAAATAACATATAATATATTAATTTTTAATTAGAATTTTCAAAAAATTTTAATGTAAAAGCTATTTATAAATCATAATGGTATGATATATTTTAATTAATTCAATTATTAGGTTTTACTTACTATAAAAAATCTTATTTAATAGCAAAAATATTCTTTCAAATTATTCAATTATTAAATTTTTGTTTTTCTTAAATCTTTTAAACTAATAATAAAAATATTTATATTTATAGTATTAAAATTATAACAATTTGCTATTATTTTTTAAACTCAATTATAGATTAACTATGAATAAAATATATTTAAACTAAAAGAAAAAGGCAAAAAAATGTGACAAAAGTGGATTGAGAATAGTTAGATGTAGCTTGGAAAACGAATGAATTGGGGTCCCCTAAATTGGGAACCCAATAATTAGGAGTCTGCTGGAAAGTTAAAATAGGTTTTTCAGCTCCCAATTGCAACTTTTTGCTATAATCGGGAGCCTATTGGACTTAGCCTTAGCCACCACCCACCCACCCACATTCATTTAAGGCCTATAAGACTAGTAAATACAAAAGTACTTATTAAATCTCTAAAGGGAGCTCCAAGTAGATTTAGGGATGGACCATCCATTCCTTTCTTGTGCCAATAGTCTCTAAGACCATTTGGCGGGTCTATGTATGATACTGGGTCCTTCCCACTTTCTAAACCTTCCTTAACTAGTCAATCTGCATATTTATTTGCAGCCCGATACACGCGTGTTAGCTCAATTCACATATGTGAAGCTAAGATCTCCCTGCAGGAGATCACGACACCATCCAAACGCCTATTATTCTTACCGTCTTTGACTAGCACATGTAATTTTAGCGAGTCTGACTCGACGATCACCAGCTGTAAATTACGCCGCACTACCATTTGCAGCCCAAAATGAACGCGAAGAGTTATTCTTGGAAGGAGGATTTAGCATTACAAGATCATGCAAACCCACTAAGAAAAGAGCCATTAGAATCCCTGAAAAAACCGCCCACTCCCGCACTCGATGTATACGTCCTAAAACTACCGTCCACGTTTAGCTTTATACCCATCTTCGGATTCAACCATTTCACCAACTCACTTTTAGCCGAAAATATCACTCATCCATCCTGCTCCTTCCCCTACACCCTTATGTGGTCCTTTGCGATGAATATTACTATGGCACGTAACTTTGATATCGTTTTTCCCGATCATACGGGTTAAAGCATCTCTCATTTCTATCTAACCAAATATTCCAAATGATAGCCATTAAGATCGCGGATAACTCACTTCCCTTAACTACTTTTTTGCACTTCAAGATCGAATACTACCAATTAAGCGATGTACCTACTGCGGTAGCATTGATAGGAGCAGTTATGTGGTCATCCTCCACACCAGCAGCTCTCTGACCTGCTACATCACCGGCTCAGAGATGTGTACCTGCTGCAACAATATTAGCATTGTGTTATGTCTGTATAATATACTGCTGCTCCTATTCAAATCATTGCAAGCCAGTCCCTGTTCACACCAACACCCTACCAACTATTGATAACAACCCCATGTACCAGCCCATCTTTGGTAATGTTCTCCAAGCATACTCCATTATTAAAACCATCGAATTCCCCCTGATAATTCGAATCTCTACCCTCTCCTCTTGTCCTATTAAATTTCTCCCAACCGTCCCATAAATCTCTGTATACCACACAATCCCAAAATAAGTGTATAGTTGTCTCCTATTTGGACCAACCCACATTACAAATGACTGAACTTTGGACTCCCCATTTAACTAGATCTACCCCTGTGGGGAGCCGATCCCATATCGCATACTTAGACCTTCTAAGGACACTTAATCACCCATCACTTCCCATTTAAAATTATCATTGATTGGCTCCAAAGTTACTGCCATGTACACGGATTTTACCAAAAATCTTCCATTAATCTCTAAACTCCACTTGTACCTATGGACTATATTACTTGACAGCTCGGTAATGCCTTTCTCCAGGATATATCTACTGCCCAAGATATCTCTACACACTCTTGAAATACCCTGCTTGGCCATGGCATTCATAAAATCCACCACTAAAATATTAATGAGTTATCGCTTTATCCCATAGGGCGGAATCCTGTTGGATAATCCCCCACCCTAAATTTTCCTTGAAGGAACGATTAAAATCTTTTCTAATCCCCCCGTTTTCTTACTTTTTCATAAATTACCCCACGAAATCCAATGTATCTTTCTCTCGTCTTCCGAAGACCCTAAATAAATACCCAGAAAATACGATCGATTTCGTTACAGACATGAATAGGTAATCTCGATGTTTGCATGACACGTTTTGGGATCACGCTTAATATCGCCCGAGCCATCGTAATTCTCTCAACAAGTGATGAGTTTTGAGCTTTCCAATTCGGCAACTTACTCCGCATCTTTAGTGTGATATTTTTAAAGAAACCTCTTGGGAGTCTACACGCCCAAATAAGTACCCAGTGAGTCACGTAGCACAAATCCACTACGGTATGCTAATTCAGTTTTCTTTTCGTCTTGAATATTTTTCGAGAAGACAATGATGGATTTCTCACCGCTCACCGTCTGGCCTGATTCCTCACAAAACAACCCCATAACCCCCTTTATTAGATACACTTGATTCTTTGATGCTTCTGCAAATAAGATTAGATCATCTGCAAAATAAATGTGAGAAATAGGAGAACCCTGCTTGTGGATACGAATGGGAGCCAATTCTCTGCTACTACACAAATTCAAGATTAGGATTGATATACGCTCCATACACATCTCGAAGATATATGGAGAAAGAAGGTCTCCTTGGCGACCCCTCTGTAGTGTGAATGCCTCCAAAGTTTTGCCATTCCAAATAATATGCATAGTATTATACCGCATAGCTGATAAGATTAGTCTCACCTAAGGCATAGGTAACCCAAAATAAAATATATTATCTTCAATAAATCTCTAGCTAAGCTTATCATAAGCCTTCGCTAAATCAATCTTGATCTCCATATACCCTTGCTTCCCCAAAGCCTTGTGTATACGGAAATCTACTTCTCTTAGCAAAATAATATTATCAGCTGTCAAGCGCCCATGGAGGAAGCTAGTTTGATTTGGCCTTCCATAACGAATTTGACTGACACATTCATAAGGCTTATAGGACGAAAGTGGATAACCTTCTCTGGATCGGTATCTTTCGGGATCAGGTCACTAGCGTCCCATTTAGTCGTGGAGAAATCTCTCCTTTCTGAATGGCATCTCTAACCATGGTACAAACGGAATTACCCACTGTTTCCCAACACTTCTGGTAAAAAGATGCACACATCCTATCTGGTCCAGGAGCCTTCGACAAATTCGAATGAAATACTGTTATACAGATTTACTCATCGGAGAATTATTTTCTAAGTAAATACCTTTCGCCCTCCTCCAAACGATTCACATAGAAAAAGACCATATGAATTCATTCTCTGAGATATATAAATTATGAAAAAAGGATTTTACTGATTCCTAGGTCTCTCGCCCATACATTATTCTCGTCTCCAATTTCAAAGACTCTCGCCGCCTTCCGTTTTCTGATAGTGGATAAGTGGTAGAACCAGGTATTCCGGTCCCCTAATCACACCCATTTTTCCTTCGACCACTCTTCCAAGACGCTTAAATATTAATTTCTCAGCCATTTTCCGAGTAGAGAAGCATTATAAGAGTGTTGGAGCGAAGTTTGATTCCGCGAAGCCATGCTACTAATAAACATTTTTTCCTATTAACATCCCCAAAAACCTTTTTCTTCAAAACCTAGTTACGGTCTTGTATGTTCAAAATTCTTTCCCCCCAGATACACCAGATTATCGTCCCATTTTTCACTGATAAAACCCCATAAACCACTATGTATACGCTAGGCCGACTCGAAGCAAAATCGATTACTATGGCTCTTACGTTCCCCACCTTGACTCAATTGGCTTAGGATATGTGCATGACCGGAGTGTGTTGGATCTAGATGTCTTACTCTAGCTTATGGATGTAACATATGGAAAGAAGAGTTCCCATAAGCTTAGTCTAGTCGTAGTGAGATTCTTTGTCTTGTATTCCAAGAGTCGCACCATGTGAAGCATAGACCCTTGAACCCTGACAATCAACCCTCACTCGTGTCTCTATTCTTTAAATTTTATCATACTCCTCGTAACACCTGGGGTTCCACCTTTTTTATCTTCTTCTTTTCCTACCTGATTAAAATCCTTGATAATCAACCACAGAGTATCCTCATCCAGGAATGCTACTCTAAATGCCTCCTATAATTCTGCCCGTTATGTGTCCTTCTACTTCAAAGTGGAATTGATGCTTTGACAACCAAGGATGACGATTTTCTTTACCGGAATGATGGTTTCTTAAACTAGGTTGACAATTTGCTCCCAAACGGCTATATTCCACGTGGAACTAACTGAACAATCAATCACATTCTGAGGTGGCATATAAACGTCGTTTCAAGATAATAAAGCGAGATGATGTTTTGTGAACCGGCATAAAGGATTGCACTCGATAACCGGATCTTGGTCTAAAATGATAAAAATATCTTGACCTTGGGATGACGCTAGTTGGTGGTGGTTAGGGTGTGATAAAATAACGATATAAAATAAGAGAACTAACACCCTAGCCCACTACGATAAATCGCAAGTGTATGGATCGTTTTCAAGTAATGTATAAGTTAAACAAATATCGATCTCAAAGACTACGAAAGTTAGCAATGAATAATGCAATTATCAAGTGCAATAAAAGAAGTTGAGTAATAATACGCTTAAAGACTCTAAAATATTTTTTTGGTTTTCCAAGACTCTAAGAATTAACTAATTAAAATAACGACAGGAAAATAAATAAGAAGAGAAAAGTAGGATGAGAGTTTAGCTCGAGAAATAGCAAGTAATCCCCACTAGCCTTGTTCTACAATCATTATTTAAGGGAAAATTGTGTGATATACAATAGACAAGATTCTATTTTCCTCCTAACCCCATTTAGGGTGGACTTAGGAGGTAACCTAACAAATACGAGGAGACTTGGGTAAGGGGGCCCTACACAATGATTGGTGGTTAATCTCAAACCCTAGTGACTATCTAGTTAGGCAAGCCCGTCAGGATCACTACCGCACACTAGGCGTTTATGTGGTGTTTCAATAGTTGAAAACTCCTTCTGGGTGACTATCTAACTACTATACGTTGTACACCGCAAGAACTACACACTTTAAATCAAAGCACATAAAATCAGAGTTATCACTACTAATTTTAATCAAATGTAAAAGAACACCCCGAATTAAAATAGATATAAAACAAGTTTAGGTTTCATACCCATATGCTATTCTCAAGCTAAATAGAATTAGTTCATACTAGAGAAAGAAAGAAAATAAATTTCTTTCTAGGAAATTTAAGTTAAATTATTTTACTGAGCTATTTGAGGAAATATGTAATAGTTAGCTTCTTAATGTTTTTGGCCCAAATGTAGTTGTGGGGTGTAACATTGCCCAATAGGTTTATTTTAAAGTAATAGCCCAGTAGTTTGTTTTTGCTATTAGGCTTGATGGTGTAAAGATATAGGCAAGTTGAGCCTGATTAATAAATTTTTTGATTTGCTTGAAAAAAAATTACAAACTGGAAGGATTGGAATGGCATGAACAACTTCCAACTCCTTCTTCTCTTCTTATCACTTGCTCATGATGATTTCTTTGTGTAATATTGATCAAGGACTGAGCAAGGATGATTCTTTTGAGTTAAGAGTATATATATATATAATATTGGAGAAGGGCCAACGGCCCGAAATGTCTCCTATTTCTCTCCATATTTTCTAGCCGTCGGATTATTTTTTAATCGTTTTCGGCCTTTAGATCAATTCTAATTAATGGTCCAGATTGTTTAAATTCGATCGACGATTTAAAATGTCTTGATATCCTCTTTATATTTTCTAGCCATCGGATCTATTCTTAATATATTTTTAATTAAATTTATTTATAATTCTAAAATTAGTTCCTAAAAATAAGTTCCTAAAATCATTCTAAAACTATCTTAAGTCATATTCGGATCAATTAGAATAAATTTATTTATAATTCTAAAATTAGTTCCTAAAAATCAGTTCCTAAAATCATTCTAAAACTATTTTTAACTCATATTCGGATCAATTAGAATAAATCAATTAGAATAAAAGAGATCTCTTCACACTCACCTTCTCACCAATCCGCTCCTGCACAACGATAAAAGAAATTTCTTCACACTCACCTTCCCACCAAGCCGCTTTCCTGCACAAGAAAACAGCCGCCACTCCGAGACCATTCCTCACCATCATCAACCCGTTAAAAGTAAATATGTTTATGACGTGTATACTTTTATTTTCCGATTTGGTTTGGTAGCTTACGTATATTTTGAAAGTGTGATCGAATGATTGTAAATGAAAAAAATAATTTTTTACAGTCGTTGTTTATTATATTCTTATACAAATGCTGCAATTTTGTAAGGTTGAAAGCCTTTCACTATATCACAGGTGATACGCTGAAAACCAAAGTAAGGTAATATGACGAGGGATGTGCTGAGGACCAAAGTAAAGTAATTTTTTTTTTCTATTCATTTAATCTTTTACAAAATTTGTATAGTGGCCAATTATATTATGATGTTGGAAGCCTTTAACCACATGATAAGTTATACGCTGGACTAGAACCCTAATTAAGGTAAAAGATTTATTTTTTATCAATTTAATGAATTAAATTATTTTTAACCTAATATCATTAGGTTTATAATATTTCAGAATTATCTGTTTATTATATTTTTATATAAATCTGACCAATTCTATGACAGTTGGAAGCGCATCACAAGAAAACATCCACAGTTTTGGGGACCATTCTCCACCATCATCAACCCGGCTTGGCAAAGAACACAAATTAAGGTAAAAAATATAATTACGGTACGTGTTGTTTATTATGTTTTTATACAATCCTACATTGTCCAAACCGTTGGAAGCCTTTTTATCGTATGAAAAGTGATGGCTGAGAATAGCGCATATAGGGAGTGAGTAATTTGGTGTTATACTACGTCTTTTGAATTGTTTTGGTGTAAAAATTCATTTGACGCAACTGCTTGAGATGGTTTTATAACACAGGAACCAATGTTGCAATGATTTATTTTAGAAATAGGTATAATTATCCATCAAGTATTTACAAACGAAAGATGATTCATCAACGGTTAACTATAAGCTGGTTAGTTTTTACGGTAACTATTTGAAGTGATGATAATACGAGTCATCAATCCCTTGATATTACTCTATTGTGTAAAAAAAATTAAATGAAAAGTGATAAATGACTATTTTGTAATGTTTGTTTGAACGTATTTTTTTTAGAATTAATCTATTGATTTTTTTTATATTTTACACCTTTAACGTTTTTAGACCAAAAAACAAACGGTTTGAGCTTTGAAATTTGTATAGGTTGAATCAAATAATTTCTCAGTTTAACAAAAAAGTTCGAATTGAGATTTTTTTTTTCAAGAGCGGGGTAAATAAATAACAAGAAATTACAAAGCGTTTATCTGATTTTGAATCTATTGTAAATTTTAACCAAGTAAAATTTTGGGCAACCCAATATATTTCTTTGGTAATTATAGAAGTTTATGACACATGCTATTGACTATACAATCTTGGTGTATATTTCTTATATCTTAACTTCTCAATGAGTTAGTTCAAAATAAGTAAAATTGATGATTAATTTATTTTCAAAGTGCCTTCAGGCACGGGTTCATACCTAGTATATATATATATATATATATATATATATATATATATATATATATATATATATATATATATATATATATATATATGCCCTTGGTCAAAATATGGAGTGTTCCCCAAGTTGAGGAATCCAAATCTTACCAAAATTTGTATTCCTAAATTGTAGGACATGATAAACCCTTGCAGATTGATTTGGTCATATCTCCTTCGTTACTTATTTGAATTTAATGTATTTTATATAAAAACGACCATAATTCAAGTATCTATCTGCTCATAAAGGGATTCTCCAAATTCGTAACCGATTTTCTGTAGCTTTACAATTAGGGAATGTTTTTCCAGCATGGCAGATTCTTTAGCTTCCAAATATATCCAAACTTTTCCTTTTAAATTATGGCTAGGGGGGTTTTCTTTGCTTTTCTTCACTTCATATTATTATCCCAAGGTGCAATAGCTTCAAATACCTAAGTGCTACACAAATAACACACAAATTACGCGCAAAAGCTCACAAAATAGCAAACCACCTATAACTAGACAAGAAAGTGTGATGTATGAATAAATGGGGAGACCCAAAATTAAGTACTAAATAACCCTAAAATTATGTCTCATGACTAGATTATTCTATAAAATAAATGGAGACATTACTAGTCCAAAACAGACTTACAATTTTCCAATTCGGGATGATGCTTTCTCAAAGTGGGTATCGGGTTACGCTGGCCGGCATATGATGAAACGACTTCTGTAATTTTTACTCGAATTTTTCCATGATACTCAAATGAAAAACTTGTGTTCACCAAACCTTTAGACAATGATATTTTAAGAAACTATGTAGTTGAACTTGAAGACTAATTCTCAATGTACACAAATATATGATTAAAATGTACAAGAACAGTCTCAAGAATGAGCAATTAAGTTCATGTTATGATTATCAAAATGGATTTTTTTCAACTAGATAAGTGTTTAGAGAGTACACTGGAACAAAAATGAAGTTAATATCTAAGTAAAAAGTGCAACACATAAGATGATATATCATCTAGAAATAAGAAATAAAATTCAAGCATTAAAGAGAGGTGAAGGATAAAAGCAAATTTTTTGAAAGATTTTTATGCAAGTATGAAAGATAGAATAGACATGTTTATAACACTTAAAAACAACCTAGATGGAGGAATATATGCCAACAATTTGAGAACTTAAGGATGAGATAACATATTCTCTTGGAAATACGGAAGGTGAAAAAATATATAGTTTATTTCCGCCAACGATCTTCCTAGTGTTGAGTATTATACTTAATATAATAAGCTTTATGATATTTTTTACCGCCGATCTCTCCCGAGTGTTTGGATTAATATTGTGTGGGATACATGTGTAACTCCTAAATATGCTATCATCGTTTGGATGATGTTAAAAAAGAGTATTACAATTAAGGAATGATGGTTTACATGCATTTTTACCACTTTGTGGTTTGTGTGGTAGGTTTTTGAATCGAACACTCATTTATACTTCATATGTGTTTTTGCTAATGACATTTGGAAGGAGCTGCAAAAGTCGTTGGGTATTGAAAAAGAAATGAAATATATTTTGAACTCGTTAAAATGACTTAAGAAATAAAAAAATTCGGAGTATTGGAGAAGAAAAGCATGGCGAGTTATTTTTACCGCTACGGTTTTTCACATTTGTCGAGTAAGAAATGACCTTGCTATGAGAGATGCAATACCCTCAGAAGTAGAGATTATCAAGAAAGTGAAAGTGTGAATATTTTCTAGTCTATTCATATTATACCCTCCTTATGCCTTCACAATATGTTTACTCATTGAAAATAGTATAAACTTATTGTTGCCAAACAAGATGTTAGGCCATGTTTAGTAATTGGTCCTCTTCTAGGCCTATCCAATTAGCTAATCTTCTTAAGTTAGACAATACCTTTAGAAGGTATTAGGTTGTAACTCCTAAATTTTATTACCTAACTGAATTTTGACAAAAAATTTGAAATATTCTTTAACGAGTAGATAAATATTACCTTAACCTTTCGAATTTAGATAAGATTTGTAATTTTTTCGGTGTACATCTTTTATTCCATATTTATACAACTGTTTACCCAACTAAGAAAAACCTTTTATTTCGTATCTTGTTACTTCCAAACTTTTATTTTGTGTCTCATTATTCTTTTTTTTTTTAACATAATTCAAAAAAAAATTAAATAATTATAATAATGATTTTACAATCAAAATGAATCGAAAACCATCAATAAATAACGAGATATAAAATAGTTTAGGGGTAAAAAGATTTAAAATATTTAATTAATGGGTGTTGTGTCAAACAAATAAGAATTCAAGGGAATATATTTTCTCTCATCTCATACACCTTAGAATGAGGAAAATGTTTTTCTTCACAAGCGAAAATGTTTGCACTAATTTCATACTACAGAATAGAAAAATTAGGGTAGGAAAATAATTTACAGACAACTAGTATTTATGAGTTTTAGTACGATACTTTAAAACACTCTATCTAATACAAGTGAAAAGTTAGGGTAGAAAAAACTGCAATTTAGGATGAGCCCACTAAGCCAGGTAGATTCAATCACATTAGTTCTTTTTTTTTCTTCATGGAAATAAGTAGTATTAAAATCGAGTAGGTTCTTTGAATAACTTTTATATATAAGAGACCACAAGCATTAGAAGTTAAATTTGAGTATCATTTTAACATTAATGAGTGTACTTGTTGGACAGCTATATACGTGCGGTGGACCTTTTCTTTATCCCATTTAAGAAAGAAAATACATTTATACAATTATTTATAGATAGATATGAGATTGTTGAATAAAAAAAAGTTAAGACGTAAAGAATATATAGATAAATACTTTTTCCGTACATAAATGTTTGTTATAATTTTTTTATATTTTCTATTAATTTTATTTTAATTAATATTAAAATATTTATCATCACTAAATTTATTAACTTAGTTGGTTGAAAGTAGTTTAGTAAAAAAATGATAAATAGTAATAAACGAAAGAAGTATGATTTTGAAACTTATATTGAATCATTCTACCTATTTTTTTTTTTCTGAAACTATTCTACCTAATAAGTCTTTTGTTTTGCTTAAGATTTTCAGTGAATAGCTCCTTATTGTATTAGGGTGGATTCAGAATTATTATTCGTTTAAAGCTAAAATATATACAAAAAAGTTGATTACTTAACACTACAGTGTAAAAGGTCTTTAGCGAGGACCGCACACGTCGCTAAAGATAGGGAAAGTCCTTGCTAAAGACCCCTCGCTAAAGATTCGTCGCGATAGACCCTCCAATCGCGACGACTTCACGTGTCGTCGCGTAAGCCACCTATCTTTAGTGAGGACGCTCAGTAGTCGCTAAAGACCTGATCAATTGCGACGATTTAGTAGTCGCCTTTATTGGTCAACTCTTTAGCGATGACTTTGACTTTATTACTTGCGACGACAATATCCTCGCTAAAGACTTTTTTTAATTTTTTAATTTTAATTTTTTTAAATTTAATTTTATTTCAATGATATAATTTTTTTGTCTTTTTTTTATTGTTTTTCTTTTTTTATTTGAATCCTTTTATTTGTTTCTATATATGAAACGAGAAAAAATAATACAATACGAAAACTAAATTAACCGATAACCAAAGTCATACATACGAAAATCAAAACTAGTCAAAGCCATAACAAGTCGATAATTACAAACCGAAAGTCGAAAATAGTAAATGTCATAAAAAGTCAACACAAAGTCTAAATAAAATAAACAGTCAACCAAATAACACACCAACTAAGGATTAGATAAATCTTGTTCTTCACCTTGGTCCATAAGATGGAGGCGCGAGTTTGACGGAGCAGAGGTAGTGGGTCAGATCGGGCTCGGGCTCTGGGTCGGGATTGGGAGGGACCAACAGGAGCAGCAGATGGATTGCCAGATGGACGGACAAGTGCTTCCTCGTGTCCACGTTCTTCTCGGCACCTATTGAGCAAGGTGATGGATGTTCTCATCCGTGAGTCCATCACCTCCTTCGTCGGTCGCGTACTAGCAGTGGAAGCCGAGGATCGTGAAATGTTGTCTGGCACCGGGTCCTTGCCTATGGAGACAAGGAACTCATTCAGGGATTTCATCAGCCACTCGTAGTCCCGAAGCATGCTCTCGCTTACCAGATCCTAAGCATTAGCAGACCTCCTCTTCTCCGGAAGCGGGTGACCAACTCCCGGGATCCAGTAGCGGGTCCCGTCTCCTAACACTAATCAGGCTGCCTCCATCACTGCGTCTACTTGCTCCTGTTGCGTCATGGGGGTGAACAAGATAAGTCTCCGCTTTGGCTTTGTGATTCCCGAACTCTATTCTCGAGTTTCTCCCTCAACGCTCCATGTACAATAAAAGAAATATATTAAAATATAATAAATAGTACGATATATTAAAATATTAAACTTACATCTGCTCTCTCGTACTTGGGGATCCTCCACCGGTTCTTCTTATTGCTCCACCCGACCTCGAAGAAGAATCTTTTTATTTTGGGCAGAGGCACTCTTCCATGTCACCCCCGGCCACTTGAGGGGGTTGACTACTCCCCTCTCCCTGTAAAAAGTCAAACAGTCGAATAAAGATATTTAAATAAATATTTTAAAAATATTTATTACCTCCATCAAGTTATCCCTCCTCCTGGTGTGGCTAATAGATCCCGCCCCGCTCAGGTTTTGCAGCATCTCCCTATTCTCTTTATTAACTTTAGCTTGGTGCTATTTTTTAAACAAGAAATCATAAAAAAAAATTTAGTCAATTAAGATAATATTTTATTTAATACAAGTTAAAATTAGGGTTGCACACGAAAAACCACGGAACCACAAAACCGCACAAAACCGACCCAACCCAACCCACACAAACCATGGTTTATAATGGGCCCAAATTTTTTTTTTGGTGGATTTAGGTTGGTTTGCGGTTTTTGAAAAGCCCAAACCACGGGTAACCAACCCAACCCGCATACCTGAGCCCACTAACGTTTTTTATTTTTATATATAAATTATTAGGTTAGCCCACTACTAATCCAAACCCAAGCCCACCTTATTATAGTATAAAATGATTTTTTTTTCACAAAACTTCCAGAAAACCATTTCTCTTTCTCTCTGCTCTCTTCACTCTCTCTAGTCTCTCTATCTCGTCTTTCTCAAAGAAATAAAAACTCCACCAATCCAATTCAGTTCTCTTCTAGAATCAATTAGTTCATAATTCCTTTTTATTATTAATTATTAATATATGATATGTATATATTTTCAGTAATTATTATTAATACAATATTATATCTGGTATAATATTATTTCAAAAATATATTTCATATATAGATTTATAATCATTTACACAATGATAATCAGATATAATTTTTAATTTGTCTTATTTTATTTATTAAGACCCAGATCTATTTTATTTTATTCGCAAATATTAATAAATATGTTTAGATCTACAATATCTTCAAAAATATATATAGATATGATATATATATATATATATGTAAATCCGATTAATTTTTATTATTTTCAGTCTTTTTTACTGAACTCATGTGTCTTAACTCTTTTCTCAGGTGATGGAGTGGAATATTCAAAAAAAGATTAGCAATGGAAGATTAGATTTACAATTTATATTTTAAAATTATTAATTTTTGATGTTAAATTCATTGATTTTGTAATTTAAATTATAATTTTGGTGCAAATAAATTTTTAGCCGAGTAATGTTTGCCTTTTTCTCATTACAAATGTGATTTTTTTGACTTTTTTAATATTAACTAATAGATTTTGACCAAACCCGCACCCGAACCAAATCCGACCAACCCAAATCTGAAAACCAATACAGTGTTTGGGTTGGTTCTTGGTTTTCAATTATTGAAACCCGCACTTGCGGGTTGGTTGCAGATTTTAGCCCGCGGTTCGAGTACCCGACCCGTGTGCAGCGCTAGTTAAAATAGTACAATTACCTGAGCTCGCTCCGAGTTCCACATCTTCGAAGTGCGCTCCCAGTTCTCGGGTGTTTGGTCATCCGGTTTCTGTCGGGACTCATAATACTTTCTCTCCACTCTATTCTTGTGGTCGATATACCTTTACCACATTCGTTGGTTATCATATGTTTATCTCTCCAATCTGGGCGTGCCTGCCACTCTTCCACCAAGAAAAATTCATGTTTACAAATAAGTTAAGTTAAATATATTTTTATAGATAACGATAAACAAATAAAAAAAATATTTAGTCGACTTACTCTTAATTGAGTCAAAATATTCGTCTGGTCTTTTTCGAGGACATCTGTCCAGCACATATGGTAAAGCGAAACATTCTCCCGTATGGTGTGAGTAATTACCTGAGTCACGTGGTGGGAGTATTTTCCCAACTGGTTCCAGGTTAAGTCGTATGTGCAAAATTCAATCGGAAGCCTACATCCGTGCTTCCACTTTGACTCTGTGACCGTGGCAAGAGTCGTCTTGCCTCTCGATATAGTCCGGTTATTACCTGTTTAATTTTACGATTAAAATAATAATTTATTCAAAATTAGGTGTAAAATCTAAGAATTTTCTTTCTAAATTCCAAAATAAAGCAACTAACATGTTAATTTGTACAAAATTATACACTACATAGTAATCTTAATCACCTACTTAAATTTGGAATTCATTGTATAGCATATATATTAATTTCTCTAAAAATAGAAAATAAAAACAAAATCTAATCATGGATTACATACCTTTAAATCCAAGAAAATGCTGTTGAATGTTGGTAGAGAAGCACCAGAAATCATAAACAAACCAAAAACAATGAGTTAGCATCGTGATTAAACAAAAAAAATGATTGAAATTTTTTTGGAAAAATCAATGAAATCTTACCTAAAAGCTTAATTAAATGTTGTTGTTGGTGATGTGGAGGCCTTGTCTTGATTCGTCGGAGCTTGGTGTTGCTGGAATTGATACTTTGGAGTAGAGATTAATGGACGAGTTTGGAAGGTTTGATGAAGAATGGCAAAGGAGATGGGTTCGGCGGGTTTTTAATAAATCCGTCAGGTCTTTACCAAGGACCTGGTCGTCGCTAAAGACCAAATTTTTGGGAACGCGCGCAATTCACCTCCAACACGCGTGATTTAATTTTCGGCCCTCCTCTTTAGCGACGACATGGTCCTCGCTAAAGACCCTTTTATTTGTTTTTTTTTCAAAAAAATAATTCAATAACTACTTTTTTTTATAAATTATACCTTTATTTTAGGGGCAACGCCCAATTAATTACGCGGAAAAGGTAAGTATTCCATATTAATTACAACTTCAACTTAATTCCAAATTAAGCACAAAATATTACCCAATTACCAAAATATCCTTCCACCTATTATTAATTACATTAATTATATATTTTATTAATTATAGTTTAATGTTTATTTATTTATTTCAGATTTTTTTTAAATTTTTTTTTTCGAAAAATATTTTTTTTTCGAAATTTTTTTTCCGATTTTTTTTTTTCGAATTTTTTTTTTGGAATTTTTTTTTTGGAATTTTTTTTTAATTTATTTTTTTCGAATATTTTTTCCCCGATTTTTTTTTTCGATTTTTACCCTGAATTTTATTTTCCATGATAACATGATGTAGGATTAGTACATATGATAATTGTGTTTTAAAGTAACACAAAATCATATGTGTTGTGTGTTGCATGAACACCCAATATCAGGGGGGCTTGAAATATACAAAAATTTAGGGGTTAACGCTTTTCAAAATTTTTTAAGGTAAAAAAAGGGATAAATAAACATATAATTAATAATGTCAAAATAAAAATATAAAAATTCAATACGATGTCAAAATAATTTTTAATATTTGTTACAAACATTAAAATTTTAATTGAAAATCGCTTTTAGCTCTAAAATAATAAATCCGACACTTATTTGCGAAAAATAATAAAGCAAAAGCTATGATTTGAACACGTGACCTCTAAGATAAACTTTAATATGTAAAGATAATAAACCACTAAGCTACAATGACTTGTATGTTTTTTATTGCATGCACGTGTAAGATAAATATTCAGTGAGAGTTAATTATTTTTCGAGTCAAAATTACGTTGACGTATTTAAAATTTACGAGTTCAGGGGGGGCTTGAGCCCCCCCTGGGCCTAAGGTGGGTCCGCCCCTGCCCAATATGTATAATATTGAGTTGCTTAAACACATAAATAACATATTGTGTGATACATGAACACAAAATCAGACAGACAGAATATTTGTACAAAAAGGTATAGAATAATGTATATGTAGGCTGATTATGTGTTCATGCAACATGCAATTGCTGGAATTATGTGTTACAGTAACACACAACAGTATGGGTTTTGTGTTGGTAAGACACACAATGCGTTTATCATTTACAGTTTCGCGTTGCTTAAACACACACAAATAACAATTGTGTGTTGCAGGAACACAGAATAAGATATACAAAATATTTGTACACAGTAATAGATAATAGTGTACAGATAGTCTGAACATCTGATTGTGTGTTAATGTAACACACAATTGCTTGATGTGTGAATTACAGTCTCACAAAACAATATGGACTTGTGTGTCATTTACAGTTTTGCGTTGCTTAAACACACACAAATAACAATTGTGTGTTGCAGGAACACAGAATAAGATATACAGAATATTTGTACACAGTAATAGATAATAGTGTACAAATAGTCTGAACATCTGATTGTGTGTTAATGTAACACAAAACAGTATGGACTTGTGTGTTAATGAAAAAAATCTTTGAAAAAAAAAATCCGAAAAAAAAAAATTCGGGAAAAAAAATTTTTAAAAAATATTTCCGAAAAAAAAATTCGAAAAAAAAATATTTTTTGAAAAAAATAATTAAAAAAAAATGAAAAAATAAATTATTTAAGAAAATGAAAAAATAAATTCAGATATTAAATATAAATATAATATAAATATAATATAAATATATAATAAAATAAAAAACCATATAAGGGCAATAATGGAAGGTAAATATGACCATGTGCTTAATTGAGAGTTAAATTGAAAATTTGTGAGTAAGTAGGAAGTAATTTCTTCCTTTTTTTTTTGAGAATGAAAAGTGAGGAAGTGTAATTAATTGGGAATTATCTCTTTATTTTTTTATTTAATAAATTAATTCAATAACTCAATTTCTTGTAAATTATACTTTTATTTTTTTATTTAATAAAATAATTCAATGCCTAATTTTCTTATATATTATACCTTTACTTTTTATTTAAAAAAGTAATTCAATAACTAATTTTCTTATATATTATACTTTTATTTTTTTATAATAAAATAATGCAATAACTAATTTTCTTATAAGTTATACCTTTATATTTTTTTTATAATAAAATAATTCAATAACTAAATTTCCTATATATTATACCTTTATATTTTTTTTTTCAATAAAATAATTCAATAACTAATTTTCTTATATATTATACCTTTATTTTTTTATTCTTTATAATAAAATAATTCAATAACTAATTTTGTTATAAATTATACCTTTATATTTTTTTATAATAAAATAATTCAATAACTAATTTTCTTATATATTATACCTTTATTTATTTATTTATTTCAAACCTCCAAAAGTTGTAGAGTAAACACACTCTATTCATATTTTCAATATTAGGTATATTGAGCCCACCTTCCTCTTTAGGACAACAGATTTTCTCCTAAGATACTCTCACACCATGGGCAATATCAATAGTACCACTCCATAAGAAACTTGATAACTTTTTATTTAGTTTATAAATAACCTGTTTAGGATGTAAAAACACCCTGCACCAGAACATTATTTTACTCACTAAAACAACTCTTATTAGTTCAATTCTACCTGCATATGAAAGCATCTTAGAATTCCACTGTGTTATACTGTGACATATCCTTTCAACTAATACATTCCATCTGTGACACTCATTTTCTTTGAGTTTAAAGGAATACCCAAATATCTGACAGGCAAATAGCCTATCTTTATGTTCAAAATTTGAGAAATATCCTTCTTACTCCTCTCATTTACACCACCACTAATTGATATTTAACCGAGAACATCTAGAAAAGAGATTTAGTGCTTCCTTAACTACTCTAGCAGATTCAATATCACCTTTCATAAAAATTAAAACATCATCTGCAAATACTAGATGATTTAAATTAATCTCCTTACACTTTGGATGATATGTAAAATCATTATTCCGAGCAACATTATAGAATAGCTTAGAGAAAACTTCCATACAAATTGCAAATAAGTAAGGGGAGAGAGGGTCCCCTTGCTTATAAACAATACCTAGTATATATATATATATATATAATATAAACAATCTTTGCCTAATATAGGGATTTAAAAGTGCAGTTTTGTATAATATAAAGACATTTTTTACAATTTTTATATAATGTATGGACCTATAGTGCAAATAAGTCTAATTTTTTCTCGGGGCGCTGCCTTCGAACCTCTTTGGCCCCCTCCCCCAACATAGATTCATGCCTCTGCCCCTTATCACATATACATTTACATGAGGGGAGACGAATACATGTTGCACTCTTTTTTCCTTTGTCAATATTTTTTTCCACAAGGTTTTCCTGACAAGGTTTCCAACGAGGAAAATAAAATCTGTATTGATAAGGATTATGTACTCTTTTTCCTTCACTAGGTTTTTATCCCACAGAGTTTTACTAGTCTGGTTTTAACGAGGCATATTAATACGTATTTGGTGAGGATTCAACTCGAGTTGGTCACATTAAAGTTCACAACGCCAGTCCACGATGAATATCATGTTAATATAATTTATTGGATGCACTTTATAATTTTATACAGAGATACTTCTATTTCATGAGACAAGTCGATAATATAATGATCAAGATACTTTGTCCACACATTCAGGGGGAAATGCATACGTGTTGCACCTTTTTTTCCTTGACTAGTTTTATTGGGTTTTACTAGCGAGGTTTTTAACGAGGCAACATCATATACGTATCTGAAATAATACCCAAAGAGGAGTGCTATGAAATATTATAATTAGTGGGTATTATTATGGAGTAATGGAGAGGTTTTGTAACTTCTCTCATTTATTCTTTGTAACTCACATATTTAATCTTCTATAATGGTGTAGTTAGTAGGTTAGTTCCTTCTACACTTTTAGTTGCATAAGATGAATAAAATCCTCCAATATCTTTATACTCTTTTTTCTTGTTTTACAACATGAGTAATTTTTTCTTTTGCAATTTTTTTTGGATTAGTGCACAAGAAAAGTTTCTCATGCTAGTTTTTATTTCTTTTTACTACCATCGTCATTTACCCTTCCATAAAAGACACCATACATTTGGTATTTTCCTACTTTGTATTTTTTTACCATAGCCGTCGTCGACCTTCTCTATATCTTTAATCAGTTTCCATGTTTATAAACCATTTGATACCTTTGTAACTGTGTCAATATAAAAGAGAAAAGTAAAATTGTAATATATGACAATAAGAATCTTCTTTAATCATATTTATTGAAAATGACCTATAAATTATTTTAAAAAAAAAATGATTTTTTGCGATGTGAGTGACGACTTAGATCATCTCCTGCAGTTGCATTATATGAAAAATCACCCCAAAAAATACAGTATATGATCAATTATTCTTATAAGCCTCTTTTTAAGTTGGATTGTAAAATATACTCGGTATTGTACAACATTACGCCGTTAGCATTGACACATGCCTTTTGAGATTTGGAGTTTTTCTTCCCATAACTCAGCTTTCTGAGTTTGAGAAATTTTACCAAAATTTAACTTTTTGAGTGTTAGAAATTTTTCAAAATTCAAATTATTATTTTTTTAAATTATTTTCAGATGCATAGCTGTATGAAATTAATATTATAGTTTTCTCATAACTCAATTTTTGAGTTTTAAGAATTTTCTTCCCATAACTCAATTTTTTGAGTTTTAGAAAAATTACAAAACTCAAATTGTTTCTTTTTTTAATTTTTTTCTTATGCATAATTGTTCCAAACCATATTATAGTTTTTTCATAACTCAATTTTAAAATTTTAAAACTTTTCTTCTCATAACTCAATTTTTTAGAATTTTAAGAATTTTCTTCCTATAACCCAACTTTGTGTTTTTGATATAATTTTTTGTCTAATGCATATAATTTTTTGTTCAATATTTAAAATAATTAATAACTAGTTTTTTATGACATTTTTGTAAAATTCTTGATGTATCCATATAAGTTATGTTGTTGCCGTCAATTAAAAAAATACTCAAGATCTCTTAAGTAGGGTAAAAAAACCATGTCTTTTACATGATAGTACGAGTATATTGAGTATTAACTCTTTATTTTTATTATATTTCTTAAAAGAATTTATTTCTTCCCAATTAAAATTATATATTTTTACTTTTCTCCAATTTTGATTTATATATATATTATTTAATTTCTATGATTGTTATTTTTTTATGAATAGAAAAAGAAAACAAACCATATATTAGAGAAACAAAAACAGAAATATATTATTATTTATCTAACTATAGAAAGATAAGTACTGAAAAAAATTGTAACCTAAATTGAGAAAAATTAAAATTTAACTAGAAAAAAAATAAAAAATGTGACAAAAATTAAAGAAATTATCAAAATAAAATAAAACAAAATAATCTTAGATTCTTTCATGGATAAAGGGACTTGTCATTATCAAATTATTAAACGCAAATCATAATCTTAATCTGTCAGAGTTCGATGGGTTTGCTAGTCAATTAGGTTAATCTTCGAGATTACTTTACAATCTTATTAACTACGACATGAATGTGGTCCCTCAACATCAAATGTCATTGTCATTGAAAATGTGCAAGTTTCAAACTTCTTGTTGTTTTAAGGCCCCTCGAAGTGTATGGTGACCAAAGTTCATCATAATTTTCTTTTTTCCATTGCTCAGCCTTTATAACGGTACATGATCTGGGTTATTTCTTAAACATAAGGATATATTTGCCCAACATAAGGATATATTACAGAATTAAGCAAAAACACTACTAGAGTTTCGATCATTAGAGACAATATTTTTCGTCTCTAATGACCATAAATTTAGTGTCTAAAGACAGCATTTGGTCTTTAAAGACGACATTTCGTCTCTAATAATTGGTCTCTAAAAGTTCGTAGGTAAAGATACCTTTAGAGACGAAAAATGACATGTCGTGGCGATTGACCGTTAATCATTAGAGACGACATAATTCGTCGGCAAAGACGTCGTTGGTAATGACTAATAGTCATTAGAGACTAAATGTGTTGTCTTTATTGTTGCTTTATTATTAGAGACGACTCATTTGGTCTCTATTGATTAGTGGTTAAAAGTCGCTAGCCTTTACCAACTAGATTAATACCAACGACTAAAGTCGTCTCTAGTGACTGTTTTTTAATTAAAAAAAAATAATATTTGTTTATTATTTAATTTTAGCTACCAAAAAAATGAAATAAAATAAAAAATCTGAAATTAAAATATCAATCGATATATTACATCATCGCAAAAAACTAAGATTTAAAACCTAATATAAAAACAAAAGTTCAAATATTACATTACTAAATAAACGATAAAAGTACAACGTACTGATAAATACGAATATATTACATACCCGATAAAAAATACAAAAGAAATAAATTCTAAAGTCATCAAATATGGGGTAGATAAAGATAATGGATCATCAAGATTTTTAGTGGATTCGTCAATGAACATTCTTTGTTTTCTGGCGGGAGGATTAACGAGGAGTAAGCGAGATGTTAAAAGTGTTAAAAATCAAGCATCGCTAATGAATGGAAATGTTGGTCACTCAGTCTTTCAGTATATTATCCAACATGCTTTTATCAAAGAAATATGGAGTATACCTAATTTCAATTAAAAAAAATGTTATAGAAAGAGATAAAAAAATGTTGTTATATATATGTTGACTTATGTACCCGCTTACCATTTTATACCATCTGTAGTTGCTATAGCAATATCCAAATTCTGGGCACTAAAAACAGAAACACCCTGTAGTTTTTCTGTTCCACCATTACTAGGCAATTTCTTAAGAAGTTTGTTAGCTTCCTTCACCTGTAGAAGCAGAATTTATACACGATTAGCATATTCAAACAGATCTTTTCACTAATTTAATCGAATAAGTTTCACACAAAACAAACATATATATAGTCGAGTGAAATGATGGTAGGATTCGATGAGACCAACGCTGGTTCACATAGCTTCACAGCTTTATGTAAATATCCTTCATGGTACTGAAATCAATAAAAACTTGAGTTTATTAAAAGAAAAAAAAGATGATATTATCTCTTGATAAAATAGAATGTTTAATAATCGACTAACTGTGTAGTAATTAAAGAATGAACCATTGTTTTGGATGATTCTGGCTACTGCAAATGCCAAATTTTCCATCTCCGAATAATTGGACCGCCAAATTGTGTGAACCTAGTGTAATAGTACACATAAACAAGGGACTAAATAATAAATACAATAAAAATATATAAGTACAAAATTAAAACTTACCAACCAGTCCAAATTTCTGTCCACAGTCTTGGTTTATACGGTTTAATGGCCTGTGAACCTTGGCAGCCATTTGCAAAGCAACATGTTCATATATTATTAATAATTAATGATGGATAAAGGTGATTATAGACACATAAGTGTTGCTTACAACTGGATCAGGAGCACCGTCTTGTTTGCACACCTGTACCAAGAGTCACGGCCAATTCTGCTGCCCATTTCATATAAGCTTTACCAGCTGCACCATATGCTGACTCATTCTCTATCTGCAATATTCTATTCACATAATTAATTAAACCGGTTCAGGCCTATCGCAACTACTAATGAAAAGAAACAAAACCCATGACCAAAATGTAGAGACAATAGATAAGCATATATTGAGTGATATATGACATATAGAGACAATTAAAGCCTTTGATAAAATACAGACGGGATAAAATTACATCAGAATTCAAAATGAAGGATTAAAACATAAGCATATACATCAAGGATAAAATTTGAAGTGTCTATATACATGTGAAAATGGAATACAATGGGGACAAACAAGCACTCATCTCTACATCTCTAAGAGAATGCATAATTAATGTTTGAAGAGAGCTACTAAAGCTGTTATGAATCCATCATTTTCAGACCCGCCACAGGCAACAGAATTAAGCTATGTATTGAACTTGTGGAGGAGGCGAAACAAATTTTTTCTTTTGAATAAATCAGTACACATGACCATGAAATTTTTGTGACCGGAAAGAAGTAGAAAATATCTTAAACCTTTTACAAAGGCTCAATTTTTTCAATAAATCATCTCCATTAAAAAGAACGAAGTCCTTGAGATGGCAAAGAAAGAACCTAATATATACACTTGATAATGATAATAAATCTGAGAAGGCAAAACAAACGCTAATACTTCCAACTAATGACAAGAAATTAGCAAAATTTGATAATAAAGACCAACCAAAGTCACGACCATTACAAGAATCGAACACAAAACCTTCTCTCAAACACGTCGTAAACAGAATGCATCATTAATGGATATGCGAATAACAAGTTTATACAAAGGCCCACTAAATTTCATAATGGTAAGCTTTTCATTACAAAAATCTAATTATTAGCATTAGGTAAAACTTCTTCAGTTTTCACATATATTAATTCAACAAAACACATATATAAGAAAAAGAAAAATGCGAATTACTTGAATGTAATAGAAGAGGAAGCAGTGGATTGGTGGAAGGGTCTCGGCAGCGGCAGGAGCTCGGCGGCCGTAGGAGCTAGGTGGCGGCAAGGGCTCGGTGGCGGCTGGGGTCGCTTGTCTCAGTGAGGGAGTTGTTGGTGGTGATGGTGGTTTGGTGATGGAGAAGGAGTACGGTGAGAGAGAAGTAGATTCAGTGGTTTTGAGGGTGGGGGTGGGTTTGGGATATGGAAACTCATCGAGTTATTGGCCTATTAAAAAATGATAAAGCTGAAATAAACAATTGGCGGGAAATAGACCGCCTTATTTTTTGGCTAAAAAAAATTGTTGTATCATTAGAGATAAAACGGTTAATTAAAAAATTATCTTTTTAATTAAATTTACATAAAAAATCGAAATAAAAAAAATTACAAAAATAATTATCGTCGATTTTGGTGATATAATTTCAAATAAAATCAACTACAATATAAAATTATTTTGTCTTGTAACCTTCATCAGATTGAATTAATCGTCATTCTTGTTATATATCGGTTGTTCCACCAAGTCATCTATGTACTCATCCAATTGTTGTCTGGATTATTTCACCATCTTCAGTCACTTGATCGTATTCTATGTCCTTTAGATCAATCCCAATGCCTTCAGATCAATCTCAATGCCTTACTCCTCATTTGTGTAATCGATTAAAGGAATGGTGATAGGTGTTACTGATTTGGCACCCCACAAATCGGGACTCCATCTATATCGGTCATTTACCTCTCATACCATTTTATACCCTTTTGTGACTTATTTGAATTTGTTTTATCGATATAAAAGACCTTTTTGCCTAGGTCAGTAGGATATAAGGTCAGCCACTCCACCAAAAATAAGTTGTATTGATCATGGTTGCTCCGTATTCCGACCTTCTTCGTGTTTCGACCTTCTTTATTTTAGCTTGCTCTTCGGTGTTACACCATTTACATTTTTGAACACGTTGCATAACCCAATGATCAGATCACTCACCGATTTATTGTCAATAAGACCGGGTGTACTAGTCGCGAAAAGAAACTGCATCATGATGTGACAGTGATGTGATTTCATACCGATTATCTTTCCCAAATCACTATGAACGTTCTCAAACTTGACGCAAATCCATCTGGAAAGTTATGTATTTTCAACCGATCGAGAAACATACGTCGCTTGTCCTATATCATCGCATATTTTACACCCGGTAGAATCAATTTACCCCGTTCCTCGAATAACCACACTCTTGTCTAATAGCCATATTTTGTAGATCCCTTCTCTCTTTTACATTATCTTTGTTAATTTTTCCATCTAGTCCAACCACAATACCAAGTAGACCATCACACATATTCTTTAATCTGAGAGGGCAAAACATCGATGTTATGTTTCAACAAGTGATCAGACCAATAAGGTAAACAATAAAAAGTACTTTCTTTTCTTCGAATTAAATTCCCGAGGATCTGTTTGTCCACTTGTTCTTCACCTTGATGTGCATCAATTTAGCAATGAAATTCAACGAACCCATAGTCGTGGAACAAGGTTATAACTCAATTTCCATTTCTTCAAACAAAGCGTCGAAACAACCACAATTTGTACTTTGATTATCTCGTCACCTATCTCGATATTAATATACGACCTCAAAATCATCTATAATGTCCATAATTTCATAATCTACAATACGGGTTGAGGTATTCACATGGATTTGTTCCATTTCACTATATTTTGACCATACCTCATAGGTGGACAAAAACCCGTTATTTAAAATATCGGCTTGTACACTAGCTATACCCTTTTACCGATTATTTAAACACTTATTACATAGACAAAAACTTCGACAAGTTTTATCCATGTTATATTCCGCAGATGTAATAAAATATCTCACGCCCAACACAAATTCTTGAGTATAATAATTAATTAATATAATCCAAGCTCTCCTATTGACCAGATTCATTGTCTTTATTAAAACTAAACTTAATTTATACAAGAATTTAGGAATTTAACGGATATATTAAATTAAACATTTATCTAAATATAGCACATTAATACACAATATCATATTCTTTTTTTTGTTACATAGGAGAGTCACTTTGGACTCGGATTCATTGACTCGGTTCGAACCTGCATCACTAGATTGGATGACCAAGGCCTTGGCCAGTGAGCTAATCCCATCTGGTTCACAATAGTATATTCTAAACCTAAACAAATAAGGATATAAATTCGAAAGAAATCAAAAAGATTTAAATTATAAAATACCTAATTTTGGAAAAAATTAATGAAAATTTTCTTGTTTAAGTGGGAGGGGGAAACGTCTAGGTGGGCCTTGGAATCCTCCGAGAGTGATGTATCGGAGACCGGGTGGGTGTGGGTGAGACCTTTTTGGACTATGATTCGGGATTGGGAGTTAAAAATGAGGTGTTAGGTCTTGATGTCTGAATTTGACAATTACTAGAATTTATTACGCGCCGCTCATTAGAGACGACATTTATTTTGTCTCTAATGAGACGAATTTTCGTCTCTAATGACCACCAGTCAATAAAGACGACATGTTTGTTGTCTCTAATGAGACGAAATTTCGTCTCTAATGACCACGTGTCAATAAAGACGACACATGTCGTTTGGAATGATCAATCTTTAGAGACAAAATAAGGTCATTTGAGACGAAAACATGTAGTCTCTAAAGACTAATATCAATAAAGACGACATTTATTTTAACTTAATTTAAATCAAATATAAATTCAAAAAAGTAGTCTCGAAAGATATTTATTGCGACGAAAACTTGTAGTCTCTAAAGATATTGGTCTTTAAAGACGACATTTTTCGTCTCTAAAGATCTACGACTTTGTCGTCTCTAATGATCTATCTTTAGAGACGAAAAATGTGTCGTCTCTAATGATTTCGTCTCTAAAGATGCTGAATGTAGTAGTGAAAGGAGAAGCGTTGTAAAGCAGAACTACCTCGTTATGTGTTTATCGAGAATAAAATTCTACTCTCCGTTATGACAAAAGAGCCTACTTGCAGTTATTATATGAACAAAAAAAAACTTGCAGTTATTAAAAAGGACTATTTTAATATTATTAAAAAAAAAGTTTGGAAAAATAATAAAACATTAAAGAATAACCCTAGACCATAAACTAAAGAAATATAATCCTAGGATTGAGATTATGGAACAACAACTTTTTTTTTAATTGTTTTTGGACTCGGTGTCATTGCCACGGTTCGATCATGTACCGCCTAAAAGAATAACCAAGATTCTGGTCAGTTGATTCTACCCCAACTGATTAACAATATTTTTTTTAATAACAATAAAATATAGATAAAAAAGTAAACTAGAAATTATATCAAATATCAATTATTCTAATCATAATTGAGATAACTTTGATTATACTATTAAATTATTAGAAGAAAAATAAAAAAAGAGAAGAACACTATCGAAAAGAAAGTTTGAGAAATCTATGGTTTTAATAAACGAGATAAAAACATCAAATACTATCATGCTTGTAATAAGGAAATAAAAGACAAAAACAAAATTCTATACTAACGATGGTATCTGGCTAATAAAAATAATGTAAATAGAGAGATAATCAACTATTTTAACAATATATTCACTTTTTCTAAAAGTACGGAATTTAACAACACCTTACAACTTATTTAGACTAACGTAAATAAAAAATCTGCTGTCAATCTTAACAATTCCATTATTATGGAGTTACTTGTGAGAGAAGACAAAGAAAGGAGGTCAAATCCTTATGGTTTCTCCAAAAACCGACCTACTGTTACTAAACTGTGTTCCCGGCTGTGGTGACAGGGTTCTCGGTCCGCGTCGCTGAGTCGCGCATTTTATTTGCCCAACTAAAATGTTTCGTCTCTACCTCAGAGGTCAGAGAATTGCCTCTGATAATTGGGTTCCCAGTTAGATGACAACCCGCTTCCCGATTGCTGTCGACGGGTGCAACTCCAGGCGCACCAAGTTCCTTGCGTCTCCACCACAAAGGTTAGAGAGTTGGGGGGTCACAACGCTGATAATCGGGTTCCCGGTCAGATGACAACCGGGTTCCCGGTTGTTGTCGATAGGCGCAAACTCAAACACATCTTTTCTTGATTGTGATGAGGTTCTCAACAGTGATAATCGGGTTCCTGGTTGTCTTTTGTTTTGACAACCAAAATTTCATTCTTTTTTGTTCTACCTACCCCACACTCATGACCTTTTACTCCTGTAATCATCAAAACACAAACCTTTTTCATTTCTTAAAAATTTAAATATTAATAAACAACAAGTACCCAATTTATACTAAGAATTAAAAAGATATGAAAGAAATAAACTAATATACAATTGAAATGTCTTTTGTTTAACGTCGTTAAGCTCGACGAGTTACCTCTCGCGTTTATGCAGCTTCGAGGAGGTACATAACCTCCCCAGGATGTGGATCGTCCATGCGATTGATATCCTCGCCTCCATGATAGATTTTCAATCGATGCCTATTCACCATGAAGGTGTGGTGCTCGATTGGATGCTCAATTTCTATACCTCCATGAGGCGTGACCTTGGTCAAAATATAAGGACCAGCCCACTTTGATCTCAACTTACCCGAATAATTATTGAACTTGGAGTTGTATTTAAGGACCTTCTGTCCAACTTCAAATTGCTTGTTACAAATATGATTGTCATGCCATTTATTAGTCTTTTTTTTAATACATTTTAGCATTATCATAAGCATGAAATCGAAACTCATCAAGTTCATTCAGTTTCATCATACGATTCTTACCTGTTAAAGTAGGATCTATGTTCATCTCCGCTATCTCTAAATATGCACCTAATTCAAGTTCAATAGGTAAGTGACAAGCCTTATCATACACCATGCGATATGGAGATGCACCAACAGGTGTCTTAAACGCAGTACGATATGCCCACAACGCATCATCTAATTTCATTGACTAATCTTCGCGTGTGGAGCCAACAGTTTTCCCTAAAATGGATTTGATCTCACGGTTAGAGACCTTAGCTTGACCCTTTGCTTGTGGATGATAAGCAGTTGATACACAATGTCTCACCCTATAATTCCTGTAAAACCGCCTTCAAGTATCTATTCACAAAGTGAGAACCTCCACCACTGATAATAACTCTAGGCGTACCATGTCTAGTGAAGATGGTGACTTTAAGAACTTTATCACCACTCGCGAATCATTCGGTTGTAGAGCTACATCCTCTACCCATTTAGACAAGTAACCAATAGCTAGTAGGATGTATTGATTTCCATTGGATGGTACAAAGGGACCCATGAAATATCTCAACTACAAGAACAATATTTTGTGGCATCTCATATCTCTTAGATATATTACCTGTAAATTGGCATCTGTGACATCCCTTGACAGATTCATGACGATCTTTATGTAAAGTAGGCCAATGAAAATTGGTCTGAAGTACCTTTACAGCTGTACAATCACCCATGAAATGTCCTCCATAAGGTGAATCATGACAACTAGCAACTACAACACGGACTTCACCTTCAGGTATGCATCTTCTCACCATTTGGTCGCTACATGTTTTGTAGAGGAAGGGATCCTCCAAAAAAGAACTGTTTTGGACGATGAATCAATCTATTTCTCTCTTGTGATCCTTCAGAAAAAGAACCACTCATAATAAGATTTGCTATGTCTGCATACCAAGGAGTATCAGTTGCGTATATAGAAAATAAACTCTCATCAGGAAACTCTTCCTTGACCAACTCTGGTCCACTATTAAACTCAGAACCTTCAAGACGCGACAAATGATCTGCAACCTGATTATCACAACTCTTCCAATTTTGAATCTCTAAGTCAAACTCCTGTAACGACAATACCCATCTAATCAAACGTGGATTCACATCTTTCTTCTCCATAAGGAATGTGATCGCAGAATGATCAGTATACACAACAATTTTCGCTCCAAGAAGGTAGGAACAAAACTTGTCAAATGCATACACAACCGCTAATAACTCCTTCTCAGTCATGGTATAATTAATCTGAGCACTCGTAAAGGTCTTACTAGCATAGTAGATAGAGCGAAATACCTTTTCTCTGACCCATAACAACACCATAGCAAGATCACTAGCATCTAGGGGTGGAAATCGGAAAGAACGGATCGAAAAAATGGTCTTTCGGAAAAATTCAAATATTTTTCGGAATAGATTTTTTCCATTCCAATTCCTATCCAATTTTTCGGAACTGGGAAAAACAATTCCGAATTCGAAATTTCGGAATTTACCAGAAATTCGGAAATTTCAGCACGGAAATTTCGGAAACTTGGGTTCGGAATTTCGGAAATTACGAAACTAAGAGTTATAAATTGGAACAGTAGTTCGAAACTTACACGAAGAGTAACAATAGTAAAAAACTAAATTTATAAAACTTACACGAAGAGTAACAGTTTTAAAAACAAAACTTAAAACTTACATGAAATAACAAAATAACAATAGTTAAAAATCAATGATAAACCACGGTTACTTTTCCAATTACATGAAAAAACAAATATTGCAAAAATGTCTCGGAAATGATCCTGCATTTTTGTTCCAAAGAAGTCTTGCCTCTGAGCCTCAAAATAATCCTACAATTTCCTATAAGTTGTTAGAAAAAGTGCGAAAACAATGTTGTATAAGTTATTAGAGAAAATGCAAAAAAATTGCTTCAGCATTCTGAAAAGAAGATCACAATTGTCATAACTGAATTGTCTTTGTTTCAACCATAAGCATCATTGAAACGGTTAAAGATATTAAAGTAGTTAACAAAATCAATAGGTTCACGGGCATTTTCAGTGATATGAAATTAGTTGGCAAAGGCATGAATCTGTTAATCTGTTGAAGACCTCCTTACAGACATTATCAATAATACAAGGAAGAGAGAAGCTAATTGCTGAACATATTCAGAAGAAACTTAAGTTTTTTTTTTTTTGGATAAACCAAGTTTTGAGTTGATTTATAATTATACTTTGAATTTTTTTTGGAATATAACTAGAGAGTGGATACGGAAGCCAAGTTGATTTTCAAGTTCCAAAAATTTTCAAGGACAAAAAAAAAACCCATTAATTTTCATGTTTCAAATACTCCATGCAATATTGTAATGAAATATAATTTATAATTCAGAAAAAAAATCGGATTGGAAATGTAATTCAGAAATAAAATCGGATCGGAGAACCCGGAAATTTTGAAAATTTATAAGTAGTTCCGATTCCGATCCTATTTTCTCAGAAAAATCGGAAATTGGAATTTCAGAATTTCGGAACCTTAAAAATCTGTTCCGAAATCGGAATTTTCGGATCAGAAAAGTCGAAATTCAGAAATTTCGGATCCGATTTCCACCCCTACTAGCATCACACATAACTTCAATCGGAATCTTCCAATCAGGAGGTAATACAATTGGTGCAGATATGAGTTTCTCTTTGATCTCTTTGAATGCCACCATGCAAGCTTCGTTAAAAAGGAATTTGACGTCCTTTTTTAGTAAGTTACACAATGGCTTAGTGATCTTAGCAAATTCTTTAAAGAAATGGCGATAAAACCAGCATGACCTAAAAAGCTTCTTACCCCTTTTACATAAATAGGAGGGGGAAGAGTCTTGATTACCTCAATCTTTGTACCCTCATGAACCATGAAGTGACACTTCTCCCAGTTTAAAACCAAATCAGTTTCCTTGCATCTAATTAACACCTTTTCTAAATTTTGTAAACACTCATCGAAGTTATCACCAAAAACAAAAAAGTCATCCATAAATACCTCAAGGAAATTATCAATCATGTCCTAGAAGATTTCCATCATGCATCTCTGTAAAGTAGCAGGTGCGTTACATAATCCAAATGGCACCCTACGGAAAGCGAAAGTACCAAAAGGACATGTAAAGATTGTCTTGTGCTGATATGCAGGGTCTATATAAATCTGATTATATCCAGAGTACCTATCAAGGAAACAATAGTACTCTCTGCCAGCCAATTTATCTAACATCTGATCTATGAAAGGGAGGGGAAAATGATCTTTTCTGGTGGCTTTGTTCAACTTACGATAGTCCAAACACACTCTCCAACCAACAACGGTTCTGAGGGTATGGCTTCATTATGTTCATTCAAGATGGTAGTGATACCACCCTTCTTTGGTAGGCATTGAACCAGACTCACCCATTCGCTACTAGCTATGGGATAAATAATTCCCGCATCTAGTAATTTGATAACTTCTTTCTTCACCACTTCCTTCATAGCTGGCATCAATCTCCTTTGCCCTTCAACTGAGCGTGCATTGTCATATTCCAGAATAATTTTGTGTTGGCAGTAGGATGGACTAATACCTTTGATTTCGGAAATATTCTAGCCAATTGCCTCTTTATTATCTCTTAGTGTACACAACAATTTGTCTTCTTGAGGACCTGTTAAAGTAGCTAGAACAATAACAGGTAAAGTGTTGTTAGTACCCAAATATGCATACCTCAAGTGTGATGAAAACGAATTCTCTTCTAAATACGGGGGATATTAAATAGATGGTTTCTTTTTAGGTATTATCTCCCCCGGTTCTCTCACCGGTTCATAGGCTAGACGCCTATATTTTGGATTCTCGGAGTTTAGAGCTGCCATTGTTTCGGTAAGCTCTTCTATCATCTCAGGTAAGTCAAGTGTTAGGGCAGCCTGCAAGACATCATCAAAAGTCATATCATCAAATACCTCTTGCATGGCATGCTCAATTGCATCTACTCGGAAACAATCCTCCTGGGAATCTGGAAACTTCATTGCCCTAATCATATTGAACTTAACTTCCTCGTCTTGGATTCGCATAGTTAATTCTCCGTTTTCTACGTCAATATGAGTATGCCCCGTGGCTAGGAATGGTCTTCCAAACATAATGGGACATTCCTATCCGCGTCATGTTCAAGTATAAAAAAATCAACGGGAAAATTAAAGTACCTACCTTGACGAGGACATCTTCTATTCACCCCTCAGGATGCAAGGGATCTATCAGCCATTTTCAAGACCATGGAGGTCGGTCTTGCATTTCCTTTCTTCAACTTCTCAAAAATTGACTTGGGCATGAGAATAATATCGCACCCAAATGCATAAAGTTTTCCCTTGCCGCTCATTACCAATAGAAATCGGAATTGTAAAACTCCCAAGATCAAGTAACTTAGGTGGAAACTTACTTTGGCATATGGCATTACACTCTTTTGGAAACCCTATCATCTCATTCTAAATTTATGGTCTCTTGTTGGTGATGGCTCTCTTCAAGAATTTAACGTATTTCGGCACATCTCTGATAGCATCTAAGAATGGTATATTAATGTTAAGACCCCTTACCACATTCATGAATATCTGATAGTCAGCCATATCTTTTTTTTGAACTCTTGAGGGGAAAGGTGGAGGAGGACGGGTTTCTACAACATCTTACTTCTTTGGTCCTTCCGGGATCTTCTCCACTTCCACCTCTTCTACTTCTGGTTCACTTTCTTTCTCCACCACATCTTTTACCGTTTTCTCTTTCACGGTTGTTTCTTTTTCTTTCATAATGGGAAAAGGAGGCGGTGGTAATTTCTTACCACTTCTGAGTGCTATAGCATTATAATCTTCACTCTGTTTTGGATCTTCAGTGTCACTTGGGAGCTGCCCTTGTGGACGCTGATTCAACTGTTTTGCCATCTGAGCTATCTGATTTTCTAACATTTTATGTGCTTTGATTTATTGTCTGTTTTCCTTGCGGTGCATTACATATATGATTACCTTAATAGTAGTTAGATGGTCACCCGTGAGGGGTGTCTAATTATTGAAACGCCACATAAACGTCTAGTGTGCGTAGTGATCCGGAAGGGCTTGCCTAACTAGATAGCCATCAGGGTTTGATTTAGCCACCAATCATTATTGCAGGCCAGTCTCATCTAAGAACCTACTGGCGTAGGAGTACCTTAGTTAAGTCCCCTGGTAATTGTGAGGTCGCCACCTAAGTCCACCTGGAAGGGGGTTAGGAGGAATTTAGAATCATGGTTATTGCAATTCTACATAATCTCCCTTACATAATTAGAATAAACAAGGCTAGTGGGGATTACTTGCTATATCTTGAGTTAAACTCCCATACTATCTTCTTCTCTTATTTACTTTCCTGTCTTCAATTTATTTAGTTAATTTTCCTATTTCGAAAAACAAAACAAAAATTCTACTTGTCTTTTATTTCTTGCATATTAATATTCTAACTTCTTTAATTGCACTTTAAATTGCATAAGTTCTCCTAACTTTCGCAGTCTCTGAGGAACGAACTTTATTTATCATTAAAACTTGCATACGATCTGTGATACGTGTAGTGAGTAACGTGCTAGCCTAGGGTGTTTATTTGCATCTATTTTATCTATTATTCTATCACACCTTAGGAGACACCAATCTTGTTATTTCAAAAATAATTTTATGCATAGAGAAAGGGGGAGTTCTCCATTTACCGGTCATGTACTTGGTTAAATTGTCCAAAATTATTTTAAAAAGAAATAATTTGTTAAAACTCTTTTCTGGCAAACTTGTATATTTCGATTTGTCAAACATCAAAAAGGGGGAGATTGTTGGCCTAACGGCCTTTTAATCTTGTTTTACTATTTGCCAAATCGCGTTTTAAATATCCCCAAAATAGTGTATTACACTCGCCATATCTTGAATGCATATTTTCCATGAATTAACAATGTTTTCCAAGTGTTTTAATAGAACCGGACCAGCATACCGGTGCCAGGACCGACATACCGGTGGAAAGAGATGTTGCCCAACGGTCACATGCCACGTCGGTTTCCGCCGTTGGACTAAAAGACAAACCGGACCGGCATACCGACCAGAGGCAGAAAAGTTGTCTATAAAAGGGAGTTTAATAATGTCCAATTCTTTACCTCTTACCAACACAATAAATAAAAGTTTATACATCCATTAAAGGTCTCAAGCTATCAAAGATTATCAATCCAAGCTTGATCATTCAACTTGTTATATCCACTTAATCAAGGAGTTAATCCAAGAAGCATTCAAAGTCTAATCCACTCAAGAGGAGTTTTGAAGCTTAAAGTTCTATCCATTCTTTAGAAGTTTTTAGCAAAGTCATATCAGCCAATCAAACACTTGTTTTTATTCTCTTAGATCTTGTCTTTCTAATTGATAGATTAAGAGAGAGAGTGTGAGTATAGGGAGTATGCCCGGTTTCCTTGTGTTGCGATAGCACAAGAGTTTACTTCGTGGTATCGAAGTGGTTGTAAGGGTATTGTGTTCTCACCCCGGTTAAGAGAGACACAGAAGCTTAGTTAAGAAGCTTTAAATTCTAAGGTAGTGGAGTAGGGATACACGAACCACTATACATCGTTGTGTATTTTATACCTATTATCTCTTTACTTATCGTATATTGATTGCTCGTCTTTTTATTTATATCAAACCTAGTTATACCATTGCATGATTCTGTAAGAGTTTGATATATATTTACTTAGAAGTTTTTCTTTAAACTTATTACTGTCCAAAAGATTTTTAATTAGGCATTAATTATGTTAGTAACGGGCCAAAGACAGTCATAGTTGGAGGGATCGTGACAATTCTATTTACAGCAATCTTGATTCTTTATTCGGCGTCAAAGACACTCGGAATTTCAATTCTGATGACACTTTTTTAGTTAGGGATAGTAATGGAGACAGTTATTCCATATGTTTTAATATTGAAAATCAGAGTTTTGAAATTGAAAACGACCTTTCTTTTCTGAGTGAACTAGAAAGTTCTTTTTATACCTATTCACTCCCTCTCAGACTTTCACCATTAACTCCATAATTGCTAAAGTTTTCTGGAGAAAAAATGGATAAAAAAGATTGCACTGGTGTAGATAGGATGAACTCGCAAAATCTAAATGTGAGAGAGGACTAGGGTTCAAATAAACACACCTCATGAACCTAGCCCTCCTGGAAAAAAAATCTTGGAACTTACAAAATAACCAAGAATCTATGTTATATAAAGTCTTAAAAAGAAAATACTTCTTAGAGACAAGATTCTTGGAAGCAAAAATAGGTAATATTTCATATTGGGGATGGAAAAGCCTAATAAATTAAGAGATGTTCATAAAAGACACTTTCTGGAAATTAGGCAATGGAAAAACAATAATACTAAACAAGCGTAAATGGATTAATAAAACTGAAACATTAACGATCCCAATCAATAGTAACTATAGTAAAGTAAGTGAAATTATAGATAACCAAACCAAGAAATGGAAAGAAAACTAGTTGAAGAATTGTACACCAACTCAATGCTAGTAAAATAAAAATATGTTTTCCCAAATTTTAATGGTGAAGATCAAATTTGTTATAAATTTAGGAAAAAATGGATCCTATATGGTCAAGGAGACAGACCAGAAACTAAAAGAAGATGAAGAGAATAACAAGAATAATAAGAATGATAAAAAAATCATAAAACATAAAACATAAACCATCTAGTTCACACACCAACAGAAAAGGTCTATGGAATCTAATTCGGAATATGAAAGTCACACAAAAAATTAGGAACTTCATATAGAAAGATGTAAAAAATATAATCCCAACTGAGAAAAACCTTTTACAGAAAAAATGTACTAAAGATAAAATATGTAAGATATGTAACACTAAGATAGAAATAGTAGTACACGTGCTTTTTAAGTGTCGATGGGCCAAATGCACCTGATCTGCGAGCACACTAGACATAAAACCCATAAATAACACAGTTGTTAGATGTGACAATTGGTTTATAAACATATCACAACAATTGGATAAAAAGTTTAACAAAAATAATAGAGTTTTCGAGCTTATTTGCACAATAGCTTGAAACATTTGGAAGAATAGAAATAGTTTCATCAACAATAATAAGACATGTGAACCTTTAAATACAATCAATCAAGCAATAATCAATTGGAAGAAATACGATATTTGACCTGGCCAAACAAACTATCTAAATAGGAGACAAGGAAGCACAAGTACCACCATTAACAACTATGTTTTTCACCAATCAGTTAGGAATAACAATAATAAAATCAGTAAAACAAGAAATAACATGAACTTAGACAATAATATTAAAGACAAAAAGGGAAACTAGACCAAAGCACACATTAATTTTTTTATAAAAATCATCTGTGATGCAGCCGTTACACCTAATGAATCAGCAATTGCGTGCATTATAAGAAACTCAATGACTATTTGATTACAAGTTCATCTTGGAAAACATGCACAAACTCAGTTTTGGAAGCAGATGCACTAGGAATACATAAAGAGACAGAATTTGCTGCAGACTACTCAAGTGGAAGTGTAATTATTGAAAGTGATGCTTTAAATGTTATATAACCAATTATGAAAAACCGACATGTTAAAATTCTGATAATTTGTAATATTTTACGTAATTTATATGGGCTAGCCGAACTATGTAAACATGTTTTGCTCCTATTAGTAGGAGAAACAATGCAACCACCAACTGGGTTGTCAAACAAGAACTTAGAGGCACTTTGTTTTGCAATTGAGTCCTTTCAAAACCGTCCTAGTTGAACTTAATCCTTTTGAACAACAACTCCTCACAGGGAGGGTAGATTTTTATTTATTTTTAGCTTTTAATGAAATTTCCTTCGAACATAAATAACCAATCAAGCCAACTTTCGACGAGTTATGAGGTAGCGTGGGGCTACTCATGCTCAAAGGAGACTAGGAATTCGATTTTCCCAAGATGTGATGTTCTCAGGGTCTAGTAGCTTTCTGGTGGAGGGTTCAAGGTGACTCTCTTGGGGTATCTTCGGGATCAAGATCACTACCTGGTGAAAAACCTCAATGAGATGTAAATTTGATTTACTAATCAATGTGAAAGAAAAGTGAGATTAAAGCAATCGGATATACATTAAATCAAAGTAATTTAGTAAAAAAAATTAATTTCTCTTTATTTTCTCTTTCTAGTTATATATATATATATATATATATATATATATATATATATATATATATATATATATATTAAGTTGGATAGAGGGGTTTCATTAAAAAAATATGAAAAAAAGAATAATGAGACCCCTATAATAATTTTTAGATTCTAATTGATGGACTATATTCTACTATTTGCTTTACTATATTTCTAATATTATACGCATATGGAACCAGTTAAGTTGGGATTTGTATAGGTATATGTCATTTACTCAAGATATAAATGAAGATGCAAATAAACATCAAAACCGCAAATTAAATGATCAATTTATAGAAATGAATGTTTTGCTAATATATTTTATAAGTGTAAATGTAAAACATCATATACGATTATAATTTATAACCTTCAAAATCACTAGCGAAACTAAACAGAAACAATGAATTCAATCTTGGAAATTAAAGCCATATCCAACATTAGAAAGAGTAAATATTTGATCGAAAGATTTCCAAGTATGAAGTATTTCACAAACAAATTATTTTCCTTTCCTAGTATAACCTCTATAAATTTTTTACTCTATAATTTCTAATTAATAGCCAAAAAATATATTAAAAATATCGAAGGTCATTTGGAATATTGTCCACATTGATTATATCTTTGCGTTATGCATTACGAAAAGAAGAAATATAGTTATAAGGTTCTTCCTTTCTATCTCAGAAGTGTACATCATTCACGTTATATTATATACTATTCATGTTTGTAAGTGAAATGTGGGTGGAATATTAATATGTTTTTGGCTTTTTATTAATATTAAAATTATTCATCGATTGTTAACCTTTAATTTTCTACTAATAGGTGTTGTCGAAGAAAAAGGGTTTCACATCAATTCTGTTAGTGTTGGTGTTGCTAACATTTTTTTTGGTCATTGTCAAGATCTATCAAACAAGTGTGACCTATTCAACAAGACATAATGGTAAGATTCTTTGAAGCCATTGAAAGTATCAAAGATGTTAGAAGAATATATCTTGCTGAAGAAATTGAATCGTATAAAGGTTAAAACTACTTATTTATTATAGAGCAAATACACTGTTTACCCCCTGAACTTTGGGCCGATTGACAGACTGCTCCCCAAAGTTTAAAATGCGACTAGTTGACCCCTAAACTTTAGTTTCGTGACTCGATGCCCCCTGTGTCCATTTTCCGTCCAAATTTACCGTTAAGTCGCAGCGTGCATCACACACGCGCCGTTAACTTTTTTTTTTTAATTAAAAAATTAATTTTTTTAACGTATTTTATTTCTATTTTTTTGGAGGGGTAAGATTGGTAAATCACATTTTCTATTAAGTATAAATATACAGAAAATTAATAAACAAAAATAAAAAACCACAAAATTAAACTCTCTCTCTCTTTCTCTCTCTCGCGATTTGGGGAAGAACACAACCGAAGAACCCTAACTCTGCAATTTTTCATTGTTCCCTTTTTGAACTCGGCAAGTAAGAGTCTTGTAACAACAATCATGTCACCCTACTCATCCGATAGCGTGGGCTCCAGTTCTTCTCGCGCTCCCTATTG
This sequence comes from Nemophila menziesii, assembly GCA_029959085.1. NCBI lineage: Eukaryota > Viridiplantae > Streptophyta > Magnoliopsida > Boraginales > Hydrophyllaceae > Nemophila > Nemophila menziesii. The sequence continues at coordinate 1,809,030 of JARWIR010000060.1, forward strand.
CAGGTGTGGATTCCAAGCTAGAGAGCACACTTCTTGGACTGCGGAGAATCCAGGTAGGAGATTTTACAGGTGTATGTGGTGGTGTTCGACGAAGGATTGCAATTTCTTTGCTTGGATTGACGAGCCTATGGGAGAACGTAGTGTTTCGGTAATTCGTGGGCTATTGAAAGAAATCGAGTTGCACCCGTTAGAACTTGATGCATTGGGGATGAAGATGAATCTGTTGGCTTCAGATTTGGAGGAAATGAATCAATTAAAAAACAAAGCTTGGGAAGACTTGAAGATGGAGTCTGCAAAAGTGAAGGAGTTGGAAGCTGAGCTTCAAGGAGTTGCTGAGGAATTGGAGGAAGTGCGAAAAAAAGAAAACCAAGCTTTGATCTTCGAGTCTGCGAAAGTTAAGGTTGTAGAAGATGAGATGCTCCGTCTTAAGGGGGCGATGAAGGGATTGACAAGTGAGAACTTGATTTTGAAATGTAGTTGTTTGTTGATGGTTATCATCATCCTTTTCAACAGTTGGGGGTTTAGTTGCTTGATGTAGTAGTTCTAGTTGTATGGTGGTTTTTGTTGTAGTGGCGTTGTTTTGGTTTGCTATTGTTTTAGTTTCAGTTTCGTGTAGTAGTATAAGGCAGTTTGTTTTGTTGTCTGGGGATTGAGTACTCTTTTGTGTAATGTGTTGTTGTGTTTTCAATGAATGTAGCATTTCTTCTGTTATGTAAAGTAGTTAAACTCAGTATATGTCTAATGTATAAACATAGCTGCTACGGAGAAAGACAGTAGTGGACCACAAATCCATAAACATCAATTTTCTTACCAACCAAAAGTGAGGGGGCAAATTGGCATTTGTTGTATTTGTTAGGGGGCAAACTGGCATGAGTTGTAATTTATAAGGGATTAGACTGGCAGTTGTTAAGGGATAGAGTGTTTAAGTTAGTAGACTGTTTTTATAGGTGTTTTTTTTAGGAGGTTGTGTTATTATTTTCAAACTACGTATATATTTGTTTGTTTTATAGTTGTAATATAGTATTGGTGTACATTTGCGTAACTAAAATGTTGTCGTGTTAGTGAGATTGTGTTGAAGTTAATGCAATTTAATTCATAAAATAATTAATGAGTAGAAAAATATAAAAGTAGTCACAAACTAAAGCAGATTCCTTACTTACTGGCATGACATAGTGTTCCACAATAGATAAATATTCTAATGCACAAAAGTACAAAAAACACACAACTTGCACTAAAGTCTTAACTTTTTGGTCCCAGTGCACTAAATAGTCTACCAACCAAAACCCATACCAGAGGATAAGAAAAACAAGTTGAGTTAGCCCTAGACTATTACATCCACAATAGTTCTAGATTGAGCATAGCATAATAGCCACATATAAATAAATAGTACATAAATTATGCAGATCTTTCTTGCTTGCTGATGGAAAAGAAGATCATTTTGGTTTTGGTCCATCCTTTGCATGAGACGGTTGTTTGGCAGCAGCTTTCCTACGTCGAAGTGCTTCGACAATGGTCATGTAAGCCGGGTTCCCTTCTCTCATCACTACACCTTCTTTATGCCGAATAAATGGTTTCTTCGCTCTTGGTTCTTCATCGGTTTTATCCTATCAAAAAAAACATGTAACAAACTTTAACACATATACATGTTCAAATTTTATTTGATTGCACATTTAACATCTAGCATACATGTACCTGAGGTCCTTCTTTAGCTAAAGTCCTTTTAGATCCGTGCTTCTCTGGAGGATTCAGAGATTTGAATTTAATCTGTATGGGGTGAAGGGTCATTAAAAAGTATAGGGGGGAAACTGACATAGAATACAAAAGTTGAAGGGGTAATCTGTCATTCATGTCAATAATGATGTAAATGTTTAAATAGAACTTAATTACCCCTGGTATACTTTTCTTCAATGTGGTTTCTCCTTCTGGCTCATCACCTTTTTTGGTCTGCCAACCAATTTAAATGCCAAAGGAGCTTCAACAGGCAAATTGCTAGAAGTATTCCACATTGATGGACCATTGACAGGATATATCATAGGGGTGTATGCCTTCATATATTGCACCTTCGAGTAGCACTTATGTACAAATTTCTCTGCGTCTTGTCCAATGTGTTGTATGCAAGCAATGGCGTGGTAACACGGTATCCCGGATAGCTCCCATCTTCTGCAAGGACAACTACACGATTCCAAGTCTACAGCTAATGACTCTGTATCCAGGTTTCTCACCTCAAACTTCATCTCGCCACAAAATACAGCGTGCCACTTTCCACAATTTTTTTTGGCTTTATTAAGCAAATGCCTTATCTTAGGACAAATATCTCCTTCATACTTGGCCATCCAAGATCTGAGTCAGAAGAATCAGTAGCCGTATCAAAATGATCAGAATCATTTAAAACATCTTCTGAATCAGTTTCACTATCTTGTCCTTCTGTATGACCACCTGAAGAATCAACCTCAAGTGATTCATCCCGCACTCCTTCCCACTCAAGGTCTTTCTCTATATACGAATTGTAATCTTGGTCATCGTCACCCTCTCTCAAATCAATATCAGAGTCAATCAGAAAATCCTCATCACTTGTGGAGAACTCATCTTCATCCATGTCCTCTCCCCTTTGACTATCTGTACTCGTAGGTCCACTCTTCTTATAACTCTCTCCCTTTGTTCCACTAGGGCCAACACCATCACCATGACGTTTCACACTAGCCCTATACCTTGTCTTCAGATAAGACTTATATGTATGATCTTTGGCCCTGGATTCAACAGATTTCTTCTTCTTCAAATTGTCCTCACCAACTTTATTCATTTGCCTCTTTCTAATAACTTCTTCCTTTGTCTTGTTAAAAATAACTGAAAGTAACTCATTATCACTAAAAATATCATCACCATTCTCATCATCTTCACAAGGGGTAACTGTCTTCTTCTTATTAGGCACTTTTTCAATAACTCTGCTCCTCTTCTTTTGTTGTTTTTTTCTGTTCTTTTGTGGTTTTTTTCTCTTTTTTTGTGGTTTTTTTCCCTTGTCCAGAACATTAAGCAAGACATCACTAGTGTCCAAGTATTCACCAGTAGTATCATCCTTAGCCATTTCCATTTCCTCATCAGTTTCATCTATCAGCTTGAAAGGTACTCTTGAGTCCTTCCTCCTGGACCTCTTCAACAATTCCTCATCATCTGCACCTTTCCCACTATTTAAAGCACTCAAAAGTTTATCTAAAGCAGCATCTACAGATTTCTCCATAACTGATCTTTCATCATCTGAAACATCTGAACAAGTCTCACCATCTAGACCCCTGTGTAGCACTTTTTCTTGATCACAGTGGGCTGTTTTGGGGCTTGAATAGTTATCATTTGCTTCCTCAACTACATGGTTGTCATCATTCTCACCACTTCCCTTTTCAAAGGTTTCATTATCTATCTCATGATCTTGAGTAGCTTCCTCAACTACTGTGTGCTCAGCACTTTGAACACAACCCTTAGGTAATAATTCACTAACTCTCTCCTCAGCTAATGTCTCTTCCTCTTCTGGTGGGTTAGCAACAACATCAACAACAGTAGCTTCCTCTAAGTTATCAACCACAGTATCACCCACCTTCAAACTTTCCTCCTCTATTTCTTCAGCTTGAATACAATTTTCACCTTCACCTTCCTCTAAGTCAGGTTCCTGCACTACTACTTCTTCCTTCCATTTAAGGAGTAAAGGCATATACACTGGAATCTCAACTGCATCTCCTTCTAAAATCTCTGGTAAACGCACTACAAACATATCAATTGTTTGGTTTTTCTCTGTCACACTAGCCATCTCCATAACTTTCTCGTCATTCTCTAAATAGACAAGACCCTCTGGTAGTTTTTCAGCCAATTTCAGATAGTATAGCTCTACCCTACCTCTAATTCCCAGTTTCGTACATGTTTTAAGAAGAACAGGTATACTAAGATTGTCATAGTGACATCCCGGCAAATACTCGATCCGTACCTCTCTGTATCGGCTGTAATCTTCATAGAAGAACCCATCAAAATGAATGCGTAATGAAAATCTATCTGTTTCACATGAAAAATTTATGCAGAAAAGGGCGTACGAATTTATGCAGAAAAGGTAAACTTGTAACCACCCACTACGAATAAGGTAAAGAAATCTCAATAATTAGTTCCATTAACAACTAAATCCCGAGATTTAAGCACAACTTCAAAAAAAGAAAGAATCCAATTTAAAAACCCTATATTTTCGGAGTTAAAAAAACAACCCCAACCATTTTAACCCCACCATTTTCGGAAATAGAACGAGCACACTTACTCCATTTGATTATTGGCGGCATCGGTGAAACGTCGCCGGTGATCTCGCTCATTATGGGTTATGTGTTTGATTTCTCAGTTGTTGAAGTTAATGTGTGAGTTATGTGTTTTAATTTTTGTTTATTTATATAAAAGCTAAAATGTGATGTACCTAAAATGCCCATCTTTTAATAAAGGATATAATTAACAATGTAAAAAAAAAAATTTTACTGGACAACATTTCACGCGCGCGTGTCCTGCACGCATAAAAAAATGGACGGAAAACGCCCAAAAGGACTAACGAGTCACGAAACTAAAGTTTAGGGGTCAACTAGTCGCATTTTAAACTTTGGGGGGCAGTCTGTCAATCGGCCCAAAGTTCAGGGGGTAAACAGTGTATTTGCTCTTTATTATATAACTATTATAAAAAATATTTTTTTTCACAATTGGTATTTTTTGATTCTTAAAATTTACTTATTTTAAGATTGATAGTTGATCCGGTATATGACTATTTCTCAGTTCTCATAAACAAAAAATTTTTGAGATCAAATTTTATTAGAGTTAAAATACCTCTAAACATATATGAAAAAGAAAAATTCACTTATTTTGGAAAAAATCTCTAATCTACCATACCACGTCCCTTTGTGTTCTCATTATTTTTTGTTGCAAAAGATGAAATATAAATATTAAATAAGTCGAATGAGGAAAGATCGTTCTACGTTTAGCAAGCAATAAACTATAAAGTATTTGGAAAGAAAATAAAAACTAGAGTATGGGTCTCTACCTTTTTTTCTGGTCGGAATATGGTTCTCTGCTAAAAAAAAAAATTGTTACATAAGAGACAATAAAGACCCGGAAGATAACCTTCCAAATTACTGTCTAATTATCTAGAACAACTCTAGGAATTGCCCAACCACACCTATCCCTTGTCAAAAGCCGCCATAGACCATCCGGTGGATGTTGGTAAGGCCTCGGACCCTTATCACTGAACGTCCCATGCTTCGCAAGTCAATCCGCACAACCGTTTGCCTCCCTATAACACCACCGTAGCTCAAAATTCGCTCTAGAATCAAGTAAAGACCTGCAATCATTTACAATATCACCAGGAAACCCCCTTGAGTTCACACTGCACTTCACTAGCGCGTGCAACTCACACTAGTCGGATACCACTTATGATTTAATTTGAGTAAAAATAAATTATTAATAAAATTAAAAAATAAATAGATTGACAATTTATTTTTACTTAAATCATATCACGTAATAGGTATATACTAGATGGTATAAATTTAAATGATATATATTATTACTATATTCTTTATATGTGTATTTTTCTTCAATTATTTTTTAATTTTTTTTATAAACCATTTTATTAAAATATAAGGAAAAAATTATATATTGTACCCAACATTTGAAACTACTAATACTATAAGGAAAAAAACAGTATTCCTTCTGTTCCACAACAATTATTTACTAATTTTTCACACATATTAAGAAACGCTAATAATTGTATTCATCATTACAAAAATACCTATCATAAAGTATCTATTTTAAAAGTGTATTAGAAATATAAATTTTAATATTTTAATAAAGATAATAGTGGAAAAGTATGAAAAAAGTGTCTTGAAATTTTAAATGGACAATATACTCCATTTGTTCCTAAAAGGTTGTCACATTTATTTTTGCACACAAACTAAGAATGTCATTTATTATCCACATGATTACTATAATACCCTCCATAAGGTGTCCTGATATCTTAAATATTTATTGAGAACATTTATTATAATATTTAATTAGGGGTAAAAAGTGGTATAAAAAAGTGTCTTGATCTTCTAAACTGACAACCTTTTGGAAACAATTATTTTTAGTATAAGTGACAACCTTTTGAGAACGGGAGGAGTATTTGGAACATTATTTTTAGTAAGTGGATAATTTTTATGGAACATAGAGAGTACTACATAACTAGACAAAGTTTAGTAATCTGAGTATTATACTTTTTCTGGAAACTAGTAAAATATATTTCAATACTATGGTTATTTTCCTACATATACAGGAGAAATTAAAAATTGCTTCAGAAGAAAATGAGCCAGCCAACAGGTATCTTGTGTGATCGCTTCCATCGAAATTATGACATATGCTCAACATATGGCCCAACAATCTTAGATCCCAAAACCTCATCTTTATGGACATTTGGACCAAAAAATACCCCATCACATTTACAAAGAATCAAACCATACCCGCGAAAATTTGATACGATAACTATGGGCTTCATTAAAGACATCATTCTAATTTCAAGCCCAACAAGTCCAATTTGTTCGGTACACCACACTTCTCCAGCTTTGATATTTACTATATCAATGTACACCGAAAATTTCTTTCATGATTTTAATGATGTCTTTATCCCTTTATTTATCACCACAAACACATTATTATTACCCAATCAAGATTTCATCATTGTTATCTCACAATCTCATCAATGGTGGATTGATAAGTATAAATATTTGTTTAACATCTTTACTAATCACCCAATCATAAACCTGTATAATGAAAATATCACCCGTTGTTTTCCATCAACCACAATAGGTCTCGTGTCACATGGTCCAATGAAAATAAATTCCAAATTGTTACCAAACTTGAAGAATATCACTCATTTTCGCACTTTACTCGAAACAGTTTATGACAAAAACCCTAGCACTCGACATACTAGGCCACGACTAGTCTTGGCTAGCCGGAGTGATCCTACAAATGGACGTGTTATATTGAACCAAATCGAGGTATTACAAGCAGCTAAAGCATTAGGGTTTGATGTTGTCTTATTTGAGCCAACGTCCGAAACCTCTTTACAAGAATCATAGGGCTGCATTAACGCACATTCTTTTTCTACGTCCCGGTTCAGTATTTATCCAAATTGTGCCTATTGGTGTTGAGAGGGAAGCAAAAATATGTTTTGAAAATCCAGCAATGGAGTTGAGATTGAATTATACAAGGTATACGATTGATTTAGAAGAAAGTAGTTTACAAAGTAAGTATTTAAATGATAGTATGGTGGTGAAAGATCCAATGGTTGTTCAGAAAAAGGTTTGGTCACGATTGAAGCATCGTAATGGAAGAAAAACAAAAAATCAAATGACTCTGGATTTTGGTGTGTTTAGGGAATATCTAAAGATTATGGATATATATTTGAAGGAACAAAATGTTGAGTTGAATATTCAGAAATTTAATGTATATTTGAAAGAAGCTTACACTGTTGCTAAATCTCTTATGGATAATGACTTTTCTACATAGGAATTGATATCTAAGTAGAATATATAATTCCTTCATGTATAAGGTTCTGAATTATAGTGAACTATATTTCATGTGTACTAATAATGATATTTATTGTTTACAATGATATAAAAGTTGGGTTTTGAAGTTGTTTAGTTAGTTACATTAAATTTTTATACATGTTACCCTGTCTAACGTGCACAGAATTGTTATTTCCGATTAATCTTCATAACTTCAGCCTCTTTTCACCCCTTCTCCGCCTTCTTCTTTGCTTCCACCATCGTAATCCTCTATTTTTTGTCTCAATTCTCTTCATTTTTCTTCTTACTTTTTCAAAAAACTATTGTGATATCATTCTCGATCATAATAATGACTCGTGGTCATGCAGCTAAAGTTACATGAATTGAAATCACACATAAAACAGTAAAAACAAGTTGGTTAACACTAGATCTGGTGCTTATACTACTAAACCAAATTACCCAACTAGTAGAAATGTGATTCAAAGTCATAAAACCATGTAACTTTAGCTGCAAGTAATATCAATTCGAACTCTAAATTGACCAGATCTGGAAATTTTCCAAGTAATTCAGCTAGTATAAGCAAAAACCTAAACATACGTTAAGTTGATTCAGTCACTCCATCCCAAATTGAAAAAAGAATTGTTGATAAAAGTAAGGGGTTAGTTTCACATACTATTTCACTTAATTCCCCTACAATTGATGGGACTAGCACTCCAATTTCAAGGCCAACACAATTTATGTCACCAGTAAAGAGTTGGAATGCTCTATTTGATGGTAAAATTAAGAGGAGCTTAAGTTGGAATATGTAGGACTAACAATCATCAATGGAAGGATATGTGTTAAGTCTTCACCTAAAATCACAAAAAAATGGTGTAAAGCTTGGGCAAATTGTGTTTCCGGATAGTTTTTAGATAAAACACAACCATATTGCATGGTAATAAATATGGTGGATACACAATTGAAGGCATTCGGAAAAGTAATAATTAGCACTTCTGGACCAAGGCTTGTAAGTGTTCAAATTTGAAATTGAAGAAGCCTGTTCAAAAGTACTTGGTAAGTTGTGGCATGTGAATAATATACCTTTGTTATTAAGAAATTGGATACACAACACTCAGTTTGAGAGTTTCAAGCTGGATAAGGTCCTTCTATAGGTCAAACTTAAAAGATTACATGGAGATATATGGTCAAGTGAAGGAATAGGTGTAATAGCTAGTTCTCTAGGTGAGAAAATCCAAATGTATGAGATAACTAATGCATATACAAGATTAAGTTACGCTATGGATGTGTTTAGATGGATTTAAATAAGGAATTAATTGAAGACTTTGATCTTGATAAGGGTAATAGAAAGTTTGATACTATTCAAGTGGAGTACTCTTGGAGGCATGTAGAAACACTAAAGACATATGGCTGGTTAAGAAGATACCTAGACCAGATGGAGGCATGAGTAAGCATGGGGTGCAGAATTGCTCTGAGCCTCATGGTTCATCTTGGACCACAATACCTCAAATTAAATCATGACACATGTAAAAGAAAAAGGATCTCATACTATTATTCAAAATAGATTTAATGTACTTGAGAATGAGGAAGAAAACATAGAAGGGGTAGTAGGCGACTTACTTTGTGTTGAAGCTGAGGGGAGGCAAGAAATAAGCCTCCAATCCTTTATTTGTATTAATAGTAGTCACATGGAATGTGATGGGAATCAATAAAAGTCTCAAATAGACTAATTGTTTGATACAAGTAATAAATATTGATTCATGTTTATTTACTCTACTAGAAACCAAAGTCAAGTTCCATAAAACAACTAAAACATGGAAACCCTCTTTCAATAAATCGAAAGTATAACAGAACTATTCATAAGATGAACATGGTAGAATATGGACTTTCTGAGACCCAATAAAGTAAATTTTATAGTTTTTGAATATACCAACCAAGCAATTCTTTACAAGGTAGTACACATTCAATCCAAAACTAAATTCTATTATACCCAATGTGTATGCCTTGAACCATGACCATGAGAGAGTGGATCCATGGGATATAATTAGGGGTTGTGATACATATACTAGAAATAATGCTTAGTTAATTCAAGGCAATTTCAATAAACTTACAAGTATTGACAATATATTAAAATGTACTCGTCTTACAAAGGGTGCATATGATATAATGCAGTGTAATGGTGATCTCGAGTTAACATAACTAAAATATAGTGACCCCAAATACACATGGACAAATAGAGCGGCTATTTGGGACATGAGAGCAAGTAGAATAGGCAGATCTTTGGTAAATTCTACATGGCTTACCAAGTTTACACGAACATCCTCAGTCTAAAACCCCCAAAAGTCTCAGATCATTGTAGTTTATAGTTAAATCTGGTACTCTAACGACCTACGTTGAGTGACATTACAAAGTATTAGGATGCACAAACTCTAATCCTATTGGTTATTTGATTAGTCAAGACCTCTCGGTTCAATAACTCATATCAAATATATATAATCTATGCTCCGCGACCCAATTCCCATGACGTTCGATAGTCAAGTTTCTATACTAACCTACTAATTGATCAAACGAATAGGTTCACAAATTCTTTTAAATATAAAATCCCAAATTTTTAAAAAAGCATATGAATTATGATCTAGGGTTCGTTCGTTCAAAATAGAAAAGATAAAAACAAAAGAAAATAAAGTCACGTTTGAAAGAAAAATTAAAAGATAGAAGAACTACACTAATTAAGTATATAAAAGTGTTGCTCTTGAACTCCAGCTCTTGCCTTTTCTCTCTCAACGTTTCTCTCTTCTAATAATGAGAAGTGATAGGTTTTTCTACTGAAAACATGTATTTATATCCCCATATTATGTTTTAGCTAAATTAGATCACTTAAATGATTCAAAAGTGGCCCAATGGACTCTTCTAAATCTGGAAAACTTTGTGTATTGTCTGCAAAACATTCATAATTTCTTTCATTCAACTCCAAATAGCAAAACATTTCATTTCACATGATATACACTCAAAGGAAAAGCTTGAAATCGAATTCCATGACTATATTCTTCTCATATTATGAGTTATGTCGTTTGAAACTTGATGGAAACATTCTGCGATAATTCTTGTTGAGCTTTTCATGTACTTCTTGGCTCCTTTTACGTCTGGATACGGTTTCTTCTTAGATTTTAGACTTCTTCGATTGATATTGTGAACTGATAACATACATTAATACATATACCTACAATCTTGGTCGGGCCAAAAGTGTCATAAATAAAATAATATAAAATGAACACACCCTAAGACCACTACTAGAAACTCTCTGCAATTGCATGGATGGTTTGCAAGCAATAGTTGATAATTAAAGTTCGTTTGTAGGGATTTATCGGTTAGCTCAAGCTCGTGTTCAGATATAAGCGTAGAAGAAATTAATTGTTTAAACTATAAATATAAATGAATGAAAATATTTGTTTGGTTTTTTAGACTAGAATTAAAATCAAATAATAAGATTAAACTACTTAATGCAATAAAATATAATTAAAAAGAATGTAGATGAGATATAGCTTAGGTCTGCTAGTATGGACCTATCTTCCTAAATTACCATTCTAATTATAAGGGTGAATTGAGCATATAAAGTAGTCGAAATTCTACAATCCCTCTAACTCCCATCAGGGTACCTCTGAGGGCAACCTCGACACTACGAAGGGACTTGGGTAATGGGACCTTACGAAGAGATCGGTGGTGAAATCACAAACCATAATGACTATCTAGTTAGACATGCCCGTCAAGACCACTACCGTACTCTAAACGATCATGTGTCATTTTCTATAATTAAAACCCCCCGTCATGGTGACAGTCCTAATTACAGAAGGCAATCCTAACTTGGTCATGGTTAAGGATGGAATAAACGGATGTCACAAAATGCAGTTATATAAAATAAAGGTTCAACTCAATTAGATTTTATCCCAAATAATAACAGAATAGAGAAATAGAATTCAAGGATTATACATATTGCAAACCCAAGCTATAGGAAAAATAGTTCATAATAAAATAAATAAATCTAAAGAGTAAATAACCTAGAAACATGGTTAAGACAAGAATCTAAGAATAATTTCCCTAATGGTAGGAGTGAAAAGATGGAGAAAGATGAGTTGTGATGCTCCAACTTCTATTGCTCCGTTCACAAGTCAACTCTCTCTCTCTCTCTCTCTCTCTCTCTCTCTCTCTCTCTCTCTCTCTCTCTCTCTCTCTCTCTCTCTCTCTCTCTCTCTGATGAATTACTATATAAATCTGGGAAGTCAAGGACTACTCTCTCATGTAAAATAATGATATATAGGTACTTGGACGTTTTATAGGTCATGGACTAGTTTTTAGAGTCCTAATCCAACTCAAACACGTTTTCCTTAGAAGTGGACTCGTTTGGCCCATAACAGTTGTAACCCTAATAAATTCGTCATTACATCTCCAAATCATGAACCATCAATGGCCACACATTCCTAATTCAAGACAATAACTTAATATAAAAGGGGTCCTTCAAATTCTCTATGTATTTTATGCGGTATAAAAGACAATTAACTTTCCAAATCTGCCCGACAACTTTTTCACTTTCTAAAAACGGATTCTTTATCCTTTAACTTTTGATTTTGTCTTCGATCTTTTTTCCTCAACTCCTTATACATGTCTTGACATCTAATATCATCCTTGTACCTAATATCTTCACACTAAACACACAAATTACACCTAAAAGCCTCTAGAAAGAACAAATCTTCAAAACAGGGCAAGAAACAAAAAACTATCAAATAAAAAGGAAAAATTCCTCAGCTAAGCACATAATTCACTTAAAATAATGTCTCGTGACTATAATTCTATCACATATATAGAGACAACAGGACCCCCAACTCAAATTTGTGTCGTCCCGACAAAATAAGAAATAGGAACAATTGGGAAGTCTCTAAAATATATATGTTAAGTCAAGTAAGAATAAAGGAAAGAAGAATGAAGAATGTAAGTAATAATCCCAAAGAAACTACCTAACAAGTTTTATCTGATAATATTTACAAACTAAATCATATATATACACTTATCATACAAACAATCAACACTGTTTAAAATCAAGATCAGATTAGCTTTGCAATGCATGAAGGATAGGTCTTTTACTTAGTTTGATACGGAGGCTATAGAGTATTCATCGATCCTACATTAGTATCCAATGGTCCATCTAACTAAACTCTATTGGTTCAATCGCTTCTAGATCAAATAGTCAAGAATCATAAGGAATTTAAGGTTGTAATGTTAGGTTAAGGATGGTATGATCTTATAATTTAATAATGTAGAGTCAGCTTTTGGCTCTCTTCTCACTAGCCATCAACGAATCACCCTAGTGCTTGAATTATTCTCACTCAACCCAAGATTTTGATGCACTTAATTCGCATCCCCAATACCCCAAGATAAACCATGATGATGACATAAGAATTCCTTTTTATAATTATTTTTTTCTTTTGTAAGTTAGCTATGACTCTCTTTTTGATGTGATATGTCATGCTACTTCTTTTCATCATATTTCTTTTTTTTAAATACTTTTCAATACTTTTTCTTTTACCCCGGCAAAGGGTTACAATAAGAACAGTGAATCATCATCAAATGCACATAATAATAAGCTCAATAATACCCACCCAGGTGTTTTCTATAATCGAACCCACCCCCTAAACTCAAGCTCTAAAGACGCTTGTCTTAGCATTGCGATTCGAGTGCAGGTAATATAGAAAAGTACTATAATCTAAGGGGTATGGCTTGTAATGTGGATAATAAAAAACTTTTGAAAGGCTAGAAGGGGATGAGACGGATAATATATCAATTAATAATAGACAACAAGCTAAAAGGCAAAAAAGTATTATCTTTCACGTATTTACTCCAGAAACTCTTTCTATTACACTTTTTGAGAACACTATCCAAGAATTAACTTTCGTAGTCCCTGTGGAGACGATACTCTATTTACTTATCTTTATTGTCAACGATCCGTACACTTACGGAAAGTCTAGTTCTTTCAAGGTGTGCATTTACTTGCATTATTTTATCACACCTCAATGGTATATGATATTATGTATTATTAATTGAATTATGAAACCACTTAATGTTTGAAGTATTGGAGATTGATATTAGATGCCGTTTCGATATTATCATACATATATTTACACGAGAGGAGTAAATACATGTTGCATTCTTTTTCCCTTCATCAAAATTTTATTCACATGAATTTTCTAAGAAGTTTTTTACCGAAACAGATTTAAAACATGTCATTATTATACTTTTCATTCATTTGATTTTTGTCCAAGATAATTTTCTATTAAAGTTTGAAGAGACATTTTTAAGAATTGAATAGTCAAGGAAGAATGATATAAAATTATATATAAGGGTATTTATCCTTAGTTCATGAAATTGTAGTGTATATACTAAGCCCAAAAGTTAAATCTCTGTTAGGATTTATTTGAAGAATAAGTTATCTTCTCTATAAATATGACTCTATTGAACGGGAACAATTATTCACTTCATCCCTAGCTTACTAATAACTTCTTATTTTATTCTTTCTTTCACAATTTAAGACACGTTTATATATTTTATACTATTTTATCCTTATTTTAATTTTAAATTATTTTTTCAAGAAGCGTTTTAGATAATAAGTTTCTTTATTTCTGTGAAGATGTATTTTAATAAAAATATTTTTTAATTAGTGTGGAAAAAATAGAATATTGATAATTAATATCAAAAGGATTTTTTAATAAATATTCAACAATAAAGTATTTAAGTTCTTGTGTTCAACATCAACCTTTAAAAGGAAGACATTTTTATTTTTTACATATGAATTAAGAAAAACATTCAATTCTAATTTATTTAAGTATATTTGACTAAAAAGACATATATGTGTCCACCTTTTTGTTGGACATATAGATTAAGAAACTAAGTAATTACATTTATTTTTATAAATTATTTTTATTTTATATCTTTATTAAAAGTATAAATGAATTTAGTATATCAATAGAGGTAATATTGAAAATTTTAAAACATATATACCTTAATATAATAAAAAGACAAAATATTAGATATAATTTAAAAGAATAAATCCAAAAAGGCACATCTCTACTAAGCTTTATTTAAAAAATAAGTCATATCTACTCCATGAATATGTTTCTCTCTGTTATAGGAAAAACTCGTGTTATTAATAAATTTAATAATCTCTTCGTTTTTAATTTTCTTCATTCTTATCTTTTTAATTATATTAGAAAGGCATTTCAAACTTAAAATATAAACTCCTGTCGAATTTTGTACCTCTTAGATGAAGAAAAAAGACCATGATCAATTAAGTTAATAGCTTAAGACACATTTATATATTTTATACCATCCTTATTCTAAACTTTGAGCATTTACGATAACGAGACTCTTTATTTTTGTGAAAGGTATTTTAATAAATAATATTTCTTAATTAGTATGTAAAAGATAAATTATTAACTAGTTAAGTTACCTTAACGGGTTAGGATCTTACTATTTTTTCAATACTTAAATGGGATGTACAAAGTTTGAACCCTTTCTAAATATGGGTAACCTAATTCTGATTTACCTGAAAATATTTCCAGAATCTTAGTCCTTGTGTGCGCAAACATGGCCCAAACCATCCATGTACCAAAAAAAAAAGACAAATTATTATTAAAGATTATTACATTAATTTTTAAATAAATACTTAAAGTGAGGTATTTAAGATCTCTTTTACTCCCAATTTTCAAAAGGAGACCTATTTTATATTTTATATGCTTTTTAAAATAATATTTATTAATATTATAGTTATTAAATATTTCATAAATTTATTGTTGACCGTTTTGGAAAATATTAATTAAGAAACTATATAATGACCAATTTGTATAAAATGGTTCTTATTTATGTTACATATTTATTTAAAATATAGTTGTATAATTAATAAAGATAATACTAAAAAAATTGGTAAAAAGTACTGTCTTTTTATTATAATAATGTGGTCATACTTTTTAAAAAAGAGAGAAAAAACTTAAACCGAAGAGTATAACATATTTTGATGTCTTAATTCTCATGTATTGTTTGGATTCAATTTTTTAAAGGAAAGGAAAAGAAATGATAAGAATAAATTTTCTTTTCTTTTGTTTGAATTCAATTTTTAATTAAAGGAAAGTAATTCAATGGATTGTAGAATCCTTTCTTTTTCTTTAGAACGTCAATTATTTATTCTTTCTATTTTGACGTCATTATAAAGGAAAGAAAATGATTATTTTTTAAATGTCACAACTAACCGTATAATTTTAACATATAATATTTTTGCCTAACATAAAAAAGGTATAAAGGTATTTTTATGTAAAATAATTTTTTCCTTTCGTTTAATAATGTGAATCCAAACAAATGATTACTTAATCAATTACTTTTTTTTCTTTTATTAAAATTTTTATAATTCAAACACGGTTATCAATTTCTTTTCTATTTCTTTAATATTTTTATATTACTATAATTTCCTTTCCTTTGATAATCTAAATCCAAATGTAAGTTTACTATAAAAATGTCAATTATTTCTAACAGTTTGAAACTATGTTGAAGATTTAAGAAGTATCCTAATTTATCAGAGTTTTCTACAATATTTCCTCCGTAGGAGATATTTTTGTTATCTTCAACCTCTAAAGAATTCATTCCAACGTTTGATTCAGGTGACAATGTACTTCTTGCTTCTTTTTTCTAGTGGTTAATATGGATTGTAGATTAATTATTTTATTCTTACTATTTGAAAGGTTTTAGGTGTTCAGATTTATTTTTACTTATATCGATTTGTAATAGTGTGGAGTCATTATTGACATAAACTTCCATTCCTTGTTCATGAGGGGGGAGAAAAATTCGCCTACTAGTCTGATCTTGCTTTCATAATTTGATTTATGGAATAGAGCTTTTTGCAATATTATTTATTCTTGAAATTATATGCAAAATTCATTTCATTTTTTTTATGAAAGCCACTTTTAATGTTAAAAATCATACTCGTAGTTTCAATTTTTTTAAATCAAATAGTTTCTTTCTCACTCAAATGTTCTAAAAAGCATTAAGTGATAAACAAGCGGTCGACCAATTTCGAATGTCTAGAGAACTAGGTAGGAGCCTAGATGGAATTTAGACGTTTTCCTTCTGAGCGGTTTTATATTTTATTTATAAATATTATATATTATTTATTTATTTATTTTTGAATCTACATAATATACTAGATTTAATAAAGAAATTTATTTGAAAAAATTCACAAAATTATATATTATTTTTTAGATATATAATTTATAGAATTTATGCAAATGATAATCGATTATATTTGAAATTTATTAAAGTTTTTATAATTGTAGAAATATTTATATATATTTTTTTGTGTTAAAAATAGAATTTTTAACATTTTTGTGTAAAAAATAAATATTTATACTTATTTAGCTTTCGGACCGCTAGGCTGCTACTAACTAGGTCCATTTAGGCCCGCCTAGATTTGCCTGAAATTTTCTGAAATCGTAAGGCCGCCGACTAGGCCATTTCTAAAAAGTCTACATATCTTGTTGATCATCTATATGGATGCAATGAGTTCTGCAAATTGCAGTGTATGCTGCATTGATCACTATATAATCACTAATGTTTACAAGCTCTTCGTCTATCAAGGAGTATCAACTATTCTAGGTTACAAAAAGATAAATATGCACGTTGAGCAAATTAAGAAAGATAATGATCTCACCAAAAAAATGTTATTCCTTCTTTTTTACAAATAATTTTTTTTTTATGTATGTTTTTATTTGTCCTATTTTTATGATATAAAAATCAAATAAAATACTAAATAAATTTTTTTTACTATATTATTCTTGTTTATTAAGTATAAGATTATTTATTGCACAACTACTTTTTATAATTATTTAAGGGTAATATTGAAAAAATCGAAAAAAAGTATATTGTTATTAAAAAAACAAATAATATTGGGCATCCATTTTTAGTAAATTGGAGAAATAATATTTGACAGAGAAAATAACCTTTTACGTACTAGAAGTAGTATTTCAAAATTACTATTTATTTAGAAACTCAAAATATTATTTTTAAATTTCTTTTACTATTACGTTTATTAAAATATTTAAATTTATACTTTTAATATAAATTTATAAAATATAATTGAGTAAGGTTAAATATAATAATTGTATTTTTTGTGTGTGAAAAGTAAAATAAATATTATTTTGAGGACAGAAAAAATAATAACTTCTGTAGTGCTCGTTTGGAAGAGTGTTTTTTAAAAAGCACATAAAAGTTTTTTTAAAATTTTAAAAGTGTTTTAGACCTTAAAAATCACTTTTAGGAGAAACACCAAATCGATGCTTTTTAAAAAAAGCACCTAAAATGCTTTTAGATTTTAAATAATTTTTAATTATTTTTTAAAAATTAAAATTTTATTCTAAAAAAATGCTTTTACTCTAAAATAAACACTTCCAAATAGACCTTTAGTTTACTCATTTCAGGCAAAACGCATTCCTCCTAAGAAAATCTTTTTAAGATAATTGCATTAAAGGCCATTATATTATGAAAAAAGACTTATATTTTTTATTTTAGATTAATTGACCTTTAATTAGGTTCCTATATTATTAAGAAATAATATTACCTTTGAAATATTGTAAAAATTATTTAGAGTTAAGTGAGAATTTAAAAATTTCTTGGAGGCAAAAGGAATTTAGAAAAAAAATAATTAGCATTTACAATGAAAAATTCAAAACTCAGAGGGACCAACACATAGATCCTTCCCTCGATCCAAACATTATTGCTAGGTCCATGATCCTTACTTAAAATATGTAAAAATGACTTTGTATTTTAAAGAGTTCTTATATATTTATATGTGAAAACTAACCAAACTAAATTTACATATATTCTTTTATCTTTATGCCAATATTTCTATAGACTTTACTTAAAATATCATTTACTCGTGTCTTCCTTGACATGTCTTAATGTTAACATCCAGATCTGCAATCAATGATATGAAGGGATTAGGTTTCTTGGCTATATGTTTGGTGGTCCTTACATGTGTTTTTCTTCTTGAAATAACATTAAGATTCTCATCAACTACATATCTAACAAAGGGTCAAGGTACGTCCATTAAGCTACATATGATTGTTCTTTTCCTACAAATCCTCAAGATCTCCACTATAATAAAATAAAGAAAAACATAATTAACACATATAAATAAAATGGTAATATATGCATTTCTTTGATAATATCCTAAATCATTTGTATATGTTTTTTCATGTAGAAGGGCAACGATTGAGCAACCTAATTAAGCCAACAAAACTCATCAAATGTGATCGACTCAAGGATTATGATATCTGTTATCTCAATTATTCAACAATATTGGATCCAAAAAGAGCAACCTTATCAATACTCAATCCTCCATACTTGACAACATCTAAACAAGTCGAAAAGATTCGACCATATCCATGGCATCTAGTACCCAAAATCACAGAGCTTACCCTTGACACATCTCCAAAAAACACAACCTGTGGAATCACACACACTGTCCCGGCAATAGTATTCAGTGCCGGTGGGTACTCCGGTAACTTTTTCCATGACTTCAATGACGGTTTTGTTCCTCTTTTTATCACCATTAATTCGCTTTACCCAAATCAAGATATAATCCTCGTGATCATCAATTGTAGGGATAATTGGTTGGTTAAATATGGTGATTTACTTCGTCGTTTTACTAATCATTCAATTATCAACTTTGATCGTGAAAAAATCACACATTGCTTC
This sequence comes from Nemophila menziesii, assembly GCA_029959085.1. Classification (NCBI taxonomy): domain Eukaryota; kingdom Viridiplantae; phylum Streptophyta; class Magnoliopsida; order Boraginales; family Hydrophyllaceae; genus Nemophila; species Nemophila menziesii. Next base: position 1,828,361 of record JARWIR010000060.1, read on the forward strand.
CCATCAGTGACAGTAGGACTTATATCCCATGGTCCGATGATTATAAATCCTAGTTTATTACCAGGTCCTGAACCTAAAAGGACCCTTATGGATTTTCATGCACTTCTTAAAACTACGTATAGTAAAGGCAAACCATTCTTATCTGAAGCAAAACCTCGTCCATTGCTAGTCTTTATGAATCGACAAGGCAATCGGAAAATTCTTAACATAGAGGAGATTCGAAAAGCTGCTGAGGATGTAGGGTTTAATGTGGTTTTATTCGAACCAAATCATAAAACAACATTGTTTGAAGCTTATAAGGTTTTCGAATCTAGTCATGTAATGGTTGGGGTACATGGTGCTGGATTAACACATGAATTGTTCCTCCGGCCTGGATCATCTTTTATCCAAATTGTTCCCATTGGTTTTAATTGGCTTGCAGATGTATGTTTTGGAAAGTTGGCGGGTCGATTAGGCTTGGAGTATGATGAGTATGACATATCAGTGCATGAAAGCACGTTGCTGGAGAAATATGGAGAAGATAGTATTGAGCTCAATAATCCTGCAGCTATTATTAAAGGGGATTGGACTACAATTATAGACAAATATTTAAACCAAGATGTAAAATTAGATGTGGTTAGATTCACAGGGGTCTTGAACAAGACTTATGAGATAGCTAAAAAGTTTATGTTTAGAGAAAGTTTGATTATGGATTGATCCATAGTAGTAGAGTTCAAATATTATGTACTAATTGGCCCTTTCTTACAATTATGTACTCATGGTCATAAATTTGATTGTGTTTTGTTTTTTTAAGTCTCACACTTATCGATAAAAAAACTAATATGATATTTATTAATCAGATACCACCCATATTCAACTGATAGCCTCGAACATATTAGTTAAACTTCTTGACATTAAATACATTGATTTGGAGATTAGAGATCGAAAGGATTGTGATAATCAAGTTGTAGATGATTTGTTGTGTCTTGAAGGTTCGCGTCTTGAAGAGTCTGAGAGTAATAGTGGACCAGAGTTGGTCAAAGAAGAGTTTCCTGATGAAAGTCTATTTTTGATATACACAACTGGTACTCTTTGGTATGCAGATATAGCGAATCTTATTGTGAGTGGTTCTTTTCCTGAAGGAGCTACCTCACAAGAAAAGAAGAGATTAAGTAACCATGCAAGATAGGAGGATCCTTTCCTCTACAAAACATTTAGTGATCAGATGGTGAAAAGAGCCATACCTCAGAGTGAAACCCAATCAGTAGTTGCTAGTTGTCACGATTCACCCTATGGAGGACATTTCAAAGGTGATCGTACAGCTGGAAAGGTCTTCAATCCGGTTTTTATTGGCCTACTCTATATAAAGTTTGTCATGAATATGTGAAGAAATGTCATAGATGCCAATTTACCAGAAATATATCCAAGAGAGACGAGATGCCACGTAATAACGTTCTTGAAGTTGAGATTTTTTATGTTTGGGGTATTGATTTCATGGGTCCTTTTGTACCATCTAATGGAAATCTTTACATCCTATTAGCGGTTGATTACGTGTCTAAATGGGTAGAGGCTATTGCTTTACCAACAAATGATTCGTGAGTGGTGATAAAGTTCTTGAAATCACACATCTTCACTAGACATGGTACGCCTAGAGTTATTATTAGTGATGGAGGTTCTTATTTTGTTAACAAATACTTGAAGGTTGTGTTAGAGAAATATGGGGTGAGATATCGTGTATCTACTGCTTATCATCCACAAGCAAATGGTCAAGCTGAGGTCTCTAATAGAGAGATCAAATATATTCTAGAGAAGACTGCTAGATCCACACGCAAGGATTGGTCAATGAATTAGATGATGCATTGTGGGAATATTGTACTGTGTTCAAGACACCTATTGGTGAATCTCCATATCAAATTGTTTATGGTAAGGCTTGTCACTTACCTCTTGAGCTTGAATTAGGTGCATATTGGGTGATAGCGGAGATGAATATGGATCCTACTTTAGCCGCTGAGAATCATATGATGAAACTGAATGAACTTGATGAGTTTCGATTTCATGCCTATGAAAATGCTAAATTATACAAAGAAAAGATAAAGAGATGGCATGATAATCGCATTCATGAGAAGAAATTCAAAGTTGGACAGATGGTCCTCAAATATAACTCCAAGTTTAGTAATTATCCGGGTAAGTGAGATCAAAGTGGTCTGGTCCTTTCGTGGTGACCAAGGTTACGCCTCATGGGGCTATAGAAATTGAAAACCCAGCCGAACAACGCGCCTTTATGGTGAATGGACATCGGCTAAAGTTGTACCATGTAGGCGAGGATACTAATCGCATGGTAGATCCGCATCCTGGGGAGGTCATATACCTCCTTGAAACTGAATAGATGCGAAGGGTAACCGTCGAGCATAATGACGTTAAACAAAATCCATTTAAATTGTATATTAGTTTATTGCTTTAACGTTTTTAAATTCCTAGTGTATATTAGAAGTATTGTCGTGTATTAGTGTTTATTTTTAAGAAATGAGAAAGGTAGTTTGTTAAATGGGTGAGGAATTGAGTTTGGGGTGACAAGGAACGAAAAAAAATATGCAGATGGGATCGGCTAGCTAACCGAAATGGCCGGTATATCGGCGTGAGCAAAACCGTGGTGACGGTGCGGAAATCAGGTCTAATGCCGAGGACCCAGTGGACCAAACCGTGTTCGCGAATGTAGACACGGTCTGGGACCAGCTAACCGGTCATCTGGCCGGTATGCCGGCCCGCTCTCGAAAAATAAACCGTGGCAACGGTCACGAAATCAGGGTCAAAGCCGAGAGGAGCCTAGGAAAACCATGGTCGCTTTTGTCGACATGGTCTGGGACCGGCTAGCCCGTCATCTGACCGGTAAGCCGGCCCGGCCAGCAGGAAATTTAACCTAAACCTTATGAGACGTATTTTCTCACCTTTTAACCTAGCCTCTCATGCAAGATATCATTATAGACAATCACAAACCCATTAAATACCTGCAACACACCATTACAACACCCAGAAACATTCACTCCTTCCTCCTATTCCATTCCAACAAACACACATCCAACATCAAAATCCTTCCAAAACACCAAGAAATCTTCTCCTCCATCCTTAATCCTTCTTCATCAAAGCTTTAATCCTATTCATCATACCTCTCCCAATCCATTACATAATCATTACCCATCTCATAAAACACCATAATCCTTCTTTCTAACTCCTCAAAACATCAAAGTTTAAAACTCTTCTCTATTTTTAATATTTCAAGTTTTGTGTTTAGGGTTCATTGAGATGACAATCAGATTCGATTCCTTGTGCTATAATCAAAGAACAAGAAGTAACCCTAGTACTCTCCGGGCTACTCCAGACAAGGATATTGAGATTCCGTATTCGAGTTCTACACCTAAGATTCGAGAAGTCAAGAATACTATGAAGAGGAAAGAGAACCCAAGTGCGTATACTCTTAAAAATTCTATCTTGGAAGAAAAGGAAGTTGAAGAACCGGTTATTGGACAACGCTCTATACAATGGCCGTGAAACCTAAACCTAAGAGGCCATTTGTTAGTTGGAAAGAGCAAGTTCGTGAGCAGTTTGCTAGTTTGTCTTTTGATGTTGAGAAAGGATTTCCTATGGATATATGGACAGTGAATTCAAAGATTACGCGATTACATGTGACGAGTTTGGATGGAAAGATTTGAGAAAGAGAGACTTGAGTTATATTCCGGCCTTGGTTCGAGAATTTTATGAAGAGTTGGTCTTCGTGGAAGGTACCGCTATTGAAATCCGTAGGAAAATTGTCCTTTTCTCAGTTGAGAGAATTCGTGATGTTTTAATTTACCAAACTTGAAAGGTCCTTGCAAATACCTTGAAGAGCTTAATGATCCAGCATCCGAATGGGAATCGTTTTACAAACAGGTTTTGATTCATGGGATACAACCCATCCCCAAGGGTTCTAGATATGAAGGTCAGGTATTTAGTAGTGACTTGTTACCACGGGTTAGAGCATGGTCTCGTTTTATTATTCCTATTTTTATTTGGTTATAACCACATATCCGAGGTAACAAGTGAGCAACTCATCTTCATTAAATGTCTTATTGAGAAGAAGGAGATAGATGTAGCTCGCATCATTTATGATTCCATTATAATATATATGCAAAATACCCATTGATTCACGCAACCTCAAGTTCCCATGCACTATCACGAAGATATGTATGAAAGCTAATGTGCCAATTAGGGACATTGAGGATGAACCGGTAGAAAAAGGTGAAAATATCAAATCAATTTCAATTGCAAATATTCACAATGAGGCCAAGAAGAAGGGGATGGGTTTAGATAATCCATTTGGAGAATAAAACAAAGTTAGACCTCCAAAACGCAGCACAAGGGTTACCAAAGATCATGATGTAGTTGAAAGGATGAGAACTTTGGAGGAGAAACATGAAGAGGTGTTGACAGCCTTAGGAAAAGTCACAAAAGAGTTGGAGCTTATGCAAAACATGCTACTTGGAGTGAGCATTTTACAACATGCCACCTACGCAATACTTATGAAAGAAGTCCAACCTGAACGCAGCAATGGAAACTAACTTCGTTCTGGTTAAGATACGTTTTCCTATAATTTTCTCATTTAGTAGTGTATAATAGTTTCTTTTATTTATTGAGTCTTTTCGAGTCGTGGGGACACGAATCATTTTTGAGTTTGGGGTGGGGTTCGTTGCCTCATCCCAATTTTATGTGTTATTTGTTTTTCATGAATTCAATAAAATTAATTTAAGGGTTGCGTTCGACTGTAGAGTATTTTAAATATCCCTATTAAGCATACTTTTTATAAATTAATGATAGAAAATAGTAGACCTTAGGAGTTAATGTAAAAACGCACTTTGATTGCATGCAAACATTAGGTAATTGATAGGAAAAATTAATGAACAATGCAAAAGAAGTAAACTTGTACTTAAGGGAAATGAGTGGTTTGTAGAACGTGAGATCCAAATGAGTAAAGAACCCACTTAGGTATGAACTAGAGGCAAGCCATGTAACTAGGAAATTGATAGAGGTCGTCATTTGATAGCCATTGAAACCTTTTAGCTTTCTATCCCATGAGTTGATTATATCCGTCTTAGCCCCATTTTTAGCCTTTAAGCCTTTCTTTTGTCGCCACGATACAAGATCATATCCCTTTAGTTTAGTAGGCATTTCCATATGACCCGCACTTAAATCACGATCCTGAGACTTCCTGTCTTAAACTTGAGTTTGTGGTGGTGGGTTTCATTATTGGGAGATTACATCGGGATGGAATTTGTATGCGTTTGTATTTATGCGCAATTGTTGATGAGATATTGATTTGTAACCCTTTGCCGGGGTCTTTGAAAAAAAATTATAAGAGACATTACCGTTCACATCAAAATGATGGTCAGTGATATCTTATACAAAAAAATGATACATATGAAAAATAAAGTAACCGGCAAAGTGGAAGTTTAAAAATCGTCTTTAGTGCTTATTGGTTTAATTTGCGGACGCTAGATTAGTGCGTCAAATGGGTTGAGTGAGAACATATCCAAGTGTAAACTCAAGCTCTTTGACAGTTTGTTGATGGTAAGTGAGGAGAGAGCCAAAAGCTCACTTCAAATTTACCAAATATACATACCATACCGTCCCTAAGCCTATGCTAAAACCGTAAAGTCCTCATGATTCCTATAAACATAGTGGATTTATAATTCAGCTAATAGGGAGTATGCTAAGTGGAGCGTTCAAAGCAAGTACGGATCGATGAACACCCTATAGCTACCATCTTGAGATAAGTATAAGCTTAACTTTCTAGCATTGTGAAATTAATTTTGGATTGATATTATTTGTGTTTGATTTTGCATGACATGTGTATATTAATTCCTAGGTCATACTATATGAGATTTGTTTGAAGTTGTGTTTTGGGTATTATTCACTAGACTCTGCAATTCTGCATTCACCTAAGGCCTTTGTTTTTATTTTACTTTGTCGGGACGACAAAGGTTTGAGTTTGGGGTGTTGATGTCTCCCATTTTGTTCTAAATATAAGCCCTTAGGATAAACCATTTTAGGTGAATATTAGACTTATTTGATATACTTTTTCTTATTTCGTTATATTGCATTTTCTCCCCTTGGAATTACAGTATTTCATTTTTAGAGTTTTTGTGCGTTAATTTGTTTGTTTTAGGTCCATGGATGCTATGGAGCACCAATACAAGGAGGAGAAATGAGAATCAAAGTCTTAGGTCAAGCGGAGGAGTCAAAAGCAAGAAAATAATTTCCGAAGAGTAGACTAGAAGAGATGAAAATCTGGAAAGCTGTTACAAATTGCTGATTTCGAGCCATTTAGACACAATTTCAGCCTTGGAGCCGTGAAATAAGAAAGTTGCGCCTTTGAGTTAGGAAGATTTAGGGACTCGAATCAGGTGATTTGGACTTGAAACGAAAAATTTACGGGTGATTTAGGGTTTACCTATGTCAATAAGAACCTAAGCAAACTTTTCCTGCAATTGATTAAATAGCAATACTCTAAACCATTGACTATCTAGTTAGGCTGAATTGTCAGATCAAACCTTATTCTAGAAGTTATGTGCTAATTCTATAGTTAAATATACCGTTGTCAATGGTTATCTAACTACTATGATAGTAATCTTATACGTTTGCAACCGTAAAGAACACAAAATATAAATCCAACACATAAACAGAGAAATCAAAACATAAATTCAATCAAATTAGATAGATGTCAACCAAAACTAGGGTTCATACATATATGCTAAAACTCAAGCTAAATGTTTTTAACTCATACTAAGAAAAGAAAAGAAAAGAATTACAAAATTGAAGGGTGAAGAAGACATCTTCTTGTGTTATAGCTTCTTCCTGACCTTAAGGTTTGGTCAAGGATGATTTTCGAATGATAAGAGGCTGTATTTATAGTGTATAGGAAGACCTAATTCGTTTTCTTGAAGGAGAAGGTAAGTAGTGGACTCCTAGCCCAACTCAAATTCATAACCCTAAAATATGGAATCAGCTCCGTTTTTGTTTTGGTCCTAACAGCTTCAATTCTTATCCGTTTGATGCGTATGAGTAGTCGAAATTTATCTTCTCGAAAAGATCTTTAACTTTTATCTTGACCATTTCTCCAAGATCCTCAACGATTTTGAGATACAAGCTGATTTGTGGTCGTGGGTGGTGAAATTCAGATTTATAGCAGCTTTTCCTTTTCCATATTTTTAGCTTTTGTTTCCTTATCTTCAATTTACATATTTATCTTCTTTCCTTTACCTCTTGGAACCAACTTGGACTCTAATTAATTATCATATATCTTTAAAGCTTCATACTAAATAAATAATTAAACCCAATATGCTCTAAAAATAATAAATAATTAATTCAAGACACAAAATAGGAAAGTGTACTAAACCATGATAAAATCGACCTATACTCTAATAAATACACCTAAAATGATGTCTCCAACTACTAATAAATCATCACAAATGGGGAGACATCATTTACATAATACAAATGGCACCCTACGGAAAGCGAAAGTACCAAAAGAATATGTAAAGATTGTCTTGTGTTGATCTGCAGGGTCTATATAAATCTGATTATATCCGGAGTACCCATCAAGGAAACAATAGTACTCTCTGCCAGCCAATTTATCTAACATCTGATCTATGAAAGGGAGGGGGAAATGATCTTTTCTGGTGGCTTTGTTCAACTTGCGATAGTCCATACACACTCTCCAACCAACAACGGGTCTTGAGGGTATCGTTCCATTATGTTCATTCAAGATGGTAGTGATACCACCCTTCTTTGGTATGCATTGAACCGGACTCACCCATTCGCTACTGGCTATGGGATAAATAATTCCCGCATCTAGTAATTTGATAACTTCTTTCTTCACCACTTCCTTCATAGCTGGCATCAATCTCCTTTGCCCTTCAACTGAGCGTGCATTGTCATATTCCAGAATAATTTTGTGTTGGCAGTAGGATGGACTAATACCTTTGATGTCGGAAATAGTCCAACCAATTGCCTCTTATCTCTTAGTGTACGCAACATTTTGTCTTCTTGAGGACCTGTTAAAGTAGCTAGAACAATAACAGGTAAAGTGTTGTTAATACCCAAATATGCATACCTCAAGTGTGACGGAAGCAACTTCTCTTCTAAATGCGGGGGAGATTAAATAGATGATTTCTTTTTAGGTATTATCTTCCCCGGTTCGCTCAACGTTTCATAGGCTAGACGCCTATATTTTGGATTCTCGGAGTTTAGAGCTGCCACTGTTTAGGTAAGCTCTTCTATCATCTCAGGTAAGTCAAGTGCTGGGGAAGCCTGCAAGACATCAACAAAAGTCATATCATTTGCGTGGCATGCTCAATTGCATCTACTCGGAAACAATCCTTCTGGGAATCTGGAAACTTCATTGCACTAAACATATTGAACTTAACTTCCTCATCTTGGATTCGCATAATTAATTCTCCGTTTTCTACATCAATATGAGTATGACCCGTGGCTAGGAATGGTCTTCCAAAAATAATGGGACATTCCTATCCGCGTCATGTTCAAGTATAACAAAATCAACGGGAAAATTAAAGTACCTATCTTGACGAGGAAATCTTCTATTCACCCCTCAGGACGCGAGGGATCTATCAACCATTTGCAAGACCATGGAGGTCGGTCTTGCGTTTCCTTTCTTCAACTTCTCAAAAATTGACTTGGGCATGAGAATAATACTCGCATCCAAATCGCATAAATTTTTCCCTTGCCGCTCATTACCAATAGAAATCGGAATTGTAAAACTCCTAGGATCAAGTAACTTAGGTGGCAACTTACTTTGTCATATGGCATTACACCCACTTGGCAACCCTATCATCTCATTCTAAAGTTATGGTCTCTTGTTGGTGATGGCTCTCTTTAGGAATTTAACGTATTTCGGTACATCTCTGATAGCATCTAAGAATGGTATATTGATGTTAAGACCCCTTACCACATTCATGAATATTTGATAGTCAGCCATATCTCCTTTTTTTGAACTCTTGAGGATAAAGGTGGAGGAGGACGGGTTTCTACAATATCTTTCTTCTTTGGTCATTCCAGGATCTTCTCCCCTTCCACCTCTTCTACTTCTGGTTCACTTTCTTTCTCCACCATATCTTTTATTGTTTTCTCTTTCACGGTTGTTTCTTTTTCTTTTATAATGGGAAAAGGAGGTGGTGGTAATTTCTTACCACTTCTGAGTGCTATAGCATTATAATCTTCACTCTGTTTTGGATCTTCAATGTCACTTGAGAGTTGCCCTTGTGGACGTTGATTCAACTATTATTCCATCTAAGCTATCTAATTTTCTAACATGTTATGTGCTTTGATTTATTGTCTGTTTTCCTTGCGGTGCACAACGTATAGGATTACCTTAATAGTAGTTAAATGGTCACCCGGGAGGGGTGTCTAATTATTGAAACACCACATAAACGTCTAGTGTGCGTAGTGATCTGGAAGGGTTTGCCAAACTAGATAGCCATCAGGGTTTGATTTAGCCACCAATCATTATTGCTGGCCAATCTCATCTAAGAACCTATTGGCGTAGGAGCACCTTAGTTAAGTCCCCTGGTAATTGTGAGGTCGCCACCTCAGTCCACCCGGAAGGGGGTTAGGAGGAATTTAGAATCATGGTTATTGCAATTCTACATAATTCTCCCTTACATAATTAGAATAAACAAGGTTAGTGGGTATTACTTGCTATATTTTGAGCTAAACTCCCATACTATCTTCTTCTATTATTTACTTTCCTGTCTTTAATTTATTTGTTTAATTTTCCTATTTCGAAAAACAAAACAAAAATTCTACTTGTCTTATATTTCTTGCGTATTATTCTAGTCCCCCGGAGATATGACTGCCTCCCCAACCATACCTCCAGGCAATCAGAACTAGGTTTCCCATGTTCTGGGGAGGGTTTCGGACCTTGGAAACTTTCCAAACATAATAACTTTCTTCCACCTGCGGGATTCGAACCCTGTACCTCTCACTTGAGAGACAGAGCCCTGGCCAGATGAGCTAGCTCACCTGGTTTAATTGCACTTTATATTGCATAAGTTCTCCTAACTTTCGCAGTCTCTGAGGAACGAACTTTATTTATCATTAAAACTTACATACAATCTGTGATACGTGTAGTGAGTAACGTGCTAGCCTAGGGTGCTTATTTACATCTATTTTATCTATCATTTTATCACACCTTAGGCGATACCAATCTTGTTATTTCAACAATAATTTTATGCATAGAGAAAGGGGGAGTTCTCCATTTACCGGTCATTTACTTGGTTAAATTGTCCAAAATCATTTTTAAAAGAAATATTTGTTAAAAACTCTTTTCTGGCAAACTTGTGTATTTCGATTTGTCAAACATCAAAAAGGGGAGATTGTTGGCCTAACGGCCTTTTAATCTTGTTTTACTATTTGCCAAATCGCGTTTTAAATATCCCCAAAATAGTGTATTACACTCGTCATATCTTGTATGCATATTTTCCATGAATTAACAATGTTTTCCAAGTATTTTAATAGAACCGGACCAGCATACCGGTGCCAGGACCGACATACCGGTGGAAAGAGCTGTTGCCCAACGGACACATGCTACGTCGGTTTCCGCTGTTGGACTAGAAGACAAACCGGACCGGCATACCGACCAGAGGCAGAAAAGTTGTCTATAAAAGGGAGTTTAATGATGTCTAATTCTTTACCTCTTACCAACACAATAAATAAAAGTTTATACATCCATTAGAGGTCTCAAGCTATCAAAGATTATCAATCCAAGCTTGATCGTTCAACTTGTTATATCCACTTAATCAAGGAGTTAATCCAAGAAGCATTCGAAGTCTAATCCACTCAAGAGGGGTTTTGAAGCTTAAAGTTATATCCATTCTTTAGAAGTTTTTAGCAAAGTCATATCAACCAATAAAACTCTTGTTTTTATTCTCTTAGATCTTGTCTTTCTAATAGATAGATAAGAGAGAGAGTGTGAGTATATGGAGTATGCTCGGTTTCCTTGTGTTGCGATAGCACAAGAGTTTACTTCATGGTATCGAAGTGGTTGTAAGGGTATTATGTTCTCACCCCGGTTAAGAGAGACACAGAAGCTTAGTTAAGAAGCTTTAAATCCTAAGGTAGTGGAGTAGGGATAAACGAACCACTATACATCGTTGTGTACTTTATATCCATTATCTCTTTACTTATCATATATTGATTGCTCGTCTTTTTATTTATATCAAACCTAGTTATACCATTGCATGATCCTGTAAGAGTTTGATATATATTGACTTAGAAGTTTTTCTTTAAACTTATTACTGTCCAAAAAGTTTTTTAATTAGGCATTAATTATATTAGTAACGGGCCAAAAACAGTCATAGTTGGAGGGATCGTGACAATTCTATTTACATCAATCTTGATTCTTTATTCGGCGTCAAGGACACTCGGAATTTCAATTTTGATGATACTTTTTTAGTTAAGATAGTAATGGAGACAGTTATTCCATATATTTTTATATTGAAAATCAGATTTTTAAAATTGACAACGACCTTTCTTTTCTGAGTGAACTAGAAAGTTCTTTTTATACCTATTCAACCCCCCCCCCCCCCCCCCCCACACACCTCTCGGACTTTCACCATTAACTCCATAATTGCTAAATGGATAAAAAAGATTGCACTTGTGTAGATGGGATGAACTCGCAAAATCTAAATGTGAGGGAGGACTAGGGTTCAAATAAACACACCTCATGAACCTATCCCTCCTGGAAAAACAATCTTGGAACTTACAAAATAACCAAGAATCTATGTTATATAAAGTCTTAAAAAAATACTTCTTAGAGACAAGATTCTTGGAAGTAAAAATAGGTAATCTTTCATCTTGGGGATGGAAAAGCCTAATAAATGAAGAGGTGTTCATAAAAGACACTTACAGGAAATTAGGCAAAGGGAAAACAATAATACTAAACAAGCGTAAATAGATTAATAAAACTGAAACATTAACAATCCCAATCAATAGTAACTACAGTAAAGTAAGTGAAATTATAGATAACCAAACCAAGAAATGGAAAGAAAACTAGTTGAAGAATTGTACACCCACTCAATGCTAGTAAAATAAAAATATGTTTTCCCAAATTTTAATGGTGAAGATCAAATTTGTTGTAAATTTAGAAAAAAAAATGGCTTCTATATTGTCAAGGAGACAGACCAAAAACAAAAACAAGATGAAGAGAATAACAAGAATAATAAGAATGAAACAAAAAAAACATAAAACATAAAACCATCTAGTTCACACGCCAACAGAAAAGGTCTATGGAATCTAATTCGGAATATGAAAGTCAAACAAAAAATTAGGAACTATATATAGAAAGATGTAAAAAATATAATCCCAACTGAGAAAAACCTTTTACAGAAAAAATGTACTAAAGATAAAATATGTAAGATATGTAACACTGAGACAGAAATAATAGTACACGTGAATTTTAAGTGTCGATAGGCCAAATGCACCTAATTTGCGAGAACACTAGACATAAAACCCATAAATAACACAGTTTTTAGATGTGACAACTGTTTATAAACATATCACAACAATTGGATAAAAAGTTTAACAAAAAAATAGAGTTTTCGAGCTTATTTGCACAATAGCTTGAAACATTTGGAAGAATAGAAATAGTTTCATCAACAATAATAAGAAATGTGAACTTTTAAATACAATCAATCAAGCAATAATCAATTGGAAGAAATACGATATTTGACCTGGCCAAACAAACTATCTAAGTAGGAGACAAGGAAGCACAAGTACCACCATTAACAACTATGTTTTTCACCAATCAATTAGGAATAAAAATAATAAAATCAGTAAAACGAGAAATAACATGAACTTAGACAATAATATTAAAGACAAAAAAGGGAAACTAGACCAAACCACACATTAATTTTTTTATAAAAATCATCTGTGATGCAGCCGTTACACTTAATGAATCAGCAATTGCGTGCATTATAAGAAACTCAATGACTATTTGATTACAAGTTCATCTTGGAAAACATGCATAAACTCAGTTTTGGAAGCAGATGCACTCGGAATACATAAAGAGACAGAATTTGCTGCAGACTACTCAAGTGGAAGTGTAATTATTGAAAGCGATGCTTTAAATGTTATACAACCAATTATGGAAAACCGACCTGTTAAAATTCTGATAATTTGTAATATTGTACGTAATTTATATGGGCTAGCCGAACTATGTAAACATGTTTTGCTCCTATTAGTAGGAGAAGCAATGCAACCGCCAACTGGGTTGTCAAACAAGAACTTAGAGGCACTTTGTTTTGCAATTGAGTCCTTTCAAAACCGTCCTAGTTGACCTTAATCCTTTTGAACGACAACTCCTCACAGGGAGGGTAGATTTTTATTTATTTTTAGCTTTTAATGAAATTTCCTTCGAACATAAAAAACCAATCAAGCCAACTTCCGACGAGTTATGAGGTAGCGTGGGGCTACTCATGCTCAAAGGAGACTGGGAATCCGATTTTCCCAAGATGTGATGTTCTCGAGGTCTAGTAGCTTTTTGGTGGAGGGTTCAAGGTGACTCTTCTGGGTATCTTCGGGATCAAGATAACCTGGTGAAAAACCTCAATGAGATGTAAATTTGATTTACTAATCGATGTGAAAGGAAAGTGAGATTAAAGCAATCGGATATACATTAAATCAAAGTAATTTAGTAAAAAAAAATTCTCTTTATTTTCTCTTTCTAGTTTTATATATATATATATATATATATATATATATATATATATATATATATATATATATTAAGTTGGATAGAGGGTTTCATTAAAAAATATAAAAGAAAGAATAATGAGACCCTATAATAATTTTTAGATTCTAATTGATGGACTATATTCTACTATTTGCTTTATTATATTTCTAATATTATACGCATATGAAACCAGTTAAGTTGGGATTTGTATAGGTATATGTCATTTACCCAAGATATAAATGAAGATGCAAATAAACATCAAAACCGCGAATTAAATGATCAATTTATAGAAATGAATGTTTCGCTAATATATTTATAAGTGTAAATGTAAATATCATATACGATTATAATTTATAACCTTCAAAATCACTATCGAAACTAAACGGAAACAATAAATTCAATCTTGGAAATTAAAGTCATATTCAACATTAGAAAGAGTAAATATTTGATCGAAAGATTGCCAAGTATAAAGTATTTCACAAACAAAATATTTTCCTTTCCTAGTATAACCTATATAAATTTTTTTACTCAGTAATTTCTAATTAATAGCCAACAAATATATTAAAAATATCGAAGGTCATTTGGAATATTGTCCACATTGATTATATCTTTGCGTTATGCATCACGAAAAGAAGAAATATAGTTTTAAGGTTCTTCCTTTCTATCTCAAATTGTACATCATTCACGTTATATTATATATTATTCATGTTTGTAAGTGAAACGTGGGTGGAATATTAATATGTTTTTGGCTTTTTATTAATATTAAAATTATTCATCGATTGTTAACCTTTAATTTTCCACTAATAGGTGTTGTCGAAGAAAAAGGGTTTCGCATCAATTCTGTTAGTGTTGGTGTTGCTAACATTTATTTTGGTCATTGTCAAAATCTATCAAACAAGTGTGATTTATTCAACAAGAGATAATGGTAAGATTCTTTGAAGCCATTGAAAGTATCAAAGATGTTAGAAGAATATATCTTGCTGAAGAAATTGAATCTTATAAAGGTTAAAACTACTTATTTATTATATAACTATTATAAAAAATATTTTTTTCACAATTGGTATTTTTTGATTCCTAAAATTTACTTATTTTAAGATTGATAGTTGATCCGGTATATGACTATTTCTCAGTCTCATAAACTGAAAAGTTTTGAGATCAAATTTTATTAAAGTTAAAATACCTCTGAGCATATATGAAAAAGAAAAAATCACTTATTTTGAAAAAAATCTCTAATCTACCATACCATGTCCTTTTGTGTTCTTATTATTTTTTGTTGCAAATGATGAAATATAAATATTAAATAAGTCGAATGAGGAAAGATCGTTCTACGTTTAGCCAGCAATAAACTATGGAGTATTTGGAAAGAAAATAAAAACTAAAGTATGGGTCTCTACCTCTTTTTTTTGGTCGGAATATGGTTCTCTGCTAAAATTCTTTAGGAAAAGGATATATAACCCTTCTATACCACTTATGATTTAATTTGAGTAAAACTAAATTATTAATAAAATAAAAAAAGTAAATAGATTGACAATTTATTTTTACTTAAATCATATCACGTAATAGGTATATACTAAATGGTATAAATTTAAATGATATATATTATTACTATATTCTTTATATGTGTATTTTTCTTCAATTATTTTTTAATCTTTTATATAAACCATTTTATCAAAATATAGGAAAAAAATAATATATTGTACCCAACATTTGAAACTACTAATACTATAAGGAAAAAACAGTATTCTTTCTGTTCCACAACAATTATCTACTAACTTTTCATATATACTAAGAAACATAATAATTGTATTCACCATTACAAAAATACCTATCATAAAGTATCTTGATATTTTAAAAGTGTATTGGAAATATAAATTTTAATATTTGAATAAAGGTAATAGTGGAAAAGTATAAAAAAAGTGTCTTGAAATTCTAAATGGACAATATACTCCCTTTGTTCCTAAAAGGTTATCACATTTACTTTTGCACACAAACTAAGAACTGTCATTTATTATCCACGTGATTACTAAAATTCCCTCCATAAGGTGTCCTGATATCTTATTTATTTATTGAGAACATTAAATATAATATTTAATTAGGGGGTAAAGTTGTATAAAAAAAGTGTCTTGATTTCTAAACTGACAACCTTTTGGAAACAACTATTTTTAGTATAAATGACAACCTTTTGGGAACGGAAGGAGTATTTGGAACATCATTTTTAGTAAATGGACAATTTTTATGGAACGTAGAGAGTACTACATAACTAGACAAAGTTTAGTAATTTGAGTATTATACTTTTTCTGGAAACTAGTAAGATATATTTCAATACTATGGTTATTTTCCTACATATACAGGAGAAATTAAAAAATTGCTTCAGAAGAAAATGAGCCAGCCAACAGGTATCTTGTGTGATCGCTTCCATCGAAATTATGACATATGCTCAACATATGGCCCAACAATCTTAGATCCCAAAACCTCATCTTTATGGACATTTGGACCAAAAAATACCCCACCACTTTTACAAAGAATCAAACCATACCCACGAAAATTTGATACGATAACTATGGGCTTCATTGAAGACATCATTCTAATTTCAAGCCCAACAAGTCCAATTTGTTCGGTACACCACACTTCTCCAGCTTTGATATTTACTATTTCAATGTACATCGAAAATTTCTTTCATGATTTTAATGATGTATTTATCCCTTTCTTTATCACCACAAACACATTATTATTACCCAATCAAGATTTCATCATTGTTATCTCACAATCTCATCAATGGTGGATTGATAAGTATAAAGATTTGTTTAACATCTTTACTAATCACCCAATCATAAACCTCTCTAATGAAAATATCACCCATTGTTTTCCATCAACCACAATAGGTCTCGTGTCACATGGTCCAATGAAAATAAATTCCAAATTGTTACCAAACTTGAAGAATATCACTCATTTTCGCACTTTACTCGAAACAGTTTATGACAAAAACCCTAGCACTCGACATACTAGGCCACGACTAGTCTTGGCTAGTCGGAGTGACCTTACAAATGGACGTGTTATATTGAACCAAATCGAGGTATTACAAGCAGCTAAAGCATTAGGGTTTGATGTTGTCTTATTTGAGCCAACGTCCGAAACCCCTTTACAAGAATCATATGAATTAATACATTCATGTCATGTTATGATTGGTGTGCATGGGGCTGCATTAACGCATATGTTTTTTCTACGCCCCGGTTCAGTTTTTATCCAAATTGTGCCTATTGGTGTTGAGAGGGAAGCAAAAATATGTTTTGAAAATCCAGCAATGGAGTTGAGATTGAATTATACAAGGTATACGATTGATTTAGAAGAAAGTAGTTTAAAAGGTAAGTATTTAAATGATAGTATAGTGGTGAAAGATCCAATGGTTGTTCAGAAAAAAGTTTGGTCACGATTGAAGCATCGTAGTGGAAGCAAAACAAAAAATCAAATGACTCTTGATTTTGGTGTGTTTAAGGAATATCTAAAGATTATGGATATATATTTGAAGGAACAAAATGTTGAGTTGAATATTCAGAAATTTAATGTATATTTGAAAGAAGCTTACACTGTTGCTAAATCTCTTATGGATAATGACTTTTCTACATAGGAATTGATATCTAAGTAGAATGTATAATTCCTTCATGTATAATATTCTGAATTATAGTGAACTATATTTCATGTGTACTAATAATGATATTTATTGTTTACAATGATATAAAAGTTGGGTTTTGAAGTTGTTTAGTTAGTTACATTAAACTTTTATGCATGTTACTCTGTCTAACGTGCACCGAATTGTTATTTCTGGTTAATCTTCATAACTTCCGCCTCTTTTCACCCCTTCTCCGCCTTCTTCTTTGCTTCCACCATCGTAATCCTCTATTTTTTGTCTCAATTCTCTTCATTTTTCTTCTTACTTTTTCAAAAAACTATTGTGATATCATTCTCGATCATAATAATGACTCGTGGTCATGCAGCTAAAGTTACATGAATTGAAATCACACATGAAACAGTAAAAACAAGCTGGTTAACACTAGATCTGGTGCTTATACTACTAACTCAAATTACCCAACTAGTAGAAATGTGATTCAAAGTCATAAAACCCATGTAACTTTACCTACAAGTAATATCAGTTCAAACACTAAATTGACCAGATCTGGAAATTTTCCAAGTAATTCAGCTAGTATAAGCAAAAACCTAAACATACGTTAAGTTGATTCAGTCAATCCATCCCAAACTGAAAAAAGAATTGTTGATAAAAGTAAGGGGTTAATTTCACATACTATTTCACTTGATTCCCCTACAATTGATGGGACTAGCACTCCAATTTCAAGGCCAACACAATTTATGTCACCAGCAAAGAGTTGGAATGCTTTATTTGATGGTAAAATTAAGAGAAGCTTAAGTTGAAATATGTAGGACTAACAATCATCAATGGAAGTATATGTGTTAAGTCTTCACCTAAAATCATAAAAAAATGGTGTAAAGCTTGGGGAAATTGTGTTGTCGGATAGTTTTTAGATAAAACTCAACCATATTGCATGGTAATAAATATGGTGGATACACAATTGAAGGCATTCGGAAAATTAATAATTAGCACTTCTGGACCAAGGCTTGTAAGTATTCAAATTTGAAATTGAAGAAGTCTGTTCAAAAGTACTTGGTAAGTTGTGGCATGTGAATAATATACCTTTGTTATTAAGAAAATGGATACACAACACTAACTTTGAGAGTTTCAAGCTAGATAAGGTCCTTCTATAGGTCAAACTTAAAAGATTACATGGAGATCTATGGTCAAGTGAAAGAATAGGTGTAGTAGCTAGTGCTCTAGGTGAGAAAATCCAAATGTATGAGATAACTAATGCATATACAAGATTAAGTTACGCTATGGATGTGTATAGATGGATTTAAATAAGGAATTAATTGAAGACTTTGATCTTGATAATGGTAATGGAGAGTTTGATACTATTCAAGTGGAGTACTCTTGGAGGCATGTAGAAACACTAAAGACATATGGGTGGTTAAGAAGATACCTAGACCAGATGGAGGCATGAGTAAGCCTGAGGTACAGAATTGCTCTGAGCCTCAAGGTTCATCTTGGACCACAATACCTCAAAGTAAATCATGACACATGTAAAAGAAAAAGGATCTCATACTAATATTCACAATATATTTAATGTACTTGAGAATGAGGAAGAAAACATAGATGGGGTAGTACGCGACTTACTTTGTCTTGAAGCTGAGGGGAGGCAAGAAATAAGCCTCCAATCCTTTATTTGTATCAATAATAGTCACATGGAATGTGATGGGCATCAATAAAAGTCTCAAATAGACTATTTGTTTGAGACAAGTAATAAATATTGATTCATATTTATTTAATCTACTAGAAACCAAAGTCAAGTTCCATAAAACAGCTAAAATATGGAAACCCTCTTTCAATAAATCGAAAGTATAACAAAACTATTCATAAGATGAACATGGTAGAATATATATGGACTTTCTGAGACCCAATAATGTATATTTTATATTTTTAAAATATACCAACCAAGCAATTCTTTACAAGGTAGTACACATTCAATCCAAAACTGAATTCTATTATACCCAATGTGTATGCCTTGAACCATGACCATGAGAGAGTGGATCCATGGGATATAATTAGGGGTTGTGATACATATACTAGAAATAATGCTTAGTTAATTCAAGGCAATTTCAATAAACTTACAAGTATTGGCAATATATTAAATTGTACTCGTCTTACAAAGGGTGCATGTGATATAATGCAGTGTAATGGTGATCTCGAGTTAACATAACTAAAATATAGTGGCCCCAAATACACATGGACAAATAGAGCGGCTATTTGGTACATGAGAGCAAGTAGAATAGTAAGATATTTGGTCAATTCTACATGGCTTACCAAGTTTACACAAACATCCTCAGTCTAAAACCCTCAAAAGTCTCAGATCATTGTAGTTTGGAGTTAAATCTGGTACTCTAACGACCTATGTTGAGTGACATTACCAAGTATTAGGATGCATAAACTCCAACCCTATTGTTTATTTGATTAGGCAAGACCTCTTGGTTCAGTAACTCATATCAAATATATATAAGCTATGCTCCAGAACCCAATTCCCATGTCGTTCGATAGTCAAGTTTCTATACTAACCTACTAATTGATCAAACGAATAGGTTCACAAATTCATTTAAATATAAAATCCCAAATTTGTAAAAAAGCATATGAATCATGATCTAGGGTTCGTTCGTTCAAAATAGAAAAGATAAAAACAAAAGAAAATAAAGTCACGTTTGAAAGAAAAATAAAAACATAGAAGAACTACACTAATTAAGTAAATAAAAGTGTTGCTCTTGAACTCCAGCTCTTGCCTTTTCTCTCTCAACGTTTCTCTCTTCTAATAATGAGAATTGATATGTTTTTCTACTGAAAACATTTATTTATATCCCCATATTATGTTTTAGCTAAATTAGATCACTTAAGTGATTCAAAAGTGGCCCAATGGACTCCTCTAAATCTGGACAACTTTGGGTATTGTCTGTAAAACATTCATAATTTCTTTCATTCAACTCCAATTAGCAAACCATTTCTTCTCACATGATATACACTCAAAGGAAAAGCTTGAGATCGAATTCCATGACTATATTCTTCTCATATTATGAGTTATGTCCTTTGAAACTTGATGGAAACATTCTGCGATAATTCCTGTTGAGCTTTTCATGTACTTCTTGGCTCCTTTTACGTCTGGATACGGGTTTCTTCTTAGACTTTAGACTTCTTCGATTGATATTGTGACCTGATAACATACATTAATACATATACCTACATTCTTGGTAGGGCCAAAAGTGTGATAAATAAAATAATATAAAATGGACACACCTAAGACCACTACTAGAAACTCTCTACAATTGCATGGATGGTTCGCAAGCAATAGTTGATAATTAAAGTTCGTTTGTAGGGATTTATCGGTTAGCTCAAGCTCGTGTTCAGATATAAGCGTAGAAGAGATTAATTGTTTAAACTATAAATATAAATGAACGGAAAATGTTTGTTTGGTTTTTTAGATAAGAATTAAAATCAAATAATAAGATTAAACTACTGAATGCAATAAAATATAATTAAAAAGAATGTAGAGGAGATATAGCTTAGGTCTGCTAGTATACACCTATCTTCCTAAATTACCATTCAAATTATAAGGGTGAATTGAGCATATAAAGTAGTCAGAATTCTACAATCCTCTAACTCCCATCAGGGTAGCTCTGAGGGCAACCTCAACACTACGAAGGGGCTTGGGTAATGGGACCTTACGAAGAGATTGGTTGTGAAATCACAAACCATAATGACTATTTAGTTAGGCATGCCCGTCAAGACCACTACCGTACTCTAAACAATCATGTGTCATTTTCTATAATTAAAACCCCTTGTTAGGGTGACAGTCCTAATTACTGAAGGCAATCCTAACTTGATCATGGTTAAGGATGGAATAAACGGATGTCACAAAATGCAGTTGTATAAAATAAAGGTTCAACTCAATTAGATTCTATCCCAAATAATAACAGAATAGAGAAATAGAATTCAAGGATTATACATATTGCAAACCCAAGCTATGGGAAAAATAGTTCATAATAAAATAAATAAATCTAAAGAGTAAATAACCTAGAAACATGGTTAAGACAAGAATCTAAGAATAATTTCCCTAATGGTAGGAGTGAAAAGATGGAGAAAGATGAGTTATGATGCTCCAACTTCTATTGCTCCGTCCACAAGTCATCTCTCTCTCTCTCTCTCTCTCTCTCTCTCTCTCTCTCTCTCTCTCTCTCTCTCTCTCTCTCTCTCTCTCTCTCTCTCTCTCTCTCTCTCTCTCTCTCTCTCTCTCTCTCTCTCTCTCTCTCTCTCTCTCTCTCTCTCTCTCTCTCTCTCTCTCTCTCTCCCTCTCTCCCACCCTCCCTCCCTCCCTCCCTCTCTCTCTCTCTCTCTCTCTCTCTCTCTCTCTCTCTCTCTCTCTCCCTCTCTCTCTCTCTTTCTCTCTCTCTGATTAATTACTATATAAATCTGGGGCTTGGAAGTCAAGGACTACTCTCTCATGTGAAATAATGATATATAGGTACTTTGACGTTTTATAGGTCATGGGCTAGTTTTTAGAGTCCTAATCCAACTCAAACACGTTTTCTTTAGAAAGTGGACTCGTTTGGCCATAGCAGTTGTAACCCTAATAAATTCGTCATTACATCTCCAAATCATGAACCATCAATGGCCACACATTCCTAATTAAATACAATAACTTAATATAAAAGGGATCCTTCATATTCTCTATTGATTTTACGCGGCATAAAAGACAATTAACTTTCCAAATCTGCTCGACACCTTTTTCACTTTCTAAAAACAGATTCTTTGTCCTTTAACTTTTGATTTTGTCTTGGATCTTCTTTCCTCAACTCCTTATACATGTCTTGACATCTTATATCATCCTTGTACCTAATATCTTCACACTAAACACACAAATTACACCTAAAAGGCTCTAAAAAGAACAAATCTCCAAAACAGGGCAAGAAACGAAAAACTATCAAATAACAAGGAAAAATTCCTCAGCTAAGCACATAATGCACTTAAAATAATGTCTCGTGACTAGATAATTCTATCACATATATAGAGACATCAGGACCCCCAACTCAAAGTTGTGTCGTCCCGACAAAATAAGAAATAAGAACAATTGGGAAGTCTCTAAAATATATTTGTTAAGTCAGGTAAGCATAAAGGAAAGAAGAATGAAGAATGAAGAATGTAAGTAATAATCCTAAAGAAACTACCTAACAAGTTTTATGTAATAATATTTACAAACTAAATCATATATATACACTTATCATACAAACAATCAACACGGTTTAAAATCAAGATCAGATTAACTTTGCAATGCATGAAGGATAGGTCTTTCACTTAGTTTGATACGGAGGCTATAAAGTATTCATCAATCCTACATTAGTATCCAATGGTCCATCTAACTACACTCTATTGGTTCAATCGCTTCTAGATCAAATAGTCAAGAATCATAAGGAATTTAAGGTTGTAATGTTAGCTTAAGGATGGTATGATCGTATAATTTAATAATGTAGAGTCAGCTTTTTGCTCTCTTCTCACTAGCCATCAACGAATCGCCTAGAGTTTGAATTATTCTCACTCAACCCAAAATTTTGATGCACTTAATTCGCATCCCTAATACCCCAAGTATAAACCATGATGATGACATAAGAATTCCACTTTGCCGGTCTTTTTCGTATTGTTTTCTTTTGTAAGCTAGTTATGACTCTCTTTTTGATGTGATATGTCATGCTACTTCTTTTCATCATATTTCTTTTTTTTTTTAATACTTTTCAATACTTTTTCTTTTACCCTGGCAAAGGGTTACAATAAGAACAGCGAATCATTATCAAATGCACATAATAATAAGCTCAAAAATACCCACCACTACAGCAGGTCGCTGATTTACCCACGACAGCTGTCGTCGGTAAAAAGGCCAATTTCGTCGGTAAATATGTTTACCAACGACAACTCGTCGGTAATCTGTCGTCCCTAGAAGTTGGTCGATAAAATCACCCTTGCCGACGACGGTTTTGGCTCCTAGTCGATAACCCAACATGTTTTACCGACGACTCTCGCCTCCTCGGTAAACATTAGCATACCGACAACGGCCTGGCTGGTCGCCGGTAAGACGCACTACTTTACCGACAACCATTGTTGTCGGTAAATAAATTAATTACCGACAACACGGTCGTCGGTATCCTAGTATTTAAATCGTTTTTTTTTATTTTAAATAACGTACCGACAACTTTAATTACTTGAATGTCGTCGGCAAATGTTATTTTTTATTTTTTTTTTAAAATCTTTACCGACGACATTCTTGACATGAATGTCGTCGGTATTGTGATTATTTATTTTTTTTTAATTTTTTTTAAAATTTAATTTTTTTTAATTTAATTTTTTTTAATTTAATTTTTATTTAATTTTTATTTAATTTTTATTTTTATTTAAATTGGTTTTTTGATTTTTTATAAATTAATATACTATGAAATTTTGAATATAAATAGAAATCATGGATTATATTCATAAAAAGATAAATAAACCCGCGTAGTCAAACCCCGGGCAATAAAGTCAAACCCCGGGGTTAAAAGTCAAAATATTACATAAAAACTTAATAAAAGTCAAAAATATAAACTTAAATAAAATAAAAGTCTTAAACATAATAAAATGAAAGTCAATCACGGGCCCGATAGATCTTCTCCTCGATCACTATCTTCATCTTCATCTTCATCTTCTTCTTCATCGGAGACCGGAGAGAGACCGTTTTCTTCACGAGATTCATTGAGGCCTTTGAGCAACTTCGTGAAAAAATCATCGGACCTAGAGGAGCTCGGTGGAGCATCGTCATCCGGCATAGGAGGTAATCCTTGGACTGCGCGGAGCTCGTTCATCCCGTCGAATATCCGCTGTAACTTTCTCGCGTTCTTCTTTGCGGTCTCGTCCGAAACAGGCGGCTTCAGGTCCTTCTTTTTCTTGAAGACAGCTCCGATCGAAGGGATCCAGTGTCTACTCTTAGCCGGTTTCATCACCTCCTGAACCGTCTCCTTCAACGCTCCTATCTGCTCCTCCACTGGAACATCCTCAGCCGATTGGGACCCCGTCTCGATAACCCGCTCCTGAAGCTTCTCCCGATAAACTCCCTGTAATAAAATTTCAAATAAATAATTAATAAAACTAACAAAGAAATAAATTTAAAGTTAAATAAAAACTTACACTAGCCTGCTCCCATCTATCATCGACCCATATGCCCTTCGCCCCATCATATCCCAAGTACTCGAAGTATCCGCCCATCTGTGGAAGTGGGACCTCCTCTTGGGTCTGCTCGTCTATATAGCTCAGGGGATCCTTCGTATTAACCTTCAGCTTACCCTATAAAATATACATAAAAAAATATAATTATTAAAAAATTAAATTAAATAACTAATAAATTTTATTTTTACTTTAATAAATTATACCTCGATAATCTCGTGGCGGGTCTGAGTTTGGTTCCGAGAACCTGACTTGTTCGGCTTCTTCTGGTTCTGCCGATTCTTCTTATTAATCTCCGAC
Source organism: Nemophila menziesii (assembly GCA_029959085.1). NCBI lineage: Eukaryota > Viridiplantae > Streptophyta > Magnoliopsida > Boraginales > Hydrophyllaceae > Nemophila > Nemophila menziesii. The sequence continues at coordinate 1,853,266 of JARWIR010000060.1, forward strand.
TGAGCCTGTTACAATTCAACTTAAAAAAATAAATAAACAATAATTTAATAATTAAATAATTAAATTAAGATTTTACCTTCTTATTCGGGTCATGAAACATCTCAAGGGTCAGCTTCCAATCCTCGGGAAGCACATCAGGTGGACACTCATCTGAATCGCCATAATCGGCCTTCAAGTCATACTTCCACCGTCTGTAAGCAGCGGACTGAGACTGCGTTAGCTTCCCGCTAATAAAGTTCCAATCTCGACGGGCCCTCCACTCCTCGAGGTTGAAGAACTCCTCGAGTTTTCCGAGGATCGTGGTCTTTAGTGCAGGCGGCACAGCACTCCACGAGGGGTAGTAGGGAGGAACTGTTTCTCGAACCGCGAGACCCACCACTTGGGCCACGTGTTTCGAATATTCTCCGAATGGGTTCCACGTGTCGTCGAGGATACAAAAATCTACCGGAAGGGGCCCACCTAGCTTCTCCTTGGCATCGTTGGCGGTTTTGAGAGTCGAGATATTTCGGGGTCTCCTCTTTCGCTTAACTCTTTAAGAAAAGTATATTAATTAATTTAGTAATTTATATTAATTGAATTTTATAAATTAATTTATATTTACCAGGCGGCTGATTACAATCGTTCAATTTCGGGGGTTGTTTCGGGTTCGGATCTTCACCGTTCCCGTCACCCTGGTGGTAATAAGGCATCACTGCGGCCATCTATAACTGAAATAAAATTAATAAATTAGTTTTTTTACTATAAATTGTATTTTAGACCTTTTTTTATTAAAAATTACAAAAAACACACATATAAATTTTAAAAAATATATATTTTTCCATAGTTTTTAAATTGTATATTATAAATTGCGTTTTAGTCCTCGTATTTTCAAAAATTACTAAAATATCCTAAAGTCCATAATATTTTTTTTAAAAGTTTTTTAATTTGTCATTTAGTCCTTATATCATATATATTTACATAAAATACCCTAATTTGTCATTTAGTCCCTAAATTGCATTTTTAGTCCCTAGAGTTTTCATATTTGCATAAAATACCCTAAATTCTTTAAAAATGTAAAGTTTTTAAAATGCATTTTATTCCCTAAATTGCATTTTTAGTCCCTAGAGTTTTCATATTTGCATAAAATACACTAAATTTCATCAACATCGTCAAGTGTTTAACATACAGAAATTAACAAGAATCCTAAAACTTCTAAACATCAAAAATCATTACATCAAAATACAAACCCTAATTTTTCTAAAAATTAACCAAAAAATCATGTTACATGGTATATTTAACAACAAAATACATATTCAGAATCTAAAATATATCACAAAATCACGGAATTAACAAGAAATCCAATACAACATTAAAAAAAATCAATTGGAAAATTAAAATAAAAAAATAGGTTTAGTCACAGATTTGTGGTACCTGTTACGTGGAGATTATGTTGAACATATCCAGCAATCCATGCCAAGCAAGAGTAGAGGATAAACAAAAACAAACAAAAAAAGTTAGGATTTGATTTAGAAAATTGAAAAAAAAAATTGAAGAAATGATTAAGTTTTGGCATGGAATCACTTACATTTGATGTTATAGGGGTGTTGGAATGGCTCGGAACAGCTCCTTCTTCCTCGGAATCGACTTTTTTGAGAGTGTTTTGATGTGTTTTTGTTTCAGAAATGAAGCTCGGTAGGGTTTAATAGATAAATTGTTTACCGACGACACGCCAAGTCGTCGGTAAACAGGTCAAACTCGTCGCTAAACGTGACACGCGTCAAACAGTCGTACGCACGACTGTTGCGTGTCCTGGTTCACCGACGAGACGTTTTCGCAAGTCATCGGTAAACCCTTGGGCGGAAAAAATGAACCGCCCATTTTGGCCAATAAAATTTGGAATTTCGTTTACCGACGACTCTCTATGTTGAATATCGTCGTTAAAAATTTACCGACAACAATCTTGAATAGAATGTCGTCGTTAAAAGTTTACCGACGACAATCAATTCAAGAATGTTGTCGGTAAACCTTCATTTTCGTCGGTAAACTTTTTTTTTTCTTAAATTTTTTTTCCTTATTTCTTTTCTTTTTTTATTCTGTTTAGTCAACAGTTAGGGTCAAATGTGAGTGTTCGGGGTGTTTAGTCAACGGTTAAGGTCAAATGTTAGTGTTCTGGGTGTTTAGTCAACAGTTAAGGTCAAACTTGAGTGTTTGAGGTGTTTAGTCAATAGTTAGGGTCAAATGTTAGTGTTCGGGGTGTTTAGTCAACAGTTAAGGTCAAACTTGAGTGTTTGAGGTGTTTAGTCAACAGTTAAGGTTTTGAGTGTTCGGGGTGTTTAGTCAACAGTTAAGGTCAAACTTGAGTGTTCGGGGTGTTTAGTCAACAGTTAAGGTCAAACTTGAGTGTTTGAGGTGTTTAGTCAAATGTTAGTGTTCGGGGTGTTTAGTCAACAGTTAAGGTCAAACTTGAGTGTTTGAGGTGTTTAGTCAACAGTTAGGGTCAAATAAATTAAATTTCAACTCCGAGGACCATCAAAATGTTCTAAGACTAATAAACAAATACAAAATATCCTAATCAGTTTCATATCCACTAATATCTATAGGTTCATCATCGCTATTAACCTCTATAGGTTCTTCTTCATCACCATATTCGTCCCACGTGTCGTCTTCGATTTCCTGGTTTTCATCAATAACCATTTCAAAAGCCATCTCAATACGAAAATGTGCTGGGTCAATCTCGATCTCCTTGATAGTTGCCAAGTTCTCCGGTTCGGAAACCGTCCCAGTGTTACCCAAAGGTATACTAATGCTCTCGTTGTTAGTAGATAGTGATTCCGAACCCCATAACTCGGGACTCCATCCGTGACGATCATTTATTTCCCAAACGGCTTTCCAACCCCTCATTGATTTCTTCGCACTAATCTCGTCAATGTAGAATACTTTCTTGGCTTGCGATGCTAAAATGTATGGTTCGTCTTCCCACTCAAAGTTTGTCGTGTTAATAAAGGTTACCCCATGTTCCGTCCTCGATTCAGCCATTTTGTACCACTTACAAACGAATAAGACAACTGAACACCCTTTAGTGTAATTAACCTCCAATATTTTCACTAATTTTCCATAACATAGTCTATCTTCGTACGTGGTACAAACTCCGTAATCCTGCGTCACTCTTTTTTCTCCTTTACCCTTAGTTACCCACTTGACACCATTCACGACACATGAATCGTATCTGTCCACCGCACCAAAAGACATGCTGGCCAAGGATACCATCTCAGTGGTAGCTAATACATCACCTGACTCTTTCATCCCATGAACCTATCATACATAAATAATACTAAGAACTTTGGAAATAAGTAGATTATGTTTAAACCAACGTCTAAAGTACATACCTTTTCCAAAAACCAACTCTTAAACCTTTGACGATGCATAATCTCTATTTCGTCACCCGTTCCCGTAAGTGTGGATTTGTGTTCACTAAAATCATAAATGAATATAAATAAGTTAATATAAATGTATAAATGTATATATAAATATATAAATATATATATATAAATATATTAACATATATATAAATATATAAATATATATAAAAATATATTAATATATTAATATATATTAATTAATATATAAATATATATTTAAATATATAAATATATAAGTATATAAATCTATATATATATATATATATTTAAATATATAAATAAATATATAAATAAGTAAACGTTACTTACGTCTTATATGGTTCGAGCTCGTCGCAGTTATTCAAAATATACCAACTGACGTGCTCCTTCTGAAGAGCTGGTAAAGCAACTGACTCTTTCTTGCCAATAGGAGTACACTGAGAATTGAAAACGGATATCTCTTTTGGTTCTGGCAGTTGTTCGTTGTATCTCCCTGGATCGTTGAACTTTGTTTTTTCTTCACTAAGATACCGCGATATGAAAGTCAGGGTCTCTTCCGCCACGTAACCCTCGGCTATGGAACCCTCAGGCCTAGCCGGGTTTCGAATATACTCTTTCAACTTCTTCAAATACCTTTCAAATGGGTACATCCACCGCATTTGAACTGGGCCCCCTAACAACGCTTCATCATATAAGTGAATCACTAAGTGGATCATGATATCAAAAAACGCGGGAGGTAAGATCATTTCTAACTTGCACATCACTTCAACCACTTTCGCCTTACCATCCACCAACTCTTTCCTACTCAGGTTCTTGTTACAAACGACTCTAAACACGTTAACTAACCCAATAATTGTGTCGCTAATCGATTTATCATCTAGAAGCCCGGGGAGACAACAAACAAAAAGGTACTGTATCATAACATGACAATCATGCGATTTCATTCCAATGATCTTCCCCGTATCGGCTTGAACGTTATTCCTCATACTAGACGCGAATCCATCGGGAAACCTCTGTGCCTGTAACCACTCAAGAAACAACTTCCTCTTCTCCGCTGGCAACGTATACTTTCCACGTTTTAGAATCGTTTTATTTCCTACTGTTGTCAACCACAATTCTTTCCTGAATTTCATTTTCTTAAGATCTTCCCGCGCCTTAACGTTATCTTTGTTTGGTTTCCCATCGACTGCTATAACTGTACCGAGAAGAGCATCACACACGTTTTTCTCGCAGTGCATGACATCAATGTTATGTTTCAACAAATTTTCGGACCAATAAGGTAAACGATAGAAAATACTCTTTTTCTTCCAATTAGTCTCGCGAGGACCTGTAGTCTTCGTCACCTTGCCTCCAAAATCCTTGTGTTTGCCGAAAAACACAATGGGAAGGCCATCTAACTGTGTCTGAATACTAGCTGGACTATATTTCTTTGGTCGCTTAGTAGAATTGGTTGCCGGGTACAAAACACATTCTTTTCTAAACCGATGTCCGGTGGGTAACCAACGTCTATGGTCAAAGTAAACCACACCTTTTTTCACACCCAATGACGGTGTGGAATCCATGCATTCCGGGCAAGCCATGTAACCTTGACCCGACCATCCTGAAGTGTATGACCGAGCGGGGAAATCATTGGTCGTGGACAACAGACAAACCTTCATAGTAAACTCTTGCTTTGTATGTGCATCATACGTAAGGATCCCTTTACTCCACAACTCGTCCAACTCATCTATCATAGGGCGGAGGTAAACATCCATGTCCTTACAGGGCGAACGAGGACCCGGAATCAACAAATAAAGCTGAAATGTGGTTTCCTTCATGCATACCCACGGTGGCAAGTTATAGACGGTTAATATAACATGCCACATGCTATACGAGTTGTTTTGCATAGAGAAAGGACAAAACCCGTCGATACCGAGACCCAAAAATACATTACGAGGTTCGCTAGCAAACTCAGGGTGTAGCGCTGCAAATCTCTTCCAACTATCACCATCAACCGGATGACGCAACACATCCGGATCGGCACTCATACCGGTATGGTGCCAAATCATGTCTTCAGCGGTGTGCTTTGAAGCGTATAGTCGCTGTAACCTGGGAGCAATCGGAAAATAGCGGAGCTTCTTATGCGGTACTTTGATACCCTTCTTTGGGTCCCATCTAGACTCGCTACAAACTGGACAATTATCGAGGTCTTTATACTCTTTATAAAATATTGCACAATCGTTCAAACAAACATCGATGGTAATATACCCCATACCTAAGCTTTTCAACTTCTTGTTGCATGCATCATACGAATCGGGCAAAGTGTGAGGTTTGGGCAAAATACGACCAATCAACTCCAATAGCTCGGTGAATGACGTGTTAGTCCACTTGTTCTTTACTTTTACGTGCATAAGCTTGGCAATGAACTTCAATGAACTCATCGCTTTACAACCCGGATATAATTCAGTCTCCAATTCGTTAAACAGTTTTTCGAAACTACTTGGAATTTCTGCGTCTCTCATCTCGGTGTCACCCTGATGACCGCCAACATCGTAACTGTGTCTCACATCGTCATAAACCTCGGCAATTTCATTAACTATATTCGGAATAGGGTTTTCTTCGGGAACGACCGGCTGCTCACCGTGTTTTATCCAAACCCGATACGACTTCATAATCCCTTTATTATAAAGGTGGTTCGTAACCGTCCGAGAGGGTAATCAACGATTATTTTTACAATAGTTACACGGGAAATAAATAAGATCTTTATATTTCTAATGTTGTTTTGCATATGCGATAAAATCGAGAACCCCAACAAGATAGTTTGGATCATATAAATCCGTAGCATCCATCCAACTCTTATCCAAAGCCATCTCTTTACAACAATTTTAGATAACTAGACAACTACATTCATATGAAAATAAAATAAATAATTATTACAACCCAATTGATAAAATGAAAAAAAAATTACAACACAATGGATAAAAATAACACAATGAATATAATTACAAACCAATAAATAAATAAAATTACATCACAAAAAAATAAATAAAATTACATCATAATAAATAAATAAATAAACTTATAACACAATAAATATATAAACAATTACACATAAATAAATACACAAATACAAAAATATATGAAACATAATATATGAAATAAATGAATGTATGCATGATTTATACACAATATATAACAAGACTATCAAAAAATATACAAAATAATAACCTATAGCAACTAATACACAATTCAAAATTCATGCATAAAAAAAATTAAAAAGTTTGAAATTTTAAGAAAATACCTTGAATTGGTGGAAGAAATTGGATATTGATGATGAAGTCTCAACCTTGATAATGTAATAATAAACCTAAACCCATAATATTGCAATAATTACACCAAATATGATCATAATAAAAAAAAAATCAAGAATTTACCTAATATTTGTAGATGACATTGTGTGTTGATGATGCCCTACCTTGATTATAAGCTTGCAAATGGTTAGAGATGAATTGGAGAAGGTATTGCAAAAAATTTGAATGAGTTTGATTGATGTTTTTGGGAGAAATTGGAAGAAAAAAATGGGGTTTTTGGGGTTTAAGGAGATAAAAATACAGACTGTTCGCATATATGCACGTCAGATTTACCGACGACACGTAAAGTCGTCGGTAAACGCAAAGAGTCGTCGCTAACACCTAGAATTTAACGACAACTTTTCAAGTTGTCGGTAACTTACCGACGACACATCCAAGTAAAAAAAAGGAATAACGACGGCGTTTCGTCATTTACCCACGAGGCCAGTTGTCGGTAAATTACCGGCGGAAGGTTTCTCGTGGGTAATCACCAGTCGTCGGTAAATAACAAAAGATTACCGACGACTTTGCGTGTCGTCGGTAAACAGTCGTGGGTAAAACCCTGATCTGTAGTAGTGCACCCAAGTGTTTTCTATAATCAAACCCACCCCCTAAACTCAAGCTCTAAAGACAGTTTTTTAGCATCGCGATTCGAGTGCAGGTAATATAGAAAAGTACTATAATCTAAGGGGTATGGCTTGTAATGTGGGTAATAAAAAACTTTTGAAAGAATAGAAGGAGAAGAGACGGAAAATATATCAAGCAACTCTTTCTATTACACTTTTTAAGAACACTATCCAAGAATTAACTTTCGTAGTCCCTGTGGAGACGATACTCTATTTACTTATCTTTATTACTTGTCAACGATCCGTACACTTACGGAAAGTCTAGTTCTCTCAAGGTGTGCATTTACTTCCATTATTTTATCACACCTCAATGGTATATGATAATATGTATTATTAATTGAATTATGACACCACTTAATGTTTGAGATATTGGAGATTGATATTAGATGCCGTTTCGAGATTATCATACATATATTTACACGAGAGGAGTAAATACATGTTGCATTCTTTTTCCCTTCATCAAAATTTTATTCACGTGAATTTTCTAAGAAGTTTTTTAGCGAAACAGATTTAAAACATGTCACTATTATACTTTTCACTCATTGGATTTTTGTCCAAGATAATTTTCTATTAAAGTTTGAAGAGACATTTGTAAGAATTGAATAGTCAAGGAAAAATGATATAAAATTATATATGAGGATATTTATCCTTAGTTCATGAAATTGTAGTGTATATACTAAGCCCAAAAGTTAAATCTCTATTAGGATTTATTTGAAGAATAAGTTATCTTCTCTATAAATATGACTCTATTGAACGGGAACAATTATGGTATCAGTAATATTATTCACTTCATCCCTAGCTTACTAATAACTTCTTATTTTATTCTTTCTTTCATAGTTTAAGACACGTTTATATATTTTATACTATTTTATCCTTATTTTAATTTTTAAATTATTTTTTCAAGAAGCATTTTAGATAATAAGTTTCTTTATTTCTATGAAGAGGTATTTTATAAAAATATTTTTTAATTAGTGTGGAAAAAATAGAATATTGATAATTAATATCAAAAGGATTTTTTAATAAATATTTAACAATAAAGTATTTAAGTTCTTGTGTTCAACGTCAACCTTTAAAAGGAAGACATTATTATTCTTTTCATATGAATTAAGAAAAAACATTCAATTCTAATTTATTTAAGTATATTTGACTTAAAAGACATATATGTGTCCACCTTTTTGTTGGACATATAGATTATGTTGGACATATAGATTAAGAAACTAAGTAATTATATTTATTTTTATAAATTATTTTTATTTTATATCTTAATTTAAAATATAAATGAATTTAGTATATCAATAGAGGTAATATTGAAAAATTTAAAACATATATATCTTAATATAATAAAAAGACAAACAATATTAGATATAATGTAAAAGAATAAATCCAAAAAGGCACATCTCTACTAAGCTTTATTTAAAAAATAAGTCATATCTTCTCCATGAATATGTTTCTTTCTATTATAGGAAAAACTCATGTTATTAATAAATTTAATAATCTCTTTGTTTTAAATTTTCTTCTTTCTTATCTTTTTAAATATATTAGAAAGGCATTTCAAACTTAAAATATAAACTCCTGTCGAATTTTGTACTTCTTCGATGAAGAAAAAAGACCATGATCAATTGAGTTAATAGCTTAGCAAAAGTCGGTCTTGAGGGGAGGCTAAGGAGGCCATCGCCTTGGGCCCCCTCAATTCTTAATACTCTTAGGGCCCCAAATATTTTTTTGTATTAGTATAATTTTTTTCTTATTTAAAAAGGCCTAATTTTAGCCCAATTCAAAACAAAAATGCTAGTTTATTTTTTTTAAAATTGTTTAATTAAGTTAAGTAAAAATAATTTTGTCATACACCTAACATTTTTTTAGGGGCCCATATTTTTAAGTTTGCTTTGGGCCCCCAAAACGTCAGGACCGGCCCTGTAGGTAGGACACGTTTATATATTTTATACCATCCTTATTCTAAACTTTGAGCATTTACGATAACGAGACTCTTTATTTTTGTGAGAGGTATTTTAATAAATAATATTTCTTAATTAGTATGTAAAAGACAAATTATTTAACTAGTTAGGTTAGTTTAACTGGTTAGGATCTTACTATTTTTTCAATACTTAAATGGGATGTACAAAGTTTGAACCCTTTCTAAATATGGGTAACCTAATTCTGATTTACCTGAAAATATTTCTAGAATCTTAGTCGCTGTGTGCGCAAACATGGCCCAAACCATCCATGTACCAAAAAACAAGACAAATTATTATTAAAAATTATTACATTAATTTTTAAATAAATACTTAAAGTGAGGTATTTAAGTTCTCTTTTACTCCCAATTTTCAAAAGGAGATCTATTTTATATTTTATATGCTTTTTAAAATAATATTTATTAATATTATAGTTATTAAATATTTCATAAATTTATTTGTTGACCGTTTTGGAAAATATTAATTAAGAAACTATATAATGACCTATTTGTATAAAATTGTTCTTATTTATGTTACATATTAATTTAAAATATAGTTGTATAATTAATAAAGATAATACTAAAAAAATTGGTAAAAAGTATTGTCTTTTTATTATAATAATGTGGTCATACTTTTTAAAAAAGAGAGAAAAAACTTAAACCGAAGAGTATAACATATTTTGATGTCTTAATTCTCATGTATTGTTTGGATTCAATTTTTTAAAGGAAAAGAAAGGAAATGATAAGAATAAATTTTCTTTTCTTTTGTTTGAATTCAATTTTTAATTAAAGGAAAGTAATTCAATGGATTGTAGAATCCTTTCTTTTTCTTTAAAACATCAATTATTTAATCTTTCTATTTTGACGTCATTTCAAAGGAAAGAAAATGATTATATTTTAAATGTCACAACTAACCGTATAATTTTAACATATAATATTTTTGCCTAACATAAAAAAGGTATAAAGGTATTTTTATGTAAAATAATTTTTTCCTTTCGTTTACTAATGTGAATCCAAACAAATGATTCCTTAATCAATTACTTTTTTTTCTTTTATTAAAATTTTTATAATTCAAACACGGTTATCAATTTCTTTTCTATTCCTTTAATATTTTTTATATTACTATAATTTCCTTTCCTTTGATAATCTAAATCCAAATGTAAGTTTACTATAAAAATGTCAATTATTTCTAACAGTTTGAAACTATGTTGAAGATCTAAGAAGTATCCTAATTTGTCAGAGTTTTCTACAATATTTCCTCCGTAGGAGATATTTTTGTTATCTTCAACCTCTAAAGAATTCATTCCAACGTTTGATTCAGGTGACAATGTACTTCTTGCTTCTTTTTTCTAGTGGTTAATATGGATTGTAGATTAATTATTTTATTCTTACTATTTGAAAGGTTTTAGGTGTTCAGGTTTTTTTTTACTTATATCGATTTGTAATAGTGTGAAGTCATTATTGACATACCATTCCTTGTTCATGAGGGGGGAGAAAAATTCGCCTACTAGTCTGATCTTACTTTCATAATTTGATTTATGGAATAGAGCTTTTTGCAATATTATTTATTCTTGAAATTATATGCAAAATTCATTTCATTTTTTTTATGGAAGCCACTTTTAATGTTAAAAATCATACTCGTAGTTTCAATTTTTTTTTAAATCAAATAGTTTCTTTCTCACTCAAATGTTCTAAAAAGCATTAAGTGATAAACAAGCGGTCGACCAATTTCGAATGTCTAGAGAACTAGGTAGGAGCCTAGATGGAATTTAGACGTTTTCCTTCTGAGCAGTTTTATATTTTATTTATAAATATTATATATTATTTATTTATATATTTTTGAATCTACATAATATACTAGATTTAATAAAGAAATTTATTTGAAAAAATTCACAAAATTATATATTATTTTTTAGATACATAATTTATAGAATTTATGCAAATGATAATCGATTATATTTGTATTAAGGTTTTTATAATTTTAGAAATATTTATATATATTTTTTTGTGTTAAAAATAGAATTTTTAACATTTTTGTGTAAAAAATAAATATTTATACTTATTTAGCTTTCGGACCTCTAGGCTGCTACTAACTAGGTCCATCTAGGCCCGCCTAGATTTGCCTGAAATTTTCTGAAATCGTTAGGCCGCCGACTAGGCCATTTCTAAAAAGTCTACATATCTTGTTGATCATCTATATGGATGCAGTGAGTTCTGCAAATTGCAGTGTATGCTGCATTGATCACTATTATTTAATCACTAATGTTTACGAACTCTTCGTCTATCAAGGAGTATCAACTATTCTAGGTTACAAAAAGATAAACATGAGCGTTGAGCAAATTAAGAAAGATAATTATCCCAACAAAAAAATGTTATTCCTTCTTTTTTACAAATAATATTTTTTTTATGTATATTTTTATTTGTTCTATTTTTATGATATAAAAATCAAATAAAATACTAAATAAATTTTTTTTACTATATTATTCTTATTTATTAAGTATAGAATTATTTTTTGCACGACTGCTTTTTATAATTATTTAAGGGTAATATTGAAAAAATCGAAAAAAAGTATATTGTTATTAGAAAAAGACAAATAATATTGGACATCCACTTTTAATAAATTGGAGAAATAATATTTGACAGAGAAAATAACCTTTTACGTACTAAAAGTAGTATTTCAAAATTACTATTTATTTAGAAACTCAAAACATTATTTTAAAATTTATTTTACTATTATCTTTATTGAAATATTTAAATTTATATTTTTAATATAAATTTATGAAATATAATTTAGTAAGGTTAAATATAATAACTGTATTTTTTTTAATGTGTGTGAAAAGTTAAATAAATATTATTTTGAGGACTGAAAAAATAATAACTTCTTTAGTGCTCGTTCGGAAGAGTTTTTTTTAAGAAGCACATAAAAGTTTTTCTAAAACTTTATAAGTATTTTAGACCTTAAAAATTACTTTTAGGAGAAACATCAAATTGGTGCTTTTTAAAAAAAGCACCTAAAATGCTTTTAGATTTTAAAATAATTTTTAATAATTTTTAAAAATTTAAAATTTTATTTTAAAAAAAAAATCTTTTACTCTAAACTAAACACTTCTAAATAGACCCTTGGTTTACTCGTTTCAGGCAAAACGCATTACTCCTAAGAAAATCTTTTTAAAATAATTGCACTAAAGGTCATTATATTATGAAAAAAGACTTATATTTTTTATTTTAGATTAATTGAACTTTAATTAGGTTCTTATATTATTAAGAATAAAATATTACCTTTGAAATATTGTAAAAATTATTTAGAGTTAAGTGAGAATTTAAAAATTGCTTGGAGGCAAAAGGAATTTAGAAAAAAAAAAATTAGCATTTACAATGAAAAATTCAAAACTCAGAGGGACCAACACATAGATCCTTCCCTCGATCCACACATTATTGCTAGGTCCCTGATCCTTACTTAAAATATGTAAAAATGATTTTGTATTTTAAAGAGTTCTTATATATTTATATGTGAAAACTAACCAAACTAAATTTACATATATTCTTTTATCTTTATGCCAATATTTCTATAGACTTTACTTAAAATATCATGTACTCGTGTCTTCCTTAACATGTCTTAATGTTAACATCCAGATCTGCAATCAATGATATGAAGGGATTAGGTTTCTTGGCTATATGTTTGGTGGTCCTTACATGTGTTTTTCTTCTTGAAATAACATTAAGATTCTCATCAACTACATATCTAACAAAGGGTCAAGGTACGTCCATTAAGCTACATATGATTGTTCTTTTCCTACAAATCCTCAAGATCTCCACTATAATAAAATAAAGAAAAACATAATTAACACATATAAATAAAATGGTAATATATGCATTTCTTTGATAATATCCTAAATCATTTGTATATGTTTTTTCATGTAGAAGGGCAACGATTGAGCAACCTAATTAAGCCAACAAAACTCATCAAATGTGATCGACTCAAGGATTATGATATCTGTTATCTCAATTATTCAACAATATTGGATCCAAAAAGAGCAACCTTATCAATACTCAATCCTCCATACTTGACAACATCTAAACAAGTCGAAAAGATTCGACCATATCCATGGCATCTAGTACCCAAAATCACAGAGCTTACCCTTGACACATCTCCAAAAAACACAACCTGTGGAATCACACACACTGTCCCGGCAATAGTATTCAGTGCCGGTGGGTACTCCGGTAACTTTTTCCATGACTTCAATGACGGTTTTGTTCCTCTTTTTATCACCATTAATTCGCTTTACCCAAATCAAGATATAATCCTCGTGATCATCAATTGTAGGGATAATTGGTTGGTTAAATATGGTGATTTACTTCGTCGTTTTACTAATCATTCGATTATCAACTTTGATCGTGAAAAAATCACACATTGCTTCCCATCAGTGACAGTAGGACTTATATCCCATGGTCCGATGATTATAAATCCTAGTTTATTACCAGGTCCTGAACCTAAAAAGACCCTTATGGTGGGTGCAGTGATGAAATTAAAGAAAAGATGTGGAATATATTGCACATACCTGAGGGAAAACTCCCCATGAAATATCTAGGAGTGCCTCTAATATCTGGCAGATTAAATATAGATGATTGTAAGCCAATTATATCAAGAATGGTAAAGCAAATAGAGCATTGGAGTTCAAAAAGCTTATCTTTTGCGGGTAGACTACAATTAATCAAGATGGTCCTCAGTAATTTAGCTTCTTATTGGTATAGCATCTTCACTATTCCAAAGAAAATCATTAAAAGTATTCAAAGTAAAATAACTTCATACCTTTGGAAAGGGACTAGTGAAGCTAAAGGTGGATTTAAAGTGGCTTGGGATACCATTTGTTTACCAAAGGAAGAAGGTGGCTTGGGGATTAAAAATCCTTACTTTCAAAACCAAGCCTCCATTCTTAAATTGCTTTGGAATTGTTGTTTCCCAAGGAATACATTATGGTCAAATTGGGTACAACAGGTCCTGCTCAAAGGCAAGTCTTTCTGGCAAGTGGAAATCCCTCAAGATACATCATGGGGATGGAGAAAAATATTAAAACTGAGATGTATAGCTAAGGACTTTATTGCTTACAACATTGGTAATGGCAACAATACATCACTTTGGTGGGACTACTGGTTACCAAATGGTAGAAGATTATGTGACTTACAAAGAAGCAGTTTAGCCTCAGGCTACTTTACTAATAGCAAACTATCTCAGTTTATCAACAAAGAACAATGGAAATGGCCTGCAAGATTCACATTTATGGAAGAAATTACAAAAGAGGTTCATCATAACTATAATGTTGAAGATAAATGTATATGGAAATATACAAAGAAAGGACAATTTACCTTTCGAGAAACTTATGAACAGATTCGTACTAAACAACCTGTAAAAGAATGGTGTAGGGTTATCTGGAACTCAAAAGGATACCCGAGGTATAAATTCATATTGTGGTTGGTTCAACTAGACAGAATAGCCACTAAACAAAGATTAATCACATGGGGGGTTATCTCTAACCCTATATGTGAATTTTGTTATCTAAAGAGTGAAGATCGTAATCATCTATACTGGGAATGCTCAGTAACAAACAGAATCTGGTCTAAATGTTTACAAGTTCATGGAATTAAAATGAAACTTACTGAATGGGATAAGCTTATAAAATGGTTCATCTCCCATCACAATACGAAGAGCACTTCTGACAACATCTTGAAGGTTCTTCTATCGGTAGCCACATACTCGATCTGGATTGAACGGAACAACCGGGTTTTCAAGAAAGAGTTTAAATCGGAAGATATGCTATTTGATGAGATAGATTTGGCTTTCCGAGAAAACCTAACAAGGTTTCAGAAGGATAGAGAGAGAAAAGCGGTGGAGTCAACGTTAGAGAAGTGGTGTAAGTGAAAAGACGGTACTTGGTGTACTTAGTTGGACTTAGTTGGACTTCTAGATTCTAGCTTTGTCTTATTATGTCTTGGATTATAATGTATTGGGCCATGTGACCCATTAGTTAGAAAATAGACTAGTTTATGATAGCCCATTAATTAGTCTTATATGTAATAGGCCTTATAAAGCCCATGTACTTTGATATGTTTGAGCTTATAATATAATTTGCTACTTGCCCAGCAAAAAAAAAAAAGACCCTTATGGATTTTCATGCACTTCTTAAAACTACGTATAGTAAAGGCAAACCATTCTTATCTGAAGCAAAACCTCGTCCATTGCTAGTCTTTATGAATCGACAAGGCAATCGGAAAATTCTTAACATAGAGGAGATTCGAAAAGCTGCTGAGGATGTAGGGTTTAATGTGGTTTTATTCGAACCAAATCATAAAACAACATTGTTTGAAGCTTATAAGGTTTTCGAATCTAGTCATGTAATGGTTGGGGTACATGGTGCTGGATTAACACATGAATTGTTCCTCCGGCCTGGATCATCTTTTATCCAAATTGTTCCCATTGGTTTAAATTGGCTTGCAGATGTATGTTTTGGAAAGTTGGCGGGTCGATTAGGCTTGGAGTATGATGAGTATGACATATCAGTGCATGAAAGCACGTTGCTGGAGAAATATGGAGAAGATAGTATTGAGCTCAATAATCCTGCAGCTATTATTAAAGGGGATTGGACTACAATTAAAGACAAATATTTAAACCAAGATGTAAAATTGGATGTGGTTAGATTCACAGGGATCTTGAACAAGACTTATGAGATAGCTAAAAAGTTTATGTACAGAGAAAGTTTGATTATGGATTGATCCATAGTAGTAGAGTTCAAATATTATGTACTAATTGGCCCTCTCTTACAATTATGTGCTCATGGTCATAAATTTGATTGTGTTTTGTTTTTTTAAGTCTCACACTTACCGATAAAAAAACTAATATGATATTTATTAATCAGATATAACCTATTGGCCTAACGTCCTTTTAATCTTGTTTTAATATTTGCCAAATGTCGTTTTTATATCCCCGTAAAAGTGCATGCCTTGCTACATGGTTTATACATTTAACTAATTGTTTTTTTTATAAACCTTTGTTAAGCCTTCTTCATGAAACCGGACCGGATTACCGGTCACACGACCGGCTTACCGGCGGAAGAAAGCCGTTGCCCAACGGTCAAATGCCACGTCAATCCAACCGTTGGACTAAGTGACAAACCGCACCGGTATACCGGTGAGATCACCGGCTAGCCGGTCAGAAGTCAGAAATGCCTATAAAAGGGAGCTCTATCACATTCAAGCAACCACCTCTTACCAATCCAATTCTAATCATTCTTACACATCAATTAGAGGTCTCAAGCCAACATAGAATCAATCCAAACTTGATCAATCAACTTGTCATATCTACTCATTCAAGGAGTTAATCAAAGGAGCTTCAAAGTTCAATCAACTCAAGAGAAGTTTTAAGCTTAGAGTTATATCATCTCTTTAGGAGTTTATTAGCAAAGTTGTTTCACCCTTCAAACACTTACATTTATCCTCTTAAGTCTAGTTCTTGTAATAGATAGATTAAGAGAGAATTAGAGTATCGAGAGTATACTCGGTGTCCTTGTGTTGCGATAGCACAAGAGTTTGTCCTTCGTGGTATCGAAGAGGTTGTAAGGGTTATTGTGTTCTCGACCCGGTTAAGAGAGACACGGGAGCTTAGTGAAAAGCTTGAAATCCTAAGGAGGCTTCCTTAGGTAGTGGATGTAGGGATAACCGAACCACTATACATCGTTGTGTACTTTCTATCCCTACCCTATTTACTTTCCGCACTTTATATGTTTGATTATATGCTAGTATAATTATCGTAATAATCTTTACCTAGTTAATCAAACCTATTGTCATTTAGAGTAGTAAGAGAATAGAAATTCGATTTACTTGTTTAACTTATATATCGAACCTCTCGCTTATCTATTGCATGATCCCGTAAGAGTTTGATATATTAGTTGACTTAGAAGTTTCTCTTTAAAACTTATAATTGTCCAAAAGATTTTTAATTAGGCATTAATCTTATTAGTAATCCTATTCACTCCCCCCCCCCCCCCCCCCCCGTCTAGGACTTTCAATTGGTATCAGAGCCTAACTCTACGTGGATAGCTTAATTGTATGTAGAGTAAACGATATGGAATTTAATCTTTTGGAAGAGTCGTCTTCTACCCGACCTCCACTTTTTGTAGGAACTTACTATTTTGCTTGGAGAACAAAAATGGAGGAATTTATCAAAGCCGAAGATCCCGATCAATGGAGAATCGTTATGGAAGGTCCATTCGTTCCATATAAAGAGGAGTTAAATGAAGCGGGAGTTCTTAAGCTAAATCAAGATGAAAAAGATTATGATGAACTCACCGATGAAGATAATGCTAAACTCACTCAAAATGCAAAACCGATGTACACTCTAATTTGTAGAATATCCGAAGAGATTTTCTCACAAATGTTAGATTGTAATTCCGCAAAAGAGCTTTGGGATCGTTTGGAATTTCTATATGGAATTGTCAAGAATGACGAAGAAAAAGAAAGCTTAATTCATGATGAATCTCATGACAATCCTAAACCAAACCATGAGGTAGCAATCTATCCTAACTCTTTGTCACCTCCATATAATTATGATGATATTAGGCATATTTCATCCCTTCTAAATATTCTTGACTCTCAAATCCATTTGAATAACCTTATGTTGAAAAAGGCTAAAGTTGAGCAAAAAAATTGTTTTAATTGTTGTATCACTTTAGATGATATTTTGGGAAATACTAAAAACCCTTATTTTGAAAATATTTTCTCTTCAAATAAAAGTCAACATCCTATGAAGAAAAATATAGAAGGCTTTGAAAAAGTGGATGAAGCATTTTCCCTTGTTCTTAAAACTTTAGAAAATCATCCCTATTTAAATGTCACTCCATTTGATGAAAATGATCTTTTTAAAGAAAAACTATTTTTGAGTGAAATTTGATTTTACAAAATAATGAGAAAAATTCGTGTTCAAAACCTTCTCGTGATATTTCTATTCGAAAAAGAAGTACTTGTAATTATTGTGGTAAACCTGGTCATCGTGTTTCTACATGTCATTACCACAAACAACTTGAATACGGGTCCTTAATACCCTCGTGGGAAAAACCGACATGGATCGTGAAAAGTACTACTCGTGTTCCCGGATCCACTCCACCTCGGATACCATAGTAATATTTATTGTAGGTGTTGAGCGTCAAGAAAATGGAATAATATTCAAAAAGATGCTCAAATCTCGTAAAATAAAAATCCGGTGAAATCTTTCCTTCTTTTCTTTTTTAGTTTGTGTTTTATTATGTGTTTATGTGCTTTATCCTATATGCGCTATTATCTTTTAGGCTTTACCCCTTTATCATGCTTAAAATTGTTTAGTTTTTGTTTTGGGTCTTTTTGTTCTTTTTAGAAAGTATAGGGGTTGTTGTGCAATTAACTGTTTTCATAATTTTCGTGATTTCCACTTCATATTTTTTCATAACAAAAATTATTTTGGAAGTTTTATAACATTTCTAAACTATTGGGGAACTTTCGGGTTACTTTCGAGCACTTTTCAAAAACGAAAAAATCTGAAATTTTTTGATTTCGTCGAGGGCTTGACCGGCTTACCGGTCCCTGACCGGCATACCGGTGAAAGATTTTGTTCGTTTCTGCTTCGTGACCGGCTTACCGGTAAATTGACCGGTATACTGGTGGTTGAATCTGACGCGTTTTTTAACACAGCGTTTTACTCTTTCTCTTCTCATTCTCATCAAATCCTTTTCGTTATTATCTTCCTTCCTCTTCAAAATCCGAAAACTTACTCCTTCCTTTCAATAAACCCTTCATAAACCTTCAAATCTTTACATCATAATCCATAAAATAGAAGCCTTCATCTTCTCCATATCAAAACACCTCACAAACCCATTTAAATCCTTCACTTTGTCTTCATTATGCCTCCAAGAAAAGAAGCTTCAACATCAAAAGGGAAGAAAAGAGCTAGCTCCTCAAGGGCTCAAGAGGAAGATCCACCAATCACTTCTCATGGTACAAAACCCTTCGAAATCAAACCCGGGAGGTTAATCAATCAATCGACCTTTCCTTCTAGTCCAAGTTTCTATGATCTTCTCACCACTTAAGGTTTAATAGCTTTTCTCTCTATTGAAATTTCCATTGCTATTAGCTTTTGTGTTGAATTCTATACCAATTTTGAGTATGATTGTGATAAAAATGCTATTAACTCACAAGTTCATGGAAAAACTTTTACTCTAAATCAAAGAACCTTAGCTCGTTTTTTCAATCTTCGTGATTCCGGTATTGATTCTTTTTGGGGTGTTGGTTGGGGTCCACTTGATGATGAAGCAACTAATCGAGTTTCTACTTTTATGGAATCTCATATGATTCCTCCTATTTCTCCCGTTTGGAAAACTAATAATTTTTCACCCGATTTTCAAGTGGCTTATAAACTCGTTTTACAAGGGCTTTTTTGTAAATCAAAACATGATGCTATGATTTCCCCCTATGAAGCTTACCTTATGTATCTCATTTATAACTCCGAACCCATAAATTTTCTGGCAATAATGATAAAATTAATGAATCATGCCCGAAACAATACCGTAAATGTTCCTTACGGTTTAGCCCTATCATCGTTTTTTGAAAACCATCTCAAACTTGATCCAAAACTTTCTCAAATTAGAAATTTCAATCCAAATTGGGTATTTGGTTACAAAGCTATCCGTCAAATGAAACTTGTGATTTATAACAATCAATATATCCCGGATAAGAATCTTGATCACTTGGGAGATAGAACACTCATCTCTAGTATCAAAGCCTCTTCCGAACCTTCCACAGGCATACCTATTCCGGCCTCTCCTATTCAAAATGAGCCTACACAAAACCACCCTACAAATGAGGATCCTCTTAATCTCTCCCGTATTGAAAGCACAATAAACCGTTTTATGGATTATATGGGAAGAAAATTTGAGGTTTTGGAAGAGAAATTGGAAAGAAAATTTGGGGTTTTGGAAGAAAAATTGGGAAATATTGCTAATGAGATGACTTGTGTGAAAAACGATGTTTCATGCATTAAGGATGATGTGTCACATTCCCACCACCGTTCTAGAAGCCGCTCTCCTAGGGATAATCGTTAATTACTTTTATTGGGTGTTTTTAATTTTCATATTATCCTATTTAGTTTTCGTTTTCACTTTGGTTGTTGGTTTCTAGTTGATTATGTTTTCATCTAGTTTGGTTTTAAGTTTGAACTATCGTTTGTTATCGTTTAGTTTATGTAATTGTTGGATATTAGAATATTTGGATATCTTTCACTATGTTTTGGATATTTGAAGTTTTAGTTATTTGGATGTTTCTTAAAGTGTTGGTTGTTTTTGGGATTATTAGTTGGTTTGGATATCTTTAATTTTGTTATGAATATTTGGATGTTTCTTAAATTGTTAATTGTTTTGGTTTATTAATTATTTGGATGTATTAATCTTGTTATGGATATTTAGTTGTGTTTTGAATGTCTTTATATTTTGGTTATTTAGTCATTATGGACATTATCTTATTTGAGTTAAAGGTGCTAACGTTTGTTTTGTTGATATATGTGTTACTATTCTTCAAATCGTTACAAATTGCATCTTCATCCCTTTCTTTCATACAAATTGCACTTAGGTCCCTAGAGTATTGAAAAAATTGTTTTTAAGGTCTTTCAAAAATTTGCATTTAGGTCCCTACTATTTAAACTATTGCATTTAGGTCCCAAATCTTTTATCTACAAAATCCCTTCTATGTTCTTAGTTTTCATAAATCTCTTTAAAAATTTGGATTTTACTTTTAGATCCCTAAAAATTTGAACTATTGCACTTAGGTCCCTATAATTCTAAAATTGGTTTTTGAACCCTATAGTTTGGGAAAAATACATCTTAGCTCCTTTACTTTTCAAAATTAGTATTTACCCCTTGTATTTTTAAACTTTGTCTTAGGTTCTTTTTGTTATTAACAAAGGGGGAGAAAATCTTAGTTAAACTTTTTCACATAGGAACAAAACCCCTATGCATTTTGAAAGGGGGAGGTTTTCATTGTAATTATCTTTAAAACTCAAATGCTTAGGTTGAAGGTGGATCTTTGGTTAAATGTGTTCATTATATCTTGTAGTATAGTAACTTTCATTTGCTATTCCCGTAAGTTATGCTACTTATTACTCGTCACTAATCTTGCTTACTTTTTCAGGAAACTTTGCTAAATTAATCCTCCTTGTTGGATAAATGCTCCTCCATATTATTTCTTGGATATTGTATTGTAATATTTATATTGCTAACATTTTCTTAGTGTTGTAGGTGCTAATTGTTTAAATAATTGCTTTTTATAGCCCCCACAATTTTGAAAAATGGCACAATGGTCCCTTGGTGATATTTAATTTGACCTCACATCTCTTTCCTTTAAAATATAAACTTTTACAACTAAGTCCCTCAGATTTTGAAAAATTACGCTTTCACTCCTAAAAAGACTTTTTCTTCTAAATTATTCACTAATTCTTTTTGTTGTTGACAAAGGGGGAGAAAGATCAAAGATACAAACTTAAATGTTTTATAAACCATGAAGTATCTTTGAACACAATTTTGCATTGTTATTATGCCTTGTGAAAGGGGGAGTTTTTTAAATAAATTGTTTTACGTAACATATTTATAAAAATACCGTATGCATAGATTAAGGGGGAGTTACTCCATTTACCAATCGATAACTCATTTGAAGGAATTTATTGTTAAAAACTCTTTATTGGCAAACTTGTGTTTTCGATTTGTCAAACATCAAAAAGGGGGAGATTGTTGGCCTAATGTCCTTTTAATCTTGTTTTAATATTTTCCAAATCTCGTTTTTATATCCCCATAAAAGTGCATGCCTTGCTACATGGTTTATACATTTAACTAATTGTTTTTTTTATAAACCTTTGTTAAGCCTTCTTCATGAAACCGGACCGGATTACCAGCCACACGACCGGCTTACCGGCGGAAGAAAGCCGTTGCCCAACGGTCAAATGCCACGTCAATCCAACCGTTGGACTAAGTGACAAACCGCACCGGTATATCGGTGAGATCACCGGCTAGCTGGTCAGAAGTCAGAGATGCCTATAAAAGGGAGCTCTATCACATTCAAGCAACCACCTCTTACCAATCCAATTCTAATCATTCTTACACATCAATTAGAGGTCTCAAGCCAACATAGAATCAATCCAATCTTGATCAATCAACTTGTCATATATACTCATTCAAGGAGTTAATCAAAGGAGCTTCAAAGTTCAATCAACTCAAGAGAAGTTTTAAGCTTAGAGTTATATCATCTCTTTAGGAGTTTATTAGCAAAGTTGTTTCACCCTTCAAACACTTACATTTATCCTCTTAAGTCTAGTTCTTGTAATAGATAGATTAAGAGAGAATTAGAGTATCGGGAGTATACTCGGTGTCCTTGTGTTGCGATAGCACAAGAGTTTGTCCTTCGTGGTATCGAAGAGGGTGTAAGGGTTATTGTGTTCTCGACCCGGGAGCTTAGTGAAAAGCTTGAAATCCTAAGGAGGCTTTCTTAGGTAGTGGATGTTGGGATAACCGAACCACTATACATCGTTGTTTACTTTCTATCCCTACTCTATTTACTTTCCGCACTTTATATGTTTGATTATATGCTAGTATAGTTATCGTAATAATCTTTACCTAGTTAATCAAACCTATTGTCATTTAGAGTAGTAAGAGAATAGAAATTCGATTTACTTGTTTAACTTATATATCGAACCTCTCGCTTATCCATTGCATGATCCCGTAAGAGTTTGATATATTAGTTGACTTAGAAGTTTCTCTTTAAAACTTATAATTGTCCAAAAGATTTTTAATTAGGCATTAATCTTATTAGTAATCCTATTCACTCCCCCTCTAGGACTTTCACAACCCATATTCAAATGATAGCCTCGAACATATTAGTTAAACTTCTTGACATTAAATACATTGATTTGGAGATTCGAGATCGAAAGGATTGTGATAATCAAGTTGTAGATGATTTGTCGCGTTTTGAAGGTTCGCGTCTTGAAGAGTCTGAGAGTAATAGTGGACCAGAGTTGGTCAAAGAAGAGTTTCCTGATGAAAGTCTATTTTTGATATACACAACTGGTACTCTTTGGTTTGAAGATATAGCGAATCTTATTGTGAGTGGTTCTTTTCCTGAAGGAGCTACCTCACAAGATAAGAAGAGATTAAGTAATCATGCAAGACAGGAGGATCTTTTCCTCTACAAAACATTTAGTGATCAGATGGTGAAAACATCCATACCTCAGAGTGAAACCCAATCAGTAGTTGCTAGTTGTCATGATTCACCCTATTGAGGACATTTCAAAGGTGATCGTACAGCTGGAAAGGTACTTCAATCCGGTTTTTATTGGCCTACTCTATATAAAGTTTGTCATGAATATGTGAATAAATGTCATAGATGCCAATTTACCAGAAATATATCCAAGAGATACGAGATGC
Source organism: Nemophila menziesii (assembly GCA_029959085.1). Lineage (NCBI taxonomy): Eukaryota > Viridiplantae > Streptophyta > Magnoliopsida > Boraginales > Hydrophyllaceae > Nemophila > Nemophila menziesii. The sequence continues at coordinate 1,877,032 of JARWIR010000060.1, forward strand.
CACGTAATAACGTTCTTGAAGTTGAGATTTTTTATGTTTGGGGTATTGATTTCATGGGTCCTTTTGTACCATCTAATGGAAATCTTTACATCCTATTAACGGTTGATTACGTGTCTAAATGGGTAGAGGCTATTTCTTTACCAACAAATGATTCGTGAGTGGTGATAAAGTTCTTGAAATCACACATCTTCACTAGACATGGTACGCCTAGAGTTATTATTAGTGATCGAGGTTCTTATTTTGTTAACAAATACTTGAAGGCTGTTTTAGAGAAATATGGGGTGAGATATCGTGTATCTACTGCTTATCATCCACAAGCAAATGGTCAAGCTGAGGTCTCTAATAGAGAGATCAAATATATTCTAGAGAAGACTGCTGGATCCACATGCAAGGATTGGTCAATGAATTAGATGATGCATTGTAGGAATATCGTACTGTGTTCAAGACACCTATTGGTGAATCTCCATATCGAATTGTTTATGGTAAGGCTTGTCACTTACCTCTTGAGTTTGAATTAGGTGCATATTGGGTGATAGCGGAGATGAATACGGATCCTACTTTAGCCACTGAGAATCGTATGATGAAACTGAATGAACTTGATGAGTTTCGATTTCATGCCTATGAAAATGCTAAATTATACAAAGAAAAGATAAAGAGATGGCATGATAATCGCATTCATGAGAAGAAATTCAAAGTTGGACAGATGGTCCTCAAGTATAACTCCAAGTTTAGTAATTATCCGGGTAAGTGAGATCAAAGTGGTCTGGTCCCTTCGTGGTGACCAAGGTTACGCCTCATGGGGCTATAGAAATTGAAAACCCAGCCGAACAACACGCCTTTATGGTGAATGGACATCGGCTAAAGTTGTACCATGTAGGCGAGGATACTAATCGCATGGTAGATCCGCATCCTGGGGAGGTCATATACCTCCTTGAAACTGAATAGATGCGAAGGGTAACCATCGAGCATAGTGACGTTAAACAAAATCCATTTAAATTGTATATTAGTTTATTGCTTTAACGTTTTTAAATTCCTAGTGTATATTAGAAGTATTGTCGTGTATTAGTGTTTATTTTTAAGAAATGAGAAAGGTAGTGTGTTAAATGGGTGAGGAATTGAGTTTGGGGTGACAAGGAACAGGAAAAAAAATCTGCAGATGGGATCGGCTAGCTAACCAAAATGGCCGGTATATCGGCGTGAGCAAAACCGTGGTGACGGTGTGGAAATCAGGTCTAATGCCGAGGACCCAGTGGACCAAACCGTGTTCGTGAATGTAGACAAGGTCTGGGACCGGCTAACCGGTCATCTGGCCGGTATACCGGCCCGCTCTCGAAAAATAAACCGTGGCAACGGTCACGAAATCAGGGTCAAAGCCGAGAGGAGCCTAGGAAAACCATGGTCGCTTTTGTCGACACGGTCTGGGACCGGCTAGCCCGTCATCTGACCGGTAAGCCGGCCCGGCCAGCAGGAATTTTAACCTAAACCTTATGAGACCTATTTTCTCACCTTTTGACCTAGCCTCTCATGCAAGATATCATTATAGACGATCACAAACCCATTAAATACCTGCAACACACCATTACAACACCCAAAAATATTCACTCCTTCCTCCTATTCCGTTCCAACAAACACACATCCAACATCAAAATCCTTCCAAAACACCAAGAAATCTTCACCTCCATCCTTAATCCTTCTTCATCAAAGCTTTAATCCTATTCATCATACCTCTCCCAATCCATTACATAATCATTACCCATCTCATAAAACACCATAATCCTTCTTTCTAACTCCTCAAAACATCAAAGTTCAAAACACTTCTCTATTTTTAATATTTTAAGTTTTGTGTTTGGGGTTCATTGAGATGACAATCAGAACTGATTCCTTGTGCTATAATCAAAGAAGAAGAAGTAACCCTAGTACTCTCGGGGCTACTCCAGACAAGGCTATTGAGATTCCGTATTTGAGTTCTACACCTAAGATTGGAGAAGTCAACAATACTATGAAGAGGAAAGAGAACCCAAGTGCGTATACTCTTAAAAATTCTATCTTGGAAGAAAAGGAAGTTGAAGAACCGGTTATTGGACAACGCTCTGTACAATGGCCGTGAAATCTAAACCTAAGAGGCCATTTGTTAGTTGGAAATAGCAAGTTCGTGATCGGTTTGCTAGTTTGTCTTTTGATGTTGAGAAAGGATTTCCTATGGATATATGGACAGTGAATTCAAAGATTACGCGATTACATGTGACGAGTTTGGATGGAAAGAGTTGAGAAAGAGAGACTTGAGTTATATTCCGGCCTTGGTACGAGAATTTTATGAAGAGTTGGTCTTCGTGGAAGGTACCGCTATTGGAATCCGTAGGAAAATTGTCCTTTTCTCAGTTGAGAGAATTCGTGATGTTTTAATTTACCAAAGTTGAAAGGTCCTTGCAAATACCTTGAAGAGCTTAATGATCCAGCATCCGAATGGGAATCGTTTTACAAAAAGGTTTTGATTCATGGGATACAACCCATCCCCAAGGGTTCTAGATATGAAGGTCAGGTATTTAGTAGTGACTTGTTACCACGGGATAGAGCATGGTCTCGTTTTATTATTCCTATTTTTATTTGGTAATAACCACATATCCGAGGTAACAAGTGAGCAACTCATATTCATTAAATGTATTATTGAGAAGAAGGAGATCGATGTAGCTCGCATCATTTATGACTCCATTATGATATATGCAAAATCCCCATTGATTCACGCAACCTCAAGTTACCATGCACTATCACGAAGATATGTATGAAAGCTAATATGCCAATTAGGGACATTGAGGATGAACCGGTAGAAAAAGGTGAAAATATCAAATCAGTTTCAATTGCAAATATTCACAATGAGGCCAAGAAGAAGGGGATGGAGTTAGATAATCCATTTGGAGAAGAAAACAAAGTTAGACCTCCAAAACGCAGCACAAGGGTTACCAAAGATCATGATGTAGTTGAAAGGATGAGAACTTTGGAGGAGAAACATGAAGAGGTGTTGACAGCCTTAGGAAAATTCACAAAAGAGTTGGAGCTTATGCAAAACATGCTACTTGGAGTGAGCAATTTACAACATGCCACCTACGCAATACTTATGAAAGAAGTCCAACCTGAACGCAGCAATGGAAACCAGCCTCGTTCTGGTTAAGATACGGTTTCCTATCATTTTCTCATTTAGTAGTGTATAATAGTTTCTTTTATTTATTGAGTCTTTTCGAGTCGTGGGGACACGAATCATTTTTGAGTTTGGGGTGGGGTTCATTGCCTCATCCCAATTTTATATGTTATTTGTTTTTCATGAATTCAATAAAATTAATTTAAGGGTTGCGTTCGACTGTAGAGTATTTTAAATATCCCTATTAAGCATACTTTTTATAAATTAATGATAGAAAATAGTAGACCTTAGGAGTTAATGTAAAACGCGCTTTGATTGCATGCAAACATTAGGTAATTGATAGGAAAAATTAATGAACAATGCAAAGGAAGTAAACTTGTACTTAAGGAAAATGAGTGGTTTGTAGAACGTGAGATCTAAATGAGTAAAGAACCCACTTAGGTATGAACTAGAGGCAAGCTATGTAACTAGGAAAATGATAGAGGTCGTCATTTGATAGCCATTTGAAACCTTTTAGCTTTCTATCCCATGAGTTGATTATATCCGTCTTAGCCCCATTTTTATCCTTTAAGCCTTTCTTTTGTCGCCACGATACAAGATCATATCCCTTTAGTTTAGTAGGCATTTCCATATGACCCGCACTTGAATCACGATCCTGAGACTTCCTGTCTTATACTTGAGTTTGTGGTGGTGGGTTTCATTATTGGGAGATTACATCGGGATGGAATTTGTATGCATTTGTATTTATGCGCAATTGTTGATGAGATATTAATTTGTAACCCTTTGCCGGGGTCTTTGAAAAAAAAATTATAAGAGACATTACCGTTCACATCAAAATGATGGTCAGAGATATCTTATACAAAAAAATGATACATATGAAAAATAAAGTAACCGGCAAAGTGGAAGTTTAGAAATCGTCCTTAGTACTTATTGGTTTAATTTGCGGACGCTAGATTAGTGCGTCAAATGGGTTGAGTGAGAACATATCCAAGTGTAAACTCAAGCTCTTTGACAGTTTGTTGATGGTAAGTGAGGAGAGAGCCAAAAGCTCACTTCAAATTTACCAAATATACATACCATACCGTCCCTAAGCCTATGCTAAAACCATAAAGTCCTCATGATTCCTATAAACATAGTGGATTTATAATTCATCTAATAGGGAGTATTCTAAGTGGAGCGTTCAAAGCAAGTACGGATCGATGAACACCCTATAGCCACCATCTTGAGATAAGTATAAGCTTAACTTTCTAGCATTGTAAAATTAATTTTGGATTGATATTATTCGTGTTTGATTTTGCATGACATGTGTATATTAATTCCTAGGTCATACTATATGAGATTTGTTTGAAGTTGTGTTTTGGGTATTATTCACTATACTCTGCAATTCTGCGTTCACCTAAGGCCTTTGTTTTTATTTTACTTTGTCGGGACGACAAAGGTTTGAGTTTGGGGTGTTGATGTCTCCCATTTTGTTCTAAATATAAGCCCTTAGGATAAATCATTTTAGGTGAATATTATACTTATTTGATATACTTGTTCTTATTTCGTTATATTGCATATTCTCCCCTTGGAATTATAGTATTTCATTTTTAGAGTTTTTGTGCGTTAATTTGTTTGTTTTTAGTATAAGGTTCTTAGGTCCATGGATGCTATGTAGCACCAATACAAGGAGGAGAAATGAGAATTAAAGTCTTAGGTCAAGCGGAGGAGTCAAAAGCAAGAAAAGAATTTCCGAAGAGTTGACTAGAAGAGATGAAAATCTGGAAAGTTGTTACTAATTGCTGATTTTGAGCCACTTAGACACAATTTCAGCCTTGGGGCCATGAAATAAGAAAGTTGCGCCTTTGATTTAGGAAGATTTGGGGACTGGAATCAGGTGATTTGGACTTGAAACGAAAAATTTACGAACGTTTTACTACAGGCTGGACAGCAGTTACAGAATTCTTAAAGATGGACTTGGGCTTTTTATATTTTGACCTAAGATTCTTAAGTAAAAGCCCATTCCGAATTTACTAGTATAAATAGACCTTCATACGCTTCATAGAATTACATCTTACGCTTCATTATCTTCAAGTCTAAGCAAGAAGGCAGAGGAAAAGCTAAAGCTGGAGGAATTCCTTTCTTCCAACAACAACCAATCCAACCCTTAGGTTATCAAATTTATTTTCTTTAATTGAAAAAAATGTCTTTTATTTACTTATTTTTAGTTTTTAATTTGAACATGAGCTAAATTTCTTAGAACTTGAGAATCGCAATAAACGGGTTGAAACCCAAGTTAACTAATTTATGTTTCTAAATTTGGGATTCCATTATTTTATCAAAGTTGTGTATGTAATATTGGGTATTATTTTGTTCTTGTCTACTGTTTCTTTCGGTACAACTAGAAATAGGTTTTAGTAATTTGGCTATTCACTTTAGTGGCGAAGTGATCTGACGGGGGGGTTTGATTACAGAAATAGGTAATATATGTGTGATGTCCGTTATTGACCGACAGGCTTGACTAATCACATATCCAAAGAGGTAAATATCTTCACATCTGTAAGTAATCTCGCTACCTTAGAGGGGCTTGTCTTACCATAGGATAACTATTAGGTCCACCCGACAAGGGGCTAGGAGATATTAGAGTCCCGACTAGTATTTAAATACCAATTTTACCCTTAAACATAACATTAATTACATTAGCTTAGATGGATTCCCTTGCGAGACTCAAGTACATCTCTCATCTCTACGTCTACATCCTATTTACTTGCATTATTTCTTTTCAGTTAATTATTTATTCAGTAATTTATTTTCTTGCATTCTTAGGATTAATATCAAAACCAAACAAACATATTTTACTTTTCTGTCTTCGCAATTATTTCTACTATTTCGATTAATACCAGAGTTATAACTATCCGTCCCTACGAACGAAACCCGATTTATCGGAGTATTACTTGGAGAACCGTACACTTGCGGTCTGTGGATCCTTTACTTTTATTGCATTATTTTATAACACTCAGGACCCACCACTCCCCTATTCAAGACATTGATTTATAGCCTTACAAAAGTCATCCCCAATTATGCTCCAGGCAGTCTTATAAAAGCATGAATTCACTCCATTAGGGCCAGGACTTTTATGATCATTAATAGAAAATAGAGCACTTTTGATTTCTCCATTAGTAAAAGGAGCAGTAAGGTCTAATTCGTGCATATTTGAGATTTTTGGTTTAATGATACTCTTGATAATATTAATAGAACAAAACTCTTGCAGGCCATCTTTCTGTACCAAGAAAATGTTGATAAAAGGTAACCAACTAATTGCAATTTAAGTTAGGATCGATGATCACACTTCCATCATCTTTAATTAAAGTAGACATATGTAGGAGTATAATGTCTTTCAAACTGTGTCATTAACAAAGGTAGCTTTGGACTTCTGCTTGAGGATCTCATGCTCTATCAAGACAGCTTCCTCAAGAGACTTAATTAAGATTTTTCCTCAGTTTGTGTCGCAATGTCTTGATCTCCCTCATAATTTAAGTTTGTATTGAAGCCAGATATTCTTTAGTAGCCTTTATATGATAAGAAGTCCTTTTGAAATATTCATTATTTAGATCCTTAATAGCTTTTTTCACCTCCTTTTGTTTCAAAATAAATTAAAACATATAATTCACTTTGACCTTAGTATTCCAGGCCTTTTTAATGATGTCCAAATAAGATTCACGTGTGGACCATATATTAAAAAACCTAAAAGAATAAGGATTAAATAATTTGTTCACCCCAATAGTAATCTTTAGGGCACAATTATCTGAAGTAGAGGGGGGACAATAGGTACACTAGATAGAAATGAATTCATCCAAGCATAGTTCATAAAGACTTTGTCAAATTTACTTGCCCTGAGCAGTCCTGAAGTTTTTTTGTTTGTCGAAGTGAAGAACTTCCCTCCATAGTGGTGTTCAAAGATGTTAGAATCATCAAGAAAGTCATTAAAGAGAATTGAGCTTTTGGATAGAGAATCGCAATTCAACCTATCCTCCACTATAAGGATATCATTGTAACCACCAAGTAAGATCAAATTTTACTTAGAATAAGTGTTGCTCCATTTGTTAGTGTAATTCCATAAACTAATTCTTTGGTCATCAACATTACTAGCATAGATAAAGCAACCAATGAATGAGCTGCAAGTAGATTTGATTTGAACTTCAACCAGAATATCTTGTGAAGTGGAATTTATGAGAGTAATATCAATAAAAATCTTATCCCATGAAATCCAAAATCTACCTGAATCATCATATATATAATTATTAATCATTTCCATATGTGAAAAATAACTATTTATTATGTTCAAGCAATTGTACTCTTTGACTTTGGTTTCAAGTAACCCGAGTAGCTTGATATTATTAACATTAATAAAACTTCTAACATCAATTGTCTTAGAATACTATTAAGTCCCCTAACATTCTAGGCTGCAATATTCATATATTAGGAGGTTTGCTGATCTCCTAATCACTATGAGCCTTAATAAACTTCAGTACATCATGTTCCAATACATTAAGGATAGAATCTTGCAATTTTTCATGATTGAACCCGGTAAAAATTATGCTTAGAGGTTGAGATTAAGCTTGGTAAAAGTCTCATCTAGGTTGTAGTTTATCCCGGGAAAAACCTCAGTGTAAAGGTTTTATTATATACCGTCAACAAGTTTGAGAAGCTTAGTTGAGAAAGTTAAAATCCTAAGGTGGCTACCTTAGGTGGTGGAGTAGGCTCTCGGGAATGTAAACCATCCTAAATAGATTGTGTACCTTATATGTCATACTTTTTACATATAGTTTTGTAGGAATTCTTAGCTTAATTATAAATCCATAATCATCCATATTTCATGATCATGTTGTATATGATAATTTGCCTAAGATAGTGTTTGATCTTCTAAGTAATTACATCCTTAATTTAGCAAATTATCTACATTTTATTGCATAACCTACTGGAGTTTGTTAAATGGACTTGATTAGATATCTAACTAATAGATTGTCTTAGTAAAAGTTTTTAATTAGGCAATTCTTCTTAGGTGTCATATGACACCCCCTTTAGGGTCTAATCAAAAGAGGTGGCATGATGTTAATAGACGCTGATGTAGGGTTTGTAGAAAATGACACAATATTTTTGAACTAATCTCTACCACTATATGTGGTTGATTTAAAGGTGCACTAATATTGGGCATGAAAGGAGCAGGATTCTCCTAAGCTGCCGTTGGTACCTCCTCTACGACAGTTGGGGCTGATACCCCTGGTATAATTGCTGACGGGGGGACAACTTTTGTCGCAACCGGTAATTCCATTCGTGGTGGAACTTATCTTTGTTCCCCTTGTGAGTTCATATTGAATGATTCTATTTAGTTAGATGTTGTTGCTCCATCTCTTAAATTTTCATTATACGCTTAGACTGGCGGCACTTATCTTGATTCCCCAGTTAGGGGTTTCCCCATTAGCTAATATTTTTGCCATCACAGTATCTCAATGGGTATAAAATGTATCGCTTCCCACAAACTGCATCAATATAATAGAACATATTCTACCAGGCAATTGAAATTAAACAGAAAGTAATTAGCAATCACAATATTCATTTAAGAAGAAAATTGGATTTCTATCACTTTACTAGATTATGTTATATATAGGATTATCTATGTTTAGGAAGAGGTATTTCTAAGATGGTCACATTTTGGCTCTTGTTTTAGAGCTTGTCTGAGGCTGACATGAATCATATTCCACCGTTGATGATACCACGTGTGACGTCAGTTGTTGTTGGATAAGATTGAGAGGTTCGATTCTTCCTCGTATGTTTGGGTGAGGCCACTTTAGTGTTTCCAAGCTTGTGCCTCATTCAAGATGGTCAAGTTTTGTTGGGATGGCTTCAGATAATGTACTCTTGGCCCTCGAAACAATACTTAGTTCATTTCGCCTTATCAAGCACAACCTCAAGATCTCATATATGGATCAAGAAAATGAAAACGGATTTGACTTGGAGAAAGAATGAGAGACAAATCGCCTTTGCGAAAAGGTAACTATATTTAGCACACGAGGAACAAGCTACCATTCGGGGGTGTCCCATCGTATAATTGAACATGCATATTCTTTGACGTAATGAAATTCATTTAATTACCAAGCCAAAAAAAATAAGACAAATATCATACCCCCTTCGTTCATACTAGGTTGTCCATTTTAATTTTGTTTACAATTTAAATAAATTTGTTTATAAAGTGTTTTGATATTTTAAATTTTAATATGTAAATATAGGTAGATATGGTATATATGATATAAAAAAAGTTAAATATACCTTTATAGAGAGTTATTTTTAAAATAGTGATAAATTTTTATAGACAAGGAATCATCACATTAATTTTTTTGTCCAAAAAATGAATCACATTAATTATCAATAAATACAAAAATTGGGGTGCATTGACCGTTGAATTTTTATCAAAAGAAGATACTCCATTGGTTAACCAATGATAAATATCCACCTATTAAAAGAACTGTTCTAAATAATTGATGATAGCATAAAAAAAATAGTTGATGATAAATAATTGATGAGTTAATATATTAATATATTAATTACTTTTTTTAATTACTTATTTATCATTTCTATTAAAATATTATTTTTTACATTTTCAATAAAATTTTATAATTTTAAAATATTTTAGTTACAATAATTGTAATTATAATATGAGCCAATTAGAGATTAATGCCTATTAAAAAACTTGTTTAAAAAAAGGTGCCTATAATAAGATTTTTTTATAGAAAACAGCCCCATCCCAAACTACCCTTATAATTAACAATTAAAAAAAAGAAATTAGAAAAAAACAAAACAAAAACTAATAAACACACGCACGCGTCCGTGAAATTTTTTTAAAATCGTCGTAACTAATTCTTAAAAAATCAAAAAAAATAAAAAATTCATATATTTGGATAAAGCAAATTAATATTTACGTCTATGATTTTTTTCAGAATTTTTCGAATTTTTTGGAATTTTTTAATTCGCTGAACATGAAATTCCATGTTTTAAACATGGAATTCCATGTTTTGATATAAGGAATTTGTTTTCCGCAGACACGAAATTCACTGTTTAAAACATGGAATTCCATGTTTAAAACATGGAATTTCCATGTTCTGCGAATTAAAAAAAATTTAAAAAAATCAAAAAAACCAAAAAATTCAGAAAATTCCGAAAAAAAATCATAGACGTAAATATTAATTTGATTTGTCCAAATATGATTTTTTTCGATTTTTCTGATTTTTTTTGAATTAGTTATGGCGATTTTAAAAAAAAAAAATTCACGGACACGTGCGTGTGATGAAATTAGTAGTAGGTGGTGGTGGTGGTGGTGGTGGTTGTGGTGGTGATGGTTGTGGTGGCTGTAGTGGTGGTGGTGGTGATGGTGGTGGAAATACCCTATTATTTGTTTAAGATGTAAAAATAAATATTGTATTAAAAATAAAATAATATATTTAATAATAAGGATAGTATATGTATAAAAAATATAAAGGGGGTGTTTTCTATAAATAATTGTTCTATTTGGCATTTATCTCTAAATAAGAAAATTAGAGGCTTAAAAAAATTAAAGACATCATTAAAGAAGCATTTATCTCTAATTACCCCTTATAATATTTTTTAATATGTCTGAAAAATAAACGAATAATTATTTTGAGATGGAAATACTATATAAACACTCATGTGTGTAATTAAGTGAAAAATTTTGTAATCACTACCATTGTGAGGCAAATTTTGGTTTCCTTTCAAGTTTCAATAATCTTTAAAGTTATAAAATTGTTCTACTTAAACATTCAATTCACCGGGTAAACCAGGTAACCATTTCTGATTCTGTATGATTTTTTCCAAGTTACAACTCAAAGTTGCATTGGTTATATATATTTTGATCTATGATTTTGATACTATATATAAAAGATATACGATATGATTTTTAAAATTTATACTTTTATAATTCTTTCTCTTGAATATATACAAGCAGAATTTATATTTTCATCTATTGTCTTGATATACTTTGAAGTTCAATTGGACAGAGTTCTGCAGATTGCAATGTACAACTTTCACAAAATTGACAAAAAAAAATATTAATTTGCATCCAGCCCAAAAGAAATTAATTAATGAGCTTATTTACTCCGTTAAAACAAATAATATTGTTTCTTTTATAAACGATATCTTGGGTTTCTTCCCTTTATCCTTGGCAAGATCGTGGAAGTTGTAAAATATATTTTGATCTCTAATTAATGTCTAAGCCAAAGACTATAATTAATATCTTAAATCTTTGAATTTCTAATTAAAATTATATCATTGAACGTATATTTGTGATATTATGTGATTAAATTAGAAGTGATTATCAATTCTATATGTTTTCTAAATAAATTCTAATTTGTTTTAATGGAGTTAATATTGGATGGTATATTGGATGTTTACTCAACTTTCTTTCATTAACCATGGCCTACATACCTGAATTTTGATATATCCAGTTATGCAACCAATGAGAAGGGTAATAGGTTCAAAAATAGCAGCTCTATGTTTGGTGGTCCTTACATGTGTTTTTCTTCTTCACCTCACATTAAGATCTTCATCAATTGCATATTCATCAAATGATCATCAAGGTAAGTTCACTATCTATAATTCACCTCTTATATATATAATAGTAATAAATTAAAATTTGTATTTAAATAAGACAAGAATTAACAAATATAATTTAGTTATTTAGTGAAACAATTTTTTTTTAATTCTTCTCTATGATATCATTTAATTAAATTTTTTTTTTTATGTTTTTATATAAAAAGAAAAGTATATTTCTATTCTTTCTTCCCGATCATTTACCCTCATACTCACACTATCCACCGCCACTAATTAAAACTTTATTTCATGTGCAAGCTCAAGAAATGCTGAACCTAAAGCCAAGAAAGCTCATCACTTGTGATCGATCTCATAAAAGCTATGATCTCTGCTATCTCAATCATTCAACACTAATTGATCCAAAAACATCAACTTTATCGAGTGTTAGTCCTCCATACTTAACATCACGCCAAACGGAGAAGATTCGACCATATCCTCGTAAATGGCAAAACCTTCTTATGTCTTCCATCAAGGAGCTTACTCTAGACACATCTTCAGTTCCACATAACACAACTTGTGCAATTACCCATAATGTCCCGGCTCTAGTATTTAGTGCCGGCGGATACACTGGAAACTTCTTTCATGATTTCTACGATGGTTTAATTCCCCTTTTCATCACTGTTAATTCGATCTTTCCCGAGCAAGATATCATCTTAGTGGTCGTTAATTGTAAGGATAAATGGTTGATTAAATATGGTGATTTCCTTCGTCATTTTAGTAGTCATCCAATTATCAACTTAGATAGTGAAAAACTCGTACATTGTTTCCCATCAGCAAATGTTGGACTTATATCTCATGGTCAGATGATCATAGACCCTAATTTATTTCCACCTCCTCATCCGAAGAAGACTCTTCTGGATTTTCATGCACTTCTCAAAACTACGTATAGCCAAGGGGAAACATTGTCCTTTTCCAGTGAAGCGAAAATTCGTCCACGACTAGTCTTGGTGAATCGACAGGGAAATCGAAGGATTCTGAACAAGGACGAGATTAGACAAGCAGCTGAGGATGTAGGGTTTAACGTGGTTGTGTTCGAGCCAAATCAAGAAACGACATTGTCAGAAGCTTACAGGGTTTTCGAATCTAGTCATGCAATGATAGGGGTACATGGTGCTGGATTAACACACGAATTGTTCCTCAAGCCTGGATCATCGTTCATGCAGATCGTACCCATTGGTTTTAATTGGCTTGCGGAAATATGTTTTGAGAACATGGCGAGTCGATTAGGGTTAAAGTATATTGAGTATGATATAGCAGTGAACGAAAGCAGCTTGGTGGAGAAATATGGAGAAGATAGTGTGGAGTTGAATAATCCAGGAGGTATTGTAAGAGGAGAATTTACAAACATGGGTATCTATGTAACCCAAGATGTAAAATTGGATGTCACTAGATTTAAGGGTTATTTGAGCAAGAGTTATGAGTCAGCTAAGAGGTTTATGCTTAGAGAAAGTTTGAATTTAGAATAATATAAAGGAGTACAGTATACGAATTCTGTACTAAATAATCCTCTATTTTATAAAAACTAAAATCCTTGTTACTTGTTGTGCATTATTCGTAATACTGTGACCGATAATTTCTAATGATCAAAATTCAAGATTTTGCTAGAAAGATATTATACTACCAATGCATTAATTAAGTTATTGTCTTTGCTTCAAGAACAAAATAAGTATGCTTTGGGATGACATGGAATGTGAGGGGCTCAACAATCCCATCCTACGAAGTGTGTGATCAATTACATGTCAAATAATAGTGTAAAAGTAACGGTCTTCTGAAAACTAAAGTAAAATATACAACTTATGAGAATATTAGACAAAGACACTCTGCATATATAATTTGATATTATAATAAAAAGAGAAAAGCTTACATGATTGTGATCTTTTATCTTTCACGAAAATGCATTATCGGTCCTTATTTGTAAAAAATCACGAAATGACCCTTTATGTTATTATTTTGTAACACCGTTAACTTTTTTTTTTCATTTTTATCAAATGACCGTTAGTCAACGCCGCATGGCGCCACGTACTCTCCACATCAGAATGACGTCAGCCCCATTACACATCATTGCTTTTTCTTTTTAAATATCATATATATGTTTTGAAGACCAACAAAAAAAATCCCTCTTGAAGACCTTCGTCGCTTTTCTACACAAGAATAACCCGCCACTCTTGGTCCATTCTCCACCATGAAAAATCGCTACTCCTCCACCTGTCTAAGAAAATTGCTGCCACTCATGTCCATTATTCACCATCATCAACCGGCTTGGCTACGCCATCAACAATCGAAGAACCCAAATTAAGGTAAAAAACAAAAAAAGACTTTTCACACTCACCTTCCCATACCAAGCCGCTCTCCTGCACAAGAAGACTGCCTGGGGACCTTTCTCCACCATCATTAATCGGCTTGGAGAAGAACCCAAATTAAGAAAAAAATAGAATTATTTTTAACCTAAGATTATCAATTTTATGACCGTGGGGTGAGTAATTTGGTGTTACAATGCACTTTTTGAACTGTTTTGTAGTAAATTTGGTGCAACTGCTGGAGTGAGCAATTAGTTTTTAGTTGGAAAGTTATGTTAGTATTCTTTCAGTTGCTAGATTCACGTAGATTCAACAAAGTAATTATTTTTCAACTCCAAATTGAAAATATTTTTTGTTTTAAACTGTTTGGTATTTAGTGATTATGGTTTGAATTGGAGATTTCTTTTTTTATCATGAATAATTTTTTCTTCTTTTTCTAAATTCTTTAAAATTGTAAGTGTGATATATAGTTGTAAGCCTGACATATGGTATTCTCAATCATTTGTTAGGTATAACTATGATGACGGTCATACTTATCATATCGTAACCAACATTTGGATTGTATCACTATTTCAATATTGAGTAAAGTCCCACAACACACTAGTATCATATACTGATTTTACCAATTTTGGCCACATCTTTCAGTTGTATGAATTTTGGCCATTTTGATCAAATTGAAGGGCCATTTAGTCAGTTTAATGTGTTATATTTGCTATGTCCCCCGATTTAAATATGAACTAAATTAGGGACATTGTAAAAATATCGCGTTAAATGACTAATTTTTCCTTCAATTCTATCAATTGTACAAGATAGATATGAATTTGGACAAAATTGATACAAACATATCGATCAGGCCAAAACTGGACACAATTGAAAGACGTGGCTAAATTTGGTGAAACATGTACAATATAGTAATGCTCATAGGGACTTTACTCTTTCAAATTTTTTGAATATTCGGATGAATATTTTGAGTCTTGTATCACGTGTTTGGGAATAGTAGCTGTCGTAGAAGGGTGAATGTTACTAGAATTTTTGACAATTTGCGACTTTAAAATTAGTGTTTCGTTTATGTTTTGGCTGGTTGTGAAGGAGTAACACTTGATTCTAGGTGCTTGACCAAGGTGATGACTAATCCAAATCCAGGTTTTCAATACCACTTTGTATACATTTTAAATTCAAAAGTTAGTACTAGTATATTTGGTTTAAAATGTTAATGTGTATGTGTGTAATTATTTATTGAAAACAAATATTATCTTTTTGATGTCGCGTATTTTTTAACTTAGGGATTTATTATGGTGTATCGAATGTTAGGTATTGGTTGAAAGATTGTAGTCATTGACATACAATTAACAAGAAGGAAAAATCCAACCCTGCACATACCAAATTCTGAAATATAATCGAACATAATTTTGGTGTATTAAGAGCACAATTCTCAATTTTGAAGAAAATTGCTCTTTTTTCTCTTGAAGTATAGAGAGACACACAATTCATAACGGTATACACAAGAAACCTTAACTAATGATCTTTTGTTCAATATGATCAACCTACGACATTATATGTCGATGAAAATGCATAAGACAAATATGAAGAAGCTGATATCGCAGAAGGTAGCATATGAGAGTGCATATAATATCAACAATGTAAGGTTAATTTGTGAGAATTTTTTTGATCCAATTAATGTAAATTTAGTAGAAAGTAATTTGTTGACTTATTTTTTATTGAATATATTAAGAATAATTTGTTGAATATATTTTACTTGTTAAAACTTTTTAGTAATATTTAAAAAAATAGAATATTTTTATGTATATAATATGTGATTTAAGGGGTTTCAAATAATCCGACTTTTTTTTAAGTAGAATATCTGGATTTTTTATTAAATGTTATTTGAGGGCAAAGTTGTACATTTTGGTATAAAGTTACTAAATGATAAAGTGTTTTAACCCGACTATAGTTGGAATGATTCTAGAATAAAAGAGTGTTTATTTGCACTTAATGAGCTCTTAATTTGATTTATTAAGACACTGGATCAATAAAATTATTTTTATTTTCGGACCAATTCAGAACTAGTCTGTTTCATTAAGATTTCAACGCAAGGCAGATTCACTCAAGCACTACCTCTTAACAAAATAAGTTACATTTATCCCTTTTTCATCATTAAGAACTTATAACTAAAAAAAATCAAACAAAGCCTAAGTGGTATTAAACCCAATTATTAATGATTTTATATATTTATTTACTAAAAATTTCGGAGGTTGTTTATTCAGAAAAGTGAGGATTATCACAAGAGATTTCCTAAAAGGATTACTATATATGATTTTGAATATTTAGTGATACTTCTTTTTTTTTTTTTAACTGTGTATGGCAAATATCCAGGAACCCCAACGGCGTCGTGGGATACAAAGTTACCAATAAATCACCTGAAAATCCCAGTAGCCATAAATTAGAATCTTTGTTGACCTTAGCTCCACTAATAAAGCCAAAAATGGGAGCTATATGTCGAGATTTCATTGTTTCTCCACCTCTTGCTGCTTATCCAGCACCACCACTTCGCACTCGCCCTTCATTTCCACCCTTTAAGGTTCGCTTTTAACCTTTTTTAGTTTCCTTTCTTCTTCTTCTTCTTCGTTAAAGTTATATATCAAGTTTCAAGAAACATTATTCTCTCTTTCAGTGTGAATATAATTGTTGAGTATTATAGGATCTGACTGGTTAATTTAATCTTTAATTTGGCTTTGCTAATCATAATTCTATGAATTAGGACCAACCATCTTAAAGCTTATTGATGTGTTAAATGTACTTGTAATTAGTGTTTAAGAATAATTCCTAATATAATACAGGTAGATTGTAATGGTTTCAGTGGAGGATCTATCACGTTTAAAGGGTCTCGTGAATTGCACAGCCATTCTAGACGACCTCTTGGAGTGTTTGAAGAGAATAACATATCCTCAAAATCCATTAGCCAAGAAATTGATACATTGCTCCTTGATGCAATTCACATGAGTTTCTTTGAGCGATTAAATTTGGCTTGGAAGATAGTATTTCCATCCGCCACAATAAGAAGAAACTCTAATGCACTCATAGCTAAACAACGCTTAAAAATGATCCTCTTCTCTGATCGATGTGCTGTGAGTGATGAAGCAAAACAGAAGATTGTACATAGCATTGTGAGCACTCTTTCAGATTTTGTGGAGATTGAATCACAAGATAAAGTTCAATTGAGTGTCTCGACAGAACCAGAAATTGGGACAGTGTACTCTGTTACTGTACCTGTTAGAAGAGTGAAACCAGAGTACTTAGACGAGGATGAAGTTGAAGCTCCTATGACAAATATCGAGTATAAGGATTCTGTTGATGTCAAGTTTGATTTCCATGTTCCAAATGAAAATTCCAATGAATCTTAGTTTGTATATATTTGGATTTCTAATTGCTTGAATTTTAGCTAATTGTTGAAATATATAGGCGTATTTTTGGTCTGAAAATACATCAGCCCCTCTTTGGATAAAATATTTAGGTACAGAGGTGCAAATTTTATATCACGAGCTAACAACATAGATTTTGTGTTGTGTATGCTTACATTTAATGTCATGTAGGATGAGTGTGTTGGTTGAACTACTAAATTTAGTAAGTGGATCTAGAGAAACTAATAGCCATGTCACCGACAAATCATTACCTTAGTGAGATATTAATTTATCGATAAATTGTTAGTATTATAGTACGAGATATTCATCATTTGGCATTGTCCTTAATAACCTTTAAAAGGGAACTTGTTAGTTCTTATACTCTTTTTTTTTTGTTCAAAGTTCTTATACTCAATTATTCATGGACTCTAGTTTTAATTATGAATGTTCACTCAATGGACAAAACAAGCAACAATAGAAAATCATCTTCATTTATTGCTAAATTGCACGTGATGTCATTAAATTGGCTTTTCCTAGTTCTTATGAAAAATAATGTTCACGTGGCGGTTCTTTTTCTTTGTTTTTTAGACACGGGTTCTTGTTCTTTGTCAAAAGCTATGTACCCGTGCTTTAGCGTAACCTATGGAGGAGTCTGGTGCATTATGGTTTACTGTTTATTTCCAAATTTAAGTGTTTGTACCAACGGTGCTTCATGAATTGTGCAAGATGCTAATTAGTCATGAATTGTGCAAGATGCTAATTAGGAAAGTTCACTATAGAGATTCGATGAAGCCATTGTATATTAAGAGCCCACTTCTCTCCTCAGGAAGGGAAATCAACCCCACCTGATATGTAATAACTTTAATTGCAACTCAACTCCTTATCTTGAAGTTTATATTATCTCCTTGCTCAGTCTTAGGAAACTAGTGCAACTAATAAATGAGCTGGTCTTGTACTAACTAAAGAAGGGGAGGACGTCATTGTGCAATATACAAATGACAAATCTCTCGAGAAATATCATTTACTTTACAACCCTCAATGTTTGGAGAGTTGTCAATATATCTGATGAGCTAAAATTAATTTTTTTTTATTATTAAAATTCTGGATGATATATAAATTTTGAAGAGAACTTATCCCATTATGTGGGTCCGCTATATCGATCTAATTCTCTGTTTCTATAGAAGCTGGATATATTTCTAAATTGTGGGAGTAAGCAAATAAAATATTTTAACATGGAGGAAAAATCCAACTCTTCCTAGAGAGTCGAGGCAAGTAGAAGACGCAACAGAAGAGTGATGACTTTTATTTTAGCAAAGACGCGTGTTCAATAGTTCCACTTCATATACCAATTATATTATTTGGGAAATTCTTTAGGTTTTCTTTTTCTCTTGTAATGGTTTTATCATTTACATAACATACATTTTCCATGTGTAGGGCTTTAAACAAGGCAGGCTGAACCAAATAGTAGATGTACCCTGTTGTTTATTTATATATAGATTTAAACAAGTCGAGCTGTAAAGTTAGTGTTCGAGCTCGGCTCGTGAAAATATACCAAAGCTCGAGCTTGGAAGCTCGTTTAAAAGTGATCCGGGCTCGAGCTCGAGTACAAGTTCAAAAGTTTGTTTAAATCTACTTCGATAGCGAAAATTTATTTTTATCTCGGACTTACTTGGATTAATGATAAGATAGATTGTTACAAATCTTTTAATTTATAGATTGTCAATTTAAATATAATTGACTATTGTAAACTATCGTCAAATACAATCACATATTTTTTCTTTGGATTGTTGAATTTTGAATAGTCTTATATAATTAGGTAAGTAAAGGGAAATAATGAAAAGTAAATGTTGAGATAAGATACGTTGCTTCAAATTCAACTAAGCAAAAGAGTAAACTACAATAAACTTGTTCCTAAATAGATGTATGAAGAGCCGAGATAAAAACATTAAAAAGCTTATCCAGTTTTACTATTTCCAAAATTATGAAGCCAACAAATTCCAGTTTTAAACTTGGTTTGTTTAACTAACGAGTCGAACTCAAATAAACTTTTAGCGAACTCAAACTAGAGCCATTGGCGAGAGCATCGGTTCATTTGCAGCCCTCAATGCTGGGTATTACCCAAAAAACAATCACCCATAAATCACCTATGATATGAATCCTGCGTGATCCAATCAAGAGAGAGAGAAAAATAGTCAGGAAATAGAAACTACATGATTAGATTACCCAAAATCTATATTATAAGTGGTTTTTTGATAATTACTTTTTAGGCGATACCCAACATTATTTTAAGTTTATTTAAAAGATAAAGCAGCTATAGGTTAAACATTTTGCAAAATTCAAATTTGACACGTATCGAACAAGTTTTAGGGCCCGTTTGAAAATGCTTATTTTAGAATACAAAAAACGATTTTGGAATAAAAATTTAAATTTTGAAAAATTATTTAAAATAATATTAAAATCTAGAATTACTTTAGGTGCTTTTTTTTTTTAAGAAGCACCAATTTGGGTCCGTTTGGAAGTGCTTATTTTAGAGTAAAAAAGCGCTTTTGGAATAAAATTCAAAATTTTAAAAAATTATTAAAAATAATTTTGAAATCTAAAATTATTGAAAGTGCTTTTTTCAAGAAGCACATATTTGGTGCTTCTCAGAAAAGTGCTTTTTAAGATAAAAAAAACTCTTAAAATGCTAAAAGCACTTTTAAGTACTTCTCCAAAAAAGCACTTCCAAACGAGCACTTGGTGTTTCTCCTAAAAGTGCTTTTCAGGGTCTAAAACAAGCACTTTAAAGTGATTCTAAAAAAATAAAAAACACTTCCAAACGAGCAACTTATATACACAAAAGTAAGTGTTGAATGCAATATACACGTTTGAATAAATCAAATAGTTAGTTCCATTTGTTTAGAAATTTTATTTTATATTCGGATCTTTAGGAATTACTAGTTGATTTCATCTATCCGATAAAAAATCACTATTAGTTGAGATTTTTTTGGAGTTTTTCTAGTATTTATAGACTACTATACAAACATTTTTTCCTCATTTTCATATATTATTTTACTCTTTTTTATGCATTTTTTTCCTGATAGTTACACAGTAATTCTCCTTAAATAAATTTTAGTAATTCTTTTTTTTTTTTAAATAGATATTAATAATTAAAATCAAAATAATGGTCTATTTAAGAATCCATTCGTGCAATATGATCTCATTATTCCCAAATAAGTAAAAACGTCATTTTCATGGAACATATCGTGCACGTTAACCTCCTATCCAAAATCTAAAGGCTCAAATCAAATCTTTATTATTATTTTATAGAGTACTTAACCTAACACAACACAAACACTAATCAACCCTATATATAGATATATATCTGCTAAAGCCGCCTCTTATCTCTTTCGTTCTTCATACGTATCGTTTTTTATCTCTCTGTAATCACTAAGCGATCATGTCGGACGAGGAGCACCACTTTGAGTCCAAGGCTGATGCTGGAGCTTCCAAGACTTATCCTCAGCAAGCTGGTACCATCCGTAAATCCGGTTACATTGTTATCAAAGGTCGTCCTTGCAAGGTTTGTGTATATCAGATCTAATATTCCTTCGAACTTTTATTCATTTATTTTTGTGTTTGTTAATATTTAATTATAGCGAACTGGATTTCGGATCTGAGATATGTGATTTTTAATTGTTATGAATTTTTATTTATTTAATTGGTATAAAGCCAAAGCTCTATTTCAATTTATGTAATCCGAACGAGAATTAAAGATTACGATAATACGATAATAATGTCTGTTTGTCTCTTACAGGTTGTTGAGGTTTCAACTTCCAAGACTGGTAAGCACGGACATGCTAAATGTCACTTTGTAGCGATCGATATTTTCACTGCTAAGAAGCTTGAAGATATTGTGCCATCTTCCCACAATTGTGATGTATGCTTCGCTATACTTTACTTTTTTAGATATAAATTGTATTTTACGTTTTCTGATCATTTAAATGCTGAATTAATAACAGGTACCCCATGTAAACCGTACTGATTACCAGCTTATCGATATCTCAGAAGATGGATTTGTAAGTAAATTCTCAAGTTTTTTGTATTTTGGTTTTTCGGTTTATATTAATAATGAACAATTTATTGTAGGTGAGTCTTCTCACTGAGAATGGAAACACTAAGGATGATCTAAGGCTACCCACTGATGAGCCTCTCCTTACCCAGGTACTTGGTTTTTTATATTATGCTTTTGATAGGAAATTATTTAAATTTATTTTTTGTTTTAAATGTTTTTAATTAATGTAATAGATCAAGGAGGGATTTGCTGATGGAAAAGATCTTGTTGTGTCTGTGATGTCTTCAATGGGAGAGGAGCAGATTAATGCACTCAAGGATATTGGTCCCAAGAGTTAAACCTTTTATTATTATTATTATTATTATTATTATTGTCTCAGTCTTGCCTTTTCTTACTATTCAATAGCATCAGATAGTAACATAAAGTTTTGTTTTCTATTTAATTTCTGTCTGAACCATGTTTTACGATTATTGGGTTCTTGAGCTAATGAATCAATATCAACTGAGTTTTCGGCATACTATAGTAACCACCTACCCATTTGTTTTGTCTTTTTAAGTATATAATCATGCTTTTATATGAATGGTTAAGAATTAAGGTGTAATAGCTCATAATTTTTCACCGATATAATTAAAGAGAAGACTCGGACCATCAAATATTTTTTATTTTGTTTTAAGATTCTTTTAAAGTACAGTTGATTCGAACAGTTTACCATCAATAAACGGGGTGTTGTTTTGTTTTTTAATGACAATGTATACATTTTTGACAATGTCTTAATACATCAAACTGTTAGATAACCGATTCTCCCAAAAGCTTAAGCTGTCAGGAGGAGTTATCTTATATATTATATCTTATATATATATTATATTTGAGTATTACATGCTCATTACGCCCCCTCACGTGCAAGCTATTAACAAGAGAATAAAGATAATAGAAATGTGTGTATTGATTGATTGTAAAACTGTTTACAAGATAGGAATATATATAGTACACAATGTAGAGCATTGTGTGGTTTTGCATGACTAACAACTAATTGTACTATTTTGTCTTATCTATGAGTCACTACATGAGTCACTACATGAGCTATCTTATCCTATACACTATATCTTATCTTATACACTATTATCCCCCCTCAAACTGATAACTCGTAAGAGGGGAAGTTTGCCCACAAGAGATATAAAAGGTGTAGGTTGTAGGCCTTTGGTAAGTATGTCTGCAATCTGCGATGATGAAGGTACATGATGTAGTATAAGTTTCTTAATCTTTACCTGTTCTCGAATAAAATGAAAATCGACATCAATATGTCGTGTTCTAGTGTGAAAGACAGGATTTGTAGCAAGAGCAATGGCAGATTGGTTGTCACAAGCAATTGTAGAAGTAGAACACGTAATCTTTAAACTTTTTAATAAGTAAGTAATCCACATTAATTCAGCCGCAACATACGCCATAGCCCTGTACTCAGCCTCAGTCGATGATCGTGAAACAGTAGTTTGTTTCTTTGAGCCCCATGAGATTAAGTTTGATCCAAGAAATATACAATACCCCGTAGTTGATCTTCTATCAATAGCGTTACTCGCCCAATCGGAGTCCGAATAAGCGTGTAAGGTAGAAGTTGAAGGTACAAATTTTAAACCATAGTCAATTGTACCTTTAATGTAACGTAGCAGCTTTTTGAGGCAATCAAAATCACCATTCGTAGGATGGTGCATGGCTTGACAAATTTGGTTAACAGCAAATGCTATGTCAGGCCTTGTAATGGTTAAATATTGAAGTGCTCCAGTCAAACTCCTAAATAAGAAGGGATCTTCAAATGGCTGAAGTGAAAAATCAGATTTGATAGAGTACTTATTCAAGGTTGGTGTTGAAGAAGCCTTACAATTACTCATACC
Source organism: Nemophila menziesii (assembly GCA_029959085.1). Classification (NCBI taxonomy): domain Eukaryota; kingdom Viridiplantae; phylum Streptophyta; class Magnoliopsida; order Boraginales; family Hydrophyllaceae; genus Nemophila; species Nemophila menziesii. The sequence continues at coordinate 1,900,440 of JARWIR010000060.1, forward strand.
AGCTCTAGTTAATATAGAAGTAGCATAACTACTCTGAGATACAGTGATACATTCCGAGGAAGATTGAATTTGAAGGCCAAGAAAATAAGACAAATTGCCAAGTTCTTTCATCTCGAAACGATTTTTCAAGGCTGATATGAGTGATAAAATCTCAGCTGAAGCTGAGCCTGTAATAACTAAATCATCCACATAAATTAATACTATAGATAAGTTATCACCTGAGCCTTTAGTGAACATTGATGTATCAGCAGGACATACAACAAACTGAAGAGACTCAAGAAATGAAGTTAGAAGCAAATTCCAAGCTCTTGGAGCTTGTTTAAGACCATATAGAGATCTTTTTAGCTTACACACATAATGCGGATGTTCTTTGTTAATGAAACCTTGAGGTTGAGTCATATACACCTCTTCCTCTAAATTGCCATGTAAAAAGGCATTTGATACATCTAACTGATGTAATTTCCAGTTAGAAGAAATAGCAAGTGATAATACAACTCTCAGAGTTTGATGTTTGACCACAGGAGAGAAGGTTTCAGTGTAGTCTAACCCGTACTCTTGTAAGAAACCACGAGCCACAAGTCTGGCTTTACATCTTGCAATTGAACCATTAGCATTTCTTTTTAACTTATATATCCATTTGCAAGTAATAGGAACTCTACCATGAGGAGGTGGAACTAGTTCCCAAGTATTTTGTTTCTTTAAGGCCGTATATTCATCATTCATAGCCATTAACCAACATTGAGAATTGATAGCTTCCTTAAATGTAGTAGGTTCAACAAGAGGAGGAGTAAGGGAGATATTTTGACACTTATAGGAAGGTTTTAAAGAACCTGTTTGTTTTCTGGTGACCATAGGGTGTCTAGTTTGTATAGGAGGAGGTGTAGGTGAAGGATTATGTATAGGTGAAGAAGAGGGTTGGTCATTTGGTAACTCAGGCTGAGATATATGTGCCTGAGGTGTAGAGTTTATGACAGATGAGAAAGGGTGAGAGATAGAATCAGGATTAATATGAGACTCAAACAAATCAATATAGGATGTAGAGGGTTGATCATGTTGAGGAGTATCAATAGGGAATGAACTTTCAAAAGGGAATTGACACTCATTGAAAACAACATGCCTTGAGATAAAAACCTTTTTAGATGACAAAGAATAACATTTGTAACCCTTGGAATGTGAACAATAACCAAGAAAAACACATATTTCAGATTTAGGTGCAAGTTTATGAGAGCTATATGGCTTGAGCCATGGATAACAAAGACACCCAAAGACTTTAAGATGAGAGTAAGAAGGTGTAGTTTTATAAAGCATCTCATAAGGAGATTTATTCTGAAGGGAAGGTGTGGGTAATATATTTATTAAATAGACACTAGCAGATAAGGCTTCAAGCCAAAATTTGTGAGGTAGTGAACTGTGAGTTAGCAAGGTTCTAGTGGTTTCTATCAAGTGTCTATGTTTTCTTTCAGAGATGCCATTTTGTTCAGGTGTGTGAGGACAACTAGTTTGATGAATAATGCCTTTTGATTGAAGAAAATTTTGCAAAATGAAACTAGTGTATTCACCACCATTATCTGACCTTAGAGTTTGAATTTTTAGTTTGAATTGAGTAAGAATCATTTCATAGAATATTTGAAATACTTTAGGAACATCTGATTTATGAACAAGAGGATAAATCCAAGAAAATCGACTGAAATCATCAATAAACACAATATAATACTTAAAAGAAGAACAAGATGCAATGGGAGATGGACCCCAAACATCTGAGTGTATTAAACTAAAAGGAAATTTACTTCTAGATGTAGACAAAGGAAAAGATAGCTTGTGAGATTTAGAAGTAGCACAAGAATTACATAAAACACCTTTGAAGTTAAGCTTTGTATCTAAAACATGAGACAAAGTAGATGACACATTTGAAGAGGGGTGTCCAAGTCTAAGATGCCACAACTGAGCTTGTGAAGAAACAGTTGAAGAAGAAAGACACTGAATCTTGGAGGGTGTGAACGAGGGAGAAACCATGGTTGACTCAACTCGAAGAGGATATAGACCACCTTCACAAGGGCCCTGAAACAAGAGTTTGTGAGAGGCTAGATCATGAATAGACACAGAATTTGCATTAAACACAACACAACAATTATTATCTCGAGTAAATTGAGAAATAGAGAGTAAATTTGAAGCAATTTTTGGAACATGTAAGATAGAGTTAAGGTATAAGGATGAGTTGTTTAAGGAAAGCTTACGAGTCCCAATGTTGGCTATATCCAAAGCATGACCATTACCAACAGCTACAGAGTTAGCACCAGAATAAGATGAAGAGTTTTGAAGCATACCTTGATCTGGTGTGACATGACTATTAGCCCCAGAATCTAAATACCATAACTCCGGATTATAGTTTGATGAAGATGAATTATAGTTAGATGACTGTGGAGTATTATAAGATGTAGAAGGAGATGGTGGAGCCGAGTTGAAATTAGATGAATTATAATTAGCAACTGTAGTGTTGTGAGCTGAGTAATTTTGTCTTTGCAAAGCTTTTGGTGAAGGGAAAGTGACAAAATCAGCACGAGAGTAACAATCTATTGCAGAGTGACCAAAACGAACACAAATTTGACAGGTAGGTACGTTTGAATTAGAGGAATTTGAAGAATTGTAACCTGAATATGAGGGATTTGGTGTCGAATTATTCCCAACTGTTCCTCTAGCTCGTCCACGACCTCTACCACGAGGCGAAAATGCACGTCCACCTCTGTTTGAAGGCATAGACTGTGGTGAGGATGAAGTAAACAAGGCTGTGTGAGAGCTTTGTAAATTCTCAGTCGAATCAGCCATAGAAATATGGAGTTCTTCAGAAATTAATAAGCTACTTAGCGAATGAAAGCTTAATGTCGAGGTATGAGCATTAGTTATCCGAATACTCGACTTAAATTGATTATATTCATGAGGAAGGCCTTTAAGAGTGTACATGATGATGTCTTCAAGTGGAAGTGCAGATGAAGCAGTTTCAAGACCATCACATAGGTCTTGAATTTCTGATAAATACTCAGACATACGCTTATCACCCTTCTTGATGTTACACAGCTTCATCTTGAGTTGATGTATGTGTGTTCGACATTGAGATACAAAGATCTCTTCAAGCTTAACCCAAACATCATTTGCACTAGCTAACTTGACCACTTGAGTTAAAACAGAAGGAATCATAGATGAAAGTAAAGAAACCTTTAGTTGCTGATCTTCGAGAATCCATGTAGAATACAATGGATCGGTAACAGCTGGAATATCAGCTTGATTAGTAACACGAGTTAAATAGCCATGGGCTTCAAGAACAGCTTCAATCTGAGCTCGCCATAAAACGTAGTTAGAGGCATCTAGTTTGACCTGCACTAAACCACTCCAGTTTTGTCGAAGAAGAAGCAATCCTGGAGGAATAGATGCACTAGATGTAATCATCGGAGAGGAAGACGAGGAAGGAGTGGATGAAGAAGAAGCCATAGGGAGAAAGCAGCGGAAAGAAGAGGAAAATTTAAAATGAGTAAGAAAAGCTTGAAATCGCCATTAATGGCAGATGAAGAAAACAAGCTTTTAAAAAAAAAAAAAATATCTTGCTGGCTCTATGATACCATATTAACAAGAGAATAAAGATAATAGAAATGTGTGTATTGATTGATTGTAAAACTGTTTACAAGATAGGAATATATATAGTACACAATGTAGAGCATTGTGTGGTTTTGCATGACTAACAACTAATTGTACTATTTTGTCTTATCTATGAGTCACTACATGAGTCACTACATGAGCTATCTTATCCTATACACTATATCTTATCTTATACACTATTACAAGCTAGATTCATGTCAAGTTATCTTATATATTATATCTTATATATATTATATTTGAGTATTACATGCTCATTACGCCCCCTCACGTGCAAGCTAGATTCATGTCATTTTTTTGCATGTCTAGTCTTTGCAACGTGAATTTTTAAATTGGGTGACGACGGCAAGACTCGAACCACCGACCTCTTATGGATCTGGGCTCTGATACCATGTTAGATAACCGATTCTCCCAAAAGCTTAAGCTGTCAGGAGGAGTTATCCTATACACTATATCTTATCTTATACACTATTACAAACTTTACGGGATAAGCAGTGTTGTTAGGGGATGAGGGACAATGTCTTATCTTAGTATATCAGTTTTTTTATTTTTTTTTATTTTAGAGTGTTCGAAACAAACCATTAGGGAAGCAGCAAATTTTATGTCACCTCTATATTAGACTATATGTATCTTTCGTCTCTCATAAGTTCCTACGTGCAGGCATGTACTTAGTTGCATGTTTGTCATTTATCAGTATGATGAATGGATTACATATGGCATAAACATAACAAGCTAACTTATTCCATGGTTGATATCCATTTGTTCTCCGAGGTTCGTTTTTATCACACCCTGTAGAGACTTGTTAGATGATATTAGAGTTTTTCCTTTTTTCAATTATGTTCTAGAGGATAATCAGTTTTTCTTTACTTATCTCTTCCGGGCACGACTAGTAGATGCACGACTAAGGGGTACAAATCTAGAATCAAGATGATGGAGTAACCATCGTAAGATTGGTTTTAACAATTTCTCAACTTTTATAATTTTATTCAGATTTTTATCTTTGGTCAAATGCTTAATAATTTAAATAGAGATATCGTTCATACAAGACACTCTCAATCAATACTCCTAGTGGGCAGCGAGTTAATAAGTAAACGCGATAATTGGGTTGGGGAGGGGAGGGGGGGGAGGGGGTTCAACCCAGTCACGTGGCAAAATACTAAGTAGTTTTTGTCTCGCAACCCAATCCGCTACCACATTAAGTTTCCTAGAAATATAAAAAAAGAAACTAATTTATTACAACATAAACGTTTAATATCAAGATAGAAGAGCTTGTGCCTCGCATTAAGGGAGAACTTTAGGTTGATTTAGCAAGTCAATAACCACCTTCTTGTCACTCAACACACGAATGTCTTTGAAATGAAAATTGATTGCTGAGACTAGCCAATTGTGTACTCCTATCAACTCGGCTTCCTCTGCGTTGTTACACATAAAATTTAGAGCATGACCATGTATATAAGAGATTCATTTTTATCTTTCAAGATGCAAGCTGATGACGCTTTAAACTCAGAATTAAAAGAAGCATTTGAAAAAACTAATAAGGTATTTTCGTTTGATTTTCAAGTACATGTGTTATTGTTTACACCATTAGAGTTGCCTTTAGGGCTTTCTTCACTTTCATTTTCCTTTTTTCTTTCTTTTCTTTTCTTTTCGGTTTTTCTTTTTCACTTTGACCTTTGTTCCATGGTTCATTTTTATCATTCTTTTCATTTATTTTGTTTTTTGCCTCAGAGTTTCTTTTATTATATTCAGAAAATTCATCATAGGCCATGAGAGATTGTTGTAACACTTTTTTCGGATCAGAGACCTTTCCCTCGAAACAAATTTGTTTCTTAGTTTTCTCAATAAAATACAAAATATATTAATTAAAATATTTTATCTAATTTACTAGAATACAATATGAATTTTTAGAAAAAAGAATACTTGAGTTATCGAAGTTTTCACCACTCTTTTGTTGACACACTTCCTAGATGGTCATACTTCACTCTAGTTCCATACGAAATAGATCAAACGTTTGCCCAGTCGGTGATATACAATCGAGAGATACACTATAGTAGCTTGGAAATGATTTTTCAGCAAAGTTTTTTTTTTTTTTGATCAAACTTACCATTTTATATCCACAAAACGACAAGTACAAATCAAACCCCTACTTGTTTTTGACTCAAAAACAAGCATGGCTAGGAAAACAAACCCTATACAACATTTACTAGAAAATAAACCTATCAACTTGCAAATAACCTATACAACCATTGCTATAAAAAAAGTAAAACCCTATACAACCATTGCTAGGAGAACCTATACAACAATTGCTAAAGTCTTATACTAGGTCCAAGCTCCAAGCTATCCTCCTTGATCCTCTTGCTCTCCTAACTTGAGAACTCCATGTAGCTTCCATCTTGCCACCAATCTCATATTCTCAACACTCCTCTTAAATAACTTTCTATTCCAAAGTGTATATTGGCCATGGTTGAGATATGATCAATCTTGAATCGTACATAGTGGAAAATAGTAAACATTAATTTTCAAATACTATTGTTCAAACACAATAAAGTTATACCTCTTGTTTCAATCTAGTATTCTCAATCCTTTTGATTATTTTTTAATCTTATAACTTTGACCAAAGCACGCCCTCCACAATTTATACTTGTAACATTGCGTATAGCTTCACAGAAGGTTGTATTTTCAGCTTGAACTCTTTCATTCTCGGCCTTCAGTAGGGCACTCTCGAAGCGTCCATGATTTGTCTGTCAATTATAATCAAATATTTAATTTTGATAAAGTGATTTTTTTAGGTTTTTACAAATTTTTTCTTATTAACATAGGTTGCTCAAAAAATACAACAAAAATATTAAAATAATAGATATGCTTGATCCAACAAAAAAGAGCCCAAATAACATTTAATAAAAATAGAAACTAAGAAACAATATAAATGTTATGAACTAAACAATAGAAAAAATTGTCAATATCATACCAGAAACAATACTGTCGATACCACACAACCACCAGTAAATGTTATTAGGCATGAAAATACTAACAAATAAATGTCACTACTGACATTTTTCCAAGTTTCCTTGTCTTCAAAGATAATTCTCTTTCATGTCGCTTTCCTACATCCTCGAATGAAGTTTATTTTTGAAAATTTTCAAGGCGGCCTTTGAGGAAAATTACCCCATTTTACTTTTTATAGTCCTTTTATGTTCTAACCTATGATCTGTTTAATGGGTAGATGGACATGGGTAAAATATAGGGACCTATAGTGTAATTTTTGCATTATATAGGGACCTATGGTGAATGTTTTGAATAATATAGGGACATAAAGTGAAACTTTATATAATGATATTTTATATCACTCATTATACAATCAATAGAGTTTTCCTCTCTATTTGTTTTTAAAATGAATTAGTATGTACATGGTTGTATCCAGGATATCTCTCTGGGGGCTATTGTTTCCTTTTACCAGGAGTATTTTACCCAACTGAGCATTTTCTCATAGCACCCCTGAGTTAGGGGGGCTTCAACCCCCCTCCCTTCCCCCATACACTAGAGGTGCCCCTGTCCATACTCCATAATTTCTACTTTATGTTACTTTTTCTATATCTAATTTTTTTAATGAATAATATCTTGGTCTTGAATACAAAATCCGCTTCCCATGATAAACCATATAAGTTATTGGATGTCTGTCAATTTTTTTCTTAAACTTACTATTATTATTCCATAGATAAAAACTAATACATACAAAATAAATATGATTTTAACTAGTACAATAAAAGGAAAATAGTATTATTATCTCCAAATATTACCTTGTATGAGAAATGCAATGACCAACGACCACTTGTGACGACAATAGAATGCTATCATCAAATTGAAATACTGAAAAATCAAAATACATAACCATTAAAAAAACATTATTTATATGAAACAAATAATTGAGTAGAACTATAAACCAGTAAAATAAATTACATAGCTACAAATGACATACCGCGAATGATACCTCCAATCTTAGATCTGAGTTTTAAATTTATAAATATCGAAAATATATGAAACATAAACCTCGATATACAAATGAGGATGAAATATCTTATACTAGTTCAGATAATAATTGGTTTATGTTAGAATTTGGAGTAATCAAATAAAATAAGTGTTGACTAATAAAAAGAACAATATTAGGTAGCGGCATGAGAGGAGGGAAGAAGGGTGGAGGAAAGGAAAAAATTAGGTTAGAAATTTGTTAGTAATTTTTTAGTACTATATTTTTTGGTTGCTTTATGGGCCGAACAAACAAGGTTATAAGACTATCAAATTGGACCAATAGCCTTTTGTTGGGTCTGGACAATTCTTAGAAAATCAATTTTCCCTTAAAATAAACATGGAAGAAATATTATTTTTCTATAAAAAATTTATATGTTAGGAGAAAGATATATTCCCAAGTATAACTTCTGATTTAAAGTAATATTGTATTGTCGTTTCTATAAATTAGTTAGTTTATCTCTCTATTTCAATTAGTGACAATTTCACATGTTATATAAGATTAAAAAAACACCTAATAGTATTTCCAAATGAAATTACATGTATGTCATTTGGATTCTCGCACTTGGCGTTTGTTGCCTCTAATGTTAATGATCCTTCTGTGATCGCCAAATTATTCGTTAGGTATATGTATATATCACTATTTTTAGTATATTCAATGTGGTGACCCCAATGATTTCATGGTAGGCAAACACAAACTAGGCTATTACGAGCTTTGTGTGTTAGGTTACAAATGTTTATCTAAGCCAATATTTATTGGTAGCTCGATATAAATGGCAAGTTTGAAGCTTTAACCTGTAAAACTTTGATAGCAATTCCATATGGTCAGATTTTATCTTTGTCAAACTTCATCTAATTCAGAGTGATCATAAATATCTGTTTCAATGATCATCTCTATTACATGGACTTTTATCACGACTATGATTTCATCTCCTTTGATAAGGGGAATGGTGGGGATCTTTCATGTTTGACAAGAGACCTTGGTTGAATGTTCTTTTGATAACTCTTACACCCCCTGCATAGAATGAAATTTTTTTCTAAGTTTTCCATCTTGTCGATCCCATTGATAAGAATTCGACACTCATTGGTATTGTTCCCAAAACTACTTATCTCGTTTTTAGTATTTCCATTGATCTTCGATGGCCATAAAATTTTGGATTGTGCTCGATCAAATATAACATTTCACAAGAAATTATTTTAGATCCCTTAAAATCTTGATACTTGATGTCTCCTCATTTGTGATGATTTAATATATTTCTGAGACATCATTTTAGGCGTATTTATTAGAGTATAGGTCGATTTTCTCATGATTTAGTGCACTTTCCTATTTTGGATCTTGAATTGATTATTTATTATTTTTAGAACATATTGGGTTTAATTATTTATTTAGTGTGAAGCTTTAAAGATATATGGTAATTAATTAGAGTCCAAGTTTGTAAAGAGAGCTAAAGGAAAGAAGATAAACATGGAAATTGAAGATAAGGAAGTAAAAGCTAAAAACATGGAAAAGGAAAAGCTGCCTTAAATCTGAATTTCTGCAGCTACACCTAAAGAAGTGGTGATAACTCCAAAACCGAGCCGATTTTGGAAGATTCCTTTCATAGGGACGTAGATAATTCTGTGAGGATTCTTTTGGTATCTTGTGGGCTAAAAACCGACCAATAAAGAAAAAGATATGATCAAAACAGTTCAGCAATAATTATCTTTATTTCCATACGAATTTGAGTTGGGCTAGGAGTCCATTACTTTCCTTCTCCTTCAAGAAAACGAATTAGGTCTTCCTATACCCTATAAATACAGCCTCTTAACATTAGAAAAATATCCTTGGCCAGACCTTAAGGCCAAGAGGAAGCTGCAACACAAGAGAAGAAGTCTGGAAGGAGCAGAACACCATATGTCTTCTTCAACCTTCAAATCTGTAATTCTTTTCTTTTCTTTTCTTAGTATGAACTAGATTCTATTTAGCTTGAGTTTTAGCGTATATGTATGAACCCTAGTTTTGGTTGACATCTATCTAATTTGATTGAATTTATGTTTTAATTTCTCTATTTATGTGTTGGATTTATATTATGTGTTCTTTACGGTATACAACGTATAGGATTACCATCATAGTAGTTAGATAACCGGTATATTTGACTATGGAATTAGCACATAACGTCTAGAATAAGGTTTGATATGACAACCCAGCCTAACTAGGTAGTCAATGGTTTAGTGTATTGCAATTTTATCAATTGCAGGAACAGTTTGCTTAGGTTCTTATTGACACAGGTAAACCCTATTTGAAACTACCTAGCGCAATTGAAACCAAACTATTGAAATACTACATAATTCATACCTTACATGTTTAGAACGGCAAAACTAGTGGGGATTACATGCTAAATACTCAAGCTAAACTTTTATACTATATTCTTTTCCTTTCTTTTATTTATTTTCTGTCTTTTAATTTATTAGTTTAATTTTCTTTTATTAAAAATCAAATAAAAATCTATCTTTCTCTTCTTTACTCTTGCGTATTATTATCTCTAACTCTCATATTTGCACTTGAATAATTTGCATAAGTTCTTCTTAACCTTCATAGTCCCTGAGGAACGAATTCTACTTATTCATTAAAACTTGCATACGATCTGTATACTTGCAGAACCGTGCTCAGCCTAGGGTGTTTATTTGCACTTATTTATATTATCTTTTATCACACCTTAGGCGACACTAATACTTTTTGAGGCAATTCTGAGGTTCGTTGTTACATCCTCCCTTATACTCGTACTTGTTACTTTTATTTTGGAAAATTTATACCACATATTTCCCATTGTTGGAGTTGTTAATTGTATGATCATCACCTATGAACAAAAACATGAAAGGAAAAGAACAGTAGTAAATGACATCAAAAGTGGTTTAAGCTCCATATTGCATGCTTACATATTTATGTGTTGATCAGCGTTAGTTGTGTGAGCTTATTTTCATAATATTGGTGGTTTAAATTCTCTATGCTATAGAGCATGAAGTATCCGATCAATAAAAATATACAAATTTTGTAACTCTAATTGGAATCGGATCTTCCTTTGATCGAGCATAGTGGCCTAAAATCAAACAAAGTTCAGGACCACAGAGAGGTGTACCTCCCAATATCATTCCCACTATCATCAATGTGTTGAAATTGAGGACAAGGGAATACATGGAACTATGTTCGATTGCATTAATGAATAGTGGATATATCTTGTTTACCTTTTTTAAGTGCATGACATGAGTATTTATAGACTGAAAAGGCACAATATATTAAATTGGTCTTTAGTTATATTTAGTTGAAAAGAAGCTTGGGAAGAAGATCTCGGTCAATAGGTGAGGCGTGGTGTGTTTCCTCGAGATTTCACACAAATTCCCCATCTAACTTGGATATGTGATATGGATAGTAGTCGCTTAGTTTGGCCGAGGTCTAGGTATGACCACCAGGCTCTTAGTGGTGTGACCGAGCCCATTAATACCGTCATGAATTTTGAAGGACTAGTCCTAAACATTTTTAAGGGTCCAACTCAAGAATTCATCCGACTTTCATAATACGTCAACATGCATGGCAGTTGTAACTAGTGATCATGGGATGTGTGTCCAGATAATATTGGTTGATGCGCCATGATAACTTCAACCTTTTCTAGAAAGCACGTATGCCTCCAAGAAAAATGCAAGGCTCGAGGTCATTATTACCCTAATAAGGTGAACAGGTATGACATAGCTTCATATATGCTATGTCTTTTTCATTCTTTCTTCTCAATTTCCTTTGAATCTCTTTCCTATTGTGTGTTTGGTCACCCCACAATCCTTAAGAAAACCCTTCTTTCTTTATTTTCTCATGTATATAAAAAATTATGTGGCATAAAATACCATCTTGACCTAGATTTGTTAGAGGACATCATGATTTTCTCTCCTTTGGTGATAGATTTGGGTACTATAAAGACATATTTTAGGTATTCTTTTGAGGATTGATTGTGGCATTTGTCCCAATATTTGATGTTATTTGAGTTGTAGTTATTATTGGATGATATATGTAATTTTGGAGCAATTTGAGATGATTTGTGTGTCAAGTATGTAGATCCTATGTACATGGATGTTTTTAAATTCTAAGATGATGCCATGAAGTCAAAAAGTCATGAAGAAACCCAAACCAAGTCGTAAAAGAAGTCTAGAAGTCCATTGAAAGCTCTACAGGAATTCAAGACATAATACTTTCATCGACTTGCAAAAAGCATAACAAATAATTTATAGTGAAATAACTCATGACATTTAGACAAAAGGTATCTCTAGGAGTCTAGTACACGTGGTATAAAGGAATCCAATTCTGAGTTAAGACATGAAAGTTATACCAGGTTTACTGAAAGGACCCAAGTTGTCCAGATTTTGAACAGTCCATTGGGCCACATGACTCACTTGAGTTTTCCCATATGAGCTAAAACATATTTTGGAGACTATTATATACATATTTTGATCATAAAAACATGTCACACATTAATTTGAAGATCTAGAAACAAGCAGAGCAAGGAGGCAAGAGCTGGAGTTTAAGAACAATACTTTTTATTCTCTTAATTAGTGTAACTCTTCTACCTTTTTAATTCTTGCTTTAGTCATGACATTAATTGGTTTTATTTTCCTCTTTATCACTATGAGATAATTCATATTAATTGATAGTTAAAAGAGTATTAATCGTATATATTGATTTCATGGGATTTTAGATTTAAATTTGAATTATTCTATTTCCATTGAATATGAATTTGTTATTTGCGTGAGCCTAATTCTTTGATCAATTAGCCGGTAAGATTATCAACTTAACTATCGCCTGACAAGGGGGTCGGGTTGTGAAGCATAGTTCATATTTGTTTGATGTGAGTTAGTAAATTGAGAGGTCTTGACTAATGAAATAGCCAATAGGGTTATGCCTTTAATCGTAATACTTGGTAATGTCCCTCGATAGAGGTCGTTAGAGTACAAAAAGGAGCCCCATATATACTTTATGGGGATTTAAGAGGATAGTTGAATCATGTATAGTTGTTAAATACCAAATTCACCCCTAAAACAAGAAACGTTTAAATCGAGTATCGTGGGGATTACTAGAAAAATACGAGTTACTCTCTCCATTTGTAATACACTTTTAGTTTAGTTTTCTCATTGTTAATCATAGTTTCATTTCATAGTTATCTTAGATTCTTAATAATCAAACAAAATAAAAAATTATTTACTTTTTTTCATTTAGTTCACCAATATTTAATTAAATTTTAGAGCTACGTCTTCTATTAATTATCTAGTCCTTGTGGAGAAGATTTTACTTACTATTTATATTACTTGGCGACCCGTAAACTTGCGAGGAGAAACTTATTTGGTTGTGATTTTATATTACACTTCGGAAGACAACAAGTTTTTGGCGTTGTTGCTAGGAACACGTGGTTAATCATTTCTTAGTTTTATCTTTAGTTTTTGTCATTTTTCTACGCTTATTCTTGTTTTATCTTTATTAGGTACTATCGTCTAGTGCATGTTTGGCGATCCTTGAAGCATACTCATACTTCACAGGAAGTGAGAATACAAGAGAAAGAAACAAGTACAAGAGTACGATGAGTAAGACAACCAAATCATACCACTAGGGTTAGTCTTGTCAGCTAAGCAAGAAGGATTGAACATGAAAACCCAAGATCCAGTAGGGGTTCAACCGCCAATAAAAGGTAATCATGAGAATGATCGAGTCCCATAGGAACAAAATCTATGGTTTATGCATTATTATCATAAGCAACAAAAAACTTGTTTGCAACCAATTTAAATTCGCCCACCAGCTATTCAGGCATAAAGGTTCAAGCCTGATGTGGGCTTTCTAAATCGATTCAGTAACAATGTTAACTATAGTGGTACAACGTGTGAAGACCTTGTGAGAGTCGTGCAATTTTTTATGAAAATCTGTGATGCATACATCACCTAAGGTGTCACTTAGAAGCATATATTTCTCTTCATAATCCTGTTCTTTTTTTTGGAGAAGCAAGTGAGTGGTACCAATAGCCACAACGAGAGCTAATCACTATATGGTACAATTTCAAACCACAATTTTTTATAGGTACTAGCCTTAGAGCGTGCGATTGAGTGCTCAATTAGACCTGGTGGGATTCCATCAAGAACATGATAAATCATTAAGAGAAACGTGGACTAGATTCCTATCATGCTTGAGGAAGTGTCCACTTTACAATTGTACACCAAAATTGAAATTGTTTATGTTTTATCAAAGTATCGATAGAATATCCAAGGAGTAAGTAGATATCCTATGCGCAAGAGGTGCCATGTTGGTTCAAGCGAATCATGTGTTTGGAATCATGGATATAGTAGTCAAGAATGAAATGAATTGGCAACCATCAAGAGCAATAGTTTGTGTTATATAAAGAGGTACGTAACATGTAGATGTTGAGACAACACTAAGGGGGTGTTTGTTTGCACTTAATGAGATCTTGATCTGATTCATTAAGACACTAGATCAATAGTTTGTTTTTCCTATCTAATTCATATCTGAATGGCTCTTAATGGGTCTGTTTCATTAAGTCTGAATCATTCAGACACTGCCTCTTAACAGAATAAGTCCTATTCAGCTATTCATTCAGCATTCAGCACTTATTACTTAAAAAAACAAACGACACCTAAATGTTAAATCTGTCTCTCTTGTAAACAAGTTGAAACAGTTGGCCTTAAACCAAGGTGACCATGCCAAGGCGACTATCGTTCAATAAACAGAGTGATGCTCTTTTTGTAGTGTGTTTGATTGTGTTTTGTAAGAGTAAAAGAGTAATCCTCGTTCATTATTTTTCGTGTTTAATCGAGGAAACAACCATCCGGGTCTTCAGTTATCAAATCGAAAAGGGGTAGTGAATCAAACAAATGTGTATCAATGATATTCATATATATCACTACCTAAAGGGAAAAATTGTCTAACTAGGCCCCAAAATCACTATCAAGGGAGAAAAGGCAACGATAATCAAGCTCTACAAAATTCCATGTATGACTCGTATGCGACGTATCTTGCTAAAAAAAAACTCCTTTCCTATCCACAAGAAGGAATCACCGTAAATAATTTAGCAGTAAATTGAAAAAATCATGTTATAATCTAGTGAAAAGTTAACTGAGACCAATGAGACGTTGAACAATGCAACGTTGAAAATATTGGGACAACAAATGACGCAATTGCTAGGGATGTTCAACAACTTTAACAAGGACACTCATGCAAGGTAAGAAGGTTGAAGTCAAGTTGCTTATGAATAGTGAGGATAATGTTGGTTATGAATTGCATAAATATATCGACATTCGACGTGGAAAGGTATTAGCACCACCACTAGTTGTGTCCAATGAAGCAGAGATTATCAAAGAGAATAAGCCACTTAACTTGAATCTACACGCGGTAATAGTTGAAGACTGGTTGAGGAGGTGGATAAAAAAGTGTCTGAAAAGCCAGTGGAAACTCCTAATGTTCAAGAGAAATAGAGAGTGGAACCTCCACCACAAGATAGTCGTTCACCACCGCTGTTTCCATTCATGGTCGCCAAGAAGAACGATGACTCTGAGTATGAGAAATTTATTGAGATACTGAGTCAACTCAAGATCAATATTCCTCTACTCAAATACATTAAAAAGATTCCCTAATACTTGAGATTCTTCGATGAGACACTCCTCAAGAAGAGTAAAATTGTGAAGTTCGCAACACTGGTATTGACTGTGGAGATATCCTCTAAGGTACAAAAAAAGTTACCACCAAAGCTCAAAGATCTGGGAAATTTTATCTTTCCAATCGAAATTGGTGGTACATTTAACAGAAAAGCGTTATGTGTAAGACTCATGCCTAAAAGAATATTAGATGAGTTGGGTATTGGAAAAGAAAAGATGACCTCTGTCATATTACAAATGGTGGACCATTCATTAACATGCCCGTGAGAAGTGATCGAAGATTTCTTGGTACAAGTAGGTAACCTTATTATACCTATAGACTTTATTATACTTATTTCCGTTGTAGATAAGAATATTCTTCTTATGCAGGGGCTACCATTCTTGACAACTGGTTGGACTATGATTAATTTTTATAAGGGGTCAGTTACCTTGAGCATTGAGGACGAATCCCAGACATTATACATGTCAGAAAAAGTGAATAGAAAAAGGTACAAAATATTTTGATGATCTAGAGTTTGACCAAAAGCGTAACTACGAAGACCTCAAGAAAGACAGCCTAGAAAAAGAATACAATGAGTTTGGGCGGGGGATGAAGTGGTTATGAAATCTCCCATTCCCAAAAATAGACCTCGATACTACAAACCTACTTGGATCGGGCCATTTACTGTCACTACTGTGTCAACTTTACCGTCCACTGTAGTGATTGCTAAATAGTTTGTCATTTTGGTGGACATGTTGGTCACCATTGTGGACCTCTAACGAGGAAATATTAGCGACCAACTTATAACGATCAACAATGGTCACCAAAGGTGATTCTGACCAATAATGAGCAATGACGAGACCTCTTGCGACCACCAAGTAGGTCACTAGCTGTCATTTCCATATCAATACATGTCTTTAAAAAAAATTCGAATGTACACGGTAGATTTTCAATGTTACTAATTTACACATTGTTAAATCTGCCACTTTTGAAAACACTGGTATAACATGGATATTGTGTATACCATAACAATTGACCAACTGGTTACTGAAAGCAACATATTATATTGTATATAAATAATAATATTATTTTGCACAAATAATAGCTAGTGTTCATTGAACTGAATTTGAATCTTTAGATTCACAAATTTGAGGCAGCAACAAGCAATTAAAACAATGTAAAACTTTGAAAAAAAATTCATTTTTCCATGATATAGAGAAACTCTTGCAAAATATAGGGATTTATAGTTTAACTTTTACATGATAGAGAGAACTATGATGCAAATTTTAAATAATATAGGGACCTAAAGTGCAATTTGATATCATTCTCTTTTATACCACTCAACATACATTAAATAGAGCTTTCCTCTCTATTTATTTCTAAAAAGGAATTTAAGTTTAATTAGTACACGGGGCAGATCCAAGATATTTTTCTGGGGACTATTGTCTCTTTTTACTAAAAGATGTTACCAAAACAATGTAGGCATTTTTTCACTACACCTAGGCTTAGAGAATTAGGGGCTAAAACTCCTCCCCTTAGATTAATCCAACACCATACCCCATAATTTTTTTATGTAAAATTTAGAATGAACAATATCTAGGTATTGATTACAAAAACCACATAGGTTAATGGATGTCGATAAAAAAAAAAACAGTTAGACATACTATTATTATTCTATTAGTTAAGAATAGAATCACAAAATAAATAGGATTTCACCTAATACAATGAACGTTCTTTATCAAACTATTATGTTTTACAGAAATTAGAAAAGGGAAAATATCATTATTATCTCCAAATCTTACTTAGTAAGAGAAACGCTATGACCATACACCATTTGTTACAACAAGAAAATGCTATCGAATGCCATTATCAACAACCACTTTTAAACATTCATTTTTTGCCATGTATTAGAATTTTTTTTTTTTATAGTAATGTCTTTTTGTCCCTTTCCAAAGTTTCAGAATATGGCATTTGCCTCCCCAACTTTTACAAGTTAGCTTATCAGACTTTAATTGTTTCAAATGGTATTTTGATTATCTCTTTATAATAATAAAATATAGTCTATTTTGTATAGTGTGGACTAATAGTGTAATTTCTTTTATAATATAAGGACCTATGGTGAAACTTTTGCAAAAATTGGGGATCTACAATGCAACTTTTTCATAATATAGGGACCTAGAGTGCAAGTTTTTACCACGTTCTTTTATATCATTCAACATACAATCAACATATTTTTATAAGTTAGCTAATTAAAGGTATCTCTCGGGCATATTTTACGAGATGAGAAAACTGACTACCATCTACCTCTCACCACCGTTCAATACCACCTTCCTTCTACCACCACCGCTAAATTTTAACCTTTTTAAATCTCTCTCTCTCTCTCTCTCTCTATCTCTCTCTCCTTTGCCTCTTCTCTCCTTTCCTCTGCCTTCTTTGCTTTGTCTTCTCCTCCGACCCTTTCTTTGTTTCCATATGGCAAGATTCCCAGAATCTAGTGTTAAGTTCTTTGCAAATGAGGTAGATTCCGATGCAAAGGAAGTTGATTTTACATTTTCTTCAAATATGAGAGTGGCAAATACGTTACGTTTGATGAGGCTAAACTCCTTGTTCATATGATTTCCGCCGACTCTATAAGTTATGCTTACCTTAGATCAATATCTATAAAGCATTGGGGACCCAAAGGGAAAATAGAAATTAAAAAAAAGGCCCAAATATTTGTCTCCTCAAGTTTGTAGATCGGGAAGATTGTGATAAGGTTTCGGAAAATCGACCTTACCATATTTTTCGCTTCCACGTGCTTGTTCAATAATGGGATGAAGTTGTTAAAAATCCTAATGTTCTAGAATTTACATCTTTTTGGGTTCGAATAGATGGTATACCGGCTTTGTTCTTGAAGGAGAGCAATGTTTGCAAAATTGCTAAAAAACAATTTTGTTGCCAAACCCAGAATTTTTGGAAATATTCAATAGTGAGGGTTAGAACTTCTTGGTCGATTAACAAACCTTTACAATCAGGTTTCCAGTTTGTTCAAAAACATCGGCAACCGGTTTGGATCTCTTATAAGTTTGAAACTCTTTAATTTCTGCTTCAGTTGTGGTATTATTTCTCATGAAGAAACCGAATGTGATAATCCATCGAAAATGAAAGTTAAGCTTGGAAATTGGATTCAAGAGCCTGAGATTCCTGAAACCAGTAATGGCGGAACAGGTAGCTTTGTTTTTAAGGCGGGAATCCAAAAGTTTCAAATAGGAAAAAGACAACCTATGAAGCCTAAGAAAAATCTAAAAAGTAGGATGAGACATACTAGTAGGTATGTGAGGCTGACAAGATTGATTTTCAGAAAAAAAATCTTATCTTCTTCGGGTAATGAGGTTGAAGAAGAGGGTCAAATAAGGTCAAAGAAGGTCAACGGATTTTTAGTGTAAAAAAGTCCAGATGACCCAATCAGTTAGGCCTTCGGGCCCAGGTGATATATATTTTTTAAACAAAACAAAAGTTGAAGGGTCGCCTGCTCTAAATGAAATGGACATTATTCAAATCCTCCTTCAAAACTAAAGATTCATTTCCAACATAACCCTAAAAACCCTTCTCCGGATGTTTCAATAGCTCGTTTAATCACTTATAACTCAAGTCCCCTCCTTCAATTTGGTTCTCTTGAGAAGGAAAAAGTTAGGATCAAACAAGTTCGTTTGGATCTTGGATAGGGTGATTCCATAGTTTCTTGTGGTTCCTCATCAAGTCCCGTCTCCAAGTATGAAGATGCTCCGATGATTGATGGGAAAGGTGAAAAGGTTGAAGAAACTGCAGAAAATGAAGGCAAATTTAATGATTTAGAGGAAGAATTGGGTGTTTGGGAAGATGAAGGAATGGTGAAAGCTAAAGAAGTTTGCGGGGTACTCCAACATCAACCCCACCATCCACAATGATCGACGCTTGGAACTGTTATGGGGCAGGTACGCCCTTGACAAAGCTTGCTTTAATTGATTCTATATAGCATAATCATATAGAGATACTACTCTTATCTGAAACTAAACAATCATATTTTTTTATTTCGAAGCTCTATGGTAAATAATTTATTTAGTTTAATTAACTTATTAATATATTGATGTTTTAAATAATTTAGTATAATTAAGTAGAATTATAATATAAGCAATGTAGTTCAAAACGTGTATGGAAAAAAGCGAAAAACATTGACTAAAAATTTCAAAAAATGAAAAGAAAACCAAAAACAAACATACCAGAACCGGACATATACATAACCTTTGACAAAATATGTGGCCAAACCAAAACCTAACCTAACCAAAACTATGTTAGGTTAAATTTTATTATTACAATTTCAAAATTGAACCCCATAGAATCATAAGAAAATCAAACCAAACCGGATCAAAATTATTTACAAAACACTAAAAACTAAACTAAACCGGCTCTAGTCGACCGATTCCAAGACTAAGTGAAAGTCCTAGAGGGGGGGGGGTGAATAGGATTACTAATAAGATTAATGCCTAATTAAAAAATCTTTTGGACAATTATAAGTTTAAGAGAAAACTTCTAAGTCAACTAATTAAATCAAACTCTTATAGGATCATGCAAAGGTAGGGTAGAGTTTAGATATAAAAGTATAACAAGTAAAACGTCAAACCAATAACTTAAAACTACTCTAGAAGACTATATGTTAGATATCCTAGATAAACAATATCAATTAATTCAAGCTAGCATATTATCAAACATATAGAGTGCGGAAAGTAAATAGAGAAGGGATAGAAAGATACACACGATTTATAGTGGTTCGGTTTCCCTACATCCACTACCTAAGGAAGCCTCCTTAGGATTTCAAGCTTTTCACTAAGCTTCCGTGTCTCTCTTAACCGGCTCGAGAACACAATAACCTTTACAAACTCTTCGATAACACGAAGGACAAACCACTTGTGTAATCACAACACAAGGACACCAAGTATACTCCCTATACTTGAATTCTCTCTTAATCTATCTATTACAAGACCTAGACTTAAGAGGATAGCAACAAAGTGTTTAAAGGTTTGCTAATAAAAGCTTGTAACTAAAACTCCTAAAAGAGTGGATATGACTATAAGCTTGTTTACTCCTCTTGAGTGGATAGAACCTTGTGGCTTAATTGATTAACTCCTTGAGAGGATTTATAAGCTCACTAAGATTGAATTTGACAATGTATAACACTTGACACCTTCTTGAATGATAGCAATTAAGCCCCTTAATGTTTGTAATTAGTTGGTGTAGTTGTAGCCTTCAAAGAGCTTCAATTTATAGTAGAAAATGGCTTCCAACGGTCATAAGGCTTGGGTCCAACGGATCTATTAATCTCCCAACGGATATATTTCTTATGACTTGTCTTTTGAGCAGAAAACCCTTTCTTGCGGTGTACCGCAAGATTCGTGCGGTGTACCGCGCTTCAATGGTTTGATTTTCTAGCATACTGACGGGCTAGCCTCTGTACCGCGCCCTGGTCCGCAAGCTTGGTCCGGTATACCGCAGCGGTGTACCGCGCCAAGTAACTTTGAAGGATAAAGACTTGGATCAATAGATCTTCTTCACGAAAGTTGTTGGAAACATCATTCTGAGAATCTTTGAAGTTGAACACTAAAGCTAATTCTCAATATACATAAAGATAAGGTTAATAGTATTTGTAAGAGAATTAGTATCTTAAGATAAAAACAATAAACATGATAAAGAAAGAGCTTTTAGATGAATTAGAGTGCACTAAAGAATGTTAATAACAATAGAAATAAGCACACTAATCATAAGAGGATTTGTCACATTAAAACAACCTATTAAGGGAGGCTATATGCCAACAATCTCCCCCTTTTTGATGATGACAAATCCTTCACTAAAACACCTTAGGAAAGATATGAAAGTTTAAGCACTAAAGAAATAAAGCTCCCCCTCACAATAAGCATAAGATTTGAGATGCATTTGTGAGTGTTTAAAACATGCAAGTTTTGAAGGTTTTAGTGCACATAATATTTCTCCCCCTTTGTCTTCATCAAAAAGACGGGGTAAAAACAACTAAGAATAGAAGAGCAAAAACTCGAGTGAATAGATTTTAAACAATGATTTAGAGAGTGTGCAAGAGTTTTAGTAAAAAAACGATTTAAAAAAAAATGCACAAAGATAGATATGAGTAAAGCAAGAGCTAAGGATAGAGATTTTTACCAACTCCTTGATCGATAGATTTTGATTTCATATGCTTTCTAATGACACAAACGATTAGTTGCAAAATATGAAATAAATGATTAGTCTAAGCATTTGAGTCTTAAAATATGATTTAGCAAAGACTCCCCCTTACAAAATGCATATAGTTTGTTTCAATTTTGTAAACGTTTGATTGACAATTTTCCCTAATAAGAACATTTGAAATCATTTTGAAGAAATTTTGGGGTAAAAATGTAATTTTTTGAAAAGCAAGGGGTCAAGATGTATTTTTCAAAATTTTTGGGGACTAAATGCAATTTTGAAAAAATCTTTTGGGGACCGAAATGCAATTTTCAAACTTTTTAGGAACAAAGCAAACAAGAACAAACTATAGGGACTAAGGAGCAATATCAAGAATTAGATGAAGTAGTACCTATAACATCAAAGAACATGTTAGCAACATAAAAACCAAATCAAAGATGATAAGCAACTAACATTTCACGATAAAAACAAAACTAGTTTAACCAATTATCCAAATCAAACATTTTGCATCCTAACATAAAAACCAAATAAACCAAAGTAGCAATATCCTAGATGTCCAAAAACACGGACCCACAAATACTTAAAAAGCATAAACACACCATAAACTAAGTTCAAAAACAACCACATAAGCATAAAGACCCATAAGCCACCAAGAAAGAAAAAAAATTAACGATTATCACGAGGAGAGCGGCTCCTAGACCTTCTTCCATTCCCAATATCATCACGAATACAAGAGACATCATTTTTCATACAAGAAAGCTCATTTGCAAGATGCCCTATTTTTTCTTCCAAAACCCCAAATTTTCTTTCTATTTTGTCTTCCAAAGCCACAAATTTGCTACCTATATAATCCATGAAACGAGACAAAGCGCTTTCAAAACCGGATGGATTAGGAGGGTTTACATTGGTGGGTTGGCTTGGAGTGGGCTCATTTGGAATAGGGTTTTGTTGGGCCGGGTTATCTAATAATTGAAGAGTTTCAAGCTCCGGACCATCGGTTCTACTTTTAGCTTCAAGGATGCGATTACGAATAGTAGCATCCGAAATACGATTAATAAAGGAAACCGAAACATAGGTGTTGTTATAAATGACAAATTTCATTCTAAGAATCGTGAGATAATCGAAACTCCATGACTTATTTATTGGTTTCACATTTGTCCCTCCAAAAGAAATATCATTAGCTTCAAAGACTTTGGAAAGAAAAATACCGTAAGGGACTTTATCCCGAGAGGCTCGAGCATGATTCATCCATTTGAACATTATTGCAATAATGTTAATCGGTTGTTTGGTGAAGATCAAATATAAAAGATAAGCTTCATAAGGGATAAGTTTAGCATCATGCTTATCTTTCGGAATCACGGCCGAGATAAGAAACTTGTGAGCCACAATGAATTCCGGATCAAAGTTACGAATATTCCAATTTCCATCGGGAACAACCATTCTACCATTAACAAAATCATTAACCTCATTTTGAGCAATTATATCAATATTAGAGTTATCCCAACCACTAGACCAAAACCCGCTAAAACCATCCGAAGGAATGTGAAATTGAGTACACAAGGTAGTTGACTTTAAACGTAAAACGGTACCCGAAACAGTTGACTTAATCGAAGTAGTAGCATGATTATATTCAAAATTCGTATAAAATTCTTCGATTAATCCGATTGCCAAATGACTACCCGTAAAAGCAAATATTTTATGACATTTTTGAAATGAAAGAAGATCAAAGAGAGAGTTTTCACCGGAGGGAAAGGCCGAAGCACTCATTGTTCTACCCGGAAGAGCATCGAATGGCCGGAGTGGAGGTGGTGTTGGTGACCTCGCCGGAGATGGTTCACGGTGGCGGCTGGAGGAGGCTCCGGTGGGGGCTTTCTTCTTGTTAGCAGCGGTTTTGGTTCGAACCATGGTGGAAGATGAGATGGGTAATGAAGGATAGAGAAGAAGGAGTGATTTAAGGGGTGAAGAAGGGAGTTTTGGTGGTGGAGACGGAGTGAGGGTGGCCGGAAATCGCCAAGGAGGAGGAGAGGAGGTGTTCTAATGAAGGAATGAAGAGAATGGAATGAAAAACGGACTATAAAATCTGTCAAAACCCTTACCTGCGGTGTACCGCGGGAACCGTCCGGTGCACCGCAAGAGTGTTCGGTTTTGACACAAAAAATGAGATTTTTGATTCTTTTAAAAACACCCGAAACACATTCGAAACTTCCCCAAATGATTCGGAATGGTATAAAATAATTTTGAGCATCTTAGTTTTGAAAAGAGAAGCCAAGGAGAACCAAAAAAACTCATACAACAGTTAATATCACAAAAGTCCCTAAGTTTTCTAAAAGTGCAAAAAGACCCAATGCAAGAACAAAGCAACATTTTAAACATGTAAAAAGTTAAGAACCAAAAGATAGTAGCACAAGTTGAAAAATCACATAAAACACACTCTAAAACATAAACATAAAAACAAGAGAGGAAGAATTTCACCGTATTTTCCTTTTATGAGGTTTGAACGTCCTTTTGCATAGAATTACATTTTCTTGACGCTCAACACCTTCAATACATATTACTATGGTAACCGAGGTGGAATGGATCCGGAAGCATTTGTCACGATCCATATTGGTTTTTCCCATGAAGGTATCAAAGATCCACTATTAAGTTGTTCATGGTAATGACACGTAGAAGCATGATGACCGGGTTTACCACAATAGTTGCAAGAACTTCTTTTTCGAATAGGGTTACCATGTAGAGGTTTTGAACAAGAAGTTTCCAAATTCTTTTCAATATCCAAATAATCACTTAAATATAATTTTTCTTTAAAAAAGCCATTTGGATCAAAAGGAGTGATATTTGAAAGAGGATGATTTTTTAAAGAATCAAGAGCAAGGGAAAAAGCTTCATCCAATTTTTTAAAACCTTCTACATTTTTCTTCATAGGATGTTTCCATTTATTTAAAGAAAAAATGTTTTCAAAACAAGGGTTTTTAGTATTGCCAAGAATATCATCCAAGGTAATACAACAATTAAAACAATTCTTTAGCTCAATTTTACCCTTCTTTAACAAAAGATTATTCAAATGGATTTGAGAATCAAGAATTTTGAGAAGGGATGAAATTTGCCTAATATCACAATAATTATAAGGAAGAGATAAAGAATTAGGATAAAGTGCTACCTCATGATTTGGTTTAAAATCGTTATGAGATTCATCATGGATTGAGACTTCTTCTTCTTCATCATTTTCGACAATTCCATATAAAAACTCCAAACGGTTCCAAAGCTCTTTTGCGGATTTACAATCTAACATTTGTGAGAAAATTTCTTCAGAAATTCCACGAATGAGAGTGTACATTGGTTTTGCATTTTGAGTGAGCTTAGCCTTTTCCTCAATGGTAAGTTCATCAAAGTCTTTTTCTTCTTGATTTAGCTTAAGAACTCCCTCTTCATTTAACTCCTCTTTATAAGGGACAAATGGACCTTCCTTTACGATTCTCCATTGATCGGGATCTTCGGCTTTTATAAATTCCTCCATTTTTGTTCTCCAAGCAAAATAGTAAGTTCCTACAAAAAGTGGAGGTCGAGTAGAAGACGAACTTTCCAAAAGATTAAATTCCATATCGTTTACTCTACTAACGATTAAGCTATTCACGTAGAGTTAGGCTCTGATACCAAATGAAAGTCCTAGAGGGGGGGGGGGTGAATACGATTACTAATAAGATTAATGCCTAATTAAAAAATCTTTTGGACAATTATAAGTTTAAGAGAAAACTTCTAAGTCAACTAATTAAATCAAACTCTTATAGGATCATGCAAAGGTAGGGTAGAGTTTAGATATAAAAGTATAACAAGTAAAACGTCAAACCAATAACTTAAAACTACTCTAGAAGACTATATGTTAGATATCCTAGATAAACAATATCAATTAATTCAAGCTAGCATATTATCAAACATATAGAGTGCGGAAAGTAAATAGAGAAGGGATAGAAAGATACACACGATTTATAGTGGTTCGGTTTCCCTACATCCACTACCTAAGGAAGCCTCCTTAGGATTTCAAGCTTTTCACTAAGCTTCCGTGTCTCTCTTAACCGGGTCGAGAACACAATAACCTTTACAAACTCTTCGATAACACGAAGGACAAACCACTTGTGTAATCACAACACAAGGACACCAAGTATACTCCCTATACTTGAATTCTCTCTTAATCTATCTATTACAAGACCTAGACTTAAGAGGATAGCAACAAAGTGTTTAAAGGTTTGCTAATAAAAGCTTGTAACTAAAACTCCTAAAAGAGTGGATATGACTATAAGCTTGTTTACTCCTCTTGAGTGGATAGAACCTTGTGGCTTAATTGATTAACTCCTTGAGAGGATTTATAAGCTCACTAAGATTGAATTTGACAATGTATAACACTTGACACCTTCTTGAATGATAGCAATTAAGCCCCTTAATGTTTGTAATTAGTTGGTGTAGTTGTAGCCTTCAAAGAGCTTCAATTTATAGTAGAAAATGGCTTCCAACGGTCATAAGGCTTGGGTCCAACGGATCTATTAATCTCCCAACGGATATATTTCTTATGACTTGTCTTTTGAGCAGAAAACCCTTTCTTGCGGTGTACCGCAAGATTCGTGCGGTGTACCGCGCTTCAATGGTTTGATTTTCTAGCATACTGACGGGCTAGCCTCTGTACCGCGCCCTGGTCCGCAAGCTTGGTCCGGTATACCGCAGCGGTGTACCGCGCCAAGTAACTTTGAAGGATAAAGACTTGGATCAATAGATCTTCTTCACGAAAGTTGTTGGAAACATCATTCTGAGAATCTTTGAAGTTGAACACTAAAGCTAATTCTCAATATACATAAAGATAAGGTTAATAGTATTTGTAAGAGAATTAGTATCTTAAGATAAAAACAATAAACATGATAAAGAAAGAGCTTTTAGATGAATTAGAGTGCACTAAAGAATGTTAATAACAATAGAAATAAGCACACTAATCATAAGAGGATTTGTCACATTAAAACAACCTATTAAGGGAGGCTATATGCCAACACTAAGTCATAATTTTAAAAAGTAATCAGACTTAGGGGGTGTTTGTTGCACTTAATGAGATCTTAATCTTGTTCCTTAAGACATTGGATCAATAAGACTATTTATTTTTCCTGGCCAATTCAGATATGAATATCTTTTATCTGGTCTGTTTCATTAAGATTTAAAATTGAGTCTGATTCATTCAGACCCTGCCTCTTAATAGAATAAATTATATTCAGCTGTTATTCAACATTCAATACTTATCACTTAAAAAATCAAACGGCACCTTACTTTTTAAACCATTTATAATGTTGTCTGGTTTGTATTGGCTACTTGGGTTTATATACTCTCTTAATTTTGTTTTCTCTAGTACTCAACTTTTTAAAGTTATTTTTATAAATATATTGGATATGAGGAAAATACAAATTAAGGTCTATTAATTTCAAACTTTCTATTTTAAGTCCCAGTTAGAAAAAAATCCTATTAAAGTCCTATTTCCAATTTTCTAATTTGGTTATTTACCTTTTTATCATTTGTTCTATATTTTGTACGGACCCGTACCCATTGTCATGTCCTTTTAGTGCATTTTTTTATTAAGTCATTCATTCTTAGAAAGGGGATGGCCCCATCAGGAACAAAAAACATTACGGGTTTGCCCCTTCAGGAATAAAAACCATAACGGGCTGGCCCCATAAGGAACAACAGTTTTGTTTCCACCCATTCCAATTCACTTTGCAAAATGGGGTTGTAACCATGTCCCAATAACAAACATTTTCACCTTACTAGGCTGTACCCACCAGGACCACAAACAAACAACAAAAAATCAGAACAACAAATTAATTGGAATTCGAACAAACACAAATGAAAATCATCAATCATACATATAGGATTAGAAAACAACAAGAAATATGTAAACAATATCAATCGTTGTTGGAACATAAAACAAAAAGAAAACTCCACACAATTATGTTGGAACACAAACATCATTTTAAAAAAATAAAAATCGAAGATGAACAAGTTGGGGATGGACACACGGTGCGAGTTGCTTGGATTGACGAGATGTACCCATGGGAAGAGATCGGGCCTTCAACGGTGTAGGATTCATGACCCCACCGACGTTGTTTTGTATTCGGCTGGAGAAGAGCGTTTTGGTGCGATGGAGGAGAGCGACTTGGTGCGATGGAGGAGTGCGGATTCGTGACGAATGGCGGAGGTCTTTCACTGCTCCAGAGAGGCGGCAGTCTTCAAGTTCTCCAGGGGGTTAGTGATCGTGATGAAGGTGAGATCTGTGCAGAGGGGGGTGGTGATGATGTTGGTGAATGTGAGATCTGTGCAGAGGGGGATGGTGATGATGTTGGTGAATGTGAGATTTGTGCAGAGGGGGTGGTGATGGTGATGAAGGTGATGAAGGTGGAGGTGTGAAGACGGTGGCGGTGATGGTGATGAAGGTAGGGGTGATGAAGACGGTGGTGGTGGTGATGGTGATGAAGGTTGGGGTGACAGGTGAGGGGTTCGGTGAAGATGATAAAGACGATGGTGGTGATGGTGATGAAGGTGATGAAGGCGGCGGTGGTTTGGTAGTTCAGAGAGAGAGAAGAGGGCGGGTTTTATTGTTGAGAGAGAGAGAGAGAGAGAGAGAGAGAGAGAGAGAGAGAGAGAGAGAGAGAGAGAGTTGATTAATAGGATTGGGGGAGTGGGTTTTTGAGTTTTCACTGTGGGTAAAGACTTTGGGGATAGTGTAGGTATTGTTAGCCATTTAGTTGGCTTTCAATTGGCTAGTTATGTTGAGATTTTAATTAGAAACCCAACCCCATATTTGGCCTTTGAAAGTAAATCCCCCATTGGATCCGTATAACCTTTTTTGGGCTTCTCATAGTTGGTGGGATCAATTTTTCTTGTAGATGATTTGTTGATTCTTTATAAGTGTTTCAAGTTTGATCTCCTTTAATATAATTTATAAAGAAATTATAGAATCAGAAATTTATCAATAATATTATATTATAATCGTCTGGTGTATAAACCGTGGAATTCACATCTAGACAAATGAGTGTCCAAACTTTGCAAAGAGACAACGCGGAACCACACTTTACAAAATGGTCCTAACCGTTGGTACCCGACACATGCTTTTACGTTAAGTGTCTATGTGATAGGGGTAAAACCGATAATTTACAATTAATAATCATTTATGATTATAAAAAAATTAAAATTGATAGCATAATTAAATTAACCCCCACCTTTACAAATTATTCACAAACCTCCCAAATTTAGCCCACCTCTCTCCTTTCTTCATCTCCTTCTCCACGTAGTTATATACACACACATACATACCCACACACATATATATACAAACATCTATATAATAAAGCAGAATGAAAACTAATTTACCCTATTTATCTTCCCCGTTAGTCTCATAATCCCCCCATTTAGCTCATAATCCCCCCATTTAGCTCATAAAAATATTAAATAATATAAAATTCATTTAACCTTCATATAAATAAAATTATAAGAATTCAAATTAAGTTTCATATAAATAAAATTTATTCCTTTTTATTAAAATTTATAAAGTACTAAAAAAAATTTAAAAATATTCAAAATTTATTATATAAAAAGTTCAACTAGATATAATATAAAATTAAAAAAATCACTTTACTATACAATATTTAAATAATTTTTTATTTCTTTTATTTTCTTTGTCAAAACATGTATAATTTTGAAAGAAATCATTTCAACTTTATAATAATATTTTTTCAAGACAAGAGATATATTGATTCATCCAATAAAAATTATAGAATATTAGAAAGTCAAGATGAAATTCATAGGATATAAAAATTTAAAATTAATAAACACTTAAAGGATAATTAATAATTAAAATAATCTGATAATTGACCATTAAATTCATTATATCTCTATATCTATATAATAAAGTACTTTCTAATAAAAACTTGATTGTCCCTTATCCCACTCCATTAGACATCTAAAAGTTCTGTATTTGATCCACGCTGACCGCAAACCTTTAACCTTAACCTAAATTCTTAACTGTAACCTAAACCTTAACTTTAACCTTAACCTCAAAGTCAACCTCAACCTCAACCTCAACCTTTAAATTAAACTTAACATCAACCTCTAACTTAAATTTAACCTTAACTTTAACCTTACCTCAACCTCAACCTCAATCTCAACCTTGAATTAAACTTAACATCAACCTCTAACTTAAATTTAACCTTAACATTAACCTTAAACTTGACCTTACCCTTCTCCTTAACCCTAGCCCTGGCCCTAGCCCTCGACCTAGCCTTAACCTTAACGTTAGCCTTAGTCTTAGTCTTAGCCTTAGACTTGGCCTTACCCTTAGCCTTACCCTTACCCTTAGCCTTAGCCTTAGTCTTAGCCGTAGCCTTAGTCTTAGCCTTAGCCTTATACTTAGCCTTAGCCATAGTCTTAACCTTAGCCTTAGCATTAAACTCATTCCTAGCCTTAGTCGTAGCCTTAGTCTTAGCCTTAGCCTTAACCATAACCATAAACTTAACATTAACCTTAAGCTTAACCCTTAACCCCTTAACTCCTTCACCTTAACCTTAACCTTAACCTTAAACTCAACTTTTTAACTAATAATTTTAACCATATCCTTAACCCTAACCTAACATTAACCTTAATCTTAACCTTAAATTTAAACTTAAACTTAAACTTAAACTTAAACTTAAACTTAAACTTAAACTTAAACTTAAACTTAAACTTAAACTTAAACTTAAACTTAAACTTACACTTACACTTAAACTTAAACTAAAACTTAAACTTAAACTTAAACATAAACTTAAACTTAACCTTATTGTTAACGTTAACCTTACCCTCACCCTTACCCTCACCCTTACCCTTACCCTCACCCTTACCCCTACCCTCACCCTTACCCTTACCCTTAACCTTAACAATAATATTAACCTCAACTTTAACCTTAAACTTAACCATAAACTTAGATATTACACCTTAAACCTAAACCTCAAACTTTAAACCATAAACCTAATCTTCATCTTCACCTTAACCTCAACCTGCACTTTAAACTTAAAGCTTAAAATTTTACCTTAAAATTAACCTTAACCTTAAACCTTAAACCTTGAACCTCAAACCTTAACCTTTACCTTAACCTTAAACCTTAAACCTTATATTTAACTTTCACCTTCACCTTCATCTTTACTTTTTTAATCTTTATCTTAACCTTAAAGTTAAAACTTAAGTTTAATATTAATTATAAAATTAATCTTAACTTGAACCATGAACCTTAAAGCTTAAAGCTTAAATCTTAAACCTCAAACCTTAACCTTAACCTTAATACTTAAAAACCCCATATTCTTTTCATAATTTCCATATTCTTCTTATAATTAATTAATATAAAATAAAAACATAAGTATATATATACTTACGTTTTACCTCATATTTTTACTCAAGTAAGTAACAAATTTATTTCCTTCAATCTCGGATTTTATAGTATTCAAAAAATAGTGTCGTTTTAATAATAAATATATCTAAATATAAACTCATATATGTAGCAAACATATGGATAAATCAATTTGAAAGATGATTACTCATGAAAGACACGTTTAACCATTCTATTTTAATAAAGTATGTGTCATTCTATACTCAACATAGCTATATATTTTATATAATATCTATCATGTATAAATTAGAAAAACAATTTTTACTATAAAAAGACCAAGTTTTGCATTTTATATTTGAATCATAAAAAAATTAATACTTATTTAATTTTCAAATTTACCTTAACCAAAATAAGATATCTATATAAAATAGGATACACAGCTAACTTATAAATTTTAATCAATATTAATATATAACCAAATGAGCATCACAACTTAATTGAATATTTTCTTATTTATTTTTATTACAAGATCGTTTATATTATATGAACTAATCAAACATTTTTTCAAAAATTAATATTTTATATCGGAATACTAACGTTTACTTTAAATTTATAATATAAAACCATTCCTTACAAAACTTCCCAAATTTGTCAACCTTAAAATTAACCTTAACCTTTACCTTAACCTTTGCCTTACCTTACCCTTGACCTAAAGCTTGATTTTAACCCTTAACCCTTAAACTTAAACCTTAACCTTAATATTAACCTTAACTCTTACCTTAACCTCAACCTCAACCTCTGCCTTAAATTTAACATTTACATTAACTTGAAATTTAACCATAGCCTTTGCCTTCACTGTATCCTTAGTCGTAGCCTTAGCCAAAGCCTTAACCATAACTTTAACCTTAACATTAACCTTACCCTTAAAATTAATATAACCTTTACCTTAACTTTAACCTTAACATTAACATTAACCTTAATTCTAACCTTACCCCTTAACTTAACCTCAAACCCTTAATTATTAACCTTAACCATATGACATATCCTTAACCTTATCCTTAACTTTAACCTAACATTAAACTTAACCTTAACCTTAACTTTAATCTTAAACTTAACCTTGACCTTAACCTTAACTTAACCTTAAACTTAACCTTAAACCGAACCTTAACCTTAACATTAATTTGTCTTAATTTTTATGTTTTGAAGTGCCTTAAGGCACGGGCTATACCTAGTATACATATATACCTATATACACATCA
Organism: Nemophila menziesii; assembly: GCA_029959085.1. NCBI lineage: Eukaryota > Viridiplantae > Streptophyta > Magnoliopsida > Boraginales > Hydrophyllaceae > Nemophila > Nemophila menziesii. Next base: position 1,932,607 of record JARWIR010000060.1, read on the forward strand.
CAACTCCACCGTCGACCCACCATCACCGCCTTAGCACCACCAAAATTGCTGCCCCAAAATAATGCAAAACATAGAACCTGAAACTCATCTCTAATAAAGTCACCCCTCCACCTCCACCCAACCGCTCTCCTTCACATTGGTAACCACTTTCAACACAGAGATCATTCTCTACCATCATCCACACTGCTCTGCCATCAACACGCATAGACCATCGAAGACCACAAATTAAGTTAAAATAATCAATTTTTTATAATGTAAATCAAGTTTTTAAGGTGGAAGTATCCCACATTGAAATCATGGTAAAATGATCCCGCATTAAAATAAATTTTTATTTTATTAGATTTTAATTGCAAAAAAATTATTATTTTAATTGCATTTGTGGGTATTATAATTATATTCAAATCCCGTATAGGAAATTTTTACCGTATGAACATTACTTAGGGAATTACGTATATAAGTAGGGGATGTCGTGTGAGTTTTATGTGTCCCATGATTTGTCGAGACCATTGGAGTGAGTTATTTACTCTTGGATTGTTGGTAATGATGCTAATGATATTTTTTGTTACAAAGGAGGTCCAAAATACCGTTGTATTTTTAAACTAGCACATCCTTAATCAATTATGGGTTGAAAATCAATGTGGGGACTTCCACCCAATCCTATTGCGTGTGAGCTTGCTTTAAATCCCAGAGGGGAGGGGGGGGGGGGGGGGGGGGGAGGGGGGATTCCACATGAGCACTATAAGGCAAGGCATCGACTGAGATAAACCACGGTGATCTAGCCATTCTGTACAAATATTTCCATATTCGTGATCGAGAAGTATGTGTTACGTGTTATGATCATCCTAATTTTCAGAACCCAATCCGCGACAGCCCACTCCCTCTAGTCGCTCTAAGTATCACTTCAGTGGCTTCTTGAGAATCCACATCCCCACAAAGGTCCCTAATTCCACGTTCCTCCGCCATCCTCAAACCTTCATATAAAGCTACCACTTTTGCAAAGATCGACATGAGAGATTGACCATTCATCTAGAATCCCCTAATTCAATTGCCCTTCGTATCCCTAATAACGCCGCCGACCCCACCATTTTGCGCCAATTCTTGTAACTCCCATCTGTATTTACTTTGATGTATTTACTTTGAAACCAGTATTCGGTTTGCACCAACTAATAAATTCCACCACTCTTATGGGCCCCCTTCCCGAAATACCACTCCCAACTTGTATGAACATCAAATCTTCCGTAAGTGCTTTTCTAACGACTGTCTTCCCCCTTAACAATGGGCGCTTATTAAAGACCGTATCGGTCTTTTCCCTCCATATAGTATCAACTAATGCCCCAAAAAATATGGACCACGGAACTCCAGCAAATAATAGGTTGCTAAAGAGGTTCTTGCTCCACCACGATGCCACACTAGTCGCTGAAATAGTTGCTCGAGGTTAAGGTCCTAGATGAGTGTTGTCTCAAAAAATATGCCTCCCCTGTACACGCTGATCCCCTGGCCTGCCCTGAACTACATTCCTAAAAAACTGTATCTGTAAATTTGGTGCAACTCCTCCACCAATCTGATCGTTTCCAAGCTCTCCACGACAGAAATAATTAAATGCAATGTTAGTCCCTGCCCTATACAGAAGATTTTTACAGGCCCCTTGAAGTCGGCGAGCTGGAATTGCACCAGAAGTCCCTCTCCTGTCCAGCAGCTCCCAATCCAAACTATCACCTGGTGAATTACCAAAACCTCATGTGCTACATCTTCCCACTGGACAACGTTATTATCAACACTATTATCAGTAAAGAGTTGTCCCTCCGCCACCACCTGCGATTTAAACCCTGCCAAACCTCTCTAACTTCCCCACAGTACTCCCGAAACAAATGAATGACACTTCCCTCACATACCGTACACCATAAGCAAAGACTCGAGATATCCATACCCCACTTAATAAGGTTACCACGTGTCGCCAAACTCTCCTTAATCGCTCGCCAAAGTAGAACTCTAACTTTTTGGGAGCAACGCAATTTCCACACTTTATCCCAAACGAAATCCAAGCTTCTTTCAGATGGATTACAAACCCCTAAATCCGATTTGACCGAGAATACCCCATGAAATTCATGTTGCCAAGAAAGAACATCCCTTGAATTAGGGTCTCCCACTACTTCGATTCTTGTAATGATGCAAACGACGGTGGTGGTTATGGGTGGTTATGGGTGCTTAGGGATGTTTATATCTATATGCAAATGTGTATGTATGTGTGTATATACATGTATATGTTTGTGTGTGTTATAAAGAAAAAAGAAGAAGAACTATCGGAGAAGAAGAAAAGTCCTGCGGGGAGGGGGGTTGGGGGTGTGAAGTTGTAAAGTTTGTTAAATTTTGGGGAGCTAGTAAAGTTTTATTAAAATTCTAGGATTAGTTTTAAATTTTGTTTAAGTTAAATAATTTTTTAATCAAAAAGTACGGGCCATTTCTGTATTTAACATGAAATAGACGGCATATCGATATATGTAGACTAATTTATAAATTTAGATACCATGTTATTTTTAATTTAATTATTTTTTCAAAATCTCTTTTCAAAGTTTAAGTATTTATTTGTTTAAATTCAAATTTACAAATATCATCGGAGTATGGTGAACGGTAGAGAAAAAAGGAGTAGCGTTATGTTTATTATTAGAGACTGTTTAGATTATATAGTGGGAGCTCTTATTTATAGAAAATAGGTAACCCTAAACCCTAGTATTCATGGGCTTGACTACTAGCTCATGGACTGGAAATGAATATCCACTAAATGGGTTTATAACACTCCTCCTTGGATATTCAGTTTCTAAGAATATGCCTCGTTAAAACATTCCTAGAAAAACCTAGTAGGAAAAAATCTAGTGAAGGAAAAAGAGTACATTTCTTTATAAACTAACTAAAATTACCTCATTAAAAACCTTTATCAGGAAAACCTAATAGGACAAAACCGTGATGAAGGAAAAGAGTGTAACGCGTATTTCTCTCCCCCTCTTGGCAGCATCTCAGGAGAGGTCTTGAAGTCGACGTATGCCAATCATGTGTATTAATTTCTTGAATTTAGATGTAGGTAATACCTTTGTAAATAAATCATCCAAATTGTCGCTTGAGCGAATTTGATGAATATCTATTTCACATTTCTTAAAGGATAACTTTGGAGAGATATGTTTGGTTCGATCACGAGGGTTCCCGGGCTTAAGTTATCTTTGCTCATGTTGTTGCTCCTTTATGTTATCTTTGGAATCAAATAGCTATATTTCTCTTTAAGCGTACAATAGTCTAATTTTATTATATAGCTCTTCTGAGACATAAATTTAGTTAGGAGCATTAATAACTGGTTATTGTGAATAGTCACTACACCTTTACAATATTTTCATTCATTTGAATTATTGTACGAGGATCAATATAAATGGTGTATTCTTATATTTCAGATTTTTGAAAACTCTCCCCCTAATTCTGTAATATTTCAAATAATATTTATTCTCATATTTCATCTTGTTGCACGGTGGTGGAGCAATTGTAATATAAATTGTGCAATCAATTTTTTTTGATGGAATAAATATCCGGTCTTTGACCAGTAGGGAGTATTTATTATGAGCAACGGTCTTAGCAATTTGTTATAAACGATTTAATAAATAACGTTGCTAGACTCGTATATATCACTTTGAATTCGTCTTGAAACAAAAAAAAAACAATTTAATATCAAAATTATTTTGGATAAAAATCTTTGTTTGTGCATAACCAATTTGCTAATATTCTTTTTTTCTTTGTACGAGGGTTCCGGGCTTACACCCGACTAGTCCCACGAGAGATATGACTGCCTCCCCAACCATACCTCCGGGCAAATCAAAATTAGGTTTCCCATGTTATGGGTAGGGTTTCAAATCTTAGAAACTTTCCAAACTTAAATAACTTTCTTCCACCTGCGTGATTCGAACCCTGTACCTCTCACTTGAGAGACAGAGCCCTGGCCAGATGAGATAGCTCACCTGGTTAATTTGCTAATATTCTAGTAGAATTTACATCACCAAATATACATATGATATGATAATGTTAGCAAAATATAGCATATAGTGATATTTTTCAAATATAACATACAGTGATATTTTTCAAATTTAAGTGATATGATCGCAAAATAAATCACTTTTCAGATTTAGTAGATTTGTGTTACTAGAGTCAAAATACCTCTTATGGAACTCAACGTTTCTAGAAAATGTAATTTTGATTTTTCAAAAATTTCATATATAATTCATATCATCTAACATTTTCTTATAGAATATTATTTGAATTTTGGATAAATGTAAATCTTGGAAGCACAATACAAACTTTTTCAAACCTTTCTATTAGGTTGGATGTACCATATATGGTATTGACATTTGCTTTAGAAGTTTAAAAATTAGAGAAATATATTTTATTTCTTAGATTATACGAATGAAAAACGAATCAATTGATAGGTTATGCGATATATGAGCATAACATATATCTTAAGTTACCTATATTTTATTTCATTTGTTAATCGAATACGATCTCAAATTGACATTTATGCGTTCACATAAGTTACATAAAGTTACTAATATTTTTCGTATAAGTTATATACTATATCAGTAGATATGCATAAAATACGTATATGTATACGTCCTATTTTTCCCATAGGTTATGTTATATAAGTGGATATATCCAAATAATATATATATATATATATATATATATATATATATATATATATATATATATATATATATATATATATATATATATATATATATATATATATATATATATATATATATATATACATTTTTCGTATATGTTTTTTTTTTTATAGGTTATGTTATATCAGAGGATATAAACATAAAATACATACACGATTAATGTATATGCATTATTTGTTTGATATGTACCTTTAAATAGGTATAACATCTTTCTTAAAAAAAATTATAATATTTATAATTTTATTCATGAAAGAATATAAAAACATTATATAATAAATATATTAAAAAAATAATTAATAAACCAAAAAAACATAAATGTGCCCTAAGCATATGCGTATGCTTTATTTTTATTTTTTATAAAAATATATCAAGTTAAAAAAATAGATAAAAAATAATTACCACAACCGGTTAAGGTTGTTTTTTTTTTTTGGCCGAGAACTAAATGTTCTTTTTCCTTTTGTTCATGACATTCTTGTTTCCCTTTCTTTTCCAAAGCAATGACTTCTTTTTTCTTCTCTTGTTTACAGTGGCGAACATTTCTTGCTTTAATTTTCTTTTCTTTCCTTTTTACATCACAATAGTGAATGCGATAACATTGCTTTTTGGTTTAATTTTTTTTTTTTTTACAGAGGTAAAACCTCACAATAAAATAATATATAAATATTGAAGGCCAAGGCTATCAAAGAATCTATTATATTATAGATCAGAGAATCGAAAGATCTCTATTTTTTCATTTAAATATAAGGTTAGAAGTTCTCTCTTATCAAGGAAGAGTTGTTTGCATGATAGCGAGGAGTGGCTCCGAAAATGGCTAAAGAAACACACTCACAATAAAGCTAAATTTGAGCAATTGTCAAAAATATTGTGATAATATAAATCATTGTTTTTGTTCGATGAACAATTTTATTTTATTTTTAGTAAAAAAAATTTAAAATAATAAATTACCTAGAAATTGAATAGTAGAGGCTATCGTGCTGATAACGTGTTGTGAAAGGTGGAGAAAGAAGGAGTAGCAATCTGTTTATTATCAAAGAGTGTTTAGATTACATAGTGGGAGCTCCTATTTATAGGTAATAGGTAACCCTAAACCCTAGTGTTTATGAGTTTGACTACTAGCATATAGATTGGAATGAATATTCACTAGATGGGTTTATAACAATATTTTTGCTATTATAATTTGTTTTGCAACTAAATACATCATTATATTTTATTAATTATTAACTCCTCAAATTTAAATTTAATAATAATAATGGTCGATAACTAACCTTGTGTATATTTTCATAATGTTTTATTTCTTTTTTTTCATACATAAATGTTTGGACCAATTTTCACGTACCACTACAAATTCTATGAAAAATATACGCGACTCTCGATACATATTTCTATTATCTCCGCGACGTTCTTGCTTTAGAATTTTGTTATTTTAGCAATGTAAATAGATAAACGTTGAGTAAATGATCTCATGCATATGCTCAAAAATTGAACCCAAATGGCACATAGTTTCTCCATAGCTAGAAAGCTCTCTCTGGTTTTTTCATCTCTATTTTTCTAGCTTGAAAAGAAAGTCACCATGGCTAAAGGTCCAGGTCTCTACACTGACATCGGCAAAAGAGCCCGAGATCTGTTGAACAGGGATTACCAGACCGACCAGAAGTTCACAATCACGACATACTCGCCTACAGGAGTTGCTATCACATCATCAGGAACAAAGAAAGGTGATTTGCTTGTAGCTGATGTTAACACTCAATTGAAGCACAAAAATGTCACTACTGATATCAAAGTGGACACAAGCTCTAACCTTTTCGCAACCATCACTGTTGATGAGCCTGCACCTGGTCTCAAAACCATCTTTAGCTTCAAAGTTCCCGATCAAAGATCCGGAAAGGTGGAACTTCAATACTTGCATGACTTTGCTGGAATAAGCACAAGCATTGGTTTGACCGCAACTCCAATAGTCAACTTCTCTGGTGTACTTGGAACAAACGCTGTTGCACTTGGAACTGATGTTGCGTTTGATACCAAAACTGGTGCTTTTACTAAATGTAACGCTGGATTAAGCTTCACTAACTCTGATCTTATCGCTTCATTGACTCTGAATGATAAGGGAGATACTTTGAGTGCAGCGTATTATCATACAGTGAGTCCATTAACCAACACAGCTGTGGGAGCGGAAGTGACACATAGCTTTTCGACTAATGAGAACACGATAACCGTTGGATCACAAACTGCTTTAGATCCATTGACTACAGCTAAGGCACGTGTTAACAACCATGGAAAAGCGACTGCTTTGATTCAGCATGAGTGGCGTCCAAAATCACTTTTCACTTTATCTGGTGAAGTTGATACTAAGTCAATTGATAAGAGTGCTAAGTTTGGTCTTGCTTTGGTTCTTAAGCCATAGAGAAGTATTGACTAGAAGAATGAATCGACATGGATATGTTATGTTACTTTAATGTTACTGTTTTGCTTGGATTATGATGGATTGTAAAAATAAAATACTAGCTGGTCGTTTCGTATGAAAAAAAAAAAAAAAAAAAAAAAAAAGAACCCAAATGGCACAACTTAGTCCAATAACCTTTTCAGCCATCTATTCCTAAAGTCAAGTGATTGATGTAATCAGTATAATTAACCAATAACATATAACCACATTTTAATAAATAATTGAAGGAAGCATAGTAGCCCATCGTGCCAACTATCAGCCGAATACAGTCTGGTGTAGACACTATTTTAGCGTGCAACTTGCTTAATATCTCCGAACGTCAACTACCCCCATTATTTTCCAACTCTTCCAGGGTTATAACCGCCTACCATATTTAATATATATTTTCTTATCTCTCTCTTTTTTCTTTTAAGTATTTTATTAAAAAATAAACAATAGTACTTTTTTTTCCCAAAGAAACAAACAATAACCATCGATCTTTTCTCTCTCTTAGCTCCGGTACGCCTTTTCTCTCTCTTTTCATCTTTTCTTCTTCGCTAAGTTCGCCTCCTCGATCTACTCCTCTTTCGAGGGTAGTAGATCACGCTTTCTGCTGAGTAATCACGATCGAAACACCTTTTGTGGAATGGGTATATCAACGGATGGATTACGAGGGTTCAGCCTAGGGTTAGGTTTATACAAATTAGGGGAAAGGGTAATAATTACAAATCAAAGGCCTACAATCGATCTTCGAAGGATCATCAGCTCATTTGAGGTTATCTATGCTAATGATGAAGATTATTGGAGAGATTCGAAGCAAAAGATGATCTTACCTAAACCGGATTTGATTAAACAAAACCCTAGCAATGATGTCAAGGTTAGTCTATCAGATGTGTTTTTCTATTTCTCGTTTTTGCTTTGGATATGGCAGGAAAGGATGGAAAACCCCAAATCTCTAACATCGGGGAGGCCAAGAGACGTATTGGAGGAGGCAATAAAGGCACGCGGAAAGCTTATCAAGAACAATTATTACGCTAGAAAGGTAGGATATTTTTTATTGGTTAAAAATTATCATAACTACAACCTAGGGGAAGGGGCAGAAGACTGCGTAGGACATCGCTATACTCAATGTATGCAGAAGTCCCCTCGTTCCAAGCGAAGTGTAATGAAGAAGAACAAAGACCCCCCCCTCAGCAATTCACTATATAAACCATCAGCTCTTGCTCTAAGGAGGTTCAACATTTCCTTTCTCTCCTCCACCCCTTATTCATACTACCCTCTTCAGCTATTTCCGTCTTTCTGCTTTAAGCTTTTATTACCTTGTTTTACTAACTTTTATTTCTATCAAGCTGCTGTGTCTACCTGCTTCTGTGCAGGACTTAAAATGGCAACGAGAGACTATCACGCATTACCAATCATCCCGCTCACAGACCACAAAGCTCGTAAGCTTGGAGTTATAGACATCGGATCAAAAGCTAGACTAGTGGAAGGTTTAAAGGAGGAGAAGGGCATCCTAATTAGAATTGTGGGTGATTCTCCAGTATATGCAGTCCAGGTCAGGAAATTCATTGAGGAGCGATGGGGTATACAAGGTCATTATAGGCTTTCCGATGTTAAAACCAACATGTTTAGACTCGAAATCTTTAATGATAAAGAGTTTAAACGTGTTTGGGAAATGAGGCCAAGCATCTTTCAAAAAATGCATGTTAGCTTGACAATGTGGCCACTTACGAAGGAGTTTAAGGACCTCTCAACTGATTACTCTTCCATTTGGATACAAGTGAGGGGCTTAGCTTTCAAACAGAACAACATAAACACAGTCAAAGCTCTGGAGAAGTGCTTTATCAGAATCGAGGCAGTTGATTTTCCCTCCAACATGAACAATGACATCAAAGTTCTTAGGTTCCGTGCAAGAATTAATTTAAAGTACCCTTTGCCACCAGGGGCCTACCTGTATCAAGAGGAAGGTATTGCTTGGATTATATTTCAGTATGAAAACACAGGTTCGTTGTGTTTCAGATGTGGGAAAATTGGACATCAATATGTGGAGTGTCCAATTAAGCAGATTAAAGAAGTTGAAGACGTAGACGAGAGGAGAAAGGTGTCATGGAGCATTGATAATGTTGCTAAATTTCCTCCTTTTAATCCTATATATGGTTTATATTTAAACACAAATGGAGAATTTAATTTATACAACTATAATGATGTAGCTGACAAGAGTGCAGGTCTAACTTACAAAGGTGCTGTTATGAACAAAGGAATACAAATCAATGAAGGAGGTAACAACAACATTAACAACTATAAATATCAAACCAAAGGGAGTTCGAGCAAAGCAGTAAACCAGAAATTCACGAGAGAGGAGAAAGAAAAAGAAGAACTGGAATGGGAAGCGTGGAACAAACAGATACATGATCTTAGGAACGAGCTTCATGAATCAACACAAAAGATTGAAGCATACAAAAGAGCACATGGCATCACAGAAAATGAAGAGGAAGGAAATGGAGGAGATATACGAGCCACCCTGATGGCTTTTGAAGAAGAGATGAGGAAAATCAAAGGCAAACAAGTGGCAAATAGAAGCAACACCACTGATCCCACTATGGAGACCTCATCAAACTACCAACAAAATATTAAGAGGAGAAGAGATGGGAAACTAGGGGGTTTAGAGTCAGGAAACAGTGTTGTAAATTCAAAAGTGGCGGGTAGCTTTAAGAAACTAAGAGTAATAGATTCTATCGAATCTATAGAAAACTTTGTAAACAAAAATCAATTTATCATTTTAGAGAGTGAGAAAGAAGGTGAGGAGAGCGTGGTTTTTATTAAAGAGGTGAGGAATGAAACTGATAACTCTTCAAAAATGGAGAATGAATTTGATTCACGTTTTGAGCCAGAAGAAGAAGAAAAAGAAGGAAGTTACGAGAACAGCGAAAATTACTTCGATAAAGACTACGTAGCTGGGGGAGAAGACCATGACATGAACTTCCAATACAATGATGCTGAGGAAGATGAAGAGGAGCAAGTGAACATGAAGAACGGAGGCGGCAACTCCAAAAAAGCCGCACATTACATATGACGACCCTATTCTGGAATGTTCAGGGTATTCGAGCACCCTTAACATTAACCAGAATAAGCTCGATGTTGGCACAATTTCGTCCTAAGGTGGTTGCTTTCTGTGAGACTATTCTACGAGAGGTAGACTCTCGTGAGGTGGTGAATCGTTTTGGCTTTAAAAACTCGTTTTTTGTTGATCCCTCTGGAGTCTCTCATCACTCTGGAGGTTTCATGGTTTTGTGGCAAGCTGAGGTCCAGCTTGAAGTGGTTTTTAGTTGTAATTTCTTCGTAATTGTTTTGATTAATGAACTTTGCTTTTCGTATTATACTGTTTTTTTACATGCACCCAATGATTTTAACCAAAGGAAAGATACATGGGATGAAATTACACAATGGAGTAACAATATTGATAAACCGTGGATAATTTTGGGAGATTTCAATGAAATTATGAACTTAAGTGAAAAGAGAAGCAGGAATCAAGCTAACATAAACCATATAAATACTTTCCTTAGCTTTACACACGATAATTCATTAGCAGAAATAAAATCTAATGGTTGTTTCTTTACTTGGTCCAACAGGGTAGAAGGTGAGAAGAACGTTAAAACAAGGATTGATCGAGGACTAGCAACATATGAATGGATGGGAAAGTTCCCTAGATCCCAAATTTACATCCCTCCTGCTATTGGGTCGGATCACTCTCCTCTTATTTTACATAACGATATTAATATGAATACCGGTATTAAATTCTTTAGATTTGAAACTAGATGGTTAGATAATAATGAGTGTAGAGAAGTTATCAGTAAAAGTTGGAATGAACCTAATGACCATATACCCATACCGAACTTTATAAAAAAAAGAGAATTCACTAAAAATGAACTTACTAAATGGAGCATCAAAAATTTCAAGAACCATGAAATTACCATTAAAAACCTGCAAAACAAATTAATTGAAATCAACGGTAATAAGAATCTCAAGGATACCACTCGGGAAGAGGAAGATATAAAAGAACTCATTAGATTAGAGTATGCTAAAGAGGAAAAATACTGGTTTGATAGAGCTAGGCAAAATTGGCTTACCTTTGGAGATAAAAATACTAGATTTTTCCATCTTGCTACTATTAAGCGTAGGAAACATAATAGAATAACTAGAATAAAAAATAAAGAGGGAGAGTGGACGGATAGTGATAAGGATATAAAAGAAAACTTTCAGGAATTTTATAAAAACCTCTTTAAAGATAGATGCAGTACAGAGGAGAGCATGAATAAAGCTATAAAATTCATCAAACCGAGAGTCACAGATGATATGAACACTGAACTTACCAAAAAACCCACAATAGAAGAAGTGGAAAGAGCCGTTTTGGACCTATCTGCATCAAAGGCTCCAGGACCAGATGGATTAAATGGTAAGTTTTATAAAGAATTCTGGGACATAGTCAAAGAGGATACATTAAAAATTATCGAGGATTTTTTTGATAATAACTGCTCCTTGGAAATGATAAACGATACACTTATTAGTCTGATTCCGAAAGGAACTACACAGGAGGGACTTGGTGACTATCGTCCTATTTCTTGTGTAAATTTCATTTATAAAATTATTACAAAGATTCTATCCAATAGATTAAAAGGAATTATGGATATCATTATCTCTCCTACACAATCTGCGTTTATTAAAGGTAGAGCTATACAGGATAACATTATAATTGGACAGGAAATATCTTTCTTTATGAGCAGGAAAAGGAAAAACAAGAAACATATGGCAGCAATTAAAATTGACATGGCAAAGGCGTACGATCAGGTAAGATGGAATTTTCTCTTTAAAGTTTTGGGGAAAATTGGATTCTGTGAAACTTGGATAAATTGGATGAAAAATTGTATCACTTCGGTTTCATTTCATATCAACTTAAATGGTGAAAGACTAGAAAAGTTTTATCCAGGAAGAGGATTGAGACAGGGCGACCCTTTATCCCCTTTTCTTTTCTCGATTATGACTGAATCTCTCATCAGCATCATGGAGAACTACATAGAGAAAGATATAATCAGAGGCATAAAAATTAATAGGAATTGTCCGATGATATCTCACTTATTGTTTGCAGACGACTCCCTTTTTTTCTGGAATTAAATGAAACAAAGATAGAATCTTTCAAAGAATGTTTAGATATATATTGCGAAGGATCAGGACAACAAGTAAACCTACAAAAATCAGCTATCTTTTTCAGCAAAGAAACTCCCGAGGAAGTGAGACAGGAAATAACAAATAGTCTTCAAATTAAAGAGACAGAAGATCTCGGAAATTACCTAGGGATTCCACTATGTCACAAAAGATCAAAAGTCGAATCTCTAGGATGGATCGCGGAGAAAGTTTTCAAGAACACAGAGGGTTGGAAAGCGAAACTACTCTCTGAAGGAGGGAAAGAAGTCCTCATCAAAGCTATTCTCCAAGCAATTCCAAATTATTATATGTCTATTTTCTCCTTCCCTATTACTTTTTGCAATAAACTCATTTCTGCTATTGCTAACTTCTGGTGGAGTTCAGGTGAAAAAAATAGAATACACTGGGTCGCATGGGAAAAAATTGCAGTTAGTAAACTTATCGGAGGCCTGGGTTTTAAAGATTTCAAAAAAATGAACACGGTTCTACTGGCAGCACAGGCATGGAGACTCATGAGCTCCCCGGACAATTTGGCTGCCAAACTCCTCAAAGGTATTTATTTTAACAAATCTAGTTTCTTAAAATGCAAGCTTAGACAAAGTAGAACTTGGAATTGGGCAAGCCTATTAGAAGGAAGAGACTTCATCAAAAAACACGGAATAGTTGTCATAGGTGATGGTAAAGACACAAACATTTGGGAGGACAGATGGTTGGACACAGAATGGAAACTAGATAAACCCAAAGGTACGAAGGTATCTAAAGTTAGCGAGTTAATTAGAGAAGGGAAAAATGAGTGGAAAGAAGAAGAATTGGATGAAATCTTCCCAGAGCCAATCATTCACATTATCAAAAATACAAAAATCCAAGAATTTGGACCTCAAGACATACTAATTTGGCCTTATGGGAAGAATGGTAATTATGATACAAAGACAGGCTATAGGGTAATTACGGAAGAACAAGTAAGGAATAGAGCAACAACGACAAATACTAAGAGACTAGAAGACTCACCAATATGGAAGATGATATGGAAATCCAATATTCCAAAAAAAATTAAATTATTCATGTGGAGATTAGTTAATAATGCCATACCAACAAGGAACAACCTTCACAAGAAAAAATGTGCTGAGGGAACAAATTGTCTATGGTGTAATGAAAATATTGAAAACATAGAACATCTATTGCTGCATTGTACTATGTGCAAAGATATATGGGCAGGAACTTTCCTCCAAATCAAAATACAAGACAAGAATTGCGAAAGCATAGAGGTTTGGTTCATGAACATAATTAAATCATATACAGAAGGAGGTTGGGAAGAAAACATCATTAGAGACTTTATCATGATTAATCTCTGGAATATATGGAAAGCAAAAATGAAGGCCACACACGAAGGAAACCCGGTTTGCGGGACTGGTATAAATATTGCATCAAAGAAATTGATGCAAGATATTCACGGGATAAACTGGGTTGCAGAGAATTATAAGGGCTTTAAGAAGCAAGACGAAGGACATAAAAATAATAATAGTAGAGAGGAAGAAAACCAAGATTTCTATTTTTACTGCGATGCCTCCTTCACAAACAAGTGGGATCCTACGGGACTGGCAATTATAGGACGTGAGGAAAACGGGAATAAAATATTTGAATATAGCAAGAACACCAATTGTGACTCAGCACTGAAAGGGGAAGCGGAAGCTATTTTTAGAGCTTCCCAAATAGTTAATATCTTCCCAACAAAAAAAGTTACGATTTTTTCAGACAACCTTGAGATCATTCAAGGTACGAAGCAGGTGTCAGCAGCGCGTTGGGATATCCAACCCATCCTTTACAAGATTATCAGTAATGCTGAAGAGCACGGGCAGATCACCTTTCGCCATATTAAAAGGGAGCTCAACAGCAACGCAGATAAACTTGCAAAAGAAGCTAGACACAGGGCAACGGAACAACGTCGAAACACGCCTAGCGTGTTCGATCTATCAACTTATTTCAGTAAACTAGGAATAGGATAACTGATTAGCTTGTTGGGGTGTCTTTACACCCCCCATATGTCCAAAAAAAAAAAAACAAACAATAGTACACGTATTCATATCTTACACTATATTTAGTCGATTCCTATTCTTGAAAAATCGACCATCATACTTCAAAAAATATCCCTATGAGATATACCACATCGTCTAACATTTTTTGCTATATTATCTACCAATTGGCTCACAGATATCATAATATGACAAAAAATTATGAAAGAGACTTCTTCCCAATTTCTTAATCTTACATACAACGTGACTCGCCTGTCAGGAAACTCTTGATAATCCATTGATATCTCAAACAATGACAAGCAATCTGAGTAGATTGGAATACGAGTTCTATAAAGGCATGCTAATTCTACATTGGCTTTCAAAACGACGTTGCCTCTCCTTCTTCAGGTCCTCTGCACATCATTACTTCACATGAGTATATCTGTTATCCCCTTATGTTATTTCGCTTGACCACCGCAACTCCTGTTACTTGAGTAGTTCTTACGTATAAGGCGTCATAGAAAAACTCAAAACATGTTCTTGCATATTTTGGTTGAGGGACCATAGCAGAATCAAGAACTGATACTGTATCCATATAGTCATGTTCTTTGGTGACTGATTCTTTTAATTATCTGAGCAACATTACCACTCTTTCCTTCACAATACCTAGTCATTTTTGCTTTTCATATATTCCACATGGAAAACATGACATAAGGGGTGACGTCTCATCTTTTGTGATAAAATAATAGTATCACGAGACATCATTTTGGGGGTTTATTGGACTCATTTATGGGATTTATCCCTATTATTTTACGTTTTATAAATTCTTGCATAATTTTGGCCTTTATGTTACTTCTAGAGATTTTGTGTGTTAAATGTGTGTTGGTGTGCAACACTTAGGTACTTGGATGATACGAGACCCCGAGATGATGATAAAAAGTTGCAAAGTCAAGGAAACCCCCAAGACATGGCAAGAAAGGTCCATAAAGCCACTTTTGGAAAGCGAAAGCATTTACTAGCCAAATTTTAGAAATCAACTTGTTGTAGTCACCACACAAAATCAGTTAGGATTTTGGATAAGCCATTAAATTTCATAGTAGCACTTGAAGTTAGGAGCATGTAAGAATTGACAGTTTGTGATTTGGAGTTGGAATGAAAGAGTTCTTCAAAGAGACCACCACCCCATCTTAAGGGTGACCAAACACTAAAGTACCTTCAAATAAAACAAAAATCACATACAGACAAAAAAAAGTGGCAATAATCATAAGTCACCAACTAAGGTGAGTCACTAAGTATCAATTCATTAAGTATCAACTCACTAAGTGTCGGTACTTTTCAGCTTTGACCACCACTGGTACTTCCGAAAATTTTACTGGGTGCTCTATTATTTTACTGAGTACTCAGATGTTTTACAGAGTGGTCGATGAAGTCATTGAGTATTGTAATAAATTACTAAGTATCAGGCAAATTGAGTATGATACTTCACTGAGTATTGGGAAAATTCACTGAGTATACGTTTGACTTGGTTGGTAGAACATCCCCTTTTGATGGAGATGGTGGCGCTTCTTTCATCTTTTCAGCTTGAATACTAATAGTCTTAACCCTGTCCTCAACGTACTGGATCTTCTTCATGTTAGAATTTGTATTTTGGGTCAATTGTAGGAGTTGACTTTGCATTTGGTCTATGACTGTAGTGAGCCGCATCACATTTTTCTCTAAAAGTTGATTATGTTGTTTCAGATCTTGATTCTGTTGTTGCAGGCTTTGCACTACTGATGCATCGATCTTTGACTCGAGTCTGCTCATATTGTCCTTTGAGAAGTTGATGAATTGACTAATAGTCTCTTTAACTCAATGATATCTTCTTGAGGATGTGATGGAGCTTGACTTCCATTGTACGCATTGTAGCCTGGTGGATGACTAGCTTGATTTTCATAGGCTTGTTCTTGCAGGTATAACTGTTGAGGTGGCACTTGGAAGCTTTTCTCAACTGTTATAGCGAGTTGTTATCTATTCTTGCAAGCTTGAAAACCTCGCCAATGTATCAATATTAGTGGTAGGAGCTTGTGATTGTGGCCAACTCATGTCGGTCTCGATAATTATTTCCATACCAATTTTTGCTTCTTTCGGATCCATAGAGACAAAACTACCACGAATCATATCATCTACTCTCAATCTTGACTCTTTATTGAGTCCATTATAGAACATGTATAATTGTAATTCTGGCGTGTATCCGTGTATTGGACATCTTGCCAACTTCTTTAGAAATCTGGTCCATGCTTCGCCAACACTTTCTCCGGCTTCTTGTAAGAAATTAATAAGCTCCAATTGTTCCTTTACTCTCATACTTGTAGAATAAAATTGATCAAGGAATCTTGCTTGAAGCTTGTCCCAATTTGTTATTAGCTCGGGAGGTTGATCATCTAACCAATCGCTTGCTTTCGCGGTCAAGAAAAATTGAAACATTAAATAATATATTTTTTTCTTGCGTAACACCTTCAGTAATGTAGGCATCACAGAATTGCATGAATTTCTGAACAGATCAGGCCAGATCTTGATGTGTATCACCATTGTATTTTCCATAGCTCGTGAATTGATTAATCAAGTCAGGATCAGGCTTCAATCAAAAGACTTGAATAGTTGGGATGCGAATCCCAGTGGGTTGCACTCGGAATTGACCAGGAAAACCTAGCTCTAACCGTTGATTAGCCATCTAAACCCTGAAAAAGACAAAAACAAAAAGAACGCTTAAAATTGAAAACAAATAAAAACTTTTGCACTAAATAAACACAAATAGATAAACTTAAAGATAAATCCCCGGCAGCGGCGCCAAAAACTTGGTAGGGGCAAAGGTGTGATAAATAAACAGATAAATAAGATGATAATAATGGATACACAACCTTTTCTACCACGAAAAACTCACTGCAATTATTACAGATCGTTTGCAAGTTTAGTTGATAAGAAAAGTTTGTTCGCAGGGATTTAATCCGTTAGATATACATGTATTCAATAAGCGCAGATGAATTTAGATGTTGAGATAAAAATATAATAAGGTGAATCAAATATCTGATATGAATAAATAAATTAGAATGCAGAAAAATAAATATGAATGTAAGTCAGATAAATTAGGGACACTAATATGAGTCTAGCTTACTAAGTTGTTATTCTAACCTTAAGAGTGAATTAAGCATTATATATTAACCGGGATTCTAAATTCTACCTAACCCCTGCCAGGGTGGACTTAGGAGAAACCTCTCCAATACCAGAGAACCCTGAGTAATGATTGGTGATTAAATCAAACCTTTATGGCTATCTAGTTAGGCAAACCTGTTAGGATCACTACTAGACGATTATGTGGTGTTGTCAATAATTGAATCCCCCTTCCAGGTGTTAACTCAATTACTAAGGATAGTCCTAAGATTGGCCAAATATAAGGCTGGAAACAATAAGTCAAAGCACACATAGCAATATACGCCAAACTCAAATCAATTAAAATAACAAATAGTATTACGAAAATTAAGACAAAATAATAACCCAACAATTAAAAGTAAAACTTACAGAATAAAAGCTTAGAAATATTGTGAAGCCACAAATTTATAGCTAATTACCTTAAATACAGAGAAGGAGAGATGTAAAAGAGGATTTTGTCACTCTCCAACTTCTTGCTTCTTGTCTTCCTCTACAGGTCAGCTTGCTTCTTGGATGAATATCTTGATACTAAGGATTGAATATTAAATTAAGGACTAAGCTAATATTTGAAATTGAGAAAATACAAGTAAGGACTAAGCCTATACTTGGCATTGAGCAAGGATATGTTTACAATGGTTAAAGGGTGTATTTATAGGTGTTTAGGAAGACCTAATTTGTTTTCTTGGAGTGGAAGACAAGTAACTTGGACTCATCGCCCAACTCAAATTCGTAACTCTAAAATGTAGAAAATGTAAGATTCTGTTGCTGTTTTGTCTTGGCCGTAACTTCTTCGATATAGCTCTGATTTACGCGTTCCATATGTCGAAACTGATCGTCTCAGAAAGCTCTACACTTTTGCTTCAGACATTCTTCCAAATCCCAAGCGAATCTTGAGTTATGAGCACTTTTATGGTCGTAGCTGTTGGAATTCAGATTTATTTGTCAAATTTATCTTTCCATATCTATCTTTTCTTGCCTTTATCTCCAATTTTCATGCATATCTTCTTTCTTTTATCTCTTAGAATTGATTTGGCATCTAATAAATTGCTATATATCCTTAAAGTTTCACACTAAATAAATAAATTAAACCAAATATGCTCTAAAATAAATTATTAAATCAAGACAAGAAATAAGAAAATATAATAATTCATGATAAAATCGACTAGATATTTTTCCTAAAACACTAAAAATGATGTCTATAACTAATATTAAATCATCACAAATTGGGAGACATCAAATCTTCAGAAAACCAAACAAATATTTATCTTTTTTATATAATTATTTTTGCAACTAAGCCACGATTCCTCTAAACAAAATCATTGTAACTTTGCTAATCCCTGAGAACGAAGACCCTTTCCTTACCATTTTCTATTACTTGTCAACGAACCATGTACACTTGCGGGTGGTTAAAGTCCGTTATAATTTAGTTGATTATCTATCACACTCACAGGACCGACACTTTGCAATCACTTAACTAACTTCCTATTTTCTAGATATGGGCTTTTAATTTAAAAAAATGATTAATGCCCAAGAAACCCCTCAAGTTAGAATTAATTCCCCCTCACCACAACCATCATTTTTTTGCCCATAAAAGGCACCATATATTTTATTCTTTCCTTTTTTACCCATAAAAAGAGAAGTTTGAGTTATGGAAAGCTTCCCAAAACTCAAATTTTGAGCTATGGGAAAATCTTAGAACTCAACTTTTGAGTTTTGGGAGCGAACTCAAGATATCTTAGTAGAGTAAAAAAACAGTGTCTTTTATAGGAAAATGGACAAGGCTGCGGGAGTTTATTGAGCATTAACCCTTAAAAAATCCACTTTGTGTATATATATTATTATATGATCATTTGGGCAATTGGTTTAAAAAAAACACACTGTATTTATATTGTTTTCGTAAACTCTTAAAATCCTCCACAAAACTTTCCTAATACCCCCAAAACCTCCCCAATTTATTTCCATAAAAATTGGGGTTATGATAACTTTTTAATATAAAAATACTATTTCCATATCAACTACTTACTTTACAAAAATTGTAGGGTATACATATTTACATATAGATCTTTTTTATTAACAGAGAGTTCTTGAAGGAAAAACTAAAAATAAATTGGACACGATCGAAATGATAAGTAGATCTATAGCAAATTAAATGGATGGAATAGGTGAAATGGATGAAATATACCTTTTATTGAATGAATTTCTTAATGAACCAATGAATTCAAACCTCTGTGTGTGTGTATGTGATCACATTAAACAAAATGAAGAAAGTTATTATGACATTAGGAGTACAAATATTCCTTTACATCTGCTCACTTTGCTATATGTTATAGTTAGCACGTTGACTCAATATTGGCCAAAAACAACTATTATGTCAAAGCTACATTACATTGACAATTTAAAAGATTTGGATGGTTTACTTGATGTAATTGGATTTAATTTGCTTGAAGATAGAGTTCATGTTGACTTAGAGTTGTCTTCCTTAAAAACGAATTTAAGTACTTTATCAATGTAATAGTTTTTAGGGGGTGTGTTTTTTAATAAATTAGTATTGAAATAATCTTATTGTCATGTTTTGCTACTTATTTATGTATTGAAATAAATTTGGCATTATAATTATAATAGTAAGTTTCCTATTTCAAATTATTTTTTTATTTAATTATATGTTAAAGTTGTATAATATGTATTTATTATTTTATTATACTGTTTTATTTATCAAATATTAATAAATCTTACTGTGTTAAGAATATTTGTAAATCATATGACGAAGTAGTGAATAACAACAACAAGGTATCAAAATTAAGTGCATAATGATTCCAATCCAATGCAAAAGTTCATGGATCTCAAGTACGTCCATACTTTCACTTTTTTGATTTATTTAATATAACAACGTTTACTTCTTTGGTCAATTGTGTATAAATGTATTTAAAATACCTACGGGATATGATATATATTATATGTAGGCATACAATACTCATGATCGAATGTTTATATTCATATGTGTCATTATACTGTAATTAATATATAAATTTTTTATCCTTATACAGGTTCTACTGAAAAAAAATAAAAGAATCCAAATGACTATCTACACGAGTCGTGCTATAAGCCGTGTTGTATATTTGCAAAACAATCAACAACTCATATATATCGTAAGTGAATAAATTTAATACACGATAAGTAGTTTGATGGTGTATATTTTAATTTTAATATACCCTTGCATTTATTTGTAGGTACAATTCTTTCGTACGAAAAATGTGAATGTAACATCAAGGGTAGAGGATGAAATATATCGCTTCAAATATCCACAAGTGAGATAATACAAACTCTTATTTCTAATTATTTATTTCTAATACAAGTTCATTGTCTTATAATAATATTTATAAAATTCTATCTGTAGCATTGAAAGAAAATCATGGATGATGACTGGATAAAAGAAAAATACTTGGCTAGATGGAATGTCAATCACATGGTAAAGTTTCTCATAAAGTAAACACAAATGTGTATCATATTTAGATTATATACTAATTTTATATACTTTTAAAATTAACCGGTTGTCGTTCAGGTTTCTCAACTTGGACGATATGTGTATGCTGACACAACGATATTTTATAAAATTATGAGATCTATGCACGTATATTAAAAAATCGAGGATGTACGATTAACACATTTCATATCTGTTACATTTTGATAATTTTTGTATTTTAAACTATTGATTAATTGTTTGATATATTATACAGTTTTATTATGCATTTGAATTTCATAACCAACTTTTCTCTATCTATTATTTTGTTTTTTCAATATTCAAAACAAATTATGATCTTAACTATTAAATATTTTCTCTCAAAAAAATGAAAGTCGATGATTAAATGAATTTTTATGTTCTAGAGTGCCTTCAGACAAGAGCTATACCTAGTTATTATACATATTCAAACTTTTTCAGGTAATTATTTTCAAGCAGATATCTGATTTAAATGTTGTTAACGTTAGTTTTGAAATTCATCCTTTCAAATCTTTGTTTTGGTTAACTTGTTCATGTAATATTACCATTGTAAATCACCTTCAACCTATCTAACCAGATTTTTTTTTTTTAAATCTCAAGCTTGATTTTAATTGTTTTTTATCATTTCTTTTAAACTTCACCTCTTATTAAAACTCTGTTATAAGATTATATCCATTATTAGATATATTATTTTATCAGTATATGTCTAATTATACAACCATTTTTGCCTAGCATATTGATTACAAAATTTTGATATACATGCCCTACTTTTGAGAACTACTAAGGGAGTAATTGGAAAAATCTCATTTGTGAATGTACAATGTGTTTTGAACGGAGTTGATATATGTTTATCACTTGTTGTGATAAGTGTGTTGATATACACTATACATATGCATGATTTTACTACGTCTAAATCAATATCAGTATTATAAAGCCGATTTCTATCAAATTTCATAATTTTTTTTTTTTTTGAAAAAGAATCAATTATGGGATTATCTCCATTGAAGAGTAATAGAAAAATTTCAAGACCAAGTGAGCAACGAGGTTCAAAGAAAGTGGATATATGTTTTCCACTTATTATGATTTATATGTTGATATAAGTTGCACACATGCATGACTTCAATATATCTAAATCATTGAAGTATAAAAAGAAACCTATTTTCACCTAATCGAACAAAAAACTTCATTTTACTGGAAAAAAAATCCAGTTATGAGATTATTTTCGTTGCTAAGTAATGAGAAATTCAGATTATGGTGTTCTCTATAAATGTCATTTCTTCCAGTTGTATTTACCCCGATTCATGTTTATCCAAAATTCTACCATTTTACATACACAACTACACATACATTTAAAACCATTTATCTAATGTTTACAAGTTTTTTGAGATAGTTCGAAGGTGTATTCGTATTTGACTATATTTTCATCATATGTTATTGTTTAATTTCTTTTTTATATCGGTTAGAATATTGTTCTTTTTTTGTATTTTTATGTGACAATTATACGTGTTTAACATTTTAATTGTATTTATATACATGATTATCTATACTTTATTGCAACATGTCTTTGTCAGTAGTTGACTCATCTCAAACATGATTATCCTTGCCATATAGATAAACACATGAATTGATCACTCCCTAGGTTATAACATGTTATATGATTTTGTTTTGCATAAGTGATAAACTAAAAACTTTCTTGTATACTCCATGGTATCATTTTATATATTGAGAGTTAAAGCATCCAAGCATGACTTACCAGGGGCGGAGGCAGGAATTATTGTTACGGGGGCCAAGGGGGTTCGGGGGCAACGCCCCCGAAATTTTTTTTTTACCGTATTTACACGACAAGTCTATGTATTATGTCAAAATTGTAGGTCCTTATATTATGCAAAAATGTACTATAAGTCCCTATATTGTGTAAATATTGCAATATAAGTCTCGATATTAACTTTTTAATTGATAAATAAAATAATTTATAGTCTAATAAAATAAATTTCAAAAGTTAGGGGGGGCCAAATGAATGTTTTAAAAAAATATAAGGGTTAATTACTCATAATTTTTTTTTTAAACACATTTATAGTTTTTTTTTTTTAAATTCAGGGGGGCCATGGACCCCCTAGCTATACCACAGCTCCGCCCCTGTGACTTACTAATGTGTATTTATTCATATTGATTATATGAGCACTATTTATGCAAAAACTTGTATGTGTTGATTATGTTTAAATTTTTGTAAGATGTATTTTTATATGATTTCACATTTAAAATAAATCCCATACAAGGAACTAGGAGCACGAACACTAGAATCATATGTGCACCCATTTACAATTTGGCAAGTTCCTTGATTATGTGATAGTGGTTAAGTTTTTAGCAAACTCTTTGATATTAATTTCCATGAAATTAACCTTTATAAACGTGTTCACTTTATTTTATATGATTTCACATTTAAAAACATGTCACATGATTAGAGCACAAGCATCCTAGTAAGTTTTTTCTTTCATCACATGAAATCTTGTATGAGTTGAACACTTTATGATGTAACTTTTTACGTAAAATAAATTGGTAAATGAGTTTAACTATAAATATGTTTATATGATTAATTAGAACACATAACATGTTAGAATCACAAGCATTCTAAGTACCACTATATGTGTTTCATGGACTTTTTCATTAGGTTAAACACTTTTTTTAACAAAACTTTTCACATGTATTATATTTTCTCAAGTGATCACCTACAATATTTCGTAATAACTCATATAAAATATTTCATATTTTAAGTGAAAGAGAATCCAAGTATCATCACTTACGCAAAACATGTAACTCTACTTCCATTTATTTTGAATATGTTGTCTGGCATATCTCTTGATATTATTTGTAAATGTGATTAACTACAATATATATATATATATATATATATATATATATATATATATATATATATTTTATGTTGGGGGCTAATGTAATCGAGCATCATTTCCCATACAAAAACATATCTTCGGTTTCATCTTCTTGATCATGTTTTATACTATGACCTCTTTTTTGCACTAAATATGAAGAAGTCTTTAACTACAAACTTTATTTGAATTGAATATTAAACATATATCATGAAGGACTTTTACGTATTTGAGTAACTGATCAAATAATCAAAATCCCAAAAATTGACTCGTGGCAATTTGTTTAGAATTCCGTTTTTTTGACCAAAATGGGAATCCTATTTAGAATATTTCTACAGAGATTTATGTCTATTTTAATACCTTTAAGTTTATATATCTTATATTTTTGTGTCTATTTTCAACCCATAAACCATCTTTTCTTCTCCACCACTTCTCACATCATTAAAGAACAAATTAAAGAGATATTTAAGCTAAGACTTCAACTTATCATCTCAAATCGAACCTTGATACACATAACTTTATCATCCACCCAAGAGGAGTTTATTTAAAGATCATCAAAGTATCATCTACTCAAAGAGGATATCATATACAAGTTTCGTTGTTCAAAGGAGTTTAGTATTTTTATAGTATTATTTGATCTTTAAGGAGTATGTTCTATTATTATAATCGTTTAAACACTAAAGATATTCTCTTGATCTATATAAGAGAAGAGTGTGTTGTAAAGGTTGGGACTGAGCCTAGTAAAAATTTCACCCGGGTTGTGATTTAGCTGGAAAAAAACACAAGAGGATCGGTTTTGGTTTAGCCCGTAAAAATTTCCTTGTATAATCTTGTGTAATTCACCTTTAATAATTACAATAAGTTTAATGGGAAAAATTATAAAATCCCAAGTATGGATACCTTAGATCGTGGACTAGGCCTTCAAGAGTTCGAACCACTTCAAATACATGTGTGCTCTCTAAAACTATTCTTTTACATATCGTATTTGCATATTTGATTAATTTATTTATCAAACTGAGTCATACTTATTGCATGATCCTTAAGTATTTTATTAATTATCTTAGAGAAGTTTCTTCCCGCTTATAATTATCAAGAGAAGATTTTATTAGGCATTAATTAGATTAATGTCCCTTTCACCCCCTTCTGCAACCCTACAATATCTTCTTTAGATGTGAAAAAGAAAATCAAAGATATGTATAACTATGTTGGAGTTTTTATGTTATGAAAATAAATTCTGAATATATTTTTCGACAGAATTTTGTAATGAGTATATTATGAGAATTAGAGATATTGAATTTATATAGTGATTTTACTATCCGAAAAAATAATAAAATTTGTTAAGATTTGAGAATGATTTGCATATTTTTTTTATATTAAATACGAAACCTCCATGAATAAGTAGGTGAATTTTTGTTCAAAAAATTCAATAAAATAGTGATGTCTTTTAACGACCTTATCCTATCATGTCGTATTTTTATTGGCAATCATTTTTCTATTAAGTGGTAATATTGTGTTACGTAGTTAAACTTTAATATTATTTTTAATAACTATATATAATATTATTTTATTTTTTTATATTATCATAATAATGAACACGTTTATAATAATAAATTTTTGTTTTACTTTATTTTATGTATTGACAAAAACACTTCAGAACTTTAAGGCTTTTTTTTTGCCCAACTAAATCTATCAATCCTAGGCCGATCAATCGATTGTAGGTAATATGGAAAACCACTGATCAAAAAAATGGTTTAACAATTCATATTTCAAAATCGAAAATAACAACAATTACATGAAAAGAAATATGATATACACAACTTACAAAGTTACCAGAAATATGAGAGAAAAACAATAGAAAGCTTGTGCTGAAAAAGATATTTTGGACGCAACCAGTATCTTCAAAGTATAATATTTTCACTACTCTATTGCTCATAAATGTTTAAAGGAGAATGGAGTAGTGAAAATATTTTAGTTTGAAGAGATATGTTACTGGGAAATGACCCAACAAGATCTAATCAGTCACATACAAGTCAAAAAAGTGAATCGACTCAAGGATAAGTCCTTAAATTTTCACCTTTAGATAAATACTTTGACCCCTACCCCTTGTACAACCACTCTTTAACCCTTATTGCACTAAATATCATTCACAAACATGATTAATATCAGATGGATGTTAAATCTATGTTTAAATAAAGATCTAGGTGAAGAGATCTGTATGGTGCAACGTGAAGTGTCGGTGGTTTTGGGTCAAGGGGATAAAGTATGAAAACTTAGGAAGTTGTTGTGTTTCTTTTAAAGGAGCACCTATTTAATGGTATGAACAATGAAATATTATCTTAATAAAATATGTACTTGTAGGTAATACCTCTGACCCTTGTGTTTACTTTAAAGTAATGTGATCAGATTGTGTAACATTTTGCCAATATGTGTATAACATGATGATCTTTTTGTACTTTCATTCATAAGACTTACTGCTAATAATCTTCTAATTATTAATAAAAGATATAGAGAAAGCTGATGTGATTCTAAGGGTAAAATTCATTAGAGGTAGTAATAGGATTTACCTTAGTCAATCTCACTATGTTGGAAAGGTTTGACTTTTTTTGATATAGTGCCTTGTAAAACTCCTTATAATACTAGTATTCATGCATAAGATAATTGTATCCCTTAATGAATATGCAATAGTGATAAGGAGTGTCATATTCTTAATGAACTATACTTAACCTGCTATTGTCTATGTTGTAAAAGATTCTCAAGTGTTGACCATTGGGTTATTCTTTGCCAATTAACGAAGTATGAGAGAAATAATATTGATTTAGGTTTGCATTTTAACAAGTCTCATGTAGTTCTTGAAGAAATTTTATAATGTAAACTGGTACCCATACAATGATGAAGTCAGCTCCACCAGTGGCTATGTATTCTCCTCAGAAGGAAGTGCTATATCGTATAAGTCCCCTTAACAGACTTGTATAGCACAAACCTACATGGAGTCTGAGTTCATAACACTAGATTTGGCAGGACAAGAAGATAAATGGTTGATGCGTCTCTTATCCGATGTGCCGCTATATGAATAAAGTGACACACCAGTGTGCATACATTGTGATTTGCAAATAGTGATCAGATTCGCTCATAATAGCGTCCATATTGGAAACAAGAGACATATTCGCATCAGTCAGCTTAGTAAAACTGTATATAAAAATGGTGTATCACCTTGAAGTACAGATGGTTAGTAAAGTATCGGGTTGATCTATTTACTAAAGCCTTAACCAGGTGAGTAATCTTGAAAACGCCGAGTAGGATGGAATAGAACCCATTGACAGGAACACATGACTGATGAGTCTATATGATGCATTGTCTTCTCACCCCTAATGACGTAGATTATGCATACATGAGTATTTTAACTCTTAATGAATTCATTGCCATGTGTGGTAGTCCTATTGAGACGGATTTGATGAATCCACCGTTGATGTTGATATACATTGCTCCAACTTAATGAATTCGTAGCCTTGTGTGGTAGTCCTATTGAGTCAGACTTGATGAATCCAGCATTGAGGTCGATATATATTGCTCCTACTTAATGAATTCATAGCCTTCAGTGGTGGTTCCACTGATAAGTACTTGATGAATTCACTAATAGGTTTAAGGCTTGTTTCTCTTGAAAGAATATAAGGATGAGTTTATAACTCTTAATGAACTCATTGCCATTAAATGGTGGTCACATTGAGAAGGACTTAATGAATTCACCGACTAGATTGAGATACATTTTTCATAATATGACTTCAAGGAGACGTCTTTGATGACCCTAAATGATGAGTTGTTAAATTCACCAAAAATTCATAACCCATAGGGGTGGTACTAAGGAGAAAGAACTTGATGAATTTGCGAGACACATGATGAGGCTGAGCTCTATTACTCTTAATGATCTTGAGATCTGAAAGAAATCGAGTAATGTGTCTAGATGTTCTTGGAGATCACCTATGTGTAAGAAAAGGTGATGATTGAGGAATATGTAGATACTAGTGGGTAGAGTATGTGATGTGAGGGTCTCGATCGAAAACCGTAAAGTTCAAAAGTACGTTCACTTGAAGACATTTGGCGATTGCCTCACTTCACTACGTGTCAATTTAAATCAAAATATATTGACACTTAAGTACAATTCACCTAATCGTTGGTATGCACGGACACTTGTTTATCTTTTCACCTGTAGTCTAAGATGGGGATTGTTGAAAATTAAAAGTAATTTTAATATTTTTTCATGCTCTTGGAGAAAGACTTTGGACTTTGGGTCTTTGGAAAAAGAATATAAAATATTATTTTATTTTAAAGATTTAAAAGGTGATTTTATATGGTGGTCAACCGTTTAACTCTAGGTGTTAAGACCCGAGCCACGTTGGTCAAAGTGTCCAGATTCATTATGAACCACGAGACCAATAGACGTCCAGGTTTATTGGTCATGGTGAACTACGAGGCCAGAAGATTTCCAAATTCATTATTCATCCACAGAGAATCTATAACCAACAGACTTTAAATGCATTAATTGGATGATTTATGTTCCCATTAATGGATGATATTTAGTGTTTTGTCTCATTCTCACCTATATAAAAAGTTCTTTAGTTCATTTGCAAGTGAGACAACAGAGTTATTATTCACTAGAATACTCAAAAGCTCCATTCTCCTTTACATTTCTGAGCAATAAAGTAGTGGAAATATTATAGTTTGAAAATATTGGTTGCGTCTGGATTATCTTTTTTAACACAAACATTTTATTATCTTTCACTCGTAAATCTGGTAACTTTGTAAGTTATGTATATCATATTTCTTTTTTGTGTAATAGTTGTTATTTCCTGATTTTAAAATATAAATTGTTTAAATATTTTTCGATCAATGTTTTTCCATTTTATCTACATCGATCCTAATAAAAACTTGGGTGACTATCTCTAATTCTAATCCACGAATTATCAGAAACTACAAATTTACAATTTTTTTAACTTTTATAGAATCTTCTTGTATTTATGATGATTTTTTTTTAAAAATACTTAAGTCATGCACTATTTCAAACAAACAAGTGAAGAAATGTTCAAGAGGTTGTGACCATTATGTATAATGTTTGTGACCATTGTGCTCAAGAGGTCGTAGGATCGAATAATTTCGAGTCCGAAGTGGCTCTCATATGTATTCAAAAAGATTGTAAAAAGAAAAAAAATGTATAAAAGAAAAAAGCTAAAGAGGAAAAGAAGTAGTGGAAAATATGGAAAAAAGAGTACTATGTTAGTGGACTTTTTGTAAAACTGGATGTTACTAGATTCTCTGCACACCTATATATAACCAAAAGGTAGTAAAAACAGTAGAAAATCCCAACAATAAGTCCTTTCTTTTTGTACTCTTCTCATTTTTTAGAGAGAGAAGCTAAACAAACAAACACACCACCACCACGAAGACTTTCATTATATATTCATATACAAGAAACTGAACCTAACACCCTTTCAGAATCTTTAATCCAGAAAACAACAAATGAACCATTTTTCAAAAAGTTTAGAGTAAGCTAAAAGTAACCAGAAAAGAAAAGAAAAAAAGATTTATAAGAAATCATAAAAAAGTCAAAGCAATCGAAATCGAATGGCAGAGAAAGCAGGATCTTCGTCATCTTCATCATTATCACCGTCGTCAAATCTGTTACGACCGACAATTACTTTACCACCAAGAACATCAATGGAGAGTTTATTCAACGGCGGACCTGGTGGCACCAGTCCAGGCCCATTGAGTTTAGTTTCCAGCTTTTTCGCCGAGAGCGATCCTGATTCCCAGTTTCGTTCCTTCTCTCAGCTGCTCGCCGGTGCCATCTCGCCTCAGGTGGGGACGGGGGATAGGTTTCCACCGCCTCATCTGCAACATGGGGTGGTGGAGAAGAACTCCACTGATGGTGGTTGTGGAGGTGGAAATGAATTCGATTTCCGGTTTAAGCATAGCCGACCAACCGGTTTGGTAGTAACTCAGTCGCCGTCCGTTTTTACTGTCCCTCCAGGGTTGAGTCCGGCTAGCTTGCTTGAATCTCCTAACTTCTTTTCTCCTAGCCAACAGGTATTTTAAGCTCTCTTATTTGTTGTTATTTTAATTATTATTGGTTAACTGTTCTGCTTAGGAAATGAACTGCTTCATGATTAATAAGTTCGCTCATGATAAACTATTTAAAAATAAAAACAGTTATTATCATAATCTATCTAATCATAAATGTTTACTAAAAATGAAAATTCATTGTTATCTTGATGTCTAACAATATGTATTATTAAGGGGGGCTAGATAATATTGAGCACGTGTAGAATTTTAGGACTTTTTGATAACTCTAAACCCATCTGACCCGACCCGGTTTGGGTCTGGCACAAACCCGACCCGAATAAATATTTGGAAGCTCTCAAGTTGGTTCCATGGAAATAGATGACATTGTACTCTCACTCCATTGTGTAATTGAACTAAGCTTCTTGTACTATATAGGCTTTCGGGATGTCACACCAGCAAATGCTGGCTCAATTTACAGCCCAAGCCCAAACCCAAGCCCAAATGCACATGCAATCCGATTACCCGACTTTCTCGGTCCCACCTGTTTCAACGGTCTCACAGCATCAACAGATGATTCCATATCCCATCTCAGATAATAACATAATCAACCATTCGGAGCAAAGAACACAACCTTCTTCTTACAATGTTGATAAACCAGCTGATGATGGTTACAATTGGCGAAAATATGGACAAAAACAAGTGAAAGGAAGTGAGTATCCTAGAAGTTATTACAAATGTACACACCCAAATTGTCCGGTTAAGAAGAAAGTAGAAAGATCTCAAGATGGTCAAGTAACCGAGATTATATATAAAGGGCAGCATAATCATAAGCCACCTCAAACTAGTAAGCGTGCAAAAGAAACTGGCGCTGATTTGTGCTTAGAGGGGAGTTCTTATAAGGAAGGAGTGGTTTCTTATTCTGCTTCTATGAAGGATCAGAATTCTAGTCAACTCTCTGGGTCAAGTGATAGTGGGGAAGTTGGTGATTCTGAAACTAGAAGACATGGGAGGGATGAAGATGAACCTGATTCTAAGCGAAGGTGCAATTGTTTTTCTTTCATACTAGTTGATAATTGGTTAAATAACTCATTTGGTCCCTTATCTCTGCACATTTGACATTTTACTCCTTTATCTTTCGTCCTTGAGTAATGATATATACCACCAATGATGTGGTGTGATTGATGATCAATTCACCTCTATCTGATTGATTACTTCACCTTCAATTAAATAACACCACATCATTGGTGTCTTTTGGTAACATTTTTATCCCTTGTCTTTGAATTTTGTGACGATGTTAGTACTTTTTCCATTGAATAAACATTGTCATCTTTTGACAAAATCCGTGTCAATACTCAATAGTAAAATGAACCTTGTACGAGTATTGTATTCTTTTATCATGTCAATAGACATATGGATTTAAAGTATGTAGTGTAACGGAAATACAAGAAAGGAGTAATGTTGTCACAAAATCGAAAGACAACGTAAGGGACTAAAATGTCAAAAAGATGAAAAATAAAGAATTAAACAGTTATTTACCTTTGATAATTATTATTGATATAATTGTTGTATGTAACTAATTGAGAGTTTCTTAATGTAAATTATGCAGGCATGTAGAAGTTCAAGCAGAGGCTGGTTCATCTCATCGAACAGTTACAGAACCGAGAATCATTGTTCAAACTACGAGTGAAGTTGACCTTTTAGACGATGGGTATAGGTGGCGCAAGTATGGACAGAAAGTTGTTAAAGGAAACCCCTATCCAAGGTAATAAAATAGGTTATTCCTTTGATGATGTGTATGAAAATAGATAGTATAGTCTAAAGCATTATTATTATTTTTTTTGGTGTTGCAGAAGCTACTACAAATGCACTACCCCGGGATGTAATGTGCGTAAGCATGTTGAGAGAGCTGCTGGTGATCCGAAAGCAGTTATAACTACATATGAGGGAAAACATACACACGATGTACCACTCGCTAAAAATAGCAGTCACAATACTGCCGCCAATAATGGTGGTTCACATCCAAAGCCGCCACCACAGAACAACACTATAAGTAATAATAGACAGGCTGCATCTGGGAACAATGGTCGAAAGCCTATTGCATTTCTTCAGTTTAAAGAAGAACGAATGACTTGATTGATGAAAGAAAGTTTGACTGGAAAAATGTGGTTACAGAAGTTAGATTATTGAGGAGTGGAGTATACATTGTACATTTTCTTATTAATCTTTTTGGTTTTTTACTCTTGAGAAACAGTGTGTTTTATGATGTGATGTGTATTCTTTTCTGTACATGCCCCATGTATGTATTACAGAAATTGTCGTTTGCCAATTTCAATTGCAAAATTAAAACATGAAGATTGACGTTTGAATATCCGGTGTTTGCTTATTTGTTATAAGTTCTAGATTTTGGATTTTTTTTTAAGGTAGTACTGTATATCTCCCAAAGCTCTTAGGACATATCTCAATTAACAAAAACTAAGTTATAAGTAGTAAAGACCCCTATGGTGGGACCCACATCATGTAGTGGTGGTACAAGAGAATCTTCAATGCAATAAACAATTCTTTTAGTTCTTAGGTAAATACCGAAATTACCCTTTAAAGACTAAATGGTAATTTGTGTAGTATGAAATAATAAAAACTATATTTAATAATAAAGTATGTATGCCAGAATAATTTAAATATAAATTATCATTAAGCGCATAGTGAGATGTCTTTTTTTATTTTATTTTTTATCGGATCGATACAACTTAGTGTCCTACAATTATTACTATATCCCTAATTTATCAAAAGCGGCACATAATGTTGGTAGGTCCACTGGTCGGAGCTAGTTGCCCTCTGTCTAGCCTGTTTTGCAAGTCTGTCCGCCCTACAATTGAAGCGCCTCAGATTATGTTCGAATCAGACTGGTCCTCCAAGAAGGGTCTGTCTCCGAATCTCCAATATTGTTTGGTGGATGTCAAGCTTGCTGCTGATAGTTGCTTAATACCTTGAACCATTTCAAGGTTATCCGAGAATATTGTCTTTATCTCATTCGGAAAGTCCTTACATAATGTCCTAGCAGCTAACACAACCAGTGCTTCCTCTTACATAACCGAGTTACACTATAGTATGCTGCCTTTTTTATCATAGTTCCCTTCCGTGTATGATGTTGCACAAAACTGATACGGTCTGACTATACAGATCTCCAAAAAGAGCGTCACGGTGCACAATATCTGACTGACTAAGTAAGCTTGGATCTGAAACCTAACCTCTATCCTCCGTGGGTGCCCGTAATGGTTGTCCAACACGCCACCTTTATCCAAATAACTCATGTATGTCTTTATTAGTAACAAAAATAACAAATTCGCATTCAATAGGTGTATTGTCAATTTTGACTTTCGAAACATTCCACATTAATAAATAAAATATATGTCGCCACTGTTCGCTTGTCCCAGTCTCCTTGACTGAAAGTATGTATGATGTTAAGAATCCCGGAAGGGAGATATTTAGACTCTTCAGCTGGAAATTGGATTTGTAAAGCCGACCGAACCCAGATAATCTGTGACACTGTACAGGTCATCAGTAGATGTTCCGTACTTCCTATCCGGATCACACACCAAAGACAATAGTTCGTGTCGGCACATCAATGTTAACTCAAATTTAAAGTCCTCGGAATAGCATTATCGCAGACTCTCCACATGAAATGACATACCTTTGTCGGAATATTCGATTTCCAGATGACAACACAAATCTACGGGTGCCCAGTATGTAAATGAGTAGACGTTTGCGGCGTATGGTGGATTTGTACATCGGTCAATACTTGATACCCTGTCTTCGTGGTAGGTGTCTTGTTCTTATTATGTTTCCATATGAACATATCTTCTGATTGATGATTATATAATTTAGTCTTTACAATTTGTGATACAATATTTTGTAGAAATATATTGTCTGACAGTTCAATGTCCCAACCCCCCGTGTTGTGGTCCCGTAATTGATCCACCGTGTTCAGGTCACAATTGTGTGGTTTATAAATTCATGTCGTTTTATTTGACCACTGATCAGACCATATGTTAATCGTATTCCCTCATCCTATCTGATATTTCTCATGTGTTTTGAGGGAATCGCTCCCCTCTAATAGACTGTCCCAAGACCACGTACGCGATTGTCGAAGCTTAACATGTAGTAAATCAGATTTAGGATAATAGATACCTTTCAGTAACCGTGCCACCAGCGTTGTTGGGTTTCGAAGTGTCCTCCAAGCCTGAGCTGCCAGCAACGCTATAATCATTCTTTTTATGTCCCGTAACCCAAGTCCTCCTATCATTTTTCCAATGGCCAATTTCTCCCATGGAACCCAATGTATGCGATTTCTTTCTTCAGAGTTCAACCAAAAGTTAGCAATGAATAAGATAAGTTTTTTTACAAAAAGAAATAGAAAGAGAGAAAACTGACATTGCATACAGAGGGATAGCTTGTAAAAATGCTTCAATCAAAATTTCCTTATCACATTTAGATAGAAGTTGTGCTTTTCAACCATCTGTTTCTTGAAAACCTTCTCCACAATCCATTATAATGATTCAAATTTTTACCTTTTGCGGCATAGGGGAATCCTTGGTACCATCCCAAGTCCGTAGTAATGGTAGTGTGAACATGTTGTGACACCGCCTCTTGAACCTCAATCGGTGTATCTTTACTAAAATAGATAGATGATTTTTGAAAGTTTATTCTTTATCCTGAACTGCTACAATATGTTGTTATACATTCTTGAACACCATAATTTTCTTGTCATTAACATAGATGAAAAAATTGAGTCGTCTAACAAAAGAAGATGTGTGATACTGGGACAATTTCTCATGATTTGTATCCCTAGAATATCTTTAACTTACACTCTTTGTTCAATTAGGGAAATCAAGGACTCCTTCATTATTGAAATAAGAAAAAGGGATACAGGGTCTCCCTGTCCCAGTCCTCTACCAGGATTAAATTTTTCCAATCTGTCCCCATTTAGATTGATTTGAAAAGACATTGTTGTTATACATAAGCTTATACATTGAATCCACATGTCCGCAAAACCTAATTGTTTTAGAACCGCGAGTAAAAAATTCATCTTACCTGATCACATGTTTTTGCCATGTCCAACTTTATTGCCGCCATGTGTTTCAGACGTTTCCCATCGTAAAGAATCCCATTGTACATGGTAATATTTTAATGGATAAGCAAATGAAGAAAACGTATTTTACGGAAGATAGAGATATTACACGAGGACTACTAGTTATACATGTCATATGAAAAAATATACACGGCTCTGGATTATTCATTAACATATACATAACTAAATAATACAAATTAGTCCCATAGTTACATATGAACTTAAATAAAATATATCCATTAAATTATTCTCGGTCCCATTTTCGATCAGGTTTTCAAGATTTTCACTTCGTCGTCTAATAAGTCACTGAATCTACATCAAATCAATAAAAACATTAGCATGGTCATCAACACCATTATAATCGAAATGATTAGTTTCGTCGACCTTTTTCTTTAATTACATTTCTACTCGATAGAGATAAACCAGATATTTTGGTGTACGTATGGTATGCACCCAATCTAACTCCACTACATCGATAACATTCAGTCTCATCATTTTGTGACGATTAATTTAGTGACTTTACCAATATTTTTCCACTTCTAGTGGCTATGGTTATTTTTCTTAGTAGTCATCGGACTACTATGAGTCCATAAATTAATCTTTCCACGACCTTAGCCTTTTTTAAAGTTCAGGGCACCACAATTTTGAATTCTAAACATATGAAAATATATATTTTTTTTCTTCAGAAAATATAGTTTCATTCTAGAAACAATTTTTAAAGAAATTAACATCTGTTCATTCACTTTAGAGAATATAATCCAATAACAAAATGACAATCTGAATGATTTGGATAATTGGGTTGAAGGTGAGGATAATCTGAAGCTAATGGTTCGGGACTATTTTGAGAATCTATACACGAAACCGAATGATATAGTTGTTGGGGTGCCGTTACCTCATATTGGCCCGATTGAGGAAGCTGAAAAGGTAGAATTAGATACACCATTCTCAGATGAAGAAATAAGACGAGTTGTGTTTCAATCTAATCCGTCCAAAGCCCCTGGTCCGGATGGTATGTCTGTGGCATTTTATCAGAAATGCTGGGACACCGTGGGTCCTTCGGTTTGTAAGATGGTCCGGGAAGCTATCACCAGTGGTCAGTTGCCTTCGGGACTAAATGGTACACTTATACACCTAATTCCTAAAGTACCAGACCCGAACCGGGTACGTTTGTTTCGTCCTATTAGCTTAATTAATTGTCCAGTTAAATTTATAATGAAGGCCATGGTCAATAGACTTAGGCCTATTCTGTCTAACATTGTTGGTCCTTGCCAAAGTAGTTTTTTGCCAGGTAGATCGACGATCGATAATGTTGTGTTAATTCGAGAAGTGGATCACAAGATGCGGCACCAGCAAGGAAAGAATGGTTCCATGGCTGTTAAGATTGACCTTGCAAAAGCCTATGACAAAATAAGATGGGAATTTATTGAAGAGACAATTAGACACTTTGGATTTCCAGATAGTTGGGCGACTCTAGTAATGTCAAGCATGAGAGAAAATGAGATGCGGGTCCTCTGGAATGGGGAGCCTTTACCTCCTTTTACACCGTATCGGGGAATCCGTCAGGGAGACCCCCTCTCTCCTTATATATTTGTTATGTGTATGGAAAGACTATCTTTACTTATTCAGGAGCTATGTGCCTCGGGGAAGTGGAAAGAGATTCAAATTGGTCGCAAAGGCCCAAAACTATCCCATTTATTTTTCGCAGATGATCTAGTTTTGTTTGGAGAAGCTTCTGTCTTGCAGGTTAAATTAATTCAAGAGACGATGGACAGGTTCTGTAACGAGGCGGGTCAGACGATAAGTGCGGAGAAATCCCTGATTTATTTCTCGAGGAATGTCCCGGAGCAAGTGCAAAAGGACCTAGCCTTGGCAAGTGGTTTCTGTCACAGTACCTCGTTTGGTACATATTTGGGTGTCCCAATCCTCTCTGGAAGATTGCCGAAGGGTTTTTATAAGGGGATCGTGGAAAAAATGAGAAATAAATTAGCTACATGGAAATCAAGGATGCTTTCACTTGCGGGTCGGGTCACTTTGGCTCAGTCAGTCTTGAATGCGGTGCCGGTGTACCAAATGCAAGTCTTGAAGCTTCCCAAGTATGTATGCAATGAGATTGATAAAGTGGTCAGAGACTTCATCTGGGGCTCGTCAAATGCTGAAAGGAAAGTTCATTGGGTAGGATGGAAGCAAGTTTGTAAGCCGAAGAATAATGGGGGCCTGGGAATAAGGTGTGCGGAAAAATATAATGTGGCTTTGTTAGCTAAATTGGGGTGGAAAATCCTCCAAGGTGATCAGTCGGTTATGTGGGTTGAAGTTTTGAGAAAGAAATATTTTAAAGATGGACTTTTAAACTACGATTTAAATGGAAACGAATCCAATATTTGCAAGGCTATAGTTGCGGGTGTTAAAGCGGTTCGGGATGGTATTGTGGAAATTGATGATGAGAGGATGAATAATATAAGATGGAGGTTCGAGGAGTCAGGCTCCTTCTCGGTGAAGTCTGCCTTTAGGAACCTAGATGATCAAGAAGCGGATACCTCCTTCAATTGGGAATTAATATGGAAACTTAAATGCTCGCAAAAAGTTCGAATCTTTCTATGGAAAGTAGCACTAAATCGGGTTGCCACGGCGGAGAATTTGTACAAGAGAAATATAATAGAGTCACGGAAATGCGGCATTTGCGGAGCTAATTGGGAAGACCTCTATCACATGTTTATAAAATGTAAAATTCCCGTCTTGGTTTGGAACTTACTTGGTGTTAATGCAGGTGGGAGAAGAGCTATGGTGGGGAATCGGTTCGGGGCTGGAATGTGGACGGATGCTGCTGGAAACTCACCTGCTGCAGAAGGGACAGTGGCGGAATCTGCTGCTGGACTGTTGGGCCTGGAATCTGCTGCTGGACTATTGGGCTCGAGGACTGCTGCTGCTGGAGTGATGGACTCAGGACCTGCTGCTGCTGAAGCCGAGGAAGCTGTTGGAATGGAAGGCTTGGAACCTGCTGCTGCTTGGGATGAAGACCTGCTGCCTGCAGGTAGCTTGAAGACGACGGACAGGAGCTTCTTGCTGGCGCTAAACTCCAAGTGGGGCCGCAAGAGAACCGGTCCTGGACTCGCCACACAAGGTGGTGACCAACCGGAAAGAAGGGCTGCTGCTGCTGTGTTTCCGAGCGCTTCAAAGAATTGGCTAGAAGCACACCTTCGCTCCAAAGCACGGATGGACGGTCTAGAGTGGCCGTTTATTTTTATTGCCGCCCTTTGGGTTATTTGGGTTAAACGTAATCATTTAATATTTAACGAGGCGAATGTTTTGCCTCATAGTCTAGAACTTAAAAGAGAAATTTTCTCCTTAGCTAGCAATTTTGTATTAGCATGGGGTAAGAGTTTTGATGGAGGTATCGTGAAGTTAGCTACGAATGTAATGATCAAGTGGGTAAAGCCAAGTGTTGGGCTAAAACTGAACATTGATGGGAGCTTTATCGCGGCAAAAGGTAAGGCAGGTATTGGTGGACTTGTGAGGGACAGGTTTGGATCTTACATCTCAGGATTTATGGGTGCTTGTTTAGTTGAGTCACCCTTGGTTTCGGAATTGTTTGCATTACATTTTGGCCTGAGATGGGGAATTAATAAAGGTTATACGGAATTGATTATCGAAACAGATTCGGAGGAGCTCCACGCGCTAGTGAAGGGCGGTGGGAGCTCAACTCACTATGAGAGGGACCCGGGGAAGTTCCATGCGCTAGTGAAGGGCGGTGGGAACTTAGGTGGTTGCCATGTTTCGATAATAAATGATTGTTGCAAGATATTGAGGAATTTTCCAACCATTGAAGTAAATCATATATTCAGAGAAGCTAACTTTTGCGCCGATAAATTAGCAAAAGAAGGGGCCTTCTCAAATGCTCATCCGATAGATGTTATCGAACCTCCTGAATACCTTTGGAAACTTATTACACGTGACAGGAATGAGAGTGCAACTGCTAGAGTTGTACTTGATAGTTAATAAAAACTCTTGTTTTGATGTAATTTTTGTTCTCAACGGCTAGTTAAAGCCTCTCATGTATGCAAAAAAAAAATGACAATCGAAAATCAAATTACTTTATGCATTTACAAGAATGCATCATATTTTTAGAATTAGAATATTAAATAGTTGAAAATATGTTACCATTTCTACAAAATTCTTACCTACAACAATTAAGTTATAAAATGATAAAGTAACAAATATATTCATTGATTATATAAATATATATTTTATATTCTTATGTATGATTTATTAATATAATTCTTAGATTAAAAATCGAAAAAAATGTATGGTTTAATTATAATTAAAATGAATAAATACTTTATATTTATAAGAGTTATTAGCCTATAAAGATCAAATATTCAAAACCTAACCCTTGACAAATTTATTTTGTTCCCCTAAAAGATCCAAAATATTTCAAATATTTAAGATTGCCCTATATTTTTAATTAAATAATTCTTTTATTATATCGTTTGATATAAAAACTAAGGATTCGACAATTAATTAGCAAATCATTTATTGCTAAACAATCGTTTTCTTTTTTAGCACCAATTTAAAGATTTAAATTTTAAAATAAAGAAAATAAAAATTCAACGTTAAAAAACAATGAAACATAAAACAAACAAAAAAAAGTAAACATTGAAAAACAGTGAAACATAAAACCTAAAACTCATCTATTCATGTTCGCATGCTTGAAACAAAAAAACAATCATCTCTTCACACCAGCCGCTTTTCGACATAAGAAAGCCGCAACCACTAGGGACCAAATCTCCACCATTAGCAACCTGACTTGGCCACCAAGCCGCTCTTCTGCATAATAAAGTTGCTGCCGCTGGGGAACCAATATCCATAATCATTTACCTGGCTTGGCCACCAAGCCGCTCCTGCACAAGAAAACCGTCGTAACTCGGGAACCCTTCTCCACCGTCATCAACCCGGTTTGGCTACGCCATCAACAATCGAAGAACCCAAGTCATGGTAAAAAAAATAACTTTACCATTGAAACTCTAAAAAAATATATGTTTTATATTTCATTGTTTTTCAACGTTTACTTTTTCCTCTTTTTTTGTTCTGAAATATTTCAATATTTTCGATTGCACAATGCTTTTTCTTTATCTTAAAAATTATAATTTTATTTTGAAAGGTTTCATGTTAGAGTTAATGTGAAAATATGAAAATTTGAAGGTTATTGTCAACCCACTATTTTGTACTATCATCCCATCATTTTTATACTGTCAACCCACTACATTTATATTGCATAATTTTCACACTGTTAATCCACGATTTTATGGTGTCAATCAATGATTCTGTGGTGTCAAACCACGATTTTATGGTGTCAACTCATTGTTTTTGCACTGTCAACCCACAGTTTTGCAGTATCGTCCGGCTACTTTTATACAATCAACCCAGTATATTTTATTCATGTTTCTAACCCCTGATTTTAATTTTTTTTATGTACATTCTGGTTTGACGATTCAAGAAAGTGATTTGCGATTTTATAAAATATGAAAAATTATGGAATAGTTTAGTTTTTGAATATATTGTAAATATAGAAATATTTTGGTGTTTGATTTTGTAATATGATATTTTCATTATGAAGATTTTTAATTATGAAAGTAAATATTTTGGATATTTATTTGGGTTACACTTTTTTGTTCGGAATTGGTGGGTTATGGATTTCATGGGTAAATCACTCTATTTACAAACCAAACTTAAAATTTAATTAAAGGTAGACACACGCAAACTTTGTTGAATAATTATTAAAATTAAAATATAGATTATAATTAAAATATATTCATTATATATTATATACATGCGGGCGCAAGGACGGATCCAGGATTTCGAGTCGGGGAGGGCTATTATGTTTACGAAAAAAACGACACCTAATAAACCTTCGACACCTAATAAACCTTTTATATATCTAACAAAATCATTAAGAAACACCCACAAATATTTTCATATTCACTAAATAGTTACAACAAAAAAAATTCTCATACAGATGGGATACTAAACTTTCGAACAAAAAAATAAACTAAACTGCTAATGCAATTTGGTGTATTTTATCGTTGTTCGTGGAGCTATTAATTCACGAAAATTTACTATACACTCTAAAACAGTAGCTATAGTAATGACTATTTCATAAATGGCTACAACTTCTGTAATCTGTATCATGTATCACAACTTTAATACTTGTTCACATTATACTCGATCTTTAGGTGTTAGCGATATAGGTGGAAAGAACACAAATGTAACTGAATTAATTCAATAAACAGAAAAACGATATAACCCAAAACTTAAAAGGATACAATGAATTTAATAAAATGCATAACACAAAAGTCAAAATAGACAAATTAAAATTTTCTGAATTTTAATTCAAACAGTTGAGAATATTGAAAGAATTTTAGGACAAACCTGAGAATTCGAGATTTCTAATGAATTGATTTTAAAAATATATTCAATTGAGAGACTCTATTTTTAAATTGGAGTGACTTATTTTTCAATTGAGGTGAAACTGTAGTTTTTTTATTAATATTTGAACCTATTACAAAAAATAGGCTAAATTATAATGTGGTTTAATGGGCTGGGATGGGCTGTAGCCCACCTTAGCCCTCTCCTACATCCGCCAGTGTTTGCGGGGTGGGGAAGACTTAACCCTACAACCCACCTCATCCTGCGCGGGCTTTGAAAATTTATCCCGACAACCTGTCTGAAGCTTCATTTAGTACCTTAAAGCCTGTTTGTTTAAAGTGAGATGGAGTAGGTACCTGTTAGCCCGCGCCAATTGACATCCTTACACGTGACTCCTTTATATTGATTTCTCAATCTTGTCTTGCTCTTTTTATTGATCTCCCAATCTCGTCGTGTCTGCAGCATGTCAGCATCTTAAGCAATTTTTTATCTGTTTGTTGCATTGAAGAATTATGCGTGGTGGTAGCACATATAGTCACATTGAAGCTAGGCACATTGAAAGAGGAGACTATAGTTCCCGTCAATTTTTTTTTGGACGCGGAAGAAAGTGCCAAGATTTACAAATAAAATTAACCTATTCCAAGTCTAGCAAACCGCTTCCTTAAAAGTGTCACTGACTCATGATCCTTTGTTTCCCTGTGCCTGGCAATTTTCGCTAAGTTGTCTGCTCGTTCATTGAACCGTCGCGGAATATGTTTGAAAAAGACCGGCCTAACCTCCGTTGCCAGTCTCCTTATCTGATTAAGCCATGGTTTGAGCCTCCAACTTGCAGCCGACACCTGCTGAATACCCTGAATTATCTCAAGGTTATCCGAGAAGATTGTTACCCCCTCGTGTGTATCTCGTATTGTTGTATCCAATGCGTATATAATAGATTGGGCTTCTCCCTCCGTGCACGAATTACACATGGTGCTTGATGTGAACTCTGTTTGCTATCCTGTCTCTTTGTCAGTTTGAACCACCCCTATCCGAGTGGGTACATGTGCCTGATCAAATGATGTGTCACATGTGAAAGCGTACCTTGTTTAAAAAGAAAGATCCACTGGTATGTCATTCTCCTGTCCAACAGTAGTACTTTGTATTGACCTGTTAGCGGCCCAATCTGGGCCAAATTGTTCACCCATATTTTTGTGCGTAGTTCTTATGATGTCATCGGTGTCAATCAGAAAGTTATTATGTCTACTTTTCATTTTCGATTTCCACAGGTTCCAAATGGTTTGTAGAACATAAGATGTAACGACCTCCCGTCTCCATCCACCCATAACAAATGTCTCAATAATCTTCAAAACCCACTCTCCCAAGTCTTCAATTTCATAGCCTGTATTGATTTGAAGTGCTGACCCAGCCCATACTAATTTTGATGTACCACACGTTAGTAACAAGTGTTCCACCGTTTCTTGTTCCAATTTGCACCATTGACAATCAATTTCCACATCGCATTTTTGAGTAAAAAGGTTTCGACCAGTTGGTATTGCATTATTACAAGCTTTCCAGTTAAAAATTCTAACCTTAGTGGGTAGGTTTGAGTGCCATATTGTTCTCCAAAGCTTTCCTCCAGAGGGAACATCACTGGATTTCCTTGGTGACTCAAAAATCTCAGCTTCCATTAGTACCTTGTATCCTGTTTTAGTTACATATTCACCATTTTTTGTGTGTGGCCAAATGAACTTATTAGCTGAATCTCTTGAGAAGACCTTTTTATTTAAAATGACCTGAATAATGGGTTTCAGAAACCAATCATCTAGCAATTCAGTGTCCCATTCCGTTGAGCCCTCTTTCCAGAGGTCTTTCACTTTGTATATTTCACAGTTGCTCGGCTTTTCTAATATCCATTGAGTATCTAGCCATTTATCAGTCCAGATGTTAATAGATTCCCCGTTACCTATTTGGTATCGTTCGTATTTCTTTAACATATCTCTCTCTTCTATTTAACTTGCCCATGACCATGTTCGAGACTGTCTTAATTTAACATCGAGAAAATTGTTATTCGGGAAATATATACCTGTAAGAAGCTTTGTTGCTAACGTATCCGGGTAATTGAGAATTCTCCATGCTTGAGCTGTAAGTAGAGCCATATTCATACGTTTGAAATCTTTAAAACCCATACCTCCTATCAGCTTGCTTACTGCCAGCTTCTCCCATGCCATCCAATGTATTCGAGACTTTTCCCTTGAGTTCCACCAAAAGTTTGATATTGCTGATATTAGTTTATTACAAAAAGTAATCGGGAAAGAAAAAATTGACATTGCATATATTGGTATAGCCTGCAACACGGCTTTGATAAGCACTTCTTTCCTCCCTCAGATAAGAGTTGTGCCTTCCATCCTTCCGTGTTCTTGAATAGCTTTTCAGCTATCCATTGTAATGATTGAATTTTTTACCGTTTATGACACAGTGGGATCCCTAGGTACTTTCCAAGATCTTCTTTCTCCTGTATACCTATTAAATTAGTTATATGTGACCTGCAATCTTCCGGTGTATCCCTACTAAAACAAATAGCTGATTTGGTAAAGTTTATTCGTTGTCCCGATCCTGTACAATAAGTCGAGACACATTCCTGGAACTGTTCAATTTCATAGTCATTAATTGTCAAGAAAAATAAAGAGTCGTCTGCAAATAATAAGTGGGCGATAACAGGACAATTTCTAGTAACCTGAATACCACGAAGTTTACCTTGATTTACCTTTTGTTCAATTAAACTAATTAGAGATTCTGTCAGTAAAGAGAATAGAAATGGAGATAAAGAATCCCCTTGTTTAAGACCTCTTTCTGATTTAAATTTTTGTAATCTATCTCCATTGAAATTTAGTTGAAAAGTAACTGAAGATAAACAATTTGAGATCCAAGAAATCCATGTATCATTGGAACCAAGTTTTTTTAGAAATAGTAATAAGAAATCCCAACGTA
The DNA here is from genome assembly GCA_029959085.1 of Nemophila menziesii. Lineage (NCBI taxonomy): Eukaryota > Viridiplantae > Streptophyta > Magnoliopsida > Boraginales > Hydrophyllaceae > Nemophila > Nemophila menziesii. The sequence goes on from JARWIR010000060.1 coordinate 1,977,091, forward strand.
CCTGATCAAAAGACTTGGCCATGTCGAGTTTTATTGCTGCCATTGGTTTGGCATTCTTCCTTTTCTTTTTCATATAAAAAGAAATCTCTTGAGTTACCAAAATATTATCTTGGATTCCTCTATTTTTAATAAAAGTTGTCTGTGTCTGTGATACAATAGTATTCATAAATTCTTGTAATCGATTGGCCAGTATTTTTGCTATTATTTTATACCCAAAATTTACACATGATATCTGTCTATGATTCCCAATTCCTTCCGGTGTTTCCCTTTTCGGGATGAGGGTAATTAAAGTTTCATTTAACTTATCGAGAGAGATATTATTTAAAAAGAAGTCCTGACCCATTAAGAAAACGTCATCCTGAATAATGTGTCAATATTCCTGATAAAACTTACCGTTTAGCCCGTCCGGCCCCGGTGCTTTTGATGGTGACATGTCAAACATTGTTTTCTTAACTTCTTCAAGCGTAGGCAGCTGTGTTAATTTCTCATTCATTTATTTTGTTACCTTTCTTTGAATTGCTATTGTGGCTTTCTCCATATCTTCTCCATTTCTTTCTTTGAACATATCCATATAATAGTTCTGAAAGCTATTCCGAACTTCAGAGACCTCCTTCTGCCATATTCCCTCAATATTCTTAATGCGCTGGATTCTATTTATATGTCTCCTTTTGATAGTAGCTAAATAGAAAAATTTAGTATTCTTATCCCCATATCGTAACCAATCTTGTCTCGCTCTATCATACCAATATTTTTCTTCCGCGATATATGTTTTCTTTAATTCGTCTTTAATCCTACTTTGTTCTTCCATTATCTCTTTTGTGGTTCCTCGTTTTTCTAATTCCAATAACATATGTGTTAGCTCTTTGATCTTATTCGCATTATTTCGAAAACTTCGTGTACTCCATCCTTTTAGCGCTATAACGGTATTATCTCTTTTCTCCATAAACAACGGTAAAGACTCCTCTTTTCCTGATTCTCCCCATGCTGTTTTGATCACCCCTTCGCATTCTTCATGTTTTTTATTTACACTATAAAAATATTGTTTTATAACCTTTATATCCCAATCTTCCAGAATTTTCACTTTTCGTCCTAATTTTTCTGAATCTTTCACTTGGCCCCCTATATTCCAGAAAGATTATACGTAGATTGTATAAAAAAAGGTTGAAGGTCTAAAAAGAAGTCAAATTTCACTTTTAAAAAAAATCCAAAGAATTTTACAGTTTAGACAAAGTTTGAGGATCTCAAAAGTATACACAGATAAACGAGGGTAGAATCAGCTTTACAACATATAAAGAATCCAACCTAGACCACCAAAATCTACACATTTCATATAAAACACTATAATCTCAGTATTTGTGTTCGTTGTGATTTATTTCCTCCATAACATCTAAAATCTACGATTTCCAGGTAATGAATAACCAGCGAGCAAAAAAATATTTTTGACATTGTTTTCAAGATCTCTTCCAAGTTCCAACTCAACTATCATGATCAGGGAAAAGCCTAGGGATTTGACCATGATTAACAAAATCTATATTGTTCAATCGAACACAGCATAGAATTTTCTCAGGTAATTCTTCTTGCTTTTGCGCCTGCGCACAATCCAAAAAATACGATATTAGATACAAAATATAATCATTTGATTCACTAAATTAAAGTATATAAAAGCTATAAACCTGAATTGTCAAACCCAAATCAAGTATTCCGTATTTTAATCGTTCTCTAAACGCATCCAAACCTTTCCTCGATATGTAACTGAAACGATGTACATCAAGATCAATCTCAAAGTAGTTGGATCCCTGGCACAAGTAAAAAAAAAAAAAGATATTAAAACCCTGAAAAACAAGTACGGAATGTACAATACCAAGTAAAAAAGACATTATTACCCTGAAAAATGTGTGTTGTGGGCGTGAAAGAACTGGCTTTTGATTGTAAGCTTGTAAAAGTTTCTTCTCTGCTGAGCTTAAATTAAGATCCTCGGGATTATCTACACCCACAATGATTTTGAGTCTTTCTCTGTGAGAAACCGTAGAATCTTTCGTAAAACCTTTTACTGTATCCATCTCATCCATGACAAGTTTCTGAGACAATAACACAAACAAAAATATGTAAACTAGTCAGTAATTATGAGAAGCAAACTTAGATGCGTGATCTAGATTCTAGAAAATTAATACCTTAATACTTTCTTGAAATTGCGGAGAGATCTCTTTCTCAAAATTTTCCGATACTTCGAAATATAATACAAGGCTTATCCCTTCTCCATCACTTTCCCCAAATATTGTAGCGGGATATGAAGGAAGCTGTAACAAACATTTATTATTTCAGGGTTTAATATTACAAATTACTAGAAAGTTATAGCAAAAAAATAAATAGAGATGAAAATTGCACCTGTACATTAATAACTAGTAGAGATGGAACATTTTCTTGCGATTTTACAAATGGAAGTTCGAGGTACCGAGCAATGTGGTGTATCTTTTTCGAACAAGCAAATAAATCAATGCCAATAGGTATATAAGGACTGTAATTCGGAGCCGTGATTTTTCTTTTATCTCTGCGATAAAATAGAGTAGATTTTACAATAAGCAACTAGGAGAAAACACAGATTGTAAATTTAACAACAAACATTATAATACCTGAAATAATTATCTCCCCTAAGCCTAAAAGCCGAAGGTGCAAGATGTGACCAATATTTCAAATTAGACTTTGCATTTGTTATATATGGTCCTGCTCTGGGATGATTCAGAGTTTCATATATTCCTTCAACTAATTGATTATCTAAAATACACTCTGTTTCATCAATCAATGGAATAAACATTGAGAAAAAGTACACATATAATATAAGCATGTTATTATGGAAACTATACTTACCCCCTTCGATGCTGATAAATTCTTCATCTGAATCAGACTCGAGAATACTATGCGAGTCAAACCAAGTTTCACTATGATCATGGCTCCATTGCAGAACATTGAGACAGAACGGGACATCAGATTCAGAAACCCTGCAGGTGGTCCCAGGACAGGTGTCAGTTGCATATTCATCGGACGCAGGAAGTTGTTCTTCAATGGGTGCAATTGAAACAGAAGAGACTTTCTTTCTTCTACGAGATTTTCTATACATTGCTTTTGATTTTAGTCTTTTAGTTGGCTTTGAAACACAAGTACCCATCTTGATAACAATAAATTTAAATTCTGCATATCAAATCAAGATAATAAGTTTAAATTTGGAATTTGAGCAATAGCACAATAATCTTGAGAATAAATCGAAAACAAACCTGATGTACACGAGATTAGATCAAGCTGGAGATAGAGTAGAATAAATTTAAGCTATTTGCCTTCAAACACAATTAAAATATCTGAAAACTGAATAAGAATTAATTGATGAGTTGAATGTCCTACATGAATAGTGTTACGATGAGAACAAACAAACTTGAGATGTACTCATCATAAGCCTCAGAGAAAACACTATATAATGTATAAATACTTAGAGATATTTACATACAGAAAATTTATTTTGTAACAAATTAAAACTTTAATACTTCCTCTTCACCCACCCCAAAAAAATAAAATAAACATCACTATCATTAACAACAAACCAATAACATAATTATCAAAAGTTCTAGGGGAGGCTAACGAAGACTATAGTCAAAAATTGCTAATTTAATTGTTTACAATAAAAATATAAATCCAAGAATCTCTTAAAAAATTGTTCAACAAGCTAAAACCTCAGAAGCTATGCTATTAGCATGGATCGTAATATAAAATAAGTCAAGAAAATGACTTGACGTATAACTAACTATTTGAAATAGATGAGCAGGAAAGTGTCGCAATCAAAAAGCCAGACAATGAAAGACACAAAAATGATGACTAATTAATAATATCACCAACCTTTACCCAACACCATCATCAATTAGCATCTTAATCTTAATTTTAAGCTACACGATGAACAAATTTACTTAATGAGAGACTAATTCTGATTCAGGTTTTGAGAAATACCTTAACCCCTAATTTCGATGAAATACTCAAAACATTATTTTTTCGGAGACATGATTTTCTCTTACCGAGTTGATTCCGATGTAACTAAAAAGCACATGCAGTGTATAAAACAATAAAGACTATTTACTTGTATATGGAAATGCACCTATAGTTAGAATAGAAATGTTTTAAGACTACGAGAGAGAAAAAGAGTAGTATTTCTTTTTTGTGGGGATTAAAAGTAAAAATGCAAGTATACTTAAAGAGTGAACTTCTTCTTATAGGAAACAAAGTCCTTTTGTTGGAAAGATATATTCTTCACGGCAATTTATTTATTCTTATGGATAGAGAGTGGAATTATGTTGTCTTTTTTACCCTATTTTTCCGGAGGATTCATTTACTTAAAAGAGCTTTGACAGCATGTAGATAATTTTGCTCGATATCATTGCATCAGATCTTTATCCTACTTAAATGTTTTTATACGGTAATTAATAGAAAATGGATACTATTTTAATTCTTGTCTATTTTTTGAGTCAACTTTCTCCTCGGTTGAATTTGGAGTCGGTTGATTACGAGTTCTTTTGGGTCAATAATAGATTAACTTGACATATTCATAGATTAAAACTCAAATTCAGATTAGTACAATTTTGACAGGTACAGCTATGAAAATAAATGAATTGTCCGATAAAACAATTATTTATAAAAAATATTTTGCTTTTTATTTTTTATATTTTATATTTTTATATTTTTACTATTTTTATTGTTAATTATATTATTTTATTTTTAGTATAATATTAATTTTTAAATATTAAACATATAATAAGGTATTTCCACCACCACCACCACCTCCACCACCTACTACTAATTCTATCACACACGCGCGTGTCCGTAATTTTTTTTTTAAAATCGTCATAACTAATTCTAAAAAAAATTGAAAAAATAAAAAATTTGCATTTTTAATAAAGCAAATTAATATTTACGTCTATGATTTTTTTTCGCAGAAAATAAAATTCACTGTAAAACATGAAATTTATTGTTTGAAATAGTGATTTTTTTCGCAAACATGAAATTCACTGTTCAAAACACAAAATTCCTCGAAAAAAATTCAAAAAAATCCAAAAAAAATCATCGATGTAAATATTAATTTGTTTTATCCAAATATTTAAATTTTTGTATTTTTCTGATTTTTTAGAATTAGTTATGACGATTTTAAAAAAGTTTCACAGACACGTGCGTATATATTAGTTTTTGTTTTGTTTTTCTTTTATTTTTTAATAACCATTTTGTTTTGTTAAGATTCTATTTTTTTTTTTAAAATTACTATTTGTAAGGATATTTTGGATTGAGACTGTTTTTTTTTTAAATCTTACTTTTAGACACTTTTTTATTAATAGTTTTGTAATAGACTTTTCTTGATTATTGGCTCAAACAAAAATTCAATATAAGGTAGGATTCGGAGTCGAGGGAGATGCATCACCTATATCTTAGGTGCAGTGCAAATTTGTTTATATTTAGTTTAAGAAAAAAAACCGTAGTAATGAAATTATAACTCCTAAAACTAAAAGTCCCATTGTTATATATTAAAATGATTTAAATAAGGTTAATATTTATTTTTCCAGTTTAGAACATTTTAGTGACCATAAATTTATCAAAACTTATTAAAATTATTAACCATCCTAATACAAGAAAAATAAGTTTACCTTTTGTCAGTGTCAGAACTATAATTTTATATCTGGGAAGGATTTTAAAAAATTTGAAGGATCATCATTTTTAATAAACTTTTCTTTATAAAGATGAAAAAATGGATTTTGAGAAATTTGGGGGACGTGGCCCCCAAATGCTAAAAGGAAACTCCGTCTCTGCCTCTTGTTTCTCTCTAATAGGGTAATAAATGAACTAAACCGCTCACGAGCAGCTCAATCTCGACTCGAAGAAAAACTCGTTCGAGATCGCCTTGAATATAAACAAGCTTAAATTCAAGCTCCAATTTAAACTTGTTAAGTAAACAAACCCGTTCGAACTCGTTCGTGAATGACTCGTTTATATTGATGAATTGTAAATTATTATATTATCTATTTATAAATATATTATTAAAATTTCAATATCAAGTTGGGTATTTTTAAATTCTTTAGACAATTACTTTTTTCATTAATATTACGCTTCATAATTGTATACCACATACTCTATCAAAAACCAAATGTTCATGAAAGACCATTTTTCACTATAAAAAAACAAATTGTTCATGAGAACTCGAGCTCACCTTTAGAAAAACTTGTTATATTAGTTAAGCAAACAAATTTTATCTCTGACTTGGATCGTTGAAAGTTCGGGCTCGACTCTTTTAAAATTTGAGCTCGACTCGACCCGACTAGTTTAAATTTGAGCTAGGCTCGAGAAACTAAACAAACAAGCATGTACATCTAGTACTCGTATACAGTCCCATTCCCCAATAACATGGTTTTTTTCCGAAAAAGTGATAAATAAAGAGTAAAACGGTTGAAAAAGAAGGGAGGTCGGTTGCTAACCTATACCGCCCCTCTTACAGAATTTTGAAAGAAATTAATAAAGATTTATCAATTTCAATTTCAACAACTCTGACAAGCTAAAATATTGTTTTAATACCATCTCTATGGATTAGTGTTTGATACTTTGAGAAAAATCAATAAATTGAAAGGTAGAAAGAGTCCATCTGCTATTGATTATTTTAGAGTCAAAAGCGTTTTTCAATTAAAATTTAAATATTTAAAAAAATATTAAAAAACATCTTAACATCTAAAATCATTTTAAGTGATTTTTTTAATAATTACATATCTAGTGATTTTCCTAAAAGTGATTTAAGGGTCTAGAGTATTTTTAGGGATCTAAACTCACTTTAAGTGATTATTTCAAAAAACAATCCTGAACAAACCTTAACACGAGACTAAAATAGTTAAAGGAGAAATAAATAATGAATAAGAAAATAGATTGTAGGAAAATCCTAAACGCAAAAAAGGAAAGTATAATTATATTAATTTGCTAAAAATAATGTTAAATATTATAATATACATATATATATTATTTAAATAGAATCAACGCCCAATTAATTATACATAAAGTAAAATTAAACCTAATTAATTATAACTACAAGATTAATATTACATATTATATGATTTTAAATAATTTAATTATTTATAAAAACTGACAAACAAAAAAATAATATGATTAAACTATTTAAAATTTATAGTATAATAATATTCGAGCGATAATTTTTTTAATTATAAGCTACATTACTCTTCGCTAAAGTAGGCAATGAGAAATTGCTCCAACTACTTTTATTTGAACTAGTGAAAGTCCTACAAGCTTAGGGGCCTCGAACATGACCAAGAAAGTGGGTTTCTGATAGAGTATTGTTCAATTGTGTTTTCTCCTTTCATGTGTGCTCATGCCTAACTCATAACTACTTTCCCACATAATTAGTACTCAACACAAATTGTGGTCTCGAATAGTAAAGATAGTTTTTTCTCTCTAAAATGATTCTTTCATAAATGAAGATAAATTTTCCATTGGATACGTTGGGAAAAGATGACGGTAGAAAAAGTGATAGGTGAGATGAGATTCAGGTATTTCAAATGTATGAACACATTGATACTAGCTGCCCAAGTTATATATCACCCGAGAGAGGACTTTCTCAACGTTAGATTACGACAGAGTAGATCATGATCATGGACGAGCGTCCTGGAAGGGAAGAGACTTGATTCGGAAAGAAGGGATCTTTCACATTGGTAATGGGGAAAGTACCAATATATGAGACAATAAATGACTTAACCCAGGTTGGAAAATTGAGAAACAAACACAAACAAATTTAGTTACCTTGATCAGTTAATGAGGGAAGAGTAAGACTCATGGGATTCCAAACTCTATTGGATTCTACTTTTCCGGACACTACTAAAATAGAGATTGTAAGGATTCCTATCCTCCAACGTCAAGCGCAAGACATATTCACTTGGCCGCATACTAGGTTTGGTGAGAACATGATGAAATCGGGGTACACAGTACTCACTAACAACATGGTAACGGATACGACACAAAAATTAGTACAAGGTAAGGGCGAGAACCGAGGGGTTTGAGAGTCCATATGGAAGTCAAGTGTTCCAGCAAAAGTCCGCATCTTCACATGGAAGTCATGTAAATACGTATTACCTACCACGAAGAATATCAAAGAGAGACTATGTGCTAAGGATGATTGGTAATACTGGCGGAATGAATCTGCAGAGACTATGAATCACGTACTGTTGGCATGTCCAATTTGTCATCAAATCTGGGCAGGCTCAGCTCTTCATATTTGTGTAGGGGAAAGCATTACAAAAACTTTAGGCGATTGGACTCTCAAAGTGTCTCACGCATTCGGGACTAGAGGGTGGGATTCAAGAATGGTAACGGCGTATATTTTGTTGATGTTGTTAAACATTTGGAAGAGCAAAATAAAGGTCATTCACGAGAACTAGAATTTGGACCCAGAAGACGTGATTCACAACGAATAGAGGAATGTGTGATATATTTGGGAATGAGTAGAATAGCACGGTAAACCAGCCATTTAACATCCTGGGAAATTTAAGAATGCCCATACAAAATAAAATAATCTAGTTGTTCCATATGCGCGGGTAGTAATCACGCGCGACACATCTTTCACATTTCTTATCGAACCTGCAGCATGCAGGAATTGGTATAGTCAGGATTGATAGGTGATTTAGGAGGCAAAGTATTATTGCAAAGACTTGCTTTATGGAATCCACTACGGAAGGGGAGGCACTGGCAGTGTTGGATGCAGCCGAAACATGTGAGGATCCCTCTAGAGTTAAGACTATCATCAGACAACCTTGAAGGCATTTAAGGTATTGGGTCATTGTCAGCTTCTCGATGGTTAGTCCGCCCATATTGTGTCAGGATAGGCGAGACCGTAGGAATTCATGACCATTTGTCTTTCCATCATATTTCCAGATGTCACAAGGGATTGGCTAATAAAATTGCGTGTTCCGCTAGATAGAGGGCCATGCACTGTGTGGGCCACTTTCAGGTGAGACCCAAGTTCTCTAGATTAGGTATCGGCTAACCTCTGGATGGAGGATTTGTTTTCTCTATTTGTCCAAAAACTATAAACAAAATTACAAAGTTGTTGTTCCCCCATAAAAACAACAACTTTAATTGTAAATAAAAAATGGAAATAAATAAAACCACGAATAAAACATTATTAATCTTAGAATAATTTAATAGTAATGGTTCGATCTCTTGCACAATCCATCTTCCCACTAGTTGAGATATCTCAAAACTACAAGATTATAACCGAGAAAAGAGTTTAAAAAAATTGATAATCAACATCGTCATCGGCACAGAAGTCAAAGGACACCAATGACATCTTAGGTAGAAACTTAAATTTACCCCCTGATTTCTAAATAAATTTATAAAGTAAATTGTACACCCATTTAATAGAATATTTTTTGCAGTAAAACAAGTAATTATTTTATTAGCTCCATCAATATTAAACTTATAAACACAACAGGCCGACCACACAAAGGGGCAGCCTTTTGATCCTTAATTTTTCTTCAAAATTTCATTTATTGCAAAATTCGTATACTTCTTCGCGTTGTTCATTCTAATCAGGATCGACTCCTCAATCGCCTTTAAGAACCCCTCTTCACTTTAAATTCCCCCATCATGGTATCATGCATTTCTTGCTTTTCCAATTATACAGACTAAGCTTGTGAATGTTATAGCTACTAATTCTAACCTCAAACCTCCTTGATCTACAATTCTCAACAACTCCTCAATCCAGACATTCTAACTTATTGTTGCATATTTCATCATTTCTTGAAATAGTTTTTCCACCTTATGCAAGAAAATAAGCAACATTTCAACACATTGTCCATAGTTTTTAGAAATATCCCACAAAATAGTCATACTCCTCCTATTTGAACTTCCATTTAAGCATTATTTCCATTATTAAAAACATATCCCATGTAAGCCAAGCCCCAAAACCATGTCTTGGACGTGTTATAAAATTCCAAACTAGCTTCCACCATCTCACTTTCTCCCTTCTCTTCTATGATATTTCATGTAAATGTTTTTGAAAAACTACCTTTCACTTTCCCAATCAACTCTACTTCTTATTCCTTTTAGAAAGATGTATATCTATAATTTATTGACTAATATAACTCAATATATGAGATAGTCTTCATCATTGTGATACAAAGAAGCTTCTCACATTCATATTAGCATAGAAGTCTAGTGTTCAATTTTTAAACCAGACACCACTTTTCCTTCCAACCATCTATCTTAGGGATCACAAAGGTTATGGTTAAAACCGGTAAGTGATGGTAATCAAACCGATTATATAACCATAGTTAAAAGCATTAGGGTGTGATTGGTACACGTTAATGAATTTGGGTAGGAAAGAAATACGGTAAGATATAAAATTGTGTATTACTAGTGATTCGTGTGTTCCTTGGATTTTATCCGCAGTGTACGCTAGTCCTCGAGAGTGGATTAGGGATTTTCTCGGGGATGCTCTTGAGACAGCAGCTGCGAGGATTATGGAGTTGTGGCTTGTAGTTGGGGATTTTAATCAAGTTGGGGTATCAGAGAATAAGTTGGGAGGTGTAGAAGTTTCGAACAGTCTCATGTCCAAGTTTGAGAGATGGAGGTGTCAATGTGGGTTAGAGGACCTTGGTTGTGAGGGTCCGAGGTATACATGGAGTAGCTCTTGGAACACGAGTATGAGAATATTAGAACGTTTGGATAGAGCCTATGGGAATATATTTTGGCGTGAATGCTTCGGTGGTACAAGGGTCCTTCATCTTCCTCGCATTCATTCGGATCACGCGCCTCTCCTTGTCATGATCTCCCCGCATCAGGTATTTCTTAGACCTAAACGCCGTTTAAAATTTGAGGCCGCTTGGGGCCTTCATGAGGGTTTTAGTGATTTTATGGTTAGAACTTGGGGACAGGAGAGTGGTATGTGGTGGAGAATCTTGAGGTAATCCGTAATGGTTTGGAGAGATGGAAGTTTGAGGTGTTTGGGGACATATTTTGGAAAAAACAGAGGTTACTAGCTCGGATTTTGGGTATTCAGAGATCACTTCTGATTGTTTATAATGTATTTTTAATTAATTTGGATAAGAGACTTTGTGGGGAATATGAGAGTGTCCTAGCACAAGAGGAACTTCCATGGTTTGAGCGGGCTAAATCGAATTGGGTTAATTCGGGAGAACGCAACACCAAATTCTACCATTTCGAGGTTCGTATCCGGAAGAATAATACTGGTAATTGTGGTATTAATGATAATAATCATACATGGATAATGGAGGAGGATAGAGAAGCTAGTGGGTACGTAATTTCTTCGTTGACTTATTCTCGACTTTAGAGGCGTCACCTGTTCGGTTTCTGTTACCATATTTGCGAAAGCTTCCAGATGCTGCGATAGTCTCCCTTGAAGAGCTGGTTACTATTAAGGAGGTACGCGCAGCTTGTTTTCAAATGAAACCACATAAAGCACCGGGGCCTGACGGTATGACTGCTGGTTTTTACTAAAAATGCTGGGATGTCGTTGGTCCTTCGGTGGTTGCTATGATCCGAAAAACCTTGTTGGACGGGTTTTTTTCGAGGGAAATTCTAGGGACTCTTATACACCTTATTCCAAAGGTTGGTAGTACTGACTATATCACTCAATTCAGTCTGATTAGCCTTATAAATGTTTGTTATAATATTTGTATGAAAGTGTTGGTTAATCGTATGCGTCCCCTATTAGTTGAGTTCATTGGTCAGTTTCAAAGTAGTTTTCTACCAAACCGTTCCAATATTGTCACAATGTGGTGTTAGTCAATGAAGTAGATCACTTTCTTAGACATACAAAGGGTAAGAAATACTACATGGACATCAAGGTGGGTCTCGAGAAGGCATATGACAAAGTTAGGTGGAATTTCATTGAGGAGTCGTTGAAGGATATGGGTATTCCGAAGGCTTGGATTGATGTTATCATCTCAGGCATGGCAGACAATGAATTAAGTGTGCTCTAGCAAGGAACTCCTTTAGACTCGTTTAAACCTCTTAGGGGCATTCTCCAAGGGGATCCCATCTCAGGCATGGCAAACAATGAAGTTCTGAAGGTGGATACCGAAGGTAAATATATATATGAACAAAGTCGAGGTTCAAGTGAGCTTGAATTAATGAATAAACCATCTATTTTATCTCCTCCCAAACTCAAAGAAAAGATCCAACAAAGCGGGGACTGGGTGGACAGTTGCAGATATCAAAGGTACTAGTCCTACCATTTGCCAACACAAGATCATTCTTGAAGACAAAAGTTCGCGGTCGATTGAGGGCAAAGAAGACTCGTGTCTGTGATGAAGGAGGTGGTAAGGAAAGAAGTGACCAAGTTATTAGATGCGGAGATCATTTTCTCGATCTCAAATAGCGAGTGGGTGAGTCAAAGTGGAATACAAGGATTTGCCAACTTGTTGTAATAATGAAAGGCTTATGGGCATGTGGTGGGTAATTGTTTTTACAAAAATAACAGGAAAAAACATATGCGAAATCACTTGGTTAGAAGAAGGAAAATATATCGCAATCAACCATATTATGGGTAAATATTTGAGTAGCCTTCGGTTAGTAAATTGGCGCCAGCAGCTAGGAAGATTTGGCTGGTCTTTCTGCAGCCAAGAAGCTAGACCAGGGAGGTGGAGCAGGTACTTAACTTCTAAAAGTGAGACAAAAAAATACATCGTCCTTGGGAACTCTGTAAAAACATGAAACCAGAAAACGAGTAAATATTGATCAACTTGGAAAGCTGCCCCAATTTTTTAGTGCGTCACAAATGTCTGGGCATCTGCTTGAAAGTGCATCAATGCTCGCAAGATTTTACCTTATCAGAACAACTCATACCTTCTAGATACAAATAAATGATCCATAACTTTCCATCAGCTTGTATATAACATGCAAAACTACCATGCAGTACTTGAGGGGTCCATAATTTTGCAAATCTGGGAGCAAAGAACAACTCCAAAAACTTGCATGCAAATTAAAAATGCAGAAGTTATGAAAAACTGCAGAAAACTTAATTTCACAGTATCTCAGTTTTTTAAACAACCAGTGATTAATTTTTTGTATGATGGGATTGATCGGATTCGGTTAGTGAACGAAAAAATTCTACAAAAGTTGGGAAAAGCACACATGATTGAATTTTCATAGCTTTGGGGGTTTTTGATTATTCCGAGTGTTGGGATACCAAGGTTTGGTGATGATTTGGTATTAGAGTAGCCTTTAGAGATCCTGGTGAGCAAAATAATAAAAAAGCAAGTCGCGGGTGAAAATAATAAATTAATAGTAAAACGAGAAAAATACAGCAAAAGATGATTTTATGGAGAGCTAAGGGGGTTAACATGAATAGTGAAAACAAGGGGTTACCCCTAAAAATCCCTTATTATATCTTGGAATACAAGGAGATTCGCATCACCCCATAAGAAGCGAGGTATAGTTAGGCTTATTCAGAGAAAGAAATATAGACATGATTGGTATTTGGAAACGAGAAGTACTAGAGTTAGTGTAAATTATTTATGCGCATTACTTTACAAGGTTGTAAACATGTGGATAATTTTGATAAAATCGAACACGGAAGAACGTTGGTTGTATGAGACTCAAATAAAGTAGAAGTGGATGTGCCTGCGACTATACTTCAAGTCATTCATTGCAAACTGGTATGTAAGGTAACATCTATAACCTTCGTACTTGTTTTAAATATGGTTTAATTGAGAAGATATAAATGAGGGCTTTTTGGAAAGAACTAGTGGATCATGCTACTACTTTTGATACTCCGTTGTTACTTTTTGGAGATTTCAACAATATTTCAAATCACAATAAAATAGAAAAGTGGAAAGGTATCAACAACGGGAGCCTCTAATGAATTTGCAAATTTGTTGTTATAAAATTGGACTTGAGGATTTTCAATATTTATGTCAAATTCTTTACAGGGGTAACAATCATATACTTAGTAGGATTGATCAAGCAATGAATAGAATACTTGATACTTCAGACTATTATGTTCATACAAAGTTTCTTCCAAAATACTGCGTTTTGGATCATTCACCATGTATAATGTCTATTTTTACAAATATCAAGAGAGACACCCCATTCATATTCTTTAATATATGGGTGGAGCATAAAAACTATATGGTGAAGTTGTTAGTAATGTAGGGAATAGAGATCAAGGTATAGGCACAAAACAAAAGTTTTGCAACTTGAAATCAGATTTGAGGCGATTAAATAAAGAGCATTTCTCTCATAATTTTGAAATAGCTAAGAGGGCAAGAGAGACCTTGGAAGAAGCCGAAACAAAGTTCCAAAATAATGTATCAAATTATTTGGATCTTAAAGAGTTGGTTGGGAATCGGAAAGAGTCTTGTATACTTGGAAAAATAGAGATTAGTTTTCTTTAACAAAAAGCAAAGCTTGAATACAATTTAGAAAGTGATAATTGTACTAAACTCTTCCATGGGCTCATAAAGAGTAAACAAACTAAAAAAATTATTGTTAAAGTTCAACTTTTTACTACTTATAATTCTCAAGTTTAGGAAGCATTTTTGGATTATTATAAAAGGTTATTGCATTCGAGAGTTGAGATGAATAATATGATTTTGGGGTATTTGGTTGGTGTAATAAGAAAAAGGCTTGGATTTGTGTAAATAGGTTTCCAATGAAAATATAAAAGAGGCAATTTTCCGTATAGCTAATTATAAAGCACTTGAAATCGATGGATATTCTTTACTTTTCCTCAAGATATCTTGGGAGCTTGTCAGAAATGAAGTAATACAAGCAGTATGTGAGTCTTTTTTTTGGTTATTTATTTAAACAATTGAATACTACTATTATTTCTCTCATTCCGAAAAAGGATAGTACGTTAATTGTGGAAGACTTTAGGTCAATTTCTTGTTGCAATGTTATCAACGCAGATCGTACTGAAACAGTTTTGGAGAACATTATAGATAAAGCATAAAATGCATTTATTTCTGGAAGATCGATGACCAAGAATATTCACCTTATGCAAGAGCTTTTGAAAGGCTACAACAACATTAGTAGTTTTCCAAGATGTACGATTAAAATAGATTTGTACAAGGCTTATGATTCGATTACTTGGGTTTTCCTACGTGATGTACTTAAAGGCTTAAACTTTCCGGATTTGTATATTAATTGGTCATAGAGTGTGTCACAACACCTTCATATTTGATTGGTTTTAATGGGGAAGTTCATGGATTCATTGAGGGGGATAAAAGCTTAAGATAAAGTGATTCTCTCTCTCTCTCTCTCTCTCTCTCTCTCTCTCTCTCTCTCTCTCTCTCTCTCTCTCTCTCTCTCTCTCCATACCCTTTTATTTTGTGCCTTGAATACTTCTCAAGATTATTGAAGAAAACACAAATGTTGGGTTCAAGTATCACTTGAAATGTGGGAAAGTAAGATCATGCACCTAGCTTTTGTCAATGACATCATGCTTCTAGCTAAAGGTGGTCATACCTCGGTGAAAGTTCTAATGGGTAGCTTTGATGAATTTAGTAAGTGTTCGGGTCTTCATCTTAATGCACTTAAATTTAATATATACTGTGTGGGAATAAAACATGAGGTTGTTGAATATATTTTAGAAACTACACAACTTGAAATGTGGGTTATACCGTGTTGATATTTGGGTGTACCTCTTGGAGCTCTAAAGGTATTTTTAAGGGACTATAAACCTCTTATTGATGAGTTGTAAAGAAATGTTCAAGCTTAGAATGCTCTTTCTCTCTCATATTCGGGTAGACTTGAACTTATTAGATCGGTACTTCAAGAGGTTATTTACTTTTGACTATTTGTATTTTTGGTATCGATTTATGTGTTGGATAGATTATTGAGTATCTGTAGGAGTTTCAATTGGGATGACAAAAATCTGCATATTAAATGGAAAATTATAGCAACTCCAAACAAGAAGGTGGAGTAAACCTAAAATATATTGGAGTTTGGAATAAAGCATTGCTCATGAAGATGTTATAGAAAATAGTGAAAAAAAATTATACTTTACGGATCAAATGAGTGCATGGTGAAAAATTTAAAAATAAGAATTTCTGGTTGTGACAAGTGAAAAAATTGGACTCTCTGCTCTTCAAACAACTTTGGGAATTGAAGAATGAAGTTTATGTTTCGGATGGACACGAAGGAGGATAAAAATTGTTGCATCATTGGTTCTCCAACTCAAATGATAGCTTCATTGCAAATGATTCGCGTAGTAGTGAGTTTCTTGCTTTATATAAGAAACATTATGAAATTCTCAGCCGTCCGTTTTTTTATAAATTTGGATGAATATTATGTGGGATCCTTGTGTTATTCACAAACATGCAATCATTGAATGGATGACAATACAAAAGAGATTTAAACTAAGGACAGGATGATATAAATGGAGTTGGATCTTGGTGGTCCTTTGTGTGTTCTAAAATAAATGCAAATAATAATCGAACCACAACCGCAAGTGTACGGTTGTCCCAAGTAATATAGTTGATAAAACAGATTCGTTCCAAGGACGGGATGGTTGACTACAATGCTTATCTATTAATGATTGATGCACTTATGAAAACAAATAAAGGTAAAATGTTTGTTTGGTTTTGTATTAATGCTAAGTAAATGAAAGACAATAATTAAAATGCAAATAAAAGCTAAGACGCAAGTAAATGATGTAAAACGCAATATGAGAATGCAGCACTTGAGAACGCAAGGATCCTCCCTATCCTATTTCTTAACTTATGTTGTTTAAGGGCTAAATTAGTCAATTACAATGATCGGGATTCTAAATTCCTTGTACCCCCGTCAGGGTGGACTATAAGGCGATCCTAAAGTGTCACTAGTCCCGTTAGGGTAAATATGATCCACCGTTGGATGATTAAGTTTTATTACCTCATTGGCCCTAGGATTAGCTAAGTTCGTCAGAATCATTAACTTCTATCCTAGATTGAATAAATGGTTCTGTACCTAAACCCTCCGTCAGGATGATCCAATCGCCACTAATTGGAATAGCCTAGATACTAACACCTGTTCCTAGTTCATGACGCTAAAAACAGTAAAATAATCTCAATTTATTAAAAAGAGTAAAAGCCCTAATTAAGTTTAATTCAATAAAAACCCAAATTCAACATTCGTTAATTAATAAGATTGGGATTCACCCATTGTTTGTTCTCAAGCACTATTAAAAGTTTAGCTCATATTAAAATGAAATACGAAATTAAAATAAATGGAATTCATATTGTCTTACAAATAAAAGATAAAAGAAACCTAATTTCCGGAATTGGAATGACTGAGAACGGAGCTATAGACCCACTCCAGCTCTAGCAGCTTCTTCTTCCTTCCTTCTGTTGCTTCTCTCTGGTGTTTTTAATTGTCAAGAATGAATTGTGTGAAAAATAGAAGTCCAGACCTCCTTTTATAAGCATAAAAACGGATTAGGGCTTGGACCAGAAAATAAAACACTAATTAAATGTCCAAGCCCAAAGTCTAAGCCCAAAATCCCGTAACTGTCGATACACCTTCACTAAAAAGGCTTTTCCCGATGCGTTATGACTCCGATTGACCTCATTCTAGTTGGTAAATTTCCGTAACTCGATAAGGAATGTTTTCTCTTCAAAGGTCAGCGGCTAAATCATCGCTTAAGCACCTTGAAATCAGCAATCTATGGCCTGGAAAATGGATTTTCAGCTCTAAAAATAATATCTTCGGGATTTATCTTCAAGTCTTGACTCTAATTCACGATCTTTGACTTTCTCCTCGGATTCCTCTCCTAGATAACATCTAAAACCTGTAAACTTTTCACTAAAAATACCAATATTACGCGCAAAAGCTTAATAAATTAAAAATGCTAGAAAGAAAAAGGAAATTCTGGATTATTGCATATTAAGTCCAAAAGTCTATCAAATTAATTAAATAAACACCAAAAATGATGTCTCCCAAGGGTCGAAAATAAGAACAATTAGGGAGACATCAAGACCCCCAACTCAAACCTTTGTCGTCCCGACAAAGTAAAACAAAACAAAGGGGTAGAAGTAAACGTATAAACACGTAGAAGCTAGCAAATAAACCCTAAAGCGATTCTTAAAACAAATCTCATATAGCAAACTCTAGAAACTAACATACACATACACTAATCATGCAACATCAAACATAAATAATCTCAATCATAAAATTAAAGTCGCAATGCTTGAAGGTTACACTTGTACTCATCTCTGTATGATGGCTATAGGGTGGTCATTAATCCTACCTCGCTTTGAACGCTCCACTTAGTGTATTCCCTATCAACAGAATTATAAATTCACTATGCACTTAGGAGTCACGAGGTCTTTACGGTTATAATATTGGCTTAAGGATGGGTGTGGATGTATATTTGGTAAATTTGAAGTGAGCTTTTGGCTCTCTCCTCACTTACCATCAACAGTGTCCTCGAGCTTGAGTTAACGCTCAAAAGATGTTCTCACTCACCCATATACGCAACAATTTAGCGTCCCGTGTCTACCCACTATAAACAAGATGATTTTCAGAAAAATTACACTTTGCCGGATGTTTTATTCATTCATATTTTTCTTTTTATTTTCTTTTCTCTTTTTCTCTCTTTTTTGTACAGAAGCAAACCGGGTTCCCGGTTTTGACGAAACCGGGTTCCCGGTTCCTACTGTATGGATTTTTTCATTTTTTCATTTTTTCTTTCTTTTTCACTTTTTTCACATTCCCGGCAAAGGGTTACAATTATAAATCATCTGCAATTGTGCTACAATACAAAGCACATCAATCCCTACCCAATAAATTCCCCATAAGTGGACCCACCACCCCAAACTCAAGCTCGAGACATGTCTCAGGATTGTGATTCAAGTGCGGGTCATATGGTCATGCCTAATAATCTAAGGGATAATGGCTTATATCGTGGCTACAAAGAAAAGGCTAAAGGCTCAAAAGTGGGCTAAGACGGATAATCATTAATACAAGGGATAGAAGGCTAAAAGGCACAAATGGCTAACAAAGAACTGCCCCTATCATTTTCATAAGTACATAGCTTGTCTTTAGTTCATATCTAGGTGGGTTCTCTACTAATTAGGATTTCACTTTCTACACACCAAACATATTCCTTGAGTACAAGCTTACTTCATTTGCATTGTTCATTAATTTTTCCTATTAATTACCTATGTTTGCATGCAATTCTAAATGCGTTTTATATCAATCCCTAAAGTCCACTATTTACTATCATAGATTCATCAAAAGTATGCTTAAAGGGATATTTAAAAATTTCTACAGTCAAACGCAACTCCGAAAATTATTTTATTGAAAGCAAATAAAACACATAACACATAAAAACTGGGATGAGGCAACGAACCCCACCCCAAACTCAAAAATGAGTCGTGTCCCCACGACTCGAAAAGACTCAAAGCAATAAAATAATCTAACTAAATGAGAAGGATTAGAAAACGTATCTGAACCAGCGCGTGGCTGGTTATCGGTGTTGCGTCCATGAACTTTATCTCGCGTCTAGACATCGGAAATTGTTCTTTGAACAAATAAAGTTCAACTTGTTCGTAACGTTTCCCAAAATAGCGCACCTCGTATCCTGATTCTCTTCCAACACCTTGATTTTCGATTCCAACTCATCATCGGATCATTTTCTTCCTCACTTTCAGGTTCCTCAATCACTTCTCTCTTCTTAGGATTAGCTTTACTTTTTAACCTCTTCAGTCTTGTGTTTGCAACGCGAATTAGGAATCTCAATAGCTTGTTCTTGAACAGTACCAAAGTGTTGCTGTTTCTTGGGGAATTCCTTCGATAAGTACACATGAAAACGGTTCTGATCAGCATCTCTTTCCACCCCAAACTCAAAACTTCAAATAGTGAGAAGCTAAGGCTTAGAACTTTGATGTTTTGAGGCATAAAACTTGAAGATTATGGTGGAATATGAGATGGGTAAAGGCTAATTGATGTGTGGGGAGAGGGAATTGGATTTAAGTTGAAGATTGGATGAAGAACAATCGGAGAAAAGTGGGAATTTTACCGTATTTTGGATGGGAGATGAGTTGATTTCATGTTTTTGTGGTGAAAGAGAGTAAGATTTGAGGATTATGTGGTTGTTGATGATGATGTTCAGGAAATTCTGGGTTTTGGGAGTGTTTTTGGAGGCTGGCTTGAAGAAAGAGGTAAAAATCTAGGGCTAAAAAGCTTCAAAACGGCCCTATCACAGATGCAAACCGGGTTCCCGGTTTCGAAAATCCGGGTTCCCGGTTCCGCGTCGCTGTGACGGCGCGGAAAAAAAAAAAAAAAACTTTTTTTTCCAACCCTCGAGACGCACCAAAACGCTGGACCCCAAGACGCGGGGTCAGAACTTTTGTTCGCCGAAACCGGGTTCCCAGTTCTGTGGAATGCGGGTACCCGGATTTTGTCGATGGCGCGAGTCAAAACGCGCCAAAACGCAGCTACTCAAAACGCCAGGTCAGAGAATTCCACCAGTTACAGCTCCGAAACCGGGTACCCGGTTTTGCCAAATGCGGGTACCCGGATTTGTGTCGATGGCGCGAGTTAAAACGCAGCAAAACGCAATCACCAAGACGCTGGGTCAGAAATTTCCAGAAGTTACAGCACCAAAACCGGGTTCCCAGTTTCGAAAAACCGGGTACCCGGTTCCGACGCTGTGTCGTGAACCAAGACGCCAAGTGTTGCGTTAAAAAGGTTGGTACCAGCTCTAAAACCGGGTTCCCGGTTTTGCGAAACCGGGTTCCCGGTTTCTCCTGGACATCCAACCTATTTTTCTCCTATTTTCGCCTCATCGACCCCAAACTCGTGACCTTTTTACCCCTGAAATCATCAAAAACAACTACCCCTCCTCATTTCTTAATAATCAACACTAAAATTACGAAAATCAAACTATTCTAAATTGCAAAAATTTAAAAACTCAGCTAATATACAAGGAATTGGCTTTTGTTTAACGTCGTTAAGCTCGACGGGTTACCTCATTCATTAGTCATTGACATAACCTCCCCAGCAGTGAGTGAGGTTGTCAATATTTGCAACTCGAAATTTGCATCCCTTAGCTTTTATGCCCACTAGTTTGTCTGAAATAACCTTCGCGACCATGAATGGTCCTAGCCAAAAACTTTTTGATTCACGTACCTTTGGAGGGGGTTTAGGATTTTTCATAGCTACCTCTTCACCTACTTTGAACCCCTTTTTCTTTCTTTCTTTCTTAGGTTCCTTCGGAACCTTCGTGGCACGTGCTTTCTCTTTCTTCTTTGCATGATTGAGTTGTGGATTTTTAGGGTATGGAGGAGCTTTAATTGGTGGTTTCTTTCGTAGCTCTTTCTCCTCCACCCCTAGAGTATCCACAACACTAATTGGCTCTGTTCTTACCGGTTCCATTACATCTACACGAAAACATTCTTCCTTGGAATCCGGAAACTTCATAGGTCTAAACACATTAAACTTCATCTCCTCGTCTTGGATTCTCATAATCATTTCTCCGTTCTCTACATCAATCAAGGTACGCCCCGTGGCTAGGAATGGTCTTCCCAAAATAATGGGGACATTACTATCCGCGTCGTAATCAAGTATAATGAAATCAGCGGGAAAAATTAATGTACCTGCCTTAACGAGGACATCTTCGATTCGGCCTTCCGGATGTGCAAGAGATCGATCCGCCATTTGCAAGACCATAGAAGTGGGTCTTGCTTCAACATTAAGCTTGTCAAAGATTGATTTGGGCATAAGATTTATGCTTGCACCCAAATCGCATAGCGCTTTTCCTTTTCACTCATTACCAATAGATATCGGAATTGTAAAGCTCCCAGGATCAACTAACTTTGGAGGTAATTTACCTTGACAAATGGCACTACATTCCTCAGGGAGACCAATCATCTCATTATCACAATACGGCCGTTTGTTGGTGAGGGCTCTTTTCAGAAACTTAGCATACTTGGGTACATCTCTAATAGCTTCTAATAACGGAATATTTATGCTAATACCTCTTACCTTGTTAAAGAATTTTTGATAATCAGCCATATCACCCTTCTTTTGAACTCGCGATGGAAATGGTGGAGGTGGGCGATTGATTATAGTCTCATCTCTCTTTTTCGGAACCTCAACAGGCCTCTCCAATTCTTCTACTTCAACTTCTTTATCTTTATCCCCCACGTCCTTTTCTTTTCTAACTTCCTTTTCTTTCATAACCGGAAAAGGAGGTGGAGAAAGGTTCTTACCACTTCTGAGAGTAATAGCTTTACAGTCTTCGATTTGTATTGGATTCTCAGTATCGCTAGGGAGTTGCCCTTGTGGACGTTGATTCATTTGTTTATTAATTTGACTTAGCTGATTCTGGAACAACTTCATATTTGCTTCGGCTGCATTCTGACGTTCCATAGCTTGTGTCTGAAGAGCAATTAAACTTTCAACTTTTTTCTGAAGGGTAACTACACCTTCTTGTGGATGGGCAGGTAAGGCTTTCTGATTCATTGTGTCATCATAATTGTCTTGAGGAGCTTGTCTCTGAACATAATTTCCCTGATTTTGTCCTCCTTGATAATTATTGTGTGGTCTTGTATTATAGTTGTTACCTTGGGGACGCGGCTGATACGCATATGTAGGATTGGCTGCCCCATTAGGATTTGAATATTGAAACCCAGGATGGTTTCTGTTAGGCTGATATCCATTACCACTTGAATTGAAGTTACCTCTATTGGACATAAACATTACGGACTCTTGGTTATTCGGACAACTTTCCTCATCATGATCATCTACCCTACAAATCGAACACATATAAACCTCTTGTGCAGCTTGCACAGCTACCTTCTTACCCGAAAATCCTTCTTTTACAGCTAAAGTAAGCTGCTTCAACTGTTGCTCTATAGTATTCTGAATCTTATTCTCAAGCGTAGCAAACTTTTCCTCCATATCAACATTATTCACTCCTTTAACCGGTGTTCTTACTGAATTCCACCCAACTTCATTCTTGACTGTTCTCTCTAAAATAATTTTAGCATGAGCGGGTTGAACTTGAAGAAAACCTGCTCCACATAGCGTATCCAATTTCTCTCTCGAAGTCCCATCAAGTCCTCTATAAAAGATCTTAAGCTGTTGTTGTTATGAAAAACCATGATTGGGGACTCTACGCAAACACATCTGAAATCTTGTCCAACTCTTACCCACATTTTCATCATATTCTTGACGGAAATGCGTCAATTCTAATTCAGCATCTAATCTCATGTTACTTGGGTAATACCTGTCAAAGAAAGCAATCTCTAATTGGTCCCAGTTGGTTATCTTCGTAGGATCTTGCGTATCGTGCCATTCACTCGCTCCATCAATCACAAAAAATTTAAACGCAGCAAAATACATCTGTTCTCTTGAAACTCCTTGTGTGATATAAGAATCACATATCTGCTTAAATTTTTGTACTGCTCTAAGAGGATCTTCTGATGGTCTACCACGAAAATTTCCAAAATTTTGGAATTGAGTTAACATACCCGAATCTGGACGAAATCGCGGAACATTAATATCTGGAGCACCTACTCCTATAGCAGGAGCACGGAATGGAACTTCTGGTGGTCCATTAGTAAACCACGGATCTTGATTCATCACTATCTGAACTTGAGGATTAGGATTTAGTGGTTGAACTCGAGGAATAATGCCTGGAGCTAATGGTTGGCCATTTGCATCTAGCTGGCCTTGTCCATTATTCTGTTGATTCTGAAGATTGATATTCTCCATTCTGTTAACTAACTCTTCTACTTCTAGAGCTTCTCGTTCTTTTCTTCTCTTGTTAGCAAGTCTGATCAACGATTCTGGATTACTAAGGATCGGAGGTGTTGGCTCTAGATCCTTGAATAGTCTTCTTCGCATACACCAAACCTAAAAACCTGAAAAAGCTAACAAACAAAAAGCGTAAAACTGATAAAAACAAAAATAAAAATAAATGCAACTATCACTAAAGGATAAACACCGTGGTCACACGCTACCGTCCCCGGCAGCGGCGCCAAAAACTTGGTGGTCCTTTGTGTGTTCTAAAATAAATGCAAATAATAATCGAACCACAACCGCAAGTGTACGGTTGTCCCAAGTAATATAGTTGATAAAACAGATTCGTTCCAAGGACGGGATGGTTGACTACAATGCTTATCTATTAATGATTGATGCACTTATGAAAACAAATAAAGGTAAAATGTTTGTTTGGTTTTGTATTAATGCTAAGTAAATGAAAGACAATAATTAAAATGCAAATAAAAGCTAAGACGCAAGTAAATGATGTAAAACGCAATATGAGAATGCAGCACTTGAGAACGCAAGGATCCTCCCTATCCTATTTCTTAACTTATGTTGTTTAAGGGCTAAATTAGTCAATTACAATGGTCGGGATTCTAATACCCCCGTCAGGGTGGACTATAAGGCGATCCTAAAGTGTCACTAGTCCCGTCAGGGTAAATATGATCCACCGTTGGATGATTAAGTTTTATTACCTCATTGGCCCTAAGATTAGCTAAGTTCGTCAGAATCATTAACTTCTATCCTAGATTGAATAAATGGTTCTGTACCTAAACCCTCCGTCAGGATGATCCAATCGCCACTAATTGGAATAGCCTAGATACTAACACCTGTTCCTAGTTCATGACGCTAAAAACAGTAAAATAATCTCAATTTATTAAAAAGAGTAAAAGCCCTAATTTAGTTTAATTCAATAAAAACCCAAATTCAACATTCGTTAATTAATAAGATTGGGATTCACCCATTGTTTGTTCTCAAGCACTATTAAAAGCTTAGCTCATATTAAAATGAAATACGAAATTAAAATAAATGGAATTCATATTGTCTTACAAATAAAAGATAAAAGAAACCTAATTTCCGGAATTGGAATGACTGAGAACGGAGCTATAGACCCACTCCAGCTCTAGCAGCTTCTTCTTCCTTCCTTCTGTTGCTTCTCTCTGGTGTTTTTAATTGTCAAGAATGAATTGTGTGAAAAATAGAAGTCCAGACCTCCTTTTATAAGCATAAAAACGGATTAGGGCTTGGACCAGAAAATAAAACACTAATTAAATGTCCAAGCCCAATTTCTAAGCCCAAAATCTCGTAACTGTCGATACACTTTCACTAAAACGGCTTTTCCCGATGCGTTATGACTCCGATTGACCTCATTCCAGTTGCTAAATTTCTGTAACTCGATAAGGAATGTTTTCTCTTCAAAGGTCAGCGGCTAAATCATCGCTTAAGCACCTTGAAATCAGCAATCTATGGCCTGGAAAATGGATTTTCAGCTCTAAAAATAATATCTTCGGGATTTATCTTCAAGTCTTGACTCTAATTCACGATCTTTGACTTTCTCCTCGGATTCCTCTCCTAGCTAACATCTAAAACCTGTAAACTTTTCACTAAAAATACCAATATTACGCGCAAAAGCTTAATAAATTAAAAATGCTAGAAATAAAAAGGAAATTCCGGATTATTGCATATCAAGTCCAAAAGTCTATCAAATTAATTAAATAAACACCAAAAATGATGTCTCCCAAGGGTCGAAAATAAGAACAATTAGGGAGACATCAGATCTACTTGTTGAGTTGTGTGGTGAAAATTTTGAGTCAAATAAATATCTTTTCTTTGAGTGTGTTTTTACTATTTTATTTGCAGGGATAGAACTATCAAAGAGATTTTTTTTTGTCAATGTAAAATATTACATAGTGTTAGCCTTACAAAGGTTAATTATAAATACATGAGAGAGAGAGAGAGAGAGAGAGAGAGAGAGAGAGAGAGAGAGAGAGAGAGAGAGAGAGAGAGAGAGAGAGAGAGAGAGAGAGAGAGAGAGAGAGAGAGAGAGAGAGAGAGAGAGAGAGAGATCCTTCCATTTGGATAAATCCTTATTGCTAATTCTCCTGCTAATATGTATAACTTTCCAAAGAGAACTTTGACCTAGCCATCTTTCGATTTCAAAAAGAATGGGTTTAAGGCTCCAATGAAACCCGGTCAACTTGCAAATTTCTTGAACTAATTCAAGATTGTTAGAGTAGAAAGAAACCCTCTGACGGGTGAGATCATGAGACGATTTCATAACTATCAAAATGGCCCAAGCTTCATTATTAATGGCTTTGTTGACTTTTCATCTAAAATATACATATTTACTATTTTATTTGTTTTGTATCTATATCATGTCTTTAAGAATGATTGATAGTATAATTCTGATTGTATCTTATAGAAATTGGGCTAGCAAATAAATAATAAATATGTTAAATTTTTAAGTTTAGTTAGACAATTTTTGAACAATATACAATTTTTTTTTTACTTCTAATGAAAGCGTTTAACCCAAAAATATTGCTTCAATACGGGAGTTAATTTAATATTGTGGATGCTAAAGCACCCACTTTTAAGTGAAATGATTAGAAGGGTTTGGCCATATAGACATTTCTTTTACGAATCTGATTTGGTCGAGCACTTGTCATGGTGGTTGCGCCGTAAAGGGTCCCAAATCAAGCCAAGACATATTTATCCGATTCCACCAAATTTTTGAACAACTTTCTTATTTAAAAGACAATTCCATGCCCTTCCATCTCTCTTTCTTTTCTTTTTTTGTTCTATAATCACCAAATTAGGTACGTGAGTTTGGAGGCACAAAAAATATCATATCCTGCGTTCAGCACAACCAAATCAGAGTGCACTAAAAACAAAAGGTTATTAAAGCAAAAAATTCTTTTGAAACCCTTTTTAACTATAAAAATGGTCTTTTGTTAAAACTGGGGATTTTAATTAAGAAAAAAACCACTACAAGAAATAGTATCTTTAACGGCAAAAAATTTAAAACTAAAAATCTTAATTTTGCCGCTAATAGTCGTTATTTGTCCCCTCTATAAGTTTCTCGCTAAAGATACCTTTAGTAGCAAATTATTTGTTTTTGCCGCTATTAACTTTATCGTTAGCGGCAAACATTGCCGCTAAAAATATAATTAGCGGCCATTTTGATTTTTACAAATATCATTAGAGGCCATTTTAGTTGTTGCCGCAATAGCTTCCCCGCTAATGCTACTATTAGAGGCCATTTTAGTTGTTGCCGCAATAGCTTCCCCGCTAATACTACTATTTCTTGTAGTGAACACAAACGATTGCCTTTCATGTTTTTTTCGTAGATCCCACCTAAAAACTTTAACAAATTAAATATTTCAATTTAAAACTCTAGAAATAGAATATTATTATAATATTTAGATATGCTTTAAATAATTGACCCAAAAAAATAAATAAGCTATTTAAGTAAGCTTTAATAGTCTAGTTATAATTTGCATGAAAAAATCTACTGCGTGTTTTCTATTGAAAAAATTACATTGTTTAGGTACACTTCACTACGAATTGAGGATGGCTGCTAATCAAACTTACTTTGCGTTTTGGTGCATGAATAATGCATTAAAATGTTGGGCAGACAGACTTCGGAACCTATAATTGAAGGCCAAACTACTGCCTATGTTTTAAGGTACAGGTTGGACGGCATAAAATCAATGTTTGCCATATTAATAACCTGACCAAGACTCAAGATTTAGATGAGACTTAGACTCCTTCTGTTATTATTAAAATATTATCACTTATATTTATATTAAAAATAGTTATTTCAAAAAAATTATTATTTTAAAAAATCAAGACACTTTTTTATTTTTTATACCATATTTACTCTTAATTAAAAAAAATTATAATTTATATTCTAAATATATATTCAAGACTTCAAGACATTTTTATGGAGGACATTTTAGTAATCACATGGATAATAAATCAGAGGCGGACCTATGTAGTGGTTTGGGGGTATATGGCCCCCTGGTTTTTTTTTTAAATTCTTTTTATAACTAACTTAAAAAATAAAAATAAAAATATATAACTAATTAACCTTTAAAATTTTATAAAATTATTATCTGACCTCCCCTAACTTATAAGATTTGTTTTATTAGGCTTTAAATTATTTTATTTAAAGGATCTTTTTTATTTTTATAACAAAATGTATGTTATTTCGTAAAAAATGAATATTATCGTATAATAAATTAAAAAAATTATTATCCGGACTTATATTACAATTTTTACACAATATAAGGATATCTAGGGTTATTTTTCATAATATAAAGACCTATTTTGCATAATATATAGACTTTATCGTGCAAATACGCCGGAAAAAAAAAATCAGGGCGTTGCCCCCGAACCCCTGTGGCCCCCCTAACAAAGTTTCCTGGCTCCGCCCCTATAATAAATGACATTTCTTATTTTGTGTGGAAAAACAAATGTGACAATCTTTTTGGAACGGAAGGAATATTTATTTATTTTTAAGGCAAAAAGGATATTTAACTAAAATAAAAGGAGATTAGATGTAGGTTGATAGAACAAGTATACAATAACCACTAAACAAGAAGGCAAACATCAACAAAAAGAGATAAAAATCTAACGAGTAACCCTAAAACAAATCATAAAACAGCTTATTAAAAGTAAATCTGCTTAAATTGTTGAGGGTCTTCTCGAGTATACAGACCAAGGTAGTATCTCCACACCAATGTAGAGTTAAAAAAGCCAAAAAGTATGACAGGAGTGGAGACTGATTCTGAAAAAACCACAAATATGGCAAAAATAAATTCCAAAACTGGTTGGAAAGTCGACCATATAGAATGATGTATCTCATTTAAAGGGGATTCATCTCTCATTATTTCAATGTCAAATGAGATAGGTAAATTAACTTGAGGTTTTACAAGGCTAGAGGACATGATGGAAAATAGGATGACAAACACATCACCGATTGTGGAACAACCAAAGGTAATGCAAAAGCAAAACTATAACATGGTGAGGGAAAAAAATGACTAAATACTGACTAGGTAAACAAAGGAAAAACTAATATAGGGAAGACTAAAACCCTTTGTAGACCCAAAATCTCGAAAAACTAACTCTACAAACAAATAACACTTAACAGCTGATGAAACACCAAACTGAAAACTACTTAGAAAAGAGGAGATAGCATAACGAATAGACAAAGAGACACGACTATATTCTAAAAAATGAATCACATAGGGATATCCAAAATGACTTTTACCAAGACATAAGCATTGTGTGTAGATTCTTGCTCCAAAAGAAGGTGGACTAGGCCTCAAAGATCACTGAGTTTGGAACAAAGCATTGCTTATGAAGGCGTTGTTGAAAATCGTGGTAAAAAGGGATTCTTTATGGATAAAATAGGTGCATGGTGAATTTTAAAAATATAATTTTTTTTGGTTGTGCCAAGTGAAGAAAATTGAACTCTCCGGACTTCAAACAACTATGGAAGTTAAAGGATGAAATAGATGTTTTGGTTGGACGTGAAAAATGAGAAAAATTGTTGCATTATTGGTTCCCAACCCTAAATGATAGGCTTATTGCAAATTAGCCGCGTAGTGGTGAGTTTCTTACGGTATATAAGAAATTTTATGATATTTTTCATCGTTGATCTTTTCTAAAATTTAGGTGAATATTGTGTAGGGACGTCTGTATTATGTCCAAATTTACAATCATTGTATGTATGATAATACAAGAGAGACTTTGCATTAAGATATGATAATTTATATGGAGTTGGATCCATTTTGTGAGTTGTGTGGTGAAAACTTTCAGTCACATAAGTATCCTTTCTTTGAGTTTGCATTTGTTAACATCATTTGAAAGGAACTGAGAATATGGTTAGGTATTGGAGAAAAGATCTAGCACGATCTTAAATACGTTTAAATGGTTCAAGAATTTAAAACTAAGGAAAATTAAAGAAGAAAAGTATGAAGAACTGTTTTGTAGCTATTATCTATTAGAGTAATGATATATCATTACTCTATCTATTATATTTGGCAAAAAAGAAATAATCTTGCTATGAAAGGTGAAACTTACTCAAATAATATAGCTATCAAAGAAATTAAAAATATATATTATCTATTTTATTTGTTTTATATATTTATCATACTTTGATGGACAATTGTGAAATTTTAGTTGTATCTCATTAGGATTAGACTAGTAAATAGATAATGATTATCTTAAATTTTTGAATTTACGTAAAAAAATATACTTTAATGAAAGTGTTCATCCAATATATATACTAGGTATTGCCCGTGTTTGAAAACACTTCGAAAAATAATTATTTGATTGTCAATTTTACTTACTTTGAGCTGACATTTTAAGAAGTTAAGTATTAAAAAGTGAACCACGATAATATATTCAATACCATGTTCCATTAACACCCATAATTATAAAAAAAATGCACACATTCATTTGTTAGTTGTGTGATCAGTTGTTGTTTGGAATAGGTTCCACCTGGTTAATGTTGGATAAAAGCGGTGATCAATGGCTCTTGTTTGGTGTTTTTGTTTCTTGTGTGGTCCTTCTCGGATGAAGTTTAGTTCGACTTTAACCGGTTGATAGCTACCAAAATCCTCGTTAATGCATTCGTCGAATAGGAAAGCTTGCTTTAAATTAATAACCACAACAGAAGTAAACATTACCATGACAGTCACATTTCTCTCTATATATAGTAAAACACTGTTTGTGCCTAAGGGCACTATAGAGAAGGAGATTCTCATTTCTCTCTCTTTCCCTCTCTAATCTATGCTTTTGGGCATTCTCCCAAGGCCATTTGTCCGTTGAAGAAACCAATGATTAGAGTTGAAATATTAAAAAAAACCTTATTCTCCTTGTATCGAATATGATCCGCAAATTCCCATACTTTTAATAATTAAATAAACATATGGATTCGTCAGTGAAAAGAAATAAATAAATAAATATATTAATCTAAAATTTACAACAAATGATCAATCAAGAAAACAAAATAGTTGTAGAGAAAAATTCAACAAACAATACTATAATTTTCCAAGTTTATTTTCTATTCTTGAAAAACTGGAACTTCACCTGAAAACTCTTGCTCAACTGCATGAATAACCCACCGAATAAAATTCAACTCCTCATCAATGAGGATAACAAACCCCTCACTTGAAATTAGCATCTATCTAATTTAGTGTATGTAGTGAATTCACCTTTCAACGCCTGGTAGTGGTACATAAAATTAAATTTAACATCTTCCCAATCATATCTAACCTGCATGCAAAAATCAAACTTTTATGAGATGACAAACTATAAAAAATATGTTTCGTATCACATTTTTTTACCAGATCAGGGTGCTTCCTCTCCATTATCTTCCCAAACCTTGCAGCTTCCTCGTGACTTTTTGCATATTGTATGTCTTCCAAACAGTTTCTAGCTAGAGGAACATTTAACGTGTTAGATTTTTGTGCATGCATATTAAGGAAATGTTGTGCAAAATATTGCTCTAAAAGATTAAGAAAAATGTTGTGCAAAATATTTTTTGGAACAATATTATACTTATATTATCATCTCAAAATAAAACACAACACTATAGTCCATTACCCGCCCCCTTCCAAGAACTTAACACCTCTATCAATTTGTCTGGCATAAAAATAGAGGGGGTATTTTAATATCAAAACAATAGTTTAGAGGGTGATTAGAAAGCTCAGAAATTAAGAGGAATAATACTAACTTTATAAGAGTTCTTAAGATGATCATCGCTCAACTTTTATATTTAAAGTTTAGATATTGTCGAAGTCAATTATATATCTATAATTCTATATCTTAATTAAATAAACTTAAACATGTCTAAAATGTAACCAAAAGAGCTAAAATGGGGAAACCATTATGGAGACCTAAGGACACAATATACTGATATGAACAACAAAATTTATTGATTTACTACAAACCGTGATTTTAGCTAACATGATCTTGATGCTCTTTTCTTTTGAATAATCTTGAAACTCTTTATTTTGAAAAGGCTGATGAAATTTGAGGAGAGTGAAGAAAAATGTTACTGAGTTATAATAAAATAAAGGATGAAATGAATTATGATCGCCATCAATCTGTAGGATATTTTTATCACCCTGCATAATTCGTTAAAATATGAAAAACCTTTTTAATTAAAAATTATTATTAAGTGAAACACCAGAATTTACTGCGTATGAGGTAAAGATGAGGTCATAATGGTGATGTTGATTAAACGTGTCACCTTTGGCATGTCCGAAAAGAGCAAGATTAAAAGTTTTGGGTGCAACCTGCAAATTTGATAAACCTTTATTCCACAGATAGGCTAAAAAGTACATGTAATGTAATAATGATTACGTACCTATAGACAATTAAGTCTCATAATATATCCTTCTTCTAACCTTAACCTGAACAAAGATAATAAAGAGGACTTAATATACATTTAAATGCAAATCAATATCCTAAATTGACTATAAACCCAAACAAAGTGTTCGATTATAACATTTATCTGATCCTTTGTCATATAATTTACAAATGTGTCAAAAAGGTCAAAGATAAAGGACTAAAGTGTCAATTAAAGAAACTTACAGTTGATTTATTCTTTTAGCTGCATAATTTAACCACCCATCTGGACATGCATCAAGATATTCTTGTGTTAACACTGTTGTCATATTACGATATTAAAAATATAGTTCCTTCTAGTTTGATTAAATGACAAAAAAGCCCCTGGTGTAAAGTGTGTTATGTTATACTAACTTGTTCCCATAACAGAAGTGCGTCACAAATATCGTAATTGTACTGTAATGGCTCAAACACTTTAAACTGTGCATTATACTATGGCTGAGCAGACTAACGTCCAACCCGAAATTTTGGCCCAACCCGAATCAATCTGATCTGGTAAAACCTATTTTTTAACTTAGTTTATTATTTGGGTCGGACCACATTGTTCAAAGAGTAATCCGGTATTAACCCGGGTAGGGTTAGACTTTCACCTTATAATTATTAGAAAACCGGTTACCCGGACACTTCTTATATAAGCAGCTTTCTTTATAATTTTCGTTCAAAATTCCGATGTGGGACAAACTTTATAGCAATATGCTCATGGATGTGAGGAATTCTCGGCATTACTAGGTGTTTTCTCGGCAATAATGAATTTTCTCGGCACCTGCAGCTGTGGGCTTTTTTTTAACACTTCTCCCACATCGTTTATTTTACAAAGGATTTTTCAAAATATGCCTATAAATATTAGCTCCAAAGCTTGTACAACCTTGTATTCCACCAACCCCTTCCTAACCTATATCACGTAGGTAATGTAGTGGATTATTAAAGTTAAATCATTATTTTCAATTTGATCCTTTATCTATATAAATTGATAGATTGGATTGGATATGAATTAACGTATTTAATTATCCCTTTTTGAGTGGTTATTAAATATAGTTATTTATAATTTAACCTTTATGGTTAGATTGTTTAGTGTATAAATTTAACCCGTTCTAAACCCGTAACCCTACTTGTAACCCGGTCGGTATGTACGGTTATTGTTTAGAAAAGTTGGGTTAGTTTATTTATTTTTCCACCCGATCTTAGTTGAATTGGGTTCAAAAAACTTCTAAACCCGGTCCAACTCGGTCTTTGCTCTGGCCTACATTATACTGCAAAATGTAGAGGAGTTGAGGGGTATATTTCATACTTTTTGGATTCAAAAGTATTTAATCCACCACACATTATTATTAGCATTAGTAAAAAGATGTGTTTAAGAAAAATTAAAACCTTTTTGCCGGAATTGAATGGATTCACACCTGCAAAAAAAACAAATATATGGATTCACACCTTCTAAAGTAAGATTACAAGGACTAACAGTACAATTAGCTTTAAGATGAGACAGTGAAGATCCAAAACTACTTACAGAACATCAAGAATATCTTGACAGCCAATCAAAACCTTCACTACCTTTCATCATTTTGTTCGTCTATAGAAATCCAACATCTCTCCAATCGTATGGAAAAACCTTCATCACTGGCCTTCGATTCCTCTTTAATAACCTTAGAAAACTATACCTTTTTCAATTAAAAATGCAGATTGACCCTGGGTTCCCGTTGCCAGAATTTTTCCGCCATCATCTTCCAATCATTAAATAGTAAAAGATGATTACAATTTGAGGGCTGAAATGTAATTCTGAAATAAGTGTTAAAGTTAATTGATTGGCTAAAGTACTTACAGAGAACTAAGTAGCCATGATAGGAGAACTCACACATGTACCAAGAATAATCTGAAAATGCTTGAACTCTTCTATAAAACCTCTCGATATGCTGTAACGCAATTTCTGTAACATAACATTTCACAATATGATCCTCTCATGAGTGTATATATATATATATATATATAACTTTAGCGGGCCACCAAAAAATTATAGCATTTAAAAAAAAATTACCCCATTCCCCTGAGTGGAATTCTCTGGGATCAATTGGTGCTTTCTATAGATAAATTAAAAAAGAAGAGAATTTAAAGATTAGAAAGTGAGAATTGTATATTTGTAATCAAATATGAGATCATTAGTCTTCCATGTGAAATAATCTTCTTGTTGTAAACTGTTTATCAATGAAGCCAGTTCATAACTTTAGAGGGGGAAAGATCCGGGTAAATCATTTAAATTAGCATAATTTTTTTTTAAATATCTATACCTTGAATTGGAACCTTGTTCAATTACACAGAGATAAAAGAATAGAATTTGATACAGATATCTATTTGGCAGTGGGCCATGGCTGTTCTCAAGTTTAGAGCGACCGAAGCCAATGCCGAAGACGGAACCGTCAAAAGGAAGACTTTAAGTGAAAAAGTTGAAAATGGTCCTCGAGCGACGGGCGGTTTTCTTCTGCAGCAGAGCGGCCTGGTAGAGATTGGTCCTCGAGCGGCGAAACGGTGTGAGTATGATGAGATTAGGTTAAAAAAGAGCGAACCAGGTTTGGAAATAATTAAATATTTTTATTAAGGGGGAAGATTATTATATAATTATTAGAAGAAACAAAATTACCGCAATTGTTAAGGAAAAAGAAAACAAATCGTGAGAAATTCAAGGATTTTATGAGAGGTTTATGGGAATTTTAAGTGTTATTAGGGTAAGTTGGGTGTATTATATACATGTTTAGGAATTCATTTATTTTTTGAAATATTAATTAATGACATTAATGATAAGTGGGACCAGAAACAATCCTTGCCACCATTTATGTTTTGCCAGAATCAATCTTGACCACCACTTATGAAAAAACTCTACTTTATAATATAGACTAGGTAAAACCCGTGTCTGAAGACACTAAAGCAAAAATGAATTCTGTTGACAGGAATCGAACCTAGGTTAAAAAAAACAAAACAAAAACCCGTGTCTGAATACACTAAAGCAAAATGAACCGTTGACAGGAATCGAACCTAGGTTCAAAAAAAATTAATAAGTGGGGCCATAATCAATTATGGCCACCACTTATGTTTAGCTAAATTAAATCCTGGTTACCACTTATGTTTAGTCAGATTTAATCATGACTATCATTTATGTAGGTAAATGTGAACTGTATAAAAAACTTTGAAATATAATATATATATATATATATATATATATATATTTATTTGAGCCCTTTTAAAGAGTGAGAGAGATATTTATTGGGTTTGTTGGAAAATTGAGATTTTATATGATGTATATCCAAGGACAAAATAATTAAATAGAGAAAAATTCTTTAATCATGCCTTGTCGAACTCTGCCCAATCCATTATCGTAAGTCGAATTATAAAATCGTGGAGTAGGTAGGTGAAGCTTCCTTCTAAATGCATTTCTTTTTACATAAGATATTATATCCTCGGAAAAGCTACAAATGAATACTACTATGGCACGAAAGTAGGGTATTATACCTAAATTGTTTCCCAAGCCGTAAACCACAATTTTTGAGGCTATATTCTTATATTCATTTTCTAAGTAGTTTATCTAAAAGGCATTGACTTTTCTAAGTAGCTATATATAATTGCAAGTTGATCAATTGAGCTAACCAATTGGCAACTGGTTTATATAGTTCTTGCTGTAAAGGGATTGAGATTTATAACATTAATTATATAGTAAGGGAATAATTTAACTCTAAAACAAACATTGTTTAATGAGAAAAAATTGCAGTCAATAGAGAAGCAAGACATTTTCCAAACAATACAAAAATTCAAATTAAATAAAATCATAAAGATATTGCATGAGTTGCGAGTTTGCACCACTTGCCATTAGTTTAGACAAAAAAATAAAAGAACTTATATTTCTCTAAAAAACGTGTATATCTGATTTCTTTTCTTCTTTTACAAATCTGACCACAGAGACTAGGAAGAAAAAAAAACTTCCTAAAACTTACTCACCCGTTCCTAAAAAATTGTTATATTTATTTTTGCACACAAATTTCTAATCTTATTTATTATTTATATGATTACAAAAATGTCCTCCATAAAGTATCTTGATATCTTAAATATTTATTAAAATCATATATTATAATATATAATTAGGGGTAAAAGTGGTATAAAAAATAAAAAAGTGTCTTGATTTTTTAAAGTGACAACTTTTTTGAAACAACTATATTTAGTATATGTGACAACTTTTGAGGAACGGAGGGAGTATTAATTATTTATATGTACTCTAGGCACGGCCCAACCGTACTGATCCTTAGCTAGTAAGCTCCAAAGCCCATCTGGTGGGTTCCTGTATAGGACCGGACCTTCCTCGCTACTAGTCCCATGTTCTCCATAAAATCCGCGCACTTATTTGCTTCTTGGAAGCTCCACACAAATTCATACTGCTCATTTGCTGCCAAAATTTCCCGACATGCGCTAATTATTTCATTCGAAAATCCTCTTGAGTTACTATCGCCCTTCACTAGCGCATGTAACTCACTCGAGTCAGTTTCGATGATCAAAGGACTATAACCCTGGATACCCGCCTGATTTAAACCAAAATGCAACGCTAGTAACTTTGCTTCGAAAAGAAATCTTGCAACACATTTTCCCGCAAAGCCACTTAGGTAGTTCCCTTTATTATTGCGAAAGAGCACTCCTACACTTGCAGTATCTTTATTCTTATTGTATGACCCATCAACATTAAGTATAGACCCGATTTCTAGCTTAACCCATTTGACAAGTGTACTTCTTGCCGACATGACCATCCCACCATCACGCTCTACCCCCAAGCGCGTATATAATCACATGTCGCGTTCCAAATAATAGCGTGCAACTCACTAGCCGACTTTTCTCTCGCGGATTGATCAAGGAGCCTCGTGTTCCTATCTACCCATACGTGCCAAACTAAGGCTGCCACTACATTCCTCCGTTCTATCTTAGCCTGGCTAATGGTCCGGCTCGGATCGGTCTGGACCAGTTCTTACCGAACCTCTCCCTTATCGGTCTGTTCCGTTCGGCCGGACCTCCTCCTTACCGGCCGGTTCTTTGGAGGAAAAGTTGGGAGACGAACCGGTTAGTAGAATTGAAGGTCCCGTTGCGGTCCGGTTCTAATTGGTTCTCCTATTGTTTTTATTTTTATTTTCTTAATAGTTTAGGCCGATTTCTTTTTAAAAAAATATTATATTATATTATCGGTCCGGTCCGGACCGGTTCTAAACCTTTAATTTTTTTTTTGCAGAACCGGACCGATAAGCTAAGGACCGGTCTGGTTCGGTTCCCTACTATTCCTTCGTCTCGGTTCCGGTCCTGGAACCGTCCGGTTCGATAGCCAGGCCGAGTTCTATCCCATTAACTAGTGCTTTGGATGAAAGCATTTCTGCCCACCATTCTTTTGGATCGGCTGCTACACCTTGACCTGCTGCGCCTATTATACGCCCAACCTGTTGTCTTCCCGAATCTGCCGAAAAAACCTGTTGTATCTCTGATTCTCGCTGCAGTTCCGATATTTGCGCTTTCAATAAGCTACTTTCTCTATCTTAAAAGAATTAATGTTTAGTTTTTCACGTAATTAAAAAATATATCTATTACTTTTACTATTAATAAAATATATCTAATACAGTATTTTAAGATTTTAAATATTAATTGAAATATAAATTTAATTTTTTTTGTTACATAGGAGAGCCATTTTAAATATTAATTGAAATATAAATTTAATTTTTTTGTTACATAGGAGAGCCACTTTGGACTCGGAGTCATTGATTCGGTTTGAAGCTGCACCACTAGATTGGATGACCAAGATCCTGACCAGTGAGCTAATCCCAACTGGTTAAATTTATATTTTTTAATAAAAAAAATAGTAGATAAATGTGAGATAAAGTGTTTTAAAATTCTAAATAAATATAATTTTTGGAATATTATTTTTTAAGGAGGGAATACATAATATTCTTTCCGTTTTACCCTTTCATTAGGGCTGTAAACGAGCCGAGCCGAGTCGAATACTAGATGTACAGGCTTGTTTGTTTAATTACTCGAGCCAAGCCGAGCCGAGCTCAAATTTAAACGAGTCGAACCCGAGCTTCCAATGATTCAAATAAAAAATGTTAGAACTTCTTTGTTTAACTTATAGAACAATCATTTTTAGAGTCGAGCACGAGTTGCTCATGAACAATTATGGTTGAAATGGGACTTTCATGAACGGTTGGTATCTGATGGAGTGTGTGGTATGAAAATATGAAACATAACATTAATGAAAAATAAATGTCTAAAGAAATTAAAAATATCTAATTTTATGTTGAATATTTAATAATATATTTATAAGTAGATAATATATTAATTTATAATTTTAAACGAGCTCACGAGCCGAGCTCGAGCAGGCTCGTTTATTTATCGAGTTTAAAATGAAGCTTGAGTTTGAGCTTGTTTATATTCGAGCCGATCTCGAACGAGCTTTTCTCCGAGCCGAGCTCGAGCAGCTCGCGAGCGGCTTGGTTTATTTGCAGCCCTACCTTTCATTTACATAATTTGAAGGAGGTCAATACGATTTCTTATCTTGTTGTAGTATTAATGGAGGCTAAAAGCAAAAAGGAAAAACTACATCAATTCATGCACAAGTTCTCTACTGCTCATCTCAGGTAATTCAAGACCATTATATATATATATATATATCACGTAAGAATTTAGACTAACATGGAGTATCTGGATTAGTAATTAAGTGGAATCTTAACCGGTGAATCATTGAAAGAATTTGAGTTAACTATGGTAGCACATGCTGTATTGATGCAGTTAGGAGTAAGGACCAATGAGGGGTTTTCCTAGGATCTCGCGCAATGTTTTCAGTAGCTTTAATGAGTTCATTTTGATCGAACTTTTTTACTATTTTTGTTCAAATCATTTTGATCGAACCAAGATAGGGCATTAAACTCCCATGTGTCTTTCAATTAATATTTAAAATAGTCAATTATATTTAAAATAATCGTATAAACTTAGGGTTTGTTTGGGTGAAGGGGTAGGAAGGGAAAAAATTATACTCTCTCCGTTCATTTTTGTTTGTCCACTTTTTTGGTGCACAAGAATTAAAAAGAGTATTTAACACTCTCACTCTTTACACAAATGCCCTTAATTAGTACTCCACATGAGATCATTTATTACACTACCTTTTCTACTATTTAATTAGGGGTAATATTGGAAAAAGTAGTAAAAAGTTGTCTTGGTAACGAAAATGGACAAACAATATTGGACACTCTATTTTAGAAAATAGGACAAATAAAAATGGACAGAGGGAGTATTAAAGGATTCTAACAATTCATTCATTTGTTTGTATTATACGGGATTAGTAGAGAAGTCATAAATATCCTTTTAGTAGAGAAGTCTGGGCCAAATCTCCTCTTCAAATCAGAATTCGGTGGGGTTAGAAGGGAGGGATTCTTTTATTACGTTCTAAAGTCTAAATTACCCTTATTCATTCTTTATAAAATATTTTAATAGGGGTATATGAGTTATTTAGTTATAAAAAGAATCTTTTCCTCTCATTATTCCTATAATCCAAACACCTGATACATATAATCCATTAATAAAAATCTTCCCTTCTCTTTTTATTCAATCCAAACAAAATTTAATACTTTCCTTTCCATTCTTTTATTATACTCTCTCTTTCTATCTTTTACTAAAGAATCCCTCCTTGATCGAAACAGACCTTTAGTCCCTGTTTCGGAGAGATAATAAAAGTCCCCGACCTAACTATACTCTAACCAATCCAACTAAAAGATGGTAAACTACCAAAGTACTCCCTTTCTTCTTTGTATTAACAGTGAAGAAGCAAAAACCCAATCAGAAACCCCATTAGGGTTCAAGAAATTCACTTTTCCTCTCCCTCTCACTCTGCCCCTTCTCTGAACCAGAAAACCGCCCCCACTGTCATCTCCACCAACATCACCACCATTATCCACCATTATCACCATCACCATGTCCACCCGCATCACCACTATCCTCACCAATAGCCCCCTTTGATTTCCATCTTCTTCACCCCACTCCCTCTTCACTTTCCCGATCTACTGCTATCTACCACCTAACCCTCTCCCTTCTGGGCGCAACAAGCAAAACGCCGCCCAGACTTGCTGTTCTCTACCACCCAACTCTCTCCCTTCCTGGGGCAGCAAGAAACCCCACTTCCATCACTACCCCCTGCTTGAATCTCACCTTCACCGCCATCATCTCTAACATATTCATCACCATTAGCGCTTCCTCTCTGGAGCACGCGAAGAACGCCGCCTCGCTGGGGCACTTGAAGACAGCCGCCGTTCGCCACCTTCCCGTCGCCGCTACCCTGCTCAAGAAAATCGCGACCACTGTGTTCACCTTCATCACCTCTGTGTTCAACTCGTCCCTCAGTGTTCAGCGACGTCGCCGTAGTGGACTATTCTCCACCGTCTTCAGATCCAGTACTAGATATGTTCGTGGATCCAATCTCAAGCGTGAAGGGTTTTTTTTTAATGGGTTTCCTGATAAGACTAGCCCAAGGTATTATTTGTTTCTGATGGGGCCAGCCCAAGTTGTTTTTATTCCTGATGGGGCCAACCCATTGTAGTTTTCAATTTGTTTGTATTGTTTACAGACCCGTGTGTGTAAATAGATATTTTTGTATATTTGATCCAAACAATAATTGTGACTAGGCTGGTTAATGAATACAGCCCAAACATAATCTTGTTTTGTTTATTTTGTGCCTAATGGGTGCGTCCCTAGGAAGTTTGACCTATAGCAATGGTTCGAGATGGGTTTTGGACCATCTAGTTATTGTTCGAGAATGATTTGTGCCCAAATTACTATGAATGACTTAATAAAAAATGAGCTAATAAACCATTGCAAACACTATGGGTCCGTACCCATCACGTTTATGTTCAAGGAATAGTTATGAATTATCGTGGGTCCATACCCTCGGAAACCTAACAAAAAAAATTTCCAATCCAAGGGTATAAAAGTCAAAAACC
Organism: Nemophila menziesii; assembly: GCA_029959085.1. Lineage (NCBI taxonomy): Eukaryota > Viridiplantae > Streptophyta > Magnoliopsida > Boraginales > Hydrophyllaceae > Nemophila > Nemophila menziesii. Next base: position 2,018,295 of record JARWIR010000060.1, read on the forward strand.
AAACCAAAAACTAAAAAATGGGACTTTAAAGGGATTATATTTTAGTTAGGATTTATAATCGAAACATTGTAAATAATAGGCCTTAGATTGTATTTTCCTCCTATTTGGGAGTACTTTTCAAAATGGTTCTACATGTTTAAAAGTATTTTAGATCTTGAAAAACACTTTTAAAAAAATATTAAAGAGGCGCTTCCTGGAAAAAACACCTAATTCTAGATTTCTAAATTATTTTTAATAATTTTTCAATTAAATTTTATTCTGAAAATGCTTTTTAACCTTAAAATAAAACACTTTCAAGTGAGGCCTTAGTGTCCGTTTGGAAGTGTTTTTTTTGAAGAACACTTTTATGATTATAAATCTTAAAAAATATTTAAAAGTGTTTTAAACTTTGAAAAACCTTTTTAGAAAAAGCAGTTTTAGAAGAAATCTAAAAACACCTATAATGATTCTAGATTTCAAAAAAAAAAATCTTTTTAAATTTTTTTAGTTACATTTAAAAACGAATTTTTACTTTAAAATAAGTACTTTCAAATGGGTCATTAGACAACTTAATTGTACCAAAACAATTTCAGAAAAAAATAAATTATACTACCAAAACGTTTGACACAAAAATGGGATACAGAGAGTGACGTCACTGTAGAAAAAAATATATATAGGTTATGATTAAAAACTATGTATTTATAAGAAAGGGTGGAACGAGTTTTTAGTATTGATTAAAAGTTGGTAGAAGATATGTTTAATCGATTGTTTTTTTATGAGTAATGTTGGATATCATCCCAAATCGTATCACCTTTTTATTACCTTCTAGGTGGATTTTATATGCACCAATCATATAATTTCTCTTTCATGATTTATCACTTTTTTTTCAATTGGTCCACATAAGAGGCGATAAAAAGGTGATGCAATTTGTGGTGATATCTAACCTTACTTTTTCTTTATGTATTTTGTAAGGTTATATGTTTGATTCTTGTTTACTCCATGCTACCTAAAACAAAAGAAAAAACAAAAATTGGTAAATGTTACTTTAAACTTTTGATTTAAGTAGTTAATGTGTTTGTAATATTTTGATTTTATATGAAAAGAAGAAAAAAGTTAAGGCCTTTTTAATTTAAATTATAAATTTTGTCTCACCAATTCCTTTTATTTTACAAAAATGGTTGCCATTTACTAAATTTTAAAAAAAAATTATATTGCAATAGAAATTATAATTTTATTTTAAATGTGACCAAAATTGTTGTATATATATGAGAACTGTAATATTGCTTAAAATGGGAGTTTTAGCACTTAGGGCTATGATTTTAAAACTGTTCAAGTGTGTGTTTTCCTTGTGTTAGAGATTAAAGAATAGGGTACATATTTGGGATAACAGAATATTCTTCGTAGATAGTTACGAAAGTGATTTTGATAAGGATTCGATGGATGTACATGTTTCTATAACATCTACTTGTGCAAGGTGATATATGATATTTTTTGTAATGAAAAGTTATAAATCCTACTGTTGGAAGAACCTTAGGAAGTGGAGTAAACATAGGACTAACTACTATATATTTATGTCAATTTATCCAATTATAAACTCTTTATATACTTGTATATCTTATCGTTTAAGAAATTACATAACCTATATATATTGTTTAGGATTTAAAACTGGATTAACATTATTTGATAATATTTAATTCTACATCTTAGTCCTTATTCTTATTACCCTTTCTAGGATGCCTCAGTTAGACTTTCAATTGGTATCATATCCTAACTTTATACCTTAGTAAAATTAACCAACTTGAACTAGTAGATTATGCATATTAACAACAGTGGTGAGAAACACAGTTTTCAAGACATCCTCTTTCTATAGGTACAGATTGCATCTTATGGAAAAAGAGGATGATTTTTTCTTCAAAGATCGTTTACAAGCTTTGGTCGATCACTAAAATGGTTCGTTCATACCATGCAAGAAAATAAGAAGAAACAAAAAGATGCAGAAGAATGATGAAAGACTTACATTTCCATAGAGGGAAAAACTCATAAAATAAAGCACAACCCTTTAACATATTGGTTTGTGGACTGAGCAAATTAAATTGAATCTTGAAAGGTAAGCAATTGTCTTCGACTCATGAAACTTGGAGGATACTGGAACGTTCATACCAAGACTAAGATAAAGAGAACGATGACGAAAAGCACAATCACAACTTCGCATTCTTCATAGATAAAATGATGATAAGGTATCTTCTAATTCTTACTCCTCTTCACTTAGTGATGTGCTATATCAAGATGAATTATAAAAATTTTACAATACTTTTATTCGATGATTACAAACTTTAACTCAAAACAATATTTTATTGTCAAAGGATTTTAAATAGAGAAAATCTAGAAACAATGAGCTTATGAAAGCTTTGAATGACAAATTGGTTACCAGCAAAGAATATGAAAAGAATAACGATGATTAGAATTTGAGAGAAGAAAGTGTTTTTGAAAAATAAATTTCATACTTTCAAAACAAGGTTGGTGATATTGATACTACAACTATCAAAACAAAAGGAACAAAACCATTATTTGATGTTGGAATCCCAATCTATGATTTTCGAAAAAAAAAACCGTTTAGGCTATCAACTGTTGATTAAGCTAAAAAAATCAAAAACATATTTGTGAAAAACACACATTCACATAGTCCACTCTCAAATGATTCTCACCATATATGCACTTATTGTGAAGGAAAAGTTCATATATTTTCTCAATGTTATTTCTAGATATTATTAGATCTTGGATCCCTTGTTCACTCTTAGCAAAAGAAAAAATATACTGAGAAAAAGAAAATAACTAAACACATGCACCCGGTATTTTAGAGTATAAAAAAATTGAATTGTGTTAGGTACTAAGCATGAAGATCGAAAAGTAAGAAAGCTTGATACATGGTTGTTGATAAGTGGCAGTATGTATTTATCCTTTTGTAAATTCTTATTTGATTACAAAATTGTGGTTTACAAGCTTGCCATTGTAAATTATGAAAACCAACAAATAGTCTTACAGGTGAGGAGGGTCAATAGGAACTATTCTCAATAAAAATAACAAAATAACAAAGTCTCTTAAGCGGGTAAAGATGCAAGCTTCTGGGTTAAAATATGAAGATAATATGTTAATATAAATACCCAAAAAACACTAAAAAATATTTTTAAAAATACTTAGCATGCATTAAAAGTAAAGAGTGGGAAGAAAACAAATACATAATTTTTTGAGTGGTTCGCCTCTTGTAGGCTTAGTCCACCACCTAAGGTATTGTTCAGCCTCTTTTTTAATGCACTTCTACCATAACTCTCGGGTCTCATAAATGTGACCACACAACCATTTACAACCTCTTTTAACTAACTCTATACAGGAACTCTTGTGTTAACTCCAACACAAGTAAACCATGTGTACAATTGGTACGCCTAGGGTGTGATAAAAAGATATATAAATTAGATGCAAATAATCACCCTAAAGCTAGCACGGTTCTGCAAGTATACAGATCGTATGCAAGTTTTAATGAATAAGTAAGATTCGTTCCTCAGGGACTACGAAGGTTAAGAAGAACTTATGCAAATTATTCAAGTGCAGATATTAAAGATAGAAAAGATAATACGCAAGTAGAAAGAAGAGAGAGATAAATATTTATTTGGTTTTTAAATAAGAAAACTAAACTACTAAATTAAAAGACAAAAAATAAATAAAATAAAAGGAAAGAAAATAGTATGAAAGTTTAGCTTGAGTAAATAGCATGCAATCCCCACTAGTTTTGCCGTTCTAAACATGTAAGAGTGAATTATGTAGTACTTCAATAATCAGTTCCAATTACGCTAGGTAGTTTTAAATTGGATTTACCTGTGTCAATAAGGCTTCCTAAGCAAACTGTTCCTGTAATTGGTAAATAGTAACATGTACTTAACCATAGTGATTATCTAGTTAGGTTGATTTGTCAGATCTAAACCGAATACTAGACGTTATGTGCTAAACATGTAATTAAACACCGTTGTCAATGGTGACCTAACTACTAGATGGTAATTCTATATGGCCGCGGTTCCACAAGAACACAGAATATAAATCCAAACACATAAACAGGGAATAAAAACAATAATTCAATTTAAAATATTAAATTCCCAAATTAGATAGATGCCAACCAAAACTAGGGTTCATACATATAAGCTAAAAACTCAAGCTAAAGAAATTTAGTTCATACTAAGAAGAGAAAAGAAAAGAATTACAGAATTAGAGGTTGAAGAAGACATAATTGTTGCACTGCTCCTTCCAGACTTCTCTTCTTGTGGTGTAGCTTCTTCCTGGCCTTAAGGTTTGGCCAAGGATGATTTAAGAGTGTTTAGAGGCTGTATTTATAGTGTATAGGTTGACCTAATTCGTTTCTTGAAGGAGAGGTCAAGTAATAGACTCCAAGCCCAACTCAAATTCGTATGGAAATAAAGATAATAACTGCTGACTTGTTTTGAGCATATCTTTTTCATTATTGGTCGGTTTTTAGCCCACAAGATACCAAAAGAATCCTCACATAATTATCTACGTCCCTATGAAAGGAATCTTCCAAAATTGGCTTTGTTTTGGAGTTATCACCACTTCTTTAGGCGTAGCTGCAGAAATTCAGATTTATGGCAGCTTTTCCTTTTCCAGGATTTTAGCTTTTGTTTCCTTTATCTTCAAAATCAATGTTTATCTTCTTTCCTTTAGTTCTCTTTACCAACTTGGACTCTAATTAATTACCATATATCTCTAAAGCTTCACACTAACTAAATAGTTAAACTCAATATGCTCTAAAAATAATAATTAATTAATTCAAGACCCAAAATAGGAAAGTGCACTAAATAAAGCTAAATTCGACCTATAAACTAATAAATACGCCTAAAATGATGTCTCAAAAATAGATTTTATTATCACAAATGAAGAGACATCAACAATATACACTTAAGAGATGTATACTTGACCAGAGGGCAGAGCAAGAGCTGAATTATATGGAAAATACATAAGAAAGCAATTAAAAGAACAATTCATTTAAAGACGTGTTCTCCCAAATTCAATGAACTTGTAAAATAAAACTAGGACTCATACATTATTGTTGTTCTCGAGCTATGAATTAACTAGTGCATAATGAAATAATGAAAACTGTTAATGTAATATTCATGTTTAGAATGAAAAATAAAATGAATTTACACTATTCATTGTTGATTAATGATGAAGGAGAGAGTTGGAATGACATGGACAGCTTCCAAGCTTCTTCTTCTTGCTTTTTCTTTACTCCAGACATTACTAAATTACTAATAAATAAGGACCCTTTTCTAATGTTATAAACTGATATAGAAAGGGTACATCATGTTTTTGGTGTAATGGGCCTCTTGAAATGGCTCAAGTCAACCCAAAAACGGGTTAAAGAATGAGGGGACTAGTTCAAACCACGACAATGGAAATTCACATAACTTATTCAATTAAGATCCAAATCACAAACTGTTATTTCCTACATGCCCCTAACTCTAATTATTGTCATGAAATGAAAGGGTTTGTCCGAAATCCTAACCAATTTCAAGTTGTGACTCCAACAAGTTGATGTCCAATTATAGCCGACATACGCTCTAACTTTCCAAAAATGGTGGAATCGTTCTCTAAGGCCGTGACTTTGGGGGTATCATAGCAACCAAGTAACTAATATTTGATCACTTAACAAACAAATTATGCATAAAAGCTCTAAAAATAACATAAAAGTCAAAACTAGACAAGAAATCATAAATCATCGGATAATAGGAAAATCCCTCAACTAAGTCCTAAATTCCCCTAAAAAGATGTATTGTGACTATATTAATCTATCATATGAAAGGAAACATCATTTATGGCAGAGGTCGGCTTCGCTTCTCCAATGCCCAGCTTATTGAACACATTCTTAGGCATGAGGTTTACGCTATCACCCAAGTCACACAACACTTTTTTTGTCGAAAGTGCCACAAATTTTGATTGGAATGTTGAGGCCTCCCATATTTTTGATCTTAGGTGGCAACTACCTCTGTACTTTGGTTGATAACTCCTTGGTTAGTGCCACGATTTTACATTCTTCAAACTTGTTCTTCTTGGAGAGTGTCTTCTTGAAGAAACTCAGATATTTAGGAACTTTCTTGGTGGCTTCGATCAAAGTAATGTTTGTTCTTAATTGTCTTGGCGTCTCAATGAATTTCTTGTTCTCTGAAGCATCAATCTTCTTGGATATCCTTGATAGAAAAGTCGGTGGTTGGAAAAAATCTTGTGGAGGAGGTTCATCTCTCAGTTTTTCATACACTTTTAGTGCTTTCATTGTCTTCTCTCCCACTTTTCTTCCACGTTGTCGATCCTATCCACAACTGTTACCTGATCTAAATTAGGTTCCAGCTGCTTTTTTCCCTTGATCATTTGTTCACTAGACACAACTAGTGGTGGTGTGATAACCTTTACACTCTAAAGATTGATGGACTTACACGATTCATAACTACCATTTCATCCCCATTTTTAAGTAGCTTAACATCAATATTTGCACCTTGAGTAAATTGCAGAATTTTACCTTATTCTATTTGTTTACAGGCCTTAGTGATTTAAGTTATTTGTTGTTGCAAGATTTGCAACGTTGGCCCTTGAGAATTTATCGTCTTGTTGGTTTTCTCCATATTTTCACTCATCATCAACATGAATTGATTCAAGGGTGAATTACCTATAGGGTCTTGGAGACAATCTTAGTGCCACAAAAGGAAAATCTCATTCCTCTCTCCTCTAAAAGAACCTTTAAGATCTACAAAGTCAATATTACCCTTTATATTAAATATAAGACAAAAAATATCTTCTCTCTCCTCCATTACCATTTTTCTCTTTCCCCCCTTATCATTTTTCTTTCTCCTTCGTTGTCATTTTTAACTCTTCTCCTTCATTAAGTATCAATACTTTCCAATTCCGACCACAACCACCGACTACCGCCGACCACCGTCAGTGTCGGTGGAGAAAGTATTGAGTACTCAGAAAAGTTACTGAGTACTCTGAAAAGTTACTGAGTACTCCACCGGAAAAAGTATTGAGTATTCGGAAAAGTTATTGAGTAGGCGGAAAAAGATACCGAGTATTCGTAGATTTTACTGAGTACTCAGACGAATTTACTGAGTATCGGGTTAAATTACCGAGTATGCTCAGTAACTTTACCGAGTAACCGGAAAAGTTCATTAAGTGTTTAGAGTTTTTACTGAGTATTGGGGAAAACTATTGAGTACCTGGTAGAAAACCGCTGAATAGCAATAAAATCTTATCTATTTATAAATTTAAATACTACTACATTAAAAAGAAAAAAGAAAAAAGAAAAAATAAAAACTAATACATTAACCTACCCACCGCAAAAAAAAAAGAAAAAAAAAGTTGTTGAGCAACTTTTTATACAGCTGTAAAAAAAAAGGTCGAAATTCTAGCATGAAATTAAAATTAAAGCTTCACCATTAATGGAGCTCGGCGGATCTCCACCATGAAGACGAGGCAAGAAGCTGCTCCGGCCATGGCATGAAGCTGCAACATCACGCCAGAGAAGGACCACAGATTGAGCTTCGCCTGAGACAATGAAAATGCTAAACATGACCTGGCATGGAAGCTACATCTGGTCGCCTGAGTAGCAGCCATCGTTTCCATGGAGTTTTCAAGCTCTTCCAGTTCGTTGTAGCAGTGAAATGTACTCCAGTCACGAAGCCAAGCTTTAAACAACACTGTTCCCAAACCAGACTTTGAGATCCTCTTCACGGAGGTGGCGGCAGGTTCCTTGCGCAGGCGAGCTCAAAAGGAAGTAAATCGTCGGGTATAAGCTCCAACAGCGACAGTTCTCTTCACCGGTAATCTTCACCTCTAAATTCTCTCAGCCTCAAAATCTTCACAATCTCACCATAGCTTTGAATAGATCGGTAGATTTCATGGGAGCAAAAAAAGAAACAAAAAGCTTGAAAAAAAATGGAGAGGAGATGTGGTCAAGGGAGAAAGAGAGGAGAGAGGTATGTAAAAGTTTTCTAGGGTTTATAAATATTTTGAATATATATATATATATATATATATATATATATATATCAAAAGGAAGGAGATAAAAAAGTAAATGGAATTTTGGTCTATAGCGTTAAATCTTATTAATTTGTGGCCTTTAGTAAGAAGAGGGGATTGGGGAAGAGTTGTTAGGTTTTAGGGGTGTGTCTTCGAGATCTTTTGGATAATAATATCTTGATTCAAAGTTTTCTCCAACTCACTTTAGCCTTCTTTTGGATAGGCTTGGAAAACCTTTTAAGCTAGATTATCCTTATATGAATTATAAACGAGTTTCCAAGGAGTTTGATTCCCATAGACTTGTCTACTTTAATATTGATTTTGAGGTGTCTACTAAGAGTTGGTCTTGAGTCAAAGAATTTGATTTTATCCAATCAAATCTTGTCATCACAATGTTTATCTTAATACACATTTGAAAATTATTGTATATGTTATTTGGAATGTAATGATAATCATATCAGGGATTATTATTGAGTCAATAGAACGTGAATTATGATTTTTTACATCAATAATTTATTATATTGCTTGCTTACGAGACAAACCATCTCATAATATTTCAAAATCATTTACTCGCGATATATCTATTTCAGGAGTATATGTGTGATACAAAGAAATAAATATATGTTTGACCCGATAATATTATAATTGCTAGTTCGAAACCCTCATTTAATTTAGTAGTACTTAACTTGTACTAACACTTTATTTTCCCCATTTTACTAACAAATGATTAGTTTTTCCAAATGGGACTTTAGATATTTATAAGGGAGGTCGTAGGTTTATAACCTTTACCATGCAAACACTACGCAAATTATCCAAAAAATGGTACACTTCATAAAATTATCTTGTTTTCTAACTTATCTTCTCGTAATTTTATATCATTTTTATGAAACATTATTGTGTTATTAAAATAAGTTCTCCAACATGCATAAAGTTTATTTTAATATAAAAATTATCCTTTATGGATATGATGACAATATATAAATATCTTTTATTGCACCATTTGTGGATGTCTAGTTTATATCCATGTCTAAAAAAAAAAAATAGTTTATATCTTAATTTATTTATTTTTATTGATTTTTCAATATTAATGAAATCTATTGCAAGTAGCCATTCAATATTATATTAACATATTTTTCACGCAGGAAAATTTTACACATATATCAAATATAACGGTGAATTTGTGGTTCGTCAAAAGAAATTTTCATGATATTTTTATATTATTTATTGACCAATCTAACATTCACTTCAGAAAATATTGTTAAGTAAGTGGTACAATTAATATTTCACTAAAAAATATATTTTCATTCCCTTTATTAAAATATAATTTTTTAAGAATTTGATATTATTCAATAATAAATTGTAATAATTTATATATTCTACAAAATTTTATTAATGAGATGGATAGTCAATTTTTCAAGAGTTAAAATTCATTCACTCAAAATAATAAAAAATTTAAAATGTATGAAATTATTAAAAATGTTATATATCATTTCTCAATTTTTTTATGAAAATTATAACAAAAAAATATTATATATTCGTGTGTGATCTTTTAAAGATGCAATATCTCAATCGTTGATATTTTTTCAAAAGTATTCATATCAATATGTATCTCAAAAATAATTAACAATATATATGTGAAAAAAGAATTAAAATAATTTGTACACTATAAAATTACCTTTTAGTTTGAAATAATAAAATATAATTACTTTATTCGGTTGCAAGACTAGAGATTTTCGTTCATAATGTATTATAAACTGAAGAAAAAAAATATATAAAATTATGTAGAAAAATATCTTGTATTTTTTAAAGTAATCTATTACATTAAAAAGAATTCATATATAAAAGAAAATAGTAAACTTTCATTTGACACATTTACAAATTGTAAAAAAAAAATATATTTTTTGTCTTTTGAAATATCAACTAATAATATTATAATTTACAAGGTGTGAAGGATAATTTATTTCTTAAATATTGATAACCTAATTTTAATTTACCAAGGCATGTATAGAAAGGCTGAAGACCGGCGTCGTGATGCGTGTAAACTATCTTAAACGATCTACCTACCATAAAAAAGAGATTATAATAATATTATTTACCTATTTTATATAAAGAGTTTTTTTTTTGGAGAATATAAAATGTTAAATATTATTTTATTTTTGCAGAAGTGAAATGGCCTCCAACCTCGTTACCGTCGGTTTAGTTGGACTCCACCTTAGTCCAAAATGTTGTATAGATTTTTAATGGGCTTGGCAGTGGCCAAAGTGGACTAAGTGTTTATTTTCCCGTCGCTAACAAATTCAAAGATAATAGTAAATATTTTATAATAGTTTGATTAAATTTAATTTGAAATTTTATAATTTCTTTTTAGGAAAATTCTAGAAAAGCGTTTCATTTAATATTCTATATATGTTAAAAAAGCATAATTATTAAACACTTATTATTAAAATATTTTTATAAGGTATTTAATCTTATAAATATTTATTAAAACAAAAAAATAGTAAAAATTATTATAATAATTTTGATATAACAATTTAAAAATTATGCTTAATTAACAAACAGACTTTAAAAGAAATAAAATAATTTGACTAAAAAATGAAATTAAAAGAATATTTTAATCACCAAAATAGTTTTTGTGTCTGTTAAAAAAAAATAAACAATTTTGTGAATTTTTAATGACAAATCAATTGAAGTTATATTAACTAAATATTTTAGTTTTAGATTTTTTTTTAAATAGTATAGGTTCGAACGAACCCAAAGTGACTCTTTAATATATTAAAAAGGAATTGTAATCACAGGGTTTTGTTTTACAGGTTAGTAAAGCATTGATGATGGTGTGGGGACAGGAGGACTTGGAGGAAATTACAAAATAGAGCCTAAATAACTTAAACTTTATATTTTAAGTCCTCCTTCTTTACTTCTACCTACAAAGTCCTTAGTTACAAATACTGGTTGGCCAATTTACCTATACACCCTTTTGATTTAATTAATTACTTTTTTTTACTTCTTTTTTTCAGTTTTTGATTTAGTGTCGGAATGGGTACGCGTTTAAGTGGGTACAGACCCACTTCTTTTTTATATTGTGTTTAAGCTATCTTTTTTTATAAGAGGTTTAAAATTAATTATAGTGTAATTGTAAAATAGGTCCCTGTCCAAATTTAATCAACATGAATAATAGTTCATTGTCCAAATAATAGATACGGTGTAATTGCATTATAGGTCCCTGAACCGGGAGCTGTCCCGGGTCCGTACCCAGATGGGGATGGACCCATATCGCCTGTACCCATGTATATATCTGCACACAAAAAAAACATTAAAACAGATAAAAATACCAATTTGCTCGCACTGCTGGGGCTGTGCTGATTTTGGGCCTCTATACCCATATGGGCCTGCAGCCAGATTGGTATTTTTATGGGTTTCACAGCTTGGACCCATTTGAAGGTGATGATGGTGGGGATAGGGGGTGATGATGATGGTTAATGGCACACGGTGGGGGTGGGGTGATGATTGTGGCTTCGGATCTGTACTGTGCGACGGGAGAGGGTGGGTGGGTTGTTACAGCGAAGCATCGAGAGAACGGTGAAGAAGGGGAGGGGGTGGGCTCCGGCAGCGACGAGATCTGTGAGGTGGTGGGAGGCAGCAGATCTGTGGCGGTGAGAACTGACTGGGCGGCAGTGATGGAGGTTCTTCAAGAACAACGCGGATCTGGAGCGTTGATTTGGAGGGAGTGGGCTCCGGCAGCGACGAGATCTGGTGGTGGTGGTGCGTCATGGCGGTGGTAAGTCTCCATTTTCGACGTGAGGGAGTACGATGGTGATGTTGGTGTTGCAGATCGACGTGAAGCAGCAGGGTGTCGTGTTGGTTCTTGCAGCGGCGAGAGTGAGATGCAGCAGGGGGTGGTGGCGCTATTGTGCAGCAGATTGGTGGTGGTGGTGGTGGTGCGTCATGGCGGGGCTGCGATGGTTGCTATGGTGAAGGTGGTGTGGATGGCAGCAGTGGTTTGGGACGGTGGGGTGGTGGCGCTACTGTGTTGCAGATTGGTGGCGAGGTGGTGAAGCAGCGGCATGGCGGGGCTGCGATGGTTGCTATGGAGAAGGTGGTGTGGATGGCGGCAGTGGTTTGGGACGGTGGGGTGGGGTAGGCAGTGGGCGGTAATGGTGGATTGGGGTGGGGTGGGTTGAGAGAGAAGAGGGGGAGCGGGTGAAACCCTAATAGGTATTGATGGGTGGGGGTGGGTTTTTGCAGTATATAAGAACTAATGGGGAGGGTATTTTGGGCTTTTGTATTGGACTAGTTGGGATATAACTAGTCCAGTTAGGGGGAGGACTTTCTTTTGGAAGGTGCATGTTGTTTGGACCGTAAACGATAATTCACCCGAGGACTTGGGCTTAGGTATAGTTAATGTGTCACGTGTTTGTTAAAGAAAAAATTTCATTTTTAAGTCATTACTTATAGTTTAAAAATATTTTTAAATTAAAATTTTTAAAAGTTATATTTTTAAATTAAACATATTCAAAATGTTTATTTTTAAGTTATTATATTAATTTCGTGAGATATTTTATAAATTTTATAGATAATTTGGACACTTTAGATAGAGTTCCTAACTTATAATGCAGTCAAATAAACATATAGTTCATTTCAAATGCCTAAATTGTTAGAATCAATGAAATATCTCATGAAATTAGTGAAATAGCCTAAAAATAGGCATTTCGAATACGTTTGACCTTAAAATATGACTTTTAAAATATTTAACTTAAAAATATTTTTAAACCATAGATAATAGCCTAAAAATAGAATTTGCTCTTGGTTAAATACTCAAGTAATTAATGAGTGTAACCTACCTCAACCTTCTTTATTTTTCCCACATCATTTAACAAGTCAAAACAATTCTTCAATTTCGACAAAATAAAATCTTATATGTATTAATAATAAATGTACATAATTTTAACCAAAAATAAGATTCAAGTATTATGATGAGACCATTTAATGTGCGAGGTTTAAACCTCGATAAGTCTGTATATAAGAAATCTTTATCTCACTATTCTTACTAAATAAACTAACCATTTGGGATTGTTGGTGATTTGCAAGGGTTGTATTGCTGGTGTAGCTCTTGTCCATTTGAGATTGTTCTATGATCGGTGTCGTTGTTTTGAAGGTTCGTGAAGTTCCTTTTTCATTATTTTCTCATTTTTTTTGGACAAGAGGAGGGTGCAGATGCATCCGCAGACAAAAAGAGATTAACATATACCAAGTTTGCTAAAACTATTAGCTAGTTCAAAAAAACTGAAGGAATCTTGCCGATCCCGAAGTGCTTCGTGCCTAGCTTCTTTTGCAAATTTGTCCGCTTCGTAGTTGAGGCTCCTTCTGACATGAGAAAATGAAATTGGTCATGCCTCAACAGAGTCTTGGATAATTTTACAAACGATGTGTTGGATGTTCCAACACGTGGCTGACACCTGCTTTATACCTTGAATAATCTCAAGGTTAGCAGAGCGAATAATTTTCTTCTTCCCAGGGTATTGTCTACACAACTCTACTATTTTGAGAACTACAAAAGCTTCTCCTTCGATAGCGGAGCTGCATTCCAATGAGTCATTTCTTATATTAGTGCTTATTCCGTTTTGTTGAGTTGTGATTGCGATTCCTGTTGGTTCATATTTATTCTTGAAAGATGCATCACAGTGAAAGATAGTATCTGTTTCCGTCTCCAGGTTTTGTTGTGGTTGGATTTCTTCCTTGCTGGTTTAAAAACTCTTTTTATTATTGATATTCCCCCAGTCTATTCCATATATTTCTGACATAAGCTTGTTCATAGATTGAATGATTGAGCTAGCTTCTATTGAATCGTCTTCATGTAGAGCTTTCATCTTTCCTTTCCAGATTTTCCACAAGTTTATCATTATGTAGTCTCTTATTGTTTCTTCAGCTCATCCTCCTTTGGTAAAACTTTTAATGGTATTTAAGAACCAATCTTCTATATTTTCCTCGTTATCTTCCCCTATTTTTATTTGGGGTGTTGTACCAGCCCATATTTCTTTACACATTTTGCATTTGAGTATTAGATGTTCAACTGTTTCTTCAGCTTATTGACACCAAAAGCAGTCCTTGGAGTCTCCACAATTTCTTTTATAAAGGTTTAATCTTGTTGGTATTGCGTTATTGATGATTCTCCACATAAAAAAACGAATCTTATTTGGTATATTAGATCTCCATATTGTCTTCCAGATTTGCGATACATATTTAGTTTCTTCTGATGTCGTACTAGGTTTGTTGATAACCTTCTCTTCCGTAATCACTTTATATCCCGTCTTTGTGTTGTAAGTTCCATCTTTTGAGAAAGGCCATATAAATTTGTCATTCCTAGATGTTTCAAGTACATGAATTATTTTGATGAGATGTATAATAGGTTCGGGGAAAAGGTCATCAAGAATTTCCAAGTTCCATTCCTTAGTGCCCTGAACAAATAGTTGGTTGACCTTTGTGATTTTTCAATTTGTCGGTTTTCCAAGATTCCACTCTGTATCAATCCAACGATTTTCCCATATATTTATATTCCCCCCATTTCCTATTAAGTGTATACCATGTTTTTTTACGAGATCCATGCTTTCAATAATGTTGGCCCAACTCCAAGTTCTATTCTGTCTTAGTTTAGTATCTAATAGAGAGCTATTGCTAAAGTAAATACCTTTGAGAATCTTAGCCGCGAGGTTGTCCGGATTTCCACTAGTCTCCAAGCCTGTTGTGCCAAGAGTGCTATATTCATTCTTTTGAAGTCTTTAAAGCCCAGTCCCTCTATAAGTTTTCCAATTGCAATTTTTTCCCAAGCTATCCAATGGATTCTGTTTCTTTCTCCTGAGTTCCACCAAAAGTTAGAAATAGCAGATATAAATTTATTACAAAACTTAACGGGCAAAGAAAAATTGACATATAGTAGTTTGGGATTACTTGAAGTACGACTTTGATTAGGACATCTTTCCCTCCTTCTGATAAAAGTGTCGCTTTCCATCCTTCTGTTTTTTTGAACAGCTTATTTGCTATCCATTCTAGTGATTCAACTTTCGATCTGTTATGGCAGAGGGGAATGCCTAGGTAAAGACCTAGGTCATTCGTTTCTTTTATATTCATTGCATCTGATATTACCTTTCTCTTTTCATTTGTAGTTTCTTTACTAAATATCGTAGAGGATTTTTGGAGATTAATATGCTATCTTGATCCTGAGCAATAAATATGTAAACACTCTTTAAAGGATTCGAAGTCAGTGTTATCTATTTCGAAAAAGAAAAGAGAGTCATCTGCAAAAAGTAAGTGTAAGATCATGGGACGTTTCTTATTGATTTGGACGCCATGCAATTTACCCTCATTAAAATAGTTATCTATTATGCTAATGAGCAATTCAATCATAAAAGAGAATAAGAAAGGTGATATGGGGTCACCTTGCCTAATACCTCTACCTGGTTTGAAATTGTTAAGTCTTTCACCGTTTAGATTAATATAGAAGGAAACTGTGGATATGCAATTATGTATCCAATCTACCCATTTTTCACTGAACCTAGCTTGTTTAGGGTCAACAATAAGAAATCCCATCGTACCTGGTCAAAGGCTTTTGCCATTTCGATTTTTATTGTTGCCATATGTTGTTTATTTTTCCGTTTCCTGTTCATATTCTTGCGCAATTATGATGTTATCATGTATGGATTTGCCTTTGATAAAAGACGCTTGAGTCGGTGAGATAATTTTATTCATGAGATCCCTTAACCTATTAGCAAGAATTTTTGCTATAATTTTATAACAGAAGTTAGCACAGGAGATTGGTCGAAAACTCCCTATATCTTCTTGGAAATCTCCTTTAGGAACTAACGTAATAAAGGTATCATTTAATTTCTCAAGAGAGTTGTTGATAGTAAAAAAATCCTAGACCATTTTGAAAATGTCATCCGTAATAATATCCCAATATTCTTTATAAAACTTACCGTTAAACCCGTCGGGGCCTGGACTTTTGGATGCATATAGCTCATGGAACTGCTATCTCCATTTCTTCCATGGTCAGTAATCTTGTAAGCTTATAATTCATTTCTTATTTTATACAAGGTTTAATATGTTTAGTAGCTCTTTCCATATCGTCCTTTTCCGCTGGGACTTGTTGGAATATTTTTTTGCAAAATTCTTGGAAACTTTCTTTAATTTTGACAAATCTTCTTTCCCATCTCCTTTGATGTCTTTGATTCTTGTAACGCTATTGTATTTCCTTCTTTGTATTGTAGCTAGATGAAAAAAACTTTGTGTTTTTATCCCCGTAAACCAGCCAGTTTTGTCTGGCTCTATCCGCCCAGTATTTTTCTTCATTTATGAATTCTAATTTAATTTGTTCTTTAATTCTTTTTCTTCCGCTATTGTGTTGTCGTTCTGGACCCCGTTGTTTAGGGTAGTCAACCTATCTTGAAGTAGTTTGATTTGTTTCTCGTGATTCTTAAAAGTTTTGTTACTCCACTTTACTAGCTCCTTTGAGGTGTTATCTCGTTTTTTGATGTAGTCGAGAATTGGTATATCATGCTTTGTTCTATCCTAGTTAACTTTTATAACCTGTCTACATTCATTATTGTCAATCCACATAGTTTCAAATTTAAACTGTGTCTTATGATTATTCATACTTATATGTAAACGTAAAATTAATGGGGAGTTATGTGATTTAGGCGCGAGTATCAACCTCATGCCAAGATCCCTATTCGAGAAGCTTAACATAGGAGAGGTAGTACCCACATCGATGGTATTACAAATGGCGGATCGCTCCCTCTCCTGACCAGTAGGTAAAATTGAAGATGTTTTAGTTAAAGCTGGTACTTTTATCTTTCCTTGTGATTTTATTATTCTTGACTACAACGCGGATAAGAATGTCCCCATCATCTTGGGTAGACCATTCTTAGCCACGGGGCGTACACTAATAGATGTTGAGAATGGTGAGTTGATCATAAAGGTACAAGACGAACAGGTACGATTCAATGTGTTTAAGGCTATGAAGTTACCAAATTCGAAAGACGAATGTTTCAAAATAGATGTCATCGGAAAAATTACACAAGAAGTCTTCAATGAAGCAACCTTAGATGATGATCTTGACGATGCCTTAACACTTGAATCACAAGAGGAAACAAGACCTCCCCTGACGAAGTTGCTGCATTAGGATCAAATATAAGAGAACTACTTCGAGATTCAGGTGACATAGAACCAATAAAGCAAACATCCATAATATGTCCACCTGTTCTCGAAGAAAAACCCCTTCCCGACCATCTACGTTATGCATATATAGGTACGAACAAAACTTTGCTTGTTATTATTTCTGCTAACCTTTCAGGTCCTCAAGTGGAGAAGCTACTTCATGTACTTTGCGCTAACAAAGAAGCAATCGGACAGACTATTGCCGATATCAAGGGAATTAGTCCTTCCGTCTGCAAACACAAAATAATTCTTGAGAACGAAGGAGGGCGATCTATAGAGGGACAAAGAAGACTAATGCCAGGCATGAAAGAAGTGGTAAGGAAGGAGGTAATCAAGTTATTAGACGCGGGAATTATCTATCCGATTGCTAGCAGTGATTGGGTTAGTCCAGTGCAATGTGTTCCAAAGAAATGAGGTATCACTACCATCCTTAATGACCAAGGAGAAGCCATACCATCAAGAACAGTTGTGGGGTGGCGAGTATGCATGGACTACCGAAGACTCAACAAAGCTACAAAGAAAGATCACTTCCCGCTATCATTCATTGATCAGATGCTAGACAAACTCGCAGGGAGAGAGTATTATTGTTTCCTTGAAGGATATTCGGGTTATAATCAGATTTGTGTGGATCCCCTCGATCAACACAAAACAACTTTTACTTGTCCGTTTGGCACCTTTGCTTATAGAAGGATGTTGTTTGGTTTATGTAATGCACCTACCACGTTCCAGAGGTGCGTGATGGTTATATTTTGGGACATGATTGATAAATACTTGGAGGTTTTTATGGATGATTTTTCGGTGTTCGGAGATAGTTTTGATGATTGTTTGAATAATCTTGAGAAAGTCCTTGTGAGATATAGAGAAAAAGATCTTGTGCTTAACTGGGAAAAATGCCACTTCATGGTTCAAGAGGGAACTGTGTTGGGACATAAAGTTTCGAAGGCAAGAATGGAGGTTGATCGTGCTAAAATTGAAGTTATCAAAACAGTACCACCTCCAGTTTTTGTAAAAGGAGTGAGAAGTTTCTTGGGTCACGTAGGATTTTATCGAAGATTTATTAAAGATTTCTCCAAGATCGCCAAACCGCTTTGTTCTTTACTTGAAAAGGATACTCCTTTTAACTTTACTCACGAATGTCTTCAAGCGTTTTTTACGATTAAGGAGAAACTGATCTCCACACCTATTGTTATACCTCCGGGTTGGAAAGCTCCGGTTGAACTCATGTGCGATGCTAGTGATCACGCTATGGGTTTTGTATTGGGGCAGAGGAAAGACAATCTCTTCCACACGATTTATTATGCAAGTAAGACCTTCAACGCTGCCCAAATGAATTATACAGTGACGGAGAAAGAGATGTTGGCCGTAGTATATGCTTTTGATAAGTTTCGTTCCTATCTGTTTGGAAAGAAAACTGTTGTGTACACGGACCATTCAGCGATCAGATACCTTATGGAGAAAAAAGACGCTAAGCCGCGTCTTATTAGATGGGTACTGTTGCTTCAAGTGTTCGACATAGACATTCGAGAATGAAAGGGATGCGAAAATCAAGTTGCTGATCATTTATCAAAGCCTCGAAGGATCTGATGCGAACAAGGAACTATCGGAGTTCTGTCCAGAGATTTATCAAGGCTCGGGTTTTCTGTCCGGCATACCGGAGTTTTGGCCGGCATACCGGTCGAGAACGAAAACCTCCCCAATAGCTATATCTCAATAAGTTATGCAGTTTAGGCTCAAAAATCACCTAATTCCGAAATCCGAGCAAAAAGATATGACTTGCCGAAGTTTTCTCAAATTGTGTCCAGAAATTTTTTTTTGTTCGACACAGCGGGGTTGGGCGGCATGCCGGCCATGAGGCCCGGTATACCGGCGCTGCTGTTCATGGAGTCCAAGTTACGTCAAAATACCCGAGTCCTCTACACGTGGGCACGGGTTTTCTTCTGGCCGGCATACCGGTGCTGCTGTTGTTCGACTTTGGGACCTCTCGGCAATGACCCCGTGGTGATACCCTTGGACACGGGTTTTTGACCCGCGGTATGCCCGGTATACCGGTGCTGTGACCTGTCTTTTCCCAAAAATTGCGTTTTTCGTCCCAAATTCGATTTCTCTAATGCCTAAACATCAAAAACACTAATACCTTCCTCAAATATGCAATATCAACTAAAAATAACTAAACTAAACATAAATTAAAAACATAGACATGAATTAAAAGCCTAAAAACATAAAAGAAACTACGGGTTGTCTCCCGTATAGCACTTTTGTTTAACGTCTTTCAAAGTTAGACGCGTTACCTCGATTACGATTGACGGAATTTCCACCCCTTACCTCTAATTCCCACGAACTTTTCAGCTCGATTCTTCATGATCATGGATGGTGCCATCCAAGATTTTGTAGGAGGGGGTGTTTCTGGTGGTAACTCTATTTTATTTGTAGCATTACACTCCTCTGGCAATCCATTCATCTTTTCAGTTTCTAAACTTCGTTTGTTAGACAGAATGTCCTTCATGAACTGACCATATTTTGACATTCTTGGGAGAGCTTCTACAAACGGGATGCTGATCTTAAACTTGTTCACCATGTCAAGGAACTTCTTGAATTATTTTTCATTGTTCTGATTTCTGACATGTGACGGGAATGGTGGAGGAGGACATGTGTTGGTTACCACTGAGCTCTCTTTCTTTTCTGGTGTCTTCTCTGGGACAATTATTTGTTCAATTACCTCTTCCACCTTGTTTTCAATTGTTTCTTCAACCACTTTTTCAGGAATAGAGGTTGGTTCTGGTTCTACTCTAGGTGGAGGTAATTGTTTTCCAATTCTTAATTCAACTGCATGACAAACACTGTCTTGAGCACTACTATCACTCGGGAGTTGCCTTTTTGCAAAGATTTGAAGTTTATTCACAATTTGTGACATTGTATGCTCGATATTCTTAAGCACCTTAAATTGGTTTTGGAATCTTTGCTGGCTAATCTCCAAATCTTCAACTAGGTTCATCATCTTAGCCATGCTTGAATTCAAACTCGAAGGTTGCTCTTGTATGGGTTGATGTATTGAATAATAAAGTGGTTCTTGATAAGCTTCATTATAATTCGGCGCTTCTTGATAGATAGGTTGTGGAGGATAATAAGATTGTGGTCGCAGTTGATAACAAGTCTGTTGATTTCCGGCCCAATTATAATTTTGTGGGGGCTGATAATCAGTGTAATTTCCTTGAGATTGATAATAACCATCATAACAATGGTTTCTTTGGTAAGGTATGAAGGAAATTGGGGCCGGATTATTCATGCAATATTCCCACGAGTGATCTCTTGCTCCACAACTAGGACATGAAGGTAAAGTATGTACTAGATTTCCTTGATCTAGTTTTCGCGCTTGTTCTCGTAATTCTTCAAGTTGTTGGTTTAACTCTTTGAGCTTTAGAGATTCTAAAGTCTCTGTTTGTTTTTCTGATTTAATCGGCCAACTTCTCTTGGTTTCAAGAACGTACTCCATAATTATAATAGCTTTTGCAGGATCTAATAATACAAAACTTTCCTTTCCTAATAAATCTGCTCTTTCCTGGAAAAAATCTGTAAAACAAAAACTAAAAAGAAAAGCGTAAAATAGAACTAACTAAAATATAATCACTAGATAATTGCACAAGGACTGACGATGTAGTCCCCGGCTGCGGTGCCAAAAACTTGGTGTCGCCTAAGGTGTGATAAAAAGATGTATAAAATAAGTGCAATTAAACACCCTAAGCTGAGCACGGTTCTGCAAGTATACAGATCGTATGCAAGTTTTAATGAATAAGTAGAATTTGTTCCTCAGGGACTACGAAGGTTAAGAAGAACTTGTGCAAATTATTCAAGTGCAAATAATTAAGCTCGAATAATAATACGCAAGGGTAAAGAAGAGAAAGATAGATTTTTATTTGATTTTCAATAAAGGAAAATTAAACTAATAAACTAAAAGACGGAAAATAAATAAAAGAAAAGAAGATAGTATGAAAGTTTAGCTTGAGTAAATAGCATGTAATCCCCACTAGTTTTGCCGTTCTAAACATGTAAGGGTGAATTATGTAGTATTTCAATAATCGGTTCCAATTGCGTTAGGTAGTTTTAAATAGGGTTTACATGTGTCAATAAGGAGTCCTAAGCAAACTGTTCCTGCAATTGGTAAAACAGCAATACACTAAACCATGGTGATTATCTAGTTAGGTTGATTTGTCAGATCTAAACCTTATTCTAGACGTTATGTGCTAAACATGTAATTAAACACCGTTTTCAATGGTGACCTAACTACTAGATGGTAATTCTATATGGCTGCAGTCCACAAGAACACAGAACATAAACCCAAACACATAAACAGAGAATAAAAACAATAATTCAATATAAAACATAAAATTCCCTAATTAGATAGATGTCAATCAAAAATAGGGTTCATACATATATGCTAAAACTCAAGCTAAATAGAATTTAGTTCATACTAAGAAAAGAAAAGAAAATAATTACAGAATTAAAGGTTGAAGAAGACATGATTGATGCACACCTCCTTCCAGACTTCTCTTCTTGTGTTATAGCTTCTTCCTGACCTTAAGGTTTGGTCGAGGATGATTTTCTAATGTTAGGAGGCTGTATTTATAGTGTATAGGTTGAGCTAATTCGTTTTCTTGAATGAAAAGGTAAATATGGGCTCCAAGCCCAACTCATATTCGTAGCCCAAAAACATGCAATCAACCATGTTTTTCTTTTGGTCCTAGCAGCTTCAATACTTATCCGTTTGACGCGTATGAGTAGTCAAAATTCATCTTCTCGGAAAGATCTTCAACTTTTCTCTTGACCGTTTCTTCAAATTCCTCACCTATTTTAAAATATAAGCTGATTTGTGGTCGTAGGTGCAGAAATTCAGATTTAAGGCAGTTTTTCCTTTTCCATGTTTTTAGCTTTTACTTCATTATCTTCAATTCCCATGTTTATCTTCTTTCCTTTAGCTCTCTTTACCAACTTGGACTCTAATTAATTACCATATATCTCTAAAGCTTTACACTGAATAAATAATTAAACACAATATGCTCTTAAAAAATAATAATTAATTAATTCAAGACCCAAAATAGGAAAGTGCACTAAATCAAGATAAAATCGACCTATAAACTAATAAATACGCCTAAAGTGATGTCTCAGAAATAGATTTTATTATCACAAATGAGGAGACAATAAGACCCCCAACTCAAAGTTGTATCGTCCCGATATAATAAAAGTAAAGAACAGTAGGGTAGTCGATTAAACAAGAAGAAGAAGTCGGAAGAGAATAAGAACATAACATAAGGAATGATCCAAGAGCATAAATGTCTAAAAAGTCTCATGAATTAATGCTCAAGAAATAATGCACAAGTATGCTTAATATACACATAATCAACAATCCATGAATTCATGTCAAGATTAATTTCGCAATGCCAGAAGGAGAGGTCTTAACTTAGTTCGTGCTAATGGCTATAGGTTGTTCATAGGTCCTCATATAGCATCCAATGGTCCACTTACCTACTACCTAATAACTCTATTGTTTCTCCACCAAGCAGTTAGAAATCCTAAGGTCTTTGGTTATAACGTGGCTTAGGGACGGTGTGGTATATTTGGATAAATGAAAAGTGAGCTTTTGGCTCTCTCCTCACTAGTCATCAACAAATCGCCCTAGAGCTTGAGTTTTCACTCGAAGATGTTCTCACTCAAACCAATTTATTGATTTTGATGTGCATCCCCAATAATCCCAAATAAAACCTTTTTCATGATGATATACAAATTCCACTTTGCCGGTCCGAATATATATTCTTTTCATATCAATTTTTTCTTTTACATAGCTATGACTCTCTTTTTAATGTTAGAGATATCACACTATTTTTTCTTATATATTCTTTCTTTTTATGCCCTTGTTGGCAAATTTAGCTCGTAGCTTCTTTTTCATTCACTATTACCCTGACAAAGGGTTACGATAATAACTTTTTCATCACCAATAAATTCACAAATACAATTTCCAATCCCAATATTCCCTAATGATGAAACCCACCACCCCAAACTCAAGCTCTAAAAACGACTTGTTTCAGGTTTTGCGATTCGAGTGCCGGTCATATAAATTAGTCCTACAACTAAGGGTATGGATTATAATGTGGTTCAATAAAAGGCTTTAGAAAATCTCAGAGGGGCTAAGACGGATAAATAATAACATTAATCAAATAAAAAGGGTGAGAAGGTATAAAAGGCTTCAAGTAGCTTCAATATGATGCCTCATTCATTTTTCTAACTACCGGATTTTGTTACTTTATCACTACTAGTTCATAGATAAGTGGGTTTTCAACTAATTTCAAACCTCACGTTCTACACACCAAATAACTCTTCCTAAGTTTCAACGTAACTTCTTAGCATTGCTCATTAACTTTTCTATCTTTTATTTCCTGTTTTCATACATGCATACTAAACATATTTGTGACATCTTTCAAAAACATACTACCTACTATCAGTGACCTAATTAAAATCATGCTCAGTGGGTACATTCAACATATTCTATGCCTAATACAACCCTAAAAAAATTTAAATTTTATGAAAAAAAACAAAAAGGAAGATGAGAACAACGAATCCCCACCCCCAACTCAAAAGTGAGCCGTGTCCCCACGACTCGAAAAAGACTCAAGAAAAATAAAATTTAAAATTAGCATACATATTGCACATAAAGAAATGGTAGGGAAAAAAGAAAACATACTCTTCGAGGCTATTACCTCGCCTTATCGACATCCAAGATAGGATTTGCTGGATTTTTCTTTAATTGTTCACGGAGTGTTATAATGTACTCCTTTTCTTCTTTTGAAAGTTGCGTAATTACTCTCAAAACTTTAATGATCCAAGCATTGTCAATAGTGTTATTCATCTTAAACTCACGTGTTTCTTTTTCACCCAACTTCTTATTCGCTTTTCCGATCAAGACACGTGATCATTGTAGGATATTGCATTAAATAACGACATGGGAGAGACCGAAAATCGTATCACCTCCTCATAGATCAACTGTTCCACATCCTCTTCTTCTCCTCTCAAAATACAATTTAACAAAAAGAACGTTTTTTTAGAACGTCTTACCATTAACGTAGACCAACCCCATCTTTCCAAATCTCCACGAATCTTTTGTATTCTCCTTTATCAACTTCTTCTTCAAATACTTTCTTATAAGCAAAAGGTGGTTCCTTTAATTATTTCTTTGGAGAAGCTATCATGACCATTGAAGCTTTCTCTTTTTCTTCGGGTCTAGAGTCTCCGATCTGTAGAGGTTGTGTTATTTTCTTCGCTAAAGTTGGAACCTTTTTGCCCATTAAATCAACACAGCATGCTACCTCTCTTCTCTTGACTTGTTTTACCCTTTGAATTGGAACTAGGACTTTTCTAACTTGATTTCTTCTCAATTAGAATCCAATACCTTGCTTTTCTTCATCTCCCTTACAGTAGATAATGTTTATGTTCTCTTAATCATCTCAACTGACCCCCAACTCAAAGCTTTAACCACTCTTGAATTTTGAAACTCTTGATTATTGGTTGTACAAGCTTTATTTGGGTTAGGAAAGGTGTTTTGATGATGATTCTCTATATGGGTAAGATGGATTCTTCATGAATTGGTATGGATTTAAGAAATTGTAGGATGAATTTCTGGAATTTAAGCTTTTGATTCTTGGATTCCATGTGTTTTGGTATGATATGGGTGGTTGAATCTTCTTTGTAATGATGTGGAGAACGGATTGGATGTGTTTTTATGGTAATTGGGTAGTGTTTTGATGATTAGGGAAGGTTTGATGAAGCTTTAATGGAGTTGGGAGAGGTTTGGGGAAGAAGGAGAAGTTTAAGGATTAAAACATTCGTAATAGAGCAACCTCCTCACCCTTATAACCTGAAAAACGCGATTTTTTTCTCTCTCCAGAGGGATCGGGCGGTATACCGGCCATGGGGCCCGGTATACCGGAGTTACTTGCTTTCGAAAGGGACCTCTCGGCATTAAACACGTGACGACACCCCGTGGGCTCGGGTTTTCTGTCCGGCATACCGGAGTTCTGGCCGGCATACCGGTCGAGAACGAAAACATCCCCAATAACTAGATCTCAAAAAGTTATGCAGTTTAGGCTCAAAGATCACCTGATTCCAATATCCGAGCAAAAAGATATGACTTGCAGAAGTTTTCTCAAATTGTGTCCAGAATTTTTTTTTCTTTTTTTCGACACAGCAGGGTTGGGCGGCATACCGGCCATGGGGCCCAGTATACCGGAGCTGCTGTTCATGGAGTCCAAGTTACGTCAAAATACCCGAGTCCTCTACACATGGGCTGAGGTTTTCTTCTGGCCGGCATACCGGTGCTGCTGTTGTTCGGCTTTGGGACCTCTCGGCAATGGACCCGTGGTGATACCCTTGGACACGGGTTTTTGACCCGCGGTATACCGGCCCTAGGGCCCGGTATACCGGTGACGTGACCTGTCTTTTCCAAAAAATTGCGTTTTTCGTCCCAAATTCGATTTCTCTAATGCCTAAACATCAAAAACACTAATACCTTCCTCAAATATGCAATATCAACTAAAAATAACTAAACATGAATTAAAAGCCTAGACATGAATTAAAAACCTAAAAACATAAAAGAAACTACGGGTTGTCTCCCGTATAGCACTTTTGTTTAACGTCTTTCAAAGTTAGACGCGTTACCTCGATTACGATTGACGGAATTTCCACCCCTTACCTCTAATTCCCACGAACTTTTCAGCTCGATTCTTCATGATCATGGATGGTTCCATCCAAGATTTTGTAGGAGGGGGTGTTTCTGGTGGTAACTCTATTTTATTTGTAGCATTACACTCCTCTGGCAATCCATTCATCTTTTCGGTTTCTAAACTTCGTTTGTTAGACAGAATGTCCTTCATGAACTGACCATATTTTGACATTCTTGGGAGAGCTTCTACAAATGGGATGCTGATCTTAAACTTGTTCACCATGTCAAGGAACTTCTTGAATTCTTTTTCATTGTTCTGATTTCTGACACGTGACGGGAATGGTGGAAGAGGACATGTGTTGGTTACCACTGAGATCTCTTTCTTTTCTGGTGTCTTCTCTGGGACAATTATTTGTCCAATTACCTCTTCCACCTTGTTTTCAATTGTTTCTTCAACCACTTTTTCAGGAATAGAGGTTGGTTCTGGTTCTACTCTAGGTGGAGGTAATTGTTTTCCACTTCTTAATTCAACTACATGACAAACACTGTCTTGAGCACTACTATCACTCGGGAGTTGCCTTTTTGCAAAGATATGAAGTTTATTCACCATTTGTGACATTGTATGCTCGATATTCTTGAGCACCTTAGATTGGTTTTGGAATCTTTGTTGGCTAATCTCCATATCTTCAACTAGGTTCATCATCTTATCCATGCTTGAATTCAAACTCGAAGGTTGCTCTTGTATGGGTTGCTGCATTGAATAAGAAAGTGGTTCTTGATAAGCTTCATTATAATTCGGCGCTTCTTGATAGATAGGTTGTGGAGGATAATAAGATTGTGGTCGCGGTTGATAACAAGTCTGTTGATTTCCGGCCCAATTATAATTTTGTGGGGGCTGATAATCAGTGTAATTTCCTTGAGATTGATAATAACCATCATAATAATGGTTTCTTTGGTAAGGTATGAAGGAAATTGGGGCCGGATTATTCATGCAATATTCCCACGAGTGATCTCTTGCTCCACAACTAGGACATGAAGGTAAAGTATGTACTAGATTTCCTTGATCTAGTTTTCGCGCTTGTTCTCGTAATTCCTCAAGTTGTTGGTTTAACTCTTTGAGCTTTAGAGATTTTAAAGTCTCTATTTGTTTTTCTGATTTAATCGGCCAATTTCTCTTGGTTTCAAGAACGTACTCCATAATTATATTAGCTTTTGCAGGATCTAATAATACAAAACTTTCCTTTCCTAATAAATCTGCTCTTGCCTGGAAAAAATCTGTAAAACAAAATCTAAAAAGAAAAGCGTAAAATAGAACTAACTAAAATATAAGCACTAGATAACTGCACAAAGACTAACGATGTAGTCCCCGGCAGCGGCGCCAAAAACTTGGTGTCGCCTAAGGTGTGATAAAAAGATGTATAAAATAAGTGCAAATAAACACCCTAAGCTGAGCACGATTCTGCAAGTATACAGATCGTATGTAAGTTTTAATGAATAAGTAGAATTTGTTCCTCAGGGACTACGAAGGTTAAGAAGAACTTATGCAAATTATTCAAGTGCAAATAATTAAGCTAGAATAATAATACGCAAGGGTAAAGAAGAGAAAGATAAATTTTTATTTGATTTTCAATAAAGGAAAATAAAACTAATAAACTAAAAGACAGAAAATAAATAAAAGACAATAAAAGAAGATAGTATGAAAGTTTAGCTTGAGTAAATAGCATGTAATCCTCACTAGTTTTTCCGTTCTAAACATGTAAGGGTGAATTATGTAGTATTTCAATAATCGGTTCCAATTGCGCTAGGTAGTTTTAAATAGGGTTTACCTGTGTCAATAAGGAGTCCTAAGCAAACTGTTCCTGCAATTGGTAAAATAGCAATACACTAAACCATGGTGATTATCTAGTTAGGTTGATTTGTCATATCTAAACCTTATTCTAAACGTTATGTGCTAAACATGTAATTAAACACCGTTGTCAATGGTGACCTAACTACTAGATGGTAATTCTATATGGCTGCAGTCCACAAGAACACAGAACATAAACCCAAACACAAAAATAGAGAATAAAAACAATAATTCAATTTATAAAATAAAATTCCCAAATTAGATAGATGTCAATCAAAACTAGGGTTCATACATATATGCTAAAACTCAAGCTAAATAGAATTTAGTTCATACTAAGAAAAGAAAAGAAAAGAATTACAGAATTAAAGGTTGAAGAAGACATGATTGATGCACACCTCCTTCCAGACTTCTCTTCTTGTGTTATAGCTTCTTCCTGACCTTAAGGTTTGGTCAAGGATGATTTTCTAATGTTAGGAGGCTGTATTTATAGTGTATAGGTTGAGCTAATTCGTTTTCTTGAAGGAAAAGGTAAATATGGGCTCCAAGACCAACTCAAATTCGTAGCCCAAAAACATGCAAGCAGCCCCGTTTTTGTTTTGGTCCTAGAAGCTTCAATACCTATCCGTTTGACGCGTATGAGTAGTCGAAATTCATCGTCTCAGAAAGATCTTCAACTTTGCTCTTGACCGTTTCTCCAAATTCCTCACCGATTTTAAGATATAAGCTGATTTGTGGTCGTAGGTGCAGAAATTCAGATTTAAGGCAACTTTTCCTTTTCCACGTTTTTAGCTTTTACTTCCTTATCTTCAATTCCCATGTTTATCTTCTTTCCTTTATCTCTCTTTGCCAACTCTGACTCTAATTAATTACCATATATCTCTAAAGCTTCACACTAAATAAATAATTAAACCCAATATGCTCTAAAAAATAATAATTAATTGATTCAAGACCCAAAATAGGAAAGTGCACTAAATCAAGCTAAAATCGACCTATAAACTAATAAATACGCCTAAAGTGATGTCTCAGAAATAGATTTTATCATCACAAATGAGGAGACATCAGTATTATGAGGATAATGATGCTTATATCACACAAATTCCAAATGGCTATATCAACTGCAACAAAATAAAATATCTATCACCTAAACACACGAATATTATAGAAGAATGGAGATATTGACATTCATTAATTACAACTATGTAACAATCTTGTTGATTTGTATAGTGGAGTATTTTCAGCTACAATATTCAAGAAGTTTATCTACAATAATGGGATGCGTCTACTTAGAAAAATCTTGCTAGCACCAGGGGGAGCGCGACCAATATATTATAATCTTTCTTTTGTCCAAGGTTGTAACCCATTGGAATTTTCTTGGAATTTTTTTTAACGAGTAACTGTTAAGGATATTATATACACATGAGCGGGAGATCATATGTGTTGCACTCTTTTTTCCTTGATTAGGTTCTATCCCATTGGGTTTATCAAGGTAACGCCGAGTACATATTTGAAATAATAGTAAAGGGGAAGTAAATGCACTATTCTCTTTTCCATTCGTCCAAGTTTTCATCCCATTGGATTTTTTTAATACGTGGATTTTAAGCTAGCCTTCGCACACCCAACTAGTCCCACGGAGAATATGCCCGCCCTCCTATTGGATTTTCTTGGAAAGGTTTTATCGATGTGGTGCTTAACTATTATTAGTTCCTAGGATAATGATGGGGGCAAAGGTGTGATAAATAATAGATAAATAAAGATAATAATAAAGAGTCACACACCCTTGAGAACCACGGAACTCACTGCAAGTATCACAGATCGTATGCAAGTTTTAATGATAAGTCAAGTTCGTTCGCAGGGATTGTATCCGTTAAATCAATTTATGTTTAACAAGCGTAGATGAATTTAGATGTTTGAATAAAATATGAAAAGATAAAATAATATAAATACTATCTAACGCAAATAAATAAATAAAACAAATAAACAAAACAAATAACTAAATATGAAAGTAAGTCAAATAGATTAGGATTACTACGTCTATTACTAAATTGTTATTCTAACCTGTCACATTAAGCATTATATATTAACCAGGATTGCAACAAACCTTAGTGGCTATCTAGTCACACTAGACGATTATGTGGTGTGTCAATAACTAAGAATAATCCTAAGATTGATCAGATCTAGGAAATAGGTCAAAACACATAATACAATATACGCCAAGCTTAATCAATTAAAATAACCAAATAGTATTTAAAGATCAAAATAATAATCCAACAATTAAAAGTAAACTTACAGAATAAAAGCTTAGAAATATGGTGAGAATAGATCTATAGCTAATTACTCTAGGTATAGAGAAGGTGAGATGTAGAAGAGGGGTTGTCAGGCTCCAATCTTCTTCTTCTTGTCTTCTTCTATAGGTCAGCTTGCTCCTTGGATGAATAGCTTGATTCTAAGGATGAATATCTATCTGAAGGACTAAGCTATTGTTTAAAACTAAGAAAATATAAGTAAAGACTAAGCCTATACTTTGCAATTGAGCAAGGACATGTTTACAATGATAAGAGGGTGTATTTATAGGTATCTTGGAAGCCCTAATTCGTTTTCTTGAAGGAGAAGTAAGTAGTGGACTCCAAGCCCAACTCAAATTCGTAACCCTAAAAACATGAAATCAGGTCCGATCTTCTTTTGGCTCTAACAGCTTCAATATTCATCCGTTTGACGCGTATGAGTACACCAAATTCATCGTCTCGGAAAGCTCTTCAACTTTGCTCTTGACCATTTCTCCAAATTCCACACCGTTCTTGAGATATAAGCTGATTTGTGGTCGTAGGTGCAGAAATTCAGGATTAAGGCAGGTTTTCCTTTTCCATATTTTTAGCTTTTATTTCCTTATCTCCAATTACCATGCTTATCTCTTTCCATAAGTTGTAGTCTTTGACTTGGAATCTAATTAATCTCCATAATTATCTTTAAAGCTTCACACTAAATAAATAATTAAACCCAATATGCTCTAAAAATATTATTTTACTAAATCAAGACTCAAAATAGGAAAGTGTAGCATTTCTCAAGAAAATCGACTAAAATGACTTCTAATTCACTAAAAATGATGTCTCATCCTAATATAAATCTATCACAAATGAGGAGACATCAGATAAGTATTTTTTTTCCTTCGACCAGCTTTTTATCCCATATATTTTTTCTTTATAAGATTTTAACGAGACACGTTTCCTGATAGATGGACATAAAAATAAGTATTATGAATAAGATATATTATTGTAATGGATGTCCAAAAAACTTAAATTTTATTTTTACTATTCACAACTTGTAAAAATGTGACAAATATAAAACTTATTTTATTGTAATACTACTAATAATAAAATACAATAACCATATTCTCTATATTTTCTTTTTTTCTCTTTTCATTTCAGTATAACATAAATCAATTTCTTTTATTTTTTATTTTTGGGATAATTTCCTAGGAGGTACCTCCTGAATCCGATTTTTGACTTTTGGGTGTCTAAGGTTTAAAAAGTGACAAATCAATACCCAATGTTTCATTTTGTGACTCCATTAGTACCCACCGTTACTTTACCTGTCAAATGCCACGTGGCACCTACATGGCACCTACGTGGCGAGTGAAAATCTACCGCACATGAACCACGTAGGCGCCACGTGACGCTTGACATAGAAACTAATGGCGGGTACCAAATGAATACATAAATTGAAACCTTGAGTTCTTATTTGTCACTTTTTAAACTTTAGACACCGAGAAGTTAAAATTTGAAAAGTTGGGTACCCACGACTATATTTTTTCTTTTATTTTTTGTTAGTATTTGAACCCATCAATGTTATTCATATAAAGAGTTTTTATTTTTTTAATTAACGTTTTCAATAAAAATAATTATAAGAAAAACATTGATGAAAAAATATTCGCAAAATTAACACATAGGCGCTAGAAGAAGCGTCTCTGGCTTAATCTATAATTAGAAAGACTCGTTAACTTAGCCCATTAAGTCTAATACGGAGGCGCTCCTCAGGAGAAAATATATATGTGTTGACCAACGATCTATGATTCAAAATTTTATCAAAGATTGTTCAATTAATTTGACAAATCTTTCTACCATTTCAAGTAATTTGTCAAAACTTGAATAAGTAGATAAAATTAAATTATTATTGATAATCTTTATAAATCATGGCTTGCTTTTATTTGTTGATTTATGTAATCGATTTCTATCTTGCTTAGATAAGACTTAAAAAGTATTCAAGATTTTTAACGAGATTTCTGAAAATAGAGTTTTATGAATTTATTTGGAAAAGAGAATGAATCATAATGTTATATGATTCAATATTTCAATAAATTTCAGTTTTAGAAAACTTGTTGAAGATTTTGAAAAATACAAAAAAAAAAATACTTATAAATTATCAATATTATGAAAGCAAGATTATTTATATGATTTTATAAGTTTATATGAAAGCAAACCATAACTTAGTAAAATTATCAATATTATTTCAATTTTATTTACTTAACCAAATTTTGATATATTACTTTAAATGATAAAGAAAATTAACAAATTACTTAGAACAATCTCTTGGTAAAATTTAAAATTAGAAATTGTTGGCCAACAAATATATTTTTTTAAAAGTAAAATAGACTAAATTAATGGACCTTTTTAACTATAGATTAAGCCAACGCTTGAGAAAGGAGTGCCTATGCATTAATTTTGAGATTATTTTCTCATCTATGTTTTTTCTATAATTATTTTTATTAAAAACTAGAAAGAAAAAAAACTCACATATAAACGTACTAGTAAATGTCCAAAAAAAAAAACGTACTACTAGTACTTACTTGCATGGGGAATAAAATAAATAACTTCTGGTTTTCTCTGGCCGAAAAACAAAATTCTGAATTTCCTACTCGATCGTCAGACCCAATGTCTGACAACAATTGACCAAAAAAATGTCTGACAACAAATTGCCAAATGCTTGAGGTGGGGGTGGAAATGAATGGAGGTGAAGAGTGCTATGGCCTATGTAGTCCCACGCAAAACAATTTACAAAACATCCTCATTCTACAATCTCCCCTTCCCAAAGTTTTGTCACTCTCCAATAAATTCACAATTGTTTATAGTAGTAGTATGAATTATAAAACCCGACACTAAAACATCTTGCAATTGTCATATAGTAAATGATAACCTATACCGATATATGCTATGTCAATTTTTTCTTTTCCTATAACCTTTTGTAATAAATTAATATCGGCAGTCTCGAATTTCTGGTGGAACTCTGGAGAAAAATCCCGAATTTACTGGTTATCTTGGGAGAAATTAGCGGTAACCAAGTTGATAGGCGGAATGGGGTTTAAAGATTTTAAGAAAATGAATACAGCATTGCTGGCAGCACAGGCATGGCGAATTTTGAATAATCCGGACACTCTAGCTGCCAAGCTACTCAAAGGTATTTACTTCCCTAAAGGTAATTTTCTCGATGTTAAGTTAAGACAATCTCGAACATGGTCATGGGCCAGTCTGATAGAGGGACGTGACTTGCTAAAAAAATACGGTAAATATCAAATTAGAAATGGAGAAAATACTAATATTTGGACAGATAAATGGTTAGACACAACTTGGAAATTAGAAAGACCAGAACATTGTACGATATCAAAGGTAAAAGACCTTTTGCACGAGGGAACGGCGGAGTGGAATACGTAAGTGTTAGATGAAGTGTTTCCAGCACCAGTCATACCGATTATATTGAGGGAAAAAGCTGGTGGAGGAGACTTACCGGACAAGTTGATATGGCCATATACAAAAAGCGGTGATTACGTCACAAAGTCAGGATATAGGATGATTGCGGAGGCAGAAACCAAGGAGGCGCCCGGAAGCTCTAATACAGGTGAGAATGATAGCGGGTTATGGACTACGGTGTGGCATTCAAATATACCTACGAACGTTAGGATTTTTGCTTGGAAGGCTTGTACCAATGCTATACCAACAGGGAAGAATCTGATCCAACGTCATTGCGAGGTGGAAGGGGAATGTATGTGGTGCAAAATGGAACAAGAAACGGTGGAACATTTACTGCTCTCGTGCAATATAGCTAAACTTGTATGGGCAGGGTCCGCGCTACAAATAAGCATTGATCAAAATGTGGAGAATCTGGGAAAATGGATATTAACAATTATAAATACATTTGTACAAGGGGGATGGAGACGAGAGGTGGTCATATCTTATGTGCTGTTGATAATCTGGAACTTATGGAAGTAAAAAATGAAGAGTCGGCATCAAAATTATATTATTGACACAGATGACGTCATCAGATCAGCTAACAAACATATGGATGAAAGGTTTGGCGGAGATTGGGTGGCAAGCAAGAGTCCGAGTAATAGTCCAACTGACATAAGAGATAGAGCAGCAATTGATTTAAGCTTCAAAACGCAAATAGCTTATACGTGTGACACATCTTTTGAGCAACCTCACCTACCGACTGGTATTGGCGTGGTCCAGATAGTCAAAGATACGGGCTACAGAACTGATCATTCCGAGATAGCTATGTGTAATTCGAGTTTAGAGGGGGAGGCTCAAGCAGTGGTTACAGCGCTGAAACAGGCTATTAGGGACAGAAACGAGGGGATTACGGTCTTCTCGGATAACCTCGACTTGGTTCGGGGTATTCAGCAGGTGTCGGCTGGCAATTGGAGGCTTAGACCGTGGATTCGGCAGATTAATAGACTGGCAGCAATGGTGGCCCCAGTCTTTTTCAAACACATCCCAAGGCAATTCAACGGTCAAGCAGACAACTTAGCCAAGAAAGCCAGGCACAGGGCACAGCACGCGGGAGGAAATAACTATGAGCTACTCGTTACCCACTTTTCTCGATTCGGAATCGGATAATTGGATTGTTACCTCACTTAAATGTATTACGCGTCCAAAAAAAAATGATAAAGAATCCTTTTCACTATTTTCCACAAGCCTTAATAGTACACATCCACTTCTTTTTATTTTCTTCTAGTCAGAAAAGTAAAAAAATTGTAATGTTATTTTGTGAGTAATTAAATTAAGATAGACAATCTTATTAAAGGACCAAAGATTAAAGAGAGAAAAGTTAGAAAAATAAGCTCTCTCTAAAAATATGGTTTTTAAGTTTATTTTTATCTAAGACCTACACTATTTTTAACGATTTTCAACGTAATGATGATAATGATTTAAGAGTTGTAACATTCGAATCCTTTCAATGTTTTTGTTTTTTGAGAGAAAGACTTTTGGTGATACATTAGAGATACAACTCGAGTCTGTCGCCAAAGACCCACCAGACTCTAATGGCCTCTCCTCACCGGAAAATTCAAAGGCTCCATCTCACTCTAACAAGGGTAGCCTCTTGATACAACATGAATTGGAAGAGACATAAGCATTTTGGTGGAAAAGGTTTTGGAGATTTGAGTCAGGATAACAAGGGATTGAGCTTGTGAATCGCGACTTGGTTGAGCTAGGTGGCACCGTTTGAGATGGTCTAAGCTTTGTCACGAATGCTCAGCAGTTAGCTCGTACTACAAGAAAGGCGAACAAAACCTTATTGGATCTGCCATGGAGTAGGAGCTAGTGTTTATAAGGTTACTGATCAATACAAGTTAGGAATTACCTATTGTTGGGACATGTTATCAGGTACATCAACTCTTGAGCTGCAATTAAGGGGCCAAAACTGTGTGTCCCTTGGTTGAAGGAAATTATTTAATTGCTAGCTCTAAGTTAATTACTAGCGATAAGGAGAAATGAGTTTTATTCAGTTTCGATGATCAAATGCACAAGTATATCAAGGTTGTCCAAGTAAAATAGGCCAATTCCAAATAAAACTCAAGCCAAGATTTGTCGAAGTAACCTCACCAAGAACACGAGGATGAAGCAAATTACACCAATCTAATCCACCACCAACTGACGTCATTGTGTGACATCATTAGCGAAATTATATGACTTGTGTAAATCTCGATCACGCTTTAGATCAT
The DNA here is from genome assembly GCA_029959085.1 of Nemophila menziesii. Classification (NCBI taxonomy): domain Eukaryota; kingdom Viridiplantae; phylum Streptophyta; class Magnoliopsida; order Boraginales; family Hydrophyllaceae; genus Nemophila; species Nemophila menziesii. The sequence goes on from JARWIR010000060.1 coordinate 2,054,091, forward strand.
GTGTCAAGATACCGACATCCCAGAAAAAACTTTTAATAACTATTAGACATTTCTATAAATAAAGAAATTTTGTAAAAATTAGCATCCTAATTTTCCTAATACAATTTTATACATTAAATTCAATTATTCGTTATTACTTTCTAACACCTATATATTAGAATCTATTCTATCATATTGGGGCCATTTGTGGGGCAAAAGTTTTTCAGCCATTGAGATACCGCGATGGCAAGAACAAGAGGTGGCACAAAAAACACAAGTGGAGAAAGAAGAGCATTGCCAACAAGAAGAACAAAATGTAGAATTTAAGAAGTGGAGCGACAACCCTCGTTGTGGTAGAATCCAACAACACGAACTCACAAGGGAAGTAAAGGGAAGTCACATAGCTGATGACATCACTAATTGTAAATATAGGTAACCACACCAATTACGACAAAGATCGTTGCACCAATTGTAACAAATGTAGAGACACCAACTATAGCGAACGTGACAACCCCAAATCGTGAGGAATATCCTCCTCCATTAGCATAAAATCTTAATGTTAAACTGAATTAGTTACATCATGAAGTACAACCAATGGTGGAGATCAATTCTCAAACGTTGAATAATTTACTACAAACACTATGGTGATGTTTGTCAACGCCACATGCTTTCCTTCTCGACTTCAACATCTCTAAATGCCAACTTGGGTAATCAGGAACCTAACAACACGATACAAATGTCAAAGTTGTATAAGGTAGATAGGGTAGCCAAGGTTAACCAAGATATATCTTTCTCTTGGTAAGTTTTAGATGTAATGGTACCTAAAGGTTCAAACCACCACAACTACCGACTTATGATTGTTCAACAGATCTAGAGAAACATGTTAATATGTTAAGAGGAATACGAAATTGATAACATAATTTGACATCATGTAATGTCGAGCTTTCGCGTCAAATTTTTCGAAAAGAGCACAATAGTGGTTTTAAAAGTTAGAGCCAAAGTCAGTTGGAGCCTTTGAACATTTAAGTCGAAGGCTAAAGGTGTTTTTTGCCAAAAGCAAACATTATGCACAAATCTCATCGTTTTTGTTGGAATTGTATCAACAAAAAGGGAAATATTTATGAAATTATACTAGAAGATATGGGAATGTTGTCTATGATACAAAAAAGATGATAACACGATAACACGCCTAGGATTTACACTAGGTCTTAGGAACAAGGAATTCAATATCAGATTAGCATCAATTTGAATATAAATCTAGCATGAAATTTAGAAGAAGTCAAACCATATATCGAGTTCAAAGATGTACTCTTGATGTTAAAAGTGAAGGAATGAAATGCGTGACAAACAAGAGAGTCATCTAAAATAGGACAAACCTCGTACATGTATAAGTTTGAGAAAGATGGGAAAAACAAAGTGGATACCGTGATGACACTTCATATAATCGAGGTTTTGGTTTGTAACCAGGTCCATGACAAATATTAGCTTAACACAAAATGAAATTGAACTGAGGTGGCCTTAGAAGATAATAGGAGTTATAGAGAAAATATACAAAATAAGTACTATCATTTTCACAAGGATATTGGTCAAATAAAAAACAAGTGTCATATGTTGCTCGTTGATGTAAAAAGGTTAGAGGGATTGGGGAATATTCGTCCTCCTGATAGTGGAATCAACCCCAACAACAATCTAGAGAGAAAAAAGTTTCTACCTCGAAACAACTTTTTCAACAACCAACATCGAGAAGGAAAAGTCGCAACACATGGACAACCGGTGGATAAGAATTCTCTGAGGAGAAAGATATAGATAACCCCAAAAAAAGGTTTTGAAATGGAATTGAATAGTATTATTGGGGAGGGTTTGCGGCATGAACAATGCAAATATAAAGTATTTGATAGGTCAAACGAGGTCGTATCCCACCATCCCAAGGTGGACCCAAGTATATTGACGATTTAAACTTATATGATGAAGAGGCTTAAGGGTTTATGTTTCCTCATGATAATACTTTGGCAATTTTAGACATAATGGGTAACACTCTCACCAAAAGAAATTTAGTCGATACAGGGAGTTCAGTAGATTCATTAGTTGTTTCTACGAGATGAGATAAAGATACCCCAAACCAACGTTCAATCTTATTCAGATACTATTTGGGATTTAGTGGGCAGAGTATCGTGCCAATGGGACATATTGTGTTATCACCAAAAATGGGTACAACTGAGAGGCATGTCACTATTAAACTAGGTTTGTGGTAGTAAAATGTGACTCAGCGTAAAACTACATCCTTGGAAGAACTACTATGAATAAATTTGAGACATGCTATCTATTTATCTTATGATGAATTTACCAACAAAAGAAGGAATAGTCCCAATTAGAGGAAATCAATATTGAGCAAGAGAAATCTATTTTAATTTGTTTGGACTAGATATTTCCACTATTGGTATCCCTAAGAAATGTTATCAAGTCAAATCTCCAACTGCACATTTGTTGATAAACCCCTAGAGCCCGATAAACTAGACATTAATGCATATCGACTTCAAAAGTAGAGAACAAGTTGTAGTTCTCTTAGTCTAAGAAGATGGTATGAACTTAAGTATATAAGGTCTTGATGTGGATGATCTAGATCATAAGCTTTAAGTTCAAAGAAGCAAAGTAGTATATTACATAATTTAGGAAGGAAGCAAGACCAGGTAGCAACCTATTAATTTTGAAGATGGAAGAATCTTACCTAACCCATGGCATAATGGGAATCTATTCAAACTCTATAACAATTTTTTTTTGAAGGAGAAATATGGTACATGAGATGCAATTAGGTAAAATTTTGAAATAAACCTTATCGTACTCTTTTTCCATGCTAATGGGTTTATTAATGAGGCGGTTGAGGTGAAAGTGGTAGGTTAGTTAATTTCTAGTCGTAAATGCAAAGTTTAGTAGTACCTACAAAGATTACCTTATTTTTAAATTATGTTAAAATATAACTATACCAGGACCGATTAGTCACTAATGAAGCTCAATTAAATTTCTATGTGGAATTATCGGTGCATAAAACTATTTGGATAAATTCCTACATGAAAATTACGAATGTACCTCTATTGAATTCTTATGCAGGATTGTCGACGCATAAAACCATTAGGTTAAATTCCAACACGGAGTTACCAGTGAAACACAATTAAATAATTGTGTGGAATTATGACACATAAAACTATTTGGTTAAACTCTGATGTGGAGTTACCAATGAAACTCGATTAAATTCTTTTGCGGAATTATCAACGAATAAAACTATTTGGTTAAATTCCTACACATATTTATCAATGAAACTCGATTAAATTCCTATGCAAAATTTCGACGCATAAAACTATTTTGGTTAATTCTTACTTGGAGTTACCAGTGAAGCTTGATTAACTTCTCATGCAGGATTTTCGCCGCATAAAACTGTTTGGTTAAATTCCTAGATTGGGTTACCAATGAAACTTTATTAAAGTCTACGTGGAATTATCAAAACATACTGCAGATTTACCAGTGAAACCCGATTAAATTCTTACGAAAAACATAAAACTATTTTGTTAAATTCCTACGTAGTGTTACCAGTGAAACTCGAGTAAATTCCTATGTGGAATTATATAAGTAAAAACTATTTGGTTAAATTTCTACACGGAGTTACCGATGACACTCGATAAAATCCTTACGTAGAATTATCGAAGCAAAAATCATTTGGTTAAATTCCTATGTAGGTAAATATAAAAGCAAAAACTTGTTTTGGTTAAACTTTCCTAAAAAATCCAATGAAACTCGATTAAATCTCTACGAGAAATTATCGAGGCTAAAACAAAATAGTAGGTTGAGTTCTCCCAGAATTATCAAAGAAGCTCTTACACTGAGCAGTGGAGCTAAAACCCACTCAATTAAATTCACTAAGGATTATAGATAAACCCGATTAATTTCTTGCGCATAATTATCAAATCAAAAATTTATTGATTAAAATTACCAAAAATTATGACATAAATAAATTCAAAATCTTAGAAATTAGTAAAGTATACTAGTTTAGGTTGAATACATTCGATTGTCTATGCAAATAAAATTAGACCTCGAGTTATTTGAACATCAAAGGATAGACTAAATCTACTTAAAGATTATTTATTGATTAAGTTAAATCCAATTGAGGTAAAAAAGGGACATATTTTTATAATATTCCCTTCCATAATGAATAAAACATGACAAGACAGATTCCTATTAAGAGTTAAAGTGAACAACAAGCGTTAGGAAGAATTAAAATTAGATTCATTATAAAAGCCTTGGTCTTATACAAGAATTATATACCAAATTTATCAGTTACAAAAAGAAATAAAATACTAACTAATCCCACAACCAGGGAGAAAGATATCAAGCCATTGAGCAACATCTGTGTTACCAACTCCTGGGCTATCAAACACAAGAACGTCAAACAATTAAAAGCAGTGGTATGGGTAAAACACGCACCTCCATAGTATGATTGTGAGGTAAACATAACTCAATGATTTTGCAAGAATGTAAATAATTGATAACCTTCCTACAAATAGTAGAGACTTTCACCTTTAAAAAAAATGAAATTAGAGGATCGGTTCTTTCAACAATACTATGGCAAAAAACCACATCAGGGATCCTGTGAAATGAATAAAAGTGAATTGGATCTTCAGATTTCATCTTAGAAGAACGAGGAACCAAGGGAGTTTCAATGTCAGAGCATTGTGAATCAACGACCATAAATTCTTTTGTGAATAATACTTTTGTTTATTTTAGAAGGAAACACAAATAGGTATTTTTGTAAATATGTCCTTGGAAAATAAACACCAACATTTATAATATACACCAACAGATGAGATGTTTGAAATTCCCACAATAAAGGTAAAAATAACATGCCTTTGGAAAAGAGAAACCCATGTATGCATGCATATTTTCATCAAAATAAAAATTATTAATTTTGAATTTTGTGAAAATGATGTATACTACAATATAGAAGTGCCTTGATTACCAAATATTCTTACTACGACTAAGAAAAGAAAAAATAAATAAAATTATATTTAATTATGAGTAAGATAATTGGTCAAGGCCGGTTACTACGAGCTCAGGTATTTCTCTATGTTAAAACCTAGGATAGTCCAATTAACAAGCTAAGTTAAACAAAGATATTGTGTGATAGGCTAATGCCTTAACAATTTCCTTGTGATATCTTCATATCTAGCGAGAGACCTATGGATCAGATTCCTCATATGTTTTCTTTCCCTCTTAAACTTCTTTGTAATTTGGCAAAATCTACTCTCTAATAAATCACACTTGGACCAAGCATCCTTCAAAGTATGATGAGATTTCGCTAGTTAATCCTCCATCCGCTTCTCAGGTTGAGACTCAAGAACAAATATTTAAAGGGAAAAAATATGATGAAGTGTCTTGTAAAAAAAAACGTAGAAGGCAATTCATGAATATCACCAAGTCCTACAACTCTATTGAGACAAGGCGGAGTATAGCCATTAGGAGAAGCATGTTTGTTTTTCTTTTTAGAAAACAAAGTACTATGACCATGAGGTTGGAGTGAACTGTTAATCTTAAACATATTTTTAAAACTATTCTCTATCACTACTCAAGTCAAATTGTTGTGTATCTATAAGTATATGATAAAATCAATTTAGAACAACAAAACACAAGAAATGGAGATCATGGCATAAAAGTAAGAGGACATATGTCCCAAATAGCACATGGGATGAAAAAAGGTCACTTCACAATCATACGGTTGTATGTTTACTGAGTAACCTCCCATGAAATATGAACATATACCGAACATATTGTTAAAAGATAACGGTTGAATAAAATCTTGAAACCCTCAGAAGTTAAAAAGTCTTACAAAAGATATATTAAAAAGATAACCAAAAATCATGAAAGACGAAATGCTATCCAACAAGGAACCAAACCAAGTCACAAAATGTCTTCAAAATATAATTTGAATTACAAGTAAAAGGATAAACTACAAAGCCTACAAATTCATTCACCATCAACTGGCTCGGTGGGGGAACTGAGACAAAAAATATTTTGAGGACCTTGAAAGAAATTAAGGGAAATGTTGAACCAAATTCTGATTTTGATTGAAGTATTTTTCCAACTCTCATACATGAAGAAAGGAACCCCCAATTCCATTGTGTGCTTAAACTCATCAAAAGTTTTAAAATCTTCAACAACTTTCAGTTTAGTTTCTTCGATATGTTGGGGTTGGTCATCCACTTTCTTATGCATTTTTAACATTTTATCAGTATATATCGTGAGATCCTTCTCCGCTTCCTCACGAGCTTGTTTCTCAGAAGATAACTTAGATTCTAAAATAGTTTTATACTCTTAAAAGGAAGATGGGAGCCAACATGAGTTTTGATACTATCATACAGAGACTTCATTGACTCATAATCATCAACGAGTATAATTTTCTATCTTTAGAAATCTACACCAATATGTTATGATGACTCAAAAATTTCTTTGATCAATGAAAGTTGATCTCGTACAACTTTATGAATATTGTCAAAGGATTTGAACTCGTAAATGAAATTTTTATCCCTAGCTAAAAAATATTCTACTTGAAAAAATAATTGGATATTCTACTTGGGATAAGTAAGCTGAACACACTTTAATCTGAAAGGTATAGACAAAGAGCTATAAAAATATACACATACATATGTACACCAATTTTGAAAAGTTGTTCTCTTTGTGAGTTAAGTAAATACACGTTTACAACAAGCCTTGAGCAGTAAGAAGGTATTTGAAGCCTTCTCTAAAGATATTGGTGGCAAGGTAATAAATTGTACCAAATATTATTAGCCTTAGAGGAAGAATCCTTCGAGATTTGAGGACCCTTAGCCTCAGCGCTAGGTTTTCTTGTGGCAAAAGGTCGGTTTATGTTAAAAGAAAGAGTATCTTAAGACCTCTTGCTTCCTTTCTTCCGATGAATATACAAATGTGTATATTTTAATTTTTCATCACCACTATGAATGGTGGTCAACGAGGAGGAACTTGTTTATACGGAAGAATTTGAACCAACCTTTCGTCATTGATAATAGTCAAGTTACAATCTACGTCATTCAAATCACTTGGGGTATAAATCAAATAGTCATCGGGAACAAAGTTCAAGTTACCTTCATTGTGCTTATTTTTCCTTCTTAAATCAGGCAATGTAGATTCTTTGTTGTCCTTCTCAAACATATTCTCCAATATCCCTATGATATCCTTATTTGTTCATTAAAGAAAAAGACATAGTTTACAAGGACAAACCTCAAAATTTTGGAAAAATTATCGTTCTTAGGATTTTTCTCCTTCATCTGAGCTTTCAACATGTCACCCATCTTTCGACGTGAGGAATAATTGAACCTCATTGTTGTAATTTATAACAAGGATACAACTTCGACCTTCTCATAGTATTATTCTAGAAAACCTCGGACATTTTAATATCGCATTCATTATAACAGATTGTCGTACAAATCTCTTTTTTGGTATCACCAATAATGGGGAGAACATCCTGGTCGGGGTGATATTCTCCCCCAAACAGTGGAGAGTGTACAATCAGGGAGTTTTCTAACAAACACAAACTTTTTATGCCACCCCGAGTAACTACTAGGAAGAATCTTGAAATTGGATATGTGCTTATGGTTAAACTTATGAGGGAATAAAGTATACCACCACCACCCACTTATTTTGACTTTTTTTAGGATTCAAAGGGTCAACTAGTGAAATACCAAATTCTCCATATTTTATATATAGATAAAAAAAGGATCGGATAGGGAAGAAATTTGATATTAGCTTGCAGTAGGCATATGAAGCAGAGATTTTACCCCAAACATTGGGTAATAATTAACCAGGACCTAGAGAATAACATTTTAACAAGATGTGGATAAAAATCCTAAAGGAATACCTTATCCCGATATCGAAGCATCATATATACAAATTTATATTATTATTGTACCTATCACAAGATTTTTCAGTTCTTCAGGTATCCTAACTTCTATAACACAAGCTATATCTCCCAAAGTGAGTAATAGATAATTAGTATTTATAGATACATAGAACTGAACTTGTCGAGCCCTTTGTTCTATGCTCGAATCTAAATGAGTCTTATATTGCCTCTTTAACAAAAAATGAGTATTGTGTATGGATTTCAGAAAAATTTCCACCATTTTGAAAGAAGGGACATACCCCAAATCCTTATATAAGAGAACATTTGAACTGGAAGTTAGGGCAAGAATTTTTGAAGTTATTGAATCAACCCAAGATAAAAAAATTATTTTGTCTTCTAGGAGATTTTCTACAGTATTTACATATGATTCATGCATCATGTCAATATAAACAGATTCAAAAGTTGTGATTGGATACATATACATTGTGAAATAGCTACGATGAAAAGTCAAATAGAGACTTACCTTTAAATGGTAGAGGTGCAGAAACAATAAACCATCTTGAAATAACAGTTGTGCTTTGAAGAGAAAAGGAAAGTTTTTTTTTTCTGTTGAGAGAACAAATAAAATCAAAAAATAATTAGTGATATATTTTAACCATTGAAGATTAATAAAGTAGACTCTCTATCTTAGATATAATGGTATATGTCAATACATGCATTGCTTTTATTTGACGTAAATAATGTAAAATGGATATAATAAAAAATATAATACTATCTTAAATATGTCTTTATGATGTCTCCTGATTTGTGATGATTTAATATTAAGTGGAGACATCATTTTTAGTGTTTTAGATGCCTTTCTAGTCGATTTTCTTATGAATGATTACAATTTCCTATTTCTAGTCTTGATTTAATGAATTATTATTTTAGAGCATATTGGATTTAATTATTTATTTAGTGTGAAGTTTTAAAGATAAATATGGAGATTAATTAATTAATTACCAAGTCAATTCTAAGAGATAAAGGAAAGAAGATATGCATGGAAAATGGAGATGAGGAAACAAAGGCTAAAGTATGGAAAGATAAAGCTGTCAAATAAATCTGAATTTCACCACCCACGACCACAAATTGGCATGTATCTCAAAATCGGTGAGGAATTTGGAAGAACGGTCAAGAGAAAAGTTAAATATCTTTCTGAGACGATGAATTTCGACTACTCATACGCGTCAAACGGATAAGTATTGAAGTTGTTAGGACCAAAACAAAAACGCTGCTGATTTCATATTTTAGGGTTACGAATTTGAGTTGGGCTTGGAGTCCACTACTTACCTTCTCCTTCAAGAAAACGAATTAGGGCTTCTCTACACCTATAAATACACCCTTATATCACTTGTAAATCATCCTTGCCTCCCATTAATTAGTCCTTAGGTTTATTATCATCAGAATTATTGAAGAGTGCAAGATGAAGTCTTTTATTATTTATTTTAGTTTATTCCCTTCAGGTATGAACTAATTTTCCCATAACTTGGGATCTGTATTATGTATAATCTATGAATTCTATTTTCTTTCTATCTAAGTTTCTTTGGGAATTATATGTTTTAATCTGATATTAGCTTCTTACCTATATATTTGTTTATGTGTTTTGATTTATTGTCTGTTTTTCTTGCGGTGCGCAACGTATAGGATTACCTTAATAGTAGTTAGATGATCACCTTAGCTGGGTGTCTAATTATTGAAACACCACATAACGTCTAGTGTCCGATATTGGTCTAGACAACACTAATTCTAACTAGATAGTCATTCGGGTATATCTTAACCACTATCACCATGTTTACAATTGTTTGCTTAGGAACTTGGTAGCGCTTGATAACCCTATTTTAAACATCCTTGTGGTGTGTCCGTAGCCCCCTTAGTCGCTCTCAAGGTCTAAGAGAGGGAATTTAGAATCCTGACTAAGTATTTAAGAGCTAATTATCTCCCTTATTGACTAGAATTTGATAGAAAGAATTAGAAGGATTAGTGCATACTAGCAAAACCTAAGCTATACTTCTCATCTCATATTTCTTATCTTTTATTTTTTTGTCTTTAATTTATTTAGTTTAATTAATATTCTCTCAATCATTCATCTTTATTTTCCGTCTTTTAATTAATTACTTCCTACTCGTACTATTTGCTCATAACGTATAACACACTAAGTCCTTGAGAACGAATCTAACTTATCATTAAAACTTGCATACGTCCTGTAATACTTGCAATACCGTGCTTGTCTAGGGTGCTTTAGTGCATTGTTTTCAACATTTATTTATCATATTTTTATCACACCCTAGGCGACACCACTTTACCAGATAACAATATCATTCCCTTACTTTTTCTTGTCTAAAATTAGTTCACTTATTATTTAAAAAATTTATAAATCAATACACTATCAACATACCAAATCTAAACCAGTCGAGGTTAGTTCAACTTACCAGACCTTGGTTCTCTTTCTAAGCAGTACAGGTTCAAATTGAGTCAATAATTTTGAGTCCAAAGTGGTTTTCCAATATATTTAAAAAAAAGACATACAAATTTAAGAAATACTATGTACATTAACATTAAAAAAACCTAAAACAATATAGTGGTATACTAAAAAAAGAGAATCAAACACCAATCTTTTAGTACTTAAAAGGTATAAAATGAGAAGTGCAAGGTTAATTTTTTTTAAAATTAAATAACCTAGTTTTGATTTACCTAAAATATATATATAAAAATTTGCATTTTTTTATAAAATTAATCGTGATACGCGCAAGTTAGATCAGACCATCCAAATAAATACAAATATAAGAAAACAAATAATCCTCTTTACTTTACTAGACAGTTAAAAAGTACTCGAATTAGTGTACAAAAGTAAAAAGATATGGACGTTTGATCAAAGATGAAGACAAAAGTGGTAGAAAAGATGGATATAAATTCCCATAAATGGTGGTTGTTAGAAATTACAAAAGTGTCATCATCTCCTTACCCTTATATGTGTATGTGTACAGCTGGCTGTTACCTTAACCCGTGACACATTATTTATGCATAATTTTCACCATAATATGGTGAAGTTTTTTTATTTAAATGAAGAAGGTTGAGCCAATAATTACTTCTAATTAATTTTGTTTTTTTTTTAATACATGAGAGAGCCACTTTGACTCGGAGTAAATGACTTCAATGAGATTTGATCCCAAAACCTTTTGGTCTCTGTGGAGTGACCTAACCTAGTGGTTTTACTTATTAGTATCTTATCTTTTTCTTACAATTGAGGGCAAAATACCCATAAGTAAAGTCATACTAACCTACTACGCATTTTGAAAGAAAAAAAAAACTAGAAAAGGTGAGAATTTAGTGAAAATTTACTTGAATATTTCTTTTAAAAAAAATATTAGTAATAGAATAAATTTACACCCCTTTTTTTCCTTTAACTTAAATATTAATCCTAATCTTAAATATATATTAAAACTTTTAGTCCCTAAATTAGAGATTAATCAAAAAAAATCATATTGATATTCTAAACTCCACTAGTTGTTATAACATTTAGTTTTCTAGAGATAAATCCTGAATCTATTCTTAATTGACGGGGTTTCCAAGATATTCTTAGGCATGTACCATCCATTTCTACCTCTAGTAATTAAACACTAAAACAATCTGACGAATCTTCATAATAAACTGACTTTATCAATGATGTAGCACCCATCTTGGTCGTCCACTCCACACATGCATTTGTTTTACAATAGACGTGATTAAGCTCAAGTCCACATGGTTCATCAAGATATTCTTACAAGACATAAGTCATATCAATACGATTTATGTAATTCCTACAAATCTGTCTCGATAAACACTGTCTCGTATCCTTATTTAAAGACCAAAAAGTAAGGCTTGTAGCTCGACCTGATACGACGATCTTCTATTACACATATCCGCGAATCCAAATAAATATTATCTATTTGTATTGCCAAAGACCCTCTCTAGTGCTTGCGCTTCCTAAAAACAACCATACACATTCAACTTGACCCATAATTACAGTTTAACCCATTTGACTAGAGAAAATTTGTTTTTAAAATTATTATACCATCATCACATTCATTTCCCCATGCCCTAGACACAATCCCTAGTAGTGTTCTGCACAGTAGCTTAGAAGCTTCGTATCGCCAACTATTGATCGTCTGCCCCCAACACTAGATTGTTTCGCTCTAGCCATATTCTTCAGGTTGCTGCCTCTGCTACAAGCTTGAGTTCCAGGTCCCAAAAGAACTCTTTAGGTCAAGAGGCATGTCCACTAGATGTTGCCGATCCTGACACCTACTGAGTTTTGCTAGACAGACTCGATTGTTGTCCATCCCGTCCACAAAGTCCTCAACCTGATGCAATCACAAAGTAGATAAATTTGATTCCCCAACGGATTATTCAGCTTTCAATCTTAAATAGATTTAGGAAATCCTTTGGAGTAATTAGTAGTTGGATAATATGTTATTTCTCAACTAGTGGTGAGTATGTTGGAAGAGTTGTAATATTATACACAACTACATGTCATATATATTCCCCCGATTATTATTCATGATCAAGATTTCCCCTATGGTGCTAAGATTTTTAGTCTTTGTTGTTGAATTCTGATGTCTCCTCATTTGTGATAGATTAATGTTAGGATGAGACATCATTTTTAGTGATTTAGAAGTCATAAATGTCGTTTTTCTTGAGAAATAATGCACTTTCCTATTTTGAGTCTTGATTTAGTAAAATAATATTTTTAGAGCATATTGGGTTTAATTGTTTATTTAGTGTGTAGCTTTAAAGATAATTATAGAGCTTAATTAGAGTCCAAGTCAAAGACTACAACTTATGGAAAGAGATTTGCATGGTAATTGGAGATAAGGAAACAAAAGCTAAAAAGATGGAAAAGGAAAAAGCTGCCTAAATCTGGGATTCTGCAGTACACGCCTAAAGAAGTGCTATTTTACCCAAGAAATAAGCCGATTTTGGTAATTTCCTTTCATAGGGACAAAGATAATTCTGTTACGATTCTTTTGGTATCTTATGGAGCTCAAACCGACCAATAACGAAGAAGATATGCTCAAAACGGTCCAGCAGTGTTTATCTTTATTTCCATACGAATTTGAGTTGGGCTAGAAGTCCAATACTTTATCTCTTCCTCAAGAAAACGAATTAGGTCTTCTAAACACCTATAAATACACCCTTATATCACTTGTAAAATCATCCTTTCCTAGAAAAACCTTATAATTCATCCTTTGTTATTGTAGAGAGCAAGATGATGTCTTTTGTAATTTCTTTTAGTTTATTTCCATCATGTATGAACTAAACTCCCCATAGCTTGGGTTTTGCATAATGTATAATCTATGAATTCTAATTCTTCTATCTAAGTTTCTTTGGGAATTATATATTTTTGATTTGATATTAGCTACTTACTTAATATTTGTTTATGTGTTTTGATTTATTGTCTTTCCTAGAACTGATCACTTTAGGATTGTTTTACTAGTAGTTAGATGGTCTCCTTGACAGTGTGTTTAACTATTGAACCACCACATAATGTCTAGTGTCGATATTAGTTCTGACAAAACATGATTCTAACTAGATAGTCATTAGGGTTTGTTTTAATCACCATATCACCAATGATTGCAGTATTTGCTTAGGGCCTTAGTAGCGTTTGATAACCCTATTTGAAATCACGTCTTGGTTGTGTCGTAGCCCCCTTAGTCGCTCTCAACTCTAAGGTATGGGAATTTAGAATCCTGACTAAGTATACCAAGAGCTAATATTCTCCCTTATTAACTAGATTTATAGATAGAATTAGAAGGATTAGTGCATACTAGCAAAACCTGAGCTATACTTCTCATCTCATATTCTTAGTATTTTATTTACTGTCTTTATTTTCTTAGTTTTAATTCTTAAATTCGAAAATCTGTTCCCTTTAATTTCCTGTCTTTTAATTATTTACTTTTACTCGTTATTCCTACTCACACGTATAACACACTAAAGTCCCTGAGAACGAACTTAACTTATCATTAAAACTTGCATACGTCCTGTAATACTTGCAGTACTGTGCCTGTCTAGGGTGAGAGTGCGTAGTTTCTTGGCTTAATTTTATCTTATTTTTATCACACCCTAGGCGACACCAAGTTTTTGGCGCCGCTGCCGGGGACTTGTGTCTCGTTAGCGTGTGGGTTATCTATTTCGAGTATTAGTTTTTAATTAGTTTTTACTTTTCAGTTTTTATTTTTTATTTTTCCAGATTTACGCTTGTGGTTTGCTTTAGTCTTTTTCAGGTTTCACAGTGTTTAATTCTTGGCCTCCTTTATCGGAGCCTGAGAGGAGCTTCAGACCTTACAACAAACGAGTTCGTGAGGAAAGAGCCTTAAGAAGAGTAATGGCAGCCCAAGATCCACCACTTGGACCACCACCTGGTGGATTACATCAAAATCAACCAGGGATCCAACAACAAGATCCACCACCTGGTGTACAACTACCAGCAGGAGGAGGTAATGGGCAGAATAACCAGAATAACCAACAGAACCGAGTTGAACAAGACCTTCCTGGCCTTCATATACCATTCCATGTTCAACCCATCGGTTACCGCCCTCCAGAGATCCGAATATTAAATTTAGACCCGATCCGGGTATGCTCAGTCAATTTCAAAGTTTCGGACTCTATACTGGTACAACAATTCAAGATCCGGTAAGATCGATTCAGAAGTTCATGCAGGTTTGTGATGCCTACATTACTCCTGGCATTACACGCGAGCAACTGTATTGTCATATGTTTTCTTTCTTCTTGACCGGTAGAGCTAGCGATTGGCTAGAAAGACAACCACATGGAACTATTCATTCTTGGATAGAACTTCAAGTCGCGTTCTTTAACCGATTTTATCCAAAGAGCATGAGACTCAAATATCAAACCGAGCTTGCAAGATTTTGCCAAGAAGATGGAGAAACAGTGGGAGAAGCATGGACAAGGTTTCAACAAAAATTAACTAGATGTCCGCTCCATGGTTATACACCTGCTCTACAACTTGCTATGTTCTATGAAGGTCTTAATGATAAAGGTAGAGAGAAGGTGGATAACATTGGAAAGGGTAATTTCGTGTCCATGAATCACAATGAAGCTTCTGAGGTGATAGAAAATATTATGGAACAAGAGAGAAGTTGGCCTTCAACGCGAGCTTATGTAGCAAAGACCCGAGGAACGCTTCGTTTAGATGCAGAAACTGCGAACTCAGCTCAAATATCCGTGTTAGAAAATCAAATCAAGGAGCTGAAAATAGAGATGCAAAAGAATTTAGCCGCTGCAAACGTAGTACAAGAAGCACAAGGTTGTCAACAATGTGGGGTTAACAATCATACATGGGAAGAGTGCGAATCAAATTCGCAATCTGTTTACTTTATATCCAATCGCGGAGGTTATCAATGGGGTAACCGAAACCATCCGGGTATGCAGTATTCAAATCCACAAGGGGCCGCTAATCCTGGTCATTATCAACCGCGCCCCCAGAACAACTCTTTCCAACAGAGAGGTCAGTATCAAAATCAACATAGACCTGCTCCCCCACAACAACCTGCTCAAGATGCCTATACCGATTCATTAGATCAGAAAGCTTTACCTCAGTATCCTCAAGAAGGATCTATGGACAATCAACAGATAGCACAAACTCTAGACCGTTTGACCACGACCATGAATGCTCAGGAAGAGAAAGTTTGAGCACAAGATGCCATACTTCAGATATTAGGTACTCAAGTAAAACAATTAAACGAAGTTTTAACAAATTTGGTAGAACAAAAGGAAGTAAAGGCAATCGAAGGAGGTGAAAACAATGTTGGGTTCGAAGCTTGCAAGGCTATTTGCCTTGAAATTGAATAAGCAAAAGAGGAAGTACCGCATGCTGCCGTTAGTGCCGTGGAAGTTCCGAGTACCGAAGAAGAACCAACCAAGTCTAGCCCCGTGGAATCTGACTGTTCTGAGGTTTATGTGGAGGACGATCAAGAGAAAGCCGAATTTATACAGCTACTGAGGAAGATGCAAGAGGAAATTCGATCAGTTGTGGATTATGCAGCTGAGCTGGCGAAAGAGAAAGAGGAAGAAGTGATGTCTCCCTAATTGTTCTTATTTTAGACCCTTAGGAGACATCATTTTTGGTGTTTATTTAATTAATTTGATAGACTTTTGTACTAAATATTCAATAATCCGGAATTACCTTTTTATTTCTAGCATTTTTACTTTATTAAACTTTTGCGCGTAATATTGGTATTTTTAGTGTAAAGTTTACAGGTTTTAGATGTTAGCTAGGAGAGGAATCCGAGGAGAAGGTCAAAGATCGTGAATTAGAGTCAAGACTTGAAGACAAATCCCGAAGATATTATTTTTAGAGCTGAAAATCCACTTTCCAGGCCATAGATTGCTGATTTCGAGGTGCTTAAGCGATGATTTAGCCACTGACCTTTGAAGAGAAATCATTCCTTATCGAGTTACGGAACTTTAGCAACTGGAATGAGGTCAATCGGAGTTGTAACGCATCGGGAAAAGCTGTTTTAGTGAAGACCTATCATCAGTTACGGGATTTTGGGCTTAGAAAGTGGGCTTGGACATTTAATTAGGCTTTTAATTTCTGGTCCAAGCCCTAGTCCGAATTTTTACTTATAAAAGGAGGTCTGGACTTCTATTTTTCACACAATTCACTTTCCACAAGATTAAAAACACCAGAGAAGCTACAGCAGGAAGAAAGGAGAAGCTACAAGAGCTGGAGTGGGTCTATAGCTCCGTTCATAGTCATTCTGATTCCGAAAATTAGGTTTTTCTTATATTTTAATTTTGTAACGAATATGAATTCCATTTCTTTTTATTTTGTTTTTAATTTTAATATGAACTAAATTTCCATTAGTGCTTGGGAACAAAACAATGGGTGAATCTTGATTTTATTATAACGAATGTTGAATTTGGGTTTCTGTGAAATTAAATTAAATTAGGGCTTTTACTCTTTTCGAAAATTTGTGAAGGTTTACTGATTTTAGAGTCGCGAACTAAAATTAGGTATTAGTATCTAAGCTATTCCACATATGTGGCGTGTGGATCATCTTGACGGGGGGTTTAGGTACAGAAATAATTGTTCAATCTAGGATAAAAACTATTGATTCTGACGAACTTAGTTAATCCTAGGGCCAATGTGGTAATAAACCTTAATCATCCAACGGTGGATCATATTTACCCTGACGGGACTAGTGACACTTTAGGATTGCCTTATAATCCACCCTGACGGGGGTATAAGGAATTTAGAATCCCGACCATTGTAATTGACTGATTTAACCCTTAAACAACATAAGTTAGAAAGTAAAATTAGGAGGATCCTTGCGTTCTCAAGTACTACATCTCATATTGCGTTTTCATACATTTTACTTGCGTCTTATCTTTTACTTGCATTATTATTTTATCTTTCATTTAGTTATAATAAACAAAACCAAAACAAACAATTTATCCTCTTTCATTTTCATAAGTGCATCAATCGCTATTTGCATAAATATTGTGATCAACCATCCGTCCTTGGAACGAATCTGATTATCAGAATTACTACTTGGGACAACCGTACACTTGCGGTTGTGGTTCGATTATTATTTGCATTTATTTAGAACACACAAAGGACCACCAAGTTTTTGGCGCCGCTGCCGGGGACGGTAGCGTGTGACCACGGTGTTTATCCTTTAGTGATAAGTGCATTTATTTTATTTTATCAGTTTTACGCTTTTTGTTTGTTAGCTTTTTCAGGTTTTTAGGTTTGGTGTATGCGAAGAAGGCTATTCAAGGATCCAGAGCCAACACCTCCGATCCTTAGTAATCCAGAATCGTTGATCAGACTTGCGAACAGAAGAAGAAGAGAACGAGAAGCCTTAGAAGTAGACGAATTAAGTAACAGAATGGAGAATATCATTATTCAAGGTCAACAGAATGGACAAGGCCAGTTAGATGCAAATGGCCAACCTTTAGCTCCAGGCGTTATTCCTCAAGTTCAACCATTAAATCCTAATCCTCCAGTCCAGATAGTGATGAACCATGATCCGTGGTTCACTAATGGCCCTCCAGAAGTTCCATTCCGCGCTCCAGCTATAGGAGTAGGTGCTCCAGATATTAATGTTCCGAGATTCCGTCCAGATTCGGGTATGCTAGCTCAGTTCCAAAACTTTGGAAATTTTCGCGGAAGACCATCGGAAGATCCTCTTAGAGCGGTACAAAAATTTAAGCAGATATGTGATTCTTATATCACACAAGGGGTTTCAAGAGAACAGATGTATTTTGCTGCTTTCAAATTCTTTGTCATTGATGGAGCAAGTGAATGGCACGATACGCAAGATCCTACGAAGATTACTAACTGGGACCAATTAGAAGTTGCTTTCTTTGACAGGTATTACCCAAGTAACATGAGGTTAGATGCTGAACTAGAATTGACACAATTCCGTCAAGAGTATGAGGAAACTGTGGGTAGGAGTTGGACAAGATTTCAGATGTGTTTGCGTAAAGTTCCTAATCATGGCTTTTCAGAACAACAACAGTTAAAGATCTTTTATAGAGGCCTTGATGGAATTTCGAGAGAGAAGTTGGATACGCTATGTGGAGCAGGTTTTCTTCAAGTTCAACCCGCTCATGCCAAGATCATTTTAGAGAGAACAGTCAAGAATGAAGTTGGGTGGAGCTCAGTAAGAACACCAGTTAAGGGAGTAAATAATGTTGACATTGAAGAGAAATTTGCTACGTTTGAGAATAAGATCCAGAATACTATAGAGCAACAATTGAAGCAGCTTACTCTAGCTGTGAAAGAAGGATTTTTGGGTAAGAAGGTAGCTGTGCATGCTGCACAAGAGGTTTATATGTGTTCAATTTGTAAGGTAGATGATCATGATGAGGAAAGTTGTCCGAATAACCAAGAATCAGTGAATTTTATGTCCAATAGAGGTAATTTCAATTCAAGTGGTAATGTATATCAGCCTAACAGAAACCATCCTGGGTTTCAATACTCAAATCCTAATGGGGCAGCCAATCCTACTTACGCGTATCAGCCGCGCCCTCAAGGCAACAACTATAATCCAAGACCACATAACAATCATCAAGGAGGACAGAATCAAAACAATTATGTGCAAAGACAAGCTCCTCAGAATACCTACGATGAGAATTTAAACCAGAAAGCTCTACCTGCCCATCCACAAGAAGGAGTAATTACCCTTCAGAAAACCGTTGAAAATTTGATTGCTCTTCAAACTCAAGCTTTGGAACGTCAAAACGCAGCTGAAGCAAATATGAAGATTTTCCAGAATCAGCTAAGTCAAATTAATAAACAGTTGAATCAGCGTCCACAAGGGCAACTTCCTAGCGATACGGAAAATCCAACACAACGTGAAGATTGCAAGGCTGTTACATTAAGAAGTGGTAAGAACCTTCCTCCACCTCCTTTTCCCGTTATGAAAGAGAAAGAAGTTCCAAGAAAAGAAAAGGAAGTGGGTGAGAAAGAGAAAGAGAATGAGAAAGATAGTGAGGTTGAAGAGATAGAAAGACCAAGAGAAATTCCGAAAAAGAGAGATGAAATTGTAAGCAATCGCCCTCCACCACCGTTTCCATCGCGAGTTCAGAAAAAGGGTGATATGGGTGATTATCAGAAATTCTTCAATAGAGTGAGGGGTTTGAGTATTAATATTCCGTTACTTGAGGCAATTCGAGATATTCCTAAGTATACGAAGTTTTTGAAGAGGGCCCTCACTAATAAAAGGCCCTACTGTGATAATGAGATGATTGGCCTTCCTGAAGAGTGTAGTGCGATTTGCCAGAGCAAATTACCTCCGAAATTAGTTGATCCGGGGAGTTTCACGATTCCCATATCGATTGGAGAAGAATGGAAGGGAAAGGCGCTATGCGATTTAGGGGCAAGCATCAACTTGATGCCCAAGTCAGTCTTTGATAAACTTAAAATTGGAAACGCAAGACCTACCTCTATGGTCTTGCAAATGGCGGACAGGTCTCTTGCTCATCCTGAAGGCCGTATTGAGGATGTCCTTGTTAAGGCAGGTACACTTATATTTCCTGTTGATTTCGTAATTCTTGAATACAATGCAGATAGAAATGTCCCCATTATTTTGGGTAGACCCTTCCTAGCTACAGGGAGGACATTGATCGATGTAGAGAATGGCGAATTAACGATGAGGATACAAGATGAGGAAGTGAAATTCAATGTATTTCGAGCCATGAAATTCCCAGATTCTCAGGAAGATTGCTTCAGAATAGATGTAGTAGAGCAAGCATCGCAAGAGGTATTTAATTGTTTAAATTTTGATGATATCTTGCAGGCTGCTTTGACATTAGATTCACCTGAGATGATGGAGGAGCTT
Source organism: Nemophila menziesii (assembly GCA_029959085.1). Taxonomy (NCBI): domain Eukaryota; kingdom Viridiplantae; phylum Streptophyta; class Magnoliopsida; order Boraginales; family Hydrophyllaceae; genus Nemophila; species Nemophila menziesii. The sequence goes on from JARWIR010000060.1 coordinate 2,074,359, forward strand.
ACAGAAACAGTGGCAGCTCTCAATTCTGAAAATCCGAAATATAGGCGTCTTGCCTATGAACCTGTGAGAGAACCGGGGGAGATTATTCCTAAAAAGAAACCTTCAATTGAATCTCCTCCGGAGTTGGAAGAAAAACCATTGCCATCACACTTGAGGTATGCTTATTTGGGTACTAATGAAACTCTACCTGTTATTGTTTCAGCTAATTTAACAGGTCCTCAAGAAGATAAACTGTTGCGTGTGTTAAGAGCCAACAAAGAAGCAATAGGTTGGACAATTGCTGATATCAAAGGCATTAGTCCATCCTATTGTCAACACAAAATCATACTAGAAGATGTTAATACACGCTCAGTTGAAGGTCAGAGAAGATTAATGCCAGCCATGAAGGATGTGGTGAAGAAGGAGGTGATTAAGCTTTTAGATGCGGGGATTATTTATCCCATTTCGAGTAGTGAATGGGTGAGTCCAGTTCAGTGTGTACCGAAGAAAGGAGGAATTACAACAATTCTTAATGATAAAAATGAAGCGATTCCTTCAAGAACGGTAGTTGGATGGAGAGTTTGCATGGATTACAGAAAGCTGAATAAGGCCACCAGAAAAGATCATTTCCCTTTGCCCTTCATCGATCAAATGTTAGATAAGTTAGCCGGAAGAGAGTACTATTGCTTCTTGGATGGTTACTCCGGGTACAATCAGATTTACGTGGCTCCAGAAGATCAACATAAGACCACCTTTACATGCCCATTTGGTACTTTTGCATATCGCAGAATGCCATTTGGGTTGTGTAACGCTCCCGCCACTTTTCAAAGGTGTATGATGGCCATCTTCTGGGACATGATAGATAATTTCCTTGAAGTGTTCATGGATGATTTCTCCGTGTTTGGTGATGATTTTGATATATGTTTGGATAACTTGGAGAAAGTGTTAGTGAGATGCAAGGAAACAGATTTGGTGCTCAACTGGGAGAAGTGTCACTTCATGGTTCGTGAAGGTATTGTTCTGGGTCACAAAGTTTCGAGTGTTGGATTAGAGGTTGATAGAGCAAAGATAGAGGTAATTAAAACTCTTCCCCCTCCTGTTTCTGTTAAAGGGGTAAGGAGTTTTCTTGGCCATGCTGGTTTCTATAGGCGATTTATTAAAGATATTTCTAAGATTGCTAAACCGCTATGCAACTTACTCGAAAAGGATTGCAAATTCCTCTTTGATGAAGCTTGTTTAGCAGCTTTCAAAGCAATCAAAGAAAAGCTTATTTCTGCTCCTATAGTGTTACCTCCAGATTGGAATTTACCGTTTGAGGTTATGTGTGATGCGAGTGATTTGTGTATGGGAGCTGTATTAGGACAGAGGAAAGAGAAGGTTTTTCATTCGATTTACTATGCTAGCAAAACTTTTAGTGGTGCTCAGATTAATTACACAGTTACAGAAAAAGAATTGCTAGCAGTTGTATATTCGTTTGATAAATTTCGCTCTTATCTTCTTGGAGCGAAAGTTATTGTTTATACAGATCATTCCGCGATCAGATTTCTTATGGAGAAGAAAGATGCGAAACCAAGGTTAATCAGATGGGTGTTATTGCTTCAAGAGTTCGATTTAGAGATCAAAGACAGAAAGGGTTGTGAGAATCAGGTTGCAGATCATCTATCGCGTTTAGAGGGTTCAGAGATGAATAGTGGTACTGAAGCAGTTAGAGAAGAGTTTCCTGATGAGAGTTTATTCGTTGTTCGAGATTATGAGGCTCCGTGGTATGCAGATATTGCCAATTTAGTGGTGAGTGGTGTTTTTCCTGAAGGTTCTACTTATCAAGAAAGAAAAAGGTTAGCTCATCGTGCTAGACAGTTCTTTTGGGAGGATCCGTTCCTCTATAAAGTTTGTGCTGACCAAATGATACGAAGATGTGTAGCAAGGGAAGAGACTCAAGCCATTATAGCTGGATGCCATGATTCATTATATGGAGGACATTTTAAAGGAGACAGAACTGCTGCAAAGGTATTTCAATCAGGTTTTTACTGGCCTTCTCTTATAAAAGATTGTCATGAATATGTTAAGAAATGTACGAGATGCCAGTTTACCGGAAACATATCCAAGAGGGATGAGATGCCGCGTAATAATGTGTTAGAGGTTGAGATATTCGATGTGTGGGGCATAGACTTTATGGGCCCTTTCGTTCCTTCAAATGGTAACCTCTATATCTTATTAGCTGTTGATTATGTGTCTAAGTGGGTAGAAGCGGTGGCTTTACCTACTAATGATTCACGAGTGGTGATTAAGTTCTTGAAGTCACATATTTTCACTAGACATGGCACACCTAGAGTGATTATTAGCGATGGAGGATCTCATTTCGTTAATAAATATCTGAAGACTATTCTAGAGAAATATGGAGTTAGACACCGTGTATCTACTGCATACCATCCACAATCCAATGGTCAAGCTGAGGTTTCGAATCGTGAAGTCAAATCAATCCTAGAGAAGACCGTTGGTCCTACAAGAAAAGATTGGTCAATGAAGTTAGATGATGCGTTGTGGGCCTATCGTACTGCGTTTAAGACTCCAGTTGGTGCATCTCCCTATCGTATGGTGTATGGTAAGGCTTGTCACTTACCTTTAGAGCTTGAAATGGGTGCCTATTGGGCGATTGCGCAGTTGAACTTAGATCCTATCTTAGCCGGAAAGAATCGTATGATGAAGCTTAATGAACTTGACGAATTCCGCTTGCATGCTTATGAAAATGCCAAACTTTACAAAGAAAACACAAAGAAATGGCATGACAATCGGATTCGTACAAAGAACTTTGAAGTGGGGCAAAAAGTATTAAAGTATAATTCAAAGTTCAGCAATTTTCCGGGTAAGTTAAGATCTAAGTGGTCAGGTCCATACATAGTGACAAAAGTTACACCTCATGGGGCAATAGAAATAGAACATCCGCTAGAGAACCGTACCTTTATGGTTAACGGTCACAGACTAAAGATATACCATGGAGGTGACAATACCAATCGCTCGGAAGATCCACATCCCGGGGAGGTCATGTATCTCCTCGAGACTCCTTAGAAGCGTGAGGTAACCCGTCGAGCTTAACGACGTTAAACAAAAGCCAATTACTTGTATATTAGCTGAGTTTTTACATTTTTGCAATTTAGATTAGTTTAATTTTCGTAATTTTATTGTTTTTATTAAGAAATGAGGAAGGGTAGTTGTTTTTGATGATTTCAGGGGTAAAAAGGACTTGAGTTTGGGGTCGATTTGGCGAAAACAGAAGAAAAATTGGTTGGATGTCCAGGAGAAACCGGGAACCCGGTTTCGCAAAACCGGGAACCCGGTTTTGGAGCTGGTACCAACCATTTTAACGCAACACTTGGCGTTTTTGGGTAATATCACAGCGTCGGAACCGGGAACCCGCATTTGGCAAAACCGGGTACCCGGTTTTGGTGCTGTGATTTCTGAAAATCCCTGACCCAGCGTTTTGATGGATTGCGTTTTCGTGCGTTTTAGTTCGCGCCATCGACACAAATCCGGGTACCCGCATTTGGCAAAACCGGGTACCCGGTTTCGGAGCTGATGAAACCCAAAAGTTCTGTCCCAGCGTCTTGAGAAGTGGCGTTTTGGCGCGTTTTGATTCGCGCCAGCGAGAAAATCCGGGAACCCGCATTCCATAGAACCGGGTACCCGGTTTCGGCGAGTAAAATCCCTGACCCCGCGTCTTGGGGTCCAGCGTTTTGGTGCGTTTTGAAAAAAAAAAAAAAAAAAAAAAAGTCCACAACTATTTTTCCGCGCCGTCACAGCGACGCGGAACCGGGAACCCGGTTTGAAAGCTGTGAGAGGCGGTTTTGAGGTGTTTTAACCTAGTTCTTGGCCTCTTTTGCAAGTATTTACCTAAAACGCACCAATAGCCTCCCCACCTCCGAAATTCATCTACCAAAACACTATATATCATCAAATCCTACCCTCTTTCACCACAAAAACATAAGATCAACTCACCTCCTCTCCAAAATAACATCAAATCCTTAGTTTTCCCAAGATTCTTCTTCACCCAATTCCTTAAATTAAACCCAGTTCTTTCTTCTCCCATACAAATTAACCAAGACCCATCTCATATTTCACCTAGTTCTTAAATTCTTAAACCTCAAAACATCAAAATTCTTAACTTTTCCCTAAGTTTTTCATTATTTGAAGTTTTGAGTTTGGGGTGAAAAGAGATGACTAACAGAACCGGTGATTTCCGAAGAACTGCTCCTAGAAGAAAGACCACCATTGGTGGTTCACAAGATCAAGCTATTGAGATTCCTGATTCACGTCCTAAACGAAAAATTGACGAAGTTAAGCTTGAGTCTAACAGAAAAAAAATCACAGGTCTAAAGAGAAGATTGATTGATGAGATTGAAAGTGAGAGGGAACCAGAAGAGGAAATTGCGAAGAACATTGAGAAGGAAACTGAACAAGAGATTCCGGAAGCACCCGTTACGAAACCTCCGCGTATGAAGATGTGGGCCCACAAGCCTAAGAGGGTTTACACTTGTTGGAATACTCAGGTTCGTGAAAGAATTGAATTTTTGAAATTTGGTGAGGAGACGAATTTTCCTAAGGGTATTATGAGTAGTGATTACAAGGAATATGCTGTGACATGTGCTAAGTTTGGTTGGAAGGCGTTACAAGAAAGGAAGCTTGAGTTTATTCCTACTTTTGTGCGAGAATTTTACGAAGGTTTAGCTACCTCCCATGATGCCATTGATATCCGCAAAAAGGTAGTTCCTTTCTCTATTGAACGTATTCGGAAATCATTGAAACTACCCAACTTTTCTGGAACATGCCCCTTCCAAGAAACTCTTAATGACCCTTCTTTTGATTTTGAATCCCTTTGGGGGACCGTGCTTGTTAATGGGACTAGCCCAATTCCTGAAGGTGAAAGGTATCCTGGACAGTTTTACAGCAGTAGTTTGACACCTCGTGCTAAGGTTTGGTCTCGTTTCATAATACCCACTTTCTTTGGTATTAAACACACTTCCGAGTTGAAGAAAGAGCACATATTTGTTATTAAGTGTATTTTGGAGGAGAAACCATTTGATGTTGCTAAGATCATTTATGATACAATCATGGAGTTCGCGAAATCACCAATGAAACAACAAAATCTGAAGTTTCCTTGTACTATTTCTCAGTTGTGTCTAGACGCAAAGATTCCGCGTAAGGACGCAGATATTGATACTGTTTCAGTTGGTGTGAGTATAGCTTTGAGCACAATCAAGAACATCCATGAAGAAGCAACGCGAGCTACAAGAAGTCCAAGAACTCCTCAATCAAAGAAAGCGAAAACTGTACCTGAGTTGGAAGCGAAGATTCAGGTGTTGGAAGAGAATCAGGAGAGGATGATTGCTACCTTGGGAAACGTTACAAAAGAATTGGACCTGCTTCGAAATTTAATCCTAGGCGTAAATACACTTCAAAACGCGATTTATGATGCTGTTACGCGAGATAAAGGTCCAGAACGCAACACCGATAACCAGCCTCGCGCTGGTTAAGATACGTTTTCTAAACTTTCCTCTTAGTGTATATTAGTTTAAATGCTTTATTGAGTCTTTTCGAGTCGTGGGGACACGACTCATTTTTGAGTTTGGGGTGGGGTTCGTTGCCTCATCCCAATTTTTATGTGTTATTTGCTTTATTTGCTTTCAATAAACAAATTTTCGGAGTCGCGTTTGACTGTAGAAATTTTTAAATATCCCTTTAAGCATACTTTTGATGAATCTATGATAGTAAATAGTGGACTTTAGGGATTGATATAAAACGCACTTACAATTGCATGCGAACATAGGTAATTGATAGGAAAAATTAATTAACAATGCAAATGAAGTAAGCTTGTACTCAAGGAATATGTTTGGTGTGTAGAACGTGAAATCCTAATTAGTAGAGAACCCACCTAGATATGAACTAAAGACAAGCTATGTACTTAGGAAAATGATAGGGGCAGTTCTTTGTTAGCCATTTGTGCCTTTTTAGCCTTCTATCCCTTGTATTAATTATTATCCGTCTTAGCCCACTTTGAGCCTTTAACCTTTTCTTTGTAGCCACGATATAAGCCATTATCCCTTAGATTATTAGGCATGACCATATGACCCGCACTTGAATCACAATCCTGAGACATGTCTCGAGCTTGAGTTTGGGGTGGTGGGACCACATATGGGGAATTAAATGGGTAGGGATCGATGTGCTTTGTATTGTAGCACAATTGCAGATGATATATACTTGTAACCCTTTGCCAGGAATGAAGAAAAATGAAAAAGAAAGAAAAAATGAAAAATTTTGAAAAATCATACAGTAGGAACCGGGAACCCGGATTCATCAAAACCGGGTACCCGGTTTGCTTCTGTACAAAAAGAAAAAAAAAAAAAAAAAAAAAAAGAAAAATATGAATGAATAAAACATCCGGCAAAGTGGAATTTTCTGAAAATCATCTTATTTATAGTGGGTAGACATGGGACGCTAAATTGTTGCGTATATGGGTGAGTGAGAACATCTTTTTGAGCGTTAACTCAAGCTCGAGGACATTGTTGATGGTAAGTGAGGAGAGAGCCAAAAGCTCACTTCAAATTTACCAAATATACATCCACACCCGTCCTTAAGCCAATATTATAACCGTAAAGACCTCGTGATTCCTAAATGCATAGTGAATTTATAATTCTGTTGATAGGGAATACACTAGGTGGAGCGTTCAAAGCGAGTTAGGATTAATGACCACCCTATAGCCATCATACAGAGATGAGTACAAGTGTAACCTTCAAGCATTGCGACTTTAATTTTATGATTGAGATTATTTATGTTTAATGTTGCATGATTAGTGTATGTGTATATTGGTTTCTAGAGTTTGCTATATGAGGTTTATTCTGAGAATTGCTTTAGGGTTTATTTGCTAGCTTCTACTTGTTTATACGCTTACTTCTACCCCTTTGTTTTGTTTTACTTTGTCGGGACGACAAAGGTTTGAGTTGGGGGTCTTGATGTCTCCCTAATTGTTCTTATTTTAGACCCTTAGGAGACATCATTTTTGGTGTTTATTTAATTAATTTGATAGACTTTTGTACTAAATATTCAATAATCCGGAATTACCTTTTTATTTCTAGCATTTTTACTTTATTAAACTTTTGCGCGTAATATTGGTATTTTTAGTGTAAAGTTTACAGGTTTTAGATGTTAGCTAGGAGAGGAATCCGAGGAGAAGGTCAAAGATCGTGAATTAGAGTCAAGACTTGAAGACAAATCCCGAAGATATTATTTTTAGAGCTGAAAATCCACTTTCCAGGCCATAGATTGCTGATTTCGAGGTGCTTAAGCGATGATTTAGCCGCTGACCTTTGAAGAGAAATCATTCCTTATCGAGTTACGGAACTTTAGCAACTGGAATGAGGTCAATCGGAGTTGTAACGCATCGGGAAAAGCTGTTTTAGTGAAGACCTATCATCAGTTACGGGATTTTGGGCTTAGAAAGTGGGCTTGGACATTTAATTAGGCTTTTAATTTCTGGTCCAAGCCCTAGTCCGAATTTTTACTTATAAAAGGAGGTCTGGACTTCTATTTTTCACACAATTCACTTTCCACAAGATTAAAAACACCAGAGAAGCTACAGCAGGAAGAAAGGAGAAGCTACAAGAGCTGGAGTGGGTCTATAGCTCCGTTCATAGTCATTCTGATTCCGAAAATTAGGTTTTTCTTATATTTTAATTTTGTAACGAATATGAATTCCATTTCTTTTTATTTTGTTTTTAATTTTAATATGAACTAAATTTCCATTAGTGCTTGGGAACAAAACAATGGGTGAATCTTTATTTTATTATAACGAATGTTGAATTTGGGTTTCTGTGAAATTAAATTAAATTAGGGCTTTTACTCTTTTCGAAAATTTGTGAAGGTTTACTGATTTTAGAGTCGCGAACTAAAATTAGGTATTAGTATCTAAGCTATTCCACATATGTGGCGTGTGGATCATCTTGACGGGGGGTTTAGGTACAGAAATAATTGTTCAATCTAGGATAAAAACTATTGATTCTGACGAACTTAGTTAATCCTAGGGCCAATGTGGTAATAAACCTTAATCATCCAACGGTGGATCATATTTACCCTGACGGGACTAGTGACACTTTAGGATTGCCTTATAATCCACCCTGACGGGGGTATAAGGAATTTAGAATCCCGACCATTGTAATTGACTGATTTAACCCTTAAACAACATAAGTTAGAAAGTAAAATTAGGAGGATCCTTGCGTTCTCAAGTACTACATCTCATATTGCGTTTTCATACATTTTACTTGCGTCTTATCTTTTACTTGCATTATTATTTTATCTTTCATTTAGTTATAATAAACAAAACCAAAACAAACAATTTATCCTCTTTCATTTTCATAAGTGCATCAATCGCTATTTGCATAAACATTGTGATCAACCATCCGTCCTTGGAACGAATCTGATTATCAGAATTACTACTTGGGACAACCGTACACTTGCGGTTGTGGTTCGATTATTATTTGCATTTATTTAGAACACACAAAGGACCACCAAGAAGCCTCAAAGGAGAAATCGAAAGATGAAGTTGCACCTGCTGTGCATGAAGAGAAAGAAGAAGAGAAGGTGGAATCGCCACCTATTGTTCAACCAGTGTCATCAACTATTCCTGATACAAATCCTAAGGATGACACTATACTCAAGACATTTGTAGAGGCGTATCAACCTGAAAATATCAACGCCCAATTGCTTGAGATCGCGAAGAGAGGACTTACACCGCAACAAGTATTTATGCAAGTTATTCCTGAGAAAGAGGCGAGTGTAGAGATCCCGAGAGAGAACCTGAGGGTTTCGAGAAGAAGTGAGAGAGAGCTACCAACAAAGCTTAAAGATCCGGGAAGTTTCAACCTTCCTATTCAATTACATGGTATGCTCAAGGTGAAATCGATGTACGATGTGGGTTCTGGTGTGAATCTTATGCCTAAGTCCGTGTTCGAGAGACTTGGACTTCAGAAATCAGAGAAAACTCCAGTGAAGTTGCAGTTTGGTGACAACTCAGTTAAAAGGACATGGGGAACAGTGGAGGACGTCTTAGTCTGTGCAGGTAATATCGCCATCCCTACTGAATTTGTTATTCTTGAGTTTGATGCAGATAAGTAGGTTCCAATCATACTTGGACGGCCTTTCATGGCCACAAGTCAAAGTGTCATCAACTTCTAAGAAGGGACCATCACCCTTCATGCAAAGAATGTATCTGAGACCTTCTATGTCTTGGGTAAAAAACCAAGGAAGTTAGATCCCACCGTTCTCGTCATCCACAGCCTTTCACATCACAAAGTCCCTCCTGAGAAGATCCACTTAAAACCTGTGGATACTTAGCCAGACATTGAGTTTGGGGTTGGCCATGAAGTTCTATGGAAAGCTCACAAACGCGAGAATAGGCCACGAATTTTCAAAGATTCGTGGATGGGACCATTCATTGTCACTAAGGTTGTTTCAGCCAAGGTGATAGAAATTCGACCCAAAACTGGGGTCAAGCGCAGATTAGTTGACGTTCATAGTCTCACTCGTTGTTGGGGAGGCTATATTCGCAATCTTAACAGAGGTAACACGTCTAACTTTGAAAGACGTTAAACAAAAGTGGTGTACGGGAGACAACCCGTAGTTTTTTTAGTTTTCATGTCTTTTACGTTTTTAGTTTATGTTTATTTTAGTTATTTTTAGTTGATAATGCATATTTGAGAAAGGTATTAGTGTTTTTGGTGTGTAGGAACTGGAGAAATCGAGTTAGGGACGCGAGCAAAAATTTTTGGAGCGGAAGAAAACCCTGCGCGGAATACCCCCGCGGAGTACCCCTAGTCCGCAGGGTAAAAACCCGTACCACGGGTCCTATCCAGAAACGAGAAAAAATTGCCCCGCGGACTACCCCCTGCACCGTGCCATGGTCCGCGAGGTAAAAAACGCGTGGCACGGGGTAGGTCCACGGGTATTTTGACGAAGGAGGCGCGGAGTACCCCCGCGGTGCACCCCATGGTCCGCACCATAGTCCGCGAGGTCAAAAACGCGTGCCACGGGTCCTACCACTGGTAATATCCAGTGGGTAAAAATTTTCGAGCAACAGATGATGCGGTGTACCCCGCGGTACACCCCATGGTCCGCAGGCATGGTCCGCACGAGCCGCCAGAGAGAGAAAAGAATGGGATTTGAGTGTATAAAGGAGGTATTAAGCCATTATTCCGAATTTATTAAACCTAAAGCCTCTTTCTCCTCTCCAAAACTCTCCCAACTCCATTGAAGCTCATCAAAACCTTCACCAATCACCAAAACACTACCCAATCATCAAGAAAAACACATCAAATCTTCTCTCCACATCATTACAAGAGAGAATCAAACACCCAATCTTCACCAAATCCATTCAAATTGAAGAATCAAAGAGCCAAATTTTAAAAATTCATCCTACAATTTCTTAAATCCAAGCCAACCCATTACAAATCCACCTCACCCACATAGAGATTCATCATCAATTCACCTATCCTAAGCCAAATCAAGCTTGTTCAATCATTAATTTACAAGTTCAAATTTCAAGGGTTGCTAAAGCTTTGAGTTGGGGGTTAATTGAAGATGACTAATAGAACAACAATTTTAGCTAACAAGAGGGAGGTGAAGAGTAACAAGGGATTGGATTTAAACAAGAAGAAATCAATTGACAAAGGTGCTAGTTCTAAATCAAAGGGTAAAGATAAAGTTGAGAAGAGTGGGATACCTTTGTTTGATCGTAATGGTAAAAAGCTTTACTTTTATGCAAAGGAGAAAACACAACCTCCACAAGGTCCTACACCCAAAGAGGAGAAAGAGGAAGCTTTAAAAATCCTGAAGTCTTCTGCAGAGAAACGATTGAAAGAACTACCTTTTGCTTATGAGAAAGTATTCAAGGAAGAAGTTGGTACAGGAGAATACGCGAGATTCTTAGAACTTGGTGAGAAATTGGGTTGGTCTACGTTCATGATAAGACGTTTTGAATTATGTCATGAGTTAGTTTTGGAATTCTATTTAGGCCTCTTTAGCCGAGATAGTAAAGGTTGTGTTCCGATTAGAGGAAAGCTAGTTCCTTTCACAGTTGAGGAGATTATAAACCACTTCAAGTTTAAGAAATTGAAAGGTTTTTGCAAATTTGAAGAAGCGGTTGATAAACAAAAAATCTTTGATGAGGAATTACTTTTTGAGCATGTATTAGACACAGAGAAAGTGCAATCACATAAGGGAGAATTGAAGGCACCTTGGCCTTACAAATATCTTCAACCGGATGCGCGAATTTGGCACAATTTCCTTGTCCCTAATATCTTTGGAAACACACGAACTTTGGATGTGACTATGAAGTACGCTCTACTTTTGGACTGTATTTTGAGAGGAGAAGAAGTTGATGTGGCACAATTGATCTATGAGGAGGTGATACGATTTTCGGTCTCTCCTAAATCAATTTATAATGTTAAATTTCCGACTATGATCACGTGTCTTGTGCGAGAAGCGAATGTAACATTGGGTGAAGAAGAGAAACTCGAGTTTAAAACGAGTTATATTAATAATGCTTGGATCAAGGATATCTTTCAAAGAGCGGGTTCTACGCAAGTCTCGAAAGAAGAAAAGGAGCAAAATTGGCAAGAGAAGATGGAGGAGCGTTTAACGAAATTTGAAGCAGCTCAAACTTCCTTAGTCAATGATGTGGCACAAATCAAGGCTAATCAAGTGCACATCATGAAACTCCTCGAGCAATTAACGAAAGGTCCAGCAAATCCAACCTTGGATGTCAATGATGCGAGGCAATAGCCTCGAGAGTATGTTCTATTTCTTCCTTACCATTTCTGTAAATATGTTTATCTGCTAATTTTAATTTCTGTTTTTCGAGTCTTTTTCGAGTCGTGGGGACACGGCTCATTTTTGAGTTGGGGGTGTGGGGATTCGTTGTCTCTCATCTCCATTTTTCTGTTTTTAGGTAGAAATTAAAATTTTTGATACATGGGAATTAGATGTAGAGTGTGTTTAATAGCTTGAAAGCATAAGCTCAGTGAATTAATGATAGTAAGTAATATGTTTATGAGCTATGTATTTGTATGCTTTGAGTATTTGCAGGAAAATACACGTTGATAGTAAAGAAAAGATTAGTGAGCAATGCGATAGAAAGTATGTTCGATCTCAGGGAACCTTGAAAAGTGTGTAGGCCATGAGATCCAAGCTAGTTGAAAAACCATTTGATGAAAGTGCTAAAGGTAAGAAAATAACGAAATTACATAGTGTAGAAAGTGATTAAGGCGGTTCTTTCATATTTGAAGCCTTTGAAGCCTTTTCATACCTTCTCACCTTGTGATTTTTGAATTTATATGCTATATCCTTCTCAGCCCCTTCTAGCCTTTCTAAAGCTTTTGATTGAAACACGTTATAAGCCATATCCCTTTAGATTATAGGACTTTTTCATATGACCCGCACTCGAATCGCGATGCAATAGACAGTTGTTTTAGAGTTTGAGTTTGGGGTGGTGGGTCCACCATTATGGGAATTGTTATTGGGTTGGGATTTTTGAGCTTATTAATTGTGCTTTGTGCTTTATATTGATGATGATTCATAGATTTTTATTGTAACCCTTTGCCGGGGTAATAGTGAATAAAAAAGAAGCTACGAGCTAAATTTGCCAACAAGGGCATTAAAAGAAAAAATATATATAAGAAAATAGCGTGATATCTCAACATCAAAAGAGAGTCATACCTTGAGAAATTGATTTGAAAAGAAAAGAAAATATATATATTCGGACCGGCAAAGTGGATTTTTATGTGAACATCTTAAGCTTTAATTGGGTCATTGGGGATGCTAAATTGTGCATCAAAGAATTAATTGGGTTGAGTGAGAAACGTTTTATGAGAGTAACTCAAGCTCTAGGGCGATTCGTTGATGGCTAGTGAGGAGAGAGCCAAAAGCTCACTCCAAATTATCCAAATATACTATCATACCGTCCCTAAGCCTACATTACAACCTTAAAGACCTTTTGATTTCTTTACTGTGTAATTGAGAAGTGATTGAGCCAATTAAAGATTAGTTGAGTGGATCTTTGAATACTAGTGAAAATCGAGGAACAATCTATAGCTCTCTTGGGGAACTGAGTAAAGTCCCAATCCTTCTTACATTGCGAAACTAATCTGATCTTGAATTCAAGCCGTGTTGACTATGGATATGAGAAGTGTACAGGTATGTAGTTTATGAATATTATTGCATGAAATTTTCTGAGTTATGTGCTTTAGGTTTATTCTATATATTCTACTATGCTTTTTCCCTTGTGTTAAGAATTTTATAAGTGTGTATTTATAGACTTCCCTTTGTTTTTATCTTTATTGTATCGGGACGATACAACTTTGAGTTGGGGGTCTTGATGTCTCCTCATTTGTGATAGATTAATGTTAGGATGAGACATCATTTTTAGTGATTTAGAAGTCATAAATGTCGATTTTCTTGAGAAATAGTGCACTTTCCTATTTTGAGTCTTGATTTAGTAAAATAATATTTTTAGAGCATATTGGGTTTAATTATTTATTTAGTGTGTAGCTTTAAAAATAATTATGGAGCTTAATTAGAGTCCAAGTCAAAGACTACAACTTATGGAAAGAGATTTGCATGGTAATTGGAGATAAGGAAACAAAAGCTAAAAAGATGGAAAAGGAAAAAGCTGCCTAAATCTGGGATTCTGCAGTACACGCCTAAAGAAGTGCTATTTTACCCAAGAAATAAGCCGATTTTGGTAATTTCCTTTCATAGGGCCAAAGATAATTCTGTTAAGATTCTTTTGGTATCTTATGGAGCTCAAACCGACCAATAACGAAGAAGATATGCTCAAAACGGTCCAGCAGTGTTTATCTTTATTTCCATACGAATTTGAGTTGGGCTAGAAGTCCAATACTTTATCTCTTCCTCAAGAAAACGAATTAGGTCTTCTAAAAACCTATAAATACACCCTTATATCACTTGTAAAATCATCCTTGCCTAGAAAAACCTTATAATTCATCCTTTGTTATTGTAGAGAGCAAGATGATGTCTTTTGTAATTTCTTTTAGTTTATTTCCATCAGGTATGAACTAAACTCCCCATAGCTTGGGTTTTGCATAATGTATAATCTATGAATTCTAATTCTTCTATCTAAGTTTCTTTGGGAATTATATGTTTTAATTCGATATTAGCTACTTACTTAATATTTGTTTATGTGTTTTGATTTATTGTCTTTCCTAGAACTGATCACTTTAGGATTGTTTTAATAGTAGTTAGATGGTCTCCTTGACAGGGTGTTTAACTATTGAACCACCACATAATGTCTAGTGTCGATATTAGTTCTGACAAAATATGATTCTAACTAGATAGTCATTAGGGTTTGTTTTAATCACCATATCACCAATGATTGCAGTATTTGCTTAGGGCCTTAGTAGCGTTTGATAACCCTATTTGAAATCACGTCTTGGTTGTGCCGTATCCCCCTTAGTCGCTCTCAAGGTCTAAGGTATGGGAATTTAGAATCCTGACTAAGTATACCAAGAGCTAATATTCTCCCTTATTAACTAGATTTATAGATAGAATTAGAAGGATTAGTGCATACTAGCAAAACCTGAGCTATACATCTCATCTCATATTCTTAGTATTTTATTTACTGTCTTTATTTTCTTAGTTTTAATTCTTAAATTCGAAAATCTGTTCCCTTTAATTTCCTGTCTTTTAATTATTTAATTTTACTCGTTATTCCTACTCACGCGTATAACACACTTAAGTCCCTGAGTACGAACTTAACTTATCATTAAAACTTGCATATGTCCTGTAATACTTGCAGTACTGGGCCTGTCTAGGGTGAGAGTGCGTAGTTTCTTGGCTTAATTTTATCTTATTTTTATCACACCCTAGGCGACACCAATTTCCTCTTGTCGATAGATGTGAGAATTTAAATAAATTATTTGGGATTTTACTTGTTACACAAAAAAAGTGGAGATAGTACACTTATTTTGTAGGGAGACATGGCAGTTGTGAGTTTATGCATGCAAAAACCCCCTTATATGTTTTTCGAATAACATGCCTAATAGTACATAGAATCTTCTAACAAAATATATTGGTTTCTGTCTGAGGAAAATTTAAGGATGTACTTGGGTACACTAATATGATCGAGCTTTCTCCCAAAGGATTTCTACGACAACGTCACGATGAGTATGAGAGCGAAGTTACCTGCTTGAAAATAAAATAACATATCTTTAGCTGGAAGGACCACTCTAGTCCAACCGGTACTTGCTTACATGTCTAGCTCTGTCATGTAGACGATGAAGTTACATGGGCATGTGTCTGACGGGATTGATGGCGTACAATAAGGCTTTAACTGGGATTTATCGGTAGACCAGGAAATTACATTAGGATACGTAGAAAAACCATTTGTAGACCAAATGAGGAAAATATGTAGGGCTTTAGAAAAACTCACAACTTCAATAAGGCCCAACTTACAAAATTAGGGTGGAAATTCTTCAGTATCAATTAGTGTTATGGGTTTTATTAATAAAGCAGATTTTTTGGGAATGGATTTATGTGTTACAAGTCTCGATCCACAGATTCAAGAATGTGTAAAAATATAATGGATGGTAAAAGATTCTACAAGGAGGGGTGAGCCATGAGGAGAGTGAGTTGGGTTCGGGAATCTGTTGGCAGCCTGAGTAGTGGGAGGTATTCACATTTGAATTGTCATCCAAAAAATTAAGCCTTTGTTAACTACGGTAAATGGTTTGGTAGAAATGGGTTCGACTTGTTAGCAGTTGGTGTACCTAATGTGATACCGAGGATGTAGGTAGAACGATGACGATACCGATGACTATTATATGAGTCAGATGCCGATTGATGATCTAAAAATTTATGGTCTACTAAGTTGGTCGATGTGATTGAATGTCGTAATATTTTACAGCGACTATTTGGAAATTTTGATAGCTGGTCTAAAATTCGGCCAAGGCATCCGCCTAGGCGGCACCTAGGCGCTAGAAGGTAGCGTACCTTCCAAAAATGGCTCAGGCGGCCTCCAGGTAGTCCCAGAAGGTCCCAGGCGGCGCGTAGGCGGATCCAGTCGGTCTAGAGGCTAAAAATTATAAAAAACCTATCTTTAATACAAAAACTGATAAAATCTATTTTTTGATATAAAAAATTATATAAACCTATTTTGATAATTATATAAATTCAAAAAAATATTAAAATATAATTGATTATTATTCAAGACCAGGCTCTGCCTAGGCGTTCGAAGGTGGTCGACCGCCCACCTCGCCCGTATCGACTTTTGGAATACTGATATTAGATATAAAGAACAAATTTCCCATGTTGATGTAGCCAGTATGCTAATATTACAAAAAAATTGTTTACATATTACCCTAGGATTGTGTGATGGAGTGGTAAAAGAAATGCATATGGACCTAGTGGTGTTAGCTAGGGCTGCAAATGAACCGATACTCTCAACAAGGGCTCGAGTTTGAGTTCGCTAAGGGTTTGTTTGAGTTCGACTCATTAGTTAAACAAGCCAAGCTCAAACTTTAAATTCAGGCTCGTTAACTAAACGAGACAACTCAAACTTGTATAAGCTAGATTCGTTAAGCTCGTTAACAGTTTGTTAAGGGTTCTTTAAGAGCTCGTTAATAGGCTTGGTAGATATATTCAGTTAAAAATTATCAATATATACAAAAGGTCAAAACTACGTAAATTTTTTGTATATGTTATTAATTATAACTAAAATATTTTATATCTAATAAGTATATTTTTTATTCTTCAAGTCAAATTATGTAATGTGTCGTATATTAGTTTTATTTAATTTAATTTTAAATCACTGTAAATCATATATATATATCATAGAAGAATAAACGAGATTTAAATGAGTATTAAACGAACCAATCCGAGCTGAACTCAAGCTTGGAAAAATGAGTTCGCTAAGAGTTTGTTTGAATTCAACTCGTTAGGTAACGAACCAAGCTCAAGAAAGACAAAGTTCAGCTCGGCTCGGTTCTTTTCAAGCTCAAACCAAACTCAAGCTCACTAAAATGTTAGCAAACCATACTCAAGAAAGTTAAAGTTCCGCTCTACTCGATTCGTTTCCAACCCTAGTGTTAGCAATACAATTTACTAGATAAGTGGATTTGACATGAGTTGCGAGTGAAGCTAAACTTGAATGGAAATGTTGGAAATCATACACGACATGCTAACATTCGAGAGGTATTCACTAAAAGTTGAAATTGTTGATATGGTTACAAAAATAAGGTTGAAGGGGCACATATATACGCGTAATTCGCAAACATCAACACATATTCACTAGAAGTATATAGTGTGACATTGTGAAAAAATTCTTTAAAAATAATATCCGATTATATTTTTAAGTTTTAATAACTACATATTATACTAATTTATAATTTACAAATATAAACTAATAGTTTACGAACAATCTCGTTTTATTAACGAGTTTGAACATGTTTGTTTAAAGAAAAGAGTAATGCTGTATACCACCCCAAATCACATCACCTTTTTATCACCTCCTAGTTGGATTTTATATAAATCAATTATATAATTTTTCTTTCCTGATTTTTCATTTTTTCTCTCTACTATGATTGAGTGATATGATTTGAGGTGATATCTAACATTACTTTTTCTTTAATATAAAATAAGTTTGAACTTGTTTGTAAAAAAACGAGCTGAGTTCTAATAAATTTTTTTCTCAAAAACTTGTTTGTATAAACGAATGTGTTCGAACAATTTTTTTCTGGTGGTCGGGATCATTCGCAAATATCGTCATTCAATCGAGATCATTAAATTAACTACCGTTTAATGCAAGTGAAAAGAATAAACTCTATACCTAGTAATATAGCTTAAACTAGTTCCACCAATAGTTTCTATCTTTCTCTCTCCTCAGTAGCTACTAGGAGTAGCTAGCTATAGCCACCAGCTATAGATCCTTGCTACTGTAAAAAGACATTTCATTTCAAGACACAAGAAAAAACACAATAAATGCTTATTTTAATATTTCTTTTTAACCCAAATGTCCAAATAGTAGTACCTTCATTGAGTGACCTCATATGGGGAAGGGTGAGGTGTGCAGTGGGCTTACTATCATTGCGTGTAACTAGACAACTTCTCTCACAACCCCATTATCAATCTTGAGCGGTGCTTCTCATTTTCCCCTTTTTTCTGTTCCATTTCTAACAAGTAATTATGCAAAATAAGCATGCAAAAGATTGATTTTCGTATGGTTTTCAAATTAGTAATTACATTAAATGAAAAGTAGCCGTAATTAAAGTCCATTCATTTCCTCCTTTTTGACCTCATCTACATTTTCTTGCAACTCTTTTTCTGACTAACAACAATGAGGAAGCATGGTTGGCAGCTTCCTTATCATCCTCTTCAGGTAGTAATATATAAATGTAATGATTCCATTTCAGTAACATTTCCCAGATTTATCATTTAATTTCTGTAAACTCTCCTCATATCTTTAAATTTCAAAGTTTAATTTCCATTATTTGCAAATGGGTCTTCTATTTTCTATCATCGTTTCATTGATTGGTGAATATAGACATTGTTAAATCATTACACTGTTTATAAAACCTTGAAATTCATGAGTTTTGATTGTAATTTTTTTACAGGTAGTGGCTGTAGCTGTATTTATGGCACTTGGGTTTGCTTACTATGTGTTCTTTGCACCTTTTGTTGGGAAGAAGCTTTTTCAGTATATAGCTATGGGGATTTACACTCCTCTAGTGAGTCACTTTAATTTCTATTTAATTATTGAGATCTGTGATTTTAGTGTTTCTTCTTCTCTGATTAAACTTGATTCCATTATTGTTTTTATCTGTTAAATTAACAGGCCAAAGCTGTGGTGAATGTGATAGTACATTTCCTCATTTTCACCAATTTAAATCATTAATATTTTCTTTTTTATTACAGATTATCAGTGTATTTAGCTTATATATTTGGTGTGCTGCTGCTGATCCAGCGGATCCAGGGGTATTTAAGTCCAAAAAATATCTTAAAACCAAACACAATCATAAACACACATCACTCAAAGAATCTAAGCTAGGTATGGATTCATCTTCATCGATTCAAGATGCAAATTCTTTAACAAATCCAACTCCTGAATCGAATAAAATGGCTTTAACATCTCCACAAACAAAGCGTTTCACTTGTTTACTTGCTTTATTACTACCTTGTACTTCAATATGTCACTCCTCAAGTTCAAATGAATCTTTAATGAGTGAAGATGGAATGTTTTGCTGTAGCTTATGTGAAGTTGAGGTGCGTATACTCAATTATCACTCAAAAGTAAAAAAAAATGAAAATTCAACTTATTTGAATTAAAAATAATACGTGTTTGTTTATCTCAGGTTTACAAGTATAGCAAGCATTGTAGAGTCTGTGATAAGTGTGTGGACCGTTTCGATCATCATTGCAGGGTACAAAACGATTTTTTAATAATTTATATAAAAAAATTTAATTTAATTATTTATTTGATCTTGTAATTTATAGTGGATTAACAATTGTATCGGTAAAAAAAACTACCGAAAATTCTTCACACTCATGGTTTCTGCACTTTTCCTGGTAAAATCTAATTCTTCACTTTCAAGTGACTTTTAGTATCTAATATTAACTAGCCTAAACATGGTGTTTTTTTTTTTACAGCTTATAATTCAATGGTCAACTGGGATATTAGTACTTATCCTCTGTTTTCTCGAGAGAAAAAAATTCTCTCTAGATATAGCTTCTAATTTAGGAAGCAGTTTCACAGTTGCACCTTTTGTTATCGTAGTAGCAATATGTACTATATTAGCCATGATTGCAAGCTTCCCTTTAGCTCAACTTTTCTTCTTTCACATTCTTCTCGTTAAAAAGGTACAATCTTGCACTATTTTCATCATACATATATGTGTAACAAATGTTTATATGTTAATGATAGGGAATTAGTACATATGATTACATTATAGCTTTACGCGAACAAGAACAAGGAAACGGAGTTCAACAAAGTCCACAATTATCACAAGCAAGCTCTTTAACCGGATTAAGTAGCGCCAGCTCATTCAATACATTTCATCGAGCTGCTTGGTGTACTCCACCTCGTCTTTTCGTTGAAGATCAGGTATTCGATATTATTCATCAATCACAACGTATTATAACTAACTTATTGTCTTTCAGTTCGATGTAGTACCTACAGAAACAGGATCTGTATCTTCTCTCGGTAAAAAACCAGCCATGGAAGAACCAGTAGTAAAAAAAGCTGTTAAAATAAGTCCATGGACATTAGCTAAATTAAACACAGAAGAAGTAACAAAAGCAGCTTCAGAAGCAAGAAAAAAATCGAAAATATTACAACCCATTGCGGCAAAAAGACAAACACCTTACACAATGGAAACCGGTAGTACAAGTCGACGAGTTATAAACCGATTAGAAAACAATCGTAAACGTTCCACTAAAAGGATTCGTCTCCCTACCGAATTACCATTTGAGGCCTCGGATAATAATATATCACTGAATAATACTTCTAGTTTAGCATTCCGATCACACGGGATTATAGCTTCGTCTTCTGAAAGTAGCTTAGAATCACCGGATCTTCCTCCTTTTCAAATTTCGGCTCCGATACCTTTGTCACGGTCTACTAGTGATGGGTATGATGCGTCTGGTGGAGAAGATAGTGATCGAGTTTCTAGTAGATTTGTTCAAAGATCGGCTAATTGGAGTAGTTTACTCTTTGGGTCGGAGCATAATCGTGTTGTGAGAAACTAAATATTTGTTTAATTCAGATTTTTCGATCGAGACTTTTAGATTGTAAAGATAAAATTATAATACAGTTTACATTTCATTATGTATGTATGTATGAATGTATGTCTATTTATATATTATATATACATGGAATGAATGAAAATCAAGCATCTTGATCTTCGAGGGATCGTTTACGAGCGCCTAAATTAAGTTTAAGGTTATCGGGTAATGGAGGTGTTCTTCCTCGTCTAAATAGAACAGCGAGAGCTTTCATTTTACGACATAAATCGAACACTGATGATGCTTCTATTTCCGCTACACCTTCACATCCTCCTTGGAGCAAATCGCAATATTTTGAAGCTTCCTTTTCATCTTCAAATACCTTTGATACAATAAAAATGTTAGCGTTAGTTTATCATGATCATATGTTTTATGAGTTGTGAGGAATGAGAGTTATATGACTACTTACGAGGATACCCTCACGGACATCTTCAACGAACATCTGAAATTTCATGCCGGTTTCTGATTGGTTAAGGGTATTTTGGGATTTTGCTCTGGAAAATAATAGTCCGAATTCTTGTTCGACTTCACTGCGTTTTTGACGAGTTTTCATGGAACATAATTGGTTTTCCCTGTGGGTTAATACGTATACAGGTTTTGAAGATTCTCTCCATGGATTAGCATCCAATACTGTAAAAGAAGAGTTACACAAGTAAAATCCAATTATTAGTTCCATGTACTAATCAAAAACTATAATTAATAGGTTCAATATTTTAATCCATTTAGACATTTAGAATCTACTTATTATAGATCTAGTTTTCCACAATAAAGATCGGAGTTGTTGATCCTTTTGGTTTTTTTATGGGTTGGGTAAATGGATATATAAATGAAGTTAAAATAGCTGTACTCTGTACAATTATATCATCTAAATCCGAAAGCTTAAAGGGTCATAGTTCACTACCCGCCTAATGGTATGGAGTTTCTTTTTGGCCCTATAATGAACTTAATCGATAGACTTCATCCAAGTAATCTACCTCTTTGGAGGACAAACTTTCCTAGATCAAACCAAATTTTTACCATTACATGTTGTAACTATGATTAATAGGTCAAAATTAAAGCAGTAAAAGAAAGAGTAGAAAGTAAAAGATAGTACCATCATAGCTAGAAGTATCGAAAGTTTGGTGGAGATGTCTACGAATATCGTAAGCGCGTGAAGATACTTGCTTAACAAATTCATCTGATGTACTTGGAATAGTACCATCCATACGTAGAGCTCTCTCTAATTCTTCGTCATCATCTCTTTTCTTTCCTTCTTCTTCTTCGTTTCCATTGCTTACTTTGCAATGAACAATTCCTATACAAGATCTTCTAATTCTGTAAGATTTTGAATTACTCGAAAGCCCACAAAGACGACGAATATTATGATTGACGGGAAACAATATCCGCCGCCTGTGGTGGTGGTGGTGAGTGGTGGTTGGTGGAAGTATGATAGATGGTGAAACTGATGACAAAGAATCCATTTGATGTTGTGATGTTTAATGTTGTAATATGAATGTAGGCGTGATGGAAGGAAATGGAGGTTAGAAGCTACACGAATGGAATGGTAGTTAGTTGTAAATAAATTAATTAATGTTGACCAAAAAAAAAGAGAAAAATAAATTGTGAACCTTGTCAAGTGGGGTCCTTTAGATGGGTACTATAATAGTAATAATACCTATTTGTCGTGCCGTATGCAAAGAAAATAGCAGCCTAAAATTGGTAATCAATATATACGAACTTCCTAGCAAAAATAAATAAATAAATTGAGTTAATTTAAAAAGTTGAAGGGCAGTTTTGGCATTTCTTATGGATTTCATCGTGCCATTATTTTAGTATCCGAAACTAATGGTACAGAATAAAAGTTTTTCCTAATAAATCCATGGAGAGCATTCACAAGAACTTCCAAATATTCTGAAAAAAGTATTGAGTTACGAAAAATCTTGTACAAACTTAGAGAACACATATGCTCACCTATAATCTTTATCTCACATAGCTTCTATTCACGTAGGGCCCACAGTTAGGTAAATATTATTTTGTGAGATAAAGACAACAAGTGGGTCTATGATCTAGGTTCGGACAAGATTTTCCCTGGTTTATATTCAAGATTTTACAATTACACAATATTAAAGTGCTCAACAATTTTATTCTATGTTTTATACAAACTATAACACCATATAGTACCAACAAGAACTTTTTTATACAACACTTTTAATCATCTTTTTCTTCAGTAAACACTTGAGATTTAAGTAACGGAGCAATTTTATTTACGTGCAACCATGTTAATTCCCATAAACTATCACCACCTAACTCATTCCTCCTAACAAGTACTCCATTTCCTTTCATTACAACCAATGTACTTTTCAAAAGTTCAGGGACTAATTCCTCAAGTTTCTCACTCCTTTTCCCTCTCACTTTCACCTTCATATATTTCTCAAACCTACCAAGCACTCCAAGCCATAGTTTACAAAAACTATTTAACCCCGAAAGCTCATTCACAAATTTCAAAAACACTTTCACAAGAAGCTTCAACGCAATTACAAACGTACCCTCCATGTTCCTATACTCTTTTTCACCACGCCCCTGAACTATTTCCATCAAATCATCAAGCAAATTAAAAACCACCATATCAAAACATTCACTCGAAACACGTATAATCTCATCCATTCTTAACAAACATATCTCTAATGATAAAACACCATGGTTTCTCACTTCTTCTCTTTGATCTAAACAAACTTTCCTCAACCCTTGAATTAGCCTCATCCACATCTCCTTCACACCATTAGTCTCATGGGCCTGGGCCCACTTAACTAAACAATTAAACGAACCAACCATTAAATCAACCGCGCGTATAGACCGTTCCGTTTCACCAATACGAGATTCCGCAAATTTTTGAGCTGCATCTAAACTAACAATGTAATTACTTAGTGATAAGTGGGTCCCATTAACCATAATAAATCCTAAAGCATCAAAACCTTGCTCCGAAGCGTGTAAATGTTGAGCAGTAATGGAAAGTAAAGAAAGAATGATTCTCCAACCCGGTTTTGAACGTATATTAGTCACGTTTTCTTTTATTAAACGATTAATTTCGTAAGCAATTTGCTCATAATAAGCATCGAATACTCGTGAATCGAGTTTTAAAACGAGTTGTAACGATTTTATAAACTCATCAGCTAAATTCTCTTTATACGAAATCAATCTTCTACATATACGGAGTAATCCAAATATCGCTTTCTCGATTAACGCGCAGGGTAAAACCGTCGTTTGTACAATATTCGATATATGTTCAAAAACGCCCTTCCATAGAAGTTCGATTCGATCACGATTATTTAACGTAATCGCGATTAATAACTCCAAACAAAAGACCGATGTATCCTCATCCTCATGCAAACCATTATTATTATTATTATTATTATTATTATTATTCACTTTTTGTGTTCGCGCCATGAAAATTAACGCACGTGAAAGATATAATAACGATTCAGCAGCTAAAAACTTACTTTCGGTGAAAATATTTTCGATACGACACTTTTGAATCGTTTGAACCGTTTTTTGATGAGCCGCGAGTTTTTGATCGGACGGTTGAGATCTCGTTTCATCCGTATCAAGCGATAGTAACTGACTGAATCGACTCATTAACCCGGAAGATTGCTTAGGGGTAGTTACGGAAAGTAAATTTTGAGACGAAACTGAATTTGTTAACGTTTTAACGTTTTGTCCAGGTTCGTGAGATAAATTCGATTCTTCGTTTTCGATTACACGAGCTGGAAGAAGACCGAGATTATGTAACCGTAAAATACACCTCATTAAAATCCTCCACCCAGATTTAACATAATTACCGTAATTATTTACGATAGTGAAAACAGTTACTGTAGCTAATCTCGCCTTTTTATTATCACCAAAAGCTAAAACCGTTTCTTCGTTATATAAAGTGTTCGAAAGAGTAGTGAATTTGCATAAAGTCACTACAAGATCATCTAATACATCTCCTAAACGAGGATTTGCTGAAACCTTAGCAATCGCTAAAAAACCGTTTACACATGTTTGATAAATCTCTTCGTTTTGTGTGTTATCGAATATTACCGAAATAGCAGTTATAGTTGGACTTGACATTATCACAAACATGTCATGATCAAGATGAGGTAAAGATGATAAAGAATCGGGTATAATATACGGAGCGGTTTTATTACATTTGTTCATTAAATCGATCCAACGGCTATTATTCATTTCGGAAAATCTTGAAGCTTGTTCTGGAGTAGTTTTAATCTCGTTTTTACTAATCGCAAAATAAAGTTGAGAGAGAATTTCACGAGGAAGATCATTACCTCCATTAATATGACGATTATTTCGTATAAAATCTTCTTCAGTCATTTTTTTCTTCACTTGAACATTATGTTGATCAGTATTCAACATTATTATCGAGTACGATAATAATAAAGCAGCATCTTTATTAGCGAATATTTGAGGGGCTTGTTCGTAATATCGATCGGAAAAAGCTTCGAGTACTCTTTGTATCTTTTGAGATTCTCCGGGTAAACGAAAAGTTTCGAGAAATAAACGTAAAGCTGTATCGAGACTCATGTTATGGAAATCAAACGTGTTAGCGAATTCTTGGAGGACTTGAATGCAAAAATCATCGTGATTACCGAGAAAATCTCCGACAAGGTTTTTGTCTAAGCCTGGAGTGTATCGGAAAAAACACGCTACACTTTGAGGATCGAGTTTTTCGGGTAATAAATGTGTTCCTTGTAGAAATTCAAGCCCTTTTTTCGGGTCCCGGTTAAAATGATCTGCTCCAATCATAAGCCTTCGTTTTATATACTTTCTTTTTCGAATAAACGGGACCCAATGAATCGATTCATTATAATTCTCACATTTAACCTTCCAAAACGGAGTATATTCACGTAAATTCACTGGATTTGGATCCGGATCAGATGATTCAGAGGATAATCCTTGAATTACGGAAATTAAACCTTCCAAGGCAAGAATATGCATTGTGTTCAAAGGGGTATTTACGGGATACGCGCTTTTCGCTAAAAGATTCGTGAGATCTTCAAATATATTAGCGCAAGTTATATCACAATCTAGATTCACATACATTTCGATCATGAATGTTTTTTGCTTACAAAAATCAACTAAAGCTTCCATAGCTATTTCTTGTTGTTGATATGAAGCTCCGTATCGATTTTGCGCAAGTCTCAAGATCACACATGAAAAGAAAGCTTCGATTTGTAGTTTAATTTCGGTTCGTAAATGTTTATATAAGTTTAAAACAATGCTACACACCATTGATAAAATCAAAGGACTTATTGATAAACCAAATTGTATTAGGTTACGGAATAGCTCATCTTGTACTAAGGTTAACAATCTAGGATGGTTTTTAATCGCGGGCCCACCATATTCTATCGCTGAGTTGATTAAAGATAACGCGAAAAGAGGTATATCTTCGTCAAATGTGATGGTATTATCACTGGGTCCCACTCTCGAATTTTCAGCGAATTTTAATAGTGAAATTAGGTAATGAAATATCTCGATCATGCATGATACACCATATGGTTGTAATGTTAAACTGTGATCAATGACCTGGAATAACCGAAATATTTAGGACAAAAATGTAAAAATGAAAGTAATTAAATTAAAATAAAAACGTGACAATACCTCGGATTTAACTAATGAAGAATCCATGTTACGAATATTCGTAAGATGTGAAAAGATAACTCGAATCAATTCATGCATTGTTTGACGAGCCATTCTTTGTAATAACTCGCTTTTAATATCTGTTTGATGAATAACTCTAAAGCAAGTATTCACGATTGTGCAAACGTGTTGATTACTTAACAAAACCGAAGGTTTACTTTTCATGCAAGTTAAGAGAACTTGAAGTATTTTCATTAATACAGCTTCTTCGTATGTGGGGTCCGTTACTTCGAATCTACAGCTAGTAACACAATCAACTAATAATCTCATTGCTTCTTCAATGTTAACAGTATTTAGATCGAATAATTCGAGTGTTAAGATTTTATGTATAGCTGATAATGCTACATTAGAGATTATTGCACCAGTTTCTTCAGATCTAATTACTTCGAGAAAAGGTTGAAGATATAAAATTGGATTTATTGTTTGCCAATTTTTCCATGTAAAGATTTGTTTTCGTAATGTTTTGAGAGATTGAATTAGTGTGGGCTCCATTTGATCATCCCCTGATACATATCTACTCATATTCCTTCTCATAACTGCTAATAAAGTAGATATCTCTGAATTAACCATACATGCGAAAGGAGATTTATCTGGATAATCTTCAATTTCCTTGATACTATTTTGCAAATTTATACGCCCCATTTCACTATAAATGAAATATTAAACAAATATTAAATCCAAGCAATCAATCAAAAAAAGCAGCTAAAACAGTTGATTAAGCATTCCGAGATACATGTTTGAGGGTAAATTGCATTTATTAGTCCCTGTGTTATGCGAAATATCTAAATCCATTCAGTGTTTCAATAATTTTATGTATATATCCAGTGCTAATACCCTAGCGTTGTAAAATTAAAACTACACAAATTTATCCACCCAATCAAACAGAACAAAAGAAAATCAAATGTGCCACATTAATTCTATTATTAAACTTCATATACAAAAACTATTTACAAAATTAAGCTAAATTATATATAGATCACAAAAGAATAGTAACACGCGGTGAAGCGAAAAACAGTAAAATGCGAAAAAGTTAAGCAGCAACACCAAGATCAAATTGTAAATTCTACCAAAACTGAAAAAAAAAGCATATAAAAGAATATAAAATAGTGAATACTACATATTATTTAATTTTTTCTAATATAAAGAATTGATCGTACCTGAATAAGCTTGATATTATTTTTGGTGGGAAAATTGAGAATTGGGGGTTTAAGAAGCGAATATGGAGTAACGACGTGAATCGAGTAGAAGCAGTGTGATGTAATTATAATTTTTGCTTTTAGGTTTTAAGCTCACAAGAAAAAGATCAAGGATTACATCAGACTTGATAATAATACTACCGTGTGTGTTAGGAAATTGAGCTTAATTTAGTTGCGGTATAGATGTAAGTATGACTGTGAGAGTCGTACTTTACATGATTGTGCAAATTTACCCCTTCAAATTTTATTCTACTTGTAACCTCAAAGATTCAAATGGCTCAGTATTTGTATTTTTGTTTGTTACCGTGGGTTAGCCGTGTCAGCTTGTACGCACCACGACTAGTTCTACAAGGATATACACGTCTTCCCATGTATATTCTCAGGTAAATCAGAACTAGGTTACCCATGTTCAGGGAGGGGTTTGAGCCTTGTATCTCTCACTTTACACCCATTAGGGAGGGGATTCGAACCATGTACCTCCCGTTTAAGGGTTAAAGAAATAGTAAGGCTATGTGTTATGCTAAGTTAGGAATGATTAATAACTTTAATATTTGAACCAGTTGGGGTTAGCTCAACTAACTAGATTCTTGGTTATCCTTTTAAGCGGTACATGTTCAAAGCACTCAATGACTCGAATCCAAAGTGGCTCTCCGATGTATTAAAAAATAAAAAAAGAGAAAATTACTCAAAGGATTTTGAAGATACACCCCTAAGGCCCAATCACACCTCCCTGATCCCCTCTTTTTACTAAAGGCCACAATCAAATTTTAAGACTATAGGCCAAAATCCAATTACATTTATACCCCTTTTTGTTTTTCACTATATATACTAAATATCGCTGATTATTTTTTTAAAACCCTAAATTACATTTTAGAAATCTCTCTCTCTCTCTCTCTCTCTCTCTCTCTCTCTCTCTCTCTCCCCCTACTCTCTTTGTCTACCTTTCTCATCAACTACTAAAACCAACACCTCTCTTGAAACTTCACCGGAGGTGCTTCAAGATCTCAACGCTGGCGATTCAAGATCTTGCAGCCACCACGCAGCCACGAAGCCATTCGAGATGTGAAAGGAATCCGCCGCCGTTCGTGATGCTTCGCAGCTTGCCTTTGCTGAGCATGAAAGGATTTGTTGAGCATCTCGGCGAGCCTCTCATTTCCGGCTCCGACCGGCTATGAACAAACGATCTGCTGAGCATCTCATTTCAAGATCCAGCAGCCTTCGAAGCTAAGTAAACCGCCAGACTTCGATGTGCCACTTTGCCGAGGAAGGAAAAAGCTGAGCAAATCAGAGTCATATTTTTCAAATCTCGTCACCTGAGTAAGAAGCCATGAACGGGTTTGCTGAGCATCTCGGCGAGCATCTCATTTCCCGATCCGACCGGCCATGAACTAACGATTTGCTGAGCATTTCGTTCGAAGCTAAGTTGACCGCCAGACTTAGCTGTTGCTTGTTCGTGGTTGACATCAGTTTTTTGCCGAACTCAGCAAAGTTCACCTTTCCTTTTTTTTTGTTAGAATAGTTGGTTTTATTTATTTTTTCTTTTTCTTGTTAGAATAAGATATTGTTGGTCAAATGATATTTTACCCAAGTGATGACCATGTTTACGATGACAGTGGGTGACTCAATTTAAAAAAATAATTTGAATATTGATACGTTTATTCTATTTATAAAGATTAACGTAATACACTCATCTGGTTAAAATCATTTGAAATTGAATGAGAAATTGAGTCATAGAATTTGAAGAAATTAAAAGAGAAAAAAAATAATACATATTATTTATTTTATCTTTCCTTTGGTTATGAAGCAAAGCAAAAAAAGAAAAAAAAAGTACGGCTTTGAACCTAGGCCTCCATGCTAGTGGGCTTTTGGGCCAGACTTTCATACCATCTGACCAGCCTATGTTTTAGTCTTCTATACTAAAGGTTGTGTCTTTTAATATAACGTATCTTCAAATGAACCATCACAACTCTTTGCCAAATCCACCTTTTCATCTTCTATAAATAGTTGGCCAACTCAAACATTTTATTCATTCGTTTTTCAAAGCATTAAAATTATAAGAGAGAGATAGAAAGAAGCAACATTATTAAGTTTGTTGAAATTCTTAAGAATTCGTATGTCAGTTTCTTTTGAATAGTTTTGTCGTTGTATCCTGGAGGTTGAAGCCAACAAACGTAAGACACTGGTACGTGGCCTAAATACTTTAAAGACATCGGATCCAATCCGAGCCTCGACAAGTAAAGTTATTTATTTATATACTTTAATTTTATGCTTGCATTAGTTTTATATTGTTTTACTGGTTTATACAAATAAAGCACAACAATTAGGTAAATAAATCTCCTTACGAATTATGGAAAGGAAAACCACCTTCCTTCAAATACTTAAAAGTGTGGGGATGCTTGGCAAAGGTAGCAATTCCTGCTCCTAAAATGGTCAAAATAGGACCAAAGACCATCGTTATTGGATATGCTCACAACAATGCTGCATTTAGTTTTATATTGTTTTACTGGTTTATACAAATAAAACACAACAAATATTAGCGTATGTAATTTTATTGATTTATTATTTTTTTAGTTTCTCAGAAGATCATCTTAGTTGTAATATGCGTTGTATTTTTTTATATAAATAAATATAAAGTAAGAAAATAATGAAATTCAACAACTTTTCTTTCAATACTCAGTAAAAATCTCAAAATTTCAATGAATTTTTTCTGATACTCAACAAGGTTACCGAGCATACTCAGATATTTCCCAAATACTCAGTAAAATCCACGAATACTTAGAATTTTTTCGGCGACTCAATAAGTTTTTCTAAATACTTAGTAAATTTTCCCAAATACTCAGTAAAATCTACGAATACTTATTAACTTTTTTCGACGATTGAATAACATTTTCCGATACTCAGCACCTTTTCCAATACTCAGAACTTTTTTCAGCGACTTAGTAACTTTTTCTGGTACTCAACACTTTTTCCGATACTCAGTACTTTTTTCCGGCTACTCAGGAAGGTGGTCGGCATTGATTAGCAGTGGTCGGTAGTTGTGGTTGGAGTTGAAAAGTATTGATACTTAATGAAGGAGGAGAGAGAAAAATAGAAATGGAAGAAAGAAAAAAATGATAAGGAAGGAAAGAGAAAAATGGTAATGGAGTAGAGAGAAAAATCTATTTTTTTATCTTATATACACTATAAAGATACTCATGACATTGTAGATAGAACAAATTCTGTTTTTAGGCCATAACCTATAGCCTAAAATCATTTTTAGGCTAAACATTTTAAAATTCACATTTTTAGACCAAACGTATTCAAAACGCTCATTTTTAAGCAATTTCACTAATTTCGTGAGATATTTCATTGATTCTAAGGACAATTTAGACATTTCAAATAAACTATATGTTTATTTGGCCGTATCACAAACTAAGAACTTTATAAAGTGTCCAAATTGTCCTTAAAATCTATAAAACATCTCACGAAATTAGTGAAATGGCCTAAAAATGAGGGTTTTGAATATGTTTGGCCTAAAAATGTGACTTTTGAAACATTTAGCCTAAAAATGTTTTTAGGCCATAAGTAATGGACTAAAAATGGGACTTTCTCTTGTAGATATTTAAGACTCGTTTAGAGAAGAAAGGAATATGATGTTCCTTTAGTGTTACCAAGATGGTCTCCAAGCCCATATAGGTAATTTACACATAAAAAAATAAATTTAATATTTGGTCAAATTCTTTATTTAGGGTTTGTTTGGATTAAAGAGGGGTAGTATAGTAAAGGATAGGAAAGAGAAGTTTAGTAAATGATTGGAAAGTAGAGTATTAAATCTTGTTTGGATTAGATAAAAATAGAGGGAGGAATTTTTATTAAAGGATTATATTTATGTGGTGTTTGGATTAGAAGAATAATGAAAGGAATGGATTATTTTTATACCTAAATGACTTTAATACCCTTAGTAATATATTTTATATATAAAAAATAGGGATAATTTAGACATTATAATATAATAAAAGAATCAATCCCTTCTAATGACACCAAATTGGAGGGACTGAATACATAGTATAGTAAAGGATTAGAAAAATCCTTTATATAATTTCCCCTCTAATTATTTCTAATCCAAACAAGAGAAGGGGTTGTTATTTTCCTTTAATATAACCCAATCCCTTCTAACCCCCCAATCCAAACAAACCCTTAGTTTTTATTAGTTTAAAATTTAATATTATCATCAGAATTATAAAAAAGTTTTTTGATCCTTTTTTTTGTTGTCGTAAAGAATAGATTTTTTTTACTTAGGCGCCAAACCCCCGAATTTAATTATCAACTAGATTAATGACTTAAACTCTCCTAAAAAATCTAACGAGGAATGTTGGATATCACACCAAATTACATCACCTTATTATGACCTCTTATGTGGCCAATCATAAAAGCAAAAGAAAATAATAAACTAAGAATTTTTTTTATGGTTCGTTCATTTAAAATCCACAAAAAAATGATAAAAAGGTGATATACTTTGGGGGTGATATCCAACATTACTCAAAGCTAATATTCTATTGAAATTTTTAAATTTTTTTATATCCTTTTATCCACACTTACGTTAATTCTAAAATATTAAAACACGCACAAATATATACATTGAAAATTTAAAAGTAAAATCAAAATCACATTAAAAGTCATGATTCGACTGTGAACGACGACGTTGTGCATATGACGTCATGTGTGTATTTGTATATGTGTTTGTAACACTTATTGGTCGGGAAAATTTGTTTATCACTCGGGCAAATAAACTTATTTATATGCAGAATTAAAACTATAAAACACTCCACTATGCCTTTAAATTTTGGAAAATAGCTTGAAGCAGTTGATGGAGTTTTTTTGACAAACAAGTTTTCATTTTATTGTTTCAACCTCCAAACTTACAAAAAATGCTTTATTAAATTTTGACAAGTGTTAGAATTTTGCGACATGAAAATTTTTACATCTTATTACAGCTTTTAATAGAAAAAATAACTGCTAAGTAAAACATTAGGGCCCTAGTCTAATATTAAACTAGTCTAGGTCCTTATGTGCAATTCTTTCAATCTTTGCCCGTCCTTCCTTTAGTCTCAGGTTCGATTCGTCTTGACTGCATTTACTTTCCACTTCAACTTCTGTTTGTACAATTATTTTCATTTCATTTTTGCTGCTATGATTCCCATCTATGGATCTGAAACAAACATATTCTTCACCTCCTCGACAACATACTTCTACATTTTCACGTTCTTACATCTTAATCCCCCGTGTCCTCTGCAATTACCCCTATAAGTTTCCATTTTCATTTGATAATTCTATTTCCTAAAGCATTACTGTAATTCTGCTTATTCCATAGCGTTGTTCGAACATCCTCCACTATCTTGTCCTTGATCTTATCCAGGCTATCCAGCAGATTCTTGAATACTTGGTTATTTCTTGTTATCCGCATATAATATAAGTAACTCTAAAAACTGAGTATGTATACTACAACTTTGAGAGAGCTCTTTATTTCTCTTGATTACCTAGTCTAATTTAGACTCCCAAGTCGTGTTAGTGTCATTACAACCATGCATTTTACAACATTCAAGCCATATGCCGTGTGACAAGCTGCAATGGACAAAAAGATGATCCCTTGTTTCTTTTTCTTCCCCACATAAAACACACTTTACTTCCATCTACATTCCCCACTTGATGAGTTTATCTTTTGTTGCTATCCTATTCCAACACACCAACCATGCATTGAAGATTTGTTTAGGTATATCATATTTGTGCCATATTGTGTCACTCTAGTTTATCTTTTCTTCATGTCCTTCTAACTCTTTCATGATCAATTTTGTTGAGAATCCTACCTTATCTACCACTGTTGGCCTAACCTTTGTTTTAATATTAGAAAAATCTCGTTTAAAATAAAATTAACATTGGGTTTCTTAAATCATATAACTTTCATATTTAAACATGTTTTATAAATTAGAAAGTTTCATATCATGTTTTATATTTAACTTCTATCCATACAAAAAGAAAACATTTTTTAGTATGACAAAAACAGGGTCGCATGCACCGCAAGAGTCCACGGTACACCACAGAAGCACGGACCATGTCTCTAACCCCCAAGAAGAAAGCATACCCCGCATCACAACAAAAGTGCGGTACACCGCAAAGAATTTTTTCAGCTTAGCAAAATGACAAATATTATATATCTGTTGGGGAAGTTAATAGATCCGTTAGACACTTACCATATGACCCTTGGGAGAAATTTTCAGCTATAAATTGATGGTCTTTCAAGCTAGAAACTATACCAAACATCCACAAATCTTAAGAGAATAAATTGTTATCATTCAAGAAGGTGTCAAGTTCTATTCAAGTCGAATTCATCTTAATCAATTTATATCCACTTTCAAGGAGTTAATGAAAGAAGCTTCAAGGTGTCATCTACTCAAGTGGAGATTAAATCTCAAAGTCATATCCACTCTTTAGGAGTATTAGCCAAGTTTATTTCACAAATCAAACACTTGTTATATCCTCTTAAGTCTAGTATTTGTAATAGATAGATTAAGAGAGTGTGCGAGTATAGGGAGTATACTCGGTGATTCCTTGTGTTGTGATAGCACAAGAGTTTTATTAGTGGTTTCGAAGTGGTAATAATGGATATTGTGTTCTTGCCTCAGTTAAGAGAGACACGAAGCTTAGTTAAAGAAGCTTGGAAATCCTAAGGTGGCTACCTTAGGCAGTGGAGTAGGGAAACCGAACCACTATAACTGATTGCGTGCTTTCTTTCCCTTATCTCTTCACTTATCATCTATTGATTGCTCGTTTTTACATTTATATAAAAACTCTAGTTATTCCTTGCATGATCCTCTAAGTGTTTGATATATTTCCGTAGAGAAGATTTCTTCCAACTTATAATTGTCCAAAAGATTAGTTAGGCAGTATTTATATTAGTATCATATTTACTCCCCCTCTAGGACTTTCAACCACTCTCCATAAAATTCTGTCTTCATCTGTGTTCAATTTTTCATTATCCACAAGCTTTTGTGCCCTAGTTAGATCAAGGGGAAGCCTCCCTCTGTTTTTTCCAAAGCAGCTTGATATATATCTATTACCATACTTTTTGAAGCTTAGTTCATCAATAGTGTAACATTTTTCTCTCAGAGCTTTTTTTTCCAATCCATTCATCCATAGAAAAAAGGTACTTTTCCCTTTCCTTAGATTGTTTTCTATGAACTTGTATGCCAAATCTCTTACATGCAGTAATTTTTGTCACACACACTTTATTACATTAGTTATATCTATACTCCAAATACATTTGTCCCCTAACCAATTAAGCTTCACCCAATGCACCCAAATGTTCTCCTTCTTACCATAGCAACTCCAGAAGGCTCTTAAGGTGGATGACTCATTTATATACTTCAATATGGGAATACCAAGATGGTGGCTGGTAGGGTGTGATAAAATAAAGATAAATAAAGATAAGAACTATCACCCTGAACCAATCACGTTACTCACTGCAAGTATCACAGATCGTATGCAAGTTTAGATAATAAGTAAGATTCGTTCACAGGGACTTAGTGTGTTAGAAATGAAGATTAAAAAAGAAGCGTAGTAAAGAATAGTTGCACAGATAAAAAGAAAATAAAATAAAGATGATTAATTGAAGAGAGAGTGATTAATTAAACCACTAACGAAAATAAAGTAAATACGTAAGAATGAGATGAGAGATATAGCTCAGGTTTGCGTGTATGCACTTATCCATCTATTTCTTCTACTAGTTATAAGGATGATTAAAGCTCTTAGAGTAAGTAGACAGGATTCTATATTCCTACTAATCCCCTTCCGGGTGGACACAATTACCAGGGGACTTGGCTAAGGGGGCCCTGTGCAGTGATCGGTGGTTAAATCAAACCCTAGTGACTATCTAGTTAGGCAAGCCCGTTAGGATCACTACCACACACTAGATGTTTACGTGGTATTTCAACAATTATATACCCCTTCCGGATAGCCATCCAAGTGCTATTAATGGGGTAGTCTATACTCATGCACTAGCAAGAACTACAGTAAATATACCAAAGCACATGAAACAAATATTAAGGTTAAGAAGCTCAATCGATTTAAAAAGGTTTTCCCCCAAAAAAATATTAGATAGAAGAAAATAGAATTCAAAGATTATACATATAAAAAACCCAAGATATGGGAAATTT
Organism: Nemophila menziesii; assembly: GCA_029959085.1. Classification (NCBI taxonomy): domain Eukaryota; kingdom Viridiplantae; phylum Streptophyta; class Magnoliopsida; order Boraginales; family Hydrophyllaceae; genus Nemophila; species Nemophila menziesii. The sequence goes on from JARWIR010000060.1 coordinate 2,110,231, forward strand.
AGTTCATACTAGAAAGAAATAAACTAAGAGAATGATACATAATGTCAATTACTTGTTTCTCCTAATGTTGCTACTTGATATTATGGACTAATAATTAAGTAAGGACATGTTTACAATGATAATAGGGTGTATTTATAGCTGTTTCCTTACCCTAGGTCGAAATATTAGAGTGGAAGGCAAGTAATTGGGATCCAAGTCCAATCCAAATCCGTTTCCTAAAATATAGGTTAAGATAAACGCTGCTCACTGTTTTGGTCATATATCCTTCGTTACTAGGCCAAATTCAACGTACCTTATATCAAAAAGACCGCATCCAAAAGATAATACTTCAAAGTCTCGTTCAAACTCGCAGCCAGTATGTAGTTATCTTCACTTTAGTGGACGTAGCTGCAAAATTATCAAATCTATTTGGCATCTTTTCTTTTCCTAATTCAACTTCTGTTTCCTTTTATCTCCTTTTATCTCCTGAATCTTCTTTCCTTAACTCCCTATGATTTATTTGGCATCTTCCATAAACTTTAAGAGCTTCACATTAACACATAAATTATACCAAATATGATCTAAAAAGTAATAAATCTCCAAATCAAGACACAAATTAAAAAATATCTAATACTGGGGGAAAATCCCTTAATAATTAATGCAATACACCTAAAATGATGTCTCAAACCTATATTGATATATCACAAATATAGATACAACACAAGACTACATTCTTCCTTTTTTCTATAGACTAGCTTCCAAGATATTTCCGCTTCAATATAATCCATGTTGCTACCTCTCCATAAGAATCTTGCTAAGATTTTTTCTCTCTTTTTAATCATTTTTTTAGGTAAGATCATAACTGAAAACAAAACCTTGCTTTAATATGTAAGACAACATTTCATTAGATGCAGTCTACCAACAAAAGAAAAAGATTTGTGCATCTCACAAATATTATTAATTAGGACCCCACATGCTTCCATGTTTAGAGCTTTTGTAGTTAGTGGTATTCCAAATTACCTTATTGGCATTACTCAATTTTTCACATCAAGTATAACACATATCTTTCTACAAAGTTCTTTATTTTTTCCACTATAATACACCTCACTTTTCTAGGCTCATTCTCAAGCCTGAGAGCCTTGAAAACGTCTAGCCCTTTTTTCATTCCAGCAGCTGAGTTGCAATCACTATTTAAGAACAAAAGATAGTAATTTTCAAAGATATGATGTATTAACTTGGTTTTGCAACACCTTGAATGGTAGCTAAAGTCAGCAACTTGACCTACTTGATCCATGATAAATAATAGAGCTTGGATGTAGATAACAAAAAGGTCTGGTGATAAGGGATCAAAACCCTGCCTCAAACTTCCTTACCCTCTAATAAACCTTGTTATTTCTAAATTGCTTAGATAAATAAAAAGATACAGTTTTTAGGCACATATCTATCCAAATTATAAACCTTTTATGGAGTCCCATAAATATCAACATATGCACTAAGAACCTTCAATTTACTATGTCATAAGCTTTTTATAGGTCCAAGATGAGAGTGCATCTAGAGCTATTATTCTTCCTGTATCCCCGAACAATTCTTTGTGCTACTAGTACATCCAAGGGTAATCACCCAAGACACAATTCATAACTATTTGGCTCAAATTCACTTGATAACATAGTTTGGTCTTCATTTTTCTTTCTCAAATTTTCAGAAAGTTTAAAACTTTAGCTTTTGTTTAGAGTATATAGTTGGATATTGTTCTCTTGAAATATTGGTTCTATCTTTAGGTGTGAGTGAGTGTGTGTATGCGTGAATTTGAGTTGGGGTTTCATGAAATTTTCTCTCAAATTTATGGCAAATTTTTCCAGGGATTTGAAAATTATTCGAGAGGTACGAGTGGTTACGAGCTTATATCATAGATTAAGTATTATGTAGGAATTTGGTAAATTTTGAGTTGAGGGTTATCAGATTGGATGGAGTTTGAGTTGGGAGTAACTTGAAGTTCTGACCATATTAATATCAAGTTTTCTAGTGAATTTAGTGTTTGTTTGGGTTTAACTATATCACCCAGAGAGAAGAGTGCTAACATGGAAATTCACAAGGATCAATATCTCTCGTTAAAGCGCATGTGCATGGATGCTTCACATCACCCTTCCTTGGGTGATGAAGCACGAGCACGTGGGTCCTTGAACCTTGATATACATATTTCTATCCCTTCATGTTTTACATTATAGTTTATATAATAGGGTTTTAGTGTATATTGCAAAGTTTTATCACTTTTTGAGTCTTATCGAGTCATGGGGACACGACACATTTCCATGTTGATGGTGGGGTACTCGTTGTTCTCATCCCCGTCTCACGTATTCTATTGCTTTTGAAAATAAATTTTGAAAAATAAAATAAAGTAGTTTAATAATTAGGGGTTTAACGAGTAATCTTTGTTGAACTTGGGTGTCTCGTATAAGCATGATTAGATTGCTCGGTGATATTAACAAGGTTTGTGCTTTAGAAACACCTATATTATGCTTTGAATACATGTATGAAATGTGTTAGTGTGGATTAAATTGTTAGTTAGCAATGCATTATAAGGGGAGTTTGAATCAAGAGAGAAGTGAGTAGGTGTGTAGAACTTGAGATCTAACCTAGTCGAAAACCAACTTTACCTACAACTTTGACATTAAAGAGTTTACGAGACCACATAGTTAGGGGACTTATCTAGGTAGTTCTTTGATAGCCAATTGTTCCCTTTAGCTATTATGTATCGCTATTAGCCTCTATAAGCCTAATCCTATTCTTACTATATGACCCTCACTCGAATTGTGATGCCTCATGATTAATCGTCCTCCAACTTAAGTTTGTGGTGGTGGGTGTTTGTGGTTCTGGGATACAATTGGGTGGGTGTTACACTTGTATTTGTGAAACCTTATAATGAAATTTGTTGTAATCCTTGCTCGGATTCAATAAAAAAAATGAAAAGAGATTAACATGAAATCTTACATCAAAACAAGATTCATGTTTGACTTGTAAAAATAAAGAACTTCGATAGAAGAGATGAAAAATAAAATTGTCCAGCAAGTGACATTTTTGGAAAACCGTTAAGATAAGGATGTTAATCATATTATTTGGGAATTGGGATGCTTGTGATGCACTTGAAATGGTTGAGTGAGTACAACTATGAGAGAAAACTCAAGCTCTTAGTCGGCTATTTGTTTGGGATAGTGAGAAAGGAGCCATAAGCTCACCTTACATTATCCACACACACATGTATATATATATATATACACACACACGATACCTCACCAAAGCCTTACATTATTATTGAAAAGTCCTTGTTATCTTTAGTTGTATAGTTGAATTGCAATTGAGCGACAAGGAAGGGATGAGTTGACCACTAGATAACATGGAAGGATTGATTATCATCCTATAGCCGCCACTTTAAGCCAATTAAGAACGTCCCTTTTGCATTGTGAAGCTAACTGCTTGTGAAACTTCAACATTTTTTTAATATTTGTATGATTAGAGTTTTGTAGGTTATTAATTTTGCATGATATTTATGAGAAGTTATCTTTACATTGCTTAGGAGTCATTACTTGTTTCTACATGATACTTGTAGATTTTTGATGTATCGTGTTTTGTGATATAATTTAATACTTTCGAGATATCATTTTAGGTTGTTTCATATTTAAAAAGATGAGATTTATCCCTTGATTTAACATATATTTAATTCTTAGTTGTCTGTTATATACGATTATTCATGTTTTATAGCAATTTGAGGCAATTTTGTGTTTTAGTGTGTAGCTCTTAGAAAATGGAGGATCCAAGGATGTAAAGGCCAATAGGAGTCAATAAGTTATGGAAACATAAAATATGAGTGGAAACAAGACCGAGACAAGCCAAATAGTCAAGAAGATCATTAGAAGTCAAAGTACCAAATGTGGAAAAATTGATTCGTCAACATAAACAAATCATACCAAATAATTGCTAATGAATCTGACCATGACACTTACACACAAGATAAAAATTGGAAAGGGATACCAATTTCGAGTTGAGACAAGAAAGTTATAGATATTTTGGCAAGATGACTTGAGCAGTCCAGACTTAACAGAGAATTCCACGAGCCACTTTTGACCTATATTATGGGCACATGGCTTAAAAATCCAAATTTACTAGTATATATTGATAGTTTTATATATTTTTAGAGGCACTTTATTAGAATTTATCATCCATCAAATTGCGGAGCAAGAGAGAAGCAAGGAGAGCAAGGAAAACTACATCTAATCCTTCTTCTTTTAAACTCCATATTATATCTTTAATTCATGTTTTTTTATTATCCAAGCATGAAATAAAAATATTTTAGCTTGATATTTCACATGTATGAAACCTAGCTATGCTTTGGGATTACTTTTTTTTTTATAATATGGGATTGCATGCTAATTTAAATTGATTGAGGAGTTCTTGCTTATTATAATTCTTGTGCTTATTAAATTTTTTTATGTTGATAACATATTGAGTTGTGTTAGCTATTAAATTACACACATGAGGGGGATTTGGTAGAATAACTAGAACCATAATTGTTTAGTTGAGTTTGAGAATCAGATTATCTAAACTAGCTAGATAACCAATTAGTGTTAGAACTTTAGGCGTTAGATAATTCTATAAGATTTGCTCGGGAGAGGGTTTAAGGATTAGATAGAAGCCCCCTACACATCCGCGAGGAACTCACAGTGACTTTATATTCCCAGTTAGCAAGTGAAATTTCCAATTTATCCTTATATCACAAATAGTCCCTTGTCATACTAGTGGTGAATACACAATTTTGAACTATATCTCTCTCCATTATATCTTGTATTTAACTTTTAGTCATGTAATTTACAATTTTTGTAGTTAATTAAATCCAAAAACAAAATAATTTTTTTTCATCCAGTTTAGTTTTTACGTCAAGAATCTCTGGATCAAAACTAAAATTATGCTTGTTAACTCTTTATTTTTAGTGGAGATAATACTTTTCTTATCACTTTATTACTTGTGACGTCTCGTACACTTGCCAGTCATCATTCTTCGAGTCTTGATTTTATATCACGCATCCATGGGACAACAAACATGCTACTACTTTTACCTAAAAAACACGACAATGCGCCAAAGAAATGTGTTCTTTTGTTGACACTCCGACACTCAAGTCAGTACGAGGAACATGTAGGAGGGCCCAAGTGATATGGAATCAGTGAGGGAAAAAATATTTGAGAGATAGTATAAATTTTAGAGAATATATGAGAGAACATGAGATTACCTTATTGTGAAATGATGGCCTCAATTTATAGTCAAGATGTTCTCCTTGAGTAGTCTTGTACTTAGAGTAGGATGCCTCTTAGACTCAGTCGCTTAGTAAAGCTTATCCAGACCGAGTTTGTCTCTAACAGATCCAACCGATGGAAAGATGCTTGGGATTTCCTTCATTATTCATAATTGAGTTTATCTTGTTAGCTCTCTTCATATTCTTTACAATCTACATCCCCGACTGTATTCCTAGTCGGTATACGCAAGAACTCGCTACCCCATAAGCTCAATGTGACTAGGGGTTTAAGCCTTGGATAAGTGATCAACTTGACCGAACAACTTCTTCTTTTTATTATAACTAACCTTATGACCGCCGTGTCTGACTGAGTGGATGATGATGACTTCTGATGGATGTCGAATAGCAGATAAGCAATAATTTTGAACCCTGGCTAGCTTGGGAAAATATTTCTCATGACTAGGGGAGATAAAAGTATAACATTTTCCTATTGATTGGAAAAAAGCAAAACTTTAAAACACCCACTGTGTCCTTGAATTTATGGGAATAGCTTGAAACCGTTACTGGAGTTTTAAGCTTGAAGAAATCATATATTTATTATATAATCATAAAAATAAATTTTCCAGATAATAAAATTATAACAAATTTAGCAAGCTAAAGATTGTTTTAACCCATTATATATCATAATAAAATCACATAAATTTTAACTACCCTAAGCATGAAAAACACATCAGTTTTGAAATCCTAAAATTCTAGGACTTTTAAGTCATAAAAAATGAATCTAATACCAGCTAATGGTATTCATATAGAGTCTTTTTTTTGTCAGAAATTCATATAAAGTCAACCCAAACCAATATTTACAACCCTAAATGCATACTATCTATGAAAAACAACAACTGTGGTAGATTTAAAGAATCCTTCATGACTCTTTCTATTACCATATAAATCACATAAGAACACATACAAAATCACGTAAAATTTATGCTACACAAAAATAAATAGGAAGCGTGCATTAAACAAAATGAGCATAAACCTTCGTCCATTATGTAGCCCCTCTAAATATGTTTTCTTGCCAACTCATCTTACTCCAAGTTGCGATCTTGAGAGATCAATTTGCTATACCTTATTTCAAGAGAGTTTGTGTATTATTAAAGTAATATGACTTGAATAAGGCTATGCCTTAAGTAAAGTAGTAACCTTACTATCTTATCATAAGAGTCTGTGAGCATGTGATCAAAGAAAACAATGACTTATAATTATGATTAGGGTGAATGCCCAGTAACCCCTGCAACCATGTGTACTATTTCTTAAAAGGTATGGTTTTTTACCCTCCTTGAGAGATTTTGGATTCGAATCTAGCTGGAGGTAACAAATTAATCTAAATGGGTACATCAAAAAATTGTACAAGAATATCATACATAACGAATAATTAATTATGTTAAGTACAAAACAATGAAATTATATTCATCACAAAAGAGAAGTTTTTTATAAAAAAAAAGACAGTTTGAGTTATGGGAAAATTCTCAAAACTCAAAAAGATCAGTTATGGGAAAATTCTGAAAACTCAAAATATTGAATTACGGGAAATATTTATAACTGATAAGGAAAAAGTAATAAGTTAAGATACTGTAAGCTGAGTTATGTATCATAAGCCTTTTATCTTTTACTTGATGAATAATCCGAGTTTTGAAAAATATCCCATAACTCAACATATTCTTCAAATCAAAGGTAAAACACATCAAAATATGGTATATATAATATTTTATGATGCATGTTTATTGTTTGTTACTTCATAAACAATAAAGAAGAACTAAAAACATAAACAACACAAAAATACAGAAAAAAATGAGTACAGACTAAGTTATGGGAAAATTCCCATAACACACTGTCATTTAAAAAGAAAGTAGAAAAATATAAAATTAAGTTATATATCATATCTAAAGTATAAATATTTAACTTCATTCAATAATAAATAGTAAACAAGAAAAAAAAATATGAACAAAACACAAAATGTATCAAAAAACAATAACAAGTTGAGTTAAGGAAAAATCCCCAAAACTCAATATGTTATTCAAAAAGAAGAAAAAAACACACATATATTCATACAATCAATCAACATAAAAATAAAAAATATATTTGAAACCAAAAAGTAAAATAAAATATGCATTAAAACATATTTTAATTGTTGAAGGTTAAATCTTCCCTAGAACAATTATTTACACTGCATATAATGCAAACAAAGATTTAATAAATTTTTAGGCAATAATTTTTTTCTTTTTAATCCTTTTAACGTTTAATTGGAACTTTAAATATTTCTTAGTTAGATTATTTTTTCTCTTTTGTTGTAGGGATCTGGAGCATATAGTTTTCTTACGACTATTCCCATAGGAAATATACACATCTACTCATGCATATTCCTACTTAATCAGAACTATATTACCCAAGTTCAGGGAGGGGACTCGAACCTTGCACCTCTTGCTTTACCCCCTTTAAGTGCTCAAGAAATAACAAGGCTGAGGGGATTCGAACCCCGTACCTCCTAGATGAGAGACAAGGTCCTGGCCATTGAACTGGCCCCAATGGTTAGCATATACTTTTCTTCTTAATGGCGGTTGTGGTAGAAAAAGGAACACACAAATGTATTCTGTCTTTTACGAGGGAGTAAATGGAAGGTGTGTCAGGTGGAATAAAAAATAAAATGAGGGTGGGTGGGAGAGTTTTTTTTTCATTACAACGGAGACCACATAGGTCGTGTTACACATACAAAAACGCTACTCTAATACATTATTAAGTAAATCTGAATCATAGACCACCCTAGGCTTCTTGACCCCCATTCGATCTTTGGTAATAAGACTCCAAATACCATCCGGGGGGTCCTCTAGATGAACACAATCGTCGCCGTTCATCCAACCTCGCTTAGCCAACCAATCCGCGCAAGCATTTGCTTCCCTAAAAATGCTCTTCAAATTGAAGTCTCTATTCCTATCCAGGATTAGGCGAATCTGTCTAATCCATCGTGCTCCAGAACCTCTACCTTCCATCGCCCTTTGGACTAGCTCTACTTCCTCCCTCGAATCTACTTCCATAGTGACCACACGAAGACCCAGACTCTCAATCAATCTCAATCCTTCGTATAACGCTATTAGCTCCACCATATTCGGTGATTCATGATCAATTCGTATGCTAAATCCACTTACCCAATCCCATTCTCATCTCTAACAATCCCTCCTCCACCTCCCTTCCTCCTTCGATTATCGTAGCTACCATCGGTATTAAGTTTGAAACCACCAATAGGCTTTGTCCACCCTACTAGATTTATTCGAGATGTTTTCGCAAGGGACACTCCTGCGCCTTGCCCCCAAACTCTAGTGGTTAATGTAGCTAAGAACTTCGCTTTCCGAATCAGCACTTTCTCATTGGGAAAATCCTCCTCTTTAAACACCGTGTTATTTCTTTGCTTCCAAATTGTGTCCACAAGAGTCCCGAAAAAAACATTCCAACTTACTCCCGCAAAAACTTTGCTATTCGAGAGGTTCTTGTACCATCATTCCCGATCTCCTTGTGCTACCTGATTCCCTCCATTCTGTTTGCTGTCAGGCCTTGAACTCCGGGCTTCAAGATTCACCAGATGCTGCTGTGGACCAGGAACCTGTGTTGCGCTGCTATGCTCCTGTACAACTTCATTATCGATGTGTTGTGATAAGAACACGCTGCTGCTGTCCAAAATAGTCTCCTGTGGTTGATCTGCAGGTTCTCGAAATTCCAGGGACCTGCAATATAAAAAACTGTTAGTTGAAAACATTCCCAGCCCCTCTACCCTCGCATTAATCCTTGTAATTATTGAGAGAGAGAAATTTATAATGTGAATAGTAACATTTTAAGCTTTTATAAATATTTTTATAACAAACTAAAAAACATAATTGTAAAAGAATTATGAGAATTTAATAAAATTAACAAATCAGATGAAATATGAAAATTGTTGGAATAAAGTTAGAATACAATATTTTGAATTTTGGAAACTGAAATTGAAAAGTGAGCAAAATTGTTTTAAAGATTTATTATTTAATAGGGAGTATGTGTTTGATCCTCAATCATAGATAAACAATTAGGAAGTTGTTGGACTAAGCCTTAGTCACCTTTTTTAGGAGGACGTCTACCAGTCGTGTTCAGACGCCACTTAACTCCTTGTCCATCTAAGATTTCGGAGTGAACTTAGTTGGATGACACAAAATTTCCAGCACTTGGAAAAATTATGGATCAAGACCATATTATACTTACCATGGTCATAAAAAATTGATTGGAGGATTTATGTTCTGGTACGAAATAAAGAGTATGATCTTGTATACTTGAGCCTAAATAAGAGGAACTGGCCTTTTGTGAAAGAAAAACTTCTTAAGTGTATGAAAATGATGGTAATAGGATATAATGGATTCATACCTATATACTACTCAAATCATGGGAAACTGGAATGGATACATTTACACAAACTATCATCCCATTATCATTTCCTACACAATAAATCGTCCAAAGAATCATAAGTACGTAGAAAAATTGTTCTATTTTTTACATTAACATTAAGTGATTAACATTTTGAATCTACCTCTTTTACACCATGTGTAAATCAATCATGGATCTATATGAGTAAGACTTCATAATTAGGATATTGTACTCGACATGTGGGTCGGATTATACGGTAAGTTAATAGTTCTAAGACTACTCATCTCTAGATATGTAAGCTCAAAACCTAGGGGAAATTGATAGGCCTATTTTCTCCCCACTATTTGGTTATAAAGCATAAGCACTGGGCGTTACACTTCTATACTCACCGGGTCATATAATCATTGGAAGATCAAACATATTAGGTTGGTTCGATATGGATTATTCTCCACATTCTAACTAAATCCTCCAAGATTTCCTATTTTCCTTTCAATACTCACCTACGGCCTAACACAATAAAGTATACCATACACATTGTGGGTCAACCCACCATGTAACTAGGACATACCCTTATAGACACAATCCCTGGTAAATGCATATTTATGGATGTGACCACTAAAGGTTATTTGATGATTATCTAACTATATAATTCATATTCCAATAATTTTGAGGTAAATGATTCATTTGTAATCCATCATTTACACTGCAATGTAGCTTTCTTACAACATATCCTCACCAATGTTAGAACTTCTCCAAGAGTCTTGCTTTGGATGGTGCTATCACACGTGTTTGTTTCATACATATGCCAGATTTGGTATCTGGTATAAGTGAAGAGCATATCTATAAAAGTATGTGGTACATATTTACAATGCACGTGGAAGTGTTCATTTTTTACCTTATTGGTCACTTAATTTTGGCCCTTGCCAAATTAAATTTTGATAATTTATTTTATATCGATTTAATACCCCCCCCCCCACTTTTCCTCTTATCATTCCATATCAACCTTTATTATCCCATTTGTCTTGATATGTGATAAAATAAGACATCAAATGATAGGTCTTACAATTTTGGACTTAAATATTTTAATTTTTTTACCTTATTTTATTCCCTTTATATGGAGTACTGCTGGCCTTTTAGGTGGGATAATAAAAACCAATTAATATTTTTCTTTCATAAATCAAGAATTTAATACCTTCAGCTGTCACTCATGAAATTTGGAGTAATAGTTTTAATCGATTATCTAAACCTGACATACACAAAACAAAAATTGCTAAAAGTCGAATTCCGTGATAAGAAATTTTACCTTTTGATGTTTAATGCTTTAATTACCCCAAAAAGAAGATATATATGAAAATGATATTTCATACCTATATAAACAAATCTAGCACTGGTGAACCACACCTATCTAAGCTCTGACAATACTTTTCACTTATTATGGAGCAACAAAATAATGGCGGAGTCGAGAAAACACATGTTGTTCCTCTCTCTGTTGAGATACCTACTTGGGAATTTCAACTAGCTGTGGAACCAGAGCCTGTCCACATATCAACTTTTCCAATTCTTCATTCCAATGGATACACGTGTAAGTATTGTCATAAGGTGTTCAATTGTAAACAAGCATTAGGTGGGCATCAAAATGCTCACAGGTTTCAGAAGCTTCAAGAGAAAATGGAGAAAGAGAGGGAGGATACTACACGTCACAATCACTATGGTAAAATGAGTAAGTCACGTAATTCTCTTAATTCCTCCAGTCAAACGCAATTTGCTCGTAGGTATCAACCGTATCCCGTCCCTCATGTAACTAATGACCAAAGTGGAGGTGAAAGTATAAGGGTTCCCCTTGCTGTCACGCCTGTTGGGTATACTGCTAATTTCTTTCCAACAACAAGATATGGTTTTGATGAAATATGTCATAGAGGAGAGCATGATATTGGAGTTGCCGATGCTGGTCCAGTGACTGCAGGTTTGGTGAATGCAATGGGTTCTAGTGAAGTTGAAAAAGAAGAAGATGGTGGCCTGGATTTAACCCTTAGGCTATAAATTAATGTTTTGTGTTGTCGTTGTCGTGTTTTTTTCTTTATTTTCTTTATTTGAATTATCAATTTTCTCTCAGTTTAAGTTTTATGTTTTTTCAACAATAGTTGTATGGTGAATTTTCATATTTTATTAATATAAGTGTGTTAATTAAACTAATTATTTTTTCTTGTTTGGAAATTTTATTTAAAATGTATCTCTAAGGGCGTGTTTGATTGCACAAGGGTAAATGGAAGGATAATAATTTAATTCCATAGAATGGTTTCCAAAAAAAATTCCACGAAAAATAGAATATGCGTTGGTTGATAACATTCATTTTTGTGAAAAATCATATATTTTTCATGACACCATCATTCAAAAGGTTTACACGTGAAGGAAAATAAGTTCTGGACTCTTTAAAGGAATAGCTTCCTTGTTTATGAAAATTTTAACATGTATGTGGCATTTGAGTAAATAAATTATCATGACAAATTATAATTTAACACCACTTGTATGGTAAAATTTTTCATAGAGATTTTTTTCAAAGATTTTATTTGACAATCAAACACAATATAATATTGTGGATATGTAACAAAAGCTGTGTATGTAAATTGTCATGAACATTTGTAGGAGTGTGGATTAATAATATACATAATCTCCAATGTTACCTAATGATAGGTCCCAATTGACCTAGTTCCCATATACTTAGAAGAGAAATGACCAAAACCCTATCTTCGAGAAGAGCTAAAGTAGTGTCAGTGGATGTTAAAGAGCCATATTGTAAAGGGGTATTGCTTTGGTTACATGTCTACCAATATAGAGAGGGTTAGACGTGCTATTAATTCAAAAGTATGGAAAGTTCAAGAAGGACAAACCCTAGATCACCCCGCCAACCAAAATTTGATCACTTCCAACTTTGTGGGTCGATGACAAGGATCATTTAAAAGCCGACCTTATGTATATATAATAGTTACCCATATGAGTTCAATCATATTTTCATAGTGGAGCAGTTACACGAATATTAGTCGGAATATCTTTATCCTAGTATACTGAAAAATCAAGGGTTAATATATCTTTTGGCCCCCTTCTGTAAGTTGGGCTAATTTATGTTGCTATAATTTTAGTATGGTCACCAAAAATATATCACGATGTAAACAAAAATGGAATGAAATTTTTAATTATTATTTTATTAAATATAAGGTAATATTTTTATATTTTTTTTAATCGGCAAATCAAACTTTCAATTAATAGGGCAACAAACTAATATCTTTACAACTTACTAGCCCAAACAGGAAGTATTAGAAAAATTGGGATATAAACAATACTATAAGGACTAAATAGCAAATTACAAATTTAGTCATTACATATCTTCTCTAACATAATAACGCTTCTTTTACTTTTGAAATTTCTTTTGGTGCCTTTAATGGAGATGAGCGAGATGATCTTGTTGTGGATCTGATCTTCATTACAAGATGAATCATCGTGCACCCTACAGTTTCTTTCACTCTAAATACAGTATATATAGGTAGAGAAACACAATCTGAGTATGAGTGTACCCTCCCTAATATTGCTTGATTTACCGATAATCATTCCAATCTATGGGATGACTTAAAATCCCACATTTATTCAGCAACTTCTTTAGAATTCGATTGGAGAAAGAACATTTAAACATCAAATGATCAATATCCTCAATACATTTCCTGCAAAAATCACATAGAGGGTTTATATTGAGTCTTTATTCTATCATTCGATTTTTGGTTTCTAATCGATCATGACACGCGAGCCAAAAAATGAATGAACATATGGGTATTCTTGATTTAGCCTAAGCGAATTTATGCCAGCTGACAGTTACTCTTTCTTCATTGATACATATAAGTGCTTTTTTGACAAAGAATAAGCTTTGATGTTTTCACTTGAAATGATTTTATTGTTTCCTTCTGTTAAAACAATATCATTTAAGTGAGGAATGAGTCCTCCTATAATTGGAGGAAGTCCCCATCTGCTTTTTCCATTTCAAGATGAGACAGTTTTGTTGCCGCATGATCCAAAGTTGTAGATATGTTTGTTAAGAAGTTATGCTGCAATTTTGTTTTTAATCCACTTATCCCATAAGATGTAGGTATGATTCCCGTCTCTAACTTCACGGTGGATAAACTTATAAGTTGTATCTCTAATATTGAGAATTTGCCTCCAAATTCAAGTATAACTTTGCTTGACATCAGGACTCCATATGCACTTCCATTTGATGATATCAGTATGTACCCAATTGCTCCATAGATTGCTATCTCTAGAGTACATTCTCCAGAAAGTGAATAAGAGACACCTTGTTAATATATTCAAGATATGGGATGTTAAGACCTCCATATTATTTCTTTGAGAACACATTGTATCATGAAATTTTAGCACTCTGTGCACCTTCGAGAGTTCATTTCCATAAAAAGCTGGACATCTTTTGATTCAACTTAAAATAACTTGCTTAGGTAGAAGAAATACCCTGCACTAGAATATTTTCTTACTTACTAGGACAACCTTTATAAGTTCAACACCTCCATCATAAGACAAAAGTTTACAGTTCAACTGATTTATACTTTGACAAATCATGTCAACCAATAAGTTTCCATCAGCTACACTTAGTGTTTTAGAGTTCAATGGAAATTCTAAGTATCTACATGCATATGACCTATTTCGATGTTTAAGATACTAGAAATTTCACTTTGTATTTGAGTTTGAGTGCCACCAAAATATAGCTCACTCTTTTGATAGTTAATTTTGAGCCAAGAAATTCTGGAGAATAAATCAAGATCATCCTTAACTATTCTTGAAGATTGTTTATCTATATTGAGGAAAATGAGCAAGTCATCATCAAATATGATGTGATTAAGTGTCAATTCTCTACATTTGGGATGAAATCTAAAGTTGTTATTTTTAGCAGCATGCTGAAAAAGACAAGTAAACACCTCCATACATAGGGAAAACAAATAAAGGGGAGAGGGTATCCTTATTTGAGGCCTCTCTTCCTTTTAAAGTAACCACATGTAGTGCCATTAATACAAACTGAATAAGAGGGAGCACACTTACACATCTTTATCCACTTGATAAACACTTCCTGGAAGCCAAAAGCACTAAGGGTATTGATAAGAAACCCCCAATTTACATCGTCATATGATTTTTGAAGATCTAAGTTTATAGTGCATCCAGGAGTTATATTTTTCTTCTCATATCCGAGTACTATATCTTGAGCTACTAGAATGTTATAACTAATGAATCTACCACCAACACATGCTACTTGTTTAATATAAATGATAGAATTTAAAACCTTCTTCAATCTGCATAAAAGCCTTTACAAAGTTTTATATGTGGTATTCACACATGAAATAGGCCTAAATTTTTACATTAGAAGCATTCTTCTCCTTAGGAATCAACACTATGTTAGTGACGTTAACTTGACTGAGAAACTCACCATTAACTAAGCATTGTTTAATGGCATTACTAACATCATCCTCAATAATACTCCAGGAATTTTCATAGAAGCATGAGTTGAAACTACCAGGTCCTGGGCAC
Organism: Nemophila menziesii; assembly: GCA_029959085.1. Lineage (NCBI taxonomy): Eukaryota > Viridiplantae > Streptophyta > Magnoliopsida > Boraginales > Hydrophyllaceae > Nemophila > Nemophila menziesii. The sequence goes on from JARWIR010000060.1 coordinate 2,125,502, forward strand.
GTTTGATCATTAATAGAAAATAAAGCTAACTTGATCTCTTCATTAGTAATAGATGAGGTGAGAATCCGGAAATGATCCTCAGAAATGCACTTATTAATAGTCTTTTTAATGGTTGAGATAGATCATAATTCTTTATTCATCTCCTCAGAGCCGAGTAATTCTTTGTAGTAAGAAACGAATTCATCTTTGATTAAATTTTATTCAATGATAACATTACCATTTTCCTGAATGATAGTAGATATGTAATTTCTTGAAATTCTACCTCTAATCATCTTGTAGAAATAACGAGAATCGCAATCATTGTCATTAATAAACACATCTTTGGATTTTTGTTTGAGAATTTCTTGCTCTATAATTGTAGCTTCCTCCAAAGATTAATGAGAATCTTCTCTTTAGCTAGAGTAGAACAACCAATAGAACCATTCATTATTTGTAACTGAATGGATTCTAATTGCCTTTTGATCTCAGATATATGAAATGAATTCTTCCTAAAGTGCTTATTATTAAGAACTTTGAGAGCATTTTTTACTTCTTTTTGCTTCATATACAACTGAAATATAAATCTGCCATTGATTTTTATGCTCCATGCTTTCTTTACTATCTACATATAATCAACATGATGAGTCCAGACATTAAAGAATCTGAAAGAGGAAGCATTAGTATTCTTAACATTACCAAAATTTACTTTAATGACACAATAATAAGAGGTAGAGGGAGGTAGTATTACCACATTAGGCTGAACAAGATCCATCCATTTGCTATTTATGAATACTCTATCAATATTACTAGCTCTGAGACCTCCTGTGATATTTTTTCCAAGTATAATGTTTACCAGCATATTGATGTTCATAAAGGTTTGAAACATCAACAGTCACAAAATGTGATCGAACTATTAGCTAAAGAATCACAATGAAGCCGATCTTCAACTTTGAGAATCTCATTAACATCACCCAAGCAAATAAACTTATCATCACGATACAAAGAACTCCATTTGCCAATATCATTTCAAGAAATATCCCTCTCGTCTTCATCATTGCTAGCATAAACGTAGCATACTATAAAACTGCTATTAATAGCTTTAACACTTACCTCAACAAGCATCGCATGAAATGTATCTTCAATCAACTTCACATCAACATAGTTATTATCCCAAAGTAACCAAATACGCCTTGTAGCATCTTTATTATAGTTATGTAAAAACTGCAAAACAGAGAAATGATAACTAACTATCTTCGAACAATTTTCATACTTAACCTTTTTTCCAAAAGTCCAAGAAGTTTGAAATTATTATTGAAAGTAAAATCAGAAACATCTAGCTGCCTGAGAAGCTTATTGAAGCCTCTTACGTTCCATGAAGCTAAATTCATATATTAGGTGGTCTTGTGATCTCCAAATCACAATCATCCTAGATAAATTTGAGAACATCATGATCCAGCTTGCTTATATAATCATCTAAGCTATCAAATGAGTTACCACATAAAACAGAGCAATTAGAATAATCCTTACTTTGTGCAAAATTATTGTTAGATTTTTGATGAACTACTTTCTAGCTTTCCATAGGAGTTGTATCTTTTTCCTGCACTACATTTTTAGTAGAACATCAGCATTTTTAGTTTTCCATACCTGGACAACTTTTTTACATTTGTTAGCTAAATGACCATATCTGTTACACTTTGAACAAATATCCGGGTTTAATCATATTCCACACTCACTTCCTGAAGATCATTCATTCCAATGTCAATGTACACTTTACCTGGCAGCTCTTCTTTAGTTTTTATCTCAATGAAAACACGAGCATATCCTAAACAAGACTTTGACTCCGTTATGGAGTCCATTTGTAATGAAACTCCAATACCATTGGCTATACAACTTAATAAAATTTTGTCCATAACGACATAGGAATATTGACAAGCTTTATCCATATAGAATACACAAAGTATCAACTTTCTCAACCTGCATACTAGCTTTCCATGGCCTGAGAAGCAATTTTTTGACATTAGCATGCCACATCTGCTCGAGCACTTTATTTAGAACTGTTCATTCTTAAATTTAAATATAAAAATTCTATGATTACTGGATTTAACTTAAACTTTACCGAATTTGCTCCACTTAAATCTAACAAAGCTAGAAATAGCATGAAATGGCGCGGCTAAATCCATAATCTTTCCTATGAAGCAATTTTCCCATAATTTAGCCCCTTCTTCAAGAACATGAGTAGGAGGCTTAATGATTTTCTTACCATTATGAAGAATTGGCTCATGAAAATCGTGTTTCACCGTTTACTTCACATATTTTCAAACAAGTTTAACCACGTATTTGAAGTAACTTCTTCTTGACCCTGTTCTGCATTTTTTGGTGTCTCAACAAGCAGATCCAGAGATAGATATATCACCAAACTTTATATTTTCAGGAAAACGTTGACTAGATTCACTCTCATAGATCTTGTTTACACTAGATCCATAATGAATCAGAGTACTAACACTAGAAACCGGCTCAGAAGGAGACATAGTAAGCTTTGTGATGTCTCTGAAATTCTTCTTTTGTTTTGATTAAGTGTTTTGAGCTTTAGCAGTAGATGAGTTTAACATCTTAGTCACCAGAGGAAGAAAAAGAAAGAAAAAAAATGAAAAAAGAAGGTGATGGAAGAAACATAGGAAAGGAGGAAAATAAAAGGAATAGAGAGAAGGTGAGCGTGAGAATGAGTGAAAGAAGAAAAAGAATTTTTGCTAGATCACAGATGTGGGAAATAACAACAAATCTATAAGAGAAAAGAGAAAAAAAAAATAAGAAAAGAGAAAGGAAATAGCTAAAAATAGGTAGAAATTTTGTGGAATAATTAGAAAACAATAATTTTATTATTATATTGTTTTAGAAATATTTATTGATTGCTTGATCAATAAAATCAAGATAAAGTTTAATAATTAATTATTATCTTATATTTTAATTAAATTAATTAAATTAATTAAATAAGTGACTTGGAAAGGAAGTAAGGATAGTCATTCTATGAATTAATCTCTTTGCTTATTGGTTGAAATAAATTAGATTTAATTTATCGAGATAAAGACTAAATAAAGGGACAATGTCCAGTTAATTACACGGAGAGCCTAAAAATTTCCAATTAATTACAACTTCAACTTAATTCTCACTTAAGCACAAAAAAATGGAAGATTACAAAAATAACATAGGCATAATAATTAATTACTTTAATTATATAGACCATTTAATTCCTATATTTTCACTTTTATTATAATAATATTTATTTATTTATTTTCTTTTTTAATTTTTTTTCAAATTATGTTTTTAATTTTTATTCTGAATTTTATTTTTTCAATTTTTTTTTTCTCCGGAAATTTTTTAAGTGTTCCATGAATACACAATTCCGAGATTTGTGTGTTGCAGGAATACACAGAATTTGAACAACCAAAATCAAGTTTTGTGTATTCCAGTAATAAATACACAAATTTGAGTTTTTTGTGTTCCATGAATACACAAATATAAGATATGTGCGTTCCAAGAATACACAATTCTGAGATTTATGTGTTCAGGAATACACAAAATTGGAACAAACAAAATCAGGTTTTGTGTATTCCAGGAATACATAAATTCGAGTTTTATGTGTTCCATGAATACACAAATTTGAGTTTTATATGTTCCATGAATACACAAATTTGAGTTTTATTCCATGAATACACAAATCTGAGATTTGTGAGTTCCAAGAATACACAAATATGAGATTTGTGTGTTCCAGGATTACACAGAATTGGAACAACCAAAATCAATTTTTTTGTATTCCATGAATATATAAATTCGAGTTTTATGTGTTCCATGAATATACAAATTTGAGTTTTATGTGTTACATGAATACACAATTCTGAGATTTATGCGCATTCCAAGAATACACGATACTGAGTTTTGTGTGTTCTAAGAATACACAGAATTGGTACAAACAAAATCAAGTTTTGTATATTCCAGAAATACATAAATTTGAGTTTTATGTGTTCCATGAATACACAAATTTGAGTTTTGTGTGTTCCATGAATATACAAATCTGATATTTGTGCGTTCGAATACACAATTCTGAGATTTGTGTGTTCCAGGAATACACATAATTGGAATAAACAAAATCAAGTTTTGTGTGACCTGGAACACACAAAACACTAAAACAAAAACACACAAAAATAAAAAAAATGTTGGACAAAAAGATAAAATATCAAGATAGTTAAAAACGAGTAAAAATAGGGTATATGCGATTGATAAAGAGAAAAAACAATTTTGTTAAAGAAGATAATCCTTTAGATCGATTTTATGATTTTGTGTGTTACAGGAAAATATAAATCTATATTTGTATGTTATAGCAACACATAAACCAGAATTTCGATTTTAAAAAAAAAATTAATTTAAAAAATAAAAAATTAAAAAAATCATATAAGGGCAATAATGGAAAGTAAATATGACAATGTATTTAATTAGGAATTAAGTTGATCATTGTGAGTAAGTAGGAAGTAATTTGCTCCTTCCTTTATTTTGAGAATGAAAAGTGTGGAATTGTGATTAATTTGGAATTACCAGATATCTTCTTATTTGTTCTAAATATTAGCCCTTAGGAGACATCATTTTAGGTAGAAAGTGGATTTATTAGATAGACTTTTATGCGTAATTCGTCATATTGCACTTTCTTCCCTTGGAATTAGACTATTTGCATTTTTAGAGTTTTTGTGCGTTAATTTGTTTGTTTTTAGTATAAAATTCATAGGTTCATGGATTCTATGGAGAACTAATACAAGGAGGAGAAGTGAGAATTAAAGTCTTAGATCAAGCGGAGGAGTTAAAGGCAAGAAAAGAATTTCCGAAGACTTGCCTAAAGGAGTTACAAATCTGGAAGGCTGTTACCAATTGCTATTGTTGGGTTACTTAGGAGCGGATTCAGCCTTTGAGCCGTGAGATAGGTTTTATTCCTTATTAAGTTAGGAATATTTAGCAACTTGAATGAGTCCATTTGGAGTTGATATGCAAAATTTACAACCGTTTTACTAAGGGATGTACACCAGTGACGGGAATTAAAGAAGAAGATGGGCGTGGACTTTTTATAATTTGACCTACTCTTAACCTAAGCCCTAATCCGATTTTGAGCACTATATAAGCTCCTTTAGACCTCATTATTCAGCATCTCTCATTAAACCTTCAAATTAAATCATGCTTATAGAGAGCGTCAAGAGGCGGAAGCAAGAGCACGAGCTGGAGGATCCCTTTTCTCCAACAACAACTCACGTAATCTCCTCTATCTAGGTTCTTATTTTATTTCTGCTATTAGGAACATGTATATTATTAATTTATTTTCTGTTTTTACTTTTAATATGAGCTAATCCTTATATACTTGAGAATCGCGTAATGGGATGAACCCTAATTTATTTAATTAATGTATTTCTATTTGGGATTAGTTTCTAGTTTAATTTGAATTAGGTATTTTATATTGGATATAATTATTTTGTTCTTATTTACTATTCCTGACCTAGCTAATTAGAAATAAGTTATAGTAATTGGGCTATTTACTTTAGTGGCGAAGTGATCATTCGACAGGAGGGTTTAATTACAGACTTAGGTAATATCCGTGTAATGTCCGTTCCTGACCGACATGCTTAACTAATTACATAACCAAAGAGGTAAATACTTCACATCCAATGAGGCATATTTACTGATACAGGGGTTTATAGTACTTTAGGAAAGCTCTTAGGTCCATCCGACAGGGGGTTAGGAGATATTAGAGTCCCGACTAATCTAGAAATATCAGTTATTCCCTTAACGAAAGCATTAATTACGTAATTTAGGTAATTTCCTAACGAGACTCAAGTATAGCTCATATCAGTGTCTTAATCTTTTAGTATTTATTTTTAGTAATTTGTTTATTTGATGTTTAGTCACAATCCAACTATTTCACAACATATCTTGATGTTTAATTCATTTATTGCTTCTAACTCTTTATATCAACTAAAATCTTATGGAAACTGTTACACCTGGTCAAACCAGCGGCTGGACAAAAACCTTGTTAAAACAAAGATCGATAAAGCCTTTGCAAGCACATCTTGGAGCAACAGTTTCCCCAATGCAGTAGTATTTGTCCTACCGGCAATCGGGTCCTATCACTCCCCATTACTACTGACGTGGAATGGAAAAACACTTAGCCTTATAACACCAAGAACTAAGTTCTCGGTTTAGTCCATATTTGCAAATCTTTTCCAATATAGTCTATACGTGTAATATATTTTTGAACATGATATAAACATATAAAAAAGTCTATTCAACCCAAAGTCACAATTGGACACATATTGGACAAGCTAGCCTTGGCTAATGTAATATGGTAATTTTGCGGAATCTATTTAAAGTTCATATAACTGGAGATCTATTTTTATCAGTATTTGTAAACATTACAGACTCACTTATCACTTTGTTAACATTGTTAACTAAATTCAAAACAAGCTTGATTTTCAGTTATCATATAGTTTTGAGGTTATTCAAACGAGTAATGATATTTTCAATTTCAAATGTAATAAAGCAGTGTATCTCATTCCACCCATGTTTCATCTCGTTGGTGGTAAGATTGTATACATGACTATAATCACCTCATGAGTGATATTTTACACACCGTAATATATTAACATACATATACATATATCTAGGATGTTATTTCACAAACAATATCTACTAAACAATGAGCTAGCATCAGACAAACAACACCTTTTCGTCCTGTTTTTTCCATTCCAAAGATCAAAATTTTGATGTGTGATAATACTAAATGGCATTGGCATTGGCATAACAATTTCTCATAGATTAACTGATTCGAAGAACTGGAACGCTTCTTCGTGTTAATAGCATTTCATTCATGTGGGAAATTTGCAGCAGAAGCTGGTTGATTTTCTGGAACAAGTATAATCAATAATTAGAATCTAGGTCACAAAACATATTAAGAATTAATATATTATGCGTCTTTAGAAAAAAATAAAATACTATGCCTTGTTTACTGTCTTCGAAAAGTCACACCTCTGACCTCACATATATCATATATGTAGATTTTATAAATCTAAAATTTAGCATCTCTTTTTCAACACACTAGGATATCGATTTTTTGTACAGGTAACATTTTCATGTATTCTTGATTTTGGTTTAATTGCACAATTGATCCCTGTGTTAAGCAAAATAGCAAAAAATACGTGTCTGGTTTAGCAATTTAAGTGAAACCAAACCTGTTCTCTCTCATTGAGAAGCATTAAAAGCTCTATCTTCTCCATCTGAACACGGTTTCTCCATCTCTGCACTCGCATACACCACAAAGATATAATCACCATTGAAAACACACCAGTTGTGGCGAAAATCGAACTCCACAATCTAATCCTACAAGCAGCATAATTCTTCATGATCTCTCGTGCAGCCTTAATTAATCTGAATATCCTTGCCACCACAACCATTCTTCTCCACTTACCACCCGATTCAACCTCCTCCTCATCTTCCTCATCGTCATGTGGCGAAGACGATGAAGATGATGATAATGATATTGAATACAGAGGTTCTTGCGAAGTTGTAATAGGCAAGTCTTCGTGATTAGTTGGTGGGAAAACTGAGGGGACACTGAAGATGTCATCTTTTATTACGAGTGTTTCGTTGTTTTCGTTAGTCCATTGAGCTTTATCAATGGAGTTTGGTGAGGGAATCTGCTGCCATTCATCTAGTTCTTCTGAAATATACTCATTTTCCATGTTTTAAGTTGCTCTGGTCGTGAAAAGCGATGATCAGATGAAGATATTGTTTTAGGACTTTTACACTGTAACTGCTGCTAATGTTCTTTCATAATCTAATCTTGGATGGAACAAATTGTGTACCCTGTCTTTTTCTTACTTTATTGATATTTTTTCTCTGTGAAGTAAAGAGCTGAAAGCTGGTTTTATAATTTCATTGGATTTTTTTGTTGTTCCAAATTATATTTATATTTTTATTGGATAGTTATACTTATATGTTCGACTAAAATAAAATAAAATACTTATATAATGTAGTTTTTTTTTTGTTTTTTGATATATATAAGAAAAAAAAAACCTTTTAAATAATTCTTTTCTTTCACTATAAAATTTTCAATTTTTTTTCATTTCTTTTCTGGATAAACCTAGGGATGGCAATGGTTACGGATAAAAACCGAAACCGATGATAACCGAATTATATAACCGTGGTTAAAACCATTAGGTTATGGTTTTGAAAAGTGTAACCGATGGTTAAAACTGTTAGGTTATGGTTTTTGATAAAAATAAAACCGAAAAACCGAAAACCGTTTATTATCATATATATTTTTAAATTTATGATAATTTAGATTAAATTAGATATATTGAAATTCTAAAATCAAAATCAAAATAGTTGATTTAACCAATTAAATAATAAATATGCAATTTAATCTGATACCAACATGATTTTTATAAACCTTGGAGTTTTCTTTTATATGTGTGGTTTTATTTTATGAAATTTAATATATTTATTAAATTATCATTTGAATATGGTTAAAAACCGCAAAACCGTTTAAAAAACCGAAACCGAATAATACGGTTATGGTTTTGAAAAGTGTAACCGATGGTCAAAACCGTTAGGATATGGTTTTTAATTATAAAAACGGTTACGGTTATGGTTTTTGGAATTTTTGCAAAAAACCGATCCGTTGCCATCCCTAGATAAACCTATTCATATCTGTTTTATTTTTTTAAATTTTTTTAGGAGTTATTAGAGAAAAAATCTCCATAGATAATCTAATATTTTTTTAAACCTTCAATAATTTATTTTATAAAAAAATACCTAATAAAACAATTATTTATAAAAAAAATATTCCCTTTATATTTTTCGCAGACACGGATTTTCATGTTTAAAACATGAAATTCCAAGACATGAAATTCAATGTTTGAAATAGTGACTTTTTTTTTGAAGACATGAAATTCCGTGTCTGCGAAAAATAATTTATAAAAATTTCAAAAAAATTCAAAAAAAATAATAGATGTAAATATTACTTTGATTTATCTAAATATATAATTTTTTAAATTTTTTTTATCATTTTTTAGAGTTACTTATGACGATTTTAAAAAAAATTCACGGACGCGCGCATTTGCTTATTAGTTTTTGTTTTGTTTTTTTATTTTTTTTATTTTTTTTATTACTATTTGTAGGAGTATTTTAGGTTGAGGCATTTTTAATAAAGAGTCTTATTCTAGGTACATTCTTTTAAATAAGTTTTTTAATAGACATTAATCTATAATTAACTCTTTTTTATTTTATTTTATTTTTTTATTTTTTTATGCATCCGAAATCATTTACTGATTTTTTCTCCCTCATTTTATTTTCTCTATCCATTCTTTTCAATCTCTATCTATCTATTTTCTTCATTTTTATACAGCAAAACCTCTACTTCATCAAAACAAAACCGAAAAATATATGGTGGAGTTTAACTCCAAGAAATTATTTTTACGGTAAGATTTCATCAAAGTTTTCATTTTTACGGTTTTTTTGGTATATTAAGTGGGTATGAGTATAAAAATAGGTACATATTTGTCTATACGAGTATTATCCAAATCATCTATATAATATGTGTATGGATCTGTATAAGTACGTACTCAAAGCGTCCGTTGACATGAGTATGGATTTGTATGAGTATGTACCCAAATCGTTTGCATGGCATGTGTATAGATCTGTATAGGTACGTACCCAAATTATATGCATGATATGAGTATGGATTTGCATGGGTACGCACCCCAATCATTCATATGGAATAGGTATGGATCTGTGTGGGTACATACCCCCATGATATAAGTATGGATCTGTATGGGTATGTACCCAATCGTCTTCGTGGGTATGAATATGATTTTTTTTTTATAGTTTTGATTGTTTTACAATTATGCAGAAAAATGTAATAGTTCGGTATATACCCATCACAGACATGGACCTTGTTATAGACAGAAGATATTGACTAGACAAAAACTAATTTACTTTATACCCATGATTGGACAAACATTAGCTAGGTTTATATCCATCATTAGAAAAAAAATTAGTTGGGTTATACCCATCATTAAACAAAAACCAGTTAGGTTTATACCATCACTTGGCAAATGAACTTGAAGAAAAAAAAATGCAGAACATTAGATAACCCAAATACTTGTAGGGATGGGTATATACAAATCACCGAATTATACTACTACCGAATATAGACTTATACCTACCAAAATGGGGAGATGGGTAATAAAGTAAATTCACATTTAATTCCAAAATAGAATATGATAACTAGGCCTAATTATGAACAAAAGTTAAATAGGTCTTAAAAATAATGTTTTGTAATGTTAGAAATTTATTTGTAGTTTTCTCTTAATCATATCATATATACAATTGAACATTGCATGCCAGAAATCTATGGCACAAATAAAAAAGATTGAACTTACGGACAACCGATTAATATACATCATCATGAGGAAATAAATATTACAAATAATGTTTTTTCTTTCTTATGCGATACATCTTATATCGGCAAGGGATAGAATACTGGCTTAACATTGTTCAAAAAGAAAATACACCAGGGCAAATTTAGAAGCATGGTTATAATGTTTTTTCACTCGATACCAGAGGAAGGAGAAACGTTAGCCGTTCTATAGGTGACAAACTTAGCTTCTTATCTTAATGGAAGGGGTGAAGTGATTTATTCAGACAACCTTTGAGCTATCCAAAGGATTAATTCGTCATCAACAACATCTTGGCAGATCCATCACGTTGTTTCAAGGAATCGAAGAAAGAGGACCCTATTTCCTTCTTTCGCTATCTTCCGCGATCTTTAAACATGATTGATAGTTTTGCCATATAAATTAAAGGGTAGGGAACATCGTCAACAAATAAAATTTTGGAGGTCCTAGCCGATTTCTCACGTTTAAAAATAGGCTAGTATTATGTAAATAGTAATAAATGTATGTTTTGTTTATCTTGCATGTAATAGTTTATTTTTTTAATGAAAATTTTGGAAAAAAAACTATTGAGATTTTTTTATATGTACTTATTTACACCCCTTCTTTGTTATTAGTTTCAGAAAGTCTATGCATTTATTAAAAATAGGTGTGTGAGTAAAAATGACAAATTATGTTGATGTTACTAGTTGCATATGATATTTTGGATTGGGATTGAGTATAGTACTTTCTGTGCATGTATATGAGAAGCGTGTTACATTTTTTATTTATGCATAAACAATTGTGTAATTAAGGGTGAAGGTTGATACTTGAAGATAAAGGTAAAAAAGAGATGGTTTAATGGAAGAACACTCCCATAACTTCATAGAAAAACACGTTCTGCAACTTTTTCCTTTTTTCTTTATTATCTCAGTTTTTCCTCGTCATCACTTTCATATTAACAAAACCATAATCACCATTATTATATTCAATTTATATTACTAGTATGTAGGGTTTCCTTCTTATTTTTTAGTGGACCTTTTAAACTCTCTTTTGTTATTTTTGTTCTTCGTTTTTTTGCTCAAAGTTTTTTCTCAAAATTCATTTCCATAATATAATTTTATGCCACTTTCCGCCTAAACAAAAAAAGGGTAGCCTCATTCTATCTTCTAATCCAAACACCCATTGCAAAAAAGTGGAAGATGCTCGTCTAACATCGAAGCTTTTACACCATGAAATTAATTTTTTAGCATATATACGCAACCATATCAATAAGAATGGGGGGGGGGGGGTTAAATTATCTTGTTCAAACTAAAAAAATTAAGCATTAATAAGTTCTTGATCATATTTGAAGTAAGAAACCATGGACCCTGTTAGGTAAACACCTTCCTCTAAATAATCCGAGCAATTTTCTTACTAAATAAGTGACTAATACAACATTTTGGGTTCAAATGTTTGGCCTACCTATGAGCTTGTTAAACCCATCTAGTATTGAAGAAATTTGTGAAACTTTTGATAAAGTCCATGATATCATTATGCCACCTGGAAAATTTATAAAAGAGTTTTTGTATACTTGAGTTCAATTGGATTGAAGTCTTGCTACTTCAATCATATTAGGACTTAATTATTGGGAGAATGGCACTTCTCCTACATGGATAAATTCAAGTTTTAACATCTTGGCCAATATTGTTATGGGTGTGATTCTTTGACCACAAGGAAATAGATTGTCAGCAAAATTATTTCAAATCTTGGAAGTTGGATCAAGATCTCAACTCGGGGTTTAAGATTTACTTCTAATTTTATTCAATTCCTGATCAAACATATTGAAAACCATAATCCTAATTCCTTCAACAATAACACCACACACAAGAAAGGGCCACGCAAAAAATAAAATGCTTGTTCGTTTAGATCAAATTTAGAATGAAAACAAAGAGAAATGGTATTTTTTCAAAGCTAAAAGAAGGAGTGAATTAATTATTTTGAAGATGATGGGGTGGATAAGGTGACTACAGTGGTACCATAGAGTACACCTATTGAGTCCTTACTGGCTGAAAATATGTCTAGACAATCTTTGACATTTCAAGAAATAATGAAGAGAAAGAAAAAGGTAATGTGGAAGGTACTTTGGTACTTTTGTACTTTTTTTTGGTCTTATAAGAGTGCCCCAGATAAAAGGTATTTCCTTAATGCTAATCATAATATTCCTAAATCTGAAAATAATACAAACTCTCTAAAACCTACCCACTAACCCCGATTCTCCAATCACCACCACCTTTACCTATGACACCAACTACAAAACTACTTACTCCACCACCACCACCACCACCAACATCAACTACACCTTTAACCAACAAACAAACACACATCAAACCAAACATAAGTTCCTCAACCAAAACCCTAGGGGTCCTTAACATTAAAGGTTTCAAAGAAACCATATCTTCTTCAAAACTTAAAGAGAATAAATTAAGTTGGAGAACCCTCATCTTTGATAGTCACAGTTTAGGGTACATACATGTTTCAAATAATATTGCTATTAAGAGAAAATCATAACTATGGAATCTCCGAACGGGTGTTAAGAGTGATATAAAAATGATTGTTTAGGGCGTTTTGATGGCTTTATAAGTTGAATGAAGAAAGAATCTCAAATGAAGAAGAAGATGCGAGTAAGGGAATCAATAGAGATGTTGCCGCTATAAAAGGCATGGTGGCATCTTACACCAAGATTGTAAGGAGATGAAGTACAAATTGGCTTACGTGATTGCCCCAATGCAATACCTTCAGACTATGTTTGTAGTAGAGCTTTATTTGGGTCTGAACTGTCTAGACTTTTCAAGGGTTTGGCAACACCTTAACAATCCAGACCCAAATAAAGATCTGCTACAAACACAATCTAGACTCTTAAGCATATGTTCTCATATAAGAGAGACTTATACCATTCAAAAAAAATTATAAGAGCAATTTTTCTCTATATAGAGTTTAAGAGCAAATTTTTCCTTACACTAGTATAGACACCGATTTCTCTCTACTTCACATTTATGTCTTTCCCTACTTTGGCTCACTTTCTATAATCAAGTTACATAAATATTATTTTATTATTCATTAACATAAATGATAGATTCACAATTTAGTAATGAGGTTTTATTCAAGTTTGAGCTTGATTGTTTAATTAACAAATGATTTTAAACATGAATTTTTCGTTTCAAACTCAAGTTGTTCATGAACATGGTGGTTTTATTATAACCCTTAATTTGATGTTATGGAAAACAGTGTGGATATACATATTGTCGGGTCAATGATGAAAAAATTGAGAAACTAGGAAACAATGGGGATTGATTGGATTAGTAACCAACAACTTACATACACATTTTTATTCTAAAGTCCATGACATGATAGATATTGAGTAAATAAATTGCTTGAAATAAAAAAATTATTGGTACACATAAAAAACTTATAATAATCAAAACAAATATCTAAATAATACAAATATTATGGAAAACATACAAAAAATTTATTCAGAGAAAACAAATTAAAATTAAACATTAAAATGCAAAAACAAACAAGAAATGACCAAAACATAAATATCATCCCACAGTTTTATCTAAAGCCTGAGGGTCAAATCAAGCTCATTTTCTTGAACCTCGTTATTATCCACTGCATTCATCGAACCTGCAACTGATGGACTAGAAGATGAAATCCCATTATCATTCCATTCTAGTGTTTCTTCAGGACCATATTCTGGTGCTGGAAAAAAATTAGCTATGTAGTTGGGACCCATAGAAATGGGATCCCTTGGACATACACCTTCATTGTAAAAGTTGTTTCCTTGACCATAAAACATAAATCTAGAAGGATGAGTATCAACCGGTGTTCCTGCATACATATAATTACGGTAAGGTGGTGTAAGGATTTTATAAGATTGATATCCATGGGAAAATCGTGACAACTCGAGTGAATTAAAAAAATAAGGAGACAAGATTTTATTTTGTATCATGTTAGAAATAATCACGCAATTGCTCAATTTATTTAAAAAACATATTTTTAGAAGGATAAGTATCAACTGGTGTTCCTGCATACATATAATTACAAGATTTTATTTTATCAAACAATTTTAGAGTTTATGAGTGTTTTTATACTTACCAAATAATAGCATACGATTGAGATCTTCAAAACATTCATTACAAATGTAAATTTGACTCTCGAGGTTTAGATCTGGCAAAGCCGATCCATCCATTGGCTCTTGTGAAATGACTGGTTGAATAGGAAAATATGTATCCAATAGATCCGATGCCTCCATTGGAATAGAAAAATACCCCTCCACCGGAAAAGAAGTATTCTCAAAATTTGGTATCCCAACTTGTTGAAATTCCAATTCAAATAAACCGACTGATTCGGGAAATTGAGGGACAACGGAGGATTGCGGGTTAGGTGTTGTGTCTAAATTAGTTTGATCTCCAGACATCTCGAAAGAGAGAGGAATAGTAGGGTTTTCATCAAACAAGCCATTATTTGGTGACTCCATAGGTGGAAAGTAATGTGAAATATTAGATAGGGTGGCTCATAATTTATATAGTTGCTTATATAAGAATGAAATGGTTGCAATATTTATCTTAATTTGGAAAATAAAAGTATTAAACATCAAAAGGTAAAATCATTATTACGAAAATTACTTTTTATCCTTTTTTATTTTGTATAGGTCAAATATGGACAATTTTTTTATATCATTACTCCAAAATGCATGTGATACAACTCGATTTATTAATATATATATATATATATATATATATATATAATTAGTTGTTTTTATCCCACCATTAAAAGGTTAGTAGGCCTTCGTAGAAAGCGACCAAATTATTCGGTAAACACATAAATAAATTGAGGCCCAAAAGTATAAAACTCATCATTTGATGTCTTATTATGTCATAGCTCAAGACAACTTGAATAAGCAAGGTCCAAATGGGATAAATGATGTCCTGATTTTTTATATGATATTTGCCATGATGATATCTTCCGTAAGTGTCGTTGATTTCTTACGAAATCATTATTGATAGTTATTAGTTATGAGATACTATCAATTTTAATATTATTAATTCCTATTTACCAATACTTGGGACCAATGGTTGGTTTAATGAAAATTGGTGGTACCTTAGCTAGGTTTTATGCTTGATTCTATGGTGTTTCTAGAATTTGATTTGGTTCAGTTATGATTACGCAACTAAAAGTACAGTAAATAATGAAGGGTGAGTGGTGTCGCTTAAGGTGTGATAAAATAATGCAATAAATAAGTGCAAATAAATGCCCTAGGCTGAGCACAGTTCTGCAAGTATTACAGGACGTATGCAAGTTTTTATGATAAGAAGATTCGTTCCTCAGAGACTACGAAGGTTAGAGAGAACTTATGCAAATTATCAAGTGCAGATATGAAAGCTAGAACAGATAATACACAAGAGAAGGAAAGATAGAAAGATTTTTATTGGTTTTTAAATAAGAGAATTAAACTAATAAACTAAAAGACTGAAAATTAAATAAAAGAAAAAAAGATAGTATGATAGTTTAGCCTGAGTAATTAGCAAGTAATCCCCACTAGTTTTGCCGTTCTAAACATGTAAGGGTGAATCATGTAGTATTTCAATTTCCGGTTTCAATTGCGCTAGGTATTTTTAAATAGGGTTTACCTGTGTCAATAGAACCAAAGCAAACTTTTCCTGCAATTGATTAAATAGCAATACACTAAACCATAGTGACAATCTAGTTAGGTTAATTTGTCAGGTCTAAACCTTGTTCTAGATGCTATGTGTTGTTCCAATAATTAAATATGCCTTAGCTAATGAATTATATAACTACTATGAAGGTAATCCTATACGGCTGTAGTCCGCGAAGATAACAGATTATAAATCAAACACATAGACAGAGAAATAAAACATGAATTCAATTTAAAACATATAATTCCCAAATTAGATAGATGTCAACCAAAATTAGGGTTCATACAAATATGCTAAAACTCAAGCTAAATTTATTTAATTCATACTAAAGAAAGAAAAGAAAAGAATTACAGAATTGAAGGTTGAAGAAGACATGATTGATGCACATATCCTTCTAGACTTCTCTTCTTGTGTTGTAATCTTCTTCCTGGCTTAAGGTTTAGCCAATGAGGATTTTCTAATGATAAGAGATTGTATTTATAGTGTGTATGAAGACCTAATTCGTTTTCTTGAAGGAGAAGGTAAGTAGTGGACTCCTAGTCCAACTCAAATTCGTATGTAGATAAGGATAATTACTACTGACTTATTTTTACCATATCTTCTTTGTTACCGGACCGTTTTTTACCCATAAGATATCAAAAGAATCCTCACGGAATTATCTATCTACCTATGAAAGGGATCTTCCAGAATCGGCTCGGTTTTTGGAGTTATCATCACTTCTTTAGACGTAGCTGCAGAAATTCAGATTTTTTTGACAGCTTTTTCTTTTCCTGATTGAACTCTGTTTCCTTCTATCTCCAGATTTCTTCAAGATCTTGTTTCCTTATTTCCTTAGAATTGACTTGACATCTAATTTATTTCCATATTATCTTTAAAGCTTCACACTAAATAAATAATTAAACCCAATATGCTCTAAAAATAATAAATCATTAAATCAAGACTAGAAATAGGAAAGTGTACTAAATCATGATAAAATCGACCTATACTCTAATAAATACACCTAAAATGATGTCTCCAACTAATAATAAATCATCACAAATGGAGAGACATCAGTGAGTGCTTAGGGGAAAAGTGTCGGATAGAGTAATCACAATTAGATAATTAAATAAAATATAGATTTCAGATATATTTACTTGTTGAATCAAGATTTCATTCACTAGATATCTAGGTAAGCCGTCACACATTACCTTTCACGGCTATCTACAATCTTGTCTTTGCAACAAAAAAGAATTGGACCCTCAAGTACGTAGCTGATGCCAATACAATTGGTTATGCCAGTTAATCTCAATCATGGTAATACACAAATTCATTTCCTATAAGCTCAGTGTGGCTTATGACGATACACTTGGTGAAGTACTGGAGGAAATTTTCTTGTAAGTGTAAAGTAAAACTATAATTTTATCTAGTAACTCAGTTATGAGACTTAGGCGATCAACCAGAGTCTTAACGCCAAGGCGGGACTACAATGGGGCTAGGCGGACTTAGGTGATTTTAAATCTCAGTATGTAATTTTGTATATTACGTAATATATATGTAGTAATTATATAATTTTAACTATTTAAGTCATACAATTTATCTAACAAATATATATTTATTTAACAACAATACTAAAATTAGAGTTATAATATATATTCAAGAATTCAAAGAAGAGGGCTAACTGGCCATTTTTTTCCATTAATCAGCCTCTAAGTGGGTTAGGCGCCTCTTCCACGACGCCTAATATGTTAGGAAAAATGTTCAACATTTTTACTAGGTGTAGACGGTTGAGAAGTTTCTACCTACGCACGTCTAGGAGGTGATTTGTACATAGATTTAGTCACCGTAATATATTTACAACGATACTAGGCTACCACCGTAAGATGAAGTTCAGTTGTTCAACCTAAACTCTAACTATTGTCTGCTTTCCAAGATAGACTTTCCTAGCTTCAGAACTTGGTATGTTTTACTTGGGTCTTTCATGGGGACCGAATTATGCCTTCAACTAGGCCTACTTTTTTGGTCCATTTTGTATCTTCTAATTTTGGCTTGAGGTCTAATCTTCCAATTCTTCTTTTAGCAATTCCTAAAAAATAGAAATTTCCTAATATGACTAAAATATATCCTTATGGGCCTTATTTTCTAAAAGATGGATGGAACTGGTCTTATACATATTGAAATAATACCAAATAACTTCATAAATATAGCTAAGATATCCTAGGCAATAGGTAAACACACACCTAATACCCCCACGAGAAACTCACTACAAGTGCACAGATCGTTCGCAAGTAATAGTTGATAAATAAAGTTCGTTATCAACGATTTATCGTTAGCTCAAGCTCGTGTTCTGATATAAGCTTAGAAGAGGTCAATTGTATAAACTAAAAATATAAAATAAAAACGAAATATTTGTTTGGTGTTTAAATAAGGAATTAGAACTAAATAATATTAACCTAATGCAAATAAAATAACTAATAAGAATGGAGATGAGATAGCTTAGGTCTTCTAGTATGCACCTATCTTCCTAAATCACGATTTTAATTTGAAGGGTGAGTTGAGCATAATTAAGTAGTTGGGATTCTATAGTCCCTGTAATTCCCATCAGAGTAGCTTAGATGGCAACCTCAACACTGCCAAGGGACTTCAGTAAGGGGACCTTGCGCATAGATTGGTGTGAAAATATTAATCATAATGATTATCTAGTTAGACAAGCCCGTCAGGTTCACTATCACACACTAGGCGATTATGTATTGTTCAAAGCATTTGAATCCCCGTCAGGGTGATAATCCTAGTTACTAGAAATATAGAATTCAAGGATTTTACATATTGCAAACCCAAGTTATGGGTAAATTAGTTCATGAAAAGAGAGATAAAACTAAAGAAAAAAGATATTTAAAACATAGTTATGCTAAGAATCTACAGATTACCCTAATGGTAGGAGGAAAAAGATGGAGAAGAGGAGTTATGATGCTCCATTTTCTATTGCTTCCTCCTCAAGTCAACTTGCTCTCTTCTGATGAAATTCCAGAGGCTCTGAAGGCAAGGACCCGTTTCTTAAGTCAAAACCTGATATATGTAGCTGTATGGACGAAATCTAGGTCATGGTCTAGGTTTTAGAGTCCTAATCCAACTCAATCCCGTTTTCCTTATAAAGTGGACTGCTTGGCCCATAGCAGTTGTAACCCTCATAACATCTTCTTTATAATTCCAAATCAATCTTTGTTGAAGGCCAAACTTTCATAATATAAATCCCTAATTGGATATAAAGTGTTCCTTCAAATTCTCTGTCGATTTTAAGCGGCAATGAAAATACTATACTTTCCAATTCTAGCCGGTAACTTTTGCACTTTCTAAAAACAAATTCTTTGGTACTTTAACTCTTGATTTCTTTTTTGAACTTATTTCATCTACTTATTATCCATGTCTTGACATCTAATATCATCTTTGTACTATAATTTTTTGGACCAGTAAAGTGGGATTTAATTAGGTGATCATAAAAGGGTTTCATATAGGTTTTTAGGAATGCGAATAAGTGCATCAATTGGGTTGAGTGATAATATCTTTGAGAGAAAATCAAGATCTAGGGAAATTTATTGATGGATAGTGAGGAGGGAGCCAAAAACTCACTCTGAATTGTCCAAATATACGTATCATACCTACCCTAAGCCTACAATACAACCTTAAAGACCTTAGGATTCTTGACTATACAATTTATTAGCTTTCAAACTAATAGATATTAGTTAGATGGACCTTAGAAACTATGTGAGGGTCAAGGAACACCCTTTATCCACAATTATGAACTATTAAAGGAACTATATTTGTGTTTTTGCAAATATATAATCAGATCTTGAAATTAATATGTGTGGATTGTTTATTCGATAAGTGTATATTTGATGTAGTTTGTAAATTGTACTATATGAGAGTTGTTAATATTTGTGCTTTAGTGTCTGATGTCTCCCTTTTTGTGAGAAATAAATACCATTAGGGGCCATAATTTTAGATAGAAATTGGACTTAGTAGATATACTTTTGAGCATATTTAGCTATATTGCACTTTCTTCCTTCAGATTTGTAATATTACGACTTTTAGAGATTTTGTGGGTCAATTTGCTTGTTAGGTATGAAGTTCTTAGGTACATGGATACTAGGAGGCATAAAGATGAAGATAAGAAGTGAAGTTTAACGTCCAAGATCAAAAAGAAATGTCAAAAGAGCAAAAGACATCACTTTAGTGAAGGAGGAAAACTAGAAACTGGAAAGTCTTAACTTCTAGCCCTTATTGAGCCAAACAGTCCGGATTCAGACCAGGTGATTCAAATTAAAAAGATGCGCCAATGCGTCAGCAAAATTTGAGAAGTGGAATCATGTGATTTGGACTTACAATGTGAAAGTTACACCTATTTTACTAAAGTTTGTACAACAGATGTGAGAATTATATAATGGTCTACAAAGAATAATAGGGGTATTCACAATGGTCATATCACAAACTTCTATATCAAGAACAACAAAGTCAATAGGAAAGTGAAAGTCTTCAATTATTATTATAACATCGTCAACCACTCATCTCAGGACTTTTATGGATTTATCAGGTCGTTGTATGAGTGATTTTTAATCCTCTCAAATTAGTTTTCCATACATATATTAAGGCATGATATTGCTAGCGGATTATAATAGCGCACATTCTATATGTAGATTAACTATATTATATGGGACAGTAAAAACACGCGCGCCTTTTATTATAGATGAAACTTTTTTAGTTTAAATGCTGTTTAACTTAGCAGGGACTTTATCGTTCTTGTTACGAATTTCGTAAATAGTTTTTTTATTGCATAAATCCTTAACATACATAGTGTATGCCAAAACCATTTTGATCACGCCAAGAAAAGGCGAATTAACTTCTACCTTAGATAGTATATCTACCATAATCTCTTTCCAATATGCAGTTCTAATATCTCTGGGAAGGGGTTTGATATTCTGGGTACCCTGGGTGAGGGGTAATATACCTAAAAGATTTATTACCAATAAACTCATTAAGTTGTTTCTTTTGTTTCAGGATATACATTTTAACACTAATGTTGTTGTCAACAGTCTTTACACTTATAAGTGTGATCACAACATTTACATTATAAACATTTCCAATTTTAGGTCCTCTAGGATTTTCTACGAGCTGAGAAGGTAAAGTTCCTTCTTCTCGAGTATTCGTATTACCAACAGTAGGTCCAAATTGAACTTCTAAATTCTTAACTAAATGGGAATATGAGTATACCAATTGATTAGTATTTCGGAATCTGAGTTCCATCTTATTAAGTTAATCCATAATGCAGAGAAAATTATGAAGAAATAAAATAAAAAACTTCCCACTATTATAATTTCTTCCACCCAAAGGTTATTGTTCTTAACTCTCATTCATACATCTTCCAAATAAAATTTGATTAATTCCCAAATAGATATATAAATAGATAGATATGGAAGGTGGGAAAATTACACGAAAAGCAACGGGAAATTTAAAAATAACATTGTTAAAATTACCTTATTATGCGTGGGGGCTACTTTGTATTATTTCTTTAATTATTTATCCCTCAACACTTTGTCGTCATCTTCAATTTTTTCCCAAGGCCTTTTGCATTTCATCATCTCCTTTGTGTTTGATTGGCAATTATATACATTACAACTTCTCATCATTGTGAATATGTGGTCTCCTGTAACACTGCTAACGAAACTTGTTTGGTTCAGGAAGTTAAATAATCCAAAATTAATGTTCAAACCCTCCATATTTAGTTGGACAATACATAGTTGACTTGGTGTACACATTTCTTTTCTGTTAATTGTTAACGTGTCATTTGTTTTTCCTAGTAAAACCAAAAAGAGAAAGAAAAAAAAAAGGAAAAGTATCCCTGTAATAAATTTTTGACTTCACCATTGGATAGAGATCGAAAAGTTATGCGGTTTAGGCTCAAGAAAAAGTTAATTCCGACCTCCGAGCGTCAAGTTATGATCTTCCAAAGTTTTGATACCTGGGGTACAACACCAAAAACGGGTCCCCGGTTTCTACTGTATTGGAACCCAAAATTTTCATTCTTTTTCGTTCTAACTACTCCAAACTCGTGACCTTCACTCCTGTAATCATCAAAAACACCAACCTTCCTCATTTCATACAAATAAACACTAAATCAATAACCATTACTCTAATTTACACTAAGAATTTAAAAGACATGAAAGCAATTTAAAACATGGGTTGTCTCCCAAGAAGCACTTTTGTTTATTACGTCTTTAAGTTCGACGCGTTACCTTCCATGAAGATGGTATTGAGCCTTTTGCGGTGTTCCTCCGCTTAAACTCGCCTCTTCCTTGATGTAAAAGCTTTAAATCCTTCCCCCTTAGAATATTATTCAATCGATCTCTAAAAGGAGGTGGGTAAGTACTTCGTTTCGCCTTCTTACTTTCATGACGAAATTCATTTTCCACCACATTAGAGTAGATAACTGTTCTCAAAAGTATAAGCTTATTTTTACTCCTCGTTTCAATCTCGTATTCATCTTTAAAATGTGGTGGGTAGGTGCTCCTCCTTACCGCTTTACTCTCACGGTGTTGCACCTTGTTTATATAGCACATGATGATCATTTGTAGTGATAGAGGTGATTCTGATTTTTCATCTCTAATACTGATTCGTGGAGGAGATGGTGATTGGTGAACTTTTTGTGGCGGATATTCAATTTCTATTTTATCTTTAACCTTTAATTCTTCAATTGATTCTCCAACCATTTCACATTCGTCTTCACTTTCAACCCAATTCTCCACTATTACCTCATAATATTCTTTCTTTGGAATCTCTCTAATCTCGATCACCTCTTCTTCATTTTTTCGTTCGATACCTTGATCATGTGCACGCACCATATGAATAGCAATCTCTGTTTCAATTTCTAGGATTTTCGTTGCTACCCCTTCTTCCACCATGCTAACAAGATTCTCACCTTCTTTCAACACCTCCTCCTCAACAACTTCTTCCGGTTGATCTGTTCCATCCCTCGAGGGAGTGGGATCTTCATAAGACTTAATACCACTTTCAGCTAAGTTAGGAGAGTTGTTTCGGGCATCCATTTCTTCTATCATCTGTTGTATGAATGTACAGTTGGCTTTGTGTTCCTCTTCTCTTGCCGTACGCCATGGCTCTCCTGCCTTGACTTCCTCGAGTAGGCGATTGACTTTCTCTAGTAGTGTATCTTGTTGATCTTGATGAGGTGGATACTGTTGAATGTTGTCAACCCATTGGTTGTTCCATCCTTGCTCTTGTTGATAGTGATATGGTGTTTGTTGTTGATTATTCCCGGTCCATTGATTGTTCCATCCTTGCTCTTGCGGGTATTGATAAGGTTGTTGGTAAGAATTAATACCCCATTGTTGTTGTCCTGAAGAGTCTTCCCAATAGTCAAATGGACCAGGATTTGGGTAATGTTCTCTATACATCTTTAATTAAATTTCTTGATCATTACCTGAATAAAGCACCTGTAAAAACAAAACAAACACAAGCATAAAACTAAAAATAAAAATGCAACTAGTCACTAAAGGATTAACACCGTGGTCACACGCTACCGTCCCCGGCAGTGGCGCCAAAAACTTGGTGGTCCTTTGTGTGTTCTAAAAATAATGCAATAAGTAAGAAGAACCACAACCGCAAGTGTACGGTTGTCCCAAGTAATAATAGTGATAACAGGATCGTTCGCAGGGACGGTATGGTTAACTACAATGCTTATCAATTAATGAATGATTGCACTTATGAAAGCAAATAAATGACTTGATAGTTGTTTGTTTGGTTTTATAGTTCCTAAGATATTAAAGACTAATATGAAAATGCAAATAAATAACTAAACACAAGGAATAAATAGATGGACGCAAGAAATGGAAGGCAGTACTTGAGAGACGCAAGGGATCCTCCTAACTCTATTTCATATCATATGTTGTTTAAGGGTCAAATTGGTCAATTGACATTGGTCGGGATTCGGGAATCTTCGTACCCCCGTCAGGGTGGACTACGAAGCTATTCTAGGGTGTCACAAACCCCGTCAGGGTGATTATGATCCACCTTCGAATGATTAAGCTAAAATTACCTCATTGGCCATAAAATTAACTACGCTCGTCAAAGTCAAATAGTTTCTATTTCATATTCTGTAATTGATTCCACACCTAAACCCTCCGTCAAGATGATCCACACGCCACTATGTGGAATAGCCTAGATACTAAAACCTGTTATTAGTTCGCGACTCTAAGAACAGTAAATAATCACAAATTACAGAAAAATGTAAAAGACCTAATTTGATTTAATTAATTAAAACCCAAATTCAAACATATGAAAATCAATAGAATAGGGATTCACCCATTATGCGTTCTCAAGCACTAAGAGAAATTAGCTCATGCTAATGGAAATTAAAACTAAATTAAAGCTTATTGAACTCATAATGTATTACAGAAATAAAAATAAGAACCTAATTTCCGGAATTAGATTCGGATGTGAATGGAGATATAGACCCTCTCCAGTTCTTCAGCTTTCTTCAGCTTCCTTCGTTGACTTCTCTTTATTGCTTTTTCTTCTGAATAATGAGTTGTATGAAAATTAGAAGTCAAAAGCCACTTTTATACTCTCCAAAACGGATTAGGCTTTGTCTAAAGGTTTAAGTTAAAAATTAAAAGCCCAAGTCCATTTTCTAAGCCCAAAATCCCGTAACTGCTGCACCACCTCCACTAAAACAGCTCTAGCCGATTCGTTATAACTCCGATTGACCTCAAATCACTTGATAAATTTTCGTAACTCGATAAGGAACATAATCTCTTCAAAGGTAAACGGCTAAATCAACACGTAAGTGCCTCGAAATCAGCAATATTTGGCCTGTTATCCAGATTTGCAGCTTCAAAATATAATTCTTTTCGGGATTTATCTTCAAGCTTTGATACCATATCACGATCTTTGAATTTCTTCTCCGATTCCTCTCCTAGCTAATATTCAAAACCTACAAACTTTCCACTAAAATACACAAAATTACGCGCAAAAGTTTAATAAATCAAAAATACTAGAAAATAAAGAGGAAATTCAGAATTTTGCATTTTTAGTCCTAAAGTCTATCAAAATGATTAAATATACATAAAAAATGATGTCTCCTAAGGGTCTAAAATAAGAACAATTAGGGAGACATTAGGTCTCCTGTAACACTGTTAACGAAACTTGTTTGGTTCAGGAAGTTAAATAATCCAAAATTAATGTTCAAACCCTCCATATTTAGTTGGACAATACATAGTTGACTTGGTGTACACATTTCTTTTCTATTAATTGTTAACGTGTCATTTTTTTCCTAGTAAAACCAAAAAGAGAAAGAAAAAAAAAGGAAAAGTATCCCTGGACTAAATTTGATGGGGTTTTCTTTTGTGGTTTGTTCATGAGTTATAGAAAAGTAGTAATATCCTTATCAAAAGATCATAGATATGCATTTGTGTTTTTATTATATGTTACAAATATATTGATGTCTCCTCATTTGTGATAGATTTATATTAGGATGAGACATCATTTTTAGTGATTTAGAAGTCATAATAGTCGTTTTTCTTAAGAAATAGTGCATTTTCCTATTTTGAGTCTTGATTCAGTAAAATAATATTTTTAGAGCATATTGGGATTAATTATTTATTTAGTGTGAAGCTTTAAAGATAATTATGGAGATTAATTAGAGTCCAAGTCAAAGACTACAAGATATGGAAAGAGATAAGCATGTAAATTGGAGATAAGGAACGAAAAGCTGCCTTAATTCTGAATTTCTGCACCTACGACCACAAGTCAGCTTATATCTAAACAACGGTGTGGAATTTGGAGAAACGGTCAAGACCAAAGTTGAAGATCTTTCCGCGACGATGAATTTGCTATACTCATACGCGTCAAACGGATGAATATTAAACCTGATAGGACCAAAAGAAAAACGGGCATGATTTCATGTTTTTAGGGTTACGAATCTGAGTTGGGCTTGGAGTCCATTACTAACCTTTTCCTTCAAGAAAACGAATTAGGTCTTCTAAACACCTATAAATACTCCCTTATATCACTTGTAAATCATCCTTGCCTCATAGTAATTAGTTCTTAAGGTTTTATTCTTCCAGTTTATTGTAGAGAGCAAGATGATGTCTCTAGTTATTTCTTTTAGTTTATTTCCTTCAGGTATGAACTAAACTCCCCATAGCTTGGTTTTTGCATCATGTATAATCTATGAATTCTAATTTCTTTCTATCTAAGTTTCTTTGGGAATTACATGTTTTAATCTGATATTAGCTGCTTACCTTTATATTTGTTTATGTGTTTTGATTTAATGACTGCTTTCCTTGCTAGTGCACGAGTATAGGATTACCTTAATAGTAGTTAGATGATCACCTTAGATGGGTGTCTAATTATT
Source organism: Nemophila menziesii (assembly GCA_029959085.1). Taxonomy (NCBI): domain Eukaryota; kingdom Viridiplantae; phylum Streptophyta; class Magnoliopsida; order Boraginales; family Hydrophyllaceae; genus Nemophila; species Nemophila menziesii. Next base: position 2,152,042 of record JARWIR010000060.1, read on the forward strand.
GAAACACCACATAACGTCTAGTGTCGATATTAGTCCTGACAACACTGATTCTAACTAGATAGTCATTAGGGTATGAATTAATCACTATCACCATGTATGGAAATTAAATTGATTGCTTAGGGCCTTAGTAGCGTTTGATAACCCTATTTGAACCAGCCTCGTGGTATGTCTGTAGCCCCCTTAGTCGCTCTCAAGGTCTAAGGTATGGGAATTTAGAATCCTGACTAAGTATACAAGATCTAATTATCTCCCTTATTAAGTAGATCTAATAGAAAGAATTAGAAGGATTAGTGCATACTAGCAAAACCTAAGCTATACTTCTCATCTCATATTCTTCGTATTTATTTTATTGTCTTTATTTTCTTAGTTTAATTAGTTATTTTCGAATTTAATCTCTATTTATTTTCTGCCTTTTAATTATTTACTTCTCACTCGTTATTGCTACCCATTCGACTAGCACACTAAACTCAACATATCAACTAAACCTTGCATACGTCCTGTAATACTTGCAGTACTGTGTCTGTCTAGGGTGAGAGTGCGTAGTTTTCTTGACTTATATTTATCTTATTTTTATCACACCCTAGGCGACACCAAGTTTTTGGCGCCGCTGCCGGGGACTTGTGTCTCGTTAGCGTGTGGGTTATCTATTTCGAGTAGTAGTTTTAATTAATTTTTATATTTCAGTATCTAGTTTTTGTTTTTCCGGATTTGTGCTTGTGGTTTGCTTAGTCTTTTTCAGGTTTCACAGTGTTTAATTCTTGGCCTCCGTTACCGGAGTCTGAGAGGAGCTTCAGATCTTTTAATAAACGTGTTCGTGAGGAAAGAGCCTTGAGAAAAGCTATGGCAGGAGCACAAGAGCAGTTAGATCCGCTTGGAATCCCACCTGAGGGATTACAATACTATGCACCAGGAGGACCACCACCATTCATTCCACCTGGTGTACAACAACAAGGACGAGGTAACGGGCAAAATCGAGTTGAGCAAGACCTTCCTGGTCTCCACGTGCCGTTCCATGTTCAACCAATAGGTTACCGTCCTCCAGAGATCCAGAATATTAAATTTTGACCCGATCTGGGTGTGCTTAGTCAATTTCAAAGTTATGGACTCTACAGTGGTACAGCAATTCAAGATCCGGTAAGAGCGATTCAGAAGTTTATGCAGAATTGTGATGCTTATGTTACTCCAGGCATTACACGCGAGCAACTATATTGTCATATGTTTTCGTTTTTCCTGACCGGTAGAGCTAGTAAATGGCTAGATAAACAACCACCAGGGACAATTAATTCATGGACATAACTTCAAGCCGCTTTCTTTAACCTTTTTTATCCGAAGAGTATGAGACTCAAAGATCAAAGCGAGCTTGCAAGGTTTTGATAAGAAGATGGAAAAACAGTAGGAGAATCATGGACAAGGTTTCAACATAAATTAGCTAGATGTCTGCTCCATGGTTATACCCCCTCTTTACAATTAGCAATATTCTATGAAGGTCTCAATGATAAAGGTAGAGAGAAGGTGGATAACATAGGAAAGGGAAATTTCGTGTCCATGAATCATACTAAAGCTTCCGAGGTCTTGGAAAATATTATTGAACAAGAAAGGAGTTGGCCTTCTACGCGAGCTCCTGTAGCAAAGACCCGAGGTACGCTTCGTTTAGATGCAGAAACTCAGCTCAAATATCCGCATTAGAGAATCAAATCAAAGAACTTAAGCTAGAGATGCAGAAAAATTTAGCCGCAGCAAACGTAGTACAAGAAGCACAAGGTTGTCAACAATGTGGGGTTAACAATCATACTTGGGAAGAGTGCGAAGGAAATCCACAATCAGTTTATTTCACATCCAATCGAGGAGGTTATCAATTTGGTAACCGAAATCATCCGGGTATGCAGTATTCAAATCCTCAGGGGGCCGCTAATCCTGGTCATTATCAACCGCGCCCCCAGAACAATTTTTTCCAACCAAGAGGTCAGTACCAAAATCAATATCAAAATAGACCTGCTCCCCCTCAACAACCTGCTCAAGATGCCTATACCGATGCGTTAGATCAGAAAGCTTTACCCCAATATCCTCAAGAAGGATCAATGGACAATCAACAGTTAGTAAAAGTCTTGGACCGTTTGACCACGAATATGAACGCTCGGGATGAAAAGTTATGAGGACAAGATGCCGCAATTCAAATTTTAGGTACTCAAGTTGAACAATTGAACAAAGTTCTCACGAATTTAATGGAACAAAAAGAATTGAAGGCTATCGAAGGAGGTGATGACAATGTTGGGTTCGAAGCTTGTAAGGCTATTTGCCTTGAAATTGAAGAGAAGAAGGAAGTACCACATGCTGCAATTAGTGCCATGGAGGTTCCGAGTACCGAAAAAGAACCAACCAAGTCTAGCCCCGTGGAATCTGACTGTTCTGAGGTTGATGTGGAGGACGATTCAGAGAAATCCGAATTTATACAGCTTCTGAAAGATATGCAAGAGGAGATTAGATCGGTTATGGATTATCAAGCTGAGCTGGCTAAAGAGAAAGAGAAATAAGCCTCAAAGGAGGAATCAAGAGTTGAAGTTGAAGTTGCACCTGCTGTGCAAGAAGAGAAAGAAGAAGAGAAGGTGGAACCGCCACCTATTGTTCAAACAGTGTCACCAACTATTCCTGATACAAATCCAAAGGATGACACTGAACTCAAGACATTTGTAGAGGCGTATACACCGGAAAATATCAACTCCCAAATGCTTGAGATTGCGAAGAAAGGACTTACACCGCAACAAGTTTTTACGCAAGTTATTCCTAAGAAAGAAGCGAGTGTAGAGATCTAAAGAGAGAACCTGAGAGTCTCAAGAAGAAGTGAAAGAGAGTTATCAACAAAGCTTAAAGATCCGGGAAGTTTTAACCTTTCTATTCAGATAAATGGTATGCTCAAGGTGAAAGCTATGTACGATGTGGGTTATGATGTGAATCTTATGCCTAAGTCCGTGTTCGAGAGACTTGGACTTCAGAAAGCAGAGAAAACTCCAGTGAAGTTGCAGTTCGCTGACAACTCAGTTACCAGGACATGGGGAACAGTGGAGGACGTCTTAGTCCGTGCAGGTAGTATCTCCATCCCTACTGACTTTGTTATACTTGAGTTTGATGCAGATAAGCAGGTTCCAATCATACTTGGACGGCCTTTCATGGCCACAAGTCAAAGTGTCATCAACTTCCAAGAAGGGACCATTACCCTTCATGCAAAGAATGTATCCGAGACCTTCTATGTCTTGGGTAAGAAACCAAGGAAGTTAGATCCCACCGTTCCTGTCATCCACAACCTTTCACATCACAAAGTCCCTCCAGAGAAGATCCACTTAAAACCTGTGGACACTGAGCCAAACATTGAGTTTGGGGTTGGCCATGACGTACTATGGAAAGCTCACAAACGCGAGAATAGGCCACGTAGTTTCAAAGACTCGTGGATGGGACCATTCATTGTCACTAAGGGTGTTTCAGCCAAAGTGATAGATCTCCGACCCAAAAGGGGGATCAAGCGCAGATTAGTTGACGTTCATAGCCTAACTCGTTGTTGGGGGGCTATATTCGCAAATCTTGATAGAGGTAACACGTATAACTTTGAAAGACGTTAAATAAAAGTGCTGTACGGGAGACAACCCGCATTTTTATAAGTTTTTATGTCTTTTACGTTTTTAGTTTATGTTTAGTTTAGTTGTTTTTAGTTGAGATTGCATATTTGAGAAAGGTATTAGTGTTTTTGATGCTTAGGTATTGGAGAAATCGAGTTCGGGAGGAGAAAACGATGTTTTTCGGACAATTCTAACCATCGGGCCGGTATACCCCTGGACCAAAAACCCGTGCTATGGGTAGGAGATGCGTGTTTTTTGACGAGAAGAAAAATTTCGAAGAGCAGAAGGTCCGGTATACCGGACCATATGACCGGTATACCGGAGGTCGCCACTGGAGAGAGAAAGTTGCGTTTTAAAGCTTATAAAAGAGGGATATTAGGTATTATTCCGAATTTACAAATCCTTAAGCCTCTCTTTCTTCTCCAAACCTCTCCCAACTCCATTAAAGCTCATATAAACCTTCCCCAATCATCAAAACACTACCCAATCACAATAAAAACACATCAAATCTTCTCTCCACATCATTGCAAAGGAGATTCAAGCACCCAATTCTCACCAAACACATCAAATTGAAGAATCAAGAGCTCAAATTTTCAAAATTCATCCTACAATTTCTTAAATCCAAGCCAATCCATCAATAATTCACCTTACCCACATAGAGATTCATCATCAATTCATCTTTCCTAAACCAAATCAAGCTTGTTCAACCAAAAATTCACAAGTTCAAATTTCAAGAGTTGTTAAATCTTTGAGTTGGGGGTCAATTGAAGATGACTAATAGAACAGAAATATTAGCTAACAAGAGGGATGTGAAGAAAAGAAAGGTATTGGGTTCAATTGAGAAGAAATCAAATAATAAAGGGTCTAGTTCTAAAGCTAAGGGTAAAAACGATGTTGAAGATGGAGGTAAGCTAACTATGTTTGATCGTAATGGAAAAATGATTTACTTTTATTCAAAAGAGAAAACAAAACCTCCACTCTTTAAAGGTCCTACACCCATGGATAAAGAGGAAGTTTCAAAGGCCTTGAAAGCTTATGCAGAGAAACAATTAAAAGAGCTACCTTTTGCTTATGAGAAAGTATTCAAGGAATAAGTTGGATCAGGAGAGTATAAGAGATTCTTAGAGCTTGGTGCAAAATTGGGTTGGTCTACGTTCATGGTAAGACGTTCTGAATTATGTCATGAGTTAGTTTTGGAATTCTATTTAGGCCTCTTTAGCCGAGATAGTAAAGGTTGTGTTTCGATTAGAGGAAAGTTAGTTCCTTTTACTTGTTAATGAGATTAGAAACCACTTCAAGTTTAAGAAATTAATTGGATATTGCAAGTATAGTGAAGCGGTTGCTAAACGAAAAATCTTTGATGAGGAATTGCTTTTTGAGCATGTTTTAGACAAGGAGAAAGTGCAATCACATAAGGGAGAATTGAAGGCACCTTGGCCTTACAAATATCTTCAACCGGATGCGAAAATTTGGCACAATTTCCTTATTCCTAATGTCTTTGGAAACACACAAACTTTGGATGTGACTAAAAAGAACGCTCTACTTTTGGATTGTATTTTGAGAGGAGAAGAAGTGGATGTGGCACAGTTGATCTATGAGGAGGTGATGCGATTTTCGGTCTCTCCCAAATTAGTTTATAATGTTAAATTTCCTACTATGATCACGTGTCTTGTGCGAAAAGAGAATGTTACATTGGGTGAAGAAGAGAAACTCGAATTTAAGGAGACTTATATTGATAATGCTTGGATCATGGAAGTCTTTCGAAGAGCGAATGCTAAGCAAGTCTTGAAAGAAGAAAAGGAGCAAAGTTGGCAAGAGAAGATGGATGAGCGTTTAAACAATTTCGAAGCAGCTCAAACTTCTTTAGTCAATGATGTGGCACAAATCAACGCTAATCAAGTGCACATCATGAAACTCCTTGAGCAATTAACAAAAGATCAAGCAAATCCTACCTTGGATGTCAATAATGCGAGGCAATAGCCTCGAGAGTATGTTCTCTTTCTTCCTTACCATTTCTGTAAATGCTTTTATCTGCTAATTTTAATTTCTTTTTTCGAGTCTTTTTAGAGTCGTGGGGACACGTGTGGGGATTCGTTGTCTCTTATCACCATTTTTCTGTTTTTAGGTAGAAATTAAAATTTTTGATACATGGGAATTAGATATAGAGTGTGTTTAATAGCTTGAAAGCATAAGCTCAGTGAATTGATGATAGTAAGTAGTATGTTTATGAGCTATGTTATTTGTATGCTTTGAGTATTTGCAGGAAAACACACGTTGATAGTAAAGAAAAGATTAGTGAGCAATTCGATAGAAAGTATGTTCGATCTCAGGGAACCTTGAGAAGTGTGTAGGCCGTGAGATCCAAGCTAGCTGACAAAACCATTTGATGAAAGTGCTAAAGGTAAGAAAATAACGAAATTACATAGTGTAGAAAGTGATTAAGGCGGTTCTTTCATATTTGAAGCCACTTGAAGCCTTTTTATACCATCTCACCATGTTATTTGATTTTATATGCTATATCCTTCTCAGCCCCTTCTAGCCTTTCTAAAGCTTTTTATTGAAACATATTATAAGCCATATCCCTTTAGATTATAGGACTTTTCCATATGACTTGCACTCGAATCACGATGCATAGACAGTTGTTTTAGAGCTTGAGTTTGGGGTGGTGGGTCCACCATTATGGGAATTGTTATTGGGATGAGATTTTTGAGCTTATTAATTGTGCTCTATTCATTATATTGATGATGATTCACAGATTTTTATTGTAACCCTTTGCCGGGGTAATAGTGAATGGAAAAGAAGCTACGAGCTAAAATTTGCCAACAAGGGCATAAAAAGAATATATATATATATATATATGAGAATATAGCGTGATATCTCAACATTAAGAGAATCATAGCTAAAGAAAATTTGATTTGAAAAGAAAATATATATATTCGGACCGGCAAAGTAGAATTTTATGTGAACATCTTATGCTTTAATTGGGTTATTGGGGATGCTAAATTGTGCATCAAGGAATTCACTGGGTTGAGTGAGAAACGTTTTATGAGAGTAACTCAAGCTCTAGGGCGATTCGTTGATGGCTAGTGAGGAGAGAGCCAAAAGCTCACTCTAAATTATCCAAATATACTATCATACCATCCCTAAGCCTAAATTACAACCTTAAAGACCTTTTGATTCTTTGCTATGTAATCAAGAAGTGATTGAGCCATTAGAGAGTAGTTAAGTGGATCTTTGGATACTAGTGAGGTTCGATGAACAATCTATAGCTTCCTTGGAGAACTGAGTAAAGTCCCAATCCTTCTTACATTGCGAAACTAATCTGATCTTGAATTCAAGCCGTGTTGACTATGGATATGAGAAGTGTACAAGTATGTAGTTTATGAATATTATTGCATGAAATTTTCTGAGTTGTTGATTTAGGTCTATTCTATATATTCCGCTATGTTCTTCCCATTGTGTTGAAAATTCCATAAGTGTGTATTTATAGACTTCCCTTTGTTTTTATCTTTATTGTATCGGGACGATAAAACTTTGAGTTGGGGGTCTTGATGTCTCCTCATTTGTGATAGATTTATATTAGGATGAGGCATCATTTTTAATGATTTATAAGTCATAATAGTAGTTTTTCTTAAGAAATAGTGCACTTTCCTATTTTGAGTCTTGATTTAGTAAAATAATATTTTTAGAGCATATTGGGTTTAATTATTTATTTAGTGTGAAACTTTAAAGATAATTATGGAGATTAATTAGAGCCCAAGTAAAATATTACAAGATATGGAAAGAGATAAGCATGGAAATTGGAGATGAGGAAAGAAAAGCTAAAAACATGGAAAAGGAAAAGCTGCCTTACTCCTGAATTTCTACACCTACGACCACAAATCAGCTTATATCTCAAAAATGGAATTTGGAGAAACGGTCAAGAGCAAAGTTAAAGTTCTTTCCGAGACGATGAATTTGGTATACTCATACGCGTCAAACGGATGAATATTGAAGCTGCTAGGACCAAAAGAAAAACAGGTCTGATTTCATGTTTTTAGGGTTACGAATTTGAGTTGGGCTTGGAGTCCATTACTTACCTTTTCCTTCAAGAAAACGAATTAGGTCTTCTAAACACCTATAAATACACCCTTATATCACTTGTAAATCATCCTTGCCTCATAGTAATTAGTTCTTAAGGTTTTATTCTTCCAGTTTATTGTAGAGAGCAAGATGATGTCTTTACTTATTTCTTTTAGTTTATTTCCTACAGGTATGAACTAAACTCCCCATAGCTTGGGCTTTGCATCATGTATAATCTATGAATTCTAATTTCTTTCTATATAAGTTTCTTTGGGAATTACATGTTTTAATCTGATATTAGCTACTTACCTTTATATTTGTTTATGTGTTTTGATTTAATGACTGTTTTCCTTGCTAGTGCACGAGTATAGGATTACCTTAATAGTAGTTAGATGATCACCTTAGCTGGGTGTCTAATTATTGAAACACCACATAACGTCTAGTGTCGATATTAGTCCTGACAACACTGATTCTAACTAGATAGTCATTAGGGTATGAATTAATCACTATCACCATGTATGGAAATTGATTGCTTAGGGCCTTAGTAGCGTTTGATGACCCTATTTGAACCAGCCTCGTGGTGTGTCCGTAGCCCCCTTAGTCGCTCTCAAGGTCTAAGGTATGGGAATTTAGAATCCTGACTAAGTATACAAGAGCTAATTATCTCCCTTATTAACTAGATCTAATAGAAAGAATTAGAAGGATTAGTGCATACTAGCAAAACCTAAGCTATACTTCTCATCTCATATTCTTCGTATTTATTTTATTGTCTTTATTTTCTTAGTTTAATTAGTTATTTTCGAATTTAATCTCTATTTATTTTCTGCCTTTTAATTATTTACTTCTCACTCGTTATTGCTAACCATTCGACTAGTACACTAAGTCCTTGAGAACGAACTCAACTAATTATCAACTAAAACTTGCATACGTCATGTAATACTTGCAGTACTGTGCCTGTCTAGGGTGAGAGTGCGTAGTTTTCTTGACTTATGTTTATCTTATTTTTATCACACCCTAGGCGACACCATATATTTTTTTGAGAATAAATATCTTTAATATTTTATTTTCAATTTGGTTTCATTCTATTAATAAATATATTAATTAATTTTTTAAATATTTTTATATTCTCTCTCCCTATTCTCCAAACTCATCCACCCACTCCATATTATTCCAACCTATTATTGGAGGACCGTGCATAGGAGTTTGTGAAAACTACATCATATAAACACCAACGAAATTGTTGATAGTGCTTTGATGGGGGTGATGGGAGACATGGGTGGAGAAAGATATTAAAAAAAATCATTCATTTTTATTATCAAAATAAAGTAAATAATAAATATATTGAATTTGAAATGCACTTTTGTTCAAAGATATATTTATCATATTTTGCTAAAATATACAACACGTTTATATTAATTTAAATCATATGAGTGCATTAATTACCTTTGAATAACATAAAGACTAATGATGCAATTAGTACTATTTTTAATACAAAGAATTTTTCTGAAGAAATAAAGTTATAAAACTTCCTAGTGTTATAACGCCTCCCACACAAAGGTTATATTTCTTAACTGTCATTAGTACAATTTCCAAATAAAGTTTGATAAATTCACAAATAGATAAATTGATGAAGATGGAAGGTGTAAGAAGTTACAAGAGAAACAATGAGAATTTTAAAAATAACACTATTAAATTTACGTTATTATGTGTGAGTCTACTTTGCATTCCTTCTTTGATTGTTTATCACTCAAGTCTTTGTCGTCATCTCCAATTATTTCCCAAAACCTTTTGCTATTCTTCATCGCCTTTATCTTTGCGTGGTGATTATTCGCAAGATAAATTCTCATCCTCGCGTGAATATGCAGTCTTCAGTAACAGTACTGATGAAAACTTATCTGGTTCAGTAAGTCAAATCTTCGTAAATTAGTGTTACAACCCTATGTATTTAGTTGGACAATAAATAGTTGAATAGGTATACATATTTCTTTTTGATAATATGAATTATTTTTTCCTAGTAAAAATAAAAGATAAAAAATGGCAAAGTATATCGTGTCAAAATTTGATAGAGAGTTTCTTTTGTATTTGTTCATGGGCTATAGAAATCTGGTAAATATCTTTATTAAAAAGTATATTTATACTTTTTTGTTACGATTACATGTTACAAATATATTTTTTTTCTTAAAAACAAATATCATTCATTTTTATTTTTGATTTGGTCTTATTCTTTCAACATTTTTTTTTTTACTTTTTTAACTTTTTACGTATTTTTCTATTCTTTCTCCCAACTTACCCACCACACTCCATACCAACCCAACCTTCCATCTGAGGACCGTTTATGGGGGGGTTTTAAAAATTAAACCATATGCCGATAATGTGCTTGTCGACGGGGCTTTATTGGAGCGAGGGGAGACGTTGGTGGAGATGGAGATGAAGAAAATATATTATTTTTTTATTATAAAAATAGGGTAAATAATAAATCTATTAATTCTGAGATACATTTTTTTTTTCAAATGTATATTTATAATACCTTGTTATATCATACAAAACTTTTATTTTGATTTAAAACATATGTGTATGTTTATAAGTTTGCATAACACTAAGATTAACGATGCAATTAATACTGTTATTAATGTAGTGAGATATTCTGAATAGATAAAGTGATAAAAAAACCTCACAGATTTTATAACGTCTCTAACCCAAAGGTTGTTGTTCTTAATTCTCATTAATACATATTCAAAATAGGATTTGATTAATTCACAAATAGATAGATATATGAGGACGGAAGGTGGAAAATTTTACAAGATAGACAATGAGAATTTTGAGGATAATATTATTAAAGTTATGTGATTATGCGTGGGGTTACTTTGTCTTCCTTGTTCCCAAGGATTTTTGCAATTTATCATTACCTTTGTCTTTACTTGGTGATTATTCGCAAGATGACTTCTTATCCTCTGGTGAATATATGGTCTCCAGTAACAATATTAACGAAAACTTATATGTTAAGTAAGTTAACTATCAGTAGATTAATACTCCAACCCTCCATATTTAGTGGGACAATACATAGTTAACTTTCTATACAAATTTCTTTTTCGATGGTACATGTTATTTGTTTTTCCTAGTAAAACATAAAAAAACGAGCAAAGTATCCCTTGTCTAAATTTTATTGAGGTTTATTTTGTGGTTTGTTCATTGGTTATAGAAAGAGTAATGCTGGGTATCACCCAAAAAGTGATCACCCAAATATCACCTTCCTAGGTGGTCCAATGAAACTGTTTCTCTTTCCTAATTAATTTTTCTCTCTCTCTTATATGAAACAGTTTCATTGGACCACTTAGGAAGGTGATATTTGGGTGATCACTTTTTGGGTGATACCTAGCATTACTCTTTTTGAAAACACATATCTTTCATTTCTATTCTCAATCTGGTTTAATTCTTTTAATAAATATATTTTTTATTTTTGTAAATATTTTTTATTCTCCCTATTTTCTCCCAACTCACCCAATCCAATCCATACCAACCGACCTTTGATCTGAGTACTGTGCATAGGGTTTATGAAAATGACACCATATGAATGCTAACAGGCGTGTCGATGGCCCTTTGATAGGGCTGAGGGGAGACGTGGTTGGAGAAGGATACTAAGAAAGCCCATCATTTTTTTAATATAAAATATTTGGAATATTATTAATATATTGAATTTGACATGATTTGTTTTCTGATGTATATTTGTAATATTTAGTTAAAATATACGATACTTTTATATTAGTTTAAAATATATGGGTACATTGATCTCTTTTGCTTAACACTAAGACTAACAATGCAATTAATTAATGTGGTAAGTTCAGAAAGAGTATGTTAATAAAGGACTCTAAATAATCATATTCAGTAAATTTGATAATTACTAGTAATTTTTTGGTTCACCAGTTCCAAATAATCTAATTTTGCCACATTTTGAATGTCAGGAAAAATACAACTTGGAAAGAGTTTTGAAGAAAGCAGCTACAAAGGATAAAACGGTGATCATAACAGTAATAAACAATGCATGGGCAAAATCAAACTCTACATTCGATATTTTCCTGGAAAGTTTTCGAGTAGGGATTAGAACAGGAAGACTAGTGAGTCATTTAGTGGTTATAACTTTGGATTCAAAAGCATATGCTCGTTGTTTACAACTGCATACAAATTGTTATCCTCTCCACAGTGTTCATGGCAAAGATGACAACTCTGATGAGGCATATTTCATGAGCCCTGCATATTTGAAGATCGTCTGGAGGAATATTCATCTTTTGCAAATTGTTCTGGAAATGGGATACAATTTTGTGTTTACAGTAAGTTACTTTTCTCTCTATAATTTTGTTTTATGTCTTATTGTTGGTATATTTAATTAGTGAATATGAATCACATCCTAAATCACTTCACAATATTAATAGTTTAGTATCTTATAAAACATATTAAAATGAATATAGTCTCCAAACATAGTATTATCTTATACATGTGTCATCAATTTTTACCACATCATTCAGTTTTGACCAAAATTTTGGCCATTTTTGACCGAATTGAAGGACACATTAGACAATTTAATATGCTATATTCACAATGACCAAATTAAAAATGTGGAACTAAGTCATGGATATTGCAATAATGATGCGTTAAATAACAGATTTGTCTTCCAGTTCTGTTAATTTCGTAACCGATTTATAAATTCAGCCAAATTTTACACAAATATTTATAGATCAGGCCAAAATTGGTAACAATTGAAACGTGGGCAGAAGTTGGTGAAACATGTATAACATAATAGTGTTTAATGTGTCTTTCCCTTATAAAAACATATAAATTTTGGGGGAGTGTGTTAGTCTTTAATCATTTAAACTAAGTAACATGAATATATTAAATTGTTAATTTTATAAATTCATATATTCATTACTCTAATGTAATGGATAATAAAATATAATTATATAATAGCTTCGACTTCCATATAAAAAGATTAAAATCTTGTGATTACCGTGCACAAATCAATAAGAATCACCATATAAGATTCGTATCAATATCAAAATTTTAATGAATCCACAAAATTCCTAGCTCATCTCTAAGCGCTACCTGTGCTTCATATTTTTCCATCAATTTTGAATTTTTTAGATAATAGAGGTTAGAATTTTAGCTACGTGGATTGTTTTAAAGAGTTTGGAAGTAGTCACATAGTTATTTCTCAGAGAACAATAACTACTTTCGTCATTACTATAAAGTGAGTTTGGGCAATGATATTTATAACATTTGATAGGCTTTTTCATATCCACTAGACAGTCAAGCCTCATGCACAACATTGTTTGGTCATACCAATAGGTCATATAAGTATCAATCACATAGAGGTGCCATTTGGTTTGCTAAAAGCAATATTTCCTTATCTTTCCCTCTTAATTGTATAAATCAAGCATCATAATCACTACTCACATTGTGGGTAAGGCCACTACTCAACTGTTATGCAAGTTATTTGCCTTAAAGTTAGGTCAAACCATACATATATGATGTAAACTACCACGCGATCATTCCGCTTATTATACTATATAATCTATTTTTAAAAGTGGTGAGCTAATCGGTAATTTTTTGATTCACACTATAGTATTTTAACTTTATCACCGCTTATCTTCATTAGGTTCTATTTTACGGGATCCATCATAACCACTATTATATTAAGCGTTAGAGTGTTATCGGGACCATTTCTCCCGGGGGTGCTACCACCCTTGTTTCTTCACAAGTTACCATTGTAGTTCCTAGTACATCAAATAAGTTTTATCCAAATATAAAATGGTTCTCTCTTTGTCTACCATCATTGAAGATGTTTTTTACCCTTACATTTTGCCGTAGTATGTGGGAAAAATAATTTCCCCAATTAACTCCCTGAGAGCTCATTACCATGCTTGTAAGACATAGACAAGAAAATCATAGTATGAATATAGGATGGGGTTTCTTACCCCTCTAGTGTTAGTGGGAGCCATATATTCTGCCCATGAACCATACAACCACTCGAGGTAGGATGTGGAGTTTCATTGCATCACACCAACACACATAGCCCACTTTTTTCCCAATTTGTCCAAGACAATGTTCAATACGATTTGCATTCTTATCATTGGTATATAAATTCCATATATCTTGTACTAAACACCATACCTACCCAATGATGAATGAAACCTACGATTTCTGTTGTACAATAAAAATAATGTATGATTTGTCCCTGATCTTAATTAGGATACCAACATAGAAACATACTAAGAGATGAAGTTAGCAAGTGGATACCATAATGAAGTTAGACGTGTGGATTTCCAAGAGATACCATCCAACACTCTTTATGAATATATTGGTGTAGATCTCTGTATGTCAAGCACAAAACCAGAGATATGTTATATCGATAAATTTTGTGACCTCTTATAATTTCTTAGGTTTCATGATCATTCATCAAGGAACTGAGGTCAACCTTGACAAAGTCCATGCATTTATTAATTTATCATCACCCAAAACCACCAATTAAGTTCAATCTTTGGCAACCAAAGTGGTTTATTTTAGTAGATTTATGTCAGAATATATAAATAAGTGTGTATCTATCTTAACATCATGCACAAACCAAAAGACTTTTACTGGATAAATAAATGTCAACATGCCTTCAAGGACCTCAAAGGATATCTATAATTACAATTAATGATGTAGAAACATAGACCACAATCGATATTCTAAATGTACATCTCTTCCACATATGAGGCAATTCCTCGACTCGTGTTCAAGAGAGATACCGTCTCCCAAGGTATAATAAAAATAGCTACCAAATCAAACACCTTGAGAGATCACTAACCTAAAGTGTACGAGTCGTATGCAAGTAATAAAGTAAGTAATGATATCATTATCCACAAGGACTAAAGTCGTTAATTTCAAGCTCGCGTTCTTAAAGAGCGTAGATGATTAAGATGTTATAACTAAAAAACTGAAAATAAAATAGAAATATTTATTGATTTTCTTTTAAACTAAGATGGAAGAATTAGAATAGATTAGTTAAATACTAGAGAAAGTATATAAACTACGAAGAATATAGATGAAATTTTAGCCCGAGTTTTCTAGTATTCCCATGTCCTACTAAGTCGATGATTCAAGGTATAATAGGTGAATTGGGTCGTTATGCTAATTGGGAATCTAAATTCCTTCTAACCCTGTCAGGGAAGCTTAGAAGGTTGCCTAACTATTATTAGCATCATCGGGTGAGATTATTCTACGCAAAAGTTCGGCGTTACAAGAATTTAACATATATGATTATCCAGCTAGGTAAGCCTGTCTAGATCACTATCGCGCACCGGACCTAACGTATATGAACCCGTTATGTCCCTAAACCTCCTATCAGGGGGACAGTTAAAGATACTAAGGGTAATCTATAGTTGATCAAATTATAGAAAGCATAAATTCATTCAATTCATAAACAACTATAAACATCAACCCAGATAAATTAAATTCAAATATCCCAAATAACATAAAAACATCAAATAAGTATTTAAGGTTTATACATAATGTAAACTCAAGATAAGAGACTTTAGTTCATAATCAAACAAATAAAATAAAAGGATAAAAGCACAAGAATCATGTTTAGGACAAGAAACTAAGTCTAAATTATGTTAAGATTAATGGTGGAATGGTGAAATAGTGTAGAAGTGGTGTAGTAGGGCTCCAGCTTCTTCTCCAGGCATTTTTCTTGTCTTATAATGATGTAATTCTGAACAAGGACCCTTTTATAATGATAAATATTGATATTTACATCTTCAATTACATTTTATGGGTTATGATCCCTTTTAAGTGACCTATTCCAACCCAAAAACGTTTTCTATGTAGAGTGGACATGTTCGAGCCACGACATCTGCAACCTTTATAGCTTCTTTAATCGGCTCCAAATAATAAATTATTAGTTCCTACGCGCTCCTAACTTCAAATAATATCTAGAAACTATAGGGATCCTCTATGATCTTGTTCAAATGCATGTGGTGACACCAACAAATCATTTTCCAAATTTGGCAGGCAACTACTCTATCTTTCCACAAGTGGGGTTTTTTGGTCCTTTAACACCCTGACTTGGGTTTGACCTTTCTTTCTTGACTTTTTATCATTGTTTTTGGATCTAATATCATCCAAATACATAATATTTGCACACTTAACATATAAATTACGCACAAATAGCTCTATAAGTTACAATTCTCCAAAACTAGATTAGAAATGAGAAATTATCAAAATATAGGAAATAATCCTTCAAACAAGCATGATTTAACCCTAAGAAGATGTCTCATGACTATATTAATCTATCACATAAATGAATACATCAAGAACAAAAAAGTTCAAGTACCCATTTATTATGTCAATTAATGCTTGCGTGGTGCATCAATACGAAACACTCACATTGAAACTATGGCTTACACTTTTGTCCATGCTTATAGAAATTTCACCTTTTAATTTGATACATGTAAGGTTAAATACCTTACGCATGTTCCCATACAACATTTATTGGATAATCCCAAAATCAAGGGTCGCCTACTTAAACAGTTTGTTGAACTCAGACAATTATGTCTTCAGTATGAATATTATATCTCCATTGACGTACATGCCCTTGAAAATTCATTATTAAAAGTACCATTACACATGCTAAAACCATATATACACAAGGGAGTATTCCACACAAAGACACCGTAAAGAGGATATATGTAGACAAAGTATCAAAAACTACGATAATGGGATTGACTTCTCTCTTTTAGCTCAAAGAATAATATTTGTTTTTTATTTAAGTTCAAGGTATACGTCAAAAAATCTAATTATGAAGTGTTCACTGATGGGATTAAGGCTTATGTCTCCCTTAGGACACTCCATGTTCAGGTTTATTCTGATTTCCAACTTGTTGGTGGTCAAGATAATACAAAATTTGTGACCATGAATGATGTCATTGCATCATATGTAGCTAAGATCGATGGTATCAAGGAAGTTTTTCATTCTCCACCAATCATGTTTCTTAAGAATATAACATCCAAGTTGATGCATTAGCTAGGATGCCTATCAAGAACCGAGTAGCTGAGGGTGTTAACCTTCAACAACTAGAGGAACACACCATCCAATACAAATCAGGACTTTTGGTAGCACCTGCCAAGGTGAAACTGGAAATGAAATTCCCATTCACATGTATCTGACTAACGACACACTATCCAGAGGTCCTTGGGACACACACAAGTATGATGGTATGTCTTAATATGAAACATTCCCTATCTTTAATTGTATTGAGACCATATTAACATAATATGTAGGTGCCAATAATGGTGAAAATATATTAAGTGAGATATATGAATGGGTTGTAGTCACCATATTAGACATGAATCTCTTGTGCAATAAATACATAGTCATGCCTACTTACATCTTTCTTTGGCACAAGACATGAAAAAGCTAGTTCATGCACGATCTCAATAACTGTATGTCAAACAACATTATAGATATTCCCATCCTCTGTGTAATTGACATATAGATGTAATCAATCATATCCTCAAGAAAATATTGGTTAAGTTTGTACAAGATACTAATATTTACAGGGTTGATGCTCCACCGATAGTATGATGTGCATATAACACCATCGTTTATTCAATAACTGTCTGCTTACATTTTGGTATGTGAACATGAAGTTTTGTTGTAGATTAACATTACCACTATATCTTCTAAAATTTAGGATTTTAGAACTTGTGATCACAAAGGGGGTTTGGCCACCAAACTTAATTTCATTGAAGACACTCAAAACCTAGCTTGATTCATTTAAATCTTCTTAAGATAGCGATATCTAACACTTTTAGATGCTAAGTCATGAATAAGTATATTCACGTGTGATAGGGGTGAGCAAAACAAAACCGAAAAACTGAACCGAACCAAAAAACCGAAAAAACCGAACCGAAAAAACCGAAAACCGACAAAACCGTTCGGTTCGGTATAAGCTTTTTAAAAAACCGAAAAGTTCGGTTCGGTACGGTTTTTCTATGCTAAACCGAACCGAAAAACCGAACCAAAAAAATATAAAAACTAAAACATTCTTGAATTAGATTTATATTCTTTAAAAGATTATGACAATGGGATAGATAATGGAGTAATTTTTGAAAACAAAAATGTTCATATATGACATGAATCGCCTCTAAAAATGTGATAATATGCAATATATTTTTACATAAGTCATGAGCCGATATAATTTAAAAAATCATTCGTTTATTAATATTTGTTGAAGGTAAAGCATAAACATCAAATTTTATAAATATTCCTTTGATATTATTATTCGTTTACGACTTATATAATATTTGAGTTCCAAAAATATAATTTCTTACATGAAACATGAAAATCACACACTTCATATATGTATTTTCTAGAAAATAAAATGTCTCAAATAAAATATATCCAACTATCGAATAAAACATATACCAAAACCGAAAAAAAACCGAACCGAACATATAACGAACCGAAAACCGATGAAACCGAACCGATGAAAACCGTTCGGTTCGGTACCGACTCCTTTAAAAACCGAATGATTCGGTTTCGGTTTCGGTTACGGCCAAAAACCGAGCCGAACCGAACCATGCTCACCCCTAACGTGTGAGATATATTACTAAACAGTCATATGTTCCCCACTAAGTATACTCGTGGAAAATTTAATCCTTCTTGGGGAAGTCCTTTACAGTTGTTGATCTAGTGAAATCTTATACTTATTATTTTAAGGAGGTGGATACTAACCATATGTTATCATGATCATGGAATGTCGAGCATCTTTGATGATCCTAGAGTGGTGTCTTAAGGAGATACACAACTAAATAGATATACCCTCTTGCAAAAGAGGCTCTCAACTCGCGAAGAAGTAGTAAGTCCTCCTCCAAATAATCTTTTCCTCCTAACACTGAGTGATCTAACATAAAGTTGCTTTCATCGTGAATTTTTTTAACAAGGTGAAATAGTATATATATGTGCATTATTCCCTATGCTTTCATTATAATATATATACATATAGTGTGTTACTTTGCTCCGTATCACCTAAAAAATGGAAACAACAACTAGTTTATGATTTAAAGTACAAGTTTTCCTTCTGAATATTAGCTATCATTGACATGTGTAAGTGTTTAACCTAGAAACTTAACTACCAGCGATTCAAAGGATTTGACTGAACCTCTAGATCACCCTTTCTAGCATAAAGTTTAAGTATTTATGTTGGAAGGTTAGCTATCACAAGTTGGTATTAATGTTCCATCTAGAAGCTCAACTACCGGTTGTCTTAAAATATTCAACAAAATATCTAGATCACTTTGTATAGTTTAAAGTATAAGTATTTATTTAGAAGTTTAGCTACCATCGGTCAATATAAGAGTTATTCATTTTAGAATATTAGCTATCATTGGTTTCATAGGATTCTTCAGATGCTCTAGAACGCCTAATGGTTTACAATATAAGTTATCCTATAGAATATTAACTACCATCAATCAATATAATTGTTCCTTATGGAATAATAGCTACCATTCGTCTTTGAGGCATCATATATTATCTAATTCCTTTTTATACTTTAAATAAAAAATATTCCTTTTAGAGGTTTAGCTACCATTAGTCTCAGGGGATTAGATAGACTCTCTAGATGAACTTTTATAGTTTAAAGTATTAGTATTCCTTCTGGACGCTTAGCTACTATTATAAAGTCTAATGGATCCTTCAATAAGCTTAAATACCATCAGTTTTGGAGAATCCAATAGAACCTCTAGATCACCTTTTATGTTAATAAGGTATAAGTATTCCTTCTCAGCTACCACATGTCAGTAAATTCATACTTAATATAGATGCTTAGCTACCATTGGTCTCATAGAAATTTTTGAAAACTTATAAATCATTTTGTATGGTTTAAAGTACCACAGATATGTATAATTGTTCCCTTGGGAAGCTTAGTTACCAAAAATCTAAAAGGTTTTGATAGAACCTTACGTCACTTGTTAAAGCTTAAAGTATAAGTGTTACTTCTAGAATCTAATTTACCATTGGTCAATATAAGTTTTTTGTTGCAAACGTATCTACCATTGGTCATGGAGGATTCCAATTAAAAATCTTTATACACTAATAATTTGAAGTATAAGTATCCTCCTAGAAACTTTGGTATAGTCGGGTCATAAAGATTCCACATAATCTAATAAAATCATCTATCATGGCTGAATACCAATTGTCTATCACTAAGTGTTCCCTACACATACTATCCAAACGATAAAGTAATGCCAGTAAGGTAGTATTATACTTTGACCAGTGAACTACACTTTCCAAGTATCTATGGTTCAAGTATGTGTTTTAATTTACTACTAATCATCTACGCATGATTTATTACATGTATCTATACCTATGTACTTGATATATAGGAAAAGAGAGTACATACATGTCTATATTCCTTGACAGTCAATAATTATCCAGTCCAATGGGATTAATCCTATACATCTAAAAAAAACCAGATCACTAATACGTTTCAATTATGCCAAAATAGTCTTTTTTCCATCGATATATAAGATGGTATTGGAAAGGGAATCATCTTTTTTTATATAATCTTATATCATTAGGTTGGGTTATATACTTAAGACATGGTTGTATTTCATAAGAAAAATGCTCACTCATTGAGATGGTGAAACAAATAATTTGTCATACATAAAGAACACATGTGATCGACTAAAGAAAGAAGCGATACATCCATTAACAAAAAAAATTCCATTAGCCCTGCACATCTGATAAAAAAGATAATATAAGAAAGTCATGACGAAAAACCTCATACGCCTATGAAACATATGAGTGTATGTATTATCAAAAATAAATATATAGGCATCGTGGTCTTCCCCCACCCGGTCGAGCTGTTTGAGGTCGATATGTTGTTACATGATCAACAACAATATTTACTCGGAGTACAGTAGAATTCCTCTGTACAGTCTCATCAACCTCAACATCTCTTCAACATAAGGTTGGGGAACATACTTAAATCAATGTAAGGGAACATAATTATAATCAATGTCACCGATAATCAGTAGGGGATACAATTAATGGTGTGATGGTTTTTGTAGGATCCTTCTATCTCTTAGTCGTTTCACGATTGATCTTTTTATTATTTTTGTTTTGTGCTTAACAGTGTGTTGTTTAGTATTTTGTGTTTCCGTGTTTTTAGAGGCTGCTTGTATGTAGTTTGGCCGGTTTACTTTTTTTTATTTTTAATGAGAAGGGTTTATTCACATATAAAATACAAACGGACCAACGGTCATTCGAATTGTGGGACTTACATGTCAATAACAACGAATCAGCCTACGACAAATGGCTTTGATAGACACAATATCGTCCTTGGAGGCCTGTGCTTATTAAGCATTGATATTAATATGGTTGCGCCTTGATATTGATGCATGAAACTATTCTTGAAGGGACCTCAAGCACTCTCACTGAGGGATCTACAACCTTATCTCGAGCAAAGTAATAAGAAGAACATTTCTAGGAATATATGATTATTAATCAATATAAGATAAGCATAATATAGAGAAAATTAGAAGATATGTATAAGGATAAGTCATAAATGAAATTTACTATTATATTAGGTGAAAATAACATGATACCTTTGATGATGGACAGACATAAGAAAGTTCGTGTACATGAGAAATTCTACTCCTAATAGAGTTCTACCTATAAAAATTAAGAATTAATAAAGTGTGCCTAAACACTCACCATACTTCTTCCTTTTAAGATTAAATTCAGGTCACTATTTATCCAATCTAATTAAATTGATTTATAGAGCTCTAATAGTTGTCTCCCTCTATGTGGTGTTAAAATATATCATTTGCTAGACGATTATACACTCGTAAGTACATATATTATGAAATGGAATTGAGAGTATCATAGAACGATCATATTCGAAATATAGACTTACTAAAGGATACAAATCAATTTCCAGGATTCATTCTTACACCATTAGTTGGTGTCGTTTGAACCTATAAAGTTTCCACCCAAACCATTAAGGTACCACGAAGGGATATCAACCAATAAGGAATATATGATGAGGTTGTCCACATGGCCGTAGAGGTGGTAAAAATGGGGGTAGAGAAATTCATATTTCATGGCATAGATTGATCTCTACTACCATAGATGAAAATTCAGGGGGGGGGGCATGGACCCCCCCCCACCCATGCACGTAGCTCCACCCGTGTCTGTGATGTCACCCTCACACGACAATGGTTTGTCGTTGCTTCTTCGATTTTCTCACTTGAGATACATGACATCAGTTTTAAGCTGTAGGAAGAGGTCCGCCAATCTCTCATTCGTCTCTATAACTTTGGTGAGGTACAATTACCTCTCCATAACCATCTGTTGATTCTTCCTCAAATAACGGGCACAACCCAGACTTAACGTTGACAGTTTCTTCAGATTAACACCTCCTACTATGTTTTCATTGATCCAACCTCATCACAAATATATGAGGATATAAGGTTCTCTAATTTGCAACGATGGTATAGCAATTGTTAGAAGATATGGTGCCAACACTTGATGTGCAAGATGTAATAGGATATACGACGTGGTAAAACATTATATTTCTACAATGCAGTTGTGGTTATTACCCCATGGACAACAAATTAACCCCATAACATTTAAGATCTGATGAAAATTTATGATCTTAATTAATGCAGACACTCCTAATTTTTTTAATATGTAAAACTAAATACAAGCTTTGAACAAAAACATATATTATTAATATATTACCAAATTACATGAAACCCCTAATTTAAAATTAAAAAAAAAATCATTCAACAAACAATAAATTTTTAAATATGGAACCATAATCTTTAACATATTAATCTGATATAACATATTAATCTGATACCAATAGTTAGTTTTAAATCAGTAAAGGCCTATAACTTAACTGATTAATGATAGAAAGCATGATAAAATAATCATGTTGATGGATAAATGTTAAAGACTTGTAATTACAAATTCTTAAATCCATACAAGATTATATATATATATATATATATATATATATATATATATATATATATATATATATATATATATATATATATATATATATATAAACACATAACACAATGAGATATTTTAACAAGATCATATATTTATATCAAGATCTTAAATTATATAGGAAACTTATAACATCTAATTCTATTCCTTTTTACCTTGATTTTGAATCGTTAACATAAGAAAGGTCATGATTTTGATTTTATGGATTGGTCAAAGAGTTTTGTAAGTAGTCAAATAATAGGACTTTATTTACTGGTCTTAGACATAATATTAACAATAACCATGTAACCTTATATATAGAATGATATTGGTCATTATATTCAAATCATCCGAATAGATTTAAATCCTCGTGGCATGTGTTTTATGATAGTATTTACAACTCTTTACTGATGTTTAGCATAATAGTCTAATTAAATAATATCGGGACATATAATTGATCGAGCCTGGAAAGTAAAAGTGAAATATTGCACTTGGACCCAGGTAGAAATACGAAGGATTTCTAGAGAGAAAACTACTTGTTCCAATTTAGGAATTTATTTAAAAGGATAGATACGTTATGTGTACTTAATAGATTACACATTGAACTAGAATTTATTTTTCTCAACATACATTAAATATATTTTAAAACTAAAGTTACATATGAATATTAAATTTATAATATGTATTGCACAATGGTTTTAGAGTACATGGCTCTTTTAAGTGTATTTCAGACTCCTTTTTTAAAAAGAAAAAAGTACTTAAAAGGGCTTTTAGACGCCTAAAGGTGCTCTAAAAGTTTAATATACTTTCTAGAGTAAGACTTGATACATGCTTCTTAAAAAAAGTACTTAAAGTTATTCTTAACCTAAAAAAAATTAAATACATTTAACAAACATTGTAATTTTTAGTTAAAAAATGTTTTTTTACCATTAAAAAGTGTTTTAATTAGAAAAATAAGCCATCCTAAACGACCTTTCACATTCTAATAAGTTATCTACATCTTCAGACTTCAAGTACTCCCTCTGTCTCCAAAAGGGTGTCACACTTGTTTTTACGCACAAACTAAGAAATAATATTTATTATCTATGTGATTACTAAAATTCCCTCCATAAAGTGTCGTGATATCTTGAATATTTATTAGAAACATAGATCATAATATTTTAAAAGGGGTAAAAGTGATATAAAGAATAAAAACATGTCTTGATTTTTTAAAGTGACAACCTTTTGTAGAAAACTATTATTAATATTAGTAACAATCTTTTGGAGACGGAAAGAGTATTACTTAATCACATAATCTGCATGTAAACACGATTGTGTCAATATACATATATTAGATTAGTATGGATCCACACTGACATGTCTCTGTGGGCTTAAAGTCCACCTACACAGCATATGCATTTTTCAGATTTGTTTTGTTATATCATTAACATTTCAGACTACCTCATTTAGTAAAGTCATTACACTTTAATGTACCTGGAAATTGTCTCTTTCCTTGCAGGATATAGATATATTATGGTTTCGAGATCCATTTCCACAACTATATAAAGATGTAGATCTCCAGGTTTCATGTGACAGCTTCCCAGACAAAATTAATCCTTTAAACAATATTCCAAATCTGGGATTCAAATATGCAAGATCAAATAGTAGATCTATTCAGTTTTACCGATTTCTACACACATCTAGGGAGAAATATCCAGGATCAAGGATAACAGAGGTGTTTAATAGAATAAAACATGACCTGTTCATGGAAAATTTAGGTTTAAGGATAAGGTTTCTAGATACAACTTATTTTGGTGGGCTTTGTGAACCTAGTAAAGATTTTAACTTAGTTTGTACCATGCATGCAAATTGTTGTACCGGGTTGGATAACAAAGTGCATGATCTTAAGGTTATGATGGACGACTGGAAAAAATTCAGGTTGCTTATGACATATAATGTAAACTCTTCCATAATATCTTGGTCAGTACCTCAAGAATGTGGTCAAGAGTCATACATGTGAGTGTATTAGAGACCATTATTAAATATATTTTTATGCATTTAGATGAATCAAAATGTATGTATAATGGCTATCTGAAAAGGTAATAAATTTTTTGTTAAAAAAATAAAAACAAACATTTCAAGACTTGATTACGTGAGTGGGCCACTTTGTTGTTGTTTTTGTTATTATTATTATTATTATTATTATTATTATTATTATTATTATTATTATTATTACCATAAATAAATAAATAACATATAAAAAGGGTTGTTATAAATAATCTAATTAGTTATTGTCATGCATGGAAGGAAATGGGGACCTAAAAACGGACATTTGATCTTGGAAGAACTTTACGATATTTAGGTTCAATTCTTGCTTCAATTAAATTATGCATACACATATAAGAATAAACTATACTTTGTAATATTTAATTTTGGTCAAAAGGAGTTGATTGACTAGAAAGTTAAAATTTAGCTTAGTCCAATGGTAGTTGTGTCAGTGCATAAAATAAGAAGTTTAAAAAGATAGTTGTAAAATCAATAGTTGATCTAATGGTTAGAATACGTTATAGTGATCAAGAGTTCTTGAGATTAAATCTAACCCGAGTCAAGTGACTCTCAGATGTATTACAAAAGCATAAAGGGGGTAGGGGGGGGGGGGGGTTCATTCAATCGATAAAAAGAGATATGTCCACAATTGTATTTTATATCCAATTACTTATTTTTTGCACTTAAAAATTAACAATTGTTCTTAGGTGACTTAATCCCACTTAATAATTTACCTCAGATAAAATTTTGTATATATTATAGAGTAAAAACATAATTTTCCCCCTATACTATGTCGGGATTGTCAACCTACCCGCTAGTTTATATAAAGTATCACTTTATCCCGTGTATAATTTTTTTTTGCATGTTTAACCCCTAATGACGGACTCCGTCCAATTTTCTGTTAACTTACTATTGAATTATTTTTTGATCATTTTAAATTATTTTTTCAACATATAAGTTTGAATAAAAATCATAATTTATCCCCTAAATCTTTTAGATTTTCTTACCCACATTTCACATACATCTAATAATCCCATAAATTTGAAAATAATCAAAATTGATCTCCAGAATTTATGAATTTTTTTAAACACCTCTCAACCTACATCCATCTCATCCTATAACTTGGGAAAAAAAATTAAATTTAACCCTACATTTTTTATTTCATACCTACATTATTTATTTAATTTATAGTATTGGAAAGATTTATTTGATAGTTATATTTAACAATTTTTGGAAATTTGCTAGGCGTTCTTGGTGTTTTTAGTAAAATCCCCTTATTATGGTGATTGCACCAAGAAAGCCTTGAATACCTGATAAATTTTCAAAAATTGTAAAGGATTATATATATATATATATATATCCAAATTTTGACCCGTCTCTCTCTATTCTGATATACTTTGTTTGGGTTTCGTGTCCTCTCTTATATTTCTCCCCTTTCAATTATGTCTTCCTTTTTTGTTCACCAAATGTAACCAACTAAATTCCAAATTTCATAGCTTCTATTAGATGATTTTTTATAAAACCAACCCACCGATGTGTAATAAAAATATTTTGCAAAGGTTAGCCAATCTTCATTTGTTTTACAAACAAAAAAGTCAACATAATAGGATTATAAAGAAGGTATCCATGACAATTGATTTCATTAATCCAACAACTTCATCCCCAAAAACTAAAAAATTAAAATTTGCCCTCAATTTTCTTTTTCAGAAAGTTTATTTTGATCCATACGACTATATAGTCTTGTGCAAATCCTTTGAGAATGTATGTAAATACTAAGATAAAATTAAGATTTAATTGAAGTGTTATTTTACTATTTATATCTAATTGAGTTTTTATTTTCTATTTAAAAATAAAGTTTTTACGTATTATAGCATCAACACCACTCTTCAACTCTCGACTTAGTTGAAAACCATGACAAAGAAGACATAAAAGCATACTTAGGGTATAAGTACATCAGTTATTTCCAACTGGTAAAAACCTCTACAAAATCTAATTATATAAGAGGGTCCTTACACTACAGCAGGTCGCTGTTTTACCGACGACAGGCGTCGTCGGTAAAAAGCCCCTTTTCGTCGGTAAATATGTTTACCGACGACCACTCGTCGGTAAACAGTCGTCCCTAGAAGTTGGTCGGTAAAATCGCTCTTGCCGACGGCGTTTTTAATCCCTCGTCGATAACCCAACCTCTTTTACCGACGACAGACATTTCGTCGGCAAATATTGGCTTACCGACGACGGCTTGTTTGGTCGCCGGTAATACGCACCACTTTACCGACTACCTGTATTGTCGGTAAATAAATGAATTACCGACGACACCGTTGTCGGTATCGTAGTAATTAAACCTTTTTTTATTTAAACACAATACCGACGACATTCATGTGAAGAATGTCGTCGGTAAACTTTATTTTTTATTATTTTTTTACATGTTTACCGACGACATTCTTCACATGAATGTCGTCGGTATTGTGTTTTTTTAATTTTTTTTAATTTTTTTTAATTTAATTTTTATTTTATTTGTATTTTTATCTAATTTGGTTTTTCGATTTTTTATAAATTAATATACTAGAAATCATGAATATAAATAGAAATCATGGATTATATTCATAAAATATAAATAAACCCGGGTAGTCAAACCCCGGGAATGAAGTCAAACTCCCGGAGTTAAAAGTCAAAATATTACATAAAAACTTAATAAAAGTAAAAAATATAAACTTAAATAAAATAAAAGTCATAAACATAATAAAATTAAAGTCAATCACGGGCCCGATAGATCTTCTCCTCGATCATTATCTTCACTAGCTACACTATCTTCATCTTCATCTTCATCGGAGACCGGAGGGAGACCATTTTTTTCACAAGATTCGTTGAGGCCTTTGAGCATCTTCGTGAAAAAATCATCGGACCTAGAGGAGCTCGGTGGAGGATCGTCATCCGGCATAGGAGGTAATACTTGGATTGCGCGGAGCTCGTTCATCCAGTCGAATATCCGCTGGATCTTTTTCGCGTTCTTCTTTGCGGTCTCGTCCGAAACAAGCGGCTTCGGGTCCTTCTTTTTCTTGAAGACTCCTCCGATTGACGGGATCCAGTGTCTACTCTTAGCCGGTTTCATCACCTCCTGAACCGTCTCCTTCAACGCTCCCATCTGCTCCTCCACTGGAACATCCTCAGCCGATTGGGACCCCGTCTCGATAACGTGATCCCTAAGCTTCTCCCGATAAACTCCCTGTAATAATATTTCAAATAAATAAGTAATAAAACTAACAAAGAAATAAATTTAAAGTTAAATAATTAATTTTAAACAATAAAAAGTAAAGTAAAACACTTACACTAGCCTGCTTCCATCTATCATCAACCCATTTGCCCTTCGCCCCGTCATAGCCCAAGTACTCGAAGTATCCGCCCATCGGTGGAAGTGGGACCTCCTTTTGGGTCTGCTCGTCGATAAAGCTCAGGGGCTCCTTCGTACTAACCTTCAGCTTACCCTATAAAATATACATTAAAAATTATAATTATTTAAAATTTAAATTAAATAACTAATAAATTTTATTTTTACTTTAATAAATTATACCTCGATAATCTCGTGGCGGGTCTGGGTTTGGTTCATAGAACCTGACTTGTTCGGCTTCTTCTGGTTCTGCCGATTCTTCTTATTAATCGCCTCCTGAGCCTGTTACAATTCAACTTAAAAAAATAAATAAACAATAATTTAATAATAAAATAATTAAATTAAGATTTTACCTTCTTGTTCGGGTCATTCATCATCTCTTGGGTCAGCTTCCAATCCTCGGGAAGCACATCAGGAGGACACTCGTCCGAATCACCATAATCGGCCTTCAAGTCATACTTCCACCGCCTGTAAGCAGCTGACTAAGACTACTGTAGCTTCCCGCTGATAAAGTTCCAATCTCTGCGGGCCCTCCACTCCTCGAGGTCGAAGAACTCCTCTAGTTTTTGGAGAATAGTGGTCTTTAGTCCCCTCGGCACAGCACTCCACGAGCTATAGTAGGGAGGGACAGTTTCTCGGACCGCGAGCCCCACCACTTGGGCCACGTGCTTCCCATATTCACCATATGGGTTCCAAGTGTCGTCTAAAATGCAGAAATCTACCGGAAGGGGCCCACCCAACTTCTCTTTAGCATCGTTGGCAGTTTTGAGGGTAGAGACATTTCGGGGTCTCCTCTTTCGCCTATCTGTTTAATAAAAGTATATTAATTAAATTACTAATTTATATTAATTGAATTTTATAAATTAATTTATATTAATTGAATTTTATAAATTAATTTATATTTACCAGGCGGCTGGTTACAGTCGTTCAAGTTTGGGGGTTGATTCGGGTTCGATTCTTCACCGTTCCCGTTACCCCAGTGGTAGTTAGGCATCACGTCGGCCATCTATAATTTAAATAAAATTAATAAATTAGTTTTTTTTAATACTATATACTATACATTGCATTTTAGTCCCTTTTTTATTAAAAATTACAAAAATACCCCTAAAAATTTGAAAAGTAATATATTTTTATGTCCTTATATTTTATATAATTACAAAAAATACCCTAAAGTCCATAGTATTTTTTTCTAAGTTTTTTAATTTGTAATTTAGTCCTTATATTTTATATATTTTAAAAAAATACCCTAAAGTCC
Organism: Nemophila menziesii; assembly: GCA_029959085.1. Taxonomy (NCBI): domain Eukaryota; kingdom Viridiplantae; phylum Streptophyta; class Magnoliopsida; order Boraginales; family Hydrophyllaceae; genus Nemophila; species Nemophila menziesii. Next base: position 2,181,410 of record JARWIR010000060.1, read on the forward strand.
ATAATAATTTTTTTTAAAGTTTTTTAATTTGCAATTTAGTCCATCTATTTTATATATTTACAAAAAATACCCTAAAGTCATAAAAAATTGTGAAGTTTATTAATTTGCATTTTAGTCCCTAAATTGCATTCTAGTCCCTAAATTGCATTCTAGTCCCTAAATTTTTCATATTTACAAAAAAACCCTAAATTTCACAAACATCTAAATTAATAAACATACACAAATTTTAAAACATAAATACCACACCACATATTTACAATTTAATCCAATAACATGAATAAATTAACAAAAAATCCAAAAATTATTCAAAACCCTAATTTTGCCAAAAATTACAAAAAATCCTAATTACATGGTGTATTTAACTAACAAAAACATTTAAACAATCCCTAATACTAACACAATAATTCGGAAATCATTAAAAACCAAATACAAATCCGAAAAAAAAAATTCAATTCTTAAAAAAAAAACTAGTGTTTAGATAGGATTTTGTGTACCTATTACGTGAAATTTGTGTTGAAGATGTCCAGGAATCCATGCCACGCAAGAAAGGAAGAAGGACAAAAACAACAAAAAAGTTAGGATTTGATTTAGAAAAATAGGAAAAAAATTGGAAAAACAATTGATTTTGGCATGAAATCACTTACATTTGATGTTGTTTGCGTGTGGGGATGCCTCGGAATAGCTCCTTCTTGCTCGGAATCGAATTTCTGGAGAGAGTTTTGAAGATTTTGTGTTTCAGAAATGAGCTCGGTAGGGTTTAATAGATAAATTGTATACCGACGACACGCATGTCGTCGGTAAAATGGTCAAAGTCGTCGGTATATGTGACACGCGTCAAACAGTCGTACGCACGACTGTTGCGTGTCCTGTTTTACCGACAACTACTTTTCACAAGTCGTCGGTAAACCCTTGGGCGGGAAAAATGAACCGCCCATTTTGGCCAATAAAATTTGGAATTGGGTTTGCCGACGACTCTCTGAAATGAATGTCATCGTTAAAAATTTACCGACAACATTCTTGAAATGAATGTTGTCGGCAAATTTTTAACGACGACATTCATTTCAAGAATGTCGTCGGTAAAGTTTAAATGTCGCCGGTAAGTTTTTTTTTAGTTTTTTTTTCTTGTTGGGATTAAGATATACACATAAAAATTTATTGAGAATTTTTCTGATACTTTAAACGAGACTATCCAATGTTAGTGTTCGGGGTGTTTAGTCAATAGTTGGGTCAAATGTTAGTGTTCGGGGTGTTTAGTCAAAAGTTAGAGTCAAATGTTAGTGTTTGAGGTGTTTAGTCAACAGTTAGGGTCAAACTTGAGTGTTTGAGGTCTTTAGTCAACAATTAGGGTCAAATATTAGTGTTCGGGGTGTTTAGTCGACAGTTAGGGTCAAATGTTAGTGTTCGGGGTGTTTAGTCAACAGTTAGAGTCAAATGTTAGTGTTTGAGGTGTTTAGTCAACAGTTAGGGTCAAACTTGAGTGTTCGGGGTGTTTAGTCAACAGTTAGGGTCAAATGTTAGTGTTCGGGGTGTTTAGTCAACAGTTAGCGTCAAATGTTAGTGTTCGGGGTGTTTAGTCAACAGTTAGAGTCAAATGTTAGTGTTTGAGGTGTTTAGTCAACAGTTAGGGTCAAATGTTAGTGTTCGGGGTGTTTAGTCAACAGTTAGGGTCAAACTTGAGTGTTTGAGGTCTTTAGTCAACAGTTAGGGTCAAACTTGAGTGTTTGAGGTCTTTAGTCAACAGTTAGGGTCAAATGTTAGTGTTCGGGGTGTTTAGTCAACAGTTAGGGTCAAATGTTAGTGTTCGGGGGTGTTTAGTCAACAGTTAGAGTAAAATGTTAGTGTTTGAGGTGTTTAGTCAACAGTTAGGGTCAAACTTGAGTGTTTGAGGTGTTTAGTCAACAGTTAGGGTCAAACTTGAGTGTTTGAGGTCTTTAGTCAACAGTTAGGGTCAAATGTTAGTGTTCAGGGTGTTTAGTCAACAGTTAGAGTCAAATGTTAGTGTTTGAGGTGTTTAGTCAACAGTTAGGGTCAAACTTGAGTGTTTGAGGTCTTTAGTCAACAGTTAGGGTCAAATGTTAGTGTTTGAGGTGTTTAGTCAACAGTTAGGGTTAAACTTGAGTGTTTGAGGTCTTTAGTCAACAGTTAGGGTCAAATGTTAGTGTTCGGGGTGTTTAGACTCAACAGTTAGAGTCAAATGTTAGTGTTCGGGGTTGTTTAGTGTATCAAAATAAATTAAAGTTTAACTCCAAGGACCATCAAAATGTTCTAAGACTAAAAAACAAATACAAAATTTCCTAATCAGTTTCATATCCACTAATATCTATAGGTTCATCATCGCTATTAACCTCTAAAGGTTCTTCTTCATCACCATATTCGTCCCACGTGTCGTCTTCGATTTCCTGGTTTTCATCAATAACCATTTCAAAAGCCATCTCAATACGAAAATGAGCTGGGTCAATCTCGATCTCCTCAGTAGTTGCCAAGTTCTCCGGTTCGGAAACCGTCCCAGTGTTACCCAAAGGTATACTAATGCTCTCGTTGTTAGTAGATAGTGATTCCGAACACCATAACTCGGGACTCCATCCGTGACGATCATTTATTTCCCAAACGGCTTTCCAACCCTTCATTGATTTCTTTGCACTAATCTCGTCAATGTAGAATACTTTCTTGGCTTGCGATGCTAAAATGTATGGTTTGTCTTCCCACTCAATGTTTGACGTGTTAATAAAGGTTACCCCATGTTCTGTCCTCGATTCAGCCATTTTGTACCACTTACAAACGAATAAGACAACTGAACGCCCTTTAGTGTAATTAACCTCCAATATTTTCACTGATTCTCCATAACATGGTCTATCTTCGTACGTGGTACAAACTCCGTAATCCTGCGTCACTCTTTTTTCTCCTTTACCCTTAGTTACCCACTTGACACCATTCACAATACATGAATCGTATCTATCCACCGCACCAAAAGACATGCTTGCCAAGGATACCATCTCAGTGGTAGCTAATACATCACCTGGCTCTTTCATTTCATGAACCTGTCATACAAAAATAATACTTAGAACTTTGGAAATAATTAGATTATGTTTACACTAACATCTAAAGTACATACCTTTTCCAAAAACCAACTCTTAAACCTTTGACGATGCATAATCTCTATTTTGTCACTCCTCTCTGTAAGTGTGGATTTGTGTTCACTAAAATCATAAATGAATATAAATAAGTTAATATATATATATATATATATATATATATATATATATATATATATATATATATATATATATATATATATATATATATATATATATATATATATATATATGCATATATATAAATATATAAATAGATATATATATAAATATATAAATATGTAAATATATATATATATAAATATAAATAAGTAAACGTTACTTACGTCCTATATGGTTCGAGTTCGTCGCAGTTATTCAAAATATACCAACTGACGTGCTCCTTCTGAAGAGCTGGTAAAGCACCTGACTCTTTCTTACCAATTGGAGTACACTGAGAATTGAAAACGGATAGCTCTTTTGGTTCTGGCAGTTGTTCGTTGTATCTCCCTGGATTGTTGAACTTTGTTTTTTCTTCACTAAGATACCGCAATATGAAAGTCAACGTCTCTTCCGCCACGTAACCCTCGGCTATGGAACCCTCAGGCCTAGCCGGGTTTCGAATATACTCTTTCAACTTCTTCAAATACCTTTCAAATGGGTACATCCACCGCATTTGAACCGGGCCCCCTAACAACGCTTCATCGTATAAGTGAATCACTAAGTGGATCATGATATCAAAAAACACGGGAGGTAAGATCATTTCTAACTTGCACATCACTTCAACCACTTTCGCCTTACCATCCACCAACTCTTTCCTACTCAGGTTCTTGTTACAAACGAATCTAAACACGTTAACTAACCCAATAATGGCGTCGCTAATCGATTTATCATCTAGAAGCCCGGGTAGACAACAAACAAAAAGGTACTGCATCATAACATGACAATCATGTGATTTCATTCCAACGATCTTCCTCGTATCAGCTTGAACGTTATTCCTCATACTAGACGCGAATCCATCGGGAAACCTCTGTGCCTGTAACCAATCAAGAAACAACTTCCTCTTCTCCGCTGACAACGTATACTTTCCCCGTTTTAGAATCGTTTTAGCTCCTACTTTAGTCAACCACAATTCCTTCCTGAAATTCAGTTTCTCAAGATCATGCCGCGCCTTAACGTTATCTTTGTTTAGTTTCCCATCGACTGCTATAACTGTACCGAGAAGAGCATCACACACGTTTTTCTCGCAGTGCATGACATCAATGTTATGCTTCAAAAAATTTTCGGACCAATAAGGTATACGATAGAAAATACTCTTTTTCTTCAAGTTCGTCTCTCGAGGACCTGTAGTCTTCGTCGCCTTGCCTCCAAAATCCTTGTGTTTGCCGGGAAACACAATGGGAAGGCCATCTAACTGTGTTTGAATACTAGCTGGATTATATTTCTTCGGTCGCTTAGTAGAATTGGTTGCCGGGTACAAAACACATTCTTTTCTAAACCGATGTCCGGTGGGTAACCAACGTCTATGGTCAAAGTAAACCACACCTTTTTTCACACCCAATGACGGTGTGGAATCCATGCATTCCGGGTGATGTCTCCTCATTTGTGATAGATTAATGTTAGGATGAGACATCATTTTAAGTGATTTAGAAGTCAATAATGTCGATTTTCTTGAGTTTTAGTGCACTTTCCTATTTTGTGTCTTGATTTGTAGAAATAATGTTTTTAGAGCATATTGGGTTTAATTGTTTATTTAGTGTGTAGCTTTAAAGATAATTATGGAGCTTAATTAGAGTCCAAGTCAAAGACAACAACTTATGGAAAGAGATTTGCATGGTAATTGGAGATAAGGAAACAATTGCTAAAAAGATGGAAAAGGAAAAGCTGCCTAAATCTGGGATTCTGCATACACGTCCAAAGATAGGCGTTTTTACCTAAGAAAGAGGCCTATTTTGGTGATTTCCTTCTTATGGGTCTAGATAATTCTGTTGCGATTCTTTTGGTATCTTGTGGAGCAAAATCCGACCAATAACGAAGAAGATACACTCAAAACGGTGCAGCAGTGTTTATCTTTATTTCCATACGAATTTGAGTTGGGCTAGAAGTCCATTACCTTAACTCTTCCTCAAGAAAACGAATTAGGTCTTCTAAACACCTATAAATACACCCTTATATCACTTGTAAATCATCCTTGCCTCATAGTAATTAGTTCTTAAGGTTTTATTCTTCCAGTTTATTGTAGAGAGCAAGATGATGTCTTTTGTAATTTCTTTTAGTTTATTTCCTTCAGGTATGAACTAAACTCCCCATAGCTTGGGTTTTGCATATGTATAATCTATGAATTCTAATTCTTCTATCTAAGTTTCTTTGGGAATTATATGTTTTAATCTGATATTAGCTTCTTACTTTATATTTGTTTATGTGTTTTGATTTATTGTCTTTCCTAGAACTGATCACTTTAGGATTGTTTTAAGATTAGTTAGATGGTCTCCTTGACAGGGTGTTTAACTATTGAACCACCACATAATGTCTAGTGTCGATAGCAGTTTTGACAAAACATACTTCTAACTAGATAGTCATTAGGGTTTGTTTTAACCACCGTATCACCAAGATTGCAGTATTTGCTTAGGGCCTTAGTGGCGTTTGATAACCCTATTTGAAATCACTTCTTGGTTGTGACGTAGCCCCCTTAGTCGCTCTCAAGGTCTAAGCTTGGGGAATTTAGAATCCTGACTAAGTATTACCAAGAGCTAATATTCTCCCTTATGAACTAGATTTATAGATAGAATTAGAAGGATTAGTGCATACTAGCAAAACCTAAGCTATACTTCTAATCTCTTATTCTTAATATTTTATTTTACTGTCTTTATTTTCTTAGTTTTAATTGTTAATCTCGAATTCCTATTTGCTTTATTTACTGTTATTTACTTTTACTCGTTATCTGTTCCTACGCGTTTAACACACTTAAGTCCCTGAGAACGAACTCTATTTATCATTAAAACTTGCATACGTCCTGTAATACTTGCAGTACTGTGCCTGTCTAGGGTGAGAGTGCGTAGTTTCTTGGCTTAATTTTATCTTATTTTTATCACACCCTAGGCGACACCAAGTTTTTGGCGCCGCTGCCGGGGACTTGTGTCTCGTTAGCGTGTGGGTTATCTATTTCGAGTTTTAGTTTTTAATTAGTTTTTACTTTTCAGTTTTTAGTTTAGTTTTTATTTTTTTCCAGATTTACGCTTGTGGTTTGCTTTAGTCTTTTTCAGGTTTCACAGTGTTTAATTCTTATCGGAGCCTGAGAGGAGCTTCAGACCTTACAACAAACGAGTTCGTGAGGAAAGAGCCTTGAGAAGAGCTATGGCATCCCAACAAGAGCCACCACTTGGTGGGGTTCATCAAGATCCACCAGTAGGAGGACAGCAATTACTAGTAGAAGGATTACCAGTAAGAGGAGACCCACCACTTGGTGCACCTCTCGGTCAACAAGATCCACCACTCGGTGGACAAGAAGGACAACAACTACCAGCAGGAGGAGGTAATGGGAATAATCTTAATCAACAGAACCGAGTTGAACAAGATCTACCTGGCCTTAATGTACCATTCCATGTTCAACCAATTGGTTACCGCCCTCTTGAGATTCCGAATATCAAATTTAGACCCGATCCGGGCATGCTCAGTCAATTTCAAAGTTTCGGACTCTATACTGGTACAGCTATTCAAGATCCGGTAAAAGCGATTCAGAAGTTCATGCAGATTTGTGATGCCTACATTACTCCTGGCATTACACGCGAGCAACTTTATTGTCATATGTTTTCGTTTTCCTTGACCAGAAGAGCTAGCGATTGGCTAGAAAGACAACCACATGGAACCATTCACTCTTGGAGAGAACTTCAAGCCGCATTCTTTAACCGATTTTATCCGAAGAGCATGAGACTTAAAGATCAAACCGAGCTTGCAAGATTTTCTTAGGAAGATGGAGAAACAGTGGGAGAAGCATGGACAAGGTTTCAACAAAAATTAACTAGATGTCCGCTCCATGGTTATACACCTGCTCTACAACTTGCGATGTTTTATGAAGGCCTTAATGATAAAGGTAGAGAAAAGGTGGATAACATTGGAAAGGGTAATTTTGTGTCCATGAATCATAATGAAGCTTCTGAGGTGTTAAAGAATATTATGGAACAAGAAAGAAGTTGGCCTTCAACGCGAGCTTCTGCAGCAAAGTCCCGAGGAACGCTTCGTTTAGATGCAGAAACTGCGAACTCAGCTCAAATATCCTCATTAGAAAATCAAATCAAGGAGCTGAGAATCGCGATGGAGAAGAATTTAGCCGCTACAAAGGTAGTACAAGAAGCACAAGGTTGTCAACAATGTGGAGTTAACGATCATGTATGGGAAGAGTGCGAATCAAATCCGCAATCTGTTTACTTTATATCCAACCGATGGGGCAATCGCAACCATCCGGGTATGCAGTATTCAAATCCACAAGGGGCCGCTAATCCTAGTCAATATCAACCCCGACCCTAGAACAACTCTTACCAACAGAGAGGTCAGTACCAAAACCAATATCAGAATAGACCTGCTCCTCCACAACAACCTACTCAATACGCCTATACCGATTCATTAGAGCAGAAAGCTTTACCTCAGTATCCACAAGAAGGATCTATGGACAATACACAGATAGTACAAGCTCTAGACCGTTTGAACACAACTCTTATTGCTCAAGACGAGAAGGTCCGAGGACACGATGCCATACTTCAGATGCTAACTACTCAAGTGACACAGTTAAACAAAGTGTTATCAAGTGTTGTAGAACAAAAATAAGTAAAGGCAATCGAAGGAGGTGAAGACAAGGATGAGTTCGAAACTTGCAAGGCTATATGCGTTGAGATCGAAAAAGCAAAAGAGGAAGTACCACATGCTGCCATTAGTGCCGTGGAGGTTCCCAATATTAAAGAAGAACCAACCAAGTCTAGCCCCGAGGAATCAGACTGTTCTAAAGTTTATGTGGAGGACGATCAAGAGAAAGACGAGTTCATAGAGTTACTGAGGAAGGTGCAAGAGGAGATTCGATCGGTAGTGGAATATGCAGCCGAGTTGGCTAAAGAGAAAGAGGAAGAAGCCTTAAAGGAGGAATCGAAAGATGAAGTGGCACCTGCTGTGCTAGAAGAGAAAGAAGAAGAGAAGGTGGAATCGTCACCTATTGTTCAACCAGTGTCACCAAAAATTCCTGATACAAATCCTAAGGATGACACTGTTCTCAAGACATTTGTAAAGGCGTACCAACCTGAAAATATCAACGCCCAAATGCTTGAGATTGCGAAGAGAGAACTTACACCGCAACAAGTTTATACGCAAGTTATTCCTGAGAAAGAGGCGAGTGTAGAGATCCCAAGAGAAAACCTGAGGGTTTCGAGAAGAAGTGAGAAAGAGCTACCATTAAAGCTTAAAGATCCGGGAAGTTTCAACCTTCCTATTCAATTACATGGTATGCTCAAGGTGAAAGCTATGTACGATGTAGGTTCTGGTGTGAATCTTATGCCTAAGTCCGTGTTCGAAAGACTTGGACTTCAGAAATCAGAGAAGACTCCAGTGAAGTTGCAGTTTGCTGACAACTCAGTGAAAAGGACATGGGGAACAGTGGAGGACGTCTTAGTCCGAGCAGGTAATATCGCCATCCCTACTGACTTTGTTATTCTTGAGTTTGATGCAGATAAGCAGGTTCCGATCATACTTGGACGGCCTTTCATGGCCACAAGTCAAAGTGTGATCAACTTCCAAGATGGGACCATCACCCTTCATGCAAGGAATATATCCGAGACCTTCTATGTCTTGGGTAAGAAACCAAGGAAGTTGGATCCCACCGTGCCTATCATCCACAGCCTTTCACATCACAAAGTCCCTCCTGAGGAGATCCACTTAAAGCCTGTGGATACTGAGCCAAACATTGAGTTTGGGGTTGGCCATGAAGTCCTATGGAAAGCCCACAAACGCGAGAACAGGCCACGAAGTTTCAAAGACTCGTGGATGGGACCATTCATTGTCACTAAGGTTGTTTCAGCCAAGGTGATAGAAATTCGCCCCAAAACTGGGGTCAAGCGCAGATTAGTTGACGTTCATAGCCTTACTCGTTGTTGGGGAGGCTATATTCGCAAATCTTGACAGAGGTAACACGTCTAACTTTGAAAGACGTAAAACAAAAGTGCTGTACGGGAGACAACCCGTAGTTTTTTTATGTTTTCATGTCTTTTACATTTTTAGTTTAAGTTCATTTTAGTTGTTTTTAGTTGATAATGCATATTTGAGAAAGGTATTAGTGTTTTTGGTGTGTAGGAATTGGAGAAATCGAGTTAGGGAACGCGAGGAAAATTTTTTTCGGAGCAAAGGATGCACCCCGCGGACTACCCCCACAGACTACCCCATGGTACGTGCCATGGTCCGCAAGGTCAAAACACGTGCCACGCGTTGCACCGCGGGTTTGATCTAGAAACAAGAAAAAATTCACCGCGGACTACCCCCTGCACCGCACCATGGTCCGCGCCCCAAAAACGCGTGCCACGGGGTAGGTGCCACGGGTATTTTGACGGAGTCAACTACAGAAGGCGCGGTGTACCCTCCGGTACACCGGACCCTAGTCCGCAGCCCAGAAACACGTCCCACGGGGTCGTACCACGGGTCCAATCCAGTGAGCAAAATTTTTCGAGCATCAGATGTCGCGGACTACCCTGCGGTGCACCTCATGGTCCGCAGGGGTAGTCCGCGCGAGCCGCCAGAGAGAGAAAATAAAGGGTTTCAAGGCTATATGAAGATCTAAAGCTTATTATTCCGAATTTATTAAACCTTAAACCTCTTTCTTCTCTCCAAAACTCTCCTAACTCCATTGAAGCTCATCAAAACCTTCACCAATCACCAAAACACTACCCAATCATCAAGAAAAACACATCAAACCTTCTCTCCACATCATTATAAGAGAGAATCAAACACCCAATCTTCACCAAATCCATTCAAGTTGAAGAATCAAAGAGCCAAATTTTCAAAATTCATCCTACAATTTCTTAAATCCAAGCCAACCCATTACAAATCCACCTCACCCACATAGAGATTAATCATCAATTCATATTTCCTAAGCCAAATCAAGCTTGTTCAACCATTAATTCAAGAGTTTAAATTTCAAGGGTTGCTAAAGCTTTGAGTTGGGGGTTAATTGAGGATGACTAATAGAACAACAATCTTAGCTAACAAGAGGGAGGTGAAGAGCAAGGGATTGGATTTAAACAAGAAGAAATCAATTGACAAAGGTGCTAGTTCTCAATCAAAGGGTAAATATAAAGTGAAGAAGAGTGGGAAACCTTCGTATGATTGTAATGGTAAAAAGCTTTACTATTATGCAAAGGAGAGAACACAACCTCAACAAGATCTTATACCTATAGAGAAAGTGGATACTTCAAAGGCCTTGAAGATTTCTGCAGAGAAACAATTAAAAGAACTACCTTTTGCTTATGAGAAAGTATTCAAGGAAGAAATTAGAGATGGAGAATACAAGAGATTCTTAGAGCTTGGTGAGAAATTGGGTTGGTCTACGTTCATGGTAAGACGTTCTGAATTATGTCCTGAATTAGTTTTAGAATTCTATTAAGGCCTCTTTAGCCGAGATAGTAATGGTGTTCCGATTAGAGGAAAGATAGTTCCTTTCACAGTTGAGGAGATTAGGAACCACTTCGAGTTTAAGAAACTGAAAGGTTTTTGCAAATTTGAAGAAGCAGTTGCTAAACAAAAAATCTTTGATGAGGAATTACTTTTTGAGCATGTATTAGACAAAGAGAAAGTGCAATCACATAAGGGAGAATTGAAGGCACCTTGGCCTTACAAATATCTTCAAGCGGATGCGCGAATTTGGCACAATTTCCTTGTCCCTAATATCTTCGGAAACACACGAACTTTGGATGTGACTATGAAGTACGCTCTACTGTTGGACTGTATTTTGAGAGGAGAAGAAGTTGATGTGGCACAGTTGATCTATGAGGAGGTGATACGATTCTCGGTCTCTCCTAAATCAGTTTATAATGTTAAATTTCCAACTATGATCACATGTCTTGTGTGAAAAGCGAATGTAGTATTGGGTGAAGAAGAGAAACTCGAGTTTAAAATGAGTTATATTGATAATGCATGGATCAAGGAAATTCTTCGAAGAGCGGGTTCTACGCAAGTCTCGAAGGAAGAAAAGGAGGACAATTGGCAAGAGAAGATGGAGGAGCGTTTAACGAAATTTGAAGCAGCTCAAACTTCCTTAGTCAATGATGTGGCACAAATCAACGCTAATCAAGTGCACATCATGAAACTCCTTGAGCAATTAACGAAAGGTCCAGCAATTCCAACCTTGGATGTCAATGATGCGAGGCAATAGCCTCGAGAGTATGTTCTCTTTCTTCCTTACCATTTCTGTAAATATGTCTATCTGCTAATTTTAATTTCTGTTTTTTCGAGTCTTTTTCGAGTCGTGGGGACACGGCTCATTTTTGAGTTGGGGGTGTGGGGATTCGTTGTCTCTCATCTCCATTTTTCTGTTTTTTGGGTGAAATTAAAATTTTTGATACATGGGAATTAGAGGTAGAGTGTGTTTAATAGCCTGAAAGCATAAGCTCAGTAGATTGATGATAGTAAGTGATATGTTTATGAGCTATGTATTTGTATGCTTTGAGTATTTGCAGGAAAACACACGTTGATAGTAAAGAAAAGATTAGTAAGCAATGTGATAGAAAGTATGTTCGATCTCAGGGAACCTTGAGAAGTGTGTAGGCCGTGAGATCCAAGCTAGTTGAAAAACCATTTGATGAAAGTGCTAAAGGTAAGAAATTTTCTAAATGGCATAGTGTAGAAAGTGATTTAGGCGGTTCTTTCATATTTTGAAGCCCTTGAAGCCTTTTTATACCTTCTCGCCTTGTGATTTTTGATTTTATATGCTATATCCTTCTCAGCCCCTTCTAGCCTTTCTAAAGCCTTTTAATTGAAACACGTTATAAGCCATATCCTTTAGACTTTAGGACTTTTCCATATGACCCGCACTCGAATCGCGATGCATAGACAGTTGTTTTAGAGCTTGAGTTTGGGGTGGTGGGTCCACCATTATGGGAATTATTATTTTGTTGGGATTTTTGAGCTTATTAATTGTGCTTTGTGCTTAGTATTGATGATGATTCACAGAATTGTATTGTAACCCTTTGTCGGGGTAATAGTGAATGAAAAAGAAGCTTCGAGCTAATTTTGCCAACAAGGGCATAAAAAGGAAAAAATATATATATAAGAAATTCGCATGATATTTCAACATTAAAAGAGAGTCATAGCTAGAGAAAAATTGAATTGAAAAGAAAAGAAAAAATATATATTCGGACCGGCAAAGTGAATTTTTATGTGAACATCTTAAGCTTTAACTGGGTTATTGGGATGCTAAAGTGTGCATCAAGGAATTCATTGGGTTGAGTGAGAAACGTTTTATGAGAGTAACTCAAGCTCTAGGGCGATTTGTTGATGGCTAGTGAGGAGAGAGCCAAAAGCTCACTCCAAATTATCCAAATATATGATCATACCGTCCCTAAGCCTACATTACAACCTTAAAGACCTTTTGATTCTTTGCTATGTAATTGAGAAGTGATTGAGCCATTAGAGATTAGTCGAGTGGACCTTTGATACTAGTGAAGTTCGATGAACAATCTATAGCTCTCTTGGGGAACTGAGTAATCCTTCTTACATTGCGAAACTAATCTAACCTTGAATTCAAGCCGTGTTGACTGTGGATATGAGAAGTGTACAGGTATGTAGTTTATGAATATTATTGCATGAAATTTTCTGAGTTATGTGCTTTAGGTTTATTCTATATATTCTGCTATGCTTTTTCCCTTGTGTTGAGAATTTTATAAGTGTGTATTTCTAGACTTCCCTTTGTTTTTATCTTTATTGTATCGGGACGATACAACTTTGAGTTGGGGGTCTTGATGTCTCCTCATTTGTGATAGATTAATGTTAAGATGAGACATCATTTTAAGTGATTTAGAAGTCAATAATGTCGATTTTCTTGAGTTTTAGTGCACTTTCCTATTTTGTGTCTTGATTTGTAGAAATAATGTTTTTAGAGCATATTGGGTTTAATTGTTTATTTAGTGTGTAGCTTTAAAGATAATTATGGAGCTTAATTAGAGTCCAAGTCAAAGACAACAACTTATGGAAAGAGATTTGCATGGTAATTGGAGATAAGGAAACAATTGCTAAAAAGATGGAAAAGGAAAAGCTGCCTAAATCTGGGATTCTGCATACACGTCCAAAGATAGGCGTTTTTACCTAAGAAAGAGGCCGATTTGGTGATTTCCTTCTTAAGGGTCTAGATAATTCTGTTGCGATTCTTTTGGTATCTTGTGGAGTAAAATCCGACCAATAACGAAAAAGATACACTCAAAACGGTGCAGTAGTGTTTATCTTTATTTCCATACGAATTTGAGTTGGGCTAGAAGTCCATTACCTTAACTCTTCCTCAAGAAAACGAATTAGGTCTTCTAAACACCTATAAATACACCCTTATATCACTTGTAAATCATCCTTGCCTCATAGTAATTAGTTCTTAAGGTTTTATTCTTCCAGTTTATTGTAGAGAGCAAGATGATGTCTTTTGTAATTTCTTTTAGTTTATTTCCTTCAGGTATGAACTAAACTCCCCATAGCTTGGGTTTTGCATATGTATAATCTATGAATTCTAATTCTTCTATCTAAGTTTCTTTGGGAATTATATTGTTTAATCTGATATTAGCTTCGTACTTTATATTTGTTTATGTGTTTTGATTTATTGTCTTTCCTAGAACTGATCACTTTAGGATTGTTTTAAGAGTAGTTAGATGGTCTCCTTGACAGGGTGTTTAACTATTGAACCACCACATAATGTCTAGTGTCGATAGCAGTTCTGACAAAACATACTTCTAACTAGATAGTCATTAGGGTTTGTTTTAACCACCGTATCACCAAGATTGCAGTATTTGCTTAGGGCCTTAGTGGCGTTTGATAACCCTATTTGAAATCACTTCTTGGTTGTGACGTAGCCCCCTTAGTCGCTCTCAAGGTCTAAGCTTGGGGAATAAATCCTGACTAAGTATTACCAAGAGCTAATATTCTCCCTTATGAACTAGATTTATAGATAGAATTAGAAGGATTAGTGCATACTAGCAAAACCTAAGCTATACTTCTCATCTCTTATTCTTAATATTTTATTTTACTGTCTTTATTTTCTTAGTTTTAATTGTTAATCTCGAATTCCTATTTGCTTTATTTACTGTTATTTACTTTTACTCGTTATCTGTTCCTACGCGTTTAACACACTTAAGTCCCTGAGAACGAACTCTATTTATCATTAAAACTTGCATACGTCCTGTAATACTTGCAGTACTGTGCCTGTCTAGGATGAGAGTGCGTAGTTTCTTGGCTTAATTTTATCTTATTTTTATCACACCCTAGGCGACACCACCGGGCATGCCATGTAACCTTGACCCGACCATCCTGAAGTGTATGACCGAGCGGGGAAATCATTGGTCGTGGACAACAGACAAACCTTCATAGTAAACTCTTGCTTTGTATGGGCATCATACGTAAGGATCCCTTTACTCCACAACTCGTCCAACTCATCTATCATAGGGCGGAGGTAAACATCCATGTCCTTACCAGGCGAACAAGGACCCGGAATCAACAAACAAAGCTGAAATGTGGTTTCCTTCATGCATACCCATGGTGGCAAGTTATAGACGGTTAATATAACAGGCCACATGCTGTACGAGTTGTTTTTCATAGAGAAAGGACAAAACCCATCGATACCGAGACCCAAAAATACATTACGAGGTTCGCTAGCAAACTCAGGGTGTAGCGCTGCAAATCTCTTCCAACTATCACCATCAACCGGATGACGCAACACATCCGGATCGGCACTCTTACCGGTATGGTGCCAAATCATGTCTTCAGCGGTGTGCTTTGAAGCGTATAGTCGCTGTAACCTGGGAGCAATCGGAAAGTAACAGAGCTTTTTATGAGGTACTTTGATACCCTTCTTTGGGTCCCATCTAGACTCGCTACAAACTGGACACTTATCGAGATCTTTATACTCTTTATAAAATATTGCACAATCGTTCAATCAAACATCGATCGTAATATACCCCATACCCAAGCTTTTCAACTTCTTGTTGCATGCATCATACGGATCGGGCAAAGTGTGAGGTTTGGGCAAAATACGACCAACCAACTCCAATAGCTCGGTGAATGATGTGTTAGTCCACTTGTTCTTTACTTTTACGTACATAAGCTTGGCAATGAAGTTCAATGAACTCATCGCTTTACAACTCGGATATAATTCTGTCTCCAATTCGTTAAACAGTTTTTCGAAACTACTTGGAATTTCTGCGTCTCTCATCTCGGTGTCACCCTGATGACCGCCAACATCGTAACTGTGTCTCACATCGTCATAAACCTCGGCAATTTCATTAACTATATTCGGAATAGTGTTTTCTTCGGGAACGACCGGCTGCTCACCGTGTTTTATCCAAACCCGATACGACTTCATAATCCCTTCATTATAAAGGTGGTTCGTAAACGTCCGAGAGGCTAATCGGCGATTATTTTTACAATAGTTACACGGACAATAAATAAGATCTTTATATTTCGAATGTTGTTTTGCATATGCGATAAAATCCAGAACCCCAACAAGATAGTTTGGATCGAATAAATCCATAGCATCCATCCAACTCTTATCCAAAGCCATCTCTTTACAACAATTTTAGATAACTAGACAACTACATTCATATGAAAATAAAATAATAATTATTACAACCCAATTGATAAAATGAAAAAAATTACAACACAATGAATAAAAATAACACAAATTACAAACCAATGGCTTGAATATAATTACAAACCAATAAATAAATAAAATTACATCACAATAAATAAATAAATAAAATTACATCACAATAAATAAATAAATAAAATTACAACACAATAAATATATAAACAATTTCATATAATTAAATACACATATACAAAAATATATGAAATAAATGAATGTATGCATGATTTATACACAATATATAACAAGACAATAAAAAAATATACAAAATCATAACCTATAGCAACTAATACACAATTCAAAATTCATGCATAAAAAAAATTAAAAAGTTTGAAATTTTAAGAAAATACCTTGCATTGGTGGAAAAAATTGGAGATTGATGATGAAGTCCCAACCTTGACAATGTATTACAAAACCCAAACCTATAATATTGAAAGAATTACACCAAATATGATCATAATAAAAAAAAATCAAGAATTTACCTAATATTTGTGGATGAAATTGTGTATTAAGGATGCCCCACCTTGATTATAAGCTTGCAAATGGTTAAAGATTAATTGGAGAAGGTATTGCAAAAAATTTGAATGAGATTGATTGATGTTTTTGGGAGAAATTGGGAGAAAAAATTGGGTTTTTGGGGTTTAAGGATACAAAAATACAGTCTGTCCAGGCATATATGCATGTCAAATTTACCGACGACACGTAAATCCGTCGATAAACATAAAATGTCGTCGGTAAATTTTAGAATTACCCACGACTTTTGAAGTTGTCGGTAAATTACCGACGACAATTCCAAAAAAAAAAAAAGGAATTAACGACGGCGTTTTGTCTTTTACCCACGAGACTGGTCGTCGGTAAATTACCGGCGAAGATTTCTCGTGGATAATTACTTGTCGTTGGTAAATAACAAAAGTTTACCGACGACTTTACGTGTCGTCGGTAAACAGTCGTGGGTAAATCCCCGATCTGTAGTAGTGTTAGCCAAAAATGGATATCATTTTTATAAATTCCCCTACAATATCTCCACATACTTTTATTTCATGGATTACGTTTAATGGACTTAATTGTGTATTATACTTCTGATACTCTCATGACCTTTGACCCACCTAATAGAGGTTATCTTATAACAAACAAAGTACCATGCAAGAAAAAAATATTTACTTTAAAGATTAAAAAAAGTGGAGTAATTTAATTAATGTGTTTCAATCTTATCAGATCTTATTTTTTTTTTTCAATTTTGATCTATGCATCCATTTGAGATCTACTAACGTAATGCAAATCTCACAATAGGATAGGTGTTTATTCCAACAAGAATAAATTTGAATAGATCAAATTATTGCTTTTAATCAACCTTTTTTTGGATGCGTTTAATCACCTACTTTATTATCTTTTTAAAAGATAATCTTAAAGGATGAGTTGTATATAGGTATGGATAAATTTTGGGGGTTAAAATTTTTTTTTTTCAAATTTAAAGGATGAGAAGTATGTATGTGGGGAGGTATTAAAAAAAAGAAAATGAAAAAAAATTGAAAGGTCAAATTTGATTTGTTTCAAATTTATGGGTTAAAATAATAATTTAAATTAATTAAATACAATTACAATGATTTAACAATAACTTACTTGATTAATTGGACATAATCTGACAGTAGGGGCAAACATGAAATAATATTTAGTACATAGAGTAAAATCACTCGTTATATAAAGTAGAATGTTAATTGACAATCGTGTCATACACATAGTATATGAGACAAATAGTGTATACTCTATATTATAGTATTTACAGAGTTTGAACAATAATTTTGGAAAAAAGATATTGTTAAAAGAAACTAAGTTTTAGTTATCATTCCTTAAAAGACCAAATTAATCATGATTTTCAAATTACCCTCATATATAAGGGAATATTAATAAATGAACCAAATCACTTTCACACTTTCATACTCTATATCCTTTTTAAATCTCTCTCCAATAACAATAATCCATTATACTAATTTTTATACAAGATTTGTAAATAGTTTACAAAATCGAAAAACACATTTCTAATGGATTTAAACTCCTAATGTTCTTATGTATCATTGCTCCGCCTGGGAAACGGCCAACCCATTTAGGTTAATTAACTATAGCGATTATAATGAATAGTATGGTTCAGTTCGGTCTGATCGTACCACCCTTGCTTATTCGGTTTAGTTCGGTTTTAGTGACATAAAAGTCAAAAATTGACTTAACCAAGGCTCGGGTAAGAGTAGGTTATGTTAGGTTAAGTTATAGTTTGGTATTTTTTACTAACGGTTTGATTCGATTTGTGTGGTTTAGGTTCGGAATATGACTGGGGGGGGGGGTTCCATTTTATAACGATATTTTCTTTTTTCCAGTTTTGTTTGAAGTAAATTTTGTAATAAAAACTAGTTTTTTATAAATTACCTTAATTATTAAAATTAGTTATTATAATTTACCCATTTATATTCAAAACGACAAGATATTACGAACTAAATTAAACTAAATACAAAATATTGAATATCTAATAAACTAAATAATATATTGGAAATTATGTTAATTAAGATAACTTATTACTTATTAAAATAAACTATTTAATGTTTTATAGTATAATAATTAACATTATTAACTAAATTATTACAAATTTAAATAGATAGAATAACTTATAACAAACTGTACCAAACTAGTTGACTAAATTATTATAAACTCGAACTAGACAAAATCAATAATTACAAATCAGTGACTGTATCTGGGGATTTTAGGTTGCCTACATACAATTCTATAGGTAGCTTGAAACGCATACCTATAAATTATCAAGTCGTTACATTGTTATCCACACTTGAAAATATCATTAGTAAGTTGTAAAATTGAAAAAAATAGACTTGAATTATCCGCTTACCACTCAACGTCTTAGTTATAAGGAATCAATGTCATCTTTGAAGGTTCGCCTTCACTTGAACCTTATAGAATTATAGCCCCCTCTATATCGGAATTCAACTCGACTTTTTGGTCTTGGGTTTAAAATTTAGAGCGGACCCAATTTTGCAATTGAACCACTCTCTTCAACGTATTCCTGGTCATGCTAGCTCTTTGATCAATGTGTTATTTATTTCCCTTTCTTAAGGTTATATCTAAAGGAACCAGTACAATAAATAATATCATTAGAGACGATATATATTGCAGCAACACTAAAATGACCTCTAATTATATTTTTAACGACAACATGTATTGCGGCAACACCAAAATGACCTATAATTATATTTTTAGCGGCAATATTTGCCGCTAAAGAAAAAGTCAATAGTGGCAAAAATAAATAATTTGCTACAAAAGGTGTCTTTAGAGACGAATTTACTACAGCGAGCAAATAACGGTGACGTTTGCCGCTAATGCCTATTAGCGGAAAAATGGTGAACAGAAGATCCTAAAATGGTCACTAAAGATAACATTTCTTGTAGTGAACAGAAGATCCTAAAATGGTGGACCATTCATGATCCATATATATAACAAGTCCAAATGCAAAACTGTTTACTAAATGACAAATCTCTATGTGTAGTTTGTAGTTTACTCGATCTGTCCCGAGATAGTACTCCTAGACGTTGATGTTGTATCGGTTGAAATGTGATGATATATTACCATAGTTTTCTACCATGTTACCAGCTCTAAATCAACGAGTGCCTGCAAGTATAGGGTTGGAATTATGACAAAATCGTATTCCTAAATTTTTTATATTTAATTAAAATGTCAGAGAAATAAAGCCCCGAAAGAGTAGACGATTCCGCTACTTATTCCTCAGCATCACACGGTTATCCCGCATTATTTAGGAGAGACGGAGAATGTTTCAATAAAGAGTGAAAATAAATGGGAGGGATCGATGTCACCTCATGGATCATTAGAAAATATTCCTCTGCTTGTGCCACAAGAAGCTGATGGTAATGGATTTGATCAACCTACCCAACCCCACAAAACTCCTTTCTTGTTTCGCAAAGGAAAAGGTAAACAAATAGTCGAGGATATGCAAATGAAAGGTTTCGTGGATGATCATAATAATGATTGGCGTCGGGATTTATTGGAGACGGGCGGCAAAGGATCGAGAGAATGGTAGGAAACACGAGAACGAGGTGATTTAATTGTTTATGTTGAGGAAACTGGTCAAGTTGTATCATGTCATTGTCAGGTTTTAAGGAGTTTTAGTCACTAATCTGCCGAGACAGGCCAAATTGAAGAAAGTACAATATTTTGAACATGTTGAAGGATAAAAACTTATCTTAGAAGATTGTGATTTTCTTACTATTGAGCAAGCATTTGGGTTCTCGTTGACTGGTTATATTGTGGGGATAAGAAACCCGAACATGGAGGATATGCGAAGGATGGTTAAGAATTGGAATGTAAATTTGCAAGGTCCGGAGACACCTTATCGGATGGTTATTATTCAAATTTGAAAAACACAAGGAATGAAAAGCTACACTTACTAGAGGTCCTAATTCTTATTTGGGTCGAATTCTTTTGCTTTCTGAAATAACATATTTTTATATTTTGGTAACTTAGATATCAAGAAATCCCTCTTGGGTTATATTGAGAAATCTCCAGGAACAAGATCGAACTAATCTCAAATTGGCAAAAATAGCATCTCAATTTGACAGGTCGATTTGTCTCAAATGTGTCGCTTTTGTAAGTGAAAATATTAGCTACGCTTGTGTGCTTAGACTTGATTAAAGTAGAAAATATTATCTTGAATTGGGTGACTAAAGGGAAATAACTTTTGGGTAGTAGCAGAATTTGAAAATTTGTCCTCGTGTTGTCGAAAATGAAAAGTTTATGGCCATGTGGAAATGAATTGTTTTATGAAAGTAACGATGTTACAAGATTGGGGAACAATTAAGAAATAGAAGGAGTATGTAACGTGATCAACTGGTTCATGAAAATATTAGGGTAATTAATCTGGTTTTGAAATTCGAAAGGAGGAGTTCATGTGAAATCTAGTAAGGAGTTAAGAGCTACACAAATTAACTTAAAAGTGAAACATCAAACTTAGGAAATTTGTATCCGCCTTAAACCTGAAACTAGTAAAGTTGGGACTGCAAGGCAATATACTCTTGTGTTTAATTGCAAACGTAGATACTGTGTTGCAGCTAGAAATTGCATTGGCTCCAATGAGCTATTTTCGGAACAAGCTCGTGAAAAACCTGTAGATATGAGATTTTGTACATACGTGGTAATTCACCACATTAAGCGACTATGTTCGAAAAGCTTCGCAGTGGCAGATTCTCAAAATTCTCCAGAAGAAGTTCTTGTCTGCTCCTTGGCATCTTTAACTCACGACTGGAAAAATATAACAATTAAATAAATGTGTAATAGGAGGTGTTGATTCCTCACCTGGTGCAGATTTTCAGTTGAGCACTGTAACGGACCGAAAACAGGTCATATCAGCTCCTAACTGGAACACCACAACAGTTGTGATACTCAAACTAGCACAACAGATACTCAGATTACACTAGCTGCAGCTTCTCCAAGTAATACATCATCAGCGCGAAAACCAGTAGCACCGCAAAGAAGCATCTCGCAGTAGGAAAATATAGGAGCAACATCTCTAAATCCAAACATGCATCAGAGTTAAAGCAAACCTCTTGGGAGGGCACATCAGAAGATTTTGGAAAATATACATGAGGAAAATGTCTCAGATGGTGTGACAGTTAGAGTTCGGTTAGTGAATGGGAAATTTGTCAAACAGACGGGTAAAGATCACATGATAGAAAAATCCGGTTCTTTGGGTTTTTTGGGTGAAATGGTTGATAACGGTTTGAGATAGGGGTTCAAGAGAAAGGTTGAGGAACCATCCAAATTGGTTATAAGTAAGAGGACAAACAAGCGTGAGGCGAGTGAGTTGAAATTATTGCTCGCTAAAAGAGAATATTCACGTCAAAAAAGGATGTATTGGCGAGTTAAAAGTGCTAATTTAGGAAGCGCAAATATGGGGGATCCCTTCAAAACCATTTATTACATCTTGGAATACTTTGGCTCAACATATAAGAGGCAAGAAGTAGTTAGTCATATTAAAAGGAGAAATATTGATAATTTGGGAATTGGACACAAAAAGTAAACATAGGAGTGTGAATAAATCTTTGACTTACATACTAAGATGTAGGGGTTATGTGGATAACTTTGATGTAGTGGAACATGAGAGAATTATAGTTATTTGAGATACAGACAAAGTTAAGTTGAGATTCTTTCAATTTTTCCTCAAGCCATTCATTGTAAAGTTTTGTGTAAGGTTACTTCTATCAGCCTATATTTTTTTTTTTCATTTATAGCTTTAATGATAAATTTGAGAGAAGAGAATTGTGGAAAAATATCCTAGATCACTCTACAACCTTTGATGCTCTATGGCTTCTAGGAGACTTAAACAATATTTTAGCTCATAATGAAAGGAAGAATGGTCAAAGTGTTTCAATGGGTGATTTTGATGGATTTGTGGGTTGTTGTAATAGTCTTGGGTTGGAAGATGTGCAATATTCGGGGTAATTTTTCAATTGGATAACAATCATGTGCTTAAATTTATAGATCGTGTGTTAGGTAATCGTGGACTTGAAGTTTCAGATCATTATGTTCATGCGAAATTTTTACCGAAATTTAGTGTTTCTGATCACTCACCTTGTATTGTACAACTATGTCTACAACATGTTAAGCGAGTTACAACTTTTAGATTATTTAACATGTGGGTATAGAATAAGGAGTATAATAAAGTCGTGGAAAATGGGTGAAACATGAGTCATATATATGGTAAGAAACAATACATTTTGTGCCAAAAACTTTGGGCCTTAAAATTTGACTTAAGGAAGCTTAATAAGGAACAATACTCGTATATTTCCGAGAGAGCAAAGAAGGCAAGAGATGGACTTGAAGTAGTCGAGGTTAGTTTCCAAAAAAACTTGGGAAATAATATTAACTTTGAGGAGTTAGTTGGATTTCATAATAAGGTGAGGTCTCTTGAGAAGGCTGAGATTAGTTTTCTTCAACAAAAGGTTAACTCGGTTACACGCTTAAGAGTGGTAGATGCACTGAACTTTATATGGTATCGTGAAGAGTAAACAAAAATGAATATTTATTGCAAATATTCAATATCCTAAAGGGGAAATTACTACTTCTAATCCCCAAGTTCATGAAGCGTTTATTGATTAATATAAGACATTGTTGGGTTCTAAAAGTACTAAAATTAGCATGGATCATGAGGTATTCTATTGGGGTAAGATTCTTTCGCAAGAACAATGTGTGGATATGTGTAAAGAAGTTTCTGATCTAGAGATAAAAGAGGTTATTTTCCGCATTGCAAATGATAAAGCTCCCGGTCCCTATGGATATTCCTCTCTATATTTAATCTATATTGGGATATCATTGGTGGAGAAGTTGTTCAAGTGGTACGTGAAAAATTCGTTCCCGGATTTTTACTTAAACAACTGAATGCCACTATTATTGCGCTAATTTAGAAAAAGATGATCCTGATCAAATTTGAAGATTATCAACCTATTTCTTGTTGTAACATTATCATAAATTCATTACTTTTATTTTTTTGGATCGATTAAATCCGGTTTTGGATGAACTTGTGGATAAATCTTAAAATACGTTTTTTTAGAAGATCGATGACCGAGAATGTTCACCTTTATGTAAGAGTTGTTAAAGGGGTATAATAATAGTAGTAGCTCATCGAGATGCACAACTAAAATTTATTTTTATAAAGCGTATGATTATATTTTTAGTGGAATTTCCTTCATGATGTGCTTAAGGGGTTAATTTTTCCAAAAGGTATGTAGATTGGATTATGGTTTGTGTCACTACTACCTATTACTCGATGGGAATTAATGGAGAGGTTCATGGTTTCTTCAAGGGTGAGAAAGGCTTAAGACAAGGTGATCCTCTCTCACCTTATATTTTTATTTTTTTTCTTGGATTTTTTTTAGGCTTTTGAAAAAAATACAAACCAACGGTTCAAGTATCATCCTAAGTGTGGGAAAGTGAAGATTACTCATCTTGCCTTTACTTATGATTCAATGCTTCTTTCTAAGGGGTATCGTGAGTCTGTTAAGATACTTATTAGTAGCTTGAAGAGTTTTGAGAATTGTTCGAGGCTTCATTTGAATGTGACTAAATCAAATATTTATTATGTGGGGGTCAAAAGTGATGAGCTTGGTAACATCATGGATTCTACTCATTTGGAGAAAGTAGATAATGCCATTCTGTTACTTGTGCACCACTTGGAGTTTTGGTTTTACTTTAAAGATATTATAAACACCTTATCTATAAATTAGAGGGGTATGTAAGATCTTGGAGTGCAATGTTTATATCATTTGAGGGAAGGTTGGAACTTATTAGATTTATTCTTTAAGGGGTAACGTTTTTTTTGGTTTTCTATTTTTTCAATTCCGGTTTGTGTGAGGGGTCGTGTTATGAGTATTTGTAGAAATTTCTATTGGGATAAGAAGCAGCCGCAAATTAAATGGAGTAAAATTTGTACTCCAAAACATGAAGGTGTACTTGGTATTTGGGTGCATAAATTCAACATTATTAATGAAAATGATTTAGAAGATTTCTGGGAAAAAAACTCGCTTTGGATTAAATGGATTCATGGGGAATATTTAAATAATATAAACTTTTCGATATGGAAACCGAAGAAGTTGAATTCTCCTATTTTCAAGAATTTTTGGGAGTTGAAGGAGGTGATTAGAGGTTCACTTGGGTGGATGGCAAAGATATTATCTTGGCTCGGGGGTTCTTCTCGTCAAACAATCATCAGACTATTCATGAGGTTTCTAGTAATGAATTTTTTTCTTTATATAAAAACTCTTACGATATGTTTTGCCACGATCTTATGAAAAACCTTGGGGTAAATATTATTTGGGATTTTTATATTATTCTAAATATACCATTGTAGTTTGGATTTCATTGAATGAGAGGCTTAAGACGAAAAATCGAATGACCTATTTAGAGTTGGATCCGCTTTGTGAATTTTATGGTGTGGACTTTGAATCAAATAAGTATATTATTTTTTAATGTGGTTTTGCTAGAAATATTTTGGATGAGGTCAAGAAGTGGTTGAGAATTACTAAAAGAGATGAACATTATTTTGAGTGCTTTAAAGTGGTTGAAAAAATTTAAAATTTGAAAATATTTGATAAGAAGGGCTTGGAGTATAGCTTTTAGAGAAACTATCTATTGCATTTGGAGGGAGATAAATAATCGTGCCATGAGGTGTTTAACTTGTAATAGTGTGAGATAGTTAATAGTGCATATTTTGTTGCTACCTTAATCTTTTAGGTCTAAGTAGGTGAATTCTTGTACAATGTATAGTTTCCCCTTTATTTTAATATAATCGTTTACCCAACCAAAAAATTTGTTTTATTTTTCAAACTTGTAACAAGTTTACTTGTGGATGAGATCTGGTTTAGTTCTGAAGGGAGCTTATGTACCTCAACCAATCCAAAGATAATTGGAATACTAATTCATAGGAATTTTCTTTGGTACATTGGAAGATGTGTTTTCATAAAGTGGATGTTGACTTGTTGACAAACAGATGTTCAACACGTGGCATGATTTGACCAGTAGACTAATAGGGAACATACACGTGGCATAGTTTCATTAATTGTAATCTACCCTATTTAATGATTTTACCCAACTACCCACCCCCCAAGGTATATTATTTGGTGGGATGTGACTTGCAACAAATAAAGGGACAAAACGTCATCAATCTGAACAAATAAGAAGGTGACACGTGGCTACGTAACATTAATTTCACTTTAAGTCTTTTAGATGGGTATATTTTCATAATATAATATATAAAAGTTATTATAAATTACATTTAATATAATTTCATTATGTTTATTTAATTTGTGATTAATTATTATTTTTATATTTAACATTTTTTAATTTTATTAAATGTAATTAATATATAATAATATTATATAATAATTTTGTTTTTGATATAATTTGTTTTATCTTTGTCAATAATAATTATATAATGTTAATATGTTCAATTTGTAATAATTCAATAATTAAATGTGTAAATATGTTACTCATTAATTTGTAAATGTATATTATCTATTGTAATCATTTAATAATTCATAATTATTGTTAATATGTGTGTAATACATTTTGTTTAGCATAAAAAGTTAAGATTAAAATTTAATTTAAAATACATAATAGTTGATGTGATTATATATGAGTTGTTAAGTTTAAATGATAACATTGATACATAATTCATTTTATTTTCAACTGCAAAATTTTTAGAAACTTGCTATACATTCAAGTTAATTTTTTCAAAATATATACAAATCTGTCTAATTAAAAATTTCACGAAATTTTTCATTACAAGCATTTTACTGGTAGAGGGAAGGTTTTGTGCAAGGATCAATCCAAATAGGTAAGTATTTTTAACATTTCATTAGTTATATAATTCTTTGGTTTATTTATTTAGAGTTAATAATTTTATTATGCAAAATTAGATATTTATATTTTATTTATTTCGCTAGTTTAATATGATGAAATTTAAATACAGAAATTATCTAATTTAATCATAGTAATGATTTAATGATGGAATATAATTAATTATATTTATGGAATAAGGGAATATAATTATTTGTAGCTTAAGAACGAAATGATAAAGTAAAGTAATTAATTATAATTAATAAAATAAATTATCAGGAATTAAAAGTAATTATAATTATGAAACGAAATTATACAGGAAAATTATTAATTATAATTGTGGAAATAAATTATTAGAAAATAAAAGTATTTATAATTATGGAAAGAAATTATTAAGAAATAAAAGTAATCTTAATTATAGATAGAAATTAGAGATAATTCTCAATTAATTACAATTCCACACTTTTTATTCCAAAAAAAAACCAAATTACTTCCTACTTACTCACAAATTATCAACTTAATACTCAATAAAACACATTGTCATATTTACCTTCCATTATTGTCCTTATATGATTTTTTATTTATTTTTCAATTTTTTTCTTACTTTTTCTTTTAAAATCGAAATCCCGGTTTATGTGTTGCTATAACACACAAATATAGATTTATGTGTTCCTGTAACACATAAAATCATAAAAATCGATCTAAAGGATTCTCTTATTTAACAAAATTGTTTTTTTCTCTTTATTAATCGTATATATATTTTTACTCGTTTTTAACTATCTTGATATATTATCTTTTTGTCCAACACTTTTTTGTTATTTTTGTGTGTTTATATTTTAGGGTTTTGTGTGGTCCAGGTTACACAAAACTTGATTTTGTTTATTCCAATTCTGTGTATTACTGGAACACACAAATCTCAGAATTGTGTATTCTTAGAACGCACAAATATCAGATTTGTGTATTTATGGAACACACAAAACACAAATTTGTGCATTCACGGAACACATAAAACTCAAATTTATGTATTCCTCCTGGAGTACACAAAACTTGATTATGTTTGTTTCAATACTGTGTATTCCTGAACACACAAAACTCATAATTATGTGTTCTTGGAACGCATAAATCTCAAATTTGTGTATTTATTGAAAGCAAAAAATTCAAATATGTGTATTCATGGAACACATAAAACTCGAATTTATGTATTCCTAGATTACATAAAACTTGATTTTGTCTGTTCCAATTCTGTGTAAAACTGGAACACACTCTCAGATTTGTGTATTCTTGGAACACACAAATCTCATATTTGTGTATTCATTGAACACATAAAACTCAAATTCGTGTATTCATGGAGCACATAAACTTAAATTTGTGTATTCATAGAACACATAAAAAATCAAATTTGCGTATTCATGTAACGCATAAAACTCAAATTTATGTAATCCTGTAGTACACAAAACTTGATTTTGTTTGTTTCAATTATGTGTATTCCTGAACACACAAATATTAGATTTGTGTATTCGTGAAACACACAAATCTCATATTTGTGTATTCGTGGAACTCACAAAAATCATAATTGTGTATTCTTGTAACGCATAAATCTCAGATTTGTGTATTCATGGAACACATAAAACTCAAATTTGTGCATTCATTGAACACATAAAACTCAAATTTGTGTATTCATGGAATACAATAAAAAAAATCGGGGAAAAATATCAAAAAAAAAAAATTGAAAAAAAATCGGAATTTTTTTTTAAAAAAAGTTTAAAATGAAAAAAAATTAATAAATATTATTATAATTAATTAATAGGCCTATGAGTATTTTTGTAATCTTCTAATTTTTTGTGCTTAAGTGGGAATTAAGTTGAAGTTGTAATTAATTAGGATTTCTTACGCTATTCGTGTAATTAACTAGGCGTTGTCCCTAGAAATTATTAGAAAATAATAGTAATTATAATTATGGAATGAAAATATAAAAACATACTGTATATCAAAGGAAATATCATAGTAGAGAAATAGTAAAGGAAATATTCTTATTAACAATTTTTGTAAAATTAAATATTTTTACATAAATTTTTAATTATATTGGTAAGTAAGGAAATTTGTTTACACTACATAAATGTTAAAAAGAAATATAAAAGTGAATATCTTTTTTTTTAAAATAGTGTATGTCATTTTTTTAAACTAACGTAAATTATTAAATGAATTTTATAAACTAACAATATATAT
Organism: Nemophila menziesii; assembly: GCA_029959085.1. NCBI lineage: Eukaryota > Viridiplantae > Streptophyta > Magnoliopsida > Boraginales > Hydrophyllaceae > Nemophila > Nemophila menziesii. The sequence continues at coordinate 2,209,973 of JARWIR010000060.1, forward strand.
TGAAGAAATATTTTTAAAAGTAACCAAAATAGTAATTCTCAAATTTTTCGAATTAACTAAATATTAAAGGAATTGTTAATAAATTTTTTAATTAAAAAATATTAATAATATTAAATAGAATAATTTTTAACTAATAAAATATTAAAGGGAATATTAATAATAATCGTAATATGTGTAAATACAATTAAAATTAAATATATAAAATAATGTTATTATTGGAAGATATAGGGGCAATGAATAAATTAGTCGATTTAATAGACTCAATGCGAGTGCAGGGAGATTATTTATTATAATTGGAAAATTGCGAATGATAAAATACTTGTCCCTAACTTTAACTTTATCAAGAAAACAAAGTATACAAAAAAAGAGTTAGACAAAATGGAGTTCAAAATTTTTCAAGAATCATGGAAAAAACTATTAAAAAACTAGAAGATAAACTTATTCTGCTTAACAATAATAAAACAAATAAAGACAATACTAAAGAAGAAAATGATATCAAAGATCTTATTAAGATAGAGTACAATAGAGAAGAGAAATATTGGAGTGACAGATCTAAACAAAATTGGCTTATTTATGGTGATAAAAATACTATTTTTTTCACCTTGCTACTATACAACGTAGAAAACTGAACAGTATTACCAGAATTGAAAATAAGGAAGGGATTTGGAAGGATGACTCGGAAGATATTAAAAATTGCTTTCAAAATTTCTACAAAGGCCTTTATAAAGATAATAAAGGAGTTGAAGATAATATGAATAACGCATTAGAATATATTAAACCTAGGGTAACAGATGAAATGAATGAAGAATTAACAAAAAACCATCATTATAAGAGGTAGAAAATGTCGTTAGAGAGTTGTTTGCTTCTAAAGCTCCAAGACCGGACGGTCTTAATGGTTTATTCTATAAAGAATTTTGGGACATTATTAAGAATGATGTTTTTAGAATTACTGTTGATTTTTTTGAGAATAATTGTTTTTTTGTATCTATTAATGACACGCTTATTACCCTTATCCCAAAAGGAGTTTCTCATGAAAACTTAGGTGACTACAGGCCTATATCTTGTGTTAACTTTATTTATAAAATAATCACCAAAATTCTTTCTAATAGACTCAAAGGTTTTATGGATAAAATTGTATCCCCGATACAAGCAGCGTTTATTAAAGGACGATCTATTCAAGACAACATTATCATTGCACAAGAAATATCTTTCTTTATGAGTCGAAAGAGAAAAAAACAAGAAATATATGGCTGATATAAAAATAGATATGGAAAAGTTATACGATCAGGTACGATGGGAGTTTTTATTCCAGGTTTTGGAGAAATAAGGGTTTAACAATATTTGGATAAATTGGATCAAGAATTGTGTTACGACTGTTTCGTTTAACATTAATTTAAATGGTGAAAGACTAGAGAACTTCAAACCAGGTAAAGGGTTACGACAGGGTGACCCACTATCTCCTTTTTTGTTTTCTATTTTAAACTTAATCTCTTATTAGCATTATAGATCACTATATCGATAACAGCTTAATAAAAGGTATTCAAATCAACCGTAATTGTCCTAGTATTTCTCACCTACTATTTGCATATGACTCGCTCTTCTTCTTAAACCTAGAGGATACAGATATAAATTGCTTTAAGGAATGTATGAACTTATATTGTTTAGGATCTGGCCAAAAGATTAATTTCCACAAATCAGCTATTTTATTTAGTAAAGAAGCTCCCTTAGAAGTTAAGAAATTGATTACAACGACCATGAACATACAAGAAACGACTGATTTAGAGTATTACCTGGGGATTCCATTGTGTCATAAAAGATCTAAAGTGGAGTCATTGGAATGGATAGCAAAGAAAGTTTTCAAAAATACAGAAGGATGGAAGGCAAAGCTGCTCTCGGAAGGGGGCAAAGAGGTTTTAATCAAAGCAATTTTACAGGCTATCCCCAACTACTATATGTCTATTTTTTCATTGCCTTTGTCTTTCTGTAATAAATTAATTTATGCTATCTCGGATTTCTGGTGGAATTCAGGTGAAAAAACAGGATTTATTGGGTCGCATGGGAAAAGATTGCAGTAAGCAAGCTCTTAGGAGGACTGGGGTTTAAAGACTTTAAAAAGATGAATACGATTTTACTCGCGGCACAGGTTTGGAGATTGATAAGTAGCCCAGATAATCTTGCTACAAAGCTTCTTAAAGGTATTTACTTTAAAAAAACTGACATTATAAACTGCAAGCTTCGCCAGAGTTGAACTTGGAGCTGGGCTAGTCTATTAGAGGGAAGAGAATTTATTTAAAAACATGGAATAAAAATAATTGGAAATGGGAAGGATACTAATATATGGAATGATAGATGAATCGATACCGATTGGAAAATAGAAATACCAAAAGGGGTCACGATAAATAAAGTTAATGAACATATGAGATTAGGATCCACCGAATGGGATATGGAATCATTAGATAACATGTTTCCAGAACATATTATTCCTCTGATAAATAAAATCAAATTCACTAACTCTGTTACCAAAGACAAATATGTTTGGCCTTTTTCGAAAAACAGAAACTATGATACAAAAACAGGATATAGAGTTATATCGGAAGATCATATTATTAACAAGCCTTCAACGACATCTACAATATCAAAACACGACCCATCGATTTGGAAAACAATTTGGAAATCTAATATACCAAAGAAAATTAAACTATTTACGTGGAGAATTGTCGACAATGCTATTCCTACGAGGAACAACTTATAGACAAGAAAATGTGCCGACTCCACCAGCTGCCTATGGTGTAACTACCCAAAAGAAAATATTGAACATTTACTCCTTCAGTGTAACATGTGTAAAGACATATGGGCTGGCTCCTTACTCCAAGTTAGAATCCAGGATAAACTTGAAAAAAACATAGAAGACTAGTTCCTGAAGATCATTCAGAGTTTTGTCAAAGGTGGATGGGAGGAAAATATAGTGAGAGACTTTATTATGGTCAATCTTTGGAACATTTGGAAAGGAAAAATGAAAGCAGTACATGAAGGTACAAAAATCTACGGGACGGGAATCAATCTAGCTACGGAAAAGCTTATGCAGGAGATCCATGGAAAAGAATGGAGTAAATAGGTTACACGAGCTTTTAAAAACAAGGAACAGAAGACAACAACAACATTCTTACAAATTTGGACCCAGATATTTCTCTGTTTTGTGACGCATCATTTTCTACTAATGGGAACCATCGGGATTAGCGGTCATCGGAGTTAATAATCGCACAAACAGTACATTCACAGGTAGCTATGATGTGGAGTGTAATTCGGCTCTCGAAGACGAAGCTTATGTAGTACTCAAAGCCACGGAGCTAAGCGTAGAGTTCTCAGGAAAAGGGAAGGTCATTTACTCAGATAACCTTGAAATTATTCAAGGTATTCAGCAGGTGTCAGCCACACGTTGGAGTATCCAACCTATTATGCATAAAATTATCCATAAAGCTGGGGAGATTGAGCGTATTTCATACTGCCATATTAATAGGAAGCTCAACAGCCATACGGATAAGATTGCAAAGGAAGCTAAACACAGGGCAACCAAGCAACGCCGATTGACTTTAAGTCCTTTCAACCTTGTTGTTCAGTTTAGTAAATTAGGAATTGGATGACTTTTCTTTTTGTTTGGTGCTTAGGCACCTTCCCTTGTCCAAAAAAAATTGACTCATTGCAAGACTTTTCCACGGATGATTTCATGCATTTGAGATTCACTAGTGATGATAAAGCGTACGGGTTCTACAATATCTATGTTAGAATTAAGAGGTTTAATGTAAGGAAGAACAATACTACGAAGTTATAAGATCTGATTTTGCATAGACTGTTTTCATGTTCAAATCAAGTTTCACGTTAAATAAATTTATCAACTTGGAGGATAGACAATTAGAACATATGTTCGTCACCAGGTGTGAATGTCAGGCATGTATCAGGATTGTACAGAACGAGGATATTTGTTGTTATACGATAACTAAAGTTGAACTTCTCCATAATCATCCCCTGGTCCCAGAGTTTTTATTCCGTATTTACACTCTCATAGGAAATTTGATCCCCCACATCTCGATAAAGAACTCTGTTTGTGTGCTTTGGGAGTAAGTACTAGCTAGATTATAGATATTTTTAATTTTGACGACGATGGTTACTCGAATGTTCGGTTTGTTAAGAAGGACTTGTATAACATTGTAGATCGGATACGGTGTGCTGAAATATGTATAGGAGATGCTAACACATCCTTGAGGAACATGCACCAAAAAAAGTCGAAATATGGTACATCCTACTTTCATTACACAGTCGAAGGAGATAACCGACTGGATAGTTATTTTGGGCTGATGAATGAAAGATTGAGGAATGAGTGGACAACTTTGGGAGAGTATTAGTATTGATGCAACATAAAAGAAAAAAGAGTATATATTCCCTCTTATCGTTCTTGCTGGAGTTGATAACCATAGGTAAACTTGCATATTTGGTGCAGCACTGGTCAAAAACCAGACCACCAGAAGTTACAAATGGGTATCACAAATTGATGAGGGCCGCCATTAATGTGAGCCTCAATTTAGTGGTCACCGATGATTAAAAGTCGATGCATGTTGCCATTGGAATTGTGTTCCCCCATGGACGCTATCGATTGTGTAGTTGGCATCTTAGTAGGAATGCTACCACCAACGTAAATATTAAGGATTTTAATTCAATCTTTAGTTACTACATGTTGGATTGCACATAAAAACAATTCAAACATAATTGGTTTCAGATGGTGCACAATACCAACTTGGTGAGAAACAATGGATTAGATACGTATATAATCGGAAGCATTTGTGGGAAGAGGCATACGAAGGGGGTCATTTTTTTGGATTTGTGAAAGGTACGCAGCGATGTGAGGGATTAAATGCTACCCTGAATAGGTACTTGGGAAACTATAGGACTTTATACGCCTTTTGTAAAGATTCTGATAGAGGGTTGGAATATATTAGGGTGAAATTGATATATAAGGAGACTAAGACTAACCACACACGGGTAGTCGTAACGACTGATTGTTAGATCTAGAGCGTCAAGCTTCTGAAATATACACTAGGGTTTTATTCTTCAAGATTCGTAGGCATATGGCGAGGGAAGCAAGGCTATATCATTCAGATATGCAAGAAATATTTGGTGTTCGGTCATATGTTATTTGTGATGAATACTCACCTATATTTTCCCAAATAGTATCATATAGACCACTACCAACAATATAGGTTAAGTGTGATTACTTGAAGTTTCACGCACACGGAATTCCATGCGGTTACATATTTTATGTGTTTAAACTGGAGCATGTTACAGTGTTTTCAAAATCATTAATCATTAAACCGTTGATCATCGTGAGGCCAACTTATCTCGTTACTCGACCAATGATGTTCAAACCGCTAGGTTGGGGTTCATGAATTCAGTATTCACCGAGTTGGCTAGTAAACAAACTGAGGAGGTGTATAAATTTGTGATTGAAAGATTAAGTGATTGTGTTGGTCGTGTTAAAGATTTTGCTGAGTCTATGCTTAATCGTGATCAAGATGTGGAGAGTGAATCTGAATATAACCCGATACATGTGGATAACCCAAAAAAAGCCTAGGATAGGGTAAAAAGTGGTCGACGTCCTAACCATCGTAGTAAATGAAAGTAAATCTACTAATCATTCAATAAATGGTTTTTTATGGACCAATTTTATAAGATAATTATATATAGACTTTGGTTAACTACATTTCAATCGTTCATCATGCGGACACCTGTCAAAAACCAAGATCACATTATGATTGAAGTTGTTATAATATATGAAAGGTTTGCACATAACCTTATACCTTTAGCCCTTAACCCTTAATCCTTAAACTTTAACACTTAAACACTTAATCTTAAAGCCTAACACTTAACCCTTAATCCTTTACCTTTAACCCTTGACCCTTAAACACTTATCCTCAAACCCTTAACCCTTAACCCTCAAACACTAAACCTTAAACCATAACACTTAACCCTTAACCCTTTACCTTTAACCCTTAACCCTCATACACTTAACCTTGATCCCTTAAACATTAACCATTAAACATTAAACATTTAACCTTAAACCATTAATAGTTAAACCTTAACCCTTAACTCTGAACCCTTACCCTTAACCTAAAATGAAGAAGACAAAGAAGAAATTAAATTAGGTAAAGGTTGATTTTAACACGCTTATCCTAGTTGATTGGTTAAACATTTTGGTTATAATGTTATTCTTTATCGTGATGATCTATGTGAACAAAATGTAGTTAATTATGAATGGTAATGTCGTTGTTTACGTTTTAGATGGTTTGTAATGTATTCTAACGTACTTGTAATTACTCTTGCTAATTTGTAATTTAAATATACTTTTGCTTAACTGATTATATTTTGTCTACACAAAGTAGTAATTAGTGTATTGAAATGGTTTATGAAAACATTTTCTAACTTGTCTAACTTCTACATTATTTATTGAAATATTCTATTCATTTAAAAAAAATAACAACTTCACTATTTAATATAGGAATAAAAATATAACAACTTCTATAGTATTGAATTCAAAAATAACATCTTCTATACTATTAAACATAAATGTAAAACAACAAAATTCATAAATATACTAATATTTTTTTTCTTAGTCATAAATTCATAACATTACGTATTTTTGTTTTATAACGCAAAGATAGGAATTTTGCTACCTTTTGGTGTTACGAATGCAAAATTTTGTTAAGTTCCAATATAGATTTCTTCATATCCATTAGCAAGGTATATTCTCATAAAAATTATTCATCAATGCGGATATGAATGCGAAGACTTCTCTGGTTCATAAGGGTACACTAAAACAATAGTTTAAAAAACACTTATTTGATAATTTTAACATGAGTTTCTAAGAGTAGAAAAAATGTTACAATGCTTGCATATACACTTTGAAGCCAAACCACGCTTTTTTAGAATAATATAATTTTTTATCAAAACATCAAATTTATCAAATCATATGTGTCATTCAATCCCTATATATTTTATTTAATAAATAGCATGCTCAATGGTGAGAAATAATAACACAACAACATACAAAATTTCATTCTAGAAAATCCATAGAATGACCACACTCAACCATCCCGGAATCGATGACTTCATATGTAAATTTGGGGGCAACTTTGAGCATGACCAGGAAATCAAGAATGTGAGGGGTCACAAGTCCCATGTCATCCTCAATAGGGAACGCCCGTGAACTTTTTACGGGTTTTATCACCTATAAAATTCTTTTGGTTATGGTCCGATCCTTCCTAAATACTACTACGTGCCGCAAGGAAATACCATCACAGAGGGCCTTGTTTAACTTAAACACGAGGAGAATATCTTCCGCATGTGTGATGGTATAAAAGCTCGTGGAGATACATAGTTGATCATGTATATGATTAGGTGGAGTAGGTACCTCCTTTTATTCTAACACTTCGACCTCTTACCATGTTATCCTCTAGCAAGTTGTATTGTAATGTTTCTTTTCATAATATGTATAGTTACTTTTGTTATGTGAAGTCAGTCATTTTGTTGAGTTATATCGTTCCGTTTATGAATTTATTAAAAGTTTAACCATAATTGTTTGCTAAGAGAATAATTACTACCTAGTTTATTTATCTACCTAATTATAATTTTTTATATATTTATGACAGACTAATGTCTATTAAATTTAATTTACTAATATAATTATTTAACTTAAAACCGTATAAATTATTTTAACAAATTAATGGACTAATCCAATGGTCCAACAAACTTTATCATAAAACCAGTGTGTCCTTAAAGCCCAAGAATAATTATATGGCCAAATCTCAAAAATAAGTTATATGAATAACTATTAAAGTTCATCTTTTTCGTTCAAAGCTTCTCCACCAAAAATTGATGAAACCATTAAAGTCCTAATTTGTTTTATCCAAGCTTCTCCATTTATACAGCCTGGAAGCTCCGTTGTCAGACACCAACCATCCACCGCACCCGACTACCCCATTCTGGTAAGTTCTTTAATCTATTTTTTTGGCATTAGTAATCACCCTTGAAGCATACATCACCTTGAAGCATTAAATTAATTATCCCTCCATTTGGTAAAAAAAGTTCTTTATTATTGAAGTTATTGCTAGTAAGAACATGCTTTCAAACATGTAGGCCACCGTATTTCTTTGTTTCTATAAATCTGAGTTTTCAACAGGTGAAGTAACTGTAATGGCTTGTGAGAGAAGTTGATAGTTGACTTTTTGAGCTAGCTTAGCATTAGTCATAGACATGAGTTCTCAGCACTTAATAGTAGAAGTTGATAGTGGTCTCTAGTTTCTAGTGGAAAATGCATTTTTAGATATTATTTTGAGTGAAAGTTTTGTTGTTATTTCGAGTGGTTTGTTGAATTTTGGAGTGGTTTGTTGAATTTTGGAACACACGGTGCAAAATTGAGAAGGGAAAAGTTATGAATTCACGACTAATAAAAAAGGAATAGATATGAATTATGTCATCTCTTAAATCTTGAGGCCAGTTTGTTCTTTTTTATTTATATAATACATTAGTTTGGATTAAAAGAAACACATTGTTCAATAGTCTATTATATTACCTTATATAGTACACCAGTTAGTTCTCTTTTACTTATATAGATGTATGCCTTCATATTCATTTTTGAAAGTTGTAATATTCATTCTAAAGTATAAAAGTAACTTATATTTGTGTCCATGTATGAAAAAAATGTCTAGTAGTCTATCGAATTTACACAAGCCTTTCTCAAAGTCAAATATCGACTTATTCAGAAGGAAATCTATTAAAGAAGAATACTTTGTTGATTTGCCCTTGTTCATGGAATCAGATGTGCTTCCTGATTAGTCAATTATACATATTTTGAATATAAATTTGGAGGAGAAGGTTCCTTGGTTGTTTGGGCTTGAAACAAACTTCTTACTCGAAACCTGTTATGAATGAGATCTACCTCACATTGCATACTAGAAGAGCTGACTGTTTAAATGGTAATCTCGATCGTTGGGACGATTTATGCAAGTATTGGGACGATATGCAAGTATACAATTACTTTTTTAGCTAATGAAAATGAATATAGTTTTAAGACGGACTTGATTACTTCAATCCACACTGATCTTTTGGTTGAAGAGGTAATTGAGAAAAGGGTGGACTTTCCTGACTTGGATATACGAGGTAGAAGAATTTTACCCTGGGGTTAAAGAACTATTCCTGGGATTTGTTAGAGAGTGAGACCACCCAACCATAAAGAGAACACACATAGCTATTAAGAAGACACATATGCTCTCGCAAATGTTAATTATCGATGCTATAGTGTGTCATAATCTATTTCCAAGCACAACTACCCACCCTTAATAAAGGCAAAATTTAAACCATGATGTGTTGTATTGGTTATGGAAGTTTGTCATGTTCAATGTGGGAGCAGTCATTTTATTCCAAATGTTGCATGCCAGTGAGAACATATTTGACTATGGCCCTGGACATAAAGAACCTTTACCATTTCCTAGATTGCTCATGTGCTTGTTTGACGGACTAGGAGTTGATCTTAAAAATTTGCATTTAAAAATAATAACCTAATCAAGTTTTGTGTCAAAGATTATAAATTCAGATACCAACATTCCACCCACCCAAATAGGAAGAGAATAGAAAAGGAAAAGCAACCAATAGACCAACAGGAAATGGAGTATGAGGCATTGGACAGGTGGCAATCTAGTTCGTCAAAAATTGAAGTTTTGGAAGTACTAGAGGAGTGAGCCATTCGACGTGAGTCCGTTGTTAAAGTAGGGGAAATTGATCGTGAGAAAGATATTGAGGGAAGAGCATGGGCCCGTCATGAGGAATTGAAGTGCTATTTAGATGAAAAAATTAATTTGCTAAAACATTTCATGTCATTACCTTAAATCATTCTAGGTTATGGGAGTTTCACTGCTATAGAGGCACAAGTGTTGTTGATATTGTGGTGTTATGGTTGATTATGTAATCTAATTTGTTATTTTGGGATTTTGTAATGCACATGTGATATTTATATGTATTGTAATGTAGTGTTCTTTTTGAGTAAACATTTTGTAGGTGATTTTGTAACGCTTATGAGATAATTATATGTACTGTACTTCCAAACCATTCTAAAATTACATTTTTTTTACTCCCTATCTTTCACTGATACGTACAAACACTACATCTAGTGCTAACGTTAGCCTACACCAAGATAGACTACTATATATATAATAAATGGCTTAAATAAACTAGATATACAGTGCCACCCTTAATTTTGTTCATGTTGTTAATAGTGTGACACCATAAATAACGGGCCAACCCAAAACATTTACTAAAATTCTGTTCCTTAGTTCTCCAAGCACTAAAATCAAAACAACTATCCTACATCATATGACTCACATAAAGAGCGCAATCATTGACTCTGGGCTCTTGTTCAGGTATCCCGTTTGGAAGAATGAAATCATAATGCGTGATATCGTTCCTATAGGATGAACCACCTGCCCTAGTCAATTATGCTTGTAACTGAACAAGATGCCAAGTATAAAGTCAACTGTTAAATAATGAAACACATCAAATATAATAGAAAATTAAACCATTACAACTTTACTATTCTATCTAATTCTAGCTTAAAGGGTGCGAAACGTATATAAGTTTTCAAAGTATCACATCAATAATTATACTCAAAACATAGGTCTATTAGAACTAACCCCCAATGGTCCCATATATTATATGGGACATAAATCTACAACGATTAAAAAACAATTCAGCTATATATATGCAACACAATAATTATTAATCACATTTCACACATTATAATATACAATTACTACTAACCTCCTGCACGGTTTCAAAGTTCAAATTCAAATTGTTATGCCTCCAATAGTTTTTCTCAGAAACACCCTACACATCTATGCTTTGAGCCATCTGCTAAAATTACACATTTAAATATTATTAACGAATCCTTATACATGATAATTTCCTTGACAATGAGAGAACAAAACATACCCACAATCTGGTAGCACAATAGTATTTTTCTCGTCTCTTAGATAACTATACTTGATTAGGTGCAGATGACATTGCATTCAATACATGTGGAAAAAAAAACATTAACTGACAAACCATTCCAAAAGCAAGAACAACTAAACATTTACTAGGAATACAAGAAACCACTTACATCTTTATCAACCACTGAATTTAATGTAATTAATTCTTGCATATGCACCCTTGACACGTATCTAATTCCATATTTAATTACACACAACCTATCAAAATAAAACACACAACATATATCTTAAACAACTAAAACAAATATTAGAAAAACATAAAGGGTGTGTTAAGTAAACTAACTCTTATGATCTTTTTCGAGATATATCTTCTCAAGGTGAGTATTAACGCATCACAAATCACATGCCTAGCCGGTATCTCAGGAATTTCTTTGTCATCTGGTATATCAACTCGGACATATCGATTGATATCAATTGGTGATTCCGAAGACCCGGATATTTCGTCAGCTATTTTGTCCTTGTTGGGTACTTCCCGATCGATGACATGTCCTTTAGTAACCAATTTTTGTAAGATATCAATTTTTCTTTGTGAATCGGATAATTTCTTTAATAGGGCTCGTTTATCAGCCGATGATCGACGTCACGGTTGACCAAGAAGTCAACCGCCTTCGAAAGCAATTTGTTCATCTTTTTTATTGTTAAATTACACCCATCCATTGATGTCACCCCTTCCTTTCAAGATCGACTAAAAGGCATCTTCGACATTAAATTACATTCGTCCTTTTTTCGATACCCGCCACCCAAATTCTTCAACTTCGTGGTAACCTTAGCAGCTTTCTAATACACCACAGAAAGTGTTTCCTCGTGCTCACGCTTGAACTTCTTCGAAGAGTTGATATGATTTACAAATTAGCGATATTATTTATACAATTATTAAAGGCTGATTACATACGAAACAAGTTGCATTACCGTGAGCAAGTACAAACACCCCCTGAAATACACAATATTATATTTGGTTTTTATCTCTATCTGGTGTATCTAATCGTTTTCGTCTCATATTATACTCTATTATACCCTCATGAAATAAATGAAGACATGTTTGACCCAGTTAAACTCGTAAATGGCCTCCACATTCTTCATTGGTTGCAAATAGAACTTCTTCCAACTCGAGTCCGTATTGGGACATAAGAAAAGCAATAAAAGTTAAAACACAAGCCCTAAAAAAATACGCATCAACGGACTAAAACTCGGCTATCTTCGCGGCCAAGGTCTTGTAACAGATAACATCAGAAGACCTGAAACATGACACCGCCTCGACGCACTACTGGTCCAACGACTCCTTCAACACAACTAGATTGCCTTCATTTCACAAGTCAAGTAGTTGTACAACGTCATCGGCAGAAAATGTATACTCGGCGTCGTGCAAGTTAAAAGTGTCGGTGTCCTCGTCGAATCTTTCGGCCATCCACATGGAAATCGGGTGTCTAAGGTTACCAAGCTCAACGTGTAATATTGACCCGAAACCCGCTCTTCTCTCCACCTTATTTTGCTCTTTCGTCAATTTTGCGTTAATACTTGTAAGTATGTTGATTGAGTTGCGCGTAGTTTTAACACACTGCAATTCTATTTATGTCATGAATTATCACCTTATGTGTTATTAACCACATACCTTAATCTCCTTGTTTAACACATTTTTTTGGCCAAGTAACTAGGTTTATCTCTCTCGGTCATTGTCTTGTACACTTTCTTCTCCTCATCTGTAGATGTTTTTAATTCTACACTTATGTCTTGGAGGAATTTAACTTGTCTATCCTCCCCTTTATACTCGTTCTTTTGTGTATTACCAATCGCGTACCTACAAGACAAATTATTCAAAATTAATTTCATATCCCAAATCTGTATTCTTATAACACGCATACAATAGAACTTACAAATAGCACGCAAAACGGCTTTTTGCCTTCTTTGCTTTAGGAGGAGGAGGTGCATCATCAATCTCAGACTCGTTAGATCTAAATAATAACATTAGATTAGTAATAAGATAATATATATTTTTATATAACATGTAGATAAAATAACATAAAAATATAACTTTGCATAAAATGAAGTTGAAATGTGATCAATTAACTTACAATAATTACGATTAAGGCCCCTTCATTTTGAAATTTGCATATTTGTGAATTGACTCACATAAATTTTAAAATTGCGAAACATAGTTAGAATTCTCCATATAGCTCATGTTCATAACTTATTAGAGATAGACAATGTGCTCCGTATACTTAAGTAGCCCAAACATATTTAGTCTGTACGAGTAGGCATTACGAAATGTTAGCAACAACAACTATCAATACTATGAAGGAAGAGTTTCTTAGAAAAACTTTGAGAGATTTAATTGACTAGGTCCACATACTTGGGACAAATATATACTTGTATAACCATAACCAAGTAGCTGACAATGAATAAACTGACAAACTTTCAGTCAACATACTAGAGACCAACCCAAAGGAACAAGCAAAACCAACATCTACAAATAGATATGAATATTTGCATGGAAAATAATCCCTTTTAATTGACTTCAAATTCACAAAATCTTTTACTTTTTTTCTATTTCCTAGAAAACTTTTCGGTCTTCTAGTCGAGCCACACATACAAGTACAATTCAACAACCATATAAATTTACATAAGACAATTCAAAGGATGAAGATGTAAGTTTTTTCAAGAACATAAATACAATAAAAGGTTAAAAATATGAATCAACTCCATAAGCTCATGATACTCGATTTTCCACATGGCATATCAAGTATGTCGAGCACATCGTCTATCTCTAATTGTTTATGAACATGAGCTATATGGACAATTCTAACAATTAGAATTCTCATACATTAGTAGCCTCACAATTGTATTTTTCAAAAATAACAAACATACTATCAAAAATTATAGTTTAGGTCCATGTAATTTCAAACTAAACCCACCATAGGAATCACTAACAACAATTGCATTTTAGGTCCCTAACTTTCCGATATTATATAATTAGCCTCGAAGCTGCTTTTTTTATTATCACAAATCAAAGAAAATTTTCATATCAAAAGAATTTTTCTAATATTAGTTCAACAAAATCAATAAAGCCTAAGAATTCGTAGTATTCTTCACATAAGTAACGCAAATTGCAAATTGCAAATTACTCCCTATAAATAACGAAAAAGGCAAATAACGCCCATGTAACTAACAAGTCTCCACTAGTGAACAAATATCTTTCGAAATTGTAAAATACATCCCTTACATTTCAAAAATACATGATTACCCATTCGAATAACACAACATTTCACTTATGCATTCAAAAAAAAATATACATTTGAAGAACAAGTCCCTAACTAAGCCACACAAAACAAAACCAAAAACCCATTCTTACTTTGACTAATACAAGCAAAAGAGACATAATATTGCTTATATTCATGGAGATAAGTAAGGAAAACTTATTGAAAGCCATGAAAATCCAAAAAAAGATAACTAACATTTTTCTTATCATCACCCTTGGCTGTTGTTTTTCGAAGATAAGTATGGAAATCTCTTGCTAATTTGGTCTTTAACTACACTTGAGATGAAGAGCAAAATCAACACCACCGTATGAAACTTCAACAAGAGTCGGATCTTTAACGAGAGTATAAACCTTGAACTCAAAAACTTCCAGGGTTTACACTAAATGATAAGGGAGAGAACATAACGAGAATGGAGAAAAATTTGAAACTTCTTCGTTCTTGATTGGAGAAGGAGATGAACAGCACGCTTTTTGAAAATGGAGGGAAAGGATGAGAACGTGGAAAAGAAGAGTAAAGAAGAGAAATAGGTATGTCTGGAGGGGGGTTGATTTATATACTTTATTTAAAAAAATAATAAAATATAATAAAAGGTACTATATATCTATATAAACTTATCTATACTTTATCTTATGGCTGTAAATGAACCAAGCTTCTCGCGAGCAATTCGAGCTCGACTCCAAAAAAGCTCGGCTCGAGATTGTTCGTTAAATTAAACGAGCCGAGCTTGAGCCTGAAAAACGAGCTCGTTTGTTAAACGAGCCGAGTCGGGTCTGCTCGCGAGGTTTTCATAAAAGCTCGTGAAAAACATAATCGATTTATAATCTATTAGATATTTTTTCTAATATTTGACAATTAAAAAATATAAAACTAATTAATTTATTCAAAAACATATCTTATCACAACACTTACCTTTCACTCTCCTCCTCTAATACCTAATTATACAAGACCATTCAAAATTCAACAATCCAAAAAAAGAATATGTGATTGTATTTAATGATAATTTACAATAGTCAATTATGTTCTAATTGAAAATTTAGATAATTAAAAAGTCT
The DNA here is from genome assembly GCA_029959085.1 of Nemophila menziesii. Lineage (NCBI taxonomy): Eukaryota > Viridiplantae > Streptophyta > Magnoliopsida > Boraginales > Hydrophyllaceae > Nemophila > Nemophila menziesii. Next base: position 2,225,369 of record JARWIR010000060.1, read on the forward strand.
ACGACAAATCTATATTATAATTAGTCTAAGTAAACTCGAGATGAAAAAAATTTCCGAGCTCTAAATAGATTTAAACAAACTTTTGATCTCGAGTTTGAGCTCGAAACACCTTTAAACGAATTTCCGAACTCGAGCTCGAACTTTGTTATAATCTCACGAGTTGAGCTCGACCACTAACTTCACAGCTCAGCTCTATTTCGGTTCGACTCGTTTATAACCCTATTTTTGTAAAATAGTACTAAAAATAGTTTTCGTTTTGAGGCAAAATTGGTTTCCAAACCCTGAAAAACAAGAACAAAAGAAAATAGCAGCGAAAAATAAAGAACACAAGATTTATCGTGGTTCAGCACAAAAATGCCTACATCCACGTTGAAGCCCTCCTCAGAAGATACTTCGCACACTATAGAACACGGTTACAACTTCAGATCGAGTCTTACAGCGAGATTACAAGAATAGAACACACTTAAGGCTTCAATCAGAAACCCTAATATTACAATCGAGAAATACTACTCAATCAATCAAGCCAGATGCTTGATTTACACTATTCTAATTGTTGATCTTTATAGCATAGATTCAACAATGTACAAAACCCTAGTTTTTCTGCTGAGAAAGACGAGAGAGTAAAGAGGCGAAATATCAAAGTGAAGAGAAGAGAGAGAAGACCCACGCGTGAAAGAGGAGTATTTAAATGAGACAGTTGATAAGTCTCAATCCAAGTCGTCCAACGTAATAAATGATCAAGGGAGCATAATATGCCACGTATAAGTTCTCTATCAGCTTTCATAAGTGTCCACATAAGCCTCCACATCACCACAATTGTCTTTACCTTATATTTGACTGAAAATATATAACAATCTCCACCTTAAAGTCAATTTTCTGCAACTCTCTTCATCATCAGCTGTCCTCCATGTGTTCAATGTGCAAAGCATCTTCTGGTTGCTTCAAAAACCTGCAATAATTACTAAAACCACGAGTTAGTACATAACTTAACATAATTAAGGAATATAAAGTTCGCCCAATGTTCAACAAACTTAAGCAATGCTTAAATTTGCTAACAGTTACAACTTTTGTTCCCATATCAGCTGGATTATCCTCAGTAACAATTTTTATCAGTTTAATTCTTTCAGAAGTCAACCAAGTTCTGATAAAATGAAACTTCACATCAACATGTTTTGTTCTTTCATGGTACACTGGATTCTTACTCAAATGTATAGCACTTCGATTGTCACTGAATATTGTAGCAGTTGACTTAGTCAACTATAATTCACTAGTTAACCCTTGTAACCAGATAGCTTCCTTAAAGCAATCACATATAGCTACTTATTCTGAATCAGTAGTAGATAATGCAACTAAGGGCTGCAACTGAGACTTCCAAGTGATACAATTATTACCAAGTAAGAAACAGTATGAAGTAGTAGATTTTCTACTATCCCTGTCTCCAGCAAAATCAGCATCGACAAAACCACACAAGTCAAATGGTACCTTATACTGTCCATAGCATAAACCAACATTTAAAGTATTACTAATATATGAAACCACCCATTTTAATGCAGTCCAATGTTCAGGACCAGGATTGACATAAACCTACTGAGTAAGGATATAGCATAAGAGAGGTCAGGCCTTGTACTAATCATGGCATACATAATTGAGCCAATCACATTAGAATAAGGGACATAGCTCATTTTAACTTTCTCAGAAATGTTTTTAGGACTTTGACTTTTGCTCAAGAGAAAATGACCTGCCAAAGGCATCTCCACCTTCTTACAGTTTAGATTACCATACTTCTCAACAAGCTTCTCCAAATAAGGCTTTTGATGCAGTCTCAGACTGCATTCTTTCCTATTTTTTTCAATGATCATACCCAAGATTTTCTTAGCTTTTCCTAAATCCTTCATATCAAACTCAGAGCTCAAATTATGTTTCAATTTATTTATACTCTGCAGGGAATTACTAATCAGTAGCATGTCATCCACATATAGTAACAAAAATTATCATACTATCAGATAATATTTTAAAGTATAGGCAGCTATCATATTCACTTCTCTTAAAGCCTAAGCTTCACACAAAAGTATCAAATCTTTTATACCATTGCCGAGGAGATTTCTTAAGGCCATACAAAGATTTCTTAAGCAAGCAAACATATTCAGGGTGTTTAGAACTAATAAATCCTTCAGGTTGTTTCATATACAATTGTTGATCAAGCTCACCATGCAAAAATGCAGTTTTTACATCAAGTTGTTCCAACTCTAAGTCATAACAAGCCACAAAAGCTAACATAGTTCTAATGGTCTTAAATTTTACAACTGGAGCAAAAATTTCATGGAAATCTATCCCTTCCCTATGTGTATAACCAGTAGCAACTAATCTAGCCTTATATCTAGGTGGGTCAGTCTCGGATACACCTTCTTTCAACTTATATAACCATCTACATTCATTTAATATCTGTCTAGGGTGATTTTTAACTAAAACCCAAGTATTATTGATAAGTAAAGAATTCATTTCCTCTTTCATTGCATTTAACCACTTACTCTTATCCTTAGATTTTAACACATCAAGATAAGTCTCAGGTTCAGTTTTTGTTACCTCAGTAGCTGCAATTAAAGCAGTATAGACCAACTCTGCATAAGAGTACCTAGTAGATGGCTTTGGATCCCTTTTTTCTCTATCTCTTGTCAATTAATAATCAACAAGACTTTCTTGAAGGGACTCCTGAGGTGTCTCAACTTCTGTGTGTGGCTCAGTATTACCTGGCTGCTCAGATGGTTGAGTTTCCTCAGTTTCTTCTTCAGTGACTAGAAAAGAGGTAGCCTCATCATTTCCAGTTTGAAGTGGCTCGACCTCAATCTCAGTACCAGCAGAAGATGCTTCTGGTTCACTTTGATCATTACCTGAAATCACAACACTTTTTTTGCAAGGAAAGTTAGTTTCATAAAAAACAACATCTCTACTAATCAAAATTTTAATGCCATTAGCATTTTTATCCCACAACCTATAACCTTTAGTACCATGCATAGATTGATAGCCAAGAATAACACATTTTATAGATCTAGGGTCTAATTTACCCTCTTTATGAGCATAGGCAGCACAACCAAAAATTCTCAGTTCAGATAAGTCTGGTTTATTATTGTTCCATAATTCTATAGGGCATTTCATGTCTAGTGATCTATTAGGACTTCTATTTATTAAATAGGTGGCAGTGTAAAGTGCCTCACCCCAAAAAGATTTAGACAAGCCAGAAGTAAACAATAAGCATCTAATTTTTTCAAGTAAAGTTCTATTCATGTGCTCAGCCATCCCATTTTGTTTTGGGGTTTTGCTAACTGTTCTATGTCTCATTATGCCTCGCAATTTACATAATTATCCATTTCATCATTACAAAATTCCAAACCATTATCAGTTCTAAGGGTTTTAATAGTTTTTCCAGTTTGATTCTCATTTAAAACTATCCAATCTTTTATAACACTAAAGGTATCACTTTTATTCTTTAATAAAAAAGGTCCATACTCTTCTAGAGTAGTCATCAACTAAGGACAGAAAATATTTTTTCCCACCATGTGTTTCATGCTTCTCAAGGCCCCACAAGTCAGCATGTATATATTCAAGAATACAAGTAGACAAATGAACACCAGTTTTAAACTTCATTCTATGTTGTTTTGCTAAAACACAAGGTTCACAAAAGTTCAAAGAGGTAATAGAATCCTTACCAAACATACCTTCTTTACTTAACACATTTAGTCCTAATTGACTCATGTGTCCTAACCTGAGGTACCATTTCAGAGTAGCTGCACTTTCAACACTTGTTTCAACATTGTTAGAATCAGATAAAATACACATACCATCAAGAACATATAAACCAGAAACTTTCTTTCCATACAGGACAAGTTTATCATTCTTATGGACATTTATCACACCATTGCATACATCATATACACAACCAAGGTCATCTAACATTCCTAAGGATATTAAGTTCCATTTTAGGTCAGGTATCCATCTCACATTAGTGAGGGTTACCACATTACCATTATTAAACCTTGAGTCAATGTTCCCTATACCAGCAACTTGGCAAGTATGTATATATTCAAGAATACAAGTAGACAAATGAACACCAGTTTTAAACTTCATTCTATGTTGTTTTGCTAAAACACAAGGTTCACAAAAGTTCAAAGAGGTAATAGAATCCTTACCAAACATACCTTCTTTACTTAACACATTTAGTCCTAATTGACTCATGTGTCCTAACCTGAGGTACCATTTCAGAGTAGCTGCACTTTCAACACTTATTTCAACATTGTTAGAATCCGATAAAATACACATACCATCAAGAACATATAAACCAGAAACTTTCTTTCCATACAGGACAAGTTTATCATTCTTATGGACATTTATCACACCATTGCATACATCATATACACAACCAAGGTCATCTAACATTCCTAAGGATATTAAGTTCCATTTTAGGTCAGGTATCCATCTCACATTAGTGAGGGTTACCACATTACCATTATTAAACCTTGAGTCAATGTTCCCTATACCAGCAACTTGGCAAGTATTATTGTTGCCCATATAAACAGTTTCAGATGAAGTATTTTTCAAGTTATAGAACCATTCTTTATTGGGGCTCATATGAAAAGTGCATCCAGAGTCTAATATCCAACTAGTCTTACAAGTAATATCAGATACATTTAATACTTCACAAGTATCATCATGTTTAGGGGGCATACAAGCAAGATTAGTCTCAAGATTAGCATTGTTCTTATTCTTAAGGGCATAGCAATTCTTTTTAACATGGCCAGGCTTACCACAATGGTAACATTTCCTTGTTTCAGATTTATTCTTATTACCTTTGTTCTTTTTCTTGAACTTATTAGGTTTATTCTGCTCAGGGGGGTCAGATTTATATTTCACAAATAAGTTGTTACCAACTCGCTTTAAGTTTTTCAATTCTAGCTCCCTAGTTTCAAAGAGGCAACAATTTGATCAAATGTAGGCACCATAGAAGAGTATTGAAAAGCATCTTTAACTACTTGATATGAATCATGTATAAAATTTAATAGGATCATGCTTTTACTAGTCTCATCAAGGGCCATTTCAGAACCTTTTAATACAAGATTAAGTTTCAAGAATTCATCCACATTTTCATCAATTGTTTTAGCAGAATCCATTTTATAAGAGAATAGATTTCCTTTTAGAAAAGCAAGATTAGGGGCAGATTGAACATAATATAAAGATTCGAGTTTACCCCATAGTTCAAGAGCAGTCTCAGCACCATCAACCTTTCGAATTACATTGTCAGAGAGGTTTAAGAAGAGAAGATTATAGGCCTCTTCCTTTATTTCATTCACTCGCTTTCGAGCATCTTCTGACCAAAGATCCATGTTAGGTTCAAGCGCTGCTAACACCTTATTATGCGATAGTAGGACTCGCATTTTCTTTTTCCACACTCTGAAATCGCCTTTACCATCGAACACTGAAACTTCTAGCCTTTTAGTTGCCATTTCTTAATACCTATATATCAGAAAAGAATATACAACACAAGGCAATCAACTATTAGGGTTTGTATTTTAAAATCACAAACACTAGAAAAATTAATTCTAGGATAAGGTTTTGATTAAACCCTAAAAATGTAAGATCCGTGAATAAAAAATAAGAGAAATCAAACTTTTATTGTTGAAGAGATTTTCGAAGATTTAAGAAATGCCACCAAAAATTCACATATCTGAAAAAACGACAAATCTTTCCGAAAACGATTTTTACAAAGAATCAATCAAAGCTCTGATACCACTGTTGTAAAATAGTACTAAAAATAGTTTTCGTTTGAGGCAAAATTGGTTTCCAAACCCAGAAAAACAAGAACAAAATAAAATAGCAGCGAAAACTAAAGAACACAAGATTTATCGTGGTTCAGCACAAAAATGCCTACATCCACGTTGAAGCCCTCCTCAGAAGATACTTCGCACACTATAGAACACGGTTACAACTTCAGATCGAGTCTTACAGCGAGATTACAAGAATAGAACACACTTAAGGCTTCAATCAGAAACTCTAATATTACAATCGAGAAATAATACTCAATCAATCAAGCCAGATGCTTGATTTACACTATTCTAATTGTTGATCTTTATATTTTAGATACAACAATGTACAAAACCCTTGTTTTTCTGCTGAGAGAGACGAGAGAGTAAAGAGGCGAAATATCGAAGTGAAGAGAAGGGAGAGAAGACCCACGCGTGAAAGAGAAGTATTTAAATGAGACAGTTGATAAGTCTCAATCCAAGCCGTCCAACATAATGAAAGATCAAGGGAGCATAATATGCCACGTATAAGTTTTCTATCAGCTTTCATAAGTGTCCACATAAGCCTCCATTTCACCGTAATTGACTTTACCTTATATTTGACTGAAAATATATAACACCTATTTTATGTAAAGTAAATACAACATTCTTTTATGTAAACGCTTCAATTAATTTCTGTTTAGTTCCTATATAAGGGTAATGGTATTTTAATAAATTATTACCATACTAAAAAAGCTCCTGATTCGTAGCCTCTAAGTATGAGATTACATACATGACACAGTAGAAGCCTGCTATACAGCAATGGAGTCAGACACCTATAGGAGTAAAGACCAATAAAACTTTACCTACGACCACTGATGTAAGGCTGTAAAGGACATACTCGTTAAGATAATATATAATGATTAGTGATTACATTTAATTTTAGCTTTGCCCATCAACTAAAGCGGGTTCATCTATCAGTTGTACTGAGAAAGCATTTTGTTATATGATAATTAAATAATCCGATGGTAAGCTAAAAAAAAAAAAATTTAAACAATCCGATATTTACATCAAAAAGTAAATATTTTTAATACAATAAAATCCGAGTAAACTTTATCATACATGTATGCATGCATATGAGAGAGGATGCATTTTTTTTTTAATCGTGAATGAGAGTAGGTTAGTAAATTCTTTGAACAAAAAAACATAGTAGGTTAGTTAATTATAATAGGATAATCTGAACTTTCAAATGAAATAAAAAATTTAAGCACACCTTTTATTTAAATATATTTAAGAAACCTGAATTAATTATGATATAATGCAAAAGAGGCAATTAATGTTGACCAATGCAATGGAAAAAGTAAAGGAGAGTTGGTACTATACTAGGTAGCAATTGTTTAGTACGTATCATTAGTTATTACCAGCTAATTCAACATACATTGTTTTGTAAGTTTGTTGCTAGTCTCATGTATAAATGTGTGACCACTGTTCGATGTATTCTTCATATAACTACATCTTAAACCCTTTGTCTAATCATATATATATAACAGTAGCATTGGTATAGCTGAAAAGAAATTAAAGGAAAACCAATCAAGTAACAATGGCTAAAGGAGGATTAGTTGAAGTAGGCGAAACATCGAAGCTTGCATCTCTCAAAAGGAAAAGAGGAATTTCCATATTTGACCTCATATTGAGAGTTTTAGCAATTGGTGCAACATTAGGAAGCGCATCAGCAATGGGAACAACTGAAGAAACACTTCCTTTTAACACACAGTTTTTCACATTCCAGGCTTCTTATGATGACTTTGATGAATTCAAGTAAGTTCAAACGTAATCTATCTTGTATATTATGACTTATGATATGATCAATATTTGGAATCTAACATCTACTTACCACCTGTTTGATCATGTTAAGGCTTTTTGTTATCACGAACGCGATAGTATGTGCATATCTTGCTCTCTCTTTGGTATTGTCGATCTCTCACATCATGAGGAGCCATGCAGGAAAAAGTAGAGTCTTGTTGATATTTCTTGACTTGGTAACTTCTATAACAATGTTTCTCCTTTTTATAACACTATTTTGTTTTAATATATATATAAATATTTCGTACTTTTAATTAATATAACAAGTGATAATTGTATTAATTAATATGTGGTATTGTGCAACTTTGTGAAGACAATGCTAGCTTTTCTAACGGGTGGAACCTCAGCAGCAACGGCAATTGTATACTTGGCACATAATGGAAACCCTGCTGCAAATTGGTTTGGAATCTGCCAACAATACGGAGACTTCTGCCAAAGCACTTCAGGATCTTTGATTGGCTCTTTTTTGGCTATTCTAATATTTCTTTTTCTCATTATTTTGTCGAATGTAGCATTGTCTAGGCGTTAAAGAGCTACTATTCAAGAAAGTTTCAAGCATCTGAATTTATTGTATGTTATTGGATTTTATTTGTGTGTCGTTTTAGGTTTGTATCATCTTTTAGTTTCATATTTTTCCGTGAATTATTAAAATGAAAATTTTCTAAATTTATATGATTTGGGGGTTTTTAGGATATATAATTAGAGTAATGATATATACCACACAAATTTATATCATCCAATTTACACTATGACGTAGCGTGATTTGAGTGGAAGTAATCCTTAATTTATTTATCTTCTCAGTTTGATTAACAAGCATGACTAAATATGAATTTTGTAATCCAAGTTGCCAAATTTAAGATATTTTCAAGCTCGACATGTGTTGGCCAAGCAACCGAGACTCATTATCTTTCTAAATAAATTTTTAGTGTTTATTATGTTAAGAAAATCAATTGGTACGTAGCGCACACAAATATGTGATACCCGCACTAATAAAAGCCCCAAATTTAACTTAACTGGATAATGAAATACAAAGAGAAGGGAAATAAGGGGCACAATTGATCATATGGTCTATTAATTTATAATTTCCTCGACTAAATGAACCAAACAGTTCAAGTTAGCTCGAAAAATGTTCGTTTGAGATCGGTTCGAATATAAACAAGCTCAAACTCAAACTTCAATTTAAGCTCGTTATGTGAACAAGTCTGATTGAGCTTGTTCGTTAACGGCTTGTTTATATTTATGAATTATATATTAATATATTATTACTTGTAAATATATTATGAAACCTTAAATATCAACTAGGATATTTTTAGTTTCGTTAAACATTTATTTTTTCATTATTATTACGTTTCATATTCTCAAACCACACACTCAATTAAATACCAATTATTTATGAAAGTTTCGTTTAAACTATAAAATATAAAAAATATAAAATAATTTTTTTGAACAACTCAAGCTCAGTTCTAGAAAAAATTATTTTATAAGTTACACAAACAAGTTTTAATATCTCTGATTTGGATCAACAAAAATGTTATTTAAATTTGAGTTAGTCTCGACTCGACTCGTTTAAATTTGAGTTCTGCTCCTCGGTTCGACTCCTTTACAACCTTACCTTCTACTATATTACCATGGTTTTCAAGATAAGAAAATGATATATTTCATTTGGTGAGGAATAAATTATTTTTTGTCGGTGTAATTCTATATCATGAAATTATACTTAAGAAAGTACAATTTTGTACTTTACATATTTTATATGATATGAATACTGATAAAATGAAATTTTTTGTAAATTTAACGGTGCATTAAATTTCCTAGCTAATATATATATACAACCGTTTACCTAACAAAAGAAAAACCGAAGCAGAAAGGTTTCTACTCACGGCGGAACCAATTTGCAATCTAGTTTCAGTGGACAATAATGCTAATATATATTATTACAGTGTAAAAGTTTCAATTCTAATCTCTTTTTTCAATGTTGCGTAAAAATTAAAGGGAGAAGGCCACTTGTTTGATGATCAACTTAGATGAGAAGGAATATCATGAAAAGGTTGCATATAGGAAGTAGTTGAGTCTTTGTTTAAAGTTAGCTGATGAAAATTAGGTACCTTAATTTTTATTATTGTATATAAAGTCAACTAGTCAATCAATATTTGGTCTTTTGGTGATGTGGCGAGTGACGAGGTTGTTGTAGTGACTTCAGTCAATAGATATTTGAGTCTTTTATCCGTGACTGGCTTACTTATTCAATTAAGACGTGTGGTAAGCTGATGGGCGTTGATTTTATATGTTATGAACGACAGTAATTACAACCTTTTACTCTTCAGATAAAAGCCGCTTCTCTTCACAATTTGGCCAGACTTCTCTTTTTCTTTTTTGACTTCACTATGTCTTCTCTCTCACGTTATCTTTTAGCATATAAACTAGGGTTTATGTAAGTCGAGTTCTATGTTATAAAGAACCTCGATTAGAATAGATTGCAAGTTACTGGCTTGTGTATTGACTAATATTTCTCAATAGTGTTGTAAAGTTTTATACTGAAACTTTAGGGTTTTCTCTATTCTCTGTAAATTGCTGATAGATACGGAACTGAAGTTGTAATCCTATTCATATAGTGGAAAGAGGATCTCCCGCGGATTGCTTTAACGTGGATGTAGGCCTTTGCGTTGGACCACGTTAATTGCTCGTGATCTTTATTTTTCCTGCAATTTTCTTTTACGCCTTCCTTTCTGGTTAAACGTGATTTGAATAAATAACTTTTTAATCTTTTCTGAGTCGAGAAAGCAAAACTAATTTCTTGAATATTTACAACAGTGGTATCAAAGCCTTCGTTTTCTGGGTATTTTTGAAAGTTGTTTAAAAACGTTTTCTGAAAGATCTCGACGGTTCGGTTTATCACAGATTTGTGCATGTGTTTATTTTAAACGTTTCGGTCAATAAAAGTTTGTTTTCCTTTATTGAAATCTACAGATCTAAAAGTTTCAAGGGTTTTCAAAATCATTATCCTAGAATATACTTTTCTAAGGTTTTTCGTTTTTGAATCTAACCCTAATAAGTTTGACTTTTTGTGTTGTATTTCATATCCTTGAAATGGCTACCACAAGGCTTAAGGTCTCTATGTTCGACGGAAAATCCGACTTTGGAGTTTAGAAAAAGAAGATGCACGTATTACTTTCTCACCATAAGGTGTTGCCGGTCCTTGAAGCCGATGTGAGTAATTGGTCGGATGATGCATTGAAACGGCAAGATGAAATAAACGAGGAAGCATTCCATCTACTATTCTTAAATCTATCTGAAAATGTTATAAGGAAGGTTGATGGTGCAGAAACTGCTATCGATTTAAAGGGTAAACTTGATTCTTTATATTTAGTGCAATCTGCTCCCAACTTGGCTTTCCTTATGGGAAATTTATTTTCTTATAAGATGGATTCTTCAGAAACTGTAAAAGAAAATGTTGATGAGTTGTTAAAACTTGACCTTGTTTTGAAAGCATCTAATATGGCCCTAGATGAGACTAGTAAATGCATGATCCTATTGAATTCTATTCACGAGTCTTTCCAAGTTGTGAAAGATGCTCTTCAATATACATTTGTTATGCCTACTATTGATAAAATTGTTGCTTCTCTGAAAAATTGAGAACTTGAATTAAAGATATGAAACGTGTTAGTAAAAGTTTGTTTGTGAAACATAAACCTGAATCACCTGAGCATGTTAAACCTAATAAGTTTAAGAAGAAAAATAAGGGTAATAAGACCAAGTCTGAGATGAGAAAATGCTACCATTGTAGGAAATCTGGACACATTAAAAAGAACTATTATTCTCTTAAGAATAAGCATGCTAGTAACAATGAGACCAACATTGCTTGTATGCCCCTTAAACATGATGATACCCATGAAGTCTTGAATGTATCTGATATTGCATGTAAATCTAGTTGTATCTTAGATTCTGGTTGTACCTTTCACATGAGCCCCAATAAAGAATGGTTCCATAACTTAAAATACATTAATTATGAAACTGTGTATATGGGTAATAATAATACATGTCAAGTGGTGGGACTGGTAAGGTTAATTTGAGACTTAGTAATAAGAACTAGGTAACCCTCACTGAGGTGAGATGGATACCTGGCCTAAAAAGAAACCTTGTATCTTTAGGTGTTTTAGATGACCTTGTTTGTGTGTATAAGGTCTCTAATGGTGTGATCAATGTGCATACGAATAATGAACTTGTCCTATGTGGAAATAAAATTTCTGGTTTATATGTTCTTGATGGTATATGTGTTACTTCTGATTAAAACAATGTTGAGACTGATATTGAGAATGTTGCTACTGTTAAGTGGCACTTTAGGCTGGGACACATGAGTCAATTGGGGATTAATGTGTTGAGCAAGGATGGCATGTTGGGTAAGGATTCTATCTCTACTCTTGAATTATGTGAGCCATGTGTTTTAGCTAAACAACATATGATGAAGTTCACTTCTGGTATTTATATGTCTAAAAATATTAGAATACATACATGCTGATTTGTGGGGCCTTGAAATAGATGAATTTCATGAGGGTATGGATTTTTTATATCCTTAGTAGATGACTACTCTAGAAGGGTGTGGACTTTTTTGTTGAAAATAAAAGTGATACTTTTAATACTATAAAAGAGTGGGTTATTTTACAAGAAAAACAAACTGGGAAAACTGCTAAATCCTTGAGAATTGGTAATGGTTTAGAGTTTTGTAATAATGAGTTTGATAGTTTTGTAATAAGGAGTTTGATAGTTTTGTAAATCTCATGGCATTCTTAGGCATATAACTGTTAGGAAAACCCCATAACAAAATGGTGTTGCTGAGAGAATGAATAAAACTTTACTTGAGAAGATTAGATGTCTACCTTTTACTTCGGGTCTGTCTAAATATTTTTGGGGTGAAGCTCTTTATATAGCTACTTATTTAGTTAATAGGAGTCTCAATAGATCCCTTGATATGAAATGTCCTATGGAAATATGAAATAATAAAAAACCTGATTTGTCTGAGTTGAGAATATTTGGGTATGCTGCATATGCTCAGTATAGGGAAGGGAAATTAGACCCTAGATCTCTTAAATGTGTATTCTTAGGTTATCAATCTATGCCTGGTACTAAGGGTATAGATTGTGGGATAAAAATGCTAGAGGAATTAAGATTATCATTAGCAGAGATGTTATATTTGATGAATCTAACTTTCCTTGCAAGGTTGAGTTTGTGGTTACATGTAATGATGCTTCTGGACCTAAAGGTGTCCCTAAGGGTACAATAATTGAGGTTGACCCTATTATAACTTCTGGAAATGATGAAGTTGACCAGATTCAACCTGATCTAGTCAATGATGGAGACCCTGATGGCGTCCACCACTCAGAGTAGCTTATTCAATCTAAGCACAAGACTAAGGTTGAGACACCTTGAGAGTCACTTCAAGAAAGCTTGGAAAACTACCACTTACAAGAGATAGAGAAAGGAGGGAAACTAGACCCTCCACAAGGTACTCATATGTTGAACTTGTGTATACTACTTTAATAGCTACTGCTGAGGCTAGTAACACATCGCCTAAATCTTACAACGGGGGTTTAGAATCTGATAATAGATCTTGTTCATTAGATGCCATGAGAGAGGAAATGAATTCTTTGCATGTTAATAATACTTGGATTTTAGTAAAACCCCCTCTTTACCATAAACTTATAGATTGTAGATGGTTATATAAGATTAAGGAAGGCTTGAATGGTTCTGACGCACCTAGATATAAGGCTAGACTTGTAGCTAAGGTTATACACAAAGAGAAAATATTGATTTTTCATGAAATATTTGTTCCAGTTGTTAAGTTTAAGACAATTAAAATGATGCTTGCTTATGTGTCTTGTTATGATTTAGAACTTGAACAACTTGATATTAAAACTGCCTTTTTGCATGGTGAACTTGATGAGAATATTTACATGAGACAACCTGAGCGTTTTGTTGACCCTAAACACCCTGATTTGTATGTTTACTTAGTACATATTTGTATGGACTAAAATAGCCACCTGGGCAGTGGTATACAAGATCTTATAATTTTGTGCTAAGTTTAAGTTTTAAGAGAAGTGAATATGATAGTTGTTTATATTTTAACATTAAGTCTGGAACTATGTTATTCCTTTTACTCTATGTGGATGATATGCTTCTTATATGTAACTCAGTGCAGTGCATTAATAAGCTAAAGGCAGATCTTAGCTTTGAGTTTGATATAAAGAATCTTGGCAAAGCCAAGAAAATCCTAGGTATGATTATTGAAAGAAACAAAAAAGGTATGTTCACTCAAATTAGATCAAAATCCTTATTTGGAAAAACTAGTTGAGAAATATGGTAATTTGGGTGGTTTGGGTGGTAAGTTTGTGATATGCCTTTAGTTGGCCATATTATCCTTAGTAAGAAAAAATGTCCCAAGAGTGCTTAGGAAAAGGTTAAGATGAGTTATATTCCATACTCAAATGTGATTATATCTATCATGTTTTCCAATGATCAGTACAAGACATGATCTATCTTATATTATTTCATTTCTGAGTAGATATATGTCCAATCCAGGGGACTAACATTGGACTACCTTGAAGTGGGTGGTTTCATATATTAAATTACTTTAACATTGGCTTATGTTATGGTAACTGGAATATTCCATTTGAGTTAGTAGGCTATGTTGATGCAGACTTTACTGGTGATAAATATAGTAGGAAATCTACAACTTCTTACTGTTTCATACCGGGTAGAAAATGTATAACTGATGTCTCCCTTTTTTTCTAATTTTATTCCCTTAGGAGACATCATTTAGGTGAATAATTGACTAATATGATAGACTTTTAGTGTTATTTCGTTATATTTCGTTTTGTCTCCTTGAAATTTATTATATTTCAATTTTAAAGCTTTTGCACGTTTTGTTTTTAGTGCAAATTTTGTAGGTCCATGGATGATAGGGAGCATCAATACAAGGAGAGGAATCACGAATTAAAGTCTTAGATCGAGTAGAGAAGTCAAAGGCAAGAAAAGATATCCTGAAGAGTTGACTAGGAAAGCTACAAATCTGGAAAGCTGATAGTAATTGCTGATTGAGCGAATAAACATGGAATTAGCCTTTGTGTCATTAAATAGGTTTTATTACTTATTGAGTTAGGAAGATTTAGAAACTGAATGGGTCAAGTTGGAGTTGATTTGAGGAAGTTACAGCCATTTTGGTAACAGTTGTACATTAGTTACGGGACTATATATTTGGACATGTGCTTTCATTCATTTAACATAATCCTCTTAATTAAAAAGCTCAATTTGATTCATCCACTATATATAGGCCTTTATACCTCATTATTCAGCACCTCTCACTTTATTCTTCAAATTAAATCATCACCTCTCACTTTATTCTTCAAATTAAATCATCACCTCTCACTTTATTCTTCAAATTAAATCATCTTTAGAAGAGAGCGTCCAGAGGAGAAGCAAGAGCAGGAGCTGGAGAAAGTTATTTCCTCCAACTACAGTCATATTCAATCCTTCAATTAGGTTCTTCATTTTATTTCTGTAATTGATAATGAATTCTTTTTATTTAATTTCAGTTTTTCATTTGAACATGAGCTAATTTACTAAGTACTTGAGAATCGCAAATAATGGGTTGAAGCCCTAGTTAATCAATTTTCGTTTTTGAATTTGGGATTTTACGATTTAATCTGAGTTGGGTATTCATTATTGGATATTATTTTATGCTTGTTTATTATTTCTTTTTTGATCAATTAGAAATAAGTTTTAGTAATTAGTCTATTCACTTTAGTGGCAAAGTGATCACCTTGACGGGGGGTTTAATTACAGACCTATGTAATAGACGTGTGGTATTCGTCAATGACCCTGACGGGATTGACTAATCACATAGCCAATTGAGTAAAGATCTTCAACCGTTCGTAAGTAGTTTCGCTCATGTTTTATTTATTATTTTGTTGTTATATTGTTGAATTATACCTGCTTCCTGTATAATCGAACATAATAAGTACTTTTTTTAATTTGATTTGGGTTTGTTTGCTTTATTGTGGTTTACTTTTGATTAGGTTTAATTGTTTATGTGTTTAATCTACATTTTTTGTTGATTTGTGATAGGTAAAACAACAAACTCACAAAAAAAAATCAAGACTCGCAAAGTGCGGTCGGCTAACGGGAAACCGCCCTTCATGAAAACCGGTGTTTCCTATGCCGCCCTTCCAGACAGAGAGTGACTTTTTTTCCTCTCGATTCAGTGATTCGTCTAACTAATATCTAATATTGCAAGATTTATTCAACCTAAAAGATTCTTATCAAAGGAAATTTTGTAAATAACTTAAAACCAAACGTTTCAAACACTTGTTAATCCGTTTCCAACTAAAAATACCAAACGCTTCAAACAATCGTTAATACGATTACAACTAACAATACGAATACCTAACAATACCAAAAACTAATAACTAGAAAAAAACACAACTAAAATGATTAACGAATATTTCCACGTCTCCTCCTTGATGGTCTGCTTGTGGTAGTAATTTCAGGTTCCTCTTGAGTAACATTCAAACCGGCTACCGATCAATGCTCTCCTGCAAATTCATCATTTGTCTCATGTGATCTTTCATATCATTAATAGTAACCCCCGGCTCGGCCACGCGGTATGCCCCGTTAATAGTAGCTTGTATCTGGCATTATAAAAACACATGAATATATGCAATAAAACAAAATAAATAAAAAGGTTTAGATTATTACGAGTTTGTTAAGTTTAGATGCCCGAGGATGGTACTCTTGTTCGTCATTGTCGCCCAAGTTTCGAGCTCTAGGTGGGCCGATAAATAAGCGAGTATTTTTGCGATACCATCTGTCGTATTCCGGAATACATCAAATCCCTTCTACTAAATCTTCTATCATGTACTCTCGCGCGTTAGTCCATTTTTGGATTTCAGTCTCGTACTTCAGTCTCCAATTCTGTCTCAATTTCCCTATTCGATCAATTGTAGTATGATATCGATCTTTATCTTCATCGATAGGTTTGGGAATACCTTGAATGAACCTGAATTGCCTCAACACGCGATCGGGTCGGTACCACTCAACGTTGTTGAAATGGATAAGTGGTACGACACGTAAATACTTATCGCGCCATTGCAGGCAGGTTTCGGCACCTAGATGACTTCTAGTATCCTCGTAGGGCCTCCAATTAACCTAATCGAGATAAATAAAATAATTATAAATATTTATCATTCCAACTAATCCCGAAAAACCATTTGGATCGGGTTCTTGCGTGTCTAAGTTGTCGCGATAAATTCTTAAAGTTCGACTGCAACTATTTGCCCACGTTTTTGATCCATTCCAGCTAACAAATTATAAACACGTAAACATTAATAACCCATTATTCTTAATATGACATTAACAATAAACAATAAACTTACTATCTAGTAGCTAGACCGTATACTTCAAGTAAGGGATTATCTTTTACTCGGGGTCTACAATGTAAATAGTCCCAACACCATATCTATGTAATGAATAAAAAGTCAATTAATAGATGAAACACTAAGGGGGTTAAAATTAAAATAAATACATGTAAGAGTAGACCACACCCCTTAAGTGTTCACATTGTTCCCTCTCGCAAGCTTGACAAAGACAGCTGTATAAGTATGAAAGTGTGGCCGAACCCCAACTATATCGAGCGGTCTCCTTCAAATAAAGCAACAATGGAATATAGATTGGGGCACGGTGTTTTGTTTCCCAGATGGGAAAAGGAAAGTCCCGATTAAATACAGAATATACGTCGTTGCGTAATGGCGTAATTCCTCGATAGTTGCGTTTTCACCAGGTCTTGTATCGCCAAATGTGGTCCTTAACCACGCAGTCTTGATTACTTTATGCCAACTCCGTTCTTGTATAGGAAATACCCCCAAATAAACGAAGACAAGTATCTTCAAAGTCAAAGTGAGCGGAAATTGGATCAGTCACTGCACGACCTCAGATAGGTAGCCCCAATATCATCGACACATCGCGTAAAGTGACGGTCATCTCACGAACGTGCATATGAAAGAAATGAGTCTCCCGTCTCCACCTTTCGACCATCGCAGAGAGTAGAGACAATTCTATCAATTTTTTGTATCTCCCTGAACCCGACTTGTTCAACAAGCGGAACCACCTGTGGGTCCAATTTCCACGGAGTAGAGGCTAAGGGTTTGATCGTGGTACCGGCATATCGCCTCTATAACCAAAAATTTAAATAACTATTAACAACACAATTAAAAAGAATTATATAATTACAATAAAAAAATTACATCATCCCACACCACTTGACTTTTATGATTATATTTCTTTTGTCTCCATAAAATCGAGTTCGAATCGCTACTCGACGACGAAGCCATTATACCCTAGCAAGAAATAAGGACCAGTAAATAAATAAAAGGACTAATATTTCAATTATATAAACTTAAAGGAAAAATAGTGCAATTATAAAAATTAACAAAAGACATAACTTCCCATTATATACAATTAAGGGGTTACTTTTGCAACTACATTAAACTTAAAGGACTAATAGTGTAATTATCAAAATATAAAAGGATCAATGCTGCAATTACCTAAAATTATCAATTACTATGAAATTTTAGTTATATACAATTTAGGGGCTACAATTTCAATTGCATTAAACTTAAAGGACTAATAGTGCAATTATTAAAATTAAAAAGGATCAATTGTGCAATTACCTAAAATTACTAACTACTTTGAAATTCAATTTATATACAATTATTGGGCATTCTATTGCAATTAAATTGAACTTAATGTATTCATATCGCAATTACAAAAAATAAAAAGGACCAATTGTGCAATTGCCTACAATTATCAATTTATTCCACTAGATTACTCCAATAATATATCACACAAAATTACTACTCTAATATAACTTAAGAATGCACTAATAAATCAAACATTAAAATCAATTTAAAAAAATTATAATTTGTAAGAACCCTAACCTTAGATTTTAGGATTAAAGCAAGATGGGCTTGAGAATAGGAGTTGAATCGGCTGGAAGAGGAGCATGGAGCGGCGGCGACACGGCAAGGGGCGGCGGAGGGGCGGCAATTTTGGATGGATTATGTTTCTTCACCTAATGGGTTTTTGATTTCTGAAAGGAAGAATATAGTTCTATTAAGGGTTGTTGTCGGTAAACCGCCCTTCCTTTAAAAGAAAACTGTGCTAAGGGCGGTGGGTAAGAAACCGCGCACAAGGCGGAATAAAAATGTACTGAGGGCGGTGGGCACGATACCGCCCTTACTTAAAATCTATTTTTTTTAAATTGTACTAGGGGCGGTTAACGAATGACCGCCCAACCCCTAATTAAAAAATTAAGCAACGGCGGTGCCAAGAAAACTACCCAAATAGAGGGGCAGTAATCGGGCTACTGCCCGGGTATTAGACTCGCAAATCTTTTAACAACTACGCCAAATCGTCAAATACTTCTAAAAATAGGGTTAACCCCAAAAAAACTCAACCTTTTTTCATAGAGAAATAGCTCCAGCACTAACTCGATTTCCCGATGAGACATTGAGAAAAAATTAGAAAACCAGCTTGAAGATAAACCCCTATGCAAGCTACACGACAAATCAAGAAGAGCGGGCACTTACAAAAAAAAGTCATATTGAGGAAATCAAATAGTTAGGAGAAGCAGTACACACACTCGCGAAATTTAGTCATAAAGAACTATAAGTCTTCCCAAGGTACCACAAAAGTAAATGCTTTTCAAAATACAATATAAAGAAGAGAAATAAACCTTTAATAGAAATTTACTAAAAAATTATTATGAGATGTGAAAGGGAAAGAAAGTAGAGGTGATATTCGCCATCTTCTTCCATGCAAAAGTAGCTTTAACGGGTAATAGTGTTCCAAGCATGGAGTGCCAATAAAACTTCTAAAGAATATTTGATACAGAAATTCAAACAATTCATTGGCAGGCAAGGCCAAATAGGAAGAGATGTAAGAAGTAAACACTTGCTATGGTCGGGAAGACCCACATAAACATTATCTAAAAACATTACAAATCAAGGTGCCTCTGACTACTCCTCGGGAAAATACAAAAATAACAAGAAAGAATAGAAGAAATATCACAAGAAAGAATAAGAAACGGAAGAAGAGTTTTTTAGGGCAATCTGGGAAGTTTCCCACGAAATGTTGCTCTCTAGTCATAGTTGCGCTGAGAGATCAAGCCATGGTCTAATGATCTAACCCGGACTCAAATCCTTTGGTACCGGGAGTACTTAGCTCTTAGTAACCATACTCACTAGATGGGAATTATGAGATTGATTGTTTTGAATACACATCAAATACCTTGTCCTTTTACACCATCATAGACACGCTCAATATGTAGTTGTATCTCTTTGTCAAAATCCTCTGATGCTTGGTAGTGGGAAATAATGATCTCTCGTCTTGGAATACCAATGCTGAATTAGAAAAGAAGCAATTTAACAAAATAACTTTGCAGCAACTTGAAGGACTAAAGAGCAATATTGAGTAAATAAGTTTGTTACAAAACCAGTTAGAATAAACAGCTGTAATTAGCTGTAAAGTAGATTACATTCTTGTTATGTAGCTATATAAAGATAGTACATTGAATTGTTTTCAATTAATCAATAAGTACTCTATTTTGTTTTCTCTAAATACTCTGCTATCTTCATCTTCTTCTTCCTTTTTCTTCTGCAACTCTTGAAGCTCATCAATGGCTTCTTGATTTGTCTCTCTTTACATGGTATCAGATGTGATATACTAAGTCTTCCGCACCTCTCTTCTACTCTTTATCATGAAAAATCCATCACTTACGGAGGATTTTTCAAGTCCATATTACCTTTATCCTAGTGAAAGCACTGGAATCTCTTTAGTATCTGAAGTTCTAACTGGCGACAACTATCTCAATCAAAAAAAATTGGGATTTATCAATGGAGACATTACTTAACCTCCTCTCACATATTTGGTACTTTTTTCGTCTTGGAATAAAGCTAATAATCTGGTATTATCCTAGATTTTAAATTCAATCTCCAAAGAACTTAGAGGAAGTTTATTATATGTTGTTTCTGCTTTTGATCTATATGATAAACTAGAAACACGCTCCAGTAAGAGTAATGGAACGCGTGTATTTCATTTAGAAAAGTCTTTATCTCTCAAAATACTAATTCTATTTCCGAATTCTTTGCGAAATTCAATACTATTTGGGATGAATATACTCATTTTCGACCTATGCCTAGCTGTTCATGTGATCATATGAACCTTTGCTTGTGTAAATTGTCTGAACCTTGATAGAAAGACAACAACATGACTTTGTAATCAAGTTCTTGATAAGTCTTAATGATTCTTACTCGGTTGTTAGGAGTCAAATCCTCTTGATGTATCCTTTACCTAATATCAATTCAATTTTTGCTATGCTAATCCAAGAAGAAAGTCAAAGATTGCTTACTAATTCTGCACTTGCTACACCTGTACATGCTTTTTATGCAAAGAATATGCCTAGAAAGAATACTACAATGAAAGAAAGAAAGTAGTTTGTACTCACCGCGGTTACAATGGCCATACTATTAAAACTTGCTTCCAAATTCATGGATATCATGTTGGTTGGGAAGTACCTAAAGGAAAGTGAGTATATACCAACAATCAAAGGCCTTACAATGCTAAAGCACACTATGATATGGTCCAAGAACCTACTTCTCAAGATTTCAGCACTCAAGAAACAAAATCACTGAGTCTAAATGATTTAACGCCTGAAGATACTGGAAAACTCATGGCTTTGGCTCATAACTCTTCTTCAGATACACTTGCATCTTCTTCTGCAATTAATCAAATATCTACTCAAGAAGGTAATTCTAAATCATATTCATGGATTCTTGACACAGGTGCCACTGATCACCTTATATTCAATCACTCTCTTTACACTAGTAATACTAGTATGGTCGATATTCTCGTAACTCTACCTAATGGTGATATAATATCTTCTACACACAAAGGTAGCATATGTATTAATCAACATGTAACATTACATAATGTTCTTTGTATTCCTATCCTAAAATATAACCTGCTTTCAGTTTCAAAACTTACAAGAGATTTAGTTGTTTCAGTTGTATTTTTCCCATCTTATTGTATATTATAGGATCAACATTCCCAGAAGATGATTGGGATTAATTATGAGTTTCATGGTCTATGTTACTTGAAGCCTCCTACTATTTCAAGAACTGTCTTTACTACTGCTACCGAAAGTTTTGATTTCTGCATTCAAGGATTGGGCATCCCTTAAAAGCCAAACTAGCTGCTCTCAAAGTCTTAGGTTCTTCAGTTAGCTTCTTAAAATCTAATGTCTGTGATTCATGTCACTTTACCAAAGAAAAAAGGCTTGTTTTTCCTAATTCTCAAAGTTGTACTACTTCTTGTTTTGAATTAGTTCATTGTGATATATGGGGACCTTTCAAACAAGAATCTTATTCAGGCCATAGATATTTCTTAACAATTGTGGATGATTTTTCTAGGTGTACATGGATATATCTAATGCAAAATAAATCAGAAATTCATTGTCATTTACTTAGTTTTTATCAGCTGATTCTTCCACAGTTCAACACTAAAATCAAGGCTATAAGATCAGCTAATGGTGCTGAGTTCACTCTATTAAAGTTCTATTCACAATATGGTATAATCCATAAATCAAGCTGTGTTGAGACACCTCAACAGAATGGATTAGTTGAAACAAAACATCAACACTTACTTACTACTACTAGAGCCTTGATGTTCCAAGCTAATCTTCCTCTTCAATTTTGGTCTGATTCTATCTTAACAACTGCACATTTGATTAATCGACTCCCTACACCTCTTCTCAATAATCTCTCTCCCTACCAAATTTTGTACAATAAACCTCCAAACCTCAGTCACTTAAGAGTTTTTGGTTGTCTCTGTTATGCTTCTACTTTACAAAACAATAGATCAAAGTTTGATTCAAGAGCTACCAAGTGTATATTTCTAAGCTACCCCATAGCAACTAAAGGATACAAACTCCTTGACATTACTACTAATACTACTTTAATCTCAAGAAATGTAATCTTCATGAAACTATTTTTCCCTTTTCAACCACTACACCACCTACTCAAATACATACACTACTCTTCCCTCCTTCATCAAATTTCTACTCAGAATATATACCAAAACACACATCAACAAATCTCGGAGAACCCAACCTTTAAAACTACCAGAATCAGACACACTCTTACGTACCTCAAAGATTATATTTGTCACTCCACTTCATTTTGCAACTCATCTACTTCCTCAGCGGATGAAAACTCTCTTTCAAAACATATTCACTATCCCATAACTGAGTCTTTAAGCACTGATAGACTCTCTCAAACTTACACCTCTTTCATGTCCTCCATTACTACTCAGACTGAACCAAAAACCTACAAACAAGCCTATTCGTCTCTAGATTGGATGTCAGATATACAACATGAATTATCAGCTCTACAAGCCAACAAGACATGGGAAATTGTTCCATTAACTCCCAACATTTCTCCTATATGTTGTAAGTGGGTGTTTAAACTCAAATATAAAGCTGATGGTAATCTTGAAAGACATAAAGCTCGTCTTGTCGCAAAGGGATATAATCAACAGGATGGTTTGGATTTCTTCGATACATTCTCTCATGTTGCAAAGTTGGTTTCAAAATGCCTTATTATTGATCTTGCCTCAGTACATAAGTGGCACTTACATTAACTAGATCTAAACAATGCTTTTCTTCATGGATAATTACATGAAGATGTTTAAATGACCATTCCTCATGGTCTTGAAGCTCCTTCTAACTCTGTCTGTAAATTGACCAAAAGTCTATATGGTCTTAAACAAGTTTCACGAGAATGGTTTGCTAAGCTTTCCAATGCTCTACTCTCTTATGTATTCAATCACTCAGATAGTGATTTTAGCTTGTTTATTAAATGTGATTCATCTTCCTTTATTGCTTTGCTCATGTATGTTAATGATATCATCCTTGTTAGCAACTCTATTGATGAAATTCAGAAGCTCAAGACATTTATTCAAGATAAAATTTACCATTAAAGATTTAGGTGAGCTTAAATATATTTTAGGAATTGAAGTTGCTTGTAATTCTAAGGGAATATCGTTATGCCAACAAAAATATGCTCTTGACATACTTGATGAATGTGGGCTTATTGAATCAAAACCAGTTGCTTTTCCCATGGAATCGAATCTAAAATTATGGCTAGATGATGCAACCTTGATGGGCAATCCATCATATCGACGTCTAATAGGACGCCTCCTCTATTTTACAATTACTCGTCCTGATTTATCATACTCAGTAAATTGTCTCAGTCAATTCATTACTAAGCCTACTATTGATCATTGGAATGCTGCTCAAATAGTTCTTAGATACATCAAAGCAACTCCAGGCCAAAGTATATTCTTCTCCTCTACATCAGAAGTAAAAATAAAGACTTTTTGTGATTGTGACTGGGCTGGCTGCCTTGATACACGACGAAGTATAACTGGTTTTTGCATATTTCTTGGTGACTCGTTCATCTCATGGAAAAGTAAAAAGCAATCTATAATAAACAAGTCATCAGCTAAAGCAGAGTATAGAGCTTTAACTGCTACAACTTGCGAGATACAATTGCTTTTGTATGCTCTACAACATTATGGTCTTCCTTATCCATTTCCTGCTTTTGTTTACTCAGGTAGAAAGTCTGCTATTGCTATGTCAACAAATTCGCTTCAACATGAAAGGACCAAACATGTTGATATTGACTGCAAGATTACTAGAGAAAAACTCAAATCCGAAATCATATAATTATTTTATATTCCCTCAACTTTGCAACTTGCAGACATGTTTACCAAACCTCTTGGTTCTTTGACATTTCATAATAATATCTCCAAGTTGAACATTATTAATATACATGTTCCACTTGTGGGGGGATCTTGGAATACAAATGTTGAATTAGAAAAGAAGCATTTAAACGAAATAACTTTGCAGCAACTTGAAGGACTAAAGAGCAATATTAAGTAAATTAGTTTGTTACAAAATCAGTTAGAATAAACAGTTGTAATTAGTTGTATAGTAGATTACGTTCTTTTTATGTAGCTATATAAAGATAGTACATTGTATTAGTTTTCAATTAATCAATAAGAACTCTCTTTTGTTCTCTCTAAATACTCTGCTATCTTCTTCTTCCTTTTTCTTCTGCAACTCTTAAAGCTCACCAATGTATTCTTGATTTGTCTCTCTTTACATCTCGAGTAAGAACTCTCGCAGACATCTCCTACATCCTAGTGTTAATTTGGGATGAGTACCTATTAGCTTCTTCAGCCACCCTCCACGCTTAGCTCGCTGGAGTATCACCTTCAACAATTTTTTTCTCCAATCTCTTAACGTTGTCCTAGAGATATGTTATTAAGCTTCTAACACTTTTCCTTTCTCAATCTTGAGCCGACGCAGCAATGATAAATCCATCATAGAATTCAGAGAAGCCCAATTGAAATGAAAAATGTCTCGAACCAAGTCTACCTACATGACATGAGAATATGTTAAGTAAATAAAGCCAAGGTACTCATAGTAACAGAAAGACTAGCAATGTTGTACCAAGGTCATAACCAACTAAAGCACCAAAGAAGCTTGATAACTACTTGAAGGTTGGGTCAATGTCGTCAAAATAAGAGGGCATGGCGAAATACAAATAAACCAAAGGAGAGGGTAATAGATTTTTTTTTTGGATCTTCTGAGTTTTGCCTTGTAAGACAAATTTTTTGGGATGAAGGTTGCCAACCATAGGAAATATGGCTACAAGAAAAATTATTAAGGAAAGTAATAAAGGATCGATTGTAATGGATGATGTTACCAAATACTTATAATGTAAAAAGGGACTTTTCATGTTCCCGAGACAATTAATGTACGAAAATTCTTTGTCTTCTGGAAAATAGAAAGACTGGTGTAGCCTCGACAAAGCAATGTTATTCGAAAGAATGGCATAGCCTCGGCAAAGCATTGTTATTCAAAATACTGGCATAGCCTTGGTAAAATAGAGTTATCCAAAAGAACAATGTAGCCTTGGAAAAATAGAATTATCCGGAAAAACGACGTAGCCTTGGAAAACTAAGTTATTCAAAAGACTGACGTAGACTAAGCAAATCAAAGTTATCTAAAGACCGACATAGCCTCGGCAAACTGAGTCATTTGAAAGATTGAGGTAGCCTCGGTAAAGTAGAGACATTCGAAGACCAATGTAGACTCGACAAAGCTGATTTATTTAAAATATCTATGTATCCTCTGCAAAAAACTGAGTTGTTTGAAAACTGACATAGCCTTGGCAACTGACATGGATGTGACAATCCTGTCCCCACTGCTGACACCCTCCTAGAGGTGTGCTTGATAAATATAGTGTCGGCAGTTCAAATGAAGAATCCTATAAGACCAATATAAACCCGACTACCAACCTCCTTGATAAAGACCAACACATCTCGGGGATCACATAATATCCTAAGAGGTTAGCTTTGTATCAACTAAAGAAGAACATCGGTGATGAAGTCCTTTAGAAAACATATCAAAATATATTGATCTCACAAATTTAAATGGTGTATTGATAAGCCAAAATATAACACATGTAGTCATCCCTATACAAAGTAATTTCAAAGCACTCAAAGACCGAGGAGTTACACCAGATCAAGGAAGTCAACATCCGGGTACTCGAGGAAGCCAATGATCTAGCTTTGGTTCTAATCCAATCTCTCAAGGACGAATTATGTGCGCTAACATCACAAGGCTATGTGACGCAACAACATAGTAAATTTTTTCCACCTTATGATGTGCACTTGCCATATGCTTAAACTATGCACAAGCATCCTTTCGCCCGTGTATCGACATCCATACACCCATGCATAAAGAAACAAAACATTCTGGTTATCTATCTAAATTCTCTCATTCTCTCTCTAAAGTAGATGTGCATAATATACAATAAATTTAAGTCTCCATATATCCTCATACTAATTAATCGACGATGGCAAAAATGATAATGTAGAGCATTAGAGTGACATCGGGATTGCAACTCCCTTTGGTCCTAGACTAGTGTCTGGTTTCAGGAAGATTATGCAAAGCTTGCAGATCCTCGGACCTTCATTGATACCAATATAAGAGACTACAAAGAAGATCCCCGCTCGATCATCAGGAGCAAGTACAAAGTTCTATCATCCTCATCACATATGATTCAATACTCTATTTTTCTCCTCCTTTTGCCTACATTTATGGTTTCTATCGCCACATTCCGAGTCTATATGTATCCTCGGGGCCAATCATGATCCTGAGGCTGATGGTAGTATGATAATTATGTTATATCCTTATCTAGTTAATTTTTATGATTATTGCTTATTTAATTATGAGTTAACTTTTTATTGAGCTTCAAATGTATAAGTTGTGCCTCATTATGTTATGCATGTGTTAGATTTTGGGATTCGGTTGTTAGATATTTATTTAGTGAAATTTAATTGAATTTGTGGGTCTATTAGTTTATTATTATCTTGTGTATGTACTGGCCTTGATAATTAATAGTGCATGTGTATATATGTTCTTAACTATTTGATTAGTTAAACTTAATTGAATTCGTAACTCAATTTATTTACTATTGTTGTGTAGGTGTCAGCCTTAATAATTCATAAAACATGTGTATCTTTTCCATGGGATTAGTAATTTTTACCTTTTTGAGCGATGTACATACGAGCCCTTGCATAACCTTCATTTATTATCGTGTTCATTCGCTTGATAAATGGGTAATAAGCGAGAGAGAGCCTCGAGGTAAGCATTGTAGCTTCCTAGTTTTGGAGGGAACATATTAGTAGAACATTCGAGTCTCCTGCTTACACTATTTAATCCATTTCCTCCTCTAATAATTAATAAATCACATGTATTCCGATTTAGTGATCAAATTCATTCTGATCTTGCTCTACACAATTGTTTAATTATTTTAGTAGTTTCATTATTTATCGCCATCGTTTTATCGTAGTTATAACTGAACCATCTTATTGCTCTTTCATGTTTGCATTTAAACTATGTTATAAATTCATATTATTACATATGCATGATCATTTAGCATCTATATTTATTTGATATTAAATTAAATACACCATATTTGTATTTAGCTGATAATTAAATAAAATAGTTATATCTCTATTTCGTATTTATCTAAACAAAATTAGTTGACATTAGAATTAAAATCAAGTATGTTAACTTTAAATTCCACTGTAAGAAAGATATTTCTTACTATTTTACTACTAACCCCACACTTTTTGATAATAACATCAAATGGGTGTAATTATTTCACACGTGGTGCCTACCACTCCACCACGTTCTGAAACATCCAACAATGGTAGTGCTAGAAAGTCATTTACTGGAAAATACACCATAGATAATGTAGCTTTAGGGATTTGAGGGCTTGTGGAGGAAATGAGGTTGTAGAGTCTAGATTTATTTGAATAGTATTTGACGATCACCGAAATTGTAAAGTACCGAGAGGAATGGAGGTGGCAATTGAGGTATGGTGATGGAAGCATGTGTGGTTGATTAATTAAGTTATTATTATTATTTTTATTATTATTATTATTATTATTAAATAGTAAGCTAACAAGATAAATTTGGTAAATTTAAATTAGTTGACATAATTATTTTATTAATAATATGAGTCCAAAAAATTTTAAATAAAGATTTGAGCTAAAGTTTTTATTATTAAATTAGAGTTACCATGATTAAAAATAAAAAATAATTAAAATTACATTATTGAACCTTAGATAAATTCAGACTAATCTTTTAAACAAGGAAAATGGTCAATACACTAATATATAAAAAATATAAAAGGAAATTTAAATTCATAGGTAAATTATTTTATAAGTAGGGTAAATCAATAATTCATCTTTCGTTGTTGTTTGACAAAAGAAAACATTTATTATAGAAAAATATCATATTAGGGACTTGAAACACGTGTACATTAGTGTTGATACCACAATTGAACTGATGTCGGTTTTAAACAATATAGAAATATGATTTAATTTTAACTGATAACCCGGTGAAGGCAGGTGTACTTAACTCCTATTTAAATGAGATATCTAACATATGAGAGAATAATTATATAATAAAAATTATAATTTATAAATATATTGTGTCACGAGAACTTAGGTATACACCTTTTTTATGATTCATGATTTGAGATATATCGAGTAAATAAAAAAACTATTAGTCTAACCAAAAGATTTATATTAATCAAATATGAAAAAAATTCATACAAACTAATATAGAAACAAACACGGACATTTAAAAAATTAATCAAGACACCAATTCAAACAAAGAAAATTAAACAACAAACACGTACGACAACAAAAAAACAAACAATGACATAAATGAAACCGAAAGAACTTTATGCAAGTTTTCTTCAAAGCTTGAGAGTTAAGTCCAACTCTTCTTCTTCTTCATTGGTATTTTTTGCATTCACCAAAATATCAGTTGATGGACCAACTGAAGAAACCTCATTACCATCTCCTTCTCCATTAAGTATACCTCCAGGTACATATCCCGCTAATGGAAACAAATTAGAAATATATGTAGGCTCTATAGCAATGGGAGTCATAAGGCCTCCATCTCCGTTTTGGTAATTGTTTACAAGATTAATAAACATATCACGGGGAGGAATGGGATCTATTGGTTTATTTGGAAACACAAAATTAGGGTTAGGTGGTGGAAGGATGGGATATGGTTGATACCTATGAGCCAATTGCATCTGACTGGAAGAATTTGGAGAATATAGGGTCTTACGCATTTTACCATAGTTATGATAACATGCAGCAGCCTCCCTTTTTTTCTCCATTTTCTCTTGAAGCCTCTCAAGCTTGTGAGCATTTTGATGCCCACCTAATGCTTGTTTGCAATCAAACTCCTTACTACAATACTTACATATGTAGTTTGTCAAATTGGCTTGTAGAATTGACAGAGTTGATCTCTGCACAGGCTGTGGTTCGACAGCTTGTTGACATTCCCAAATAGGATTGTTTTGGGATGTCTGGGCTTGGTTATTTGTTGGTTGCTCCATAATATGAGAAAGTTATTATCAAAGCTTAGATATGTGTGGCTAACCATCTACAGAGTTGTTTATATAGGGATGAAATATCACTGTAATACATATCTTATTTTGGTTATTTAAAGCATAAAACATCAAAAGGTAAAAGTATTATCACTGAATTCAATTTTTAGCGATTTTTGTTTTGTGTATGTTAGAAATGGATAGTTGTTTAAAACCATTACTCAAAATTCACGAGATACTATTAAGCGTATTAACTTTTCCATTTGTAAAATAATCTTATTAATTGGTTTTTACTATCTAACCATGAACAGACCATCAATACTCCATACAAAGCGGAAAAAAAGATAAAAATAAAATATTTAAGTCCAAAATTATAAGACTAATAATTTGATGTCTTATTGTGTCATTTATCAAGATAACTCAAATAAAGGTTTATCTGGGATGACAAAAGATAAAGTGTCGGTGTTAAACCAAGATAAAATAAGTAATCCAAATTCAGTTGGGCGAGGGTGAACATTAAGAATACTAATCCGGTAAAAAACATCATTTCTATGTTTGGTGAAAAGATAGAGCCACACACTTTTATAGAAATTCTCTTTATGTATACAATATACTAAATTTTTCATGTGTACGAAACAAAAATATGAAATAGCACCATCCAAAGCAAGACTCTTAATGGAAATCTGATGCTCAAGTTAGTGTGTATATTAGATTAATCCCCTTGAAAAAACGGTGCAAATGAGTTGGTAGGAATATTAATTTCATTGTAAAACATAGATCACAAATGAATCAATTAACTCATAGGGTTTGGAACAAGTCTTATATAATAGAAGAACCATAACATAACCTCTTAGTGGTCACATACTTAAATATGTGTTTACCTTAGATTAGTTTATTAGGGTACATCCTAGTTCCGTAGTGGGTTGGCCCATGTTTTCTATGATATACTTGATTGTGTTGCTCCAGAGGTGAGTATTAAGAGAAATATAGGAATTTCCGGAGGAGCTAGTAAGAACGTGGAGAATTATACATGTCAAACCAATATAATACTTTTGTTATACCAAGGCTTATATGAACATGTTAGTATGACCAAGAAATGTAATGCTTAGTGATTATTTAGTGTAACCGAATGGTGGAACTCTAATAGACCTATCAATTACCCCTTAGTTTCAAAGTTACATATTTAGAGGTGATTAGTCATAGAAACATTAACTCAGCGTATGATTTGACCTACACGTCGGGCACAACATCCTAAATATGAAGACTTACTCATACATATCCATGAGTGATTTACACATGTTCTAAAAGAGGTAGTATCATATTAGTAACTTTTTAACGCTATTGAGAAAATAAAACGATTTCGCCACCTTCTTTCCCTTTTTATGTTGAACTGTATGATTTCCACTCTCTCATGCTTTCAACTATGTATAAGTATGCATCTATTCATACTCACACAATTATTAGTGAACACTTATGGAGATGTTATGTAACAAAACATGGCTAGTTCCTCTTCCTTAGGCTCAAGTAGATAAGATCAAACTCTTTGTTTGTATGGGGGAATAAATCCTCCAACAATCCCCACTAACCTAGAGGTTCATCATAAGTATCCTTATGTCTTGATCCAATATTCCCCAAGTGTTGGATCTTTTGTGTCATCGTACTAAGTTCATTCCAGAAAGTGAGATGGACAAGGAATTGAGTGGAGTCCGTACACGACTAGTAGAAGTTGGCTATGAATTTAGAAGAATGGTCTGAATCAAAGTTATAGAGCTTTCTGAGACGATCAGTTTCGGTATAAAGAATGCGTCAAAAGAAGTTGAAACGAAGAAGTTACGGCCAAAACAAAACAACAACAGTTTATTACCTTTCCTATATTTTAGGGTTACGAATTTGAGTTGGGCTAGAAGTCCAATACTTGTCTTCCACTCCAAGAAAATGTTTTGGGGTTTCCTATACCCTATAAATACACCCTCTAATCAGAAGAAACACATCCTTGGCCAATCCATAAGCCAAGAAGAAGCCTACAACAAGATAAGAGAAGTTTGGAAGGAGCTGAACACTACATCATGTCTTCACAAGCCTTCGAATTTGTAATTGTTTTCTTTTCTTTCTTTTGTATGAGATAATTTACTTTTAGCTTGATATTTAGCATATATGTATGAACCCTAGACTTGTTTTACATCTATCTAATTTGGGATACCGTCGTATTTAAATTGAATTCATGTTTTATTCTCTGTTTTATGTGCTTTGATTTATTGTCTGTTTTCCTTGCGAATGCATGTGTATATGATTACCTTAATAGTAGTTAGATGGTCACCGGAAGGGGTGTCTAATTATTGAAACACCACATAAACATCTAGTGTACAGAATTAATCCTGACAAGATTTCCCCTTATTAGATAATCATTAGGGTTTGATTTAATCACCAATCATCACTAGTAGGTCAGACTTACTTAGGACCCTAGTGGCCCAGGAACATCCTACTTAAGTCCCCTCGTGATTGTGAGGTCACCTCCCTAGTTCGCTCTCCGGGGATAGGGACTAATTTAGAATCCTGGTTATTGCAATTCTACATAATTCACCCTTACATGTTTAGAATAAACAAGGCTAGTGGGGATTACTTGTTAGTTTCTCGAGCTAAACGCTCATACTATCTTCTCTTCGTATTTCATTTATGTCTTTAGTTTTTTTTAGTTAATCTTTTATTCTCAAAAACCAAATAAAAATCTATTTGTCTTTTCTTTATTCTTGCGTATTATTAATTCTAGCTTTTATATTTGCACTTGATAATTTGCATAAGTTTTCTCTAACTTTCGTAGTCTCTGAGGAACGAATCTTCTTATCATTAAAACTTTCATACGTCCTGTAATACTTGCACTACCGTGCTAGGCTAGGGTGTCTATTTTTGCACTTATTTATATCATATTTTTATCACACCCTAGTCGACACCAAGTTTTTGGCGCCCCTGCCAGGGGCTACATCGTTAGTCCTTGTGCATATATTTAGTGCTTTTATTTTAGTTAGTTCTATTTTACGCTTTTTCTTTTTAGTTTTATTTTACAGATTTTACATATGGCAAGCCCGAGAAAACTTGATCTTCCCATCTCACTTAGAGTGCAACCGAGAGTAATCCGCACTCCAGAAATCCAAGCCGCTAAATTTAGACCTGATCCAGGCATGATAGAGCAATTTGCAAGTCATGGACATTTTAGTGGTGCTGCACAAGAAGATCTGGTCCGGTATGTTCAGAAATTTATGCAGATCTGTGATGCTTATATCATCAGAGGCGTTACAAATGAGCAGATGTATTACATTATGTTTCAATTCTTTTTAACTCTAAGTGCAAGCGTATGGTATGATTCCCAACACCGCGATGTTATTCCATACTGGGACAAACTCCAAGCCAAATTCCTAGACCGATTCTATCCGGTTAGTAGACGTTTAAAAGATATGTTGGAGTTTGAACTATTTATGCAAGAAGAAGGAGAAAGTGTTGGTGAAGCATGGTTACATTGTAACGAGAAGAAGGCAAGATGTCCATTCCATGTCTCTTCGCCGGGATATTATTTAACCATGTTCTATGGAGGACTTAATAACGAGTCTAGGGCAAGAGCAGATTTGTTAGGATATGGAAGTTGCGTGTTATTAGATCCTAAAGAAGATCATACTATTATGGAAAGAGTTCTTGAAACCGAAAGAATATGGCCATTAGAATCAAAAAAAGAAGATGATACCTAAGAAGCTCTAAGGATCGAAGAATTAATCCATCAACTTAAGGAATTACAAGAGCAAACACATTCAGTAGCTCAGGTAAATCTAGTACACACTTTACCTTCATGTCTTGGTTGTTAAGCAAGAAATCATTCGTGGGAGAACTGCATCGATAATCCAGCTTCGATTGCCTTCATATTTTATCAAATAAACCGTCCTCAAAGAAATTATGCTAATTATCCGTCCCCACTGAATAAAAATTGGGTCAAAAATCAAGAGACTTATTATCAAACTCGACCTCAGTCCTACTATCCAACACAACCTTTCTATCAAGAAGCGCCAATTTATAAATAAGCTTATCAAGAACCACCTTAATATCCAACGCAACAAGCTACACAAGAAAAACCTACGAGTTTGGATCCAAGTATAGATGGACTTTTGGGATTAGTTGAAGAAAGTGTGAAGATGAGTCAGTGAAGACTCCAAACCCAATCAAAGGTAATTAAAAATCTCGAGCATACCCTTTCACAGATGGCGAGTACATTACAGAACAGGCCAAAAGGGAAACTCCCAAGTGATATGATTTCTCCTCAAGATGATGCTTGTCATGCAGTTAAATTAAGAAGTGGAAAAAATTACCTCCACCTAGAGTATAAGAAACAGAATCAACCTCTATCCCTGAAAAAGTAGTTGAAGAAACAATTGAATATAAGGTGGAAGAGGTAATTGAACAAAAGAGTGTCCCAGAGAAGACACCAGAAAAAAAAAAGAGCTCAGTAGTAAACAATACACGTCCTCCTCCACCATTCCCATCACGTGTAAAAAACAAGAACATTGAAGAAGAATTCAAGAAGTTCCTTGACATGGTGAGCAAGTTAGATATTAACATCCCATTTGTAGAAGCTCTCAAAAGAATGCCAAAATATCTTAAAATCATGAAGGACATTCTTTCTAACAAACAAAGTTTAGAAACTGAGGAGATGAATGGATTATCAGAGGAGTGTAATACTATATATCAAATCAAGTTACCACAAGACGCACATACACCCAAGAACTCTTGGATGGGACCATCCATGGCTACAAAGAATAGATCTGAGAAGTTCGTGGGAGTGAAAGGAAAAGGATTCAAATTTCACATGCCAAATATTAATAAACTTGCTTATTGCTGGGGAGGTGATGTTCATACATGACACTGAGGTAACACGTCGAACTAAACAATGTTAAACAAAAGTGCTCTTGAGAGACACCCCTTGTTTTAATTGCTTTCTAGTTAATTTTATGTTTTGTAGTGTATATTTTTAAGTTAGTATATCTTTAATGTGTTTACAAGCTGATAGGAGAGAAAGGTAGTGTGTTAATTGTGCAAGAAACGAGTTTGGGGTCAAAAGAGGAAAAATTAGGGAAATCTGATTTCGCAAACCGGCTGGCCAGAGGATTCACCGGTATACCGGTGAAGAAACCGTGCCACGTTTTTTGAAATCAGATTCTCTGCCGAGATCCAAATTGGAAAAACCGTGTTCGCAAGCGTCGACACGGTTTTTGAAAAAATTTGACCAGCATGCCGCTGAGGGAACCGGTATACCGGTGCTAAAAAAAAGTTGACCGGTATACCAGATAGACCAATATCGTGTCACGGTTTATGGAATTAGGGTCACCGCCGAGGGAACGTTATCAAAACCGTGGTCGCGAATGATGACACAGTTTTATTAAAAAAAATTAAAAAGGCCATAACTTTGTGCTCGGAGGTCGAAATTCAGATTTTCAAAATCCTAGATCGCATATTTTTTCACGATCTATCCATTAGAGTAGAGAAAAACAGATTTTGAGGAAAAGTAAAAACGATTTCAGACTCAAACCCTATAAAATCACCTTGAAGCTTGATAAAATCATCACAGAACATCATCCAATCATCAAGCTTTCAATAGTTCTTCAACAACAACCAAGGATACCTTTTTCTACCATTGATAATCCTTCATCCAAGATAGAAACATCACAACCTGGTATTTTTTTAAGATAAACATTATTGCCATGATATATATAGGATACAAGAGGGGAGGTTTCGCCTCACTTCTAAAAGTGAGGTAGCGTAATTAAGTATAAAAAAAAACATAACAATAAAACATTTTACCTACATTCTTTCTCTCGGTCTCCCTTCTCCCACTCTCAAAACACATTATTAGAGTTTTAAAGTTCATCGAAGTCATAATATATCAGATCTTCTTAATTCTAGGAAAGTTTTATAGTTTATCTGTAATAATTTATTTGTTTATCAGGCCTTGATCCCCAATTTGACCTTTACAAGAACATGTCCTAGTCCTCGCCCTGGCTTTGTATTTATCTAGGAGCGACTGGTTCCAACTCTGGGGTTGCACCCTTCTCATGCGGGGGCCCAGATGGTACTTTGCCACCTCAATCATTGTATGTAACCGAACTTTTCACGTCAACGACACGGACTATATGTCAGAAGACCCCGAGGCATCTGCCTAAGACTCTTTCGACGGATCCATCATTTCCCTCAAGTTAATTTTATATATAAATTCAATATAAATCCAGGTAAGAAATAATATTTATTGAAAAGAATATTTTGTGTATTCAAACTTACATCGCACTCGTAGAAGCGCTCATTCCTCCAATCACCCTTCTTCTTCGAACACCCCATTTTATCTTTATAGTAAAAAATTAGGGTCTTTTCAATTTCCCTTTTTTTATGGGAAAAAATGCTGGAAGAAAATTAAATTTAATATCGAATATGTAGTTTTAACAAACAAGGAACTTACTGGTAGCTGGGACTCAATCCGATCAATGTGGCACTAGGGGTGTCCGTCCACTCATGATAATAATAGGGAATTGATTTCTAATCGTGGTCCTAATTATATGGGATATATGGTGTTGATCTTCCCCTACGAGGTTCCACATACCATCCTCTGTAAAAAAACGTAATGGGGAGCGTGCCCCCAAGCTTCTCCTTGACCTTCTCCATGGATTAGAGAATGATTTGTCCATGAACCTTCTGATTGACATGTTTACCTGTAAAGATTACCTTTAAATAAAATAATACATATTCTGGTTAAAAAAATAAAATATTTATGTACGTTTTACCTAAGTTGGCACAACCGAAAATGGGGCATGTGGAACCCCGTGATGGGTCTCATCCCTCACCATCTCCATCATGTGATTGAGGCAAAATGTTAATCATGATTTGCAACTTAAGTAAATACTCGAAACAAAAATATACAAATTATATAAAACAGTTTAGGGACCTCATGGTATTATTAAATTGTTTACAAATTAAGGGACTCAAGTGCAATTTTTCTATATTTTAGGGACCTAGGATTACTTTTTACTAGGGTACTAAATTGAATGTTTTATAAACACTAAGAGGTCGCTAGTTTAATTCTTATAATTTCTGGGTTTGCTTAGTTTACACTACAAGTCCTTTTAGCACCTATGAGAAGAAAAAAATATCATACGTTTTTAATATGCAAAAGAATGTATAAGGAAAATATAAATTTAAGTCCCTATATTAAACAAATATTACACTATAAGTCCATTTTTATCCAAAACATAATTTAAGTCCCTATATTATGTGAAAATTCTACTACATCCCTTATACTAAGCAAAAAATTACCCTTTTAGCCCTTATAATCAACATAAATTACACGTTAAGTTCCTTTTTATGCAAAATACAGTATAAATCCCTATAATATGCAAAAATTAATCTTTAAGTCCCTATATTAAACAAATATTGCACTACAAGTCCCTTTATACAAAAATATACTTTAATATATAATGCACAAATTATACTTTAAACCCCTATATATAAAAAGAAAAGAATGTAGTTTTTGCCCCTATAATAATAAAAAAAAAATTGCAATAGGTCTTTTTTATGCAAAAAACTGTACAAGTTATACACTTTAAATCCCTATATTAAGAAAATATTGCACTATAAGACCCTTTTTATACAAAATACGATAAGTCTATATATTATGCCCAAATTGCAATTTCAATCCCTAAATTAAAAAACAATTGCACCTTTTACCCCTATAAAAAGTAAAAATTGCAATATAAGTCCTTTTTTATGCAAAAAAACATTATAAGTCCCTATATTATGCACATTACACCCATATATTAAGCAACTTGATTTCATAATACTTAAATTGCACAACATGCCCCTATTAAGCCAAAATTTGCATTATAAGTCATTGAATATGCCAAAAATTGAAATATAAGTCCCTGACAATTCAAAACATGCACTATAAGCCATGCTTATGTAAAAATTTCACTATAGGTCCCTGATTATGCCAAAAATCATACTTCAATTCTATGATACGCTAGAATACACACAATGTCCTTATTATGCCAAAATTTGCACTATAAATCCCTGATTACGTAAAGTTAGCAGTATAGGTCCCTATGTTATGCTAAACTTGCAATACAAGTGTGGATTATGCCAATATTAGTACACCAGCATAATTTAAGATCAAAAATAAAGGGATGGGGGTGTTAAAGTAGGGAGGGGATTAACAATGTACATGTATACATACGTACAATATAATATGTATACAAATATAATTAGGGTGGAAATTAAAACTTACTGTAAAATAGGTGTTTGGGATGAGGATTTACGTAGTAGGGGTGCAACCGTAGGGGGCTGGCGGAGTAAACGCTAGTTGATGGAGGAAGAATTGTAGACGAGAATTACAAGAGCACGAGAAGGCGTGGGTTTTGGTATTCTTTAAAATAGTTTCTAATAACTAGATTTGGGTTTTAAATATGATATTTTCTTTAGCGATCACTAGGTAGTGCTAATAATTAGTGAGTAGTCAATAAAAAGAACCAAAATTGAAGTAGACGGGTAAAATACACAATCACTAAATCGGGTTAGATATATACTGATCACCATTATGATTGGTAAAACACGTATATTAAATATTTTATACTATCTATCGACCACCAGCGTGGTCGGTTCGGTAAATGTATTTTTAATTAATTTTTTACGTCGAATAGCTATTAGTGAGTACGCATGGTTGGTGTTGCTTTCTTTCTAGCGTCCAAGCACAACTGTCACTAAAAATCAAAACTTAGCGTGTGAAACAAAAAAAAATTATAAATTATGTCTAACAAAAACATTTTCATTTATGCACTCCAATTTCGTAAGTTTTAATAAGAAAAAAATGTATACAAAATTAAGATATGCATACATATGCGTTAGCTTATGATGAAGAATATGTGCTGCGATTTAATTTTTGACGTACATAGACTTGTATCAATTTTTGCTGAAAACTAGTTGAGTTAACTTAATTGGTCAATTGGTCAGGATCTTGATATTTATTCGAAACGTAAAGTGAAATATACAAGTTTTGTATCTTATGAGTAAACTATTTCTGAATTACGTGGAAATATGCATAAGAGGGTCTATATATCTGTGTGAGATAACCAGCATTAAAAAAAAAAAAAAAATTTACCTCAACCAATCCAAAGTCAATTGGACTACTAACGTTCTTAATATATAGTCTGCGGTATAGCATATTAGTATAAGATTACATACAGTAGAAGCCTAATATATATTGGATTAGGCAATCTATAGGAGTCAGATACCAGCCAATAAAACTTAACCTACGACCACTCACGTAATGCTGTAAAGGACATGAGTTAAGCTAATCAATAATGATTAAATTTCAACTAAAGCGGATCTAACGTATCAGTTAGTGAGAAATCATTCATGTTAAGATTATCAAATAATCCAATATTTATATTAATAAGTAAATTTTTTACAATGTCCGCGTAAATTTTATCATACATATATACATGCATATCAGAGGATGCATTGTTTTAGTAAGGTGAATGAGAAGACGTAGTAGGTTAGTAAATTAATATGATATTTTGAACTTTTACATTAAATTAGCTATTTAACAATTTAAGAACTCCTAGTTATATCAAAACAATATTCTGAATCCTGAATTAACTATGATATAACTTATAACGCCAAAGAAGCAATCAAAGTTGACCTTTAATAAATTTAATAATATATGTAGTGCAGTGGAGAAAGTAAAGTAGAGCAGGTACTATACTAGGTAGCCATATGAATGTAATCATTTGCTATTACCAACTAAGTTCAACATACATTGTTTGGTATGGTTGTTGCAAATCTCATGTATAAATGCGTGACCATTGTTGATAGCTTCTTCATATATAGCAACACCTGAAACCCTTTATCTAATCTAATCATATATATATTAATACTGTACTATTAGTGAAGCTGAAAAGAAATTAAAGGAAATCAATCAAGCAACAAATCAAAGAAATGGCAAAGGGGGGATTAGTAGAAGTTGCCGAAACATCAAAGCTTGCATCTATGAGAAGGAATAGAGGAATTGCCATATTTGACCTCATATTGAGAGTTTTAGCAATTGGTGCAACATTAGGAAGCGCATCAGCAATGGGAACAACTGAAGAAACACTTCCTTTTAACACACAGTTTTTTACATTCCAGGCTTCTTATGATGACTTTGATGAATTCAAGTAAGTTCAAGCGTATAATCTATCTTTTATATTTACCACATATGATATGGTCAATGTTTGGAATCTAACATCTACTTACCATGCACCTGTTTGATCATGAAGGCTCTTTGTCATTACAAACGCAATAGTGTGTGCATATCTTGCTCTCTCTTTGGTATTGTCGATCTCTCACATCATGAGGAGCCATGCAGGAAAAAGTAGAGTCTTGTTGATATTTCTTGACTTGGTAACTTCTATAACAATTTTTTATGTTTCTCCTTTTTATAACACTATTTTGTTTTATATATATTAATATTTCGTACTTTTAATTAATATAACAAGTGATAATTGTATTAATTAATATGTGGTATTGTGCAACTTTGTGAAGACAATGCTAGCTTTTCTAACTGGTGGAACCTCAGCAGCAACGGCAATTGTATACTTGGCACATAATGGAAACCCTGCTGCAAATTGGTTTGGAATATGCCAACAATACGGAGACTTCTGCCAAAGCACTTCAGGATCTTTGATTGGCTCTTTTTTGGCTATTCTAATATTTGTTTTTCTCATTATTTTGTCGAATGTAGCATTATCTAAGCGTTAAAAAGAGCTACTGTCCGAGAAAGCTTCAAGCATTTGACTTTATTGTACGATATTGTATTTTATTTGTGTGTTGATTTTAGGTTGTATAAGTTTTAGTTTCATATTTTTCCGTATTTTATTGAAATGTAAATCTTCTAAATTTATATGATTTGAGTGCTTAGAACTTTAGAGCATGACAAAGTAGGGGAGAGCATGGGTCGGTTTTACCCGGTTTTGAGGTTAGGGTAAACCAAGGGTAATATATTTCGGTTTAAGGAATTGCTAGGGTAACCCAATGGTAGGGTAAAAAAAGTTTACCCTCGGGTTAATTCGGTTTACCCTTCGGTTACCCTCGGTTTACCCTCGTTAGTCAACATTAGTCAAACTCTTTTTTAACGCATGAAAAAATTAAATAAATGAGAAAATTTGAAAACACTTATATCATTATACTTCGAAAGATCAAAGATACAATCTTGACATTAGAAACCAAAAAATCGTGAATCGAATACTTCAAAATAAATTATGCATGTTTGGAATATCCGAGAAGC
The DNA here is from genome assembly GCA_029959085.1 of Nemophila menziesii. Taxonomy (NCBI): domain Eukaryota; kingdom Viridiplantae; phylum Streptophyta; class Magnoliopsida; order Boraginales; family Hydrophyllaceae; genus Nemophila; species Nemophila menziesii. The sequence continues at coordinate 2,266,438 of JARWIR010000060.1, forward strand.
CAAATGAAATGACTTCTCAAATATACATGTTTTATATTTTTTTTTATTTACACGGTTTTTTCGGTTTGGGTAACCCTAACCCAATAGTTTGGGTAATATATAGGTAAAATACATGGACCCGAAAAATCATAAGGTAACCCGATGGGTAAGGTTGGCCAAGGTAATATTAACATATATTTTGGATCGGTTTGGTTAAAATTAACACGGTTTTTCGGTTTTGTTAAAATTTTGCTCACCCCTATGACAAAGTATGAACTTTCGAATCCAAGTTGCCAATTTTAAGAAATTTGTGAGCTCGACATGAGTTGGCCAAGCAACCGATCGAGACTTCTAAATTATCTTTATGTTATAAATAAAGAGAAAAATATAAAATAAGGTTAAATTTTTGCCAACTTTATAATTTAAAGCGTAACTAAAAAATCTTTATAAGTCTACCTTTAATGTTTTAGTTTCGATTTTGACATTTATACCATTTGCTTTGGGCTGAAAAAGTTACGCCTTCAAATTCTTCGGTGGGTACAGACCGATGTCGGTTTTTTTACATTTTTCATTAATTCGTTATGACTTTTTTTATAAAGTCATTATCCATTTTTGTCCATTTAAAAGCTCATTGGGTACAGACCCATCTCGATTATTAGCTCGATGGGTACAGACCCATCTCAACTATTATGTAGTGGGTTGTACCCATGGCCCAATAACTTACTAGTCAAAATTACTATGGGGCTGCACCCATCATGTCCAAAGCCAAAATATATATCCTTCACAACCAAAGCTCAACTACTCGAGTTGTACCCATCATTCCAAAATCAAAAAAAAATTATATACTTCATAGCCCAATATTGTTATTGGGCTGGCCCCTTCAGGAACAAAAAAACTCCAACTTATTCACCATCGCATTGAGGTTGTACCGCCCAGGAACAAAAGAATTTGAATCCAATATCTTCACACTTGAATCATCTGGAAACAAATCAGAAATGAAAGATTGGGCTTTCTAGTGTAGAGTAGCGGCGGCGGAGGTGCGAAGGTCAGGCCTGAATGGTGGAGAGAGGCTGCCTAGTGTGGTGATGGTTATGGCGATGGTGGATTTCACGCGCGGTTTCTCTTGAGCATGGGTTTGATGGTGATGAATGGTCAGATATTTCTGCACATATTTCTCTGGATCTTTTCCAATGTATTGAATACATGTGATGGCGTGATAGCATTGTATTCCAAAAAGCTCCCACCTTCTGCAAGGACAACTCTGCAAATCCAAGTCCACAGCAAATGAATCTGTTCCCAGGTTTCTCACTTCAAACTTCTCACCTTCATCAACTTTTGACCTTCATCTACTACTAGACTCACATCAACTTCAATACACTTCTCACCTTCATTCTCTTCTAATTTGTGACCTTCTTCAACTACATTTTGAACTCCTTCTTCATCTGACTTATCATTATCATCTTTATCATCTTCTAAGTTACTCTCATCTTGCCCTTCAACTAAGTTATGAGCTTCTTCTTCATCTGGCTTCTCTGGAACCCATTCTTCAACCCATTTTATTAATACAGGCATGAACACAGGTGTTTGCAATACATGTCTTACATGCATCTCTGATTCAGAAACAACAAACACATCAACTGTTTGGTTTTGCCCTGTCACACTACACATTTCCATAACCTTCTCATCACAATCTAAATATACTAGACCCTCGCGAAGCTTTTCTCCCAATTATTTTCATAAGTTAAGCGTGCAAGCTCGCGTAATATGACAGTAATGCTGCTATATATTATTGCAGCATAAAAGGGTTTCATTCTAATCTCTTTTTCATTGTTGTGTAAGAATACAAGGGATAAGGTCATTTGTTTAATGGTCAACTTAGATGAGGTGGAATCTCATAAAAAGGTTTGCATTAAAAAAGTGGTTGAGTCTTTGTAATGTTGTTCAAAGATAGATGCCAAGAATTGGGTATTTTACTATTATTATCACCGCACTTTGTAGGCCATCTTCAAAATGTTTCATACCCTTGCTTTCCTTAACTTATATAGGATTACAATTTGCATAATTACATCATTAGAAAAGGGTGGCATTAACTTTGTTGATTGTGGCTCTAGATATGAAGGAAAAAACAAAATTATATCTTATATACTTAATAAATTTTTTTCTTTTATTGTTTTAATACCTTTATTGCAATAAAACATCACAAGACACTACACTGGCCAGAGTCTTGCTATTTCTTCAGCACTTAAAGGGGAGGTCCATGGTTCGAATCCCCTCCCTAACGGGTGTAAAGTAAGAGGTACAAGGCTCGAACCCCTCCCTGAACATATGCAACCTAGTTCTGATTTACCATGAGAATATATATGGGGAGGCATGTATATCTCTGTGGGATTAGTCAGGTGCACGCAAGCTAGCCCGGAATCCATGTAACAAAAAAACATCACAAGGCATACAAAGGAAAGAAAAAGACCCTCGATCAATACCGATTTGGCAAGGTTTTCTCTCAAAAGGTGAAACAAGAAAAATACACCCATATTATAGCCAATGTGCATGAAAGAAAAAACACCTAACACATCTAGCTAGAATGTCAAAGAAAATCATATCCGAGAAGGAATATGAGTTAATTTTCATCTGTTGGTAGAAATTTATTCTTTATTCTTATTTTATATATATAACAATTTTTTCTCACATACACGTAAATCATCTATCAACATATTAATCAAAACAATGGCATGAATTAATGAACAACTATAACTAATTATAAATCGGTCTATAACAGTTAAAAACTACCTACTCGTAAAACTAACATGTTTCATTCTAATTTCACACAAACTTTTGAATATTATGTATTCTTATTAAAAGTTAAACATTTAAATTGTAGATTATAACAAACTGAATATTCAAATAATTCAAAAAATATTAGGATTATTTATTTATTCAAATTATGTTTTATTTTTTATTATTATAAACAATAGGATAATCTTGTTATCTTATATAATCTATTCCCAATCTCACTCTATCAACCTAGTAACCAAATATGTGTTTGGAATAAAAAAATTAACATATATTTTTCTTTTTATAGCATACCAAGTATTGCATACTAATTACAAAATTTATTACATTATCGTTATCTTTATATTAATTAACTTGTTATGTTCATGCTTATACGCTCCTAATAACATACCAACTACTACATACATAGTTTTCATAAGATGTAGATACCTCATACTTTCTATTGCCCAAATATACGTTACTCAAATCAGATTAATGATATACCCTACAAATAAATATTTTCCAAGGTAGGAATGAATATACTATCAAACATAGGCAGCTAAATGTAAAATACAAGACAAACATATTCATTTACTATCTGAACATTATTACAGAATTATAATTATATTAAATGATATTCTAACTAAGTTAATTATGATACTAAATGTTAAATGTATATTCTGACTAAACTACTTATGGCATTATATGCTAAGGCACGGTTTTTCTAGTAGCTTAATTATGACGTTTAGTATTAAGGTATGTTTTTTACTAACTTACTTTAAGACAATTGAACATTTTTACATAATTATAATTCTATCAAATTCTCATTAAGTTACTCACTTTATTCAACTTTATTTGTCTAGCTTTTCAAAAAAGAGTGTTAAACATCATTTGTCTATTTATGATATCAACACACTTTTTTTAATCTTTTCTAATATTACACCAATTTAAATTCTATATTAGTTTATTATTTTAATAAAGTTGTACTACTCTCCATCCAAGTTTATTCGTCCAACTTTTTGGTCCCACGTAAATTTGAAAAAATATTTAATGACCCTTATCTTTAAAAAATAACACATATTCGTCATTCACCTCTGTTAGAGACATACATAAATATAGTATATTAATAGGAATAATATTGAAAAGGTTTATCTTGATATATTATAAAAGGATAAACAATATTGGATACTCTTATTTTAGAAATAATGATAAAAAAAATTGGACGAATAGAGGATAATAAGTAAAAATGTACCTCTTAAATAGGATTTTTTTTGTAAACATGAGGTCACTTAATATTTTTCTTAATCTATGTGCACCAAAAAAGTGTACAGATAAAGTTGGATAAAAAGAGTATAAAAATATTTTTTTCTCAACCTTTTTCAATATACCCGGTAATCAATTATACATTCATTTAGTTTTCAATAGATATGTACTTTTATATATATATATATATATATATATATATATATATATATATATATATATATATATATATATATATATATATATATATATGTGTGTGTGTGTGTCTATATGCTAAATAAGGGTAATTTTATATACATGTGGGTCATTAATTTTTTTCCCTAACCCACGAGTAGCAAAAAGATTGATAAATAAATTCAGACATGGAAAGTAGTTGTGAAATTATATTGTCATTACATATTTTAAGTAAGTTAATTATGTCATTAAATATTGATTAAAAAAATTATGGCATTAAATATTACGGTAATCAACTGGCTAACTTAATTATGATATTATATGATACTTCTTCATCCAAGTTTATTTGCCTGTATTTTAATAGAAAACTATTTAATGTCGTCCATCTTTACAAAATTAGCCTTATACATCTTATATCTTTATTAAAACTATAAATAAACATAATATTTAAATATGGAAAAGGTAAAACTATTTTTGAAATAGTAAAGTAACAAACAATATTGGATAAGAGTAATGATATGTTTGGATTCAAAATTATAAAGGAAATGAAATGATTGTTAAGGATTAATCAATTATTTTACTTGTTTTGATTTAATTTATAATTTTAATAAAAGAATCAAGAGAATTAAAGAATTCTTTGAAATTAGTTAATAATATATATTTTTTATAATCCTACTATTTTAGCATCAAATGGACGAAAAGGAAAGATTTATATACAAGAGTCTAAAATATCCTTAAATAAAACTATAAAATTAGTTAATATCACAAAGGATAAAAAAATGAATATATACTTAATATTACTTCTTTCTCTTTCTTTTTTAATTTGAACAAAATAATAATACATACTTTACTTAATTATTTTTCTAACAATCAAAACAAAAGAATAATTTTTTTTCTTGTTATTTATTTATTTTATATTTAAATAATTTTCTTTCCTTCTGTTTGGATTGAGAGAATTGGAAAGAAAGGAAATGAATAGAAATGATTTTTTAATTTTTACATTGTTTGTATTAGAAAATTTTATAAAAGAAAAGAAAGGGAATCATTCCAAAAATCACTCATGTAACCTTATATATAATTACTCCAAATTGGAGTCAAATGAAGAGAAAGGAATTTTATTAAAGATTAGATGCTAAAATTAATCTTTATTTTCTTACCTTTTGTATTTTTTTCAATCCAAACAATAAATATCTAAAATCATTTATGAAATCTTCTTTTATAAAAATTTCCAATCCAAACAAATAGTTTCTTTTCTTTTCTTTTATAATTTTTCTTTTCTTTTCATTTATTACTTTTTTTCCTCCCAAATACAAACAGACCCTTATGAATCCAAACAATGTATTAGACAGGATTATCAATAACTTAAATATGTGTAACAAAAAATTATTACTCCCTCCGTCCCAAAAATAATGTCCGCTTAGCATTTTCACACATATTAAGAAATCATTATTAAATCCTACATGTACAAAAATACCCCTAATAAATGTCATCATTAATGATAATGCACACCTATTCTTATGTCTAGGAAAATGCAATCAAGTATAAAATAATAATTCAAATAATTATAAATTAAAAGAAAAATAGGGGTAATAAAGGAAAAAAGTAGAAAAATTTGTCTAGAAATGGTAAGTGGACATTATTTTTGGGACACCATATTTAGTAATGTGGACATTAATTTTGGGACGGAGGGAGTACGTCATTATACTTGCATTTAATATTTTAGATAAGTTAATTATGACATAAAATTCCATCGAATATTTAGACTAACTTAATTCTAACAATAAATGCCAAGGCAAAATTATGGCCAACTTATTTTTGTCTAGTTGAACATTACTACATACTCCCCATCTCTAAAAGTTGTCACATTTATTTTTTTCACACAAACTAAGAAGTGTCATTGATTATCCATGTGATTACTAACTACCCTCCATAAAGTATCTTCGTATCTTGGACGTTTATTGGGTACATTAATAATAGTATATAATTATGATAAAAATGGTATAAAGAATGAAAAAGTGTTTTGATTTTTATAAGTGACAAACCTTTTGGAGACGGAGAAAATACTTACAATGTCCATGTTTATACTAAGAAAAATATTATCCAAGATTTTATGCCTTTTTACAATATCAAACATCTTTCCCATGTTTTTATAATAATGCCCCTATTTAAATGATATGCTCATTTTTGTTTAAATAAAAGTCATTAATCAAAAATATCTCAATAAAAAACTTATTTGTTAAAAACATCCCCCAATAAAATTATTTATTATAAACATCCCTTGACAAAATACACTTATATAATATTTTTAATTACTCTATTATTTATATTTAAATAGCACCACCCTATTACAACTTCTCACCACCACAACCACCACTACAACGTCAACCACCACCACAACCACAACCACTACCACCTACTACTACTTCCATCACACGCGCGTGTCTAAGAATTTTTTTTAAAATCATCATAACTAATTCTAAAAAAATCAGAAAAATAAAAACATTGCATTTTTTAACAAGACAAATTAATATTTATGTCTATGAATTTTTATGAATTTTTTTTCGCAAACATGAAATTCATTGTTTCGAACAGTGATATTCATGTTTACGAAATAAATTTAAAATAAATAAATAAACATAGACGTAAATATTAATTTGTTAGTCCAAAAATGCAAATTTTTATTTTTATAAATTTTTTAGGATTGGTTATGACGATTTTAAATAAGATTCTCAGACGCCCGTGTATGATGGAATTAGTACGAGGTTGTGGTGGTTATGGTTATGGTTGCGGTTGTGGTTGTGGTGGTACTGGTAGTGGTGGTGGTGGTGGTGGTGGTGGTGGTGGTGGTGGTGATGGTAATGATGGTGGAAGTGCCCTATGGTTTGATATTGAAAAATAAATATTGTATTAAAAATTAAATAATATATTTAATAATAAGGGTAGTAAAGGTATAAAAAGACAGAGGGGGTGTTTTTTATAAATACTTATTTCATTAGGCATTTTTTGATAAGATAAATTATTAGAGACTACATTTCACGATTAGGTACTTTCATTAGATTGTTTTTTTAGCAAATACCCCTTTAAATAAATATGTTAGATAAGTAAGGGGTAATTATAAAGATGTGGTATGAAAATCCAAAATTATCCCCAGACATCCAATGGTTGGAATTTTAGCTTACACTGCTATACTCTACATCTTTCAACAAACACAAGTAGTCACTTCGAAGTCAGAATACCGACTAAAATTGAAGAATACATCTAAAACCATCACTTGTCTAAATCCATATTTGGTCATGTCGATCCAAACATTCAGTTAAATCCATCCTCAGACACGCTGAGCTCACATGGTGATGGAATCTCGACCTTATTGACTATGTAGTGAAAAAAGAGATGCGGATTGTGAAGGATAAACTCAGTCCGAGTATGATATTGATCAATCTTGTATGTTTATCCACTTGGATTAAATGTAAGGATTATTGGACAAATTTCTATCCCTAATAGAATACATCTACCATCAGAACACTATACCTATAAATACATGTAGTGATATCACAATCAGGTATCTCACTTTTTTATCTATATCTCTCTAAAAACACACGCAACTCGTATTTTAACCTCTCTTTGATTTGTATATCATTGACAACCCTCTTTCCAGGCTCACGCACCTGGAGTCTCATAGTGTCATCAATATCACACCCCTGGTGTCTCCTAGCGTGTTCTAAATAAACACACCTAAAAAGGCAAGACACGTACCGCAAGTGTACGGGTCGTCCAAGTAATATCCGGTAAACGGGATTTCGATCTCAGGGACGGATTAGGTAAGATTAGAGTGTTATGCAATAAATGGAATAGTTGCTTGAATGAAAATTAAAAGTAAAGAAATAGATTTTTATTTGATTTTTGTATAAAGGAATAAAGTACAAATAAAGTAAATATTAAACTAAATTAAAACTAATGCAAGAAATTAAATATGAAGAGACGAAAAGATGAGAGAGTAGTACTTGAGTCACGCTAGGGTTTACCAAAACAAACTTAATCAATGCTTTTTATAAGGGACAAATTGGTAACTAGTAGTAGTCGGGATTCTAGATTCTCCTTACCCCCGTCAGGGTGGACTTAGGAGCTATTCTCAGGTGTTACAAACCCCGCCAGGGCGATGATAATCCACCTTCGAATGTCAGGTTCTCTACCCAATTGGCTATAAGATTAACTAAGTCCATCAGGATCAATAATTTCTATCTTACATTTATTACCTATGTCAGTAATTAAACCCCCCGTCAAGATGACCACTTCCCCGCCAAAGTGAATAGCCTAATTACTCAAACCTATGTCTAATTGATCAGATTAAATATAGTGAAATTAACTTACTATAACAAACAATACTAAATTACTCAATTTGAATTAAATTATAAAAATCCCAAATCAGAAAGCATTAATTAAATAAATTAAGTTTCAACCCATATAGCGATTCTCAAGCACTTAAGAAGTTTAGCTCATAACGGAAAATAAAACTAAAACAATGAAATTAAAAGACATAATGTTTTACAGAAAGAAAATAAATAAACCTAATGAAGAGGTTGGGTTTGGCCTTGAATTGGAGAAGATGCTCCAGCTCTTAGCTTTCTTTCTTCCTGCTTGCTCTGACTTGAATCCTTAAGCCTCTTTGATAATTAGATGAAGTGTGTCTAAAAGAGGAGGCTAAGGGGTGTAGTTATATGTGTTAGAACCCCTAGGTCGAATTTACTTGGAGTGGAAGACAAGTCAAGAACTCTTTAATTCGTAACCCTAAAATCTAGGAAAGGTAAGATTCTGCTGCTGGTTTGATTTGGTCATATCACATTCAATACTTGTCCGTTTGAGGAGTTCCAATATATGAATCTTCTTGTCTCGGAAAGAGCTTTCTATTGGTGCAGACCACTCGTCCAGATTCCTAGCCAATCTTTAGTTATGGACTCGTCTTTGAAACGTGGCTGGAATTTTAGATTCATAAGGCAGCTTTATCTTTTCTTTCTTTGCATATATCCTTCCTAAATCTTCTTATTTCCATGTAAATCTTCTTTCCTTTACTTCTTTATCTCGACTTGGTCTCTAAGTAATTACCATTTATCTTTTAAAGCTTCACAATAAATAAATAATTAAACCGCATATGTTTAAAAAGAATAAATCAATAATTCAAGAAATAGAAATAGGAAAGTGCACTCTAAAATTAGAAACTCGACTCAAATACTTCCTAATACACTCAAATTAAGCTAAGACTCTATTCTCACTTCTCCAACTTGGATTAGTCTTTCATGAAATCCAAGAACCTATTTAACTTTGCACTAAAAATAGTCAAATATACGCACAAAAGCTCAGAAAATGCAAATAGCTAAATTCCAAGGGAAGAAAGTGCAATATGATCAAATAAGCATAAAAGTCTAGCTAATAAGTCAATAATTCACCTAAAATGATGTCAGAGGGCTAATATTTAGAACAAATAGGGAGACATCACCCCCCCCCCCTCTTGGACATTAAATGTGATTTTGTAGGTGTTGTGAATAGGTTGCCTAGCCAACCATTTCCTACTAAACCATCTCGTTCATTTGCGTCACTTCTTGTTGTCCTTAAAGGTGTGATATAATATCAACACTTGGAAAAGACTTCTCTCAAGTGTACTAGTCATCACAAGTAATAAAGATACAAGTAAAATTCGTTCTCTAAAGGGAATAAGAAGTTAAACACGTAATTTCAGCTTGATTCTAGATATTCGTTGATAAACAAATAAAATTTAAAGTAGATATTTGTTTATTTTTATATACATTTAAACTACTAACTATGAAATAGTAAGATAATTATTAAATAAAATGAAACTAAAAGGACTAAAAAAATAACATAATAATAATAAGAAGAAGAAGAAGAATAATAAGAATAAGAATAAGAATAAGAATAAGAATAAGAATAAGAATAAGAATAATAATAATAATAATAATAATAATAATAATAATAATAATAATAATAATAATAATAATAATAATAATATTAATCATAATGATAATAATAATAATATGAGATGAGGAGAGAGATATAGCTCAGGATTGCTTACTCACCACTAGTATGACACTGTATTATTCTTGATTTAAGGGTAAATTGGGATTTTTACTTGATAATCGGGATTCTAAAGTCAGACGAAGTTCCTTTCGGATAAGTAGTGGGATGCTATCAAATCTTAGAAATCTCCCTCGAGTGTTTCTACAGAAGTATCTAACGCCTAAAGTTCTAACCTATATGATTATCTAGTTAGTTTAGATCTTATTATTCTCAAACTCAAGTAAATGTTCTAATTCTATTTTCAAATATTTAAACCCCTTCACGGGTGTAATTCAATACCTAATACAAATTCAGTGCCCATTTGGAAGTGTTTTTTTTTAAAAAACACTTAAAAATGCTTTAAAATGTTTTATACCCTTAAAAACACTTTTAAGAGAAGCACCAAATATGTGCTTTACATTTCAAAATTATTATTAGTAATTTTTTAAAAATATTTCAATTTAATTCTAAAAACATTTTTTACTTTAAAATAAGCACTTCCAAATAGGCCCTCAATATAAGGCCCACTAATTGAATTCATAATAATAACAAGGATTATAGGCAACAAGGCATCCATAATTTATTTAATTAACATGTAATTCCAAATTTCATTGAAATAATCCCAAATAAAAGTCATGGTTCATAAACGTGCAATATTAAGCTAAAATATGCTTCGTTCATGCTTCGAGAAAGAAAGAAAAAGATAAGTAATTTATTATTGCATAAAGAAAAGGAAAAAAAGGAATTTACACTACTTGATATAAAAATAATGTGAAATAAGGTGGTGCTCTTGCTTTTCCTTGCTCCCAATCTTTGACCACATGTTTCTAGCTCCCCAATATGAAAGTAATTAAAATTACACTAATTTATGGAAAAAAAAGTGTTGTTCTCTAACCCCATCTCATTCTTACTTGATCTCAACGTTTCTCTCTTATAATAATGATAAGTTGTAATGTTTTAATGATTAAAACATGTATTTATAGCCCTAGATTATGTTTTAGCTCGATTGGGAAAACTTAAGTGAGTCAAAATTGGTCAAATGGACTCTTCTTAATCTGGACAACTTTGGGTTATGCTAGTAAAGCGTCCATAACTTCCCCAATTCATCTCCAAATAGAAAACAGTTTCTTTCTATGCAATCTATACTCAATTGGATACCTTGAGCTTGGATTCCATGATCAAAATTCTCACCAATTATGAGTTATGGCCTTTGTAAGTTGATGGAAATATTTTGTCGGCTATTCATGTTGAGCTTTAAATGTGTTTCTTGGCTCCTTTTGTGATATGATTTAGGTTCCTTCTTAGAACCTCATCTATCACCCAATTACCTAGAATTTTCACACTTAACACACAAATTACCTAAAAAATGCTCCAAACATATACAAATCCAAGAATAATCCACTAAGTCAAAACATGTCAAATAGAAGGGACAAATCCTACATGTAAGCACTAAACCCCGTCAAATAATGTATCAAGAATACATTAATCTATTACGAAAGACGAGAAATCAAGACCCCTAACTCAAGGTTTTGTCATCCCGACAAAATAAGCACTAAACTAGGGTCTAACCCACAAAAAGTCCACATGAGCAACAAGTAATAATCCCAAAGTTAATGTACAAAAAGTCTCATAAATTTTTTCCTACGAAATAATCGACACATATACTATTCATACACATATTTAACATGTTAAAGTTCCAAGAAAAATTACCTTTGCAATGAAATAAAGGGACACTAATATACATCGCTCGAAGTGGTGGCTACAAGGTGATCCTAGATCCTTCCATGGCTTCTAATTATCTACTTACTTGCTTCATTTATTCTCATTCATCACTTAATCACACAAATAATAATCTCAAGGTCTTTTTGGTTATAGCTTGGCTCAGGGTTCGTATGATAAAATTTGGATAACTTTAGAGTGAGTCATTGACTCTCTCCTCACTTGACCTAGTATTAAACGCCTAGGAGCTTAAGTTTATGCTCATAGATGTACTCAATCATCCCTTTTGATGTACCAAATTTGCATCGACAATTCCTAAAAACCCATCTTTTTTTTTTGATCGGCAAATCAAGCTTTTATTAAATGAAGACCATAACTGTCAAAACATTACAACTTAACCCACTTATCATGGGCATTAACCTACTCGACATTTACTAACTATTACAATCACACGAATAAAATAGAGACATTACAATAACTTTTAAATAAAAAGATACATAATGCCTAACTATTACATATATTTTCAATCATTTTCTTCACTTTGCTATTCTTGAAACTCCTCTCCTTAAGTTTAACACCTACATATGTGATAATTTTGTTGTAAATCCTATCTTCATTAGCTGCATATTCTACATGCTCGCGCCTATTCCTTTCATTCCATACAAAGTATATGTAAGTTGTTAAACATACACCAATAACATTAATAACCTCCAAGTTAACACCAACTTTCAGTTTCACTAATAGGTCCTCCACATTTCTGATATTTATATTAAAGCCACAAATTTCCAATAAGCGGCTAAGTATAGCACCTGAGAATTTACAGGTAACAAATAGATGATCATTACTTTCTGTCTCTTTTTCACATAACAGACAAATGGGATTAACAGTTAAACCCCAATCCAACATCCTATCTTTAGTAGGGAGGCTATCATTGCAACTTGCCAAGAAACAAATGAACATCTACGAATACAAGTTTTTTTCCATACAATATCAAACCACTCAACCTGAGGCTCATATTCTGAGATTTTAACAAGAGTTTTCTTAAAGGAAAACTTATTTTTAATACTCTCAGTCCAAGTAATTTTATCTTTAGCATCATTGAGTATTGTTCCTTGTATTTTAGGGACAATTTGCGCAATATTAGGTGGTATTCTCCACCTTCCTCTACCATAACATTCTTTGACTTTCTTATTACAGCTAATATTAGCTTCATCAATTTTAACTCCCAAAATTTCCTGAATATCCTTTTTATCCTGCCACTTATCCCACATAATGTAAGTTAATTCACCATTTCCCACCTCATGATATATAAGTTCAAAGGCAAAATTTCTAACCTTTAGAACCTGTTTCCACATCCAAGAGTGATATTGTCTTTGACTAATGCTCCAAATACATCTATTTTTTAGAATGTTCACATTAATCCATTTACTCCATAGGTTTTGTTCTTGAGAATAAAACCTCCAAAAGTTATAAAGTAAACAAACTCTATTTAGATTTTCAATATTAGGTATATTGAGCCCTCCTTCTTCTTTGGGACAACATATTTTAGCCCAAGATACTCTCGCACCATGAGCATTATTACTAAAGCCCCATAGAAACATTGATAATTTCTGATTCAATTTATAAATGACTTGTTTAGGAAGCGAAAACACCCTGCACCAGAACATTATCTTACTTACAAGAACAACCCTTATTAACTCAACTCTACCTGCATATGAAAGCATTTTAGAGCTCCATTGTGTGATACTTTGCCAAATCCTCTCAATTAAGACATTACCATCAGTAACACTCATTTTCTTTGAGTTTAAAGGAATTCCCAAGTATCTAACAGGCAAATTTCCTATTTTAATGTTAAGTATCTGAGAAATATCCCTTTTACTTTTTTCCTTTACACCCTCACTAAAATATAATTCACTTCTAGTGAAGTTTATATTTAAACCGGAGCATCTAGAGAAGAGATTAAGGGCTTCCTTAACCACACCAGCAGATTCATTATTACTCTTCATGAAAATTAAGACATCATCAGCAAATACTAGGTGGTTTAAGTTAATCTCTTTACATTTTAGATGAAATGTGAATTATTTGTTCAGCGCAACCCTATAAAATAACATAGAGAAAACCTCCATGCATATAGCAAAGGGTGAGAGAGAGTCCCCCTGCCTCAGCCCTCTCTTCCCTTTAAAATATCCACAAGAATCTCCATTTACACATATAGAATAGTAAGGGGTGCTAATACACATATGTATCCACTTTATAAATTTATCAGGAAACTTTAGAGCATAAAAAGTGTTGATTAAAAACTGCCAATTGACACTATCATAGGCTTTTTGCAAGTCTAAATTAATGGTACAAGAAGAGTTAATAGATTTCTTCTCATTACCAGTAACAATTTCTTGCGCAACAAGTATATTATCAGTTATATTCCTCCCACTAACATAGGCCCCTTGATTCAGAGAAATTATTGAACTCATCAATTTTTTAAGCCTATTCATAATAACTCTAGAAATAGTTTTGTATGTGATATTAGTACATGATATAGGCCTGAACTTTTTAACACAGGATGGATTTTTTTCTTTAGGAATCAGAACAATATTTGTGGCATTAATTTGTGTAAGTATTTTGCCTGATTGAAAAGTCTGTTTAATATCAGAACATAAAGTCTACCAATTATATCCCATGATTGCTTGAAGAAACAAGCAGTAAATCCATCAGGTCCCGGGCTTTTCACATCTCCCATAGCAAACAAAGCATTTTTTATTTCTTTGTCTGTTATGGGGGCAATAAACCCCTCAATAAGATTTTCAGGGACACTTTTGTTCAATATAGCTGCAATAGTATCTATAGAACATAATTCTTGATTGGATTCTTCTGTACCAAGTAGGGACTTATAATAGCTCACAAATTCATTTTTTATCTCATCTTGCTCAGTTAAGATTTTTCCATCATCACAAGTGAGAGTAGAGACAAAGTTTTTTGCCACTCTCCCCTTAATCATTCTATAATAATAAGCAGAACTAATATCATAGTCTTTAATAAACAAGGCTCTAGATTTTTGTTTCAAAACTTCATGATGGGTAATTATAGATTCTTCCAATTGATGTATAAGAATCTTTTCCTCAGAAATATCAGTAACATTACTAGTACCGTTCATTATTCTCATCTTCACCACTTCAAGTTGAGCTTTTAAATTTTCTATATCATCAGAATTCCTTCTAAAATATTTATTATTGAACTTTTTAAGCTCACTTTTTACCAACTTCAGTGTCATACAAAGTTGAAACATCATATTACCTTTAACATATGTATCCCACATATTTTTAATGATATCTCGAAATCCCTCATGTTTAGTCCATATATTAAAAAATTTAAAAGAACAAGGCCCAAATTTTTCCTTCTCATCAATCAATACCTTTATTGCACAGTGATCTGAAGTAGAGGGAGGCACAATAATAGCATTAAATTGATATGTGTTCATCCATTTTGTATTGATAAACACTTTATCAATCTTACTTGTGAGTAATTGCCCTCTATCATTCTTATTTGTCCATGTGAAATATTGACCTGCATATTAATGTTCATATAAATTAGCATCCTCAATACAGTTTGCTAAGAAAATAGAACTAGTAGGAATTGTGTCACAGTTTAGTCTATTCTCAATTTTAAGAATCTCATTGAAATCTCCAGTATAGCAGATACAATGATCATCATCATTACATAACTTCACAATATCATTCCATAAAACATTTCTTTCATCATCATCATTACTTTCATACACATATCCAACACAGAAAGAAATATTTGAGTGTAATACTTTGACTTTAATAAATATCAGTTGAGAAGTTTCAAATAGCATCAATACCTCAACATAGTTTTTATCCTACATTATCCAAATCCTCCCACTATCACATTTATTATAGTTGTGAATCATTACCAAGTGAGAGAAATGATCACTTATTATTCTCAAGCTATTATGGATCCTTACTTTTGTTTCCAGGAGTCCAATAAGCTTAATTTTATTCCTAATCATAAAATCTTTAACATCTAATTGTCTAAGAAGGCTATTATACCCTCTTACATTCCATGACACAATACTCATATATTAGGTGGTCTAGTAATCTCTCATTCCCCACCTTGATTAATAAATTTCAAGACATCCCTATCAATATCAGTAACCACAGTATCCTGTAGCTTATTAAATGAATTAAAGCAAGATACCCTATTAGATGATTGATCATAGTGTTTCCTGTCTTGAGCTTTATTTCCCACAACTTTCCATTCCTTATCATTAACTTTTTCTTTCCCTTTATCCTTCTTTTCATTAATACCAGCTTTTGGAACCCACACTTTAGTAATGTTGTTACATTTATTTTCTAAGTGCCCAATTTTATTGCACTTAGTACAAATTTTAGGCTTCGAATCATACTCAACTTTAACAATTTGTAACTCTTCTAACCCAATATCAACATAAAGTTCATCAGGCAACTCTTCTTTAGTATCAATTTCCACACATACTCTCGCATAACCCAATCTAGTCATAGATTCAGTCATGATATCCATCTGTAATGGCATACCAATACCACTAGCAATATAACCCAATCCTTTCTTAGTCCACATAACCATAGGTATATTGATTAATTTAGCCCAGATTGGGATTTTTGCAATATTCAATTTCTCAAACTGCATACCAATTTTCCATGGTCTTAATAACAGAGGAGAATCATTAATATGCCACATCTGTTCTAAAACCTTAGCATACACCTGTTCATTCTCAAATTTAAAGATAAACGTACCATTACTACTAGATTTAACATCAACCTTACCAAACTTTGACCATTGAAATTTAACAAAGTTAACAACATTGTAGAATAGAGGAGGAGAGTCAAGAAATTGACCGATTAAACAGTTTTCCCACTACGCATAGCCTCATCTAAGACATCCTTATCAGGAGTTATAATTCGTTTACCTTCCTTACGCATCGGGACATGATACTCCAGATTCAGAGCTGGGTTATCATTTTTACCAAATAATTTCGACCATTCTTTAGGTTTCGGCGCTACCTCAGTTTGATTTTCATCAATCTGGGCAACTACTACCGAACCCTCACTTTGGGTAACCGATTTTCGTGAGTCTTCCTCCTCACTGTTTGGATCCCTATTACGAGGACTCATCGGAGGAGTGACCACACTACTTTCACTTTGGGGCAAGAACATCATCTTTGTAATATCAGTATATTTCGTTGTCAGTATGATATCAGTATGTGATATGGCCAATTGATGTCAGTATATTTCGTTGTCAGTATGATATCAGTATGTAATATCAGTATGATAACGGAAAAAATATGAAAGAAAAATATATAGGTGTGCTAAAAAGACCACTGAAATAAGTCATCTAGTTTTTACACGCCATGTGGTTGTCATAGTTTGAACCTCCATTATGTGATATGGCCAATTGATGTCTCAAAACTAGATCTTTTTTAGAGTAGTTCAACGTTTGTATTCACTATTTTCCAGTTCCACAAAATGGTGGAAGTTTTTCAAAGATAATGTGAAAGGTCCCAGACTCAAGCCATTATCACAAACACGTTCGGAAAGTCATGTAGAAAGTGTAAAAGCACTAATGTTTTAATCTCCACAAATTAGAGATTCTCTGATTGTGTTGGAGAATACTACCAATGATCCCAAAACAATGAGTGAAGTTGGATCTTTAGCGAAACATGATATCGAAGATTTTGAATTTTTGCTAAGCACGGTCATTTGGAACACAATTCTTGTTGCGATTAACACTGTCAGTAAACCATTTCAAGTAAAAAAAATATGCAAATTGATGTAGCTGTACAATTATTGAAATGACTCATCTCTTTTTTTAGGAGTATCGAGAAACAGGTCATGAAAAATCCATGATGGAAGTTAAAAAAATTGCAAGTGTAATAGAAATTGAACCGATCTTCCATGAAAAACGCATCATTAAATAAATAAATAGTTTGATGAAAACCCACATAACGAGATAACACTATTTTTTTCAAGAATCCTTTCTAGTGGATTACTTTTTGTATATAATAGATCTCTCGAGTCACTTAGAAATAAGTTTGAACAGTTTGAGGTATACGAAGAAAGTTTTGACTTCTTGTTTAATATAGGAAGGGTTGTTTTAATCCATGATAATATTTTGATAAAATCGTTGCACCAAATTAAAGATTACTTTGAAATATGACATGTTTTCACATATTGATAGAGAAGACTTATATTCTGAACTGGTTTTATTGAGAGAAAGTTGCCAACCAATGCTAAAAAACTGAATATTCAAAATCAATCAACGATGTTGCATCCAAAAAATACAAAATTACATTTTTTTTTTTTTGTTGTTTTCATAAGTTTTAGTTATATTTTATTATGTACTCAATTTTTAAATTATATATTATTATTAATTAAATTTATAAAAAAAATAATATGGAGAGCCCTTTATTTTGAATTGCTCTATTTTCAATTGCGTTTACAACCCATAAATTTCTACTTTACTCCATGGTCTGAGTTTTTGAATTTTTCGCACATTTTTATTCTTCCATAATTTAGTTGTATTAACTTTTTAGATCGAATCAAATGAATCAAATTAAATAAGAATCAACGGGTCTAATAATAAATCGAAAGGAAGTTCCTATGATGTTGCTTATACATTAATTCATCTGTTTTAATCATGTATCTTAAATTTAAAAGTGTCCGTTTCAAAGGCGAGAGTCATTGAGCATGATGCATGCACCTAATTACTTGGACAAGAACGTCAATATTTCTTGTATCAACTATCAATCTTTCTTAGGTGGTCCATGGCCAGGTGCCATTTGAACAATCTCCTACGTTAATACTCTTTTGCAAATGCTTCTCACGGGCGCTAATAACAAATTATACACTTTCGATAAAAATAAAATAAAAAATTATCCAATCAAATTATTTCGAATTTGTCACATACACAATATGCTATTTTAACGTTATTATTGAGGTCATGTCAATCAACTAACGATAAGTTAGAAGAAAAAAACAAGAGCAGCCGCCAATATGCAAATAATTATAGGAGTATTTTCTTTCGTGCTCTTTTCCAGCAAAGCCTAGTTGCATTATATTCTCCATTATCCAATAAAGTGCTTCATCTTTTCCACAACTAACTAATTTCTGATATCAAAAAGTAAGATAAACATCAAACATATTTAACCACAAATTTTTAACAATTAAAATCTTCAATATATGCGGCCCATCATTTCTCTTGATCGACATATATCAACATATAGTTCCCATTAATTTCTAGAAATTATAACCAAGAATAAGGACAATCATATTTTACTGAAATTGGAATCCTTGATTCATATAAATTGGCTGGCTCAAGAAGCTGGTACTCTCGTATTTCATCGTGGGTGATACGTGGTGTGGTCCTTCACCTAACGAAAAGCTTTCCACATGACCCACATTTGCTTGATTTGTAGTAGAAGTGGTGATAAACATGTTTTGGTTATATGGATTATCATTAAAAAGTTGTGAAACTGATCCCATGTAGTCTAAATCCCATAAATGAGATAATGAAATAGTTCTTGGTAATTTCATTGCTTGTGCTTTAGCATCATCAACCACTATATTTTGGTGATCATCATCGCTTGTTTCTTCAGCTTTTATATCAATAGACGTTCTTGCCACGTTCTTCTTCTTGTAGATCCTACATAGTACCCAATCATCTAACTGAAACACATAAAAAGTACAATATTAATCAAAGGGTATAATTGACTATCTTTCATAACATAAGGACCAATGATGTAAATAATACGTACCCTCATGGATCCATTACTCGGCTTGTTGGGTAGAGACCTTGATTCACACAAACGATATTCATGCATAATCCAATCAGTCTTGATACCTTTAGGTGGTCTACCTTTGTAAAATACAAGAGATTTCTTCACACCAATATATTTAGAACCACTATGAATTGCTTTGTCAGTCCCTGTGGCCTTCCAATAACCTGACACGGCTGCTCTATTAGGGCGCACACCATTTGGATACTTTCGATCTCTAGGAGTGAAGAAGTACCATTCATTTTCTCCAAATTCAGCTTTCTCTACATTAAATCAAAAATTATTTTATTTTTATAAAAATAAAGGGTAATCAAATAGGAATTAACGCAAAAAATATATACTTACCAGGCAATTCCCAAGGATCAAATTTGTATATATCAACTTCAGGGATAATAGAAACTGGACATGGCTTTGATATGGCTTGGTTTCGAAGGTAAAATACAATTAGTTCTTCATCAGTTGGATGAAACCTAAAGCCAGGAGGAAGACCAGAATTGTTATCACCTACCATGTTGAATGTAACTCTAAATAAATTTAATAATATTGGCACGTGAAAAGAATGATTTTTTATTAGCCGCTATCAAGAAAAGAACAGAGGAGTTTGGAGAAGATTAGGTGTATTAGAGAAATGAAAAGAGGAGATGAAGAGTGTTTGAAATGTTTGCAAGGGGAAGTTTAGCCTTTTTATTCTTGAGGGTTGTTTGTCTTCATCTGTAATTACATCACAGCTGTTGTTTATTAGACTTTCCTCGTATGGAGAGAGTTGTAGGCCTATCATGCGTGATATAATTGGATAACTTTAGATATTTTATAAAGAGTAATGATATATACCATCTAAATTCATACCACCCAATTACCACCCATGACGTGACATGAATTGGTTAAAAATAAATCTTTAATCAAATTAAGAAAATAAATTAATTAAAGACTTTTAACCAACTAATTCATGTCATGACATGTGTGGTACTTGAGTGGTATGAATTTAGGAGGTATATATCATTACTCTTTATAAATATAACTCATTCTTTTTGGCTATTATAAAAAATAGAAATCTCTAAAACACACACCGATTTTTCTTTTTTAATACATATAAGAGTTATTTTAGATTAGGAATCATTTTTACTCCAATAAAATTTGGAATCGTATTTACTCTAATAAAATTCAAAATAATTTTGACTCCAATAAAATTCGATCTCAATTTTGTTTCTGAGGAGAGTCTAACTACTAGACCAACTATCAATCTTTAACGCTTTAAATTTTCTCATTCGTGATACTCATTTTTTTATTTAACGCTTTAAATTTTATGTCAATAAAATCTCAAAAATGTAAAATTTTTATATAATCCAAAATAATAGATAATCACTGTCCAAAATAAAAATCACACATATTTTTTTATTTATTTCTTAAATAGCTGACTTACTCATTAAATTCATAACCCAACAAATCTAAACAAAAAAATTCAATCCAAAAAGATTACTAAGATATGATATCTTATTTTTTATTTTATTTTTTTGACAAAGAACAATACGTACCTTAATCAATAATACACCATTCTATGACTAAAATTCACTTTCCATAATTAAAATATTCTATGAATAAAATATTTTATAATTAGGAGTACAATATTATATTATTAACATTCCATAATTACAGTATACTATAACTTAAATATTTCATAATGAAACAGTTGTGGTCAGCTCATCCGGTTAGAGTTTTAGTTATCCTTCTAAGAGGTATAGGTCCGAACCGTGTCAACGACACCGAGTCCAAAAAAGAGGCTCTCCTATGTAACAAAAAGAAATTCATAATATTTTCTATTCTATCACAAAAAATCAAATTATTTTCTTGAATCGTCAAATCAACAATATTCGAAGTTATAACCTATGTATACATAAAAAACAAAACAAAAATTAGAAATCAAATAGACTAAAAACCTAACTAAAAAATAATACGTTGATAGGAGGGACATATCCCTTCAAGGCCAGGGGGGGCTCATGCCCCCTCCCTCCTGAACCCGTAAATTTTATAATACGTCAATGTAATTTTGTCCCAAAAAAGAATTAGTCCCCTCTGAACATTTATGTAAACAGTGTATGCCTTAAAGAACACATAAGTTATTAAGGTTGAGTGTTTTAGGAGTTTTGCATGTTAACATTGGTTAGGTGTTCAAATCTTAGCAATTGTTTTATCTTTTTTCCAAATAGAGAGATATGTTATAAATTTGTAAATTTTTATAAAACATATCTTGAGTTTGATGATAGTATTACTTAGTATTTTATTATTTATATTACTCCAATATAATTACAGTGTTTAATTTTTATAAATGATTTATTTCTCATATTTATAAATTAAAATATTAATATAACATATGGTATATTAATATAAGAGATAATTCCCAATTAATTACACTTCCTCACTTTTCATTCTCAAAAAAAAAGGAAGGAGGAAATTACTTCCTACTTACTCACAAATTTTCAACTTAATTCTTAATTAAGCACATGGTCATATTTACCTTCCATTATTGCCCTTATATGGTTTTTAATTTTATTATATATTTATATTATATTTATATTTAATATTTGAATTTATTTTTTCATTTTTTTAAATAAATTTTTTTTAATTTTTTTTTTCGAATTTTCTTTTTTCAAAAAAAAAAATTTCGATTTTTTTTTTTTCGGAAATTTTTTTTTCCAAATTTTTTTTCCCCGAATTTTTTTTTCGAAGATTTTTTCATTAACACACAAGTCCATACTGTTTTGTGTTACTGTAACTCACACATCAAGCAATTGTGTGTTACATTAACACACAATCAGATGTTCAGACTATCTGTACACTATTATCCATTATTGTGTACAAATATTCTGTATATCTTATTTTGTGTTCCTGCAACACACAATTGTTATTTTTGTGTGTTTAAGCAACGCAAAACTGTAAATGACACACAAGTCCATACTGTTTTGTGTTACTGTAACTCACACATCAAGCATTTGTGTGTTACATTAACACACAATCAGATGTTCATACTATTGGTACACTATTATCTATTACTGTGTACAAATATTCTGTATATCTTATTCTGTGTTCCTGCAACACACAATTGTTATTTGTGTGTGTTTAAGCAACGCAAAACTGTAAATGATAAACACATTGTGTATCTTGCCAACACAAAACCCATACTGTTGTGTGTTACTGTAACACATACTTCCAGCAATTGCGTGTTGCATGAACACATAATCAGCCTACATATACATTATTTTATACCTTTGTGTATAAATATTCTGTCTGTCTGATTTTGTGTTCATGTATCACACAATTTGTTATTTATGTGTGTTTAAGCAACTCAATATTATACATATTGGGTGTTCATGCAACACACAACACACAACACACAACACATATGATTTTGTGTTACTTTAACACACAATTATCATATGTACTAATCCTACATCATGTTATCATGGGAAAAAAAATTCGGGGAAAAAAATCGAAAAAAAAAATTCGGGAAAAAAAAAATTCGAAAAAAAAAATATTTATTAAAAAAATATTTAAAAAAAATCTGAAAAAAATAAATAAACATTAAACTATAATTAATAAAATATATAATTAAAGTAATTAATATTTTGGTAATTGGGTAATATTTTGTGATTAATTGGGAATTAAGTTAAAGTTGTAATTAATAGGGAATACTTACCTTCTCCGCGTAATTAATTGGGCGTTGTCCCATAATATAATACTAATAATACTATATAAATTAAGTGTATGTAATGGTGTTGGTTAAATATTTTTTTGGTAACTAGGAACGGGTAAACTCATCAATTAAAGAAACGCAAAACGTAATGATGCTAGATTCTCATAGTTGCATTTTGACATTGCTAGTTATATGTTTATGTGTCATATTTTTACCTTACAAATTTCTGAAAGCGTTGACTCCTGAGCTCCCATATATTTCAAACCCCACCTCAATTTAGTTTCTAGATCCGCCCCTGGTTGATAGTATAAAAACAATGGGTTATGTGAACAAAATAGTGGGACAATTTTTGCACATCTATTGGGTTGTAATGGACAAGATGGTGTACACTTCTAATATAAGTGGTTTGATGACTTAAGTTAGTGGACATATAGCAAAAAAAACACGGACAAAAATTCATGTTATTTACATTGACAATTAATAAATTAAACAGTTCAAAATATAAGACAAACAAAATGAT
The DNA here is from genome assembly GCA_029959085.1 of Nemophila menziesii. Classification (NCBI taxonomy): domain Eukaryota; kingdom Viridiplantae; phylum Streptophyta; class Magnoliopsida; order Boraginales; family Hydrophyllaceae; genus Nemophila; species Nemophila menziesii. The sequence continues at coordinate 2,290,444 of JARWIR010000060.1, forward strand.
GTGCTTTAATTGATTTATCGTATTATAGCCCATAAATAATAAAATACATAACACGACTACATCATGCGAGAAATACGAAATAAGCCTGTTATATCATGTAAGCCAGTAAATGAATATTGACAAACAAATGATTATAAGAAAAATCAACATATAATATATGACGATAACAAACTTGACCCTACTCAAAAGAATACGGAAAAGTTGTTTTATCTAAATTAAAAAAATGAATGGCAAAACACCCTAACCTTGGAAATTGAGTTTCACGAATAACCGCTTGCTTGCAATTCCACTAAAACCCTTGAATAGTATGGGTCTTAACTAGTGAAACAAAGAACATAATTTCGAAGAAAAAAAAAGGTATCTATGAATGATATCTTACCGTCAATAAAAAGCATGATTTGAAGCTAAAAAAGTAGGTGTTGTGTTATCTATGGATTTGGATCCTCTCCTAACTAGCTTTCTATACTAACTATCCTAACAACCAATCACAACTAAAATAATTATATTTATCTATAATTAATTTTCCAAATCAATAACAAACTCCCTCCAAAATGCTTCTTACTAAAATAAAACTCCTATTATAATCTTTTAATTGATTTACCAACCATTTATAGATAAATATGGAGGATTAAAAATAGAAAGAAAGAGGAAAAACTGGATTAAAAAACTAATTATAGATAAATATAATAGTTAGGATAGTTAGTATAGAAAGCTAGTTAGGAGAGGATCCAAAACCGTTATCTATGGTTAAATGCAAAATATAAAATTTACTTTTTAGTTAATGATCTACTTTCCTTTTATGTATCCAATCATGAATTAAATAAATGAAAATACATGACAATCATTCTTTGCATATATGATTTATTTTGCACCTTTTGAGGAGAAAAAAAAAACCTAAATTACAGGTTGGTTATTGTGTATTTAGACTCTTTAGACTTATAACTCTTTCTCAAATACTATCTCTTTCCAATAATATAGAAAATTCTTAACTAATTTACTAAACACTGAAAGAAAAAAAATTATAATGGATTTAAGTACTTGATATTAGTATCCATACACATACATCTAATTTTCCGAAAATAGAACTTTTGAATTTTGAATATTAGTAAGACCAATATTAATAAAATAGAGTTAATTGCTTAAAAAGTCTTAAAACATGTTTTCTTAGGGGGTGTATTCAACTAGGAGTCTGTTGGATTTTTTTGGACTTTAAGAGTCCAGGGGTATTCAATCAGGATTTTAAAAAGTCTATTAAAATCTTGAGATATTCAATTGGGATTTTAAAAACTCTTTTAAAATCTAGATGTATTCAATCAAGACTCTTTCAAATCCATTAAAATTTTAGGGTATTTAAAAGTCATTAGACTTTCCAAGTCATTGGATTTTATAGGAATTTAAGATTTAAGTATAAATAAAAAAGTCTTCTACAAATATTTCAACGGAAGCAGAGATTTTATAAACTCCAACCAAAACATCAATTAAGGTAAAAAAATGTATAAGCTATTTTATAATTATTCTACTATTTAATAATTCATGGCCATGTTTTTCTAAATTGATTGAGATTGAAGCTAGTTAATATATATATATATCAGACATTTTATTTTATTCGCTGAAATATTTTTACTAAGAAGTTGAGTGTAAAGGATTTTTTTTTTCTGTTTTTCAACCTACAGTAATTGTTTTTTTATTTTTATTTTCCGATACAAGTGTGAGGAAATGGGTTTTAGGTTTTTTCATGTTTCAGTATTTTTCTTTATCATGTATTTCTTTTTCAAACATAAAAAAATGTTTTACTTTTTTCATCGTTACTTTTCCTTTTCTTTTTCAATTCTGAAATTTTTCAATGCTTCTGGATGTATAATTTTTTTATCTTAAAATATATTATTTATATAATATTCAGAAGATAAAATCGGAATTACAAATCAGAATTACAAATCAGAAATAAAAATAGGATCGCCCATTATGGCGAAAGTCATTCCTCGTTATCGTTAGGCCACCTAGTGGAACATTTTTTTTGTTGAAATGTATATATGAATGTATATTAATTTTTTAGAAAAAGATCAAAATCTATTAAAATCCGTTAAAATCTTTACATAAGAATCTGTTAGATTCTATATAGAATTAAAAAGAATCCCATAAACTCCATACAGAATTAAAACAGTCTGTAGAGTTTGCAAAGTCAATGAATTTTAATAAACCAAAAAATTCCAACAAACTCCCATTTGAATACACCCTCCTAGTTTTAACAAATTCAGTTTTTTCAACCCTTAATATGTCTAATATTATTGTATATACCTACTTTTTAGTCTAAGCAGAACAAAAATATAAAAAAGCAAACCGACCCCAGAAACCAAAAAACCGAAAACATTGAAAAATAACAAAACCATTCGGTTTGGTAGGATGTAGCTCTGCATAACAGAACCCAAAAAACCAAACCGAAAAATTACAAAAACTAAATTATGTCTCTAATGTTTTTGAGTTTTGAATAATCTCTCATTTATCCTTACTTAAGGCATTTTAAATTTTATTTATATTTTTAAAAAGATTATGATAAGGGGGTAAAAATGGTATATATTTTGAAAAACAAAAATTACTCATATATGGCATGCACCACCCCTAAAAATGTCACAATATGCAACATATTGTTACATAAATCATTAGTTGATATATCTTAAAAGATTCTTCGTTTATTAAAAAAATTGAAACTAAAGTATACACATTAAATTATATAAAAATATTCATCTATAATTTGTTATTAACAATTTCATGCATAATATTTAAATTACAAGAATATAACTTTCTACATCGGTCAATATCATGAAAATAGAACACTTCATATATGGATATGTTAGAAAAGAAAACGTCTCAATGAGACATTCTTAAAATCTATCAAATTATTGTCAAACATATACCAAAATCAAAGAATATACCGAACCGAAAACCAACAACACCGAATCGATAAATATCGTTCGGTTCGGTAGCGGCATCTTAAAGATCACACCATTCAGTATTGGTTTTGGCAAAAAACCGAGCCAAAACGACCTGTACTCACCCCTACCCACTCTATCCTTACTAAGACTAAAATTGTGGGTTGTAAGTTAACCAACTTACGAGTTCAAAACGTATCTCTAAATTCAGTGTACCAACATTTTAAATTCAAAAGCTACAATCAAGGGGGATTGAAATGTTACTTATTTCTGGTGATCTCTCTCTCTCTCTCTCTCTCTCTCTCTCTCTCTCTCTCTCTCTCTCTCTCTCTCTCTCTCTCTCTCTCTCTCTCTCTCTCTCTCTCTCTCTCTCCTGATACATAAGATTTCATAATCTTCGTAAAAAAATCTATACGAAAGTAAGAATTGGGTATATTATTTACCATTACTTGTATTTTTTTTCATTTCATCACGCGTGCTGTGTTCATCGAGTTTCTAATTATTATATCAAATTTTCTACACCACTTTACTTTGTTTGATTATATTTATATTTAATTTTCAGAACTAATAGATGATAAAATAGATTTGTAGTGGCAACCCACCATATTATGTAAACAACGCACTAGATCTATTCTAACAATTTATGACAATATGCAGACAACCCACTACTTTGTGCGTCATCAACCCACCACATTTGTTGAGACGGCCCATTGTTATTACATGTACAACTCATTGATATGTCTGTTAACCCATTATTCTGTTCAAATAGTCCACTATTTTATTGTTGTCAACCCGCTACTTTTTACTTTGACTTAATTTCTAACTATTTCTTTTTTTATATGCACGTACAAGTTTAGTTATGGTTTCAATTTTTTAATTTGGGTTGTTGCATTACTTAAGTAATTTTAGGAAACGATTTAATTCTTCACGCTGAAATGTGAACGTCATGTAATGTTTGTTGTTACTTAAGGCACTTGTATTTATGGGTTATATGGAAAGTATTTTTAGTTATGAGATATCTTGTTTTTAATTAAAGTGACAAAGAGTATGTAAGTCATTTGATTTATTTGGACGTATTTGGCTAGATAACTTGGATTGTGAACATTTTAAGTAAATCACCCAGAGTAAAATACCAATTATAACTAATGATATTCATATAACCGATACAAATATCATTATAAAAAATTATCATCATTATTGTTGATATATTTTTATGACTGATAAAAATATGTGTAATGATATACACCACCCTTTTTCAGACAATCCTAATACCACCCCATTATGTGGCGTCATTGCATTGGAAATGAATTATTAGTTTCTTTATTTTCTCAATCAAATTTATTTCATTCTCCATCAAATCATGCCACATAATCGGATGGTACGAGGGTGTTATATAGCATAACTCTAAAAATATTAAGAGTAGTGTTATATACTATATATTTTTCATACCACCAAAATACCACCTCGTTATGTTCCATGATTTGTTTGGAAATGATTCATTGATTCCTTTATTTTCTCAATCTATCTTTCTTTCATTTCCAGTTAAATCACCCCACATGATGGGTGGTATGAGGGTGGTATGAAAAGAGTGGTATTAGGGGTGAGGGTAGTGCAGCCCTATGGGATATTTTTGTAGACCACCGAGGGTAGTGCAGGTAGTATTAAAAAATAACTACACCTTGGTTATGCGGTTTATGCGGTTTATGCGGGTTATGCGGGTTAGTTGGGTGCGAGGGACTTAGGTTGGGTGTGGGGTGGGAGGATTTGCAGTTAGGGTGTGTTAGGGATCACAGGTGGGTTGTTTGTCGGGTTAACAACATATTGACATAAGTAATTGAAAAATTTGTAAATTATAAAAATGATAGACAATGAATATTCATAACAATATTATAATGAATTTATAATTATAACAAGTTTAGAACATGAAAAAAACTGTCATGTGTATTGAGTAGTTGAAATTTCAAGCCACCGAGAACCAGTTCAATAAATAATAATAATGCATGATATGTTAAAAGGAAGTGTTATTGTATAAAGAACGATCTCACATTGTATAATATATTCAATTGGATTATATAATCAACACCGTCTATTATATAGGCCTCAAAAATTTTATCGTCAATCGAATCGATTGGGACCAGACAATTTACTTAATCAATGCAAACTCGAAATAGAATGGAAATGCATAAGTACTTGAATCTATAAGTTCTTAAATATTCAAAACAAGATCAATGGAAATAGATATATCTTCAATGGAAGTATGGAGAGGAGAAATACATGTTTCCTTTAAATTCTATTCTATCACAACGATCGAGTCATGTGATACATCGACCCCATGATTATGGTGGGAACCACCGATCTCATAGATAATTTGGGATGAACGTATCACATGGCTGAATAGGGACGCGAGAGAAATCGGCCAGTACATATTTCTTACATGAAAAATTAAGGACTCGGTTGCCAACTGGTGTCGCCTAGGGTGTGATAAAAATAAGATAAAATTAAGCCAAGAAACTGCGCACTCTCACCCTAGACAGGCACAGTACTGCAAGTATTACAGGACGTATGCAAGTTTTAATGATAAATAGAGTTCGTTCTCAGGGAATTAAGTGTGTTAATCGCGTGAGTAAAAATAACGAGTAAAAGTAAATAATTAGAGAACAGAAAAGTAAAGGGAACAGATTTCGAAATTAAGAAATTAGAACTAAGAAAATAAAGATAGTAAAATAAAAGATTAAGAATATGAGATGAGAAATATAGCTTAGGTTTTGCTAGTATGCACTAATCCTTCTAATTCTATCTATAAATCTAGTTAATAAGGGAGAATATTAGCTCTTGGTATACTTAGTCAGGATTCTAAATTCCCCAAGCTTAGACCTTGAGAGCGACTAAGGGGGCTACGTCACAACCAAGAAGTGATTTCAAATAGGGTTATCAAACGCCACTAAGGCCCTAAGCAAATACTGCAATCTTGGTGATACGGTGGTTAAAACAAACCCTAATGACTATCTAGTTAGAAGTATGTTTTGTCAGAACTGCTATCGACACTAGACATTATGTGGTGGTTCAATAGTTAAACACCCTGTCAAGGAGACCATCTAACTACTCCTAAAACAATCCTAAAGTGATCAGTTCTAGGAAAGATATTAAATCAAAACACATAAACAAATATAAAGTAAGAAGCTAATATTAGATTAAAACATATAATTCCCAAAGAAACTTAGATAGAAGAATTAGAATTCATAGATTATACATATGCAAAACCCAAGCTATGGGGAGTTTAGTTCATACCTGAAGGAAATAAACTAAAAGAAATTACAAAAGACACCATCTTGCTCTCTACAATAAACTGGAAGAATAAAACCTTAAGAACTAATTACTATGAGGCAAGGATGATTTACAAGTGATATAAGGGTGTATTTATAGGTGTTTAGAAGACCTAATTCGTTTTCTTGAGGAAGAGTTAAGGTAATGGACTTCTAGCCCAACTCAAATTCGTATGGAAATAAAGATAAACACTGCTGCACCGTTTTGAGCATATCTTCTTCGTTATTGGTCGGATTTTGCTCCACAAGATACCAAAAGAATCGCAACAGAATTATCTAGACCCTTTAAAAGGAAATCATCAGATTCGGCCTATTGCTTAGGTAAAAATGCCTATCTTTGGACGTGTATGCAGAATCTCAGATTTAGGCAGCTTTTCCTTTTCCATCTTTTTAGCAATTGTTTCCTTATCTCCAATTACCATGGAAATCTCTTTCCATAAGTTGTTGTCTTTGACTTGGACTCTAATTAATCTCCATAATTATATTTAAAGCTACACACTAAATAAACAATTAAACCCAATATGCTCTAAAAACATTATTTCTACAAATCAAGACACAAAATAGGAAAGTGCACTAAAACTCAAGAAAATCGACATTATTGACTTCTAAATCACTTAAAATGATGTCTCATCCTAACATTAATCTATCACAAATGAGGATACATCAAGACCCCCAACTCAAAGTTGTATCGTCCCGATACAATAAAGATAAAAACATAGGGAAGTCTAGAAATACACACTTATAAAATTCTCAACACTAGGGAAAAAGCATAGCAGAATATAGAGAATAAAACTAAAGCAAATAACTCAGAAAATTTCATGCAATAATATTCATAAACTACATACCTGTACACTTCTCATATCCACAGTCAACACGGCTTGAATTCAAGATCAGATTAGTTTCGCAATGTAAGAAGGATTGGGACTTTACTCAGTTCCCCAAGAGAGCTATAGATTGTTCATTAAACCTCACTAGTATCCAAGGATCCACTTAACTAATCTCTAATGGCTCAATCACTTCTCAGTTACATAGCAAAGAATCAAAAGGTCTTTAAGGTTGTAATGTAGGCTTAGGGACGGTATGATCATATATTTGGATAATTTGGAGTGAGCTTTTGGCTCTCTCCTCACTAGCCATCAACGAATCGCCCTAGAGCTTGAGTTACTCTCATAAAACGTTTCTCACTCAACCCAATTAATTCCTTGATGCATAATTTAGCATCCCCAATAACCCAATAAAGCTTAAGATGTTCACATAAAAATCCACTTTGCCGGTCCGAATATATATTTTTTCTTTTCTTTTCAAATCAATTTTTTTCAATAGCTATGACTCTCTTTTAATGTTGATATATCACGCTAATTTCTCATATATATTTTTCTTTTAATGCCCTTATTGGCAAAATTAGCTCGTAGCTTCTTTTTCATTCACTATTACCCCAGCAAAGGGTTACAATAAAAACATGTGAATCATCATCAATATAAAGCACAAAGCACAATTAATAAGCTCAAAAATCCCAACAAAATAACAATTCCCATAATGGTGGACCCACCACCCCAAACTCAAGCTCTAAAACAACTGTCTATGCATCGCGATTCGAGTGCGGGTCATATGGAAAAGTCCTAAAATCTAAAGGATATGGCTTATAACGTGTTTCAATAAAAAGGCTTTAGAAAGGCTAGAAGGGGCTGAGAAGGATATAGCATATAAAATCAAAAATCACAAGGTGAGAAGGTATAAAAAGGCTTCAAGGGCTTCAAAATATGAAAGAACCGCCTTAATCACTTTCTACACTATGTAATTTCGAAAATTTCTTACCTTTAGCACTTTCATCAAATGGTTTTTCAACTAGCTTGGATTTCACGGCCTACACACTTTCAAAGTTCCCTGAGATCGAACATACTTTCTATCGCATTGCTTACTAATCTTTTCTTTACTATCAACGTGTGTTTTCCTGCAAATACTCAAAGCATACAAATACATAGCTCATAAACATATCACTTACTATCATTAATCTACTGAGCTTATGCTTTCAAGCTATTAAACACACTCTACATCTAATTCCCATGTATCAAAAATTTTAATTTCACCCAAAAAACAGAAAAAATGGAGATGAGAGATAACGAATCCCCACACCCCCAACTGAAAAATGAGCCGTGTCCCCACGACTCGAAAAAGACTCGAAAAACAGAAATTAAAATTAGCAGATAGACATATTTACAGAAATGGTAAGGAAGAAAGAGAACATACTCTCGAGGTTATTGCCTCGCATCATTGATATCCAAGGTTGGAATTGCTGGACCTTTCGTTAATTGCTCAAGGAGTTTCATGATGTGCACTTGATTAGCGTTGATTTGTGCCACATCATTGACTAAGGAAGTTTGAGCTGCTTCAAATTTCGTTAAACGCTCCTCCATCTTCTCTTGCCAATTTTCCTCCTTTTCTTCCTTCGAGATTTGCGTAGAACCCGCTCTTCGAAGAATTTCCTTGATCCAAGCATTATCAATATAACTCATTTTAAACTCGAGCTTCTCTTCTTCACCCAATACTACATTCGCTTTTCGCACAAGACACGTGATCATAGTTGGAAATTTAACATTATAAACTGATTTAGGAGAGACCGAAAATCGTATCACCTCCTCATAGATCAACTGTGCCACATCAACTTCTTTTCCTCTCAAAATACAGTCCAACAGTAGAGCGTACTTCATAGTCACATCCAAAGTTCGTGTGTTTCCAAAAATATTAAGGACAAGGAAATTGTGCCAAATTCGCGCATCTGCTTGAAGATATTTGTAAGGCCAAGGTGCCTTCAGTTCTCCCTTATGTGATTGCACTTTCTCTTTGTCTAATACATGCTCAAAAAGTAATTCCTCATCAAAGATCTTTCGTTTAGCAACTGCTTCTTCAAATTTGCAAAAACCTTTCAGTTTCTTAAACTTGAAGTGGTTCCTAATCTCCTCAGCTGTGAAAGGAACTATCTTTCCTCTAATCGGAACACCATTACTATCTCGGCTAAAGAGGCCTAAATAGAACTCCAAAACTAATTCATGACATAATTCAGAACGTCTTACCATGAACGTAGACCAACCCAATTTCTCACCAAGCTCTAAGAATCTCGCGTATTCTCCATCTCTAATTTCTTCCTTGAATAGTTTCTCATAAGCAAAAGGTAGTTCTTTTAACTGTTTCTCTGCAGAAATCTTCAAGGCCTTTGAAGTATCCACTTTCTCTATAGGTATAAGATCTTGTTGAGGTTGTGTTCTCTCCTTTGCATAATAATAAAGATTTTTACCATTACGATCATACGAAGGTTTCCCACTCTTCACTTTATCTTTACCCTTTGATTGAGAACTAGCACCTTTGTCAATTTATTTCTTCTTGTTTAAATCCAATCCCTTGTTACTCTTCACCTCCCTCTTGTTAGCTAAGATTGTTGTTCTATTAGTCATCCTCAATTAACCCCCAACTCAAATCTTTAGCAACCCTTGAAATTTAACTCTTGAATTAATGGTTGAACAAGCTTGATTTGGCTTAGGAAATATGAATTGATGATTAATCTCTATGTGGGTGAGGTGGATTTGTAATGGGTTGGCTTGGATTTAAGAAATTATAGGATGAATTTTGAAAATTTGGCTCTTTGATTCTTCAATTTGAATGGATTTGGTGAGGATTGGGTATTTGGTTCTCTCTTGCAATGATGTGGAGAGAAGGTTTGATGTGTTTTTCTTGATGATTGGGTAGTGTTTTGGTGATTGGTGAAGGTTTTGATGAGCTTCAATGGAGTTAGGAGAGTTGTGGAGAGAAGAAAGAGGGTTTGGGGTTATAAAATTCGGAACTAAAAGCATAATACCTCCTTTATACACAAATCCCGTAACTTTCTCTCTCTCTGGCGGCGCTGCGGACTACCCCTGCGGACCATGGGGTGTACCGCAGGGTAGTCCGCGACATCTGATGCTCGAAAATTTTTGCTCACTGGATTGGACCCGTGGTAGGACCCCGTGGCACGTGTTTCTGGGCTGCGGACTAGGGTCCGGTGTACCAGAGGGTACCCCGCGCCTTCTGTAGTTAACTCCGTCAAAATACCCGTGGCACCTACCCCGTGGCACGCGTTTTTGAGGCGCGGACCATGGTGCGGTGCAGGGGGGTAGTCCGCGGACAACTTTTTCTGGTTTCTGGATCAAACCCGCGGTGCAACCCGTGGCACGTGTTTTGACCTCGCGGACCAGGGCACGGACCATGGGGTAGTCCGTGGGGTAGTCCGCGGGGTGCATTCCTTTGCTCCAAAAAATTTTCCTCGCGTTCCCTAACTCGATTTCTCCGATTCCTACACACCAAAAACACTAATACCTTTCTCAAATATGCATTATCAACTAAAAACAACTAAAATAAACTTAACTAAAAATATAAAAGACATGAAAACATAAAAAAAAAACTACGGGTTGTCTCCCGTACAACACTTTTGTTTTACGTCTTTCAAAGTTAGACGTGTTACCTCTGTCAAGATTTGCGAATATAGCCTCCCCAACAACGAGTAAGGCTATGAACGTCAACTAATCTGCGCTTGACCCCAGTTTTGGGGCGAATTTCTATCACCTTGGCTGAAACAACCTTAGTGACGATGAATGGTCCCATCCACGAGTCTTTGAAACTTCGTGGCCTGTTCTCGCGTTTGTGGGCTTTCCATAGGACTTCATGGCCAACCCCAAACTCAATGTTTGGCTCAGTATCCACAGGCTTTAAGTAGATCTCCTCAGGAGAGACTTTGTGATGTGAAAGGCTGTGGATGATAGGCACGGTGGGATCCAACTTCCTCGGTTTCTTACCCAAGACATAGAAGGTCTCAGATACATTCTTAGCATGAAGGGTGATGGTCCCATCTTGGAAGTTGATCACACTTTGACTTGTGGCCATGAAAGGCCGTCCAAGTATGATTGGAACCTGCTTATCTGCATCAAACTCAAGAATAACAAAGTCAGTAGGGATGGCGATATTACCTGCACGGACTAAGACGTCCTCCACTGTTCCCCATGTCCTTTTCACTGAGTTGTCAGCAAACTGCAACTTCACTGGAGTTTTCTCTGATTTCTGAAGTCCAAGTCTTTAGAACACGGACTTAGGCATAAGATTCACACCAGAACCCACATCGTACATAGCTTTCACCTTGAGCATACCATGTAATTGAATAGGAAGGTTGAAACTTCCCGGATCTTTAAGCTTTGTTGGTAGCTCTTTATCACTTCTTCTTTAAACCCTCAGGTTCTCTCTCAGGATCTCTACACTCGCTTTTTTCTCAGGAATAATTTGCGTATAAACTTGTTGCGGTGTAAGTCCTCTCTTCGCAATCTCAAGCATTTGGGCGTTGATATTTTCAGGTTGGTACGCCTCTACAAATGTCTTGAGAACAATGTCATCTTTAGGATTTGCAACAGGAATAGTTGATGACACTGGTTGAACAACAGGTGGCGATTCCACCTTCTCTTCTTCTTACTCTTCTAGCACAGCAGGTGCCACTTCATCTTTCGATTCCTCCTTTGAGGCTTCTTCCCCTTTCTCGTTAGCCAACTCGGCTGCATATTCTACTACCAATCGAATTTCCTCTTGCACCTTCCTCAGTAACTCTATGAATTCGTCTTTCTCTTGATCGTCCTCCACATAAACTTCAGAACAGTCAGATTCCTCGGGGATAGACTTGGTTGGTTCTTCTTCAGTATTGGGAACCTCCACGGCACTAATGGCAGCATGTGGTGCTTCCTCTTTTGCTTCTTTAATCTCAAGGCATATAGCCTTGCAAGCTTCGAACCCATCATTGTCTTCACCTCCTTCGATTGCCTTTACTTCCTTTTGTTCTACAACACTTGTTAACACTTTATTTAACTGTGTCACTTGAGTAGTTAGCATCTGAAGTATGGCATCATGTCCTCTGACCTTCTCGTCTTGAGCATTAAGAGTTGTGTTCAAACGGTCTAGAGCTTGTACTATCTGTGTATTGTCCATAGATCCTTCTTGTGGATATTGAGGTAAAGCTTTCTGCTCTAACGAATCGGTATAGGCGTCTTGAGCAGGTTGTTGTGGAGGAGCAGGTCTATTCTGATATTGGTTTTGGTACTGACCTCTCTGTTGGTAAGAGTTGTTCTGGGGTCGCGGTTGATAGTGACTAGGATTAGCGGCCCCTTGTGGATTTGAATATTGCATACCCGGATGGTTGCGATTGCCCCATAGGTTGGATATAAAGTAAACAGATTGCAGATTTGATTCGCACTCTTCCCATACATGGTCGTTAACTCCACATTGTTGACAACCTTGTGCTTCTTGTACTACCTTTGTAGCGGCTAAATTCTTCTCCATCGCGATTCTCAGCTCCTTGATTTGATTTTCTAATGAGGATATTTGAGCTGAGTTCGCAGTTTCTGCATCTAAATGAAGCGTTCCTCGGGTCTTTGCTACAGAAGCTCGCGTTGAAGGCCAACTTCTTTCCTGTTCCATGATATTTTCCAACACCTCGGAAGCTTCATTGTGATTCATGGACACAAAATTACCCTTTCCAATGTTATCCACCTTTTCTCTACCTTTATCATTAAGGTCTTCATAGAACATAGCAAGTTGTAGAGCAGGTGTATAACCATGGAGCGGACATCTAGTTAACTTTTGTTGAAATCTTGTCCATGCTTCTCCCACTGTTTCTCCATCCTCTTGAGAAAATCTTGCAAGCTCGGTTTGATCTTTAAGTCTCATGCTCTTCGGATAAAATCGGTTAAAGAATGCGGCTTGAAGTTCTCTCCAAGAGTGAATGGTTCCATGTGGTTGTCTTTCTAGCCAATCGCTAGCTCTTCCGGTCAAGAAAAACGAAAACATATGACAATACAGTTGCTCGCGTGTAATGCCAGGAGTAATGTAGGCATCACAAATCTGCATGAACTTCTGAATCGCTTTTACCGGATCTTGAATAGATGTACCAGTATAGAGTCCGAAACTTTGAAATTGACCGAGCATGCCCGGATCGGGTCTAAATTTGATATTCGGAATCTCAGGAGGGCGGTAACCAATTGGTTGAACATGGAATGGTACATTAAGACCAGGTAGATCTTGCTCAACTCGGTTTTGTTGATTAAGATTATTCCCATTACCTCCTCCTGCAGGTAATTGTTGTCCTTCTTGTCCACCGAGTGGTGGATCTTGTTGACCGAGAGGTACACCAAGTGGTGGGTCTCCTCCTACTGGTAATCCTCCTAATGGTGATCCTCCTACTGGTGGATCTTGTTGGGCTGCCATAATTCTTCTCAAGGTTCTTTCCTCACGAACTCGTTTGTTGTAAGGTCTGAAGCTCCTCTCAGGCTCCGATAAAGGAGACCAAGAATTAAACACTGTGAAACCTGAAAAAGACTAAAGCAAACCACAAGCGTAAATCTGCAAAAATAAAAACTAAACTAAAACTCAAAAGTAAAAACTAATTAAAGAATAAAACTCGAAATAGATAACCCACACGCTAACGAGACACAAGTCCCCGGCAGCGGCGCCAAAAACTTGGTGTCGCCTAGGGTGTGATAAAAATAAGATAAAATTAAGCCAAGAAACTACGCACTCTCACCCTAGACAGGCACAGTACTGCAAGTATTACAGGACGTATGCAAGTTTTAATGATAAATAGAGTTCGTTCTCAGGGACTTAAGTGTGTTAATCGCGTGAGTAGAAATAACGAGTAAAAGTAAATAATAAGAGAACAGAAAAGTAAAGGGAACAGATTTCGAAATTAAGCAATTAGAACTAAAAAAATAAAGACAGTAAAATAAAAGATTAAGAATATGAGATGAGAAATATAGCTTAGGTTTTGCTAGTATGCACTAATCCTTCTAATTCTATCTATAAATCTAGTTAATAAGAGAGAATATTAGCTCTTGGTATACTTAGTCAGGATTCTAAATTCCCCAACCTTAGACCTTGAGAGCGACTAAGGGGGCTACGTCACAACCAAGAAGTGATTTCAAATAGGGTTATCAAACGCCACTAAGACCCTAAGCAAATACTGCAATCTTGGTGATACGGTGGTTAAAACAAACCCTAATGACTATCTAGTTAGAAGTATGTTTTGTCAGAACTGCTATCGACACTAGACATTATGTGGTGGTTCAATAGTTAAACACCCTGTCAAGGAGACCATCTAACTACTCTTAAAACAATCCTAAAGTGATCAGTTCTAGGAAAGATATTAAATCAAAACACATAAACAAATATAAAGTAAGAAGCTAATATTAGATTGAAACATATAATTCCCAAAGAAACTTAGATAGAAGAATTAGAATTCATAGATTATACATATGCAAAACCCAAGCTATGGGGAGTTTAGTTCATACCTGAAGGAAATAAACTAAAAGAAATTACAAAAGACATCATCTTGCTCTCTACAATAAACTGGAAGAATAAAACCTTAAGAACTAATTACTATTAGGCAAGGATGATTTACAAGTGATATAAGGGTGTATTTATAGGTGTTTAGAAGACCTAATTCGTTTTCTTGAGGAAGAGTTAAGGTAATGGACTTCTAGCCCAACTCAAATTCGTATGGAAATAAAGATAAACACCGCTGCACCGTTTTGATCATATCTTCTTCGTTATTGGTCGGATTTTGCTCCACAAGATACCAAAAGAATCGCAACAGAATTATCTAGACCCATTAGAAGGAAATCATCAGATTCGGCCTATTTCTTAGGTAAAAACGCCTATCTTTGGACGTGTATGCAGAATCCCAGATTTAGGCAGCTTTTCCTTTTCCATCTTTTTAGCAATTGTTTCCTTATCTCCAATTACCATGCAAATCTCTTTCCATAAGTTGTTGTCTTTGACTTGGACTCTAATTAATCTCCATAATTATCTTTAAAGCTACACACTAAATAAACAATTAAACCCAATATGCTCTAAAAACATTATTTCTACAAATCAAGACACAAAATAGGAAAGTGCACTAAAACTCAAGAAAATCGACATTATTGACTTCTAAATCACTTAAAATGATGTCTCATCCTAACATTAATCTATCACAAATGAGGAGACATCACCAACTTTACATGGAATGGGGTCAACCAAGTCAACGACTAACAATTAAGGAATCAGACCAATTTATCATAATTTTTTATTTTACATATTAAACTCTAAGGCATGTAATTTTAGGAACTAAATGTAATCTATCATACACTAAATTCATGAATTATAGATGACTCACTAAAATTACAACTTGGATATTTATCGTGGCCATCAAAAAACACAAGAATGATATAAAACCAACTAAAATCATGCTTCAGATTACATGGTTTGCTCAAATCGACCAACAAAACTTAACATTAAACCATATTTTAAGTAAACACAACAACAAAAAATCGCATAATTCAACATGAATATCACATAAACCATCAAATACTTCGCCCAAATAAATAGAAAAATGATCAAAAAATCAAATATATAACCTAGAATTACATATATCAGCTTCAAATCAACTAACGGTCTAACATAACCTAACATTCAAACTTTATTCAAATAAATACAACAGTTATATCACATAAATCAATATATATATAATCCATTAATAGACATGAAACTAATAAAAAATGACTTCATGTAATTAATCCAGTACACTAATCATTCACAAAACAAAACAAAATTAAACCCATAACATAAGATCCTACACGAATTAAACAATACACAAAATAATCACGGGAAAATATAAATTCAAATAGATTAAAAGTAGAAAGTATATAAAAATATCTTGAAACCCCCAAAAAAAATGGATTCATCTCAAAACACATCAAAATGGGTCGTATATAACTCGTTCATAATCCAAACCTCAAACAAAATCATGATTTTAGTACACATTAGAATTAAATTAACCTTTGAAACCACATAAATATGTAGTATCGGGCATAATACCAACCAAAAACCGGCATTACCAAATGCAACGGGGCCATAAGAATTTCCAAGTCAAGAGAAAGAATATATAACATTAATCA
Organism: Nemophila menziesii; assembly: GCA_029959085.1. NCBI lineage: Eukaryota > Viridiplantae > Streptophyta > Magnoliopsida > Boraginales > Hydrophyllaceae > Nemophila > Nemophila menziesii. The sequence goes on from JARWIR010000060.1 coordinate 2,306,689, forward strand.
CCATATAGCTCAATTATATTGCTTTACGTAGTACGAGTGACATTAGAGATGAGAGTTGTGAGATGAAATATTTAGATTTCTAGGATTTTCAATGAAACTGACGAGAGGAGATAGATGAGAGAAGAGAGAGGAAAGTTGATTGAGAAAGTTGAGTGGAGTGGAGTGTTTGGTAAATGTAGATTAAATAAAATGATGCTTAATATAGTGTAGATATATAGGTTGGCCATTGCGGGATTGCGGGGTTGAGGGGGTATAGAAGGCCCCACCCTGATGGGAGTTTTGTGTGGACCAAAAAAAATAACTACCCCTTACAAAAACATAGCGAGGTAGCCCAGAATCTGTGTAAGTTGTGCGAGTATTTTTGGGGTATTTGCTCATCCATATGGGTTATATATCCCTACTCAAATATAAATCATAAAATTGTGAATCTTTACATGCTCGAAAATAAAATATTAATCTAAAAATATTGAAATTTCTCCGACTTATAAAAATGCAAACAAAAAAATTCGTCATTGATAATCTAAAAAAAACAAATTTTGATTAACAAATTAAGGCATGCATATTACAAAAAACTTTTATAATCATCAATTTTTACTCAATTCAACAACAAAACAACTCGAGTCAAATTCTGATTCTTCCAAAAACACATTTTTCATTGAGAAGCACGCCCGTTGAGAAAAACTGAGGTTAGCCATATTCTCGTATCGATTTTGAAGCATGGGGAATAAACATGTTGGGCTTTGAGAAGTTGAGAATCAAGATGCTTTTAAGATCTGACACTATATATTTGACCCAAAGATAACCACCATACGATCATTATCTGCGACTCCGGTGTTTTTACAAATCCGACCCTGAAGCCACTTCGACCATTGTTTTCTACCTCATAATTTCACTGCAACGCCTCACATGTTACAACATAATTTCTTTCACAACCCAAAAATGAATTTTCCATGACATTTTTTGAAGCAGGATCACATTGTGAATCTCTGTAACTGGTTTTAGAATAATAGAGCGTAATATTAAAATTAAAAAAAATTAAGGTTACGTTTATATACCGAAAGGTTGTACGGTCTATATGTCTTTTTAAATATAACACCTAATGGTGAAAAATATTTTATTTGACAGAACAAACGTACGATTTCCTCTTATATACATTTTTAAACACCCTAATTATAAAAATTATTTTTAAAAAAAAGAATAATATGGGTTGATGTATAATTAAAATATATGACACGTAAAGAATGAATTGGATTGTTCTATATGTATCCATAAAAAGATGATAACATTGACAGGGCTAACATAACCATTACACGAGACTTGTTCACAACTCCTAATGAAGCTATCACACTGCATTAGTACTTTCTATTAATAATAACGAGATGACACAAAGAGAAGCAATATACCCAATTTTTAAATATGATTCATCAAATACTTCCTCATTTGAAGAAGATAGTTTTGTTGTGATTGGCAGAAACCCAGATGGTTCCCTCATGATAAGCTTGGCCAGAAAAATTAGTTATGCATATGCTCTCGAAAGTAAGCCTATGAAAGTCGTGAAGACTTGTGAAATAGTAAACAATTCTAGTTTCGATCCTCTCATTTTAAAATCACATTTCCTGGAGGATATTCTTGGACTTTAAGACCCACCTAAAATTAAGTAGAGAAACAAAAATTGAAACATCACTAATGGGTGATGGAGCTTTCAACACATGTATGATCGAGGAACAGAGTGACATATTTCATTGCTAGATATACTAGGCGATTAGTGCTTTTTAACAAATTTGGTTTCTCTGAATTGTAATGGTTGTTTTTCTTTTGTAGGAAGCACTTTCTCTCATTAGCATTATGCAAGATGTGTGCGCCTCCACTCTATTTTCTACAACATTGTCGTGTACAACTCTTATATGTTATCAAATTAAAATCATGATTGAGCATGTTAATTTATCTTTTAGATGTAAAATGAGTGAATAATGTTCACTCTTTCTAGTGGGACCAAATTTTCATTTGGTGTGCTAGCTAAAGAAATTTATATATCTACAATGTTATATCTTTTCAATACGTAGTACTCTTCATCTCCGAGTTTAACCTAGTATTTATAAGAGTAATGTTGGATATTATTTAAAATTACATCACACAAATATCATCAATGTTGATCTTGAATTAATCAATTATATATTTTGTTCTCTTAATTATAGTTTTTTCTTATTTTTTGTGATCGGGTCATCTATATGATGATATTTGGGTGATGTAATTTGATTTGATTTCTAATATTTGCTCTATTTATATATTGATAATTAAGAGATATAGGTTTCTTTTGGTTTCAGTAATACAATTTCATTAACTAGTTTTCATGGGTATATATATAAGGGCTATGGGTTAGGAGTCCTTCTTGTCCAAAAATTTTAAACACTTAATTTATGTTTTATAATTTTGTAACATAAATATAATAAGGGTGATTTACCTATGGGGTCTTGGAGACAAACGTAGTGGCCTATAAGAATATGTGGCTAGGTTTTTCTTACAAGAGGACACCACCCAATCTTATAGGTGACCAATTACTAAAATATCCTCAAATAAAATAAAAACCACATAAAGACAAAATCCAGGTGGAATTAAGCATATATTTCCACATTAGTGAGTCATGGGTATCAATTCATTAAGTATCGACCCACTGACTATGTTGTAGATCTCGGTTCCGCGGCCTAGGCGGTCGACTGGGGCCTAGCGCCTAGGAGGGACTACGCGGGGCGTAGGCGGGATTACGCGGTTTTGAATCCCGCTATGTAGTTTTATATATTTAGTAATACATTTGTATTAATTATAATCATTTTATCTATTTAAGTCATAAAATCCATCTAACACCACTATATTAAATATGAAAATACAAAAAATTAGACTTATCATATAAATTCAAGAATTTTTTAGAGTAAAAAAAATTAAAAGAGGGACTAGGCGGCCATTTTTTCCCATTAATCGGTGCCTAGGCGGGCTAGGCGCCTCTTCCACGGCGACTACGGCGCTAGGCAAAAACACCTAGCATTTTTACTAGGCGTAAGCGGCTTAGGGGGGAGTTGACGCCTAGGCGGCGATATCTACAGCATAGCCCACTGAGTATCGATACTTTCCAGCTCTGACCACCACCAGTGTCGTTAGAGATTTTATTGAGTGCTCGGAAAATTTAGCGAGTGGTCGGAAAATTTACAGAGTGCTCGAAAATTTTACTAAGTACTTGGAAATTTTACTGAATACAATGAGATTTTATTGAGTATCTTGGAAATTCAATGAGTATAGGAATATGACTGAGTATCGGGAGAATTCACTGGGTATTGGGTGTAAATTCACAAAGTATTTGGGACTTTCATTGAGTATCAGGGTAAATCATTGAGAATACTTAGTCAATTCACTGAGTATAGGCCAAAAACATCGAGTATACTCAAAAAATTAAAATTAAACAAAAATAAAATAAACTCATTGAATTGTATTTTCATAAAAATACATATAAAGAAAACTCATGAACTACACCTCCAATAAAATATAAAAAAAGGAAAAAGAAAAAGCAAACTCCTGCTACTGCGAAAGAAAGAGAAAAAGAAAAAAAATTGAGCACTCAATCAGTTCAAACGAGGAAAAGAAAAAAATAAAAGTTGCACCATTGAAGAACTCGAATAGCTCCACCACAAAAGCTCCAACATTGAAGAACTCGAACAGATCTACCATAAAAGCTCTGTGTTGAAGATTGAACTCGAACAGTTCCACCATAAAATTTGTTGTTTTACTTTGTTGCAGCTCTTCCACCGCCAAGCTGAGCAAAAACTCGAAGGCTCCCAGATCTACGAACTCGATGATGGCCGCTGCTTCAGAACCATTGGAGACGAAAGAGGGACGAAACTGTCGGAGCTACAAGGGAGCTTTCGTGTCTCTTCTCCGAGATAGATACGAAGCTTTCATGGCTCTTCCATTGAGGGAAATTAACAGAGAATATAGAAGAGTTCATCGGAGGTTCGATGGTTGCTGCCTCTTCGATGGTTGTTGTCTTCTCCACGATTTGTTCACACCGTCTGATGGTTTCAATGGTGTGAAAAAGAATAAGAGATCCCATGGATCTTGAAAAAGAAATAAAATAAAGGCAGCTTAGCGGTAGACTTAGGGTAGAGAGAGGAGATAGGAGTGAGGAGAGAGGGGGGATGTTTTTTTAGTGTTTGTAATATATTGGTTATAATTTATAATATATAGTAGTCAAAAAATAAAAGGAGGTATAATGGGTAGTGACGATTTAAGAGAAATTTGAAAAAAAAAAAGAGATTTAAGAAAATTTGACATATAGTGTTAAATCTTACTTGTGGCTTTTAGTAAGTAGGGTGTTAAATCTATAGGATGTCTTTAAAACCCATTGGGTAAAAAATATCATATAATAATATATTAATATTAGTTTTGTTAGATATAGTAAATAATATAAAAAATATATTAAAATACATGTTCGATTTACTAGTGTTAAAACTATTGTTGTGACATCATCAAAAACAAATATCAAAACTAATTAAACTATATCGGTAAAGAAGATGTATATGTTTAGTGTTATATTATTTGATAATATTAATCCCTACTAATAAAAAAAATATAAATTTATCATGCATTTCATATCTCTAGACTAGTGTCTATAATTAGGTCAACTACTTTAACTCTTCCTTCATCCAATGGACAAGATAGGAATATACTCTTTTCTTTCTTCTTTGTAATGCTTTAACAAACTTTGTTTTCATTCTATTTTATTTTTAGTCAAAATTATGCTCGTAAGACAACAAGGCAAGATATTATTAGTCTTTTTGAATCTTTCTTTATTTCACCTAAAAATAAAATTAAGCCCATTATTTCCAAGTTTTCTGGGAAAGTTATTAGAGTATAATCTTACATGTGCGAAAAAGGATCTATATTTAGTAGACCTTAGGAAAAAATAGTTAACTTACTTCAAAAGTAGCTATATCCTCTTAAATAAGTTCAAAAGGTAGGACTAAAATAATTGATATTGTTTATGGATAACTCTTTTTTTTTTATGCCGTGTTTGTGGATAACTCGTGGCTGCTTCTATAAATACTAATTGAAACTCGTTCCTATATTAAAACTAAATTATAATTTAGTTAAATAAAATTAAAATTTTAGTATTCAACTTATTTTGATTTGTATAAACCTTAACTAAAAGCAATAATTAATCTTCATTATTAAAAGTTATTTTATTTTGAACACATACTAAAAGGTTTTTTAATTAAGTTTGAAAGTTAATTTGCTAGCTATAAATGTTATTCAATGAGTGTGATATTCACTTATCATGTAATTCATTTATAAAGTCTATAAAAATGACTGAAATAACACTTACTAATTTTTCTTGATGAATAGGATGAAGATTTCAATAAATTTATCAATTATTGTGATCCACTACCAGGGCAGGTGCTGACATGGGGGAGGGGGGATTGGTGTTGTAGACTCCTCAACCCCGGGATGTAGTGAGAAATTTGTGCGGTTTTTTAGTTAAACTCCATAGTAAACATCGACATTAGTCCCTCCCAGTATAAATTTTAGCACTCTAAACTTATATTGTAAACTTTTGACCCTCCATAAAATAAAAAATTACATCAAAGAAATTCAAAGTTGTCGTTCCAAACCCGTTTGCTGTTTCAACTTTTAGTTCTACTAGAAAAAATTCAGGATTTTCTTTCTGTCCAGGGGGTGGTATTGTGTTGCGAGGCAAAGTTAATAGCCATTTTAGTCAAATAAAATAAAACACGTGATAATTGTGCACATATAATATCATGGGCCGTAGTATATTAAAAAAATATTGAAATGCTAGATAATTATTTATGGTCTATGATCCATGCATGTGCATGCTAACATGTTATGTGAAATATTTGGAGTTTTAATACCTTCTTACTTAGTTCTGTTTAATTACCACACACATAAAAAATAAATACAAATACATTTTTGTCAACGTTCACTTTTTTTTATCAATAAAACCAAGATGAATAGTGATAGGACTTTTGGGAGAGCCTAAGGTATGTTGAAAATAATTATGAATATCTACAAAACAAGTAAGCCACTCATTATTAACAAGATCCATATCCACAACTTCCTTAACTAACTCTTTGACATTCCTTCTACTAGACCATGTGATGTTCCAACCTTTAGAGGGTATATATTTTAAAGATTTTAATTATAAATAAAGTCATTAAAACATCTCATAGTCTTTTATCAACAATAGCTCCTACTAATTTTTCAGCACTGGACCTTATCATTTTTTAATCACTCAACACATACCAAGGAAGATGGTCAGGATACTTATTTTTTAGGTCCATTAAAAAGTAGTTTTTATTCTTCTTTAGAGAACCCATAGATAGAAAAAAATCAAATTTAGTATTTTTTATCATAATAGATAAATGGGCAATGTTAATAGTGCAACTATTAGAATCAATCATAACATGTTGTTTAGAATTTATCATGTCTAACAATCATGTCTAACTTCTTAGCAAATTTAAAATTAAAACTCTTCTTTTGTTTAGTTTTTTTTATAGAAATAGTACCTCAATATAGTTTTTCTTTGATGTTTCCACCAAATACATGGATATAAAGGGTGTTCCAAGTCCTTGACAATTACAGTAGTCTATCATTAATCTAATTGGGGTTGTTGTGGGACAAACCTTCAAACCGCCTCAAAAGAGAGACCCTCAATTCCATCTTTGATAACTTCATCCTCCCAAATATCATATTCTATCTCTTCATCATTATATTCATCCTCACCTTCCATTCCACCCATCTCACCATCCTAAAGCATAACATCAATGTGGGGGGACTGGCAGAGGCGGATATGGGGGTGAGCTGAGGTGGGCTGCAGCCCATCCCAGCCTATCCAGCCCACTATAATTTAACCTGTTTTTTTTTTAAAAAAAAATAGATAAAAATATAACTAAAAAAATTATAGCATAAAATTAGCCCTCCTTAACTTAAAGTTTAGAGATTAATTCTATCAAATAAAATTTATTGACGAAATTGGAACGTAAATACCATTAAATATTCAATTTCTTGGTTCTCTTTTACTTTTTTTCATAGATTTTTTTTGTAATTAACTCTTAAATGTTTAAAAAAAATTCATTTGGCCCCCTAAATTTTAAAAATTTATTTTATTAGACTTTAAATTATTTTATTTATAGGATTTTTTGTTTCTTTACAACAAAATGTATGTTATTTTGTATAAAAAAGGAAATTTACCAAAAATTTAAAAAAATAATATCCGGACTTATATTGCAATCTTTACACAATATAGAATTTATAGTGCATTTTAGCATTATATAAGGATCTATCTACCAAATTTTGCATAATATGTAGACTTATCGTGCGATACGGCAAAATAATTTTTTTCGGGGGCGTTGCCCCCGAAACCCCCTTAGTCCCCTCTGACAAAAAATCCTGGCTCCGCCCCTGGGGACGGGAGTTGCGGAAGACCCAAAGTGAACTTGTTTTTCTAAGTGTTGGCCTAACCTTGTTTTTTATCTTGTTTTAATATTTGACAAACCTCTATTAAACTAATATTGGGATTATTAATCGGTGTGTTTTCTAAACCAAGCAAGTTGTATACACCCCTTAGGAAAAATAATCTTTCTTTTATATACAACAAGTAACAATTATTTAGTGTGTCCAAAACAAGACTGTGATACACTGCATTACACATGGTACACCACACGAGGTGCAAACCTAATGCATACCCCGCAAAAAGAAAGTGTACCCCGTACCAGAAGAAAGTTGTGATACACCGCACGACTTGCGGTAGACGGGCTTTTTTTTAGCTCAACAACCAGACAAAATGTGATATATTCGTTGTATTTCATTTATATCTTTTAGCCACATATCTTTTGACAGTTTGGGGCTTACTTCAGCTATACAATAGAGCTCATTCAAGCTAGCATTTACACCTTCAATCTACTAATCTTCAAATCTTTTATTGTCATCATTCAAGAAGATTTCAAGGAAATTTAAAGTCATATCTACTCACCACAATCTAAATTGTTCTATCCACTCTTAGGGATTTAGTCATAAAGTTGTTTCACCAATTTAAACACTTTTCTTCCTCTTAATTATAGCCATTGTAATAAATTATGAGTGTATTGTGAGTTTAGGTAGTATACTTGGTTCCTTGTGTTCGTGATATCGCAAGTGGTTAGTTAGTGAAGTAATTGTAAAGGGTTTTGTGATCTCACCCGGGTTTAAGAGATACGAAGATTAGTTGAGAATCTTGCAAATCCTAAGGTGGACACCTTACGTAGTGGAGTAGGGAAACCGAACCACTCTACATTTTTGTGTATCTTTCTTTTCCTACACTTCTTATTTTCCGCATACTATATGTTTGATAATATACTCGTATGAACATTTCACTCGTATTGTCTCTTAGTCTTATCTAGTTTATGACCATCTAGATTACAAAGTCAATAGGATTTAAATTAGTTATAAATTTTATTTACTTGAAACAAAATTAGCCGATTAATTTACATAGTCCTATTCAACCCCTCCCCCAGGACTTATATTGAATATCACTAAGATTGGAAAGCCTAGATTTATTTTGACTTGCTCTACCAGTCTTCATTTTTTCTCATTCTAACCTAACATTAGTAATGGGCTCGAGTTGTTAGTTATTTCCTTTGCAATAACAAATTTCAAACTTTTATTAAACAACGACCCATCCATATTAATTATTGCATATCTTTTTTTTTAAAGCTTGGTGTGTCGTTAAGGACAGGCCCATTAGTGTTGGTCTTAGTCAGACCATTCACCTTAGTTGGCCCATTTAAGTTTAAAATATCATCTGGCCTAAGGGTTGAAAGAATATGGGTGGGGATATAGCAATCTTCATAGTTTTCTAATGGGGAGATGCGGAGAAATAGGCGAGAACTAGCACAGGACGGAGCAGTAGAGCATCCTATTCTAAAATAGATTGGCATCAGACTAAACTAGAATCCCAACCTTCAATATTTCTTCACTCTTCTATCTGAGTTTCTCCAACTCGAATCTGATGAGACTTTCTTAATAATAAGGAAGAAACACAAAAGGGCTACTAAGCACAACTACCCTTGCGAGATGAACAAAAGGAAGTTTGCACGAAGCGATGGGAACTTTGGTGCCGACCCTTGCATGTCCCAAACAGACACGAGATCGACTCCCTTTTTTGGACTCTTCATATCACTAACACCAGATCTATTTCTTTTCCTAGCTTGGTGTCAAAGGCAGATCTAGATCTAAAGAGAGTCTGGAAACCTTCTTCTACAAAAAATCTCCTACCAAACTAAAGCAAAAAAGAGGGGGCTTGCCCATCAACTCCTCTCCAACTGAATAGTTGGTTCGAAAATCAAAACTTAATCAACTGGTACCTTGTCCTCTTTACTCGAATTGATACATGTGTTTTATACCCCAACAAAATTTATCTCAACACACTTTCTATATATAAAGCTTATTTATGTTTCGCAATTTCTTCTTGGTCCCCTAACTGGACCAGCTCCATTATCAAGGTTATGTGTACTAGCTTTGAAAACAAAAATTTGCTTTGATAGGTGAGACAATATCCACCGCCCTTACCCAATTTCCTAACTTTGTGATAAGCTTGATAGGATCATCACACTCAGCTGTTTCATGGGAGACGATTCACAATCATAACAAAAATCAAAATTATTTTTGAATTCGTATGAAATCCAAACAGTCTCTTGTTGATATTGATAAAATAAAAGTCTTATTTAAGTTGTTTATTGATATTATAAAAGAGTCTAACTCTTAAAATTGAGCAGTCTTAAAATTATATGGGTTAGGAAGCTGAATAACCTTAACCTTACCCATTATAGAGGATATCTTTGTAACATTATCATAATTTATGAAAATGGAGGGATGTCATCGATTTTTAACCCAAAAGAATGTTTCATCAAGAAATTTGGGTTTGCAATAACATTCTCCCATTTTTAGCGCAAAATGTGAAACCCAAAAACATGATAAGGTCTACGATTCCAGACGTGATCATAGTCTTCATTCTTTTCAAACTGTAATATACAAACATATGGGCCTCGGTTTTCAGTTGTGATTCTACCCTACACACCCAATGCTTAGTAACAAGATTTTTTAGGTAAACAAAACTAGAATCTAACACACCCACGACCAAATTTGATTCACTAAAATTGGCATAAAGTGATAGTGTAAAGTCATCACTAGCTTCATCATTAGCATTCAATTGGAAAAACTTCTTAGTATGAGATTAATAAATGCAACACTGAGAGTAGTAAGGGCTCTAATTGCCATATTAAGGAAAAAGGAAATAGGTGTGGCGCAGATGGTGGTTTTGGTTATTTGGTAATGGTGGAGACTATTCTAGGAAAAGGTGAATAAAAGAGTTATTAAAAGAAATTTAAATGAACTATTACTCCTTAAAGACACAAGATTATCCATTTGTTTGGTTTATAAACATGTTACAACCATATATTAAAAATGATAATGTTATTCCGACTTTGAAGGTCGGTTAGGGTACAAAATATAATGCAATTCAAAAGAAGGAAAAAACTCAATCATCAAGTAATGGATACAACAACCGCCTTTACAACCCAATCAATATCACGATTTGTTGTTCTCCTGATACACCTCATAGAATTTGAGAGGTCTCATCAACCAATAATCAGATATCTTCTAGGGTCGACATATATATCCAATACGCTGCGTTGGTGGAAGACTTGATAGCTTAGATCACAGCAAAATCATGACTTTCGACGGTGATGAAAAAATGGAAAATGTATGTCATACAAAATAACACTCACGATGGCCAAACATTTGGAAGTAAGCACGATACAAGGGGTTATGTGACTAGTGTGCCCATAGACAACAACCCATTCATTGTCTCTACCAATTAAACTTGTAACTTCGATAAAAAGCTACAGGTTCGCCTATGTTGATTTCGATGTTATCCTACAAACGAGGCATCCAAGTAGAGATGTCAAATAAAAACGGAAGGGTGAGGGGTTGCATCCAAAATATAAGTAAAAAGTCATCAAAACTAGTATTCGGCTATATGAGAACAATAGGCACAATAATATTTTTTTTTGTTCCATATCAAATTTATATAGTAGGAACTATTTCCTTCGTTCATTCTTCACATAGTTGGAACTAAAACCCATGAACCACCGGTCAGCTGAGACTCATCGGAGAATCCTTAAAGCAAAATCATGTTGTCCGGGTGCATTGAAAGAACATATGTTCAACTGATTTGTTATCGAGGTGACATATGTTATAAGTAGAGGATATCACACACTATAGATACAGAGAAAATCTTATTTAACATGTTATACATGTATTATTTATTTGGTGTCAATTTTTTTTTACATATATTTCACTTAAAGAAATTATAATGTGCCCATCATTAAGATAATATTTCTAATACATAGGAGGATTAATAGAGTTAACGTGCTTTTCAACTTGATTGTGGAGGATTGTCGAAGTGACATAACAAATGGAAGCAATTTCGTTCACTATATCTCAGAGACATTTTAAGAATAATTGGTGGAGTAGAACTTATACGATTGGATGATTTTCAAAATTAGGAATAGGATGACATTTCAAATGTATTCAAATGTACATTGGTTTTTATTTCACTAAAAAGAATTACTGGGTAATATATAGATTGATGTTTTTTCTAAACATAACTTTGACTTGTAAAAGAAAAACTTCTTTCTTATGCAAAATTAATTGACAACATAAAATTAATTGACTTCCCAACGCCATTCTAGACACAAGTCAAAGTAGTTCAAATACTTTAAATAATTAAGAAACTTATTCTAAAAAAGAATTTTTCTAGCATATCTATTCATTTTTTTTTTTTTTTTGTCAAATCATATCTATTCATTCAATAGCGTGAACTTCGTGAAGAGATTACATACTATGTCCCCACTCTATTGGATCACCCAATTACTCTTTAGGGTAGCAAATGAAGATAGAAAAGGAAACTACTAATTGGATAAATAAGTCTTGTAAAGTAGGTTGACCGATAAAAAAAAATTCCCGAATGTGGATGTTAGCCCCAATTAAAGATGAGACACGTGTCCACCCGTAAAGGGTAGAAAACGATAAGCATAACGAGAATGACAGAGAAAAAGACAGATTTTAGTTGCTTATGGTTCTTATCTAGCCACCTCATGGTACAATTATTTAATTTACAATACATAACTGGAGAGAGGCACGTGTTGTACTTTGAACTTAGATAGATTGAGATTATCGTAATCACACTTAGTAATTCTTTTTTGCGCAAATTCCAACAATAGATCATTATTTATGGAAGGAAATCAAATTTAGATCACATTTTTTAAAATATTATTTTTTAAGTATACGTTTTAAGTGGTTTTTTTATAATTAGTTTGTTAAACAATTAGATATGTAAATGTTCATTTGAATTATGATTATGAAAGTCTATATCTAAAATGATACATGTTATTATTGTTTTTAATTAAATAATTCAGTATTTCATTTAAATTAAAATTTATTACCATTTTACTTTCTTATCTTTTTAATTATTATTAAATTAAAAACAGAAATATTTCTTAAAAAAAATCTAATAAAATTACATAATTGTTAAATCAAGTTTTTAATAATTTATGGGTGAATTATATATAGGGTCTTGGAAAACGTCTTTCTTCTCTATAGAGTAGTTTCAAAAATGCTATTCTTCTTAGGGACCTCATTTTTTACAATAGTCTTTCCTACCCTTATTACCACTAAAAGACAAAAACATGTGATGTCACTATTTCTCTCTCCTCTACCTACCACTACCCACCTACCTTAAACCTCCGACCATCTACCACCGACCTCCGACCATCGTGAGTGAGTACTCTATATATTTATTGAGTACTCTATAAATTTGCGGAGTACTCTCTAAATTTCTTCGAGTGCACTAATAAAATTACGGAGTACTCTACGAAAAACTCGGAGTACTCTAAGAAAAATCTCGGAGTACTCTAAGAAGATCTCGGAGTATTTTAAAAACTGGTGAGTATTCTATTAATTCGATGAGTATTATTAGAGAACAAAGAAAACATAATAAAAAAAATCTTTATTTATTACACAAATTTGAATACAAATTAATATACAATTAAAAATATTAAAATAATTAACCTAACTACCTTGACCAGATCTGGAAAAAAAAAACTCGAACAAGAAGGAGCTTCGCCGGAGTATTATGGAGAGTACTCCTTGTTTGCTGGACTAGTGGTGCTCGCCGGAGCATCAAGAAGAGGAGATCTCCACGGCATCTCTCTGGCCGGAGAAGAAGAGGACCATGGCTGCGCGATGGTGGTCCAGATCGATGGTGGTTCACTGCACGAACCATGGTTGCGCCGTTGCCAAGATCGCGTCACTGCAACTCCGGTGCCAAGCTCCACCAGCTGTCGAGGTGATGAAGAAAGCAGCTCCGTCGCTCCAGCTACAACGCCACCACTAGAGGTCTCCGGCGAACCACACGTTTCGCGAACAGTGGTGGTGGAACGAAGGATGTGAAGCCACAGATCTGCTCCGGCGAAGAGGGAAATGATGCAGCGTGCTCGATTTTGCAGTGAAACTTAAGCCTTTGTTCGAGCTCATCTTCTCCAGCTCGATTTTTGCAAACTGATGCAGCATGGATCGAAGAAGAGCAGCGAGCTTCACCATGGCCGGAACTGCTGCATAGATCGAGGCCTGCAGCTCCGACGAGGCTAGGGTTTCGCTCCAACAATCTCCTCCGACGAAGGACACTCACTACAAAAAAAAAGAGAAAGGGTGGCGGTTATTTTGGCCTTTAGTGGCGGTTATAACCGCCACGTAAACATTTGTGGCACTTGCCCAACCGCCACAAAGACCGCCACCATGTTTGGCCCCACCTATTGTTCTGGTGGCAGTTGCAAAATACTGCCACAAATACTAAAAGGTGGCGGTTATAGATCAAAAACGCCACAAAACAGTGTGTGGCGGTTAAAAATAAACGCCTCTTCACAGGAAAATCTGAATAATAAAAAAAATTATTTGTAAACGCAACTAAAAGGACAATAAAATACAAAAAATATAAATTTAAAAGCTATTACAGATATTCCAATTTGTTACAACAATTCAATACAGAATTTATTACAGCAGATATCACGATTGATTTTTTACTAAATTTGAGGCCACATTTCCAAAAATAGCAGATATATGTCAAACCTGCAAATATAAGTTAATTGCACTATAAGTTCCTACATTTTACAAAAATTGCACTATAGGTCCCTTTATTCAACATATATCAGTATTGATGCATATTAATACATATAAAGCAAATGGCCTATAGGAAAAAGGGAAATGGTGCTTACCTTGTAATCATGCTGTAAATTTGCAAGAGTACTTCTACAAGGGCCCTCTGCAAAACAATACGCGAACAAGATAGATTAGCCTTTCACTTACAAGCTCTTCAAATTTAAGGATAAGACTGCTATTTCAGAGGACCGCAGGGACTAAAAGTGCAATTAATCCAACATTATGTTAGAAGAAGAATTCTCACCTCCAAAAGCAGTATGAAGATGCTGAAAATCATCATCTAAGCAAGCATCGATTGGTGCGTAAAAACTGGGTCTGAACGCTTCATCAATCTCTCTATAATTACATTAAACATATTTTAATTTTATATATAAAGTGAAAAACCAAATAAAAAACTATCAGATAGATGCAACAAAAATGTAAAATCACCTTCTTATGCCGAGTTTAAGAGGACCAAATCCGCAATAGACCCAAATATAACTGGAAGCAATTGTTTCCAAACACATCCTTATGCTGTCGTATCTGAAAAAAATCCAAGAAATTTATTAATCATTTAAATAAATTTATGACAAACATGCACAACAGGTCCCTTGTATAATGCAAAAATTACACTACAAGTCCCTATATTTCTTTAAAGGTAATTGCACTATAATTCTATACTACACATAATAAATCAAGGCCTAATGAATAATCTAAAAAAGCTAGAGAGTCCAAAAAAATGCAGGATTATATTGAATAAAGAAGCAACTAAGCTTTTAATGTGTTTATTAACTGACTTTATACGCTTCTTCCCTGTAAATCCCAAAAAAATGTAATTAGCAATCCCGTAAATAATCTTAGAGCATTTAGAAATAATCATATTTTACCTGTAGCATGTTCGAGAATCGAATCTAAACAGTCAATTCCTAAAGAAACTCTTATCGAAACTTTACCACCATCAAAACTAGAGCTTTTCTCTTAATCTAGAGCTTTTTTGGTTCCATACAAATGTTTTTTTGTACTCTGTAAAACCAAAAATTTATATTAATGTTAAGTTTAGTTTCGAATGATCAAAATTTCAACATACCTTGAGTATAAAGAAAGTGCTAGATCATATAGTAATTGAAAATGTGATACCATTGGAGGGGCATTTATGGAAGCTCTTCGAATTGCATCTTTTTTTGCAACTTATAAACCATTCAGGTGTAGCGATATTTGAAGCCTCTCCAATGTTAAAACCTGGATTTTTGATATAATGTTGATATATTTACAGATTACTTTATGTTAAGTTATTATATCTTCATGTGATAGAGGATTAAGAAGTAATTTAGACTCGATAAAATACTTACCGTGACTAAACCCTATGTGATAGGCTCTTGGAAATGTAACAACAGATTCTACGGGATTTTGCAATCTGATTGAATCAATATTTCCAACATTAATTTTTACAAATATTAACCTCAAAGATAAATAATAAATCTCTATTTAGTGTTCAAAATTTACCCTCAGCAAGGTACACCAGCATTTATAAGTACTTCATAAGACATAATTGTTGTCTTTTCACCGAGTGTAGCAAAAGTAACTGGAAAAAAATAAAATAAAATTGGTATGAATTAAGATATTGGTAAAATTAGATAAGTTTGATTTTAACCTAAAAGTAACATTACCTACCTCATCTTCAAACCGGAAAAAACCAGGTCTGATTAATTCACTTTTGCAATCATACACAGAATCTACAACCTATAAACAGCTCTTAAAATTTAGTGAATAATTTTTATTGAAATAAAAAGATGTAACTAAACTAATACCGAGTCATTTTTCAAGAATTGAAGAATTCTTTCCATATCATTATCATCAATCCCTCTCCAAGCAAAGCAAGACGATTCCTTTGAATAAGAAATATAGCCACCTGCATAATACATACACATCATGCACTTATATTATTTTAAGTGTAATTATATACAAGAGTGAGAAAAAGAGAGGACAAAACAAACCATTCCAAGAAGATTACCCACTATGATAGAACCAATAGGATTATACATTGCACAACCAATAGGCTAGTTTCCATTGCATAGGGACCAATGCTGCAATTAATCGATAATAAAACAACCTATTCCTAAAAAAAGCCAGTTAAAAGAACAATACATGAGAGATACACTTACAGTAGCAACTTCTACACAAAAAATTATTCTTTTCTTTTTGCTAATCCTATAATAATGTATTTTCAATACATTATCAGCTAGATACAAGTAAAAACTTAGCAAAAATAGTTAACTGATGCAATTAGTTAGCACTTTAAATAACCCAAAGCAAGGTACAACTATTGAGGCAGCACCTACAACTAATCTCAAACCTTTATCTATCCTAGAAAAACATCAATTTGTGCAATTATCAAGCTATCAGTAGCCAAGTAATTCCCACACATATCTCCATCTGAAAAAAAATACAGTTTTTCACACTGTAAGTAGATAATTTGCGCTATAGGTCCCTATAGTTTGTCCATACCTGAACCCTTGTTGTACTACTTTCCTTCACAACCGAAAGACTTGCATCATTACATGTTAATCTTTCAATCGCATAATTAAGTGCCTCGAAATCCAATCCATCGATCAGCTGGATATACACCAAAAAAAAACATATGTTTTGCAGGTTAAAATCCTTTAAATATCAAAACAAATAAGTTTTTGCACAATCAGACTAAACAAATCGATAGATTAAGAAATGAAAACCTTAGATAAGTAAATCTTGAGTTACCTCAATATAGCCCGCGACTAGAGAGCACACAGAAACACCATCGGAGTCAGAGAAGACCTAACGCAAAGAGTCGCCGTCGGAATCGGAGCAATATATTTAGGTAATAAAAATGTTGAGAAATTATATAAAATAAGAAAAGAGGTTGCAGCAGCTTTATTGCCGTTGCCGTTTCTTTCGCGTCGCCGCCTGAAGGAGTAGCACCGGAGAAGAAGAAGCGACACAAGGAGAGAAGCTGAAAGGTTAGGTTTTAGGGTTTTTAGTTAAGTGTGAGAGAGAGAGAAGAGAGTAGCGTGGAATATTATACAAATCGAAAATTATAAAAAAGGATTGAAAGACCAAATAAATTTTGACTTAGTCAAAGTAGTAGGAAAGGTAGCAGTATTGAAAAGTACTGCCACATGTTCTTTTTAAGTCGCTGGTGTTTAGTAGGAGTCAACTTGACCGCCACCAATTAAATACCACCTAAAATGAGATTTTTTGTAGTGACTGCAACACCTCCGGTCACGAACCAGTCCTCTTCTCCGGTGCTGCAATAGCAGTTTTCATGGCTGCTTGTTGGAGAGAGAGGTAGGGGATGGGTTTGGTGGTTTTTTGCATTTTCGGTGGTGGTGGTGGCGGTTTGGGAGCTGGTGGAGGAGAGAGAGGTAGTGGAGGAGAGAGATATGAGAGAAGAGAGAGAATAACGTGAATGAAATTGTAAAAATCTTTAATTTAGTATATATAGGAATAAAAAAAACAAAAGAGGGTAGTCTAGTAATTGGGGTTTTGGGCTTCATGTGTTAAAAACTTCCTGAGTACTTTAGTAAGAAGAGGCTCTAGGCGGGGTCCCTATCTTGAAGAGGGGGGTGTGTTCAAGACCCTAAGGTGAATTTACTCATAATTTATTTTATAAAAAATACCTAATAAAATAATTATTTATAGAAAATATCCCTTTTATATTATTTATACCTTTACTACCCTAATTATTAAATATATTATTTTTAATACAATATTTATTTTTAAATATTAAACAAATAATAGGGTACCACTACCATCACCACCACTACTACTATGTGTTTAACCACCATTACAGCCACCACAACCACCACCACCACCACCACCACCTCAACCACCCAAACCACCACAACCACCACAACCACCAACACCACCTACTACTACTACTACTACTACTAATTCCATTACCCACGCGCGTGTCCGTGGATTTTTTTTATTTTTGAAAATCGTCATAACTAATTCTAAAAAAATCTAAATTTTTTTTTTTTTGTATTTTTAGATAAAGCAAATTAATATTTACGTCTATGATTTTTTATTTAATTTTTTATATTTTTAATTTTTTTCACAGACACGGAATTCACTGTTTTAAACATGAAATTAGCTGTCAAAACAGTGAATTTTCTTTTCGCAAACATGAAATTCACTGGGGGAAAAAATTTAAATAATTCAAAAAATTCATTAAAAAAAAAAAACATAGACGTAAATATTAATTTGCTTTATCCAAATATACGAATTTTACAGTAGAGATGGGACAAATCCCATCTCAGTATTAAATGAGTTCTTTTTTGTTTTAGTGTTTAATAATGTTGATGACTCGTACAATCGGATTTTGAATTTTATATAATGAACTAGAAACAGTAATTTTCTTCATTTCAACTAATTATTGCTTCTCAAGTTATCAATATTCAAAGTAAAATAAGTTATTTCTTTTATAAACGTAAATTATAGAGAATGGATCAGAAAAATAAACAGCTAATAGCCTTATGTTTCGCAGGCTCTGCAAAAAAAATCGGAGTAGGAATAGTAAAACTGGACGGAACAATCCTATCAATCCCCCGACATACATACATAACCCCACCAGGTCAAGGCTTTTTACCTCGCGAAACAACACATCATCATCTCCAACACATTATACCTTTTTAATTAGTTTTACAATAGAGATGGGACAAATCTCATCTTAGTTATACAATAGAGATGGGACAAATCCCATCTCAGTATTAGAATGGAGATGAGACGAATTCATCTCAATCTTAAAATTACAGATGAGACAAAATCCCATTCAACAAAATCAAAAAATCAAAATAAAAAAGGGTAAATTATATATAGGGTCTTAGAGACCATATTTTTTCTCTATAGAGTATACTCTAGAGATTTGTTCTTATTAGGGACCTCAATTTTGACAATTGTCTTTTCTACCCTTGGAGTATAAATACTCTTCACATTAGCTTTCTCTTTCCATTATCGTCACACGCGCTTCCTCACTTTCTCTCTCTATCCCAAAAACGCTCTCAAACCCGATATCATTTTTCTCTCCTGTTTTTGAAGCGACGTTCCAAATACTACGAGAAATCGAAAGGAAATGACGAACAAAGATGATTCTGATAGCGATTCAGGCAAACAACAAAAGGTTAGAATCGATTTATGAGTACTCTGAGATTTTTCTGGATTTTACTTTTTCTTCCTTTTCTGGGTTTTACGATTTTGATTATGTATTCGTTGGTTTTTGGCTCGATACTCAGTGTTATATGCTTAATACTCTGTAGATTTAGTGGAATACTCTGTGTTTTGTTATGAATGTGAATCGTCCTTTTCTGGGTTTCGTTGTTTCGCATGTGTACTCGTTGGTTTCTGGCTCTATACTCAGTGTTATTTGCTTAATACTCTGTAGATTTAGTGGAATACTCTGTGTTTTGTAATGAATGTGAATCGTCCTTTTCTGGGTTTCGTTGTTTCGCATGTGTACTCGTTGGTTTCTGGCTCGATACTCAGTGTAATTTGCTTAATACTCTGTAGATTTAGTGGAATACACTGTGTTTTGTTATGAATGTGAATCGTCCTTTTCTGGGTTTCGTTGTTTCCCATGTGTACTCGATTGTTTTTGGCTCGATAAACAGTGTTATTTGCTTAATAATCTGTAGATTTAGTGGAATACTCTGTATGTTTTCTTATAAATCTGAATCGTTCTTCTATGTTTTGTTGTTTTGAATGTGTAAATTGTGAGTATTCTGGGTTTCTTATACGAAATCTGTGAGTACACTGAGTTTTGTATTCTAAAATTGAGAGTACTCTGAGTTTCGTATACTAAAATTGTGAGTACTCTAAGTTTTTGTATAGTGAAACTGAGATTATACTGAGAAATATGAAATGAATCGTAATAGTACTCTGAGTATTTGTATTTTGTTTTGTTCTTAAATGAATTGCAGAAGGGGAAAAAGGCGATACAGTGCGTTCTAACATTAATGGTTTGCTGGGGATAATGCAGTTGGATGGTATGACGGAAGGTCACTTGTCAGAATGCACCAGGACACCTTTTTATAGGTTATGGAAAGGGATATTCGACATGAAAAATAAGTATAAGTTTATGAAAAAGTCTGACGTACTCATTAAACAAATTATAGATTACTACTCGTCTGTGTCGGGTGGTTTCGTAATCGGTGGAAGAGAAGTGCAGTTAACTGAGAAAGAAATAAAGATACTATTAGGTATCGAATATGGTCACGACCATCAACCCAAGAAAGTTACAGTTGATGCAAACAACAGATCCGCGTGGTATAGGAGAATCTTCGGGACTGCGGGGATGGTCAATTTAAAACTACTAACTCAAAAAATACAAATTTTACTTAGAGAGTTTAAAGGTAGAGAACTCACGTTAGAGGCGAAGGAGGATATGGCGAATTTATTATCAATATATACAGTAACGTCACTATGTTTGTCAATACGACATTACCAAACAAAACAGTTACACATCAGTGTATGCGAGGACTTGGATAGAATAAAGATGTACAACTGGGCTGGTGCAATGAGAAGTTACATGATTAAATCGATACGGAAATGTTCAGATACAACACGAGCAAAGGGGGGTCTTTTTGTGTTACTGGTAAGATGATTACATAAAAATGTATATAAACTAATATAATAAACACTGAAAAATACGCTTTTTAACTTGTAGCCATGGTGTTTCGAACACGTGAAAGAACTTGGTAAATTGAAGGAAGCAGATGCAGTTCCAAGGTGTTTGAAATGGGAGTACATGCTAGGTGCTAGCAAAATCAATGTGGATGCAGTGAAGAGTAAAAAGGTTATGTAATATTGTTATACATGTCTATCAAATACATACATATAAATATAGACCTACAAATTTTTCGTGTACTAAAACTATGAGTACTCTAAGTTTTAATAGACATGAAACTGTGAGTACTCGGAGTTTTACTATATGAAAATTATGAGTACTTTGACTTTTAATGTATTAAAACTTGAGTACTCTGGGTTTTCATATACTAAAAGTATGAGTACTCCCAGTTTTGGTATAGTAAAACTGAGAGTACTCTGAGAGTATAGTTCAGTTACGAAGAGTTATGGAATAGTATTTTGCATGTCTATCAAATACATATATATAAATATGTAACTAATGATTTATTCGATTGAACAAATACGCAGGTAAAAAGGAAGGAGCTAAAACCAACTGTTGAGGAAGAGGATGGCTAGGAAATGATGATGATAACAAAAACGAAGGTACTGAAGCAACTGTGTTAATGGAAGGAGAGTGCAGTGTTGTAGCTGAAAAAGAGGGAGAAGAAATCGTAGGAGATAAAACTGTGATAAAAGAAGGTGTCTTGAATGAGGATGAAAGCGTGCAAGTTGGAAAAAAGGTATCGGATGATGAAGATATTTTGGTGGATGGTTGGATGAATGACAGAGGAGATGGGATGATGAGTGAAATCAATCATGAAGATGATAAAGTTGAGAGTACGGAAGAGGTAAAGGAGTATGCAGAATCATATAAAGCAGAGGAAGAAGGTAAATCATCAGACAATAATGATGGAGGTTATGATATAGATATGGATAATGGTGATGGTACTGCGGAGGAAGAAATGTTGATAGACGACACTCTAGACGATGGCTCACCCAGAGAGGGTGAAGAAGTAGAGAAAAATGACATTGATATTCCATTAGAGGCACGGTTGAGCAACGAAATAGAAGAAGACGAAGAAGTACAATCATAAAGAACAGAAATAGATGGGTTGACAAAAGTAGTGGAGATGGTTGTTCAAGGAATTAACGAAAACAGGACCAGGTTTAACGGGGAAATAGAAGAGGGAAAAGAGTCTAACGATCCAGTGGTTAAGTCTCTAAGAGAAAAGTTGATTGAGTCCGGAAAGGAAAAAAATTACTTACTAGATGAGATTGAGAGTATGAACGAGAAGAGGATTAAACACGAAAAATCAATAGCCAAATTTGAAGAGATGAAAGCTAATCTAGAAACAGTAAAAAAAGAGAAGGGTGATATGTTACAGCTAGTAGAGACACTAAGCAACCAGGTGAACAAATAAGAAGTAGAAAACAAGGAGTTGGAGCAAGGAATACTGAGTCAAGAAGGTAAAATAAATCGACTTAGGGAGCAAATTGCGAAGATGAAGGAGGATAAGGAAAAGTTGAAGATTGAGATAGCTAAATAAGACAGGGAGCATAAAGAAATAAGCATGTGGTACAACGAATGCCTCGATGATATTGAAAAGTACAAGACTGAGTGCAAAAACTTGAGAACAACGGCTTCAGTTTTAGAGAGTAATAACGAAGAAGCCGAAAAAGGAACAGAAAAGAAAAGTGCTGAAGTTAAAGAGGGGATTACTTCGGATGTGGAGTTAGTTGGTGAAGTTAAAACAAACATTAAATAGAGAAGATCATATATACTATCGACCCCAGGGTCGATACCGAGAAATGTTAAGAAAAATAATCGTGCTGCAGCTGCAGCAAAAAGCATATATTCTGACTTTGTAGAAGAACCAAGAACGAAACGCGTTAAAGTAACGATTAAAAAAAAAGACGGAGCGCTAGATAAAACAAACAAAAATAAAGTGATTGTAATAAAACCGAAAGGAAAAGATTGATGAAGGTGAAAAGGAAAAAGAAACAGAGTTAAAATCAAAAAAACAGTGGAATGGAGAGGACATCGTGGACGAGAAGGATTATAATTTTCTTTTGTAGATTAAAGAAGAAAACTTGGGAGATGCAATATGGTGGGATAAACAGGGTGAATTAGTAGTAACAGGAAATGATGCTTTTGCTGTTGCACATAAAGAGATGGTTGAAGTGCAGGTAAACAAATTTAAATATGATTATTGAATAACAAAAGATCTATATAGAACATTGACTATGTGAATAATAAGTAATGCAGGTGATTGACGCAAGGCTAAAAATGGTACAAGAAGAATATGGAGTAAAAGTAGGGAGGCATGGTGTGACATACCAGAGCGCTATGTGCATGGTAATATTCAAGTTAACTGATAAATAAATACCTGCATATATATGAGAGTACTCTGAGTAAATTAGAGAGTACTCTGAGTGAATTAGAGAGTACTCTTAGACTTACTATAACAAAACTGAGAATACTATAAGTTTTAATTATTGAAATATAAAATTGTGAGTATACTCGGTTTTACTATACCAGGTCTGTGAGTACTCTCTAATTTAATATATCAGAATTGTGAGTGCTCTGAGATTTAAGTATTGGATACTGTGAGTACTGTGAGTTTCAATATATTGAAACTGTGAGTACTCTGAGATTTACTAAAACAAATCTATGAGTACTCATATTTTTTGTAGTTCAATTCGATTATTACTAGTTGTAATTTAAATTATTCAATTTGGGTGCAGAGTTTAATTGAAAGCGATGATGTTGAAGGCACGCTCATGTATGTTGCAAAGCCATTTTTAAGAAATGGTCAAGAATATGCTTTCACTCTATTGCCAGTGTTTGTTAAGGATGGTAAGGGTGGACATTGGAGTCTGTTGGTGTACAGTCGAGAGGATAAAGAATTTTTTCATTATAACTCAATCAAACCAAAAAACCCAGAGTCAATAGGTTCAAAGACAGAACAAACAGCAGCAAAGTATAGAAAGTTTTTGGTCAAGAATGTATTGAGGAAAAGAAACCCCAGTAAAGAAGACAAATATGTATTGAGTCATGTGGATTCTGCTGAACAAGAACCATGCAGTGTGGACTGCGGTGTTTTTGTCATACTATGGTGTTATGGATATTATCGCAATGGGTTGATACGTAAAAACACTTACAAACAGAGGTATATTAACGAAGGAAGAGCAATGATTGTTCGTAAGTTGTTGCGTAGCACATACTCGCAGTGCATCAACATGGGGAAAAGTGCTAAATTGACTTATTCTACTTATTTAACAATGTAATGATAGTAGCTTTTGAACTTAGTTTGATTTGGAATTTTAGATTGTTTTTGTTATGTAACTGATATGTTGGGGTGTTTTGGTTGTTTTGGATGTTTTTGGCACTTATATCTGAATTCTGAATGAAATATGATTTTGGTAATGTTTAATTAATTGATTGTTGAACAGTTAATATAGCATGAAAATGAGTGTGTAGATGTAAAGTTAAACATTATATAGAACAGGATAAACAATAAAGTACAGAGTACTCAAAAAAAATGGTAGAGTACTCAGACAAATATGTAGAGTATTCAGACAAAAATAACGAGTAATCAGACAAAATGGAAGAGTACTCAGTCAAAAATGAAGAGTACTCAGCCGAAAATGAAGAGTACTCAGCCGAAAATAACAAGTACTAAATACCATTGAAACGAGACCTCAGAAAACAGATAACTAATAGAGTACTCGGATAAATGAAAGAGTACTCAGAAAAATGATAGAGTACTCAACTAAATGATAGAGTACTCAGAGAATTTTTAGGGTGTATTTATAGAAGTTCTGTGGTACTCATAATAATATATAGAGTACTCATAGAATTATATAGAGTACTCATATACGTGTAAAGAGTGTTAAGATAGATAGATAGAGTATTCATTAAAATGTATAGAGTACTCAGACAGTATTTATACAAATGTATTTAGAGATGTATGTATTATACCTAAAAAAGAATAGAGTATTCAATTGCAAGACAGCTTATATCATTAACAAAAAATCAAAGTCTATAACAAGAAGTACATGCTTAAATCAAAGTCAAATTCTATAACGCATTAAAGTTTAAAAACATATAATGTAAAAATAATTCAATGGCACCAACGCGTGAATCTAAACATTAACAAGAAGTTAATAAGCATAAATACAATTAAAAAACACTCCTTAAATTATCATGTGGGGGCAGCTCTACAAGTAGAACGATTATGACTCAACTTCTTGCAATTGCCACAACGGATTTTACGGACAACCTTCTCGGTGCTTGAATGAAAGCGCTTAGTCTGAGGCCTCCCCGGTGGAACCCTAACAGAAGGAGCAAGAATAATCTGAGATTCGTCGACCGGGACTTCAACTTGAAAGGTACTCATAGCATGTATGCTCTTTGAATAAGTCTTAATGTATGATGAAGTGTGAAAGTAGGACTCTACATAATCGAACGGATCACGGATAGAAGTACTAGATAGTGCACATAAAGCATGCTGACACGGGAAGCCGAGCTCTTGCCATTCAGAACAAGAACAAGTACGGGCATCTATATCTACCACCATGATTGGATTGAGCCGACTTGAAACTGAGAAGGGTTGGATTGTTTAATGGTCCAAGTGCAGCTCAGATCAACATTAGTGTTATATAGAAACATAATAGCCGGACATAGTGGTGAGGTCCATTTGGATGACTTTAAAGATCGTTCATAAATCCACTGCATTAACTTAATACGAAGAGCGTCAACAAGCTCACAAACAGGAAGACCCCTTTGTTCTATTATCTAGTAGTTAAACGACTCGACTGTCATCTCACTGTATCGTCTACCACATAAATAAGCATTTGCATAATTTTCCCTTGGCAAACCCTTTAGAAAATCTTTGACCTGCTTCTTTCCTTCAAGCAACAATTTATCCATCTGTTGATCATAATTTTCAACGGTTGGAGCTTGCGCGACTTGCTTGAGAAGATACACCATCCTTTCACGGAAAAACAGAGTGCCGAAAATAGCAATCCTGAGGTTTTTCTCAATATGTTTAATGCAGAAATTGTGACTATCTTATGGGAAAACCTCCCTAACACCATTTATTAGACCCTTGTGGCGGTCTGATATAAATGTGAGAGGACGGCCATCAACAAGGGGATTTAAAAACTGAAGAAATGCAGTCCAATTGTCGGTGTCCTCACCGGGAACAATGCCAAAAGAAACATGGAATAAACCTGATTATGACAAACAATAAAATAGTAAGGATCAAGTAATAAAAATGAATGTATAACAAAAAAACAAGTATTATGTTGATATAATACCTTGATCTCCATCTTTTGCAGTAGCAACCAATAACGAGCCCTTGTACTTGGACTTCAGGAACGTAGCGTCCAAAAATAACATGGGGCGACAAGACTTAAAACCAGTAATAGACCCACCAAATGAGAAAAAACATATGTGAAATACACGGGATACAGGATCGCACTGAACTGAGAAGGCCGTACTTGGATCAAGTTTCTGGAGCTTTTCAAAGTAAGATTGCAAACGATTGAATGAAGATCCAATATCACCGTATAGAGTGTCCTTAGCCTTATGGATAGTAGACCAAGATGTTTTGTACGAAATATCGAAACCATAAATCTCCTTTAAGACAGACTGAATGTCTCTAGGCCTAGACGATGGTTTAGAACGAAGTTCATCGTAAATAACACGACTAAGAATGGAAGAATCCAAACGGGAGTGTGAGGTTTTCTTGTAAACTAGACCGCACGTGTGAGTACTCCTATATGTGAGGTTTTCTTGTTATCATATGGATGTGGACAAACTAATCTATCATGATTATCAATACCAAGTGGTGGTCCTTTGTGTGTTCCAAAATAAATGCAATAAGTAAAGAGAACCACAACCGCAAGTGTACGGTTGTCCCAAGTAATAATAGTGATAACAGATTCGTTCTCAGGGACGGTTGGTTAACTACAATGCTTATCAGATAATGAATGGTTGCACTTATGAAAGCAAGTAAAAGATATATTGATTGATTGGTTTGTATTAATCCTAAGTATTAAAGACTAATGCGAAAATGTAAATAAATAACTAAGACGCAAGTAAATAAAGGTAAGACGCAAGTATAAGCAGGCAATACTTGAGAGACGCAAGGGCTTTCCTAACTATCATTCATTTCATGCATCGTTTAAGGGACAAATTGGTAAATTTGTATTGGTCGGGATTCTATATTCTCCTTACCCCCGTCAGGGTGGACTAAGGAGCAACTCTCAAGTGCTACAAACCCCGTCAGGGTGATTATAGTCCACTATCAAGTGATTAAGTTTAAATTATCCAATAGGCCATAGGTTTAATTAAGCTCGTCAGAGTCAAATAATTTCTAACCTACATTCGTTAACTAGTTCGGTACCTAAACCCCCCGTCAAGGTGATCCAATCGCCACTAATTGGAATAGCTTAGATACTAAGTCCTATTATTAATTGATCAGGTCAATAATAGTAATTAAACATAAATTAAAGAAAAATACGAATTACCCAATTTGATTTAAATAATAATTATCCCAAATTCAAATGTATAAAATGAAATCAAATTGGGATTAACCCATTATGCGTTCTCAAGCACTAATTAAGTTTAGCTCATAATAATTGAAAAGACAAAAACTAAAGAAATAAATAAGTTCATCATGTTTTACAGAATTTAATAGAAAAACCTAATTACGGAATTGAATTGGCTGCGAGTTGGAGATATAGACAGTCTCCAGCTCTTGCTTCTTCTCTTCCTGCCTCTAGCTTCTTCTCTGGTGTCTGACTCTTAAGCGTATGTTGTATTATGAAAAAGATGTAAAGGATGTGTGAAAATAGGAGTCTAAAGCCCTTTTATAATGTTAAAAACGGATTAGGGCTTGGACTCAAGAATAAATCAATAATTAAATGTCCAAGCTCAATTTCTAAGCCCAAAATCCCGTAACTGCTGATACACCTTCACTTAAACGGCTTTTCCCGCTTCGTTATGACTCCGATTGACTTGATTCCAGTTGCTAAAGTTCCGTAACTCGATAAGGAATGTTTTCTCTTCAAAGGTCAGTGGCTAAATCATCTCTTAAGCGCCTTGAAATCAGCAATCTTTGGCCTGGAAACCAGATTTGCAGCTCGAAAAACAATTCTTTCAGGATTTATCTTCAAGTCTTGACTCCATATCACGATCTTTGACTCTCTTCTCGGATTCCATTCCTAGCTAATAATTAAAACCTACAAACTTTTCACTAAAATACACAAGATTACGCGCAAAAGTTTAATAAATCAAAATTACTAGAAATAAAATGGAAATTCTGGATTATTGCATATTAGCACCAAAAGTCTATCTAAATAGTCAAATAAACACAAAAAATGATGTCTCCCAAAGGTATAAAATTAGAACATTTAGGGAGACATCACCAAGTATTTGAATTCTAGTAATGCTATAAATAATTTGTTTCAGAAATAAGTTGTCAAGTAACTCGAGATCCCAACTAAACTGGTCTGCCTTAAGAAGTTGAATAACATAAAAGGTCACAATTTTTGGGGTTTTCCAATTCCCAATTGGTATTAACCCACTTATATTTCCACGTGTTCACATTTTTCGCGTTACCTATTTGATAAATCACATATCTTTTTAATAAGATCCATACCTTCCAAGATTCTAGCCCAACTCAAGGTTCGACTCTGTCGTAGTATAACATCCATAAAATTACAGTTGTGAAAATATATACCTTCAAGAAGTCTGATTGCTAATGAGTATGGATTATACATACTTATTCATGCTTGTGCTGCCAGAAGTGAAGTATTCATTCTCTTAAAGTTTTTGAAACCAAGTCCTCCTATGAGTTTTCCAATAGCCAATTTCTCCCATGCCATCCAATGAATCCTATTTTTTCCTTCTGTGTTCCACCAAAAATTAGAGATGGCTGAGATTAACTTATTACAAAATGTAATAGGGTAAGAAAAACTGGACATAGTATAATTAGGTATTACTTGAAAAATAGGTTTTATAAGGACCTCCTTACCACCTTCTCACAATAATTTGGCTTTCCATTCATCTGTTTTCTTAAAGAGTTTCTTCGCTATCCATTCAAGGGATTCCACCTTAGAATTTTTATGGCATAGTGGAATTCTAAGTAGTTTCCTAAATCTTTTGTTTCTGTAATGTTAACTTCATTCACTACGTGATCTCTTTAATCTTGAGGTGTCTCTTTACTAAATAAAGTAGCTGAGTTTTCAAAATTTATCTTTTGCCTAGACGCTTCACAATAAATATCTAAGCATTCTTTGAATACTTGTATATCAGTTTCACCAATAGTGATAAATAATAAGGAATGGTCTGGAAAGAGTAAGTGAGAAATACTGGGGCAGTTCCTATTAATTTCCATCCCCTGGATATAATTATTTATGATCATAATATTCTATAATGCTATTAAGGGATTCAGTCATGATTGTGAAAAAGAAGGGTGATAATAGGTCACCTTGTCTGATTCCTCGTCCTGGGGTAAATTTCTCAAGTGTTCCTCCATTACGGTTAATTTGGAAAGAGACAGTCGTTATGCAATTTCTGGTCCATTGTATCCATTTATCACAGAACCCTTATTTATTAAGAAACAACAAGGAGAGAGTCCCATCTCACTTGATCGTATGTTTAAGCCATATCAATTTTAAATGTTGCCATGAGTTTTTTATTTTTCCCTTTTTAACTCATAAAGAAGGAGATTTCTTGAGCAATAAGAATATTATCTTGAATGGCTCTTCCTTTTATAAAATCTGATTGGGTAGGTAAAACGATATCAATATGTAAACGATTAGAAAGTATATTTGCTATGATTTTATAGTCGAAATTAACGCAAGAGATGGGCCAGTAATCACATAGTTTTTCCTAGGTATCCCTTTCTGGGATTAGAGTAATAAGAGTATCATTAAGTTTTCCAAAGTCATATTATTCAGAAAGAAATAGATAATCCTATTAAAAACATCATCTTTGATGATATCCAAGAACTCTTTATAAAACTTACTATTCAGGCCATCTGGTTCTAGAGCTTTTGATGGAGATAATTTTCTTACCGTTCTCTCTACTTCTTCCAAGCTGGGGGGAGGGAGAGGGCGCTGGGTAAGATATCATTCATCTCCTGGGTTACTTTCTATTTAATATATTGAGAGCCTTCTCTATTTTATCCATATTTGCACCTTGTTATTAAAAAGGGTTTTATAAAAAAATTGAAATCAATTCTTAAATTCTGACATATCTTCCTTCCGTTGTCCTTGCTCGTTTTTTATTCTAGTAACTCTATTTAGACTCCTCCTCTGAATAATTGAGAGATGAATAAATTTCATACTTTTATCTCCGTAAGTGAGCCAATTTTGTCGCGATCTATCAGCCTAATATTTTTCTTCACATTCGAACTCAAGTTTTATAATGGCCTTAATATCTATTTCTTCCTAAATTAGTTCTGGGATTTGTTGAGAATTATTTATCTTAGTAATTCTTTA
Organism: Nemophila menziesii; assembly: GCA_029959085.1. NCBI lineage: Eukaryota > Viridiplantae > Streptophyta > Magnoliopsida > Boraginales > Hydrophyllaceae > Nemophila > Nemophila menziesii. The sequence goes on from JARWIR010000060.1 coordinate 2,337,157, forward strand.
TTGAAGTAACTTGATCTGCGTATCGTAAATTATAAAAGTTCCTTTGCTCCATTTTTTGAGATGATCTATAGTGTTATTTATTTTGTAGATTTAATTTGGCATCGGAGAATTGATCTTTGGGATGTTCAAACTTTCCTGCATTCATTTTTATTGAGACAAAATGAATCAAACTTAAATTGTGCAGGACAATATTTCAAATTAGTATCAAATTGTAAAATAAGAGGGGAATGGTCAATCCGATAGCCGGAGGGACATAAACTTGAGTACATGGAAATAAAGTCATCCAGTCATAATTGACAAGAGCTCTGTCTAATTTTATCTTTACTAGATCATCCCCAGTACTTTTATTGGAGCGTGTATAAAAACACGCACTAGATTATTTCAATTAGAGAGTTATTAATGGTGAGGTTTTTGAATGTAATAATATGATTTGTATTAGCTGGTATATTACTACATTTCTCGTTTACATTTAAGATATCACTGCAGTCTCCTATTATAATCCACAAATCCATCTTTCATTAAAATCGTTAGGAGCATGTATGCATATCATATAGTAGGAAACATAAATTTCATTAACTTGGAAAATAACAAAAAAAAATACTACAACGAGAAACAACTAAGTTGATAAAGCCACGCCATAACAAAAGAAAGCCACCAGAATGAAAAGATTTTCCAGTAGGTCGACAAAAAAACTGTTGTTGAAACCAATATGACTGACAATGTCTCGAGAGTCTACCTCTCTCAACATTGTCTCAAAAAATGGCTAATCCCAATTAAAAGCGCACAAAAATCGATTTGATATTAGAAACTATCAGGGGGGCCCTGATCCCCTAGCAGTTCCAAAAGATCATGCTCATTTCTTATTGGCGACCATTTTAAGGGTTTAGCCGCTTCTTTTTTGGATATTGCCGGGTTCACTTCTTTCTTCCTCCTTTCCCCAAAGCGATAGAACGTCTCATTCTCCATATCTTCTTCCTCTCTTCCATCTTTATCCTCGACTTGGTTAACTTCAAAACTCCCATCTTCCTCCTCGGGCTCCATTTATGAGTCAGATCAGTCATCAAACATTTTCGCCACTTCATCGATATATTTGTTCCACTGATCTTCCTCATTCATATCCTCCTCGCTTTTATTATTTTCATCTTCGCTTATTTTCATGGTTTTCCTTCGTTGGGTCGTCAATAACTTGTAGATTCTTGAACCTGTTAATCGCAATTGATTTACTTATTAATCTAGTTAGATTGATATAGATTGTTTGGACCAAATTATTGGACATTTGATGTATATTTATTTTAGCTCTTTTTTATACTCAATCTAGAAAATAAAATTAAAAAAATCATATATAATTCATCCTTTATAATAAATATAGATTTGTAGTATTAAACAAGAAAACGTGTAGCACGTTTTTTTTTTTCCAGATCAAAGATTATTAAAAAGAAAAGAAATACGTTAATCTTCCTATAAAAACGCGTCCAAAAGAAAAAAAAAACTTCCTATAAAAAGAATACTTTAATCTAGAGGGATGACCGTGCCCATACTTTCCAGTCATCGACCTTGAACCTAGTATGAGGTTTGAAATAGATGCATTATGCATATCATTTTATAGGTTTTTAGCGGTTATCGTCATCTCATTTTTTTATTACAATGCTTGTGTTCTTTGAATCTACTGCGTAGGAGACTTTTATTTCTTTATTTATATTTTAAAAATGTATAGATGAGGCAAGCAATGGATAAAGTTGGCTTATGGTTACTTTGATGACGATTAGTCTTAAACTTATAATTAGTGATACAAAATACGATATATCTTAAACTTATGACATATGTAAAGGATAGGGATCAACTTAAAAGAACTAAGAGTATATTATGAACAATCAACACGATTAGATTAGTATGAACATAAAAGAATATGATACTTAATTGTGTCTTAAGTGTTTCCATGTGTCTCATACACCACAGTGACATTTTTTTCCAAACTATAAATATTGTACACAAAATTACTTATGTAAGAGACATAAGTCAAAACAAATTACAAATATATATAATGGATGATTTACTAATAAATCATTGAAGAAAAATTGTGGGATACTAAGTTCCACATCACCCATCAACCAACCCACATTTTATTTTAAAAATATATATACAATCCATTAAAAAATACGTAACCTATTAAAAAAGAAGTTTCACAAATCATTAAAGATTATCAGAGGAAGTCTGGTACCTATATGTCAAGACCAAAGGTTGCTAGTGTATTATTATTTATTATAAGGACCTCTAATATCGTTTTAGTGTACTATAGAGTTTAAGTCCGACTTTTCCCTGATTATAATTCCTAATGGAACCTTGTAGGTAGGGTAGTAAATCAACCAAACGACTCGCGAGTAGTTCGAACTCGTCTTAGGAAAAAACTTGTCTGAGCTCGTCTCGTATATAAACAAGATCAAACTCAAGTTTCAATTTAACCTCGTTGAATAAACAAGCTCGTTTGAACTTGTTCGTGAAAGACTCGTTTATATTTGTGAATTGTACATTAATATATTATTTACTTGTAAATATATTATTAAATCTTCAATATCAACTTAGAACTTTTTTTTAGACTTTTATTTTTTTTCATTAATATTACATTACATACTTTCATACGATGTACTCCATCCAATACAGACCGCTTATGAAAGTTCCAACTCAACCATTAAAAAACAAATTATTCGTGAACATCTCGAGCCCGGCTGAAAAAATGGTCGTTTGATAAGTTAAACGAACAAGTTTTAACATTTGTGACTCGAATCTTGTAAATTTGAGCTCAGTTCGTTTGAATTTGAGCTTGACTCGACTCGATTCGACTCGTTTAAATTGGAGCTCGACTTGGCTCGAGAAGTTAAACAAACAAGCCTGTACATCTAGTATTTGGCTCGGCTTGCCTCGTTTATAGCTCTACCTGTAGTTGAGAGAATATTCACAGGTAATCTTGAAGGAAAAATACGATTATGGAAAGCCTCCAGTAAAAATCTAAGCCTTTAAAAACGAATCAGGACAATGACTCAGATCTGAAATGCTTGGAATCGATCAATGCTCACGATGATGCGGTGAACTCGATCATCTCAGGTTTTGGTGGGTTACTATTCTCGGGTTTAACAGATGGAAGTGTTAAAGTATGGAGAAAGGAGCATCAAGGGAAATGAACAAAACATATCCAAGCTTGAGAGAGCTTAAAGGGGCATCCTCCTAAATCTTCTCGATTTAGCGCCTACCTCATATTTTATCTCTAATTCTTTTCCTATTTGATGAATCAAACAAAAACACAACAATATCGAAGAGTTTCACCAGCCGATTTGGATTCGGGAGACACATAGTTTTCACACCAAGCTTCGTCCACCAAAAAGCTACAGGAACCCAGGAACCTCACATCTTAGGTAGACCTGGATGCGCGGTCACTCTCGAGCATGACTAGCTTATAACACACCTGATAATGGTCTTTTGAGTATCTAAGGAGTGAAGAATGGTAATTTTGAAGAGAAAGTTGGGGAAACAAAACCCATTGAATATAATCTAGAGGCTATCCACTTGGATCTCATTATAAATCAAGCTTCCCGTAAACAAATACTCACCAGACCGGCAAGCTTGGAAGACAAGGTGGCCGAAATCTTACCACCCCTATGGTTAGGCCGAGATGCTCTCTTCCTTCGGGGAAGCCTCTGGTTGAAATTGACGATAAATTTAGTGCTAAATTTTAATTTAGTTTCTTTTGATATATCTTGTGAGGCCAAAGTTAGGGTTTTCAAAGCTTAAGAGGGATTTGACATCCAAAAGGTGGAAAATACATGGAAATAACTTGTTACTCACCAAGTGTTTGATAAAATTTCTAAGTCAAATAGTTGGTTATGAAGGAGTCTAATGAGATTTTAGTTGAAGGCTCTTTTGCATCAAAGGATGTGTCCAATGGAGGGCGTGAGATGACCACTGAGGGACCCGTGAATTTGACCGGGAACCTCGCCGCCGATGCAAAGAGTCTGGGAGAAACTCATTCAACTAAAGAGAAAGGTGTAAAATTGATTTACTAAAATATGCTTTTGAATAACCGTAAATCTTTTGTCAGCATGTAGATATAATACTTTGAGCTCATAGAGGATGAAACTACAACTATTAGAGAGTGCTGTGTTGACAATCGAACAAGCATTTGGGTTCTCGCTAATTTGGTATGTATCCAGGAAGAGGATGCTGGATATGGAGGATATTCAAATAATTTTGAAGGAATGGAAGGTTTTTTGTAAAGTGAGAAGACACCCTAGTGGTTGGCTTGTGCTCAAGTTCGATAAAGATGAGGATAGGAGGAGTATACTCACGATAGGACCTTTCAATTCTTATGGGTGGATTATTTTGCTTACCGAAATTACGGATTTTTTTTTTACTTTGGGCATCTTGAGATCACTAATATACCGTCATGGACAATCCTTCAAAATCTCTCAGAAGAAGCTCATACTTTCTATGGTTAGCAAAAGTTGCCTCACAAGTGTGTAAGCCTATACATACTGATGGGATTACTATTGAAAGTGAGGATATTAGTTATGATCGAATGCTTGTAAGATTTTGAGTAAGGAGAGAAATAATGTGGTGGAGTTTGGATCAAACAATGGGAAGAAATTCTAAATAAAATGGAGTATGAAAATATTCCCCCATGTTGTAAAAAGTGTAAAGAGTTTGGGCATTTGCAATCCAAATGTTTTTATTAGTTCGAGAGTAAGGAGAATAATGGTAGGGAAAGAAGACCGAGTAGTCATCATATACCGCAAGGACCTCACGTGCAAAATATGGAAAATATTGGGTCGCGAGGTATAAATATGCAAAGGGGAGCAGCTCTGAGTATTCGCGAACCTACAAAGTTGCAGCAACTAAGTTCTTTGGTTGGTTTAGTTTCATTTTCTGGTCCAGTTTCATCTCTAGCAAAAGTTCCAAGGGAAAGTCCGGGTCCATCTGATCAGGTTTGAGGAGCTGTTACGGTTAATGGGGATGCAGTGCAAGATATAGCAGCATGTCAAATTTCTGCTACAAATATGTTGGAAAATGGTACTTCGGTTCTTGAGAATCATCAAGTGAAAGTTGTACACATGTTCGGGGTTGTGGAAAGTGGTAAAAAACAACATGAACAAGATAGTTGTATCCGATTAAAAGATCAAGAAAGGAACATGTGAATAAGTTTTTGAGTAATTTGCGAGATTTGGGTAACTTGGAAATTTTGGGTAATTCGAACTCTTTGGGTGTAATGGTTATGTATGGATTTGGGAGATAAGTTGAGGAACCATTTCAAGTGGTTACTAGTAAAATATTAAAGAAATGGGAGGCTAATGAGAGGAAACTACTACTCGCTAAAAGAGAATATACCCGACTTAAGAGGATGTATGGGAGACCTAAAGGCGCAAGTACATGGAGCAACATATGGGGATACCCTCTAAAACCATTTACTGATTATTAAAACTTGGAATACTAGGGTTTTTGTCCCTACCTATAAGAGGCAAGGTATGGTTAGTCTTGTTAGAAGGAAAAATATTGATATATTAGGGACTTCGGAGACAAGAAGTAATAAAAAGAGCGTGGAGAATTTATTGAGTACTATGCTTAGAGGTTGGGAATATGTGGATAAATTTGATATTATTGAGAATAGGAGGATTCTTGCTATTTGGGACCCGAATAAAGTGGAAGTTGAGATGCTTGCTAAGACGCCTCAAGCTATCCATTGTATAGTTATGTGTAAGGTAATCTCTCTTAGCCTTTACACTTCTTTTATTTATGGTCTTAATAATAAGATAGATAGAAGGGAGTGGTGGAGGGATCTTCTTGATCATGCATCTACCTTTGATGATTCTTGGTTTCTCTTGGGTGATTTCAATAATATTTAGCTCATCATTAGAGAAAGAATAAGGAAAATGTTACTTTGGGTGATTTCAAAGAATTTGCGTATTGTTGTAATAGTCTTGTGTTGGAAGAGCTGCAATATTCGGGGCAATTCTTTACTTGGGACAATAATCATGTACTTAGTCGGATTGATCGTGCGTTGATAAATCTAGACGTGGAGCTTTGGATCGTTATGTTCATGCGGAATTATTACCGAAGTCTAGTGTTTCCGATCATTCTCCTTGTATTGTATCGCTTTTTCTACAACATGTTAAGAGAGTTACTCCTTTCTAATTCCTTAACATGTGGGTGGGACATGCGGACTATAATCATGTGGTGGAAAGCGAATGGAACAAGAGCCTCATTTTGGGTAAGAAGTAATATATTTTGTGTCAAAATTTATGGGCATTGAAGTTCGATTGGAGGAAGCTAAATAAAGAGCATTAATTATAACATATTTCCGAGAGAGCTAAGAAGGCGAAAGAAGAGCTGAAGAAGCCGAGGTTAGTTTTCAAAATAATTTAGGTAATGATGTTAATTTTGATGAGCTTGTTGGGATTCGTGAGAAGGCGAGGTCCTCTTGAAAAGGCCGAGATTGATTTTCTCCAAAACAAATCTAAGCTTGGTTATACACTTAAGAGTGATAAATTCTATAAATTTTGTATGGCATCATGAAGAGTAAAAAACTGCATAGATTTATTGCTAAATCTTACGTCCTAATGGTGAACTTACTACTTCGGGTGACCAAGTTTATGAAGAATTTATTGATCATTGTAAAGACTTGTTGGGAACAAAGAATATTACTTGCAAAATCTATTATGTGGTTTTTAATTGGGGTAAGATTCTTTCGCGAGAACAAGGGGCAGATATGTGTAATAAGTTTCCGATGTTGAGATAAAGAAGGCTATTTTTTGCATTGTTAATGATAAAGATCCTGGCCCCGATGGCTATTCATCACTTTTCTTCAAGCGATCTTGGGATCTCATTGGTGAAGAAGTTGCTTAAACAAATTAATGCTACTATTATTGGTGTAATTTCAAAGAAGATAGCCTGATTAAAGTTGATGATTATCTACCCATTTCTTGTTGCAACGATATTTACAAGGCTATAAAATTGGTCTTGGATGAAATTGTGGATAAATCTTAAAATGCCTTTGTTTCTGGATAATCGATGGTCGGGGATATTCATCTCATGCAATAATTGTTGAGGGGTTACCGTAATAATAGTATCTCTTCGAGGTGTACTATTAAGATTGATTTATGTAAATCTTATAATTCTATTTCTTGGGATTTTCTTAATGAAGTGCTTAAGGGGTTGAATTTTCTGAAAAAGTATGTTATTTGGATTATGGCTTGTCTCACTACTCCTTACTATTCAGTGGCAATTAATGTGAGATGCATGCGTTATTCAAGGGTGAAAAAGTCTTAAGACAAGGTGAAACACTTTCACCTTATCTCTTTATTCTTTATCTTGAATATCTCTTGAGGTTTTTGAAGAAAAATACAAGTCAAGGTTTCTAATATCATCCCAAGTGTGAAAGAGTGAAGATTACTCATCTTGCCTTCGCCGATGATTTAATGCTTCTTCTCAAAGGGGATCATATGTTCGTTAAGATACTTATGGATAGCATTAAGAGTTTTGGTGATTGTTTTGGGCTTCATTTAAATGTGATAAAATCTAATATTTATCATGCAAGCTCAAGAGTGAAGAGTTGGATAATATCTTGGAAACGACACGTTTGGATAAAGGAGAGAAGTCATTTTTCTATTTGGGAGTACCTCTTGGTGATTTAGTTTTGCTTTTGAGAGATTACAAACCTCTTTTGACAAATTAGAGGGGTATGTAAGATATTGGAATGCTACATCCCTTTCTTTTGCGGGAAGACTGAAACTTATTAGATAAGTTTTTTAAGGGGTTATTTACTTTTGGTTTTCTATCTTTCCGATCTCCGTGGGGTTTGAAAATAGAGTATAAGATTTTGTAGAAATTTCTAATGGGATAAGAAGCCATCGCAAATCAAATAAAGAAAATTTTGTATTTCAAAAGAGGAGGGTGAACTTGGGTTGAAAGGGCTAGGTGCTTGGAACAAAGCATTGTTACTTAAGATGCTTTGGAAAATTGTTGCAAAAAAATATTCTCTTTGGATAAAATGGATCTATGGGGAATATTTTCATAATAATAACTTTTGGGAGTGGAAACCGAAGAAGCTGGATTCTCCTCTTTTGAAGAACATTTCGGAGTTTATGAAGGTGATTAGAGGCTCACTTGGGGTGGATGGTAGAGAGTGTATTTTGTCTTGGTGGTTCTCCTCGGTAAACAATCATCCGATTATTCATAAGGTATATCTAGTGATGATTTTCTGCTTTATATAAGAAATATTATGATTTGTTTCGCCAAAGATCGTATGTGAAACCTTGGGCAAATATTATTTGGGATTCTTGTGTTATTCCTAAACATAGTATTGTTGTTTGGATGACATTAAAGAAGAGGCTCAAGACAAAAGATTATATGACTTACTTGGAATTGGATCCACTTTGTATATTATGTGGTGAAGACTTTGAGTCAAATAAGCATATTTATTTTAAATGTGCTTATAAAAAGGATTTTTGGGATGAGAGTAAGAAGTGGTTGGAAATTGTTAAGGAGATGAACACTTTGTTGAGTGCATTAAAGTGGCTTAAGAAGCTCAAAACTCGTATGGAGGGCAAGGAATAATCATACCATGAGATGCGATCCATCTTATCGGGATTTTTAGACTCCGTTAGGCTACATTGTGTTTTGTCGAGCATTGTTATGTTAAAAAGCTTCAAGTTTCTGAATATAGGAAGTTGAGACGTTTATGTCGACCATTTTTTTGTTTGTTTTTATTTGTTAGTATATGTTTGTTGTAAAGATTTAGTATAGTGATTGTTGTTAGTATTTAGTATATTAGAGTTATTGTATGGGTTATACAACTGTCTTCAACATTATTGTATGTTTTAAAGGGGGTCTTGATCATGTTTGTTAATGTTTGCAGCACTTTTATAATGGGCTCGAATGCAATTTGTGTTTTTCGTAATCATTATGAGAAAGTTCTGAAGTTGTTGAGATGTTTTGATTTGCTTAATTCGATAGTGAAGTATGTTGCAGACATATGGATCAACATGAATCTTAAGTTACTAGTATATTATTGTGTGTAGCCCAGTATATATATATATATATATATATATATATATATATATCTATAATATTGGAGATATATATATAATATATATATATATATATATATATATATATATATATATATATATATATTTGTGTTTTATAATTACATACAACTAATATAGTATAATATTTCTCATGTTTAACCACCCTAGTACCGCCACTGATTACGCTTATTTTTTTCTACACTTTATTCTGGATCGTCAAGACTTACTATATATATAGTTAGTCTAGTATAGTTGCATAATATTTTCTAATGTCATAAATAAGTAATATATGTGTTCCAAAGTCGACCATCAATGAAAAGCAAGGCCTTAACCATGTTTATTTCAGTACCTACATTCGGGTACTTATCAAAGTTTAAACACACAAACCACCACATAGGCACTTAACCCACCGCATGGTTAGATTGCCCACCAGCATACAACTAACAACCCAACGTTATTGTTGATCATCACACCTTTTTTAGGTGTACATCCCAATCTATAATAACACACAACTGGTGGGTCCTTGTCTGTTATAAAATAATGTGCTAAAGTTGAGGACTCACAAACCGCAAGTGTACGGTTGTCCAAGTAATAAACCGATAAATCGGATTCGTTCGCATGGACGGATTAGGTACAACTCAGGTGTGGATCAAATAGTGGATTAATTGCAAGTACGGAAAAGTAAATGATATAAAAGTTTGTTTGGATTTTTTTTTTAAGAACTAAGATGCAAATATAATTTAAAGACCTAATTAAACTGGAATGAAAATAATGCAAGTAGAATAGTTGGATGCAAGATGAGAAGTAGTACTTGAGTCTCACAAGGGTTTCACCTAAACCTTCTTAATTTATGCTTTCTGTTAAGGGCTGAATTGTTATAATTATGCTAGTCGGGGTTTCTAAAGTCCCCTTACCCCCGTCAGGGTGGACTAAAGAGCTCTCTTACGGTATTCTAAACTCCTTTAGGATGATTAAAACTACTTTCAGATGATTTAATTTCTTATCGCATTGGCTATTAGTTAGTCAAGCATGTCAAGGTCATTGGCGAATACCAACAGCAATTACCTAGTTCTGTATCTAAACCCACGTCAAGGTGATTAATACGCCACTATATTGAATAACCTAGATACTAAAAATTACCCTTAGTTCACGACTCTAAAGATAATAATTCAAGCATAAAATAAAAGCCAACATTAAATAACTAATTCAATTTAATTAAGAAATCTCAAATTAGAAAAACATAAATTAATCAAGTTAAGGTTCTACCCAATTCGCGATTCTCAAGTACAAATGAATTTAGCTCATAATTGAAATAAAAACTAAAGAAATAAAATTAAATGAGTTCATGTTGATTACAAAAATAAAAGATAAAAGAACCTAATTATAGGATTGATATGACTATTGTTGGAAGAATTTCTTCTCCAGCTTCAGCTTTTTCTCTCCTTTTTGCTTCTCTGACTTCTCTGTGGCATTTTTCTTCCGTGTAATATGATTTGTGTCTTAAAAAATTAAGTATAAGGCTTATATATAGTGGGAAAAACGGATTGAGCTTTACTCTAAAGAGAAAATAGGTTAAATGAAATAAAAGCCCAATTCTTAATGAAATCCCGTAACTGGTGTATAGCTGTTACTAAAACAGCTGTAACTTTTGCGTCCGGACTCGGAATCACTCTGTTCAACTTGCTAAATCTTCTTTACTCAGAGACGCATCTTCCTTATTTTACGTTCCAAGGCTGAATAAGTTGCTAAGATACTGAAAAGCAGTGATTTGTAACAGGATTCCAAATTCCATTCCCATCTAATAAATTCTTCGAATCAACTTTTCTTGACTTTGACTTTTACACTCGATCTATGACTTTAATTCTCGATTCCTTTCCTTGTCTTGGTGTTCCATATAGTCCACGGACCTACAAACTTTGCACTAAAACAAATAATTTAACGTGCAAAAGCTTTAAAAATGAAATATAATAAATTCCAAGGGAAAAAAACGCAATATAATAAAATAAGCTTAAAAATCAATCAAATAAGTCTATTAATCACCTAAAATAATGTCTCATAAGGGCATATAATTAGAACAAAAAGGGAGACATTAACAACTTATCCAAAAATACTAAAAATAACACCCGAAGTCTAATGACAAACAAGCTACCATATTCTCAGACACCTAAACACTACACAATCACATCATTAGTACAAATTGCCTAGATAACACGCCAATAACATTACATTGGAAGTTGTAATACAAACCATCGTTAACATAAAAAGATATTAAATCATGACATCATAATACCATTAAAATCCATCAAATAATGTTTAAGTCTAGTTCAACTAGGGATGGCAGTGGTTACGATTTTAATCTGAAACCGATGGATTACTGAACCGAATAAAAACCGATTATGTAACCGTGGTTAAATCCGTTAGGGTTTGGTTTTAAAAAGTGAAACCGATGGTTAAAACCGTTAGGTTATGGTTTTAGATTAAAAAAACCCGAAAAACCGAAAATCCGTTTTATATATATATATATATATATATATATATATATATATATATATATATGATTTTATTTTACCTATTACAGGCTAAAATCCATGTATTTTTATATTTTGAAGTCCATCTTTCTTATACTTTTTTGATTTTTAATTACCAAAAGGCCAAAAGTCTCAACCCAACTATAGATAAGGATGGAAATGGTTATAGTTTAAAATCAAAATCGATGAAAATTTGAACCGATTATGCAACCATGGATAAAACCGTTAGGTTATGGTTCTGAAAAATGTAACCGATGGTTAAATCCTTTAGGTTAAAATTTTAGATAAAAATAAAACCGAATAACCGAAAACCCGTTTATTATCATCTGCTTTTGTATATTTTATAGTAATATAGATAAAAAAAGTATTTTCATATCTCAAAACTAAAATTTAAATATTAGAATCAACAAAAACGTTATTTAATTAAAGATCAACATAAATTTTATATATTAGAGATTTTTCATGTACTTGTGATCTTGTTTCAATATTTTCAATATATTTAGAGAGCTATAGTTTGGCATGTCACAAGATCGAGGCAAGGTTAGGAATCCTACTGCGAGAGGGACGCCTCGCGAGTCGGGTTATGGTTAAAATCCGAAAAACCGTATAAAAAACCGAATCCGAATTATTCGGATATGGTTTTGAAAAGTAAGTCCGATGGGTAAATCCGTTAGGGTTTGGTTTTTGATAAATTAAATGGATATGGACATGGTTTTAGAATTTTTTGCAATAATCCGATCCGTTGCCATCCCTAAGTTCAACACAGGCAATTAAAGTAGCAAAAATTAACCAGAAAACATAACAAAACCATGCCGATTCAAACACTAAAACCCATGCAGGGTTTCATCTGAGATCTACTATACCATCTCCCTTAACTTTCTTTTTAGCGTGGGGCATTCCGAATGAACGGATACAGTTACTTTCTCTTCTTCATTGTGCGTATTGAGTAGGATGTGGACTAGCTTGTCATTTTTCTTCAGACTGACTCTCCTCTTAGACTGATTGTAAATACCTTCAAGTAGCCCATAGAACAACAATATGCATGTAGCGCCCAAGTATCTTCTTATAACTGTCTTCTTCCTAAACAAATGGAATAATGCGTCGAAGGACGCGCGATAGTGTATTTTTGTACGGACAAAAATAAAAACAAAACATAAGTAATTAAGATAACATCTTCAATTCAATAACAATGTACGCAGTACTGTATAACATGTTATAGTAAAATACACATATCAGAATTACCTGCTTTAGTATCCCCTTAATCAAATTCCGGCTCAGGCGATGGGCTATCATTCCTCCATCTTGGTGGTTTACATTGGGTTCCTTTAGAATGACTTCTTCGTCTTGTGCAAACTTCTCGACCCTCATTTTACTCTTGCTACAAAAACTCAGTTGGCTCCTTTCTCAACACAACTGCTCTATTAGCTACCAACTTTTTCATGAACTTCTTGTGTCTTAAATTCACAAACCCCAAAGCTACAACGTTATAAAAAGAATAGTTAACATGAAACAGAACCATACAAGAGTCTCTCAATGCATCTGATTTTGAAATGGTAAACCAAAGAACTTACACTCTGTTATCTGAACCACAATTTGACTTTGGCGGTGGGCTCCCCGTCGTCTATTTCTCTACCCTATCGGACAAGTTTAAATATACAATTATAAACGAAAGCTATTTTACCAACAATACCAAGAGAGACCCATTCACACAGCTCATCAATACCAACTATGAATGAACCTATATATATCTATATCCTGCAACCTTAAGAATTTTTTTTATTTACCTTAACCCTACATTTTTCAGCATGAAATTCATTTCAGAGATACCTAATTACACATGCAATCGACATCAGTGACCTAAGGGTAAAACAAACCAACACATACTACTAATTTTTAACTCAATTGAAAACTTCCGCTTGATCATTACTATAACTAAATCAAAATACCAAATGATCCAAAAACTTGGTGGGTCCTGGTGTGCTATGAAATTAAGTACTGAAAATAGAGGAACACAATACCGCAAGTGTACGGTTGTCCAAGTAATATCCGATAAATCGGGTTTCGTTCTCAGGGACGGATTAGGTACAACTCTAACTCTAGTATTAATCAGATAGTAGAAATAATTGATTGACAACAAAATATAATAAAATATTTTTGTTTTGTTTTATAAAATTAAAGATGCAAAAATAAATTACTGAAATAAAATAAAGCAAGTAAATAAGATTTAAACTTCAGGAGAGAAAGCGTACTTGATCCTCGCAAGGGTTTCGCCTAACCTATCTAATTAATGCTTCTGTTTAAGGGCTAAACTGGTATTATTGTGCTAGTCGGGACTCTAATATCTCCTAACCCCCGTCAGGGTGGACTTAGGAGCTATTCTACAGTATTACAAACCCCGTCAGGGTGTTTATAAGCTACGTTCATATGATTAAGATTTTACCTCTTTGGCTGCATGGTTAGTTAAACCCGTCAGGGTCAATAACGAATACTACGCGTCTATTATCTATGTCTATAATTAAACCCCCCGTCAAGGTGATAACTTTGCCACTTAAGTGAATAGCCTAATTACTATGAGCTAAGTTTGATTCATGACTTCAAAATTAGTGATTAAAACAAAATAATAGTCAATGCAAAACACCTAGTCCAATTTAAATAATTAAATCTCAAATTCAGAAAACATAAATTAAATAGAATTGGGTGCAACCCATATAGCGATTCTCAAGTACTAAAGATATTAGTTCATAACGGAATTAAATACTGAAATTAAATAAAATAAAGACATAATTCTCAATTATATGAAAGAAATAGGACAACCTAAAGGTTGAGTTGGCTGTTGTTGTTGGAAGAACATAATTCCTCCAACTCTAACTTCTCCTCTGCCTTCTTCCTCTGACTTGAAAATATGAAACCTCTGATGTAATTCTCTGAATGTGTGTAAAAAGGAGGCTAAAGTGTCTATTTATACTAGTAAAATCGGATTAGGCCTTAGGTTAAGAGGATTAGGTTAAATTATAAAAAGCCCAAGCCCATCTTCTTCTTTAATTCCCGTAACTGGTGTACATCCCTTAGTAAAACGTATGTAACTTTTGCATATCAACTCCAAATGGGGCGATTCAACTTGGAAAATCTTCCTAACTCAATAAGGTATCAAATCCTGTTTCACGGCCCAAGGCTAAATCCGCTCCTAAATAGCCCAAAACAGCAATCTTTAACATCCTTTCAGATCTGCAACTTCTTTAGTCAAGTTCTTGGAAATTCTTTTCTTGCCTTTAGCTTCTCCATTCGATCTAATATTTTATTCTCACTTCTCCTCTTTGTATTGGTTCTCCATAGAATCATGAACCTATTAACTTTGCACTAAAACAAACAAATTAACGCACAAAAGCTCTAAAAATGCAAACAGTCTAATTCCAAGGGGAGAAAGTGCAATATGACGAAATAAGCATAAAAAGTCTATCAAAGAAGTAAACTATTCACCTACAACGATGTCTCCTAAGGGCTAATATTTAGAACAAATAGGGAGAAATCAATTGTGTCATAGTGCGCATACTATCTATTTCATCCTCCATTCCATGGTGGACAACGTGTCTACCCCACGTTTTTTACCCCTTTCTGCATCGCCAAAATTGATTCCAACTAACTTTTCCTTCCCACCACCGACTTCGACTTCCTTAGTAGTCTTTCTAGACGTTCCACTAGCAGTGTTGCGAACATTTTTCAAAATTGTTCATTCGCGTGTCCGTGTCTTTGAACCTTCGACTAGGGGTTTCTAATTTTGATGAGTTGAATGCCTAGCTGGTGTAACATTAACAATGAGCTTTACCAGAATAGTTTTCTTTGTAGGTTCCTTAACCTTCTAGTCCATTATGGTGGGTCCTATTGACAATTCGTTTAGTGGTTTGCACCGACTAATGGGTTGTTGCTCTCAGTAACGGGTTCCACCGGAGTCGTAATTTTTGTCGTTAGGTTTGGCTTCTTCAACATCTTGGAGGATTTGATTACCAATGCAGTCAATGGGTTGTGGACCTTATTCTAAACTAGGCTCTTTGTTGTAACTTTACGCTTTTTTTTCCTGGTTACGACGCAATTATCGTGTTGGTGGGCTTTTACTTTTCGTGGTGGGATTCATCGAAAATGGATTTTCAATCAGGGGTCTTACCCCAGTCTTCATTCTCAGGAGAGTTTCTTTCTTTCCTTTTCTTTGTCTTTGCGTTGAATGGGGATATTTAGATAGTAATGGTTAGGGATGCAAACGATCTAATACTCTCACTGTAGGAAATTTAAAGGGTTCTAGACAAACCTTTTAGGCGGAATTAAGAATCGGAATACTTTCCGGTATTGAATCTGCTTACGTGACGAAGAAGATTGCTATTCCACAACATAAATGCCACTGGATTTGATATATAGAATATAGAGATACTGAAAAAGAGATTCTCTTATATAGTTCTTATTCTCTCAAGTATAAAGTAAAAGAACAGAAAGGAAGCGTATGTGAAAAATAAATCTGATGTTCGCATATGAAAAAAATGAAATAACTTCCTTGAAGTTATTTATATATTAGTTATTCAAATAAGAACTACCACAATATGGACCGGGTTAACCCATTATGGGCACCCACAATATGGGCCAGGCCCAAACCGTTTTCTTTCATTCTCCCACTTGCACATGATGGGTTCACTCTCACACCCATGTTATATGCATCAAGCTACTCTTTCTCTTATCTCAAACATATCCACAAAATCCATCATACTTGGCAAATAGGTCGTGCGACCGGCAAGCATACGAGCATTCCTTTTTTTTTTATAAACCTGTTAGGGTAGATAACTGCTCAAACGATTCATAATCCTTTCGTATATTGCAGTTCCCTAGACAAAAATTATAATATCAATATCATAGTAACTCTAACCCCTCAGATTCCATATCACATCATATTTGTGATTGGAAGAGTTCACTAGAATAACATCGTGTGTCTCACTATCATGTCATACTCCTTGATAACTTACATGATTGGTCGACCTGCAAGCACACACTTTGATATCCATTTTAGTCTTCCTTTTGCACTTGAATCTTTCTATAATGACCTGGTTGCTTTCCCAGACATACTCCGTTAGGCCGAATCATTCATGACCATCGATAATATGCTAAAGTAGCAAACACCAAATCAAAACATCAAAATCAAGTTAAAAGTAATAAGGGTACTACTCAAAGGTCTCACACAATGAAGAAACAGGGATCAATTCTTCACTTCCTTTTGGTCACATGCACACGCGGTATGACTCGCGTGCTACGATATTATTCATTTAATAATGTCATATGTCATGTATCCATTAATATCGTACAAATATATAATTAGACATTCCTCGTTGTCTAAAATGAATCCTTCAATTGATCAACCCTCTCTGAAATCAATTAAGAATTGCATATCTGGCTTTTATAGACTAAGTAGATAGTGGGGATCTACTTCGATCACAAATTAAAATTAACATGTTGCGCTACATGTTTGTGATCTCATCTTAACATGTGTTAAGGCGACTTTCGTAACTCACGTTATTTACATGAAGGTTTTCTCTTTTACATGAGTTAGTCTCATCCTTGCGCATCCTCTGATGCCAAAGGCGATTACCCGTGTGAGAAGGCTAATCATAGTCTATCTGACATATTTATCCACACGTATATATTACCATTCAATAATGGAATATAGCATTGCACATTATTTTGCAGTATACATAACAATATAGATCCAACATGATCTGGAATTGCATAACTTGCAATTTGTTCCAAAAATATATTCACAAGAATATCACGTGTGGATATTAACTGCAAATTCTCATAATATTTTGTGCAATAATGTCTCTTATCACGATATACTTTATATCAATATGTTTGGTTATACAGTCATTTCCATTTTTCTATTACAGTATTTCAAAAACTGGACTCCCACTATCACTTGAGAATCATAAAAAGTACAAACAAACTTTTTAAACCAAACAAACATTTTGAATTTGAGTTGAGTAAGCCACAAACTCAAAATTCACAATGGACATAGCAATATATAGGTTTTTTTCTTGCTATTCCATGGATATAACACAATATTTCAACAAGAATACACAACCTAAAGAAATTTACACTCATCCATTTTGTTAAACCAATTAACATATGGATATACTTTAGGTGTAAATGTTATATTTGAAAACATATAACATGAGCCCTAATCCTTTTAAGGCATCTCATTGCTCATATTTCAGGTTTTCAATGCCCATGTCCATAATTCCATTTAAAATGGACTAAATAAACCCACGACATAACTAATGTCTGGTCTAGTAAACATCACTGACAAATGGATAACTAAACCCAAAGCATAAAAAAATTAATGGCCTAGTACATATCATGACATACATAATACTATCATCGGTATGTAATTACTAATATGACATTATTTACCTTTTCTATTTTCATCGACAGAGTACTAGGACACATAAGAAGATTAGAGCTTATTCTTTCATCTCTTTGGAGTGTTAATGACATTAAAGTCTGACATGTAAAAGCGTTCATATCTCTTCTTGATGTATAATTCTTTGGATGGGGACTACAGAAATTCAAACATTCTTTATGAATCATAACATCAAAAATAGAACTCGCATTTCTCATACCTTTCATATCAACAAAGATTAGAAAGATAACAACTCCTTAATTTTGACAAATCACGTGTCATTTCTAGCTTGTAGAATATCAAATACATAGAGATATAGATTCATACACTTTCTTTGTGGAACTTTTGATATGTATACAAAGTGATATTCACATATCATTTCAAAAAGAACTTATTTGAAATGACCCATGAATTTCAAAATCACTGTCTTTAGGCTTGTTTGAGACCATAAATTGTCTTCTTCAATCTACACTTCTTGGTCTTTAACATCATATCCTAAATATTGTTCCAATGAATTTACCCTATTCTTTTATTCTCCACAGGGAAAAAAAATTGAAATCAATCTAGTGGAGATCATAATCAAGACGCACCACAACAGCTAGTATATAACCAAATGAGGTTAATCTCTTAACAATGGAAAAAATGGTGATCCCAAGAAAAAAAAATTCTTCCTTGTAATATAGCCTTTTTGCCATTAGACGAGATTTGTACCTCTCAAATGAAATGTCTAGTTTTCTTCTCATTTCAAGAATCTATTTATTCTCAATCACTTTGTGTCCTTGGAAAGATCAACCAACTTTCTGAGTTGATTTCTCTGCATTGGCTTTATCTTTCCTAGTAGGATATGAAGAGTTCATGTACTCTCTAAGGTTCTTCTTTGTCTTATGGACAAACCATATAGATTTATCCATGGATCTTGAATTGACAAAAAAAATATCACTCGATGACTCCTTCTAGGTGAAGTTACTGTGAAACAAACTTACTAGATGATGCAATAATTTATTTCGAATCAAAATGAGGCAATCTTTACTTCCTTGTGCATGTGGTACCTTATCTAGTAACACATTTAATTGCTTACATCTTTTTCAACCTTATTTAATTCATGTAAAATGAGATTTTCAATAACCACACCTTCGTTTAGGAAAAAAATTACTATCCAAATATAACATCGTGTAACTCAGACTTAACAAATTCCATCATTATGTTCAACCTTGAACACATATCCTTTAGAGTCTTTGAACATCTTCCAAAGAAATCATTCTTACCTTTTGTGGCCAACTTTCCATACTCGTTAAATAAGTCACAAACATACCAACCCCCAGGAGATCAAGTATGAAAGGTAATATTTCTTTTGTTCGTAGATCATGCAGAGTCTATGGAAGTAACTTTGTGGGTAAACGAATAAGTATATAAGTAGCAAAAAAAAACTTATCTCCCAACCATATATTGAGAGATTTATTTGAGCAATCATACACCTTAATCAGGAGAGTTACATTCCTCCTTTTACCTACTATTCCATACCGTGACATGTGAAAAATCATAAACTTATTAATGATCCCATTCTCATCACACCCTTCTATAAAAATCCCTCAAATATATATTCGTGATCACGGTTTCTTCTTAAGGTTTTACCCTTCATCTTTATCTGATTCTCAAATTTGTAAATAACAAATTTGTAAAGCATCCCAGTGCTTCTAATTTGCAAGAAATCTGATAGATATCACTTAACCATGTGAAATCATCTATAAGCTGATGAAATAGTATACCCCACATCTTGTGAATCAACGAGTCTACAAATGTTAGCATGAATCAATTCCAAAGGATATTGAAATGAAGATTTCCAAAAAAAAGTCATATTACTTTCATTAATTTGCAGTATCCACAGCTTGGCCAAATGATTTCATCAAGTTAATACAATGAAAATCATTCACCAACAATGTGGTTCAGTTCATAACTATTATGACATAGTCAATATTTCATAAAATTTTCCAATATCTTTAGTACTATAAAAGACAATCATAGAAAATCAACTACTACCAATATAATAGTTCTTGTACTCAACCCTTTCCATATACCAAAGAACCATTTGTTCTAAAGACAATTTCATATTATGTAGAACACTTATTGTTTGTCATGAACATAGGTACTGGATTTAACCCAGAAGAACAATGATTAAGACCAAAGTGTACCAAAATTTGTACACCTAAGATATAATGTAGATACAAGGTTTGACCACTTCTCAAGCTCAACTACTTGTGGCAAACCATTGACTTCAACATTATTGTTGTCATCTACATATATTCATCTTATACCAGCTCAAAATTTCATTCATGGTACAATATATAGGTCTCTCTATCTCTTGTCACAAGGTCTATTGCTCCTAATTTCAAAATCCATGTAGGATAAGATAAATTAGCAACATGGTGAAAGCAATAGATGCAAAATTCATAAGAAGAAGATAGTGATACTATATCAGGCTCGCAAGCTAAGTGACACAACTTGTCATAAATTTAGCATCTCATCTTACTCTTTTATTTCTTATGATCATACTTTATTTTCTTGTGACTATTGAACTTGATCTTCTTAGAAACAGATATATCACCCTTTTTCTTTTAATCCTCTTGCTTTATACTGAAATTCTGTATGAGAGTTAGACTCAATAATATGTTAAACTATGATGCCAAGAAACCTCAAATACACTCATTCTTGAGTACAACACAAGTAGCATCATCAAACATATTGATGTTATTACGAGTCATTCACTTTCTAATACTTCCAATTATTTGAAAGAGATTGATTATCACTTGAATTTGTTTTTCATAATTGAGGATATCACCAGATGTCTAGACTGTCCTAGTCACTTTAAACATCTCTCTTAGATGTGTTAAATGCCATGACCAAGTGTATTTTAATGAGTTTAATCGTTCATGTCCACTAGCACAACATCGACATGGTAGTATCCTTGATCATCTCCTTAAGAGTATACCCACATCTCATAAGTGGTAGGATACTTGTGATACTCATAAACTAAGCCATCCATATAACTTATCAATATTTCTCGAATAGTAGAGTCTTTATACCTACAAAACTTGATAAGTCAATATGCTCCTTATGTGATGAATTGGAAGCCTTCCTCAAGCTCAAACATCACATTATTAGCAACCTCAAATTCTAGTTCCTCGAGTACTCAATGTAACTCGAGTTCTCATAGGGTATAGTTATATCACCATTCATCCTTGTCCTTTTCTAAAGGTGTAAAAGATGTTACTCATAGCCATTTTCTAGTATATCTAGAGACTTTCATTAATTTATAAAATATATTCAATGATACTATTGTCTCAAAATGCAAATTGAACTCGTAAAATAGAAAACAAAAGAAGTGAAACAGAAAGTTCACTATGTTCCCAATCATAAATCACCATACTTTTGTTTATCTAATTATAATTCAATTTCATCAAGACAAAATGCTAAGTTCTCTACAGAACTCCCACTATTCTAATACAATCAGTTAAGATTGAAAACACTAGACCCGTATGATATAGTGGTTACGGAATCAAACTTATCCATAAAATAACCCAAGTTTCAATATATACACATATGCAATTGACAAAACACGGTATATATAAACCAGCAAGTCATATATCAAATGCATTTAAGATACACTAATTAACTCATAAAATTTTATCTAGAGTTTCACATGTATTGGGTTACATGAAAGCATGGTCATCTTATTCTATACACAAAATTCAAGTTCATGCTTAGTATAATAAGATCATAAATACACATGCTTATAAGTTAAACATAAAGGCATATACATCAAATAAGATAAAAATAACATTTTGTTCAATTATATGTAAAACAACCCATCAGTTAAACACAAGACATGACTTAGCGGTTAGGTACTATATAAAAGATACTTGGGCAGTCGTTCAATCCTCCTGACTACAATGCAGTTTAGGCTTTCTTTTTTTTATAATAAGAAAAATACAAAGTTGTTATCTCAAAAAAAATCTAAACTTGCAAACTGAAGATTTAAATATTTGAATGATCACTACTTTTTTTAAAAAAAATCACAAGTTGGCAGTAGCCACCTTCATTGCCAATCTTCCGTTTTTAAAAAAAAATGAAACCTTGATCTATAAAACAAGTAAGCCAAAAAAATAAAATAAAAGAAAACAGTCGTACCCCAGCGAATCTGTTTTCTATACTGATATTGTTGGTTTCCATTTCAACACATGTAACCATCAAAATGATTTTTAATTTTCAAAAAACAAATCCTGCAAAATATAAATCAGGCCGCTAACAAAATTATAGAAAAAGAAACAGTCCAGTGGAAATCTAGTTCGGTGTTAACCGCAGTTAGGCTGACTTTTCTCTTCTTTAATTTTTTTTAAATCCGAAACGAAAGAAATTGTTTAAACATAACAAACACAATACACACCCATAAGCTCTTATAGCCTGGCGGTTAGCGGTTAGAATAGGTTATGTAGGGTCAACAGTTCAAAACACATAACTACCGAACATTAAACCTTTTTTCTTTTTTCTTAAACGAAAACAACGATGTAGTTTTGGATCATCTTCTTCAAAACACCAAAACCGAAAATATTCATCAAAAGACTTTAAAAAAATCATAATTTTCTTCATTTCAACACCAAATTAAACAAAATTTAGATCTATGCGTTCTTTATTTCAACAAGAACATGAAAATATAAATTTTTTATTTAATTTAAACATTTTCATGAAATATTCTAATTTAAATGTATAACAGATCTAGTATACATATATGTATATATGTATATATGCATATATCAAAAAAACATTTCGAATTCATGAGAACCACGCTCTGATACCATTTGTAGGAAATTTAAAGGGTTCTAGACAAACCTTTTAGGCGGAATTAAGAATCGGAATACTTTCCGGTATTGAATCTGCTTACGTGACGAAGAAGATTGCTATTCCACAACATAAATGCCACTGGATTTGATATATAGAATATAGAGATACTGAAAAAGAGATTCTCTTATATAGTTCTTATTCTCTCAAGTATAAAGTAAAAGAACAGAAAGGAAGCGTATGTGAAAAATAAATCTGATGTTCGCATATGAAAAAAATGAAATAACTTCCTTGAAGTTATTTATATATTAGTTATTCAAATAAGAACTACCACAATATGGACCGGGTTAACCCATTATGGGCACCCACAATATGGGCCAGGCCCAAACCGTTTTCTTTCACTCACCAAGGGCTCAAGTTCGCTAAGGGTTTATTTGAGTTCTGCTTGTTAGTTAAACAAGCGAAGCTCAAGCTTCAAATTCAGGCTCGTTTACGAAACAAGATAAACTCAAACTTGTATAAGCTCGACTCGTTAAGCTCGTGAATAGTTTGATAAGGGTTCTTTAAGAGTTTGTTAATAGGCTTGGTAAATATATTCAATTATAATTATCAATATATATATACAAAAAATCAAAACGACGTAAAACTTTTGTCTATGTAATTAATCATATAAATTAAAATATATCATATCTAATAAGTATATTGATTTTTTTCTTCAAGTTATGTAATGTGTTATATATTAATTTTTCATAACTTCATTTTAAATCAACAAAATTTCCAAGGGAAAATAAGTTCGCTAAGGGTTTGTTTGAGTTCGGCTCGTTTCGTTTCAAACTCAAACCAAGCTCAAACTCACTAAAATATCAACAAACCAAACTCAAGAAAGCTAAAGTTTGGCTCGGTTCGGTTCGTTTGAAACCCTAGTAATGGTGTATGGTGAACTTTGGTTAAGCAGTTCGTTCTACTATCTTATATCACTGCTAACAATTAAAGTTTCTCTTACTCATACATAAATAGCACGTGTAATGCACGTGTGTATTACACAAGAGGTATTATCGTCCTATATATGGGTTGCACCCTATAGAGAACATTTATTGGGTTGTGAAATTTATAAGTAAAAAATCCAAATATAAAATATATAAGAATTGATCGAAATAGAAAATTTGTTAAAATAAAAATATGATTATACAGCTAAAATTAGAAATTTGGGGAAACAACATTGTCTTTTGGAAATTATTATTTGAAAAAAGCATTCTATTTGATTTCGATTCTTTTTTCTTTTTAGATAGGAAAGTTATTTCAGATTCGAAGTCAATTGAATTGTTTCGAACTCACACTAGATTGAACTAGACAATTATATTACATTTGAAAAATGTTAGGCACATATAACATAATGTCGTCTACCATATCAACCACCACAACATAGTAAACCAACACACATATAATTTCTTAACCAAATTGTGATACTGTTATTTGTATCGAAAATATCCATAGATAGACAATCCAGTAGACAAGGACTCCATTTTGGCGTTAAACTTGAGGAATTAGTTTCCCAAAATATATAACGATATACATACATTCATCATGAGGTGATTACATTGAGAGGTGATAGAATAGCGACATTCGGAACCTATAGCGTCCATTATAAGGGACAATGACTATACTAGATTGCATTTTAACCACTAAATACAAGTGAAGAGTTTTTCAGACAACTTCCCAAACCAGCAAGATAATAATTAATCTTACTTTTGACCCTCAAAATTAGCAACACTAAACATCGATTTTGCTCTAATGCTGCGTTTGTACAATATCCTCCATTGCTTTCAATTATTAAGAGAATGTTAACAAAAATAATAGTCAATTGGCGACAAAAATGTCATTAGAGATTGCACCTTTATCCGTGTGTGTTTGTCACTTAGACAAAACACAGAATTTATGAATTACAAAATGAAATTATAAACAAATTAAAGAATCTATCATCATGAATTATTAAGCTGAAGCAAACATCTCATTGCTTGTTTCTTCATTACCTTCCCATATAATCCTCTCCCCAGCTTCATCATTCTTTCCATCTCCATAAATCCACCACCACCACTACCACCACCACCACCACCACCACCAACACCGTTTCTCTTCAATCCATTCAAATTCACTTTCACAATCTTCTCTTCACATCCCACTACCTCCACAACACTATCAATAACAACCTCCATTCCCGGAATCTTTCTTCCCCATCTCCTCGTTAACTTTTCCGATTCAAAAACTACCGAATATGCCCCCCAAAAAGAAGCCCTCAAAAACCCTTTCCCTTTACCCCTCACTACCCATCTCCTCATACTTTCCTCCAATCTACATACCAAAACTCCCTTATCAACTCCTCTTTCAAGAATTATTTCATGCTCTCTTATTATATCCTCCTTTAAACACAACGCATTCTCAAATTTACATCTACTACAATTACAATTAAATCCCCAGTTTTTAGACATCTCCTTTCGTTTACTCAATGGAGTTAAAACATCGAAATAAGCAAACGAAAGCTCTTCCCCGGATTTAACATCTCTACTAGCATGAACTATTACATGATCACCGATATGTAAGCGTCTCACATTAGGTTCACAAGAATGATTGATTAATGAAGCTAAAATCCATATTCCAACACCGTGATAATCCCTGTTTTTTCCCAGTACATTAGCTGAAATCGCATCTTCTACTAAAGAATTGACGTCTAATATGCTTAATATCTTCTCCATATCAAGCTTTCTATTCGAAAAGTTACTTGAATCAGCCTCGGGATTAAAGAGTCCGATCTCGGGAACTTCCATATTTTCCTCA
Source organism: Nemophila menziesii (assembly GCA_029959085.1). Lineage (NCBI taxonomy): Eukaryota > Viridiplantae > Streptophyta > Magnoliopsida > Boraginales > Hydrophyllaceae > Nemophila > Nemophila menziesii. The sequence continues at coordinate 2,362,851 of JARWIR010000060.1, forward strand.
TTTTCACCTGTTGATAACATAGAGATCAAATTATGGATTCTGCTACATCTTGTAGCGGATTCGATTACTTTATCTATGAAATTCTTCCACATTACTAATTGAGCATTCTTGCTTATATCTTCATCACTACATTGAGGTAAAATGCACCTCTCTGTGGCGATTGCTTTAGTAATAAGCAAAATGGTCCCACTTTCGATATTCTTTGTCGCAAATAAGCCACGCCCAGAAACCAATGATTTCTTGATTTCCATAGCACCGACATACTCTCCAATTTCAGGTAATTTTCCGCAAAATTTACCCAAAACCCAATCGGATATATCAAAAGATCCGGTTCTTGAAATCCCCTCCAGCTTCTTGCATTTATCTAAATACCCATTGATAGTTTCCGAGTTTTCACTTGAATCAGGTTCGAGATTAGCAGATCTGAAACACTCCAGTGCTGATCCATACCGATTGAGATTGAGTAGAATCTTGCCTTTGCATAACAGAGTCTTGAAATGGGTAGTTTCAATTTTTAGTGCTTCGTCACAATCTTGTAGAGCTTCATTGTATTCTCTTAGGCGAAATTTAGCTTCTGCTCGATTCGAGAAAGCTAAACAGAGGGGTTTTTGGAGCTTGGATAGGTGGTTTTGGTCATGGGGTTTAGAGATCATATAGTTTTGGGAAAGAGAAATGAAATGAGAGTAAGTGTCAATGGAGTCTTGCCACTCTTCAGTTAGGAGTAGCTCTGTGGCTTTAGCTCTTAGCTGCTGAAGGATCTTTTCGTCTTCTTCTACTACTTCTACTCCTTCCATCGATTCTGATGTATTCATTTTTCAGTATGTGAATGAATCTATGGGGTTTTCCACTTTGCAAGAGGAAATAGATGTGTGTTATCAAAGTTTTTCGAATGTGAAAATGATAACGGTCATGTTGACTCATTTGACTGTGGTTTCTCGTGGCTATCACGTGTTGGATTGCAACTTAGTAACGGCTATTTTTTGTGTAGCTACTCTTAATAATTTTTGTTAGCTAATTAATTCGATAGTTATCTTTTTCTTTTCAAAGTAATATTAAAAAGGGTGATTTCCTTATAGAGTCCACAGGTAATCAGTGATTGTCCATCAGGTCCAGCCCATCGCAAATGACAGACTTGCCCCTAGTTACCCATTAATTGGAGATTTGTTACCAAAACTAAAACACTAAAATCATGCAATCAGTTAAAAATTAAAACAAAGAAATTAAAACAAACAAAAATCGCTAAAATCATGCAATCAATCAAATCAATAACCCAGAAAAATTACAATATGTAACTAATAAAATTCTAATGCATCAACTGATGAAAAACTTGAAACTTTTGTTCAAATGGACGATGGTGGGTTGTCCACTAAACTCGGTGGTGTGAATGTTGAGTTCGGTGGGTTAGCCTTTAGTGCTGTCGTCTATTGGTAGTGGGTTATGTGTATGATATTGATGGGTTGCATTTTAAAACTAATGGTTTACGGTGGGTTATTAGCTTTGCTTTGATGGGTTCTCTGTAAAAATCGATGGTGTACATCTGCATCACAGCGACAACCATTCATCCCCATCGTCTTCGTCCTCTCAACTTCGTCTTTCTCCTCAAATGCGAAGCTTCAAACGTTAATGGCTCCAGATCGGTTGAGCTTCGAACCAGCGGTGCTGTTCTTCTCCAGTTGAGCTTTGAACCAGCGGCGCTATTCTTCTTCTTCTTCTGCTGCTGAACGGTGCCGACGAGAATAGGGGCTGCAATGTTCGCGCAGCAATGGTGGCGCTGTGGTGGTTCCTTCGAAGCTCTCCTCCTTGGGCGCCGATTTGGAGACACGAAGAGACCTGCAGATCTGGTATCCTTCGAGCGTGACCTTGGTGCTGCCATTGTTGCTGCTTCGAAGAAGAAGAGACAGACCATGACGGCGCTGTGGTGGTTAACTGCTGCAGATAGCGAGTGTGTCTGCAATCTTCATGGTTGCTCGTCGAACAAGGAGGCTGCTCCGATCTCCGTGGAGGTGTTTTGGTGGTGGTGGTGTATGAGAATGGATTTGTTAAATTATTGATTGAGTTTCCCGTAATAAAATCAATATTTAAGGGATTTAAATCAATTAGCTAATAATGTGGAGTTGGTTACATGAGAGAATAAAGGGAGTCAAATATATGATCTGATCTTGTAAAGGGGCAACGATGGTATATGGAAAAATCAGCTGGACCTGAATGGGAAGGAATGATGGGTTGGACCTATTAGGGATGAGTAGTTGGGTTGGTGGACTTAATTGGCTAAAAACTCTATTAAAAAACGAAAATCTAGAGTATTTCCATCAAAATGAAAACAAAAGAGGAAGTGTATTAATTGATACAATTTCTAAGCTATTAAGCAAGTAAACATTTTGATGAAGTTGATTCGATAAACATTTTTCTAAAATATTTGTAATTTTTTTCCCAAAGCATAATATATATTAATTAGATAGTTAAAAAGATTACAAAATTAGTCAATCCTTTAGACTTGTTGTCATTACATAATATAATAGGCTATTAGGTTGGAATACAACTGTTTCAAGTACCAAACAATTTTACTTCTAGAAATAAAAGCAAAACTAGGATTTGACAACTTGGCCAAACCATAATATTACAAATAATGTTTTTAATCTAACTAGAGTTTTTTATTTTTTTGATACAAAGGAGACCTTAATGGATCGTGGAATAAAGACTAGTTTAGTACATCATTGATCAAGATAGAACTGTGAACCATCTGAGGTGTTTTCCCGCACATCATATCACATGTTAAAAGGCTCCATGTCCCACTGGATGGGTTGATGTGTGTACAATAAGACTTTTCATGCGATACTACTATGTGTTAACTAGTTAGCGCAAAATTTAGCCTCTCTATATATACCCTTTAATACAAAGGATCTATTCCTTGCAAGGACCTTTTGAATCTGATGAATCCATTGTGCCGCGGGGCCTCTACCACCTCAACACTTTGAATTGCTTCGATAATTTCCCAGGAATCCTCCTCAACCACTACAACAGTTGCCCCGATTCCAATTGCATTTTGTATCTCGAATTAAATCGTCTCCATCTTCAACGTGACACCACCTATTATAGCTTCCATCAGTATTCAGCTTTAGACCCTGTTTTGGTCTACTCCATTCGATCAAATTGACATAATTTTTTCTAAAAGGCGATCTACTAGAAGTATTTACCCAAGTTTTAGCGTAACTATTTGCCAAAAACTAAGCTTTTTTCCATTGCAATCCTTCCCTCGGGAAACTCACTCCCATCGAAAACTACATCATTGCGTTCCTTCCTGTGACCTTAATCTAAGCACCGAAAAACACGTTCCAAGGGCCCTCAGAAAATAATTTTTTACTAGATAAGAATCTATTCCAACAGCTGCAAATTACCTGCCATGAAGAAGGTATCACCTATTGAGGCAAAAAAAACAATAGTACCCAACACCTGAGGCTGAATCATTGCTCCTACTGCTAAGTTGGAGGTTCGCCGATTACCAATTAAACATCGTAAGAGAAGTAGATTCACTCTCCTGTTGACTTGACAAACTAGCGGGACTACTGGAGGAATAGTCTTGTTGGGCATGTTGCTACGCTAACCCGTGGACTACCTTTTGACCTAGTGATGTGAAGGAAATCTGCAGCAGCTCCTGATAAGAACAACCTACTGCGATAGACTAAAATCCAAACCAAATCTAAGAAGTTCATAATAAATTTCCCTTTTAGTCCCTGCCGATTCCATAGTACCTAAATCCCCGTTGAAGCTCAAGAACCCATTCCACCGTCACACCTACTCGAGCTAACCACCTATCCTTTGATCGCACCCCAGACCCGTGAAATTCTTGGATAAACTTTTAACAGATGGGATACGGTTTCCTCTATTAAATCACAACAAGGGCACAACTCAGACAAATCCATCCCCATCTTACTGAGATTGCTCAGTGATGTCTCCGTAATTGTTCTTATTTTCGACCCTTAGGAGACATCATTTTTGGTGTTTATTTAATCAATTTGATAGACTTTTGGACTAAATATGCAATATTATGATTTTTCTCTTTTATTTCTAGCATTTTTAGTTTATTAAACTTTTGCGCGTAATATTGGTATTTTTAGTGTAAAGTTTACAGGTTTTAGATGTTAGCTAGAAGAGGAATCCGAGGAGAAAGTCAAAGATCAAAAGATAGAGTCAAGACTTGAAGATAAATCCCGAAGATATTATTTTTAGAGCTGAAAATCCATTTTCCAGGCTATAGATTGTTGATTTCGAGGTGCTTAAGCGATGATTTAGCCGCTGACCTTTGAAGAGAAAACATTCCTTATCGAGTTACGGAACTTTAGCAACTGGAACGAGGTCAATCGGAGTCATAACGCATCGGGAAAAGCCGTTTTAGTGAAGGCATATCAGCAGTTACGGGATTTTGGGTTAAATTAGTGGACTTGGGCCTTTTATATTTCATTTAATTAAAAGCCTAGGTCCAAGTCCGAATTTACACTTATAAAAAGAGGTCTGGACTTCTATTTTACACAGAATTCACATTCTACAAGATTAAACACCAAAGAGAAGTCAACGGAAGGAAGAAAGAAGAAGCTACAAGAGCTGGAGAGGGTCTATATCTCCGTTCGTAGTCATTCCTATTCCGGAAATTAGGTTTTTCTTATCTTTAATTTTGTAATCAATATGAATTCCTTTACATTTAATTTAGTTTTTCTTTTTAATATGAGCTAAGCTATTCATAGTGCTTGAGAACAATTAATGGGTGAATCCCAATCGTATTGAATAACAAATGTTGAATTTGGGTTTCTGTTAAATTAAATTAAATTGGGTCTTTTACTCTTTTCAATAAATTGCGATTATTTACTGTTTTTGGAGTAGCTAACTAAGAACATGTGTTAGTATCTAGGCTATTCCAATTAGTGGCGATTGGATCATCCTGACGGAGGGTTTAGGTACGGAAATATTTATTTAATCTAAAATAGAAGCTATTGATTCTGACGAACTTAGCTAATTTTAGGGCCAATGAGGTAATAAACTTAAACATCCAAAAGTGGATCATATTTACCCTGACGGGACTAGTGACACTCTAGGATCGCCTTATAGTCCACCCTGACGGGGGTATAAGGAATTTAGAATCCCGACCATTGCAATTGACCAATTTAGCCCTTAAACAACATAAGTTAGGAAATAGGATTGGGAGGATCCTTGCGTTCTCAAGTGCTACTTCTCATATTGCGTTTTACATCATTTTACTTGCGTCTTAGCTTTTATTTGCATTTTGATAATTATCTTTCATTTACCTAGCATTAATACAAAACCAAACAAATATATTATCTTTAATTGCTTTCATAAGTGCATCAATCATTAATAGATAAGCATTGTAGTCAACCATCCCGTCCTTGGAACGAATCTGTTTTATCAGTTATACTACTTGGGACAACCGTACACTTGCGGTTGTGGTTCGATTTACATTTGCATTTATTTTAGAACACACAAAGGACCACCACTCAGTGTCATTAGTCTATCATGAATCGCCCTCGAAATCAGCACACGAGTCTTTTGGGGCATTTCAATTTCCATACGTTGTCCCAATTAATATCTGTATATGCTTCGCTATTATAAAAAATCCATAAATCCGATTTTACAGGATACACACCGTGAATCTTATAGTCACTAACTCTTTTAATTCTATCATCTCCTCCAACCGGACCAATGACATGTGAAATCAAAGAAGACTTCCTATCCAAACATCCAACCAAAAAGACATCCTTCTACCATTATACACAACCATTGGGATCCCCGTCTGACTACAATACTTCCTTCGACAATGGTCCTACTTATACACAAATCATTGGATTTCGAAGCATACTAGAGAATATGTGTTTTAAAATACTTTTGCCTCATCACAATAGCCCATAATCAAGATTCGTCATGGGTTACCTTCTATCCCAACTTACCTAAGAGCATCTTATTCATATCTTCAGCAAGCGGAGCCCAAGACAACCCTTACACTTAGGCTTACAAATATTATTCCAAGAAACCCACTTAATCTATTTTTGCTTTTTCGAAGTACACCAAATAAATTAACGCCTAATTCGATCAATTTTTTTTACATACGTAACTTAGAAACTTCTCCACTTGCATAATATACATTGGCGCGACACTAAGTACAGATTGAGCAAGAGTCATCTGACCCTCTAGTGCCAGAGAGGTGCCCTTCCACTTTGAGAGCTTTCCACTAAGACTGTTGATAAATTTACCATAAAAGCCTCTTGACTTTCTACCCAAAAGGATAGGAATACCAAGATACTTTCCCAACTCTGCACTCCTTTTGTAGCCGCTCCTCTTTGTGATGCGCTTAGCCGAATCCTTATCCATATTTTTCAATAAATAGATGATTGATTTTTCTTTGGTAATTGTTTGACCAGCATCTCGACAAAAAATCTTTAAGGTATCCTGCAAATTATCACAATTATCCATGGAAGCTTTCGTAAAAAGTACAAGGCCATCATCAAAATATATATGAGAGATTGGAAACTCTCATGAATTTAGACAGATGCACTGCCATCTTCCATCTTCCACAAGTTGTTGAAAAAGGATATATAGTCTTTCCATACAGATGATGATATAGGATTGCCCTGGCAATGCCTCTCCAGGGCTTAATCGGAGGCAAAGGAGACCCCTGCCAAAGGACGCTCAAATCATTTTCCGCCATCCATTCGATGATCAAGGACACCCACATCGAGGGGACTCCCAGCGCTTCCAAAGAATACCTGATGAACTCTTATCTGATCTTATCATATGCTTTCTCCAGATCAATCTTCACCACAATGTAACTTTTCTTTCCTTTCTGGTGGCGTAGCATGTGATCAATTTTTCTTTCCAAACCACATTATTTGTAGTAGAACACTGTGGTAAGAAGCTACTTTAATGGACCAATATAAGTCTCAAGCAAGGGTCTCATCCTATTAATCAATACTTTCATGCATATCTTGTAGCTCACATTAATCAAACTAACCGGCTTGAATTGTGTGATATATTCTGGTGCCCCCAATTTCGGAATGAGATGGACAAGTGTACCTAGAACCTTTTTCAGAAACCTGCCTTCAACTAAAGTGACTCTAATCATATGACATACAGCTGGCCCCACTATATCCCAACATGTCTGATAAAACCCTGTTGTCATTCTAACCGGTGTCGGTGCCTTATGTGGCGACATCTAAAAATCAATAATACAGACATCTTCATTTTAAATCTCAGCACCCAAAGATTCAATATCATCCGCCCTGAAAAGAGGGAGGTGGGGAAGAGTAAAAGGTTGCAATATGGTCTCCTCAAGCGAGAAAAACTCCTTGTAAAATGATGTCTCCCTATTTTTTTCTAATTATTAGCCCTTTGGAGACATCCTTTTAGGTGAATAAATGATTTATTTGATAGACTTTTAGGCTTCTTTGATCATATTGCACTTTCTTCCCTTGGAAATTAACTATTTGCAAAATCTGAGCTTTTGTGCCTAAATTTGACTATTTTTAATGCAAAGTTAATAGGTTCTTGAATTTCATGAAAGACCAATCCAAGGAGAAGAAGTGAGAATAAAGTCTTAGTGTATTTTAGAGTGTTAGGAAATGATTTTTAGTCGAGTTTCTATTTTTAGAGTGCACTTTCCTATTTCGTTTTCTTGATTTATTGATTTATTATTTTTTAAGCATATGCGGTTTAATTATTTATTTAATGTGAAGCATTAAAAGATAAATGGTAATTACTTAGAGACCAAGTCAAGATAAAGATGAAAGGAAAGAAGATTTACATGGAAATAAGAAGATCTAGGAAAGATTTATTCAAAGAAGGAAAAGATAAAGTTGCCTTGTGAATCTGAAATTCCAGCCACGTTTTAAAGATTAATTCATAACTAAAGATTGGCAAGTATTCTGGACGAGTGGTCTGCACCCATAGAAAGCTCTTTCCAAGACAAGCAGTTTCATATATTGGAACTTCTCAAACGGATAAGTATTGATAAAGATATGACCAAATCAAATCAGCAGCAAAATCTTACCTTTCCTAGAATTTAGGGCTACGAATTTAAGAGTCTTTGCCTTGTCTTCCACTCCAAGTAATTCGACCTAGGGCTTGCTAACACCTATAAATACACCCCTTAGACCTCATAATTCAGTACCTCTCAATTATTATTCAATATATACATCTTTAGAGAGAGAGTCAAAGACTTCAAGAGCAAGAAGGCAAGGGAGAAGCTAGTGCTGGAGGGATTTTGTTCTTCCATCAACAGTCATCTAATCCTTAGGTTATATCTTTCTTTTCTGTAATTAAATATGATGTCTTTCTATTTAGTTCCAGTCTTTAATATTGCTATGAGCTAAACTTTTATATACTTGAGAATCGCAATAAAAGGATGAACCTTAATTAATTTATTCTATGTTTTGAATTTGGGATTGTTATAATTTAATCTGAATTGAGTCTTAGGTATTGGATATTACTTTGTTCTTAATAACTATTTCTTTTCGGTACAACTAGAAATAGATTTTAGTATTTGGGCTATTCACTTTAGTGGCGAAGTGATCATCCGACAGGGGGGTTTGAATACAGACTTAGGTAATACCCGTGTAATGGACGAAAGTCATATGATTTACATAGCCAAAGAGGTAAAATATTATTCATCTGAAAGTAGCTTATATTCACCCTGACGGGGTTTGTAATACCGTAGGATAGCTTCTAGGTCCACCCTGACGGGGGCTAGGAGATGTTAGATTCCCGACTAATATACTAATACCAGTTCTACCCTTAAACATAGCATAGGTTATATTGATTAGCTGGATTCCTTGCGAGACTCAAGTATCTCTCTTATCTGAAGTCAGTCTTTTATTTGCTTTTAGTTAATTTAATTTAGTTTTTATTATTTGCATCTTTAGTTACTAGAAAACCAAACAAAAATCAATTATTTACTTTTCTGTTAAACAATTATTCTTGCTATCTGATTAATACTGGAGTTGAACCTAATCCGTCCCTGAGAACGAAACTCGATTTATCGAATATTACTTGGACAACCGTACACTTGCGGTAATTGTGGTTCCTTTATTTTTGCACTTTATTTTATAACACACCAGGACCCACCATAAAACTGTCTCACCCAAGTTTTGTCCTCTTCCTTGTCCTTAAAATATACATTATTTCCATTTGTTAACCGATATTCCCCCCTCCTACCCTATTTAACCTGCGCCGCAAGATAATAAAACTTCGTATTTCTTTTGCGGGTTAATCTGGTCTGCATGTACTCGCTGGAACTAATGTGCTTCCTCTTTAGCCAGAACACTCTCATACTCTTTGTTGAATCTCTTACCCAGTCTAACCAATGACACATTATAAGCAAGCTGAATGGAATTCTGAATACCAGTGATTCTAACCATCTGTTCTTTCGTCGAAAATATCACTGCGGGACTCAAACTTCCAAATCTCCAATTCTCTCTTCAAAGTTTCTAGGTTCTCGCTTAATATTCTACCTCCATGCACCCATTTTCCTTCTACAAAACTTTTAAAGTCTCAGTGATGACACCAGGCAGCCTCAAATCTAAACCTCCTATTCTCCACTTGCGGTACCAAGAAGTTCGCAAGTCATACGAATAGGTACATGATCAGAATGAACCCGAGGTAAATGCTTAATAAAAGTGTCGTTAAAAACGGATTTCCAAAGATGATTACTATAATCGCGGCCCAGACGTTTCTTAATACGCATACCCGTATTCCATTAGTCACTCCAAGTGAAACGAGGACCCTCAAACCCCATATCTTCCAAACCACACAAACCGTCCATCTTTAAACTTCACCATAAGACTCATAATTCTTTTGACTCCTCCTATCACAACCTTCGGGTTCCCAATTTGGTTAAAATTTCCCACAACTAACCATGGCTCATTAACGAAAGATGAGGCTTCTTCTAGAGCGTCTGAGAGACCATCGCAAAACCACAAGTAGGGGCTCGCGTTCAATAGTTGTCACAACTGATTTCACTCAAAAAAATTATTTTCCACAAGATTCTAACCCCAATTTTGCAGACCTCCAGGAAAACAATCATTACAACTTATATGCGTGGTTTCTAAAACTAATTTGTGATAAGATTACAAGTTAGTAAATTAATTTTATGTTTATGGTTAAAATTCAACTTTATTTATTATTAGGGGGTGTGCAATATTACAATTTCATATTAAAAGGTCTAAAATAACCCCTTTTACGCCTAGGGGTTAAAAAAATATAAAATCTAATATAAGTTTCTTATTATACCTGCAATAAACAAATTTCTCACACAATCTAAATCAATTCAGACACACACACACACACACACACATATATATATATATATCCCTCTCTCTCTCTCTCTCTCTTTCTCTCTCTCTCTTTCTCTCTCTCTCTCTCTCTCTCTCTCTCTCTCTTTCTCTCTCTCTCTCTCTCTCTCTCACACACACACACACATGACAAATAGGTGATGTGTTCGATGGTGTGTGATAATGGCTATAAAAGTTGGTTCACGACCATGATGGTGAATTGAAGAATATTGGCGAGAAGGTCTGCAGTTGGGTGGTTTATGGTATGGTGGCTTGTGACATTAACAATAAATTTAGGACTTTGTGTTAGATTCAAGATGAAGCAGCGACAGTGGTTCATTTATTTTCTTCTTCAACTTTCTCATCTCCGACGGTTCATGGATTTCTTCTCCTACTTTGGGATCGACAGTGGTTTGAAGAACAAAGTTTGTATGTGGTAGTTCGATATGATTTTAAATGTTTCTCTAATTAGTATTTCCATGTTTTCTTATAAATAATTGTTTAACACATGAACATCAATGGAAGAAAATTAAAAAAACTAAATTTGTTGAATTTAAACGCTAATATTCGAGTTTTTGATTGGATTTAATGCTTTTAAGGTATTTATGCTATGTACCCGAGTCTTATGTATGATTCATTCAACCTCCAAGATACGCCAATAAATTATTTGATGAAACGGACACACGAATTATTCAAACTTAATGATGTTCTCTCTCTCTCTCTCTCTCTCTCTCTCTCTCTCTCTCTCTCTCTCTCTCTCTCTCTCTCTCTCTCTCTCTCTCTCTCTCTCTCTCATTTTTAGTGAAAATTATCTAAAAAAACTTGATTGAATGAAAATGAATTTATGATCATATATTTATAGGTACAATGGATTTATTAGAAATAAAAATCAAGCTCGTAAATCACCAGGTAGGGAGATGCTTTTCCAAAATGTCACATGTTTAGAAATGGCTATTGTAGAGAAAATACATCTTTTGGAGAAGATATTTGTTCAAAAAAAATTGTTGGGAATTCAAAATTTATATAATTAAGAACTAGATTTTAGTAGAAAGATTAATATAACCTAGTCAAGCCTACACTACAAAACACCACTCTGGGTCACGTCGTGCCTCGAACACGAGTCAAGGTGGCTCGCCCGTGCGTTTGTGTTTCAATGAGGAGGGATCTAACCCATCCTCCCTTTATAAAAGTGTGGTGCTACAAGGTACCAAAATATATGCACAATCTATTCTTCAAATTTTTCCAATTGGGTACTTTTACACTACAAAATTGCATTTACCACATTCTATCCAACATTCCAAGTAGACTAAATGGGTTTGGCCAAGTAATATAATATATAATTTCCAATATGAGACAAAAATTTAGGTATATGTTTCTCATTCGGGGTTACATAAAATAAACTTAATTTTGAATTAAAGTGGTGATGTTTCACCTTTTGTGATAGATTAATAAATTCCTAATAAATCGTTTGGGTATGATTTGAGGATTAATTGCGGGATTTTTGGATGATATGTATGTTTGGAACATTTTGAGATGAGTTATGTGTTAAGACCGCATCTCCTAGGTACATGTATGTTCTCAAATCCCAATATGAGGTTATGAAGTCAAAAATTCATGAAGAAACCTAAACCAAGTCGCAATAGGAGTCAAGAAGTCCACTAAAAGCTCTACAAGAATTCTTGCCAGAATATATCTGTCGACTTTAAAAAATCATAAGAAATAATTGGTAGTGAATTAGGTGATGAAATTTACACAACCGGTAGGTCTTGGAGTCTAGTACATGTGGAGAAAAGGGAGTACAATTCTAAATTGATATGCGAAAGTTATTCTATTTTTACGAAAAAGACCCAAAATTATCCAGATTTAGAAGAGTCCATCAACCCACTTTTGACTCACTTAAGTTAGCCCATATGAGCCAAAACGTTTTTGGGAACCTATATATACTGACTTTGACAAGGCATGTGACTAGTCATTTAGGAGAGTGACCTTGGGTATTTCCATCGATATAATAGAATGTCAACGCTTGAAGGAAAATACACCTCCGCAGAGAACAGATCGTAGGTAGTAAGAGTATAGTAAGTAGAATATCGTATCCACATAGATCAGTCCGATAATTGTATTTTATTGTAGCGAAAATTGAGAAGTTTATAATCTAATAAAGCAATAATAAAAGTAAATAAAGGATGAATGTTTTTGGTGTTTTTACTATCAACTAAGAATGAAATAAATTGAAAGACAATTAGACAAGTAATGATTAAACTAAAAAGAAACAAGAAGTAAAATAGAAGCTTATCTCAATTGAGAAGGTTTCTTGAAGATATTGCTAAGTAATGTCATATATCGTTAAATGACTTTTTTATTCTATAAGGGCGAATTGGTTTTAATATTCACATTAGGCGGGAATCTAAACAACTTTATCCCCTATTCGGGCACCTTGAACATCTACGTTACACACCTGCCGGTTATCCGATATATTAAAGTCCACTACCCAAAGACTACCTAGCACGCAAGGAACCCACTCATCCAAAGAACTAGGCATTCAAATACTAAATCTATAACCTCGCCCCAAAGAGGTGTTAACTAAGTGCCCGTTTGGGATTGCTTTTCAAAATAATCACTTAAAGTGATTTTATATCCATAGTAATATTTTAAACTCATAAAATCACTTTTAGGGAAAGCACTAGATTAGTGATTATTAAAATAATCACTTAAAGTGATTTTAGATGTCAAAATATTTTTTAATATTTTTTACAAATAATTTAATTTTAATCAAAAAATGCTTTTAGCTCCAAAATAATCAATCCCAAACGGGCTCTAAGTTACTACATCTCTTGCTACTTGGCCAGTGCACATGAGTATTTAACAGAAGTATAAGAACAATGGAATTGAAATTAATTCTTTACCCAATCATGTTAAACATATATTCTTGTCCCAGATGAACTAACATCATCAAGTAATCAAACATAACTCAATACAAAAGCATCCTCAAACAATAGAGTATTTAGCTTATGATCGAATTAAAACAAAATAAAGCAAAATAATTAAAACCAAGACTAGAATCATGTTTAAAACAATAAAAAAGATAGAGTTACTGTTGGAAGGAAGGTGAAACAATGAATGGTTGAGGTAGAAATGGAGGGTTCATCGACAAACCCTTGCTTTTTCCCTCTTCCAGTTCTTATGTCTTCTCCTGTATGAAATTGAAATGAAATGTAATTGAAGTGTGTGGATAAAATGGCTGAAAACGAGCTTATATATCTTGCCAAATTCGTTTGGGCCCTCTCTAATTAAGTTAAGATGAGGTCCAACCCGTTTTTGGAAGCTGCAAGTTCAAGGTTCGAGCCACGAGAACGGTTTTTACATAACTTTTTCATCTTAACTCCGAATTGACTTTCGTCACTTGTCACGCGACCGTGACTTCAATATCTATCCAACCAATAACTGATAAGGTCCAGAAACCTTCATAAAAAATAGAAGTAACTTCATCTCTACGGTGCAAGAATCATCATATAATCGCTCTAACTTTCCATAGTGGCTTCTAGCTTCATTTCCGCTTTGACTTGGAGTATCTCTTCATATTTGGACTCCTTCTCCTTCATGTGGACCCTAGTATCAAGCACGTACCTAAACTACACACTAAACACATGATTAAAGCACAAAAATCTCTACAAATAGCAATTTGTCCAAAACAAGAAGGAAAAGTGCAATATAGAAAATATAGGGAAAAGTCCCTAACTCAGGCCCAATAAACTCTTAAAAAAATGTCTCTACAGTGGATTTATTTGTCACAAAAATAGAGACATCAAGACCGTTGACTCAAAGTTTTGTCGTCCTGAGAAAATAGAAAAAGAAAAGAAAAGGTATTTGGAAGGGTCTAAGTCACATAAGCCGAAGAAGAGAGAAAGAGTAGAAAAACATCATGAATAACTGTAAATCTAGAATATTAACAAGTTCCATATAGTATAAATTACAAACTAATAAAGAATATACCCAACAATATATACAATTCACACAAATATCTTTCAAGACCAAATTAGTTTTGCAATGCATAAGTGAGGTTCTTTCTTAGTTCAAAATGGTGGATATAGGTTTTTCATCGATCCAAACATAGTTTCTAAGGTCCACTTAACTCCTCTCTATCATGTTAAAGCTCCTAAGATGCATAGTCAATAATCCTAAGGTCTTTTAGGATGTAATTTTGGCTTATGGTAGGTATGCTACGTATATTTGGGTAATTTAGAGTGGGCTTTTGGCCCTCTCCTCACTAGCCACCAAAGAGTCTCCCTAGATCTTGAGTTACTCTCAAAGATGTTCCTCACTCATCCCAATTGATGCACAAAGTAGCATCCCCTAAAATCTTAGAATAAACCTCTTTCATGATCACCTAAAGAAATCTCACTTTACCGGTCTATGAATGTGTATATATTATTTATTTTGTATGTGACAATGACTATTTTTTTAATGTGAGAAGTCAAGTCACATTAATTTTTTTTCTTTTTCCAATATATTTTTCTCAATCTTTTCTTTTCAACTTTTTTTCTTTCTTGTCTTTTACCCAAGCAAAGGGTTACAACATATATATCAATGTGATCATGAAGCTCAATTTAAAATACCAAATCCCAACAAATGATAATCTTCTAAGAGCCACCACCCTAAAGTGTCAAGGCACATAATTCGAGTGCAGGTCAGACGGAAAAGTTCTACAAACTAAAGGATGAGGCTTATAATGAAACTAATAAAAGGATTTAGAAAGGCACGAGGGGGGCTAAGACATATAATATAACAATTAAGTATGGATAGCATTCTAAAAGTCTCAAAGGGCTAACAAAGAACCGCCTTAATCATGTCCTATCCTACACAAATTAGTCACTTCCTCACTTCTAGCACGTTCATCAAATGGTTTATACGCTAGCTTAGACCTCACGTTCTACACACCTCTCATGCTTCCTAAAATTGAACTCACTTAATTGCATTGCTCACTAATCTCTTCTTTACTTACCCTTCACATTTCATGTAAAGTTTATCAAGCATATACAAAACAAGTTCATAAAATTACTATCTACTATCATTAACTCACTAACATTCAGCTTAAAAGATACATTCATTAGCTTCTACGTCAACCTTCATACTTATTGAAAGAAAATAAAACACATAAAGTGGGGAGGGGACAACGGGTCCCCGACCCACAACTCAAAAGTGAGATGTGACCTCCGCGACTCAAAAACAGACTCAATAGTCATAAAAGACAAATAACTAATATACAAGTAGAGAAGGGTGGTAAAGAAGAGAGACACATACTCTCGAGGTTATTGCCTCTCTGGATCACCGTCTGAAAGAAATAGCGGTGGGTCTTTTGGGTGTCGCGGCTTAGTTGCTCCAGAGTGTAATGATGTGAATTTTATTGCTTTTGATTAATGCCACATCATTAGCGAGAAGGGTTTGAGCTATTTTGAGTTGTTTTAATTGCTCACTCATCTTCTCTTGCGAAGGATAACCCTTAAAATTTACACCATTGTCAATATATGCATGATATTATTGAGGTATAATTTCTTATAGTACAAATATACTTTATTAGTTATTTATTAATTTAATTTTTTATTTATTATTATTTGTTATTGTATATTTTGTAGGGGAAGCTGAAGATTGCAACTAAGGATCCCTTGAGTTTTGTGGACGAGCAGACACAGGAGGAGGTGCCTTCCACCGATAGGCGGTTACTTCGAGTACTTGGGCTATGATGGGGCTTAAGGTACTTGGCAGGACGGAAGATGGGAACAAACTAGTGTAAGTGTTTTTTTTTATAGTTTTAAATAAATTATTTAACTTTAAATTTAATTTTTTAATACTTTAATTAATTATTAAATTGAAATTTAATTACAGGGCGTTTATCGTGAGAAGTTGAAAAGTAAGGTTATCGAGGCGGGCTCCCAGGCTGAAGATGTTCCGGTGGAGGAACAAATCGGTGCGATGAAGGAGACAGTCTAGGAGGTGATACAACTACCGAAGAGTAGACACTGGATCCCAACCATTGGAGTCGTTCGGAAGACACCCATGACTACGACTGTGCTAGACCCGACTGCACAGCAGAACGCAGAGCTACTCTAGAGGATCTTGGTGGGTATGAACGAGCTACGCGAGTATCAAGGATTTCCGCCGATACCTGGTGCAGCCACACCATCGACCGCCTCCACAGCTACTCCAGATTGTATAGAGACGATGCTCCGAGGGTTGAATAATCTAGATCCGCCATAGGTCTTCCTCCGGTCCACTATCCCGAGTCCCCCCGAACTGAAGATGAAGATGATGATGATGAGCGTTTGGATAATCCTTGATTGTGATTTATTTTATCTAGACATTTATTTCACCGTGTTTGACTTTATATATTTTTATTATGTTTGACTTTTAGTGTGTTTGACTTTTTATTCCGGGTGTTTGACTTTTTAAACCCAGAATTTGACTATTTCTGGTATTTTTACATTTTTTCAATATATGTGATGTTTTTATTTATTACTCTCGTTTATTAATATTAAATTAAAAATACAAAAAAAAACAAAAAATACAAATTTAAATAAGATTAAAACAAATAAAAATTAAATTAAAAAAAAATAGCGACGACTTTGTCGTCGCTAATATTATTTAAAAAAAAGAAAAAAACAATAGCGACGACAAAAAATACAATTGTTTCGTAATAAAAAAAAATAATTTATTATATTAATACCGACGACGTAGGTGGTCGGAAAAAATGCCCATGATTAAGGGCGAAACAACGCACGTTCATCGGTAATACGTAAAATTACCGACGGATCTCTAAGAACGACACGATACCGACGACTTGTCGTCGAAAACGTGTTTTACCGACGAATTATGAGTTTTTACTGACGACAATAATCGTCGGTAAACAACTGTTCTGTTGTAGTGTCAACTGTTTATATATCTGTGTTGATCTCAACAATGAAAAGATTATGGAACTTATATCGGTTAATTATGTAATTTCCTAACTTTTTTATTTTTAATATACTTCATTTTGTAAAATAAATCATTGATCAGACACGGCTAGAGTGTCTTGGAACACAGATTCATTTCAGTAGCAAAATATATATAAAGAATTCAAGGGTTTATCCTGTAATCCCACGAGTATACTCTGCATGCACTGCATGTCTCGTTGTATCTCGTTATTTATTGGGATATTGCTGTCTGTCCAAAATGGACTGGACCCCGGCAGTTAAAGGTTTTTTATATTTTTAATAAATGCCATTAAACAAATTTATAATATCTATTTATAATTTCTATCAGAATCAGATAATATATAAAAGCCATATATTTTTAATAATTATTAGTAGTCCCACACTCGGCATTCACGTTGAAAGGCACAACACAGTGAACCATTCCTAATTACTTAATTGTCTGACTTTTAAGGTTATTGTTCTAAATTATACTAGTATTTCTTTTGTGGTTCTTTTTTTTTTTTTTTGGTTCAAGATGTTGGAGGGTGTAGTGGTGGAACAAACTTTTTTTTTTTTATAATTACATCTGAGGTCGAAAACACCTTAACAAAAACACATTACATGACTACTCAAGCTCCCGTAGGAGTATATATCTAAAATATATCTAGGAGTGGCTACACCACATATATCATTCATCATAATCTTCTTTAGCCCTTTGGGAGGTTCCCTGTAATATTGTATCACATCCCCTTCTAGACGCGCCCCTAATTTCGCCAAAAAATCCACACAACGGTTTGCTTCCCTATACAAGTGTATGAGCTCATATCCCGGGTGATTTGCAAGAATATCACTACATTCCTTGATAAGAGTGCCTAACCAATCCCCATTGTTCCCACCGCCCTTCACTAGCGCGTGTAACTCCAGCGAATCGGTTTCGACAGCTATTATCGCTTCCTCCCTTTTAACGGCTAAATTTAACCCGAAGTGTAGAGCTATTAGCTCCGCTTGAAAAGCAGAACAATCCTTAGGTGCTCCCGCGAACCCTCTTAAAATATTTCCCGTCACAGTCCCGAAAGATACCACCCACACCCGATATTGAGGCTCCTTGTTTAAGACTTCCGTCGATATTTAACTTTATCCCAGATGTTGGTTTTACCCATTTCACAAGTATGCTTTTGGCGGAGGAGATTAATCCCCCATCTAACTCTTTGCCCATGCTCTAATATAATTAATAGCAGCATTTCGTGCAATGTTTCTCAAGGAACATATGGACTTACTTTGATTATTGCTATTGAAAATTCTGTCATTTCGATCCACCCAAATTGTCCAAACAATCGCCAAGGCTACTATTCTTAGTTCCAGTCCATTATGTGTTTCGTTACAACTTAGTATTTTTCAGAAAAAATTAGTAGATTGCATCTGTTCATGTCCCTGCTGCAGACTGTCATTTCCAGCATTAATATTTATATTGTTTTGAACGTGTTCTAATCCTCTCTCGTCAGGATGCTGTGGTGGGTTACCTGGAGGATTAGAGCGCCTGTTACCTGTGCGGCCAACAGCATTCCAGCCAATTTCTGTAACAGAATTGCCGCTGAACAGGGCATCTTCCTGGATCTCTTCAAGGCCCAATATGGAACTGCTGATTACAGTAGCCGATTCAGACCTGCTGCCTGCGAGTCTAGCTCGCTTACGAATTTCAGACAAACCAGGCCAAGGATCCCAAAGCCCATCATACTTAATGCAATCCCGGAATAAGTGGGTTTCCGTTTCCAAGGCCAAGCCACACCCTTTATAAACCTCCTCCATTACAATACCACGCCGAACAAAGTTAGATGCAGTAGGCAATTTGCCCAATATTATTCTCCAAATCAGCACTTTAACTTTTTGTGGACATTTTAGGGACCAAATCTTCTCCTATTTAAACCACGTATCAATCTCAATCGACCGTGTACTGTTATAAGCAGATTTCACAGAATGGACGCCAGTTTTTTCGTGTTTCCATTTATACACAGTGCCTTGATCATTCTGAAGTTGTACCACGCCTTCGATAAGGATTTTCTTGCCTTCGAGTAAACCTTTACAGAGTCTCGATCGGATGTCTTGGAAGAACGATTAAGAAATCCGTCACGAAAGTACTTGTGAGATAGCGTCGTTGCCCATAAGGCTTGATCACCCTGAATAATTTTCCACCCTAGTTTTGCAAGCAAAGCTAAATTGAAATTTCTCGTATCACGAAAGCCTAAACCACCTTCCTTCTTAGACCGATATAACTTTCCCCACGATAACCAGTGTATTTTCAGTGACTCCTCTCCACTTCCCCAAACAAAATCTCGGACTATCTTATCCACCTTATTACATACGTGTATTGGCAGCTTCGATGTTTGCATAACATAGGTAGGAATAGCACTTAGCACTGATTTGGCTAAGGTGATTCTCCCTGCCAATGATAAAATTTGGGCTTTCCAATTTGCAAGTTTACCTTTCATGTTCATTGATATCCTCCGGTAGAATCCCCTTGGGGGCGACTCGAGACAATAGGGGCTCCGAGATATGTACCAATCGATTCGCTTAGAACAAAACCACTTCGTTGAGCAAGATTAACTTTCGCAACTTGTGACAAATTTCTAGAGAAGCAAATGACCGATTTTTCTTCGCTAACCTTGTGACCCGCCTCCACACAAAAATTATCCAATACCATCTTCATTAGATCAACCTGCGATTCACTAGCTTCCGCGAACAAAATGAGATCATCGGCGAAAAATACATGAGAAATAGGAGGACCATTCTTACTGAGATACACAGGCTTCCATTGATTACTAATGCATAGATTGTTTATCAAAATAGATAAACGCTCCATACACATCACGAACAAATAAGGGGAAAGGGGATCCCCTTGCCGAATACCTCTCTGAGGGGTAAATGCTTCAAGAGGGTCACCATTCCATAGCACCTGCATTGTATTAGTACGCATAGCTGAGATAATCTTGAGGTTATTCAAGGAATCCACAACGGAGGAGCTGCTAATTGGAGAATTAGACCAATGGTTAGCGAAACCCTCAATTGGTTGAAGCGTTTTCCTTCTTGGAAAATTATACATTGTAGAAGGGACTTTGTCTGTCTTGCGGACAAAGCCGCTAAGCTTGCAAGGAAAGGAGTTGACATTTCGTCAAGCCAGCCTATGAGTATGATTGACTTGTTTAATTGGATGGATAGATTTGTAACCCGTTAGTTTTTTTCTTTCATGTAATGACAAAAAAAAAAAAAAAAAAAAAAAGCTGAGATAATAATTTGTATCCAGGTTGAAGGAAACCCGAATGTAGCCATGGTATCTTCTAGAAAGCGTCAGCTCAAACGATCATAGGCTTTAGCAAGGTCTATTTTAACTGCCATGCAACCAACCATACCCGTCTTCTTATACATCATAGTAGAGACTTCCTGGACTAGTACTATATTATCTGTAGTGGACCTGCCCGGTAATCTTTTTTATTTTTTAAAGAACTTCTGGATCCGACAAAAAAAAAGAACTTGTGTGTATATGTTTCAATTTTTTTTAAAATATATATTTTAATGAATTCTTAATATTTGAATATTGGTTTAACAAGATAAGATTATTTTTGTAATAAGTAATGATAGATATTATTAAAAAGTGGTTATTTAAATCTCATATAATTTGTATTCTAGAAAGGTCAAATTATGAGATCGATAGGTCGCCTAGTGGTTAGGTTACTCAGTAGAGACCAAGAGGTCCTGGGATCAAATCTCATTGGAGTCAAAATGACTCCGAGTCCAAAGTGGCTCTCTCATGTATTAAATTAAAAATCAAAAGGTCAAATTATGTATGAAAGAAAAAATCATAAAACTACAACAAATAGTATCATTAAAGACGATATATATTATGATAATACTAAAATAGTCTTTAGTGATATTTTTAAACACCAAAATAGTCTCTAATTATATTTTTTATGATAATATTTGCCCGTAAAGATAAAATTAATAGAGACAAAAACAAATAATTTGCTACAAAATGTGTTTTTAAAGACGAACTTACTACGACAAACAAATAGTGACAAAATTAAAAAATTTAATGGTAAATTTTTTTACCGTTACAGATAATTTTTTTTGTAATGAAAAGTAATATAATTATTAGACCATCGATAATATATATTAGTAATATTTGAATGATCATCTTTTAAGTAATAGCTAGCCATTATTCTTATGGAGAGCAATCGATCCTAAATTGCTCTTTTATTTTTGATTAATCTCTTCTTTTACTATGTTTCTTTCGCACTAAGGAATGAGACTTATTTGTTGGAGATTACGTGTTTCGTGTTTCGTGTAATATTTTTAAATTGGTAATTGATAATTCACTCTCTAAGCTATATAAATTGCAGGATATGAAGACTTAAATGGATTCCCACTTTCTTCTCTTGCCCTTAAGAGTTAAGATCTTATAACTCGAGTGTTCTTTTATTCACGGCAGAATTGATATGGAAGCAGATGGGAAGTTTCAATAACCAATATTTGTAAGATCATATCCAATGTCAATGCTTGATGTTAATTAAATGAATTTATTTTCTTCTCCAGTTTTCTGTTCAGAATATTTAATTGGAATGAAGTGAGCAAACTAATCTGATGAAACCTCACTTTTCATATTAATGACATAATCAGATACTTTATCACCAAATATATGAACGCTCTATTATATATATCTTCCTATTCAATTGGGGAGAGTAATATAAGATGATATGATGTAGATGGTACAATGCCATTTTCATCAACGAGTATGTTTTCATTTGTCTAATTGGCTTTCTTCCTCGTGAAAGCGAGCCTAATATCGTAAAAGCAAACAAATTAAGACAATTTTAGGCATAATTCATAATTGACTTCGTATATCAACTATAATATATAAATGATTGCGAGTTTAAAGTGGTTCTTTTATATCATACAAAAATGTATATATTACTACAAAAGAATTTAAGCACATTGAGATCGATAGTTAGTCTAGTGGTTAAGTTACTCCGCAGAGATTCTGGGATCGAATCTCATTGGAGTCGAAATGACTCCGAATCTAAAATGACTCTCTCATGTATTAAAAAATAATAATTTAAGCACATTTCTTAATTTTGTTTAAGTTTATGAAAAAAAAAAATTATATATAACACTAAAATTTATGTCACTTAATATATCACACACAATGTAACTAATTATGATTAGAAATAAACTTATAATTACTTTATTTTTCATCTAAATAATTTTCAATAAAATTTGACATATCATACATGATAAGTCGGTATATAAATTAGATGGTATATGTAACCACTTTATAAGAATTTTCTTGCTCAATAATCAAACAATCAATACACTTATAGAACTATACTTAGTTGGCAACTGCAATGTAACTAATTAACTACTAAACTAATTGTGTATAACATAACTAAAACAAATAAAGAAATTTCACTTTCAAAAGAAAAAAAAAAGAAAAAAAAATTTAACTAAAAAGATACCAATTTCAATAATTCATGCAATTTCAAACAAGCAAGTGTGTGTCTAGTATTTGCCAAAGGAAAGATAAGATAGAAAAACTCAATTTAGGCATTCAATAGATGAACATAATATATCATAAGAAAAAAAAAGCAAGAAAAAGAAAAGAACATAAAATCCTTATAATAAAATCTAGAGATTGCCTTCAGGCCATCCCTATAAGTAAAGTTTTCAGGCCTTAGGGATAATTATATACTAACTCAGAAAAAAATCATAGTTCAAACATGATAAAATAACAATAGATGAACCAAAAACAAAAACACTCTCGGTAACTCCTAGAACTTTAGCCTCACTCTTGGTAAGAAGCCACATGCCAAGAGTGAGGCTAAATTATATCTGGATATCGGATGCGAACGACAAATCAAACCCGAAAGCGGGTAAAGAGATTGATAAATGAGCAATATCAAGGTCTATAACGTGGGGGTCTTCGGGAAGTGGTGGTTTCGAGATTTGAAAAGAGTTCATATCAGAAGACATGACAAAATTGTGGTATTCCTTTTGAATATAACCCATACAAGAAAGAAACCCTTCACGTGACCCGTTTTCCAAGAAAGGTCGCACATACCCACCACATAGTTATTACACGACTACTGTTATTGTCTTTAGCGAGGACCGTCTCTCTCGCTAAAGACAGAGAAAGTCCTCGCTAAAGACAGAGAAAGTCCTCGCTAAAGACTCGTCGCTAAAGTTTCTTCGCGAGAGACAGTCACTCGCGACGACTTCTCGTGTCATCGCGTGAGACACCTATCTCTTGTGAGGACGCCCTGTCGTCGCAAAAGATAAGGTCTTTTGCAACGACAGGGTCCTCGCTAAAGACCTGGTCAACTGCGAGGACTTAGTCGTCACCTTTGATGGTCAACTCTTTCGCGAGGACCGTTGACTTTATTTCTAGCGAGGACTTTGTCCTCGCAAAAGACCTTTTTTATTTATTTTTTAAATTGCATTTTATTTTTTTTATTTTTTTTGTTTTTGTTTTTCTTTTTATTTTATTTATTTAATTGTTTTGATTATTATTTTTTTGTTTTAATTTTATTTATTTAATTACTCTTTAGTTTTTTCTTTTATTTATTTAATTCCATATATGAAACGAGAAAAATCATATAATACGAAAACTAAATTTAAAAACATACGGAATAAATAATTACAAACCGAAAGTCAAAGTCAAAGTCATAGTCAAAAGTCAACATATAGTCTAAACACAATAAATAGTCAACCGAATACATAACGAAACACACTAAGGATTAGACAGATCTCCATCTTCTTCTTCATCTTCACCTTGGTCAATAAGCTGAAGTCGCGCGCTTGACAGAGCAGAGTTAGTAGGTCGGGATCGGGGTCGGACTCGTGATCGGGATCGGGAGGGACCAGCAAGAGCACCAGAAGTATTTCCGGATGGAGGGTCAGGTCTTGTCTCGTGTCCACGTTCTTCTCTGCACCTATTGAGGAACGTGATGGTTGTACTCATCCGTGCGTCCACCGCCTCCTTCGTCGGTCGTGTACTAGCTGTGGAAGCTGAGGATCGAGAAAGGTCGTCTTGCATCGGGTCCTTGCCTATGGAGACAAGGAACTCGTTCAGGGATATCATCAGCCACTCGTAGTCCCTCAGCATACTCTAGTTGACCGGATCCCAGGCATTAGCAGACTTCCTCTTCTCCGGAAGCGGGTGGCCAACTCCTGGGATCCAGTATCGGGTCCCGCCTCCTAACCCTAATCGTGCCGCCTCCATCACTGCGTCAACCAGTTCCTCTTTCGTCAAGGGGGGTGAACACGATAAATCGCCGCTTTGACTTTGCGATTCTCAAACTTTATTTTTGAGAATCTCCCTCAACGCGTCATGTACAATAAATAAAATATTAAAATATATTAAAATATTAAAGTATATTAAAATATTAAAATATTAAAATATTAAAATATATTAAATTATTAAACTTACGTTTGATCTCTCGTACTCGGGGCTCCTCCACCCATGCTTCTTATTGCTCCACCCGATTTCGAAAAAGAATCTTTTTATTTTTGGTAGAGGCACAACTCCCTCATCACCCTCGGCCACTCGAGGAAATTGACTACTCCCCTGTCGGTGTTACAGTCAAACAGCCAAACAGTCAAATAAAGATATTTAAATAAGTATTGTAATAAATGTATTACCCCCATCAAGTTATCCCTCCTCCGTGTATGACTCATAGAACCTGCCCTGCTCAGCTTCTGCATCATCTTCCTATTCTCTTTATTCACTCCAGCTTGGTGCTATTTTTTAAACAACAAATGAAAAAGAAGATAATGTTAGTCAATTAAGATAATATTTTATTTAATACAAGTTAAAATACTTTAATTACCTGAGCTTGCTCCGAGTCCCACATTTTCAAAGTGAGCTCCCAGATCTCGGGTGTCTGATCATTCGGTTTCACCCAGGACTCATAATACTTTTTCTTTATTCTATTCTTGTGGTTCGGGATCGGGGTCGGACCCGTGATCTGGATTGGGAGGGACCAGCAGGAGCACCAGAAGGATTGCTGGATGGAGGGACAGGTGTTGTCTCGTGTCCACGTTCTTCTCTGCACCTATTGAGCAACATGATGGTTGTACTCATCTGTGCGTCCACCGCCTCCTTCGTCGCTCGTGTACTAGCTGTGGAAGCTGAGGAGCGACAAAAGTTCGTCTGGCATCGGGTCCTTGCCTATGGAGACAAGGAACTCGTTCAGGGATCTCATCAGCCACTTGTAGTCCCTCAGCATACTCTAGCTGACCGGATCCCATTAGCAGACTTTCTCTTCTCTAGAAGCGGGTGGCCAACTCCTGGAATCCAGTAGCGGGTCCCGCCTCCTAACCCTAATCGTGCCGCCTCCATCACTGCGTCAACCAGTTCCTGTTTCGTCAAGGGGGGTGAACACGATAAATCGCCGCTTTGACTTTGCGATTCCTGAACTTTATTTTTTAGAATCTCCCTCAACGCGTCCTGTACAATAAATAAAATATTAAAATATATTAAATTATTAAACTTACGTTTGATCTCTCATACTCGGGGCTCCTCCACCCATGCTTCTTATTGCTCCACCCGATTTCGAAAAAGAATCTTTTTATTTTTGGTAGAGGCACAAATCCCTCATCACCCTCGGCCACTCGAGGAAATTGACTACTCCCCTGTCGGTGTTACAGTCAAACAGTCGAATAAAGATATTTAAATAAGTATTGTAATAAATGTATTACCTCCATCAAGTTATCCCTCCTCCGTGTATTACTCATAGAACCTGCCCTGCTCAGCTTCTGCATCATTTTCCTATCCTCTTTATTCACTCCAGCTTGGTGCTATTTTTTAAACAACAAATGAAAAAGAAGATAATGTTAGTCAATTAAGATAATATTTTATTTAATACAAGTTAAAATAATTCAATTACCTGAGCTTGCTCCGAGTCCCACATTTTCAAAGTGAGCTCCCAGATCTCGGGTGTCTGATCATTCGGTTTCACCCAGGTCTCATAATACTTTTTCTTTATTCTATTCTTGTGGTCAATGTAGCCCTTACCGCATTTATTGGTTATCATAGTTTGTATATCGCTCCAATCCGGGCGGGACTACCCCTCCTCTACCAAGAAGAATTCCTATTTACAAATAAATTTAGTTAAATATATTTTTTAGTTAACGACAAACAAATTAAAAAAAAATTACTCGACTTACTCCCAATCGAATCAAAATATTTCTCCGCTTATTGGCAGGGAAATCTGTCTAGAACTTGTAGTGTAGCAGAAAATTCTCCCGAATAGTGTGGTTGATTACTTGAGTCACGTGATTGGAGTATTTGCCCACCGGGTTCCAGGTGTTGTCAAACGAGCCCATCAGAATTCTCCCTCCATACTTACACTTCAACTCTTGTGCCGAAACATCTTGACCCTAGGTTTTCTCGTGTTATTACCTATTTAATTTTACGATTAAAATAATAATTTAGTCAAAACTATGTTTACAAAGAAAGAATACCTGGTTTGTTGCGACCCCCGATGGGATTGCTTGGATTCTGAGTGGGATCACGGCCATTCCCGTCGCCATCGTGTCCTTTAGGCATAACAGCTGCCATCTGATCAAAATAATACAATTCTAAATATTCACTTAAAGCACCTAAATTTATTTTAAAAATTCTCTAATGTCTTAAGTATTTTTTAAAATTGCAATTTAACCCCTTAAGTTCTAAAATTAACTCTAAAACACCTAAAATTATTAGAAATTCTCTATGGCCTTACAATTTTTAAAAATTGTAATTTACCCCTAAATTATCTAAATAATTCATTTAGGCACCTAAATTTATTATAAAAAATCTCTAATTCCTTAAATTTTTTAAATTGCAATTTAACCCCTAAAGTTCTAAAATTAACTCTAAAGCACCTAAAATTTATTAAAAATTCTCTAAGGCCCTACAATTTTAAAAATTGCAATTTAACCCCTTAATTATCTAAAGAATTCATTTACACCTAAATTTATTTTAAAAATTCTCTAATGCCTTAAATATTTTTTAAAATTGCAATTTAACCCCTAAAGTTCTAAAATTATTTCTAGTAACCCTAATTTTTGTTAAAAATTATCTAAGGCCCTACAATTTTTAAAAAGTGCAATTTAACCCCTAAATTATTTAAATATTTCATTTAGGCACCTAAATTTATTTTTAAAAATTCTCTAATGCCTTAAATATTTTTTAAAATTGCAATTTCACCCCTAAAGTTTTAAAATTATTTCTAAAGAACCTAGTTTTTATTAAAAATACTCTAAGGCCCTACAATTTTTAAAATTGCAATTTAATCCCTAAATTATCTAAATAATTCATTTAGGAACCTAAATTTATTTTAAAAATTCTCTAAGGCCATAAATATTTTTTAACATTGCATATGTAACCCCTAAAGTTCTAAAATTATTTCTAAAGCACCTATTTTTTATTAAAAAGTCAATAAACCCCTAATTTTTTTAACAATTGCAATTTAACCACTATAATTTTACAAAAAAAAAAATCACTAAGTCACCTATTAATTATAAAAAATCAAATAAACCCCTAAGTTTTATAAAATTCAACTAAAGCTCCTAAATTTTATTAAAAAGTCAATTTAACCTCTAAAAATCTAAAATCACAAATCAAATAAATTGCTAAAAAATGCAACCAAAAATCAATTAATTCTTCTAGTGACGTTTTCTATAAATTAAATACCTACTAAATTAGCTAAATATGACCCATATATTCGGAATTATTATTTGGCTAAAATTAAAATTGCAAAAATTAAATTATTTTCTAGAAATGGAAAAAATTAAAACACAAGAAACTGTTGGATTGCATACCTTATTTGGCGAAATTGGAGGTTGTTATCAAGTTAATAGTTTATCCCATAACAAGAAAACATGAAAAACCCCAAGTCAGTTTTAAAAAAAATGGATTGATTTTGATGATAATTACCTTGTATGATGTTGTTGGAAGGTTGGGGAGTGGTGTAGTGATTCACCGGAGTTTGGTGGTGGGGGAATTGCTGATTTGCAGTGGAGAATAATGGAGGGGGGTTTTGTTGGTGTTGGTGATGAATGAGGGAAAGAGATGGGTTCAGCGGTTTTAATCTAATCCGCCAAGTCTTTTGCAAGGACCTGGTTCTCGCTAAAGACCAGGGTCCTCGCTAAAGGTCAAATTTTGGAAGGCAAAAAATTGACCGCCTATACGTGTGACGTCGATAAAGACTCACAGTCTTTTGCGAAGACCTTGTCCTCGCTAAAGACCTTTTCTATTTTTTAAATATATTTTCCTAACTATTGTACTTATATATTATACCTAATTAATTTTTACATTTTTTATACTAAAATTTATTCTAGTAAATACCATATATAACACAATTAACATAATTATACAATCAATATTTTCCTAACTATCGTACTTATATATTATACATAAATAAATTTTTTTTAATACTAAAATTGATTCTAGTAAATACCATATATAACACAATTACACATCGTAATCTAAAATAATGAAAAAGATTAACTGTTTAGGGGTGTAAACGTAGAAAAATTATGAAATACATGACAAAAGACATAATAAAAAAGAAATACACAACTAATCAGTCTCGTCACCATCATCAACTATTACTGGTTCATCGCCACTATCAACATAAATAGTTTCCTCATTAATCTCGTACTCTCCTAAGGTGTCATCATAATCTTCATCATCAAGAGGATCAGCGGGTTCCGGTACAAGGTTATAAATCGAAAGATCGATCTCTATCCCATGTACATATATAGTAACCATCTTGAAGTGTACGATCTAGTCGGGCAATCATTCGTCGTGAACAACAAACCAACCTACATTACAAATTCCTCCTTCATATGTGCATACCATGTAACTATCCTCGTACCCACAACGTTTCCAACTTATCTATAGCCGGACAGAGAAATACATCCATATCCTTTCTAGGTGAACGAGGACCCGGTATCAATAGAGTAAGCATAAACGTGGATTCTTTCATGTATAACCAAGGCGGCAAGTTGTAGATCGTCAATATAACCGGGCACATGTTGTATGAGTTGTTTTGCATGGAGTAAGAACAAAACCCATCGATCCCCAAACCGCGTACGTTACGCGGTTCACTAGCAAACGCGGGATTCCTCTCGTCAAATGTTTTCTAACTATGACCATCAACGGGATGACGCATGGTGCCAAATCATATCTTTCGTAGTTTTCCTCGAAGCATACATTCTCTGTAACCTAGGCGCAATTGGAAAATAACGCAGCTTCTTATGCGACACTTTCTTCCCCTTCTTCGGGTCCCACCTTGATTCTCCACAAACTAGAAATTTCTCAAGATTCTTATTCTCTTTGTAAAACAATGCACAATCATTCAAACACACGTCGATCGTGGTGTATCCCATGCCCAAACTTTTCAACTTTATATTACAATCCGCATAAGAACCTGGTAAGTTATGAGGTTCAGGCATAACACGACCCAACAACTGAAGAAGTTCGGTAAACAAGGTGTTCATCCAATTGTTCTTCACTTTCACATGCATTAGCTTTGCTATGAAATCCAAAGAACTCATCTTAGTACATCTGGGGTACAAATCTGTCTCTATTTCCTTGAACAACACGTTGATAGACCCACAACCACTTCTATTAACATTCTCGTCACGCATCTCGGTGTCACCAGAGTTCCCACCAGTTTCAAACGTGGGTCCTGAATCATGAATTACATTACCCATTACATTATCTTTGTTTGGTTGATCCACGGGAATTACTACCTTTTCCCCGTGTTTCGTCCAAACCTCATACTCTGGCCAAATACCCCACTGAAATAGATGTGCTTGAACAACTTCAGGTGTAAACTTTCTATTATTATAACAATGAGTACACGGACAAAATATGTTACCAGCGTGATCAGATTTCTTGCACGCAAACTCAAGAAACTGTATTATACCCTTGATATATTCCCTCGTAACCTTATTCTTTGATTTAATCCAACTCTTATCCATTCTCTAAAGTAAATTAAAACATTATTTCAAATGATTTAATTTAAATGCTACTTAAATCATACGATTATAAATATTTACATCAATCCCCATATTTTATGAAAAAGTAACTAAGGCCCCTAAACTTTCTAAAACTATCAATTATACCCCTAAAGTTTATTAAATATCACTAAGGCACCTAAGGTTATTAAAATTCAAATTATACCCCTAAAGTTTATTAAATGTCACTAACTAAGGCACCTAAAGTTTATTAAAATGTCAATTATACCCCTAAAGTTTATTAAATGTCACTAAGGCACCTAAAGTTTAATTAAATGTCAGTTATACACCTAAAGTTTATTAAATGTCACTAAGGCACCTAAAATTTAATTAAATGTCAATTATATAACTAAAGTTTATTAAATGTCACTAAGGCACCTAAAGTTTAATAAAATTCCAATTTTACCCCAAGGATTTATGTAAAGGTCACTAACACAACTAAAGTTTGATAAAATTACACTCTATCCCCTATACTATATAAAAATCCCTTTAAGGCCTCTAAATTTTTTATACATTACTCTAAAGCACCTAATGTTTATTCAAATATCACTTTAACCCCTAAAATTTAAATAATACAATAAGGCACCTAATGTTTATTAAAATTCTACTTTAACCCTTAAATTTTAAGAAAAATATACTAAGGAACCTAAAGTTTAATAAAATTACAATTTTATCCCTAAAGTTTTTAAAAATTATAAAAAGACCACTAAAGTTTATTAAATTGTCATTATAGTACCTATAATCATAATCAATTATAAAGATACCCCTAAAAACATCTAAGTTGTTTACAAAGATCCTTATAATAATTTTCCATGAATAAAATATCACCCAAAATTATTATAAATAAATAACCAAATTAAAATTATAACACAAAATTATAAAATAATTATTATATAACAAAAAATAAACAATATATCATAGCAAAAACAATAAACACTACTATTTGCACTTATATAATACAATAGATAACATAAATTATACAATATAAACAAATAAAAGAAAATAAAATTAGAAAATACCTTTTTTGTGGAGAAATTGATGAAAAAAAATTGCTTGAAAATGGGACCAAAAGAGTTAGATAAATCGGTGAAGCTTCATTATTGATTGATCCAGAATTTTTTTGAGGATTAGGGGGAAAAATTGGGAGAATTTTGAGGTTTATTTGAGTTTTTTGGAGTTCTTGTTCGCATTAATGGCCAACTGACGAGTGGTTGTATTTAATACGGCGAAATCTTTAGTGAGGACACGAAGTCCTCGCTAAAGATCCAAAGAGTCGTCGCAAAAGACCCCTTTTAGCAGGGACATCCAAGTCGTCGTTAAAGATGGGACCCTTTAGCGAGGACACATAACGGCTACTTTCTTTTTTTATTATTTTTACTCGCGTAAATTGTTCGCCACTTATAGGCGACGACTTGGTCGTCGCAAAAGATTGTCCTTTCTAAAAGGGGGGGTCTTTAGTGAGGACCCGCGGGTTTCTCGTCTTTTCGCTAAAGGTTTCTCGCTAATGCCCACGTGTGTAGTGGTTTTAAAAGTTGATAAAGCCTTATAATCTTCAACAACCTTCACTGTCAAGTCCGTTGCTTCAACCAAATCTCAAGTTAAGCTCTCAACTTTAGCCCGGGTTTCTATTAACTCTTGCCTTGTCTCGCTTTCAAAAGCTAATCTCGAGCCGTCTGTTGTAAGTAGGTTACCCTCTAAAGCTTCTTTGTGAGGTCTTAAACCTCAGACTTTAGACGACTAACCTCTTACCCTAAATTCAACCTCATTTCAAGTAATGTATATTGAGCTTGATTCCTCTTGATATGAAGGTGATTTCCCTAAGAAGGGTCAGGGGAACCACGATATAGATAATCTTAAACAATCACCACCTGGTGTACAGTGTCGCCAAGGATCCTGGTGCCTTTCGAAGTGTGTTATAAATCAACCACCCGAAAGATCAAAACTTGCTAGTGTACGAGTGTTGGCAAGTAATAAAGTGTGTGAGTGAGTTTGTCTTCAAATGGATTAGATAATTAATACGTAAATTAGTTCTAATTTCAATTATTTGTTAGAAAGATAATACAAAAAAGTATATATTTTTATTTGGTTTTTGAGTGAAGGACTACTATAACTATGACATTTAAGTAATGATTAACTAGAAAACAAAATAACTTTAGGAGTTGCAAGAATGATGAGAGGATACCTCAGTAATTGCTACTAATCCCCACTAGACATGATTTAAATTTTTCTTGACTTAAGAGTGAATTTGGTATTAACCACTAATCAGAATTCCACGATCCATCTAAATTCATCCCGGGTATATAAGGGGCTTCCCTAGGGCGCTATAAACTTCTTTCGAGTGACCTTACAAATATCTTTGAACGATATACTCCAACCCTATTGATGATTTGACTAGTCAAGACCTCCTGATTCAATAACACACATCAAACGAATACAAACTATGCTCTACAACCTAACCCCTTTTTGGACGATAGCCAAGTTGTTATATAAATTTACTAATTGGCCAAAAATAGGACCACATAATTAACAGGCTTATATTCAATGGATCTAACAAAAATTCATTTAAACGTACAAATTCCAAATTACAAGAAAATATCAATAATCATGATCTAGGGAAATAAGGAAAACAATATTGGAATAAGACATAATTAAAAGCAAAATTGAAAAGATGGAAGAATTACACTAATTTATGGAAAGAAAAGTGTTGTTCTTGACTCCTAGACATTGCTTCCTTGCTCTAAATATTTTTCTCTCCTAATTATAGTAAGTAAGTGCCAAGTTTTGCTGCTAAAATCATGTATTTATAGCCCTAGGAAATGTTTTTGCTTAATTGGGCCAACTTAAGCGGGTCAAAATTGGCACAATGGACTCTTCTAAATTTGAATATTTTGTGTCTTATCAATAAAACATTTTATAACTTTTCAATTCAACTTCAAATAGCAAACCGATCCTTCTCACATGATCAACACTCAAAGTGATATCTTAAGCTCGAATTTCATGATTAGATTCCTCAGAAATCTTGAGTAATGAGCTTCGAAAGTTGATGGGAATATTTTGCCGACAATTCCTATTGAGCTTTATGTGGACATCTTGGCTCCTTTCGCGACTTGTTTTGGGATTTTTCGTGAATTTTTTACTTAGGCTAAGTTCAATGACTCATCAATTATAGCAAAAAGCTATAATCAGAGTTAAATTTTACAATATAGCACTCTAATAGTTTCCAATTATTGGGTACCCTGTTCCTTGCAAAATTAAGCCACATGTGACCTATGTTGTAGATCTCCCCGCCTAGGCGCGCCTAGGCGTCAACTCCCCCCTTAGCCGCGTATGCCTAGTTAAATTCTAGGCGTATTTGCCTAGTTCCTTAGTCGCCGCGAAATAGGCGCTGATTAATGGCAAAAATGGTCGTCTTGGCACCGAGTAATGGCAAAACATGCCCGCATACGCCATCTTGTTATTTTTTTATTCTCGAGAATCCTTTAATTGATATTATAACTCGATTTTTAGTATTTTTATATTTACTATAGTGTTGTTAGACAAATTTTATGACTTAAATAGTTACAATTGCTATAATTACTACATATATATTACTAAATATACAAAATTACACATTGGGTATCCAAACCGTATAATGCTGCATAGGCCTCGTGTAATCCCGCCTAGGCGCTAGGCCCCAGTTGACCGCCTAGGCCGCAAAACTGAGATCTACAAGATAGCATGTGTCTGACCAAATGCTAGCTACCCATTTGATAAAAATAATAAATCTAATTATTGATAAAATATAAATAGTTTTAATCTATTTAATAAATAAAAATAATGAATTATTTTGAACAAATGAAATAATTATTACATATTATTATTATTTATATAAAATGTTGTAATTTAAGTATGAATATTTAAATTCTTATTAATATTTTTATGATATATTTTTTATAAGATTTTTGTAAACTAATAAATAGTACATATATTATTAAAAAAATTATAAATAATAACCGTATTTCATTATTCTTAATATATATTTTATATATATTTATATAAATTTCAAACATTTGTGTACAAATAAAAAAAATACAAAAAAATAAAACATTTACGAATGAATTAAAATAGAGATATTGTTAAATTAAATTCAAAAGAAGAATAGGAGGCTAAAGTTAGGAAAATATTTGAATAAAACTGTTTTAGAAAGTTAAAATTTAAAGAAAAAGATTAATCTGAACTCCAATTTTGACCTTTTAATTAGATAGTTACTGGATTTAGTTTAACCCAATCCTACCTTGTTATATATTTTTTATTTTAATTTTTATTTAAATATGTTATATATACAATTATATATGATTATTTTTTTTAAAAAATAAATTATTGAATTATTATTTCTATGTATGTAAGTATTTTTAAGAAATTAATAATTAATAGATTTCTTTAACAAAGAAGTTAATAATCAAATTAATCATTTTCGCACTAGATCCTTGTGTTGCAAGTGAAAGTACCCGACCAACATTTTCTATGTATGTAAGTATTCATTAGTACTAAAATACCACACGCCTAGAGCAGAGCAGAAGCAAGGAGAAGAAGACTGGAAGCCTTTCATGCCCTTCCACCTTTATCCTTCATCATTCATCGTCAGCTGTTAGTGTAAAATTAGTCTATTTTATCTTCTGAACATGAATATTATACTTTTATTTACTATTTTTATTATTTTAATATCAATTAAATTCTCATACTTTGAGAATCGCATTTATGTATGAACACTAGTATGATTTATTACGTTTACTGAATTTAGGATTACATAATTTAATTCGGTTGTTAAATTTATATGTTTTGATTATGTATTTTCCCTATAATTCAGCTCTTAATTTGGCTAAGTATACAAATTCCCTTAGTAATTAGGACTGTCACCCTAAGGGGGGGGGTCCGGGTTAGGAAAAACGATACATAAATGTCTGGTGTGCGTTACTTATCCTGACGGGCTTGACTAGCCAGATAGTTAATAGGGTTACAGACTTTGAGCACCAATTATTGCGTAGCGTTCCCTTAGAAGAGTCCTATAATAGTGTTGAGAAAACTTCCTAAGCTACCATGACGGGGGTTGGGAAGAAAGTAGAATCTCGACTATTACATAATTATCAATTTACCCTTAAACATAAAATATAAAATCAATACCAATAGGGATTACTTGCGAGTTCTCGAGCTATTTATCATATTAGTTTGTTAGTTGTTTACATTCTAGTCTTTAGTTTAATTATTATCTTAGTTTAATTTACTTTATTATCACCTTTAGTCTTTTTAATACAAAAACAAAATAAATATATATTTTTATCTTTTAGTTAAGCAACTCATTCTAGTACACTTTACAAGAATAAATCTAAGGAATTAACCTTCGTAGTCCCCGTAGAGACGATAACTCTTAATA
The DNA here is from genome assembly GCA_029959085.1 of Nemophila menziesii. Lineage (NCBI taxonomy): Eukaryota > Viridiplantae > Streptophyta > Magnoliopsida > Boraginales > Hydrophyllaceae > Nemophila > Nemophila menziesii. Next base: position 2,398,589 of record JARWIR010000060.1, read on the forward strand.
CGTACTTTTGATAATACTTGTCAACGATCGGTACACTTGCGGCTAGTTAGCTCTCTCAGGGTGTTGATTTGTTGTGTTATTTTATCACACCTTTGGAGAAGAATGAGCTCCTTAAAATGACATTCACTAATGATGGCGGAAGATCCAATGAATTGTGCCATGTGTCATGATAAGGACAAAGTAACCTAGAGATATCAGAATCCCCCCAATATCGTTTCCTTCGGATCGCGAATGGGTTATTCAACACCCTCGGCTAATTTTTTGTCCAAACTCACTTATACCTTAAGGGTAGATAATTATATGAGCCAAGCAAGCTCATCCAATTTTTTTAAAAGACTAACACTTATGATGTCCCATCAAGAAATTATTCAAAAAGATCTGCACATCATCAACTGATCAAAATAATGACTTTTGAATTGATATATAATCAAAATATAAAAGCCTGACTCTTACGTCAAAACATTTTCAAATGCTCAAAAGACCGATTACTCCATCGACACATTACATGATAATTAATGACGATATTTTTATTTAAATTGCACTAACAAAATGAAAAGTTATTATCCTGAGTATAGAATCTTAACACTTTGTGAATTACACAAGTTATTACTAACCTATGTTATCACAAAAACATGTTATGCATATTTGATCTACAAATTTTTTTCCTTTTAAAATACAAATAATACTTTGGAAAGAGTAAAAATCATTTAGTGATCCAATCAATTTTTTCTAAAATGTTTGGAAATTTCTAAAGAGTTGAGATACAAACCCAAACCAGGACCTTTTGAATTATTCTTATTATACCTATCATCATACATATTAATATATATCAAAACATATGTTTACAAATTTTATGCATAAAATTAATAAAGACCATATCGAATTCATTCGCATGAAAATTTGTAGGAGTTGGAAGCCTAAAGAGATTCCCAAAGACTAACTAAAGCGTGGGACCGATGATATGTTTTGTATTTGGTTGTTTTTATAAAATGGGTGGTTTAGGCAACTTGTGCGCACCTCGACTAGTCCCACATACAATATGAACATCTCCCCAATGTCTACCTCGAGGTAAATTAGAACTAGGTTGTCTATATTGAGGGAGGAATTCGAAACTTGTACCTTTTATTCACACTCTTGAAGGACAGAAGAAGTAACACGGTTTTGGTCAGTTGAGCTAACACAACTGGTTATATATATGTTTAGTCGTTTTAGGTTGTTGTTGCACAAATGTAGGTGTTTTTATTTAGTTGCATATTTTATTGGTATGCCCTATTTTAGCATAACATATTGTTGAGTGTATTGGTAAGAATATTATAGAATGGTTAGTGAGCAAATTGGAATTGTTTGTAATGGTATATATATATATTAGGTATATCTCGAAATTCGTCTTTAATTTGTGTTGTATTAGCATTCTCTAAATGAATTAGGATAATGTAAAGATAGATTTGAACTCCATAAATTTTTTGCTTAATTAAAAATATAAAAATAAAATTAAATCTTCTATATTTTAGGTTGTTTTGCATCAAATTTGAATCAATAGTACAATTAATGTAAAATGTTTTTTTAATAAATAAATTATAGAGCAACTAAATAAAAAATAATAATTCCAAAGTCGTTGCTACCCCTTTTATCATATTTGTAAGGAAATGGTCTACTGTAGAAGAAGTAATACTGGACAACGAAGTTTAAAGAGGACATTATATATATCCCATCTTGTGAAAAGCATTCACTATTATGATATTCCTTCGTTCCAAAATTAATGTCCACATTATTAAAAATAGTGTTCTAAAATTATTATCCACTTAGAATATTAAGACACTTTTTTCCAATTTTTTCTATTATTACTCTTATTAAAATATTAAATTTATACTTTCAATGCATATTTAAAATGTCAAAATATTTTATTAGAGATAATTTTATAATGTGTACATATAATTATTAGGTTTTTCAATATGTGTGAAAAACTTTATTTTTGACACAAAGAAAGTATGATAAGAATTCTAATTAGTTAAACTCGAAAATGGCCATATAGATCGGTGGAATGTGTCCATATCAAATGATTATGTATGTTGAATAGATGACCACTTTGCACCTCCGAATTTTTGATGATTTTAGAGATCCCCCATTTGAGAAAAAAAAAAATAGAGATCCCCTGAGTAGGCTTCAAACTTGAACTCGTTTTTTTCAAAATTTTAATTTTACAAAATTAGTCGAAAACTGACCCTAAATTTTAATTTTACAAAATTAGTCTAAAACTGACCCTAATTGTAAACCTGTGTTTTCTGTGACAAAAGAAATATTTGCATGCATGTGAAATGATGTACGTCTAGAGTAGCTTACTGTTTATGTATAAAAGCTGATCATAATATAGACTTATTGCATGGTCGGTTGATCCATTACAGCAAAAGTTATTATCAAACCGTTCGCATAACGAGTAATAAAAACGAAGCTTTTAGCTGAAAGGAGGAATATTCATTATACCCCCCCTCTCTCTCTCCATGTCTCTCTTATTAATTCGCATTTTTAAGACTTCATTTGGTCGATATAAGACTTGCTGGTGAAGAATAACTCTAACAAGTTAAGGCAGCTACGCTTTCTCTAAAAAATATAACTATGCTTACTTAATGCACTCGTTTTGTATCACCCTCTTCTTAAATCATATTTCATCTCATTTACTATATATATTCATGGCAAAGTGTGATATATAAGATGTAATAATGTAATATATTTACCGTGCAAAAATAATATAACTTTATAGTAATTAAGGCTGAATACTTCTGACCTCCATAACTTGGTGGGATCATGGCTTTCTAATTTTTCCGCCAATACCGGACTATTCATACTATTAGCACCAACTTATTGTTTTGGGAATATTAAACTACACCTTTATATATTTTAAGTATTTTAAATGTAATGATGGTTATGACCTTTTCTTTATGTCACATTTTTATTATTTTTCATAATTATATTTACATACACCAATAAATATTGATTTAGGTGAATACTACATAGAAAAAGATAAAATAATAACAAAACATGGATGGTATATTATCATTTTAATATTTTAAAAGCTTTCTCAATCGAAATCAAAAAATTTAATTAAATGATCAACCAACATTCGAAATAAATAAAATATACAACTATATAAAATTATATGGTTACAAAAAGCTTAGTCTATCGTAGCAAAATAAGATCTAACAAAAGGTTCAAATTAAAAAAGTACTAATTTCACTCGATACAAAGAAAACTATCATCCTAACACACATCATTCACTAGAACGTACAGAGAGTTTGATAGAAGAGAATCACATCTATCACCATTCTAATTTCTAGGTATTGGTCCTGATGTATCGACAAAACTATTATATAGATGCAGGGCCGGCCCAGGGGCTGGGCGACCAGGGCGACCGCCCAGGGCCCCGAGCGGACCGGGGGCCCTAATTCTTTATGTGTATGTATATATATATATATATATATATATATATATATATATATATATATATATGCATAAGTTCGTCTAAGTAAAATTAGGTTCATTAAATATTCAAAAACTATGCTTGGCTGAGATGGTAAAGTGATTGTTATACCTTTTTGCTGACTCAAGTTCGAGCCCCCTACAAAACCCAATGTTTATTTTTCATTTTAATTTTTCTTATATTTGTATTTTACTTTTTTTTAAATACATTGTATATGATTAATATTTTGTTTTTTTAAATACTATATATTACATTTTTCTAAACTACATCATTTTATATGATTAATATTTTTTCTTTCGACTCAATTTTGAGTCCTATGCTTACATTTTTGTAAACTGTATTTTACGTTTTTTTTTCTTCTTAAAACTATATTTTTTTCCTTAATCAATTTTTGTTTGTAATTAAAAAAAATTCTATTTCAATCTAACATATACTTTAAAAAATTATCTAGTTTTATGTTCCGACTTTTTTTAAATATAAATAATGCAAGTTGATTATTTAAAAAAAAAATTAACATAATAAAGTATTTTTAGTTTTTAATTATGTTCATTACAATAGACATTTGTGAAAAAATATATCATTAGACTTATATTTTACTCAAAAAATGTTAGATTTGTTTCTTTCTTATTTAAATTTTATTTTTATATTAGTTAATATATTTATATTACATTATGTACATGTTAAACTCATCCGAGTCCGTCGAAATACAATCAATGCGTGCAATTTTAGATTTATTGAATGAATCAAAATCAGAGTCATATTTTCATTAGTCAATGGCATAAGGTTGCCATATTATGATTTATTGTTACTTTTAATTTGATTTTTATTTTACTATTATAAGTGTTAAATCGCGATTGGGTTGCCAACGAGACATTGTTTAAGTGATAAAGGTTGAGGAGACTCCATAACCAAGAGGTCTTGAATGGAAATCTTATTGAGTAAAAAACGACTTCAAGTCCAAATTACCTCAATGATGTACATTATGAGAGGAAAAATAAAAGTTACGAAATTATTCCCGACGAACACTCTAAATTTGTCATATATTTTGAATTATATATTTTTAAATTTTTAAATATTCAACATATAATAAATAAAAATACTAAAGTATATTTAATTATTTCACATAAATATAATATTTATTTTGAATTATGTATGAAAACATCGAAAGCGTTGGTTTCCATTGTAAATGTTGCATCTTAATTTATTATCGAAATTAGTCGTTCTTGGGCCCAATTTAAATTTTCGCCCAGGGCCTCCATATTACCCGGACCGGCCCTGTATAGATGCATAATTAAAAAAACTAACGACCCCAAAAATAATAAATATCTCAACACCTTAACGTAATTAATCAAAAAAATTTGAATTTATCGGTGGACCAAAACGATCTAACACCTTTTGACTTGTACACAATATTACAATTACACATGAAACCGTCTCAACACCACTATAACAACAGTCTCTAAATAGTTAAATAATTACAGCTAATCTGTACAAAAATGAAATCAAGATAGTCAGTACTACACGCGTTAGTTTTAGCGAAAAAATCTTTAATAATATATGCGGGTCTTCGCTAAAGACCGCCTCTTTCGCAAGGACGGTTAATCGCGAAGACATTGTCCTCGCATAAAAGTTGCTGGTCAACTAGACGAAAGAAAATAATCAAAAACAGAAAACGTCGTCGCGAGAGTTCTTATTTTTTGCGAGAACATTTTTATCGTCGTGAATGTCTATCTTTCGTGAGGACATTGTCCTCTCCTATAAATTGTTCGTTTAAAAAATAATTAAAATAGGAAAAATCTTAGCGAGGACATGAAGTTGTCGCAGATATCTATCTTTCGCGAGTACATTTTGTCCTCGCTAAAAAGTTTCCGAACTAAAGGATTTCAGCAGGCAGTTAGCCATTAATGTGATAAATATCACCAAAAACTCAAAAAAACCCAAAACCCTTCCAATTTTTTCCTTAATGCACAAATAATTTTCTGGTCCATTAAGCACGAAACTTCTCCGCTATATTTAACACGTGTGGGTCTCACTTTTAAACAAAATTATCCATGAAATTTTCCAAAAATTAGGTATTTTCTAATTTTTTTTTACTTTGTTTAAATTATATAATTGTTGTTGTATTTTTTATTAGATAAATGCAATATGCAGTATTGAATGTTTTTAAAGTGATATGTTAATTTTTTGTGATATAATTTTTATTTTTGAATTTTGTATTAGTATTTTTACTTGGTTATAATTTAGGTGTTTAAGTGTAATTTAAAAAATAATTTAAAGGCCTTAGTGAACTATTTAGATAAATTAGGGGCATTTTAGTAATTTATAATAAATTTAAGGGTTAAAGTTTAATTTAAAAAATAACATAGGGGACTTTGTGAACTATTTAGATAACTTAGGGGCATTTTACTAATTTAGAATAATTTTAGGTGTTAAAGTGTAATTTAAACATAATGTAGAAATTAGTTAACTATTTATGTAACTTAGGGGCATTTTAGTAAATTAGAATAAATTTAGGGGTTTAAATGTAATTTAAAAAATTATTTAGGGCCTTAATGAACTATTCAGATAGCTTAGGGGTATTTTAGTAAATTAGAATAACTAATATTTATTTTTTTGTGATATAGTTGTTATTTTATCAATAAAGTTTAATTTGTTTATTTAGTTATAATTATAATGAATTATTTAATTTAGATAATGGACCCGGTAAAGGACAAGAGTTGGATTAAATCTAATGATTGTGTTACGAGGGAATATATGTCGGGTATAATAGAATGTATTTAGTTTGCGAGAAAACCATTGGATTCAGTCGGTAAAATATTTTGTCCGTGTAATCATTGTTTCAATTATCGTAAATTTTCAATTGAAAATGTTCAAGTGCATCTTTTTCAATGGGGTGTTTGGTCATCCTATGAGGTTTGGACGAAACACGGGGAAGAAGTAGTAATTCCCGTGAATGAACCAAACGTAGATAATGAAATGTTTAGTGTGTTGGATGATTTGAGACCCACTATTGAAGTTGGCGGCCACTCCGGTGACACCGAGATGGGTGACGAGAATCTTAATGGACAGGGTCGTGGGTGTTTCGACGGGTCATTCAAGGAAATGGAGACAGATTTGTACCCCGGTTCTACTAAGACGAGTTCATTGGATTTCATAGCCAAGCTAATGCATCTGAAAGTGAAGAACAAGTGGACAAACACCTCTTTTACCTACTTCTTCATTTGTTGGGTCGTGTTTCTCCTGAAGGTCATGATTTACCTGGTTCATATGCAGATTGTAATAGAAAGTTGAAAAGTTTGGGCATGGGATACATCACAATCGACGTGTGTTTGAATTATTGTGTTTTGTATTATAAAGAGAATGAAAATCTTGAGAAATGTCCAGTTTGTGGAGAATCAAGGTGGGACTTGAAGAAAGGGAAGAAAAGGCCACATAAGAAGCTGCGTTATTTTTTTATTGCGCCTAGGTTACAGAGAATGTATGCTTCGAGCCACACCGCCAAAGATATGATTTAGCACCATACCGGAAAAGAGTACATACGAAGATGTGTTTCGCCATCCCGTGCATGGTTTTAGTTGGAAAAAAAATGACGAGAGGAATACCGAGTTTTCTAGTAAACCAAGACTTGTACGCCTCGGTTTGGGGATCGATGGTTTTTGTCCTTTCTCCATGCAAATAAACTCATATAGCATGTGGCCGATTATATTGAAAATCTACAACTTACCGCCTTGGTTATGCAGGAAAGAATCCACCTATATGCTTACGTTATTGATTATGGGTCCTCATTCACTTGGAAATAATATGGATGTATATCTCTGTCCTCTTATAGATGAGTTAGAATTGTTGTGGGGCACAGGGATCGTTACATACGATGCACATATGAAGGAGGAATTCATAATGAATGTTTGTTTGTTGTTCACGATTAACGATTACCCGGGTAGATCGTACACTTCCAGGATGGTAAAGTCAAGGTTACTTAGGTTGCCCCAAATGCATGAAATATACTCCATCTTTGCGGGTGAATAAAGAATTATTTGTTTTGATCACAGACGGTGGTTACCTCTTAACCATCGTTTTAGGAAAGATGCATCTTCGTACATGAAAGTTGATCAAAGGCCCCCCCTAGGCAATATAGTCCCGCCGATATTCAGACGCTTTTAAATGGGGTGCCGATTGTGTTTCCCGGTAAACACAAGGATTTTGGTGGCAATGTGACAAAGAAAAATGGGCCTTGTGAGTTCAATTGGAAGAAAAAGAGTATATTTTTCCGTTTACCGTATTGGTCAGAAAACTTGTTAAAACATATCATTGATGTGATGCATTGTGAGAAGAATGTGTGTGATAGTCTTCTTAGTACAGTTGTTGGTTTAGATGGGAAAATTAACAAAGATAACTTGAAGGCGGGGAAAGATTTGGAAGCCATGGGTATCAGGAAAAATTTGTGGTTAGTTTAAGACCCACGTGGTAAAACCATTCTACCACGTGCAAAGTATGCGATGACAACAGATAAGCGTCGAGTATTTCTAGATTGGTTCAAGGTGCAAAAGTTTCCCGATAGTTTTGTTTCTAGCTTCAAAACAACGTACAGAGTGATTTGGGGAAGATGATCGGTATGAAATCCCATGACTGACATATTTTGATGTAGTTTCTATTCGTGGCTAGTATTCCAGGGTTAATTAACGATAAATTGATTAGTGATCCGACTATTGGGTTGTGCAACTGGTGTCGCCTAGGGTGTGATAAAAATAAGATAAATAATAAGTCAGAAAACAACGCACTCTCACCCTAGACATGCACAGTACTGCAAGTATTACAGGACGTATGCAAGTTTTAATGATAAGAAAGTTCGTTATCAGGGACTTAGTGTGTTAATCAGGTGGGTAGAAATAACGAGTAAGAAGTAAATAATTAAAAAGACAAGAAAATAAATAGAGAATAAATAGAGAATAAATTCGAAATTAATTAATTAAACTAAGGAAATTAAAGACAGTACATTAAATACGAAGAAATATGAGATGAGAAGTATAGCTTAGGTTTTGCTAGTATGCACTCATCCTTCAAATTCTTTCTATTAAATCTAGTTAAAAAGGGAGATAATTAGCTCTTAGATATTTAGTCAGGAATCTAAATTCCCATACCTTAGACCTTGAGAGCGACTAAGGGGGCTACGGACACACCACGAGGCTGGTTCAAATAGGGTTTACAAGCGCTACCAAGGCCCTAAGCGATCAATTTACATACATGGTGATAGTGATTGAATTATACCCTAATGACTATCTAGTTAGAATTAGTGTTGTCAGGACCAATATCGACACTAGACGATATGTGGTGTTTCAATAATTAGACACCCAGCTATGGTGATCATCTAACTACTATTAAGGTAATCCTAAACGTTGCGCACCGCAAGGAAAACAATCATTAAATCAAAACACATAAACAAATATAAAGGTAAGCAGCTAATATCAGATTAAAACATGAAAGTCCCAAAGATACTTAGATAGAAAGAAATTAGAATTCATAGTTTAAACATGATGCAAAACCCAAGCTATGGGAAGTTTAGTTCATACCTGAAGGAAATAAACTAAAGGAAATAATAAAAGACATCATCTTGCTCTCTACAATAACATGGAAGAATAAAACCTTAAGAACTAATTACTATGAGGCAAGGATGATTTACAAGTAATATAAGGGTGTATTTATAGGTGTTTAGAAGACCTAATTCGTTTTCTTGAAGGAGAAGGTAAGTAATGGACTCCAAGCCCAACTCAAATTCGTAACCCTAAAACATGAAATCAGACCCGTTTTTATTTTGGTCCTAGCAGCTTCAATACTCAACCGTTTGAAACGTATGAGTAGTCGAAATTCATCGTCTCGGAAAGATCTTCAACTGTTCTCTTGACTGTTTCTCCAAATTCCACACCAATCTTGAGATATAAGCTGATTTGTGGTCGTAGGTGAAGAATTTCAGATTTAAGGCAACTTTTCCTTTTCCATGTTTTTAGCTTTTGTTTTCTTATCTCCAATTACCATGCTTATCTCTTTCCATATCTTGTAGTATTTGACTTGGACTCTAATTAATCTCCATAATTATCTTTAAAGCTTCACACTAAATAAATAATTAAACCCAATATGCTCTAAAAATATTATTTTACTAAATCAAGACTCAAAATAGGAAAGTGCACTATTTCTCAAGAAAAACGATTAGAAAGACTTCTAAATAACTAAAAATGATGTCTCATCCTAACATAAATCTATCACAAATGAGGAGACATCAAGACCCCCAACTCAAAGTTGTATCGTCCTGATACAATAAAGATAAAAACAAAGGGAAGTCTATAAATACACACTTATAGAATTTTCAACACAATGGGAAGAACATAGCAGAATATATAGAATAGACATAAAGCAATTACTCAGAAAATTGCATGCAGTAATATTCACAAACTACATACATGTACACTTCTCATATCAACACGGTTCGAATTCAAGATCAGATTAGTTTCGCAATGTAAGAAGGATTTGGACTTTACTCAGTTCATCAAGAAAGCTATAGATTGTTCATCGAACTTCACTAGTATTCAAAGATCCACTTAACTACTCTCTAATGGCTCAATCACTTCTCTATTACATAGCAAAGAATCAAAAGGTATTTAAGGTTGTAATTTAGGCTTAGGGACGGTATGATAGTATATTTGGATAATTTAGAGTGAGCTTTTGGCTCTCTCCTCACTAGCCATCAACGAATCGCCCTAGAGCTTGAGTTACTCTCATAAAACGTTTCTCACTCAACCCAATGAATTCCTTGATGCGCAATTTAGAATCCCTAATAACCCATTTAAAGCATAAGATGTTCACTTAAAAATTCCACTTTGCCGGTCCGAATATATATATTTTATTTTCAAATTAATTTTTTCTTTTGTATAGCTATGACTCTCTTTTAATGTTGAGATATCACGCTATTTTTCTCATGTATATATATTTTCTTTTAATGCCCTTGTTGGCAAAGTTAGCTCGTAGCTTCTTTTCCATTCACTATTACCCCGACAAAGGGTTACAATAAAAATCTGTGAATCATCATCAATATAATAGCAGAGCACGATTAATAGGCTCAAAAATCCCATCCCAATAACAATTCCCATAATGGTGGATCCACCACCCCAAACTCAAGCTCTAAAACAACTGTCTATGCATCGCGATTCGAGTGCGGGTCATATGTAGAAGTCCTATAATCTAAAGGGATATGGCTTATAACGTGTTTCAATAAAAAGTTTTAGAAAGGATAGAAGGGGATGAGAAGGATATAGCATATAAAATCAAATAATAAGGTGAGAAGGTATAAAAAGGCTTCAAGGGCTTCAATATGAAAGAACTGCCTTAATCACTTTCTACACCATGTAATTTCGTTATTTTCTTACCTTTAGCACTTTCATCAAATGGTTTTGTCAACTAGCTTGGATCTCACGGCCTACACACTTCTCAAGGTTCCCTGAGATCGAACATAATTTCTATCGCATTGCTCACTAATCTTTTCTTTACTATCAATGTGTGTTTTCCTGCAAATACTCAAAGCATACACAATAAAATAGCTCATAAACATACTTCTTACTATCATTAATTCACTGATCTTATGCTTTCAAGCTATTAAACACACTGTACATCTAATTCCCATTTATCAAAAATTTTAATTTCTACCTAAAAATAGAAAAATGGAGATGAGAGACAACGAATCCCCACACCCCCAACTCAAAAATGAGTCGTGTCCCCACGACACAAAAAAAACTCGAAACATAAATTAAAATTAGCAGATAAAAGCATTTACAGAAATGGTAAGGAAGAAAGAGAACATACTCTCGAGGCTATTGACTCGCATTATTGACATCCAAGGCAGGATTTGCTTGATCTTTCGTTAATTGCTCAAGGAGTTTCATGATGTGCACTTGATTAGCGTTGATTTGTGCCACATCATTGGCTAAGGAAGTTTGAGCTGCTTCAAAATTGTTTAAACGCTCCTCCATCTTCTCTTGCCAACTTTTCTCCTTTTCTTCTTTTGAGATTTGTGTAGAAACCGCTCCTCTCAAGACTTTCATGATCCAAGCATTATCAATATAACTCTTCTTAAATTTGAGTTTCTCTTCTTCACCCAATATAACATTTTATTTTTGCACAAATCACGTGACCATAGTAGGAAATTTCACATTATAAACCGATTTAGGAGAGACTGGAAATCGCATCACCTCCTCAAAGATCAACTGTGCCACATGCACTTCTTCTCCTCTCAAAATACAATCCAAGAGTGGAGCGTTCTTCTTAGTCACATCCAAAGTTCGTGTGTTTCCAAAGACATTAGGAATAAGGAAATTGTGCCAAACTCTCGTACCCGGTTGAAGATATTTGTAAGGCCAAGGTGCCTTCAATTCTCCCTTATGTGATTGCACTTTCTCCTTGTCTAAAACATGCTCAAAAAGTAATTCCACATCAAATATTTTTCGTTTAGCAACCGCTTCACTATACTTGCAATAACCAATTAATTTCTTAAACTTGAAGTGGTTTCTAATCTCTTCAACTGTGAAAGGAACTAACTTTCCTCTAATCGGAACACAGCCTTTACTATCTCGGCTAAATAGGTCTAAATAGAATTCCATAACTAACTCATGACATAATTCAGAATGTCTTACCATGAACGTAGACCAACCCAATTTTTCACCAAGCTCCAAGAATCTCTTATACTCTCATGTACCAACTTCTTCAGCATATACTTTCTCATAAGCAAAAGGTAGTTCCTTTAATTGTTTTTCTGCAGAAGCTATCAAGGCCTTAGAAGCTTTCTCTTTATCCATGGGTGTAGAACCTTTGAAGGGAAGAGGTTGTGTTTTCTCCTTTGAATAAAAGTAAAGCCTTTTTCCATTGGTATCAAACATAGCTAGCTTACCTCCATCTTCAACATCGATTTTACCCTTAGCTTTAGAACTAGAACTTTGTTATTTGATTTCTTCTCAATTGAACCCAATACCTTGTTTTTCTTCACCTCTCTCTTGTTAGATAATATTTCTGTTCTTTTAGTCATCTTCAATTGACCCCCAACTCAAAGCTTTAACAACTCTTGAAATTTGAACTTTTGAATTATTGGTTGAACAAGCTTGATTTGGGTTAGGAAAGGTGAATTGATGATGAATCTCTATGTGGGTAAGGTGAATTATTGATGGATTGGTATGGATTTAAGAAATTGTAGGATGAATTTTTGAAAATTTAGGCTTATGATTCTTCAATTTGAATGTGTTTGGTGAGAATTAGGTGCTTGAATCTCCTTTGTAATGATGTGGAGAGAATATTTGATGTGTTTTTATGATGATTGGGCAGTGTTTTGATGTTTGGGGAAGGTTAGAATGAGCTTTAATGGAGTTGGGAGAGGTTTGGAGAAGAAAGAGAGGCTTAAGGATTTGTAAATTCGGAATTATACCCACCTCTTGCTTCTTATAACCTAAAACACAGCTTTTTCTCTCTTCAGTCGGCTACCTGCGGTGTACCGGAACAGGGGCGCGGTGTACCGCAGCTTCCGTTCCTCCAAATTTTAATCCTCGGCAAAAAACGCGTGGTCTCTACCCCGTGGGCACGGGTTTGGATCCTGCGTTGTACCGAGGCTAGGGTGCGGTATACCGGACCTATAGCTCCAATTTTTTTTCTTCTCGGCAAGAAACCCGAGTCAATACCCGTGGTCACGGTTTTCTCCTCTGCGGTGTACCGGAAGGGTAGTCCGGTGTACCGGACTGATGGTCTGAATTTTCCGAAAATTTTCGTTTTCTCCTCCCAAACTCGATTTCTCCAATACCTAAGCATCAAAAACACTAATAACTTTCTCAAATATGCAATATCAACTAAAAAAACTAAACTAAACACAGACTAAAAATGTAAAAGACATAAAAACTTAAAAAATTGCGGGTTGTCTCCCGTACAACACTTTTATTTAACGTCTTTTAAAGTTAGACGCGTTACCTCTATCAAGATTTGCGAATATAGCCTCCCCAACAACGAGTTAGGCTATGAACGTCAACTAATCTGCGCTTGATCCCCTTCTTGGGTCGGATTTTTATCACCTTGGCTGAAACAACCTTAGTGACGATGAATGGTCCCATCCATGAGTCCTTGAAACTACGTGGCCTATTTTCGCGTTTGTGAGCTTTCCATAGTACTTCATGGCCAACCCCAAACTCAATGTTTGGCTCAGTATCCACAGGTTTTAAGTGGATCTTCTCTAGAGGGACTTTGTGATGTGAAAGGCTGTGGATGACAGGAACGGTGGGATCTAACTTCCTTGGTTTCTTGCCCAAGACATAGAAGGTCTCGGATACGTTCTTTGCATGAAGGTTAATGGTCCCTTCTTGGAAGTTGATGACACTTTGACTTGTGGCCATGAAAGGCCGTCCAAGTATGATTGGAACCTGCTTATCTGAATCAAACTCAAGTATAACAAAGTCAATAGGGATGGCGATACTACCTGCTTGGACTAAGACGTCCTCTACTGTTCCCCATGTCCTGGTAACTGAGTTGTCAGTGAACTTCAACTTCACTGGAGCTTTCTCTGATTTCTGAAGTCCAAGTCTCTCGAACACAGACTTAGGCATAAGATTCACACCAGAACCCACATCGTACATAGCTTTCACCTTGAGCATACCATTAATTTGAATAAGAAGGTTAAAACTTCCCGGATCTTTGAGTTTCGTTGGTAAATCTCTTTCACTTATTGTTGAGATTCTCAGGTTCTCTCGTGGGAATTCTACACTCGCTTCTTTCTCAGGAATAACTTGCGTAAAAACTTGTTGCGGTGTAAGCCCTTTCTTCGCAATCTCAAGCATTTGGGCGTCGATATTTTCAGGTGTATACGCCTCTACAAATGTCTTGAGTTCGGTGTCATCCTTTGGATTAGTATCAGGAATAGTTGATGACACTATTTGAACAACAGGTGGCGGTTCCACCTTCTCTTCTTCTTTCTTTTCTTGCACAGCAGGTGCATCTTCAACTTTAACTCTTGGTTCCTCCTTTGAGGCTTCTTCTTCTTTTTCTTTAGCCAGCTCATCTTGATAATCCATCACCGATCTAATCTCCTCTTGCATATCCTTCAGAAGCTGTATAAATTCGGATTTTTCTGAATCGTCCTCCACATCAACCTCAGAACAGTCAGATTCCACGGGGCTAGACTTGGTTGGTTCTTCTTTGGTACTCGGAATCTCCACGGCACTAATGGCAGCATGTGGTACTTCCTTCTCTTCTTCTTTTTCAAGGAAAATAGCCTTACAAGCTTCGAACCCAACATTGTCATCACCTCCTTCGATCGCCTTCAATTCTTTTTGTTCCATTAAATTCGTTAGAACTTTGTTAAATTGTTCTACTTGAGTACCTAAAATCTGAATTGCGGCATCTTGTCCTCGTAACTTTTCAGCCTGAGCGTTCATATTCGTGGTCAAACGGTCCAAGACTTTTACTAATTGTTGATTATCCATAGATCCCTCTTGAGGATACTGTGGTAAAGCTTTCTGATCTAATGAATCGGTATAGGCATCTTGAACAGGTTGTTGAGGGGGAGCAGGTCTATTCTGATATTGATTTTGATACTGACCTCTCGGTTGGAAAGAGTTGTTCAGGGGACGCAGTTGATAATGATCAGGATTAGCGGCCCCTTTATTAATAAAAGAACGCGGCCTGAAGTTCTGCCCATGAATTGATTGTCCCTGGTGGTTGTCTATCTAGCCACTCACTAGCTCTACCGGTCAAAAAGAACGAAAACATATGACAATACAGTTTCTCGCGTGTAATGCCTGGAGTAACATAAGCATCACAAATCTGAATGAACTTCTGAATCGATCTTACCAGATCTTGTATTGATGTACCACTGTAGAGTCCAAAACTTTGAAACTGACTAAGCATACCCGGATCGGGTCGAAAATTTAATATTTGGGATCTCCGGAGGACGGTAACCTATCGGTTGAACATGAAATGGCACTCGGAGGCCAGGTAGGTCTTGTTCAACTCGGTTCTGATCAACATTGTTTTGCCCATTACCTCTTCCTAGTGGATGTTGTCCTTATTGTTGTTGTACACCAGGTGGAATAAATGGTGGTGGTCCCCCTGGTGCATAGTATTGTAATACTTCAGGTGGGATTACAAGTGGTGGATCTAACTGCCCTTGTACGCCTGCCATAGCTCTTCTCAAGGCTCTTTCCTCATGAACACGTTTGTTATAAGGTCTAAAGCTCCTCTCAGGCTCCGATAACGGAGGCCAAGAATTAAACACTGTGAAACCTGTAAAAGACTAAAGCAAACCACAAGCGTAAATCCGGAAAAATAAAAACTAAATCTGAAAAATAAAAATTAATTAAAAACTACTACTCGAAATAGATAACCCACACGCTAACGAGACACAAGTCCCCGGCAGCGGCGCCAAAAACTTGGTGTCGCCTAGGGTGTGATAAAAATAAGATAAATAATTAGTCAGAAAACAACGCACTCTCACCCTAGACAGGCACGGTACTGCAAGTATTACATGACGTATGCAAGTTTTAATGATAAGAAAGTTCGTTCTCAGGGACTTAGTGTGTTAATCAGGTGGGTAGAAATAACAAATAAGAAGTAAATAATTAAAAAGACAAGAAAATATATAGAGAATAAATTCGAAATTAATTAATTAAACAAAGGAAATTAAAGACAATACATTAAATACGAAGAAATATGAGATGAGAAGTATAACTTAGGTTTTGCTAGTATGCACTCATCCTTCTAATTCTTTCTATTAAATCTAGTTAATAAGGGAGATAACTAGCTCTTAGATATTTAGTCAGGATTCTAAATTCCCATACCTTAGACCTTGAGAGCGACTAAGGGGGCTACAGACACACCATGAGGCTGGTTCAAATAGGGTTTACAAGCGCTACCAAGGCCCTAAGCAATCAATTTCCATACATGGTGATAGTGATTAAATTATACCCTAATGACTATCTAGTTAGAATTAGTGTTGTCAAGACCAATATCGACACTAGACGTTATGTGGTGTTTCAATAATTAGACACCCAGCAAAGGTGATCATCTAACTACCATTAAGGTAATCCTAAACGTTGCGCACCGCAAGGAAAACAATCATTAAATCAAAACACATAAACAAATATAAAGGTAAGCAGCTAATATCAGATTAAAACATGAAATCCCAAAAGAAACCTAGATAGAAAGAAATTAGAATTCATAGTTTATACGTGATGTAAAACCCAAGCTATGGGAAGTTTAGTTCATACCTGAAGGAAATAAACTCAAGGAAATAATAAAAGACATCATCTTGCTATCTACAATAACTTGGAAGAATAAAACCTTAAGAACTAATTACTATGAGGCAAGGATGATTTACAAGTGATATAAGGGTGTATTTATAGGTGTTTAGAAGACCTAATTCGTTTTCTTGAAGGAGAAGGTAAGTAATGGACTCCAAGCCCAACTCAAATTCGTAACCCTAAAACATGAAATCAGGCCCTTTTTTTTTTTGGTCCTAGCAGCTTCAATACTCATCCGTTTGAAACGTATGAGTAGTCGAAATTCATCGTCTCGGAAAGATATTCAACTTTTCTCTTGACCGTTTCTCCAAATTCAACACCCATCTTGAGATATAATCTGATTTGTGGTCGTAGGTTCAGAATTTCAGATTTAAGGCAGCTTTTCCTTTTCCATGTTTTTAGCTTTTGTTTCCTTATCTCCAATTACCATGCTTATCTCATTCAATATCTTGTAGTCTTTGACTTGGACTCTAATGAATCTCCATAATTATCTTTAAAGCTTCACACAAAATAAATAATGAAACCCAATATGCTCTAAAAATATTATTTTACTAAATCAAGACTCAAAATAGGAAAGTGCACTATTTCTCAAGAAAAACGATTAGAAAGACTTGTAAATCACTAAAAATGATGTCATATCCTAACATAAATCTATCACAAATGAGGAGACATCAGCAACGTGTTCAGAAATATTTTTTAGAAGAACCTAAGTAAAAAAGAATAGGAACAGGGAAAGGCTAAAGTGGTTGAGTTTATGTGCAAGTTGGAGATGATTTTTCCTCTTACCTTTTTTTTGACATAATAGTTCACCTTGTTGTGCACTTGTACGAGGAAGCTTAGTTAAGAAACCAGGTTCAGATGCGTTGGATGTACCCGTTTGAGAGGTACTTGAAGATACTCAAGCAATATATTCAGAATCCGGCCAGGCCTGAGGGTTCAATCACCGAGGGATACGCGGTAAAGGAAAAAATGACTTTTATTTCTCGGTACCTTCGAGAGGAAAGTACAAAAGTCAACAATCTGGGTAGATACAGTGAGATGATTCCTTAACCAAAGAAGGATCAGTGTTTAAGAGCCAATGCAGCTGATCGATGAAAAACTGTTTGGTTATTTACCGTTCAAAAAGCAGGACCATATCAATTGGTACATCCTTCTTAATTGCGAAGAGATCCAACACTATATGATGTAAGTAATTTAATTGAAAACATTTAAATATCAAATTTTTTATTGTTAACACTATGCTTTTTTGTTTAGGGAACACAAGTTCTGACTTCTGCTCCTTGATATAGGGATAAAACACCGAGGGCAGTTTCGTCGATGGTTCGTGAGAAAGGTATATATATGTTAATTTTCTCAATTAAATTGACTTTATTTCAACTAAAAACTGATGTTGTGGATAGGTGTATTTAATGCGCGAAGCTGGTGATCCACTTACTACGGAAGAATTGCTTTCGTTGTCCAACATGTCTAATGGTGTCGTATATCGATATGATTCTTGTGTTGTGAATGGAGTCAAATGGGTTACTCGTGACAAGGGAGAAAAGAGAGTAACTCAAGATTACAGAGTTTGTAACATCATATGCGGGTTACTTGTGTCGGCCCTCATTAATTTGTTTTGTAGTTGGTTGGTTGTTTGTTTATAAACTGGTTATTTCGTACTGTCATAGGTAGAGATACTTTTTACGGTGAGTTGGTCAAGATTGTTGAGGTTGAGTTAACTTGTGGGTGTTAACTTGTGTTGTTTGAGTGTAAGTGGTTTTACACCGATGGAAAAAAAAGCAGAAAACAGAACACGGGGCAACAATGATCAACACAAGTTCTTTTTGGTGGACTTAAGAACCCTACATTTTAGCAACTCAAGCAGAAATGGTCTTTTACAATGATAAAATTAACACAAGTAAGACGGAAAAGGGGTAGAAAGTTGTGTGGGAAGTGAATGACCGACACAGACAGAATCCTGAATTATGGGGTGCATGATCGATTTCCACTGGTCTAGATCCGATCATGATTTTGTTGGCTGGTACGAACTTGGATTTGGAATACCACTGTTACATCTGACTAATGGACAAGGAACAGAGACCGATCTTTCCATTTTTAACCTTGTACGGGAAAACATTGTTGAAGTCGATGGCGATGTATAAGATGACACGTTATATGAGTACGAGACTGATGAGGAAACTATATATATATGATAGTGATGATGAACCAGTAATAGGTTATGATGGACATTGTCCTCGCTAAAGTCTGGGCACGAAAATTTTTGACACGCGTCTAGCGGTCCAATTTCCCGCATATACACTTGGCATATCTTTAGCGATGACACTTGTCTTTCACGAGGACAAATGTCCTCGCGAAATACCTTCCCGTAAATTATATATAGGTGTTGAGCTCCTCTTCTTCTTTACTGCACCTCTTCTTCTCCATAAAACCCATCCCCAAAATTCAGGCGAATTACCCCCATAATTCCGGCGAACCACACCAAGCATCAACAACAAAATAACAACAATTAAGGTATTTATTTTAAGTTTTCTTGAATTTTTATTTGATAATTATTTAAAAAAATTTAAAATTTTCAAAACTAATTTTATTTTTATTGTTTGATTATGTTGTGGTGCTTCTATATCAACAAATCAACGCCAATTTTTGACATTAAAAGTATGTTATCCAACCATTTTTCCTATTTCTAGAAATTAATATTTTTTGGAAATTAATTTGTAGTTATTTAGTAAATCCGAATTTTAGTTGTGATTTTTAGTTAAATTATAAAAACATACACTTAAGGACGTGATTAAATTAAGGTAATTTTGAAATTTCTGGAAATGATTCAAATAGAATAAAAGATTAAGGCCTTACTGAATTTTAGATAAATTAGGGGTAAAATTGTAATTTTAGAAATAATTTAGGGCCTTAGAGGACTATTTAGATAATTTAGGGGCTCTTAAGTAAGTTAGATAAACTTTAGGGGTAAAATTGTAATTTTAGAAATAATATAGGGGCCTTAGTGTAATAATTTGAAAATATAGGGGCCTTAGTGTAATTTTTTTAAAATATAGGGGCCTTAGAGCAATTTATATATAATATAGGGGCTTTAGTGTAATTTATATGAAACATAGGGCACTTTGTGTAATAATTTGAAAATATAGGGGCCTTAGTGTAATAATTTAAAAATACATGGGCCTTAGTGTAAATTTTTTAAAATATAGGGACCTTAGAGTAATTATTATATAATATAGAAGCTTTAGTATAATTTATATAAAATATTTGGGGCCTTAGTCTAATAACTTCAAAATATAGGGGCATTAGTGTAATTATTCAAAAATATAAGGGCCTTATAGGAATTTATATAAATTATAGGGGCCTTAGTGTAATTTATATAAAATATAGGGACCTTAGTGTAAGTATTTGAAAATATAGGGGCCTTAGAGAAATTTATATATAATATAAGGTCTTTAGTATAATTTATATAAAACATAGGGTCCTTAGTGTAATTATTTGAAAATATAGGGCCTTAGTGTAATTATTTCAAAATGTAGGGGCCTTAGTGTAATTCTAGAAAATATTTAACAGATGGCGATGTGATGTCTCGTGGACACGGTGGAGACAATGAAGGTAACGATCCGTCTCGGAATCCAAATATTCTGACATCGGGATGCAATGCAGCTGGTATGTTTTTTATTTATAATTTTTTTTAGTATTAACTTTGAAATTAATCGCAAATTTATATAGGTAAAAAAACCTGAAAGCCGCGGGGGAAGACGACATTGCATCAGTCGTGAAGACTATGCAAAAGTTGGGGAGAAAAAAACCGATCGAATTATTTGTGTATGACCGCATGTGAAATCCAGACTTGGAGTACGGACATCACCTGAGCCTGGTTATTAACCTGACTATTCGAGAAACAATTCCCCCGAGTTACGAGAGTTGTGCAAGTGTCCCCGCCGACGAGCATGATAAATTCGTGAGACGAATAAGGGTAAGTTGACTAAACTTCACATTCTTTTTTTATTTCCTTGGAGTTAGATATACAATTATAGAGAATTGGGTTTATTTGTGGATAATTTATTTCTGAGATTGAGGAGTGGATGTGTCGGTAAGATTGGGCTATATCTTGTTGAATATAACCAATATATGTGCTACGGGGTTCAGTGATTTCAAAAATCGGTTAATGACGCAATATAACCATAATGGTTTAAAGCCGGACGATCAAACCTTAGAGAATTGGGAGGCTGCGTGTAAGCTCTGGGACTCGGGAAAGAGTCAGGTAATAAAAAATTTACTTCATAAGTTTTAAAAAATTATGTACTTTAATAACTTCATTGTTTTGTTCTGTAAAAAACTAGCATCTTGCGAAAGTGAATAAAGATATATAAAAAGAAGCAAAAACGCCCAAGTGGGGCGGGTTCGAGGACTTACACTCGCCAGCTTTACTTGACTAATTGACTGAAACAGGAAAAGTAGAAGTCCAAGACGCTTCGATTAACACCAGTAGAGGGATCCCAGACCCAACAACCATAACAGTTTCCCCTTCCCCGAATAGGCAACTTCTTTTCGGATATCGGGTTTGACACAAAGAGGGACGAGTGGAGGAGAGAAGAGTATCAACGAGAGAATGTAAGTTTTAAGTTGCACTAACAGCTCCTCATATAATTTAAAATTTGATATTTGATTCATGGAACAGGAAGCACTAAGGGCCATTTTGCAAGACAAAGTTTGAGAATCCCAGAATCAGTCTGACTCGTCATCATCTACACCGTCACTATCTCAACATGAACAGGTGGATGCGATCTTGGAGGTGGCCCGCATGGGTATGGGTGAAAGGACACGCAGCTGGACCCCTAGAGTTGGACACCCGTCTAAGGCCATTCTGTCGAAGAGTGCTAATTCAGATCTGGTCAGTGATAAGATGATCAGGGATTTAGACGTGATGATGACCTCCATCAACGAGTTTCTTGTCTCTACAGGCAAGGAGTCAATGCCTACATAGGACATCTCTCGATCCACGAGCTCCACAGCTGGCACCCGACCACGAGGGAGACAATCGACGCACGGATGAGTGGGGCCATCAAATTGCTAAATTAGTGCAGGATCGAACATGGACTCCCGGGTCACGTGCCTCCTTCTACTCCTCCATCCACTGGTACTTTAGATCCTACTCGATCCACTCCTTCTACAGCTCCTACTACTTCTTTTACTGCTCCTACTGCTCCTACTGCTACTCCTAATGCTGATCCTACTGCTCCTTCTACCAGCCGACCTTATGCGCTTATGGACGAGGATTATATTTCTTATGAAGATGACACTAGACTATGAGTTTTATTTTTATTCGGATGTTTATGTACTATTTTGACTTTTTACCCATTTTCTTTTGACTATTTATTAGTTTTAATATCTTCGACTTTATTTTGACTTTTTTGTAATCGGTTCTCATTTTATATAAATCAGGTTTATTTCAGTTATCGGGTTTATTTATATTTAATTATTACAAAATATAAAATTAAAACAAAAAAAGGTCTTTTGCAAGGACAAGAGTCCTCTCTAAAGACTAGGTGGTCCACCACGAGGGCTTTTTCCTCACGAGAGATCCTATCTTTTGCGAGGACAATTTCATCGCTAAAGACCTCATCTTTTGTAAGGATGTGGTGTCCTCGCAAAAGATAGAGTGTCTCCCACGAGGACCCACAAAAGTCGTCACGTAAATGGTCTTTAAAGACGAATCTTTAGCGAGGGCTCTTTGGCGAGGACATGTCCTCGCTAAAGATCAAACTCTGTCTTTCGCGACGATTTTTGTAGTAGTTATAGGATAATTAAACTATTATAGAAAAACAAGACATAACATAACACCCAATATCATGAACTTGGTATACCCATTCAACACAAGCCAAAACCCTCACACTAGAACATATTATTTACCTTGGAGGATGGTCCAACAAAAGAAGAGCCTACGTGATGGATCACATATCTACCATATTTAATATTGGAATTGAATAAGAAAACATACGTATTATCTTTAAATACACAAGGTCTATCTGTAAAGAATGTTGGATAGTTTCTTAAGTGTACCTTATAGGCCTTGGTATTTGTGTCGGATGATATGTGGTCTCCAAGGTCCATTTGATGGCTTTGGTATTTAGGTCTAAGGTCCATTTGGTATTGTGTTGGGTATTTTTGAGCTTATGTATTATGCTTTTGATGATGATTCACTTGTTTATATTGTAACCCTTTGTCGGGGTAAAAGAAAAAGAGAAAGTATTGAAAATAAAAGAAAAACGATAAAATAAGTAGCATGATATCTCACATCAAAGAGAGAGTCATAGCTAACTTACAAAAGAAAAGATTATGAAAAGGATTTTATAAATTGGACCGGCAAATAGGAATTTATATGTGATCATCTTGATGCTTTGTATTGGGTTATTGGGGATGCAGATTAAGTGAATCAAATCTTGGGTTGAGTGAGAACATTTATATAAGTAACTCAGGCTCTAGGGAGATTCATGGATGGCTAGTTAGAATAAAGCCAAAAGCTGACTCTACATTATTCAAATATACAATTATACCGTCCCTAAGCCTAACTTTACAACCTTAAATACCTTATGATTCTTTGCTATGTGATCTAGGAGTACTTGAACCAATAGAGAGTAGTTAGATGGATCATTGGAGACTTTGTTAGGATCCATGAACAATCTATAACCTCCATATTGAACTAACTGAAAGACCTCTTGTGCGTGCATTGAAAAGCTAATCTAATCTTGAATTTAAATGCGTTGATTGTTTGTATGATAAGTGTATATAGATGATTTATTTTGTAAATGTTGTTAGATGAAACTTTCTAAGTGAATCCTTTGGGATTATTACCTTATATTTATATCTATTTCCCTTTATGCTTTGACTTAGATATATATATATATATATATATATATATAGAGAGAGAGAGAGAGAGAGAGAGAGAGAGAGACTTCCCTATGTTCTTATTCTTTATTGTATCGGGACGATACAACTTTGAGTTGAAGGTCTTGATGTCTTCATATTTGTGATGAACTAATCTAGTTTAGAGACATCATTTTAGGTGTGTTATGTTCATTTTCCCTATTAATGGTTAGTTTCTTATTTCTTGCCTTGATTTAGAGAATTACTACTTTTAGAGTGTTTTAGTGTAATTTGTATGTTAAATGTGAATCTATTAGGTATAATGATAATATTAGATGCCAAATTAACGTTAAGGAGTAAGAAAAGAAGAAAAGAAGATTCAAGGAATACTACTCTAATTTTTTCTATTTTCCCTCAAACATGAATATACACATTAATGTTCAATTTTTTCCGATAGAACAATGCTTTTAGAAAAATTAATCATAAATACCTTTTATTTTTATTTGCTCGATGTAAACATGAATATACTTTTTATTTGGTTAATTCATCTATGTTTAGATTTTTTTTTTGCAGTCAAACAATACTTAAGAATTTTATGTTTGTGATATGAAGCAAAAAAAATTATAATAATTTTTTTTATTAATATACATAATATAATTATATATTCAATATTTATTTATAATTTTTTATAATCATGTAATTGTTTATTGAAGATGTACTAATAAAAATGGTTAATCCGAAATTTGAAAGTTCAGTAAATTTAGAGTTAGGTAGATCTAGAGCCCGATAAATTCTATTAAAATCAATTAGAATGAGAGTCTTTTAGAATCAAAAGTATCTAAAAATCCATCGAAATCTATGGATTGTACGAAATCCAATACAATCTTTAATAATCTAGAATGATACACCCCCCCCCCCCCCCCCCCCCCCTTAGTATCAAGTTTGATCATCCAGAGAAGCAAGTAGACAATATGTATTTTATCTTTAGTTTTAATTCTTCTAGTATGAACTAATGTTCCCATAGCTTGGGTTTGCATGTGTATAATCTTTGAATTCTAATTCTATGTTACTTGGGAAAGTGACAGTTAATTGATTGAGCTTCTTATTTACATATTTGTATTATGTGCTTTGAATTAATGTTTGTAGTCGTTACTAGTGCAAGAGTATAGGGTCACCCCATTCATAGTTGGATTGTCGCCCTGGCGAGGGATCCAATTGTTGACAACACCACATAATCGTCTAGTGTGCGGTAGTTATCCTAACAGGCTTGCCTAACTAGATAGTCGTTAAGTATTAATTTAACCACTGGTCATTGCACATGGTCTCCTTAACCAAGTCCCTTGGTAGTGTTGAAGTTGCCTCCTAAGTCTACACTGACGAGAGTTAGGAGGATTATAGAATCCTGGCTATTTATACTTATTTAAAGCTTAAATCACCCTTATAACTAGAATACTAATTTAGAAGAATAGGTGCAAACTAGCAAAACAAAGCTATATTCTCATCTCCATTCTCTTTAATTTATTTATATTAGTTTATGTTTTCTTATTCATAAAACCCAATAAATATATCTTCTTATTTGTCGTTTAGTTTTAACAATTAATCTCTACTACTCTTTCTCATCTAAACACGAGTTTGATCTAATCGTTAAATCCCTAAGAATGAGTCTTACTTATTAACTATAACTTGCAAATGATGTGTGCACTTGCAGTGAGTATCTCGTGGTAGTATAAGGTGTGTGTTCTTTTATATATGTTTTATTATCATTACTTTATCACACCTTTGCCACCACCAGAAGGATTAATTGTTTTTTTCCCAAAGTTTGTAGTTGGAATCACTCACGGATTCCAACTTTAACACACATTGAATAGCTTTTGCATTCAGAGGTGAAGCAATAGAGGAAACATGGAAAATCCATTCTTGATCAGTGGTTTAACAAAATCATTTTAAAATTTTCGGAAAAATAACAAACACTGGTCGATGAATGGTAATCAAAAAATATTATATTTAAATAATATAAATTAACTTAAAACAAGTTACAAGTAGATACACAAAAATTACAAACAATATTTACAACAAAATCCAGATAATTCGAGTAATGGCATGACCTCTACAATCACTTATTGGTGTGTTCTTTGCAAATGACATTAACCTCTTATATAGTAGTTTAGAAAGTTTCAAAAAATGTTCACACTGACTACAACCATAAAGAGTCCATCATAAAGCCAAAAAACTTTTTTATCATAAAGATAAAAACGTTTTCCATCTCCTTTGATTTCTGGCATGAACCTGGACGTTTCTCTTTATCAAGGGAAGAATGTATCTAGAAGAGTCTTATAACTCTTGTAACAATTGATTCATAAATATGGAAGTTTCATATTGTTGGAGAATTCAAGGCTAGGTGGTTTTTATTTTGATAGCTTTTCTAAACGTGGCATATTAACTTCCATAATTTCCCACCAGCTCCCATATGTTATTGTTCATAAAAGAGGTAATACTTACAACTTACAACTCACGTCACGCCCCGTCTCGCCTCGCCTCACCACCAGAGCCGGTCCTGAGGGGAGGCCAAGGAGGTCATCGCCTTGGGCCCCCCTCAATTCTTATCACTTTTGGGCCCCAAATGTTATTTTTTATATATAATATAAACTTTTTCTTATTTAAAAGGCCTAATTTTTGCCCAATTCAAATAAAAAAAATACTAGTACGTCTTGTTTATTTTTTTAAAGAATTGTTTAATTATGTTAAGTTAAAAAAAATTATTTGTAATACACCTAAAATTTTTCTAGGGGCCCATATATTAAAGTTTGCTTTGGGCCCCCAAAATGTCAGGAGCGGCCCTGCTCACCACGCCTCGCAGTCGTCTTTGTCGTCGCCGTCGGTGCCAGGACGAGGCCGGGTAAGGGTGGTGTTAGTGGTGGTGCGCACGTGTGGACTAATACCTATATTCTTCTCATCTAGAGTATTGCATTATTTTACAATATAGATAAGGGAGAAATAATATAAGCTATTATATTTCTTCCTATGTGTCCCACATGGGACAAAATAAGAAAAAAACTCTGTCTTTTTCTTCTCCAAGAGAATGCATTTTAATTAATTAAAACTTTAAGGTTATTATTAATTTCTAATAAAATTTAGGTAGGAAATATAAAGAAGTCAATGAATGTCACTTAGTTACCATAAATAGCATAGGAAGTTTCCTATGAAACTACCACTAACTTGCAAAATTTGTCTAAAAAATTTGGAGACGAATTAGAGATTGTTTCTTATACCAATAAATAACTAGTAAAGTCTAGTTCATGTGGAAAAAAACATATCACTATTCCGAGTTCATAGAGAAAGTTATGTATTTTTTTGTAACAATAACATGGGCAACTAAATTTCTACGAATTTTTTTGTGGGCTAAGTTTTACCGCGCCTCATTACATTTTATCATTCATTTGTTAGTATTGATTTGAGGAATAAGAGAAAAATCAAGAAAAATAAGACAACACAAAATTTATATTTACTATAATTATTCTTCTTTTAAACTTTATATTATGTCATCATTGCTTAACTAGTAAATTAAGATTTATATTTATTGTAATGTACCACTTGTAGGGAGAAAAGAAATGGTAAAGTAAGAGGTACATGTTTGAATCTTCTCCTTGAGCATGTATAACCTAGTTCTAATTAACCTGGGAATATGCATACGGAGGCGTGTATATTTTCCATGAGATTAATCGTGATGCGTGAAAGTTAGGCTGGACACCCATAATATTATAAAGAAAAAGAAATAGTTATAAATTATTATTCATAATTGCTTAGCAAATAAAGAAGGTTAAAAACTTATTTTAATAGCATATCCTTTATTTTACTTTGGGGTTATTGTTGAAAACATTCTCATTAAACTCTCTAATTGTTTTTTTATGCTTTCAATAATCTTATTTATAAAAAAATGCCTAATGAAGTAATTATTTATAGAAAACATCCCCTTTATATTTTCTATACCTTTATTAATTCCATCACATGCGCGCGTCCGTGAATTTTTTTTAAAATCGTCATAACTAATTCAAAAAAAATCAGAAAATTAAAAAAAAAATTTGAATAAATCTAATTAATATTTACGTCTATGAATTTTTTTGATTTTTTTTGATTTTTTTGAATTTTTTCGAATTTTTTTAATTTTATTTTTCGCAGACACGGAATTCCATGTTTTAAACCGTGAAATAAACATGCAATTCCATGTTTTAAACATGAAATTCCATGTTTTAAACATGAAATTCCATGTTTTAAACATGAAATTTCATGTCTACGAAAAAAAATTAAAAAAATCAAAAATTCCGAAAAAATTCCGAAAAAAATCATAGACGTAAATATTAATTTGATTTATCCAAATATAATTTTTTTTGATTTTTTTGATTTTTTTTGAATTAGTTATGACGATTTTAAAAAATTTCACGGACGCGCGCGTGTTTATTAGTTTTTTATTTATTTTTTAATTGTTAATTATAAGGGTAATTTAGGATGGGGCTGTTTTCAATAAATATTTTTTTTTAGACACCTTTTTCTAAATATGTTTTTTAATAGGCATCAATCAACAATTGGCTCTTTTACTTTCTATTTTGGTTATTAATTTTTTTGGTTATCCCTTCTTATATTTTTTATTTTTTTGGACGGACCTAATCATAATCTTTCAAATTCTTGAAAACACAGATATGCATAAAATTGTTGATATTGTTTATTGAACTTCTCATTTTCTAAAATATTCTTGTCATTGTTATGTTAATTATTATAAGGTTATTTTTTAATTTATAAAAATAGAGTTTTTTCTGCCTAAACAATGACGAGACTCTAATATACATGTGTATATTAAATCGGCTTTACAGTTGATTACCATCTTCCTATTATTTTTGTCAGAAATTTCATACATTTTACTTATATTCAAAAACTTTTTTTTTTTTTTTTTTTTTTTGGACGATCAAAAACTTTTATTAGAAACACGTTTTTTTCTCGCTGATTGAATACCTTATTGGTGATTAAAACTTGTAGAATCCAAATAATTTATATTGCATATTTGGCCGATTTGTCAATTGAAATTTGTAGAATCCATTTATACATTTGGATCTAAATAAATATTAATCAATAACAATTATATATCGTTCAGCTAGAAATTATCTTTTGTTGAAAATAGTATTTATTCTTTATTTAATCTTATAGAAAATAATTATTTGATACTTGAAAAATAAATTATTGTGATATAGATTTAATTCTTTTTTAATATGAGAACCTAATTTAAAATTTTGTTTAAGGTCTCAAACTTGTCAGACCAGTTTTGATGTTTATCATTATTATATCCGAGTAATGATAGACGTCCCATCATTTAATATCATATTTTTCTAAATATGTTTTAATTTAAAAATAAGTAAAAAAAGATTAATTAGAATAAAATATTAAATCATTAGACATTTAAATATATATTTACAAGATGATAAAAATATTATGTTTATTATTACTATTTTCTTTACATCAATTCACAAAATATTTATTTATATTTCGCTTAATATTTTTTTTTAGTCGAAAGAAATACTTAGATTAAAATAAAAAACATAGATATATTACAATAAGTTCAGTGTTATTAGTCAATACTAGTAGCTAAGTAGTCTTATTTTAGTAATGTAACTAATTGAGAAGGGGGTTTGGGAGGCCCAATTACTAGGCAAGATATTACACATTTCATTTCTAACAAGCCAATCAATTGTCCGATTAAAACTCCTATTGATATGAGAGGTATGAGATTTTGATGCTTTGAGCTAGAAGTAAAGTATCTTCAAAAGGAGGGTGTAATAATAAATTACTACATGAAGTCCTTGATTGGAGATGCTTCATAATAGTAAAGCAATCATTCTTTAGATGTAAGTTCAGATGAGGATGATTCTTTGCCGTTGATACTGTATTTCTAACCACAATTAGTTCAGCTTCAACTGGTGATGTGGCTGTAAATTGCCAAGTTTGTCCATCCGAAAAAAGACCCTGTAAATTACTGAAAATGCAAGCAGTAGTAACAATATTTAGATGTGGATTAAAAGAAGCATCAACATTTACTATAATAGTACAGCTATTTAAATCATTGGAAGTAAGAAAATACTGATATGAAGTAGTAGTTTTGTCAAGTATTATAATTTAGAAGAGAAGAACCTATACGTGTCTCAGGCTATGCTGTAGATTTCCCGCCCTAGGCGCCGCTTAGGCGTCAACTCCCCCCTCAGCCGCTTACGCCTAGTTAAAATTCTAGGCGTTTTTTCTTAGCGCCTTAGTTGCCGTGGAACAGGCACCTAGCCCGTCTAGGCACCGATTAATGGCAAAAAATGACCACCTAGACGCCGATTAATGGTAAAACATGCCTGCATAGACCTTTTTGTTATTTTTCTTATTCTCGAGAATTCTTTAGTTGATATTATAACTCAATTTTTAATATTTTAATATTTTAATATTTACTAAAGTGCTGTTAGATGAATTTTATGACTTAAATAGTTAAAATTGTTATAATTAATGCATATATATTACTAAATATACAAAATTACACATTAGGATTCAAAACCGTATAATACCGCCTAGGTCCCATGTAATCCCACTAGGCCCCGGTCGACCGCCTAGCGTCCAAAATCGAGATCTACAACATTGGTCTCAGAGAAAATAAGGTTATGATTTATAGAAGTTTCCTTAAGGGTAACAATATTTGCATTTCTAGCCATTGTTTCATAAGGAATAAATGTACTCATGTCAATGTCACCCTCATTTTTAACCTCAGAATTATCTGTATTATAAAGTTTATATTCATCATAGGCTAAGTAAGCTTTTTTAATGTTGTTAAGGGGAAAAAAATCTTGATTTCTAAAGGATTTACTATTTCTGTTTTTCCAAATAAACCAGGAAATCCAGGCTGCCAACTCAACTATACTTCTATCAAAATCATTAGAAGAGATCTGTAAGTTCATGAAATTTTGAAGTCAAAGATCAAAACTTTAGGTAATAGCTGAGTTTGATAGTAAAGTAATAAGAGATACAAACCAGGTGGCCCTAGAACTTGGATAGTTGAAAAAAGTATGATCAGCGGTTTCAGTTATATCATTGCATATTTTACAAAGACTATGAAGAGCATATTTTCGAGTAAACAGATATTCTTGAATAGGAAAAATATTAGTAGCTGCCTTCCATAGAAATATAAGAATCTTAGGAGGTAACTTGTGAAGCCATAATTTTTTTCCGAAAGTCATTTCCATTTGTATAATAGATGGAGGGGCAGAGAGCACTACTTGTTCTTTCACTATTTATCTCACTAGAGATAATATAGTAATAACAATCCTTGGTAGAAAGGTTACCAGTAGAATTAACATTCCAGCAAATTTTGGCTTCAACTAATATAATAGGCTTATTAAGAGCAATAGTTTTATCAGTAGTTTGAGTATCAAAAGTTTGTGAAATAATATAAGTATTCTAATCAGTAGTATTTTGATTCATAATTCAGATAGAAAATTTAGCTCAGAATTGTTTGGTTTTGGGATAAGTTTCTTAGAGTTCAACCAATGAGCATTGCGTATATTAATATCAGAATCATCACCTAATGCCCATCTTGTATCTTTTTTTAAATATATCACGACCTCTAATAAGAGATTTAAAGCACCAAGAGACATTTGAATTAGTAGTAGCATCAATAAAGTCTTTATTGTGAAAATAAATTCCTTATAAAACTGTATAGGCAAGAAACTGTTTATTTTGGTTAAATTCCCAGGCAGTAGAAGTAATAAGCGAAAGATTTAAATTACAGAAATTTATAAACCGATACATTTATCAAATTTAGGAATTTCAATGTATTTCCATTCCTTCTAGTGGATTAATTTCTCACCTATATTACTCCACCAAAAAGTAGCAATTAAGCTACTAATAATATTTCATGTGGCAGAGGGTGTAAGAAAGAGGGACAATGTGTTAATATGTATGAAGTGAATAACTGCTTTTATAAGAGTTTCTTTTCCTCCAGTAGAGAATAATTTAGTGTTCCAATGGTTAAGATTTTCATTATTCTTTCAGTCATCCACGCTAATGATTTAACTTTTGATCTACCCCAGTCAGAGGGTAGACCCAAATATTTTCTAAAATCAGGTAGGTGATTCATACTTATGAGGGAAGTAAGTAATGTTTTGTTATAAGCAGGTGTGTTTTTGCTATAAACAACACCACTCTTATTGAGATTCACAGTTTGGCCAGAAACAAAAGGAGTATTTATTAAAAACATCAAAAAATTGTTCAAAATCCTCTTGATTAGCCTTTAAAAAGAATAAACTGTTATTAGCAAATAAGATATGATATATTTTGGAGCAATTTCTGGCTAGTTTAATCCCTTGAACAAGATTATTTTGCATTTTATCCTTCATAAGTGTACTAAGGACCTGAGTTACAACACAAAAAAGAAAGGGGGATAATGGATCCCCTTGTCTTAGGCCTCTAGTAGGAGTTTGAAGGCGCACATGTGTACCATTTATTAAGACAGGGTATGAAACATAGGAAATACATTTATATATCAAGGTAAGCCAATTTTCAGGATACCCATTTTTTTCATCATATCTATCAGGAAATCCCATTCAACATTTTCAAAAGCCTTTGACATATCTGTTTTTACAGCAGTTCTATAGTTTTTGAGTTTCTAGATTTTTTTAAGTATGTCACAGCCTCATGTGCAACAATAATATTTTCATGTATACTTCTACTAGAGACAATACCTGTTTGTTCTTCATATATTATAGTATCATAAGGTGTTTAAGCCTGGCTACAAAGATACCAGCTAAGATTTCGTAGATAAAATTGGGGAAACTTATGGGCCTGTAACAACTTATAGTTGTGGGACCATCATTTTTTGGAATTAAGTTAATTAAGTTCCATTAATAGGAGAAATGGAACTATTATTATGAAAAGTTCATTAATTAATCGTATAAGATCAATTTTAATGATATCCTAGTGTTTTTTGAAAAATAATCAGAATAACAGTCAGGTCCAGGGGATCTATTGCAACCTACAGACCAGAATTATTTTTTAACTTCACTAAGAGTAACAGGTTTACCAAGGAAAATATTCATTTCATGAGTAATGACATGATCAATTTTTTCAATATTAGTAGAGTAGTTTCTATTAACAACCGTAGTGAAAATTTAGTAAAAGTGTGAGGTGATAATGTTTTGAATTTCATTACCTTTAGTGGTCCAATTACCATTATTATCCATTAAAGGAGTAATGCTATTGAGTTTCCTTCTAACTTTAGTAGAAGCGTGATACCAACTAGTGTTTTTGTCACCAAATCTAATCCATTGAATTCGACTTCTTTGTTTCCAATAATCTTCTTCTTTATTCCAAAGATTTTAAATTTCAGAAAATTACAGCATTAATGTCATCATAATTATCAATGACTTGAGTGTTAAGGAAATCTAATTGTTTCATAATAGTAATTATATGGGCTCTGTTGTTAATTCTGTTATTTCTAGCCCATTTGATGATAGCACTTGTGCAAGCATTGAGTTTTTTTCCAAGTTTTACAATTCCCTACCATGTTATTTAGATGAAGTTTCCATTGTCTTTTAATATTATTAGTAACTTCCTCATCCAAATTCCAATCTTTTCTATAGTAGAATCTTTGAGTTTTTTTTTTACATTATTTAGGGAGAATTTTATAATCAGAGGGTTGTGATCAGAGCCTAATGTTGGGAGAAGTGTAATCCAAGCATTAGGAAATAAGGAATCCCATTTATCATTTGCAACGACTCTATCAATTTTTTCTTTAATAATGGCATTTCCAGATCTTCTATTGCCCCAGGAGTAAAAACACCCCTTAGAGACAATATCATGCAAGTTAATATTATCCATAAAACTACTAAGTTTAGAAATGTTGCCTTGGGGAAGAGAAATTCCACCAAGTTTTTCATTAGAATCTTTAATCATATTCAAATCCCCCACAATGTTACATGGTATGTCATTTGTAAGATTTTTAGCAATATCAGTTAATTCAGTTAGAATTCTATCCTTGATATCTTCATTAGGATAAATGTATACATAAGTGGTATCAAAAGGTGTTCATATTTTCATAAGTAATGTTACACTGTATATAATATTGGGACTCTTTTTAAACTTTATTATTACAATTAGCATCATTTAAAAGAAGTAAAACTACCACTTTTACCACAAGGTCAATAGAAGTGAGGACATTCATATTCAGAGAATCTGCTAAATCTTGTGTAACATTTAACTTGTTCATAGTCTCGTACAAAAAAATTACCTTAGGGTGATGGAGCCGGAAAACATCCCTAAGTGTTAGAACCGTTAAGGGGGTACCAATCCCTTGACAGTTCCAACTGAGATGCGTCATGTACCCCCGAGGGTTTGCTGAAGGCCAAACCCGCAGGCTTTGAAGTATTTTCAGAAGTAGAATTTATTGAAATAGTCAATTCAATCATTTGCTGGTGTCTCAAAATTGGCTCATGAATCTCTGCAGTAATATCCCATCTCTTTGCCCACAATCTATCATATTTTGGTGATTTCTCTGTTGTTGAAGCTTCAACAATGTATTGTTTATAAAATTGAGGCTTGTAACTGATAAGGCGAGAGATTGGTGTATCATAGGTTTTTCTGTTAAGAGATAAGTGGTATGGGTGAGTGATTTCATGGTTTTGATCGGGGATTGTTGTTTGAATTGGGGATTTTGGTGAGGCGGGTATAAGTTCATCGAGAGGGTTTGGGTTTATCTGCAGAGAGGAAAGAGTTGTTGACTTTGGTCAATAGGTGAGGAATGATGATTTTGTATCTTGACTGGTTTTTCTAATGATTTGAATGCTATAGAGGTTGGTGTAGTGTTAAGGTCATGTTTGGATGGGGTATCATAAATACTTTCCTCTGCTTCTATTAAAATGACGGTCCAGTCCTTTGGTGGCGCCACATTATTAACCGTCTTTAAAATAAGTTTTTGACTTTAGTATTCTATTTTTGGTATCGGTCAGAGAAGAGAAAGTATTTGCAACAACGATTTTCTACTTTTATGTAACCCTAACATCACCAGTTAATGGTTGATTCATCAAACGCTGTGCAGCAAAAACAGGAAATTTTGTCTTAATTGAATTTGAATATGAATATGGATCCTTGTGAGTTTGACCGAGTTGGTGAGTAACTCGTTTTCCTAAATCGTTGAGCGATTTTACAGCGGTAGTAATTTTGTAGTAGGTTTTTGTAGCTTCACTTATTCTGAAGGTTTTGGTTCAAAGCCATTAATAGCTTTTTATGAGTTTGTGGTTTAGTTTTCTCTTGTTGGTGCATTTTTATTCCTCATGGGTGAGAAGGACACAACTAAAACACAGGTCACATAATTTTTTGAATTTCAGATGGCCTTTGATGGAGTGGCCATCTTCAAGAAAGATAGCATATTTACCGCTGATATTTTTAAAAATTATGCCAATCAATTCTAGCTCTAACACCTGTAAAATATTTGAAGGTACTTACAAGGGGAAGAGTTGCTTTCCATAGTTCCAAGTTGAGTAGCTATCTTTCTCACGTTTTCTTCGTTGATAAGGGCGGAGGTATGCCATGGATTTGAACAACAAACAAAGTAGTGTCTAGTTGTGTTTCTGGTAAATATCTAGTGGAATCCCATTTTTGAAAAGTATATGTTCTCCAATGACACTCCAAGGTCTATTTCTCCACACAATTTTGAGATCTTCAGCTATTTCAAATGTAATGAGACAAGTATTCAAACCTTATTTTTTAGTGTGATATCTTCCAGTTGTACCGCAAGAGTTATTGATGTTTTTGTGCTAGGTAGTTGAAACTGATGCCTTCATTACTTATGATTCTTGCAAAGAGTTTTGGACTTTCAAACTATGCATAGACAAAATTTGGGTCTGCTGTCAGAACAAAGGCTTCATCCTTAATGTTAGAATGATTCTTTGTGCAAAATTCCATAAATACAGTTGTTGAAGAGAAGTAAATGAAACTGAGAAAAAAAGAAAAGAGTAAATGCTCAGGTAAAACTAAGAAGATAAAATTAAGAGTTATTTGAAAAAAAAATGATATATGTAAATAGATATAGTGAAGTTTAGCAATTCGAATAAAGATGAAGGAAAAATATATTGTAAATAAGGAAAGGTTTGTTTTTTATGATGGTGATAGTTGAAAGCGTAAATCTAAAATGTTTTAAAGGGACGTGATAATGGCTTAATATATGAATTAAGCACCCAATTTATCTTGAAATAAGATTTTGGTTTTTGTACTAAAAAATAATCGCAAACGCTTCCTTATCTCCGACAAAAAGAAAATAAAAAAAATGGCTGCCTTATCGTTGCCCCTATTTGTCTTTTAATGCCACAATTATTATAGTTTACATACTTTGTACTATAAGAAGTTGTGTAAAGCAACCATGTCTCTCTATATTTGTAATACACTAGTGCTACTGAATAAAGCCATGAACAGGACGCCTGCAATTCACACTGTATTACTATTGTTTCTTGGTCAACATTAATGGTTCATGAAGAATTGATTTTCGATTTTCATTTCCTAACAGCAACAAAACTACTTTGTTTTTTAGGGTGATTTATTTATAGGATGAATTATGAAAATGGCATGAACAACTTTACCTTTATAATAAAAGGCTTCAGAAGGCTTCAGATTCTATTAAATCTCAACTAAATAAGCCAAAAAACTCAACAATAAAACCAAAAAACCTAAAACAAAACACCATATAAATAAATGAAAACCATTAAATTTCACCCACCACTCTGTTATCTCTTCTATTTTTCAATAATATTTCTTTCTTCTCTTTTCCCTCTTCACAAGAAAACCGCCGCTCCTTTTTTCTCTCTTGTTCCCAGATTTCACCATCCCTACTACCAAGTTGGCCTGCAGAAGAAACCCCACCGCTACTCTTTTCTCTCTTCACACTAGTCTCACCTTCCCACCGCTCTTCTCTCTCTTCTCCATTCAAGTCTCATCGTACCAAGCCGATTTCTCACCAACGCATCTCTTCACACCCATATATCTTCACACCCAGATCTCTTCAAACACCACCTTCCACCGCCACTCTACTTCACAAGAAAGCCGCTGCCATCGTGGGTTTGTACCGAGTGCGAAGAGATTTCGTTTTTTGTTCAGGCGAGCCCATTGGTACAACCATGTTGGGTATGTACCCACCCAACTGTGAAGAGCCTATTGGTATAGCCTGTTGGGTCTGTACCCACCTAACTGTTATCTAGTTTGGCCAAACTGTTGGAGATGGTCTATAACAGAGAAAACTGCTGCCATTGTGGACCTAATCTCATTCGGTGTTCACCATAAAAGAGATTATTTTTTTTCATATGAGCGTGAAGATATTACTTTTTTCTTTTTGCACCAGAGTATGAAGAGATTTCTTTTTGTGTTTCATTTACCAGCGTGTGAAGAGATTTCTTTTTGTGTTTTGCAGAGATATTGATTTGTAGGGATTTGCTGTAATCTTTAAAAAAAAGAGAAAGAAGAAGTATAGAAGCAACGGCCAAATCAAGGTTTAATTTTCCCTTTTCTTTTTTGTTTTCTTTTTAATTTCTTTCATTTTATTTTATTGTTTTTCTTTTGCAGCTGCTGGAGATGGTCTAATTGGTGATTGGTACGAACCAACATGTTATTTTGCACCCAAAGGAACCCTGACTTATGTAGTAATGGGTATGTACCAAAGTTGGTACATACCAACTATAACCCAATAACTGCCGGAGGTGCCGCAATTTGATTTGGATTTTGACATTTTTTAGATTTACATACTTTACCTATACTTTGAAATGGAATATGATTGCAGTTAAACCCAACTGTAGATGCCTATAATGCACACCTTGCTCATTGATATTGTTTCGAGATGAGTACATACCGACTATGGTACGTACCAAGTGGACCTTATAACATGAATTAACACACAATAGTAATATCGAATTGGTAACTTTGGAATGTACCAAAAACTTTATCAGGAACCAAAAAAAAATTAATAAGGGTATATATGTAAGTTGGCCAAACTATATTGTCAACTAAGGCTTTTATTAGTATTGTTGAGGAACCGTGCCTTTAAAAATAAGTTTGATTTTGTTGGGCACTTATTTGTATTTTCCTCTTGTTTTTATATCTCAATGTTTTATTCAATTGTCAATAATTTGTACCATACAATAATATTTCCTAATCTCTAATATAAGATCTAGAACAAGATCAATAGTTGGTCTAATGGTTAGACTACTCTGTAGAGACCAAAACGTCCTAGGATCTAATCTTATTGGAGTCAAAATAAATCTGAATCGGAAGGGGCTCTTTGTTTAGAAATTAGTTTTATTTTATGTTAAAACGAGTCATTTCAAATGAGTTTGATATTTTGATTTGTGTAGCGTTTGTGTAAACCAAGTCAATAGAACTTAAAAGTATCATGTCAAAGTTTATGTTCTCACCGTTGTATCCATTTACGATCTTGGATAACTCCTGATATATTATAAATAACCATCAGAAAATTTAGCCTTATAAATTTACTTAGGACGGACCAACCCTGGTTATTTATGTAGGTTGTCGATTGTCGAGAGTATATTGAAGTACTATATCTTATTTTTGAAGATAAGAGAAGCATTAAAATCATAGCTTATCCATCACTTTTACTAGTCGCACTGTCTATTTTGTCAAAGTAATGGTTTGGGGAGGTCTTCCTAAAACCTGTCGTATTGAACTGCGGTTTCATGATTCACTTTCCCCCCGAGCCTAGATTGTGGAATCTCCCGTCTGCTAGGTAGCATTCTCATAATGGAAACTCAGTTTCTCATGGAAATAAGACATGTTCCCCTTGATAACACTCGTGCTTGCTCTCTTTGTAGATCATTGGTTAATGGATCTAATAGGTTATCCTTTTATCGAAAGCAATCAATTGTGATGGATCCATTTGAAAGTGGGTTTGTAACCGTGTGTGTTCATCGTATATGTCTAGACATACCGTTATACATATCATTTTGTTCCCTACCAATATCACTCTAACTATCACAGTGTTTATAGATAACAGATATAGATGTTTGACTGTTAGAAATAACCTATAAGAAGTTCACAAGCCTCAGGTTCCTCAGAAGCTTTATATAAAGTTGTAGACTCATATTCCATTGTAGATCTAGTTATACACGTTTCTTTAGTAGATTCCAAAACATTGTTTCTCCTCCTAACATGTAAGCAAATCGACTTGTGGATTTAAGTTAGTGAATTTTGATATTCAGTTTGCATCGTTTTATCGTTTTAGTATAGTTGGATATCAAGAGTATAACAAGCCTTCATTCATAAAGATCTTAGATACCTTAAAACTCTTACAATAACAATCTAGTGGTTCTTATCATGATTATATATAAACTTACTTAGCTTAGTTACTACATATGTTATATCTGGTTTAGTGTATTTTTGTAGGTATAGCAGTCTCACTATAACCCAAGAGTACTCCAACCTCTTGTTCAAATCACATGTGTTCATAGTAAGATGTAAATGTATATGTGTCTAGGCGACATGCATGTCGCTATTACTGTTTTTGTTTTATATTATCTGAATATAGTATGACTGAGATAGTTATCTAACTTCAAATGTTATGAGGATCTCAATGCCAAAAATAACATCCACAATGCCTGGAAACTTCATGCCAAACCTATTTCAAGCTTCTTCTTGGTGGACATAATCACACCATTGTTACTTTCAATGATTAACATGTCATCCACACATAAACGTACAATAACATACCCCTTGTCTTTTCATTTTACACAAAAATATTTGTTGAATTCATTGATCCTGAAACCCTTTGATATCATGACTTTGTTGAATTTGTCATGATATTGCTTCAGTGTATGTCTCAGAATCATATAGATACTTAACAAGCTTACATAATTGCTTCTCCTTACCTGGAACTACATAACTTTCAAGTTATTCCATCTTAATCTCTTTGTTTGATTCTATACTTAGGAAAGATTTGTTTACATTCATTTTATAATTTTGACGTTTTATATCGAAGTTATACCAATTTGATATTCTATATGCGTCCTAGAAAAGGGGTTGAATAGGACAATTGAAATTAATCGACTAATTTTATTTCAAGTAAATAAAATTAAAAGCTAATTTGAATCCTATTGTTTTAGAAAACTAAATAGTCAAGAACTAGATAATCCTAAAAGACAATATTATCAAACTATTCATGTAAGCATTTTATCAAGCATATAGAGTGCGGAACAGTAAAGAGTGTAGGGATAGAAAGATACACAACGATGTATAGTGGTTCGGTTTCCCTACATCCACTACCTAAGGAAGCCTCCTTAGGATTTGCAAGATTCTCAACTAATCTTCGTAACTCTTTAACCCGGGTGAGATTACAAACCCATTACAACCACTTCAAAAACCTTGAAGGAAATACGCTTGTGTTATCACCAACACAAGGACCCAAGTATAGAACCTATACTCACACTACTCTCTTAATCTATTACAAGAACTAAGAGGAAAGAAAAAGTGTTTAGGGGTGTTATAAAAGCTTGTAACTAGACTCCTAAATGAGTGGATATAAACTATGTAGCTTGAGGAATGAATATGACTTGAATGCTCCTTTGAAACCTTCTTGAATGATAATATTAATTGCTCTTAAGATTGGTAGATGGAAGGGATGAGTTGTGTCTTGAATGAGCTTCAATTTATAGCTGAAATAAGCTTCCAACGGTCAAAAGGCTTCTATCTAACGGATAGATTTAAACTCCAACGGATATAAGCTTTGTCTTGTTCTAAAGTGCAGAAAACCCTTTCTCGCGGTGTACCGCGGATATGGTGCGGTGTACCGCACTTCTCATCGTATCGATTTCATAGCATACTGACGGGCTACCCCATGCACCGTGTTCCTGGTCCGCACCCTTGGTCCGGTGTACCGCGCCTCAGTCCGGTGTATCGCACATTTTCTTGCTTTCTGTTCGGACTAGCTTATGCACCGCACCTTTAGTCTGTGGTACTGCGGTGTACCGCAGGTGTTGTCCGGTGTACCGCGCCACTGTACTAATGAAGCTCAAGATCAAGGAATTAAAGATAACTAATCTAATGAGGGGTTTTGGAAAACCTTTAAAAGGGATACCAAATGAATTTTAGTTAAAGAATGATTTGTCGAATATTAAAACGGGAATAAAAACAAGGTAAGGCTAACAATCTCCCCCTTTTTGATGTTTGACAAATCATAAACTTTTGAAGATGCCTTAGATAAAGTTTTACCACTTCTAGTTGCACAACTTTTAAGTCACACATATCGTTATGAATTAAATTTAAAGGTATCGAAGTACATTCGTTAAATTTGAAAAATAGTTGGTAATTTTGAACTAAACATATAATTCACATTCATTTTGAGAATTTAACATTAGTTAATACGCTTGCATTTACTAATTTATTTAATGAAGCAAAATTCATATGTCCTTGATTCGGAAAAATGTAGCTTTACCTTGTGTGATAATTTTTTTGTGCAAATATAACGAGGATACTCAATTACAACCTTGATGTCACAGCCCAACGAGGGTAGGAAAGACAAATAAGCTATAACTACTTAATATTATCTTCAGGAAACAACCTCTCCAATGTGGTATCCTATTCTATCTGATTGGAGTTGTCTATGGGAAGTGATTAGCTTTTCACCCATTGAGACACCACAATGGTACAAGCAAAGGTAGGAGCAGAGTGGGGTGGAGGAAAATAAACACTCGAAAAACACTACCAAGCTAGAGCTTCGCATGTTAAACATATTACAAAGTTCTAGTTAATTCGATAAATCACAAGGTGAAAATATTCAATAAATCACAAG
This sequence comes from Nemophila menziesii, assembly GCA_029959085.1. Lineage (NCBI taxonomy): Eukaryota > Viridiplantae > Streptophyta > Magnoliopsida > Boraginales > Hydrophyllaceae > Nemophila > Nemophila menziesii. The sequence continues at coordinate 2,440,089 of JARWIR010000060.1, forward strand.
AGTGGTATTATGTCAATTACTCGAAGACAGTCAAGATCTATTTGCTTGGAAAACAGAAGATATAATGGAGGATAGATGCCAAAGCATCAATCCATCAACTAAATGTCTTGCCAGAAGAAATCACATTCAACAAAGACATAGATCAACATTCAAAACACCAGAGGGATCATCTTCCCATCGAATGATCTACAAAAAAGCGTGTCGTCTTCCTTGCAAGCTTGAAGCCTGATCTTACTGGGCTATAAAAGATTTGAATTTAGACGAGTAATTAAAGGGTAGGGGAAGGATGATGCAGTTGAATGAGCTCGACGAACTCCATTTCCATGCCTATGATAATTCGCATCTCTACAAGGAGAAAACAGAGAACTGAAGTTCGAGATAAGACAACGTGTTCTCCTATATAATTCAAGATTCTTGAACTATCTAGGTAAGCTAAGGTCCCGTTGGGCGGGTCTATACATTATAACGAATGTCACGCCTCATGCAACGATAGAGACTGAGCATCCAAACGAGCACCAAACCTTCATGGTGAACGGTCGATGATTAAATATTTACCATGAGAGTGCAAACATGACAAGAGGGGAGGTCTTGTACCTCCTAAAAGACGAGTGGCCTGAGGTAATGCGTCAAACTTCATAGACGTTAAATCAAAGTTCCATTGGGAGAAAAACCTATATTTTTAATGCTTTAGTCTTAATTTTTTGTTATTCTAGTGTATATTATCTAGAATTTTTTAGTATTAATGTGTATTAAAGATAATAGGAGAAATAATAGAGTGTTTTTTTGTCTAGGTAGGTAAAACCATGAGTCTGGGCTGAAATCATAGGAGAAATAGAGTGTCACATCTGCTAGCATAGGTGAACCACACAAATGGCGGTGTACCACAAGCCAGACCGTCCTAACAAGTGAAGTATTTAACTGAAACTACATCCGTGAGAGTGAGGGGATCCATGGTATACCTCATCACTGTTTATTATTTATTAGCTAATACGAATTTGTAGTGTGAGAGCTGGACATTGTTCCTCGGTGCACCTCACGTCCAAGCGGTATACCGTGCAACACGTATCGGCGATGACCATCTCGATATTTTCGTGTAATATAGCATAGTATATGAAGACAGGTGTAACGGTATACTATACCCTACCATGCGGTATACCACACGACGATGCACTGAAAGGTAACAAATAGTCCTTACGAATTCCAAAGACTACAAGCCCTATTACTAACCTTCTCCAATTCCTAAAAATGCTATTAAAGCTACCAAACTCCATTTAAACACCATGAAGATTGATCAAACCTTCACCAACACTCCAAAACACCAACAAATAATCATATTCATCCTCCACAAAGACAAAAGCTCCATCAAATCCATTCTTTAACACCAAAAAACACCAAGATCATCGAGTTGTGATAATTTCTACCACCACAAGAAATCACAATTTCTTCCTATACAATTCATACACATTCCACATACCACTAATTATCCTCCTACATACAACAACTCAAAGAAATACCACCAAACCAAAATCCAAAGAAACAGTTATACTTGGTGTATCTTTGAGTTGTGGTTATGTTGAGATGATGAGGCGAGCAAATGTGTTGACTTTTAAAAGGAAGAGAAAAGACATGGGAGGAAGATAGATTTATCAGAGGAAACAAAAGAACAAGAAATCCTCATTGGTGAAACATATGAAATAAAACTGAATCCAAAGGTACCTACTTAACCAAAAGAAAACACTGTGAGAGTCAAATTACCAGCCGAATCGAAGAAGAAAACACTACAAGAAACATTATTCAATGATCGAGGTTCATCCTCGACTTCTCAAGAGGTACCAAACATAAAGAAAGATGCATTCGAGATACCTATGTGGGGAAGGATGTTGCATATAATGCTAGATGACTTAAAGTTAAAGCAATTAAATATCATTGATGCTCAAGCAAGGATGGAAACAAAGTTAGATCAACCCTCTTCATCCTTCGAGAAGTTCCACAAACATGCTGATCACAAGTCGAATAGACCATTCTCCTGCCAAGTAAAGTTTTATGGCCTCTCTCTTAAATTTTAGTTGTTAGTGTAAATCAGTAGTTAAATTTTATTGATTTTTTGAGTTTGTTTCAAGTCCTGTAGAGACTAATCACTTTTGAGTTGAGGGTGGGGGGGGGGGGGGGGGAATCGTTGTCCTCATCTTAGTTTGCATTTTTTATTGATGTCTAAAAAACCATAGAATTTTGTTAAAAAAATGTAGTGTATAATATAGGATTTTGGCATAAAATTTAGTGAATTTACCCGTTAAACATAGTTTTTGCAAGTTAATGAAAGTAAGTAGTGTGTCTTGGAACAATGTCATATAATGATTTTTGCATGAAGAGATTAATTAAAGAATAGAAAGGACTAGTAAGAAATGCATAGAAGCAAGTTTGATCTTAGGGAGTATACGCAGTGTATAGAATGCGAGGTCCGAGCTAGCTAATCAATTATCAACAAAAATCAGATGGCTAAGTTTCATCTTAAAACACTTTGGGTGAAAAGTAAAATCTTGATGCTTAGTAACTTGATCAATAATTGCAATAAAAGCCTGCATACAAATCACAAATAGGTAGGGGATAAAGGATCCCCACGCCTCAAGTTGGTCACCCTTAAAAACCCACTAATTTCTCCATTGATGCAAACAGAGAACATCGGAGTAGTTATACACATTTTAATCCAACCAATGAACTTGTCATGAAATCCCACCACTTCCATCATTTGAATAAGAAACTTCCCGTTAATAGTATCATATTCCTTCTGCATATTTAAATTTAGTGTGCATACTAGACTCAAATTTCTTCTATCATAGCCATGTACCACTCCCTGAGCTACTAAAATGTTGTTAGATATGCTTCTCCCCCAACAAAACAGCTTGATTGTTGGAAATAAGATAACTTAGGCAACTCTTCGTTCTATAGCAAGAATCTTTGAAATTGCTTTGTATAAAATGTTGCAACATGCTATAAGCTTAAAGCTCTTTAAAAAAATTTGGATTCTTCACTTTAAGAATTAATACAAGATTTGTTACATTAACTAGTTTAAGCATTTTACCACTTTTGAACACATACTTAATGGAAATACAAATATCATTACCCACAATATTCCAAGAACACTTGTAAAATTCACTAGTAAATCCATCCGGACCTGGAAATTCAGTGCCATCAATAAGGAAAAATAACTTATCTTATTTCTTTATCTTGAAAATATTCAATCATATTTTTAGCACTCTCACTATGAAGTTTTCTTATAATCAGCTCACTCAAGCACTCCTTAGAAATATTTTCTTCATTTTTATCTTTAGTGCCAATAAGACTCATAAAATAGTCAACAAATTCTTCATTGATTTCATTGTCCTTCACTATAATACTCCCATCATTCTTCATAATAGATGACACTTTATTATTCACCATCCTAGAGCTAATACTACTATGATACAAATCGAAACCACAATAGTCTAGTTTATTCTTGATTGTTGCTTTGAAAACTCTTCTTGTATTTCCAACAAGTGCATCAACTTATCATTTATCTATTTCTCTTTACTTACACTAGTCATATCCCCATTGAGAATAAGAACTTGAGTGTCATAAAGGTTCCTCTTAACTTGTTCAGCCTTCTTAGTAGAGTGATTAAAATACTTTGTATTGAACACTTTCATAGCTTTCTTCACTTCTTTCAATTTCATAACTGATCTACACATATGATTACCCTCAGAGTCAGTATTCCAAGCTTTCTCTACCTCAGATAAGAACAAATCATGATTGGTCCAAATGTTATAGAACTTAAAAGTTTTAGGTTTACCTTTATTTTCACCCTGAATGTTAAGAAATAGTCGCATGATAAGAGATTTCTGGAGGTTTAGTCAGCACATTAGACTTGAATGTAGTATGCTAACTATCATTGACCTAAATCTTACTAGACACAACCCCCACAACTCTTTTATTAGTCCAAGTATGCAAAAACCCACTACTTTGATGTTCATGCATGTTGTTATCACTCGTACATTCCCCAAACTCAATAGCACATTGATATAGAAATTATACAACCTCTTCTCTCGCAAGTACTAAGAATTTCATTGAAATCCCCACTCCACACACAAGGAGTATTACCCATCTTATTGCTCCACACAGACAGAAACTCCCACAAATTCTTTCTCTTGTCATTATCATTCTCAGCATACACCTTAATATACACAAACTTTCTCTTACTTTTGACATATTTTACCTCAAGCACAATTTCTCGATCACAAATGTCCACACACATAACCTTAGTAGTTGTAACATTCCACATAATACAAATTCTACCCCTCTCATCTTTATCATGATTAGTAATTGTACCCCAATTCTGAAGATAAGACTTGCAAAACTTATCATAACTATATTTATACATTTTAGTCTCTAAGAGTCCAATCATATCCACACCCTTACTTCTAATAACATGTACAACCTCTTTTTGTTTGAGTATTTTATTGAATCCTTACATATTCCAAGTAAATATTAACATAAATCTGGTGGAATATTCTCCTTCACCTTATAGGTACCTCCCATAGACATAGTCAAAGCATCCTCAAGATTCTCATTACCCATGCTCAAAGCATCAAACTGATTACTACTCATGCCAATATCTTCATTTCGTTTTTCACCTTTTTATTCATCACCTTTTTGTTCCAGTTGCTTTTCCTTATTCCCATCTTGTTTCAAACCTTCCTCATGTTTCTTATTATGAGGACTATTCTCATTTGGCTTAATTTTTTGTACAATACTCCATTCATCTTTATTCTTTTAGGTGTGACTAGGACTAACCTTATTTTGACTTATATCAACTTTATTCTTTTCCTTCTTATTTTTTGGACAATTATACAGGTTATGCCCTACTACCTTACAGACATTATTTCTTGGAGGCCCACTCATAGTATACTTCCACTTCAAACACTTTATCTTCTTTAATATCTAAAGGAACATTTTTTATAAAAATCAACTCCTTTGTCATATCAACCTCAAAACATGCACGAGCAAAACTTAAATGATTTCTAACTTTATTTATAGGATCAACTTAAATAGGTTTCCCAAAAGTACTACATATATAACCTAACCCCTCATTAGTACACAATTGAAGTGGAACCCTCTATCTTTCCACTGAATATTCACCATACTCCTCACCATATGATAGGCAGGAGCTTTACCAAAAAACTGCCCCAACAAGATAATTCTTCCATTCCTTTGCACCCTCAGTTAAAATTCTCTTAGGGATTACAAACTTACCATTCACCTAAACAGGTGAATAATAATTCAACTTTGGATCATCCTTAATGTTCTTATCAAACAACTCAGTCCAACTTCCCTCACTTTTTGACTTATCAATGTTCATGGATCTTCTCCCATTCTCCAACTCCCTTTCCTAATTCAAGCTATGCAAACTCCCTCGGAATCACTTGCTCTATGTAGAGGAGACTCTGTTGTCCCTATGTTACAGTTACTTCCTAGAGGCACCCGATCATTATTTGGCTTCTTAAGACTTTGCAGAGCCTTACTCTCTTTACAAGCAAACTCTTGGCCATACAATTTCTCTAATTCTGTACACTCAGTAGCAGAGTTTCCATTGATGTGATCCATCATATCCAGTCCTTCCTCCTCAACACTTCTTTCATTATTTTCATCAAACACCTTTCTTGCACTCTTAGAGCATTTCTCCTTTCGACCTTAAACTTCATTAATCTTTTCAGTATCGCTATTCCCATGCTTAATAAAATCATTCTTACTTCCACTCCCTCCACTAAAGTTATTACTCACTTTTATCACCGGAAAACTTCGAACATACTTAAGAGACACCACCTCCAAACCACCAAATTTTGCTTGTTTACTCAAAGGCTTTTTTCTCGGTGCCATCACCTGCTCCTCAACGTCATCTCAATGTAGCTAAAAAATGACTAAAACTGATGCAGAAATGAAAACGCACTAAGCAAAAAATCACTAGCTTCAATGGAGATGAAAAAACCCAAAATTAGATGAGATTTGGTTGCCTTTCCAATGTTGATGCTAATAATTTGCTCGTGATTAACAAAAAGTAGCAGAAATTTACACAAAATCAGGTTACCCTATCCTAAATGCGCGTGCAGTACCACTTATTAATGTCCGACAAAAGTGAAATTACTTTTCAGCTTTTCCTCCATTAACGTTCCCAATCATAATATAATAACTTACAACCAAAAAATGAAACTAAAATCAAGGAAAAAAGGGAACAACCCCTTCCAGCAAAAATTTCGGCAAAACCGCCGCCCACCCACCGCATGTCAACCCACATCGTTGACCACCACAGCTCAGCGCAACCTCGACCACTCAAACTTGAGTCAACTTGAGTCAACTTAGTAAAAGCAATTAAGTTAAGTCAAACCCTAAGAAACCCTTAGAGAGAGAAAGTTAGAGAGAAGGGTGATCATTTTATATCCCGCTATGTACTTTACTTGAGAAAGATGTGAAATCCCATTTTAATGATTCATGTATAGAAGCATTTTTGTAAATCAAGAAGAAAATTGTCTCTACACCAGTTGTGACTCCCCCTGATTGGAGTCTTCCGTTAGAGTATATGGTTGATGCAATAGATCTTGTTATGGATGCCATGTCGGGTCAACGTAAGAATAAGATATTTCATATTTTTTATTATGAGAGTAAGACTTTCACAGGTAAACAACTGAACTATATGATAACTGAGAAAGAGTTGTTGGTCTTGGTATATGCGTTTGGTAAATGTTTTTCCTATCTTCTTGGAGTGAAAGTTATTGTTTACACGGACCATTACGCATTGAAGTACCTAATGGAGATGAAGGATGTAAAGTTGCGTCTTATTAGGTGGGTACTATTGTTGCAAGAATTTGAATTAATTAGATATTCAAGACCGAAAAGGGAGTGAGATCCTGTAGTTGATCATTTATCTTGCCTCGAAGGCTCTGATGTCAACAATGGACCAAAGTTGGTCAAAGAGGTATTTCCTGATGATTATTATTTTTGGTAAATACGCAATTTTTTCCTTGGTAACAGACATCGCTAATCTTATTGTGAATGGAGTGTTTCCTATCGGAAGCAATCCACAAGAGAAGAAGAGACTTATTCATCGCGCAAAACAGTTATTTTGGGAAGATCCTTTCATGTTCAAGGTATATAGAGATCAGAATATTTGAAGGTGTGTTCCAGAGCATGAAATTTGTGATGTTGTAGCAAGCTGTCATGATTCACCATATGGAGGACACATTAAAGGTGATTGAACAGCCACTAAGGTACTTCAATCCGGTTTTTATTGGCTTATTATTCATAGGGATTGTCAAGCATATGTCAAGCAATGTAAAATATGGAAATTGACCAGAAATGTTTCAAAGAGAGACGAGATGCCACTTAACAATATGTTGGAAGTGGATATTTTTATGTTCGGGGGATTGACTTCATGAGACCCTTTGTGTAATCCTATGGAAATCAATATATCTTGCTAGTAGTTGATTATGTGTCTAAATGGGTAGAAGCAGTGACTTTACCAACAAATGATGCAATAGTTGGGATTAAGTTTTTGAATTACATATTTTCACAAGGCATGGGACACTGAGATTCATCATTAGTGATGGAGGTACGCATTTGGTGAACATATACTTGAAGGCGGTACTTGTGAAATATGGAGTGAAACAAAGAGTATCCATCTTTTATCCTCCCTAAACAAACGGTCAAGCAAAAATTCTAATCGAGTGATAAAATCTATTCTTGAGAAAACTGTGGGACCAACGAGGAAGCATTGGTCAACAAAGTTAGATAATGCTCTATGGGCTTATAGAACAACTTTCAAGACGCCCCTAGGTGCATCTCCGTATCAATGGTAAGGCTTGTCATTTGCCACTTGAGCTTGAGTTAAGAGCGTCTTGTGCGATAAAAGAGTTGAACTTCGACCCGCTATTGGATGGAGAGAAAAGAATGATGAAATCAAATGAACTTGATGAGTTTTGATTTCATTCTTATGATAATGCAAAACTCTACAAGGAGAAAACCAAGAAATGGAACGATAAGCGAATTCGAAAGACAATGCTTGAGGTGAGACAAAAGATTCTCAAGTACAACTCCAGGTTTATAAATTATCTGGGAATTTTAAGATCGGAGTGGTCGGGTATGTATATTGTTACAAAAGTCACACCCCATGGAGCTATAGAGATTGAACATCCAACCGAAAACCGCACATTCATGGTAAACGGTCATCAGTTGAAGATTTATCATTGAGGCAAGGATACCATTCATGAGGAAGGTCCAAATCGTGGGGAGGTTATGTACCTCCTCGAAGCCGCGTAGCACGAGAGGTAACTGGTATAGCTTAACGATGTTAAACAAAAGCCAAATAAGGGTGGAAACTAATTTGTAGTATACTTTATTGCTTCTATAGAATATATATATATATATATATATATATATATATATATATATATATATATTATTAAGTTAGATGTCATTTTTGTGTATTAGCTTTGATTAAAGCTAATAGGAGAGGAAAAGACTATCATTTGTTATGTAGGTAGATACATCTTTGAATTTGGAGTGAAAATGCTTGAAAAATCGTGTTCACAACGCCTCGAGCGGTACACTGCACCAGAAACGTGGTACGTCGCTCGCCACCATACCGTCACAATGATCACACAATGCTTCAAATTGGCAAAGTATTTAAGGCTCGTGCACTGAGCCGGAAGGGCGTACACCGCGTGCGAAATGGGATTGTGTCCAAGAAGTGCGTCACCGTGTAAAGCAACAAAAACATGAAGTCTCTGCACTATACATGATGTCTCCCTTTTTGTGAGAGAAAAATACCCTTAGGACATCATTTTACGTTGAAATTGGACTTAATTAGTTGATTTATTTTCATAATTTGTTATAATGCACTTTCTTTCTTCGGATTTGAATTATTTGTACTTTTAGAGCTTTTGTGTGTTAATTCGTGTGTTTTAGTGTGGAGTTCTTAGGTATATGGATGTTAGAAGGCATCAAGATGAAGAGAAGAAGTTAAGATTTAAGTCCAATTACAAGAAAAGCGTTAAAGGAGCAAAAGAAAGCACTTTAGTGAAGGTGGAGGAGTCTTAGAAATTGGAAAATCATCACTTGTAGCCCTTCCCAAGCCCAAATATTGCAGATTCAGACTTAGTGGTTCAAAGGAAAAATATGGGCCTCTGAGTTAGAAAAATGTGAGAAGTGGTTTTAGGGGATTTAAACTTACGATGCAAAATTTACAGCTTTTTTACTGAAGTAGTGTACAACAGTACGAATTTATTAAAACGAACTTGGGCCCCTTAATCACTGAAGTAGTCTCCAATGTTAAGATTTCAGGGTAGTTTTACTTTCAAAGGTTGGAATGGGTACAACAGTAGTGTCAAATAAATATTTACTGCAAAACAATTAGGAAACGCATTATAAGACCAAATTTCTCACTCAAACCGACGCGATAAATCAAGGACCCCCAAAACAAACACGGCATCCACTCCCCATATACGCTATTCAGCACACCACTTCACGTACGTAAAACACTTCCAATGGTCCTAAGATGGGCATAGTAGGACTTGTATTAAAATATAATAAACAATTATACTTAAATCATATCATTCTGAAAAATTATAAAAGTGACGAACTTAGGTTAAAATTAATTCAATTTTTTTAGAGTTTCAATGGTTAAAAAAATTACTTTAATTTAGGTTCTTCGCCAATCCGGTTGATGAAGGCGGAAAATGGCCCCCGAGTGGCAGCTGTTTTCTTGTGCAGGAGAGCGGCTTTGTGGGAAGGTGAGTGTGAAGAGATTTTTTTTTTTTTTTTTGTTGTTCCAAGTGAGTGTGGAGATATGAGTTTTAGGTTTTATGTTTCCTTGTTTTTCAACGTTTAAGTTTTTTTCTAGTAATTTTTCAACTTTACGATTGTATATTTTTTTATTTAAAAAATCATTATTCTATTTTGTATGATTTTAGTTGGAATTTTTTTTAATATTTTAATATTTTTTAAAAGATAATGAATAAAAAGTTTAATATTTATATAAAAAGTTCACGTAAAATGGTGTAGTTATTAATATTATATTTGTAAAGTAAAAAAATAAGTATTAAAAAAATAAATATATTAAACAACTATAAATAATAATTTAGGTGACGATTATATTTGTCTTGTTTGATAAGTTTTGAAGACAAGTAATAAAAAATCGTTAGAAAAATAATTTATTAAAGACAGATTTTTAAAATCGTCAAGAAATTGGTTTAAAAAACAACGATTGAAATAAATGTAATCAAAGAAGTGAAAGTCTAGTTTTTTAAATAATGGTGTAAATAATTATTATAAAAAATCATCATTGTATTAGGTATTTTTCTATAACTGAATTATATGATGGAAATTAATTAATTTAGTGAAATCGAGAAAGGCATAACTACACGGCTATTATATATAAAGAAAGTCTGATGAGTCTGATGATCTAAAACAAAATATTAATCACCTACAATATTGAAGCTATTGTTACATTTAAGCTATATAACTTAATTAGGTTCACAATTTAAGTTATGTTTCAGCATTATTTTATGTAAAATTCTGATGAGTCTAATGATCTAAAATAGAATATTATGTTGTCATTTGGTATTTAAATCAAGTGAACTGACTTACTTTAACTCAAATTTAAAATATGTTATACATCTCGTTATAGGTTGGGACAAATAAAAAAATTGTTTGTTTTACTTCGTTGATTAATAATATGTATTCACTTGTTTTATAAAAAAAAAAAATGAATGAAAAATTGAGTATTGAAAGTGAAGTGTTGCGATGAAAACCTTGCTAAATTTTCAAAGTTATATGTTTATAACGTATTAATTAAAATTCAAGGGTTTAGGGTTTTTTTAAACCCTAAAAATTAAAATGTGTTTGCAACGGTCAATTATGAAACAACACTGCCCTTCATTTCCAACAAATATTTTCTCCATTTTTGAAAAGACACGGGTCTTTTTTACCGATGCTTTGCATCTATAAATATTTGGCCAAACTTGTTTTCAAGGATTGAATTTATTTTTTTCAAACACTTATTGCATAAAACAAGAGAGAGATAATACATCATTTAAGCGTTCGAAAGTTCTGTACATTTCAAACGTCAATATTTACAGAAGAATATCGTTGTATCCTGGAGGTTGAAGTCTTTAAGACGTTAGACACTAGTGCATGGCTAATAAACCTTAAAGATTTAGGATTCAATCCTAGGCTCCTAGCCTCGATCTACTGCATTGCACAAATAAGTATTTCTATCTTTTTTTATCTCAATTTTTGCTTTGTATAAAGTTTTTATTAGGTTTTATAATATAGAAAATATTGTTTACACCACTGGAACTAACAATTTAAGGTTTATTAGATCGACGAGTAACAATTATTTTCTAGATTTCATTCTTTTTTTTGTTTAAGACTGTTGAGACTTGAATTCTAAGTTCTACAACAAAATTTAAAATCTTGGGACTTTAATTAGTCTGCCTAACAAGACATAAAATCTTGAGAAAGACAAAGGATTCTTGAAATTCCAGTTTTGGTTTATGTTTGTTAATCTATCCTTTTGTTGAATCTTTAATCTTTTAAAGTTTTTTTATTATTGTGTTGTTCAAAAAAAAATTTAATCTAGTAATAATTTATATTTTCATTTTTTCTTAGAAAGAAAGATGGAAAATAAAAATGATAATGCTCCTGAGACGAGTGATCCTACAAGTACAAACGTGAATGTTCCTATGGGTACGAGTGGTCCTATAAAGACAAATGTGAATGTGCATATGGGTCCAGCAGAGAGACCCGAGAAGTTCACTGGTTCGAACTTTAAAACATGGCAACAAAAATGTTGTTCTACCTGACTACATTGAGTATGCGAGGTTTCTCAAAGAATATGCTCCAGAACCAAGAGAAAATCCTAATGCACAAACTGTTCATGCTATAGAAGCATGGAAACATTCAAATTTTTTGTGCAAACTGTTCAGAGAATACTCTCTATAATGTATATTGCACAATGGAGTCAGCAAAGCAACTTTGGGATTCTCTTGAGAAAAAATATAAAACAGAGGATGTCGATACAAAAAAGTTTATGGTCGGTAAGTTTCTTGAGTTTAAGATGGTAGACTCGATATCTTTAGCACAGGTGCAGTAATTCCAGTTAATTCTACATGAATTAGATGTTGAAGGAATGAGATTGGTGGAATCTTTTCAAGTTGCTGCAATGGTTGAAAAATTGCCACCCATATACAAAGACTTCAAGAATTATCTGAAGCACAAGTGCAAGCAAATCAGTCTTGAAGATCTGAGCGTTCGGTTGAGGGTTGAATAAGACAACCGATTAGCTGATAAAAGAGGAAACTTTTGTTCATTTGAAGCCAAGGAAAACGTTGTGGAACAACAGGGGTCCAACCACAACAACAAACTGAAAAGTCAAGGACAATCAAATGGCAATAAAATAAAGTCAAGTTCGATGGAGAATGTCACAACTGTAGAAAATATGGACATTGAGCAAAGGGTTTTCGGAACAAGAAAACACAAGGAAGCCAGAAGAAAGGTAAAAATGATCAAGCTAATGTGACTGAACTTTCTGATGGTTTTAAAGAGATGAATCTCGCATCTATGATTTCCGAAGTTAATCTTGTTGGTAATCATAACCAATGGTGGGTTGACACCGGAGCAACAAGGCATGTGTGCTCGGAGAAAAACATGTTCAAGACCTACAAGACAACTCTGAATGAAGAAATGCTTTATATGGACAACTCATCAACATCAAAAGTTTAAGGTGTGGGACAAGTTGTACTAAAGATGACCTCTGGAAAGGAACTAACTTTGAACAATGTGATGCATGTACCTGACATTCGTAAGAATTTAGTTTCCAGTTCCTTACTTAGCAAGGCTGGATTTTAACTTGTATTTGTTGTCGATAAGTTTTTATTAACAAAAAATGAAATGTATGTAGGCAAGGGGTACCTTAGCGACGGTATATTTAAATTAAATGTCATGACCATGGTACCACCTAAGAATGTAACAGATAAAGTGATGAATAAGAATTCTTCTTCCGTTTACTTGTTGGATTCTCCTAATTTATGGCATGATATATTAGGACATGTTAATTTTATATCTTTAACTAAAAATGTAAACAATGGTTTGCTTCCTAATGTTAATTTCAATTCTAAAAAAGAATGTAAAATCTGTGTTGAGTCTAAATTAACAAGGACTTCATTTAAGTTTGTAGAAAGGTCATCTGAACCTTTAGAATTATTTCAAGGTGATATATGTGATTTAAAATTAGTGCAAACAAGAAGTGGTAAAAAATATTTTATCACTTGATGACTGCACAAGATATTGCTACATTTATTTGCTTCACAGTAAGGATGAAGCCTTAGAAGCATTTAAGCAATATAAAATTGAAGTTGAAAATCAACTAAATCGAAAGAGTAAAACCTTAGAACAGATATGGGAGGTGAATATGTTTCTCCTTTTGGAGAGTTTTGTGTTGAACATAGAATTATCCACCAAACAACAGCCCCATATTCACCTAAACAAACGGTGTTGTTGAACGTAAGAACCGTACTCTAAAGGAGATGATGAATGCTCTTTTAATAAATTCGAGAGCACCGTGAAACCTGTGGGGAGAGGATTTGCTTAGTGCAAATCATATCTTAAATAAAGTACCCCATAAGAAAATAGATAAAACTCCTTGTGAGCTTTGGAAAGGAAATCCACGTTCATTCAAATACTTAAAAGTGGGGACGCTTGGCAAAAGTTGATGTTCCAGCGCAAAAAATGGTAAATATAGGATCAAAAACCCTAGGTTGTATTTTATTGGATATGCTCACAATAATGCAGCATATTGATTTCTTATGTATAGATCAAATAACGTTGACATTAATTTTAACACAATAATTGAGTCAAAAAATTCATATTTCTTTGAAACAATTTTTCCATGTAAAAACACACAAGAACATAGTTCTTTAAAAAGAACTCATGATGTCATAGAAGATAGTCATCAAGGGAAGGACCAAGAAACGCTACATGAGATAAACCTAGAAGAAGTGAGAGAATGAAAAATTCTACTTCTTTGGTCCTGACTTCCTTACTTATTTAATGGAAGATGAACCACGAAATTTCAAAGAAGCAATGTCTACTACAAAAGCTCCTTATTGGAAATAGGTGATTAAAAGTGAGATAGGTTCGATAATGCAGAACCACGCATGGGAATTAGTGGATCTCCCCCTGGGAATAGACCATTAGGAAGTAAGTGGATTTTCAAAATAAAATTAAAAACCGATGGAACTATTGAAAAATATAAAGCAAGATTGGTAGTAAAAGGCTATAGTCAAAAGGAATGACTGGACTGTTTTGATACCTTTTCACCAGTAACTAGGATTTCATCCATAAGAACGCTTATTGCGGTAACATCAATTTATAAGCTTGAAATTCATCAAATGGATATTAAAACTGCTTTCCTCAATGGAGAATTAAATGAGGAAGTTTATATGGAACAACCAGAGGGATATATAGTTTCTGGTAAGGAAAAGAAAGTGTGTAAGCTAATCTAATCCTTATATGGATTAAAGCAAGCACCCAAACAATGGCATGAAAAAATTGATAAAGTCATGATTAATAATGGCTTTAAAATAAATGAATGTGAAAAATGTGTATATGTAAAAAGCACTGATAAAGGATATGTTATTGTGTGTCTGTATGTAGATGATATGTTGGTTATAGGAAGTAATAATGACATAATCACATCTACAAAGAAGATGATGTCTAGTAAGTTGGATATGAAGGTCTTGGGTGTTGCGGATGTTATCTTAGGTATTAAGATAACGAGAATATCTGAAGGATTAGTATTATCTCAATCACATTATATTGAGAAAATACTAAACAAGTTTAATAAAGGTGATTCTAATATCGCAAAGACACTGGTCGATGTAAATGTACACTTGGCAAAGTATACTGGTGATGCAATCAACCAGTTAGAGTATTCCTGAATAATTGGGAGTCTAATGTATTTAATGAACTGCACTAGGCCAAATATAGCTCATGCAGTTAGTAAATTAAGAAGATTTACAATAAATCCAAGTAGAGATCACTTGATTGCAATAGTAAGAGTTCTAAGGTATCTAAGATACACTATGAATGAAGGATTGCGATACACTGGAGAACCATCTGTATTAGAGGGATATAGTGATGCTAACTGGATATCGGAATCATCAGATTCAAAATCCACAAGTGGATTTGTTTTTATGTTAGGAGGAGCTGCAGTCTCTAGCCAGATCCACCATGGAATCTAAATTTATAGCTTTAGATAAAGCCGCTGAGAAAGCTAATGGATGCGGAATTTCTTAGAATATATTCCAAATTGGCCAAAGCCGGTACCAGCAATTTGTATACATTGCATAGTCAGTATGCAATCATTAGAGCCTCAAATGAAATGTATAAGGGTAAGTCTAGACATATACATCATAGAAACAATACTGTAAGACAATTGCTCACAAATGAAGTTATCACAAGCGACTATGTAAGGTCAAAGGAAAAAATTGCGGATCCACTAACTAAATGATTACCAAAAGAGAAAGTGAGAATATTATCTAGGGGAATGTGTCTTAAGCCTATTAAAAATGATTTGCCATAATGGAAACCCTACTTAGTAGATTGGAGATTCCATGATCTAATTTAAAAGGGAAAATCGCATTATGCAAAACGCATATGGTGTTGAGCATTGTGGTGATTTTCCCAAAACCATTCCTAGAACCTATATACAATTCTTCATGTTAAAAGTAGAGGTTAAGCAAAGCTTTTAATGGTTCTTATAATTTAAATTAAAGATAGATTAATACATGATACTCTTGACAAGAGACCACCTATATGAGTAAAGGAGTGAGGGCCGCTCCTAGGAAAATGTTGAAAGGTTAGTTTTCTGAAAAATTGCTCATGAATTCCAGGAGTTGTCCAGGGCCAAAAACGGACAAAAACTGTGAGAACCAGATAATGGTCGGGGGTACTATGTAAGTTATAATGACTTGGTTTACATCAAAACTGAATAGCTCAAGGCATCAAGTTCACTGGTTAGCAAGTAAATTCTATAGCGCTTACTAGAGAAGGTTCAAGGCCAAAAGCTACCTTTCTCGATGTAGTATTCTTCCATAATATTCTCTCTCTCATTTTGCTCTCATATGCATTATGACCACTCAATTTTCATTCATGCGGGGAATGTTGTCATTTGGTAGTTAAACCAAGTGGAACGGCTCACTTTAACTCAAATTTAATATATGTTATGGATCTCGTTATAGGTAGGGACAAATAAAAATGTGTTTGTTTCACTTAGGTGATTAATAATATGTATTCACTTGTTTTATAAATATGAAAAATTAATGAGAAATTGAGTGTTGAAAGTGAAGTGTTGGGATGAAAACCTTACTTAATTTTCATATGTTTATAACGTATTAATTAAAATTCAAGGGTTTATGGTTTTTTATTAAACCCTAAAAATTAAAATGTGTTTACAACGGTCATTTATGAAACAACACAACCCTTCATTCCCAACAATCATATCCTCCATTTTTGAAAAGACACGGGTATTTTTTAATCGGTTCTTTGCATCTATAGATATTTGGCCAAACTTATTTTCGATGACTGACTTTTTTTATCAAACAATTACTGCATAAAACAAAAGAGAGATAATATACCATTTAAGAGTTTGAAAGTTCTGTACATTTCAAGTGTCAGTATATACAAAAGAAGATCATTGTATCTAGGATAACTACAGCGCGTGCGGTCTTTAATGAGGACCGCGTCTATCGCTAAAGACAGAGAAAGTCCTCGCTAAAGTCCCCTCACTAAAGATTCATCGTGATAGACCCCCCAATCGCGACGACTTTACGTGCCAACGTATGAGCCACCTATCTTTAGCGAGGACGCCAAGTCGTCGCTAATGATAAGGTCTTTGCGAGGACCATGTCCTTGCTAAAGACCTGGTCAGTTGCAATGACTTATTCGTCGCCTTTACTAGTCAACTCTTTAGCGAAGACTTTGACTTTATTACTTGCGACGACAATGTCCTCGCTAAAGACCTTTTAAAAATTATTTTTATTTTTTTAATTTTATTTTATTTTATTTTAATTATAATATTTATTTATTTTATTTTATTTGTGTTGTTTTTTATTTTTATTTGAATTTTATTTATTTATTTCTATATATGAAACGAGAAAAAATAATTCAATACGAAAACTAAGTTAGCCGATAGTCAAAGTCATACATATGAAAGTCTAAACTAGTCAAAGCCATAAAAAGTCAATAATTACAAATCGAAAGTCGAAAATAGTAAAAGTTATAAAAAGTCAACACAAAGTTTAAATAAAATAAACAGTGAACCAAATAACACACCAACTAAGGATTAGATAAATCTTCATATTCATTTTCTTCTTCACCTTGGTCCATAAGATGGAGGCGCGAGTTTGACGGAGTAGAGGTAGTGGGTCGGGATCAGGCTCGGTCAGGATCGAGAGGGACCAACAGGACCAACAGATGGATTGCCAGAAGGAGGGACAAGTACTTCCTCGTGTCCATGTTCTTCTCGACACCTATTGAGCAAGGTGATAGTTGTACTCATCCGTGAGTCCATCGCCTCCTTCGCCGATCGTGTACTAGCAGTGGAAGCCGAGGATCGTGAAATGTTGTCTAGCACCAGGCCCTTGCCTATGGAGACAAAGAACTCGTTCAGGGACTTCATCAGCCACTCGTAGTCCCAAAGCATTCTCTCGCTTACTAGATCCCAAGCATTAGCCGACCTCCTCTTCTCCAGAAGCGGGTGGCCAACTCACAGGATCCAGTAGCTGGTCCCGTCTCCTACCCCTAATCGGGCCGCCTTCATCATTGCGTCTACCTGCTCCTGTTGCGTCAAGGGGGTGAACAAGATAAGTCTCCGCTTTGGCTTTGTGATTCCCGAACTCTATTCTAGAGAATCTCCCTCAACGCTCCATGTACAATAAAATAAATATATTGAAATATAATAGATAGTACGATATATTAAAATATTGAACTTACGTCTGCTCTCTCGTACTCGAGGCTCCTCCACCCGTTATTCTTACTGCACCACCCGATCTTGAAGAAGAATCTTTTTATTTTTGGTAGAGGCACCGCTTCCACGTCATCCCCAGCCACTTGAGGGGGTTGACTACTCCCCTATACCTGTAAAAAGTCAACAGTCAAATAAAGATATTTTAAAAATAGTTATTACCACCATCAAATTATCCCTCCACCTGATGTAGCTCATAGATCTGGCCCCGCTATGGTTTTGAAGCAACTCCTTATTATCCTTACTCACTTTAGCTTGATGCTATGTTTTAAAGAAGGAATGAAAAAAAAATTGTTAGTCAATTAAGATAATATTTTATTTAATACAAGTTAAAATAGTACAATTACCTTAGCTCGCTCTGAGTCTCACACCTTCAAAATGCGCTCCCAGATCTCGGGTGTCTTGTCATCCGGGATCTGCCGGGACTCATAATACTTTTTCTTCACTTTATTCTTGTGGTCGCTATACCCCTTACCACATTTGTTGGTTATCATCTGTTGGAAATCCCTCCAATCTGGGCGAGCCTGCCAATCCTCCACCAAGAACAATTTATGTTTACAAATAAGTTAAGTTAAATATAATTTTTTAGATAACGATAAACAAATAAAAAAAAATATTTAGCCGACTTACTCCTAATCGAGTCAAAATATTCGTCTAATCTTCTTCGGGGACATCTGTCCGAAACCGGAGATAAAGCGGAACATTCTCCCGAATTGTGTGGTTAATTACCTGAGTCACGTGATAGGAGTATTTTCCCATCGGGTTCCAGGTTAAGTCGAATGTGCAAAAATCTATCGGAAGCCTACCTCCGTGCTTCCGCCTTGCTTCCGTGACCATGGCAAGAGTCGTCTTGCCCCTCGGTTTTCTCTGGTTATTACCTATTTAATTTTACGATTGAAATAATAATTTATTTAAAATTTGGTGTACAATGAAAAATTACCCGGTGCGTTGCAACCCCAGACGGGATTACTTGGAATTTTAGTGGGGTCGCGACCATCCCCGTCTCCATCGTGTCCTCTCGGCATAATAACGGCCATCTAATATTTTCAAAATTTACAATTTAACTCCTAATATTTTTTTAAAATGCAATTTAACCCTTAAATATCTAAAATTATCTCTAAAGCACCTAAAATTATTTTTAAAAAAAACCTCTAAGGCCACTAATGTTTTTTAAAAGTACAATTTAACCCTTAATATTTTTTTAAAATGCAATTTAACCCCTAAATATCTAAAATTATCTCTAAAGCATCTAGAAATTTTAAAAATCCTCTAAGGCCACTAATATTTTAAAAAAATGCAATTTAACCCCTAATATTTTAAAAATGCAATTTAACCCCTAAATAACTAAAATTATCTCTAAACCACCTATAATTATTTAAAAATCCTCTAAGACAGCTAATATTTTTTTAAATGCAATTTAACCCCTAAATATCTAAAATTATCTCTAAAGCACCTAATATTATTTAAAAATCCTCTTAACCCACTAATATTTTTTAAAAATGTAATTTAACCCCTAATATTTTTTTTAAATGCAATATAACCCATAAATATCTGAAATTGTCTCTAAAGCACCTATAATTATTTAAAAATCCTCTAAGGCCACTAATATTTTTTAAAAATGCAATTTAACACCCAAAAGTTTTAATATTAATTCTAAAACACCTATATTTTTTTAAAATTCAACAAAAATCCAAAATTTAGCAACTAAATTCTAAGTAAATTCTAAGTTATTAGCTAAAATTTGAATAACCTAAAATCTAAGAAATTTCTTTCTAAATTCCAAAATAAAGCAACAAAATTTCCAAAAATTAAATAAAAAAAGTGCAACTAAACATGTTAATTTGTACAAAATTATACACTACATAGTAATCTTAATCACTTACTTCAGTTAGGAATTCAATTTATAGCACAACAATTAATTTCTCTAAAAATGGAAAATAATAAAAAAAATCTAATCATGGATTACAAACCTTTAAATCCGAGAAAAAACTGTTAAATGTTGGTAGAGAAGCACTAGAAAGCATAAACAACCCAAAAACAATGAGTTATAATCGTGATTAAACAAAAAAAATTGGAATAAAAATTGGAAAAATCAATGAAATCTTACCTAAAGGCTTGATTAAATGTTGTTGTTGATGATGGGAAGGCCTTGCCTTGATTCGTCGGAGCTTTGTGTTGCTAGAATTAATGCTTTGGAGTGAAGATTAATGGAGGAGTTTGGAAGGTTTGATGAAGAATGGGGAAGGAGATGGGTTTGATGGGTTTTTAATAAACCCGCCAGATCTTTAGCGAGGACCTGGTCGCCGCTAAAGACTGGGGTCCTAACTAAAGACCCAAAATTTTGGGAACGCGCGTAATTCACCGCCAACACGCGTAGTCCCCCCTTTACCGACGACAAGGTCCTCACTAAAAACCCTTTTATATTATTTATTTATTTTACAAAAATAACTAAAAAAATATACCTTTATTTTTCTATTAAATTATACCTTTATTTTTTTATAATAAAATAATTCAATAACTAATTTTCTTATAAATTATACCTTTATATTTTTAAAATAAAATAATGCAATAACTAGTTTTCTTATATATTATACCTTTAATTTTTTATAATAAAATAATCCAATAACTATTTTTTTTATAAATTATACCTTTATTTTTTTTATAATAAAATAATTCAATAACTAATTTTCTTATATATTATACCTTTTTTTTTTTTACAAAAAAAATAATTCAATAACTAATTTAACCTGGTCTCCTAATTGAGCTTCCTCATACAAGTGCAAAACAAGATGGATAATTATATCAAAAAAGCTAGAGGAAAAATCATCTCCAACTTACACGTAAGCTCGACCACTTTAGACTTTCCGGACTCCAATTCCTTGTTACTCAGGTTCTTCTTACAAACATTTCTGAACACGTTGCACAACCCAATAATCAGATCGATAATGGATTTGTTGTTTATTAACCCTGGAATACTAGCCACGTTTAGAAACTGCATCAGAATATGACAGTCATGGGATTTCATACCGATAATCTTCCCCGTGTCACTCTGAATGTTATTCCACAAGCTAGAAGTGAAACCATCTGGAAACTTTTGCACCTTCAACCACTCTAGAAACTCGCGTCGCTTATCGGCTGTCATCACATACTTTGCACGTGGCATAATCGTCTTACCACGTGAATCGACAAATAACCACAAATCTGGCCTGATGTTCATGGCTTGCAGATCTTTCCTCGACTTCATGTTATCTTTGTTAATTTCCCCATCTAAACTCACAACTGTGCCTAGAAGAGCATCACAAACATTCTTCTCACAATGCATCACATCGATGTTATGTTTCAATAAGTTTTCTGACCAATACGGTAAATGGTAGAATATACTTTTTTCTTACAGTTTGACTCGCGCGACCCTGTTCTCTTTACCAACTTGCCACCAAAGTCCTTGTGGTTTCCAGGAAACACAATCGGCAACCCATCTAACTGCGTCTGAATAACTGCGGGACTATGTTTCCGAGGGGGGGCTATTATCAACTTTAACGTACGAAGTGTCGTATGTCCAAAAACGATGGTTCAGAGGCAACCACCGTCTGTGATCAAAATAAACAACTCCTTAATTAACCTGCACAGAAGGGGTATATTCCATGCATTCGGGACAAGCTAAGTATCCTTGACACGACCATCCTGAAGTGTACGATCTAGCCGGATAATCATTCGTCGTGAACAACAAACCAACCTTCATCACAAATTCCTCCGTCATATGTGCATCCTATGTAACTATCCCGTACCCCACAACGTTTCCAACTCATCTATAGCCAGACAGAGAAATACATCCATATCTTTTCCAGGTGAACGAGGACCCAGAATCAAGAGTGTAAGCATAAACGTGGATTATTTCATGCATAACCAAGGCGGCAAGTTGTATATCGTCAATATAATCGGCCACATGTTGTACGAGTTGTTTTGCATAGAGAAAGGACAAAACCCATCGATACCCAAACCAAGGCATACGTTACGTGGGTCACTAGCAAAGTTGGGATTCCTCTTGTAAAATGTTTTCCAACTATGACCATCAACGGGATGACGCAACACGTCTTTGTCGGTACTCTTTCCAGTATGGTTCCAAATCATATCTTTCGTGGTCAGCCTCGAAGCATACATTCCCTCTGTAACCTAGGCGCAATAGGAAAATAACACAGCTTCTTATGCGACACTTTCTTCCCCTTCTTTGGGTCCCACCTTGATTCTCCACAAACTGGACATTTCTCAAGATTCTCATTCTCTTTGTAAAACAATGCACAATCATTCAAACACACGTCGATCGTGGTGTATCCCATGCCCAAATTTTTAACTTTCTGTTACAATTCGCATAAGAATCTGGTAAGTTATGAGGTTTAGGCAAAACATGACCCAACAACTGAAGAAGTTTGGTAAACGAGGTGTTCGTCCACTTGTTCTTTACTTTCACATGCATTAGCTTTGCTATGAAATCCAAAGAACTCATCTTAGTACAACTGGGGTACAAATCTGTCTCTATTTCCTTGAACAACGTGTCGAAAGACCCACGATCACTTTCATTGACATTCTCGCCACGCATCTCGATGTCACCGGAATTCCCACTAGTTTCAAACGTGGGTCCCAAATCATGAATTACATTACCCATTACATTATCTTTGTTTGGTTGATCCACGGGAATTACTACTTCCATGTGTTTCGTCCATTACCTCATACTCTGACCAAATACCCCACTTATATAAATGCCCTTGAACATCGGCTGGTGTAAACTTTCAATTATTATAACAATGACTACACGGATAATATATTCTACCAGCGTGATCAAATTATTGGAGGCAAACTCAATAAACTGTATTATACCATTTATATATTCCCTCGTAACCTTATTCTTTGATTTAATCCAACTCTTGTCCATTCTCTAAAATAAATTAAAATACTAATTATTATTTCAAATGGTTTAATTTAAATACTACTTCAATCCCAATATTTTATGAAATATTAACTACGGCCCCTAAAAATTATAAAATTGTCAATTATACCCCTAGAGTTCTTTTTTAAATATCACCAAGGCACTTAAAGTTTAATAAATGTCACTATGGCACCTAAAGTTTAATAAATTTTACTAAGGCACCTAAAGTTCAATAAATATCCAATTTTACCACTAAAATTTAATAACTTTCTATAAGGCACCTAAAGTTTAATAAAATTACATTTTTACCGCTAAAGTTATTCAAAATTCACTAAGGCACCTAAGGTTCATTAAAATTCTAGTTTTAACACGAAACTTTATTAAAATTATATAAGGCACCTAAAGTTTAATAAAATTACCACTAAAGTTAATCCAAAATTCACTAAGACCCCTAAGGTTCAATTAAAATCCAATTTTACCACTAAAGTTTATTAAATTTCAGTAAGGCACCTCAAGTTTAATAATATTACACTTTAACCCCTAGATTATATAACAATCTCTTAAAGGCCACTAAATTTTTTAAACATTACTCTAAAACACCTAATGTTTATTCAAATATCACTTTTACCCCTAAAATTTAATTAATACAATAAGGCTCCTAAAGTTTATTATTATTACACTTTAACCCCTATATTTAATGAAAAATATACTAATGCACCTAAAGATTAATAAAATTACAAGTTTATCCCTAAAGTTTCAAAAGTTATAAAAAGACCACTAAAGTTTATTAAATTGTCATTAAATTACCACCAATCATAAACAATTATAAAGATACCCCTACAAAATCTAAGTAGTTCACAGACATCCTTAGATTCATTTTCCATTAATAAAATATCACCCAAAATTATTATAAATCAATAACAAAATTAAAATTGAAACACAAAATTATAAAACAATTATTATATAACAAAACATGAACAATATATCACACATAAAACAATAAACATAACTACTTGCACTTATATAATACAATATATAACAATAATTATACAATATAAACAAATAAAAGAAAAAAATTAGAAAATACCTTTTTTGGAGAAATTGATGAAAAATAATTTTTTGAAAATGGGACCAAAAATAGTTAGATGAATCGTAGAAGTTTCGTTATTGGTTGATCCGGAATTTTTTTGAGGATTAGGGAAAAAATTGAGAGAATTTTGGGTTTTTTTAAGGTTTTTTGGAGCTTTTGTTCGCAATTAATAGCCAACTGCCGAGTGGCTGTATTTAATACGACGAACTCTTTAGCGAGGACCCGAAGTCCTTGCAAAAGACCCAAACCATCGTCGCAAAAGACCACATTTAGTGAGGACCTACAGGTCGTCGCAAAAGACGGACCTTTAGCGAGGACAATGGCTACTTTATTTTTTTATTAATTTTAATCGCGTAAATTTTCAGCAACTTATACGCGACGACTTAGTAGTCGCAAAAGACCGTCGTCGCTAAAGGGGGGGTCTTTAGCTAAAGGGTTCCTCGCTAAAGACACCGCGTGTAGTAGTGAGAGGTTGAAGCCTTTATAACGTAAGCCACTAGTGCGTGACTAATAAACCTTAAAGATATAAAATCCAATCATATCTTCGATCTACTGCATTGCACGTATCAGTATTTTTATTTTTGTTTTTTTTTAGTTTTTAAAGTTTTTTTTTTTTATCTCAATTTGCTTTGTTTAAAGTTTTTATTATGTTTTATAATCTAGTTTACACCAATTGAACTAACATATTTTTTTTCCAAGAACGAACATATTAATCAAAAGTTAGTTCCCCCAATCGTAATTTGGCTTAAAAAAGAAAAAAAAATAACTATTTCTCTCTCGGGCACGCATACCAAGATGCTTATCCCAACCCTCTCCCGACCACCGTTCACGGCCTAAAACCCCTCACCTCCACTCCAAAAACCTTCATCTCCACCTCCATTCTTCCTCTTTTCTTATATGAAGTTTGATATTATCTATATCTCTCTCTTCGGCATTAGATATTTACGGGTTTCATTCACGATTTTCATCGATTTCTCATTTTCTTTTATCTTTTGAAAATCTGCTCTTTCTCTCTCTTAGCCTTTATGGCACTCATTAAAGATGATGAGAAGGATGGATTTGATGAGGAACTTACTTTATCTCCGGATAGGGAGGCTATTTACGCTGCCTATGAAGATCCAAAGCTTTTTGTTCGTATTGTCGCATCAGGTACAATCAACCTTAATTATCTGAAGAAAATTATCATTCAACACTGGCATATTAATGGTAGGATTTCTATTGATAAGAGGGGTACTAATCTATGTGTAGTGAGTTTCGAAAACCCTAATGATCTTGATACTGTTTGGAATAATCGACCTTATCATATATTTGGATTTCATGTGTTAGTTCAAAGATATGAAGAATGTATCCTAAACCCCAATCTGCTTAATGAAACAGCGTACTGGGTTAGAGTTCTTGGTATACCTCCTCTTTTCCTTAAGGAAGGTAATGTCAGAAAAATTGCTTCGAAACTTGGAATTGTTACTGAATTAGAGTTACCTAATCCAGACAAATATAAAGACAATAAGTCAGTGAGGGTTAGGATTAATTGCTCTATTGATTCACCTCTTCTCTCAGGGTTTATGTTTAAAATTGCTAATGGTCAATCTGTTTGGATTTCATTCAAATATGAGAAGTTATTTGATTTCTGCTATGTTTGTGGTATTGTGTCCCATGATGAACAAAAATGTGATAATCCTGATAAGCTGATTAATAAACTTGGCAATTGGATAAGGTATTCTGAAACTGAGAAGAAGGTTAAGGATAAAGAATTTGTTTTTAAAGCTGAGGGTGGAGGGAACTCAGCTAGGAAAAGGACAAAGAAACCTTTAAAGAACAAGAATAAACTGCAACATTCTAAGAATAATAATAAAGAAGGTGATGGTAATGTTCTCTTGTCTGCTAATGTGGTCCAATCTCTGCTTATTGTCCCAAATGTCAACTTGGGCCCTAATAAGGTTGAAGGAGTTAATTTTTCATCCACTTTGAGGCCTTTAAGCCCAGGAGAAGTGAATAAGTTTTGTGGGCCTCTCTCTAGCCCCATTAAAGATTTAAGCCCTATGGTGGTTATTAATCCTTCTATCACAGATAATTCGGATAAAAACATTCGGTTTGGGTCTTTGGAAAAGAACAAAGTTAGAACCCATCAGGTCAGGCTTGACCTAGGGCTAACTACAGATGATGAAAACATCTCACAAGTCCCTGCAACTCTTATCAACCCCATTCATGGGGAAGATGATGAGATGGTAGAGGCAAATCAAGCTGATAAACTTGTCTCAGAAGGTACTGAAGATGGTGAGCTAGATGAAAAATGGGAATATGAAGATGCTATTGAGGGATCTGATATTGAAGTGGTTTGCGGGGTTGACCCAAATCAACTCCACCTCAATCAATGATGCTGTACTGGAACTGTCAAGGGCTAGGGAACCCCTTGACAGAAATGAGCCTTTCTGACATGTCAAAGGTTCAAAAATTTGAGGTAATTTTCTTATCTGAGACAAAAAATAAATTTCCTTTTGTTTCTAATGTTTGTAAAAAGATTAATATGAGTCTTGTGACTCATATAGACCCTGAAGGATTATCTGGTGGATTAGCTCTTTTGGTTAAAAACCCGGATAAATTTAAGATATTGAGCCTAAATAAGAACATTGTTTCATGTTCTTATGAGTTCAAATCTATTGGTTATTGTGAAATAGTGTTTGTTTATGGGCCTCCTTTGGACATAGATAAACCTAATTTTATTAAATCTTTATCAGAGTTACCTAATACTTCTTTTTGCAGATGCATTTTGGGGGATTTTAACCTCATTAGATATCCCTCTGAGAAGTTAGGAGGTGAAATTGGTTCCTCTCATAAGTATAACATGAGTATCTTTACTACACTTATTCAAAATGAGCAATTAGTGGAGCTGATAAGTAAAGGCTGTAACTTCTCTTGGTCTAACAAGAGAAGTGGCAACCTACTTATTAAGCAAAGATTGGACAGAATTTTAGTGAATAAGGAATGGATGGATAAATTCCCTTACTCTTGGTGCTCAGTTCTTCCTCCTGCAGGATCAGACCATTCTCCTATTGTGCTTTATGATGGTATTTCTAAACTGAGTAACAAAAATAGCCTTATTATTGATAAAAAATGGATTTCTGATCAATCTTTTTGTCAAATTATCTATGAGAAATGGTGTACTAAGATGTTTGATTCTTATACAGGTCTGTTTAAATTTGGATGTAAAATCAAACATATTAATAAATATGTTTCTCTCTGGGCTAGAAAGAGAGTACTCAATAATAGAGTACTCATAACAGCTTATCTAGCTCAGATGGAGAAGCTATTTAATGCCCCTTACTCAGATTCCAACAATCTTGCTATGGAAATGGTTAATAAAAATCTTGAAGAGGTTTGGAAAAAGGAAGAAGCATATTGGGCTATTAGGTCCAGAAAGTGTTGGCTCAAATTGGGTGAAAAGAACACTAAATATTATCATGCTTTAACTAAACTGAGAAGGAATATTAATCACATCTCCTCTATTAAAAGAGTAGATGGAGAATGGCTACATGAAAAACAACAAGTGATTGATGAGATCAAAGCTTATTATGATGATGTTTTTAAATCAAATGGTGAAAGATTTTATGAACCTATTCTGAACAAGGTGAATAAGGTTGTAACAGATGAAATGAATGAGAATTTAATTAAAGATGCTACACTTGAAGAGGTTAAAATAGCTGTTTGGTCCTTGGGAGGTGAAAAATCTCCTGGTCCAGATGGTTACAGTGGGTTTTTCTTTAAGAAATTTTGGGATATTATTAAAACTGATCTTATGAGCATGGTTAATGATTTCATGAAAAATAATGCATCACTTGTGGATATTAATGAGACCATCATTACTCTTATTCCAAAAAGTGCTAACCCGAATTTGGTTAGTTCTTTTAGGCCCATAAGCTGTGCAAATTTCATCTATAAAGTTATATCTAAGATTCTATCTAATAGACTTCAAAGATGGATTGGAGATATTATTTCTGAATCCCAAACTGCTTTTATACCTGGAAGATCTATATTTGAAAATATTGTTATTGCTCAGGAAGCTAGTCACTTTCTTAAGAATAAAAGAACCTCAAATAATTGTTATTTGGCTGTGAAAGCAGACATGAGCAAGGCCTATGAAAACATAGAGTGGGACTTTCTTACAGATTTGCTTATCCAAATGGGATTCCATCCTAAATGGGTTGAGTGGATCTTCAATTGTGTCTCTACTGTTACCTATAAGGTTAAAATTAATGGTCAACTATTTGGGATTAATAAACCTCAGAAAGGGTTAAGGCAGGGTGACCCCTTGTCACCTTACCTGTTCTGTTTGGTCACAGAGGCTCTTTCTTCACTGATTGATTATTATGTGAAGCTAGGGCTTCTACAAGGGATCAAAATTGCGAGAAAGGCCCCTATGATTACACATTTGTTATTTGCAAATGACAGCTTATTTTTTCTTGAAGCTTCTGAGTATAATGTGGAGATGTTTATTACAGCTCTGAATTGGTACTGTTTTGCTTCAGGTCAGAAGGTGAACCTTAATAAGAGTGGTGTGCTTTTCAGTAAAAATACCCCTTCTGAGGTTAAACATAAACTTTGTTCTTTAATGAGAATGAATCAGTTACATGACTTAGGTAAATACCTTGGTATACCTTCTTCTTGGGGTCTCTCAAAGGTTAAATCAATGGAATGGATTATTGAACCGGTTCTAAAAAGGATGGATAGTTGGGACACAATAATGCTTTCCAAAAGTGGTAAGGAGGTACTTATTAAAGCCATTATTGGCTCTATCCCAAACTTTATTATGTCTGTTTTTTTAATACCAAAAAAAGTTACCTCTAGGCTAACTTCTTTAGTAGCTGATTTTTATTGGAAAAACAAAGGTGCAAAAGAGATGCCATTGGGTTAAATGGCAAACCCTCATGTCTTCTAAAGATGATGGGGGTTTAGGCTTTAAGGATTTCCATACTCAGAACCTCTCTCTCTTGGCTTCTAATGCGTGGAAATTTTTAAATAATGAAACATCTTTGGTTCACAAGGTGCTCAAAGGTAAATATTTTCCAAATGTTGATTTTATTGAAGCTTCTCTTCAGTCAAATTGCTCTTGGGGTTGGAAGAGCTTGATTGAAGGAAGGAACTGCTTTAAAAATGATTTATCTTGGAATATTGGTAATGGTAACAAAATAAAAGTGTGGGAAGATAAGTGGATCCCTAATGGGATTCAAAATACCAGGCCAAGTGTTACTGAGGTTTGTGTTGTATCAGATCTTTTTAATAATGATAACAGCTCTTGGAACCTTGAGTTGCTTAATGACCTATTCAACCCTATTTTGTAGCAACCATACTTAACTTGGACATACCCTCACTAGCTTGTGATGACACCCCTTTCTGGATTCACTCTAGAACTGGTGATGTCACAGTTAGAGAGTGTTACCAGTTATTGTGGAGGGCTCAGGAAAAAGGTGAAGCTTTTAAAGTGAAAGATAAAGGCTCCTCATCTTTTAAACTGGGCTTACATGATTGGCAATTTATTTGGAAGCTTAATATCCTTCCAAAAGTTAAAAACTTTATATGGAAGTGTTGTGAGAATGGTTTAGCAACTAACTTAAATAGATTTAAGAGGAGAGCTTCACCTTCTCCTCTATGTGATATTTGTGGCCTGGTTGAAGAGAGTATTGAGCATCTTCTTTTCCATTGTCCTTGGGCTAGAGCAGTTTGGATATCTAGCCCCTTAAACTTTTTATCAAACACTGAACCATCTTTTAACTTTCTGAAATGGTTTTCATGGTTGAGAAAATGCTCAGCTGATAGAACAGATATTATACTTGACATGGCAGAAATGGCTTGCTTCATTGCTTGGTATATATGGAAAGGCAGAAATGAGTTTGTCTTTAAAGGCATTACTCCTGACCCTATTCAGATCAACAAAAGAATGCTTAAAGCCTATGATGAGTTTGTGTTAGCTTTAGCAACTAAATCTGAGGCTAGAAATGAGTTAACCCATCAAGGTTATACTCCTAGTAGAGTGAATAACTTGAATGGTGTTAGTGATTCTGTAATCAATCTTGGTAATGCCCAGATTGAGGATAAATGGTCCCCTCCCCTGAATGGGAAGTATAAAATCAATTGTGATGCTTCTTTAATTCCTAAAACCTACTCCTCATCTTATGCGTGTGTTATGCGTAATTCTACAGGTGTTCTTGTGGATGGAATAGCTTGCAAAACCACTACCAATTCAATTGTAGTAGCTGAAGGAAGAGCAATTTCGAAAGCTTGCAAGATGGCTGCTTTTTTTCCTCTTGGTAGTGTAGTTATTGAATTAGATAATGCTATTTTTGTTAACCAAGTTAATTGTAATAGTAAGCTAGATAGTTTAACTAAAGTCCTAGTCTCTAATGTTAGGCACTTCAAGGTTTTGTATAATTTACAAATCTCTTTTGTAAAGAGATCAAACAATAGGGTTGCTGATTGGGTTGCGAAACAAACTCTTAATGGGAGTCTGTTTCGCCTTTGGAGCGTTAATCCTCCTTCCCAATTAGCTAGATTGCTTAGGCTCGACTTTGAACCTTCGGGTATTGGATGAAGTTGTAATATTTTGTTTTAATGGAAGTTTCTTTTCGACTAAAAAAAAAAGAACATATTAATGGGTCAATGACCCAAAAAATCAAAATAATATTATACTTGCCCCAAAGAATCATCCATTAACTTACTATTATAAGATTACATGTTTACCCGTCAAGGACGATTCCCGTCAAGGACGATTCCCATCAAGGACGATTCCCGTCAAGGACGATTCCCATCAAGGACGATTCCCGTCAAGGACGATTCCCGTCAAGGACGATTCCCATCAAGGACAAAATTTAGTTAATGATGTTATTGGGCAGAAATTTTGTCATTGATGTTATTGGGCTGAAAATAATATTATTTTGATTTTTTGGGTCATTTTCCCATATTAATCACCTACAATATGAAGCTATTGTTACATTTTAGCTAATATAACTTAGGTTCACAATTTAAATTATATGTTTCGTCATTATTTTTTGTACTTCTAAAATTGCCAAACATTTATTTACTTCAAACTACAATCCCTTTCAAGGTCCTCAAGGAACCTCATTGAGAACTAAAGTAGAGCATTTTCTTACTACATAAGGAAAATGAAAATGCAAGCAACTTACATAAGTAATAAAAAATAACTTTTTTGGTTTGCTTTCACTCATTCACTGTCCGATGTATAATAACTTTGTCCAGACCAGAGGAAAAAGTTACAATATAATCCAACGGTAATGATAAGTTATATATTGGTACTTGGTAGATTTCCAACATTTTAACCTTCTCATGCAACAAATGAGTAGTAAAGACTACCACTTGTAGTAAGTTAAATGGTAATACTGGTTTCGAAATTTCTTGGTACAATCCTTCATGTATTTAATTCCTCCTCCTTTATATATACTCATCACTTAGCTTTCTCACATTCTCACATTCTCACACTCACATCTCTTCTCTGTCTCTCTAATATCTCTCTCTACACACACAACACATACTTAAGTTCAAGATGGGAAGATCACCATGCTGTGAGAAGGTTGGGTTGAAGAAAGGACCATGGACACCTGAAGAAGACCAAAAGCTCTTAGCTTACATTGAAGAGCATGGTCATGGTAGCTGGCGTGCTCTTCCAGCAAAAGCTGGTAATGTTCATGGAATATTATGCGATCTTGGTGAATTATCTAATCTTAGAGCTTACATCGTTTTTGGACAATAATATCCGACGATTATAGTTGTCTGAATTCTTGAACATATTTTTTTAACAAATAGTGTGTGTTTTTATTATATAGGGCTTCAACGTTGTGGGAAGAGTTGCCGCTTAAGGTGGACAAATTATCTAAGACCTGATATTAAGAGAGGAAAATTTAGCTTGCAAGAAGAACAAACTATCATTCAGCTCCATGCTCTTCTTGGAAACAGGTAACAATATAGAACAATATTTGTTACTTCCAACATTATAGTTAACTTTGAGTATTTTGTATAACACATACATATATAAAGTAGTTCTAAGTACTATCACTACTGTATTGCTATGTGCTCTTCTTTTTTTAGTCTAAATATAACTATATGCTCTTTGTCACCTACAACATCTATTATGTTTCTTATTTCACGTCTCAGAATTATTATTATTTTGGTCTGAATGTTTCCGACTTTACATAAAGGGCTAATTAGTCATCAAATCAAGGCTTGTCTATATCTAGAAGTTTGTTGAACATTCCACTCCAAAAAAAGTTGATAGAATGTACTTCCAACCTTTAGAGCAACTACCTAACTTATAAGTGTACATTTTATAAGTATCAAAAAGTAAATGATTGATCATACTAATTAAGCTTATTAATGGTGATTATGTATAGATGGTCTGCTATAGCAACTCACTTACCAAAGAGAACGGATAATGAGATAAAGAACTACTGGAACACACATTTGAAGAAGAGATTAACAAAGATGGGAATCGATCCAGTTACTCATAAGCCAAAGAGAGACTCACTTGGCTCATCAGGTCAATCAAAAGATGCTGCAAATCTTAGCCATATGGCTCAATGGGAAAGTGCTCGTCTCGAAGCTGAAGCTAGACTTGTTCGTGAGTCTAAGCCCGTGTCTTCTTCAAACCCTTATTTATCTCAGGCCGGTCTGCTTAACAAATCTGTCATCGCTCCACCACCACCAACTCCACCCAAAATGCCGCCGTGTCTTG
The DNA here is from genome assembly GCA_029959085.1 of Nemophila menziesii. Classification (NCBI taxonomy): domain Eukaryota; kingdom Viridiplantae; phylum Streptophyta; class Magnoliopsida; order Boraginales; family Hydrophyllaceae; genus Nemophila; species Nemophila menziesii. The sequence continues at coordinate 2,472,946 of JARWIR010000060.1, forward strand.
ACGTGTTAAAAGCTTGGCAAGGTGCATGGACAAAACCTCCCACTAGAGATGCTACTTTTGCTCCAAATAGTTTTTTTAACCCTAATGGAACTCTTGAATCTCCAACTTCAACGTTGAACTTCTCTGAAAATATATTCAATATGCCGCCTCTTGGATTTGTTGAGAATTCATCTATTGGAGCATTAAATTATGTGGATATCAATTCAGGTCAGTGGAAAACCTAGTCAATCTAGAAAAACTTAACCTAAATTATGTGTTCTCGCTAATTATATGGTTCTGATTTTGTGACTGATTTGATATATAGGTGTATCTGAAATGGGAATGACGAAAGAAGAAATCATGCAAAATGGTTGGAAATACTTTGGAAACCAAATGAATAATTTTCCAGAAGTTAAGGCAAGAACAATAGAGAACACGATGGGTTTGCATGATGACGTGGCCTACCCTATTGATACCACTTATATAGCAGACACATTAAGGCTTCCAAGTTATATGGAGAGTTTTACAGAAGAACTTATACCAGAAAATGGCGATCATGATCATGACCATAACATGATTAACACAAGTGATCAACAACAAGATGATGATGATAATAATGCTGATGAAAGCTGTGGAGGTGATTTTGAAGATCAAAACAAAAACTATTGGAACAACATACTTAATTTGGTTACGTTACAGTCCGGATCGCCGGTCTTTTAGGTTGTCTTGTTTTGAATAACTTTAGGATGACTTGTTGCTGTCACTGTTTTTTTCTCGTCTAAGTTAATAAATTATGTTGTTTTATTTATTAAATTAATTATTAGCGATAACAAGTTAGTGCTGAATAGGTTAAGTTACCGGCGAAAAGGCACAACGGATTTTTTCACCGTGTAGTTTTTATTATTCGGGTCAAAATGACTCTAATTATGAGTTTATTATTACTATGTAACGTGAAATCATTGTAGTCATGAATTTTCAAACAAAATATTAAAATAATGAATATTTTGGTATTTTTTTTCGTGTGCTATTAAGGTGACTAGTGATGTGACTGACGCGAAAACATCCATATGTAATTAAGAATCTTGTCTCTGCTCGATAGAGGAAGGTATCATTAGTAACAGCTAGTAACTAGCTTTCAGTGTGTAATTTAAAGAAAGTTTTCATTTAATTCTTTGTGGTCCTAAACGTGGCTTAAACTGGTGTGCTATTAATTCTGATAAAATTGGCAAAAATAAATTGATTAGGTAACCCGTGCAGAGAAAAATAAAGTGTCACATAGATTCATTAATTCTCTTCTATCTTTTTAATCCTTACATAATAGTATTGTTTTTATAAGTTTAATCCTTGTTTGAATTAAGACTAATGTTTTTAAGTTTAATTCTTGTTTGAAATATTATTGAGAAGACAAGTTATATTTACATAATTTCAAACTCAGAAGCTATCAAATGATTGATAATGATGTATACAGTATATACGATATTGAGACTAAATACATATTTCTTATACTACCGATTTGTTCCTAACCTTAATTCTCAGAATATAGAAATAATTTGATCCTCACCATTTCGAGATTATTCTCAACTGTGCAAGGGATTGTGTTGCCCTCGTCATTTAATATCCACTTATTATTCCCTAGACAAACAGATAAGCTAAACCATTACTCTCTCGGTTGATGGGTTATTTTGTTAGTTATACAACCATATAGTTTAAAAGGCTAAATGAAGAGAAAAATGAGTTTCACCCCCATATCTTCGTAACAATATCATGGTTATAAAAGGCGCTAGGCGCTACTAGGGCGGTCGACCACCTTCGAGCGCCTAGATGGCTAGGCGGCCTATTAATCGGAATTTATGCGGTTTCTGCCTAGACGGTTTTTATATTATTTTACATTAAATATATATTACTAATACATTGTATTTACTATTATTTACATCCTAATATACTTAAAGTAGATCAATTTAACATAAGAAATATATATTTAATTATATAATTATAATATTTTATTATTTTTAACCTAAAAATGACCAATTTGAGAAATTAGACTTGAAAAATTGAAAAAGCATACCTTCTTTTTTTCTCGCGCGTTCAAACTCTAAATTAAGTAATTTTTTTTTTATTTTTTGCTTATGTGTTGAGCTGGATTAGATTGAAGTAGTTATTTATTGGCTAGCATGCTAGGTAGTATTTGGTTTGGGGGACCCATTAATCCGATTGAGTAGTTTATTAATTATATTATTCGTAGACGAACCTTCGAGCCACCTTCGAGAGAAATTCTAGACGGAACGCACTTTAGAACACCTAGTCGAAGCGCCTAGTCGGCTAGACGGCGTTGTTTTAGAACACTGAACAATATTACTTTTAAATACTTTCAAAAATGAGATGGGTGCAAGTCATATTTTAGAAGTACAGAACTTCAAGTACTCACTATCACTATTTTGATGTATTAAAATCCTTAACTTATTAGATTAATATCATCTACAAGGAAGAAATGTGTTATAAACAAAATAGATAAAATATTTTTTCTTGGATGAAAACTTAATACAGCAGTTTATAAGACGCTTTAGAAGGTCCCATGTGTTTTTATGTAAGTCCACGCTGCTGGTGGGTAATTAATTGAGTAAGATTTGTATTCACAGTGCATTCATTATGTTACTTAATGCATGTAACTTGCTTCTTTCTATTGACTTATATTCCACATTTACTTTTCACATGGAAGTGTGAACATTGTTCCCACATTGGAGACTTTTCAAGTCACTCATTCATGTATTCATTATGAGTGCATAAATCCAGAACAGTAATTTATGGTTAACGTATTACTCCAAACGACTTTGGCTCAATTCTCTCACAAATGACTAATTAGGATATATTTAAGGATATTCGCTATCGGATAGGACGGCTATGAGCCTATGACCTTAGATGATATGATGTATGAAGAAAAAATGTGTTTTGTTTTCTTTTGTTTCAATGAAGAAACAATGTTAAGGATGATCTTGTGATTGAATTATTAAAAAAGGTTACTTTAACATAAAAGTCATCCTCTACTCATTTGAGGATAAAATATTCTTTTCACAAAATTTATCCACTTAACTTTTTAGACATATTAAAAAATATAATAATTATATTTACCATTATAACAATAATAAATATCTTAATATTTTAAATATGTAATAAAAAAATAAATTTTAATATTTTAATGAGAATAATAGTTAAAAAAGTATTAAAAAAAAGATGTTTTAAAATACTAAATAGACAATATATATGGAATATTATTTTTAGTAAGTGGACAATTTCTATAGAACGGAGAGAGTACCGCATAATAAGATAAAAGTCGAATATATATATTAAGGCAGTGTCTCCATAAATTTTAGTATTACTTTCAGAGACAAAACAATTATCGGTAATTATTATGATTCGCGAAATATTAAGAGTCTCAAGAATGTCTTACCACCCTAATATAAGTGTTTTGAAAATCAGTTCAACCGTTATATTGAAACATACATGTGTATCAGTATTCAATCAGTGGTTGAGTGATTATATCAAGTTAGACACGTGTATCGCTTTCTCATCAATAGTCGAGCCAACAGTCGGATGAGAAGGTTACTTAATTTGTTGAGTCCTCAATCCTTATTCACTCCTTACCGTTATCTAACTGATAAAATTGGTCTTAGGAAAAGTTTTGTATATTATACTGTCTTTTCAAGCCGAGAATCCATTTGACATTCCCTTAGTCGATGATCTTATGGAATCAGGAACAGTTTTTTCATTCTAACATATTTTACAAGTTGGGAATCCATTAGCCTAACCTCTAGTAGATTTTATTTTACATTTCATCAAGATTCCCAGGTCGGGAAACCATTGCTCACCCCCTAGTCGGTGCTCTTAGGGAATCATGAAAAGTCATTTACGTTCGATCGACTTTTTTAGACCAGGATTTCATTGGTCGACCCCGCATAGGAGTCGAGAAAAGTTTTTTACAATCTATCGACTTTACATATTGGTAATTTATTGACCGACCCCCTAATGGGAGCCAAGAAAGGTTTCTTACAATCTATTGACTTTTCAGGCCAGGAATCCATTAGTTGTCCCCTAATGGGAGCCGAGGATTTTTTTTTTACATCTATCGATTTTTCAAGTCGGGAATATTTTCCCTCATTAATCTTTTTGTTGTCATGTATTCCAAAAACAACAAAACAAATTTGATGACGTGAAGTATTATTACCTAGTTTGTGGGGTCTTAAAACCGTTCATGTGGTGAAGATGTTGGTTGACGAAGACCCCTGAACTGAGGGTTCGGTCAGTTTTGATGAACTTTTGGAAGTACTCCGCATTCTCGGAGTTAGTTAGTTGTCGACTGCTTTCCTCGGCTAAGATATAAGTACCCGAATATATTTCATTGACCACAACATACGACCTTTCCCAATTGGTAAAAAGATTACGTGCTTTGCATTCGTAGCAAATCATACTCCTATAATACCAGATCTCCAACTTTTATATTTTTAAGTGAACCTTTTTTTTGAAAAGTTTTGGCCACAACTAGTTTTGCTTGATATGATCAGAGATTGTCTCTTTCCCTTGTCTCCGCTAAGATATCTAATTCCCCTCACAGAGTAACACTTTTGGTGTTCAAGTTAAAGTTGGTGAAATTTGAGTTAAAAGTGGGTATGTCAATTGGTAGTACTTCCTCGCACCCATACACTAAGATGTAGGGAGTTTTGTTGGTGCCCGAGTATACTGTTGTTCGATATCCCCATTGTAAAATTACAACTTTTCCCACTTTATTGTCAAGATCCATTCGATCTAATTCATTGTATCATGTGTTATTTGTTCTCGGGACATGAGTTATTTGAAAGGACTGAAACATGATCCTTGAAATATTAATCTTATCCTCATATGATACCATCTTTGGATTTTACGATGCATATGCTCGACTCGTCTGCTTAAAAACCAACTAAGAATCTGTGTATATTTTACATTTTGTGCCTTTAATATGAATTTTTCTTTCAATCCTGCTAAAATCGCCTCATATTCAGCCTCTTGTCACCTTAAATATTACTTCATGGTGAACATATGTGATTTCCCTTCTGGATCGATGAGCAAAATTCATGCACCACTACCTTCTTTTCTGCAATCCCCATATACTTCAATTGCCCAATTATTTCCATCATCTACTTCAGTCGGATTGGATTCGCTAGGTGTAGTGAATTCAACCATTCATTTTGCTAATGCATGTCCTTTATGCTTTATCACAACCCGAACTTCAAATGTTATGTCAAACTCACTTAATTCGATAGACCATTTCACTAAATTCCCTGAAACTTCTACTTTTAATAAAATTTTCCTCAGGGGCAAATCAGGTAGCATGTTATTCGATGTGCTTCAACATAAGGTTTTAATTTTCTTTCCAAGTGTATGAGCGCTAGGGTAATCTTCTCAATTTGCGAGTAACGCGTTTCCGCTCCTTGGATTCCCTTGCTAATGTTATCTATCAGTCTTTGTGTTCCTTGTGGAATTAATACGCTGATATTGGACTGAACTCAGTTATAGAGGAATAAAAGATATTATATGTGGGTAGTCCAACTCTCTATCTAAGATGCTAAATCTCAAGTCTGACATGTAAATAGATTGTTAATTGACTTGGGTAATAAATTAATGATAGATATCACCCAAAAGCATGTCACCTTATGCACCACCCATGATATGGTATAATTTGATTTAAAATGAATTATCAATTCTCATTATCTTTTTTGATCTAATTAAATCATTTTCAATCAAATCACGCCATGTAAGAGGTGCTATGTTGGATGGTATGATTCTAAATTGTATATAATATTACTCTAGGTAATGCCACATTCTTTTTATGCGTATTTTCAAGAAAATGTAAGGTACCTACACAAAATCATGTTTTCTTTAAGCCAGCAAAATTGAAAATAAGATCAAAGTATCCCTATAGAAAACGTAAACAATTCAACGAATTTTAAATTCGAGTTTGTTCTCATATCTTACACAAAAATAAAAAATTAAAGTATAAAATTCTCCTCTTAAATCTATAGATTTTATTAGATTTAATATAGTATTCCTTTTTTTGGTAACGGTGTTGCAATTACATAGAATTCTATTATATATATACTTAAAAGCAAATTCTATCTTTAGGTTATTATCAATGGTTTAAAAAATATTAGGTCAAATCTTTTAAAAATATCATTTTTATTGTAACGTATTAAAAATGCAATTTTTATGCCATTTTATAAAAAAATTGAAATATTTAATAGATATTAGAACAATTTAGATATTTTAAATAAAATTCTAATTTATGACGTGACCAAATAAAGATATATAGTTTATTTAAAATGTCCAAATTATTCTTAAAATTTATAAAATATCTTATGGAATTTGTGATATAATCTAAAAATAGTTTTTTAAAAGTTCGATTAAAAAAACGTACTTTTAAAAGATGGAACTAAAAAATAATTTAGACCATAATAGCCATAATAGTAAAATTTGCTTACACTTAAACATATTCATTACCTACTATCACTGTTGCGTATTATGTCTTTTACAAAGACATTTGTCGTTGCGAAAGACATGATATGTCATCGCAAGTGACTTCGATTCGTCTTTTGCGAGGACATGTCCTCGCGAATTATTTCTTGCCAAAGATTCGTCGCAAGAGACCACTTACACGAAGACTTGTGAGCGTCAGCGCGGAAAGAAGACTATCTTTCACGAGGACGGTTGTCCTCGTCGTCAGGGGCGGACCCACCTTAGGCCCAGGGGGGGCTCAAGCCCCCCCTGAACCCGTAAATTTTAAAATACGTCAACGTAATTTTGACTCGAAAAATAATTAACTTTCACTTAGAAGTTATCTGACACGTGCATGCAATAAAAAGTATACAAGTCATTGTAGATTAGTGGTTTATTATTTTTACATATTAAAATTTATCTTAGAGGTCATGCGTTCGAATCATAGCTTTTGCTTTATTATTTTTCACAAATATACATATAATGATTCGCAAATAAGTGTCGAATTGATTATTTTAGAGCTAAAAAGAATTTTCAATTAAAATTTGAATGTTTGTAACAAATATTAAAAATTATTTTGACATTCGTATTGAATTTTTATATTTGTATTTTGACATTATTAATTATATGTTTATTTATCCTTTTTTTTACTTTAAAAAAATTTTGAAAAACGTTAACCCTTAAATTTTTGTATATTTCAAGCCCCCCCTCGATTTAACTTCTGGATCCGCCCCTGCTCGTCGTTGACCAAGAATTTCGTGAGGACGAATGTCCTCATTAAATTCCTCTTCATCTTTATGGTTACATGGGTGATCTGGGTTAGCTTGCGCGCACCCGACTAATCCCACGGAGATACAGAGATATACATGTCTCCCCATATATATTCTCATGGTAAATCAGAACTAGGTTACGCATGTTCGGGTAGGAATTCGATCCTTGTACCTCTCACTTTACACCCGTTAGGAGGGGATTTAAACCATGGACCTCCGCTTTAAGTGCTGAAGAAATAGCAAGGCTCTGGCCAGTTGAGCTAACCCAGCCGAGGACATTGTATTTTTTTGCGATGACATTGTCCTCACCAATGTCCTTTTTTAATTAATTAATTATTTGTTTATCAATATTTTGTTTTTGTAGTAGTTTTATATTTTGTAATTATAATTATTTTTTTATTAAATAAACCTGATAAACCGCTAAAGAAACACTCGTTAAAAGTCAAATATATACAATATAACTCGATATAATTATATAATAAAAGTCAACAAATTCAACAAAAGTTATTAAAAGTCAAATATTACATAATAAAATAAAAGTCGGGTCTCATTTTCTTCATCAAAAAGATCCTCGTCCATGAGCATTAATTGTCGGTTGGGCTGGTTGGCTAAAGGACCTGTAGTTAGAGGATCGAAACGAGGAGGCTCAGAAGTAGAAGGATCCGAACGAGGAAATAGCCCCTCTTCTGCCCTGAACCGATTAAGAAAGCCGAGAGCTCCAGTCAGCCGAGACTCTAGCGTGTGGCTCGTGGGTCGGGTGGCAGTTGTGGAGCTTGTGGATCGGGATACTTCTTCCTTCAAAACGTATGGATCCTTGCCCACAGAGATAAGGTACTCGTTGATGGTCTGCATCAGCGCGTCAAAGTCGCGGACCATCATCTCAGATGGCAGATCAGATGCACTACTCCTCGAATGTTTGGACCTAGGAGGCAGTCCAACTCTAGAGATCCAAATCCGGATCCCTTCACACATACCTTTGCGATCCACCTCCATTACCGCTTCCACTTGAACCTTCTGCATGAGGTAGGGTTTAGATGATGACGTGGCAGATTGATCTTGGATTCGTGGACTCTGTCACACATAATGGCTCTCAATTGGCCCTGTTACATGAAATGAATAAACATTATTTAATTAAATTTCAAATCAAAAATTAAAATAAAAAGCATATTTAAATATTTACATCCGCTCGTTGATACCCTTCGGTCCTCCACTCTTCCTTATCCTTGTCATAGCCGATTTCGAAGAAGAAGACTGTCATCCGAGGAAGGGGCACCCGCTCCTCTGGACCCTTTGTTGGTGCTCGATGATTCACCGGGTTTTTCTCCACCTCCTGTTAAAATCAATAAGTCAAGTAAACAAGTGTTAGTAGGATTTTCCAATCTTATAAAGCTTTTATTTTTGTTACTTACCAATAAACCCTTCCGTGTCTAGGAATGATTATCCGAACCTGCCCCACTTGGGTGTTTTTATTCTCGTAGATTTTCTTATTCGCAGCAGCCCAGTTCTGGCTTTTTAACAAAACAAAACAATAACACAAGTATATATGTTTGCAAATTATACAATTAAGGTTAGAATATTACCTGATTCTTTTCCGATTGCCACATCTTACAAGTGGCCTTCCAATTCTCTGGGGTCTGGTTAGGCGACATTTTATCCAGTCGATAATATTTTGACTTCAGCGTGTATTTAAAAAGGATGTAGCCCTTATCACAGCTGTCGTCTATGTTTTCCATATTCCTCGGTCAATCATCTCTACTCATCCAATCATTAATCAGAAAGAAATTCTATTCAACAAAAAGATTAAATAGATTACAGCTGTGTATATAGTGGTAATTGAAAAGATTAAATGTTAAGGTTAAACAAATTACCCTTAATCGACTCCAGACCCTGCGATGCATCTCTTTGGGGACCCCTGCCCAGCTCTCGAAATAAGCGGGATGTTTCTCGGATAGTGAGATTAATCACATGTCCACGTGGTGCATATACTTACTCACCTGATTTCACGTCTTATCAAAGACGCAAAAATCAACGGGGTGTAGCCCCCCCCCCCCCCCCCCTCCCTCCTAAATTTTTAATTCCTAAATTTTATAAAAATTACTTTTTTAACCCCTAAATTTTCTGTAATTACGTTTTAACCCTTATATTTTATTAAAAAAATGCACAGTTACCCTATATTTACTAAAAATTACATAATTACATTATGTTATTCCAAATTTTCATTTTAATCCCTATATTTATACTATATTACACAAGAACCTAATTTTTTCTAAAATTGCTAAATTGCCCTATATGTTTCCACAATTAAACAACAATTTATTTAACCTATTTTACACAAAAATCCTATATTCATCATATGTACACAATATCATTAACATAGTCAACCAATTAACATGAAATTGCAAAATTCTAAAAAAATAAATCACTAATCATTAAACAATTTCCACAAGATTAGTATTACACAAGCATTTAAAAACCCTAATCTAAATTCGAAATTAATAAAAGTAATTATTTGAATTTTTGAAAATTCAAAAAGATATTGAATTGAAAAAAAATCAAGAGTTCATACCTTGTTTGATTGTGTTTAATAGCTCGGAAGATGCACAAGCTACACGCCGTAATTAGGAGGAAATCAATACATAAAAACAACAAATTTTTAGTTTAGATAAAAATAAAATAAACCATGTTACCAGTCGCCGGAAATGATGGAGTTTGCTGAAAAATTATAGGAGATGAAGAGTTGTAGGTAAAAAATAAAGTTTTCATGGGTTTATAAAGGGATTTTATCTTTCGCGAGGACATGTGTTATCGCGAAAGATGGTGTCCACGCGAGAGATTGCTGAATAGTAATAACGCGAAACTTGACCACCAATTTGGTTGTCTCGAAATTTTCAATTTTTAATTTGGCGAGGACATATGGGCCTTCCGCAAGGACTTATAGGCCTTCCGCGAGGACAATGTCCTAGCAAATAAGGAAATTAATTTTTTTCCTTTTTCTTTAGAATACATTTAACCATTTTTTTACTTGTTTAAATACCATAACATAACACAAATATATATATATATATATATATATATATATATATATATATATATATATATATATATATATATATATATATAACATTCTAACACAATAACACCAATTATATTATAAAATCAAAATCAAGATCATTCGAAAACTAAATTATCTCGATAATATTACAAAAATATAAAAACTCTTGAAACAACTTGTCAGTCTCGTACTCATCCAACGTGTCGTCAAGGTTAAACATGGAAAGATCATTCTTTATTCTTTGACTAGTAGTCAACTGTAATAACGGGTATTAAGAGTCTAGGTTCAGATCAACCAAAGAAATTCTAATCGGATTTGGACCGACGGATATCGATTCCGAACCCCATATATCGGGGTTCCATCCGTGTCTGTCATTCACTTCCCATACAACTTTCCATCCTTTTTCTGTCTTACTTTCATAAATTTCGTCGATATAAAATACCTTTTTTGCTTGAGTTGCTAAAATATATGGTTCTTCACTCCACGAGAAAAATTTGTGTTGATCATTGTTGCCGCGTTTTCTAATTCCCTCTTTTTCATTTTCTCCTCGGGTTTATGCCATTTACACTTGAACAACACAATTGAAAACCCACCAATGAATTCTGCCTTTACAATTTTGACTAACTCACCATAAAAAGTTTCTCCACGTGTGATAGTACGAACTCTGTAATCCTGAGTTACTCATTTTTCTCCCTTTTTACGAGTAACACATTTGACCCAGTTTACAACACAAGAATCATATTTACACGCGACATATTGGACAACGAAGCCATTTCATCGGTAGCAAGTGGATCACCAGCTTTGCGCATTAAAAACACATATCCATACCACTATTTATTAGACTATTAGTTGTAATAAAGACAAAGTAATTGAAAAAATTAAAAACTTAGATACCTTTCTCATGAACTAGCGACAAAAATTCTCTAGGTGTTTTGTCTCTATATCAAGGAGCGGTAGTATGGACTTGTGTTCTCTAAACATAAAAGAATAGTGTTAACATTCATAAATATGATATTTCATAAAAAGTTTTTTAATGAAATTACTTACATCATATAGCGTTGGATCTCGTCCCTATTAAGAAGGGTGTACCAATCAATATGTTCCTTCTCTTTGAATGGTAAATTACTGATCGGCTTGTGCTGGCTCTTAAACACAAATATTTCTTTGGGTTCCATAATCGTATCTCATCGTATCTACATGGTTTGTTGAATTTCGTACTTTCTTCTTGAAGGTACCGAGATATAAAAGTCAACGTTTCCTCTACAACGTATTCCTCGGCGATTGAATCCTCATGCATGGCCGAATTCTAACTATATTCCTTGAGTTTCTTCACTTACCTCTCAAATGGGTACATCCAACGCATTTGAACTGGACCTCCTAACTGGTTTTCCTCGTACAAGTGCAAAACAATGTGAACCATTATTTCAAAAAAAGCGGGAGGAAAAATTATCTCCAACTTGCACATAAACTCGACCACTTCAGACTTTCCCGGTTCTAGTTCTTTCTTACTTAGGCCCTTCTTAAAAAACATTTCTGAACACTTTGCACAACTCAATAATCGGATCACTAATTGATTTATCGTTAATTAAACCCATGATAATAGCCACGAAAAGAAACTGCATCAATATATGATAGTCATGGGATTTCATACCGATGATCGTCCCCAAATCATTCTAAACGTTGTTCCACAAACTAGAAGCGAATCAGTCCAAAAACTTTTGCACCTTCAGCTAATCCAGAAACACACGTCGCTTAACCGATGTCATCGCATACTTTGCGCTCGTTAGTATCGTTTTCCCTCGGTTCTCGAACAACCACAAATCTTACCTAATACTCATATCTTTCATATCTTTTCTCGCTTTCACGTTATCTTGGTTGCTTTTCTCATCTAAACCAACCACTGTACCGAGCAAACTATCACACACATATTTCTCATAATGCATAATATCAATGTTATGTTGTAACAAATTTTCTGACCAATATGATAAAGGATATAAAATACACTTTTTATTCAACTCACGAGGGCATGTTTTCTTTATCACCTTGCCACCTAAATCCTTGTGTTTAGCGGAAAACACAAGAGACAACTCATCTAACTACGTCTAGATATCAGCGAGACTATGTTTCCTAAGCAAGGCCCTATGATCGACATTCATGTACAAAGATACGTCTTTCCTAAACCGATGGGTAATAGGTAAACACCATTTGTGATCAAAATAAACATTCCTTTATTCACCCGCACAAACAGAGTAGAATCCATGCATTCTGGGCACACTAAGTAACCTTGAACGACCACCCTAAAGTGTTCGATTTTGCCCGGTAATCATTAATCGTGAGCAACAAACAGACCTTCATTACAAACTCCCCCTTCATATGTTCATCATATGTAATGATCCCCGAGCCCCATAACATTTTCAACTCATCTATAAGAGGACATAGAAATACCTCCATATCCTTTCCAGGTGAACCAGGACCCGGTATCAACAAAGTAAGCATAAAGATGGATTTTCATGCATAACCAAGGCGGTAAGTTGTAGATTGTCAATATAAACGGGCACATGCTATATGAGTTAATTTGCATGGAGAAAGGACAAAAATCAACAATTCCCAACCAAGGCGTACATTTCTTTGTTCGCTAGAAAAGTCGGAATTCCTTTCGTTAGATGTTTTCCAACTAGTACCATCAACTGGATGACGCAACACATTTGCGTCTGTACTCCTTCCTGTATGGTGCTAAATTATTTCTTTGGCGGTATGCCTCGCAGTATACATTCTCTACAACCTTGGAGCAATCGGAAAATAACACAGTTTCTTATGTGGCACTTTTTTCCCCTTCTTCGGATCCCACCCTGATTCACCGCATGCTGGACATTTCTCCAGATTTTCATTCTCCTTATAGTACAAAACACTACCATTCAAACACATATCGATCGTGATATATCCCATGCCAAAACTTTTCAGCTATTTGTTGCGCTCCACATAAGAAGAAGGTAAAGTATGACCTTCAAACAAAATACGACCTAACAATTGAAGAAGACCGGTAAAATAGGTGTTTATCCACTTTTTCTTCACGTTCACATGCATTAACTTGGCTATGAAATTAAAGGAACCCATCACAATAGAACTGGGGTACAACTCTTTCTCCATTTCCTTAAACGACGCGTCAAAACACCCACGATCCTGTCTAGTAAGATTCTCGTCACCCATCTCGGTATCACCAGAGTGGCCCCCAACTTCAATAGTGGGTCTCAAATCATCCAACACATACGGCATTTCATTATCTACAATTAGGTCATTCACGGGAATTACTTTTTCTTCCCTGTGTTTCGTCCAAACCTCATACAGTGACCAAAACCCCCATTTGTAAAGATATGTTCTAACATCGTCAATATGATTTTTTTTATTATTGAAACAATGATCACACAGTCAAAATGATTGACCCAATATATCCACATGGTGTTTCGCAAAATTAATAAAATCCCTTATACCCAACATATATTCCCTCATAACGAAATTATTTGATTTAATCAAACTCTTGTCCAAAACCGAATTCATTATCTAAATTAAGTTAAACATTTAATTATAATTATAACAAACTAAAAATAATTAAACAATATTCAATAATAACAATTATTTTTGAAAAAAATATACATTATAACACCTAAATTACACCCACTACTTCACATTGCATTTATACAATCAAAGTATAATGCAACAATTATATATTTTAAACAAAAATTAAAAATATTAAAATTTAAAAAACACATAATTTTAGAATCTGATGAATAATTTTTATTAAAAGTGGGACCCGCGCGTGTACGATGTAATAGAGAAGTTTCGTTATGATGTGTTCGGTCAATATTTACGGCTAGGAAAAATATTGAAACATTTTAAGAGCTTAATTTGTTTTTCTTTTTGGATATAACTCACCATTAATGGTGTTATGTCCGTTAGCTTGCTTTATATTCGGTATTTTTAGCGAGGATGTCCTCGCTGAAGACATGGATTGTTCTCGCAAAAAATACACAAAGGCGAGGACATCAATGTCGTCGCGAAAGATAATATCTCTTGCGAGGACGAATTATTTTTTCATTTCTTTTTCTTCCCCGGTAATTCGATCCCATATAAGCGACGACAAATGTTTTTGTCAGTATAAGTACTCGCGAAAGATGCTATTTTTAGCGAGACATTCATCCTCGCTAGAAGGGGCGCGCGTAGTACTAGTGTATCCTGCATTGTAATAGGTTAAAAATAAGCAACTGGATAAATGGCCGGTACGTTATTCTATTCAAACCTTCTTATAATGTTAGTCATTTACTAAAAGGAAAAAGCGTGTATATACCAATTAAGGTCCTAATCTAGGCAAAGGAGAAAAGAAAAATTATTTAATTAACCACATGTTCAATATTTTGCAGCCAAAAATGTGTCGTAATTGAATTAGTAAATAACACATAGGGCATAGGGTGCCGTATATAGCACGAATTCGAAACATATAACAATCATCAGCAGAAGACACAGAGATACCTGCTTTCTACTTGTATAGTGATTGTATGCATGCCCACTTGAAGACTGATTGCCACTGTTAACATTGCTGAATTTGATACACAATTGACAATTCAAAGTAAATAGTCAATGGTCATAATATCTTTTTAGATAATTGTTTGAAAAAACGTACATAGATTTCATAAGACATAGTACCGTGTTTGCTGCTATATACAGTATGCTGGATTGGTTCTTGGTGTAATGATCGTGTCATGGGCAGGTGGGCAGATGATATTGCGCTAAGTATGATCACAAGGGATGGATAACAAAATTAGCGGGGTTTTAGTTTGAGTTTGGGGAGAAAGTCTATTTATTTTTCTTAATGATCTTAAGCAAAAATAAAAAAAATGGGCCATTTCCTCACTTCTGTCCCGGGTAGGGGCGGCCGCCTCAGATCCGCCTTTGGTATATCAGTGAAGCAAGTGACATGGTTAATACGGAGAGTTACGTTAAGAGCAAGTGAGAAATTAAGATTTTGGTGCTTTTTGGAGATTATAAATTAAAAGAATAGTATCTATCGAATTAACGGGATTTAAACATATCATCATCATTCATCACCATTACCATTGCTGTTGCAATGTGTTGTTACATTTGTATTCATAATTATGATCCCAATCCGTAGGGTTTCTCTGGAGACAGCATGATCAATCCTATTTCACTATTATAGGGGTAAAGATTTTTCTACTGAAATAAATAAGTTGCCTATAGATAGCCAAACACCCTGGGATTGATCTCAACTTCTTTCGTACATATTTAACTATTTTCACTGTACTCATTTACTTTTTAAATGAATTTCACCTATCGATAATAGGGTTCATGTTTGAGATAATAGGGTGCATGTTTGAAATGTAAATTTTTGGCAGATAAAGTAATAATCGTTGTTAATTAAATAGAGTACTCAATACTCATAATGATCAATATTGATATTCAGAAATCTAGATGAATATTTAGGTCTGAGGTTACTGGTTTGGTACTGCTCAAATTTATTTTCCAAGTCATTTATTATGAATTAAAATCAATATATTAATTATACAGCTATCAGTTAATAGTAATACCGAACCCGCACCTCAATTTCGCCAACCATCTTAAACCAGCAAATAGTGTCCAAATTTGGTGATTTAATATACTCGTATTCTGGTACATGGGTTAGAATAAAGTTTTAGAAATATTTGATACAAGTGCAGGTAGAATAATCCCTTTTTGTAGGCAATCAAAAGATCTTTGGTAGAGATTGAGAGCATTATTTTAGGGGTTAATGCTCAATAAACACTACTACATATCCTATCACTCGTGACGAAATCTTTAGTAATGACCCGCGGGTCGTCGCTAGAGATAGGATCTTTAGCAAGGACAACTTTTAGCGAGTACAAAGTCGTCGCCTATAAATTGCGCTTTTTTTACGCGAGCGAAAAAAATAACAAAAAAGAAACTAGGCGTTGTGTGTCCTCGCTAAAGGTTCTAATCTCTAGCGACGGCAGGTAGGTCCTCGCTAGAGTCGATTCACGTGGTAAGACCATTCTACCATGTGCAAAGTATACGATGACAACCGATAAGCGACAAGAGTTTCTAGAGTGGTTGAAGTTGCAAAAGTTTTCAGATGGTTTCGCTTCTAGCTTGCCGACAACGTTCAGGTGACATAGGGAAGATTATCGGTATGACATCCCATGACTGTCATATTCTAATGTAGTTTCTATTTGTGGATAGTATTCCAGGGTTAATCGACAACAAATCCATTAGCGATCCGATTATTGGGTTGTGCAATATGTTCAGAAATGTTTGTAAGAAGAACCTGAGTAAAAAGGAATTTGAGTCCGGAAAGTCTAAAGTGGTCGAGCTTATGTGCAAGTTGGAGATGATTTTTCCTCCAGATTTTTTTATATTATGATCCACCTTGTTGTGCACTTGTACGAGGAAACTCGGTTAGGAGGCCCGATTCAGATACGTTGGATGTACCCGTTTGAGAGGTTCTTGGAGAAACTAAAAGATATATTCGGAATCCGGCCACGCCAGAGGGTTCAATCACCGAGAGATACGCTGTAGAGGAAACTTTGACTTTTATATCTCGATACCTTCGAGAGGAAAGTACAAAGTTCAACGACTCGGGTAGATACGGTGAGACGATTACTGAAAGTAAGGAAATATCAGTGTTTAAGAGTCAGTGCAAGCCGATTGGTAAGAAAAAGTATGGATATTTACCCTTTTTAGAGAAGGAACGCATCGATTGGTACATCCTTTATAATTGCGACGAGATCCAGCACTATATGATGTAAGTATTTTAATTAAAAAATCATATTTACAGTTTATTTAAATATTGTATTATCGATTATTAACACTATGTTTTTTTAGGGAACACAAGTCCTCACTTCCGGACCGTGATAGAGAGACATAACACCGAGAGCATTTTCGTAGATGGTTCATGAAAAAGGTATACAAGTCTACAAAATAAGTTGACTTTATTTCAACTAATAACTGACTTTGTGTGCAGGTTTATTTAATGCAACAAGATGGTAATCCCCTTGCTACGGAAGAGTTGCTCTCGTTATCTAAATGTCGAATAATTGCGTGTATCAATATGATTTTTGTGTTGTGAACCGGGTCAAATGGGTAACGCGTGAAAAGGGTGAAAAGAGAGTTACTCAAGATTACTACAATCACAGGTTGGTTACTTGTTCTTTCTTTTTAGTTGATTTCTTTTTTAGTTAGGTGTTTGTATATAAACTAGTTATTTTGTAATGTCATAGGTGGAGATACTTTTTACGGTGAGTTGGTAAGGATCATTGAAGTTGAATTCAGTGGTGGTTATTCAGTTGTGTTGTTTGAGTGTAAGTGGTATAACACCGATAAAATAAGAAATTGCGAAAAACAGAATACAGGGCAACAATGATCAACACAAGTTCTTTTTGGTGGATTGAAGAACCCTACGTGAATTTTTTAGAAGATTTAGGTGCCTTAATGTATTTTTAAAAAAAAATTAGGGTAATACTGAAAATTTTAAAAAAATTAGGGCCTTAGTGAATTTTTTAGAAAATTTAGGTGCCTTAGTGTATTTTTGAAAAGTTAAGGTGTAAATTTTAAATTTCAAAGAATTAGGGCCTTAGAGATTTTTTTTTAGAAACTTTAGGTGTCTTAGTGTATTTTTTAAGAGTTTAGGGGTAAAATTAAAAAAATTAAAACCTTTAGGGCCTTAGTGAATTTTTAGAAACTTTAGGTGTCTTAGTGTATTTTTGTAAAAATTTTAGGGGTAAAATTGAAAATTTTAAAACCTTTAGGGCCTTAGTGAATTTTTCAGAAACTTTAGGCGCCTTAGCGTATTTTTTAAAAGTTTAGGGGTAAAATTGAAAAAAAAAAATTGGGCCTTAGTGTATTTTTTATATAAATTTGTGGTAAAATTGTATTTTATTTTCTCAGATGGCAGCAGTGGCACGTGGACACGGAGGAGATGGCGACGGTAACGATACCACTCAGATTCCTAATAATCCGATCGAAGGTTGCGATGCACCAGGTATTCTTTATTTGTAAACATAATTTATACTAAAATGGGAATTTAATCGTAACATTAAACAGGGAATAAGGCCTGAAAGCCCAAGGGCAAGACGACTCTAGCTTCAGTCGTCAAGTCGAAGCAAAAGTACGGAGGGAGACTTCCCATGGAGTTTTGCACATATGACAAAACGTGGAACCCTGTCGGCCCATACTCGCATCACGTGGTTCAGGTCGTCAACCATACGATTAGGGAGACGGTTCCCCTATACTACAAGAACTGGGGAGAAGTCCCCACCGAAGAGTAGAGAAATATAATGAGACGCTTGAGGGTAAGTTGACTTAAACTATTTTTTAATTGGTCGCCGTTAACTATACAATTATATTGAATTTGGGTTATTTGTGAACATGAATTATTTTTGGTTGAGGATTAGGAGGCTCGCCGAGATTGGAAGGAGATACAAATTATGCTAAGCAACAAGTGTGGTAAGGGCTTTAGCGACCACAAGAACCGAATCAAGAGAAATATTAAGCTACCCGTACGAAACCCGATGATCAGACACCGGAGAACTGGGAGAGAACTTTGAAACTATGGGACTCAGAGGGAGCTCAGGTAATTATTGTACTTTAAATTGTATTAAATAAAATATTCCTTTATTGACTGAAATTCTTTTTTTTGTTTAAAAACTAGCACCAAGCTGAAGTTAATAGAACCAATAGGCAGCAGCTGCAGAACCCGAGCGAGACGGGTTCTATGTCCTACACACAGAAGAAGGATTCCTTGATGGAGGTAAGAAATTTATTACGATACTTATTTAAATATTTTTATTTGACTGTTTGACTGAAACGGGGGGAGGGGAGTAGTCAACTCCCTCGAGTGGCCGAGGGTGAGGAGGAAACTTTGCCTCTGTCCCCGATAAAAAGATTCTTTTTCGAAATAGGGTGGAACCTGAAAAAGAATGGGTGGAGGAGCAAGGAGTACGAGCGATCGAATGTAAGTTGTAAAAATAAGCAACCAATTATACTTCCAAATTATATTTTAATATTTTATTTATTGTACATGACGCGCTGAAGAAAATTCTGGAAAACAAAGTGCGAGAATCACAAAGTCATAGTGGCGATTTATCATGTTCACCGTCCTTAATGCAACAAGAACAAGTTGATGCAGTCATGGAGCCGGCGCGCTTAGTATTGGGAGACGGGACCCGCTACTGGGTCCCTGGAGTTGGACACCCGCTTCTGGAGAAGAGGACGACTATTAATGCTTCTAATCTGGTCAGCGAGAGGATTCTGAGGGACTACGAGTGGATGATGACCACGCTTAACGAGTTCCTTGTCTCCACAGGCAAGGGCCCTATGCCGGATGACTTGTCTCGATCCTCGACCTCCACAGCTAGTACCCGACACACGAAGGAGGCGATAGACGCACGGATGAGTTGGGCCATCTCGTTACTGAATCGATGCAGATCCAAACGTGCATTTTATACAATTGTCCCTCCATCCGACACTACTTCTGGTGCGCCTTCTGCTGCTGGTATCTACCGAGCCACTCCTTCTGATCTTCGTACTTCTGCGTCCGTCCCACCACTCCAGCTTATGGACGAGGGTTATAGTTCAGCTGAAGAAGAAGATGAAGAAGAAGATGAAGAAGATTTATCTAATCCCTAGTAAATTCTGTTTTTGTCTGTTTAGTTTGTATTGTTTGACTTTTGGTTGACTTTTTATGATGTTTGACTATTTATTGACTTTTTAATCATCTATTCACGGTTAATATATAATTTAGTATTCAGTTTATAATTTGTTCTCTTTTCTTATATCATTCAGGATTATTCTGTAAACAGTATTAAACTAATTAAAATAATACAACAAAATATATATAAAAAACAATTTAAAAAATATCTCTAGCGAGGACATTTCCCTCGCAAAAGTATTAGCCAAAGTCCTCACTAAAGATATGGATAGCTAAAGCGAGGACATAGTCGTCGTAGTTGACCAAGTCTTTTGCGAGGACACCTCCGTCGCAAATGACCTTATTGTTAGCCTCACCTTGTTTTTATTCCCGTTTTAATATTCGACAAATCATCTTTTAAACTAAAATTCATTTGGTATCACTTTAAAGGTTTTCCAAAACCCCTCATTAGATTAGTTGTGTTTAAATCCTTGTACTTTAGCTTGAGAGTCAAAAGAACAGTGCCGCGGTACACCGGACGAAACACGCGGTACACCGCAGAGCCACGGACCAGAGGCACGGTACACAGGATAGCCCGTCAGTAAGCTAATGAAAATGCACGGTACACCGGACCAAGGCGCGGTACACCGGACTGATGCACGGACCAGGGACGCGGTGCATTGAGTAGTCCGTCAGTAAGCTTGAAATTTAGACGAACGTTTTCGCGGTGCACCGGACCATACCCGCGGTACACCGCACGAGAGGGTTTTCTGCACTATTACAAGAGGACAAAGCTTATATCCGTTGGAGATAAAATAGATCCGTTAGAGAGAAGCCTTATGACCGTTGGACCATATTTTCAGCTATAAAATGGAGTTCATTCAAGACACAACTTAAGCCTTCCATCTACCAATCTTAAGAGCAATTAATATTATCATTCAAGTAGGTTTCAAAGGAGCATTCAAGTCATATTCATTGTGAAGCTACTTAGTTCATATCCACTCATTTAGGAGTTTAGTTACAAAGCTTTTATAAGCACCCCCAAACACTTTTTCTTTTCCTCTTAGTTCTTGTAATAGATTAAGAGAGTAGTGTGAGCATAGGTTTTATGCTTGGTTCCTTGTGTTGGTGATAACACAAGTGTATTTCCTTCAAAGGTTTTTGAAGTGGTTGTAAAGGGTTTGTAAACTCACCCGGTTAAGAGTTACGGAGATTAGTTGAGAATCTTGCAAATCCTAAGGAGGCTTCCTTAGGTAGTGGATGTAGGGAAACCGAACCACTATACATCGTTGTGTATCGTATTCTATCTCTACACTCTTTACATTTCCGCACTCTATATGCTTGATAAAATGCCTACATGAATAGTTTGATAATATTATCTTTTAGGATTATCTAGTTCTTTACTATTTAGTTTGCTAAAACAATAGGATTCAAATTAGCCTTTAATTTTATTTACTTGAAATAAAATTAGCCGATTAATTTCTATTGTCCTATTCAACCCCCCTTCTAGGACGCATATAGACTATCAATTGGTATCAGAGCCTAGCTCTATTGTACTTAATCGTTTCTAGAGTTAATACGATATGGATTCTAATCAACCGGAAGGTTCATGTTCTACTAGACCTCCGCTTTTTGTAGGAAAAGACTACTTTGGATGGAAAAAGAAAATGGAGATTCACGTCAAAGGAAGTGACTACTTTTTGTGGCTTGCTATCAAGAAGGTCCTTATATTCCTTATGTTACGGGTAGTAGAACGGAGGTGAAAGATGAAGATGATTACAATGATCAAGACATAGCTAAACTCACCAAAAACAACAAAGCTATGAACATCCTCATTAATGGATTAAGTGTCACGGAATACGCTAGAGTTAGTGAATGCAATTCCGCTCATGAAATGTGGCAACTCTTGGAGCTATCATATCAAGGAACGGAAGATATCAAAGAAACTAAGATTGGTCTCTTTATCACTAAGTATGAGCTATTTCGTATGGAGCCCGATGAAGCCTTAAATGCTATGCATCAAAGATTTTCCAACATTGTCAACACCTTGAAGACTCTTGGTCAAGAGTACACCAACAAAGAACAATGCCGAAAAATCTTATTTGCTCTTCCAAGGAAATACAAATCAAAAATCAACTCTATAAGAGACACTAAAGATCTTTCAAAAATGACGGTTCATGAACTCATTTGCAACCTCATGACGGAAGAGCTTGTGCTTGAAGAAGAAAAGATAAGAGATGATGAGGAGAAGAAGATTAAGAAATCTATTGCTTTCCATGCCTTGAGTACCAAGTTGAAAGAACGAAAAGAAAGGAAGGAAAGTGAAGAAGATAACTCACATGAAGAAGAAACTAGTGAAGATGAAGGAGTGGCTATGTTAGCAAGAGATATGAAAAAATTCATGAGATACAAACGCTTTGCTAAGAAAGGAAGTTCTTCCTCACCCTACAAGAAGAATGATAGAGCTATCAAACAAGATGAACCCACTTGCTATCATTGCAAGAAAGTTGGTCACATCAAAACTTATTGTCCTCTTCTTCAAAAGGAGAAACCTAAGAGAGCAATGCATGCTAATATCACTTGGGATACTCAAAATTCGGAGGAAGAAGAAAGTGATAACGAAAATGTCAATCTTGTTGCTTTTATGGGAGAACTTGAAAATGATAAAGATGCTTCTTCGGATGATGATACCGGTTCAACTCACTTTGCCTTTATGGCAAATCATGAGGAGGTAACTCCTAAATCTAAACTCTCTTTAACTAATGATGATGCTAGTGAACAAGATATTCATGAGGCATTTGATTCTCTTTACAATGATTTTTTAAATTCTATTGAAACAAACAAAGTTTTAACAAAAGATTTAGAATTTGAGAAAAATAGAACGAAAGAGGTTTTGAAAGCTTTGGAAGATTGTCAAAATCTTTGTGATGAATGTATAGATGATAATGAAAAACTTCATCTTATTGAGAAAAATCTTTTGGAAGAAAAAGCTTTGTTAGAGAAAAAGATTGTTGATCAAAATGCCATTATTTTAAAATTTACTAGTGGGCAAGAAAACTTGGATTTGATTTTAGGTTCTCAAAGAATGGCTTGTGAAAAAAGTGGTGTTGGATATGATCCATTCACTCACCAAAAACCTTTGAAAAATGTTTTTGTAAAATCAAAAATTTCAAATGAAATTCCATCTTCTTCAAAATCTTCTATCACTTGCACCTATTGTGAAAAACTTGGTCATGATGCATCTCATTGTTACTATCGTAAATTATTGGATTTGGGATCTCTTGTGCCAATTTCGAAAAGGCCCATATGGGTCTTAAAAGGAAAATCCACTAACCCTTATGGACCCAAACCAAATTGGGTACCTAAAGCTTAAATTACTTTTTGTAGGGATTGAGCATCAAGAAGCAAAATATATGGCTCCTTGATAGTGGATGCTCAAGACACATGACCGGGAATCCATCATTATTTACATGTTTATATAAAACAAAAGGTGATAGAGTTACTTTTGCCGACAATACTAAGAAACGCGTTTTGGGTAAAGGTAACATTGGTAATATGAATTCTTTACTTATCTCTAATGTGTTACTTGTTGAGGGTCTCTCTTTTAACTTGCTTAGTATTAGTCAACTTTGTGATGTTGGTTTTAGTGTTAAATTTGAAGCACCTAGATGTGTTGTTTTTAAAAATGATGAGTTAGATACTATGTTTATTGCAAAAAGATCGGATAATGTTTTTGTTGTTGATCTTGAGAGTCTTATGTCTAAACATATTAAATGCTTATCCGTGGTAAATGATAGTTGGCTTTGGCATAGACGTTTAGGGCATGCTAGCATGGATTTGATTTCAAAATTATCTAGAAAAAATCTTGTTGTTGGTTTGCCTTTTCATAAATTTGATAAAGATAAATTATGTGATGCATGTCAACTTGGTAAACAACATCGTTCATCTTTTAAATCCATAAATAAGGTCATCACCGTTAGGCCACTTCAATTATTGCATATGGATCTTTTTGGTCCCGTTGATGTCACTAGTCTAGGAGGATCTAGATACGTCTTTGTTGTTGATGATAATTTCACTAGATATACATGGGTGATGTTCCTTGCTTTAAAAAGTGATGCCTTCAATGAATTTGCAAAACTTTGTAGAAAGGTGCAAAATGAGAAAGGCTACTCTATTACATGCATTCGTAGTGATAATGGTAGTGAATATGTGAATTCTCCTTTTGTGCATTTTTGTGATGAATTTGGGATTGAGCATAATTTTTCGGCCCCTAGAACTCCCCAACAAAATGGGGTAGTGGAAAGGAAAAACCGAACTCTACAAGAAATGGCTAGAACAATGCTAAAAGAACATAGCTTGCCTACATACTTTTGGGGTGAAGCCGTTCATACGGCTTGTTATGTGTTAAATAGAGTTCTAATTAGACCCCTTATTAAGAAAACACCTTATGAGCTTTGGAATGGTAGACCACCAACTATTGCTTATTTTCGTGTTTTTGGGTGCAAATGTTTTATCTTAAACACTAGGGACTATTTGGGAAAATTTGATGCTAAATCGGATGAAGGTATTTTTCTTGGTTATTCCACTAAAGGAAAAGCCTATCGCATTTTCAACAAACGTACTCGTACTATTGAGGAATCTATGCATGTTGAATTTGATGAGACTAATCCGTTTTGTATCAAGAAAGTGGTAGATGTTGACTTAAATGAAGATACTCCACTAGATCAACCCTTAGAATCTCCTACTCAAGAATTAAAATCTCATGATGAACCTCCTAATGAAAATGGTCAAATCTCAAATGAAGCTAGTACGGATTTACCAAAATGTTGGAAACATATCAAACATCACCCAAGTGAATTAATTCTAGGTGATCCAAAAGAAGGTGTTACCACTCGTTCTCGTATTATTGCTTTATGTGCTCATCAAGCGTTCTTATCTCAAATTGAGCCCAAGAATATTAAAGAAGCCTTGCTAGATGATCATTGGATAAACGCTATGCATGAGGAATTAAATCAATTTGAGCGTAGTAAAGTTTGGACTTTAATGGAGAAACCAATTGGCCCTACTATTATTGGCACTAAGTGGATATTTCGCAACAAGCTAGATGACACCGGTATTATCACTAGAAATAAAGCAAGGTTAGTTGCTCAAGGATACAATCAAGAAGAAGGTATTGATTTCGATGAAACTTTTGCTCCGGTAGCTAGACTTGAATCTATTCGTATGCTACTTGCTTTTGCTTGTTATATGAATTTTAAACTTTACCAAATGGATGTCAAAAGTGTTTTTTTAAATGGTTTTATAGACGAGGAAGTCTTTGTTAAACAACCACCGGGTTTTGAGGATCCAAAATTTCCAAATCATGTTTTTAAACTTTCAAAGGCTTTATATGGTTTAAAACAAGCACCTCGTGCTTGGTATGAACGTTTAAGCAAATTTTTGTTAGATGATGGTTTTAAAAGAGGAAATATTGACTCCACTTTATTTATAAAAAGGTCTTCAAAAGATATCCTTCTTGTTCAAATTTATGTGGATGATATTATATTTGGTGCTACTAATGAAAATCTTTGTGAGAATTTTTCTAAAAGCATGCATAAGGAATTTGAGATGAGCATGATGGGAGAATTGAATTACTTTCTTGGACTTCAAATCAAGCAAATGAAGGATGGCATCTTTGTCAATCAAGCCAAATATACAAAAGAATTGATCAAAAAATTTGGACTTGAAGATGCAAAGGAAATTGGAACTCCAATGAGCACATCCACAAAATTAGACAAAGATGAAGATGGTAAAAATGTTGATGAGAAAGTATATCGAGGTATGATTGGTAGCTTACTTTATTTAACCGCTTCTAGACCCGAAATTATGTTCCCCGTGTGTCTTTGTGCTAGATTTCAATCCTCTCCTAAAGAATCCCATCTTAGTGCCGTTAAGCGTATTTTTAGGTATTTGAAAGGAACCCTTAGTCTAGGACTTTGGTACCCTAGATTTACATCTTTTGAGCTAATAGGTTACTCGGATGCCGATTATGCCGGTTGTAGACTTGATAGGAAGAGTACTAGTGGTAGTTGCCAATTCTTAGGTCAATCCCTTGTTTCTTGGTCTAGTAGAAAACAAAATAGTGTTGCTTTATCCACGGCCGAAGCCGAATATGTTGCGGCCGGAAATTGTGTGACTCAAATTCTTTGGATGAAACAAACCTTACTAGATTTTGGCCTAGAGTATGATCGTGTTCCCATTCGTTGTGATAACACTAGCGCTATCAATCTTACCAAAAATCCTATTCAACACTCTAGAACAAAACACATCGAAATGCGCCATCATTTTATCCGTGATCACACTCAAAAAGGGGATATTGTACTTGAATTTGTCACCTCGGAAAATCAACTAGCCGATATCTTTACTAAACCTTTACCCCAAGATCTTTTTGAGAAAATTCGTTGTGAGATTGGCATGCAAATTCTCTAACCTTCTTATCATGCCATTTTTGTTTAGTGCTTTTTGTGTATATTCTCTTGTTGCTAATATTTTCTTGATGTGATAGGATCCTTGAAGCTTCTAAATTGTTATCCATTTACTTCTTTAGTCCTTGTTTTACTCAAAATGTGTTTTGACCCCTTAAAATTTTGAAAAATCGTATCATTAGTTCTTTTTGTTGTTGACAAAGGGGGAGAAATTTTAGTTAAACTTTTTCAAATGCATTTTGTGAGGGGGAGTTTTATAAAAACTCTAGTGATTAGGTTGAGGGGGAGTTTTTTATCAAAACTTAATCTTAGGCATCTTCAAAAGTTTATGATTTGTCAAACATCAAAAAGGGGGAGATTGTTAGCCTCACCTTGTTTTTATTCCCGTTTTAATATTCGACAAATCATCTTTTAAACTAAAATTCATTTGGTATCACTTTAAAGGTTTTCCAAAACCCCTCATTAGATTAGTTGTGTTTGAATCCTTGTACTTTAGCTTGAGAGTCAAAAGAACAGTGCCGCGGTACACCGGACGAAACACGCGGTACACCGCAGAGCCACGGACCAGAGGCACGGTACACAGGATAGCCCGTCAGTAAGCTAATGAAAATGCACGGTACACCGGACCAAGGCGCGGTACACCGGACTGATGCACGGACCAGGGACGCGGTGCATTGAGTAGTCCGTCAGTAAGCTTGAAATTTAGACGAACGTTTTCGCGGTGCACCGGACCATACCCGCGGTACACCGCATGAGAGGGTTTTCTGCACTATTACAAGAGGACAAAGCTTATATCCGTTGGAGATAAAATAGATCCGTTAGAGAGAAGCCTTATGACCGTTGGACCATATTTTCAGCTATAAAATGGAGTTCATTCAAGACACAACTTAAGCCTTCCATCTACCAATCTTAAGAGCAATTAATATTATCATTCAAGGAGGTTTCAAAGGAGCATTCAAGTCATATTCATTGTGAAGCTACTTAGTTCATATCCACTCATTTAGGAGTTTAGTTACAAAGCTTTTATAAGCACCCCCAAACACTTTTTCTTTTCCTCTTAGTTCTTGTAATAGATTAAGAGAGTAGTGTGAGCATAGGTTTTATGCTTGGTTCCTTGTGTTGGTGATAACACAAGTGTATTTCCTTCAAAGGTTTTTGAAGTGGTTGTAAAGGGTTTGTAAACTCACCCGGTTAAGAGTTACGAAGATTAGTTGAGAATCTTGCAAATCCTAAGGAGGCTTCCTTAGGTAGTGGATGTAGGGAAACCGAACCACTATACATCGTTGTGTATCGTATTCTATCTCTACACTCTTTACATTTCCGCACTCTATATGCTTGATAAAATGCCTACATGAATAGTTTGATAATATTATCTTTTAGGATTATCTAGTTCTTTACTATTTAGTTTGCTAAAACAATAGGATTCAAATTAGCCTTTAATTTTATTTACTTGAAATAAAATTAGCCGATTAATTTCTATTGTCCTATTCAACCCCCCTTCTAGGACGCATATAGACTATCACTTATCTTTAGCGAGGACATGGTGTCTTCGCAATTGATAAGGTGCCTCACGCGACGACGCGCACATGTCATCGCGAGTTTGTGTCTTTCACGACGAAACTTTTGTGAGGAACCTATAGCGAGGACATGTCCTCGCTAAAGCCAATACGGGTCTTTCGCGACAACTTTCGCTATCTTTCGCAAGGGTGCGGTTCCTCGCAAAAGACAGCCGCAGTAGTAGTGAAACCCCTCCAGCCTTGTCTACTATCCCGTAAAAGGCACTGACTTTTCTAAAGAATAGTGAGTTATGTGAAGTTTCCCAAAACTCAAATTTTGAGTTTGAGTTTTGAGAAGCTTCCCATAGCTCAAAATTTGAGTTTTGGGAAGTTTCACATAACTCAAATTTCTCTTTTTATGGGCAAAAAAGAAAATAAAATGTGTGGTGCCTTTTATGGGCAAAAAAGTTATGGTTGTGGTGAGGGAGAATTAATTCTAACTTGAGGGGTTTCTTGGGCATTAATCCTTATTTTAATGGGGAATGATCTTTTGGAAATAAATTTTTTGATATACAGGAATTTATTAATAAGTTTTTTTAAAGAGAATATTTATAAATAGTAAGATATATTTAAATAAAACAAAAATTACAGGAATATAAAAAATAAATGGTAAACTTATATAAATAAAAAAGGGGGATCACCGAATTACTATTTATCACTATTTATCTCTAGCCACCATCGCTGATCACCACGATGTCATCACCAGAATTTCTCTGAGCATAGGAAAAATTCTCTGAGTATAAGAAATATTTGTTTAGTATTAGAAAAATTCTCTAAGTATCGAAAAAAATCTATGAGTAGCTGAAAAATTCTATGAGTATCGAAAAAATTCACTAAGTAATCAGGAAAATAGTTACTGAGTATCGAAAAGAAATACTAAGAATTGAAGAAAAATCACTAAGTATTGATGGGAAATCCTGAATATCTAAAAAAAGCCATTAATCAGGACAACCTATTGAAAAATTTATTTGTTCAAAACACCCCAATAATATTATATATTAAAAAAAATCTTGACAAAAATACTCTTATATAATCTTTTTAATTACTCTATTATCTATAATTTTAATACCACCCTATTACAACCTCCAACCATCCCCACAACCTCCGAACATGCAATGAGAATGTTATGGATAAAATTTGAAATCTAATCTAAAATCTAAAAACAATAAGTAAAGAGATAAAGGATAAAAGGTACATAATCACTTATAATGGTTCACACTCGTTAGAGACTACACTACTACTTGTGGTAGCAACCTTGGGATTTTTAAGCTCCTTAACTAGTCTTCTTAATATTTCTTAAGGGTGAGATATAAACTAGTTTACGGTGCATCACAAACCCTATGTAAAATAAGGATCTGTGTAGACTTCAGAGGCCTTAATCACTTAACCAATAAACAGACTTTTGACGTACGGAGTCACAACCTCAATGGTGATTTTTTATAGGATCAATCACAAAAACATGATGGGATTTTTGAAGGCTCATTCACAACCTTAACCTCAAAACACAGATCCTTCTTAATGCGCTTGTCTTCGATATCAAAACACTCTTGCCTTGACATGGACCTTCAATCCTATTCTAGAGAAATAGTTATTACCTTGTATATAATAAGTTTTTTATTACAATAATAGTACATAAATCCTAATAAGTAGATTATACAATTAATACAACAAGCCTATGATTATGATATATTAAAGTGAAATTTATGGCTTGTGAAATCTTCTTAAAGTATAGGATAATATAGTGATTAACTGTGGCTTCAAGATATGAGATATATGATGCACAAATAGCCTCTACATATAGACATTGAATTTCTACCACTTATATTTCTTTTTGCCCATACTTTTTGGAATCGGGATCCTGGTTTGTTGTAAAAACGGGATTCTGGTTTGCACGTGAATGGCTCTTTCCCACCTAGCTTAAGTTGATCAACGGTTAAAAGTTGAGTTGTCATTAGAACGGTAAACGGGATCCCAACTTTGGCTTGATTTTAGAACTCCAATTTAACCAAAACGAGGTCCCAAAATGTTTGTCATTCGGAGCCTAGTTTTAGTTTTTAAATTTTCATATTTTCACAAAATATATTCATAAGGAAAATATAAGAAGTTTGTTATTTCAAGCCAAGATTAAATTTAAAACACATAAGAAGATGTGACAAGAAATATGTGCAAGAATTATAATGTCAAATTGAAATAATAAGTATATGATGTAATTCTTGAGTTAAAAATTCTCTAAATGTGAATAGTGTTCTATAAGTACATATGAGGAAGTTTATAGTTGAATGTTTTTGTCTATTATCATCACATAGTAAGTTATGTACTAGAGAAGTTTCAACCCAAATAAGTGCCTAGGAAGTTAAGTAGTGTAGGATATTTATATAATATGTTTCATGCTAGAAATGTATTTCTAAAAGGATACAAGATATGATGCAAGTAGAAGAACAAGTAATCACTTTATTATCAACTATTGTCTTAAGCATTTGTCGCAATTAAACAACTATGAAGGGGCTATATGACAACAATATGCACGTGGAGTAACCGTCTGGGAGGGTCCATTTGCTACAGGGATTACGTTGAGATTATCGGGTGGTGTAACCCCAATCGAGGGTATAAAGTTAACACGAATGGAAATTTGATTAACATGTGTAAGTCTGGATTGGTCGGTGGAGTGATTCGAGATACGAATGGGAATTGGATTCGAGGTTTATCAATGAAAATAAACTGTAACGTACTAGTGATTGCAGAGTTAGTCGTATTTCACGAGGGTTTGCGAATGGAAAAAATGTAGGTATCTGGGATATTTGGGTGGAGGTTGACTCACATGAGGCATTAGGGGTGGTTGATCAAGCAAAAACTGGGAGATTTCCAATAAGGACTTGGACTAAAGGAATTTGGGTTATCATGTCAAGGAATAGGTCCTTTGTGATCAAAAATATATTTAGGGAAACGAATATGGTCGTAGACTAGTTGTCTTGGGGATTATATCAGGATCATATATGCTCTACATATATAGACCCTCCATATGGTTTATGGAAATTACTCACACGGATATGTTTGGTTGAAAACTACCAAGGTTGAATTATAACTCGGGTTTGATGTATGCGTCGATAGTTTAGCTGATCCACATTATTACGGTCTTCGGACCTCATATATATATAAAAAAACTTTAATTAGCTCTTAATGAGGAAGTAGATATTTTTTAGTGAATCTTGATAAATTTTGTGTTATTCGTTTTTAAGCAAATTCTTTTTTTAGGACATTATATATGGGTTAAAGTATTTTCAGGTCAAACGTTTCATAAGTACTATTTTATTTTATTTTGATACATATGAGAGTCACTTTGGACTCGGAATCATTTTGACTCCAATAAGATTCGATCCCAGGACTTCTTGGTCTCTGCGAAGTTGTCTAACCACTAGACCAACTATCGATCTTATGAGTACCATTTTAGACCATTATACTAATTCAGTGAGATATATCCTAGATTTTAAAGGTAATTTGGATATTTCATATAAGTTATATTTTTAATTAGTCACATCATAAATTAAGAACTATATTCAAAGGGTCTAAATTATCTTTAAAATTTAAGAAATATCTCATAAAAATAGTAAAATGACCTAAAAACATTTTTTTAAATATTTATTTCAAAAATGTTTTTAGACTATTATAATGAAATTTGTTCATACATTTTTCTTATATATTTTATTTGGTTGATAAAAACGTTTAGGAATAAATACTCAGTTATTTGATTTGGAAACACCTTTCTTTTTGGCTTTATTTATAACATATTGTTAACAACTAAAATGTACCAACAGCACAGGAGCAAGCTTTCTATATCCTGTACTTTGTGTTTGGATTTTGGATGGTTTCATAAATACGCACCATAATTGCTTGCTTCATGGCTAATATAATAAAGCATGCTAAATTTTCTGCCATATGAGATCAAACAAAGAAATCTTTGTCTTCTTCCTCTTGGACAAAAACCTTAACTGCTAGTATAGTAGCAGCTTGATTGTACGTAGATGATAGGTTTAAAATGATTATAGAGCGACCGATTATTTTCTTTGCTATATTTAATTTTTGTAACAAGTAGCGATGGGGCCGTCCCTTCTCTGCTTTCATTTGATTTATTGATCGGGGAGCTGGAATGATTTAGAGGAAACCTGTTAAAAAATTCTATTAAAAGGAGTTTGGACGAGAAAATTAGAAGAGATGGGATTATATTAAATGATAATAATAATTTTTTTTTTTTGGATTAGAAATAATTAAAAGGGATAATATTTTTTACTATGTCATAATATTTAAATTATTTTTATTTTTTATATATAAGATATATTACTAAGGGTATAAAAGTCATTTAGCTATAAAAAAATATCTCTTCTTTTCATTATTATTTTAATTCAAACACCAAATATATGTAATCCTTTAATAAAATTATTCCTTCTATTTTATCTAATCCAAACAAGATTTGATACTCTCCTTTCCAATCTTTTACTAAACTTCCCTTTCCTATCTTTTACTATACTATACCTCTTTAATCCAAACATATCCTTAAGTTTGATTTGTTTTTATTATAACTAAGAAGATTCTAATTTATATAAAAAATTCTAAAAGTTTATTTTTTCAAATTCTGATAGAATTTTCTTCAAATTTTTAGTTTAATGTCAGATAAGCAACTAGATAAATGTATCTCTCGTTCATATCCTTTGAATATATAAGAAATAACAAAGCTTTGGTCACTAGAGTTAACAAAGGTTGGGCAAGTGGATTCACGGAAATGAAATAGACTTTACAGCAATGATAGAACCTCCGATGAAGTTCACATTTAAAGCTATGGCGACGGTACAAAACTCATAAGGAAACTCGGTGAGTAGAAACCCGAGTGTAAATCACAACTCGAGAAAGGACAGATGAGTTATACTTGGTACTATACTGAAGGACAAAATAAGATAGAAAACAAATTGGTACCAAACAAAAAATGGTACGAGGTTGGGGACGTACCTGAAGGACAGGTAATGGGGCTGAATTTTGAGGATGTATCATTATCATGGAATAATATTTTTGGTGCATACGTGGAGAAGGTACAAGATGCTGAAGTGGAACCTCTCACTCCTAATCAGATAGAAATAAAAAATATAAATGATGGAACAGGTGGGCTACTGGACTTATCTTTTGGATCAATTGAAAAAACAGAAGAGGCCCAAGCACTATGAGCTGAAAATAAAGTGGGCTTTAGTAAACAATATACTAACCCAATTGGCCAAAGCATAACCCAAAACATTATACCATTTGAACAAAACAACGATAACCCAAAAGAGAAAATACCCAAACCAAACTTGATCAGTCAAGAGAATGAGGAAGATAAGCATGAACAACCACCAACAATGGCGGAGGAGACTACTAAGGATGAATGGATGATGGAAGCACGTGAGAGTCATGTCAATGAAAAACTTCAACAAGAAAATAAGATGAAACGGCTAGCACTTCATCGATTGAGAGGGAAGAAATTGAAAAATGAAAAAATGTGGAAAACGAGGTGGACCCCAGCTATGCAAACAGTTAACTTAGAACCCCATGGAAAGAGTAGAGAAGCTAGAGAATAAGGTGAATGATGAAGAGAGTACTGAAAGGGTTTGCAGAAGTGAACCAGATCTATCCTAAAATGCTTAATGACACAAATTAGTTGGAACTGTCAAGGGTTGGGCGCGGACTTGACGATTCTAACACTTAAGGATACTGTTGTTCAGTATCACCCCGAGGTAATATTCCTATGTGAAACTAAAAATATGTCTACTTATGTGAAAAATATAGCTTCTGATATTAATTATGAAATTTTGTTCATTGTTGACCCTAAGGAGACTAAAGGGGGGTTATCGTTACTAAAATTGCCTATTGAAATTGTAATATTGGAGTCCACTGATTATTACATTCACTGTGTAATTACTGATGAAAAAATGAACAAATATTGCACTACTTATGTGTATATTCCATCCTATGATATTATTGAGGATGATGTACTCAATGCTATAGTATACTGTAAAATATTATTCCCCTTACTAGCTTGGAACATCACTGGGGACTTTAATATGTATAGGAATGCTTCAGAAAAACTGGGGGGACAAGGCTCTAATAATAATAATATGGAAAGACTTAATACTTGGCTGGAAAAACTTAAAATGACTGATTTACAGACTAAACGGTGTAAATTTATTTGGTCAAATAAGAGAAGCAACTCTGAGCTTATTAAGCAGGTGATAGACAGATGTTGCATCAATAAAGAGTGGAATTTTATTTTCCCTAATGCTTGGGTAGCTGTTTTACCCCCTATTGGATCTAATCATGCTCTCCTTGTTCTTATTAAGGATGGAAAGAAAATTCCCTTGTTAAAAAGATTTATATTCTGTAAAACATGGCTTGAGAATGAAGATTGTATGAGTCTCATTTATAAACATTGGATGTAAATGACTATCTTGAGAGGTAAAGGTATTAGTAAAATGGGTAGATTGCATTCACTGGCTAGTAGACTGAATTTTTGGGCAAAAAAATTAGCAAAGGAAAAAAATCCTTTGAGAAAATATGATTAGAGTTTAAAAATTGTGATGAACTCTAATAATCCTATTAATTGGGATGATTATAACTTTATAGTGAGAAGAATGGAACTGAGATGAAAAAATGAAGAAACTTATTGGAAATTAAAGTCTAGAATTAAATGGTTGTTCATGGGTGATAGAAATACCTCTTATTTTCATTCTATTACTAAATGTAGAAGAAAGAGAAATAAAATTACTAGAATACTTACTGAAAATGATACTTGGGTGGAAAAGAAAAACTGAGATGGAAAATGAATAAAAAACTTACTTTGATGCTATTTTTAGTACTAAAGGGACTAAGGACTTTTCTCCCGTGATTAATACTCTTGATAATTGTATCACTGATGACAGGAATAAGGACCTCACTGGCCCTGTGAGTTAAAAATTATTTGTGTGAAATGCGCAATGATAGACTGTTAAGTATTTCTGAGATTAAAAATTCTTTGTGGGAAATTGGCAATGATAGAGCTTCAGGCCCTGGTGGTTACCATGTTTACTTCTATAAAAACATTGGGATATCTTGAAATTTGATTTACTTAGATGCTTATCTAACTTCTTGTACAATGGTGGTGACCTCTATAAAATAAATAAAACCCTAATTACTCTCATTCCTAAGGTGGAAAAAATCGCAAAGATAGCTCATTATAGACCTATTAGTTGCTCTAATGTTATATATAAAATCTTGGCTAAAGTTCTAGTTAAAGATTACAAAAATATATGCCCCTAATTATCAGTGATACTCAATATGCGTTCATCCCTCGTAGGGAAATCACTAAAAATATTCTTCTTGCTCATGGAGTGAGTCACTTCCTTAAAAGAAAAAGAAACACTGAGACTCGCTATATGGTAATAAAAACTGATATTGCGAAAGCCTATGAAAATGTGGAATGGGACTTCTTAAATGAATCTTTAAGGAAAATGGGCTTTTGTAACACTAGGGTTAAATGGGTTATGGGTTGTGTTACCTTAGTTACGTATAGTATACTCTTTAATGGTTACCGAATCCATCTTCAAAACCCATCTAAAGGCCTTAAACAGAGGGATCCTTTATCCCCCTTCTTGTTATGTTTAATCACTCAAGCTTTGACCTCTCTTGTGAATGATAAGATTAGCAAAAACTTGAATAGAGGGATAAAAATGAATAAACATTGCCCTACCTTGAGTCATATACTTTTTGCAGATGATAGTTTATTTTTGTAAGAGCTGAAAAGGATGATGTTGAGAAATTTCATATTGTTCTTAATGAATATAGCAATTCCTCAGGACAATGCATTAACCTTAATAAAAGTGGAATAGTTTTCTGCAAAAATACTCTTCCTGATAAAATAAATACTATACTTGATGTGTTAAGGATGAACGGATTAACTAATATGGGAAATACCTTGGATTACCAGTTGAATGGGGTAGATCCAAAGTCAAGTCCCTGATTTGGATGTTGAATAGCATTAATACTAAATTATAGAAATGGCATACTATCTTTCTATCAGAAGCTGGGAAAGAAACGTTTATTAAGGCAGATATTAATGATATTCCATCCTATACTATGTCAGCTTTTCTGATTCCTAAAAGTATCTGTGTTAAAATAGATGCTCTTATTGCTACTTTTTGGTGGAATAATAAAAATACTAAAAGAAATCACTAGATTAAATGGGATATAATGACCATTAATAAAGATAAAAGGGGAATGGGATTTAAAGGTATGAGATTGAAAAATATAGCCTTGTTAGCTAGAAATGCCTGGAGTTTTTTTAACAACCCCAATTCTCTGTTAGCTAGAACTTTGAAAGGTTTATACTATAAAAAAACTCATTTTCTTGAGACTAATCTAGGCTGCAACCCATCTTGGGGTTGGAGAAGCTTTTTAGAAGGTAAATATAGTTTTAATAATGAGTTAACTTGGAAAATTGGTAATGGTAAATTGATCAGCATATGGAACCATAGTTGGATTCCTGGTATAAAAAGAATGAAATGCCTTAAACATGACCCTCTTATTACTGTATCTGCCCTCTTTCTTGAAGGCACAAATACATGGTATCATCACTAGATATCCAAATGGTTTGACTTAGAGACTAAAGGAAAAATATTGAACATTATGACTCCCTATTTGATCACTGATGTTAATGCCTTCTGGAATCATTCCAAGAATGGTGAGATCACTTCTAAAGATATGTATGGCTACCTTAAGGACATTGACATTAAAAATGAGTCCCTACTTTAGGTGGATCAACCTAGTGGCTCCTATGCAACCCCAAAGTCAATTTGGAAGGATGTATGGAGCCTAAAGGTACCCCTAAGATAAGAAATTTTGTTTGGAAAATGTGTAGAAGGAAACTCCCTACTAAAGAGATGAAATATAAAAGAAAGTGTGCTACAACCCCTTTATGTAATGTGTGTGGAACTGAGATAGAATCTATTGAGCATTTGGTGTTCAATTGTTCATGGGTGGGAGCTTTATGGCTCATATCCCCTGTACAATTGTTATCCAACTCAAAATTTACTGCAAGATTTGAAAACTGGTTTACTGAAATGCAAAAATATGCAAAAACAACATGATGTAGCGGGAAGAAATTTGTATGAACTAAGTATAACACTGATTTGGCATATATAGAAGGCAAGAAATAAGTGTATCTATGAAGGTAGTGTCCCTGACCCTATACAAGTATTAAAAATGTCCCTTAAAGCCTATGAGAAATACTACTATAGTACTAAAACTATCTATGAGGCTAATCCATCAATTTCACCACAAGTGATAACTCATATCCAATCTGAATCAGAAATGCAACAGGTAAGTGAAGCATAAACTGTATATTCTAATATCAAAATGTGTAGTAAAACAAAAAGTGAAACTTGGAATATGAATATGAATTCAAATACAATTGTTCTGTTTACAGATGCTTGCTTTACAAAAGATTATAATGCCTCTTCTGCTTGCGTTACACCCTTCACGAAAACGGCTGTAACTTTCTCAATATAACTCCGAATTGACTCATTCAACTTGCTAATTCTTCGTAACTCGATAAGGTACGAATCTTCTTCATAACTTGGCGCCGCTGCCGGGGATGGTAGGGTGTGACCCCGGTGTTTATCCTTTAGTGTTTAATTGCATTTTTATTTTCAGTTTTACGCTTGTGTTTGTTTTATTTTTACAGGTGATTTATTCAGGTAATGATCAAGAGATTTATTTATAGATGTATAGAGGACATTAACCAAATCCCGGTCTATTTGACTATTGTGAAGACTCTTCGGGACAACAACAATGGGGTATTAATTCTTACCAACAACCTTATCAATACCCGCAAGAGCAAGGATGGAACAATCAATGGATCGGGAACAATCAACAACAACCATCATATCACTATCAACAAGAGCAAGGATGGAACAACCAATGGGTTGACAACATTCAACATTATCCATCTCATCACTATCAGCAAAAGCAAGGATGGAGCAACCAGTGGATTGAAGACATCCAACAACCTCCACCTTCAACACAAAGTTCCGAATTAAATAGATCCTTTAAATAACTCATGCACTTATATGAACAATCGCAGAAGTTAACAGAGGAAACTAATTCCAGCTTGAAACGAATGCAAAATAAGCTAGATGAGATTCTTACTCAAAATGGAAAAGTAGTTGAGGAGGAGGTGTTGAAAGAAGGTTAGAATCTTGTTAGCATGGTAGAAGGAGTAGCAACGCAAATCCTAGATATTAACACAAAAATTGTTATTCCTATAGTACGTGCATATGATCAAGATATCGAACACGAAAAGAATAAGAGGTGATAGAGATTAGAGAGATTCCACAGAAAAAATATGATGAGGTAATAGAGGAAGATTGGGTTAACAGGGAAGACGAATGTGAAATGGTTGGAGAATCAATTGAAGAATTAAAGGTTAAAGATAAAATAGAAATTGAATATCCGCCACAAAAAGTTCACTAATCACCATCACCACCATGAATCATTATTAGAGATGAAAAATCAGAATCACCTCTATTACTACAAATGATCAATATGTGATATACAAACAAGGTGCCACACCGCGAGAGTAAAGCGGCAAGGAGGAGCACCTACCCACCACATTTTAAAGAGGAACGTGAGATTGAAAATAGTAAAAATGAAATTATACCGTTGAGGACAGCCATCTACTTTCATGTGGTGAAGAATGAGTTTCGTCGTGAAAGTAAGAAGGCGAAACGAGGTACTTACCCACCCCCTATCAGAGATCGATTGAATAATATTCTAAGAGGGAAGGATCTAAAGCTTTTACATCAAGGAAGAGGCGAGTTTAGTGAAGGAGAACCGCAAAGGCCTCAATACCATCTTCATGGAAGGTAACGCGTCGAACTTAAAGACGTAATAAACAAAAGTGCTTCTTGGGAGACAACCCAAGTTTTAAATTGCTTTCATGACTTTAAATTCTTAGTGTAAATTAGAGTAATGGTCTTTTATTTAGTGTTTATTTTTAAAAATGAGAAAGGTTGGTGTTTTTGATGATTACAAGAGTGAAGGTCATGAGTTTGGGGTAGTTAGAACGAAAAAGAATGAAAAATTTGGGTTACAATACAGTAGAAACCGGGAACCCGTTTTTGGTGCTGTAACCGGTTATCAGTAACTTCGGAAGATCATTACTTGATGCTCGGAAGTCGGAATTAAATTTTTCTTGAGCCTAAACCACTTATTTTTTTCGAGCTCTATCCAATGGTGAAGTCAAAAAGTTATGATACATAGCCCAAAGTTTCTAACCTGTGCGTATAGATAGATGCAACTCGTGGTGCAAAAATGAAGAAAAAACAAAATTCTGAGAAAAATGGTAACTCCAATGGAAAATTTGAGTAGTCCAATGGACCGGAAGAGCAATTTCCAATAATAATAAGTATACGGTTTGCAAAATCCGAGGTGTAGGCAAGGCGAAATCGAAGAAACAAAACGGGATTTTTCTGTGCGAATACGCAGCACCTTGCGTCCAACGAGTTGGCAATTCGCGCGCGAATAGCCAACCCGTTCGTCACTAGTCGGGAACCCGGTCACGAGGTCTAATTCTATGACCCCTGCGTGTCCTTAGACGTAAGGGGGCTAGCGTCCAAGTAAAAAAATAAAAAAAATCGAATTTAGTAATCAATTTGCGCCGACACAGCGAAGCTAACCGGTAACCCGGTTATCACAAACCGGGAACCCGGTCAGCGACTGTGTAAGGCGGTTTTGAGCTTTTTAGACCTATTTATTTACCTTCTTTCTCAAGATAGCCTCCACCTGCGATTCCAGCTTTATACCACTCCGAAAATCATCATCAAAACAAGTTCTAATCATCAAATTCCTCTCTCTTTCACCCTAAAACACATAATCAACTCAAGATCTTTCCAAAACTTCACCAAATTCTTACTTTTTCTTCCAATTCTTTCTTCATAAAAACCTTAAATTAAACAACTAAACCTCTCCAATCCCTTAAATTAAACCTTACCCATCTCATATCTCACATAAATTCACCTTAATCTTCTCTCAAAACATCAAAGATCGAAACCTTTCTCTAATTTTCTACTTTTTAAAGTTTTGAGTTTGGGGTGAAAAGCCATGACTAACTGGACAGATTCTTTTAGTTATACTAGAAGAAACAACCCAAGAAAAAGAAACAATCCTGGTGCTACACAAGAGAGAGCTATTGAGATTCCAGATTCGGGTCATAAACGCAAGATTGAAGAGGTTAAGACTGCTATGAAGAGAAAATAAAACCCAAGTAAGGCTACTCTTGCTAAGCCTACTTTAATTGATGAAGAAGAAGAAGAATAGATTGAAGAGGAAATTCCCAAAGAACCTGTTCCAGAATCATGAGCTCCACGAAGAAAATCTATTGCACACAACCCCAAGAGGGTGGCCATGAGTTGGCCTGATCAGGTTCGTGACAGAATCAATTTTTTGAAGTTTGGTGTTGAGAGAATATTCACTTCTGGTATTATGAATAGTGAATTTAAGAGTTATGCAACTACTTGCGATAAGTTTGGGTGGACCGAATTGAGACAGAGAAAACTTACTTTTATCCCCACCTTGGTACGTGATTTTTATGAAAGAGTAGCCTCTTCGAATAAACAAGCAATCATTGTCCGCAAAAAGGTACTACCCTTCTCAGTGAACTTATTCGCAAAGCTTTGAAATTGCCCAACTTTACTGGTCCTTATCCATATTTCGAAACACTTAATGACCCATCTTTTGAGTGGGAATCTCTTTGGGACACAATTTTAGTTCATGGGAAATGCCCTATTCCGAATGGTGAAAGATATGATGGGCAGGTTTATAGTAGTTGTTTGTTACCTTGTGCCAAGGTATGGTCAAGATTCATAGTACCTACTTTCTTTGGTATTACTCACACTTCTGAATTGAAGAAGGGGCATGTTATCTTTATTAAGTGTATTATTGAGGGTCGGGAGATGGATGTTGCACGTGTAATTTACGAGATTATAATGGAGTTCAACAAAATCCCTACTAGTCAACAAAACCTTAAGTTCTCTTGTACCATCACTGCCTTATGTATAGACGCAGAAATACCGCTTAGGAGCGAAGAGGTTGAACCTTCAGAACAGGGAGACGCAATGACATTGAACTCTATTCAAAACGCACACAACGAATCAACCCATCCAATTAAGAACCCTAGATCTCCTCCACCAAAGAAGAAGGTACATACTGATAATGGGTTGGAAGAAGAAATTCGAGTGTTGAAAGAGAATCAAGAAAAGATGATTGCTACTTTAGGAAACGTCACCAAAGAGCTAGATCTTCTTCGCAACATGCTACTTGGGGTGAGCACCATCCAACACGCCACCTATGGTTTACTCGCGAAGGATACTATATCTGGCCGCAACACTGATAACCAGCCTCGTGCTGGTTGAGATACGTTTTCCTTCCTTTCTCATTTAGTGTAGATTAGTTTATTTGCGTTGAGTCTTTTCGAGTCGTGGGTACACGACTCATTTTTGAGTTTGGGGTGGGGTTCGTTGCCTCATCCCAGTTTTATATGTTATTTGTTTTAATCGCTTTCAATAAAATTAATTAAGAGTTGCGTTTGACTGTAGAAGTTCTTAAATGTCCCTATTAAGCATCCTTTTGATAAATCGATGATAGTAAATAGTGGACTTTAGGAATTAGTATAAAATATGCTTTAATTGCATGGAAACAGAAGTAATGGATAGGAAAAATTAATAAACAATGCAAAAGAAGTAAGCTTGTACTTAAGGAAAATGTTTGATTTGTAGAACGTGAGATCTAAATTAGTAGAGAACCCACTTAGATATGAACTAGAGACGAACCATGTAACTAGGAAAATGATAGGGGCAATTCTTTGATAAGCCATTTGAGACCTTTTTAGCCTTCTATCCATTGTATTAATATTATCCTTCTTAGCCCAATTTTGAGACTTAAGCCTTTTCTTTTGTCGCCATGATATAATCTCATATCCCCTTAGTTTATTTGGAATTTCCAAAATGACCCGCACTTGAATCACGATCCTGAGACATGTCTCGAGCTTGAGTTTGGGGTGGTGGTCCATCTTTTGGTAAATTACATTGGGAGGGAATTGTATGTGTTTATATTAAGGCACAAATTCAGATGATGATATTATTTGTAACCCTTTGCCGGGATTGAAAAAAAATATTCGAAAAGTCAATATAGTAGCTGACCGGAAACCCGGTTATCGCCTGTACAAAAAAAGAGAAAAAGAAAAGAAAAGAAAAATAGTACGGTTAGAATGTGGTATGAGAAGCTTAGCAAATTCTGCCATTACTGTGGAATGTTGGACCATGTTACGAGTGATTGTGGTCTGTTCAAAGAAGAAGCCAAATGGGTAAGAGGTGCGGTAAGACTCCGGTTCGGAGATTGGTTGTCAGTTGATCCTATAAACGGAAGAGGTGCTAAGGTCTAGATTGTTGATGATCTTGATGATCCCTCCAAGTTGTTCACAGACAGTGGTGAGTCAAAACAGAGTTTGTCGGGCGAATTCACGGGTCAACCTCGTACAAGAGGTGGTACCCAAGATAGAAGAGACAAAAAGCTTATAGAGCCCTATGGTACGCGTAAAGGAAAAGCCAAGATGGTCCCTATGAAAGGTTGTACGAGTGTACCTGAAAGAGGAATAGTGATGGTACCCAACCCCTTTACTGCTGAAAATGTCGAAATCACCCTTACTACAAAGATTGAAGATAAGGCTGAGTCAGCTAGGCCCACCTCTAACAGAGCTCATACTAATGTTGGGCCCAGGCCCATTAAAGGTCTCATTGGACCTAAAGGCCACACCAAAGGTTCTGGTTCTAAAAGAAAAAGTTACAATACTAATGAGGATTGGACACCATGGCCCAACAAGGTACAATAGAACAAAGGCCCAAACTCCATCTTTGGTAAGAGGTGGTCCATCAGGACGTTGTCACAAGATAACCCTGCCAAAGGTAAGACCATCTATCAATGGGTTAACCCAAATCCTAAAAGTCCTACCTAATTGAAGGCGAGATCCCGTGCAGCCCTACTATCTTCCACACTCCGAATCCAAACACCACTAATGATAATCAGAAATCTCCTTCAATTTCCCCAACTCTCCCATCTTCTATCCCTCCCGCCATTGATGAAATCTTTGCTGCTAACAATTCTCCGATGGTTGTATCCCCTACGAATGTTAAATCAAAATTCAAAACCAATTATCGCTACGAATACACCAAAGAGCTCCCCAAAGCAAGAGAAATTGAAGTCTGAAG
Organism: Nemophila menziesii; assembly: GCA_029959085.1. Taxonomy (NCBI): domain Eukaryota; kingdom Viridiplantae; phylum Streptophyta; class Magnoliopsida; order Boraginales; family Hydrophyllaceae; genus Nemophila; species Nemophila menziesii. The sequence continues at coordinate 2,516,291 of JARWIR010000060.1, forward strand.
TGGATTCAAAATTAGTAGATTCTGCGGTTGGTATGGTAGGCCCTTCAAGCTCCAGGATGAGTCAGAGTGCTAAGAAGCGAAAATTAACTCACGAAGAGATGGTTGGTTTTAGTGAAGTAAAGGACAATTTGGTTGAAGTCCCTCTGCTTGACATTGCTGTTAATGTTCCTCCCCTTCAGATGATAGCTCCTGTGGATGTGGGTGGTTGCGAATCGCAACCCCCACAAGAGAAATGATAGGTGTTTTTTGGAACTGTCAGGGGACGGGGTCCCCCCTAACGGTCCAAAACCTTAGGGAGTTAATCTCTAGGGAAAAACCCCAGGTTCTTGGTCTTTCGGAGACTAAGACTAAGAGAAAAAAGTTGTTATTGTTGGCGAAGAAATTAAAAATAAAGTTTATTTGGTGTGTTGATCTTGTTGGCCTCTCTGGTGGACTAGCCTTATTTTGCATGGACAATGGAGACTATGAGGTAATATCTTCTACTACCAATCATATATCTGGTTCTTTAATTAGCCCTGAAGGTATCAAATGGTCTTTACATTTTATCTATTCTATCCCTGGTAAGGCTATTAAAGAAAAACTTTGGGAATTTATCAGTCAAATTTCTAACTCTAGCCCAGACTTCCCTAACATTTTCGTAGGTGATTTTAATGAAATTAGAAATCCTCAAGAAAAGGTAGGGGGTAATCCTTAGATATTGGCTGAAATGCGCACTTTAATAATAATATATCCCTTAACAACTTATCAGAAATCCCTGTTAAAGGTTGTTCCTTCACTTGGAGGAATGATAGAGATAATAATGAATTGATACTTCAAAAACTAGATAGAGGCTTATGCTCCCCCTATTGGATTAATAACTTCCCAGAAGCCTGGATCCATAATGCCCCTCCAATAGGGTCTGACAATTCCCCTTTGATCCTACATCTTTATGATCCCCCTGATTCTAGTTTTAAAAAAGCCTTTAAGCTAGATCCTAATTGGCTAAAAATACCCTCTTGTAAGAGCGCTATAAATGTCTGTCTTAACAGATCCTCGAATTTTAGTGGCCCTCCCCTCACCAAACTTGCTAAGCGCTTAATCAGATGTAAGGGGGCCATTATGATATGGAAGAAAACGAATTTAAAAAAATAATGCTGCCATGATTAACCTCCTCACTAATAAACTGGTCAAGCTGATGTCTTCTCCTCCTTCTCCCCTTGGCCTTGATGACTCTCTAACAGAACAGTTCTCCAAAATCTCCTCGGAGATTGAGAGATACTGGTCCTTAGAGGAGAAATATTGGGCTACAATGTCTCGCATTACGTGGTTAAAACTAGGGGATAAAAACTCTAGATTCTTCCATTTGTCTACGCGTATTAGAAGAGCTTCCAATCGTATTACATGTCTCCTCAAAGAGGACAATTCTTGGACCTCTGGTTTCAGTCAGTTGAAGGATCATGTAACAAATTTTTTTAATGACCTCTATAAAGATCCTGGGATTAGAGTTATTGATCCTATTCTTAGTAATAATCAACCCCTCATTACTGAGGGGGAGAATAATTCTTTGATGATCCCTATTTCCTTAGAAGAATTGAAAAGTGCCACTTGGCAATTGAGTCTTACATCACCAAGGCTTGATGGCCTCCCAGGAGCTTTGTTCCACAAATTTTGGGAACTTATCAAGATGGATATTTTAAATATATGCAATGGTGTCCTGAATGGTTCTATACCTATTCATAAAATTAATGATACAAATATAATCCTGATCCCTAATGCAAGAATCCCCAAAAGATAAGCCAATTCAGACCCATTTCGTTTACCAATTACCTCTACAAGATTTTAGCTAAAATTATGGTCCTAAGGCTAAGTAGAATCATCCCTCATATTATCTCACCTTGTCAATCTTCCTTTATTAAAGGAAGATTAATCCATGACAATATCATTATTGTACATGAAGTTATACACAAACTGAAACACTTGAGGACCAACTCAAGGAACAGTTATTTTATCATTAAAGATGATATTCATAAAGCCTATTATAGAGTCAGTTGGAATTTCCTCTTTTCCCTTCTTTCTAAGATGGGATTCGCAGATTCTTGGGTTGCCTTTATTCGACATTGTATTACTTTTGTAAAATTCAATATTATCCTTAATGGACAATCTTTTGGTTCATTTCTTCCCTCTCGTGGATTAAGACAGGGGGTCCCACTCCCTCCTTATCTTTTCACCATTGTATCTAATTTACTATCATCCTCGATAAAAGGAATTCAATAATGGTATGATCAAAGACATCAAACTTAGCAGAAATGGTCCCAATATCCATCACTTGTTGTTCGCAGATGATTCTATATTCTTTCTACAAAATCCAGCTCTTGAAATTCATGCTTTTAGAGAGGTCCTTTATAAGTTTTGCTTCGCTATTGGATTAGCTCTTAATCTCAATAAATCTTCCATACTCCTCAGTCCCAGCACCACCCCTTCTATGAAAGCTCAGATAGAAGAAGCCTTTAGAATGCCTATCACTCAAGACTTAGGTCTTTATCTGGGTATCCCTACATAATGGGGAAATTCTAAAACAAAAGCTATGGATGCTCTCGTAGCTAAAATAGCTGATAAACTAGGAGGATGGAAGCAATCTATCATATCCATAGCTGGAAAAGCTACATTGATCTCATCTATTATTCACGCCTTCCCTACATATTTCATGTCAATCTTAGCTATCCCTAAAGGTATAATTCAGAAAATTAATTCCCTTACTAGCCACTTCCTTTGGGGAAGGGATGAGGAAACAGGTATTCATTGGATTAATTGGAATAAGATAGCTTCCCCTAAAATCAATGGGGTCTTAGGTATCAAAAATCTTGAAGCCTTTAACCTCTCCCTCCTAGCAAAGCAAGCCTGGTCCCTACTAAGGAATCCTGATTCCCTAGTTTTCTAGGTCCTAAAAGGCCTCTATTTTCATGATAAGGAATTTCTTCATTCCTCCGATTTTCGAGGGGCCTCCTGGGCCTGGAACAGTATGATTAAAGGGCAAGACCTCCTTTAACAAAATCTTATCAAACCCATAGGATATGGTTACTACACCTTAATTTGGGAGGACAACTGGACATGCTTTTATCTTCCAAAACCTTTACATTATAATGAAGATCCCAGTTTTCCCAAGTATGTAGTTGACCTGATCAACTCTAATTCTAAAACCTAAAAGGTTGAGACAATTAGTTCTCTCTTACCCCCAAACTTGACGAATAAAATACTTACGCTTAACATCCCTTGGATTGAAGGGCTTAATGAATACATCTGGTCCCATACAAAGCATGGTAATTATACTAGTAAGTTAGGTTATTCCTTTGTGGTTGAGAACTATATACTCCCTCCCAATTTTCCTACCCCATCGGTATTTCCTAACCAAGACCTATTATACCTTAGCTGGTCCTCCAAAGCGCCTCCTAAATTTGAATTTTTCTTTTAGAGGGTTATATCTAACGCCTTATCTACTGAAAGAAATAGGTTTGTTAGGAAATGTTCTAGCTCAGACTTGTGCAAAATTTGCCTAAAAAGTGAAGAGAATGTTGAGCATCTGTTTTTACATTGTGAGTGGGCTAGGAAAATGTGGTGTTTATCTCCTCCTCACTGTAGTGTTGATCCCTCTTCAATGGCTGGTATTAACTGTTGGATTGGTAACCATATTGACTTAGGAAAGAACAAGAAAGAGAAATCTAATATTCTTCTTACTATTATTGCTTGTTTATGGTCAATTTGGATTATGCGAAAAAAGTTATTGAGGACACCCCCATTAATTTTGAAACAGGCTTAGCCCTAATGAAATCTAATTGCAGGGATATTTTCAGTGCTGAAGAAGTAAATCAAGATATCTATCAAGCTCCCCTTCTGCAAAACACGCCAATATGGAAGTCCGTATCCCCCTCTTGGATCAACCCTCCTCAATAAGAAGTCAAGATCAATGTTGATGCCTCATTTGTTCCTGAGAAAGATTTTTCAGCTGCAGTATCTCGTGATAGTTCAGGTAATGTAGTTACAGGCTTCGCAATGTCTTCTACAGCCTGTTCCAATTTTGAGGCTGAAGCAAAAGCGTTGCGTAGTGCTCAACACTTCGCTATTGAACAAGTCCCTTCCTGCACCAGTATTGAATCTGATGCTAAAGCAGTTCTTCAAGTCGGGCATTCTTCAAGCGTGTCCTGCCACTGGAAGGTTAGACCTCAGCCTGGCTATCGGCCGTACCGGTCCGTGTTCGGACCGGTTTTTATCGTGTAACGTCCTTATCGGACCGGACCGGTCTATCGGACACCCACTATCGGTCCCGGTCCGGACCGGTTCTTCGGTCCCAATTTAGAGAAAACCGACCGATAACGGGGACCGGTTTATCGGTTCCGGTTTCGGTCCCAGACCGGTCCCACTATCGGTTTTATCGGTTTTTATCTTCTTCTTTTTCTTTTTAAATTTTTTATCCAATAAAATCCAATGATAATCACATATAACAACACTCCAATGATAATCACAGTTCAATAAAATCCACCAAAACCAGAATTTGCATCTCAAATTTTATGAGTAAAATAATAAAGTCTTTTTGTGGTTTTAGCATTCCTATAAGTTGCAAAATGGAATTGGTTATATCATCAGTTATATCATGTCACTATCACTTACAAATCTAGTATCTTCAAGTATTATACCTCTCCAAAATTGTCGATAATAGTTTGCTCTAGATACCACTATGGCCAAATAAAAAAACCATCAAATAAATATAAGAATGAATTTTGATTGTCTAAGATTATTGAAGTTCAGATCAAGCTGTGTAAGACTACTAAGACTGAATAGCCAATAAAGAATTGTGGAGTTGATCTCACTTGAAAACAACAAAATATGGCTCCAAAAATATTTAAGTCTTCATATACCTGTTAAATTCATTAGCTATCAACTCATCAGCTCATCATTATTATAAAATATAGACCAAATTATAGCACAAATCAACAATACCAAAAGGCACAAAACAATATTATTCCTAAGCATAGTAAAAGGCACAAAACAATATTATTCCTAAGCATAGTAAAATAGATTCCACAAAATTAATTTTTTACACAAGACATTTTATACTTTTCTGAAAATATGCAAATACCCCCTATTTTGAAAAACAAATCAGAAATATTGTCCCATTTTACATAATTCTAAAAACCATTGATTAATTCCTTGGTAATGAAATGATACAATCCAAATATAAAACATTTGGAGTTCATAAAACTGCACAAGGAAACATTGGACCACAAAAACCAATCACCCATAAATTTAAGGACCTTTTTTTAATTTTCAGAAAGTTTTCATCATCAAAATTAAGCGCACAAGTTGTTTCTCAAAATTTAGGGTCCAATTTTACAAAATACGCAAACAATGGGACGATTTATTAAAGAGATTAATCTTGGATTAAAGTGTTTCATCATTTTTGTATCAAAAAGGGGTTCTTTTGCTAATTTCAGAAGTTTTAATCCATTAATTTTCAAAATTTCCGTCAATTCATATAACTACTTGATCTTGCCAATATCAGAGGGCCAAAAGTAGCAATTTTTGAGTAAAAATAGGGACAATAGTAGCAATTTTTGAATACTCACAGAGGCAAAAGTACCAATTTTCTAAAAACCACATGGGCAAAAGTACTAATTTTCGAATACTCCGTGGGGCTAAAGTAACAATTTCTGAAAACACACAAGCCACAGAACAAGCTTATAATTTTGGTCAGAAATTACAATATCAAATTGCAGAAACAAGGAATTTCCGAGTATAGAATACAATACCCTTCATGCCATCACCAAACTTTAACCCACAATGGATTGAATCATTCTCCAGAAAATATAAATTTACCCATGCGCAAGAAATGAAAGTAAGAATATCAGATAATAATCTAATATGAAAGTAAGATATAAATTAGTAAATTATTTAATAAAAACTTACATAGATAACCAATTGAAAACATCGGTTCAAGCTCAAGAACCCCCAAATCCTAAACCATCCAAGCTAATCATAAATAAATGGTTAAAACAGATATAGAAGCCACCGTAATTGAAGAACCAAATAGAGGGGAATCAATTGAAATTTACAAATGATTTGATGCAACAATGGATGAAGGAGAATTGGATTTACGCTTTGAATTGATTTACGGTGTCGATGGGTGTGAATGAAATGAGGGAGTAAATGGGATCGGGGGATATGAAGTGGGGTGGGGTATGAAATGTTTTGGGCTGCAGAATTGGGTTTTTGGAAATTAAGTGATGGGCTGCAGAATTGGGTTTGGTGTTAATAAGTGTTGGGCTGCAATATAAAAAAAAAAAAAAAAAAAATTAGTAACGGGTCGTTACCGGTCCGTATCAGTCACGGACCGGTTCGGTCCAAGTAAAAAATCAGAAACTATAAACGCCGCACGGTAACAGATACGGCGTTCCGTTCCGTTCCGGCCACCACCACCATACCGGTCTCGTTCGGTCGCCGGTGCTAATCGGTCCGGGCCGGTCCGGCGGACCGGAAACCGGTGTCCGATAGCCAGGCTGAGTTAGACCTATTCTAGAAGATATTAGAAGTATGACCAAAGTCACCTTTATATCAAGATTTGTGGCACTTTCTCTAGAAAATTTTTACCTGTTAATTAGTTTTGTATTATTCCTATAAATGTAACAGTGGCACTTTATTATGTAACGACGCTATGGTTCTTGACTCTATTAGAATAGGTTAATTGCTCTAACTTTTTAATCCCTTTTTAATATAAGTTACTTTAAAGAAAAAAAAAATGATACATGAACGTGAAATATGAATCGTTATCTATTTTTTAAAAGTAAGTTTATCAATTCGATTAAGGTTTCCTTTTCTCCAAGTAATGTTTTTCGTCGTTTTCCTTTTCTCCAAGCTAATACATTTATAAGTCTAATTCAACCATGAAAAATAAACAAAAAAACAAAGCAATAATATTATATGTTCAGATTATCAATAAACTAATATATCTGAATTAGGAAAAAAGAAAAGGGGGTTTAAGTAAAGAGGTTTAAGAGCAGCCATGGGAGATACTTTCTCAAAATCAAACCCTAATAGCTCCTCTTCATCGTCACCACCAACCACAGCCACCATGCCTTCCTCAAATCCATCACAAACCCATGATTCATCTCCCCAAACCGACCCGACCCACCAACCCAGATCGCAAGAATCTTCAGATCCAAATCAACCGAAGGATAACGTTTTGAAGGGCGAAGAAACCAAAAAAGTAGTAGAAAAAGATTGGGGAAATGGGTTTCGTGTATACATAAGTGAGGGAGGCTGTAAAGATGCGTTTATTAATTGGGAAAATTGTTGTGATGAAGGTGAAGAGAATAAAGAAGACATTGTTGTCAAGTGTGCTGATGTTTATACAGCCTTGAAGGACTGTATGTTAGCTAATCCCAGTCATTACTCGCCGATTTTGCAGGCTGAGGAGGTCGAATCAGCGCTTAAGGAGATGGAAAAGGAGAAAGAAAAGGAAGCTGAAATGGAAAAGGAGAAAGAAAAGGAAGCTGAAGAAAATAATCAATCCAAATCCCATGAATCTTCAGATCCCCCTCCATCGGAAACTACAGCAAACAGCCCACAAGAGGAAACTGATTTGAGTGGTGAAGAAAAGAAAGAAGAAGGAGAAGAAGAGGAATGTGGGTTTTGTTTGTTCATGAAAAGTGGAGGTTGTAAAGATGAATTTATTAATTGGGAAAAATGTGTTGAAGAAGCTGAAAATGATAAAGATGACGTTGTTGAGAGGTGTTTTAAAATTACTAGAGCTTTGAAGGATTGTATGGAGGCTCATCCTGACCATTACGCTCCAATTTTGCGTGCTGAGGAAATGGCTGAAGCTGAAGCTGCTAAGGAGTTTGAGAAGGAGAAGGAGAAGGAGAAAGAGAAAGAAAAGGAAAAAGAAGAAAAGGAAAAAGAAGAAAAGATCCAAACAGAGTCTTCTTCATAGTCCGGATTCTAAGGTTGAGACTTTTTATTTATTTATTTATGTACTGATCTTTTAAGAGTTGAAAGTTGAGGATTATAGGAGATTTTTGAAGAACGAGGGTTACCTTTGAAATAATTGATTAAAATTCAAATGAGATTTTTATTTTAGCTGAGAGATCTTGGTTAAAGTGATGTCTTTTAAATAGCTTAATTGAATTTACAAGGAATTTTTCCTTTTTTTTATATTGATACATGAATTTTATCGTGTTTGAACTTGATCTTCGTGGGTGAAAAGTAATGGTGCAATCCTAAGTTCCTGTTCAAATTTTCTTGTGAGAAACATATCAATGACTCTTTGTCAATAGATAGTTATAATAGCAACATATTGATTGTGATATTAAGGGTTTCTTAAGTGATAATTGATAAGTTAGTTTGCTCAAAAGGTTCTAGTTTTATAAGTATGATGAACGTTGTAACAAATGGTTGCTATTTTGCATATATGAATTTGGGGGAGTCAACTCAAGTCAAGAGGGTGAAATTTAGTGGAGTTGAATGCATCAATTATCATTTTAAACTCTGAATTAGAATCAACTATGCCTTAAAATAGGTCAACAGCTATCCTATGCCATAAAATAATAGCTCAAAGAGGCCATGTAAAGGGTACTATAAAGGCCTGCTTTGAGGCAAGAAATTACAGGGAAGGGACTTGAAAAGGAGGATGGCTAACACATCATGACAGCAAAATTCATGAACAAACTCAAAATCTTGTAATATTGTTAATATTATTTATTTTGTTGTGGAACAATCTCTCTTTGTAAAAAGAGAGAGAGAGAGTAGTCTAGCTGATTGGGTTTCTAAAGACAAGTCCAATGGCAGATTGTTTGGTTCCGGGAGAGTGAATTTTCCTCCCCAGTTAGCTAAGTTAATTGAACTTATAACCCGTCCACTAAAGTGGGATAACTTGTAACCGTCTTTTGAAGTTTAATGTAACCCGATATTCGGAACAAAAAAAAGCATAGAATAAGAAGGTGCCATGGTGACTTGATTAAAGGCGATCTTGAGCAACTAGAGAAATGGGTGACTTTTGAGATTAAAAACAAGCTAATCCATAAATGTCTATTAAAAAATTTATTTGCTAAAAACATCTCTAATAAAATTACTTATTAAAAACATTTATTGATAAAAATATCCTTATATAATCGTTTTAATTACTTTATTATTTATCATTTAAATTTAACTACCCTATTACAACTTTCCACCACCACAATCCTATCACCACTACCCACCACCCCCACAACCATCACTACCATCCTATTACTACTATCACCACGACCACTACAACCTCAACCACCACAGTTACAACCATCATCACAACCACCACCACCACTACAACCTCAACCACTAGAACCACGACCACCACCACAACCACGACCACCATCACCACCACTGTCTACTACTAATTCCATCACACGCAACAAATTAATTCTAAGAAAATCAAAAAAAATAAAAGAGTTGTATATATGAACGAAACAAATTAATATCTACGTCTATGATTTTTTTTTTAAAAATATTTTTCGCAGACATGAAATTCATTGTTTCAAACAGTAACTTTCATGTTTGCAAAAAAAAAATGCAAATTTTAAATTTTTCTGATTTTTTTAGGATTAGTTATGGTGATTTAAAAAAAATTCTGGGGGTGCTCGTGTGTGATGGAAGTAGTAGTAGTAGCTGGTGGTGGTGGTGGTTGTGCTGGTGGAGGTGGTGGTGGCTGTAGCGGTGGTTAAATTTTTTTACATGGTGGTGGTGGTAATGATGGTGGAAGTGCCACATTATTTGTTTAATATTAATAATAAATATTATGTAAAAAATAAAATAATATACATAATAGGATAAATTATCATATAAGTTACCAAATTAATAATAATAGCCCTCCAACATCCCTTTAATAATATTCTCTTTAAAAGTCTCCAAAAAAATTTAACTTTCCTGTTTTACCCTTATTTTGTTTTCTTTTTTATTAATCTAATATATATTATACACATCGTACAGCTTCGTCTCATCTTTCTCAATCGCCCCCAACCACCACCACCGTCAACACCACTATCAACAGTAGGGGAGAGCATGGGTCGGTTTTACCCGGTTTTGAGGTTAGGGTAAACCAAGGGTAATATATTTCGGTTTAAGGAACTGCTAAGGTAACCCAAGGGTAGGGTAAAAAAAAAATTTACCCTCGGGTAATTTCGGTTTACCTTTCGGTTACCTTCGGTTTACCCCCGTTAGTCAATATTAGTCAAACTTTTTTTAACGTATGAAAAAATAAAATAAAGAACAAAATTCGAAAAAATTGATATCATTATACTTCTAAAGATCAAAGTTACAATTTTGACATTACAAACCAAGAAGTCTTAAATCGAATACTTCAAAATAAGTTATGCATGATTAAAATATGCGAGAAGCCAAATGAAATGACTTCTCTAGTATGCATGTTTTGTATTTTTTTTATTAAACGGTTTTTCGGTTTGGGTAACTCCAACCCAATAGCTTGGGCAATTTATAGGTAAAATATATGGACCCGAAAAATCATAAGTTAACCCGATGGGTAAGGTTGGCCTAGGTAAAATTAACGTATATTTCGGACCGGTTTAGTTAAAATTAACACGGTTTTTCGGTTTGGTTAAAATTTTGCTCTCCCCTAATCAACAGTCTCTCTCTCAATCGCCGCCACCAACCACCACCATCAACAGAGACATCATCATCACCGCTCCTCCGCGCATCTATGTTCAAGCGCGACCTCCGACCCAACACCGAAAATCACAGCCCACGCCGCACATAACAGCAGCGTTTCTCCTTCCTCATCACAAAGAGTCCAAGCATTATCAATTCTCAAGACCAAGAATCTGGATGGACTAGTCTTCACAGAGCATTACATTTCGGTCATTTAGCAGTTGAGAGTGTACTTATTCAAGCCGGAGCTTCCATAACATTGGAAGATTCTAAAGCCCGTACACCTATCGATCTAATTTCCGGACCTGTTTTACAAGCTAAGCGTCGAGAATGGAGGTAGAAACATCAATAGAAAAATCTTAGCAACTCCAGTTTTTGCTATACAACAGCTTATTTCTTAAAAGCTTTTCGTATCATAAGCTTCCTGAACAACTATTCAAGCTTTCCCTACTCAAATTAGATGGATCCTCTTTCGGTAAATCCATCAAAACTACTACTACTCGCTATTCTTTTTATCATTTTCTATATTTTTCATGACTCAAATCTGTCCTATAGTGCTATATTCTTCTACCTAAAAAATGTTTATGGCTCTAATCTTAAATTCTATAAGGACCTGTTGCTTTATTCTGATTTATAAAATGGCCTCAATCCTGTTCCACAACTACTTTGTCTATTTTATAATTCGTATTACTAGCTGCTCTTCTAATATGGAGTCATGATGCTGATTGTTACTTCTTTTTCCGTGGAGTTGTTCTTCTTAGTAAACCCCTTGATGATGTTGCTGCTAATTTTATTCAGGGACCTTTATGCAATTTTGTATAAATTGTGCAAACACCAGCCTTGATATCTCTATTTATATAAAAAGACCTGCTTTGAAATTTAATATTCAATTAGAGCTTACTAATATTCGTGATTTGCTATCCATTATCTCTAGTGCTGATGCTCATGTTTAAATATTTCAATCATAGGTATAATTGTTCCGAAGATTGCTACTGTGGCGGAATACATGTCACATTATAATATATGTGTAATATTAGGATTATAGGTATGATGTATGTGTTAATATATAACCATTTGAATTTTTAAAAGTATAGAAGATATTATCAATGCATATCTGTTAGTTTTTGCAGGAAAAATGGGTGATTTCTAGAATTTTGTTTTTAGTATCATAGTTGCACTTTTATGGGAATGATATGAAAGTATGAAAGTGAAGGTTATGCTTAATTCTTGTTTGGGATTGAGATTTGACTTATGAGCAGATGTAAAATTCACATAATTAGTCTTTAAAGTTGACTTGCATTAAGATGTTATGCTTTATCAAATTTTGAAGTGATGAAATTTACTATATTGCTGATGTTTGTGATCTGACGATTTACTTTGTTAATATCTTGAAGCAAAATTATATTTCATCTTTATACAATTAGTATTACAGTCTGTACAATTTAATTTTCTTCCTTGTTGCATTTTGTCTCCCCGGTTGTTACTTTTTAGTATCTATAGTCCGTTTAATAGTTTTAGAGTTATTTTATCCAAATACCCTATATATATATAAAAAAAATGACAAAGAAATCATAGTGAAATCAGAGTTGTTCAAAACAGAGGCTCCTTCTAACTCCACACGATCAGTAGAGTTTAACGCCCGTAGCTGGTCCTTATTTTGCCACTGCTATAGCTCTATGCCTCTATCTTACCAACCTAAACTGGTGTTTGGCGGAGAATTACTAGAGCTAATTGATTTCATATTAACCTTGAAAGTTTGGACTCATTCAGCTTCCTTTAAGCTACAGGTGCACTCAAATGAATTCGAGTAATACTTGTAATCAATTCGACTCATTCAGTTTGTACGCGAATTTCATTCACTGGGATGGTCAGATGGTTGATATAGACACCGAAACTCGTGCCCTTGCAACAAAGTAAGAACAATTAAGTTTAATTAAATTATTTATGTTTTATTTATGATTTGTATGATTTGTTATGTCAGCACAGCAATTAGCGAGGATTTGGGGCAAGTTGAATATATATTAACCGAAAAAACAGGACCATTAACGGAAAATAAAATGATCTTTAGAAGATGTTGTATATCTGGCATTTTTTTACTATATAACATGACATATTTATCTCTTGTTATTCATATACTCACTGTTAAGATTTTCATACAGGACAAGAATTAAGGACTTATTCTGAAGCTGCTGAACAATATGCTCAACTGGATTTTTCCACCAAATAACTTTATTTTAGCGAAGGAGTTTGTGTAGTTTTTTTAGTGGGATTTTTCTCTCCAAATCACATCTACCTATTTTAATAGTTCTTAGGGTTTACTTTACACTTTTTAGTTCTTTTGAAGGTTCTTTAGTGTTTATGTTTGTTTTGATCTATATTTACTTTGTGTATTGCAATATATATACATGAGTTATTAAGTAAAACCTTTACAAAGTGCATAAGATATAATTTGGTGGGATTTTTCCCACCGAACAACATAAACCCTCAAATATAGTTTAGTGGGATTTTTCCCACCAAACACAATAAACCCTTAAAATATAATTTGGTGGGATTTTTTCCCACCAAATAACAATATAAAAATTTCTTTGAATTTTTTTTGGTGAAAAAAGAAATTGAAAGGAAAATTTTGGTGGGAAAAAAATTGGCCGGAAAATTTTGGCGGGAAAAATTAGACGGGAAATTTAGGCCGGAAAAAATTGGTGGGAAAAAAATTGGCGGGAAAAAAATTGGCCGGAAAGTTGGCCGGAATTTTTTTGGCGGGAAAATTTAGTTTTGTGGGAAAGTTTAGTTTGGTGGGAATATTTAGTCAAGGGTATTATTGTCTAATTATTTTTTTATATTAGACATGACTTTTATGGACAATATCACCTCCTTCCAGGGTTTTTTTTAGACAACCTTCTAGGGTGATATTGGTAATTGTCTCTATATAATAATAAATATAGTAAATATATAAAAAGATAGAGAAAGTGTTTTCTATAAATAGTTATTTCTTTTAGATTTTTTTTAAAAATAAATAAATAATTATAGGCTATTTTTAATAATTAACTATTCTGAACATAAATTACATATTTCGCAAAAATATTGGATGGAGATCGGAGATCTGGTCAAAACATTTTGTTTTTTTAAAAGTTCTAAATTGTTTAATCATGATTCATACGATAATTACGAGTTTAGATCCGTTAATTTTTTTTTGGTTTTTATAATTGATTACAAATTTTAAATATCTAGCTAGCGATGACGGAGGTAGACGTAGTTGGTGGTGGTGAGCCATGATTTGTTCAATATTAAAAAAAATTAAAAAATATATATAAAGTAAAATAAAAATAATTTAGGTATAAAATGAAAAGTGTGAGATTATTGAAAATTGTTTAATTTAATCAGAGGTCCAGTAGAAGTAATATATATATATATATATATATATATATATATATATATATATATATATATATATATATATATATATATATATATATATATATATATATATATGGAGAAGGGTCAACAACCCAAAATGTCTTCTATTTTCCTCTACATTTTTTAGTCTTTGGATCAAAATTTTATTATTTCTAGCCATTAGATCTAATTCAATTAATGGTCAAGATTGTATAAATTAGATCAACGCTCTGAAATGTCTTGATATCCGTCTATATTTTTCAGCCAATATTATATGTGAGCCATTTTATTATAAATTATTTATTTTTAATTATATATGGGTAATTTTATTATAATTTATTTATTTTTAATAAAATTAACTGATTTCTATAATTTTTTGGATACAAAATACAATATATTAATATTTTTAAGATTAAAATTCTAACGAAAAAGAATTAATAATAAGATTTTAGTTTTTTTTAGTTTGTTTATATCTCAAAAAATATTTGTTTATTTGGTGTTTAATTTATTTTTTTAAATTAAAAATTTTCAAAGTGCCTTTAGGCACAGGTTTATACCTAGTATATATATTGGAGTCGGGCCAACAGCCTGAAATGTCTCCTATTTCTCTTTACATTTTTTAGTTTTGGATTAAAATTTTATTCTTTCTAGCCATTAGATCTAATTCAATTAATGGTCAAGATTGTATAAATTAGATCAACACTCTGAAATGTTTTGATTGTCGTCTATATTTTTCAGCCTTCAGATTATATGTGGGTCATTTTATTATAATTTATTTATGGCCATTTTTTTATAATTTATTTATTTTTAATACAATTAACTGATTTCTATAATTTTTTTGAATACAAAATATAATATATTAATATTCTTATCAATAAAATTCTAACAAAGAAGAATTAATGATAAGATTTTAGTTTCCCAATTATGATTATTATTGATATAAGTTAATACTTACATCTTTTTATCATAAAATATAGATTATGTTCACATTGATATTTAATTTAGTTATAATTATAATGGTAAAAATAATAATATATAATTTAAATTTTTTTTAAAAATTTAAAATATTATATTAATTTTAAATAAAATTTTAGTAAGTTAATAGGTTGGAAACAAATCTAATTTTTAATTAAAATAAGAATAAAATGTAATGTTAAAAAATAATTTTTATTATTTTCATGTAGCTAATTCAAATACTAATGAAAACATCACATATATTTTTAACTCAATTTTTTAGATTTGTTATTGATAATATTTTTTTAAATCTTTATGCTACCACTTAACCCAAACGATATCTCTTTCACATATATTTGTAATAATTTATTATTTTTTAATGTAATTTTTAGTAGACATCTAACTTAAAATTTCGATCAGGTTTTTCAAATTTTCACAATTATCCTTTATGATGAAGAATTTATTGTAATTTTTCAATTTTAATTTACGTGGAAGATGGTGTGACGATTGTTTGTAAAATTAAACATCCCTTGAGATGCAGGTCCACTGAAATGGGTTTCTTCATTTATAGTGGAGTCAAAATTAAAAATTAAATTTTGATAGAAGACTATGTAGCTATTTGGTGCAAATTTTCAATTCGTTATGGAGTATAATTTGGTTGACATGTTTTATAGAGCTGCTATTATGCTATTTTTTTTTTTTTTACACCAAATATTACAACTATACTAATAATAAGACTTAGCCTATCCCTAGTCTCGTAAACTTCGTCATTATCTCTGCCGTTGACTGGAAAGTTCCTTGTGCCCTATGTCTGACTTTTTTGGCTAGAGCATCAGCACGACCATTGAATCGACGCGGAATATGTTTGAAGAAGACCGGTCCCTTCGTTGAAACCAACTTCCTGATTTGTCGGATCCATGGTCGGAGTTCCCATTCAGCCATCGACACTTGCTTTAGACCTTGTATTAGACCAAGGTTATCCGAGAAGACTGTTATCCCCTAGTGTGGAATGCTCTCTGCCTTCTCCAACGCCACTAACACAGCTTGCGCTTCCCCTTGTGAACTTGATGCACAATTAGCGATCATAGAATACTCACGTCTCTGCCCTGTCGTCTTGTCTACTTGTATTATCCCTATGCCTGTAGGTAAGTGGGAAGCCTCAAAAGAAGCATCACAGAGGAACGCCGTATTTGTTGAGAATTCCATATCCGCCTGTTCCTCGTTTGCTTGCCTCCTCTCTATACTTTGTGCCACTTGCCTATGAGTCCATTCATACCCAAATTGCTCTGCCATACTCTTATTAGCAATGTGAAGAATATCATCTGCATTCACGTCACAATTCTGGTGTCGACTCTTCATCTTCGACTTCCAAATGTTCCAAAGGATTACTAGAATATATGACGTAACTACATTCCTTTCCCATCCTCCAGTGACAAAAGTTTCTATAACTTGAAGTATCCAATCTCCCAAGTTTTCTATATCATCACTTATGTTAATTTGTAGGTCTGAGCCGGCCCACACTATTTTTTCAATTCCACATTTAAGGAGTAGATGCTCTCCTGTTTCAATGGCTAAATTGCACCAGCGGCATCTGCTCTCGACCTCACAATGTCTTTTGACTAAGTTATCACCTGTTGGAATCGCATTGGTACAAGCTTTCCATGAGAAGATTCTGACCTTAGTTGGAATATTAGAGTGCCAAATTGTTCTCCAGAGTGCATCTCCTGACGGTACAGTACTCGATTGTCTTGGTTCTTCAAATAACGTTGCATTCGTAAGGACTTTGTATCCTGTCTTTGTTGCGTATTCCCCATTTGTTGCGTGTGGCCAAATAAACCTATCTGGTACCTCCCGATCAAAAATCTTTTCTTGTAAGATAGCCGGTATGATGGGTTCTGGTAATGTCTCATTTATCAAATCTGTAGTCCATTCCATAGTACCTGGTTTCAAAAGTTCCTTAACCTTACTAATTTCACAGTGTCTCGGTTTTTCTAATTTCCAACTAGTATTTAGCCATTTATCTGTCCAAATATTAACTGTTTCACCATTACCTATCTGATATCTTCCATATTTTCGTAGCATGTCTCTTCCTTCTATTAAACTTGCCCATGACCATGTTCTCGATTGTCGTAATTTAATATCAAGGAAATTACTGTTAGGAAAATATATACCTTTTAACATTCTCGCAGCTAGTGTATCTGGATTGTGTAGCAATCGCCAGGCTTGGGCCGCCAATAATGCGGTGTTCATACGTTTGAAATCTTTAAAACCCATTCCTCCTATCAATTTACTCATCGCTACCTTTTCCCATGCTAACCAATGAATTCTCGATTTCTCACCTGAATTCCACCAAAAATTTGCCACTGCAGCAATAAGTTTATTACAAAATAAAGTAGGAAAGGAGAAAATAGACATTGCATATATCGAAATAGCCTGTAAAATTGCTTTAATCAAAACTTCTTTCCCACCATCTGACAGCAGTTGTGCCTTCCAGCCTTCGGTGTGTTTAAATATCCTCTCGGCTATCCATTGTAGCGATTGCACCTTGGATCTTTTATGACTTAGAGGTATTCCTAAGTACTTATCCAAATCTTCCGTCTCCTTTATGCCTAGCCTTTGCGTTATTTGTGTTCTATACTCCTCTGGTACATCCCTACTGAAGTTCATGGATGATTTCGTGTAATTGATTCTCTGACCCGACCCTGCACAGTACGTGGCGATACATTCCTGGAACTGCTCAACTTCTTGATCGTCTAGCGTTAAGAAAAAAAAGTGAATCATCTGCAAATAGTAAGTGAGAGATGGCTGGACAATTTCTGTTTATTTTAATACCCTTTAGTTTTCCTTGTTCTATCTTATCATCTATCAGACTAATCAAAGACTCTGTCATTAACGAGAATAAAAATGGTGATAAAGGGTCCCCCTGACGAATACCTCTTTGTGATTTAAATTTCGGGAGTCTCTCCCCGTTGAAATTAATTTGGAATGTAACAGATGAGATACAATTTGCTATCCACGAAATCCAAGTATCACTAAATCCAAGTTTACCCAAAACTAATAACAAAAAATCCCAACGTACCTGGTCATATGCCTTTGCCATATCTAATTTTATCGCAGCCATAGGTTTTGCATTTTTCCATTTCCTTTTCATGTAAAAAGATAGTTCCTGCGCTATAAGAATATTATCTTGAATTGCCATATTCTTTATAAATGTCGTTTGAGTGGGTGATACAATTGTATTCATATACCCTTGTAATCTATTTGCCAATATCTTAGCTATAATTTTATAACCAAAATTAATACATGAAATTGGTCTATAATCGCCTATACCTTCCTGGATTTCTCCTTTCGGAATTAGTGTAATCAATGTCTCATTCAATTTATCTAGGGAAATATTGTTGTTGAAAAAATCCTGTACCATTAAAAATATATCCTGTTTAATGACATGCCAATATTCGTGATAGAACTTACCATTGAGTCCGTCTGGCCCCGACGCCTTAGATGGGGACATATCAAAAACTGCCTTCTGCACCTCGTTCATCGTAGGTTGTATTGTCAATTTCTCGTTCATGTCATCGGTGACTTTCTTCCGAATAGCCGTCGTTGCGCTTTCCATTTCTTCTCTATTTCGTTCTCTGAACATCTGTACATAAAATTCGTGGAACGTATTTCTAACCTCTGCGACTTCTTCCATCCATTGTCCATCAGCGTTTTTAATCTTGTGTATTCGATTCAAGTGTCTTCGTTTAATCGTTGCTAGATAAAAAAACTTTGTATTTCTATCTCCATATTTTAGCCATGTTTGTCTCGCTCTATCATACCAATATTTTTTTTCTGCTATATAAGCTTCTTTAATTTCATTTTTTATTCTATTTTGTTCATTAATAATATCATTTGTCATTTCTTGCTTTTCTAACCGTAGTAGCTCTTTTGACAGCTCTTTGATTCTATCAGCATTGTTTAGGAATGTTCGTTTACTCCAATCTTTTAGAGCTACTATAGTATTATCTCTCTTCTCTATAACCAGCGGCAAGGATATCTCTGTACCTGGATCTCCCCAAGCTGTCCTGATTACACCTTCACATTCCTCGTGTTCTGTCCATACTGTTTCAAATTTAAACCACATATGTCCACTGTTGTGAGCTTTATCTTGTTGTAGAATGAGCGTGCAATGGTCTGATCCGATAGTCGGTGGGATATATACCTGTGGATTGTGGTACCTGTTTATCCAATCACATGAAGCGAATGCCCGATCAAGTTTTACCTTGACTGGCTTGTTAATTTGTCGGTTAGTCCATGTATAATAACATCCATTGGAATTCATTTCACACAGATTATTATTAGCGATAAATTTATTAAATTCCATGATTCGTCTATTATCCGGTAAAGAAGTGCTAAGTTTCTCACAAGGTCGTAAAATGTCATTAAAGTCACCTATTATTATCCATGGCTTATTATTATTAGCATTCCAAATTGAAATTTCATCCCAAGTTTTTAATCTATCTTCTAACTTAGTCGGCACATGAATACACACAATATAATAGGGAAAATATTCATTCTTAATATATAGGATTACAAAATATTGAGTAGACATGATAACGTCTAACTTAACCTCTGTTTGCCATAAAACCAAAATGCCTCCAGAGTGATAAGCAGTGCCTACTGGGTCCCTAACATAGCTATTAGCATACCTAAAATTCCTAATAACATCTGGGGCATCTACCGCGCGCAACATAGTCTAAAAAAAGCACGCAACCCCAGGTTTGAACCTATCTAGAACGGACCTAATACTAGAAATTGTCAGAGGAGCCCGTATCCCCTGACAATTCCATACGCAAGTCGTCATTTCCTACTCGCGGTCAACTTGCTGGGTTGACCGCTCCCCTTCCTTCCTATACCAGACTCTTTAACAAACTTCCCTTTAGCAGCCCAACAAAGCTTACTCTGCACCTCATGTTCCCCTGAATCAGATTCCGAATCCTCACTCTCTTTCCCATAGTCTTCAACTTGTCCCCTATAAATGTTTTCTGGGAATTCCTCTTCGGGTTCAAATTGTGAATCCTCTACATCCACGTACGCATTATTTTCATCTAAATCTGAAAAATTCTTATCCGATAAATCATACCAACCTCCACTACTCTCATCTTCCTTCTCAATTTGACCCTTTCCCTTTGAAATGTCCATATCTTGTTCATCAATTCTAATTCCCGTGACTTTGAAAGGTGAATCGTCAATTTTTTGTTGATTTGATCCTTGTTTTCCTTTTAACATATAATTTGCTCTTCTTTTTAATGTCTCGCCCCTTTTTCCTTCATCATATTTAGCTTTAGCTCGCGCCTCCCTCCTCCTATCACTGCTACAAGATCTCAGCCCAAATCTGTTTTGGCCCATGGGCTGGTTAGATGTCAGATTAGTTGGGAGTGGAGCCTCTTTAAAAAGTCCAATTCCATTACCACTGTCCCCATGTAATAAACCCGCCTCTGTATCTTGTAGATCTTTATTCACCTGTAAATCTCGATCAGCACCCTCCTTCTCCTTATCACGCGCGCTATCACCCAAATTGAGATTGCCCGCTTCTTGTATAATTTCGTTTAAGAGCCCAGATCCTCGGTAGTCAGTTATGTTCGTGTTTTGGTGAGAGCGTGAGGCGCTGCCTCTTGATTTCTCCGGTCTAGAAGCTTCACCACGGTAAAAGCCCCTTTGATCCTTATCCACCATTTTTTCCTTATCCTTTGTTCCTCTGCGTGAATTATCATCATCGTGTTTCTCATTCCCTTCATCTCTATTAACTCCACTTAAAGAAAATCCTCTCCTAATTCTTCTCCTAATGCCGTAAATCGGAGTTTCTGGTGGGAATTGAATTGTATTAGCCTCAAATGACCACGTGACACGGCGGATCTCTGCAGGATCATCTGTTTATGCCTTCGCTGGTTTATCATAATTTCCACCCATATGACCTAACTTACCGCATTGGAAGCAAAAGAGGCCCACCCTTTCATATTTGAATAAAGCCCAACCCGCCCCATCTTCTTGTTGCAGATAAACACCTGGTGGTAAAGCCTCCTTTATATTAAAGCGCACCCTGAACCTTAGCCTTTCAACATCTCCGATAACTTCATCTGGATAATCTGCTTCTTCAACCTCAGCAAAACTTTTCCCCAACTGTATAACTGTATCTAATGTATATTGAATATATGCCAAACCCGTAACTTGTATCCAAACCGAGGAATATTCAGTAGGAAGATCACGGATGGTGAACGACGGCGGCCACTTATTAAAACTAGCATGTAATCCCAGAAAGACCCCAGGGCGATAATCCCACAGAGTCTCGAAATCTTCTTTTTGTTCCAGAATTACTTTATAATCATACTCTCCCACCTGTACAACATTGAATTTTCCTTTCACTCCCCATATGGTTCTTATATGCTTAACAAAACCTTTGAGACTGATATCGGCTATACCCACAATTTTAACTAACATCATGAATGTTTCATTTTCAGGTTGTACACTTCTTACTTGAACACCTAGATTTATAACCCCTAAAGATTGGATATTTCTACTATTCAATGGTACTAAAGGAAGAGCATGCCTATCTCTAGTAGCCATGCTGAAATTAAAGGATATCACAGGATTTTGGATAATATAAAGAGTCCTATCACAGCTATAACTACTAGTTTGACAATATAAAATAGGAATACAATAGACTTGAATATGAAAATAACAGATTCGACTAATAGAAGTATAGCATATATCAGATTCATAATACAAGGATCTTACCAGAACATAATGCCTACATGAACCTATCGAGAGAACAAGACACAGAATTTTCCTATTATCCTTATTCCCCACCTCTGTCTTATATACTAGCCAAAGAATCAACAGTAAAATCCCACTATAAACCATGCAAGTCATATTATTGGACCGATATTTAAAGCCAAAATTTGTCTTTCTCACTTTCTGCCACCTATTTCGATATAAACCAGATGAGTTGCATGCCATCCATCTGGCTAATCCACTATCTTTTGTCTCGTGTTTAACAAGCTTGCATATCCTCCTATTTATTCGTGTATCTTTCATCCCCCAAGTCCTATTAATTCGCCTGAGATCCCGTATCTTATCTTCCTCTACTGCTGTATAATCTACTATCTTATAATGGGCTTTATTATATCTTATTCTATACCACAGATAACTCCAAGATATAATTTGGGCCTTACAAATCTTATAATTACTACACGTTTTATTTTTATTAGATATCAGCCCATAATCACTATACCAGTACTCCAAATTCACATGTCTATTTATACTAACATATCCATAATTAGAAAGAGATTCCAAGAAAGTAATGAAAATCCACATACCTTGCGTGTGAGTCCCATACTTCCTCGTTCTTTCTTCTCTCTTAACTTCTTGTATATCTTTAAATCTGTGTCCTGTCGTAGCTAAAGTATTTCCACTTTTTTGAGCTTCACCTCCTGAAGCCTCACTCATGATTGCATGTTGGTAATTTAATCTTGTCGCAATTCAATTCTTAATTGCTAAGTTTAATCTGATGCCGAATTTCGAATAACTATGATGTTGAAATTAGCGGTGGAATGGATAAGTTTCTACTTTCTCTTTCTATACTAATCCCATAGGAAATATACACGCATCCTCATGCATACTCCCACTTAATCAGAACTAGGTTACCCATGTTCAGGGAGGAGACTCGAACCATGCACCCCTTGCTTACCCCCTTTAAGGGCTCAAGAAGTAACACGGCTGAGGGGATTCGAACCCTGTACCTCCTAGTTGAGAGACATGGTCCTGGCCACTGAGCTAGTCCCAGTGGTTTTCTTATTTACCTATTTGATAAGGCTACTAGTGGAGGTCGTTTTTACTCCCTCTGTCCATTTTTGTTTGTCCTACTTTTTGTGGCACAAAGATTAAAAAGAGCATTTAATACTTTTCATCTTTACACAATTGCCCTTAATTAATGTACATGAGGTTATTTAATGCAATTTTTTTATACTATTTAATTAAGGGTAAAATTGGAAAAAGTATAGAAAATGTGTCTTGATATTGTAAAAGGGACAAATAATATTGGACACCTCTTTTTAGAAAGATGGACAAATAAAAGTGGACGGAGGGAGTATTTAAGCTTCCATTTAATTTTAAATGGATTTCTCCATTAGCTTAGTATTGCTTCATTACCTTCATGGAAATATTAATTAATCATGTTTTGCTTCATTACCTTCATTGAAATTTTAAATTTCCAGCTAGGATTCGTATTATTACAAGAAAGCATGAGGATGAGGCTTTATTTAACAATATCATTAAATTTATGGATGCGAACTCCTCACTTTTTTATGATAATTACATCCTTAAATACAAGGGATTTTTGCGAGACCCAATCTTAGAGAAGGGTTCGTGACCTCATCTACAAAAAAGAGATTGATTGTATCGTTTTATTCGAATCTAAAAGCGATCGTACAAGGGCTAATAGATTCATTAATACAATGCTTAAGGGTCGATTATGTGATGACAACTTTGATTACAACACGACAAATAGTAAAGGTCGAATCTTTCTAGCTTGGAACCCCGACAAAGTGGAAGTTAATCGCCTATCTATCAATACTCAAACTATTCATTATGTAGTGAAATGTAAGGTAACTTCAATCTCTCTTCGCATTTCTTTCATTTATGGAATGAGTAAAAATGATGATAAAAAACCCTTATGGGAGGACTTGACTACCTATGCAGGTACTTTTGATGATTCTTAGTTACTCATGGGAGTCTTCAACAACATTATTAAGTCTAATGAGAAGGTTAATGGAGCAGAAATACATGCTTATGACTTAAAGCCTTTTAGTGATGTTCGCGATGCTCTTGGTTTTGATGATTGAGCTTATACGGGCCAACATTTTACTTGGCGTGGTGGTCACATAATGAGTAAAATTGACCGTGATATGGCAAATAGAAGTCTTATTGCTTCTCCCCTTTACATTTCCACGGAGTTTCTACCTAATCCTCCTTGGGCGGACCATACTCCATGTAATATGAGTTTATATATGAAGAAGGAGATTAGACCAGGGGCGGAGCCAGGATTTGTTGTTAGGGGGGGCCAAGGGGGTTCGAGGGCAGCTCCCCCGAAAAAATTTTAAAACTTTTTTTGCACGGTAGGTCCATATATTATGCTAAAATTGCACAAGAAGTCCTTATCTTGTAAAAATTACACTATATATCCTTATATTATGTAAAAATTGCAATATAAGCCTTTATATAAATTTTTTAAAAATATTTATCCTATAATATACAAAATAAAATATATTTTGCTATTAAAAAATTAAAATATCTATATATGTACAATAATTATAAGTCTAATAAATAGATTTTAAAAATTTAGTAGGTTAAAATAAGGTTTTTAAAAGTTAGGGGAGGCCAAATATAATATATATATATATATATATATATATATATATATATATATATATATATATATATATATATATATATATATATTTGTTTATAAAGGATATAATTTTTTTAAAAGTAAACTTTTTTTTTTTTTTGAAAAACTAGGGGGGGCCATGGCCCCCCCAACCATTAACGTGGGCATGAGCACTACAATGATGTGGTGTGTTCCGGGTGGGCAAGTGATACACTCTGCGGCACTAAACAATTTGCTTTGTGCAAAAAGCTTAGAAACTTGAAGTTGGGTTCAAGAGAGTTAACGAGAGAAAAAAACATATATCTTCTATCAAGCTTCCGGACGGAAGTGATTCTACCTCAAAAGAGGAGCTTTATGACACTTTTGCCAATTATTATATTGGTCTCTTAGGTACTACAGAGGCTATTTCACAAGTCGATCAAGAAGTCCTTGAGTGGGGGTAGTGTTTTAACCAAAGATCAAATGAGTGATTTATGTGTGGATGTGACCAAAGAAGAAATTAAAGATGTGATTTTTCTAATTAAAGTGATAAAGCTCCGGGTTGGGATGGGTGTACCTCACATATTTTCAAAAAATCTTGAAATGTAGTTGGTAAAAGTGTGATTGATGCGGTTAAGGAGTTCTTTACATCGGGGAAACTTCTTCAACAATTAAATCACACAACACTTGTTCTCATCCCCAAAACCGATGATCCTACTTCCGTGGATGCCTTTCGACCTATTGCGTGTTGTAATGTTGCTTATAAGGCCATCACAATGGTCATTGCCGACCGCATGACCTTAATTCTTGATGGATTAATTGATAAAGCTCAAAGTGCATTTGTACCCGGTCGTTTCATGTCCGATAACATCCATTTAATGCAGAGTTGATGAAAGGGTAAAACGAAAATAAAAGCTCTCCTAGGCATACCATCAAAATTGATTTTTGGAAAGCCTTCGATTCGATCTCTTGGAGATTTTTTCATGAAGTTTTAAAGGGCTTGAAATTTACAGAAAAATATATTGAGTGGATTATGGCTTGTGTGACATCTTCTTCGTATTCCTTATCAATTAATGGTGGACTTCGTGGATATTTCAAAGGTGCTAAAGGATTGTGTCAAGGGGATCCTTTATCTCCTTATAATTTCATTCTTTGCTTGGAATACTTCTCTAGGTTGGTCAAGAAAAACACGGAGAAACATTTTAATTTTCACCCTGAATGTAGTAAGCTTAAAACCACCTATCTAGCTTTTGCGGATGATCTTATGCTCATGTCTAGGGGTGATTGGAGATCCGTGGAAATACTCATGAATTGTATGGAAAAATTTGGCTAGTGTTCGGGGCTTCATGTTAATGTGCTTATGTCAAATTTATATTATATGGGTATTAAAGACCAACAAGAGCTTGAGATGATTAAAAACTTAACTTGATAAAGGGGTGTTGCCTTTCAAATATCTAGGGGTCCCTCTTGGTCCTTGTAATTTGAAATCACTTGATTATCAACCACTTAGAGATAAATTGAGCAAGAGAGTGAGATCATGGAATGCTTCGAGCTTATCTTTTGTCGGAAGACTAGAGCTTATTCGATCCGTTTTCCAAGGTATTATTTGTGTTTGGTCTTCTATTTTTCCTCTTCCATATAATGTGCGCGATGTGATTAGTATTTGTTGAAAGTTTTATTGGAATAAGAATCCTCGCCTACTGCATGGGATATAATTTACATCCTTAAAGTAGAAGGAGGCCTTGTATTGAAGGATCTTAACGCTTTAAATAAATCGTTACTTATGAAAATCGTATGAAGTATTGTGGTAGAGAAAAGTTCGATGTGAACTGATTGGTTTAAAGTTGAATTTTTGGGTAATAAAGATTTTTGTGATTGGTCGGTGAAAATTCGCGATTCGGGTTTAATAAAAATTATTTGTGAATTGAAAGACGGAATTTTATTAGCTTGCGGTAAAACTTAAAGCGAAAAAAAATTGTGCTAAGTGGTTTGAAAAAAACATACTTCCTTCGTTTCAAAATGTTTGTCCACTTTGCTTTTCACACAAATTAAGAAATGCAATTATTACACTCTCTATTACAAAAATACCCTTCATGAAGTGTCTTGATATCTTAAATGTGTATTGGAAACATAAATTCTAATTTTTTAAGAAGGGTAATAGTGAAAAAAAGAGGGAAAAAGTGTCTTGATATTCTAAATAGACAAATATTTTGAAACTACATTTTTAATAAGTGGACATACATTTGAAACTGAGGGAGCATCCTTTTGGTGAAAATAATGCTTAAGAAAATATTGTTAGAAATAATAATAGAGTAATGCTGGGTATCACCCAAAAAGTGATCACCCAAATATCACCTTCCTAGGTGGTCCAATTAAACTGTTTCTCTTTCCTGGTTACTTTTTTTCTCTCTCTTATATGAAACAGTTTAATTGGACCACCTAGGAAGGTGATATTTGGTGATCACTTTTTGGGTGATACCCAGCATTACTCATAATAATATTACATTTATTGGGATGACATCACTTTGTCAAACAAATGAGGTCATCAGTAGCTCATCTCATTTTCACGTAAATATGAGTAGTGGTCCAACGAATATGGTTACAGTTGATATTGAGCAAGCTATAAGGATTGAGGATCATCAAGCAGCGCCCATTAATATTCCTCCTCATGGCCCATCAAATATTTAAGAAAGAAGCGCCCATTTAAATCTTCACGTGAACAATGATTTACTGGCCCAAAATTGTGCTACGCGTGACACAAGAAGGCCTCTTAGAGGCGTAGAATTTTCCACACAAGACTCACCAAGAAATGGACCAAAGCGGCTAGGAGAAGGCCACGTTACACTCAAAACTCAACTAAAAACATTGACTTTTCAACGCATAAAGGCGTGACCAAGGAGCAGCTAGCCACGTCGAAGGAAGCTTACCTCACAGACAATGACTTTTCAATGCTCGCTTCACGCACTCCTAATGCACCACATCGACCTTTTCTTTTTTTTCGTTCAAAGACCACATCGACCTAGTATCACACCAGGTTAGCAGTCTTCTTTTGTTGACATTACTAAGACACCTATTGCTGACAATGCAGGAACAGCGAATCCAGAGCATGCCATGTAGCAGACCAATTACGCCATCAACAGAGAAAAGTCAAACTCTCCATCAACCACTATCAAGCCGACACATCAACCAAGTCGCTCGTCAATAAGGTAACCAACCATTAGCGGCCTTACACGTGGCAGATTAGTCCAGCAAGCTCTGTGTAAGCATGATGACTCACGCCAAGCACCCAATCAGAGGCTGGCACGTAACGTTTCTCAGCCAGCAATTGTTACACACGCACCAAGGCCACCGGCGCGTGGCACTGTTCACCAAAACCTCCAGGTGGCGCGTGGGGAACCGAAACCGCCGTCTCTCTGCGCGTGCCACGTTAACGACCCTCATTGAGTCAAACGGTCTGGTCAGAAAGTCAACGGAGCAGTTTTCAAGCCACCGAGCCATTTACGAGCATTCTGAGACCCCGTATGACGTGTTTCGAACCCGATCTTCCATCCAACCTTGCGCGAACATCATTTGGGACCCGAGTGTGATCCCAAAACAATCGGTGATTGTTTGGATGACGCTTTAAGGTCGATTGTGGACAAGGGGTCGTCTAAATTTCATGGAGTTAGATGATCCTACTTGTCCGTTTTATGGAGTCAATTTCGAGACTTCGAGTCACTTATTTTTCGAGTGCGGTTTCACATATGATATTTGGCGAGATGTGAGGCAATGGTTGAGTATCCTTAGAGAGATGAACACTATATCGAGTTCCCTCAAATGACTCAAAAAGACAAAGGAAAGAGCGAGTTGGAGAAGAAAAGCGTGGCGTATGGGTTTTGCCGCCACTGTTTACTTCATTTGGACTGCACGGAACAAGCGAGCTAGCGATGGAGTGTTCACTACGACGCAATTCACAAGGGAATTCAGACTTGTATTTATCGTTCTTTATTTGCCTTGTACCCTCATCTTCCATTTTTGAATTATAGTGGGTTTTTATTAGATCTGCATTGATCTTTATTTTTGTAGGAGCTAGCATTAAGTAGGACTACACTTAGAATTTTGCTAGGGTAGCATTTTGTACCGGTCTGACCGGATGTACAGTTTACAGTCGCTTTGACTATCTTTTTAATATATTATTCACCCGACCGAAAAAAAAAGAACAATATGTACTCCAAAAGATGAAGGTGGACTCGGGTTTAAGGATATAGAAACTTGGATAAACCTCACTTATAAAAATATTATGGAAGATAGTTGACAAAAAATGATTCACTTTAGGAAAGAGTCTTCCATACACGCTTTGGGCTTTATTTAATAAATAAAGTGAAAACAAAGATTAATTGAAATACAAAAATGTCCTTATTTACTGTTTGATCGGTCAAGATTTTGTGAGGCTCCAGGAAGACGTTGGCAAAAAATAGCCTTGTGGGTATGAATTAGTTTGAAATTACCGTTCAAACAATTCATAACAAAAAGTTATCATATTGTAGCTAATTACAAATATATCCTTAATAGTTTGTTGTACTTTTTCATTTCAAACATAGCTTTTAGGTATCGTTTTTATTTCGCTATGGGTCTTACTTTAGTTTCAATTCTCCAGTCACAGAAATAGATTGCTTTTGCACTATTTATTCACATGTATTTTTTTAGAATTTTTACTTTCTTTTAACTGTTTAATGAAATTAGCTCCTTTTAAAAAACATTAACACAGTGGAGAAGAGATGGAGAATTTTGATTACCTACCATACCCTACCTTTAGACCAAACATCTCTCTTTCTGGTGGGGGTAAAGGTGTGATAAATAAAAAGATAAATAAAGATAATAATAAAGGACACATCCTTGACTACCACGAGAAACTCCCTGCAAGTATTACAGATTGTTTGCAAGTTTAGTTAGTAAGTAAAAGTTCGTTCACTGGGATTTGATTCGTTAGATCTACTTATGTATATGAGAAGTGTAGGAGAAATTACTTGTTAAATAAAAAGACAATAAAAGTAAAAATATTTATTTGGTTTTCAGATCTAGAAGATAATAATGCAAATAAATAAATACTAAAAGAATGGAGATGAGAAATATAGCTTAGGTTTGCTAGTATGCACTTATCCTTCTAAATCAATATTCTAGTTACAAGGGTGACTAAAGCTCTTAGATAAATAGTCAAGATTCTAAAGTCCTCCTAATCCCCTTCCGGGTGGACTTAGGTGACGACCTAACAATTACCAGGGGACTTAACTAAGGTGCTCCTACGCCACTAGGTTCTTAGATGAGACTGACCTGTAATAATGATCGGTGATTATATCAAACCCTAATGACTATTTAGTTAGGCAAGCCCTTCCGGATCACTACCGTACACTAGACGCTTATGTGGTGTTTCAATAATTAGACACCCCTTCTGGGCGACCACCTAACTACTATTAATGGGGTAGTCTATACTCGTGCAATAGCAAGAACTACGGTCAATAAATCAAAGCACATAAAACAGATTTATGGTTAAGAAGTTGGAATCAATTTAAAAAGGTTTTCTCAAATAACATAGAAACAAATAAAGAACTAAAAATAAAAGATTATACATATGCAAACCCAAGCTATGGGAAAATTAGTTCATATATAACGACATAGAAATAAACTACAGATAAAAGTAATTAGAAACAAAGATAAGCTAAAGAATCTACTACAATTTACCCTAATGATAGAGGGAGATGATGGAGAAGAGGAGTTTGTGACTTTCCAACTTCTTGTCTTCCTCTCAACAGGTCTTGTTGCTTCTCTTGAATGACTTCTATGATACTTAAGGTTTAGAACTAAGCAAGGACATGTTTACAATAGTTAAAGGGTGTATTTATAGGTGTTTAGGAAGACCTAATTCAAATTGCTTGGAGTAGAGGGGAAACAATTGGACTTCTTCTCCAAATCAAATTTGTTTCCTAAAATATAGGAGAAGGAAAAACTGCTGTTGTTTTGTTCTGGTCATAACGTCTTCAATAGTTCTCTGATTTACGCATTCTTTATATTGAAAATGACTGCGTCGAAAAGATCTACACTTTTACTTCAGACCGTTCTTCTAAATTCCCAACCGATTTTGAGCTATGATCATTTTAGTGGACGTGACTGCTGAAATTCAGATTTACTTGTCAACTTTTTCTTTTCCTATATATCTACCCTTCCATTTATCTCCATTTTCCATCCATATCTTCTTTCCTTATATCTTTAGAATTGATTTGAAATTTAATTAATTTCCATATATCTTTAAAGTTTCATAGTAACACATAAATTAAACCAAATATGCTCTAAAAATAATAATTTATCAAATCAAGACAAGAAATAAGAAATATAATAATACGAATAAAAATCGATTATTAATTATCCATAAACACCTAAAATAATGACTCCAACCTAGATTAATTCATCACAAATAGGGAGACATCACTTTCTCCATCCGTCTTCTCAGTTCTCTTCCCATTTTCAAACAACACAACAACTCCATTGTTGCCTTTGAAGGACTCAAACATTCTTGAATACATAGAGAATTGAGGAGATAGTTT
This sequence comes from Nemophila menziesii, assembly GCA_029959085.1. NCBI lineage: Eukaryota > Viridiplantae > Streptophyta > Magnoliopsida > Boraginales > Hydrophyllaceae > Nemophila > Nemophila menziesii. The sequence goes on from JARWIR010000060.1 coordinate 2,547,284, forward strand.
ACTAGACTGCAAAAAAAAAAGTCTAACTTACGATCTAAGCGCAAGTCTTTTTTTTTTGTTCTAAACGCTTATATTAAAATCTCAAACAGATTACAACTTAATAGTTAGCCTATCCCCATTGGGGACAAATCAAGGCTTAACAAACCTAATAACAAAGAAGGGAATGGGCTTGCACAAAAGTCATAAGACTCACCTAAAGGCAAATGTTTGCAAGCCCAATCCGCTATCATATTTCCACCTCTTCTAGTAAAAGAGAAGGTTGGATTACATTGTTCTGCTAAAAAAACAAACACTTCTTATTACATTCATTATACTAGGAGAATTAAAAACAAAATTGCTAATTAATGGTCCCATAAGCTGAAAGAAGTCATTCTCTAATATGCAGTGGTGATTCTTGAGTTCTCGAGCCCATAAGCATGCTTTGGGAAGGCCTAAACTTTCTGCTTCTAGTACATTATCAGCTTTAATCCTCCAAGCTTCGCATTTTAATACCTTCCCTTTAAAGTCCCTGGCAACACAAGCAATAGTTGAAGTATTTTTAGTATAAGAAGCATCACAATTTATTTTGATAGAGTTTTGTGGAGGAGGAATCCATTCACTAACTTTTTTAGTTGTTTGTTTGATATTAGTCCCTTTTGAAATTGGATCAATTGCTGACTTACCCTTCAAGTTAGGGTAATTCATTTTTTTACCCTTCAGTTTATTATTATTCACATCATAGGGTGTGAATGTTTCATATCTTTTCCCACAATATTCATACATGTTCTCATAGTATTAATATCTGTTCCCACTGTATCAATATCTTTATTATTTTGGGCCTTTAAATCAGTAACTGTAACAATGCTATCAGACCCCTCTTTTCCTTTAAGACGGGTTTTATATTCAAACCAATAGATATCTGCTCTTTTAATAGTACTAAGAGGATCTAATTTAGCATTGTTAAATATACTTGCATTTCTATCCTTCCATATCTGTCAAGCCAATACACATATTTCTTCCACAATATATTTGTTATTTATTGTAGTTATGTTTTCCTTGTTCTTTAACAAGGTTAGCCATCCAAACATCCAAGCGCAAGTCCTCTCAACAACAATGAGCTCCGTTCTCATTTGAAACAATATTTTGATAATTTGCACGATTTTATGTATAAATGAATACAAATTTACACATGATACTTGCACAAACCGTTACTATCAATAAAAAATTTGAAAATCAATTTTCACAATTTGTTCCAACTAATAGCAAAGATGCACATTGACAAATGGTGGACTTTTAAACTCACCCGACAAAGTTAAAATAAAAGATAAAAAACCTTTTACTAGTCCTAATATTGTTATTGATCGTGCCTATTAAATTTGCAGTCTATTATATTAATTATTAATTCAAAATTCTAAACTAGTTTTTTACTTTTAACTTTATAAATACAATTATAAATTTAAAAAAAATTGAAAATATTATCCTTAACCAGAAGCTATAAATTTAAGATTTTCTCAACCTCATCTCTTATCTACTATGCTCAGCTAAACATACAGAGAGAGTGAGAATGGCCACTCTTTGCTCTCTCTACCCTTCATCTTCCTTTCTTTCTCCTTTTCAACCCCAAAAACACACATCTTCCTTAAATCCGAACCCAAAACCAAGCATCCACCTCAAAAAACCAATCTTTGCAAGCTCACTGGGCACAAAAACTGATATAGACCCACAAATATCGAAACCAGTTCAAACCTTTTGGAAATGGCTATGTGATGAAGGCGTTGTTTCATCAAAGACTTTAGTCAAACCAAGTGTTGTACCTGAAGGGTTAGGCCTTGTTGCTATTAGAGACATATCTAAAAATGAAGTAGTTTTGGAAGTGCCTAAAAGACTTTGGATCAATCCTGATGCTGTTTCTAACTCTGAAATCGCTAGTGTTTGCTCTGGCTTAAAGCCTTGGTTATCTGTTGCTCTGTTTTTGCTTCGAGAAAAGTCTAAACCTGATTCTAAGTGGAAATATTATATTGATATTCTTCCCCAAACCACTGATTCTACTATATTTTGGTGGGTTTTCATTTTAAACTACTCTTCAGTTACTAAAATTCATGTTCTAAGGTTCTCTCACATGTCTTGTGTATATGCACTGATTCTACTAAATTTTGTTGGTTTTGAACTTTTGATCAAATTTGGTCTTCCGTTGATGAAATGCATATCTTGTTTTGATATGTTTGTGTTAGTTTTTGTTTTAATTTGTTTTAGCCTTTATTTGGTGTTTTGAAGTTGTTAAAACTATGTTTGATATGTACTTTCAGTGCAGGTCAGAAGAGGAGCTTTCTGAGATTCAAGGTAAATCTAATTTTTCGCTTAGGCTTTGTGTAAATAAGGAGAAATTTAATAGCACTGAAAGAACATGTATTATGTAAAATAACCAAATATACTCCAAGTTAATACAAAAAGTTACCATTTGTCACGGTTTAGGGGAGAATCCAAATAGATATATTTAACACCTTTTGAAAAGCCGTGCATATTTAGCTATTTCGCTTAACATAGGGACTAATTATTAGTGTCAATATTTACAGGGACACAACTATTGAACACAACAGAAGGTGTAAAAGAGTATGTGCAAAGTGAATTTCTTAAAATAGAAGAAGAAATTATACTTCCCAACAAGCAACTATTCCCTTTTACCATAACAAAGGAGGACTTTCTTTGGGTATTTGGTATACTCAGATCACGTGCATTTTCAAGACTCCGTAATCAAAACCTTGTAATAATCCCTTTCGTGGACTTGGTAAGACAAAAAAACTTTTAGTTTTTAAAATTTTGCATTAATTCATTTAATTGTATACTTTGTAGCTCAACCATAACTACAAAGTTACGAGTGAAGATCATGCACACGAGGTTAAAGGACCTGCAGGTCTTTTCACATGGGATACCGTATTTTCTTTACGTAGTCCTTTATCAGTCAAAGCGGGTGAACAGGTAGAGTTTATATTAATAAATTGCATTTGCACCATTAGTCCTCGTAATATTTAAAAGAAGCAAATAAATTTATGATAGGTATATATCCAATATGATTTAAAGAAGAGCAATGCAGATATGGCATTAGACTATGGATTTATCGAGTCAGAAACAGGGCGTGATGCATTTACATTAACCCTAGAAATCTCAGAATCGGATCAATTTTATGCAGACAAGCTAGATATAGCTGAATCGAACGGTTTAGGAGAAAGTGCGTATTTTGATATTAAATTAGATGAATCTCTTCCACCTGGTATGATTCAATATCTTCGATTAATCGCACTAGGAGGAACAGATGCTTTTCTTCTTGAATCCATCTTTAGTAACTCTATTTGGGGTCACCTTGATTCACCGATTAGCCGTGCGAATGAGGAACTTGTATGTCGTGTGGTCCGCAAAGCATGTGAATCTGCCCTTTCTGGATATCATACTACCATTGAAGAGGATGAGGAGTTAATGAAGGGTAAAGATGTCAATTCAAGGTTGAGAATAGCAATCGGAATTAGAGCAGGAGAGAAGAAGGTGTTGCAACATATAGACGAGATTTTTCGAGCTAGAGAAGAAGAATTAAATGAATTGGAATATTATCAAGAACGTAGGCTTAAAGATCTTGGTCTTGTTGGTGAGCAAGGTGAAATTATCTTCTGGGAACCTAACTAAGACCATAATACCCCTTGTGTTGCAAACAATCTACTAGTTAAACGAATAATTACATGTATAAACCTAAGAATCATTTGCTCACGGTTGAATGGGTAAGGGATCATACTAAGGCCGAGCGAAACAAAACCCAAAAAAACGAAAACCGACAAAACCGTGTTGTTCATTATAATTTTTTTTTTTAAAACCGAAAACAATCGGTTCGGTTCGGTTTTTTAATACTAAATCGAACAGAAAAAATACAAAAATTAATTTATGTCACTGATATTTTTGAAATTTGGATGTCCTCTCCTCTGTCTTTACTTAAATCATTGACTTTCCTTGATATTTTTAAAAGAGGTAATTACCAAAACCATCCTAAAAGGAGGTGATATTGCCATAAAAGTCATGTCTAATATAAAAAACAATAATACCCTTGGCTAAATATATCCACCAAACTAAATTTTCCCGGCCAATTTTTTCCCGCCAATTTTTTTTCCCACCAAATTATTCCGGCCAATTTTTTTTCCCACCAAATTACATTAGTTTATGTTTTTATTTTGTGGGAAAAATCCCACCAAATTACATTTGGGGATTATGTTGTTTGGTGGGAAAAATCCCACTAAATCCTAATTGTACAATATAAGTCCTTATATCTTAATAGAATGATATATATTGTATTATACAATAAAATTAACTAAAGCTTAACAGAACAAATTTCAAAAGTTGGTGTAGCTAAGTGAAATTTCTGAAAAACTTGGGGGCCATAAAGGTAATATATATTTTTTGGGGGTCATAAAAGTAAAATAACAATTTCTAGTCCAATTCAAGACTCGTATATTATACGAAAATTGCATAACAGGTCCCTATATTATGCCAAAAACTACACTAAATATACCTATACTATACATAATAACAAAAATTGCACTATAGGTCCCTATTTTATACACCAATTGCATTACAGATTCTTATATTATACAAAAATAGTAATGCTGGGAATGACTTTTGGGAGTAGTTTCCATGAGGGTTTGAACAGATCAGATCAGATCTTGAAACCAAAACCAAGAATAAGAGTAATTAAATAGCACACTAATTGTATGAGAAGTAGTAACATGTAAGAATACAGAAGGCAGAGAAAATCAGTTTGAGAGAAATGGTTGTATTTGGAGTTCTTTCCCTAGTATATATTAAAATGCAATCAAAATGCAAAGAAGAACTTCTAGAATATGAGTATATATATTTTTTTGGTAAGCAAGCAAGTAGACTTTATTGATCGGCAGACCAATTTATAGGGAAGACCTCTAACTATTTAATTACACAAGAAAACAACCAAAATAAGCTACTCCTTAAATACTCTTAACAAACTCTAATTTCTACAAATACACCTATTGCATACTTTCTTCAATATTGAAAATAGAAACATATTGTTGATAAAAGAATAACTAGACACTCAAACAGCACTCTGAAATGGATCAATCTTGAGAAAGTAGTAATGGTTCAGAATCATTGACTTTCAAAACTGCAGCGCTCGTACTAGATGAACAATCAGTTCCCGAAACATCAATAAACTTCAAGCTTTTGGTTATATCCTCGAACTTCCAGTCAGTGAGGTATCCAGGTTGTGAAGCAACGGCAGTGACTTCAATGTCTCCAAAAAGCATCATCACAACACTATGAAGCAGCTGAAATTTTCTTTCAGCTTCTCCAGTACTGCTCGAAAGAGGATTGCAAATAAAATAAGTGACCAGGGTTAATGTCCAATGAAAACATATGTAATGACCTGTAATGTCTTGTGATTTTTTTTGTATTTCTACTCTATTTTATCGGGAGTTTTTAAATTGAAATATTCCAAAAACAAAGGCGTGATTTTCTTGTATTTCTATATTTTTTTATATGAAGTTATCTAACTTAGAATATTCTTAAAAAAAAGCCAATAAAGAGAAAATACAGTAGTAAGGCATCTTGAGGGAGTAATTTATGAGATTACCTTGAAATGAGTCTGTGAATTGCAAGGAGCTTTAGATTTTGCTTTCTCAAACAAATCCCTCACTCTTAGAGCTCCAACCCCCCACGAATAACTCAACAAACTCAAAAGCTACACATAAGAAGAAAGGTTTACCAGCTTCACCTGCTACTGCTCTAGCTAGAGGGTTTTTCCTGCACCTGGTGGGCCAACCAAAAGACACCCTTTTGAAATCTTAGCTCCTAAAGTTGTGTACTTATCAAGGTTTTTTAAGAAATCAACTTCTTATTGTAACTCCAATTTAGCATGATCAACACCAGCTACATTAGCAAATGTCATACTAGTTTCAGAAACTTCCTGAAACATGGACTTTGATATACCAAAATCCTTTGACCCACCGAGTCCACAATGTCCTCCTGGTCCACATTGAGATCGTTGGAAAAGAAAGAAAATCCAAATAAATTCCCAAATAAATTCAAAAACCCATTTTCGGCTTCACATTCAGAGATTTCAATAGCAGCACCAGATTGGGCTTCAGGATTGGGAAAACGACATATTGACCAAATGGGCTTGACGAGCCGGGCTTTTAGAAATACAACGCTTTTAGAAGCATGATAATAGCTTTATATGATGAATAATTGAAGAATAATAAGTGTCCTTTTCAGGAAGCATTAAATCGCAGCGGTGGTGGTGGCGGTGGAGGCGGTGGCGGCTCTAGCTCCAGCTCAGTTGCCGTTGAAGAATAATGTGTTGATTAGAAATGGGTTATATATGAGGTTTTCTTTATAACGCAAGGAAGGAAGGAAAGGTTATAATTGACCTTAATATATATTTTTAGGACTTTTATATACAATATAAAATAGAAATGCTAGAGGGCTATTAATGTTAGTTTTATGACTTATATGGTAATTAATCCTTTTTAAAAAGTATTATAATTAGAGGGTAGAAAATTGAATGTGTCACCCTTAAAAGGTCAAAATATGTATAAATCAGTATAGTCGATATATCTAAAGAAATCCTTCGTTTATCGGAAATTCTTGAAACTACAACATACACATTAAATTATAGAAATATTCCTTTGTAATTATTGTTTATAGTTTTATAATATTTTAGTTTCAAGAATCGATTTCCTTCATCCGCCAAAAACATAAAAATCAGTCACTTAATATATTTATCTATTAGAAAATAAAACGTTTCAACTACACGTACTTGGGAACTATACAATTTCCTAACCAAACTAATATAATAACCAAAAATTTAAACAGAAACAAACATATAACGAACCGGAAATCGATAAAACCCCGTTTGGTTCGGTAAAAACAACCTTAAAAACTAAACTTGTATCTTACTAAATAATTAAAATCCCATTAAATACAAATACACAAGAACTTTAAGAGAAAAAATAATTACTATCATTATTACCTTATTAGTTCGAGTTTCTAATCTTCATGCATTGAGCAACCATGAGTACAACCTGAGAAAGCTAACATGTCCATCTCGTATCTCAAATGCAAAGGAACAAATATTCTGTTTCGTTGAAAAATGTGGATCGGTTTATGTCCTACTAACTCGATACATGGTGTGAATTTTAGTGCTTGGAAATTCACATAACATGCAAGTTGTTGAAGTTCAAGAGTGATTCCATTTGTTTGCTAATCGTGTGATCGTTGGGTTAAAATGGATTACTACATTCAACTTGAAAAGTGGTAAAACCTGGATAAACATATTATATTTTTTTGGCATCAAATCCACGAAAGTTAACTATAACTATTACAAAGATTTAAAAGAAAGTTATCAGAAGCAATCAACGACAGGTCCCTCCATCCGGACAAATCAATATTTATTATTTATAATCTAAAAAATATATATAATCTAACGTGTTTAATACATATAAAAAAAGTCGATTGCAACATAATTGCCATTAATTTTATTTATTATTTATACAGAATTTTGATATATAAATTTAAGAGAGAATTCTTACTTGATAATGTAGATTTTTGCTTACTACTCAACCATAAATTAAAAAAATATCTCTCATTTAGTATAAAGTTTTATACAAAAAATTATCTTTATTTTAATTTTAATTATATAATATTTATTTACTTACTTTTCTTTGTATTTAAAATCCGGCCACCGCCACCGATCACCACTACCATCACCATGCATTCTCCACCGACCACCACCACTCCATCCGACATTTTTCGCTGACCACGAGCACCTTCGCCCACAACCACCATCGAATGGCTTCATTGCTACCGCCGTTGCCAATCACAACTAACTAATTCCACCACACGTTCGCGTCCGTTAATTTTTTTTTTATAGTTCATAATTAATTTCAAAAAAAGAATTTACATTTTTGGTCTAGACAATTTTATATCCGTATTTTTTAATTTTTTTAATTTTTTTAATTTTTTTACTTTCGATATTCAATTTATATATTCAGATTTACAAATTTCACCACAAGGTTGTGCCCGTTAAATTTTTTAAAATTCATAATTAATTAAAATAAATAAAAAAATTAAGAAAAATACATTTTTAGAAGGGGCAAATTTATTTAAACATTTGTGATTTTTTCAATTTAAAAAAAACGATATTCAGTTTTATGTGTTCTTAGAATACACATTTGAACAAACAAAAAAGTTCTTAGAGTACACAAAAATAGATTTATGTAGTCTTATAATACACAAAAATATAAAAATTAATCTTAAACTTTCTCTTAATTAATCGCATGTACACTATTTTTACTTATTCTTAACCTATCTTGATATACTATCTTTCAGCCCAACTTTTTCTTTGTGTAGATAGACCCCCTGATTGTCTTATGAGACAAGCAGAGGGATACATGAAGACATATTTCTCCATATATAGAAACACAGTTTACCACATCAAATTTGCTTCAGAGGATCACTAGCATTCACTTAAAGAAGAGCTCAACATCATTAATTACTGGTAAAAATAAACCTTTGTTCTGAAGTTCCATAATTAGGTCATTTAAAGCCCATGCTTGAGCAAAGTCTTTTTTAATAAGAAGTGTTTCCTATGGACATGAAATAGTAGATGTCAAAGTAGTCCAAATAAGAAATAAAAGAAAAGACATGAATTACCATGGCATTACATGCAACTGGATAATCTGTTTTAACTTCCAAGATAATGAGTTTTGCAATCTCCATATATGCACACTTATCAACATAAACATGGCACACTCCATCTGCATAACCAAATAACAATTTACTAATAGTTGATATAATTTAAGTAGTATATATTAGAGTACCAACATGACCAAGATCTGGAATCTTTGTTGAACCCATAATCTGTGAAATTAGCTTGTTACCGCCTCTTGCAATCACCATATCAATCAGATCATTAAGATACACAAGAACAACTCATCATGCTCATTGCCAAATTTTGATGCATCATACTTACTACACAATTCCAATCAAAACTACCTTTAGCAATTTTGATATGTCATCTCTAGAAGTTACAAGTTCAATAAGTCATCCACCTACATTTTCTGGGATCACAGATGTGGTAATTTGAAACCCATTAACTTCAAAATCACTTCACCAGAAATAACACACACTCCCTATCAAATAAAACTCACTCTATAAAAAAAAATCACACACCTTATGCAAAATTGCATTATCCCGGTTTGCTTCTTTTCCCCCTTTCAGTAAAAGTCCATTACCAATTCGAATAGCCAATGAAGCAATCTACATTTAAACCATCAAAGTAAGACAAAGTTCATATAAGAAAACAAGAAATATCATGCTAAAACAATCACATTACCTCACCTAGCCACTTCAAAATTGATTATGAGAATTCATCGGTATTATATAGACCCTACAAACCTCTAAGCCGTCTCTCATTACTATACTAGTCATCTAACACATACCGCAATATGCATATAGAAAAAGAATAGTAAGCTTGTGATACATATGTACAGCTTTACTAATGGATCATTATGTATTTGTATCCTTGTGTGCAATGCAAAAATATGCTAACAAGTATTATACCACATAAGAATCGGAATATAAGTTACTTGGTCATGTAGACGCTACATCGTGGAGGCTCATCACAACCACAGTCAGATGCGCCAGGAAAACCTCTAGGTATCAAACTCCAACATAAGTATTTGTTATATTTCATCACATTCCTTACAATTAAGTAAAAATATGTGGTTTGTATCAGTTATGGATATATCAACAATTGACTTGAAAGTATTAGAATCCATATATGTTTCATAAAATCCGCGAAGAGAAAATTCCCGATCCCATTTTCTCATCAGGCTCAGATCCAGATTTTAAAGTCTAATGCCATTCTTTCCATTATGATAATAAGATTCATCACATTCTTCAGAAAACAGAGTTGCCATTAATTTTGGTAAAGGGAAATTAGAGCATAAAAAGATTTACGGCAACAAGAGTCTAAAGTAAAATGGTGCGTTCTTGATCAAGTTTTTGCCTTTTCAAATATATCAGAGAATAAATCGAAGTATAGTTTGAATCAACAAAAATCATAGAACAACAATCACATAATAGCCGTGGAATTAATGAAATCACAAACAATATCAACCATAAGAATACCTCGGTGAGGTTGTGAGGAGGGTGTTTTTTCAAAGAAGCCAACAAAAACAACACCACCATCCACTCCTTAGGGATAATTATTGTCTTTGTCTTTTCCAACACAAATTCGGATCCACCTTTATAGTTTATCTATGACGAAAATGTCGAGGCAATTATGGTGGATGTTACTTTGGACGGTTAGAGATTGAGAGAGAGGTGTGAAGGGGTGGTGTTTGTGTGTCTCGATTATTTGGGTTGGGTAAATAGATTTTCAACATAATTTTTATTAATTTATAATTAATAAGTTTTAGGTTTTTGTGTCTTTTATCTTCATTTTGTTTTAAGTGGGTATTATTTTTCTAGTTTATTTTTGTTACATGGGAGAGTCACTCTTTGGACTCGGTATCATTGACGCGGTTCGAATCTGTACCGCCTAAAAGGATAACCAAGGGCTGGCCAGTTGAGCTAACCCCAATTGGTTTATTTTTTTAGTTGTAGTTAAATAAACAACGACTTTCTTTCCTTATTATTAATTTGGCATTATCTCTAAATTTAAAGAAAGTTATAAATTTTATTTATTGTATAGAATAAAATTATTGTTGATTCAATAATAATGAATTTATATATATCAATAATTAATTATGTTGTTTTATATAAATTATATATATATATATATTTGTATGTAGTTTTTTTATAATTAAATTTTATATAATTATAAATATAGTAATTTAAAAAAATAATATATAATTAAAAAATACTAAAAAATTCTATAATATAACATTAAATTTAGATATGTTTTAAGTAGGTTAATGACTTAAGAATAAATTCATAAAGTAAAAATCATCTATAATAATAATGAACAACTTTTATCCTTTTCATCTTGGTATAAGTAATAATTCAAATGTTTGATGAAATATCACATACATTCTTAACTTTTTCATTTTTCATTAACATTTAACCCCTTAATTCAATTTTTCTAGGTGTGGTATTGATTATATTTTTTTAGTTTTATTCTACCATTCACTTAAATATAATATTCACTTAATTTTTATATTTTTTTTGTTAAACCCTTTGATATAAAATTTTGAACATGACCTTTGAATTTGCAAAATCATTCCCTATGAAGATGAACTTATTGTAATCTCTCTTCGATAAATTTCATGTTTGATGGATTGATAAATTATAGAAAGAATTATATAATTGTATTTTTTTTATGTTTTAACATTTAGAAAGTACGATTCTTATGACAGTAATATTACATTATTTTTGAACTTATTAAACCATACGTTTGCAATACTTATAACTAATACGAGAAATATTAATAAATAAGATTTTAATTAATGATAAAAATGAAAAAAACGATCAACTATTGATATGAATATTCTAACTTACAAGAATATAAAAAAACAAATATAACAAATTAATTAAAACTTAACACAATATAACTTTCGGTTTCTTTTCCAGGTTAACTGTTGTATTACGTTTTAAATCCAATGAATACTTAAACAAGACCGGCTTTATCTATAGGTCACTGTTTTGGGCCTCTAAAATTTGAATTTTAAAAAAAAAAATCCAAAAATTACACATTGATATGTATATAGCTATATATTTGAGTTTAGTAATATAACATATATAATATTTTAGCATAATGTAGTATATTATTTTACGAGAGGTACGTATTTCAAATTTCTTATCAAAAAGTAAATTATTTTTTTTAAATAAAAAAAATTTAAGATTTTCCATCTTTTGGATTTAAAGAGCTCATCTTAAAATTTAGCTTTGATCTTCAAATATATCATGTAAGAAAAAATTACTATCGTCCATAAAAAAAATATGAGAACGCAAAACATACAGAATATGTAAGCTGTAAATTTTAGCTACTCTGAGTATGATTTCATGAGATAGAGTTGCACCTTCGAAATACTCTCGTTCTCTAAATGAAGTAAACCGTTACTACAAAGACGATGTGTCTTACTTTTTTTTCTTTAAATCCTTCAATCTTTAAATTTTTATAGCCATTTTAGGGAATTCGAGATGGTCTCATATCCTTCAATCCTAGCATGATGTAATATCTCCGATTAATAGCACCAGAAGGCACTAATGATTTTCTTCTCAAATCTGATTAATAGCACCAGGAGGAACAGATGTTTTTCTTCTCGAATCCATCTTCAGTAACTCCATTTGGGGTCGCCTTGATTCACCGATTAGTCGCGCCAATGAGGAACTTGTGTGTCGTGTCGTCCGCAAAGCATGTGAATCCACCTGTTCTGGATATCCTACCACCATTGAAGAGGACGAGAAGCTAATGAAGTATAAATATGTAAATTCAAGGTTGAGAATAGCAATCAAAATCAGGGCAGGAGAGAAGGGGTTACAACATATAGACGAGATTCTTCGAGCAAGAGAAAAAGAATTGGATGAATTGGAATATTATCAAAGTACGTAGGCTAAAAGATCTCCGTCTTGTTGGTGAGCAAGGTGAAATTATCCTTTGGGAACCTGACTAAGACTATTAATACCCCTTGTACTGCAAACAATCTACTAGTTGAATGAATAATTACATGTATAAACCTAACCTAAGATTCATGTGCTCACGGTTGAATTAGTAAAGGCTAATACGTCATTACATAAGCACTCATAAGGATTCGAATAAAAATATTCTTCTTCTTTAGGTTTATCTTCAACAACTCTACGCTGACCTGGCTGTCCCATTCTTCCCTTATGTGCGACTCGTACAGCCTCAAAAAACTCTTCCCTCGAAAGTGTCTTGTTTAGATACATATCCACTAGCTCCGGAAGCCTTTTTCGATCAAGCTGGATTGTTTGTTTAAACCCGAGATACCTAAACAAAAAATATATACTCAAATTAACCTACTTATATATTTGAAAAATGACAAATATGCCCTTGAGGCTCGTACATACCTTCGATGACCTTCAACAACTCTTGCCATGTTACCATCGTAAGTAGGAATAAATGTATCACTCGCAACTGAAATCATATAATCGAGTGCCGCCATTTGAGATGAATGATTTTGAAACTTCAGTAAATCTTCAGTTTCCATAAGCTTCTCCTTCTTTAGTATCTTAGGAAAAGCGGCTTTTAATGTTTCAAGCCTCTTTTCACCTCCGTAAATTTCACCAGCAGCAATGTGTATTTGTGTGTCGTTCTTAAATCCGAAGGCTTGCAAAATTAAGGTTGTCTCTTCGGGAGTTAAAGGACACAAACCTTGGGATCTTTTTTCTTCGGAAACTATCACTTTCTCCTTCCACCATGGAAAAGCATATCTGTTTATTTTTTTAAGTCATAAGGGTTGATTAGTAAATAAATAGTGAAATGATATTCAGTTGTACGAAAATTATTATATTATTACCTCAATAGCTCGAGTGCCTTAGCTTCAGGTTCTGAGCAGCCATGAGTACAACCTGAGAAAGCTAACATGTCCATCTCGTATCTCAAATGCAAAGAAACGAACGGTCCGTTCTGTTTAAGAATGTGAATTAATTTGTTTCCTACTTTCTCAATTTGTGGTGTGAATTTCAGTGCTTGGAAATTTACACGGCATCTGAGACGTTGAAGTTCAAGAGGGATTCCATTGTTTGCTAATCTTGTGTCCGTTTTGTTAAAATGAACAACTTCATTCTTCATGAATAGTGGTAAAATCTGGATAAACATAAATTCTAACATGTCTTATATAGTTGCACAATCGTTCTATTACATATTAAAAAAAAAAAAAAAGAGTAGTCATTTCTACAAGATTGAAAAATATTTGAACCTGTTGCAAGTAATATTTGTCATTCGACCAGCTGATAGGAGCCATTACTAATGGTCGGGCCCCATGTTTCGTATCGAATTTCTTCGGCAACATTTTAATGATTCGAACTTCATCTCTTAATGAATTAATAAAGTGGTCCACATCAAATATGTCCTCGAAATCACTGCAAAGCCAAATATTACAAGTGTTAGACAAAAGAACGCGAAATAAACTACTTTTACCACTTATTTCATAACAAAAAGAATACCTATGATCAGCCCAAAATGACTTTTTATCGAGCTCTGGAACAACTAAAGTAAGATTTAATAGCCTAGCAATTGCCACCATGTCACATATCTAAAATTAGTGTAAATCACACTATTAATCTCCATGATATCTAGAATGTCCAAAGGGACATTATTCTCAATATTCTTTAATATTACGAGTGAGTTACAAGAAGAGAAAGTTACCGCAGCACGCATTTGATTTAAGCCACCATTGCAAGAAACTACGAGATAACCATTACTTGTATAATTCCCTGCAAAATATCCAAGATGTAAATTACACCATTTTCAAATCATACCAAGAAGCCAAATTCATACATATACTATGCAGAATGTATTTAATTATATGAATTTTTTTTTTTTAAGGTGCTATAAGGAACTCACTAGGGGGAGGAAAAGGTTGAGGTAATGGTGAAGCATTCTCGATACTAACTAATAATTGGTTATGCGATGCGGGAAAATGAGCAACCAATTGCTGACTCGGGAGTACTGGACCCATTACGATAAAATGAACCACACCACACCATATTAAAATTGTGGAACATGCAATTATGAAGCACACCTGTAACTTTGTTCTTTGTACCACCTGCTTTGAAAACTGCATTGGCACCTTTTCTTTTCCCACCTCCATTTTAACTACTTCGTCATTGGCTCAACTTCATTTTTAAAAGTTCGAGTGTTTAAAACCCAATTAGGAAAAATCAATCTTGTAACTACCAAATGGGCAAAAGGGAAAGCTACAATTATACTTTTGAATGTTCAATTGGAAAATAATCAACTATTCAATCTTAAAATCCGTTTGACTAAAAAAAATCTTAAAATCCCAGGAAAGGCAAAAATAAACCTTGAGTTCTTTAACAAAGCTCCCTTTTTGGAGAAACCAAGTTGGAGAACGTAAATAAAATGCGCAATTATAAATTTAAAAACCAATAAAGTTAATATTGAGAAGAAAAAAAGCTAAAATTGGGGTGGTCAAATATGAGCTTTTTTGAGGAAGAATTCAATGTTTTTTTTTTTTTTTTCACTTTGAATTCTGTGAGTTTTTTTTTTTCTGTTCAAAAGAGAGAGGGGTGGATTACATGGTCAAAGCAATGTATCACAATCTTTTACGAGTCCTTCTTCAATATTCCCAGAAAATTTAGGGATTTTCCCTAAAATTTATGTTTCTTAATCTCTTTTATTTCTTAATCTCTTTTATGTGGCCGACAATTATGGTCGCTTTAACAGAAAAAATTTAGAAAATGGTCAAAAAAGAAAGGGGTTATTGTTGAAAACATTCTCATAAAATTCTCTAATTGTTTTCTTTTGCCTTCAATAATCTTATTTATAAAAAAATGCCTAATGAAGTAATTATTTATAGAAAACATCCCCTTTATATTTTCTATACCTTTACTATCCTTATTATTAAATATATTATTTTATTTTAATATAATATTAATTTTTAAATATTAAACAAATAATAGGGTACTTCTTTTTCCTCCACCACCACCACCACCACCACCACCACAACCACCATGTATGTAACCACTACTACATCCACCACAATCATCACCACCTCCACCACAACCACCACCACCACCACCACCTACTACTAATTCCATCGCACGCGCGCGTCCGTGATTTTTTTTTTAAAATCGTCATAACTAATTCAAAAAAAATCAGAAAATTAAAAAAATTGTATTTTTGAATAAAGAAAATTAATATTTACGTCTATGAATTTTTTTGAATTTTTTTGAATTTTTTGATTTTTTTGATTTTTTTTGATTTTTTTTTTCGCAGACACGGATTTTCATGTTTTAAACATGGAATTCCATGTTTTAAACATGGAATTCCATGTTTTAAACATGAAATTCCATGTTTTAAACATGAAATTCCATGTTTTAAACCGTGAAATAAACATGAAATTCCATGTTTATAACACGAAATTCCCTGTTATCTGCGAAAAAAAGCATTAAAAAAAATCAAAAAAATCAGAAAATTCCGAAAAAAATCATAGACAAAAATATTAATTTGATTTATCCAAATATAATTTTTTTTTATTTTTTTTATTTTTTTTGAATTAGTTATGACGATTTTAAAAAAAATTCACGGACGCGCGCATGTGATTATTAGTTTTTTTCTTATTTTTTAATTGTTAATTATAAGGGTAATTTTGGGATGGGATTGTTTACAATAAATATTTTTTCCTAGACACCTTTTTCTAAATAAGTTTTTTAATAGACATCAATCAACAATTAGCTCAAAAAGAAAAGGTTATCCATTTTCTAGGATATTGTAATTTCTGTCTTCGCACTCCAAAGCTTGTGAAATTACCAACAATGGGTTTTGGTCTTCTGAATTTCTTCATCAAATTTGAACTACATGTATATTATTACGATTTTCTTTTTAAATTTCGAATTTTTTTTAAAATATGAAATTACTAAAATGTGCTTCATCACTAATTTTAATAACATATTCTCTACTCTCCACACTTATTTCAGATTATTAAAAGAAAAAAAATAGAAATATAAAAGTATTAAAGAAAGGAAGAAAATGATATTTGTGTTTAAATCATAAAAATATTAATAAAAGAAAAAAAAATTATATAAGAAATTATTTATTTAGATTCACATTATTAAAGAGCATTAACTTTCTAAGGTCATTGGCCACCCCTTCTTTATAATATAAGACCCAACCCCTTACCCAGTAGTTACAATCCAACTAAATTGGGTAAAAAGTCTAAAACACCCCTTTTCCCTATTAATCACTATAAAAAACCCAATTTCTAAAACACAAACCTTATTAAGCTTTGAATCCAACAAACCCTTCTCTCACACTCTCTTCGTCACTCTCTCACTCTGGAAACTGAACCACCAAAACAAAAAGAAATCTCTTCAGCATCCACCTTCCCCGCCACCATCTCCACCAACATCATCACCACTATAAGCATCCACCTTCCCCTTCCCAGCAAAGCCAGATCTCCGCCACCGTGCTCCAAATCCAACGCCCTTCGCCGCCCTCCCCACCATACTAACATCCTTTGTCGCCCTTATCACGAACCCCACACCCTACGCCGCCTTCACCACCATCCCAACCCCCTTTGACACCTTCATCATCACCACCTTCACACCGATCAGATCTACTGACAAACCCGATCCCCACCCTAATCATCATCAAGACCCACCCCCTATCATCAGAACCCGTCATATGAGTACAGGGATTTATTTTTGTTTTTAGCATAGATTAGAATGTAAAATCGAATTCGTTTTTGGTTTATGTTCCTTGTTGCGAGCCGTGGGTACAACCCAAGATAAGGTTTTTTTTTCAGCGAGTGTGTTGATGGTTGTTAGTGGGCAATGGGTACATCCCACGGTTATGAATAGAGGTTGGTTGGGCCATGGGGTTAGGTAGTTTGGGTCATGGGTACAGCCCACAAAGGGATTTGCCGATACGGGTCTGTACCCACGTAGGGATTTGTCTAGATGGGTCCGTAAACACGAAGGGATTTTACATTAATGACTTAATAAAATGTAATAAATGACTTAATAAAAAACGTAAAAGCCGACACGTGTCCGTACCCATGATCAGTACAAAGGACTTAATAAAAATTGCTAACTAATTCATAACAAATGTAATACACGTCACAAACCCGTACCCATCACGACTTAATTAACTAATGGACGATCGTTCTTCGTGTGTCCGTACCCATCGCAAAAGAATTATAAGAATTTTTGTTCAGCTCAAGAAGTGTAAAAACGTCAAAACCCCAAACCAAAAAATTGGAAAGTAGCCTTAAAAGTATCTTTTTCTGGTTTGGACTTAGAATATAAAGTGGAGATTTTTTTGGCCCTATAATGTATTTTCCTCCATTATTAAAGGAAAGGAAATGATTATTTTACATAAACATACTTGTATACTTTTTTTATGTTATGTAAAAATATTATATATTAAATTTATAAGGTTGGTTATGACATTCTAAAAAGTAATCATTTCTTTTTCTTTGAAATGACTCTAAATGTGAGGATTAAATATCTGACATTTGTAAAAGAAAACAAAGGATCGTGTAATCTATTGAATTACTTTCCTTTCAATAAAAATCAAATCGAAACAAAGGAAAGGAAAATTTAATTCTAACCTTTCTTTTCATTTCCTTTAAAAATTTGAATCCAAAATATACATTAGGGTCTGTTTGTATTAAGAAGGGATTCTTTAGTAAATGATAGAAAATAAGAGTATAATAAAGGAATGAAAATGAGAGTATTTATTTTTGTTTGGATTAAATAAAAAGAGAAGGAGGATTTTATTGAAGGATTCTATGTATCCGGTGTTTGGATTAAAAGAATAATGGGAAGAAGGGATTCTTTTTATACCTAAATGACTTATATACCACTATTAAAATATTTTATAAAGAAAGAATATAGGTAATTTAGACATTACAACTTAATAAAAGAATCATTCCCTCCCAATCCTACCAAATTGAAAAGAATTGAATATATAGGGTATGCTGTAGATCTCCCCGCCTAGGCGCGCCTAGGCGTTAACTCCCCCCCTCAGCCGCTTACACCTAGTTAAAATTCTAGGCATTTTCGCCTAGCGCCTTAATCGTCGGGGAATAGGCGCCTAGCCCGTCTAGGCACCGATTAATGCCAAAAAATTGCCGCCTAGGCGCCGATTAATAGAAAAACATGCGCGCAGAGACCTTTTTGTTATTTTTCATATTTCCGAGAATCCTTTAGTTGATATTATAACTCAATTTTTAGTATTTTTATATTTACTATAGTGTTGTTAGATGAATTTTATGACTTAAGTAGTTAAAATTTCTATGATTACTACATATATATTACTAAATATACAAAATTACACATTGGGATTCAAAAACCGTATAATTCCGCCTAGGCCCCGTGTAATCACGCCTAAGCGCTAGGCCCCGGTCGACCGCCTAGCGCCCAAAACCGAGATCTACAGCATAGTATATAGGTTCATAAAGAATTGTAAGAATCTTTTAATAAACTATCCCCTCTAATTCTTTCCAATCCAGACAATGATGGGATTGTTATTATTTTTTAATACAATCCCATCCCTCCCAATCCCCTAACCCAAACAACCCCTTAGCATCATGGCGTATTAGGTTGATAGATCTACTTTTATCCCATCCATGTAAGTGTAATCCACATCTTTCTCCGCGACCTATTATGTCAGAAAAAACTGGCTTCTTAGTGCATTTACCATCCTGTATCTACATCTAGTGGTCAATATTTCAAATTATTATTTTCCCACAAATTACGCCAAATGACATACAAGATTTTCGAGAATTTAATAAATATGGGATAAAAATAAGAGTCTAATTATAAAAAAAATTGTACAAGGAAAGGTGCCCAAAGCACCAAAAAACATAAACAAAGCAAAATTAACCGATTTCGGTTCTTCTAAAATCTTCAATAATCCTGATAATGTTGATATTACACCTACTTCCTTCTGTAGCTCCGAGTCTAACCCCTCTTGCAAGTTTATTCGCTTGTCCGTTGAGTCTCCTCAAAATAATTTTGAAAGAGATTGTGTCTGCTTCAACGACTAATTGTTTGATCCTTCTGATGATCAATTGGATAATTCAGCTCGCGACTGACAGCTGCCTAATACCTTGGATTACTTCAAGGTTATCAGAGAGAATTGTTTTTACTCTCCTTAGAAAATTCTTTGCATATTTTAGTAGCTTTTAAGTGGTCCACTTGTGCGCTTGATTCACAGTAAACTGATGTCTTGATCTTCTCAATACAATTATTGGTTTTATGTATTTGTAAAATTCTGACTTTGGATTATATTTCTAGCTAAAAGAGGCATCGCAAATAAAAGAAATGTCAGATCCTGTATCATTTGGATTAATTTCCTCAATTGAATTCCGACTTTGTATAATATTTGTAGAATTATTGACGTTCCTCCATTCAATGCCATAAATTTCATTCATAAGTTTATTAGAAGTATAGATTAGGCTATCCCCATCTATACTATAATTCTCATGTAACACTTTTATTTTTGCTTTTCCAATATTCCATGAGCAGATCATAATACAACCCATTACTTTTTTACTTTCCCATCCTTCCTCTGAATAGGTTCTCACTATATCCAATATCCAATCTTCGAGATCTTTCCAATGTTATTTTTTATCTTTAACTCTAAAGATGAGTCTGCCCAAATAGCTTTTTTAGCATTGCAACTTAAACAATATTATCGTAACACCAGGAACAAAAATAAGTCTCAGAACAATTTCTTTTGCATAAATTATATTTAGTAAATATAACACTATTGCAAGCTTTCCAAATGATTTTTTTAATATAAGAATCCCAAATAGTTTTCCATAATATAGAACTGTACCTAGTAGGAGTATCGGTTGATTGGGGTTTTTGGTATACTTGTTCTTCAGTGAGTACCTTATAACATGTCTTAGTAGTGTAATTACCATCATAAGAATGTGGCCAAATTAATCTGTCATTGTTATCTGTATCAAATATTTGAATTATTATGATGCATGATATAATAGGTTTAGGGAAAATATTATCTAGTAATTCAAGATCCCAAGTTACCTGATCTTCCTTGAGAAGCTGGTTAACATATATTATTCCACAATTTGGTGGGTTTTCAAGTTCCCATTTAGTATCAATCCACTTATCATTCCAAATATTTATTTTCTTCCCATTGCCAATTTGATAAATAGCATATTTTTTAATAAAATCCCTACCTTCAAATATACATGCCTAGCTCCATGTCTTGCTTTGTTGCAACTTAACATCCATAAAATTCTTGTTATCAAAGTAAATACATTTAAGAAGTCTGAAAGCTAATGATGTAGGATTGTTCATTATTCTCCTTGTTTGTGATGCTAGAAGTGAGGTATTCATTCTTCTGAAATATTTAAAACCCAATCCTTTAATTAGTTTCCCTACTGCCAATTTCTCCCCAGTCGTCCAGTGAATCCTATGTTTCCCTCCATAGTTCCACAAAAAATAGAAATAGCCGGGATTAATTTGTTACAAAAAGAAATAGGATATAAGAATATGGACATAGTATAGTTACGTATAGCTTGTATATGGATTTTATAAGGACCTCCTTACCACCCTTAGATAATAATTTGGCTTTCCATCCATCAGTTTTCTTTTAAAGAATTTCTCTGCAATCCATTCAAGGGACTCCACTTTTGTCCTTTTATGGCAAAATGAGATCCCTAAGTGGTTTCCCAAATCTTTTGTTTCATTTAAGTTGATTTCATTTGTAACTTGATCTATTTTGTCTTGGGGTATTTCTTTACTGAATATAATCGCTGATTTCTCAAAGTTTATGTTTTGACCTGATCCTTTGCAATAAATATCTAAGCATTCCTTGAAAGCTTGCATATCTGTTGTATTCTCAGAGTCGGTGTTGTTGTTTTCCCAGAAATTGCACTTTACCTTTTAGTAAGCCTTTTAGGTCACTTCGTGACCTGACAAGGAGTTGACTTTGACTTCTTGACTTTTTAACTTCATCTCGGGGTCT
Organism: Nemophila menziesii; assembly: GCA_029959085.1. Classification (NCBI taxonomy): domain Eukaryota; kingdom Viridiplantae; phylum Streptophyta; class Magnoliopsida; order Boraginales; family Hydrophyllaceae; genus Nemophila; species Nemophila menziesii. The sequence continues at coordinate 2,568,978 of JARWIR010000060.1, forward strand.
TGTATCATCCATGTACCTAAGAGTTACACACTAACAAACCATTCTCTTAAAAAGCTCAAAAAACACAATTATCTGAGTTGACTAGTATAAACCATTCTCTTAACAAACCATTCTCTTAAAAACTCAAAGAATGTTAAATATATATCTCACTTAAAGCTCAAGAACCCTTCCCCCACCCCCACCCTCAAATATGTCTCATGAGTCTCTAAATATATCACAAAAGACAAAAACATCAGTTGCGCTCTTACTCACACTAGCAGAGGCAAAGTCAGCCTCACGGCATGTGGTTGGTCTACAGCAGCTGCAGCCAGTGAGAAAAGGTACATCGTCGGCAAACATGTTTTTGTTGATAGGAGCTTAAGGATGGTGAACTTTAAGCAAGGAGCCAACGAGGAATCTTTTGAACAACATTAACAATCTCAGGTGAGGTACTATGATTTATTATATTCCCCGACTACGAATACCTATGAATGGTGGAATTGGCACATCACGGATAAATAGGTTTTTGCTTGTTTGCCTTGGAATGTTTATTTTTGGAGCATTGATATGAGTATTATGGACGGAGAGACATGAATCTATATTTAATAGCATTGATATTCCGAGTGGTGTCGCGATAACCAGGTAAGCCAAAAACCAAGCCACAAAATTCATATGGATATGCGGAAGGTCTCCAAGATGGGACTCATGTTAAAAGGATTATGTTAAGCTTATCAAATGGTGTAAGCCTAATCGAGGGTGCAAGCTTAACACATATGATAACTGGAATAACGAGCGTCTTTTAGGAGGGAATTGGGATTAGAGATATAGATAGGAATTGGGTCTATGTTTCTTTATGAGAATCAGTTCTATTTCGCTGGTGATTGCAGAACTAATTGTGTTGTATGAAGGTCTGAATATGGCTTGCGAGATCGGAATTAGGGATCTTTTTGTGGATGTGGACTTTCGAGAGGCTATAGGCGTAGTAGCTCAGCCGACAAATAGGAATGGTCTAGGCGTGTGGTGGGTTGAGAGGATTCGGGCTATTTTGGCAAGAAATATGTCTCACATGATTACGAATATTCATAGGGAAACTGATACGTGTGTTGACTGACAGACACATACAGGGTCATCCTAGGACTATGTATATTATACATATAAACCCGCCAGACGGGATAGGGAGACTATTCATACGTAATAGATTTGTGTGGAAAATAGCTAGACAAATGACGAATTAATTATAGTTTAAATAGGTTTCCGTACCACAATTTTTTGTACCAAGATTTTCTTATTTCCTTTGTAACAAAAAATGTGTATATAAAAGAAAAATATTATGGACCTGGGACAATAATATTCTAACATCCTATATTTTCCTCCTTTTGTGGAACATATGGAAACAAAAGACGAAATGTCTTTATGATACAGGGTCTCCTAGTATACAAACAGTTTTACCCCTTACACATGTTTCTATGTTTGACCTTTTTGGACAGGATTGGACACTGAGTCAGAATACTCCTCCACCACCCATGGCTCCTCCCCCACAACACAATACATCTCGTGACATTCCACAAGATACGCAGATTCTTTACACTTGTGATGCTTTATTCAAAGAAAAATCGGCTCAAAGCGGGATTGGCATCGTCCGTAGGGACATTAACACTGGCTCTAGACAGGTTTTTTCAGCACCTATTTGGACTGACTCGGCTATGGAAGCGGAGATGTCCGCGGTATTTGAGACAACAAAAATAACATCCAGAGAGACGTCTCAAAAGATTACTATCTGTGCAGACAACCTTGAGGTCATTCAAGGTATCTCCAAGTTGTCAGCAGCCTGGTGGAAAATCAGACCATCACTTCAACTTGTGCAGCAGCTAGCCGAAAGACACGAACATCTGTCCTTTCGGCATGTTCCCCGAAGCCAGAATGGATGAGCTGATAAAGCCGCGCGTATTGCTAGGCAACGGCTTGTTGAGAGATCTCTCAACGCCTCTCTGACACGGGATTTTCAGAAACTGGGTATCGGCTAATTGGATACCCAATTTTTACTTTTCCGTTTGACAAAAAAAAAAATTATCATTGACAAGTATATAAAATCATAAACATGATTAGAAGCGCGTGTGAAAGATAATACTATTATCTTTTCTTTCATATTCCTAAATTGATATTGACCCAACCAAAACCCAAAACCTAACACCAAAACCCGAACAATTGTTTTAAAAGATTCAGGCAACCAAAATAAAAGTCATCTCCCCTCTTTAAAAAACGAATACCATCGTCACACAACCTTCTTCGCCCAAAATCTAGCTCAACAAAAGGTCAACCCTCTTTCAAACCCATATACGTTTCAGAACTTGCACACGATGATGATTCAAAGAAAAATCAAAACCCCACACGCTTTCTGTTATCTGATCTTACTAATTGGATTACTCTCCAACCAGGGTCAATCTTTCCGATTCGATCTGGAATCGGGTCACACAAAATGTATTGCTGAAGAGCTAAAAAACAACGCCATGACGGTTGGAAAGTATCACATTGTTAACCCTAGTGAAGGCAATCCTATGCCTGATTCACACAAAGTCACTGTTAGGGTAAATTTCCTTTCTATACCTTAATTTTTTGTCTTTTCTAATTGTAAATTAGATTATAACTTATTGTGATTTATCGGCGAAATATTAGTTTTTCCCTTCACCTAACTGAATTTAGGTGAATTATTCATTATCGCAAAAGATCTGATAATTATATACATGTATGTTTATCGGGAAATGATTGTTACAATTGCTTGCGGTGAAATATATAATTTTATAATTTAGGTAAAATTAGGTCAATCAAATGTTCCCAAAAGATTAAATCGGGTTTTTTCCCATACAATTTCTTCTGATTCGTTATAAAATAGGTGTCAAATTTATAGTTAGAGTATCAATTGTTTTTCTGCAAAAGGGATTTTTTTTTGGATAAATTTTTAATTATTTTTGAGGTTAAATAGGTGACATCTACTCATGGGAACACATATCATCAAGGAGATCATGTAGTTGATGGTCAATTTGGTTTTCAAGCCACAGAAGAAGGAGATTACATGGCTTGTTTCTTTGCCGCTGAACATAAACCTACAGTTACTCTTACTATTGATTTCGATTGGAAATCAGGTGTTGCCGCTAAAGATTGGTCTAATGTCGCTAAAAAAGACAGTGTTGAGGTTTTACTCTTACTCCTCCCTTACACGCAATTATATACAAACATCTTGTACTTATTTAATAATTATAATCGTTTGTTAACCAGTTAATGCAAGTAGAGTTGAAGAAGATGTTAGATAGTGTTACATCTGTACATGAAGAGATGTTTTATCTCCGTGCAAGGTATGTAATATCTTTTTTTTTTTTTTGAGTTTCTAAATATTGGGAAAGCTGATTATTGTAACGTATAATTATTGCAGAGAAGAGGAAATGCAGAATTTAAACAGATCTACAAACTATAAAATGGCGTGGTTGAGTGGACTTTCATTTGTTGTTTGCTTATCTGTTGCTGGAATTCAAGTATGGCATTTGAAGACCTTTTTTGAGAAGAAGAAGCTTATTTAAGTGTTATATTCTCCAATGTTTTTATACAATCCTTTGTCCAACAATATACAAGTGAAATGAGAAAGATTTTTTTTGATTTCAGAGTTAATATATGGATTCTCAATAACAAATATTAGTTAAATCATTGATATTCTTATTTGCATCTTTTTTCCTTTAAATTTTACATAGATTATCTCTAATTACATAGGACACAATGTTTTGATAAGACAGAAAAATTCTACATGAGTAAAATGCTAAAATTTGTCATAAATACTTAATTGAAACAAAATGTTATTAGTTAAATAGGTTCCATGAATGATCTGATGGTAAGTGATCCTTAATCTTTTCTAGTCTCTTTAGAATCTCTAAAAAACTCGGTCTCTCAGTCATATCTGCTGCCCAACATTGCTCTATTAAACTGAAACAAAATATTAGAATTTCAGACATGAGTTTAATTATTATAGTAAATCAGGAGAGATTAAGAATTAATTTACCTTCGTAAATCAGGAGGGTGTCCTTTAGTCTTAAAAATAGGTCTATGCCCTTCTGCTACATATTTAGCTGCTTCGTAAGGTTCATAATGTGATAATGGTGGATCACCTTCAAGCATCTGCGATAAATAACAATTTATTTATCGTTTTACATTCCGTGTATATATATATGATTAAAAGGAAAAAGTACCTCGTATAGTATCATTGCGAACGAGAAAACATCGACTTTCTTGTCATATTTTCTGTGCTTTAATACTTCCGGAGCCATATATCGATCTTTTGTTCAATTACAAGAAATGAAAATAAATATTAAACATAACTACACAAGTGGAAAAAATATGAAAATGATTGACTTACAACTTCCAGTTTCGCCTGTCATTTTGTATACATCGTGGGAATTTTGAACCCTGATAAGCTTGCTCAATCCAAAATCTCCTACTTTTAAATGCTCTGCGTTAGGGTTTACAAGAAGAACATTCCTGTTCAAACCACAAAATTAGCTCGAAAATCTCCATGATTTAAACCATATTTGGGACTTGGTAGAACCACTTTACCTTGGTTTAAGATCTCGATGAATTACAACATTTGGTTCGCTATGAAGATAAGCCATACCTCTGCAAATAAAACATGGACACGAAATGTATATTTATCATATTTCGCAAGTTTTATATGAAGTGATAGGGGAAATTATTCCATACCTGGCAATATCTAATCCGAAATTAATGGCGGTTGATGAAGTAAGTGCGCCTTTTTCCTTGAGATTCTGATGAAGATCACCCTATGGAGGAAATGCGATTAGCATAAAAAAGTAGCATCTTTCGATTTAACTATAAAAAAAAGAGAAATTCACATACCCCTCTTAAATATTCAGTAATTAACATTAAGGGCTTCTTTTCAGTAACAGCTCCAAGGAATTGGACTATATTTGGATGTCGAAGCTTCACTAGCAAATTTACTTCATGTCTAAAGTCCTGACTGTATTGGAAAACAAAATAAAAGCTAACTCATGCCGGGTATATTTGGCTATTTCACATAATACAAGGACCAATAATGAAACTTACATAACCAATTTATCATCTGAAAGATTCGGAAGAATACGTTTAACAGCCACAGGTGTCCCACGCCAATACGCTTTAACTATTTCACCAAATGAACCCTGACAACAATTATATAAATTTGAAGGCTACAAGCTAATTTAATTAATTCAAAATTAGACAAAATAACATATTAAATTTCAAACCTTCCCAATGATAGTTGAATTTGAGAAATCTAACTCAGTAGGATCAATCTCCCAGTCACACTTCTTTGGTAAAGGTGGTGCAACTGGCCTTGGTTCAGCATGGCTCCCATTTTGACCCTGCAATAACAGTGCTACAGATATTTAGGTACTATAGAGTCTTAATTGTACATGTATAAGCTTTAGAAATGAATATCATATACACGTGAAAGTTGACTAATGTATTGTATGATTTGAAAATAAGTTAAACTTACATAGGAAAGGCCACCATATGACTTCAGCAATTCAATGGTGCTAATCTTTTTAGCTCCCTCTGCATCCGCTAAAGGCTGTCAATAGGCTTATATATTAATACATCTCACAAAAATCAGAGAAATTCAAAACCATTTAAAAAAAAAACATTTCCAATCAAATAAGGAGATATCTATCTATATAACACACACATGCACACAGCACACATAAAAATAAATAGAAAATAGATGTCTATACACGTTTATGTATGTATAGGCGATAAGTATGGACAGATAAAGTCCAGCGCATGAAAACAAACATGCATAGTGTTAAGTACATGTACAATATGTCAGAATATTAAATTTACCGTGTTTTTCCAGCGATCTTGGGCGTTAACGTCAGCTCCGAACTCGATTAATGTTTTGGCGACATCGCTCCAGCCGTGAATAGATGCCACGTGTAAAGGAGTGCGGTTATCGTAGTCCTTAGCGTGGACAAGAGACTGATCTTCTTCGAGAAGCTTACGGACAGCCGCTTGATCGTTCTGATGTGCGTGCCATAAGATCATCGATGTCCTGCTCACTTTTGCCTTCTCCTTCTTCTTCTCCGCTGTATACGCCGGTGCATTTCCTCGGGATTGTCCCGAACTGCTATCGCTCCTCCCGCTCATTGGATCGGGATAGATCGCAGTTTTTGCTTCTTCACACTCTTGTGTGCGTGTTTTGGGTATATGCTTTTTCTCGTTACTTTTAGAAATAATTAACAAACTCTAGTTGTGCTGATCAAAAAAAATAAAAAAAATCTAGTTGGGGCTAATGTGGTAGTTTATAATAAATCTAATATAATATAGTAATACATAAAGTGTATATAATACGGAATCATTTAACTCTAATAAGATTCGATCACATGACATATTGGTCTCTACAAAGTAGTCTAACTATTAAGAGATAATGACACTAGGGGTCTTGACCACACCCCCCTCTTCGAGTTAGCACCCCCACCTAGATCCTCTTCTTACTAAAGACCTCAGCAACTTTTTAACACATGAACCCCAAAACCCCGATTACTAGACTACCCCTCTTTTGTTTTTTCTATACCTATATATACTAATTATTCCCATTTCTAATTTCATTCACGTTATAATTCAGAAAGCAATACCTCTCCTCCTCTCTCCTCTCTCCTCTCTCCTCTCTCCTCTCAACAACCACCTACACCACCCATGGCCACAAACACCGCCGATAAGCACCACCACCATAACACCACTGCCTCTCTCTGAAACACAACCACCAAAAAAACCTGCTGCCTTTCTGCCGCCACCACCACCATTACACCACCACCACCGAAAATGCTAAAAACCACCACCGCCGATCTGCACCACCACCTCCCTCCTCCCTCATAAACCTCCACCATAGCACTACCATCTCCCTCCTCCCGTTTCCTTCTTCCTCGATCCAGCAGCAACAGGCGGAACCCTAGCCTCCTCGGAGCTGCAACAGGCGGAACCCTAGCCATAGCGGCTGATGCCGTTCGAGCTGCTCTCCTCCTTCTTCAAGCGGCGAGCCATAGCAGCTGATGTCGTGATTGTAATCGAGCCATAGCAGCTGACGACGTTTGTGGATCGAGATCTTCACCACCTCCACTTCGAGCTTCGAACAGATCTTGCCGTGTGCAGCCATGGCTTCGAACGGATTCGTTTCTGCAAATCGGTGGTGTTCTTGAAGCTTCGAACAGAGGCTCGATCGATGGAGAAGAAGACCGGCCGTGTGCAGCCATGGTGAAGCTTGAACGATGGTGAAGAAGAGCTCGCCGGAGGTGTTGGAGAAGAAGAGCTCGCCGGAGTTCCTTTTTTTTTTTACTCGCGTACACAACGTACGCTTTAGATTTGGGTTTTTTTTTGTTTTCCAGATCTGGGTTGACCAGTCAACTTGTAATTAGTTTAATTTTTTTTTATTTATCAATTTGTAATTGGTTTTAAATTTCGAATAGAAAGGTATTATTTAAATATATACACATGATTTTTTATAGAGTATTTATGTAATTTCTAAGAGTACTCTATCTATTTTATAGAGTACTCCATCTATTTTATAGAGTACTCCGACCTTTTTTATAGAGTATTCGTTTAAATTGTTGGAGTTTTTTTTATTCTCGGAGTACTCTCTCTTTTTTCATAGAGTATCGGGAAAAACTGAGAGTACTCTCTCTTTTTTATAGAGTACTCTCAGTTTTTTCCGATACTCTATGTTTTTTCCGGTGACTGGTATCGGGAAAAACTGAGAGTACTCTCAGTTTTTTCCGGTGACTGGTGGCCTGAGGTCCGTGGTCGGAGGTCGGTGGTCGGTGGTCGGTGGTCGATGGCCGAAGGTCGGAGATGGGTGGTAGGTGGGTAGGTGGTAGGTGGGTAGTGATAGAGGAGAGAGAAACAGTGACATCATACTATTTTGTCTTTTAGTGTTAGTAAGGGTAGGAAAGACTATTGTAAAAATGAGGTCCCTAAGAATAACAACTTTCAAGACACTACTCTATAGAGAAAAAATAGTGCTCCTAAGACCCTATAGATAATTCACCCAACTATTAAACCAATTATCAATCTTGCTTTTTGCTAATTTCAAGCGTAAAGCTAAAATATTTGTGGAAAAAATAGACAAATCAAAATCAAGGTGTTGGGGGGATAACTCAAATAATAATTAATTTTTTTTAATATTCAAGTATTATTAACTTGTCCAAGAAAAAAAAGTAAAAAAATTAATTTAATAATAAGTTTGATTTAAGATATTATTTAAAATAGTTAAATTATTTTAAGAAAATTATATTAAAATTTATATTAACCATAAAAATCATATAAAATAATTTAGATTAACTATTAATTTGTATTTTGAAAAACTTACTTTTTTTTTTAGTTTTAATATAATTATATAGTTAGTTTATATGGTTAAGGATCAAACATAGAGAATAGGTCAATTGGAATGGACATGATGGGTCAGGTAAACCTCAAGTTCCATATAGTTATGGAGGCAACCGTTAATGTTTTGTTTTTCAAAAACAAATTGTTCTTACATATGGGCTTCCATTCAAATATGAGAGATATGTCTTTTCAGCCAGACAAGAATAATGAGAAACAATAACAAATTCAATTTCTTTAATCTCGTCATCATTTTATTAATCAACAAGAAACAATTTGTAGGTATATAGTTTGTGGATATATAATTTTCTTCTCGTAAGGATCTTGGAGCTTGGTGAACTGATCCAAAAACGTTTCTGCTATTAAAGGTAACTTGAATCCTCTATCTAAATATTACACTAACTAGTATGCATAAAACTAGGATCATGAATGTGATTTCTTCGATTCTGCGGATTGGGCACTAAGGAAGGTGCCGTCTCCAAGGGTGTGACAAAATAATGATTGAAAAGCACATACACCTCTAGAGGATTGAGATAAACTTCCTCCAAGTACACGAGTCATTTGCAAGTAATAAGTAAGTAAAGAAGACGATATCAGTGACAACAAAAGTTAATTTGGGAATAGTGTTCTTAAAGAGTGTACTAGAACGCGTTGAATAAGAAAATACGTAAAGAAACTAAAATATTGTCTGGTTTTTAAGACTCGAACGTAAATAACAATTAATTACTAAGACCCAAATTAAAGACAAAAGAAAATAACGGAAGGAGATAATATGGGAGTTTAGCTCAAAAATTAGCAAATAATCCCCACTATCCTTGTTTTTATTTTTATTGCTAAGGGAGAATTGTGTGATATATAAGCGATAACTGGGATTCTAAATTTCTCCTAACTCTCGTCAAGGTTGCTTAGAGGGAAACCTCAACACTGTCAAGGGGAATTGTGAAAGGACACCATGCACAATGATCGGTGGTTATATCTTACCCTATTGACTATCTAGTTAGGCAAGCTCGTCAAAGATCACTACCGCACACTAGATGATTATGTGTTGTTTTCTATAATTGAACCCCCGTTCAGGATGATAGTCCAAATTACTAAAGGGCAGCCTTATACTTGCACATAGCAAGAAATACAAACATAGGTCAAATACATAATACATAGCAATCACAAACACGATTCTCTTAAAGAAATATTTCAAATTTAATAAAGGCATAAAACAAGTTTATGGTTCATACCCAATTGCTATTCTCAAGCTAAATAATGTTAGTTCATACTCTAATAATAAAAACTAGTAATTAATAATATCATATTCATGTTCAAAAGACAAAACAGAATAAGGATACTATACTAATTGCTGACAACTGTTAAATATAAGGGTTGGAATGGCATGAATTGTTTCCTAGCTCCTTCTTCTCGTCTTCTCTCTTGCTTCATGCAATTTTCATAGGTCTTTTATGACTAAGGACTCTCTTCTAATGTTAAAATCTGATATTTGAAGGTCCAAAAAATGTTTTATGGATTGTGGGCTTCTTTTAGTTGACCTAATCCAACCCACATGTTTTACTAAAGCGATTTCTGGTTTGTACCACGGCAGCGACAAATTACATAACTTCTTCAATTCAACTCAGGGTCGCGAACCATCAAATCCTACACGGTCTTGACTTTAAATACTATCTAGCTACGGAAGGGATCCTCCAAAATCCTTGTAAATCTTGTGTGGCACCTCAAATAATCCACTTTATAAATCTGGCTGCACAAGCTTTCACTTTCTAAAAATGGTCGAATCTTCCTTTTCTGCCAAGACTAAGGGTTGAACTCGATTTTTTCAATTCTTATCATCATCTCAAGGTGTTAGAGTTTCCAAGTACCTAAGAGCTATATCAAATAATGGGCAGAAATTCCCTTAACTAAGTTTTAAATACCCCTAAAATGATATCTCACGACTAGATTAGTCTATCATATAAATGGATACATATAAAGATACTTATAAAATTATGCACCACACATTCTAATTCACACAAGGTTTTTTCAAGACAAGGTCTAAGCCTCACTTTTTATTTTCAGATTTTCATCAAATTTCCCGAGGCACAAGGACACAAGATCATTGGTATGACAAATATTGGTAATGATGAGTTTATGCAATGTTATTCTTTTTCATTTTTATTACAAATTTATTATTGTTAGATGAGAGTTTCATTTAAAATTGAGATTTGTACTGAACGAATCTTGAAACCCCTCCCCCCTTTCTTATGACTCAACCACACCTCACTAATCCAGACTTCTTACTAACGGCCTCTGATAAGATTTTACACTATAATCTTTTATCCCACTACCTATTATACCCTTAAAATAATTTTTAGTCACTATATATATATTTTAAAAAAATACCTCAAACCCTAAAAATATCGCACACCACTTATTCTTTCTCTTTTTACAATTTAGCAGCTTCCTCTCTCTCTCTCTCTCTCTCTCTCTCTCTCTCTCTCTCTCTCTCTCTCTCTCTCTCTCTCTCTCTCTCTCTCTCTCTCTCTCTCTCTCTCTCTCTCTCCCCCTTTCTCTCTCTCTCTCTCTGTAATTTTTCCTCCCTCTCTCGGTTGTGATAAGTCATTTATTTTTTCCAGTGAAGCTTTCTATCTTCAGACGAGGAAGTTTCGTGCAACAACCACTAGTTTCTACCATTTTTCAAAATCCATGGTGTTTCAACAACAACCATGGTTGCTTAGTTATTCACATAAGAGCTCGACAAAAACTCTAGACAAGCGAATTTTTTTGATATTTGGTTTTGGCAAAGTAATATTTGGCAACTTGAACAGTAGTTATGGTCTGGATCCAAGTCAGCAACATAGATCAAAGTAGATCTAGTTTTTTTATCTAATCAACTTTTTCTTTTCTCGTTTTTTAATGTAATCGGTTTTTTAATTTTATTGTAAAAACCTTTTAAATAGTTTATTTTTATTTTTTTAGTTAGTGTTTTTTTCTGGAATAAATGTGTATTAATATTTTTTTTTGATACTAGAAATGAAATTCATGCATTATCTTTTGGTACTCAGTGTTTTTGTGGGTAAACTTAGCATTTTCTAAGATACTCAATGATTTTCTCTGAGTACTTAGTGTTTTTCTTTGAGTACTCAATGTTTTCTTTTAGTACTCAAGGTTTTTTGTTGAGTACTCAATGTTTTTCACTGGGTACTCAGAGAAAGTTATTGATACTCAGAGAAATCCCCCGATACTCAGTGATTTTGTTCCAATACTCTCTATTTTTTCCGATACTTAATGTTTTTTAAAATACTCAGTGTTTCTTTCCTCTGAGTACTCAGTAAAATCTCTGAGTACACCTATGGTGGCGGCGCTAGTGTTTTTATCTGATACTTAGTGTTTTTTTTCGATACTCAGTATTTTTTTTCTCTGAGTACTTAGTAAAATCTCTGAGTACAACCGTGGTGGCGGCACAAGCGATGGTCGGTGGATGGTCTTCGGAGCTAAAAAGTACCAATACTCAACAAATTGATACTTAGTGACTCTGTGAATTGATGCTACATACTTACTGTCACTTGTTGTTTTTCTTTATGTGGTTTTTGTTTTATATGAGGGTATTTTACTATTTGGTCATCCATAAGATTGGATATTGATCTCTTTAAAATAAAAATCTAGTCACATGTTCACTATAGGTCATAAACCTTTTCTCCAAGGCCTCATAAGTCAATCATCCTTTAAAATTTCATTGAAAACGTTAAAATAGTCAGGATTGTCCATATTAGAACAATCATGTAAATCATACCCCTTGTAATGTAAATTCATGTTTGAAAGTAGGGTATTTGAACCCACAATCATGTAGGGACAGACTTATAAAAATATTGGCTAAAAGATTAATTGAGTTAAAGTTAACTAAATTAATGTTTCCAATTATAAATAACCTTATTCTCTCAAACTGGTTTTACACTCTTAAGTTAAAAAATAAAATATAAAATTACCAATTTTGTCCTATTGAAAACACCTATAAAAACTAAATAGAGATAAATGCCAATAGAGTCCTAGAACCCAACTTCCCACTCCCAACAAGTCTAGACCATGATTTCACCCCATCAAGGTCCAAACGTTTTTAGTGTATACCGTCATTACCCTTCATCAGGATCAAATAATATCATGCATTCCTTGATTATCGCTTATAACTGATTCCACCATATCCGCAAATATTCTAAATCCCTTAATTAGCAATTTATTATTGGAATTTAATACGTTAATATCAATATCATATCGATAGTTCACGCCGACCACCACCAAACTCCATTCACGCCGCCCCTCTTGATCCAAACTCCGACCATCAGCCACCGCCGAGAAGATACACAGTGACAACAACAAGCAGCACCCAACCTCCCGTTCTCCTCCATCGAAGCCGACCCATGCACCATCGTTCTTCCTTCAACACCGACCACCACCAAACTCCATTCACGCCGCCCCTCTTGATCCAAACTCCGACCATCAGCGCCTGACATCCGACCCACCGCAGCCCACTAGTTTTAAAATGCAACCCATCAATATCATACACATAACCCACTACCAATAGACGACAGCACTAAAGGCTAACCCACCGAACTCAACATTCACACCATCGATATTACAAAGCATTACCCATCATCTTCATTCCCACCTTCATAGTCTGCACCAGTTTTTGCTAACCCAACGACTTCAACATTCACACCATCGATATTACAAATCATTACCCATCGAGTTTAGTAGACAACACACCATCGTCCATTTGAACAAAAGTTTCAAGTTTTTCATCAGTTGCTGCATTTGAATTTTATTAGTTACTGATTGTAATTTTTCTAGGTTATTGATTTGATTGATTGCATGATTTTAGCGATTTTTGTTTGTTTTAATTTCTTTGTTTTAATTTTTAACTAATTGCATGATTTTAGTGTTTTAGTTTTGGTAACAAATCTCCAATTAATGGACAACTAGGGGCAAGTCTGTCATTTGCGGTAGGCTGGACCTGATTGGCAATCACTGATTACTTGTGGACTTTATAAAGAAATCACCCAAATAAATACTCCACAAATAGAGGAAAATCATAAGGTTCTTCATTTACACCCTATAGTCTACATAATGTTAAATTTATTTTTTAGAATATATATCCTAATAATTCATATCATATATTTAACTTAAAATACATTATATATTTATAAATATAATTAATATTTAAATTAATATCTAAAAATACATTTTTAACCGATGAAATCAACAAAAATTAATATTTAAATCATCTTAATGACATTGTATTTTTTTCTTATTACTTTATAAAAATAATAACTACCCATGAGTTATGTGATATAAATATAGATTATATTATATATATATACATATACATATATATTACGTATGAATATAATTTGTAGATATAAATATATATTACGTATGAATATAATTTGTAGATATAGTGATTTAAAAGAATAATATATATTAAAAATATATCATGAAATTTTATAATAACATATTAGTTTCATTTAACTTTTTAGTAAATCGTAAATTTGTAATATATTTAACTTTTATATAAAAAAATATATTATCAAGTTAATAAGTGTATTGAAAATTTTCCCTTATTATATAAGTGAAAAGAATTGACAATACTAAAATTAAATATTATCGTTGAACTTTCATGAATATCAAATCTCCTTAACAATAACTTTCTAAATCTATCATTAACTTAGTTATCATTATTACTATCATCTAATTAAAATACCTTTCACAACTCTCATAACCTTTGAATAATTTGTAATATAAATTATTTAATATTATACGAAACAATATTTAAAATTTTATTCAAGATTTTTAAACTTTCATGATCAAATTAGTCTATCATATATAACATTTTAACCTAGATTTTATATATGTAATAAATGACCTAGACCCGATAGGTTTGGAGTACAAAGCCAAATGACAAAATTGCCAGAATAGTAGCCATACAATTTTTTTTAAAAAGAATTATTGAAAAAAGTTGAAAAACTTTTTTAGTTGTTCTATTCTGATTTCTCTCGAGATCATTTTAAAAACAAATGTTATTGGACTTTCCAAATAAATCACATTGGGTTGCTTTTTTTTTTTTTTTTTTGACATAGTGGGTTGCTTGTTCAAATAAGGATGGTATGTGTCGCATTAGTCAAATGAGAATTTTACCGATAAGTTCATAAAATGCGCTGCTAAAGAACTCAAAAATTCAAAAAAATTACTCTTACTAGATATCATCATGAATAAAAAAATAAATCTTATTTGAATTATATACTTTCTCTATCTTTAATACTCCCTATATAGTATATATTATAAGTCAATTGTTGATTGATGCCTATTAAAAAACTTATTTAAAAAAAGGTACCTAGAATAAAATATTTATTGAAAACAGCTCCATCCCAAATTACCTCTATAATTAACAATTAAAAAACAAGAAAAAAACTAATAAACACACGCGCGCGTCCGTGAATTGTTTTTAAAATCGTCATAACTAATTCAAAAAAAATCATAAAAAATTATATTTGGATAAATCAAATTAATATTTACGTCTATGATTTTTTTCGGATTTTTTTGATTTTATTTTATTTTTTTTAATTTTTTTAATTTTTTTTTCGCAGACACGAAATTCCATAAATTTCATGTTTATTTCACGGTCGCGAAAAAAAATTAAAAAAATTCAAAAAAATCAAAAAAATTCATAGACGTAAATATTAATTTGATTTATCCAAATATAATTGGTGGATGTAGTGGTGGTTACATACATGGTGGATGTAGTGGTGGTGGTGGTGAAAGAAGTACCCTATTATTTGTTTAATATTTAAAAATTTATATAGCATTAAAATAAACTAATATATGTTTTCTATAAATAATTATTTCATTAGGCATTTTTTTATAAAATAAATTATTGAAGGCATAAAAAAACAATTAAAAAATTTCATGAGTATGTTTTCAACAATAACCTCATATATTATTACGATTTCACTAGGGATGAGCAGAAACATCTATTGCTACGTTTTTTTACAAATTTTTGTTCCATCATTCCGTGATATAAATGTGAAACTCAGATTTGCCCGTCCTTTTTATGCAAAACTAGCTTATAATGTTACGTTTATTAAACTTATTAGTATTGGTTTTCTTTTATATAAAGTTCACATTACATACTACATAGGCTCATACAAAGTCAGATCTGACGAGCCATATGAAAACATAGGTTAATATGACGAGCAATCTGAAGCCCACTAACAACTTGGCCCATAAGTATCAACAATAACTGGTGCCAGCTGAAGATTCATTCTCCACTACTATATCATGTACTAGTAGAATAGAATATTAAAACAAAGTAACGCAACCTTTCCTTTTTCTTCTATATAACTTATCCTTTGAATTTCCTATTACCTTGTTTATCATCCCTTCATTCCAATTTCCAGGTACACTACCCACATTAAGAAGCAAGAAACATGTCGGATCCTAACATCGACGATGCCAAGAAACTAGATGATGATGAGAATCCACAAGTTCAAGTTGTTGAAGAAGAAATTGGATCAAAGGAAACAAAAGATTTAGACTTTAATGTTGAGATGAACTCCATAACCCCTCAGAAAGAGGTACGTTAAAGTATAACTCCAAAGTCTACTTCACAATCTAAGACCAACACCAAATCTTCTTGTTCTTTGCAGGAAGAAATGATGAAGAAAAAGTATGGAGGATTATTGCCAAAGAAACCTCCTTTAATATCAAAGGTAATCGTCTCTCATAAGAATTCTTCATTTTTGATTGCTAACTAGTATGCTTAAAACTAGGATCACGAACGTGCTTTCTTTGATTCTGCGGATTGGGCACTAGGAAAGGTACATATACATTCTAATTCACACATAGATTTTTTCATGACAAAATCTAAGCCTCACGTTTTTATTTGCGTAGAAGAACAAAGGACCACTAGAAGCACTTCTACCAAAGTTAGAGGTAATCAATCTTGCTTAACTTCTTCAATTTTCCCCTATAACCTAATATCTTCTTTTTCCTTTCAATTAAATGTAATAAATAGCCCACACACCATCATCAAGTTCATTCAAGACGAGTAGCTTATGCTCATGGAGATAACATTGGAGGTACATAATTATGTATGCATTTTTCATGTTATGTAGTTTCATTTCTCCTAAACTATTCTTTTTTCTACATACCAGATGATGAAAATACCAATTCTGATCTTCCTAAGGATCAAACCGATCTATTCAATAATGACAATATTATTGCAGACACATCCGAGGAACAATGCTCTAAAACTAAACCCTAGGGACATGTTTGATTATTATCGCACAACAGAAAATTAGCTGGAAAAGAATTTTCAATTTTACGCAATATAGTTTTCTCAAGAAATGTACGAAAAATATTTAGAAAACGATCTTCCATGGAAGTAACCATACACAGTACCAACACATAGTAACAAAAAAGTAGCCTCTAATTCTTCCAAAATACGAAAGCTTAAAACTAAGCTTTTCATGGTACATTACAAATTCAATTTAGATTAAACCTCAAAAAGGTTTTAGGCTCAAGCATTCATCAATATCCCGGGGAATTTCTATGTGAGTCCTGATTATATGGCCTGGTAAGACAAAAAAAAATGTCTAAAAGTTAAACATAATAAACTCAATTTTTTTTAATTAAAAAAATAAATAGAATTCACTTACATATCACTATTAGGAGAGTGAACTCGACGAGTATTTCCCTGTACAATACATACAACAAACAACTCTATTATCATTAGAGATATCACCAATTTGAAGTAAATAAAGTAAAAAAGTTTAATTACCTTTTTTACCCCCATAACTGTTACTAATTCTCATTCGATCTTCCATATCTTGGACCATTTAAAGGTCTATCTATCTCATACAAATTGCTTCTCAAACGTGTAAGAACTTGTAATAAAGCCGCACTTGCAACATTCACATCTCGGATAATCTAAAAACGCAATATTATTACCTTGAGAATCGCATATTGGGTAGAACTCTAACTTGATTAATTGATGTTTTAATTTGGGATTTAGTAATTTAAATTGAATTCTTTATTTTGTGTTGGATTTTTTATTATTACCTTTGAAACCAAGGGTAGTTTCTAGTATTTAGGCTATTCATTATAGTGGCGTAATGATCACCTTGACAGGGTGTTTAAATACATACCTAGGTAATAGCCGTTGGTATTCGCCAATGACCTTGACAGGCTTGACTAACCAATATCCAATGAGGTAAGAAACTTAACCATTCGAAATTAGTTGTAATCACCCTGACGGGGTATATAATACCGTAGGAGAGCTCCTAAGTCCACCCTGACAGGGGTTAGGAGACTTTAGAATCCCGACTAGCACAAATATAGCAATCCGTCCCTTAACAGAAAGCATTAATTAAGAAGGTTTAGGTGAAACCCTTGCGTGACTCAAGTACTACTTTTCATCTTGCGTCTAGCTTATTTATTCACTTTATTTTCATTTCAGTTAAATTAATTTAGTTTTTAAATTTACTTTATTTGCATCTTAGTCCTTAAACAAAAACCAAACAAACTTTATATCTTTTACTTTTTCATACTTGCAATTATCCTACTATTTGATTCACACTTGAGTTATACCTATTCCGTCCATGAGAACGAATCCGATTTATCGGTTTATTACTTGGACAACCGTACACTTGCGGTCTGTGAGTCCTCAACTTTATCGCATTATTTTATAACACACCAGGACCCACCACTTGCCTAACTAGATAGTCACTAAGGTTTGAGATTAACCACCGATCATTGTGCAGGGTCCCCTTACCCAAGTCCCCTGGTAATTGTTAGGTCGCCACCTAAATCCACCCGAAGGGGGTTAGGAGGAATATAGAATCCTGGCTATTGCATGTCACACAATTCTCCCTTACATAAATAGGTTATAACACGAGGCTAGTGAGAATTACTTGCTAGATCTTGAGCTAAACTCTCATACTACTTATTTCTCTTTATTTAAATTCATGTGTTTATTTTATTTAGGTAATTGTTTAGAGTCATAAAACCCAACAAATATTTCAGAGTCTTTCTTTTAGCTTATTATTCTTCTAACTTTTTAATTGCACTTGATATTTGCATAAGTTCTTCCTACATTCGTAGTCTCTGAGAAACGAAGTCTACTTATCATTAAAGCTTGTGTACGATCTGTGATACTTGCAGTGAGTAACGTGTTTTGGTTAGGGTGTTAGTTGCATTTTTAATCATTATTTTATCACGACATAACCAACCACCACTTAGTGTTACTACCAATTGTGTTGGTGCTCGGTATTTCTCCGGAGATGCTTAGTGTCATTGTTAGGGACGCTTAGATTCACCCCCGGTTGTGGCGCATCGTTGACGGTGTGCTAGTGATCCGTCTCTTTCGTGGATACTTAGGGTTAATGTTTGAGATGCTTAATGTATTTGTTTTTATCTTTATCTTAGTTTTGTGTTATTTTAGAATGCTTTACTAGTTTTCCAAATCAGTGATCTCTGAGAAGGTCATATTGGCCTCTAAGATAAACATAATTTTTCTTCTCTCCTCATTGGCAAAAAAAAAATCGTCCACAAAACCCAACAAAAAATGTGCATGAATTAATATAATTGAATATCAATTGTTTGATATACAATATTATTTTGTGTTGATTAGTGATTTTATGTCGTGTAATGTCAAAATAACTTAAATTTCTTCTTTATCGGTGGCTTATGAAAAGGATATTTTATATCAATTTAATTTATAGTGACTTGGTGACAAAATGTTATAAATGAGTTTATGCAATGTTAATTTTTGTTTATCTTTTTTATAAAATTATTATTGCTTGTTTTTGTTTTATATAAAAATATTTTAAGTATTGATCATTTATAAGATTGGATAGTGATCTATTTATAAAAAAATCTAGTCATATATTTTTTATAGGCCATAAACTTTGTTTCCAATACACGAGATCACCCTTTAAAATTTCATTGAAAACTTTAGAATAGTCAAGATTGTCTATGTTAGAACAATTATGTAAATCATACCCCTTGTTCAAAACTTATAAATTTTTTCTTTTTTTTTTGTCTAAAAAGTATGTATTGAGTAAATTCATGTTCGAAAGTAGGGTATTTGAACCCACCATCACATTGTCCAAAAAAAAACCTACCATCATGTAGGGACAAACTTATAAAAATATTGGTAAAAGATCAATTAAGTTAAAGTTACCTAAATTAATATTACCAATAATAAATAACCTATTTCTCTCAAACTGGTTTTATACCTTTAAGATCAAAAATAGAATATAAAATTACCAATTTTGTCCCATTGAAACACCTATGAAAACTAGGGGTGTGCATCGAGTTAGAAACGGCATAACCCGACCAACCTGGTTACACTAGCCCGAAATTATACGAGTTATTTTTTTACTAGATGGGTTGCAGTTTACATTTTTGAAAATATACACTTTTTGCAGGTTGTGGATTTTACACTTGAAACTCGCAAACGCGCATATACCCAATTACCTTGTAGTATAAAATATTAGAAAAATTCGTATTACTCATTTTATTTAAATAAAACAGTGGGGTTTATGTGCTTCTTACTCTATGTCTTTTTTTATTCATTTCCTTTAAATTTTTTGAAATTTCTCAATACTTCAATAATATTTTATCAAATGAATTTGTTTTTTATTTCGATTATGATATTATCTTCATTATTTGTTTAATTCATAAATTTATTTTCCTAAAATCTTATTTTATATCTTTAAATCAGAGATTAGTTGAAATGCATATGAGTATCCTAAACAATATTTATTGTTACAACTTTCGTTTGTAATATAAATATGACTCGCCGAATAAATATGAGGAATATACCTTTTAAGGCCTCAAATTCAAAAATGAGAATTTTAAGGGCCTAGTTAGATCTTATGTTTTTTAAGGGCCTAACTAGAAATTTTTCTGGGTCTGGTCACGTTTTTAGGGGGTACATACCTGCTATTTTTAATTTTTTGGGGGGTATATACCCCCTAATTTAATTTTTTTGGGTACACGCCCACCGTTTTTTTAATTACATTTTAAGTCCACATTGTTCAGAGTTCAATGTTCTTTTTTCCTTATTCAGGTCAGTCCAAAGTGGTGGTGAGCCCAACGTGGTGGTGCAGAACCGTACCCACAAAAACAGTGGGTCTATTACCCATTAAAACATCATGCTTACCCCCTAAAATAACAAGATCACCTCCTAAAACAGCACGATTACCCACTAAAACCGCACAAAAACAGTGGGTATATACCACCTAAAAATGCAAAATAGGGGGTATTTACCCCCTGAATATACAGATCTAGATCTGAGATCGATGACAGGGGAGGCGCTGGTTTTTTGGTTTTCGCAGATCGGGAAGGTTGGTAGGGTAGGTCGATGGAGCAGATCTGCACCTCCGCGAAGAAGGATAAAAACTCCCGTGCTCCATTGTTGCAGAAACGAAGCTTCACTGCTGGATCTCGAACAAGAAGAAGAAGAGTAGCTTGGCTTCACTACTGGATCTCGAACAAGAAGCTGCTGCCATGGCCACGAACACCACCACTGCTGGATCTCGAACAAGAACAACAACAATAGTCGTTGCTGCCATGGCCACGAACACCACCACCGCGAGCTGCTTCACTGCTGGATCTCGAACAAGCCAACGTGAGCTGCTTCACTACCGGATCTCGAACAAGCCACCACCGCGAGTTGCTTCACTGCCATGGTCAAGCTTTGTTTGGCTGCTGGTGGCGCTTGCCATGGAGGCCGGAAAACGAAGCTTCACTAACACATAGACAACATCGAGCAGCGGGGGAAGTGGTGCCGGAAAACGCACCTGGAGGATGGTGGGTGGAGAGAGAAAGGGGGAGGGGTAGGGTTTTCTGCAATTCTGTCGAGAGAGAGAATGGGGGAGGGTGGGTTTTATGGGTATTGTTTTAGTTGGATTCTAATTGGGGCCCTTTTTTATAAAACACTAGTGTACATAGGCCCTAAAACCTCATTTACCCAATAAATATGGATGCAAAGTTTTCTTATTTGTCGAACTAAATCACCCGCAATGTACCCGCAACCCACCCAGCCCAAAACTTGATGGTTTATATTATGTATTGGGTGGGTGCGAGTCTCATTTTTCAAAACCCGCACAAGAACAGACGGTTTGTGGATTAGAACTTTTCATCCAAGAGCAACCCGCACACACCCCTAATAAAAAATAAATATTCTACAAACAAAGGAAATCCGGAAGGTCCTTCATTTACAACCTATAGTATACCAATCATGTTTAGTTTAAATTAAATGTTAAATTCTTTTTAAAATATATATCCTAATAATCAATATCATATATTTAATTTTAAATAATTGTTTATATAAATATAATTAATAATCAAATTAATATCTAAAAATACATTTTTAATAGATGAAATTAACATAATTCAATATTTAAATCGTTTTAAAGACATTATGTTTTTTTTATTGTTATAAAAATAATAACAAGCTGTGATTCAACACTAACTAGAATATATCTCTAAAAGTTATGTGATCATAAATATATATATTGTATGAATATAATTAATAAATACTAGGTAAAACCCATGTCTGAAGACACTAAAGCAAAAAATGAATTTCGTTGACAGGAATCGAACTCAGGTTAAAAAAAAAACCGTGTCGGAAGACACTAAAGCAAAAATGAATTTCGTTGACAGGAATCGAACCCAGGTTCAAAAAAAATTAATAACTGGGGCCAAAATCAATCCTGGCCACCACTTATGTTTAGCTAGATTAAATCCTAACCACCACTTATGTTTAGCCAGATTTAATCCTGGCAACCACTTATGTGGGTAAATCTGGACCGTAGTAAAAAATCTGAAATATAATATAGACTAGGTAAAACCCGTGTCTGAAGACACTAAAGCAAAAATGAATTCCGTTGACAGGAATCGAACCCGGGTTCAAAAAAAAAACCGTATCTGAAGACACTAAAGCAAAAATGAATTCCGTTGACAGGAATCGAATCCAGATTCAAAAAAAAATTAATAAGTGGGCCAGAATCAATCATGGCCACCACTTATGTTTAGCCAGATTAACTCCTGGCCACCACTTATATTTAGCAAGATTTAATCCTGGCCACCACTTATACGGTTAAATCTGAACTATAAAAAAAAAATTTGAAATATAATATAGATAGTGATTTAAAAAAATAATAAATATTAAAAATATATCATAAAATTTTATAATAATATATTAGTTTCATATAATTTTTAATAAATAGTGAATTTGTGATAAATCTAATTTTTATATAAAAATATATATTGTCCGATTGATAAGTGAAAAGAATCTACCTTCTAAAATTAAATATTATCTTTAAATTTCCGTGAATATCAATCCTAGCAACAACTTTCTAATTCTATCATTGTTTTCTTAAAAATCATTATTACTAATGAAATACTACCTTTCACAACTCTCATAACCTTTGAATAGTTTGTAATATAAATTATTTAATATTATACGAGACAATATTTAAAATTTTATTCAAGATTTTTAAACTTTCATAATTAACTTAATTCAATCACATATAACATGTCAACCAAGATTATATATATGTAAGAATGGACCAGAGATTAAGGATGACACCAATTAAAATATTAACTATAACCGATGGATATCCAGTCCGATAAAAATTTGTTTCCGACAACGAGGTGTATTCATAAGGGTTTGGTTCTCACAAAAAATCACCAGTGAATTGTCCTTTAGAATTTAGTTTTTTACAATAATCCGACGGATAATCCAAAGTCCATACAAAATATAATAATATATATAGTATATAAAAAAGTTATTCTATATTTATAAATTTCATACATAATATCGATCAAATATATTATTTCATACCTAAAGTATATAATTAATTATTATCTAATTTATTACTATATTTTATAATATTATTATTTATAGTCTTCTAATAATCCTGTAACTAATTTAGAATTTTAAAAATATTTTATTTTACTAATTTATTATTTTATTAAAGCCTATTAAACGATTGCGATGTAGATTAATCACGGATAAACCGTATCCGTCGTGGATTTGGATTTGGTAAATAATTATAAAATCCGATACTGGATGCATATTTGGTTATCGTTTTTCTTAATGGATGTGGATGTGGTTATGTTATTTCTCGAGGATATTCAATCTGTTGCTATCTCTTACCTGAGATATTTGGAGTCCAAAGCGGAATGACATAATAGTAGCCATACATTTTTTTTAAAATTATAAAAGAAATCGAGAATACTTTTTTTACTAATATTTAGTTAAATTCTGATTTTTCTTACCGACATCATTTTAAAACAAAAAAATTTCAACTCTTCAAATGAATTGGCATTTGGCCGCTTGTTCAATTAAGGATTCAATGTGTCGCATTAGGCAAATTAAATTTTTACCAGTAAGTCCTTGAAATACACTGTTAAAGAACTCAAAGATTTTACTCTTACCAGATATCAACTTGAATAAAAAATAAATCTTATTTGAATTATATACTATTTCGCTATCTTTAATACTCCCCTAAAATATTATTACGATTTCATTAAGGGTGAGTAGAAACATCGATTGCTATGTTTTACAAATTCTTGTTCCATCTTATCATGTTAATGTTCTGATCTGGATTGGTTCGGTCCGGTTCTTAGCGTTTCTAGGTCTTACCGTACTGTTCCGGTCCGGTTCTATAGGGAAAATATTGAGACACAAACAAGTTTGACCGGTTCCAGTCTGGTTCCTAACCGGTTCTGCCTTTTTTGTTGAATTAAATTTTTATGTTAAGTGTTTTTTGTATTGGGTTGTGATTTGTGAAAATAGAGAAAATCTAAGTCACATTTTTCTTCGATATTTGTACCGAGACTACAAATTTGATGAAATGTAATGAATCTTATATCCAATTGTTTGCACAACTGATAAAATAAATAATTACAAAGTATAATAAAATAACTTATTACAAATATAATTTAGCGAAGGAATAAATTATTACAATCTCATTTCACCAAAAGAACAACATATAAATTATAAGACTGCATCGGGAATTGGGATTAACCTGTGGGAGAAAGGGGGTTGGTGTGTGGCTGTGGAATATAGACTGCCTACGCACCTTTTATATAAGTAGCGTGAAATGCATACCCAAAATAGGATCAAGCCACCCCGTAGTTCTTTAAACCCCCTTGGTAAAACTGTTAGTAAGTTTTTCGAAAAATAACTTGAAAGAGTTAAATGTACAAGAAAGTGTCACCACTCATCTTCATCGGGTTGGTCTGATGTTGAAGGGGTTGAACCGTCACTTGAACTAGATAGGTTGAACGCTAATTCCTATTTGCCCGATAATTCATCTAACTGGTCTTGTGTTTAGACGTTTGCTTTCAGCCAGTCTTGTAGTTGTACCACCCGTTCTAATGTCGACCCAATCATACTCATCCGCTGATCGGATAGTTGATTCTTGCCCTCGATGAAAGCGGATTCGGATGGAACTGATGACGCTGGAATAATTAGCAGGTCACGTTCCATGAGAGACAAAATGAGCCCGCTAGCATATTTTCTCCAATGACCAATGATATCGTAGTCTTCAACATGCAGTTCCTGGGTAGATTTAAAATAGAAGTCGAGGTCATTCTAGTTGTCTTGGTTGTAGCGGGGAGATGTTCTGTTGTCTGCGTCTATCATTCTTCCAGCTTTGGATCTTACAACACATGTCTGTACTGGTTGTGGGGTGCGGGGGGTCTACCGTTGCGACACGATTTATCCACTTAATTCTTATACAATTCATAGATTATTTCCTTAACTTTTGCCATGTATACATCGGTGACAGTGTCAGCGTAACCCAAACAACCATTGATTGTTGAGATAAATTTTCTTGTATACCTTATCTTGTAGCGCGGATCTAGGATGCAACATATAGCAAAAATAATTAGGAGATGGTCATAGTATTTCAAGAATTTCTCAATCATCGGACCACGTATAATTTCAAGTCCCCTAGTTAACTTATACTTTTGCATGTGGAAAGCCATGTCGTGAACCTTTTCTAACACCAAGTGACTTGTAGGAGTATATGTTGCCGATAAAACAGTTGTGGTATAGCTAAAATGAAGGAGGAAACCGACTAATTCGCTAACCACACCCCAATCCCCAGAATCAATAAAGTTATCACTAAAGTTCTCGTTATTAATGCTCGTTACAATATCCTTAAACTCCATTGCACGTTGTAACATCAAATACGTTGAATTCCATCGGGTAGGACAAACTAATCTCAGTCGCTTATACTTAACACCCGTAGACTCACGTTTATTTTTAAATGCCCGGATTAATGCTGGAGTATTTCTAATATATTTGGATGCTATCTTAATCTTTTTAACTATATTTGGTCCAACCGTTTTCTCACCTGACTCATAGTAATAACTAAGTCACACCCACGCCCAAGAACCGTCACTAACTATCAAATTAATAATGTGACAATTACACCGCACATGAAAAAGTTCATGGTAATACAATCAATAAAATGTTTAATAAGGCCGCGGATAGTGGCAACCATAATTGAACCGCTGTCAAATGTATATGGAAGCACACGACTAGTAATATTATATGCCAAAGAAGTAGCAGTTATTAAATCGTTGATATTATTACTAGTAGGATGTTCACTCACGACACAAAAACAAATAATACGCTTCCGCAGTAACCAGTTAGGATCAATCCAGTGACATGTTACCCTAATATCTTCAAACCATTCTTAGCTTCCCACATACCGGATTTTAAACAACATCTGCTGCTTAGCTTTTTTAACTCGTCCACTAGAATAAGTCTAAGTCGTCAAAACTATCATTAGGGTAGATCCAGGGATTGGCTCATTACAGGGATTTTTATGAGTTTCTAATGAATCTGGCAAGTTGGGGACTCGAGGCGTGACTCAAAGGTTGAGCATCAGCACATATGTATATGGCCATTTCCTTACGTGTATGGGTATGTTTGGGGTAAATGCTTTTCCGGTATGGGGGTTAATGGTACTTTGAGTTAGGTTACTAGTACCCATCTTATGGACATTTCTAATATGTTTAACAAATTTAGCAGTAGATTTATCAAGAGCCAAGGCATATGATATTTTACATACCTTACACTCCGCCCTACCCACAGTTGGTTTGCCGTTAACGAAGTAATCCCACGCTAGTGACCTCGGAGCTCTCGACTTTGGTGTAGGTTGTTGTGCGTCTGCCTCATCGATTTCATCACGGAGTGGTTGGGTTTTCTCCGTCTCTATGTTGATAAAATTTGGATTGGTCTGCGTGTCCATTGTGTTTCGTGTGTTGTCTAGATATGTCTCATTATCCATATCTAAAGTTAAAAATTATTTCAGTTTGTTATGTCTAAATTCTTATACGATTTTGAGTATTCTGATTATACCTTGGGAGTCGTCAAAAAAGCTACTATGAGATTGCGCAGCACATTCTTTTTGCAAGATGTCGATTTGGGCCTGTAATTCGGTAACACTTTGATTGTTTAAAGGTCGCTTACCCCCCCTCCCCCCGGACCACCTTTTCTACCCCTTGATTGTGACTGAGACATGGTATCTGAATAAGACAAGAATCTATTAGAGATTGATGGTGGGTGTTGAAGTTTGAGTTATAGTTTGAAGTTATATATCATTTCAAAATAACTTCTACACACTTAAATAAGTTTTTTTTGTTTATTTAGATAAAAAATGTTATTTTGAAGTTATTTTATTGGTATTTAAAATATAGTTATTTTTGTTTTAATAAGTAGAAATCTGTTTTGATATCATTTTTAAAAAGAATAATTTGTTTTTAAAAGATTTCAAAATGAGTGTATGTTGTTTATATAAGTTGGTTTCAATTTATTGAGATTGTAGTGTTTGGTTGATTTAAGTTAGTTGATTTTAGAAAAACAGTTTGAGTTGATTTTAAAGCAGTTTAGTTGATTTACATAAAATAGATCAGTTGATTTAAATCAAACAGTTAGTTGATTTAAATTAAACAGTTTAGTTGATTTTCAAAAAAACAGTTTGAATTTGGTTTGGTTTAAAAAATGATTAGTGGTTTTCAAAAACAGTAAAATTGTAGTTTAGTTGCTTTAAATTTATTGAGATTGTGTATTGATTTAAAAAAAAAAAAAACAGTTTACTAGATAGGATGTTGGTTTTAGTTTCATTTGTATGTTTAATTTGTATTTTAAAAAATGAGTATTTAAATGTTTCAAAAAAATCTGTTTTTGTTAAAAGGACAATACCCAGTTAATTACACAGAGAGCGTATGAATTCGCAATTAATTACAACTTCAACTTAATTCCAACTTAAGCACACAAAATTGGAAGATTACAAAGATACCCATAAACCTATTAATTAATTACTTTAATTATATATACCATCTAATTCTTATATCTTCACTATTTATTATAATAATATTTATTTATTTATTTTCCTTCACCACCACCCCCACCACCACTCCCACCCTCTTCCACCACCACCACCACCACCCCCACCCCACCACCCCCACCCCACCACCACCATCCACTACCACCCACCCCCACAACCACTCCAACACCCCCACCACCAACCACTACTAACTAATTTCATCATACGCGCTCGTCCGTGAAATTTAAAAAAAAAAATCATGACTGATTTTAAAAGAATCGTAAAAATAAAAAAATTGTATTTTTGGACGAGACAAATTAATATTTACGTCTTTGAATTTATTTGTTTTTTTTAAATTTTTTAATTTCGATAATCCGTTTTATGTGTTGCTATAACACACAAAAACGGATTTAACAAATCCCACAACACGCGCGCGTCCGTGATTTTTTTTTTTATAAAAAATCATAATTAACTACAAAAAAATCAGAAAAATTAACAAAATTAATTTTTTGACGGGGCAAGTTCATATCTACATCAGAGAATTTTTTTCGATTTTTGATTTATTTTATTTTTAAATTTTTGGATTTATGTGTTCATACAACACACAAAAATATATCTATGTATTCCTGTAACACACAAAATTATAAAATCAATCTACAACATTCACTTCTTTAACAAAATCGTTTTTTTCTCTTTATTAGTCATATATACAATATTTTACTCGATTGTAACTATCTTGATATATTAACTTTTTGTCCAACCTTTTTTTGTTATTTTGTGTGTTGTTGTATTACACAAAACAGGCATTTGTGTATTACAGTAACATACAAAAGAACCATACTAAACGCTAAACTCTAAAATTGTGTGTATAGGAAGGGATGTAAGACAAACACAAGTGTGTAAGTCAATTTGATGGTGCAAGTCGCAAGAAATAATTTGTGTGATTTAGAAACACGTAATAATCAAAATTATTTGTTGATGCAACACATAGTTACGAAGGTGATGTATTTAAGTAAGACACAAATGTTTAATTGGGAATGGGCTTGACAGGAAGAGAAAAGGTAAATTTGTGTGTTGCTGTAATACACAAATAATTGTTTTGTGTATTACTACAACACACAATATAACAAAAGATTGTTGGACAAAAAGATAATATATCAATATATTAAAAACAAGTAAAAATATGATATATGCGATTAATAAAGACAACAATTTTTTTTGCTAAAGAAGGTAATGTTTTAAATTGATTATATGATTTTGTGTGTTACATGAACACATAAATATATTTTTATGTATTGCATGAACACATAAAATGGAATATCAAAATTAAAAAATCAAAAAATCCAAAAAAGAATCAAAAATTATAAAAATAATCAAAAAAATTATAGACGTAAATATTAATTTGTTTCGTACAAAAATGCAATTTTTTTTTTTTGATTTTTTTAGAATTAGTTATGCATATTTTTTAAAAGAATCACGGACGCGCGCGTGTGATGACATTAGTTGTTGGTGATTGGTTTAGTTGGGAATTAATTTCTTTAACTTGTGAGTAAGTAGGAAGTCAAAACCTCCTTCCTTTTCTTTGGGAATGAAAAGTGTAAATTTGTAATTAATTGAGTATTATCCTATATAAGGGTAAAAATGTAAGCTAAATATGCCAAAAATAATTAATTGGGAATTAAGTTTTTAATTAGTGAGTAAGTATGAAGTAATTTACTTCTTCCTTTTTCTTTTTTTTTTTGGAAATGAAACTTGTGGAATTGTAATTAATTGAGAATTATCCATTTTTTAAATCCTAGTTTTCATTTAAGTTTGTTTAGGTTTCATTTGTTTGTTTAAAAAATGTGTCTTGATATCCAAAAATTCTGTTTACTTGATATTATTTTGGTTTAAGTTTCATTTGTAAGTTTAATTTGTATTTCAAAAAAATGAGTAGTTAAATTTTCCAAACAATTCTGTTTTTATTTTTTAATTCTAGTTTTCATTTAAGTTTGTTTAGGTTTTATTTGTTTGTTTAAAAAATTTGTCTTGATATTCAAAAAATATGTTTACTTGATATTATTTTGGTTTAAGTTTCATTTGTAAGTTTAATTTGTGTTTCAATATGAGTATTTAAATTTTCCAAAAAAATCTATTTTTTTAGTTTTAGTTTTCATTTAAGTTTGTTTAACCACTTTTGAAAACTAAATTTAACAAAACAGGAAAGTTGTTGATGCTTGCATGTTATTCTAATATTTGAGGTCTAAATGTTTATTCTAATAGTCGAAACCTAGTAATCTAATTGACGCAACTTAAAAATCTAAAAAGCCAAAATTATTTAGTGCTACAACAATATAAACAAGTTAAAGCATAAACGTAAAATACAAGAAAAAAACTTGAC
Source organism: Nemophila menziesii (assembly GCA_029959085.1). Taxonomy (NCBI): domain Eukaryota; kingdom Viridiplantae; phylum Streptophyta; class Magnoliopsida; order Boraginales; family Hydrophyllaceae; genus Nemophila; species Nemophila menziesii. The sequence continues at coordinate 2,599,137 of JARWIR010000060.1, forward strand.
AAATATAGTAATTATTACAAACCATTTAAAATAATTAAAATAATTAAAAACTTCAACTTGAGTATACATTGCTAAAGAATGTAGTGGATAAGCTTTGTAATCCAAGTAGTGAATGCCTTTGAAGTAGTTGAACTGAAAGTTGACTTAAAATTATAAAGTAGTGAAAAGAGAATTTGAAGAAAAATGTTACGTAAGAAGTTTTCAGATTGCAAGATGTAGGAATACAACAAAGAACACCACAAATATAGGCAAAATCAATTGGTTTAAAGAGGATGGCTGGTATAAGATGAGATGTGACAAGTATAAATGAGAATAAAAGCTTTGCTGAAAAGAGCCATATTGTTTCTTACAAAATTAAAAGGGGAAAGGTCTTTACTCAATGTGAAGTGACAAGAATCAACTTCAATTAATGGGGCACTTGAACTTAATCAATCTGTAATTTACGAACTTGAAAGCCTCCCAAAACGCTCTCAAGAAAAAAGCCTCTTTTATAAACCCTAGCCCTTCTTTCAGCCGCCGTCGATCTCCCTTCTCCTTTTTCTTCTTCCTGATCGACGGCGGCAGCCCCCTTTTCCTTTCCCTTTTACTGCCTTCGTCTTCATTTCCTGTTTTGCTTTCCTTGCTTTGATTCTGTGCTTGTTTCCCATCGGAGCCTTCATCCATTGCGGTATTCTTTGTCTATGGCGATAGGAGATAGCAATGTGGATGTGTTCGAGCATTTTGTGGTTTTCGCTGGCCCTGTGTGGATTGGGCCTTGTTGGCCCAGTTCAGTTTCTTGGATCGCAGCCGTTTGTTCGTATTTGGGTCTCTTTGGTTTCAGGACTTCCCGCTCCAGAACTGGTCTTCTTCTTCAGGATTTTGGGTTTTTGGCAGTCTTTTTTCTTGGTAAGATTGGCTGCTCCTTCCCTTTGTGTTATTTTCTCTGGAAGGTTGGTTTTGTTTGCCTTTTAGTCTCTTCGTCTTTGGTGGAAGGTCTGATGGATTGGCAGCGGATTCTTTTGGTAAGGCTGTATTTTTACTTTGTTCTTTGTGACCGCATCTTTTGTAATTACTTTCTGAGGGCTGGTGGTGATTCACTTTGGTTATTTATCTCTTGTCCTATGGAGTTCGACTGTTGGAGTTACGGGTGTTTGCCGTTCACTCGCTACTTTTTCTGTTTGGGATCCTTCGATTTGATTTGTTTAACCTGCTCTTGGTTAGAATGGTTTAATAGGTGGTTGTTTATGTACATTTGCTGGTCTTCCGGTTTTCTGTTCCTTTTATTCGCAGGTGGTGATTCATTTATGGCCATGATTTTTTCATCATTTGAATCCGTCTTGAGTTGCTTCGGGTGTTTGCCGTTCATTTGGAGTAATTTGACCTTGGTGTTCCAATGTTGGACTTTCCTGGCTTGCGTTTGTTTGGACTGGCTGGAACAACAGTTTGGTTTTCGTTTCTGTTTGGTGATTATTGAATTTGCAGTCGCAGCCGCAGTTGCTCCTTTCTGGAATGGTGTTGTTATTTCTCAGCGTAACCTCGTTTTTTCCAGACCTGTTGCAGATACTAAGGCGATTAATGTTGTAATTTGTCTCGTTTTAGGATCTGTTTCACTTTGCATTAGCTCTTTATCTAATGCCGAAGCTAGTCTTCAGCCTATACAGTCTCCAAGCGCGTACTACTCGTTGAAGAGTTTGTCTATCCTTGAAGATATTAGAAGTATGGCCAGATCCCACTCTCATTTCTTTTCTCATGGGATTAGAAGAACAGCTTATATTACGACTGTTTGGAATGCGAATGTCTTTTCTATTTTTATCCTTTCTTTGTTTGGTATTTTTTTGTCTTCCCTTGTCTTTTTCTTTTCCTGTTTGTTTGTATTGACTCTGGTTTCTTGTTTCAACTGGTGTGGAGTTTCTTCCTCCTAGTTGTTTGATTTTAATACAAGCTTTATTGACTAAAAAAAATGGGGCACTTGGACTAGTGATTTCAATACCAAATCTGAAAATACAAAAAAAAAATAGTTAATTTCACAAATCAATATTTGCCTCAAATTCACTTTTCAAAAACTTAAAGTACAAAAACTTAGCAATTTAATATTACTTTGCAAATAATAAAAATTTACAAGTATATATATTACTGAAATGTCATCAAAAAATCACCCAAGAGCACTTTGGACCAAAAAAACATCTCATTAAAGTGTAGGGACGGTTTTTTAAATTTTCAAATTTTAAATCATCATTTTAGAAACTTAGTTAAGATTTTTTTCAACTCTTTTTGGTCCACATAAACCATTTTTGAAAAGTTTGGGGAAATTTTGTCAAGAAAAATATTTTCTATGATTTCTTTTCTCATTTTTGTATAAAGAAGGGGTTGTTTTATAATTTTCAATCCGTCAATTCTAAAAAACCGTCAATTCCAAACAACTACTTGACCTTAACAAAAGATAGGGACTTAAGTTCGCAAATTAGGAAAACTTAGGGACCCAATTCTCAATTTTGCAAAACATAGGGACTCAAAATTCGCAAATTCAAAAACATAGTGTCTCAAATTCGCAATTTCTAATAACACAGGGAATCGAATTCGCAACTTCACCAAAAAAAATGGGGACTCAGATTCGCAAATCAGAAAAATATAGTGTCTCAAATTCGCAATTTTCAATAACATAGGAAATCAAATTCGCAACCTCACCAAAAAAAATGGGGACTCAAATTCACAAATCACAAAAACATAGGGACTATAATTCGGAAATTTACAAAAACATAGGGACTCATACTTGCATAACATAGGGACTTAATTTCGAATACCATAAAGATCTTAAATTCTCAATTTCGCAAATCATGGGGATCTATACTTTCAATTTCAGAAAATCCAAGTAGTTCATGTGTGACATTCGCATACCGAAGGAGTTAATCGTGTACATTTAGCATAACAAAGGGACTAAAAGTATAAAATCATTTAAATCAGGGTTCAAAAGTAACATATTCTCATAAAATAAGAGCCTTAAGATAACAATTTCGCAAGGACAAAGGACTACAAGTATCAATTTTAACAAAACCACATAGAAGAACTTGATCAAGATCACACAAATCAGATAAACCAAGGACCAAAAAGAAAAAATTTGAATTCCTAAGGGATCAAAGCCATCGACTTACCCATATAATCAATCATTAAACCCTCATCAATAACTCATCTTTTCATCAACTCCACACCAAAACCACATGCAAACATAAACAATTCAGAATTACTAATAGAAATCTTCAAAAATAAATAAAGAAACGGAATTGAGAAAATTAAATTAAGAACTTCTTGATTACAAATACAACACTCAATCCTTGACAAAGAGAAACCAATTCCAAAAAAATCAATTCCTCACAAAACAAAAACACGAAACTCATCAGGAAACCAGGATAATAATAATATTCAAGAGCTAATCCAACATATCCAAAGAGATATGATATAACAAAAAACCTCAACCATAATCCAATTTTTCATATCAGAAAATTACTTTAAACAATCTCTGAAGAAAGAAGAAACATAATAGCATATTAGACAAACAACCACCACCATCATAGCCAACTTTCAAAGCTTCTTCAATGAATTTCAGAAGATAAGATTAAATATTAGATCGGATTTCAGAGAGGTAATGAACGGAGAGGTGGGTTTGGTGAAATGAATAAAGACGAGAGAGAAGGGAGAGTAATGAGGCGGTGAGTTTGGTGAGTGTAATTAGAATAATGAAAAAAGAAAAAAATATATATAAGGATATCGGTCCGGTCCGGACCGGTCCTTATCCTTTAATTTTTTTTTTAAAGAATCGAACCAATAAGCAATGGACCGGTTCGGTTCCATACTATTCCTCCGTTTCGTTTCCGGTTCTGGAACCGGCCGGTTCGGTCCAGTCCGATAGCCGGGCTGAGACTTCCATCATTCCATGATATAAATGTGAAACTCAGATTTGCCCGTTCTTCTAAGCAAAACTAACTTATAATGATTTGTCTCGTAACATATGTTTATATTAGTATTGGTTTTCTTTTATATAAAGTTCACACTTCACATTACATACTACATAGGCTCATACTAAGTCAGATCTGACGAGCAATATGAAAACATAGGTTAATATGACGAGCAATCTGAAGCCCACTAACAACTTGGCCCATAAGTATCAACAATAACTGGTGCCAGCTGAAGATTCATTCTCCACTACTATATCATGTACTAGTAGAATAGAATATTAAAACAAAGTAACGCAACCTCTCCTTTTTCTTCTATATAACTTGTCCTTTGAATTTCCTATTACCTTGTTTATCATCACTTCATTCCAATTTCTAGGTACACTACCCACATCTAAAAAGCAAGAAACATGTCAGATCCTAAGGTCGAGGATGCCAAGAAACTAGTTGATGATAAGAATCCCCAAGTTCAAGTTGATGAAGAAGAAATTGGATCAAAAGAAACAAAAGATTCAGACTTTAATGTTGAAATGAACTCCATAACCCCTCAAAAAGAGGTACGTTAAAGTATAACTCCAAAGTCTATGTCACAATCTAAGACCAACACCAAATCTTCTCGTTCTTCGCAGGAAGAAATGATGAAGAAAAAGTACGGAAGATTATTGCCAAAGAAACCTCCTTTAATATCAAAGGTAAATTATCTGTTTTTCTCTATAGAATTCTTCGTTTTTGATTGCTAACTATTATGCTTAAAACTAGGATCACGAACGTGCTTTCTTCGATTCTGCGGATTGGGCACTAGGAAAGGTACATATACATTCTAATTCACACAAAGGTTTTTTCATGACAAGATCTAAGCCTCACTTTTTTATTTGCGTAGAAGAACAAAGGACCACTAGAAGCACTACTCCCAAAGTTAGAGGTAATCAATCTTGCTTAACTTCTTCAATTTTCACCTATTATAACCTAACATAAATTTTCTTTTTTCTTTGGATAAATGTAATAAATAGCCCACACACCACCATCAAGTTCATTCAAGACGAGTAGCTTATGCTCATGGAGATAACATTGGAGGTACATATTTATGTATGCATTTTCCACGTTATGTAATTTCATTTCTCCTAAACTATCCTTTTTCCTACATACCAGATGATGAAAATACCGATTCTGACCTTCCTAAGGATCAAACCGATCTATTCAATAATGACAATATTATTGCAGACACATCCGAGGAACAATGCTCTAAAACTAAACCCTAGGGACATGTTTGATTATTATCGCACAACAGAAAATTAGCTGGAAAAGAATTTTCAATTTTACGCAATATAGTTTTCTCAAGAAATGTACGAAAAATATTTAGAAAACGATCTTCTATGGAAGTAACCATACAGTACCAACACACAAAAAAAACAAAAAAGTAGCCACTAATTCTTCCAAAATACGAAAGCTTAAAACTAAGCTTTTCATGGTACATTACAAATTCAATTTAGATTAAACCTCAAAAAGGTTTTAGGCTCAAGCATTCATCAATATCCCGGGGAATTTCTATGTGAGTCCTGATTATATGGCCTGGTAAGACAAAAAAAAAAGTCTAAAGTAAAACATAATAAACTCAATTATATATTTTTAAATTAAAAAATAAACAGAATTTACTTACATATCACTATTAGGAGAGTGAACTCCACGAGTATTTCCCTATACAATACATAAAACAAACAACTGAGAACCAAGTAAACGAAACTAAAAAAGATAAATTACCTTTCTACCCCCATAACTGTTATAATTCTCATTCGACCTTCCATATCTCGGACCATTTAAAGGTCTATCCATTTCAAACAAATTACTCCTTAAACGTGTAAGAACTTGTAATAAAGCCGCACTTGCAACATTCACATCTCCGATAATCTAAAAAACGCAACATTTCATCATTTCTAAAACATTCAGGGGTATATACGCAAATAAAAAAATACTCACCTGCACCATTTCATCATCTTCAGACGCAACTTTCGGAAGATTCTCTTCGGAGAAAATACGAATACTCGCTCTAGTTGAACGTCTCATCTCACTAATAATCGCACCACCTTTTCCTATTAAACACCCGATTTGTGGGCCCGGTACAAGTATACGAGTAGTAATTGTAATATCACCTGTTTCCTTTTCATTTCTCTCACTACATCTTTGTTGTAATCTCATTATCGCATCAATTGTACGCGAAACATCATCTGGTGCCTATTTTAAAAAAATTAACAAAGAAAAAAAGAAGTTTCGATAATTTTATTAATTATTTATTTATTTATTTACCTCTTTTGCGGAAACAAAGATTAAACAATCATCTCCTTCATCATTAGATACGTCAACTTTAATATACGCGCCAGATTCTTGTCTTATTTGTTTAATAACACTACCACCTTTTCCTATAACAGCTCCGATATTTTCGTGTGGGCAAATTAAACGAAGTGAAAACTCTTTTACGTAATCAGATCGATCTACACCGTCCATTCTATAGCCTCCGTAAGATCCCATTAATGAAGTGTTACCTATGTAGGGCCCACCAGGGTTTTGACTTCCGGATCTGTAAATACTCGAAGCCGATAATAATAAATGCTGAGATCTCGATGGATTTTCGTGTAATCGAGCTGCTACTTGATAAAGCGCTTTTTTTACATCACTTGCTTCACCTGATATCTGTGTATGTGTATGTGTGTGAGAGAGAAACAAGAGAGAGAGAGAAAGAAAGAAGAATTATACCTGAATAAGCTCATCTGAACTTAAAGCACAAGGAGGTAAATGATCACTATTGAGAATACGAATCTGAGCATTAGTTTCGCTTCGTATATTCTTAACAACTTGTCCACCTCTACCCAAAACACAACCTATTTGATCCGATGAAACTAAAAGTCGAACAGTTACATTCAAAACCACATCAAATTCACCTTCTAAAGGTAACTCATCAGCTATAATTCGATCATGAACTTTGAAAAGAGCGTGTTGAGCAGGTGATATGAGAATACTTTCATCATCTTCATCTTCATTATCTTCATCTTTATTAGTTTCTTCACTTGTACTGTAAATAGTAACTACACGCTCTTCACAACCAGGTATAGTTTCACTGATTCGGATTTTTGCATGAGTTTCAGCTCTTAATTGCTTTGCGATATCTCCACCTATTCCGATTATACTTCCGATTTTCCTTGCAGGACATAAGTATCGATAAACTGTATCATCTGGCCCTAACATATTTGTTTCCTTTTCATCATTTGTGTTTCTTCTTTTGGTTCCTTCATTCACTGAAAGATCAGGTTGAGACTGTATTCTTGTTCCGTAATTGTTTGTTGAGCCAGCCATGAGTAATTTGCACTAATAAATGTGTATTTATTTGTAATTAGTAAAACACATGGACTAATTGTGCAATTAGTATTAAATTTCCCAAATTATAGCTTACCAAAACATAATTAGGTGAACGTGCATATACAAAATTAAACAATGAGATTCACTGATTATAAATGCAAACAAAGCTAATAAAAACTCTATTTACTTGATTCAACAAATGCAAAAGTGCGAAAACCCTTATAATTGAGATGAAACCAATACAAAAGCTAATAAACAACTAATATTAGGTCAAATAGATATACGAGTCAGATTGATATAACAAAAGATAATTATACAGATTATTCAAGTGTATTGAATCTAAAATAGAAGGATTCATAATAACATTAGATATAAATATAGGAAAATAACAGATAATTAATCAACAAGGAATGAAAAACAGTTAAGGAGAAAGAATTACGAGTAAAGGAGACGAGAGTTACCGATGCGCTTAGTTGTTACGGAAGAGAGAAATTGGTTTTGTGCGCTGTGTATGTGTAAAACCGCCTATATAGTGTTCAAGGTTTTGTCAACTTAGTGGTGTCATTGACTAAGCTTAACTTTTCATTTTCCATATTATTTTTCTTTTTCTTTTCGTTAATTAATATCTTCGACTATTTTATTTATTTTTAAATTAAAAAATTATGCATAAAAAGGTCTAATATCTCCGGGGAACTAGTCGGGTGCGCGCAAGCAAGCCCGGAACCCATGTAACCAAAAAAAAAAAAAAAAAATTACTATCCTTCTATCTTTTCACACGAATTAAGAAATATAATTATTATTATTTCTATTACTAAAATATTATTCATAATATATTTTAAAATCTAAATATATATATTTTAATAAAAAAAAATTGGAAGAACATATTTTAAGTAAATAATTATCTTAGAATAAAAAAGATAGGTTATTTTTTGGTTTTTAATAGGTATAAACTTAATGAATTTCCTATCTCTAATTTATCTCTAAAAATTAATTTATCTTATTTCCCTTTCGCTTGATCTATGGCTACATTAAAAAAAAAAAAAAATACAATTGCTACCCTTCTCTTTAGAAAGTCTCCCACCTCTATCAATTATTTCACACTTTTGTTTTTTGTTTTTTTTTTTTTGGTCAAGCACACTTTTGTTTGTTTATTCATCTTTCTTGCACAACAAATAATCCTCATCAGAAAGTATCAAGCATTTATTTTCATCAAAATATTTCAGAGTAAGATTTAATTTCGTAAATTTAGTTTATTTTGTCCATTACAACAAATATCTCGTATTTATGACGCAAATATCTCATATTTATATCTCATATTTGATTTCGTTTGTGGAAATCTACTCTAAATCCCATTGAGATACCACGATGGAAATTTTAAAGAAAGGGGATGTAATAACGAAACTTGTATCGGCGGGGAATGACATATTTGCTTTTATAGGAAGTACGGATAACACGGTAAAAATTGGAGAGTCGTTAGAGGGATCACTAAGAGATTTCTTATAAGACAAATTAGGAGAATACAAATATTTGTTTGCCTGGACCACCGGGGATATGGTCGGGATAGACCAGAGTATCTCAGAACACTTCCTGAACGTCCACCCAACTAATAAGTCAATGGCACAAAAGAAAATAATAACTCCATGGAGAAAAATATAGCCATCCGAAAAAAAGTTTGTCGGCTCCGAGAAGCAGGTCATATACGGGAAGTCACCTACCCCGAGTGGATCGCTAACCTAGTCTTGACACCAAAATTTGACGATTCCTAGAGAATATGAACTGATTACACAAATCTAAATTAGGCTTGTCCAAAGGTAGTTTTACTCTACCAAAGATAAATAAATTGGGAGATGATACAGCTAGCTGCCAGTATCTATCGTTTATGGATACCCTCAAAGGTTATAATTAAATTTTGGTGGCTAAACAAGACGAGGAAAAACTTCATTCATCGCCGATCAAGAGTTATATTATTATAAGGTCGTGTTATTTAGGTTGAAGAATGTGGGATCAACTTATCAACGCATGGTAAACAAGGTGTTTGAACATAAAATAGACCATAATATGAAAATATATGTAGAAGATATGTTGGTTAAGGGCACGTCATTTGAAATACACATAGATGACCTTATTGAGGCTTTCAAAGTAAAGAGAAAAGTCGATATCTGACTCAACCTGAATAAAGGCACCTTTGGAGTAGCCTCAACAAATTTCCTTAGGTTCATGGTCAGTCACTAAGGGAATGAAGATAACCCTTACAAGGTACAAGCTATTATTGATATGAATCTACGTGGAACCATAAAACAAGTGTAGTCTCAAAGTTGACTTCAAAGTTTTGCCGGTAAACGCTCGTGATTTTCCGAAGTGGATCTTTTATCCTTTCACACCTTGATTTGGGGTTATCTTTGACTCTGTTTACTTATACTCATCATCTTGGGGTCTTGTATCATTTGTGTAACTAATATCTTGCACTTAACACACAAATAACATACACAAGCTCTAAAAGTAGCAAAATATCTGAAACTGGGCAAGAAATTGAAATATGACAAATAGTAGGAAATATTTGTCCAATAAGTTCAATAAACCCCCAAAAAGATGTTTCTTGTCCTTATGAATCTATCACAAAGCACAATACATCACACACACATTAATTTCTTAGTCCTGTGGAGAACGACAAAAAATACTTATCACTTTATTACTTGGGACGACTCATACACTTACGAAGAGCCTTCTCTGGATGTGGTTTTTATATCACGCCTCGGGGGCACCACTCTCGTATCCGAGGGTTGACAACGGTCTCGATGGATTACCTTAGTTTCGATGATCTTGAGACGATTTTTCTACTAGCACGCTCTGACTTATGTTGTAGCCAAGGACTATCTTCCTTAGGTACTTCTTTACTTTATATTGGTCGGCGTTTGCACGTCGACAAAAGAAATGCAGGTACTTCTTATTGAGCTTCAACTAGACTTCTTGGCTCCTTTTGTGACTTGGCCGGGGTTTCTTTTTCACTTTTCGACCTCTTGCCTTCATATTGGGTTTGAATATCATCCATGTACCTAGGAGCTTCACACTTAATTCACAAATTACCTAAAAAATGCTCCAAATATATATAAATCCAATATTAGACCACTAACTCAAAATATATCAAATATAAGAGATAAATCCCATAATTATGCACTAAACCCCTATCAAATGATGTCTCGATATTATATTTATTCATCAAAAAAAAGGCGAGATATTAGCACCTTTTATTTTAACTTTTCTTTCTCAAAGGAATTTTTGGATTTTTTTTTAAAAATTATGTAGGAACTTTTCTTTAGCGCCAATACTTGGTACATTATCATCCATTTCTTATCCCATCTACACCGTAGAGGATGGGAGGTGTACCCATCGCATTATTCTTCATCTGACAAACTATTAGGTTTTCCTTTGTCTCTATTGAAATATGATTCTCTATTTACATTTTATTATCTTTAAAGGCATTTAACTTAGAGGCCTCTTGAGGCACTTCTTAGATTTCTCTTTCTCTTTCTTCTAAGTGTGGTTTCCTTCTTTCCTAATCCTTCACTTTCTTTTATATGCTTATGTCGACCTTATACTTTGTTTCCCCCCGAGATGTGATATAAAATCCCAATTAAATAATGAAAACTCGCAAGTGTACGAGTGGTCACAAGTAATAAAGATAGTAACGTTCTTCATATTTTTGAAAACTTTTTCTAGCATAGTATATGTGTTGTTGCTTTTCATTGAATTCACAAACCAAAACTGAAAATATTGCTTGGTAAATACATTAGTAATTTTTACCCAACCTTAGGCTTCGTGAAGATTGGAGGTGAGCTTATATATTCTTTGAGTTTATCGAACGCTTGTTGGAACTGTTTGTTCCATTCAAATTTTGGGCTTTCACAAAGTTTTAAACCAAGGCGTGCACCTCTCAGCCTATTTTGACATAAAACGTTTTAATGTGGCTAACTTTCCTCATAGTGCTTGCACTTGTTTGATAGATCGGGGGAGTACTCATATAAGGATGGCATGTATTTTTTGGGGTTTGTTTTGATATCTTTGTGACTGACCATGAACCATAAGAACTTACTAGATGTTACTCTGAATATGCATTTGTCCGAACTAAGTCCTATTTTGATCCTACGTATTATATCAAGTGCCTCGGCCAAATACTCTAGATGTTTCTTAAATTAAATACTCTTTACTAGCATGTCATCAACATAAATTTCCATATTTCTACCAAGGTGCTCAAATAGTCGATTTACCATTAGTTGGTATGTGGATCCAGTATCTTTTAACCCGAAGGACATAACCTTGTAACAATACAAACCCTAGTTCAGTGATTGTGTGTCCATCAATATTTGTTTTTAGTCTTTAAAAGCATCTATACAAAGTATTTATGACCAGCGATGGCATCAACTAGCTTGTCCATCTTCGTGAGAGGAAGCTATCTTTCGAACACACTCTGTTGAGGTTTGTATATTTAACACACATCCTCAATGATTCATCTAGATTTTCAACAAACACCAATTCGCAATCTATTCAGGGTCACAAGCTTATCTAATATGTCCATTTTTTAACAAGAGTCAAATTTCCTCCGGAATCACCCCATTCTTCACATCAGAGAAGTTCATTTTCTTTTGAGATATTAGTTTGATAGCTACATTATCATTTAAAGAATGTTCAAATATGTTTTGCTCAATTCCTACCATATCCTCGGTTTTTCATGCGAATAAATCTTTGTACTCTTACATTTTATCCTGGATGGTAGCTCTTCGGTGTCTTGTTAGTGTTTCCCCAATCTTAACTTTATGATTTATACATCCAACCGGTACCTCTAGTACCGTCTTTACTACAAGTCCTTCTTCAAGTTGAATATCCATTTAGTACTTGACTGAATTGTGGTCTCTAAATGGGTTTCAAACTTTGTTTTCCATAGACGATGCCAAATGATAAAGCATAAAAACTTCGCATATATAATTTATTTATGTACGAATCAAATAGAATCCATTGAGAATTGTTGGGAGGATTGCCAAAGGATCTAAAGCAAAGGAAGGCTTGGCCGAGGTGTCTGATTGATTTGTCAAAGGGCTTGCTCTGCAAGTAGCTGATAATTCCTGAAACCACACACTAAGTCATGACTATAAGGAGTTTTGCTTCAGATGGAACTCTGATTCTTAAGTTAGTATTATAACCAAGGGGTATTGTTACTACTTGAGAGAAATATAAAGGGTTTTAACTGTATTTATGAACAATAATGAGGAGGTGAGAGATACCTTTTTTGGGAGGTGTACTTGGTGTATTTATAGACATCTAGGGCACATGATGCTGAGACTTTTTTTCGTATTCTCTCTTGAATCTATAATAACAATATGCTCGGTCACTAGTTGTATGTTTATTTTATCTATCGGCTGGTTAATGGTGACCAAAATTTAGTATCGGTGTCGGATGTTTATATTTTTTCTAACGTTGGAAGGGAGGGAAATCCATGAATTTCAAGAGTGTATTGAGACGTTGGTGCAGCCTCTGGACAGCGGGTGAATTTCAAAAAAAAATTCGGTTTGTTTCAACAAAAACACTTAAGAAGCCGTCAGGAGAGAGACAACCAATTTTATTTAGATCAATGAAACACAATACATGGGTACATACCTGGAAAACGTGGCGTGTCATAAGTGGTCAAAAGTCAAGACCCTAACCTGGATAGTGGACAAAGTGTTCTCGAAAGCACAAGGATGGAAGGCTAAGTTGTTGTCAAAAGGTGGTAAATAACGTATCATCAAAGCGATTATCCATGCAATCCCGGGTTACGCCATATCCATCTTTTTCTTCTTTATCACGTTTTGTAAGAAATCTGCGTCAATCGTTGCAAATTTCTGGTGGAGCTCACTAGAAACTAGGAGAATTCACTAGATAGCGTGGGAAAAAACGACAGTTGCTAAAGTCAAAGGCGGGATGGGTCTCAGAGACTTTAAACGCATGAAGATGACACTACTTGCGGCATAGGCCTGGAGATTAATGTAGAAACCAGATTCTCTAGCGGCTTGGGTCCTCAAAGGGGTCTACTTTCTCAATCAGGATTTCTCGATGTAAAATTAAGATAGAGTCATTCGTGGTCATGGGCCAGCATCCTAGACGGTAGGGATGTGCTGAGACAAGAAGGATTTATCCAGCTTGGCAATGGGGAAATTACATGTATCTGGAATCATAAATGGCTAAAATCAGGCATGACTCTAGAAAAACCTATTAATTGCAATTTTTGATACTGTATATCAACTTATGAAGGAATACAGAGATGAGTGAGATGTTGAGATTTTAGATGCAAGTTCTCTAAATACTATTAAAGTTGAGATCATGAAGAATCACATTGTACAACACCAAGCTCTAGACATGTTTGTTTTGCCACACACTAGAACTGGAGAGTACACAACCAAGTCAGGATACCTCACACTGACAAACATTAGAGTTGCGGAGACCACACAATCATCGGCACAGGGATAAGCCGAGAACAAGGGAGTGTGGGAAGCTATTTGGAAAAAAAGCGTACTGGCGAAGGTTCAGATCTTTTCATGTAAAGCATGTTGGGATATTCTTCCATAGACGTCTTCTACTACTGGTGCGATGAACAATCTAAGTCGATTAATCATTGTTTGCTAATTTGTCACGTCTATAGGCAGATCTGGGCAAGGTTCTATATTACAAATTAGGAGCAGGGAAACTATTTCAGGTACGCTGGGCGATTGAATTCTTAATATGTCTCAAGATTATGGGACTAGCGGTTGGGACCTAAGGGTGGTTACGACATATTTATTATTGATGCATTGGAACATTTGGAAATGCAAAATGAGGGCATGTCACGAAAATATGGTACTGATACCTGAAGATGCGATTCGGCGACCATTAAGGAATTACTGACCTTTTTAGGAGTGAATGGAGTTGCAACACATAATCTCTTTCATCTAATTACCAGGTTCCAGACAATAGAGACTATAGTTAGGGTAGAGCATACACCGGGTTAAGGTAATTTCCAACCTTAGTAATACATATATCAGGTTCATTTTTAAGGATTGTAACCCTGTTTTTATTTTGTAAACCCAACCGGGTTAACAAAGCACTGGTCACACTCTATTGTCCTGGGTTTAAAAAAATTAACTAAAAAATACGATAATGACCGTATTCAACCAACACTGGTGGTTAAAAATGAGAAAATATAAACTTAAGAGGTCAAATAATAAATATTATTAATCCTCAAGCTTAAAAGAAAAAAATAAACTTGCGAGGGGTCAAATAATAAATATTAACTCTCTTCGAAAATTAATAATTAAACTTAAGGGGTCAAATGATAATAAACATTAGCCCAAGGCGTTTAAGCATAAGAAAGAGGGAGAGGGAGGTGTGGTATTTATAGACAAGACTGTTAAAAAGTAGTATAAGTTTTCGATGTGGGATAAAAATTGTGTAAAGTAATGAGTGTGCAGTTCGTCCGAGAAAATAGGGCAAAGACACTGTGCGTTCGAGAAAATTAGGCTGGGCGTTCGAGAAAATTTGGCATAATTGTTAAGTTGTGCGAGAAAATTTGGTAAACAACTCAAAATATGAATTGTAATTATCCCACATCGAATTGTGAAGAGTAAACTCTATCAAAATTTAACTATAAATAAATGTCCGGGTTACCGGTTTATGTTTTATTTAATGGGTCAATATTAATCCAAACTATGTTTTAACGGGTTTGGTTTTTTCTTATTTGACCAGGTCTATGAATTTAGTTAATTTTAATTTTTTTTCCGGATCGGGGCGTTCGAATTTATACTAGTGTTGAGATTATTTTGCTCAGCCCTAACTATAGTGACATGGAGATCTAGAACGCCCAAGTTATTATCACATGTGATAAATTATATATGTCGGCTACTGAACCAGCTGACAATAGAATTGTGAAGGTGGACAAGCGAGACGATGGAGGTTGTTGTACTTTATAAATTTGCGAGGTGGACTCTACCACTGCAGGAGAAGCTCGGGCAACGCTGAAGGCTACAATGATAGGGAGATCTGCTCAGAGAGTTAACGTCGTTATTTGTTCGGACAACCTTGAGTTTATTCAAGGTATTAGGTCACCGTCAGCACCACGGTGGTTAGTCCAACGATATTGTGCAAAAATATGTAGTATAGTTGAAACACATGGCAATATGAGCTTCCGCCATATTCCAAAACGTCACAATGAGTTGGCTGACAAGACGGCACGATCCGCTAGACGTTGGACCATTGTGACTAGAGACCGTTTTCAGTTGGAGTTCCAGTTCTCAAGACTTGATATTTGATATTGGATGACGGATCATTTTTCTGTTTTTGTTTTTACTAGTCCTAAAAAAAAGAATTGGTAATCCAAAAACTTATCGGAGGCCCAGCCTAGGTGGAGTACTAAATAAAACAATCATGTACGAATGTTCGAACAGATTATTAGCATCCATCAATTGTCTCTAGGTAAATGGGCTGTATGGACAGACATTTCCATAATCCTGTATATCCGATCCATTAATAAGGACAAATGCATTTCCACCCTTTGAAACTAGGCTCTAGTAATCTTCTAGACAATATATCTCATCTATTTCTTTTGGGTCCAACTTATATCTCATTTAGAAGGGTAACGTACAATGTCAAATATGGAAAGCCCACGGGCCAGCTTCTAGCCATTTAAAATCTCCCAAAAGTTTTTTTTTTTTTTGTCAATAGTCCCAAAAGAATTTACTAACGATCAAAACTTGTATAATTTTAAAATCGTTAGAACATGTCTTTTATCTTCTTCTGTTTGTTCGAAATAACATGCTTTTTATCACTACAGATAGCTATGATCTCCATTTGTTGTTCTTCTATTTTCTCGAGTAAGTGTCATTTAAGGCTACTACTATCTTTTGCTTTTAGAATGTCACATAGACTTATAGAGAAATTAACCTATTAAGTTTCAATAAAAATGGGATTAAATACCAACTCATGACTTTGGTTGTTGATACGATGTTCACAAGTAAGGTTATAAACGAACCAACCTGTTTGCAAACAGTTTGAACTCTACTCTGGTATAAAATTATTCGAGCTCGTTTGTTTATTTGAACAAACAAGCTCAATATTTATAGAAATTTCGTTAAGAAAACGATCTCGTTCATTAATTAGCTCGTTTATATTTATGAATTGTAATTATATATTTTTATTTATCTAATAAATATGTTATCAAAACTGAAATATTATATTAGACATTGTTATTCTTCTTCATCAATAATACACTTTGTCCATTGAGTTGCCCTCCATCCATTAAAAAACAAACTACTCATGAACAATTTGAGCTCGACTTAATAGAATCTCGTTCAATAAATTAATCAAACAACTTTTAACATCTCTGACTTGATTTGTTTTAATTCGAGCTCAACTCGACAGTCGACTCGAGAAGTTAACAAACGCGTTTGCAAATCTAGTATTTGACTCTTAGAACCCCAGGTCAATAACTAGGGGTGCTTAAAAAATGGCCTGAGCCGAACTTTGAGCCTACACCAATTTTAACCCGTCCCAAAAATGTCATATTTTTAGCACTAGTGCATAATAGGGCCGACCCACAATTTCAATTAGCCCAATCCGTATCACAACAAACCAGTTTATAAAATCATTGAAAACTGGGTGGGTCAAGCCGAATAACCCGATGATTAGCTCTATACAAGTGACATATAAGCAATCTTCCAAATGTTTGCTTCATATTTTTGATGTGGGACAATGTCTTACATGCCAACTTAATGTGCACAACGTATGCAGAAGTCAGCCACCAACAAAGAGAATTAGCGCGCACAGAAGTTAGCCAACAACAACAAGAATTGTTGCATAACACAGACAAAAAGATGGCAACTTGCGCACATGTTCGACATCTACGATATGAAGAGGTTGCGTGTTTTTTGTTTATTTCTCCTACATTCGTGTCATAAGGAGGTTTTCGAAGTTTTTTCCTATAAACAGAAAGGGCTTTCAACTCAATCACACTTTCAATTTGCCCAATCCGTATCACAACAAGTCAGTTTATAAATCATCGAAAACTGGGCGGGTCAAGCCGAATAACCGGATGATTTGCTCTATGCAAGTGATATATAAGAAATCTTCGAAATGTTTGCTTCATATTTTCAATGTGGGACAATGTCTTACGTGCCAACCTAATGTGCACAACGCATGCAGAAGTTAGCCACCAATGCAGAGAATTGGCGCGCACAGAAGTTAGACAGCAACGACAATAATTGTTGCATAATAAAGCCAAAAAGAAGGCAGCTTGCGCACATGTTCGATATCTACGACATGAAAAGGTTGTGTGTTTTTTATTTATTTCTCCCACATTCGTGTCATAAGGAGGTTTTCGAGGTTTTTTTTTATAAATAGAAAAGACTTTCGTTGTAAAAAAAAAAAGGGCTTTCAGCTCAATCCCCGTACCTTAAGCACCTCCTACCCTCAACCCTATTTGATGGGTTTGAAAATTATTTGGTGAATATTATGTTTTATTGTTTCAGTTTGACTTATTTGGATATAATTATTTCAATTTTAACTCTTATGGTCAAATTTGAATGTAAATAAAAATATTTAATTCTTTAAAGTTATTATTATTATTATTTTTTGATTAATTTGAATGCCAAATTATTTATTTAATTCTTAGATGGTTTAGTATTTCATTTTTAATCCTATGAAATTGAATTTGTATGTAATATTTATATTTGATTTTTTTGGGTTACAATCGACTTTAATGTTATTTTTTACATGTTTGCTAACCCGGTCTTAACCAGAATTTACCCGAACTTGTGTACACCCGACCTTACCAACAAAGATTAGTTTTCAAATTTTACAAATCAAATTTGTTATGATCGGTTTAGGATTATATGGATTACTGGTCCCGAACTCACCCCTACTAATAACCTTGTTTTCTTCACCGATTGTCTCACTTCATTGGTAATTCAGTATAAATTAAAATTTGAGTAAGCTCAGAAACAGCCATAAAGAAGCAAAGTTACCTGGGAGAGAAAATACTAAGGAATTGTGAAGAAGGGTCACGAAGAGAGGACGCAATTATTTTTCCCCTCGCATAATATATGTCAACCTGTCGACCCCATAATAATTCGGGGTGAATTATTAAGAAAGGCCCATACAACTTTGTCTTAATAAAATAAGGCCCAGCCCCAAATTACTAGTTGAAACCCAACTAAAGAGGGGCAAAAAGACCAAAAACCCACCCCTACCCCTCTTATATACACTACAACCATTTGACCCAAAACAAAAGTCCCATATAGGGTTTGGACAAACCCACTTTCTCTCTGCACCACACAGCCGCCTCCTCCCTCCCTCTTCCTTCTTCACCCCACCCCCCACCCTACCCCACCCCATGACTGCCGCGCAACAGCACCACCACCACTCTTCTCCAACACAGCACCACCGCCATAACAGCATCACCAACGCCGTAACAGCATCACCATCACTCATCTCCAACACAGCACCATGGCCATAACAGCAGCACCACACAGCGCCGCCTTGATCTCCACCGCACAGCGCCGCCGATTCGTCTTCCATCGCTGCTGCAAGGTGCCTTCTTCCATCGCTGCTCCAGATCTATTGGTATCTTTCCAGATCTGTTCAGATCTACACCTCCATCGACCAGCGCCGCCCCACCATCAACCAGCGCCGCCCCGCCACCTCGCGAAAAGCATCTCCACCACCACTCCCTTCTGCTGCAAATCCACCGCCGCTCCCACCATCTGCAATCACACCACCACCCAGATCACCGCCACAGATCTCCATCTCCACCGTCTGCAACTTCCCACCACCACCACGAAGCCCCAGTTTCTCGCCGCCATCGAAGCTCCGCCCCACCACCATCACGAAGCCCAGTTTCACTCCATTTCTGCTGAGACGAAGCCAGATCTCTGCTGCTAGGAAGATGGCTTCAGATCTCGGTTGATTTAGTTCGAGGTCGAGCTCACCGTGTGTCCAGGCCCCAGGGTCCCCAGCATGGTCCAGCCCGATCATGGTCCAGCCCCCCATAGTCCAGCCCACTTTCATTCTCTATGGGTCAAGGGTCAAGCCATTGTAAAAAAGTTAATCAGTCCTTGTTTAGGCTAAGGAATTTCTTCTTGGGTACGGACCTATTGGTAAAGGGTACAGCCCCTATGGTATAGGATTAAATATATACTTGGACAAATGACTTAAAAAATTAATCATAAACGTACGATCCCTAGGGTACAGCCCCTCGTGGATAATGGACACATCTTGACTTAATAAGTATGAATTTATAAGAAAAACGAATTTTGGTATAGCCCTTTGTACGAAAACCTAATCTAGGTCCGTACCTATAGGTACGGACCCATTAACTAAAATGTAAAGAATGGAAATATTAAAAAACGAATTTCTGAAAAAAAAAATGAAAAGGGTAAGATTGGCAAAAATCCAACCAGAATTTGAAATTAGGCCTTAGTTAGAACTATTTTCTAACTAGGCTTTAAAAAATAATGTTTGTGTTATTTGGACCTCAATTTGTACATTCCTCAATAATTCGACGTTTGGCTATATATGTGGATGAATAATCATAATCAGGTAGCCATGTGTGCTACCAGTGACTATGTATCATGCTTTTGTCGAAGCGAACACTAATAAAGGAACACCCAATCAATTTACTTAACCATGGGCTGCAACATGTTGGCCTTTGCTTTGGATACCACTTCCATCGCTTTTTGCAACCTTATCTGCTTTTGCTTGGATGATGCACTTCAAAAAGTAGGTTTTTTTTTTTTTTCGTTTTCCTGAAATTCAAGTAGTCTATCTGTTTTTAAAAAATTATCACTTATATTAAAAATAATTATTCTAAAAAAATTACCAATTTAAAAAATCAAAATACCTTTGACCCGAATATGGATACAAATTTGGCTCATTTATCTAACTAAATCACCCTCCATGCACCCGTAATCCGCCAACCCGAAAATCAATGGTTTGTATAATGTATTGGGCGAGTGCGGGGCTCATTTTCCAAGACCCGCACAAGAACGGGTGGTTTGTGGATTTGACATTTTTCATTTAAAACCGACCCGCGCACACCCCTACTTGATTGGTTTTATTTATCTTGATTGTATGGGTTCGGAAATAATAGTTTTAATTTTATGAACTTATCTAACATTATAAATAAGATAATCGTGGTTAGATTATATGTTTTATTTAATTGATATATTAATAGTCCAATGTGGATATGTAATAATATTCTAATTATATTAAAATATTAATTTTCATGGAATAATGTATTTTAAAAAGAGAGTTGACAAATACTTTTGGGTCAAATATTAAAATTTGAAATGAACCAGAAAAAAAAACCCGAAGCAAAACAAAATAATTTGAAACCAAAAATTGAAAATAAAACCTAATACAAACTGCTCTTTTTGTAAATTATAAAAAATTGATTTATTCGTTTTTTATTTTTGTTAAAATCAAGACGAACTGAACATATACTCGCCCCTAATTATAAATGACATTAAAAAAATCTTGTAAGCATTTTTCTTTTCGAATAAAATAGTAGTGGATTGCTTTTTTTTTTGTCAAACAATAATATATAAAAATAGATAGAAGTACAAAAGTTACAAAAGATCACCCAATGCCAGCACAAACGAAATCCAGGTAAAGTAGCTTTGCTAACTGGAGAGGAGGTTGTCAAACAAGGAAATTTTGAGTTTTTGTTTAGTAACCTAGACAGCAACTCGATTATCTTTGCGACTAACAAAGAAAAAAGTTAGTCTACATAATTCAGCAATGTCGTAGATTGCTTTATGTTGTGCAATATACTCACTACCTTATGAAGAGCTTTAAAAGACAAGGTGCAATAGTGAGCTCGAAGTATTAGTAAATTAATCTTAAAAAAAATAGTAGTAAAATCAATGCGCCAATGGACTAATGCTTTTTTTTTTCCAATGGACCAATGCACTTGTTAGCTAATATATACCAGAAATACAACTTTTCTAATAATAATAATAATAATAATAATAATAATAATAATAATAATAATAATAATAATAATAATAATAATAATAATAATAATAAAACAAGAAAGAAAAATTATAGGGGAAAAAAAGCCTAGGAAAAGATTATGAAAAAAAACCAAAATTAAAATTCATTTATTATAGATAAGAGTACTGATATATAATACCCAATATACCCTTCATCACGTGATGTGATTTTTTTTTTTTTTTGGACATTGGGAGGGTGCCTAAGCACCCAAAATAAACAAACCAATCATCCTATCCCTATCTTACTAAAAACCGAAGACAAATCGAAAATACTAAATGTATTTCGATTGACAAAAGTTGCCTCGTGCCTAGCCTCCTTCGCCAACTTATCTGCATTTCTGTTGAGCTTTCTACTGACGTGTTTGAAAGAAACTTGCCCAAGCTCTTCAGATTTGTGGATAATTTTTTGTAGGATGGGTTGGATATTCCAACGAGCTGCTGACACCTGCTTTATACCTTGAATAATCTCAAGGTTATCTGAGTGGATTGTTATTCTTTTCCCCGGGAAGTAAGCTCCAATATGTGTAGCTTTAAGAACTGCCTCTGCTTCTCCTTCCAGGGCCGAATTGCAATCAATGCTAGTACTTTGTTTGATGGGCATGCTTTGTTCCTTTTGAAATCCAACAACTGCTATTCCCGTAGGTTCCCATTTGTTTGAAAAAGATGCATCACAAAATAAAGTAATATCCTGCTCCTGTTCTTCATTAATTGTGTTCCTATTTGGTTCTTCTCTGTTATTGAGTCCTTTATAACCTTCTCTGAGCCAGTTAATCCCGTGAATTTCTTGCATGAGTTTCTTTGATGCAATATTAATCCCCATTTCGTCAGCTGCAGTTCCCTCGTGTATAGCTTTCATCTTTGCCTTCCATATGTTCCACAAATTTATCATTAAAAAATCTCGTACAACATTCTCATCCCATCCCCCTTTTGTGTAAGATTTAATGACCTTCAAGAACCAATCTTCAATCTTATCGTCCTGTTCATCCAATATTTTAATCTGTAGAATAGATCCTGCCCAAATGTCTTTGCACATCGTACAATGAAGAAGTATATGTTCAACATCTTCTTTCTCGTGATTGCACCATAGGCAGTTTGTGGCGTCCGCGCATTTTCTTTTATACAAATTAACTCTTGTCGGGATTGCGTTGTTAATTAGTCGCCACATAAATAATTTTATTTTCTTTGGAATGTTTGATTTCCATATAGTTTTCCATATTTCCGATTCTTGCATTGCTCTAGTTTCTATTGTTGTGGCTTTATTGTTGTTTTGCTCCTCTATCATTACTTTGTAACCTGTTTTCGTATCGTAATTTCCATCTTTGGAGAAAGGCCAAATAAACTTGTCATATATACCATGTTCTTTAATTTTTGTTTTCTTGATGAGGTGAATTATAGGTGCCGGGAAAAGGTTATCCAGTGTTTCCATATCCCATTCATCTTTATCTTTCTTCATTAGTTCATTGACTTTCATAATACATGAACCTGTCGGTTTCTCTAATTCCCACTTTGTATCTATCCACCTTTCATTCCATATGTTCGTATCCTTTCCATTCCCTATCATCTTTATTCCGTGTTTCTTAATAAAGTCTCTACCTTCTATAATACTTGCCCAGCTCCATGTCCTACTTTGTCTGAGTTTACAATTCATAAAGTTAGACTTATTGAAATAAATACCTTTGAGTAATCTTGCTGCTAAATTATCTGGGCTGTTCATTAGTCTCCATGCTTGAGCTGCTAGTAAGACCGTATTCATTTTTTTGAAATCTTTGAATCCCAATCCTCCTATGAGTTTGCTTACTGCAATCTTTTCCCAAGCAACCCAATGTATCCTGTTTCTTTCACCTGAACTCCACCAGAAATTAGAGATGGCTGAAACTAGTTTATTACAAAAATTAATTGGAAAAGAGAAAATAGACATGTAATAATTAGGTATGGCTTGAAGTATGGCTTTAATAAGTACTTCTTTGCCACCTTCTGAAAGTAGTTTCGCTTTCCATCCTTCCGTATTTTTGAACACTCTCTTTGCTATCCATTCCAGAGATTCTACCTTCGATCTTTTATGGCACAGTGGAATCCCTAGATAGTATCCCAGATCCTCTGTTTCTGAAATGTCCATTATTGTAGTTATTTCATTCTTAATATCATCTGGTGTTTCTTTGCTGAAAAGAATGGCTGATTTTTGCAAATTAATTTGTTGTCCAGAACCCGAACAATAGATATCTAAACATTCTTTGAAATGGTCCATATTCATGTCTTCCAAATCTAGAAAAAAAAGAGAATCATCTGCAAACAAAAGGTGAGAAATCGTCGGGCAGTTCCTGTTAATTTTTATACCTTTGATCAATTTGTTATCTATATAGTGATCGATAATGCTAATGAGAGATTCAGTCATAATAGAAAAAAGAAAGGGTGAGAGGGGGTCACCTTGTCTAAGACCCCTACCCGGTTTAAAGTTCTCGAGCCTTTCACCATTTAAATTGATATTAAAAGAGACTGAAGTGATACAATTCTTCATCCAATTTACCCAAGTTTCGCTAAAACCTAGTTTATTTAAAACCTTAAAAAGGAAATCCCATCTTACCTGATCGTAAGCTTTTGCCATATCAATTTTTATTGCAGCCATGTGTTTTTGTTTTTCCGTTTCCTACTCATAAAGAAAGATATCTCTTGCGCTATAATAATGTTATCCTGTATCGCTCGACCTTTAATGAAAGCCGATTGCGTCGGGGAAATAATACTATTCATAACCTCCCTTAAGCGATTCGAAAGAATCTTTGTAATGATTTTATAAATAAAGTTGACACATGAAATCGGTCTAAAGTCTCCTAAATTTTCTTGTATCGTTCCTTTGGGGATCAAAGTTATTAACGTATCATTAATCGTTTCAACTGAACAGTTATTATCAAAAAAATCCACAATAACCTGTAACACATCCATTTTAATTATATCCCAAAATTCTTTGTAAAACTTACCATTAAGTCCATCTGGTCCAGGTGCTTTTGAGGCAGATAATTCCGTGATAGCCCTTTCTACTTCTTCCATCGTAGGCTTTTTTGTTAGTTCTTCGTTCATACTGCTAGTAACACGGGGTTTAATAAATTCAATAGCCTTCTGCATATTCTCTTCAGTACCTATGTTTTCTCTGAACAGGTCCTTATAATAATCCTGAAAGCAACTTTTAATGTTTTCTGAATCGTCAGTCCATACTCCGTCAGTGTTTTTTATTCTGGTGATTCGATTTAGTTTTCTACGTTTTATCGTAGCTAAATGAAATTTTTTTGTATTTTTATCTCCATAGATGAGCCAGTTTTGTCTAGCTCTATCGCTCCAATATTTTTCTTCTTTATCATATTCTATCTTTATTCGTTCTTTAATATCATTCTCTTCTTTAGATGTATCTCTATCCTCTTTCATACTATTGATTTTGATAAGTCTATCTTGAAGAGCTTTAATAGTTTTTTCATGATTTTTAAAGTTTTTCGAGCTCCACTTAGTTAGCTCTTTCTTAGTAAATTCCCTTTTCTTTATAAAGTTTGGTATAGGGATCATATCATAAGGAATTCTCCAACTATTGTCTATTACTTCTTTGCAATCGTTATTATCTAACCATCTAGTTTCAAATTTAAAGTGTTTTTTTTCCTATTTTCATATTTATATCAAAATGGAGAAGTAGGGGAGAGTGATCCGACCCTATTGCAGGAGGTATATGAATTTGTGATCTCGGGAATTTCTCCATCCATTCATAAGTTGCCATTCCTCGGTCTATCCTTGTCTTGACATTCTTTTCGCCTTCCATCCTGTTAGACCACGTGAAAAAACAACCGTTAGAGTTTATTTCCGCTAATGAATTATTATGAGTAAACTCTAGGAAAGCATTAATATGATTAATATTAGCCTGGTTCTTGCTTTGTTTTTCCGTAATATTAAGTATCTCATTGAAATCCCCTAAAATCATCCAAGGTTCTCTAATTTCCTCACTCCATCTTGTTATATCATTCCATATTTCTACTCTTTGATTAAAATCATTAGGGGCATGTAAGAAAATCACATAGTACGAAAAAGATAGTTCGTTAACTAAGGCAATAACATAAGAATTACAACTAAAAATAACACTAAGATGCACATTGGAGTGCCACAAAACCAGGAACCCCCCAGAATGGAAAGAATTTCCAGAGGGTTCGACAAAATAGGAGTTACTGTAACCAAACCGTGCCACCACTTCCTGAGAGTCTACCTCTCTCAACATCGTTTCACAAAAGGCCACCACACTAGGACGATATTGAGCTATCATCGAGCTAATTCTTGATAATGTTAAGGGCGCTCGTATTCCCTGAACATTCCAAAACAGGGCTGTCATTTGAACCTCACGGCTTTTTTGGAGTTGCCGCCTCCATTCTCCTTCTCAAACTCTTCCTCCTCATTAGCTTCCGCGGCTTTATCATAGGAGTAGCCGCCTCCCATTTGATTGTTCTTACCCTTATTAGCATCATCATATATATAGTTCAAGTCATTCTCCCCTTCTCCTCCTTCATAGTCTACTCCAAAATAACTTCCTTCACGTTCAATACTCCTTTCTTCTTCTTCCTCAGGCACCATCGTGTAAAGTTGACCGCTTTGTAGCTTCCCCTTGTTTTTATAATAGGTGAACTTATGGGATTTATAATTAAATCCCATAGCGCACCAGTGAGTTGTTGAATTTATCCAAACTTGTCCACCGATCTCGATAATCTGATTTGTTAATGGAATCCATAACAGGCCATCGATCTCCATATGTGTTGTTATGTTAAAGTGATGGAGTGTGCACCTTTGACTTTCGAAATGACTCCATAATTGTCCATCGATCTTCGTATCAACTTCATTTCTTTGATTGTTAAAATACTTCCATAAATATACAATACTCTTCATTAAGCTTCTATTTTCCTCCGTATCTCTTATCTCCTTTTCATCGTTACAATCCAATCGATACTTATTCAAACTCCATTTACTCCTTTTGGTGTTAATATTCACTATCGCACAGAGCTGTTGATGCGATAGATGGCCATCGATCTTCATAACTTTACCACTCACTTCTAAGTCATCTCTATCTTGAATCAAAAGCACTTCCCATATGTTTAACACTAACTTAACTGTATATGTCCAAACCCATGTGTTAAAACAGGTCGAAATACAGAGTTTATGATTCTTATAATTACACAAAGTCAATTGTTTAATTTTCCTAGATTCATTCCAATTCCCAACAGTAGATTGATGCGCCTTCCTGGCCCACCAGGCCCACCAAAATAGCAAGACCAGAAGGCCAGTCCATAGCTTATCCTCCATCTTCGTCCATAGCGATATCTCTTTAGCCATTCCGTTCGTTGTCTGTTGAACAAATAACCATTCAACGAAACTAATATCCTTAGTGTTATACACCTTGCCTAGTGTCTTAATCATATCTCCAAGGATTTGAATCAACCTGATGTAGCTATTCCTATGTGAGCGTATTAAATTAAATAGCCTTATGCCAAATCCATTGCTTCCATTGTAGCAAGCCCCTGCTCTATGATTCATCGCACTCCACCATCTGAAACCTATTCTCCATTCTCCGGAGATGAGACCCTGCCGGAGATGAGACCCTCTTTTGAGCCCTATTATCTTGCCGTTAAACTTAACCCTACTTTGGAACAGGATGCCCCAAAGAGACCCACCATTACTCCATCCCCTGTGTGTTCTCTGCCGTGAATCCAAACCCATATTATCTGTATTACCTCCGAAAGGGAAAGAAGAAGAAATCAATTGATTTCCAAAGCTTCGTAGCCTTGCTGCTAGTCTCTGATTCAGCAGTCCATCAGTTGATATCCCCATTGAACGAAGCCCCCGAGAGAGTAGAGATAGGTAGCCCTTCGAGTGGCTCCTTCTCTGTAGCTTGTACACGAAGAAGACGAGACAGAGACCCAAACCCGATCCAAACCAATGTAACCCTAGGAGAGAGAAAAGAAAAGGCCTAATTTTTAGAGAGAGAAGAGAGCGTTTCCCGTGATGTGATTTGAATGAAAGTAAATCGTTAATCTTTTTATTTTTTTATTATGATTAATGATTTACTTTTAATCAAATCACGTCACGTCATAGGTGGTATATTGATAGTATAAATTTGGGTGGTATATATTATTACACTTGGCTTCTTATGTAAGAAAAAAAAAATACTTTGAACAATTTAAAGAGCCCCCTATACAATGTTTATTCCACTATGACCATACCAAAGGAACTGTATCAATTGCTCATGTCTAAGGTATGAAGTTTCAATTAACCTTACATAAATTAAGTGTCAAGGGATAAACTTGGCTAGACATTTTCCAAGTTGTTGCATCAATAGACAAATTGTCTTTGATAGATAAAGACTTCAAGAATTATTTGAAGCATGAGCGCAAGAAAAATTGTCTTGAAGATTTGATCGCAGGATTAAGATTCAAAGGAAAAACATAATGACCGAAAAGAGAGTAACTTTTGATTATTTGAACCAAAGGCTAACATCGTAGAACAGAAGAGGTCAAACCACAACAACAAATGGGAGAGGCAAGGACATTAAAAAGGTGAGATCAAAACAATCAAGTTCAATGTAGAATGTCTCAATTGTGGGAAGCATGGAAACCGTTTCAAAGAGTGTAGAAACAAAAAATTAAAATGTAACAAAAAAAAGAGGAAACAATGGTCAATCCTACAAGGCTGATTTATTAGAAAGTATTGAGGAAATGAACATCGTATCAATGGTGTCAAAAGTCAACCTAGTCGATAACGCCAAACAATTGTGGTTAGATACGAGTGCAACCTAACCTATATGCTTAGATAAGAACATGATCAAGACCTACAAGAATTACACATGATGATAGAATGTACTTAGCGAATCAATTAACTTCAAAGGTTCAAGGTGTTGGGTAGATCACGCTAAAATGACCTCCGGTAATATTCGGTGGTACGAATTATGGTGGTATATATACCTACTCTATTAGGCATGCTTCGTGTCGGTTAGGAATACTAACGTGTGATTTAAGAGGAATTTAGGGTTTCTCCACTTTACAAAAGTGTTATGACTTAAGGCCACAACCTTATAACAAACTAAGGTATATGATGTCTCCTCATTTGTGATAGATTTATGTTAAGACGAGACATCATTTTTACTGATTTAGAAGTCTTTCTAATCGTTTTTCTTGAGAAATAGTGCACTTTCCTATTTTGAGTCTTGATTTAGTAAAATAATATTTTTAGAGCATATTGGGTTTAATTATTTATTTAGTGTGAAGCTTTAAAGATGATTATGGAGATTAATTAGAGTCCAATTCAAAGACTACAAGATATGGAAAGAGATAAGCATGGTAATTGGAGATAAGGAAACAAAAGCTAAAAACATGGAAAAGGAAATACTGCCTTAAATCTGAATTTATGCACCTACGACCACAAATCAGCTTATATCTCAAAATCGGTGTAGAATTTGGAGAAACGATCAAGAGCAAAGTTGAAGATCTTTCCGAGACGATGAATTTCGACTATTCATACGCGTCAAACGAATGAGTATTGAAGCTGCTAGGACCAAAACGAAAACGAGCCTGATTTCATGTTTTAGGGTTACGAATTTGAGTTGGGCTTGGTGTCCGCTACTTACCTTCTCCTTCAAGAAAACGAATTAGGTCTTCTAAACACCTATAAATACACCCTTATACCACTTGTAAATCATCCTTGCCTCATAGTAATTAATTCTTAAGGTTTTATTCTTCCAAGTTATTGTAGAGAGCAAGATGATGTCTTTTATTATTCCTTTTAGTTTATTTCCTTCAGGTATGAACTAAAATTCCCATAGCTTGGGTTTTGCATCATGTATAAACTATGAATTCTAATTTCTTTCTACCTAAGTTTCTTTGGGAATAATATGTTTTTATCTGATATTAGCTTCTTACCTTTATATTTGTTTATTTGTTTTGATTTATTGCCTGTCCTAGAACTGATCACTTTAGGCTTTCTTAATAGTAATTAGATGATCACCTTAGCTGGGTGTCTAATTATTGAAACACCACATAACGTCTAGTGTCGATATTGGTCCTGACAGCACTAATTCTAACTAAATAGTCATTAGGGTATAATTTAATCACTATCACCATGTATGGAAATTGATTGCTTAGGGCCCTAGTGGCGTAGGATAACCCTATTTGAACCAGCCTCGTGGTGTGTCCGTAGCCCCCTTAGTCGCTCTCAAGGTCTAAGGTATGGGAATTTAGAATCCTACTAAGTATCTAAGAGCTAAATATCTCCCTTATTAACTAGATTTAATAGAAAGAATTAGAAGGATTAGTGCATACTAGCAAAACCTAAAGCTATACTTCTCATCTCATATTTCTTCGTATTTAATTTACTGTCTTTATTTTCCTTAGTTTAATTAGTAATCTCGAATTATTCTCTATTTATTTTCCCGTCTTTTAATTAATTAATTCTTACTCGTTATTATTTACCCATTCGATTAACACACTAAGTCCCTGGGAACGAACTCAACTTATCATTAAAACTTGCATTCGTCCTGTAATACTTGCAGTACTGTGCCTGTCTGGGGTGAGAGTGCGTTGTTTTCTTACTTCTTATTTATCTATTTTTATCACACCCTAGGCGACACCAGTATAAAAATCTTTATTTTTCCTCTGAATACAGGTGGGAGTCTTTAAGTTAACAACTAATATTTTTTTCAACACCCAACATGTCAGCCTGGCTATCGGAGCTACCAGACCAGTTTTTAATGTTTATGCGCTTAAAGGGTCAGTTTAGTTCTACAGTCTCGCCCTTATTGGGACTGGTTTTGATTCGGTCCTAGGGGAATGTTTTGTAGAACCCAACCTTTATAGGAACTGGTAATGTAGGTTCATGTTCCGGTTCTAGACAGGTTTCGTAACCGGTTTAGGTACTAGGTTCTTAATAGTCTGTGACCGATTTTTGGTAACCTATTGTTTGGAGACTTTTTTTACACTGTTTTGAGACTATTTTGAAACCTTTTTGAAACCGTTTTGAGACTGGCTAGAGACCGGGTGGAGACTAGTTTGGAAGTTGTTTTTAAAGGTTTTATCCATTTCACAATAACTAAATCTTGATTTATTTTTAGACATTGGACCGAGTTAGTCTTAAAACGTAAAATGGAACTAAAAAAATAGAGAAATTATTAAAATTTCAACTGAATGAAATAAATTATTAAACATTATAAACAAAATACCAAAATAAATTACTTTAAATAATTATATAATTACATTCAAATGGTGGGACATGGTGGGATTGGGGAGGTGATTGTGCCTATGGAATTTAGGTTGCCTATATAGGTAGCATAAACTGCATATCTAGAAAGGATCAAACCACCACATAGATCTTTAAATAGACTTGGTAAAAGCATTAGTGTGATTTTATTAAAATAACATCTAAATTAAATGAGTTGGGTTTAAAAGATTACTTGAAACAAAAACCCAAACAACTTTATATCATTTATTTTTCTGTACTTTCAATTTATTCACTATTTGATTCACATCTGAGTTGTACCTATTGCGTCCCTGCGAACGAATCCCCATTTATTACTTAGACAACCGTACACTTGCGGTTTGTGAGTCCTCAACTTTATCACTTTATTTTATAACTCACAAGGACCCACCAGTGGTGGGATTAAGGGAATGGAGCACGATGGAAGACAAGGCGGTAAGAAGGGTTGTGCAGAGGACAACTCTATGGAGGAAGAAGACGGATTTGGAACTTTGGGTTTGTACTTCGGACCAGCAGTTATTTTGGACTTATTGGGCCTTTGAGGCTTTTAAAATTCTTAATTGGACTAGGATTAATAAATGGGGACTAATATATATAGATCAACTCATTTAAGTATCTGCGATGATTTTATTGATCTTTTGAAAGACAACGGGGGAAAATAAAAAAAGGATCTTCTAAAACAACTTTGAGGGTTGATAATATTAGATTTTTGAAGGCGTGAGGGGGGGGTGGGGGAGGGGGGTGCAGAAAGATTAACAGGGGCAAGGATACAAGAAGTGGGTGCTTTATGTTATCAGAGCAGCACGTATGTAGATCGATCATGACAAGGAACACGTTGGTATAGGGATGATTATTGAGATCAGTGGATATTTTTGGATCAAATTAGAAACTCAATGGTGCGCACTTGAATACAACTATAAATCCCAAGTAACTTATTATGTATTGTACATTCTCAATCTGCACTTTATGTTTTATTTGGTTAATGAATATCGTAGAATTCCTGGTAAGATCATAACACGAAGGAAAAAAAGAGTTAGAGGTAGCGGCCACCTGGTTTTGGCCGCGGTGGGGAAATTATTGTTCTTTTTTGGAACTGTCAGGGGATACGTGTTCCTCTAACTGTTCAAGTTTTACGAGCTTTGGTGGGGGCCACAAACCCCCCCTTGGTCTGTTTTTGTGAGAATATGCTAACTGACCGGGATGCTTCGTTAGTGGTTAGGTAGTTAAATTATGACTCATATTTTGTTGTTAACCCCCAAAGGGAGTATGAACCACTCTGGGGACTTTTTACTTGTTTGGAACAACCTATTACTTTAACTATTTTTCATGTAGACACTCACTATATTATCTCTAAGTATAATGGTCAGGTTATTTCATATTATATCGTGTTTTTGCATGCTCCTAATCTTTACAGTGAAAGACAACACATCTATAATGAACTTAGAAACTAGAAATCAAACCACAATGACCCTTGCGTAATAATAGGAGACTATAATGAGATCCTCAACTTGAGTGAAAGACTTAGGCGTATACCTGTGAACCCGCAACACATTCTCAACTTTAACTTTTTTTATTACAAATAACTCAATGACTGAAATACAAACTTTTGTAAGTTTCTTCGCATGGTCTAACAAACGTTAAAATGAAACTTTGGTAAAGTCAAATCTGGACAGAGCATTTGCAAGTATAGATTGGTTCAAACAACACCCAACTGCATTGGAATTTACTCCACCGGCTAATGGGGTCAGACCACTCACCTTTTATTTTGTACACACAGGGCAAAGGGAGACATTACGCTAGACATTTTAAATTGGAAACTAACGTGTTTGAACATCTTGACTGTAAGAATGTAGTACAAACTGCGTAGGGCCTCTCGGTTGATAATAGTTCACTACAGCTTGTAATCAACAAGAAACAGTGACAAGTGACACACTTATTACATCGAGCAAACATACCTTCCCTAATAACATAAGGAGAATTAAAGATCTAGAACAAGAACTGATCAATCTAACGAATCGGCCATACTCTCAATGAACACAGGATGAGGAACTCATAATCCAAGAACAACTGGAAATCTTTCGAAAGCGAGAAGAAGTTTACTGGTCAGACAGGGAAAGACAACAATGGATTCAGTATGGTGAAAAAAACACTAAATATTTCTTTGCACTTACAACCCAACGAAGAAATTTTTATAAAATCACAGGTTTTAAGAACGCACAGGGAGAATGGACACAAAACAAGGAGGAAATTAAGGAACAGATTAACACTTTTTATAAAAATTCACTTACTGAGCTAGGAGAAACAAAGATTGAAGAATCACTCTGAGGCGTCAATATAAGAGTCACACCCGACATGAACAGAATGCTTACCACGATACCGGACATGGAGGAAATTTGAAAGGTGGTTTTTGACATGGGACCAGGAAAGGCTCCAGGACCAGATGGCCTTAATGGGAAATTTTATCAAGAATACTGAGATATTGTTGGAAACAATATCTATGTAATGGTTACAAATTCTTTTATGCATAACATTTCTCTTGACATGTTAAATGAAACCCTCATCACACTAATACCTAAATGAGACAAACAACAGGGGGTCGGTGACTATAGTCTGATATCGTGTGTTTACTTTGGATACAAGATCATCTAAAAAATTCTTGCTAACAGGTTACAGAGGTTAATGAACAATCTTACCTCCCCTACTCAAACAACTTTCATTAAAGGAAGATCTATCCAGGATAATATCATCATTGCGCAAGAGATTTCCTTTTTCATTAAATGAAAACTGAAAAGGGACTCTCACATTGCTGCTCGGAAACTTGACATGGCCAAGGCAAATTACCAGGTTAGATGGGAATTTATTATGTTACTTTTAACCAGAATGGTTTTTGATCATATTTGGATTAAGTGGATTTAGAACTGTATAACCACGGTCTCTTTCCAACTAAACATCAACGGGGAACGCCAACTCCCTTTTCTCCCAGGCCGAGGACTTAGACAGGGGGGCCCTCTCTCCCCACTTCTATTTTCTCTTATGACAGAATCACTAATCAGTTTAATTGGGGAGAAGGTTGATGAGAGAAGGATCAAAGGAATTCAAATTACGCAAATTACCCCTTTCTCTCACATCTGTTGTTTGCTTATGAATCACTGTTCTTCCTTTCCCTAGAAGGGCAAGAGATTTCTGAATTTTATGAATGTATTGATATATACTGTAAATGTTCAGGACAACATGTGAATTTTGAGAAATCGTAGATTTGCTTCAGTAAGCTTACCCCGAAGGACATCAAATCTCAAATAACTGAAATTTTACATATTAGGGAGACTAATGACCTGGGAAAATATCTTGGCATTCCACTTTGTCATAAATGTTCGAAGATTGAAACACTTACCTGATTAGCTGATAATTTTTTGCTAAAGCTCAAGGATGGGTTGCTAAACTTCTTTCAGAAAGGAGGGAAAGTTATCCTTATTAAAGAAGTACTCAGACAATTCCTACTTATGCGATGTCTATTTTCTCCTTTCCAATTACTTTTTGCAGGAAACTTATATCGATTATTGCAACGTTCTAATGGAACTCACTTGATAAAAGAAAGATCAATTGGCTTAACTGGGAAAAGATGGCTGCCATTAAAGTGGTGGGTGGAATGGGATTCCGAAATTTAAAAAGAATGAACACGACACTTTTGGAGGCACAAGCATACAGACTGCTACAAAACCCGACATCACTGGTAGCTAGAGTACTTAAGGGAACATATTACCCTATCACGAATTTACTCAAAGTGAAGCTTAGACAAAGCAAATCATGGGCTAGTATACTGGAGGGCCGTGACCTGTTGGTTCAACAAGGACTTATACAAATTGGAAATAGTGAAAGCACAAACATTTGGAAACACCGTTGGCTTTCGTCAGGTACTATTAAAGACAAACCTAATTATAGAACCCTTGAAACGGTGGATCAATTTATGAAAACAGACTAGGAGGAATGGGATTGGGAAACTACTAACTTAGTTATCCCTGAACGAATGCAGGGGGAATTTAAATAATTACCATTCTTAACAGGGAGGATCAGGATAACTTCACATGGACACACACTCACTCTGGAGAATACACTACTAAGTCTGGAAATCGAGCACAAACTACGATGGCAAAAAATATGGAAGTACAATCCTCAGTACAAGTATGCCTCAGAACTCTACATTGTGGAACTTGGTATGGAAATTAAACGTGCCAAACAAAGTTTGGGCTTTTACGTGGAAAGCCTGCAGAAATAGTTTACCTACAATGAAAAATCTAAAACTTAGACATTTTGATACGGAACACTAGTATTACAGGTGTGACGATCAGATTGAAACAATTTCTCATTTACTGCTAACATGTTTATTCTGTAAATAGGTTTGGGCAGGATCGACACTCCAAATCCGCATCTCTTAAAATCTGAATGGTAACTTGGGGGAGTGGATAACAAAAATCTATGAAGGAGTAGAAAACTCATACTAGGATAAACGTCAAGTCAAAGCCTACATTATGATGACAATGTGGAACATCTGGAAACACAAAATGAAGGGAATACATGAAAATGTTCACCTTAATCCAAACGATGTTTTACAGGTAGTTCATGCATGTTTGAGTGACATCTTCGGCAATAAATGGGATGCACCGCCAAGTACAAACACGGGTACCCAGACCGCACCCTCAAGGAATCCTTGGACATTGGAGGAACTGAACGACACACATACTATCATGACTTGTGACAGTTCTTTTAAAAGTAGGACGAAACCAAGTGGGATCGAAATTATTAAACGAGATACACACTCGGGAAACAAAAT
This sequence comes from Nemophila menziesii, assembly GCA_029959085.1. NCBI lineage: Eukaryota > Viridiplantae > Streptophyta > Magnoliopsida > Boraginales > Hydrophyllaceae > Nemophila > Nemophila menziesii. Next base: position 2,634,545 of record JARWIR010000060.1, read on the forward strand.
GATCCTTTCAAAGACAATTCTGGTTGACTCCGCTACAGAAGGAGAAGCAGCTGTTGTTCTGGAAGCTACGAAGATGTGCATACAAGAAAGGGGAAGGAAAACATTATTTGTCTGGACAACCTTGATGTAATTTAAGGTATTTGGTCGGTGTCAGCAGTGTAGTGAAAAGTCAGACTAGTAACGAAACAGGTCAAACTTATTGATGAGGAGCATGGGAACATGCACCTCAACATCTACCATGATGTCTCAATGAGATGGCGGACTAACATGCCAGTTCTTACGTTTGGGAATTGATTAATTTGAATTGGTCTCTTTGTTTTGTTACATTGTAAAATAAAAATAAAATTTGGAGATTTTTTTTTTGGACAATAGAGATTCCTTTTCTAAGATTAGAAATTGGATGCAGTATTTGCTTGATTGTACTTTTACCACCTTCAAAGTAATAATGATATATATTATACTTTTTTATTCCAATATTATAAATTATTTATCAATGAATGTATTTAATTCATATTGAGTTCTATTCTGTTTTTTAAATTCAATTTCTTCTAGAGTTATATATATATATATATATATATATATATATTTTTGGTCAAAAACACTTTTTTTGTCAAGGCAGAAATCACATTTAAAAATCCAAATGACATTACAAAAGTCACCCAATGCTATATAATTCTATCCTTACCTAAGTAGTAATGTATTTATTTATTAATGTCACTATTTAAAACAAGGTTAATATTTAATAAATCTCTACATCCTTATTTATTATCTCGTAAAATACATTGAAAAATATAGAATAGGATCCTCTCCTAACTCATATACTCTCCTATCAATCCTAACTTCTAACCTCTACCGTAAATTTACTCACACAAAATCACAGCCGCTCAATCATCTTTTTCATTCTTTTTATCATTTTTTAGGTTACCAACTACCTTCAATTGATATGTTTAAACATTTAAAAAATCAACAATGTCTAAAACTTCCAGAGAAAACCCAAAAAGTGGCTGATATCAATTAGGTCAATTTTTTTATCAAACTAAAACTAATCACCCGTAAATATTCAATTATGAATGTCTTCAAATAAATTTTGTTCCTGAAGAAAGTCACGCCATCACACCAAACAATTAACAATTGTATTGAAGTAATTTGTATTGTTTATTATATCTCATCACTCCATTTCTATTTTGATTTATCATATATTATCAATTCTCTAATATATTTTTTTTTCAGTTCTCTTGATTAATTCACTGTTTAATTTTCATCATTCATTGTATTCTTTTAAACCATGAATTGAATATAAAATCGGAGAACCTCTTTTTTTCCAAGTATGAGATATACAAAGTAAGAAATTGAAAGACCCATATGTACAACCAGTGATTAATGAAAAATTAGAATGAATTTCTTCAAATGACAAAACTGAGACAAAAGATTTGAGGATACTTGTCAGTTGTAAGAATTTATGGAGGATTGATTTATATCTAAGAGGTTTAGAAAATAAATAATAACATGATGAAAATATTGATTCATCAATAATAAAATGAAGGGTTAATGCCCATTAAACACCTGCCACCTTACACCTTTGACCATAAAAGGCACCTTGCTACAAAATACAAAAATACTCTTGTCCCTTATTTGCTCATCTTCAACAGCGCTGCCGGCCGATTCTCCCACTCACCACAAATTTGCTTTTCTTTAACAGCGCTGTGGCCAACGATTTCTTCCACAAGTCTGCTGTTGCTATGTCTACAAATCCTGTACATCACGAGCGCATGTTTACTAATTGCTGATATGTTTACTAAACCATTGGCCTCACTCATTTTTCATAACAATTTGTCCAAGCTGAACATTTCTAACATTCATGCTCAGCCTGAGGGGGGCTCTTGGAGTACAAGACTTGATAAAATACAGCTGGAAAAGATAGAAAAGAAGAACTCAGGGACTAAATTGCAAATAGACGAATTAGTTAGTTAGTTTGTTATACTTTAGCCTTTGATCATTATCGTGTATATATATAACACGAGAGTTGTAACTCAAAACTAACAAGAAAAGATTCTTTCTCTTTTACTCTCTCTCTTTCTTTATTTCTTTCTCTCTTCTTCTGCAAACTTTTATTCTTGTTCAAAGCTTTATATTCTTGTGAATGTTGATGATCAATTGAGATTGATCACTAATAGTTTAAGAACTATTAGATTTATCAGGGAAAGTTTGTATAACATAAGTTGATTAACGTGCAAAAACTGGACAAAAAATCCAATGACAAATGAGTAATGGGATTTTTTCCCAGAACTGAGAAAAACTAAGCAAGTGCAGTTTTGGACTTGTGCAAGTGCAGTTTTGGACTTGTGCACTTTTGTACTTGTGCAAGTGCACTTTTGTACTTGTGCAAGTGCACTTTTGGACTTGTGGCAAATGTTGAGTATTGGGAAAAATTCTCAGAACTCAGAAAATGCTAAGCAAGTACACTTTTGTACTTGTGGACTAATGTTGAGTTCTGGGATAGATTCCCATTACTCAGAACTCGGAAAAGGCTAAGCAAGTCCACTTTTGTACTTGTGGACTAAATGTTGAGTTCTGGGATAGATTCCCATTACTCAGAACTCGGATTGTACTTGTGCAAGCCCACTTTTGTACTTGTGCAAGTGCACTTTTGGACTTGTGGCAAATGTTGAGTACTGGGATAAATTCCCAGAACTCAGAAAACGCTAAGCAAGTACACTTTTGTACTTGTGGACTAAATATTGAGTTCTGGGAGAGATTCCCATTACTCATTTGAATTGTTTTTTTCTTCTAGTTTTTCAACATTAATCAATCAACTTATTCTATACAAACTTTCGCACAATTCAATCATAATTTCTTACTTTCCCAATACTCAAATATCATGTTTCAGTGGAGATGTCAATCTATCTTTGAATACAGCAAATGAATTGGATAAAAAGAAATAATGCAGGGACCAAAATGCAAATTGTTTCTTCTACATAAAAATTAGTTAGATTACAGCTATATCTAGTTAGACATGATTGTATATAAACTAGTTTTGTACATTGTAACTGTAACAAGAAATAAAACATCTCTTCTTCCTCTCTTATTCATTCTTCTTCTTATTCTTCTCTCTGTTTCCTTATTTTTCTTGCTAAATTCGTCATTAATGGGTGCTCTCATAATTCACAATGTTTGTGTATATGCTGATGATTTAAACGAAAGAGAGAGCGGCTATCATAGTTATTTGTTTATGAACTCGTGGAGAGAGAGAGAGCGGCGGCGGTAGAAAGGGGTAAAATAGGATAAAAATTAAAATAGGTGCCTTTTATGGGCAAAAGGAGAGCGGCAGGGGTGAGGGGGCATTAAATTTGATTTGAGGTGTTTCTTGGGCATTAATCCTAAAATGAATTGGTTACTTTTTGTAGTTTTAGTGGAAGGTTTTGACGTCATTGTTAAAATTTAATCAGCTATGAATACCATGAATCTCTTGTAAAGGAGTTACAAACATACAATACAATACTACTTTTGGGAAATATTAATTGAAGGGAGAGAAAAGATTAAGATTTATAAAATGATAAAAAGAAAAAAAGGATCTAATGGTTGTAATTTTATGTTAATATATTTATTGGTGGAGATTAAAAGTTAGGATAGTTAGGAGAAAATAAAAGTTACGAGAGAATTCTCATCCGAAAAATACCATTTTTAACTAAATATACTAAAAATATTATTTAACTGCCTAATATTATCTTCGTCTTTTTTACTTTTCTAAAATATTTTAAGTTCGTTCCCAAAACTCAAAATCTGAGTTTGAATGTGATGTTTTTTATAGGAAAAAATGATAATTGTAGTGAGAAAAAATTAATTTTAACTTAGGGATTTTTGGGTATTAATTCTTAAAACAATCTTTAATCGTTTGTTATATTTTATCAAGCAAATTTTATTTTTTAAACTATTACATATAGGTTAAAGATATTTATAAGTCAAACATTTAAAAAATACCATTTTTAACTAAATATACTAAAAATATTATTTAGCTGGCTAATAATTTAGAAATTTTAATTGATAATTGCTTAAAAACTGAATTTGCTATCATTTATTAACTAGCTACTTTTTCTTGTGGGGTGCACATCTAGTAGCTTTTAAGTTTACCATATTTTTGTATAGGACTTAACGCTTTCATGCGTACTTGTTGATCCCAGTCACCCCATGTGCTTGCTTGACTATACATACAGATACTGTTCTTTTTAGTGCTATGGTCCAATAAGACCATATGCGTTGCTTTATTAGAATTCAGTTATCAAGAGCCACTTGAGGCCAAACCATTGACAAATACCATTTATTTTCCGTTTGACATTTTCGGTTCGACGATTTATAATAAATCTAAGTGGCAACAAAAGAAATACTGTTGCAATTTGTCTTTAGTTTGTGGGAAATTCATTTAGTTTGGTTGGAATTACTTCAAGTTCAAGGATTTTGTAACCCCTCATGTGTCATCTACCCAGATTATTCATTCTCCATATAAATAATGTACTAGACAATTGAATGAAAAATTGAGTCATAGAATTTGAAAAAATTAAAATAAAATAAAATAATAATACATGCTATTTTTTTTTTTTGGTTATGAAGAAAAGCAAAGCAAAAAAAAAAAAGTACTATTGGGCTTTGAACCTAGGCCTTCAGTCTAGTAGGCTTTTGGTCCAGACTTTCATACCATCTGGACCAACCTATATTTTAGTCTTATATACTAAACGTTGTGTCTTATAATATATAACGTATCTTCAAATGAACTATCACAACTCTTTGGCAAATCCACCTTTCATCTTCTATAAATAGTTGGCCAACTCAAACATTTTATTCATTAATTTTTCAAAAGCATTAAAATTATAAGAGAGATAGAAAGAAGCAGCATTATTAAGTTCGTTGAAATTCTTAAGAATTCGTGTGTCAGTTTCTTTTGAATAGTTTTGTCGTTGTATCCTGGAGGTTGAAGCCAGCAAACGTAAGATACCTATACATGGCCTAAATACCTTAAAGACATCGGATCCAATCCGAGCCTCGACAAGTAAAGTTATTTATTTATTTACTTTTATTTTATTTTATTTCTGCATTAGTTTCTATATTGTTTACTGGTTTATACAAATAAAACACAACAATTTAAGGTATTTATGATTCACGTTGTATAAACCAGAAAACATTTTCTTTTTATGTTATTACAAACTTTAATATTGCGAAATTTCTGGGTCTGTGTATACAAAACATAAATATTACTTTCTATTTCTTTTCTCTAATTCTGGTTTCTAGGCTTGTGTATACATACTAGAAAAATACTCGCTTACTAACATCATATTATGTAATATCAATCTTGCTAATATCCGCATACTTATCGAACCTTGTGGTTTGAAAATAATTCGCTTGAAGAATCCTTAATTGATTGAGATTCTCTTTTTACGTGAATTGATTATCTCTTTAATTTCTTCGATCCTCTACAACAAGAATATAAAAATTTGGGAAATTAAAATTAATTTAATCATTTTGTCGTAAGAATTAATTAATTTTTTGTGTTGTCTTTTAGTGATAAAGGTTGAATAATTCGTTTGTTTGAATTATCTATAATATTGTGTAATCCTTGGTGACTACCAAGATAAACAATATGTCCAGAAATGATGGAATCGGTAACAACATACCATCAACAATTTCACTTATAGAAAATGCATTTGTGGGACATGATCCCAACTCTTATAGACCCGTTGAGGAGTCTAAGAGGTTAAATAAAAATGACTATCTGTGTAAAGGAATAGATGGCCGAAATCACAGAGAAACGGTAAAGGCAATTCCATGAAAGGAAAACAAGGCCAAGCAACCATAACTAAGATCAAATAAGATTGATTTTACTACAGTAGTTTCTAAAGTAAATTTGGTTGAAAATACCAAACACTAGTGGGGTGGATACCGGGGCCACCTGAAATGTATGTTCAAGACATACAAAGTTGCAACTACTGAAGAGACTTTATTTATGGAAAATTTTTCTACATCAAAAGTAGTTGGATCTGGAATCATTATTCTAATAATAACTTCTGGAAAAGAGTTGAGTCTCTATAATGTTCTCCATGTGCCTGACATTAGAAGGAATCTAGTTTCAGGATCATTATTGAGTAAGAATGGCTTCAAACTAGTATTTAAGTCTGATAAATTTATTCTCACTAAAGGTGAGATATTTGTGGGCAAAGGGTACCTATGTGATGGTTTATTTAAGATGAATGTAATTACCGTAGTACCGACCAAAATGTAACCGATAAAGTAATATATCCTTGACTCACCTAATTTATGATACGATAGATTAGGAGATGTTAATTTTGGTTCATTAAATTAGTTAGTAAACTTCGGGTTACTATCTAGTGTGAACTTCAATTCTCAAAAGAAATGTGAAGTATGCATTAAGTCAAAATTAACAAAAACCTCATTTAAATCTATAGAAAGGACTTCGGTACCTTTAGAGGTAATTCACAGTGACATATGTGACTTGAAATTTATGCAAACTAGAAGTGGTAAAAAGTATTTCATAATTTTCATTGACGATTGCATAAGGTATTGTCAAATATACTTGCTTTGAATTAAAGATGACGCCTTCGAAGCATTTATGCAATACAAAACTGAAGTTGAGAATCAACTAAATAATAAGATTAAGAATCTTAGAAGAGATAGTGGAGGAGAATATGTGTCCCCTTTTGAGGAGTTTTGCGCTAAACATGGAATCATCCGTCAAACCACGGCCCCCTACTTGCCTCAACAAAATGGGATTGCTGAACGCAAGAACCGCACGTTGAAGGAAATGATGAATGCCTTGTTGATTAACTCAGGGTTACCATAGAACTTGTGGGGAGAGGCTTTGCTCACCGTAAATACATCCTCAACAAGGTACCACACAAGAAGGTAGATAAAACTTCTCACGAATTATGGAAAGGAAAACCACCTTCCTTCAAATATTTAAAAGTGTAGGGATGCTTGGAAAAGGTATCAATTCCTGCTCCTAAAATGGTCAAAATAGGACCAAAGACACAATGATTGCGTCTTTATTGGATATGCTCACAATAGTTTTGCATATAAATTCCTGGTACACAAATCTTGTCATGTTGGCATTCACGTCAATACGGTGATTGAATAAAAAAAAAGCATATTTCTTTGAAACAACCTTTCCGTACAAGACCACACCATCTGGTTCCTTGAAAAGAACATGTGATACAGCTCAAGAAGAGCAAGATCAAGAATCATTGCCAACTGAAAAGCAAGATCAAGAATCATTGCCAAATGAAGGAGAACCAAGAAGAAGTAAGCCGATGAGAACCTCTACATCTTTTGGTCTTGACTTTCTATCTTACATGCTAGATGACGAACCACAAACATTCAAGGATGCTATGTCAAATCCTGACGCCTCTTACTATAAGAAGCGGTAAATAGTGAGATAGAAACCATTATGCAAAACCATACGTGGGAACTAGTGTATCTCCATCCTGGGAATAAACTACTTGGATGCAAATGGATATTCAAGAAGAAACTAAAGACTGATGGGTCTATTAAGAAATACAAGGCTCTCCTTGTTGGAAAAGGTTATAGTCAAAGAGAAGGACATGACTATTTTGATACTTATTCTCCAGTCACGAGAATATCATCCATACGAATGCTAATCTATATACAAGGCGTAACACGGGGCATGGGTCAGATAGACATTGTGTCTATATTCTAGTAGGAATTTAATATTGGACTCATCCAATAAAGTCCAGTTAATGTTGAACCTACCTGATGTGGATTTAGGCCCTGAACACATGGATGGGTTGAGATGTCTAATGCTGTATGGCCCCTCGATAAAGATGAGTTTTTTAAGTAGTGTGTCCTAACTGATACATGCCCAGCTTTCAATTCGTGTCCTAATGTAGTCATCGACCCTTCAGTTACTCTTTATTCAGACAACAAAATTTGCTTTGGTTTACTTGAAAAGAATAAAATCCGTACTCAGCAAGTGAGAGAGGATCTTGGTCTTCCATTTGAGGATGGATCTATACCAATTAATCATGTCTCTGCAACTCTTATTGGCTCTGATGATGAAGTGATTGCTGATACATTTTAAGGAAAATATGATGAGATGGTAGAGGATTTAGATATTGATCAAGCTCTGAAAGAATAAGGGTATGAGAAATGGGATATTGAGAATAACACACTATTGTATTGGGGGATCAAACTTATGAAGTGGCTTGCGGGGTTGTCCCACAACAACCCCAACTCGGTCAATGATACAAGCCTGGAACTGTCAAGGCATCCGTACAGCTTTGACAGAGTGGAGTTCAATTGACATGATCAAAGCTCACAGTAATGAGGTATTATTTCTCTCTGAGAATAAACGTAAGTTTAATTCTATTGAAATTATTAGTACCAAATTAAAATGAAATTAGTTTCCTATGTTGTCCCTGAAGGGGTCTTGGGGGTGTTGCCGTTTTTGTGAAAAATAACGATCTCTTTAATCTTATAAGTTCTGATAAGAACTTAATTCATTGTAGTTATAATTCTCCTAAGTGGGGTATGTGTGAAATATCGTTTGTATATAATCCCACTACTAAGCTTGAAAAAGAATATTTTCTAAAATAATATTGCTTATAAGAGGCATATTAATCATTTATGGTGCATTTTAGGTGACTTTAACATGATTCGACATCCCTCTGAAAAATTAAGGGGGGGGGGGATGGGTAATTTGAATAAAGTACCCATGAGTTGGTTTAATGATTTTGTTAATAGCAATGATTTGTTTGAATTACTCTAAAGGATGTAATTTTACTTGGTCTAACAAGAGAAATGGTAAAGATTCTATCAAGCAAATACTTGATAAAATCCTTGTGAACAAGGAGTGGTTGACTAAGTATCCAGACTCTTGGAATGTTGTGTTGCCTCCAAAAGGTTCTGATGATTGTCCTATTATTCTTAATTTTGGTATACCTCTTACTAAGAAGAAGAAAAGGTTTATTCTTGAGAAAGGTTGGTTGCAAGAGGAATCATATAACTCTACCATAATTGACACTTGTAAATCTCTTCTTCATGCTAAGGGGAGAGGAATACAGAGATTAAATTTCAAACTGAATAGAATTAGCAAATACGTTTCTTTGTGGGCCAGGAAAAGAATTTTGAACAATCGAATTCTTATACAAAATACTCTTGCAGAGATGGAAAGATTGCACAATGAACCTCCTTCTGATAACAATAAAATCACTTTGGAGAATTTAACAGTGACCTTGGAAGAAGTGTGGAAAAAAGAAGAACTTTATTGGGGCATGAGATCTAGAATTTCTTGGCCCAAGTTGGGCGACAAAATTTTAAAGTATTTTCATGCTATTACTAAATTGAAAAGAGCTAGAAAACGCATTTGTTGACTTAAACTTGATTCAGGTGAATGGGTTCATACATAGGGGGAAGTTGTTCATGAAATTACTTCTTACTATAACAATGTTTTAAGAGTTCTAGTCATAGAGACTATGCCCTAATTTAAATTGTATTAAAAAAGTTGTTACCACTGAAATGAATTTAGATTTGATTAAACCAGTGTGTGAAAAAGAACTCAAAGAAGCAATTTGGTCTCTTGGGTGTGGTAAATCACCAACACCTGATGGCTTTACAAGATTCATTTTTTAAAAATACTGAGAATTAATCAAGTTTGATCTTATCAGGTTGGTGTCTAATTTTATTATGAACAATTCTTGTCTTAAAGATATCAATAACACATTGAATAACACATTGATTGCCCTTATTCCTAAATGTACTAATCCTGGAATGATTAGTGCATTTAGACCTATAAGTTGTGCAAACTTTGTGTATAAGGCGATATAATAAATCTTATCCAATAAACTTCGACCTTGGTTGAATGACATTATTTCTGAAACTCAAACTTCCTTTATTCCGAGGAGATCTATCTATGAGAATATTTCCTAGGAGGCAAGTCACTATCTTAAGAATAAAAGAACCACTTAAAAATATCATATTGCAGTCAAAGCTGATATTAGTAAAGCTTATGAAAATTTAGAGTGGGATTTTTTACTTGATCTTATGAGAAAAACGGGATTTGATTCAAAATGGGTTGATTGGATACATAATATTGCTACTTTTGTTAACTATAAAGTTCAGGTCAATGGTAAATTATATGATATTGATAAACCAGAAAAGGGATTAGACAGAGTGATCCCCTGTATCCATATATGTTCTATCTAGCAATTCGAGCTCTATCTTCACTAATTGAATTTTATGTTCATACAAGTCTCCTTAAAGGTTTGAGAATTGCCAAGACAGCACTTGTACTTACACACATTATTTTCGCAGATGACAGTTTGTTCTTCTTAGAAGCTAATAATAATAATAATATTGATATCTTTCTTTACATATTGAATAGATATGGAATGGCTATAGGACAAAACATTAATCTTAAAAACAGTGGGGTGATGTTTAGCAAAATACTCCAACGGTAATAAGAGATAATGTCAATTGTCACCTCAGATTAGAATTAGGAATTTTGAAGATCTTAGTAAAATCTTGGTGTTCCATCTACTTGGGGAAAATCTAAAGTAAAATCTTTAGAGTGGATTGTGGAAATGGCATTAAAGAGAATGGATGGTTGGGACACTAAAATGCTATCTAAAAATGTCAAAGAAGTGTTGATCAAATCTATTATAGGAGGAATTTCTAATTACATTATGTCTTATTCCAAAGAAACTTACTAGTCATCTCACTTCTTTAGTTTCAAATTTGTATTGGAACAATTAAGGAATAAAGAGGTGTCACTGGGTTAAATAGCAAACTATTATGACTAGTAAAGAGGAAGTTGGTTTGGGTTTTAAATATTTTCATACACAAAATCTTGCTTTACTTGCTTCCAATGCTTGTAAAGTCATGAGTAAAGATCAATCTTTTTTAAATGCTTCATTGGGCAATAACTGTTCATGGGGTTAAAAAAGCATATTAGCAGGTAAAGATTGTTTTAAAAATGATTTGAAATGGAATATTGGAGATGGTAAATCCGTGAAAATTTGGGAAGATTCTTGGATATCTAATGATGTCATTCTTTCTGGACCTGAAGGATGTGACGTTATTTTTGTTTCTGACCTTATTAATTCTGATTCTTAATGGAATGTGGTGCTTGTGAACAATATTTTCCCTTCTAATGTTGCAGCAACCATAAGACAGTTGTACATTCCTAATTATCATTGCTCTGGCACTCTTTTTTGGACTAAGTCCATCTCAGGAGATATCTGAGTGAAGGAGTGCTATAATAAGTTATGGAGGGATCAGCAGAGAGGAGAAAAAAATTTAGAAAATTAAATTGGCAATTCTTCTTGTCAATTGGAAACAAATGATTGGAAATTTCTTTGGAAACTGAAAGTTATGCCAAATGTTACAAATATTATATGGACATGTTGTAATAATGGCTTGGCCACAAACGAGAACAGATGGAAGAGGAAATCTATTGAAAAATCTTAATGTTAGCTTTGTGGAGCTGGAAATGAAACAATTAAACATTTAGTTTTCCATTGTTCCTGGGCCAGGATAGTTTAGATGGCTAGCACTTTGAGCTATAATTCTTTATCTGAACCTTATTTTAATATGTTGAAATTGATCGAATTTATTTGAGGCTATGCCTCTGAGAACAGAGATTTTTTTTTCCACTTTGGAGGAAATGGCATTTTTTATAGCATGGAATATTTTGAAAGAAAGAAACGAGTTTATTTTTAGAGAAATCACTTTTGACCCGTTGAATATTGTTTTGAATTGTTATCCAAATTCAGATGAAACTATAAAATTATGTGATAGGGAGTTGAACAATACTTTTAATCATAATGAGTCTGCAGTTAGGGGTGGGGATAGGAAACTGAAAATCCCAACTATAGGAAAAATTAAAGTCAATTGTGACGTCTTTTATGATCTTGAAACTAAGTTAGATGTTGTTATTTATGTGGTGAGGAATTCAACATGTACTGTGCTAGATGGCCTTGCAATGAGGGTACATACACACTCGGTAGCTGAAGCTAAAGCTAGAGCAATGATTTTAGCATGTGAGATGGCTTGAAGCTACCTCCTTGTTCTGTGGAATTGAGAGTGATAGCCTTACTATTATTAGCCAAGTTAATTTTAGAATTATTAGATTATCTAGTGGTACTTGTAATTTGGTTAAGTAAATTTCTTTTTGTAAAACTAAACACAATATCAAGTTCTCGTATGTAAAAAGAACTAGTAACAGAATAAATGATTGAGTAGCCAAACATATAGTAAGTTGTAAATTATTTGGTCTTTGGATGTTTAATCCACCTCCTCAATCTTTTTTTTTTGTCAAGAACAAAAAACTAAAATCATTAACTAGTACAACCAGAATATAGCCTACTAATGCTACTATAAAAATTAACCAACGACTCACATGGGCAGGTTGATATGTCTACGTTATTTCTAACACATTTAGCTAGGATGTCTGCAACTACATTATGATCCCTTTTGATATGAGTGACCTTCCAATCCGGGAAGAGGTTATTGTTGATAACATCCTCATTATGCTCTCTAATTATTTTTTTATGCCTTCAATAATTTATTTTATAAAAATGCCTAATGAAGTAATTATTTATAGAAAACATCTCCTTTATATTTTTCATACCTTTACTACCCTTATTATTAAATATATATTTTTATTTTAATACAATATTAATTTTTAAATATTAAACAAATAATAGGGTACTTCTTTTTCCACCACCACCACCACCACCACAACAACCACCACCACAACCACCATGTATGTAACCACCACTACATCCACCACAACCATCACCACCTCCACCACCACAACCACCACCACTACCACCACCTACTACTACTAATTCCATCACACGCGCGCGTCCGTGAATTTTTTTAAAATCGTCATAACTAATTCAAAAAAAATCAGAAAATTAAATAAATTGTATGTTTGAATAAAGAAAATTAATATTTACGTATATGAATTTTTTTGATTTTTTTTTTAATTTTTTTGATTTTTTTTCGCTGACACGGATTTTCATGTTTTAAACATGGAATTCCATGTTTTAAACCGTGAAATAAACATAAAATTTCGTGTCTGCGAAAAAAAATAAAAAAATTCTGAAAATTCTGAAAAAAATCATAGACGTAAATATTAATTTGATTACTCCAAATATAATTTTTTTTTGATTTTTTTGAATTAGTTATGACGATTTAAAAAAAAAATTCACGGACGCGCGCGTGTTTATTAGTTTTTGTTTTGTTTTGTTTTTAATTTCTTTTTTTAATTGTTAATTATATGGGTAATTTGGGATGGGGCTGTTTTCAATAAAGTATCTTATTCTAGGTACCTTTTTCTAAATAAGTTTTTTAATAGGCATCAATCAACAATTGGCTCATCCGGGAATCGTCCTATCCATCTTTATGCTTCCGTTATCATAGGACGAATTCTCCAGTCGATCCCTATTCGCCGATTAATACCTTGAACGACCTCAAGGTTGTCCGAGTAGAAAGAACTACTCTTGAAACCGAGATTTGCTGCAGATCTCATGGCCAGCAAAACGGCCCACGCTTCTCCTTCCACACTGCTGTTAATCCTTGCTCTTTTGTTAATTACCTTTTTAACTTTGCCCTCCTTATTAACCGCTAGTGAAACCATACTGGATGGATCCCAACTATTAACGTGGGAAGTGTCACAAAGCCATATATTTTTAGTTTCATCTTTCATGATCGGATTCTCGTTTGCCTCAAAATCGAAATCTTTTTCCATCGTAACAACCTTCCTTTGACACATCTTTCCATCCTCACCAAGTAGATGCCTAATATAAAAGATTGTTTTTTCAATAATGTCTTTTGTGACCCACTTTTCTTTCTCATAGAAACTTTTTATCCTAGTTTTCTATATGTTCCAAATAGTAAGTAGTACGATTGCGGTTACCAGTCTTTGATCCCATCCATTTTTCGATAATTTTCAATGATGCTAATCATCCAATCGCCAATTTTGTCATTATTGTTTTCATCAATTCTGCATTGCAGTTGAGAGTACGCCCAAACTCCTTTGCTGAAAGAGAACTTTAGAAAGATATGTTCAATAGATTCCGCACCATTTTCGCACCATTCACATGTATCATCTTCAACACACTTCCTCTTTTTTAAATTCTTCTTAGCTGGAATAGCATTGTTATGAATTTTCCATGCAAAATCTCTGACCTTTAGAGGAACATTTGAATTCCATATTAACTTATATAGTTTCTTGTTATTCGATTCACCCTTAATGGATGATTGTCCCTTTTTATCTTCCTCAATTTGTACCAGTCGGTGGTATCCTGATTTAGTTGAATATTTACCATCCTTTGTTGTCGTCCATATAACATAATCCTCCTTATCTATTTGCATGATCGGGATTTTCCTGATCTCCATACAGTCTCTACTGGTACATATTTTGTTTAAAGTTTCGTAATTCTAATTTGTCATTTCGTTATTAAAACATTCAGCTACCCTAGAGATTTTGGTACCAACTGGTTTTCCGAGTTTGTATCCTTTCCTAATCCAAACATCCTCCCATACAGGGGCGGATGTAGGGGTGGGCTGAGGTGGGCTGCAGCCCACCCCATTCTATCCAGCCCACTATAATTTAACCTTTTATTTTTATAAAAAAAATATATATATATATATATATATATATATATATATATATATATATATATAACTAAAAAAATTCTAACATAAAATTAGCCCTCCCTAATTTAAAGTTTAGAGATTAATTCTATCAGATAATAAAATTTATTGACGAAATTAGATAGTAAATACCATTAAATATTCAATTTCTTGGTTCTTTTTAATTTTTTTTTCATAGATTTTTTTTTAATTAACTCTTAGATGTCTTAAAAATTTCATTTGGCCCCTTAAATTTTAAAATTTATTTTATTAGACTTTAAATTATTTTACCAATAGGATTTTTTGTTTTTCACAACATAATGTATGTTATTTTGTATAAAAAAAGAAAATTTATCAGATGATTAATTTAACAAAATAATATCCGAACTTATATTGCAATCTTTACACAATATAGGGATTTATAGTGCATTTTAGCATTATATAAGGATCTATCTAGCAATTTTTGTATAATATGTAGACTTATCGTGCAAATATGGCAAAATAATTTTTTTCGGGGCCGTTGCCCCCGAACCCCCTTAGCCCCCCCCTAACAAAAAATCCTGGCTCCGCCCCTGCTCCCATATATTGACTTTCATTCCATTACCAATCTGCCATAGACATTCCTCTTTGATAAATGTTAACCCTTTGAAAATGCTTGTCCAAACTTTACGATTTTTTATTTTTTAATTTTGCATTTCACGTTTGTTGTGGGAAAATAAATTCCTTTTAATACTTGTGAAACAAAAGTCACCTCCTCAATCAACTAATCTTCTCAAAAATGATTTTTGACACAATAGAGAGAGGTTAGCCTTTTGTAATATTTTGGGTTTTAATACAAGTTTTATTTTGACTAAAATGAAAAATTTCGTGCTAAAAAGTTTGAGAAACCAAATAGTATACCTTTTATTGCACGATTTGAAAAGGCTGCCAATGCATGAGTACATGCAATGTTTCAAAACCTAACTTAGAAACACTTTATCAGTTTATGTCATTAGCAAAGCGAAATCTTTTTGCGTGAGTTAATGGCTTCACGTGTGTAAGCATTTTTTGGTCAAATGATCATCAATTTTTAGTGGTAAACAACATTAGTGAATCATGGCAGACAAGGAAATTATGCGCTTTAAGTTTTTAAGATGTTTGATGTTTTTTCCAAACTAAATACTCAATCTGAACTTCTAATCATCATTTGTATTCCGTACAAAAAAAACATCATTTAAAATTAAAGTAAGAGCCCATATTCAAAAAAATACACATTGAAAAATTTATTAAAAAGAAGCCTATAAAAATTTTGTTTATCATAACACAGCCTCTCCTCAAACTATCCATACACTTCCATATTTAAAAAAAAAAAAAAGATAACGGTCCTCAAATTAAAAAGAAAACAAATAAACAAAATGGATTTTTTTTTGTCAAAAAACAAAATCTTAAACAAAAGAAAAAGTGACACAGGCATTACACATAACGAACAAAACACATATAACACACACAAACCGTATAAAAACTGCATTGTCGCTGAGCAGGTGAAAAAAAGCCACGTCGATACTCGACGGCGAACGGAGAAAAGCGAAGGCAAATGCGATAATCGAGTATTGTAATCGACACCGAGCGTAGGAAAGAAACAAAAATATTTTTTTACGATATAAAATCACAAATAAAACACATACGTAAGTCACTATTTTTTTTATTTTTATGGTTATTTTGAGGTTTTTTAGAGTGCTTTTTGATTCAGTATTGTTTTTTGCGTGATTCATGAACAAAAACTAAAGAAACTTGCAGTGGATGTTGTTTTTGTATGATTGTTTTACTGATTTTAGTTTGATTGACAAAAATAATGATAGTTAATAACGATTTTTTTAGTAGTTTCTAGGGTTTATAATAGGGTTTTGTGATGACTGTGATTCATATGAACGAAAATTGAATTACTATTATCAAACATGAATAATATGTAAATTAGGGACCTATAGTGCAATTTATTCAATAATTTTGAAAGTATTACTGCAAAATATGGATGATTAAGGAGTTATGGTGAAATTTTTGGTAAATTAAGTGCAAAATATAGAGAATATGTGTAATTTAGGGACCTTACAGTGTAATTTATGCATAATAAAGAGAATTAAACTCTAAAGCTGTGTATTCTGCATAATACGTTGAACCAAACAATAAATTCACTGAATCAAACAGTGAATTTCTTGTTAGTGAATTTGATATGATAATGTCAGTTCAGATTATTAAACTATTCCTTGTCTTTGGAGTTTGTGTAAATACGGTAAAATTATGGCTCCAAGAAGAATAATAAACGAAGAAGATAATGAAGAAATCGATATGATAGATGAAGAACTAGAACAACCAAGGAAATATAAGGACACTTTAAGTCGAATATGAGCGGAATTGTAAAAATAGTGATGAACAAAGGATTTTATGAAACTCATATAGAATGGTTAAGGAAACACCATTCTATGAACTAGTGAAAGATCTATTTCATCTAAAGAAACACCAAAACAAAGTCGTAATAAGGAAAGGAGATATGATAACACAAGAAATTATAAAGTGTTACTCAATGGAGGATAGAGGTTTTCTTTTAGGGGAACGGATAGTAAAACTGAGAAGTGAAGACGTGAGTGTCATCATGGTAATAAAGAGTGGAACAGAAGACTTCCCAAAAATCACACAGAAGCAAGGGAGTGAGACTACTGATTGGCATCTTAATTACTTCAATAACAATAAAAGAGTGTCCACAAAAGATATTAGAATAGTGTTGGGACAGATGCTTGAAAATATACAAGATTTGGAGAGAGAAACTGAAGAAGAGAGGTGGGAGAGAAGAGAAAGGTTGGAGAATGAAAAAAAATAAGATTTCCCTGTATTACATAGACTTAACCTCATGGGGTCAATGTACTCAACTTCTGGGACAGTAGTAAGGAATAAAGATATTAGAATAATTGAAGTCATCAGAGGAAATATGAATAATTACAACTGGACAAAAAAGTTAATTGGCTTGTTGGAGGAGTCGTTAGAAGATATGAGTGAGAGAAATCCAAATAAAGTAATTGGTTGTGTCACCTTACTACTGGTAGGAAACAATCACTTGTAAAACTTGTAACAATAATCGATTATATATATAGATTTATAAACTTGAACTAATATTATCCTTTGTTATCGTTCACAGCCTTAGTTATACGAACACACAAGTCTTGGGAATCAAAAAAGACTAATAGCTTGGCCATGACTTATGAGGTGGAAGCTAAACGACCGAGATAACAAATTCAAAGCAACCGTACTAGATAAACTGAGAAAGAAAGAGGTAATTTAACATAACATAAAATATTGATATATATATATATATAAATTGAACATTTAACTAAAATTATATATATCTTTCACAGGTTAAAAAGATGGTCATAACCTATGACAACGAGAAAAAATCAAGTTAAAAGTGGAAGATGAAGAAGAAGACAATGATGATAGTGTAGTATCTGTATCTGTGACACAAATGGGTCATAAGATGAGGAAGATGAGGAGAGGAGGAGGAGGAGGAAGAAAACAAGGGAAGAGAAGACAAAGGAGGTACTGAACAAATATGAAATTTCAAGAAATTCACTGTGATAATCAGAAAATTCATTGTTTATAATAATAAAAAACAATGAATTTTTTGTTTATAACCGTGAATTTTTGTTTACTTTAATAGACTGACTGTATTTTTTTTTTTCTTGATAAAATCAGTAGAAGAGGATGAAGAAGAAGAAGAAACAAATGATGATACTATAAAAGAATTGCATGAAGAGCTGGATGTTGCTTATAAGAAACAACATCAGCTCAAAAAAGAGAAATTCAGATTAGAGAAGAGATCTAAAGAAAAATTGAAAAAGAATAAAAAATGAAGAAGTTGGAAGACAATGTTAACAAACTGAAAGAGAAGGTTTAACAATTAAAAACCAATAATACCGAGCTTGCGGTACAAATAGTTGACAAAAAGTGCTTGAATCAAGGAACTAGAGGACAAAAAGGACATGAACAACAATGCAGAACGAGCTATAACCTATGGAATGAGTGAAAAATAGCAAAAATAGAAAACGAGCAACAAAAAGAACTAGAAAAGGAGAAGGAAACGGAGACTGAAGTAGTTGTGGAAAAGGAGCAGGAAAAGGATACTGGGGTAGATGTGGAAAAGGAGGTCGTAGAGAAGGATGCAAAAATCGATAAAACTAATATAGGGGTGAATGAACAAGAAGTTGTGGAACGACATCATTTCAAGAAGATCTGAATTTATATTCGTTATACAAAAGACGACACTAGGAAATTATTCTTTGGGAGCCAAAACTGTATGACGTGTTTCGGGGAATATGTGATCCTTCTTATAGATTCTTTGGAGCTTGATCTACTATATATAGAAGGAACCCTTTCATCACATAATTCAAACCTTGAAGCTAAAATTTAATATTATACTATCCTACACTTCAAGAAAGAATACACAAGATTTTTTATCACTTTTATATCATTAAATCAAGCTTATTGCAATTGATAGTGATATTCAACTCAATGAGTCCATCATAGTCAAGCCTTCATCTTTATATCTACTCAAGAAGGAGATCAACATCAAGCTTCAACTTAATGAACTCTTCAAGGAGACCATAATCAATCTTATAATTTTAGCTCACTAAGGATCACATTCATTTGGTTTTAATATTATCCATATAAGCACTTAGAGTATTACTCTTTCTCCGAATTAGAGAAGAATGAGTTTCGTAGTTTAAGACTAAACCCTGTAAAAATCTAACGGTTTGTGACTTAACCACTTCAAGTCTCATCGAGTTGTAACTTAACTTGTAAAAGTCTTGAGATTTTTTAGGTTGTGTTTCAGCGCTGAAAAACCTCAAGTGTAAATTTTTATATTTCACTTCAAGAGATATCAAGGAGATTAGTGGATAAGCTTGAAAATCTTATGGAGATAACCCTGGGTAGTCGATGTAGGGAAATTGAACCACTATAAATGTCTCACATAATCTCTTTTCTTTATATTTTACTTATTAGTTGCATTTTATTTATTTAATTTCTTATATCCTTTAGCCTGTGTTAGTTATCTTAGGTCAACCTTATCTTACCTATCATATATTAGCTTAGATTCTTTATTGCTAGTATCCATAACAAGCTACCCCCTTACCACTCCTAGCACTTAGCTCTCAAACTTAGCAAACTCTCCAAATCACTTTTACTATACTTGATTAAGAAGTTTGACTCATTGGTTGTTTAACCTTCTCTATCTTGGTTTAGGAGTCATTTAATTTTTAAGTAGGCATTAATTGGATAAATGTTCTACACACACCCCCCCCCCCCCCCTAGGACTTTACATGAGGCATCAGAGCCTATTTCTATGTGAATAACTTAAACTTTAGTAGATTCACGATTTTCTTATGTAATCTTTATTACCATATTCTCTTGATTATCTCTCTTTTATGCAAGGAAATATTTCACAATTCTATTTAACGATCATGGTGCTCCCATTTTCGATGACACTAATTATATTCTATGGAGGAGAAATATGGAGGTATTCCTTCAATCTAAAAATTATGTATTATGGCTTATAGTAAAAGAAGGGTCTTATACTCCTTACAAAGAAAAAATATCCAAAACAGTAAAGTCACACGAGGAATACAATGCCTATGACCATAGAATGATAAACATCAATTTATAAGGATAAACTTCTTCTCTAGCATGCATTGATCAAAGACATCTACAACTTGATTGAATAATTTTGGTCTACCCATGATACATGGAAATTCTTGATAAATCTCTACAATGACGAATCTAATGTAAAAAAGGATTAAATGCTTAAATTTAAAAGGGAGAGGTTCTTATTCTCTCAAATTCATTTTACGGATACTCTACCTAATTCTTTTGAAGAACCACTTAAACTCTTGAGATATCCTCTTAATTGATCCTCCTTGTCTTGTTACTATTTTTTGCCTTCTTTAATTTCTACCTTAGTTAAATAGAATATTTTTAAGTATTTATATTTGGCTTTCATGATTGGGATAGAATGGAGATTTTCTATTATATCAATGGTTTCTCTTTCAATTACTCTCTTTGCATATCATTAGATCAATATTAGTGACATTACTTGTGATTTTCGACTCAGGTTGTACATCATATTCAAGCCTTCATCTTCGTATCTACTCAACAAGGAGACCAACTTCAAGCTTCATCTTATATTAACTCTTCAAGGAGTCCACAATCGATCTTGTAATTTAGCTCACTAAGGAGAACATTTATTTGGTTCTATTATTATCCATATAACCACTTATGGTATTACTTTTTCTTTATATTAGAGAAGATGGAGTTTCATAGGTTAACACCGAACCTTGTAGAAATCTAATGGGTTGTGACTTAATTGCTAAAAAAGTCTCATCGAGTTGTGACATAACCTGTAAAATTTTTTAGGGTTTTTAGGTTGTGTATTAGCCCATAAAAATCTGAAGTGTAAAGGTTTATATTACGCCTTCAAGAGGTATCGAGGATCTTAGTGGAGAAGTTTGGAAATCCTATAAGGATGACCCTAGGTAGTGATGTAGAGAAACCAAACAACTATAGATGTCGTACGTAATCTTTTTCCTTTATATTTTACTTATCACTTGCATTTAATTTATTTGCTTTCTTATCTCCCCTGGATTATGTTAGATAGCTTAATTGAATCTTTATCTCCGTTATGTGCCTCAGTCCTTGAACCTAGAATTATAGAATAGATATACTAACTTTGTATGCATATATGTCTCCTTTTGACTTCCCTTGATTTTTTAGATTCATAGTCTTAAGAACCTTGACCTTATGTTCCCTCTCTTATATTATCTTAGAAACTTTATTATTATTATCCATAACGAGCTACCCCATTCGCCCTTCTAGAACTTAGCTTCCGAACTTTGAAAACTCTTTAGATTACCTTTAGTCTCCTTGATTACGAGTTTTTCCTCATAGGTTGTTTAACATATGTATCCTAGTTTAGAAGACCTTTAATTTTTAATTAGACATTAATAAGTTTCATATTCACCCTACTATGATGTAGGACTTTACGATATCCTATCCCGCCTTACATCTCCCGTTGTTGCGCCAAATAAACATTTACAACAAGAAAAAAACAAAAAATGTGGTATGAGAGTAAATTGATACCTCCAACAGTCCTAATTAAGCTTGGGCCCATAGATTTTCACACATCTCCACACTAGATACACAATTTGCATCGCATCATTGTTCAACCAATAAAAGCTTACAATAGTCATATTAATGACCATTGCGGCATTTGTGTATAAATATATTACACACGTGTACAGTTAATAATAAATTTGAATCTGGAAACTGTAAAGCGGTGAGATTAAGTTGAAAATACAAAGTTTTAAAATGAGGGAATCTGAGCTTGAGACGATTCCTAAGTTTACTAACTGGGCAATTAATCTAATATGGGCAAGATTGATAAATACACATTAACTGGGATTCAACATTAACACTAATCTTCCGGTGATTAAGTTTTACTTTATCAGATATGGAAACCCTCTTAGATGAACCAAGATACCCTAAAAATTGCTAAAAACTCATACCCAAATCACGACTATGCATCATCTGAATTTCCCGATTCAATAGAATAATGCATTCTCAATATATCTACCCTTTACCCCCCACCCCTCCCACCCCTCCCGGGGTTTCAAAAATAAAAGATAATTAATAAATTGGCTTAATTAATCCATCATAATTCAATATAATTTATAGAGAAACATATAAATTTCAATCTCAATTAAGCTAATTTTTCCTAATTACAATAAAATGACCATATAGTAAAACAAGGGTTCCGTCAATTCTCAAACTCATTTAATAACTTAGCTTATAATAATAGGAAAATAAAGCTCAAAGAAGTAAACTAGCATAAAGTAATTAAAATAAAAAAGAAAAGGAAATTATAATTTTTTAGTGAAAATGATGAACTTGAATGTTTGAAGATGAAGATGAATGCTTGAAACTCTTCCCAATATTCTCTTTTCAATCCTGTACTCCCTTTGATTTTATGTTATAAGATGACCGTGGAAAATGAAAAAAATTAGATTATATAGCTCCCATATTCGTGACCCAATGTAAATGGGATTTCTCCATGGGCTAAATACTCTAAAAATGTTGAGCAAATTTGATTTTGTGCAAGTGGATCACTTTTGGACCACTGAAATGATCATAAAATAGACCTTCTGGACTCTGAATCATGCCTAGTTTTTTTCCACGTGATCGTCTTTTCGAGATATTTGCAACAGTCTCAAATAAGCTCCAAAATCGTGTAGGATCATCCTGATAATCAATTCAAAGATTTTGGGCCACTAGTAAAACCTTTCTTCCTTGAGCATTAAGTCGACTCTTGACTTCCCGTATTAATTTTTGTTTTTTTTTCTTCCTTGGAGGTTTATCTTCACTTTTCTAAGTTTAACTAATTTGTTAGTTCTTAAATCCCACGTGTTCCTATGAGTTTCACCTATAAAGGACAAAATACCTCAAAATGCTCCAAAATCACAAGAATCGTTAACTTTTGCTTAAGACTCAAAAGATATCAAATAAAGGGACCAAATACCAACTTTAAACTCAAAAACCATCAAGGATAAATGACTCAAACTATTAAGTATAATGCCCAAATACGAGTCATCAATTGTGTTTTCATAAGACGGAAGATATGAATTGTGCTCTCCTCGGGAAAATTGCTTGGTAAGTATTACACGACGAGTCAACCCTTTGTTCCATAGCTCTACATCGAAAGTATTTCAAGATGAGTCTCATATAATATATTTCTAAAGCGATTGATTCACAAGTATGTAGAGCCATCGTGGAAGTTATTATCGTGGTTAGATGTGGATTCTGATGGGTGCTTTATGATGGGAAGAGTATCGTATTTTGGCTAGATATTTGTATATGGGAGGCACCACGAGTTGTTTTGTCTCGGTAAAGATATTCTTGGTGATAAGTTTAAGGACTACGTGAGAAATAATGGATCGTAGGATTAGAATTGCTTTTAACACATGCTCTCTCCTTCTAAGCTACTTGAGATTGTGGAGGTAAGGGTGTCTAACGATGATGATAATCGAGATATTTTATCTTGGCAATACGAGATTCATAGGATATGCGTTGAGTCGCCTATCTAGACTTCTAGTGTAGAAGATGGGAATGTGGGGATTGATTGGGAGAGGATTTGAAAGGTAAGGTATCCCTAGTAAACTAGAGTACTCGTATGGCATGAATTTCAAGATCGACTAATAACTAGAGTCAATTTACGTAAATGTGGTATGGATATCCAGAGTTTATGTATATGGTGTGAATCTTGTGAAAAAATATGTTATCCACCTTTTTAGAGAGTGTATCATGGTTGTTAATGTGTAAGCGAATTAAAAAAGAAGTAGAGGACGCTCTCCAACGTGAAATTTATTGTCCGAGTACTAATATGAATTGGAACGAGGAACAATCAAATGTTTTATGTGTGGATGGGGTTTAGACTCGAGTTGGGGAGCATCCTAGTTATAGTACAACTAGTATAGGTTATTTGAGTTGGTCTTAGTACAACAGAAGGTGGGAATGATATAAAATGAATTTTCTACAGGGAGTTTTTGCAAACTCGGGACAAGGACCTGCTCTTGCAATTACCCAACTGGTGCCTTTCTTTTTCATTGGCCTCGCTTCGAGGCTCGCTAGGATTCAACCTCAGGGGCTTATGTCTCCCTATTTGTGATATAATAATCTAGGTTGGAGACATAATTTTAGGTGTATTTGTTAATTAATTATATATTTTTATTCATATTTTGATATTTTCTTATTTCTTGTCTTGATTAGATGATTTAATATTTTTAGAGAATATTTGGTTTAATTTTTGTGTTAATGTAAATCTTTAAAGATATATAGAATAATATTTAGATACCAAATCAATTCTAAAGAGATAAGGAAAGAAGATATGAAATGAATTAAGAGATAAAAGGAAGTAGAGATAATACACGAAAGGAAGCTGCTAAGTAAATCTAAAATTTTGCAGCCACGTCCACTAAAGTGAACATAACTCCAAACCTTCTGGGAATTTGGATGAGCAATCATAAGTGAAAGTGTAGATCTTTTCGCTACGGTCTTTTCGATATGAAGTAGGAGAAAGTTGGACAGATAACGAAGGAGATACGATCAAAACAAGACAGCAACAGTTTATCCCTTCTCCTATATTTTAGGAAACGAATTTGAGTTGGATTTTGACTCAAATTACTTGCCTTCTACTCCAAGATTTCGATCTAGGGTCTTCTAAACCCTATAAATACACCCTCTTGTCATTAGAAACATATCCTTGGTCAGCCTTTAAGCCAAAAGGAAGCTTACATCAAGAGAAGAGAAGATCAGAAGGAGTTTGACAACAAATCATGCCTTCCCAATCCTTCAAATTTGTAATGGTTTTCTTTTCTTTCTCTGGTATGAAATAATTCTATTTAGATTTAGATTAGCATATGGGTATGAACCTTAGACTTGTTTATATCTATTTTAATTTGGGATGTTAGCATATAATTGAAATTAGTGTTTTATTCTCTGCTTTTATGTGTTTTGATTTATTGGTTGTAGTTCTTACAGAGGCCTACGTATAGGATTACTACAATAGTTAGATGGTCATCCATCTAATTATTGAAACACCACATAAACGTCTAGTGTGCGGTAGTGATTCGGAAGGGCTTGCCTAACTAGATAGTTGATGTCTCCTCATTTGTGATAGATTAATGTTAGGATGAGACATCATTTTTAGTGATTTAGAAGTCATAAATGTCGATTTTCTTGAGAAATAGTGCACTTTCCTATTTTGAGTCTTGATTTAGTAAAATAATATTTTTAGTGCATATTGGGTTTAATTGTTCATTTAAGTTTGTAGCTTTAAAGATAATTATGGAGCTTAATTAGAGTCCAAGTCAAAGACTACAAGATATGGAAAGATATTTGCATGGTAATTGGAGATAAGGAAACAAAAGCTAAAAAGATGGAAAAGGAAAAGCTGCCTAATCTAGGATTCTGCAGTACACGCCTACAGAAGTGCTATTTTACCCAAGAAATAGGCCGATTTTGGTAATTTCCTTTCATAGGTGCAGAGATAATTCTGTTGCGATTCTTTTGGTATCTTATGGAGCTCAAACCGACCAATAACGAAGAAGATATGCTGAAAACGGTCCAGCAGTGTTTATCTTTATTTCCATACGAATTTGAGTTGGGCTAGAAGTCCAATACCTTACCTCTTCCTCAAGAAAACGAATTAGGTCTTCTAAACACCTATAAATACACCCTTATATCACTTGTAAAATCAACCCTAGTAATCCTTGCCTCATAGTAATTAGTTCTTAAGGATTTAGTCTTCCAGTTTATTGTAGAGAGCAAGATGATGTCTTTTGTAATTTCTTTTAGTTTATTTCCATCAGGTATGAACTAAACTCCCCATAGCTTGGGTTTTGCATCATGTATAGTCTATGAATTCTAATTCTTCTATCTAAGTTTCTTTGGGAATTATATGTTTTAATTTGATATTAGCTTCTTACTTAATATTTGTTTATGTGTTTTGATTTATTGTCTTTCCTAGAACTGATCACTGTAGGATTGTTTTAATAGTAGTTAGATGGTCTCCTTGACAGGGTGTTTAACTATTGAACCACCACATAATGTCTAGTGTCGATATTAGTTCTGACAAAACATGATTCTAACTAGATAGTCATTAGGGTTTGTTTTAATCACCATATCACCAATGATTGCAGTATTTGCTTAGGGCCTTAGCAGCGTTTGATAACCCTATTTGAAATCACTTCTTGGTTGTGCCGTAGCCCCCTTAGTCGCTCTCAAGGTCTAAGGTATGGGAATTTAGAATCCTGACTAAGTATACTAAGAGCTAATATTCTCCCTTATTAACTAGATTCATAGATAGAATTAGAAGGATTAGTGCATACTAGCAAAACCTGAGCTATACTTCTCATCTCATATTTCTTATCTTTTATTTTATTGTCTTTATTTTCTTAGTTTTAATTAATTAATTTCGAAATCTGTTCCCTTTAATTTACTGTCTTCTAATTATTTACTTTTACTCGATATTCCTACTCACGCGTATAACACACTTAAGTCCCTGAGAACGAACTCAACTTATCATTAAAACTTGCATACATCCTGTAATACTTACAGTACTGTGCCTGTCTAGGGTGAGAGTGCGTAGTTTCTTGGCTTAATTTTATCTTATTTTCATCACACCCTAGGCGACACCAAGTTTTTGGCGCCGCTGCCGGGGACTTGTGTCTCGTTAGCGTGTGGGTTATCTATTTCGAGTAGTAATTTTTAATTAATTTTTACTTTTCAGTTTTTAGTTTTTATTTTTCCAGATTTACGCTTGTGGTTTGCTTTAGTCTTTTTCAGTTTTCACAGTGTTTAATTCTTGGCCTCCTTTATCGGAGCCTGAGAGGAGCTTCAGACCTTACAACCAACGAGTTCGTGAGGAAAGAGCCTTAAGAAGAGTAATGGCAGCCCAAGATCCACCACTTGGACCACCCTTTGGTGGAGTGCAGAATAATCAACCAGGGATCCAACAACAAGATCCACCACCTGGTGCACATCTACCAGCAGGAGGAGGTAATGGGCAGAATAACCTTAATAATCAACAACACCGAGTTGAACAAGACTTTCCCGGCCTTCATGTACCATTCCATGTTCAACCAATCGGTTACCGCCCTCCTGAGATTCCGAATATCAAATTTAGACCCGATCCGGGTATGCTCAGTTAATTTCAGAGTTTCGGACTCTATACTGGTACATCAATTCAAGATTCGGTAAGATCGATTCAGAAGTTCATGCAGATTTGTGATGCCTACATTACTCCGGGCATTACACGCGAGCAACTGTATTGTCATATGTTTTCGTTCTTCTTGACCGGTAGAGTTATCGATTGGCTAGAAAGACAACCACATGGAACTATTCATTCTTGGAGAGAACTTCAAGCCGCGTTCTTTAACAGATTTTATCCGAAGAGCATGAGACTCAAAGATCAAACCGAGCTTGCAAGATTTTGCCAAGAACGTGGAGAAACAGTGGGAGAAGCATGGACAAGGTTTCAACAAAAATTAGCTAGGTGTCCACTCCATGGTTATACACCTGCTCTACAACTTGCTATGTTCTATGAAGGTCTTAATGATAAAGGTAGAGAGAAGGTGGATAACATTGGAAAGGGTAATTTCGTGTCCATGAATCACAATGAAGCTTCCGAGGTGTTAGAAAATATTATGGAACAAGAAAGAAGCTGGCCTTCAACGCGAGCTTCAGTAGCAAAGACCCGAGGAACGCTTCGTTTAGATGCAGAAACTGCGAACTCAGCTCAGATATCCGCATTAGAAAATAAAATCAAAGAGCTGAAAATAGCAATGGAAAAGAATTTAGCCGCTACAAACGTAGTGCAAGAAGCACAAGGTTGTCAACAATGTGGGGTTAACAATCATACATGGGAAGAGTGCGAATCAAATCCGCAATCTGTTTACTCTATATCCAGTCGCGGAGGTTATCAATGGGGTAACCGAAACCATCTGGGTATGCAGTATTCAAATCCAAGAGGCCGCTAATCCTAGTCATTATCAACCGCGCCCCCAGAACAACTCTTTCCAACAGAGAGGTCAATACCAAAATCAATATCATAATAGACCTGCTCCCCCACAACAACCTGCTCAAGATGTCTATACCGATTCATTAGATCAGAAAGCTTTACCTCAGTATCCTCAAGAAGGATCTATGGATAATCAACAGATAGCACAAGCTCTAGACCGTTTGACCACGACTATAAATGCTCAGGAAGAGAAGGTCAGAGGACAAGATGCCATACTTCAGATATTAGGTACTCAAGTAAAACAATTAAACGAAGTTTTAACAAATTTGGTAGAACAAAAGGAAGTAAAGGCAATCGAAGGAGGTGAAAACAATGTTGGGTTCGAAGCTTGCAAGGCTATTTGCCTTGAAATTGAAGAAGCAAAAGAGGAAGTACCGCATGCTGCCATTAGTGCCGTGGAAGTTCCGAGTACCGAAGAAGAACCAACCAAGTCTAGCCCCGTGGAATCTGACTGTTCTAAGGTTTATGTGGAGGACGATCAAGACAAAGCCGAATTTATACAGCTATTGAGGAAGATGCAAGAGGAGATTCGATCGGTTGTGGATTATGCAGTTGAGCTGGCTAAAGAAAAAGAGGAAGAAGCCTCAAAGGAGGAATCAAAATATGAAGTTGCACCTGCTGTGCAGAAAGAGAAAGAAGAAGAGAAGGTGGAATGGCCACCTAGTGTTCAACCAGTGTCATCAACTATTCCTGATACAAATCCTAAGGATGACACTGTGCTCAAGACATTTGTAGAGGCGTATCAACCTGAAAATATTAACGCCCAAATACTTGAGATTGCGAAGAGAGGACTTACACCGCAACAAGTTTTTACGCAAGTTATTCCAGAGAAAGAGGCGAGTGTAGAGATCCCGAGAGAGAACCTGAGGGTTTCAAGAAGAAGTGAAAGAGAGCTACCAACAAAGCTTAAAGATCCGGGAAGTTTCAATCTTCCTATTCAATTACATGGTATGCTCAAAGTGAAAGCGATGTACGATGTGGGGTCTGGTGTGAATCTTATGCCCAAGTCCGTGTTCGAGAGACTTGGACTTCAGAAATCAGAGAAAACTCCAGTGAAGTTGCAGTTTGCTGACAACTCAGTTAAAAGGACATGGGGAACAGTGGAGGACGTCTTACTCCGAGCAGTTAATATCGCCATCCCTACTGACTTTGTTATTCTTGAGTTTGATGCAGATAAGCAGGTTCCAATCATACTTGGACGGCCTTTCATGGCCACAAGTCAAAGTGTGATCAACTTCCAAGAAGGGACAATCACCCTTCATGCAAAGAATGTATCCGAGACCTTCTATTTCTTGGGTAAGAAACCGAGGAAGTTAGATGCCACCGTTCCTGTCATCCACAGTCTTTCACATCACAAAGTCCCTCCTGAAGAGATCCACTTAAAGCCTGCGGATACTGAGCCAAACATTGAGTTTGGGGTTGGCCATGAAGTTCTATGGAAAGCTCACAAACGAGAGAATAGGCCACGGAGTTTCAAAGACTCGTGGATGGGACCATTCATTGTCACCAAAGTTGTTTCAGCCAAGGTGATAGAAATTCGCCCCAAAACTGGGGTCAAGCGCAGATTAGTAGACGTTCATAGCCTTACTCGTTGTTGGGGAGGCTATATTCGCAAATCTTAACAGAGGTAACACGTCTAACTTTGAAAGACGTTAAACAAAAGTGCTGTACGGGAGACAACCCGAAGTTTTTTTAGTTTTCATGTCTTTTACGTTTTTAATTTATGTTTAATTTAGTTGTTTTTAGTTGATAATGCATATTTGAGAAAGGTATTGGTGTTTTTGGTGTGTAGGAATTGGAGAAATCGAGTTAGGGACGCGAGGAAAATTTTTCGGAGTGAAGGAATGACCTGCGCGGACTACCCCCGCGGACTACCCCTAGTCCGCAGGTATGCACCGCAGGGTCAAAACTCATACCACGGGTGGAGCCACGGGTCTTGTCCAGAACCGAGAAAAAATTGACCCGCGGACTACCCCCTGCACCGTGCCCTGGTCCGCATGTCAAAAAAGCGTGGCACGGGGTAGGTCCACGGGTATTTTGACGAAGAAGGCGCGGGGTACCCTGCGGTGTACCGTGCCATGGTCCGCAGAGCAAAAACACGTGCCACGGGTATTATCCAGTGGGTAAAAAATTTCGACCATCAGATGTCGCGGACTACCCCGCGGTGTACCCCATGGTCCGCACCATGGTCCGCACGAGCCGCCAGAGAGAGAAAAGAAAGGGATTCAAGGTTATAAGGAGATATAATGCCCATTATTCCGAATTTATTAAACCTAACACCTCTTTCTCTTCTCCAAAACTCTCCTAACTCCATTGAAGCTCATCAAAACCTTCACCAATCACCAAAACACTACCCAATCATCAAGAAAAACACATCAAATCTTCTCTCCACCTCATTACAAGAGAGAATCAAACACCCAATCTTCACCAAATTCATTCAAATTGAAGAATCAAAGAGCCAAATTTTCAATAATTCATCCTACAATTTCTTAAATCCAAGCCAACCCATTAAAAATCCACCTCACCCACATAGAAAATCATCATCAATTCACCTATCCTAAGCCAAATCAAGCTTGTTCAACCATTATTTCACAAGTTCAAAATTCAAGGGTTGCTAAAGCTTTGAGTTGGGGGTTAATTGAAGATGATTAATAGAACAACAATTTTAGCTAACAAGAAGGAGGTGAAGAGTAACAAGGGATTGAATTTAAACAAGAATAAATCAATTGACAAAGGTGCTAGTTCTAAATCAAAGGGTAAAGATAAAGTTGAGAAGAGTGGAATACCTTTGTTTGATCGTAATGGTAAAAAGCTTTACTTTTATGCAAAGGAGAAAACACAACCTCAACAAGGTCCTACACCCAAAGAGGAGAAAGAGGAAGCTTTAAAAATCTTAAAAGCTTCTGCAGAGAAACAGTTGAAAGAACTACCTTTTGCCTATGAGAAAGTATTCAAGGAAGAAGTTGGAACGGGAGAATATGCAAGATTCTTAGAGCTTGGTGAGAAATTGGGTTGGTCTACGTTCATGGTAAGACGTTCTGAATTATGTCATGAGTTAGTTTTGGAATTCTATTTAGGCCTCTTTAGCCGAGATAGTAATTGTGTTCCGATTAGAGGAAAGCTAGTTCCTTTCACAGTTGAGGAGATTAGGAACCACTTCAAGTTTAAGAAACTGAAAGGTTGTTGCAAATTTGAAGAAACGGTTGCTAAGCGAAAAATCTTTGATGAGGAGTTACTTTTCGAGCATGTATTAGATAAGGAGAAAGTGCAATCACATAAGGGAGAATTGAAGGCACCTTGGCCTTACAAATATCTTCAAGCAGATGCGCGAATTTGGCACAATTTCCTTGTTCCTAATATCTTTGGAAACACACGAACTTTGGATGTGACTATGAAGTATGCTCTACTTTTGGACTGTATTTTGCGAGGAGAAGAAGTTGATGTGGCATAGTTGATCTATTAGGAGGTGATACGATTTTCGGTCTCTCCTAAATCAGTTTATAATGTTAAATTTCCTACTATGATCACGTGTCTTGTGCGAAAAGCGGATGTTACATTGGGTGAAGAAGAGAAACTCGAATTTAAAGCGAGTTATATTGATAATGCTTGGATCAAGGATATCTTTCGAAGAGCGGGTTCTACGCAAGTCTCGAAAGAAGAAAATGAGCAAAATTGGCAAGAGAAGATGGAGGAGCGTTTAACGAAATTTGAAGCAGCTCAAACTTCCTTAGTCAATGATGTGGCACAAATCAATGCGAATCAAGTACACATCATGAAACTCCTTGAACAATTAACGAAAGGTCCAGCTAATCATACCTTGGATATCAATGATGCGAGGCAATAAGCCTCGAGAGTATGTTCTCTTTCTTCCTTACCATTTATGTAAATATGTTTATCTGCTAATTTAAATTTCTGTTTTTCGAGTCTTTTTCGAGTCGTGGGGACACGGCTCATTTTTGAGTTGGGGGTGTGGGGATTCGTTGTCTCTCATCTCCATTTTTCTGTTTTTAGGTAGAAATTAATTTTTTTTGATACATGGGAATTAGACGTAGAGTGTGTTTAATAGCTTGAAAGCATAAGCTCAGTAGATTGATGATAGTAAGTAATATGTTTATGAGCTATTTTATTTGTATGCTTTGAGTATTTGCAGGAAAACACACGTTGATAGTAAAGAAAAGATTAGTGAGCAATGCGATAGAAAGTATGTTCGATCTCAGGGAACCTTGAGAAGTGTGTAGGCCGTGAGATCCAAGCTAGTTGAAAAACCATTTGATGAAAGTGCTAAAGGTAAGAAAATAACAAAATTACATAGTGTAGAAAGTGATTAAGGCGGTTCTTTCATATTTAAAGCCTTTGAAGCCTTTTTATACCTTCTCACCTTGTGATTTTAATTTTATATGCTATATCCTTCTCAGCCCCTTCTAGCCTTTCTAAATCTTTTTATTGAAACACGTTATAAGCCATATCCCTTTAGATTTTAGGACTATTCCATATGACCCGCACTCGAATCGCGATGCATAGACAGTTGTTTTAGAGCTTGAGTTTGGGGTGGTGGGTCCACCATTATGGGAATTGTTGTTGGGTTGGGATTTTTGAGCTTGTTAATTGTGCTTTGTGCTTTATATTGATGATGATTCACAGATTTTTATTGTAACCCTTTGCCGGGGTAATAGTGAATGAAAAATAAGCTACGAGCTAATTTTGCCAATAAGGGCATTAAAAGAAAAAAATATATATATGAGAAATATCGTGATATCTCAACATTAAAAGAGAGTCATAGCTTAAGAATTGATTTGAAAAAGAAAATATATATATTCGGACCGGCAAAGTGGATTTTTATGTGAACATCTTAAGCTTTAAATTGGGTTATTGGGGATGCTAATTGTGCATCAAGGAATTCATTGGGTTGAGTGAGAAACGTTTTATGAGAGTAACTCAAGCTCTAGGGCGATTCGTTGATGGCTAGTGAGGAGAGAGCCAAAAGCTCACTCCAAATTATCCAAATATACTATCATACCCGTCCCTAAGCCTACATTACAACCTTAAAGACCTTTTGATTCTTTGCTATGTAATTGAGAAGTGATTGAGCCATTAGAGAGTAGTTAAGTGGATCTTTGAATACTAGTGAAAATCGATGAACAATCTATAGCTCTCTTGGGGAACTGAGTAAAGTCCCAATCCTTCTTACATTGCGAAACTAATCTGATCTTGAATTCAAGCCGTGTTGACTGTAGATATGAGAAGTGTACAGGTATGTAGTTTATGAATGGGTAATGTTGGGTATCACCCAAAAAGTGATCACCCAAATATCACCTTCCTAGGTGGTCCAATTAAACTGTTTCATATAAGAGAGAGAAAAAAAGTAATCAGGAAAGAGAAACAGTTTAATTGGACCACCTAGGAGGGTGATATTTGGGTGATCACTTTTTGGGTGATACCCAGCATTACTCTTTATGAATACTATTGCATGAAATTTTCTGAGTTATTGCTTTAGGTTTATTCTATATATTCTGCTATGCTTTTTCCCATTGTGTTAAGAATTTTATAAGTGTGTATTTATAGACTTCCCTTTGTTTTTATCTTTATTGTATCGGGACGATACAACTTTGAGTTGGGGGTCTTGATGTCTCCTCATTTGTGATAGATTAATGTTAGGATGAGACATCATTTTTAGTGATTTAGAAGTCATAAATGTCGATTTTCTTGAGAAATAGTGCACTTTCCTATTTTGAGTCTTGATTTAGTAAAATAATATTTTTAGTGCATATTGGGTTTAATTGTTCATTTAAGTTTGTAGCTTTAAAGATAATTATGGAGCTTAATTAGAGTCAAAGTCAAAGACTACAAGATATGGAAAGATATTTGCATGGTAATTGGAGATAAGGAAACAAAAGCTAAAAAGATGGAAAAGGAAAAGCTGCCTAATCTAGGATTCTGCAGTACACGCCTACAGAAGTGCTATTTTACCCAAGAAATATGCCGATTTTGGTAATTTCCTTTCATAGGTGCAGAGATAATTCTGTTGCGATTCTTTTGGTATCTTATGGAGCTCAAACCGACCAATAACGAAGAAGATATGCTGAAAACGGTCCAGCAGTGTTTATCTTTATTTCCATACGAATTTGAGTTGGGCTAGAAGTCCAATACCTTACCTCTTCCTCAAGAAAACGAATTAGGTCTTCTAAACACCTATAAATACACCCTTATATCACTTGTAAAATCAACCCTAGTAATCCTTGCCTCATAGTAATTAGTTCTTAAGGTTTTAGTCTTCCAGTTTATTGTAGAGAGCAAGATGATGTCTTTTGTAATTTCTTTTAGTTTATTTCCATCAGGTATGAACTAAACTCCCCATAGCTTGGGTTTTGCATCATGTATAGTCTATGAATTCTAATTCTTCTATCTAAGTTTCTTTGGGAATTATATGTTTTAATTTGATATTAGCTTCTTACTTAATATTTGTTTATGTGTTTTGATTTATTGTCTTTCCTAGAACTGATCACTTTAGGATTGTTTTAATAGTAGTTAGATGGTCTCCTTGACAGGGTGTTTAACTATTGAACCACCACATAATGTCTAGTGTCGATATTAGTTCTGACAAAACATGATTCTAACTAGATAGTCATTAGGGCTTGTTTTAATCACCATATCACCAATGATTGCAGTATTTGCTTAGGGCCTTAGTAGCGTTTGATAACCCTATTTGAAATCACTTCTTGGTTGTGCCGTAGCCCCCTTAGTCTCTCTCAAGGACTAAGGTATGGGAATTTAGAATCCTGACTAAGTATACCAAGATCTAATATTCTCCCTTATTAACTAGATTCATAGATAGAATTAGAAGGATTAGTGCATACTAGCAAAACCTGAGCTATACTTCTCATCTCATATTTCTTATCTTTTATTTTATTGTCTTTATTTTCTTAGTTTTAGTTAATTAATTTCGAAATCTGTTCCCTTTAATTTACTGTCTTCTAATTATTTACTTTTACTCGATATTCCTACTCACGCGTATAACACACTTAAGTCCCTGAGAACGAACTCAACTTATCATTAAAACTTGCATACGTCCTGTAATACTTGCAGTACTGTGCCTGTCTAGGGTGAGAGTGCGTAGTTTCTTGGCTTAATTTTATCTTATTTTCATCACACCCTAGGCGACACCAATAGTCATTAGGGTTTGAGATTTAATCACCGATCATTGTGCAGGGTCCCCTTACCCAAGTCCTATGGTAATTGTTAGGTCGCCACCTAAGTCCAGGAAGGGGGTTAGGAGGAATATAGAATCCTGGCTATTACATATCACACAATTTTCCCTTACATGAATAGAATAAACAAGGCTAGTAGGGATTACTTGCTAGATCTCGAGCTAAACTCTCATACTATCTTCTTCTATTTATTTATTTTCCTGTCTTTATTTTATTTAGTTAATGGTTAGAGTCTTAAAAACCAAACAAATATTTCATTAGTCTTATATTTTCTAGCGTATTATTCTTCTAGCTTTCTTATTTGCACTTTATATTGCATAAGTTCTTCCTAACTTTCGTAGTCTCTGAGGAACAAATCTTACTTATCATTAGAACTTGTGTACGACCTGTGATACTTGCAGTGAGTACCGTGTTTAGGCTAGGGTGTGAGTTGCATCTCTTATTACCATATTTTTATCACGCCTTAGTCCACACCAGGGGCCCACAAGTCAAATCAACAACTTTCCCTTTTAGATACATGTCCTCACAGCAGCATAGAAATCGATTCTAGCTTGTTTGGAACTTTCGAGCAATCCTTTAGTCCTATAATCAATGGGACCAGTATACAAACTACGAAAAACAATGGGGCCTATTTTCTCGCAATACTAAATTCCTCTAAATGGTGGAACAAACATCTCTAGGGAAATTGGTTATTGGTTGGACTCAGGGTAGAGCCAGGAACTTTTGTAAGGGAGGACCAAAGGGGTTCAGGGGCTACGCCCTGTGAAAAATATTTCCAACATATTTGCACCATAAGTCCATATATTGTGCAAAAATTGAAAAATAGGTCCTTATACTATACAAAATTGCACTATATGTCTCTATATAATGTAAAGATTGCACTATTAGTCCCCATACTAATTTTTTTGTAAATTATTTACCTTATAAATTACTATATTATAGGAAATAACATTTATTTTACAATAAAAAACAAAATATCTATATATATATATATATATATATTGATAATAGGTTAAATATATAAATTTTAAAAATTTGGGGGGGGGGGGAATGAAAATTTGAAAAAATCAGCGGGACCAATAGCTTATAATTAAACTATTTCTTTAATATCAATTTTTTTTTTTTTGAAAAATCAAGGGGACCATGGCCCATAAACCCTAAGGTGGTTCTGCCCTTGTTTGGACTCACTTGGAATGTCTTTTTTGGTGCCTTAATCGGGGTGATGTGGAGTGTGAGGAACGATGTGGACTTTAATAACAGAATTTTCCCAACCAGTGAGGTTTTGATCATGAGAGCTAAACAACTAGCTTCAGAATGCATGTAGTAATCAACCGAGTAAGTTCGTGAGTAGAAGAAATTATGTTGAGTTAATTGGATGGTGTAAACCTAGCAGAGGACTTAAGTTGGACACGGATGAGAGTTGCATTAATTGACGCAGTCTAGGTGTATATGGTGTTTTCTGGATATAGGGGCAATTGAGTTCTTGTTTTCTTCATGAGACTAGGGTGTACCTCGCAGGTGGTTGCAAAACTAGCCGCCCTTCATAAGGGTTTGTGGATAGTCGAGGAGGTCGTAGTCACGAATACGTGTGTGGAAGTTGACTCGTAGGAGGTGTTGGAGGTAATTTCCCAAGTAGAGTCAGGGAAAGGGCAAACAACGTTCTAGGTTGAAGGTATTCGGGCTTTTTTGTTGAGGAACGGGTCTTATGTGGTTAAGAGTATTTTTAGAGAGATAAACATGTGCGTAGATTGGATGATTCAGATGAATATATATTTTGCTTCCATATATTCTTATGTTATTAATCCACCTGATTGAATCTAGAGATTACTCACGTGTGTTCGTTTCAATTAAAAATCACCTAAAAGACTATACCGTTCGAATTAATTGATTGTAAAATAATTTAACCCCTTTCATTGTCCTATGACATCCTTTTATAAAAAGAATGAATAAAAATAAATCTAGTATAGTTTATAATCAATTCATCTACTCTTAAATGAGGAAGAAAGTAAAGTATTATTAAAATGGTACCACTTATTATAATAGTATATAGTTATATTTTAAGTAATCCCTATAAGTTTGAACAAAAAAAAAAAAAGGTAATCCCTATAACACTTAACGCCATAAATCGCGGTCCGGCTAGTCCGCTTAAAATTTTATAGTATTCAAATATCGTTTTCCATTAAGATTTTGTATACCTCACGACATTGCTGCTGTCTATTTATTTAGGATAAAATAGCTCAACCGCCAATGAAAAAAGTCTTTCAGGATCTAAACAATTTTTCATGTCCGAGAAGATTTTGTCTTATATGCCAATAATATTTTTTTTACGGAAACACAAATTACGCATAAATACCATTTGTTTTTTTTGTCGTTAGCACAAATTTAAAGAAACGTAAGTAATATTTAGTCATAGTGGTAAAATATGTATTGAAATTATTAAGAAAAAATGAAAGGTTTTCTTTTTATAATTTATTCAATCTTTTAAAATAAAAATTCTTTAAAAGAAATATCACATCAGAAATAAAGAAAAAAAACAATAGAAATATATATTATCTTCCTATATATTTCAAAAGATATAACACTACATAGATTAAAGAAAATATAAGAATACCCCACCCGTGTGTACCACTATTCCTCTTATGCCCGACACTGGCAAGGATGGTAGCGTGGTCGTGGAGGAGTTGAAGAGTCTAAATATAAAATCAAGTTTTTTAGTTAGTATTTATACTAGTCCTTGGTTCTTATATCAATTCAAGTAAAAGCCAAAATGTTCAAGACTTCAATGGCTTCTTCCCCATGTTCAGAAATCTTCACTATTAATGACTTAGTTGTTACAGATGTTACAAGAGTTGGTCAAGTTTGTCCAGATTCGTGCCTCAACCAGCTGCTAGAAAATTGCCCAGGTTCATAAAAGACTTTCAAATTTCTGTAATTTTTGATACGTCTGCCTTTATGATGACTTAATGACCAGCTATCAGTGTGACGGTTTTAGAAGACTTCATCTCCTATATAAGGAGTCAAACTAGAATTCTGAAAAAGACTCTCTTCTCCATCATTACCTTTGAACAATTCTTGAGCATAGAGAGTAGTGATACACCATTAGAGGTACTGGTACACCCCGAATATATTTTTTAACGCAAATTGTAATCGTATCTTTTTTTCTAACATAATTTGTAAGTTCTGTAATCCATTTTCAATTTTGTTTATTAAATGTAGTATTTACGATTATAAATTTTTTTTACTAAAACCATTTTTATTTAATCAGTGATATTAAAATTTTCACCAACAATTTAGAAAAGATACTTTTTATATCATTGATAGAAAATATTTATTTCCTCTTTCGGCGGTTGTTTCGTCCTTGAACGCGAAAGCCTTTCCCGACTTGGCTAAATTGGAGGCTCTCAATGGTTCTAACTACAAACGTTGGGTACAAAATCTGTTGATTTGTCTCGAACAATATGAACTCGACTTCGCTTTATTTGAAAAGTCTCCACTTATGGTGGACAATGGAGTTCGTCCTAAAGTAGAACAAAGTAGATATCTCACTCTCGAGGCAAAGTCCAAGAAGGAAAATCTATGGCTTGGGGCTGGATATTAAATAACGTGACGAATCCCATATTTGATCTTTTTGCCAAGGAGAAGTCGGAAAAGATCATATGGGAAACCCTTGAGAAGAAATACGTGGCTGATGATTCCGACAAGAAAAATATACATCACCATTAACTGGTATAACTTTAAGCTCATTGACCAAAAAACCAATGACAAAGCAACTTCATGTGTACGAGAACTTATGCGTGGAGGTAATCACCGAAGGTATGAAAATGTGCAAATTTTTTCAAGTTAATACCCTTCTTGAAAAATTTCTCCCATCTTTGTGCAACTACTCTCCAAGAACTCATCAACCACATTCAAGTCGTAGAAGCTAATCGACTCAAGGATAAATCCTTATATATCTTTCTAATTCTTTGAAGGCTAGCCTTGTTCAAAATTCTGGTCACAAAAACAAAGACAAGTACAAGGGATTGAATACAGCACACGAACAAAATTGGTGGAAACAAGAACCGGGGCAACTCCAACAAGCAAGGAAGAGAGTTCAAGACCACTGGTAAGATGAAATTGAAAGGTGCATGCTACTGTTGTGGGAAATAAGGACATAAAGCTTAAAAGTATTAACAAAGAAAGAGACAGGGTCCAACACCCATTTCCAATCTAACCAAGACTGAAGAAATAATTGTTGCGGTGATGGTTGAGGCGTATTTGGTAGAGAACAAGAGTGAGTGGATCCTGGACACTACAAAATCCTGACACTCCTGCTCCAACAAAGACATGTTCAAATTTTTGAGCAAGTAGCTAACGGTGAATGTGTGTACCTAGACAATTCATTCACTAGTGTCGTTCTTAGAAAAGGACAGGTTCCCCTTAAACAAAATCCTGATAATTT
Organism: Nemophila menziesii; assembly: GCA_029959085.1. Lineage (NCBI taxonomy): Eukaryota > Viridiplantae > Streptophyta > Magnoliopsida > Boraginales > Hydrophyllaceae > Nemophila > Nemophila menziesii. The sequence goes on from JARWIR010000060.1 coordinate 2,674,503, forward strand.
TTTTAGTTAACCGGTGTTCTCTTATCCCTTGCTCGGTATGAACTTAGTTTCCGGATCTATCCTTAATAAAGTGGGACTTAAACTAGTTTTCGAGGATGGGAAATTTATTATTACAAAAAATGAGGAATTTTTTGGGAAATGGTATTTGAATGGGAGTTTATTTGTATTGAACATCATAACTATGAATGAGAATGTTTTTTCTTCTGCTTATGTCGTAGAATCTATAAATACCTGGCATGGTAGATTAGGACATCTAAATGTATCCTCTATCAAAAGGTTAAAAATACTCGGACTGATTCCCCTTCACAATGTTGGTGATTTTGTCAAATGTCAAATATGTGTAGAGTCCAAACTTGCTAAAAACCCTTTTAAAACTATGAGCACTAGAAAGACTAAATGGTTGGAACTAGTGGATTTGGACTTAACTGGTTTTAAAAACACCGATAGTAGAGGAGAAAAATTATATTATATAACCTTCGTAGATAATAACTCTAGGTTACAAAAGTATACTTCCTAAAACTAAAGATGAAGTGGATCATGCTTTTTTAAAATGTAAGGCTGAGGTTGAAAATCAATTAGATTGTAAAATCAAAGACGTAGGTCCGATAGGAACGACATATATATATATATATAATTCCCTTAAAGAATTTTGTGAAATTAACGGAATAGTTCATGAACTTAGTGACCCATAAGCACCCCGAAAAAATGACATAGCTTAATGGAAAAATAGATCTCTCAAAGAGACAATGAATGCCATTTTAATTAATTTAGGTCTACCAATCAACATGTAGGGAGATCTGTCTTCTGCATGTTATGTACCTAACAGAGTACCCCATAAATCCTTAGACAAGACCACTTACGAGTTGTGGAAGGGTTTTCCACCTAACCTGAAATTTCTAAAAGTGTGGGGGTGTCTTTCCAAAGTTGAACTGCTCGACTTCAAGAAAGTCATTGTCGGACCAAAGACCATATCTTCGATTTTCATAGGATATGCTCAGAAAGTGCTGCATATAGAATCCTGTCATTAATGATAATTCTACTTAAGAATCAAGAGATACTGAATTCTTTGAAAACATATTTCCTTTAAAAAAATGTTGATGCTTTAATACATGCTAAAACTATCTTATATGCATGTAGGTAATGTTTCCCCTAATCACTCAACTTTTGTGAGGCCTAGTATTGTTCCCAAGGATGAACCTAGAAGAAGTAAAAGGCATAGGATAGTCCAATTTTTATCTGATTTTATCACTACATTCATGACTGAAGGTTTTCACATTGACATGATAAGCAAAGAGGTAGTCACCTGCCTCCTTATGGAAGAAGATCCAAAAAATTATAACGAGCTATAAGATCTTAAATGCTAGTTTTTTGAAAGAGTACATTAATAGTGAACTTGAATATATTAAAAACATTATACATTGAAATTAACCGACTTATGTAGGGGAAGCAAACCCATTAATAACAAGTGAATTTTTAAGAAAAAATTGAAGCATGGTTGTTCATTAGAAAAATTAAATGATATATATGTTATTAAGGGATTCACCCAAAAGAAAGACTTAGATTACTTTGATACTTACTCACATGTGACCAAATAGCCATGATTAGTCTTGTTGCCCTAGATGTCATTCTCAAACTAGTTATACATCAGATGGATGTTAAAACTGTGTTTCTAAATGGAGATCTAGATGAAGAGATCTACATGGTGCAACCTGTGGGGTTTGTGCTTCCAGGCCAAGGGGATAAAGTTTGTAAGCTTAGGAAGTTGTTGTATGGTCTACAACAGGCCCATAAAATGGTATGAAAAGTAAGATATTACCCTAATAAAAGATGGATTTGTTGTTATCACTTCTAAATCGTGCGTTTACTCTAAAGTAATAGGATCAATTTATGGTTTTATTTGTCTTTATTTGGATTCCATGCTTATCTTTGGTACTTCTATTCATATCATAAATGAGACTAAGCGCTTCTTGTCATCTCAATTTTATGTGAAAGGCATGGGAGAAGCTGATGTGATTCTAGGGGTAAAAATTATTTGAGGCAGTAATGGTATTTCCCTTAGCCAGTCCCATTAATAGAAAAGACGTTGCAGAAGTTAGACTCCTTCGAGATAATGCCTGTTAAAACTTTTTATGATTCTAGTTTTCATCTATGTAAAAATTATGGGGATGTTTGTAACCCCAAATGAATATGCTAAAATTATAGGGAGTGTGATGTTCTTGATGAACTATACCCAACCCGATATTGCCTATGTCGTAAGTAGACTCAGTTGATATACTCACAACCCAAGTAGTGACCACTGGGTTTCACTTTATAGTCGTTTGAAGTACTTGAGATGTATTATTGATCTAGGTTTGTATTATAACAAGTTTCCTTCAGTTCTTGAACAATTTTGTGATGTAAACTGGATCTTTGACAATGATGAAGTAAAATATACTAGTGCTATGTGTTCTCCTTAAGAGAAGGTGCTATATAGTGGAATTACTCTTGACGGACTTGTATAGCACGTTCTACCATGGAATCCGAGTTTATAGCACTAGAGTTGCCAACAAGAAGTTGAGTTGTTGAGGAGACTCCTATCTGACGTGCCACTTTGAGAAGGAAATGCCACACTAGTGTGCATCCATTGTGATTCACAATAGCGGTTAGTGTCGCTCATAATAGCGTTTACAATGGAAAAATGAGACACATTCACATCAAACATGGTTCAGTAAAATAGTTGTTGAAAGATAGTGTGATAGCCTTGGAATTTGTACGACCAGAGAGAAATCTTGGCTATCCTTTCACCAAAGGCTGAACCAGAAGAGTAGTCCTGGAAAAGTCGAGGGGGATGAGATTGAAATCCACCAATGGGGAACATATAACTAATTAGTCAATATGATGCACTGTCAACCTATCCTTATGGCGTAAAGTATGCAAAAATAAACCATCTAATCTTGACTCCCAATGAATTCATAGCCATTCGTGGTGGTCCTATTGAAGAAGATTTGATGAATTCGCTTATAAGGTCAAGGCGTATTGTTCTTATAAGGAGCTCAAGGATGAGTGTATAACTCTTAATGAATTCATGGTTATTTAATGGTGGTTTTACTGAGAAGGACTTGATAAATTCACCGATGAGATTGAGACATAGTATTCATAATAGGATGTTAACTAGACGTCCTTGATAATCCTGATAGGATAAGTCTACGAGTCAAATCTAAGTTCATAACCAGTAAGTGGTGGTCATTCGAGAAGTACTTGATGAACAACGAAACAGTGATGATCGAGGAATATGTAACTATCATTGGGTAGAGTATGTGTTGTAAGCGTCTCAATCAAAGACCGTAGTACGTTCAGTTGACGGGTTTTGGTGGTTGTCTCACTTCACTATGTGTAAATTCAAATCGATGATATTGCCAGTTAAGTACAATTCACCCAAATGCCGATGTTTATGAAAACTTCTCCATGTTTCCTCCCAGAGTCTAATTGGAATACTATTTGAATTATTAAAGAGAAAATGAAAGGTTTGCTTTTATAATCTATTCATGTTCTTGGAATATGTGAGAATACCTTTTTCCTTTGAGAAAAGTACCACATCAAAAATAGAGAAGGAAAAATATGAGTATATAATATTTTATCCTCATATCTATTTCGAAAGGTATAACACTATGGAGACTAAAGAAGAAATGGGAAGACCCCACATGTACATACCATTATCCGCCCGTTTGGCCTGACACCGGCGTGGGGAGTTGGGGAGTCTTGAGAATTAAACAATAAAAATAAAACCAAGTTTTGGTCTTTTATATTAATTCCAATAGAAGAAAAAACGTCCAAAACTTAATGGCTTCTTTCCAACGTTTACAAATATTCACCATCAATGACTCAACGGTTACGGATGTTATAAGAGGGTGTCAAGCTTGTCCAGATTCGTGCTTCAACCATCTGCTAGAAGACTGTTCAGGTTCATGGAAGATTTTCAAACTTCTGTAACCTTTGAAATTTCTGCTTTTATGACGACTTAATAACCAACTATCAATGTGACGGTTTTTAAAAGTTTCATCTCCTTATAAAGAGTCATAGTCATTTGCAAAATGAACAAAACTAGAATTAGGAAAATAGTTCTCTTCTCCATCTTATTCCTTCTAAACAATTTTTTTTGGTACGTGGTGGTCTGGGCTAGTTTTCGCGCACCAAAACTAATCTCACGAGAATATGCAAGCCTCATTATGCATATCTCAGATAAATCAGAACTAGGTTACCCATGTTCAGGAAGGGGTTCGAACCTTACACTTCTCACTTTACAACCGTTAGGGTAGTGATACAATGTTAAAGATACCGGTACACTCGAAATATCTTTTTTTAACGCAAATTGTAATCGTATCTTTTATTTTTCTGACATTCCATGTAAGTTCTGTAATTTATTTTTATTTTTATGTAATAGTTGTAGTATTTACGATTCTAAAATATATTTATTAAAACTATTTTTATTTAATCAGGAATTATTATTTTCACCAACAATATGCACAATATACACTATATTAGGGGGAATTAACTCTAGACACCCTGTAAAAATTTATAACATCAATCCACTTTGAGCTAAATTCTTAACATAATGTTTAGACAAATTTGCTCCTCTATCGTTTCATAGCTGGTATTTTTCTTTCACATTAATGCGAGCCAAACCCGAAGTGTTTTTTTGCTAAAACAATACCCAACATTGGTGCACTATCTGATACTAGACATAACGCCATAGTGTACTTTTTCTGGTAAAAGCCTTATTCTGCTGAGACTATCTAGTTCACGTGATGTACCTTCTACCTTGTGTTACTTCAATTCGATTAGTTGGGAAACTAAATTTATGCTGCAGCTTTGCACACATTTGCATTTGCATTTAATGAAGGGCATTACGTTCTCATTGTATATGTAAGTCAAATCTTGAGGATTCTCCTACCACAAAAGATTTAGTATATCGATTCATTAATTTCTAGTACCCTTTGCAATAAACTATTGACCTAAGTTCAAACATGTTGTATATAGAAAATCTAAACCAGGAGAGTTTGGTGTATATTTCACTTCATGAAAATTGTAGATATTTTGGTATTGAGAAGTTGTTTTAATTTGTTTTAAAGAGAATGGAATTTAAGATAATTATTATATAATCTGTCTTTGTATTTCCTTCCCAATCTGTAGAACTTTTATCAACTTTTATTGTACACGAAAAATATGCTAATGTATCACTAAATCTCTACCAATACTTAAGGATGGACATCTACATACAACAAGTTTATTAATTTAAATTGGAGGTAGAAGAAACACAAACTTCTATTTTTTTTTTTAGTCGAAACACAAACCTCTACTTATCCCTACCCTTTCTCGACTTTCCATCCATTTCACCTAATCCTAAACAAGTAAAGAATGAGGAAGAAAAATGGGTGATCACAAATTAAAAGATGATACAGAAAGTGAAAGGATATTAAGAATAGCAAAGAAAACAAACAAACAAACTTAGAAAAGAGAGAGGAAGAGTAGTTGCGGCAAACAGTCAAAGCTTTGCATGTGCATTGAAACCAGTTGAGACCCCACTTGGATTTGGTATCCTTTTCTTTAATTTTACATGGAGTTATTCGACATTGTTTATAAATTAATTTTTCTTTCAAATTTAAAATGATAAACATATGACTAAAAGCTTCAAAGGATGGATTCTTTGTTGGGTAGTATACACTAAGAATCCAGTCATTACAAATAGAGAAGATAAAAGATGCAGACCACTACCTAGAAAAGAAAAACAGAAATAAAAGCTAACAAAATATGAACGCCTAATACATATATAAATTTTTACATGTAAAGAAATTACAAACATAAAATTAGTAAACTTAACCTATTCTTAATCTGAAGATTTGATATAAAATATTACCCTATGATTCTAGCTCCTCCATTGCCGTGTCTGGCTAAACAAAGTTTAATATTCAAAAACATTAATTTTTAAGATTTAGTTGAATTTTGTTTTTTGTAAGGACTAATTATTATATTCTAGTTTGGAATAAAATGTAATTTTACTTTTTTTTTTTTTTTTTTTGTTAAGTATAGGTTCGTTTTTAGTAATAGTATAATTCAGTGACAAGTATATACCTATATCTATTTTGCGCGAACAATTTTTACAAAGTAGATAAATAATTTTAAATAATAACTGAAAAGTTAAACTTGAATATTAGTTTTTTGTTTTTGTAATTATAATTTATATATGGATTTGTATTTTAGAAATAAGAAAATTTATCAAGTAGCTACTCCTTTATCCCTTTTCTAGTGAGAAATATATTTGTGGTTTATAGGCGAGTAGCTTTTTGGTCCCCAACGCTCTTAAAAGATTATGTCAGTTATTAAGTTGTACTATTAACTGTAGCTTTTGGTCCCTAAACCTAACTTCTCCCAAATCTCTATTTATATCTTCCTACCTTTCCTCATTTTATTCACTCAAACCCCAACTATTCTCTCTCCATTTCTTTCACTCAAGCTCATCTCTCTCATTAAAGTAAACATTCTCTTCACATTGTGCAGAAAAATGGCTCTCATTGCCTTCTTTCTGGTAACTTTACTTGCAATGTTTTCCTCCGTTCAAGGTGGTGGTTGGATTAACGCTCATGCCACCTTCTATGGTGGTGGTGATGCATCTGGAACCATGGGTAAGCATTCTTACAAGGTTTTATCATACACTAAATTATGCCCGAGTTCTGATTTTTAAATGTTTATTTAGGTGGAGCTTGTGGGTATGGAAATCTTTACAGTCAAGGCTATGGAACAAACACTGCAGCTTTAAGCACAGCTTTGTTCAACAATGGGTTAAGCTGTGGGTCATGTTTTGAGATCAGGTGTGTCAATGATCATCAATGGTGTTTGCCTAACAGTATCACTGTCACCGCCACCAATTTCTGTCCTCCAAACAGTGACGGTGGGTGGTGCAACCCTCCTCGCCCACATTTTGACCTTTCTCAGCCTGTATTTCAACACATTGCTCAATACAAAGCTGGAATTGTTCCCGTTGCTTATAGAAGGTTTGTTAAATCAACCCTTTTTTCTACTTCATTAGATTTAATATTTAATACTCTGTTTTCCGAAAATATTAACTTAAATTGTCTAAACAGGGTATCCTGCAAGAAAAGAGGAGGAATAAGATTCACCATTAATGGACACTCTTACTTTAACCTTGTATTAGTCACAAACGTTGGTGGAGCTGGAGATGTTCATGCCGTGTCAATCAAAGGTTCTCGAACCAATTGGCAACCAATGTCTAGAAACTGGGGGCAAAATTGGCAAAGTAATAGTTACCTTAACGGTCAAAGCCTCTCGTTTAAGGTTACTACAAGTGATGGTCGCACAATTATTTCCAACAATGTCGCTAATGCTGGGTGGTCCTTCGGACAGACCTACAGTGGAGGCCAATTTCGCTGAAACTTTTATTAAAGAAGCATATTACTAATGATTTATTGGGTTTTGAGTTATAGTTTAGTAGTGTGTATGGTCTATGGTGTGATAGTAAGTAAGGTCACTGATTATTAATATTGTGGCTAGTTAGTATAGTTAAGAGTATAGAATATGGAAAAATGGCTTCATTTTGAAATGGCCTTTTTTATAAGTTGGAATTTGTTGTAGAGCTTTTCTTAAGCTTTGAGGCCATCTTTTAGGTTCTCTGATGTAAAACAAAAGATGGCTGTGGTGGATTGTAACCATTCCGCCCGCCTGTAGTATGTATTTTTGCTTCAGCTAAAGCTGGAGAAATGGTCATCTTATGGTTTAATGTAATTTCAAAGTCGTTTAGCAATGAAAATGGCTTATTTAGTTGTTAATCTATTGCACAACTTATTTGTTGTTTCGCTTTACTCCGTTGCAGTATAAGAATTTATGGAATTAAATTTTATATTTAATGTTTCTACAGAGAATTGTTTTACCACCCACTTTGCTTACCTTATAAAGATAAGGTCGGTTGGAATTTACTCAGCCGTTGTGTCAAGAATTAATGCTTTAGTGACAAAATTAAAACCAAAAAACTCACCATCAGAGAACTTGTTAAAGAAAAACTTGTTTTTTTTTTTCTTTTTCAAAAAGTGTGTATAGGACTAACTGAGTATAGTAGTAACTTGAGAGTCATGTAGTAGTAATTAACTCATTAATCTCAAATTCACACTAGTCAAATATATTATTGAGGTGACTTCAACTAATAAAAATATATCAAATAAAAAAAATGGCTAGAAAGTCCGCATCTTAAATAATTATTTGATCTTTAAAATTCCAAGAATTTGTTTGGATTAAAGAGGAATTATTTAGTAAAAAAATAGAAAAAAAGATCTAACAAAAAGAGTGATGATATATACCACTTAAATATCACCTAATATAATGATGTAGCGTGAATTGGATGATTATAAATTGTTAATCTATTTATTTTCTTGATTTAAATAACGATTTATTACCAATCAATTAACGCTACTTCATTGGGTGGTATTTTGGTGGTATATATCACTACTCAAACAAAAATAGGAGGAAAAATATTCAATTTTGTTTGGATTAGATAAAAATAGATGAGAGCATTTATTAAAAGATTATATATATTTAGTTTTGGAATTAGAAAAATAATGGAAGAAAAGGGTTTCTTTATAGCTAAATGACTTATATACCTTTAATAATATAATTTATAAATAAAGAATAGAGATAGGGATTATTGACCAAGGAACACCTCAAATTAGAATTAATGCCCCCTCACCCCCTCCGCTTTCTTCTTGCCCATAAAAGACACTCTTTTTTTTCTTTCCTATTTTACCCCCTCACCCCAACCGCCGTCCGTTTATTAGTCGTTAGTTCGTATATATTGAGTTAGTTATATATATCTCCTATGTCTATCTCTTTCTCTTTCCTCTCTATCTCATTCATCTCTCAGTCATTACCATTTAAATTTCAAATTACACGCAATAATCACCCTTGGCAGCAGTAGACAGAACAAAAGTGTACTTGCATGAGTGGTGGGAAACATTCCCATTACTCTACATTAGCCCACAAGTACAAAAGTGTACTTGCACGAGTGCTGGGAAACATTCTCATTACTCAACATTAGCCCACAAGTACAAAAGTGTACTTGCACGAGTGCTGGGAAACATTCCCATTACTCGCCTTTGGCAGCAGCAGCAGACGGCATTTATGGGCAAGTGGCTAAGGTGGCAGGTGCTTATTGGGCATTCACCCTAGAGATAGTTTAGATATTACACTAATACACTATAATAAAAAAAACCTTCCTTTCTAATGACACTAAATTGAAGGGATTGAATATATAGGTTAGGAAGGGATTGTAAGAATACTTTGGTAAATTTTCCTCTCTAATTATTTCTAATCCAAATAAGGGATAGGATTATTGTTAGCCTTCAAAACAGTCCCATCCCTCCTAATCCCCCAATCCAAACACACCCTAAATTAAAACACAAATCCTAAAAAATTTACACACACAATCTCTCTTAATTTTTTTTTTTTATAATAACACTCGGAAAAATAGAGTTCTTATTTGTAAAGGAGGTCCTCGTGACGCGAAACAGAGCTGGCATGATTGGAGATATCAGTACTCCTCGAAGCCACACCCATGATTACATGAAGCTCAAAGATGTAAAGAGAAAGGAGGTGGTGCAGTGGCGAATGCTCTGGGCTACCACTATTTCAAATGGCTGCCAAGGAGGATTTGTTGGTTGATGGTGTGCTCGAATCTCATGTGAGGGAACGACACTTGAGCCATGGATGAGACTGTACGACAAGGTGATAAAGTTGCTTGAGGGTGACGTTACTGGTGGCTATGGAGATATGAAGCCCAAAGGTTTTCTATGGTTGCTTTAATGGTTACAGACGACGTCACACTGGTATCACCAAATTCTTTTTAACTAGTTATGGTGTGGGAAGTCATATTTTTTTTGTTACGTAATCAAGTTTTAATAAAATAATAATTTAGTTCGCCATTTTTGTTAGGGAAGAAAAACACGTAGATCGAATGAAAAATAGAGATACTGATGACAAAATATAAATAAGACACAAGATTTACGCGGTTCGGTAAATTGCCTACGCCCACGAAAGTTTACATCGTTTCACTATGGTATAGAAAACCTTAAAAAGAAGAACAACCCTCTACTATGTTATACAAAATACTCATATGTTTTTTCTCACAAGTGTATTACTCACACTCATTATGTTGATCTCACACCTTTCTTGGTTGATTTTGATACAACCACGCACCAACCCCACCCCCAACCCCTTGTGGGGTGGAATATGATACAAATAACTACAAAGTATGTTTGACAAAAAAAACTACAAAGTACGAAGCCCTATAAATGTAGAAAATGTTACTTAGGAATCAAGTCTAATACTCCCTCCTTTCCATTTTAATTGTCACTTTTGTTAGTTTATTTTTTCTTTCTATAATATGAGTCGCTTTACATTTCAATTAGCATTAATTCTAAGTTTTCCTATCTTATCCTTATCTTTTATATTCATATAAGTTTTTAATTACTTTTATACAAGTTAATTAATAGGGATACATAAGTTATTTTTTAAATTAATTGTGTGAAAATCATAAGTTTATTAAAATATGTGTACCCAAGCCAAAATGACACTTAAAATGGGAAGGAGGAAATAATATTTTAATATATTATAACTTAAATCTCAAGTCAGGTAATATCTTTATTGGTCTCCAAGATTATTGAATCTTTGGGCTTGGACTTCAAGCCATAACCCAAGAATTTTGATTGTATTTTTTATTCAATGTCGAGTTTTAAGTGTTCGGTGTATGTTGCTCAATGTTTGTATAAATACAAATTAATTTTTTTTTGCGTAGTGCCTAATTCGATTTTCTAAGTGATCAAATGAATTTGCTCAACTTTTTATGTTTTTTGGCTTATAGTTCAACGAATGCGCCCAAGTTTCAAAATGGTTCTGCTCACTTTCAAACTGAGTGTGTCCAGTGTATAAAAATATGCCCAGAGTCAAAATGAGAGTGATCGATATCAAAATGAGTGTGCTTATTGTTCAATATATTGCACTCAATGTCAAAATGAGCGTGCTTACTGTTTAAAACATTTCCACCAGTGTTCAAAATGGAAGGGTTGTGTTCAAAGACAATTGCTCGGTGTTCAAACAAAATGTCCAAGTGTTCGACGAGTTGCTTAATGTTCGATGAAATTACTTAGTTTTCTATGTATTAATTGACAAGGGTTTCTTCGTGTTAGTTTTATACTATTTTTCTCAGGTTTGTCACTAGAGGTGCTCAACGCAATAATTCAATTAATTTAAAAACTAGATTCATACACAATATTTTTTTGCTTAGTGTCACCATCGAACATGCTCAACGTCAAAAAATATTATAATCGGTGTCACCACTTACCGTGCTTAGTCTCACCAACTATCATTCTCAGTTTGGCCACTAGCGGTGCTCATTGTCCTCATCGGTGCTGCTCAGCTTAGCCTTGAGCTCCAGTCATGCTTAGAGACAATGGTTTAGGATTTTTGAATTATGAAAATGGTTTTATCTTTATTTGATAGTATTTTGGATATTTTGCAACCCCAATACCTCTAACAAAATATTATGAGAATAAGTTACCTTTGGGAAAAAAAAGAATCCCACAAGACACTAATGGGTGGAAGACCCAAAATTTTAAAGTTTAAAAACAAATCGAAGACCAAAGCAGTTTCCATAAAATTACCATATGGTGGAACACTCCCCTAATAAACTCCAACTAATATTAAGAAAGGGTTGGTTTTAGGTGGGAAGACGTATTCGTCTATCAAACCTAGCAAAGGACTCAACCAGTTTTCATTACTTGAGCGGGTAATGCTATAATACAATAATTTTTCCGAAAAGATTAGTCACTTTAGTTGGGAGTAGGAATTAATTCCATCTAAATTAAGATGGGTTAGGAAGAAGCTTTATAACTTAAATTTGATTTAATTCAATGGAAATTGAGTCAATTCTACCATCCAAGGCTAGTCCGCATGCTTGCAAATGACCATAACTTCTCATTCGACATGAGTTTCACATTGTAACACACCGATGACACTATCAAGTAGTCATTTGATTGTCCTTTACGTATCATAACAATACATGTATTTAAGAACTAACAAATAAAATGATGAGCTATAGGTTCATTTTATTTATTATCCAATGATATAAGAAAGTGGTAGAGAACTAGACACGAGTTATGTGCTGAAATATGCTCTTATTTATAGCCAAAATGATTACCAACAGACTTGTCTATGTGGTAAATAAATTCTACAGATTTCTGCAAATCAGCATTTTGATTTATATATATCAGAATTCTGATTTTGTCAATCAATGGTCAAAAACCTACATGTCATCCTTATCCAATTGCTAGAAGTGAAGTTGATGTTTCTCTAGCCTAAATTAGCATTACGCATTTTGTTCCAATCTGGTAACCGATTTAGTTTGACATCTAGTTTCTTCTAGGTCAACTTCTCGATTTGGGATTGTTAGTGCACATAATTCTTTTTGATATGTCACAAATATACCAAAAATTCCTTCATGATATATGTTCAAAATATAATTTTAAGGAAGTTATCTATCCATGTCATTTCCAAATTTCAAGAACATTATAAGTTATTACACATAAAATGTTCAAGATATCTAAAAGTATAGATACATGTTTTTAAAAAAATGATACTCATGTACTTTAGCCTCTAAAATAAGATATGATTTAAATGTGCATCAAAACAATTTTGTAGTTAATCACTTTTGAGAATAACATCAAGAGATATAACATAAAACATGTATAAGATAAGTTAGAGTGTAACTGTATGTTAAATCAATAGTAGAGATGTTTTTGTGCTTCAACTTATAACATATGATATATTATAAAAAAGTAACACAATAAGATCGTTGAACACTTTCTCTAATTCTTTTCATATGAAAATAAAGAGTATAGAAAGTGTCAACTCATAGAAATGCATATAAAATCAAAGAATGTGCATGCTTTGGATGCTTTACCTTCCCAAATGAGATATGTCCTAGATGTTCAAATGAGAAAGTATGCAATTGATAAGATATTCAAATTCAATGCACATAAAAATTTATGACTTAGAGAGTGATCAACTCATGTAACAGTATATATAACAAGAATACTCATGCTAAAGATGAGTTAACTAGTGACAAGAGATATGTAGAAAATATGAACACACATAATTATATAATTAGCAACGATTATCATGATAAACACATATATTTGTCACATAAAACAAAATACAAAAAAGGAAACATAACAATAAGTTGGTTTCTATAAGCAATGGATTAGATGGAATGGGAGTTGTATATCTACAATGTCGTTCAAATTACTTTTAACAATATGTTGTTACCGAATTTAAGCCAGAGCGAGGTATTCGGCAAGGTTATCCTTTGTCTCCTTACTTTTTACACAATTTTTAATTAGCCTTATCAACACATATTACTGGGAAGGAAATTTCAAAGGATTAAAAGTTACACAAAATTGTTTGAATCTTACCGATCTTCTTTTTGCGGACAATTCCATTTTTTTGTTGCCCTTGAGAAAAGTAAATTATAATTATTTAAAGAAGTTTTTGAAATATAATCCAATGTTTAGTTCAAAGTGTGAACTTAAATAAAGTCTTTGGTTTGCTTTAGTGAAGGTACTTCTATTACAATGCTCTAATCCACATTAAAAGAGTTATGTATTAAACAAGGCATCTCTTTTGAAAGAATATACTGGAATTTATCTATGGTTCCATAAAGCTAAGGTATATTCATTAGGTTGAATAAGTGAGAGATAATTTGTAAAGCAGCATGAATGGAAATCAAGTCTTTTATCAGAAGAATGTAAGGAAAGTAAATCAAGGATGTGTTACAAGTTATTTTAAATTATGCAATATCCATATTTTTATCTCCAAGAACATTTTGTAACAGGGTATCTAGTATGATCGCTAATTCTGGTGGTTTCAAACAAGAAGAAAAATAATCCATTGGTTAGCATGGGATAAATTTGCGGCGGGAAAGATGATTGGAGAGCTTGGCTTTAAATTTTTTCAGAAAATAAATGTGTCACTTCTTGCTAACAAGCGTGAAGGATATTTCAAAATCCAAATTATAACATGTACTTAAAGGTGTTTATTATGCAAAACACTCGGTTAGTCGCTTTTGGTTATGTATAAACTTATTGATAGGATATAGTTACTTGTAAATAAATGATCATATCAGAACAAAAATGAGGATCTACTCATATATACGATCATGCATGGCTGCCAAAATGTTTAAGTAAGGAAAACCAAAAGATTGTAATATTAACAAGGTTACATAATTGATTGATATGGATAATGCTAGTTGGAAGTAACATGTAGTCTATGCCATTGTTTCAAAACCAGTTGTAGTATGCATTGAGAAGATTAGACTAATTCATGAGGACCAAGAATATATACATGTATGTATATGACAAAGTCGGGGTATCATGTTTTAGTTCAACAAGATATATATTATAAATGTGAAGTAACTGAAAGCAATGAGGTGTTGGATAAATGTTTATGAAGGGTTATCTGGAATTATAATATCCCGACAAACATTTATATCTTTACATGAAGATGTTTTAGAGATGCTATTCCAAAGTTGAGGAATCTGGTTAAAAGGAAATGTGAATAATGGATCTATCTTTTTGGAGTGGAGAGAGAAATAATAGGCCATCTTTTATTGTTGTGTCTTGGGAGCATGCAAGTTCAGGAGTTATCAAGGTTACATATTCGTATTGAAAAGAATACCTGTGAAAATCTTGGCCTATGGATCTTAAATATTATTAATAGGTAATTCGCAAAACAGTTTGAATTACACATTGTTACAACTTATATTTTTATATCTTTTTGGAAAATCTAAAAAATTAAGATGAAGACATGTATGAGAAGGTACGTGGTGGCTGGTAGGGTGTGATAAAATAATGACAATATAAAATAAGAACTATCACCATAACCAAACATGTTACTCACTGCAAGTATCACAGATCGTACACAAGTTTTAATGATAAGTAGAATTCGTCCTCAGAGACTACGAAAGTTAGGTAGAACTTATGAAAATATAGAGACTCTAAAATATTTGTTTGTTTTTAAGTCTCTGAACAATTAACTAAATAAAATAAAAATAGGAAAATAAATAAAAAGAAAAAAGTAGTATGAGAGTTTAGCTCGAGATAGCAAGTAATCTCCACTAGCCTTGTGTTATGACCTTTTTACGTAAGGGAGAATTTGTGATATGCAATAGCCAGGATTCTATATTTCTCCTAACCCCCTTCCCGGTAGACTTAGGTGGCGACCTAACAAATACCAAGGAACTTGGGTAAGGGGACCCTGCGCAATGATTGGTGGTTAATCTCAAACCTTAGTGACTATTTAGTTAGGCAAGCCTTTCTGGATCACTACCACACACTAGACGTTTATGTGGTGTTTCAATAATTAGACACCCCTTCCGGGTGACCATCTAATCACTATTATGGTAATCATATACGTTCGCCACCACAAGAATTACAGACAATACATCAAATCACATAAGAACAAAGATATCACAACTAATTTTAATTAAATGTAAAAGACATCCCAAATTAAAATAGATATAAAACAAATATAAGGCTCATACCCTTATGCTAATCTCAAGCTAAATAGAATTAGTTCACACTAGAGAAAGAAAGAGAACAAAATTACAAAGTTGAAGGGTTGGAATGGCATGATTAGTGTCCAACTTCTTCTTGTCTTCTCCTCTCTTGATGTAAGCTTCATCCTTGTCTTTAGATGATTAGGGACCGACCAAGGATGATTTCTCTAAGGCAGGAATGGATATATATAGGCCCTTGGTCGAATTTAGGAGTAATCCTTTGTGCAGATTTTGATTTGATCATATCTTCTTCGTTACTTATCGGAATTTAATGTTATTTATATGAAAACGACCACAACTTAAAGATCCATTTGCTCATATAAAAAGATCCTCCTAAATCCTAACCGATTTTCTGCAGCAAGTTAATTAGTAGATGTATGTGCAATTTTGATAGCTTCTTTACTTTAAATATATCCAAACTCTTCCTTTTTTACTTTACCTAATGGATTTCCTTTAGTTTTCCACTTCAAATTAGTTTCCATAGGTGTATTAGCTTCCATATACCTAAGTGCTAAAATCTCACAAAATAGCTAAACACCTAAAACTAGACAAGAAAGTGCAAAGTATGAATAAATGGGGGAAAATCTCAAAATTAATAACTAAATAACCCTAAAATTATGTTTCAAGTGTAGATTAATTTATCACAAATAGGGATACATCGGTACGTGACTATACCAAAGAATTTGTTTTCAAAATTAATTATTATATTGGTCTGGGGACGATAACATCGCGAACATACGAATACAGAGGAAAGCCTAAACAACATTTCTTTAGATACTAATATGAATATATAGTTTGCTACATCTTTACAGATCCCTGAGATCAAACATGGATAGTAGTTATGGTGGATAATTCAAATAATCACATCAATGGAAAAATGTTCAACAGGGAATTGAGTTTCGACGTGGAAGGGAAAACTCTTGTGTGGCTTATTACTACTTAACAGTAAAAATATTAATGGCGAGAGTAAGGTTATTTACTCATACAACCTTTAATGTATTATAGATATCTAACAACCTTCAGACTTTAGACGGTCAATCAAACTCCATTTACTTAGTATTTGCAAGTAGATGTAAGCTGGTCAATCAATTAGATTTCAACATATTTTTAGAAAGTTGAATAAAACTGCGAATAGTTTAGATATATATGATTAGTCAGTTACAAATGATATTTTGATGTTGAGTAATGCTAGATATAACCTAAAAATGTATCAACAAATATAATAGATTATGTAGATCTTAAATGGTCTAATCATATCATTCTCTTTCTCAATTAATATTTCTCTCTCTAAGACATGATCTAACCATTTAAAATCAAACTATGTGTGATATTTGGGTGATACCATTATCATCCTTTATCATTTACATGTTACTAATCAACAAATAGGTAATATTGCAATATATCCTACAAATATATATATATAAATTATCCTTTAGAAGAAAAATAGTAATGGTATTTGACATTTGATAGACGTACAAACCATATGGAGCAGTATCAACAATTGCTGGTCAATATAATATATTTTAACTCTCTCTAACTCATTCTTCCAATATCTTTCGAAAAACCTGAACCTAGTTCCACCGCCATAACCATTACGCCCCTCCCCCATAGGCAACATCAACACCCCCCTTTTTTGTGTATTTTTATTCTTGCCTCTTTACTTTATATTATTTTCGTGTCTTTTCTTACCCTTTTCTTCTTATTGTTTTTTGTTCTTTTTTAAATTTCTTTGGGGGTTAATATGCTCCACATATATTGTACAACCATGAATCAATTTCTTAAGCATCACTTTCTTCGACAGGCTTTTATTTTAGTAGCCATGTTGCATGCAGTTTTGATTGCCTTCAACGTCGTATGGTTTGTCTAGGTCGGTCCTGGGTTTGATGTATTTGTTGGGGCAATCCTGCTTTTGGATCTTGCGACATTGGGCTGGTTGTCTAAGTTTCGTTCCGTGTCGTATTCGTATCAACATCTATGGTGTGGTGTGGTGTGCTGAGGATGGTGGTACGTTGCAGATCCAAGTCGTGTGTGTACAATTGCTTTTGGGCCCATAATTTACGTATCACTTTGGGCTTGCTTTTCAAATTTTTTTGTGCTTCTGTCAAGGAGTTTTGGGTCATGTACTATTGTTTGGGTTTGGGGTGATTGTGCACTTTGTGTTTTGTTATAGGGTTTGCTTAGGTTTCCTTTGTTCTGTACTAGTTTCCCATAATTGATACTAATGGTAATTCACCTTTGTCTTAGGTTATTATAATAGTTGAGCCTGACTTTATGATCTTTTAATGTTTGCCGTTCAATCAAGGTTTTTGTTATTGGAATTTTCTTGGTCGATAAGCTTGGCTCATGATAGTGTATGTTTGTAGAAGGGGTGAAGTTTGTGTTGGTTTTGTTGTTGTTGTTGTTGTTGTTGTTGTTGTTGTTGTTGTTGTTGTTGTTGTTGTTGTTGTTGTTATTGTTGTTGTTGTTGTTGTTGTTGTTGTTGTTGTCGTTGTTGTTGTTGTTGTTGTTGTTGTTTGGACTTGGTTATTGATTTGTTATGCCTGGTTAGCACTCGTGGTGATCGACATTTGGTGTTTGTCGTTTACTATTTTTTGGTTCCAATCTATTTAAAATTATAAAGAGTGGAGCCAGTGGTTAAGTTCATGCGATATGTGTTTAGTTTATGTCATGTTGTGCTTTGCTTATTCGTCTCAGCTAGATTTCTCTCCAGGACTATCGTCATTGTACTTTGATGTCTCCTTATTTGTGAAAAACAAATCCCATTGTTAGACTTCTTTTTAGGTTCCTTTTGTGCTTAACTGAGGAATTTTTCCCTATTGTTTGATATATTCTCATTTCTTGTCTTGTTTTTGGAGATTTGTCACTTTTAGAGCTATTTGTGCGTAATTTATGTATCAAATTTGAAGCTCTTAGGTACAAGAAATATATTAGATGCAAAAGCATAGATAAGAAGTCGAGGAAAGGAGATCAAAGAAGGAAATCAAGAGTTAAGTGATAAAGAATCCATTTTTAGAAGTGAAAGAGTCGTCGACCAAAATTAGAAAGTGAATTGTTTTCTATGCCACGTGAGATCTACAAAGAATTTGGATGAGCCCATTCATATCCAGATAAGGCTCTGAATTAGGAACGCGTGGCCACTTATGGATTTCAGTTCGGAGATGTAATGAAGAAGTTATGAATTTTACAGCTGGCGTGACTCGAACCAATTCCCTCTTGGAAGAAAATGTTTTTAGTTTGGCTAGGTCATTTAACCTAGACAATGGAGACCCTAAAACATTTTTCACCTATTTATATGAGCTCCTAACATTAGAAAATCATCCCTTGGCCTCCAGAGTTTAATTTTCACCAATAATTCATCATAGAAGCGATCGAGAGGATTTAGAGAGAGAAAAATCAAAAGATGGAGTTTCACCGCGTCAGTTGTACACCTCTTCATCTCTATACTTAGGGTAATTAGCGTTAGATTAATTTGTATTTAATTTATTTCTATGCTATTTATTCCAAGTTTTACTATGCACAATTGATCTCTTCCTTAGTATTGTAATTACATGAACTATTGAATATTGTTTTTCTGATTAATCGAATTTGAGATGATTTTATTTAATTGAACTGGTTGTTAATTATTTCCATGGACTATATGTTTGTAATAACACTACCTATGTTTTGGCCAAATAGTTGGTAACCCAAGTAATTAAGCTAACACCAGAAGTAAGGGGGTTTAATTGTCAAAATGCTATATAGACGTCTAGTGTTCGGCAGGGACCTTGACGGGCTTGCCTAGCTATATAGTCAATAGGGTTAGAATTTATTACACGTATGACGTATCATTGCCTAGGTGTCCTTACCCAAGTCCCTTAGTTGTGTTGAAATTTCTCCCTAAGCTACCCCGATGGGAGTTAGAGAGATATTAGAATCTCGGCTAATGTGAAATTACCATTCACCCTTATTCCTAAAATTTATTAATTCAATAGGATAGGTTCATACTTGCATCTCCTTATCTTTTATCTTACTTGCACAGTTATTTATATTATTCATTAGAAAACAAAACATTCTGCTTGCTTATCTTTTAATAAAAACATTTAGATATCTACTTAAATCCCTGGAACGAACTTAATTTAATTACTCATAACTTGTAATGATCCATACATTTGCAAAGAGTTAATCGTGGTTTACGAGGTTTGTGAGCTTTTAACAATAATTATTTTATCAACCTCACGGGCCCACCATCATTTCTTGAGAATTACCTAATTTTTGTCCTAACATATATCCCTTAAGTGTGGTGATCCAATTAGTAGGTATGGATTAGGGCGTGACTTCACTCTTGACTATTTTTTCTACCTAGTGGATTTGGTATAGGCCGGTGGTTTATCACCTTTGTGGGTCTTTGGTTTTGGTTTCCCTCGCTTAGTGAAAAAGCTATTTGGTTTATCTCGGGTAGGATTGATGGAGATGCAATGGGATTTTTGGATGAGTTGGAGTTTGTTTTCGTAGGTTTTGTTTGTTGATCGGAACGCTGGTTTGTCGCGAGTTTACCTCCTATGGAAGTAATAACTATTAGTATCTTCTTTGTAGGTTGAGTAGCTAAGCACCGCCCCGTGGGTATTTCCATAGACGAGATTGTTTTCACGAACGCTTTTAAACCTCTCTTGGCTAATGGTATCAATGCCAGTTGAAAAATATATAGTAGCATTTTAGGTCTTAAAGTCTCATATAAAAAAGAAACAATAATGTCATCCCATTCCCAAAGGGGTGTGATCTAAATAAAAAATAGGATGAAGTTCAGGAGTAAGAAAAGATACACAATTAAATGGTAAACTAAACACATCAACACTTTTTACAACCCAATCAATATCACGATTTGTTGATCTTCTCACCCATCTAAAAGAAATCTGAGATGTTTCGTCGGCCAATAATCAAATGTGTTTCAGGATCATCGGAGATCTACAGTCTATTGCGTTGGTTGAAGATTTGATGGTTTGGATAACAAGAACATCACTTTTAACGGTGACACAAACTAAAATGACTACTTGACAAACAAAATAGCACTACTGATATCCAAATATTCAGTTGTAAAACTAGTACGCAAATAGTTTGCTCACATATAATTATCTTTCATGGTCTCTATCAATGAATCCAATAACAACTTCATATAGTAGCATTAGACAGATTGATTGAATAACTATTTCTATAAAATGTTTTTCCTTAGTGTTGTGAAATAAATCTTCGAAGATGAATTAGATTTATGTGAATTTTATAATGTTTTAAACGTTTTTTTCATTTCCCTATTAACTAAAAGTTCATTTTTTTTTTAAATATTACTTCCTTTGTCCATCAATGTTTGTCATAATTTTTAAAAATAGATGTCTATAAAAGGTTGTCTATTTAAGATATCAAAGAATTTTTTTACATAATTTATCAATTTTATTCTTATTTAATATTAAAAAATTTATCATCATTGAATTCATTTGTTTAATTGATTGATGGTAGTTTAGTAGAAATAAAAGGTATTAAATGATTTTTATAATTTGTATAAAAATAAGTATTGACAAATATTGATGGGCAAAGGAAATAGTAACACTTATCTTATTTCGTGTAATCATATTCTTTAATATAATATGTGTCTTTCTATCTTAAAAACTAAGGATTGTCATTCTAAATATTTTGATGGTAAGAAATTGTTACAGTACGTTATTGTTCTAGAAACTTCCTTTTATAACTTTTAAAATGCGTATCTTTATCCAAGAAATAGACTAGAGAAAGGAGTTTGAATTGAATAAAAGAGTCCGTCCAAAAAAAAAAATTGAATAAAAGAGCTTCTTCAAAACTACAGGCGGGAAAACTCAGTAACCCTTGAATTAAAGCGACATTACATAGCAGAAGCACAGGCGGGAAAACTCGGTCACCCATGCTATGCTTATACTAGTAATATTTCCGATTGAAAGAAAAGAAGAGTGTTGGTTATTTGACAAGGACTAGTCAACGACTCCTCCCTTTATTCTGCTGCTCTGTTATGCTTTGAGTATCGAGCCCCGTGACCCTTTCTTTACAATTATAATACTACAATACAGTTATTCCAAGACCACCATCACACTCTTCCTTCCAAACAAGCCAGCCGCTGCACTATTTTGAAAATTGCGTTTTATAAATTGTTTTTTATCTTCCTTCCAAGTTTCAAACGCTTCCTCCCATCTTGTCTTGGTATTTGTATTTATTTAATCATATTTTATGTTTACTTCGATCCGATCATGAGTTAACCTGTTTTTATAATTTTTTGTACATGGGAGAATTACTTAGGCTAAGTCCAACAGCTACCCTGTTCGAAAGCTAGAATTGGGAGTTAAACTGGGGTTTTCGTTCAAATAGCAATCTTTAAATTAATTTTGCTCCAACCGCTTCCCAATTTCATCCTTACAATCTTATATAAATTTATTTAAATAACTTTTCTATTTTAATTAATTCAGAATTTTTCAATGTATATACTTTTTTTTAATTTGTATATTTTGAAATTAATATAAAAGTATTTAATATTAATTTTTTATAAAATATTATATTATTAAGAGTAATTAAATAGAGTTATAATTTATTATAATTAATTTTTAATATTTATATCTTCAAAAATATATTATTTATTATTTAAAATATTTAAATTTATTACTTTTTTTTAAAAATCTTAAATATTTTTACAAAAATGAGAGTTGGTTAAATTTTTAAAAAGGAAATGTACAATTAAAGTATCAAAATGTTTGAAAAAAACAACGACAGCGAAGCATTATCATAGGCAAAATTAATTAAAAAAGAAAAGAAAAGAATGTAGCTACAAATTTGTATCGCCACATGTAGCTAGAAAAGTAGTAAATATTGAGTTGTAGAATTGGGAGCCCTTATTTCATAGATGCTGTTAGAGCTTAATTATTAGTTATTCAACCCCCAATTCTAGTTAAAAGCTAGAATTGGGGATGGGTTGGACTTAGCCTTATGGATTTACCACCAAAGAAAATGATAATTAAGGTTTCTAATAGTGAACTAACCCAACTGATTATAATAAAATACTATGTTAATAATCAATTAATAATTTTATTACTTTATATATAAAAATCAAAATATTAAAAATAATATTAAAGACATTCTCAATAAATTTGTATTTACATTAAAAAAGTTTTTGTTTAAAACTATCTAATGAAAATACACAATTTAATAAAAATGCTTCAAATAATATATTTAGTAAAAAACTTACCTGCCTAAACTAAATATTTATAAAAAATCTCCTATTTGTTTTTCTATACCTAAACTACTCTTATTTTAATTATTATATTTTATTTTAATATAACATTTTATTTATTTTTTAATATTAAACAAATAATAGACCACTAACTCCCCTGTTCACCACTACTTCCAGCCATTACCATCACCATTATGTAAAAGATTTCGACCACCACTGCAGCCACCACAACCACCACCACCACCAGCAACAACAACAACTAATTTCATCCCAGACTCGTGCCCGTGATTTTAAAATAAAAAATCATAACTAATTTTTAAAAAATTTGAGAAATAAAAAAATTTGCGTTTTTAAACGAAACAAATTAATATATACGTCTATGATTTTTTTTGAATGTTTCCGTAGGCATGAAATTCATTGCTTAGAACAATGAATTCATTATTCGAAACAATGAAATTCATGTATGTGAAAAATATTTTAAAAAATCCAAAAATAATCATAAACGTAAATTTGAATTTGAGTTGTCCAAAAATGATTTTTTTATCTTTTATTTTTTTTAAAATTAGTTATGAATTTTTTTAGAAAAATTAACGAACGCACACATGTGATAGAATCAGTATATGGTGGTAGTGGTGGTAGTGATGGCAGTCACTACAAAAAGCAGGGTTCTATCCCGACGATTTTTTCTACTTATATCGACGCTTATATCCGTCGATATAGACCATTCCAACGCTTTATAAACCGTCGAAAAAACGTCGGCTATATAGCCGTCGCTATATATCTAACTCGACGCTTCTGAAGCGTTGGAAGTTAAACACATTCACGACCATTTTGTCAAATCGTCGCATGTTATCAATGTCAACATTGCATTTAGCTCGTCGCCATCGATCTATATAAGCGTTGTTATTTACATTGTAACAAAGACGAAATTTATTATATTTCGTTGGTGTTTACAATAGTTTAGTCCAACACATGCAAATTATTCGTTGGCAAATAATACAGCATATGTCGACATTTAACAAATAGTTTCGTTGGCTTTTACTCAAGTTTTTTCAAACGCTTAAAAATAATATCGTTGGCTTTTTCTATGGTTTATTCCAACACTTTCAAAAAAAAATCGTTGAAATTTGCTATAACTTATTCCAACACTTACAAGTCCTTTCGTTTCCATTGACAGTAATTTAATTCAACACTTCTTAGTCGATTAGTTGGCATTTACTATAACTTTTATCAACACTTTCACTTCGTTGGCATTGTAGTATAATTTATCTCAACACTAACCAAATAGATCAATAATCAAATTAATGTACAAAAATAACTAAAAGAATTATAGGAATCAAAACTAACTTCGTACATAAAAGAGCATAAAAATGTTGTTACATCAAAAATATAAAAAAACAGAAACATAGAATCCTAAAGTTAATACATTACTAAGATTAGAAGATATAAAACATCCTAACTAATATTAGAAAACATTGAACTTCCTAACTTATAGAATAAAGCTTGTATCAGTACTTGAACTTGCAATCTTTCACATCTGTAACACAAAAAAAAAACGTTATAAGCATAATTAAGTAAATATTTAAGAATAGAAATGTAAAATTACATGAAAAGGTCACCTCAAATTAATGAGTTTACAGACATAAAAGATGGGATTGTCTTTTGCATCTGATTCAACTGATCTTGCATAATTCTCAATTTTTCATTAGTTTCTTCCAATATTTTGGCATTATCTTCCTTTTCTTTGCTCATTTCATCAACTTTTTTCTTAAGATGTTGAACTTCTATCGAGCTATCATTTCTAACTATGTCATATGGTACCATAGCTCTTACACGCCTTCGAGGTTCTTTTTTAAAATATTCATTAAGAATATTAGATTCCACCTCAAAAATTTCAACGGTATTAGTATTTGATTCTCCAACTTTCTCCCTAATTTTTGCCTTAACAGTTTTCTATAGCAAAAAAAAAAAGAAATTGAAAACAAAGTGTGAATAATATAATATTCAATTTAATATATTATGAATTTCTGAATAATTAAAAAAATTACCAATATGTTTGATGTTGATTCGTCAATGACACCTGACTTTTTAGTATGAGTCGCCTCAAAAAATTGTAAAGGTCCAATAGCAGAACCTTCTTCTTTCTCCTATTATTAAAATGAAATAAAATATATAATAATAATTTATATTAATTGTAGAACTTTAATAACAGAGTGTATGTTTAATAAAAAGTACCATCTCATGAAACTTTCTAGCATGAGTCTTTCTTCCAGTAGTATGAAGAGTCTTTACATTTTCACGGCCAGTCACTCCTGCTTTTGCAAGTTGCTGAATTTTTATAATAAATGTTAAACCAAAATAACTAAGAAAGAAATAATAGTCATTCACGGTATGAAATTAGATAAATTAATTTGTCTACCTTTCCCTTAGTTGACATGAAATACTTAACCAAATACGCCCACTGATTTTCAAAAACATTTGGTGGCTTATTTTTAACGTTATCTTCCTCTGATTTTTTCATGTCAAAAAATCCAGCCTTCAGAATTGATTTGTATTCCTTCCATTTTATATTGATCGAATGATTGATATATTTCTCCACGTCAAGTTTTTCTATATTGAAAATGAACTTCTCCTACGATAAATATAATAAAATTATATTAATATATACATAACACACGAAAAATGAAAGAATAATGATAACTAGCAACCAACCTCGACTAAATCAATGTGTTTTGCCTTAATAGAATTCGGCATATGCCTCCAATCAGTATAGTTAAGTGGACACAACTCTCCATTTTTTGCAATAGTCCCAAGAAAACTTTCCAATTTCGGTGAAGAGATACCAACTGGTTTTTTGTTCGTATCAAACTCAATAGGTATCACCAAATCACTTGATAAACCTTGTATATCCACACATCTTGTCTGGCCTCTTGTTTTTCTTTTCGGGGGAATTTCTACTAAATTAAAATATTAAATATGACTTTTATCCAAATAATAAACATAACACTGACATAACACTGATCTAACAAAATCTTTTATAGATACAAAATAAGAAATATATTACCTGTTATGGTTTCACAATGGGGATTAGTGAGAACAATGTCTTGGATATTTTGGGTATTTGTTGATTCATTTTGAATAGAACTTCGTGAAACAGTGAGTAATGCCCTCTTTGATCTTCCCATAGTCTGATGTATAAAACAATACAAAAAAACAGAGTTATACATACTAAAAAACCAGAAAGTCACAAAGTAACAGTATTCATAAATTTACAAAAATACATGTTCTTTACCCATTAATCAAAAAGGTAATATCCATAAAAGTCCAAAATAAAAAATATAGAATAAGAAATAATTCATTATGAAATATTGCAGGTGTCAAATTAGAAAAATAAATTACAGAAACATAATTGAAATGAAAAAAAAGTGTAACCCCAATTCTAAAACCCTCCAACGCATGTTAGGAGAAAAAAATAATAGCCGCCGCCGAACTTGGGCATACATAATTGATGTGTTAGGAGAAAAAAATGATAGCCGCTGAACTTGGGCATAGATAATTGATGTGTAAGATGGGTATTATCAATTTTGTACCAATTGATTTGGAGATACAATTAGTAAACATGAATATTGCGTATATGTAGAAATTATAATAAAAGAAGGGAATCAATAATTTTCAAACATAAGAACTAAAAAGATCTGCTAAAAGAATAAGTAAATACTTACTAACATAAAGAAGGTTTTAAGAATTAAAAACGTGATTTTGAAGCATTAGATTAATAGAATATATAATTTTCAAACATAAGAATAGAAAAAATATAGAAAAGGAATAAGTAAATACTTACCCAGATAAAGAAGGTTTTAACAAATGAAACGTATTTTCAAGTTTTAGATAATAGGAAGGTTATGTATTTTATATAAGTAGTTCCTTAATTTTTGCCATTAAACATTTAGTGGAGAATGTGGAATATAAGCGGGAATATAAGTTCTATTTTCCCTCCATCTTTTCATTCACTTAATTATATTTTTCTAATTTTGTTTCTCAGAATCAAAAGCTATTATATTCATTAATTATTTTTTTATTTATAAGCTTCTATTTGAGTTATTTTTTAGTGCTTGTAAATTTTTGGTGAAAAAAAAATTAATAATAGTAAAAAAATCGTTCTTCTTTAGGAATATATATTGGAACAATTTCTTGTGAATATCCACAGTTTCAAAATTTAAAAAATTTATTTGGAGAAAAGCAATATCGCAAGTAATAGGGAGACTAGTCTGATAACTCCGGGAAGCGCTTCTGGATTTAATTTTGATGCAACAGCTAATATCAGTGTTGATTCGAGAACTGTGATTTTTGCACCTGGTTAGAGCAAGTTTTTTGAAGTTGTGGGCGCATTTCATGACCTGGACACTAGCCAAATCCCACGGGTTGAATAGTTTAAACCATCTGATGAATATTTTGATTTGTAATTGTCATGGAGCTATGACGGATAATTATCGGCATGTGGTTTGGAAAATTATGCATATACACAAACTCTAGTTAACAGTTATCGTGGAGCCAAGAGCTATTGGTATGAAGGAAAACGGGACTGATTCATTTGAATTGCACACACTAGTGAAGGACGGTGTGAACAAGGGAGACTGGTCGGATGAAATAAATGCGAATTGTAGGAGATTACTTAATCATCATAAGAATTTTGATATTATTCACGCGTATCGAAAGGCTAAATCATGCATGGATAGGTCAGAAAAGATGGGAGCACCAATGGGGGATGCAACAATACCGTATATGGACCCCTAGAGGGACTTTGGACATTATTAATTTGTGACAATAACGGATGGACGACACCACCCACTATTGTTATCGCTCCTTCAGAAGCGTAGTAAGTTTTTAGCTAGACTTACCGGTCTTATTTAAACCTCACTTGTATTTAATCAAAAAATTGGCAAAAAAGTTCCCCAATTTACAAAAATGGACAAACATGTACCCAATATTTTGATTTTTTCCTTTCATTAGTACCTACCGTGAAATATTATGTTTTCTAGTCACGTGTCAATAACGTGGCTACATTTTTCCTTCAAAATGAAGGGTAAATTAGTCAATTCTTATACCCGATCAAAAAAAGAAACAAGCCCTAAAACTACACGTCTCTTAAAAAATTACTCCATTCTATTCCATTAGGAAAGTTCAAGTGTTCAAGGAAAAACATAGAAAAAATAAATGATTTATTGATCTCTTGAGGACTATGTATTTATACGGTAACTTAGTTTATTTCAACTCAGATTCCATGATTTCATTCTTAATGGTCAAAGTTTCCACACTAGAATCATTATCCAACTTTGATTTCTCAGTTTTCTTCATAAAGCTTTCTTATTCACCTTCCAAGGTTCCATGATTCCCTTAAAACACCTTTCCTCATCTTCCAAACTAGTAGCATCATCCAACACTAAGAGCTTTCTTCTTCGCTTTCCAAACTAGTAGCATCATCCATCACTAAGAGCTTTCTTCTTCGCTTTCCAAACTAGTAGCATCATCCAACACTAAGAGCTTTCTTCTTCGCTTTCCAAACTAGTAGCATCATCCAACTTCCAAAAACAATTCTTCGCCGCATTTGAGAGTTGTAGTAATAGCTTCAGGGTCCAAATCAATAGCTTCCTCCAAGGACTTTCTTCTTCACCAGTCAAAGCTTCCAAAGATCCGAATTCATGATTTTGGAAGAAACTTCATCATTATCCAACATAGATCCAACATCACTTTCATCAACATCTAACTTACATTGTTTAGCCTCCACCACATCAACCATTTTCAATACCTCTGTATCATTAATTTCAAAAGTTAAACAACAACTTATCAATAAAACACCACCAAATTTTCTATTCTTGAAATAATTATTAACTATAAATATACAAATAAACATTTTCCCTAAAATTAATGAAAACATAAACAAATAAACCTTAAGGTTAAAAAAATCATTAAATCAATGTAATGCCACATATCAATTATATTCCTCTGGTTTAAGAGGTACACGTGAGACTCTAATAAGAAAATACTGGGTATCCTATTTAAAAAGCAAAAAAATATTTATAGGAAACATCATAATCTGATCAACATGAATACACATTCAATAAAATGTTCATGACTTCAAGAAAAAAAATTGACTTTTATAGTGATAAAAATACGATTTAGATCTGCATGAAAATGCGCTAGGAGGTCTATATTGTCCAACGTAACACTAAGTGGGTTTTTAAATCTATAACCTTGTCTCGAAGGTCTCAGTCAACAACGTGATATAGTCATCTTTTTTTATTAATAGTCAACTGTTAGTCAATTTCACATAAACGCAAACTAAAAAAGAATGTGAGAAATAGTCTATTTTTTAGCATGACACACACTAAAGAAAGGCAACCAATGAGTTGATTTGAACTAGTGCAACGTAGACACTTTTTCTATCCCTCATATTTTTATACATTTTTGGTACTCAGTCTGTTTTTTATTTTCTATTTCCTTTACTTTTCTGAAAATGTTAAATTAATATATAATCTATTTCTATCTTGTTATTTGCCTACTTGTCGGTGTGTCAAACTAAATTTTTATTAGAGAAAATTAGAATTTTAAAAATTCAAATTTATATCTAAATTTTTTTAAATATCTTAAATCTCCTAAAATTTATAACCATGGCCACCAACGATCTGACCTTCAACTATATAAACTTCATTGATTTAAACTCTTTAAATATCAATTGTAAAGAGACAAGTTAAAAGCTTCTAAATAAATTATATATCCCTCTAAACAAAAAGTGTTTGTCTTAATAAATGGTTCACAAAGAAATATCTAAAGCTTTACCCAAAAAGTAAATAGTAAGATTGTCTCACTGTTATAAAAGTCAAAAGGATTATGATATATTGTTTTTCTAAAGACAAACAAACTGAGTCAATACAAAAGACCAATAATAGGAGATGTGAAAAGAGAGATCGATGGCTTCATTATATCCATTTGGGACTCCCATAAGAACGAAAAATATGTTAGTTTCTGAAGTTAAAATTTACTACGAGACAAAGAAAAATCTTAGCATAGCCAAACGAAATAAAATTGCCATTACATAAATGCAGTAGAGTCATAGTAGGCGCGAGTGAGTCTCTTCAAACAATAGATTATTACCGTCATCAATTTATCAACAAGAAAAAAAAGAAAAAAAAACGTAATATCAAGTTTGATAAAAATATAATCAAAAATCCAAAGAAATATTTATATAAAAAAGAAAAACACAAAATAAAGGAAACAAGCACCCACAACTTAAGAAATTATAAGATAACCAATCCAGAATCACTGCATCTAATGCATGACTTCTAAAAAAACAACTAATTAATTAAAAACGAAACCTAAACTCACTACACAACTAGTACGAAGACCGTAGATAGCCAGTAGAGAAATCCTATCTAATACCTGCTGCAATTTACTGAGAAAACAGAGAACCAAACAATTACAGAGTATTAAGTTTCATTAACTAATTTTCGGTGTAAATATCTCCTTCCAAGTCTGTTCGAACCCATACAGGTTCTTCAAACTCTTGATTGCATTGAGGAATGTTAGGTGGTATCTCCTCTGTAAAATTCTCACCTACATCATATACATCCCTGGCTGTTATTTTTATGGCGACATACCACTCAGGATACTTTGGGTCCTGCACATAAAGTGCCCGTTGAGCTTGAGAGGATAAAATAAATGGATCATGGCTTATGTGCTCGCCTGTATGTGATAAACACGAAAAATTCACCACTGTAAAGCCAAACTGGTCTTTTTTTACACCTCTTGTCACATCAACCCAATCACAACGAAATAGTACAACTTTAAACTTGCCATGATAATCAAGCTCAATTATGTCATTCAGCTCACCAAAAAAATCTAAATCCCCTTCAATTGGGTGTTGATCTCGAACAGATGAATAACTGGTTGTTTGTGACTTGACAACAATTCCACTATTCTGTGTTTTTTTACCCATATCTCGTGATTTGGTGTAAAATCTGGTTCCATTCAGTATCATACCTTTACAACGTATTGCATATCTCTTAGGTCCAATAGCAAGTTGTCGAATAGTGTCAGATAACTCCTCTTCCGATGCAGAAACCTGACATTAAAAAATTAATATCACAAGAACAATATTGGAAAGGTAAATAAAGGTTGAATAGATTCTACTCACATGCTCTTTGAACCAGTTCGGAAACTCCTCACTTAGTAACTTATCAAGTGCATGTACCGTTGGCCTTTTGTTTCGAAGTGACCTCTTTTTATGCCTCATAAAGTCTCTGCAACAAAACCCCATCTGATGAATAATTTTTTTTTTCATAACTTGTAGATAATATAAGTTTATAACCAAGAACTTACTCTTTATATTTAATAACTTCATCATGTTGAAACAGTACATATCGATGTGCTTGAAACCATATTTTTTCATCTAAAAAAACCGATTCAGTTGCACCAATAAATTTTCCAGCACATCCAAACAAATACTTATCTCTCTCAATATCTGTTATATCAGGATTTCGCCGTGGACGATTGAATACTGTCTCAATTCCATCAAGGTATCTGGAACAAAAAATTACACACTCATTTGCTACATATTTTTCAGCAATAGAGGCTTCAGGTTGAGCTTTGTTCATCGGATAATTCTTGAATTCCTTTAAGCACCTACGTCAATCCAAAGAAAATATGTTATGAGAAAACATTACAATATTATATTATTTTATTTTATAATTATAGAATAAAGTATCACCGTTCAATCGGATACATCCATCTATAATGTACTGGACCAGCAATTTTAGCTTCTTCAACAATATGTATGATTAAATGGGTCATAATTGTGAAAAAAGAAGGAGGAAAGATCATTTCCATGTGACACAATGTCAATGCTGTACGAGATTCCAATTTCTCAAGTTCTTCTACGTCCAATGTCTTTGAGCAGACAACTTTGAAGATCAAACTTATTTCTGTTATAAGTTTCAAAACTTTATCATTCATACAAGATCGAAGTGCAACTGGAAGAAGATCTTGCATTAAGACGTGATAGTCATGGGTCTTTAAAGATTGCAACTTTCGTTCCTTCAAATTAACACCCCTCGAGATATTTGAAGCATAGCCATCTGGAACTTTAATATCTGTGAGAACTTTAAGAAATAAATTTACTTCTGTTTTTGACATGTGATAGCTTGCAGGAGGCATGACGTATCTACCATTAGATGTCATTTGTGGATGCAATTGATGTCTTATACCAAACAAAGCAAGATCTTTTCTTGATTTTTCATTTTCCATCTTCTTTTTTCCGACATTTAATAATGTCCCAATCAAATTTTCACATACATTTTTCTCTAGGTGCATCAGATCAAGATTGTGACGTAGTATTTGGTGCTCCCAATATGGTAACTTGAAAAATATACTTTTCTTTTTCCACAAAACTCCGCCAGTATTATTATTGTCTTGATTTTCAGTAATAAAGTCAACACCTTCCAGTTCTCTTAGTGCTCTAGTTCCAGACATCCTGATTGGTGGTGATCTTAATTCTTCGGTACCATCAAATAGACCCTTACGTTTGCGGAAAACATGTGATGAATCTAACCAACGTCGATGCCCTAAATAGCAATGTTTCCCACCATTTTTTAACCATCTCGACGTTGTATCGTTTGCACAACATGGACAAGCTTTTTCACCTTTTGTACTCCACCCTGATAAATAAGCATATGCAGGAAAGTCATTAATTGTCCACATTAATGCAGCTCGCATTGTGAAGAACTGTTTAGAAGTGGAATCAAATGTTTCAACTCCCTCCCATAGTTGAAGCAACTCAGCAATTAGAGGTTGTAAAAATACATCAATTTTATCTCCTGGCCCTTTTTCCCCGGGAATGATCGTTGACAAAATTAAAGATTCTTGCTTCATGCACATCCATGGCGGTAAATTATAAGGAACAACAATAATTGGCCAAATACTGTATGTGTTACTCATCATTCCGGATGGATTAAAACCATCTGATGCCAAGCCAAGCCTAATATTTCGAGAATCAGCTGCAAAATGTGGATACCTCTGATCAAATGCTTTCCATGCTAATGCATCTGCTGGATGCCTTAATAATCCGTCTTTCGTACGAAGCTCATCATGCCATCTCATTGAAGATGAAGTCTTGGATGACATATACAACCTCTGAAGTCTTGGTATTAAAGGAAAGTATCTTAAAACTTTTTGTGGTTTCTTCTTTTTCACTTTTCTTGCAGTAGCACATTCATGGTTGTCAGCTTCATCTAATTTCCACCGTGGAGCATAGCAGTACTTGCATGATTCGTCATTCACTGTTTCACCCCAATATAAGATACAATTGTTAGGACAAACGTCAATCTTCTCATAACCTAAGCCCAATGCATTAATAATTTTCTTTGTTTCATATAAAGACGAAGGCATTTTAGCTTGTGGAAATACTTCTTTTAGATACTTTAGAAGGTCTTCAATTGACTTGTCAGACCACTTGTTCTTGCATTTTATGACCATGAGTTTCACTACAAAGGAAAGGATCGAGAAATCACTTCCAGGATAGAGGCTTTGATTAGTCTCTTCAAAAAACCTGTGGAACTCTGAGTTTTGTTCAGTAGGTGAACCATTATGTGTGACTTCATCAAACATGTCTTCATCGTCCATGCCTAGTTCATTGATATCATTATTATGCATTTCCTTATCGAGATTACGATGTCCAAATGCATCACGGAGTAGGTGATGCATATCGGAAGATAAATGAAATGATGTTTCTTCTTCAATGAGAATAGGGTCTTCAACTGATGAAGTTATTGCCTCCCCGTGATGAGACCATTTGGTGTAACCAGGCATTATACCTTTAAACAATAAATGGTGTTCGACTACAATACGTGTTTCCCAGTAATGATTGCCACAGCTTTTACAAGGACATACAATTTTTCCATCACGTGATCTTTTTTCAAATGCGAAATCAAGAAATTTTCTCACCCCCTGCATATACTCAATATCGTGTCTCGGTCGTTGAATCCAAGATTTATCCATCGTATCAAAAAATACCTAAAGGAAGATAGAAAATATATTAATGACTACAAAATAAAGGTCCAGATAATCTTCCTGACAAAAAGTTAGCATACAAAAGATATTGCTTATCCAAGCTGTAAAACTATATGTACATTTGTGTAAAAACAATATTAGTGATATTTTACACTACCATTTGATTAACTAAGAAGATTAATTAAGGCACTGTACATTATATACATTACAAGCTCTGACTAATTATTACAATGCATCAAACTGCTCACAAAAATAATATTATTATCAGCTTTCAACTCGGGTCAGGATTTTTATCAGAGTCCAATTTATTTAGTAAACTGAACTATAGGTCCCTATATTATATAAATATGGAATTATATTGTTGCGTAATGTGAAACATAAAAAAGTGCACTTACATGTCCCTATATTTTGCAAATATTGACTTATTTTCTTGTACTGTGAAGAATGCAAAAAAATGCACTTTCATGTCCTATATTATGAAAATACTGAATTATATAATCCAGTAATATGAAAAAAATACAGAAATTGCATCAACAGATAGAATTATATGTTTCTGAAATGTGTAAAATGCAAAAATTGCACTTATAGCCCTGTATTATGCAAATATTGAATTATATTTTCATGTGAAAGATGTGAAAAATGCAAAAATAGCACTTACATGTTCTGTATTATGCAAATATGGAATTAGATTTTCATGTAATGTGAAAGATATAAAAAAAGCAAAAATTGCACTTACAGGTCCCTATGTTATGCAAATATGAATTCATATTTTTTCTTCATGTGAAAAATGCAAAAATTGCATTGCAGTTAGTCATGTTATGCATATATGGAAATTATTTTTTTTATAATGTGAAAAAATGAAAAAATTGCACTTAAGATCCCTATACTATGCAAATATGGAATTATATTATTCTACAAAGTGAAAAATGCAATAATTGTACTTACAGGTCCTATACTCAGCTAATATAGAATTATCTTTTATAGTGAAAAATACAAGATTACACTTACTGTCCCTATATTATGCAAATACGAGTTATATTTTCCGTAATATAAAAAATGCAAAAATTGCACTTACAGGTCCCTATATTATGCAATTATGAAGTTATATTTCTCATAATGTAAAAAAGGCAAGAATTGCACCTACAGGTCCCTATATTATAAAAATATGGAATTAAAATTTTAATAATGTGTAAAATGCAAAAATTGCACTTACAGGTCTCCATATTATGCAAATATTGAGTTATAATGTGAAAAATGGAAAAATTGCATTTACAGGTCCCTATATTATGCAAATATGAAGTTATATTTTCTTGTACAGTGAAAAATGAAAAAATTGCACCTACAGTCCCTATATTATTTTAATAAACTTTATTATAGAATTAGTTACAATATAGGCCCCTAATTATGCTAGACCCTTATGTTATGCAAAAAGAGACTATTTTTCAAAATTATTGCAATATAGGTCCCTGTGTTATGAAAAATAACATATATAACTGAAAATTTCTATTGAAACCTAATATATTTACAATTCTATTGTACAATTCTTGAAAAAAAAAAAAAAATTCTATTGTACAATTTCTTTTTGGTGCTGACACAATTCAAAAGTAGCGTGGCTTCAATAATTCACTAAATATACTAAATATATAGTTATTTAAGCTTTGCTTTGAAAATTATTAGATAATTGCAAAAAATATACACAATTTCATGATTTGTTAAAGTAAATAATCAATTTTAACATTCATATTGTAGGTAATAATTTCAAACTTTATAAAATAGATAACTCACCAAGAACAGTAAATTGAAAGTCCACCGCCTCCTTCTCCTATTCAGTTAAGATGATTAATCGATATGAAATATGAGTTTTTGGTATCTGTATTGGGGATATCTCTGGTTTTTATACTAAATAGATTAGAGTAGTAGTGGGATGTAAATGGATTAGAGAGGGAAGATAGTGCCATAGTGGGATGTGAACGTTTTGTTTTAATTGTTGGCTATGCTCTTGTTTAATATGACAATTAAAACGTTAGTGCATTAATCGTTGGCATATGGAAAATGAAATAGGCGGTAATGTTTACCGCCAATTTTTGTGTAAAAGCAGACGCCCATTAAAAAGATCGTTTCCATAGACATGATGTCAAAAAAAAATAGTCAACGATTTAGTAAACGTTGTTTAATAAGCGTTGCAAAATATCAAATTTTTTTGTAGTGAGTAGTATAATGAAGTGGTTGAATTTAAATAAATAATAAAGTAATTAAAAAGATTATCTAACTGAATTTTTGTTAAAAGATATTTTTAATAAATAGTTTTATTAAGGGTTATTTTTAAGAAATAATTTTTTTAATTAGTTGTTATTAATTGAAGGGCAACATATAATTATATGTATACTACAAAATTCAATAATATAATGTAAGTGTTTTGTAAATTGTAAAACTGACACATATCTATTCTTTAAAATTTTAAATAATAATGAGATGTCAAGTTAATAATTTTTTTTTATAGTTTTATTAATTTATAAGTAAAAATCTAAATATTAAAAAAAATATTAACACTTTTAACAAATTTATATTTACATTAAACTTCTTAATTCAAACTTGTTAGGTTTACATTTGATTCGATTTCTTAATTTTTTTTTGGTCAAAATCAATTATATTTTCACTATCGAATTAAGTGAAATTATTTTCACAATTCTCATCACGCATTTTATATTTTTAGTAATATTTCTTAAATAAATCTAATTTAAAATTTTATTCAGAGTTTTCAAATTCTTAATACTTATACTCAATAAATATATACATTTTAAAAGGTATTAAAAACATAAACTTTAAATATCACCTCAATTCAACAGTTTTAGTATTGACATAAAATCATTCAACACATCAATTTACACTTAATGGTGGAAATTCTCATTTTTTTGGTTATCGTTATTATTTGAGAGAACACCTCCATACATAGTTAGTTAGGACAAACAAATTTAGAGAAATTGGATATCCTTATGTCACTAATTTGATTATTATACAGGTTGAAGATATATACTATTTTCTATGATTATGTTCACTCTTTAACTTTATAATTCCTTTATATCACGGATTGTGCAAAGAGTAAGTCACTGAAAATTGTAATTGTCAAAAAATAATTTTTTTATATGGGAGAGCCACTTTTAGACTTGGTGTCATTGACACGGTTCGAACCGTCTAGAAGGATAACCAATGATCTGGCCAGTTGAACTAAACCCAACTGGTCAAAAATAATTGTTATAGGGTAAAACTTTGGCGATTAGCTACACAAGATTATGGGGTATGAACGATAGGGCTACATCAAGGAACAACTCTAAAGTTGATTAGTAGGTTGGGATAAATCGTTACAAGGGTTTAAACTAAATACTTGATGGAAGCTTGAATCGGTGTGGTGCCAACAGTGGTGCGGGTGGTTTAATTAGAGGCTTGGAAGGTGTGTGGGTTTGTGGATTTTCTATGGTGGTTGAATGTTCGATACCTTGTGATCAGTGAGCTGGTAGCGATATATGAGGGCATGACTCTAGCTGAACGGAAGGGATGTGTTATGTTGATGATTGAGGCAGATTCTTTAAAGGCTTTTCAAATGATAAATGGGCCTATGTCTGGGGGTGGTTCAGGAGCGGAGTGGGTTTATAAAATACAGGAGTGTTTGAAGAGAAATCAAGAGTTCAGGATTAGGTATATCTATCAGGAAGCTAATGAGTGTGCGGACTGGCTAGCTCGACGTGGTTTGTATCAGAGGTTCGTTTACTCTTTCTATGAGGACCCTCCAAATGGTATTTAGAACCTGCTCGCATAGCTGGAAAACTCCGAGTTTAATATTTAGCTCGGGATTAGATGTAATTTTATCGTTATAGTTGGTCTTTTTCACGGTCCTAGTGACCTCCCTTGTAATAAAAAAAATGTTATATAAATGTAATGTAAAACTATTTTAAATGAACTACTACAAAAAATATTTTAACAAAAGAAATAAAATAGGAAGATTAAGTTATAACTGTAAAATTAACTGGAGAGGTTAGCATCTATTCCCAAATTTTACCGAAGTTTTCTTATAATATTACAGAAACGATTAAGGCATATTACAAGTTGGTACCTTACTCGAGATTCATTTATATCTTAGCATATAATATAACCTATAACAATAAAAATTAACTATCTCAAGTTCAAGCCTAACTAGTTTTAATTTCTGATTATTACGATAACACGCGTCTAACCATCAGATGGCATAACCTACAACGTAACTAAACACTGATTATCAAACAAATGGCCAGAATTCAAGTCTCTATTGGGCTAATAGCTCAAGTTCTTAGATGAGTTGGGATGGCTTGTTCTTTTCCGAATGCATTGTTCAAAACCACTACACTCTCAACCACACCAAGAGATATAATTGCATTATAAACATAAAAGGTGTGAAGCAATTGTTGGACATCCTCTATGTCTGATCATTTGATAAGTCAATAATTGCTGCTGTGACAATTGGACTTTGGATGAATGGAAGTTGGTTTTTAAAGCTTTCCCACATCGGTGGGGAATAAGAATAAAAAGCTACTTTTATACTATGTGATAATAACTAAGTCCAATAATCCAATAATCATGCACATGGCATAGCAATGATCTAACCCACACGCGCGCACCACCACCCGCCCGGCGACGGCGACGGCGACGAGCGTAAGTCGTGGGGAGTTTGGGGAGTTTGGGGAGTCAAAAAATGAAAAATGAAATGGATTTTGTACCAGCTCTTATAGTGTGGAGAGTTGACTACTCAACTTAACGTAGAGACAAGACTCCACTAATCGTCAACTCAACTTAACGTAGAGACAAGACTCCACTAATCTCGCACGCGTTAAAGGGAAAGGATATTCAGCTCAAGTCAAAAGTCAAACACGTGGGAAATCAAATGGTCATAGCTGTTACAGAATATTACAAAACGTGGGGGTTACTTAGCAATCCTAACGTCAACCCAATCAAGACTAATCCGGGAGAGAATCATGGGATTCAATAGGGGCGTTTCTGAAGGCTTGTCCACTCCTCACCCCTATAAATAGAGCTCCCATTCCCCTCTCAACTGCTACGAATTACAAAGGAAAAAACCAAAAACACTCTGCCTATCTCACTCTCTAAAACACTAAACGTTTTTCTGTTCTGTTAGAGATAACCGGATACCCCCGGAATATCTTTTTAACAACCGAGGACTAGGCTCGTTTTATTTTTCCGTGTAAGTTTGTTTTTCGTAATCATTTCCGTGTAATCTTTAATTCGATTTTGTAATCGCATTTCCGTGTATTGTTATTCGATTTCTTGTAATCGTTTTTCCAGTTTTTATTGTAATAGTTAGTTTACGTTTAAAACTGTTTTTACCTTTTTTCGGAATCCATTTCTTTTTGTAAAACCGGTGATTACTTGTAATCACAAATCACAATTTAAAAAGATATTCATTTTCTTTTTTCACCGGTTATTTTTTGAAAATGGCTCTTCCGATTTCGGCTGTTGGTTCCTCTTTGAACACAAAGCCAATTCTCGACGCAAACAAGTTAGAGCCCCTTAATGGTTCTAACTATAAGCGTTGGGCGCAAAAAATAATGATATGCCTTGAACAGTATGAACTTGACTTTGCTATAGTCGAGGCTCCTCCACTTTTGGAGATTGGAGCTCATACTGAACAAGAGCTAGCTAGGCATGCTGCCCTCGAATCTAGGTTCAAAAGAGCTAATACCATGGCTCGGGGCTGGATGTTGAACCACGTTACTAATCCCATTTTTGACCTCCTTGCCAAAGAGAAATCGGCAAAGGTCATATGGGAAACTCTCGAGAAAAAATATGGGGCTGATGATTCGGGTAAGAAAAAATACGTGACTGGGAATTGGTATAATTTTAGACTTACGGATCAGAAACCCATGACTGAACAACTCCATGTGTACGAGAACCTATGCGCGGAAGTTATCGCCGAAGGCATGAAGATGTGTGAAATTCTTCAAGCCAACATCTTGCTTGAGAAATTTCCCCCATCTTGGAGTGAATACCGCAACCACCTCAAGCACAAAAAGAAAGAAATGACCCTCCAAGAGCTCATCAGTCACATCCAAGTCGAAGAAGCGAATCGACTAAAGGATAAGTCAATTTCTTTCCCTTCTCATTCCTCCAAAGCTAATCTAGTCGAAGGTTCTGGCCAAGGTAACAAAGATAGGTTCAAAGGGAAGGGAAAGCAACAAGGGTCCAACAAACCTAAGTCTGGGGGAAATAAGAATCGCGGCAACACCAACAAACAAGGTGGAGGATTCAAGATATCTGGTAAGATTCAAAAAACTAAAGGGGCCTGTTACTGTTGTGGCAAAGAAGGGCACAAAGCTTTTGAATGTCCCCAGAGGGCTGGCCAGGGTCCCAAAGCTGCCGCGAATCTGACTGAGACCGAAGAAATCATCGCTGCGGTAATGGTTGAGGTAAACTTGGTAGAGAATAAGAGCGAGTGGATCCTTGACACTGGAGCTTCTCGCCATTTCTGCGCAAACAAAGCCTTGTTCAAGAAATTCGAAAAAGCAACTGATGGTGAGTGCGTTTACTTGGGTGACTCTTCCACCGCTACTGTTCTTGGTAAAGGTCAGGTTCCACTCAAACTCACCTCTGGTAAGACTCTTGAACTACATGATGTTCTCTTCGTTCCCTCTCTCCGTAGGAACTTAGTTTCTGGGGCTCTCCTTAATAAAGTTAGTCTCAAACTTGTGTTCGAGGGGGGTAAGGTCATTATCACCAAAAATGACGAATTCGTGGGGAAAGGGTACCTTAATAATGGCTTGTTTGTTTTAAACACTGTAACCCTTAATGAGAATGCATCTAATTCCGCTTACTTTGTTGAGTCCGTTCAAACGTGGCACGGTAGACTAGGCCATTTAAATGTTGCGTCTATTAAAAGGCTTAAAAATCTTGGACTAATACCCGTTAACAACGTGGATGAATTTGAAAAATGTCAAATATGTGTAGAGTCCAAACTTGCGAAAAAACCTTTTAAACCCGTTACCACGAGACAAACTAAACTACTTGAATTAGTTCATTCGGACTTAGCTGATTTTAAAAACTCCGCTAGTAGAGGTGGAAAACTTTATTACATAACCTTCGTAGATGACTACTCTAGGTTTACTAAAGTATATCTTCTTAAAACTAAAGATGAGGCGGAAAATG
This sequence comes from Nemophila menziesii, assembly GCA_029959085.1. NCBI lineage: Eukaryota > Viridiplantae > Streptophyta > Magnoliopsida > Boraginales > Hydrophyllaceae > Nemophila > Nemophila menziesii. The sequence goes on from JARWIR010000060.1 coordinate 2,715,620, forward strand.
CGTTTTTAAAATATAAAGCCGAAGTTGAAAACCAACTAGATTGTAAAATCAAACGACTTAGGTCCGATAGAGGAGGCGAGTATAGTTCTAATTCCCTTAAAGAGTTTTGTGAAACAAATGGGATTATCCACGAACTTAGTGCCCCTTATACACCCCAACAAAACGGCATAGCAGAAAGAAAGAATAGGTCCCTTAAAGAGACTATGAATGCCATGTTAATAAGTTCAGGTTTACCAAACAACATGTGGGGGGAAGCTGTCCTATCAGCCTGTTATGTACTTAATAGGGTACCTCATAAATCCCTAGAAAAGACCCCGTATGAAATGTGGAAGGGTTTTCCACCAAACCTGAAATTTTTAAAAGTGTGGGGGTGCCTAGCCAAAGTCAAACTACCTGATTTTAAAACTGTCACCGTTGGTCCCAAAACCGTTGACTCAATTTTCATAGGGTATGCTCAGAATAGTGCGGCTTACAGATTCTTGTCATTAGAAGATAACTCTATTTGTGAATCTAGAGACGCTGAGTTTTTTGAACATGTTTTTCCTTTGAAAGATTTAAATACTGTCAATGCTTCTTTACCTGTTGATAACTTATCTACTAATGATCTTGTACCTATTTGTGATGTTTTTCCTAACCCCTCCACTTCCATGGAGCCTAGCAGTATTCCTGAGGAAGAACCTAGGAGAAGTAAGAGGCGCAGGATTGAGTCTAGCTTCGGCCCTGACTTTATAACAGCCTTTATCACAGAAGGTTCTCACATTGATCTATTAGACGAACAGGTAGTCAATTGCTTCCTCATGGAGGATGACCCAAAAACTTATGATGATGCGTTAAAATCTATAGATGCTAGTTTTTGGAAAGAGGCTATTAATAGTGAACTTGAGTCAATCAAAAGTAACCATACATGGGAATTAACCGACTTACCTAGGGGTAGCAAAGCGATTAGTAGCAAATGGATTTTTAAGAAAAAGTTGAGACCCGATGGCTCAATAGAAAAATTCAAGGCCAGACTTGTTATTAAGGGCTTCACCCAAAAGAAAGGTCAAGATTACTTTGACACCTATTCCCCAGTGACCAAAATTGCCACGATAAGAACCCTTATTGCTTTAGCCGTCATTCACGAACTTGTAATACATCAAATGGATGTGAAAACCGCGTTCTTGAACGGAGATCTAGATGAAGAGATCTACATGGCTCAACCTGAAGGGTGTGTGGTCCCTGGTCAAGGGGACAAAGTGTGTAAGTTGAAAAAATCCTTGTATGGCTTGAAACAGGCACCGAAAAAATGGTATGAAAAACTAGATAGTACTCTAATTTCATATGGGTTTATAGCTAACACTTCTGATTCATGTGTTTACTCCAAGGTAACAAATTCAGAGTGTGTTATCATCTGCCTTTATGTAGATGACATGCTCATCTTTGGTACTACTGTTCATATTATAAATGAGACTAAACGTTTCTTGTCTTCCAGATTCGACATGAAAGATATGGGAGAAGCTGATGTGATACTTGGGGTAAAAATCATTAGAAGCAGTAATGGTATTACTCTAAATCAGTCTCATTATGTGGAAAGGATGCTGAAGAAGTTCAATTCCTTTGATGTAACGCCTGTAAATACTCCTTATGATTCCAGCATTAACTTATCTAAACATGTAGGGGATGCTGTATCCCAAAATGAATATGCTAAAATCATAGGAAGTGTAATGTTCCTAATGAACTATACTCGACCCGATATTGCCTATGCCGTGAGTAGACTTAGTCGCTATACTCATAACCCAAGTAGTGATCACTGGGTTGCACTTCGCCGTCTATTGAGATACTTGAGGGGTACCATCGATCTAGGCTTGCACTATAACAAATTCCCTGCAGTCCTTGAGGGTTTTTGTGATGCAAACTGGATCTCTGACAATGACGAAGTAAACTCCACCAGTGGTTATGTGTTCTCCTTAGGGGGAGGTGCTGTATCGTGGAAGTCTTCCAAACAGACTTGTATAGCACGCTCCACCATGGAGTCTGAGTTCATAGCACTAGAGTTAGCTGGGCAAGAAGCTGAGTGGTTGAGAAGTCTCTTATCGGATGTGCCACTTTGGGAAGGAAGTGCCACACCTGTATGTATCCACTGTGATTCACAAGCAGCCATTGGAGTCGCTCATAATAGCGCCTACAATGGGAAGAAGAGACATATTCGCATCAGACATGGGTCAGTAAGACAATTACTGAAGAATGGTGTGATAGCCTTGGAATTTGTACGATCAGAGGAGAATCTAGCTGATCCGTTCACCAAAGGCTTGACCAGGAGACTAGTCCTGGAAACGTCGAGAGGGATGGGACTAAAACCCATTAAGTGGGAACATGTGACTAATGAGTCAATGTGATTTCACCATCCCTAAGGCTCAAACCTAAATCGTCTTGTTCATAGCCACTTGTGGTGGTCCTTTCGAGAAGGACTTGATGAAAAAGGCGTACCGAGTGTTGAAACTCACATTTTGAATTCATAGCCTTTATGGTGGTTCTTTTGAGAAGAACTTGATGAATTCAAGGGTAACTTTGAAACCCAAACATTCATGGTAGAGTGCTGAGGAGACGTCCTTACACCACTCTCAAAATGAATAAATCCACCAAGTTCATAGCCCGTAAAGGGTGGTCCTTAGAGAAGGGCTTGATGAACCAAAAGGTAAGGTTAGAGGGAACCATAACCTTGAATCGGGTAGAGTATGTGCTGTGAGGGTCTCGATCGATAACCGTTAAAGTTCAAGAGTAAGTTCACTTAAACGGAATTCGGTGGTTGCCTCACTTCACTACGTGTCAATTCAAATCGCAAGATATTGGCACTTAAGTACAATTCACCCATTCTTCTTTCTGGAACCTTCTCATCAAACCTTTATTGACATTCAAATGTGTGGGGGATTGTTGGACATCCTCTATGTCTGATCATTTGATAAGTCAATAATTGCTGCTGTGACAATTGGACTTTGGATGAATGGAAGTTGGTTTTTAAAGCTTTCCCACATCGGTGGGGAATAAGAATAAAAAGCTACTTTTATACTATGTGATAATAACTAAGTCCAATAATCCAATAATCATGCACATGGCATAGCAATGATCTAACCCACACGCGCGCACCACCACCACCACCCACCCACCCGACCCGGCCCGGCACCGGCACCGGCGACGGCGACGGCGTGAGGCGTGGAGCGTAAGTCGTGGTTCGTGGTTCGTGGGGAGTTTGGGGAGTCAAAAAATGAAAAATGAAATGGATTTTGTACCAGCTCTTATAGTGTGGAGAGTTGACTACTCAACTTAACGTAGAGACAAGACTCCACTAATCTCGCACGCGTTAAAGGGAAAGGATATTCAGCTCAAGTCAAAAGTCAAACACGTGGGAAATCAAATGGTCATAGCTGTTACAGAATATTACAAAACGTGGGGGTTACTTAGAAATCCTAACGTCAACCCAATCAAGACTAATCCGGGAGAGAATCATGGGATTCAATAGGGGCGTTTCTGAAGGCTTGTCCACTCCTCACCCCTATAAATAGAGCTCCCATTCCCCTCTCAACTGCTACGAATTACAAAGGAAAAAACCAAAAACACTCTGCCTATCTCACTCTCTAAAACACTAAACGTTTTTCTGTTCTGTTAGAGATAACCGGATACCCCCGGAATATCTTTTTAACAACCGAGGACTAGGCTCGTTTTATTTTTCCGTGTAAGTTTGTTTTTCGTAATCATTTCCGTGTAATCTTTAATTCGATTTTGTAATCGCATTTCCGTGTATTGTTATTCGATTTCTTGTAATCGTTTTTCCAGTTTTTATTGTAATAGTTAGTTTACGTTTAAAACTGTTTTTACCTTTTTTCGGAATCCATTTCTTTTTGTAAAACCGGTGATTACTTGTAATCACAAATCACAGCAATATTATTGATAACCATTAAATTTAAGTTTGTTATTGCCTTTGGTGACATCTCAAGAGTACAGATTTAGACAAACTTGAATACCTTCTCCAATTCGTGGCATTTCTGAGGTCCATTGAGGTGCCAGAGTAAACCAGAGTTTCAGTCAATCTACCATTTTCATGTGCGGATCCATAGAGATATTATGATCTACGCGAAACTGATTAGGTCCATTGAGATTCAGTGTCCTGCCCTGTTTGAGAGAGACCTAAAGACATAACATATTCATGGTGATTATTAATAAAGTCCATTAACATGTCATTTCCATATCCGGTTCTAATCATATATGTCCATTGCACAAGCATCTCCATTTTGCTTCGAGGTTTCATATTCATATCCGTGTCTGTTACCATTCTCCGATTAATGAAACCCATGAACGTAGAATGTGCTTGGCCACTATTAGCCAGGTCTAATAGAGAGCCATCTTCATTTCCTGTCCTGTAAAGGTCCATCGCATAGCCATGTTCAACGCCATGTTCCACATTCATTAGAAATGCATCCTCATGGCCATGCCCATGTCCAGGTTAGGGCATATTCATCTGATCTTCGGTTCTCGAATATCACTCAAATAGGAAGTTTGTAGAAGAATTGATATTACTAACCCATGATGAAACAAGTATAGGTCCTGCATATCCCGATTCTGCTTATCATGTTCTAACCATGAAAACGTTGAAGCTGTTCATTATGAGTATTACATCTACTCTGTGCTGCAACTGCATAATTACATCGATTATTCAGCAGGGATATGCATAATCTTTGTTATATGTCACTCACTTGTCACTAAGACCCTAATTTGCAAATTAAGTAGAATATGTTTGTGTTATGATTTTGATAATGATATGAAAATAATGTTGTATTGATTTGTGATAAAGATAGTACATTATATAGGAGTGAGTGTGTACAACCAAGACTCAATACACTCACGTACTAATATTCCTTTTAACAACTAGTTTTGTCTTCTAGCTTAACAACTTACTAACCATAGTTAAGACTATAGTAAAGCTATAGTTATCATCCCCCCTCAAGCTGAACCTCGTTTTAGAAGAGGAAGCTTGCTAACAAGTGATGAAAAAAGAGAAGGAGAAAGTCCCTTAGTGAATACATCAGCTAATTGGGATTGAGTAGGTACAAAAAGTAGGTTAAGTGATTTGCTTTGTACTTGTTCACGAACAAAGTGAAAGTCAATATCAATATGGCGTGTTCTTGAATGAAACACTGGATTTGAAGCTAAAGCGATAGCAGACATATTGTCACACGAAATAGTGGGAGTTATAACATTAATCTTCAAACTCTTGAGCATATATGTTAGCCACTTAATTTCTGCAGAAACATAGGCTAAAGCTCGATATTCAGCCTCAGTGGATGATCGAGAGACTGTGGTTTGGCGTTTAGAGCCCCATGAGATCAAGTTATCACCCAAATATATACAATAACCCGTCGTAGAACGTCTAGTAGATATATTATTTGCCCAATCAGAATCAGAGAAAGCACGAATTGAAGATGATGAAGCATTGAAGGAAAGGCTATAGTGTATAGTACCTTTAACATAACGTAAAAGTTTCTTCAAGGCTGCATAATCAGAATTCGTAGGATTGTGCATAGTTTGACAAACTTGATTAACCGCATAAGTAATATCCGGTCTAGTAATAGTCAAGTATTGAAGAGCTCCTGTGATACTTCGAAAATGAGTAGGATTTTCATAAGGAAGTAGATCATACTCCGTTTTAACTGTATATTTACTTTGTGTAGGAGTAGAACTATGCTTACAATCACTTAAACCAGCTTTTTGAAGAATTGATTGAGCATAAGATGATTGAGTTACACAGATAGAGTTGTTTGATCTTGTAATTTCAAGACCCAAAAAATATGAAAGAGTCCCAAGATCTTTCATCATGAAACGTGATTTTAGAGCTGCAATAATATTAGATATAGCAACACTATCTGCTCCCGTAACTAATATATCATCCACATAAACAAGAATAATAGTTAAAGAAGAACTTGAACCCTTAGTGAACATAGAAGAGTCTGCAGAGCTTGATTGAAAACCATGATTAGATAAAAAGGTAGCAAGTAATTGGTACCAGGCCCTCGGGGCTTGTTTTAAGCCATATAAAGAACGATTCAGTTTACATACATAATTAGGATATTGAGCATCAATAAATCCAGGAGGTTGAATCATATAAACCTCTTCATCAAGCTTACCATGTAAAAAGGCATTTGAAACATCCAATTGTGTAATATTCCAATTATAAGAGGCTGCTAAAGAGAGGATTACTCTAATAGTTTGATGCTTAACCACTGGACTAAATGTTTCAGTATAATCTAGCCCATATTCTTGTAAAAAACCACGTGCAACAAGACGTGCTTTATACCTCGCAATTGATCCATCAGCCTTACGTTTGACTTTATAAACCCATTTACACGAAATAGGTGATCTCCCAAGCGGTGGTGGAACTAAAGTCCATGTGTGTTGATCAAGTAAAGCATTATATTCAACCTGCATAGCAGATTTCCAACAAGATAACATAGAAGCTTCTTTATATGAGGTAGGTTCAAAAGAGAAAGAAGAAGATTCAAGAGTGTGTTGACATTTATAGGATGGTTTTAAATATCCTGTTTGTCTACGAGTAATCATGGGATGACGTATAGGTGGTGGTTGTATATGAGAAGGTGTAGGAGATGAAAAGGAGGATGGTGTAGAAGAATTTGAAGCTAAATTGGATGATGACTCAGCTGAAGGTTGAGGTGATGAGAGAATTGGGTCAAAAGGATGAGACAAAGACTGTGGATTAATATTGAAATTAAATAAATCAAAATATGAAGAAGGTTCATCATTTGAACAAGAAGATATTGATGTTTGAGCAGAAGAAGCAAAAGGAAATACATGTTCATTAAATGATACATGTCTTGATATATATATTTTCTGAGACTTCAAATCAAGGCATTTGTAACCTTTTGAGAAATTACAATATCCCATAAAGACACATGAGACTGATTTAGGAGCTAATTTGTGTGGAGCATAAGGCTTAAGCCAAGGAAAACATTGACAGCCAAACACTTTGAGATGTTTATAAGAAGGACTAATTTGATACAGTAACTCATAAGGGCTAATATTGTTCAAATTAGGAGATGGTAAAAGATTAATAAGATAGATGGAAGAAGCTAAGGCTTCAAGCCAATACTTAGAAGGCATAGAACTATGACTAAGAAGAGTTCTAGCAGTTTCAAGTAAATGCCTATGCTTCCTCTCAGACACTCCATTTTGTTCAGGAGTGTGAGGACAGCTAGTTTGATGGATTACACCATTTGATTGAAGAAATATAGAAAAGGGTTTATTCAAATATTCCCCACCATTATCAGTGCGTAAAATTTTAATTGACTTGTCGAATTGAGTTTGAACCATTTTATAAAATGTTTGAAACACAGAAAAAACATCGGATTTTAACTTCAAAGGATAAACCCATGAAAATTTGCTAAAATCATCAATAAAGATTACATAGTATTTAAAAGATGAACAAGAATTAATAGGAGAGGGTCCCCATACATCTGAATGAATAAGAGTAAAGGGTGTTAAACTCTTAGTTACAGAAGAAGGAAACGATAATTTATGAGCTTTAGACACAGAACAAGCTACACAATCAACACCATGAAAATTTAGTTTAGTTTCTAATAGAGGTGCTAAAATAGAAGAGGCAGTTGCTGAAGGATGACCCAACCGAAAATGCCAAATCATAGCTGAAGAAACTTGAGACTTGGAAGACAAACAAAGAAGACTTGAGGAAGGGGACACTGAACCACCACCAGAAAATGAGATAGGATATAAACCATTTCTACAAGGGCCCTGAAATAGAATGGTATTGGAATGATTATCAATTATAGACACAGAGGAGGCATTAAAGGTTATAGAACAGTTGTTGTCATGTGTAAAACGAGAGATAGATAAAAGATTAGATGAAATCTTAGGAACATGAAGAATGGAATTAAGGTGAAAAACAGTAGAGGGTGTAAGAAGCTTACTATGACCTGTGTTGGCAATCTCAAGAGCAGCACCATTACCAACTGAAACATTATTACCTCCTTGATATGGAGATGAATTGTGAAGAAGGTTGAGATCGTTTGTAACATGACTATTCGCACCTGAGTCCAAGAACCATTGTTCAGCATCATAAGAAGGTGAAGGCAATGATTGAGAATTATGTGAAGACTGTGTTGAAGACTGTGGATGAGCTTGAGCAGCCAACGCAATACGATTAGCTCTTGGTGAAGGAAAAGTAGCAAAGTCAGTACGATACCAACAATCCAAAGCATTATGCCCAATTTTAGAGCAGATTTGACATGTAGGTAGAGAAGATTGTACACCAGTCTGAGAAACAGAGGATTGAGCTCCTAAATTCGAAGGTGTATAAGAATTTACACCACGACCTCGTCCAAAGAAACCACGGCCTCTACCTCGTTGATGTGAACCACGGCCTCGATTAGGTGTAGAGGAAGATGAATTCGAATAAAGAGCAGTATGAGATTGCACAGTAGTGTCAGATTGTTCAATCATATTCATATGAAGCTCCTCTGAAACTAATAAGCTACTTAGGGAGTGAAAACTAATAGCAGTAGAGTGAGCATTAGTTATGCGAATACTTGATTTAAATTGATTGTATTCAGCAGGTAAACCCTTAAGTGTATACATAATTATATCTTCTAATGGTAAAGCTTCAGAAGCCGTTTCAAGACCATCACAAATAGATTGAATAGAAGCTAAGTAATCGCCCATTTTAAGATCACCTTTTTTAATGTTACAGAGTTTCATCTTGAGTTGATGAACATGGGTTCTGCATTGAGTGATGAATGTCTCCTCTAACTTACTCCAGACATCACCAGCACGAGACAAGCGAACCACCTGAGATAAAATCGATGGAACCATCGACGATAGTAAAGAGACTTTGAGCTGTTGGTCCTCTATCAACCATGTCGCATACGTCGAATCAGATGACGAGGGCATAGTGACAGTACCATTTAAATGACCTAAATATCCATGTGCATCAAGAACAGCCTCAATTTGAGACCGCCATAACACATAGTTAGATGAATCAAGCTTGACTTGGACTAGACTACTCCAATTTTGACGAAGTAGAAGAAGCCCAGCAGGAATCGAAGAACTCGATGTTATATGAGGAGAAGAAGGAGTCGATGAAGACGACGCCATGAATAGATAAAACGAAGAGAGCGGAAGAGGATTGAGTGAGAAGCGAAGCTTTGAAGAACACCGTTAATGGTGGAAAAGAAAAGAAGAACACCGTTAATGGTGAAAAAAAAAATATTTAAGCTTCATAAGAGCTTCTCAATGGCTCTGATGCCATGTTATGATTTTGATAATGATATGAAAATAATGTTGTATTGATTTGTGATAAAGATAGTACATTATATAGGAGTGAGTGTGTACAACCAAGACTCAATACACTCACGTACTAATATTCCTTTTAACAACTAGTTTTGTCTTCTAGCTTAACAACTTACTAACCATAGTTAAGACTATAGTAAAGCTATAGTTATCAGTTTGTTCATCAAGATGCATAACATTTACCTGCACTAGGTAGCCGCATTTGTTGTTCATCAAAGCTTTGCTGTTAAAACCAGTAACTCAAATGAATTACATCTACTTATTATATTATTTTTCCATAGCCCTTAGAGAGACAAAATTTATCTTTTCTACCTGATCAGTACACTGTACACCAAGTTTTTAGCCTAAGTGGAGGTCTTACAACACCAGAAACTAAAGAGGTGCCTTATAGTGTCATGAATATCCCAATCGTTAAAGATATACCTTACAATGCCTAGTGTGAAGTTTGTATATGACATACTGGTTAGGAAATATACCTTCTAGACACATCTAGCTGACGCCTCACATGAAGTATGTAAAATACTCTGTCAAACATCCAAAAAAAACTTGACATAAATAAAATCAGGAAGGTTGAACACTAAAATGAGTCGAAGTACTAGTTAATGGCGATGGTGTGTCTTCTGCAACCACTAAGAATGTTTATTCGTGAACGTCTTCCTCTTTGTTCCATTGTAATTTGTGTCTATGAAATAACACATGTCCCCTATTACAATGAAATCCATAGCTTCTTGTAAGCTTACCTTAAGTATTTTAGAAATTAATGGATTGCTTCCTGATTTAGCCAAGAAAATAAAGAGAGAGTCCACCAAAAGATTAAAGTAAAAAATTCTTAACTATGATGTATTCGTATTGAAATTAATTTTCTTACAAAAAGAGTGAACTTATACTTGAGTCAAATTAAACCGAATCAGGTTCGAAAAAGCAAAAGGCAGAACAAATAACAAATGAATCAATATCAAGTATTTTAGCTTCCCTACTCTTCTGATCCGCGCACGTTATTCCTAGTTCCATGCCAAGTCGGAATTTAATAAGAAATCTTCATCACCACTTCAGGAAATTTAGCTGCTGATAACATGGTCTTTAAGCATTAATAGTTTCAGGGAAGACTTTGAGTACTCTAAGAGCAGGAAGCGGAGTGGCTAGCACTTCTGGATTCTATTGCATCTCCTTGTAAACATTACTGAAATTGTCGAGTCAACACATTTTCTGAAAGAAATTTATTCAACGGCATATTAGAAACGAAACAAAACAATACAAAACCAAGTTCCTTTTATATTATAAACAGTTTAAGAATAGATACCACAGGAAAGCATGAGAGAAGCAATGCACTTATTAACTGACCAATTGACCCTGCTTAAGGTACGCACGAGGAGAATATGTTGCAACCCCGAAAGCCATCTTCAACTAAAAACGCGATTCTTTATCTCATTGGTAGCAGAAAATTAGAATCAGGTAAGTAATGGCTGCTACAAAAACATAGTACTCAGGTTTAAATTGGAGGTGACAAATATCAATTAACAAATTGTTTTAGCATAAACAGTTTGAACCTATACTCTGACTAAAATATATCATACCTATAGAGTTACCAAAAAAAGGGTAATGCAAAGTTTGTCGAGACTCTCGGAGAATGTCTTCACTAATCATAGCTAGTTGAAAGTTTTCTAAAACTCTAGTGTTGTATGAAATCAACAAAAAAAAAAACTGAAATTGTTTTATAAATTATAATATATATACATATCAAAATATAATAAGCACAAGTACCTGAGGATTCTTTCTTAAGCTGCAAAAAGTTCATATGGTATTGCATAGAGTGTCGCCATAGTGTTGAGGCTGTTAACACGCAACACAAGAAGGACTAAGTTAATAACACTATTTGCTTAGTTAATTAACATTTCTTTGGGTAAATTGCATGATATATACCCTGTGAAGTTTAGGTAAGCGCAAAAGCTCATTAAAACTCTAGCTGAACGGCTGAAATTCAACAGAATGGGTTCACCAGTGAGCCCCCAATCATCTCTAGTCTATCAATTTTCAAAGTTACAAGTCAACAATAGTTATCTAGTTAAATGCAAGAAATATCATAAGAATGCTAAAAGAGCTTGAGACAATTATTCTTGCAAGTGGTTTAATTTTGACGAGACCCGAAAACATCTAGAGTCGCACTTACAAATTTAAGTAGCAAGTTGTTATCTCCTCTGGTGCATCTCGATGATAGGAACGATCAGTGTCCTTCAGATTCTTAACAAAAGGGAGGCAATAAATAAACCATTCTTGTTAAGTAATAGGTGATAATATTTTGCTTAACTTAGTTTCAGCCTTTTGAGTGAAATAATAAAAAAACATTACCTTACCCATCAAACAAAAACAAAAGCTGCGGTGAACTGTGAACCTTACATCCAGTCATAATCCATCTGGAGAAGAAATTAAGTCTGCTTTTAAAATGGATTTTCTAATCTCAAAAATCGAGAGGGGAATAAATTCTATATACAATAGCGAGAGGATATAAATACTTGAGATCTATTACCTCGATGTTTTGAATATGGGAAATCTTGTGCCACTCTGGTCCGCTTCCTCTAATGCATCTCCGTTGCAAATTCCAACAACAATTGATATATAATTGTTTGAGATTGGTGAGGCGCTGCATTGCTTGTGCGGATGGCATATACTTGAGATTCATATTGTGCCGAAGATGTAGAGAAGAAAGCGACATGATGTTCCCCAGCCACTCTGGTAGAGTCTCCACTCCATCAAATAAAGATGATTTTCTTCATTGTTGTTGTGTAGCCAAGGGAAAAAATCCATATTCTCCGAGAAACCGCCAATATACAAATTTCTTAGGTTGGTCAAATGCTCTAGACCATCGATACGTTGAAGAGATTTATTATATGTACATTTCACAGTCTCAAGCGACGTGCACGATTCAATCTTTATAGGCGAGTCAGTCAACTTTTCATTTTCTATAATACATAACTCCGTAAGAGAAGTGAGGTCTTGAAGTGATGGTAAAATAGTTAACCTCTGGTATTTTTTGATTGATAACTTTGTAAGAGACGAGAGGCCTTGAATCGATACAATTGTAGTCAACTTTTCATTTCCTTCAATTGATAAGTCCGTAAGAGAAGTGAGGCCTTGAAACGATGGTAAAACAGTTAACATCTGGTTTTCTATAAATGATAACTTCGTAAGAGCCGAAAGGTCTTGAAGTGATACAATTGTAGATAACTTTTCATTTCTTTCGATTGATAACTCCGTAAGAGAAGTGAGACCTTGAAGCGATGGTAATTCAATCAACCTCGGCTTTTCTTTAATTAATAACTTAGTAAGAGACGAGAGGCCTTGTAATGATATAAATCTAGTCAACTTCTCATTTCCTTCAAATAACAATTTTGTAAGAGATCGGAGGCCTTGAAGCGATGGAATTTCAGTCAACTGCTCATTTCTTGCAATTGATAACTGCGTAAGAGACGAGAGGCCTTCAAGTGACACGATTGTAGTCAACTTCTCATTTCCTTTAATTGATAACTCTCTAAGAGACGAGAGGCCTTCAAGTGATACAATTTTAGTCAAACATCCCATTTCCCTCAATAAATAGATCCGTAAGAGATGTGAGGCCTGTAAGAAATGGTAGATCAGACAAGTTGCCACAATCCCAAATGCTCAAGCTCCTCAAATGAGGAAATGCTTGAAGTGAAGGTGATAGTTGTTCAACGTCTAACCATTCTTCTAAATTACTCATACTATCAATACTCAATTCTTCAAGTGCCGGAAATGCACAACTTATACTACTAAGATCATCAGTGCAGCCGTAAAATTCTACTCCGATACGCTTCACATTCTCCAATCTAGATATTATTACCTTGAGTAAATGAGGAAGGTGTCCAAGAGGTGGGAGTTGCTCCACTAAATCACAACCTTCCAGTTCGATTTCCATCAAATTGATGAGTAGTTCACTATTTGGTTTTATCATCCAAGACGGAAATCTTAAACCCTTATAATATTTAATTGTTAAGGTATTCAAAAATGGGTGAGGTATAAGACCCTCAAGAACAACCTCCTCATTTACTACATCTCTTACAGAATTGGTCCAATGAAGTTCTAAATGGTGAATCTTAAGTTTTTTGGATATATTTGCTTTTCGCGCTTCCTCGCCATTCATTACCTTATCAAGCCCAACAATACGGAGACTACCTCTTAAGTTATTCAGGTTCTCTAACTCATCAATATTACAACTCTTTTCATTGCTCACAATAAAGTGAGTCAAAGTTTGAAGATTGACAAATTGTTTTATTCCCACAACCCTACACCTAGCACTATACATATAAATATGTCTCAAGTTAACCAAAGTATCTACATATAAAAATTCTTGCTGAAAATAGAAAGGAAGTCTTAAAGTTTGTAAATTGTAAAGCTTACTATATGAATCAGGTAATGTTCTAATACTAGTATCTTGGATGTCGAGATATCTTAAAAGTTTCAGCCTCCCTATTGAAGCGGGCAATTCCTCAATTTCCCAGGAACACAATATTAAATTTCGGAGACATTCAAATTTGACAACACATTTATGTTGGAGGGCTTGACTCCCCTGGATAAACGTAGTGTTCTAATCTTTGAAGATATTCCTTGGGGTATATCTATCAAAGATACATGTACAGCTTCGTCGATATCATTGACATCACGAATGTCATCCATTGTGAAGCAATAATCTTTTGATATTTGCAACGCAAAGTCATGAACAATATCGTGCATCTTATAATATCCGTCGGGACTAGGCTCTTGTAATAAGGTATTACACAGCAGAATGTCAAAGTAGTTGCTTCCCAAGTCCTCCATTTGTAAAGTACTGCCCCTTGGCGGATTAAGAAACCCGTGTGCCATCCATTGTTGTATTAGACTTTCTCTTTCCAATTCCGCATCCTTCGGAAATATTGAACAATACACAAAACATTGTTTCAAAGGTAATGAAGCCAAATGATCGTAACTCAACTTAATGCATGACATCACTCCCCCTTCTTGATTTTCTAGTTCTTGATTTTCGAATGAGCTCCATATATCACTACTCTCTATACTCGACCACTCTCTTATATGTATTTTTGATGAGAGCAAACCTCCCAATACCTTAATTGCTAATGGCACTCCACAACACTTTTTTATTATCGTTTTCCCTATAGCTATAAATTCTGGAGCCTCCACCACTCCACCCACTACAAATGCTCTTTTCTTGAATAAAGACCAACTATCCTCATCTGACAACTTGTATAAATCATAAGTTTGAGATGCATGCATGATTGAAACAACTTCTTTACTACGTGTTGTTACCAGGATCTTGGTTCCTATAGAACCGCCTATTTCTAGCAAATCATTTTTCATTAGTTCCCATTTTTGTTGATCCAGATTCCATACATCATCCAAAACGACAAGATATCTTTTTCCCTTTAGAGTATCTTGAAGTCTGCCGATTAACGATTCCCTAGTTGTCAAATTAGGATTTTCTTTGGTCAAAGACTGCACCATATCGCTTAAGAGCCTCTCGATTTTGAAATCATCAGAAACACACACCCATACTCTTTTCTCAAAATGAGTCACTACTTTATTATGTTTGTAGACTAATTGAGCAACCGTTGTTTTCCCCTGTCCACCCATCCCAACTATGGCAGTGAGTGCAATATTTTGTTCATTGTTTTCACTTACAAGCATGTCTACTACTTTAGCTACATCTTCATCTCTTCCAACAATATCTTCTTCTTGGACAGAAGGACCAGCCCTGACTCGATCCATTTTAACTTCCGAACTTCTGTTTAAAAGATCAATCAACCCCTATTCCCTGGCTTGTTCACTCACACGTTTTAATTCATCATTGATAGCCTTAATCTTATGAGCTATCTTAAGGTTGAATGCAAAGTTCTTTATCGGGGAAAAGAAGTTGTGTACCTTGACGTCCTGTGGAATATTTTGGTGAAGAAGTTTATAGTTGTATTCTTCCAATATGTTCTCAGCATCAAACAATACAGCCTTGAGATCTTTAAACCAACTTTGCACGACGATAGACTTAATATCCTTGTTGTGAACATCAGCGAGAAAATCTTGAATGATTTTAACTTTACCAGCTTTGAGTTTTGCAAGAGATTCTTCGCAACCGATAAAAAGACTGATTTCTTCGGTCGCAAAGAATAATGACTGATTAAAAAGATTTTCCGCAACAACACCAATTAAAAACTCAACAGCCATCTTGAGTTTGTGAGGATGGTAAGAAAGATATGAAAATGAAAATGAGGTTTACTTTTATGAGAAAAATGATTGTTAACCTTGAACACGTGTGTATGCAAGATAATTCTACTATGCACCAGAAAACCCGTCGTGGACCCATTCTTCACGCACCAGATTTCCCTTCCCACCCTAACTTCTTCACGCACCAGATTTCCCTTCCCACTATGTCTTCACCGCCATGTCGTTTGCCTGCATCTTCGCCGCACCGTTCGTCTCTACTATGCACCAGATAACCCGTCGTGGACCCATTCTTCTCCTTTCTTATCTTCCCGGCGTTCGCCGCTCCTCTGAACAAGAAATCCTGCCGCCGTAGATCCATTCTTCTGCACAAGAAATCCCGCACAATTCATTCTCCACCCAGATCTACACCACATACCTCTCATCCACCTAGCTGACCTCCCTTTGCCGCCATCACCTTTCTTTCCAAATCCAGATCCAGATCTACCATTGTCACCGTTCACCAGAAAAGCGCTCTTCTGTACAATATAACCACCATTAACGAGCCACAAAAGCTCACGCCTAAGAAAACCGTTCTCACGATGCCACCTCCATCACCATAAACGTCGCCCCCTTCATCGATCTCATATCTATTTATTCAGACCTCTAGTACCCACATTTTTGCATTTTCAGTGAGTATATACCTACACCCCTTTTTTTTGAGAGATGGGGGGGGGGGGGGGGGGGGGTATAGATCTTTATCAAGGAGCTGGAATGACATGGACCTTGACAAGGAAAACTTTATTGTGAAAACAGTGGGTATATACCCCGAATGAATTATAGCACGAACCTTGGCAAAAAAAGACATTGAACCAGAAATTTTAAAACTATAAATTTTCAATAGGGACTTATAATGTAATTAAAAAAATTAAAATAGTAGGTATATACCCCAAAAATCTAACAAGAAACCAGAAAAATCATAACCAGACCAGACCTTTAAAAAACATAACATCTAACCAGGTTTTAAAAAATATCATTTTAGAATTTGAGGCCTAAAAACGAATATTTCTCAATTATGATCCATCACAATATCCAATCTTGGTCTTATTCCAGTCATAAAAGTCTCAAAAATTCAAAATTGAGAAATTTCAAAATCAAATAACTTATAATTTAACGGGTAAACAGAAGATAAACTGTTTACCTGGATTAAATTTTAACATAGCCAAATCTATTTTTATGCTCACAACAAAATAGAGAGCTTGTATCAATGGACCTCCTAAATTTCAGATTTACTTGGCAGCTTTTCTTTTCCTATTTTATCTCTACTTCCTTTTATCTCTTAATTCCTTCCAAATCTTCTCTCTTTATCTCTTTATAATTGATTTGACATCTAATTAATTTCCATATATCTTTAAAGCTTTACATTAACACACAAATTAAACCAAATATACTCTAAAAATAATAATTCATCAAATCAAGACAAGAAATAAGAATTTATCAATAAATGAATAATAATCTCTAATTAACTACTCGAATACACCTACATGATGTCTCAAACCTAGATTGTTATATCACAAACAGGGAGACATCAAATACCTTGAATGACCTCAAGGTTATCCGAAATGATGATCTTCCTTCCTTCTTGTTGACCTTCACAAGCCTGAACCGCCTTGAGAACCGCAAATGCCTCTCCTTCAAGGGGTGAGTCACGTAAAAGATCGGTCTTCAAAGTTATTTTGTTGCCGGATCTTGTGTTGTGCATTACGATCCCTATGCCGGAAGGCTCGTATTTAAATTTAAATGACGCATCACAATATTTTATCATTTCCGCCTCTTCATAATTAACGCCTTCTCTTTCTTTGTTTGGAAGTTCTATAGATATACTTTTTGAAGTATTTATCTTTTTCCAGTCTATTCCATGAATCTCTTTCATGAGTTTGTTTGTTGCAAAAATTATATTATCCCTGTTAATCTCTTTCCCTTCGTGAATTGCTTTCATTTTTGTCTTCCAGATATTCCACAAATTTATTACTATATAGTCTCTGATAATATTCCTATCGCAACCTCCTTTCGTGTAATTTTCTATTATTTTCAGTTATCCATTCATCTATGGGTGTATTGTCTTCTTCGGTTATTCTTATTTGTATAAAGTCCTGTCCAAATTTCTTTGCATACTTTACATTGTCTAAGGAGATGTTCTACCGTGTCTATGAGATTACATCCCCACACGCATTGTTTTGTATCCGCACACTTCCTCTTATACAAATTATTTTTGGTGGGTATTGCATTATTGCAGACTTTCCATGTGAAAAATTAATTTTTTTTTTGGTATATTGGATGACCATATAGTGTTCCATATATCTGAGTTATACAAAATCCTAATCTCTGCTTTTTGAGGTATATTAATAACCTGTTCTTCTACCAACTCTTTGTATCCCGTTTTTGTTTTATATTTTCCATCCTTAGCTAATGGCCATACAAACGTATCTTCATTCTTTATATCTATAATTCAGATTCTAGTAATCGAAGATATGATAGGCGTTGGAAAGATTTTATTTATAACTTCAAGATTACAGATTTTAGTATTAGGATAAAGTAAATGACTTACCTTTTGTAGATTGCAATCTTTTGGTTTCTCCAATTTCCATTCAATATCTATCCATTTGTCATTCCATATATCTATGTTTTCCCCGTTTCCTTTAAGGTATATACCATGTTTTTTTTGTAAAATCCCAACCCTTTATTAAACTTTCCCAACTCCATGTTCTACTCACTCGGAGCTTAACTTCCATGAACTATTTTTTACGGAAATAAATTCCTTTTAGGAGCTTCGCTGCTAAATTATCTGGATTTTCTTTAATTCTCCATGCATGTGCTGCTAGAAGAGCTATATTCATCTTTTTGAAATCTTGAAATCCTAATCCTCCAATGAATTTCACCATGGCCACCTTTTCCCATGCTATCCAGTAAAGAATTCAACCAAAAGTTAGAAATAGCTGAAACGATTTTTTTACATAAAGAGATAGGAAAAGAAAAGATTGACATATAGTAATTTGGAATAGCTTGTAGGATTGCTTTAATGATGTCCTCCTTTCCTCCTTTTGAAAGCAAACGTGCCTTCCAACCATCTGTATTCTTGAAAAGTTTTTCCACAATCCATGCTAATGACTCTACCTTTGATCTCTTGTGACATAGAGGTATGCCTAAGTAATTCCCCATATCTTCTATTTCTTTAGAGTAAATACATCGTTTACCCCCTGAACTTTACCCCGATTGACAGATTGCCCCCCAAAGTTTATTTTGCGACTAGTTGCCCCCTAAATTTTAGTTTCGTGTCTCGTTAGTCCTTTTTGCTGTTTTCCGTCCATTTTTTGATGCGTGCATTACACGCGCGCGTGACTAGTTGTCCCCTATATATTTTTTTAAAAAATTGTTAATTATATCCTTTTTTTAAAGATGGGTATTTTGGGTATTTTACACTTCTTCTTCTTTAATGGAGAAAGTTTGATAAAAAAAATCAACTCCTCAGCCTCATTCAAATAACTAGATCTACAACCCTTTTACACACTTAAGGATTTAAATGTTGCTAGGATACATCATAAACCCTAACACGAGCACCCATGGATTTAGGTGGTAAATTGGAAGTGAACCTAGCACGAACAACACCACTGTTTCCGTGAGGCCTAGCAACCTTTCCCCAAATGCGTCGGTAGGTTGAACCGTTCTTCTAGGTCTTGGCCTTGTAGATATAAGCCAATTTCTTACCCAAATACCATGCTACTTCCTCTATTGTGTTGACTCCCTCAAGTTGAACCAACGAAGTGTTTGGATACTGGTTTGACTTTGATCTATTCAACAATAAACACATTCAATACCAATTCAAACATCCAAACAACCCATTATATAAAATATCTATTGAAAAAACTAAGATTAAAAAAGATTCATTTTCTGTTTACCTCTTGTAGCTGAGGATGGTGCCTCTGGTGTAAAGTCTGCGAATAAAATTAAAATATTGAATGAGTTTGAATATGTAATACATATATATGTACGTGCACTATGATTATGAGTAAGGGGAGATCGAAACCTGACGTGTTCGCCTTGACGACCCTTCACCATTTTTGTGCGTCTGTAGGGGGTATTGGGGGAGGGGGAAGCTGCAAAAAAATGAAGAAGACGCCTGTATTAGTGAAGGATACCAGTGTTATTCAAAAAGGTACCAGATATAACCCTCACATTATACATTTTTTCTATGCAATCTACTCTTAACAAGGGTAATTAGCTAGTCTTTGGAATCACACTGATTGTTAGATCTTTGCTCTTAGTACTCAAATCGATTAAATCAAAATCAAATCTTTATTTAACTAAATGTATCCTCATTGACTATAATATCCAGCCATTTTTTTAAATTTTTAATCCAATATATTAAAGGAAATTAGACAGAGTATACAAATATTTGGGTTGTTTCACTCAATAAATTTATACCGTATTAATTTCTTATGAACCCGTAATTGTGTGCAATATAAATTGGTGTTTCACTCAATAAGATTTGAAGATTTGAAGATTTAAAGATTTGAAGATTTGAAGATTTGAAGATTTGAAGATTTGAAGATTTAAAGCTTTGAAGCTTTGAAGCTTTAATCATGGAGAAGAAGCTTTGGCGAAGAAGATCATGGAGAAGAAGCTTTGAAATACCAATTTTGCCCCTATTAAAATGATTTTTTAAATAATTAATTCTGAAAAAAAAGTTCAGGGGTCAACGAGTCACGAGTTAACGGCGCGTGGCACCCACGCTGCGAATTAACGGCAAAAATTGACGGAAAATGGTCACAAGGGGCATCGAGTCACGAAACTAAATTTTAGGGGGCTACTAGTCGCAAAATAAACTTTGGGGGGCAATCTGTCAATCAAGATAAATTTCAGGGGTAAACAATGTATTTACTCATTTCTTTAATATTTATTTCCTTAGTAAAACTACCCCTTAATTCTTGTTGAGTCTCTTTACTAAAAATGACTGCTGATTTGTTAAAACTTATTCTTTGTCCTGACCCTTTGCAATAAATGTTCAAACAATTATTGAATTCTTGAACATCTGTTACATCAAGTATTATGAAGAAAATGGAATCATCCGAAAAAGTACATAAGTGCAAAATATCTGGACAATTTCTATTGGTTTGTATACATATGATAAATCCATTGTTAGTGTAATGATTCATAATGCTTATAAGAGCTTCAGTCATTATTGTAAATAAAAAAGGAGAATGAGGATCACATTGTCTAAAGATAAGTTCAGGTGAGGACTTGTCAAGGCGTTCCCCATTGAGGTTTATATTAAATGAAACTGAAGTGATACAATTTTGTATCCAGGCTATCCATTGTTCACAAAAGCCCAATTTCCTGAAAACTATGATGAGAAAATCCCAGCTTACCAGATCATAATCTCTAGCCATATCAATTTTAATTGCCGCCATATTCTTTTTATTTTTTCCTTTTCCGACTCATATAGAAAGAAATTTCTTGAGCTATCAATATATTATCTTGAATGGCTCGTCCTTTAATAAAGGCTAACCGAGTCTATGAAACGATTGAATTCATGGAAATCTGTAACCGATTCACAAGGATTTTTGAAATAATTTTGTATATAAAATTAACACAAGATATGTGCCTATGATCCCCTAATCGTTCCTGAGTATCTCCTTTAGGGATAAGAGTTATTAATGTATAATTTATATTGCTCAGGTCACTGTTATTAATAAAGAAATCTTTAACAAGGTAAAAAATATCCATTTTTATTATCTCCCAATTTTTTTAAAAAACTTACCGTTTAATCCATCGAGCTCAAGTGCTTTAGAAGAGGATAACTATTTTACCGCTTTCTCTACTTCCTCGAACGTTGGTTTTCTCGTCAATTTCTCATTCATTTGTTGGGTTACTTTTGGTATTATAAATTGCGTTGCATTTTCCATATCTTCCTTACGTGAATATTGTTTTGAGAAAATGGTCTTCTAATAGTTATTGAAACAATCTTTGATTTTTGAGGTGTCCTCTTGCCATATGTTATTATCATATTTGATTCCCATTATTCTATTATATTTCCTTCTTACTATGGTAGCTAGATGAAAAAATTTCGTATTTTTTATCTCCATATATCAACCAATTTTTTCTCGATCTGTCTCCCCAATATTTTTCTTCGCACGCATATTCGTATTTTATCTTTTCTTTGATCTCATTTTCTTTTTCAATTAGTTCACCGGTGGGGCATAGTTTATTTATCTTAGTCAACCTTTCTTGTAGCATTTTTATTTGTGTCTCAAGGTTTTTAAATGTTTATTTTCTCCAAATCTTTAACTCTTCAATAGTATTGTTTCTTTTATTAGTATAGTTTTCAATAAGAGGGGGGGGGGGGGGGGGGGTTAATATAGGGAACATACCAACATTTTTCAACGGTTATACAACAGTTTCCATTGTCAAGCCAAGATGATTTGAATTTAAAAATTTTAGCTTGACGAGTCATAATAACATCAAAATTTAAGATAAGAGAAGAGTGGTCATAATCTACTGTCGGGGGCACAAAGACTTGCGCCCTCGGAAATAGCTTTGTCTACTCTTATGTAGTCATTGTTCTATCGATCCTTGTTCTTACGAATTTGTCACCTTCTATCCTGTTTGTCCAAGTAAAAAAAGTCTCGACAGTTTTAATCTCTATAAGGGAGTTACTATATGTAAAATTCTTAAATTCATTTATATGAATAACATTTGTTGGTATTTTACTGCATTTTTCATTTATATTTAAAATATAATTGAAGTCCCCAATAATTGTCCAAGGTTCACTTATATCCTTACTCCAGCTAGAAATATCATACCAAACTTTCTTCCTATCTTTGAAATCGTTAGGGGCATGTATGCAAATAACATAATAAGAAAAGGACAATTCATTAATTTTAAAAGTAACATAAGACAAACAGGAAAACACAATCAAAAGATCCACACAAGCCTGCCATAAAACCATGAACCCTCCAAAACGAAATGCGCTTCCAGTAGGGTCCACAAAAAAATTGTTTCCAAAGCCAAGTCTTCTGACAGTGTCGAGATAGACAACCTCCCTCAACATTGTATCAAAAAACATGCAACCACCGGTCTATATCGAGCCACCAACGCACCAAGTTTTGAAATTGTCAAAGAGGCCCGGATGCCTTGACAGTTCGAAAATAAAATGTTCATATCTTCATCGCGGCTTTCCCATGGGGGTAGCCGCCTTCCTCATGATCCTCCTCTGCATCTTCATATGTAGTTCATATCATTCTCATTTTCTTCTCCAATATAATATTTTCCAAAGTAATTCGCCTCGTCTTCATTATCTGTATTCTCTTCTTCTTCTGGCTCCATCTGCGAGTCATATTTGTCAATCATTTTTGAAAAGTCTTTGATCTTTTCCAAAGACCTAGCACCAGCATCCCTTTCATCCTTTTGTTCTTCTTCCAGCATTCGGAACTGATTCTCATTTAGAAAGCCTTGGTCCTTCTTAACAACTCTAAGCTTTTTGAAACTCCCTGTTATAGCTTTCTTACCATCATGATTATTAACCTCGACTCCTTTCCCCTTAGCTTCTCTCCTTTCCTTCACATTCGGATTCTTCTCCATGAAGCCATCTATGCTTGATGAACTATCGATGGTCAGATGAGCTAGTTGCTTACCAGTCATATTTTGCCTTCCTTCTTCATTCATCTGCCTTACCTGCTGAACACCTCCCTCTATGCTTCCTCCTGCTTTCTCAGTTTGCTCCATATTGTTCTTGAAAGCATGCATTCTTTGTGTTGATTTGTTGAGTTCATTTCTAAGTTCATCAATTTACCTATTCCAATCTTCCCATTCCTTCTGTTCACTCTCCCTCTCCTCCTCCAGTTCCTTCCCCTTATCTTTGGCGCTACTTCCTTCTCCTATTGTGTATTTATATTTGCTTAAGTCAACACTTGGATGCTCTCTAATGATGATCCCATTATACCCAACATTTGGACCTTTCATTCTACCTGCACTCTCAATTTCATTTCTATTATTGAAAGGATAGTTAACAAACTTACCATGAATATTGGCTTGGTAGCCATAGATATGATTAAACTAATTAATTTAATGGTAAGGATATAAAGGTAAAGTGGTCTAACTAGATTTGTAACTAAGGCCTTTAAAAAGAAGTAAAGGAGTAGGCTTTTAAAAATAATATTTAGAAGTATGGGGCTCAGCCTGGCTATCGGCCGTACCGGTCTTTATCGTATGTTGCCTTTATCGGACCGGACCGGACTATCGGACACCCACTACCGGTCCCGGTCCGGACCGGTTCTTCGGTCCTATAGTAAAGGAAACCGACCGATAACGGGGACCGGTTTATCGGTTCCGTACCGGTCCCACTATCGGGTTATCGGTTTTTTTTTTTTTTTTTTTGCGCAATTTCGAAGGGACTAAGATGGCAGAATGCCAAATTCTCAATAATTGCAGAAAGCCAATTTATCAATATACCATAAATTGCAGAAACCCACTAATCGGAAATAATTACAACTTCAATTTATCCATTTCCAAATATCCTGTAATTAAGCACAAAACAACAATTTCAGAACACAGTAGGACCCCAAAACAAAAAAGGAATCACAAACGGTAGAAACCCATTTAATCGAATCAAACCAAACCTTGAATATACACTATTTGATTCAAACTAACATGGAATCATCAAAGGAATCACAATAGAGTGGAATCAACACAAAGATTAGGTTGAAAATTACTCAAACATAGCTGGGACAGATTCAATTTAATTTCTAGGTTTCCATCGATAAGAACGGAGATAGAGAGAGAGGGCGTAAAGACGGAGTGGGTGAGAGTAAATGGGGTGGGTAGAATTAAGGTGGGGTGGGTATTATTGGGCTAAGTAAGGGAGTTTGGGCTGCAGAATTAGGGTGGGAATGGGCTAAGTAAATGGGTTAATTAAATTATATAAGTGGGCTGGATTATAAAAAAAAAAAAAAAAAAGTATCGGGCCGTTACCGGTCCGTTTCAGTCACGGGCCGGTTCGGTCCAAGTAGCAGGAACTCCGTTCCGTTCCGTTCCGGCCATCACCACCTTGCCGGTCCCGTTCGTTCGCCGGCGCTTATCGGTCCGGGCCGGTCCGGCGGACCGGAAACCGGTGTCCGATAGCCAGGCTGATATGGGGCTCATATTTGTAATTTCCTCAGCTTTATTAATATATAGTTTAACATAACTTGTGACATTACAATTAAATTAACTATTTCAATATTCATGCCCTAACTAGTTTTATTCTCCGATTATTACACTAAGGTGTCGTTTGTTTTTTTAAGTAATAAGTGCTGAATGCTGAATGAACAGCTGAATAAGACTTAGTGCCCGTTTGGAAGTGCTTTTTTGGAGAAGCACTTAAAAGTGCTTTTAGCATTTTAAAAGTTTTTTTAACCTTGAAAAACACTTTTTTGAGAAGCACCAAATATGTGCTTCTTGAAAAAAGCACTTTCAATAATTTTAGATTTCAAAATTATTTTTAATAATTTTTTCAAATTTTGAATTTTATTCCAAAAGCGCTTTTTTACTCTAAAATAAGCACTTCCAAACGGGCCCTTATTCTGTTAAGAGGCAGTGTCTGAATGATTCAGACTTAGTTTGAAATCTTAATGAAACAGACCCATTAAGAGCCATTCAGATCTGAACAGGACAGGAAAAACAAACAGTTTTATTGATCCAATGTCTTAATGAACCAGATTAAGATCTCATTAAGTGTAAACAAACATCCCCTAAGTCACATCTTCGGATCTTCCCATTCTAATGGTATAACCTACAGAGGTGTAATTAGACACCGATTATCTAACTTTTTTTTTTTTAAATCAAAGAAATAAGGAACGATTATCTACAAATGGCTAGAATCAAGGGATGATTCACGGATATTTAGGGTGTAAAAAATAATGTACGCCTTTGAGCCACCCTGGCTAGAGTTCAAGTCTAAGATAGGCTAATAACTCGAGCTTTTAGATGAGCTGGACGGCTTGTTCTTTCTACAATTTTATTCAGAGTGCATTATCAAGAGTACAGATTTATAAAAACTTCCGATTCCAGATATGAGATATATGTTAAAAACCAAAGACAAATTGTTGATGGGAACCAACGTGTCAACATGAGCAATAGATTCATAACGACACACATAATTTGGATTATTTTTAAGCTCTTCATGTTGATAAATTTCTCGAGTTTTAACATTGTAAAAAAGTATTAGTTTATATGATGATCCAAACACTAATACCTCTCCATTTCTTAACCACCCAAAAGGAACAAGTTTTTCAATGGGCCTGCTTCCAGACCTCAACAGTTCTTCAATAACACGCCTTTGACTCGTTAAATCAATATTAAGCTCTTCCCATTCTCTAATTTGTGGATCTTTCATCAACCAAAACTTAAATTTATATGATAAACTGTTTCCCCGCTTCCACAAGCAAAGATTATTCCCCCTCTGAAGAAGTTTATATCTCATAAATTCCCTTTCCCCTCCTGACGGAAGAGAAAACTCCGTAAAAGTTTCACTTTCCATGTCAAAACAAACCATATTATGTAGCTCGCCCCAATCTTCTACCATATACAATAAACCTTTTATACAAACACAAGATTTGTAACTAAATACAACGCACTTAGCTGAATCTGTTAAATGAGTGACATCAAGCTTCCTCCATGCCTTATCAACACCTACACTTAATATAAAAAAGTTGCGTCCTTCTGGGTGTACAACTTTGTATACCTTAGAACTACAAACATATCCAAAATACCATCTAAGTGAACCAAGGGGACCTGGAATTAGAGGGAGAGGTAACTGCTGTTTTGTAACAAGATTTGCAACATAACAACATGGGAACCTATCTCTGTTAAATCTAGGACCAAGTACAAAAACCAACCCATTACAACTCCCATAAATACCACCGATACACTTAAACTTTAGTTCCTTCAATTTAATACCACAACCATCTAGACTAAACCTTGTCTTCTTTTGTGCGCGGTCTCCCATCATTAAGAGGCCAGTTGTTGAATTTTCAAGGTGGGAATTAATAAAATACGGGGACTGAATAATATTATACCAATCTCTACAAACATACCTCATTACATTGTAAAGTACATCAGCAGGCAACCAAACGAGGATCATAAATATCAATTCATAAGGAAGAAATCTGTGTATAAGCCTGCTACTTCCACTGTTACATGAACTAATCTTACGTCTCTTCGCTAACTTCATCTGTTAATACAGGAAAAGCAAAAAAATTAATATCTGTTAAACAAAAAAAGTGTCTTGAGTGAGTTATGATAATTGCTCGATAATCAATATTACAGATTTATTCCATAGTTTATCAACTATATCTAATTGCAATTACGGCGTTGATTTATATTCATTATTCAAAAAGATAAGAAAACTTATTATAAAATAGATTCATAATAACTATATCTTTATTTATAACGAAACCTCTGATCTGTCATCGGTGACCAGTTTCGAATCCATGAGCCGGAAATTGTGTTTTCTTTTTGTTAACCCAGAAATTTAGCGGTGAGTAGTGTATTCAATTTTTTGCCTTTTTATTTAGGGTTAATTCCTCAAAGTTTGAGTTATGGAAAGATTTTTTTTTTTTAAAAAAAAGAAAAAGAAAAATATAGGTCGTCTTTTATGAAAAAAATAATGGTCCAAATGAGAAGAATTTAATTTTAATTTGAGATATTTCTTGGGCAATAATTCTTTTATTTATTTGTTTATCCAATTTTTATTTAGGGATAATACAATCCAAGGCCTATTTTTCACCAACTTTCTAATTAAAATCCCAGTTACAAAAAATTCTTTTTAAAGTTCAAAAATTAATTTTCTGGTTCGAGTTTTGACTTTTTTGCTCCTATTCTTGCTGGTACGGACCCAACACGTTCGCTAGTTTTTTAATTTTTACGTTATCTTTTTTTTATCAAGTGTCTACTTATATGGGGCTGGCCCCATATAGACCAAAAATTAAATAGGTATGTACCCATTAAGACCAAAAGAACAATTTTTAAATCAAATGGGCTGTGCCCATGTAGAAAAAAACAATACACAAACATAAATAGGTAAAATTTATTAGATCAAATGCACACTTTACAAATCTTTTTACATGTATGGGCTGTACTCATATTGAAAAAACAATTAAAAACCATTCTAACATTTTATACAGTATTGGGCCAGCCCCATCACCTACAACCCAACTAGATGGGGCTGGACCCAACAGGAATTACAGGAAAAAAACAAAACATAAGCCTCGTATTAGGGGCTAGCCCCATCACGCATTATAATAAAAAACGACGAACTGCCCAGATCCATATTCAACGACGAACAGCGCAACGGAGGAGAATGGTCTGCATCTCGGCGGCGTTTTGTCCTATATATCGGCGGCAGTGGCGGACCTGTGTATACATTTGGTGGGCTCAAGCCCACCCTCAAGTTAAATAAAACTACAAATAATTTTAACCTATTTTTTATTTTATATTTCACCTAAAATTATGAGTCATATTGTGCTAGAAAAATAATCAATATAAACTTACATAATATAATTTTTTTACATCATATATCATTACAATTACTCACAAATTTTAACACTATCTGAGAGTAAAAAAGTCACATATTAATTACGAGTTATTTAATCCTCAACAATTTAGACACTTGATTCAATTCTTTAAGAATCTTTTGAATAATTTAAGATAATCTATTAATTTAGTATAAATATATGATGTGTGTTCATTATATTTGTGTTTGAATAATTTTTTTTTATTGAAATAATTCTGTACTTATACATTTGTAACGTGTTCTAAGCCTAGTACGTAGTATATCATGTATTATAAAGCAGTAAAACGGTGTAATTATGTGCATTATGTATGTTATGTATTATGCTATAAAATAGAAGATTATGAAAATATATATTTAAAACGGATTAGAACAAAGAAGTTATGTATAATCTAATCTATAATTTATTGTAGGTTTATAACATTGAATAAATGTAAGGAATGGATATTGAAAATTTTAGGTTGCTATTGAAACACCAAAAGGAAATAAGTTTCAAGAAATGTAGTCCGTTAACAAATAAGCCCACCCTCATTATCAATCCTGGATTCGCCACTGATCGGCGGCGCTGTTCACAGAGAGCAGCATGGGTGGTGGTGGTGTGTTCGCTGTTTAGATCGAAGCAGCAGAGATCGAGATCGAGATGGCGTCGATGGCGGCGTCCTTCTTGTCCACGCACGGTGCTCGACGACGCCGTGCAGTAGGGTTCGTTGGTGGTGATGGTGTGCATCAGCGGTGATGGTGGTGTTTCTGAAACGGGAGAGGGGATGGGTTTCTGTGCGGTGGTGGTGGTGTTAATGGTGAGGAAGGTGGGGTTTGGGTGGGGGGGTCGGGGATGGTGATGCATGTGAGTGGGTAGGTGGTGGTTAGGTGGGGTGGGTGTTCGGTGAAGGTGAGGGGTAAGTGGGTGGGTCGGTGGTGGTGCAGCAGTGCAGTGGTTGGGGCTCGGGATGAAGGCGGTGAGGGGTCGGGGTGGGTGTTCGATGATGAATGTGGAGGTGGGGGTGGGTAAGTGGTTAGGTCGTGGTGAAGGTGAGTGGTTAGGTGGTGGTGATATTGGTGGGTAGTAGTGGTTCGCCGGGACTGGAGAGAGAGAGAGAGAGAGAGAGAGAGAGAGAGAGAGAGAGAGAGAGAGAGAGAGAGAGAGAGAGAGAGAGAGAGAGAGAGAGAGAGAGAGAGAGTGTGAGATACAGAGAATGGGATAGTGGTGGGGGTTTTAGGGTGGGATTTTTGTTTTTTATTGTGGGAAAGGGGTTGGGGGCATTTTGGTACAATACCACTCCTAGTTGGACTAATTAGGGGTTATAGTAGGGGTGGTATTTGGGCCTTATAAACTGATTTCCCCTTTTTATTTTCCCCCGCTATTATCTGGACAAAAGGGTAAAAGGGTATTTTAGATTTTAAGGCCCAAACCCACATCACTTTGTTTTTTAAATCCCCAAACCTAACTACTAGTTAGAAGATCCAACTGGTAAGGGTAAAAGGCCAAAATACCCCCGAAAACCCTATCCCACAATGAAACACAAAAATCCCACCCCAAAACCCATTAATGAACCGAATCCCCCCACCCCATCCCAATCTCTCTCTCTTTCTCTCTCTGTTCGCTCTCTCTCTAACATACCCATCGAACCGCCCCCACCAAACCACTCACCACCAACAACAACACCACCGCCCTCCTCCACCATCTCTAGCCTCACCACCACCGTCACCACTATCGAAGCACTCCCCACCAACATCACCCCCACCTTCATCACCATCACCAACTGTAAGTTGCAGAAGAACAACCCTCCTCATCACCACCAAATTCCAATCTGGCCTTCATCTCCGAGAGCCACCTTCGCCACCGCCGCGAGAGCATTGTTCGTCAGCGCATGGGAGCCACCGTCGTGAGAGCACCGTTCAACGTCTAGATCTCCGCTTGGAACGCTTGAAGACTGACGCCAGACTTCCATCGCCACCACCAACCAACAGCTACGTCGCCAGTGCCGAGAAGAACAAAACACTGCAGTCAAAAACTCCCCCTACAGTCAGCACAAATACTTCGTCAGATCTGCCTTTGTTCAGCCCCCATCACCGTCGTTCGTCAACTCCGTTGTTCAGCCCCATCACCCCCGTGATCCAGTTTGTGGATCCAGATTTTTCATTTTTGTGTTGATTTCTAAATTTGAGAAATTGCATCTATTTTCCTTAAATTACTTTTTAATTCCTGTTGGGTACGACCCTCTAATGGGTAGTTTGCAAAACTGTAAGGCGTGGATACAACCAAAAATAATGTGGACGAGTTAGGTCTGGCCCCATATGCCTGTAATAGATATTAAATGAGTTACTGAAATAAAGACTAATGAAAACACATTGCAGAAACGTTTTGGGTCCGTACCCATCACGTTATAATTCAGACAATGATAATGAGTCGGCTGGGTCCGTAACCAATAAGAACAGGGATAAAGAGGTAAAAATTCAAACCAAAGCAATTGAACTTGGGACTTAAAAAATAAGTTTTTCTAACTAGGACTTATTTTTAATTTGGCAACTTTTAGGCCTTAAATTATAATTCCTCAGGGTGAAACTAGTTACACATTCTATAAGCTTTTGGAACAGAAAAAAATTACACATTCATAAAAAACTAGAAAAGAGATATAGAATAGAGAAAAAGAATGAGTAATAATATATAAATATAAAAATAACCCTTATGGTTGAAAAATGGTTCTATTTTTTTTTTTAAAATGAACAAATATTTCATATGGGTTCCAAGGTTGTCTATTTATAATGAACAAATATTTCAAATAGAATAACGTATTTTACCAATTGAGCTATAACACGTTGTTAATCTAAAATACTACTGAATTTGTATTACAGTATCATGACAAATATAATCAATCTTGAATTTGCTGTTTTTGGTGTTTTTAGAAGAAATTATTTAATTTGGTTCATCGATGTTGAGATCTACTTAAGAGCGAAAAATCTTAGTAATAAAATTAAGGAAACAAATACGAGTAGTGAGCAAGACAAAGCAAATGCCATGATTTTAATTCGTCACCACATAGATGGCGGTTGAAATCTAATTATGCAGGTGTCAAGGATCCATCAATTTTATGGAAAAACTTGACAGAAAGATATGAAAACCTGAAGGGATTATTACTCCCTATGGATCATTATGACTGGATGCAGTTGGAATTACAAGATTTCAAAACAGTGAATATAATTCAGGTTTGTTTAAAATTGTGACTCAATTGAGATTGTGTGGAGTTGACATTAATGAATAAGATATGCTCGAAAAAACATTCTCTACCTTTCACCCAACCAACATGGTTGTGCAAACCACATATCGTGAAAAAAGGATTTAAGAAATACTCTGATTTGATCTCACATCTCCTTGTTGCTGAGCAAAACAACTATTCGTTAATGAAAAATCATAACTCACGTCCCACTCATCATCATTCCAAGAAGCGAATGCCAATGCATTATTCCTAGAAGTGAATGCAAATTTTTTTGGTAGAGGTCGTGGACGTGGTCATGGTCGCGGTCGTGATCGTGGTTATGGTCGTGGACATAGCCCAAACAATCGCTTAAAGTGGAACAACAATAATGGTGGGAGACAAGAGAAAGGTAAAGGTATGAATCATGATACCCCTAAAATGATCATGATGGTTGTTATAGGTGTGGGATAAAGGGAAATTGGTCTCGTACCTGGCGTACATCAAAGTATTGGGTTAATATCTATCAAGCATCTATTAATGGTAAAGGAAAAGAAACCAATTCTGCTGATTTTAACAATAGGTTAAAGGTGAGACTTCCCACAACAACAATGAAAATAACAACTAGATTTTACTCCTTTTAATGTTAATAATTTTCTAAACGAGACAAGAGGAAAAATGGATAATATTGAATTTGTTGGTGGTGACGCTAATGATGGCATAAAAAATAACAAAAAATTATTAATTGAGTGTTATCTTCACTTAAATTTTTATTACCATATTTATAATTTTGCTTGAATTATAGTTTATTTAAATAAGTCCTCGTTGTAATGTATCAAACTTAATAAACCATGTGTTATCACAATCATTATTCTTCTCCTTATTATACTTCTTACATTGTTTATTTGTTTATAGAAAATCAGAAATATCAATGTTATGAGCAAAGTCGACATGAGTAACGGAGATATATGTTTAGTCGATAGTGGAACGACATATACAATACTTCAAGATAAAAAAAATACTTTTTTTAAACTTAAACTGGAAAAAGGCAAACATTAGTACAATTTCCGGTACCACTAAACTAATTGAGGGTTTTGGAAAAACAAACATAATATTGTCAGGAGGAACAAATATATTGGTGAAAGAATCTATGTAGTGTAGTAAATCTAAAAGAAACTTATTAAGTTTCAAAGAGATACGTCTCAATGGTTTTCATATAGAGACTATGAATGAAGGGAATAAAGAATACATTTGCATTACATCGTATTTCTTGCCAAAAGCAACTGAAAGAAAGACTCCAAATTTTCTCATCAGGGTTATATTATGCAACTATAAGATGTGTGGAATCAACTATTGTTATGAA
This sequence comes from Nemophila menziesii, assembly GCA_029959085.1. NCBI lineage: Eukaryota > Viridiplantae > Streptophyta > Magnoliopsida > Boraginales > Hydrophyllaceae > Nemophila > Nemophila menziesii. The sequence continues at coordinate 2,748,327 of JARWIR010000060.1, forward strand.
CCAAAAGTTCAATGACCTAAAAATGTTTATGATCTGGCATGAGCGACTCGGACACCCTGGATCAATAATGATGTGTCAAATAGTTGAGAACTCACTTGGTCATTCCCTAAAGAATTAGAAGATTCTATTACCTCGTAAATATTTATGTATTTCCTGCACACAAGGAAAGTTTATTATAAGATCATATCCAATGAAATTTAACATTGAATATCAAACATTCTTACAAGGAATTCAAGGGGATATTTGTGGACCTATTAATCCACCTTGTGGACCATTTCATTACTTTATGGTCCTAATAGATGCATCATCAAGATGGTCATATGTGAGTTTACTGTCAACACAAACAGTTGCTTTTTCCAAACTTCTTGCTCAAATAATAAGAGTGAGAGCACAGTTTCCAGATAAGCCAATAAAGACCATTCGTATGGATAATGCTGTTGAATTTATGTCTCAAGCATTTAATAATTATTTGCATGTCACAATGAACATTCTGTAGCATATGTACACACTCAAAATGGCCTGGCAAAGTCATTTATTAAGAGATTACAACTAATTTCTAGACCTTTACTTTTAAGGTCCAACTTACCCACTTCTGTTTGGGGGCATGCAATTTTACATGCCGCTTCATTAGTCCGTGTTAGGCCAACTTCAGTTGATCAATATTCAACTTTTCAACTTGATTCTAGCCAGCAGCCAGATGTGTCTCATTTTAAAAGTTTTGGTTGTGCGATTAATGTTCCAATTTCTCAACCACAACAAACAAAAATGGGTCTTCAAAGACATTTTGGAATATATGTTGGATTTGTTTAAAGCAAGATATGTAGATTGTCATTTTGATGAGACAACTTTTCTGCCGTTAGGGGGAGAAAAAGTGTCATTTTATAATAAATAGCAGATATTTACAGAATGTTCCATCTTTGTCTCATCTTGACCCACACACTAATAGATGTGAGAAATAAGTAAAATGATAATTAATTTACAAAATATTGCAAATAAGTTACCAGACATGTTTACTGATATTAAGAAAGTAACAAAATCTCATATACCGACTGCAAATACACCAGCACGGGTTGATATCCCTAAAGGACAACCTGAAAATATGGTAAATTTGGGCACCAAATGCGGACATCATATTGGTACAAAAGATAAGAATCCTCGAGAGAAAAAGGTTAAAGAAGCAAGTGCTCCCGAAGAGATAAGCACTATAGAAAATATAACTAGTGAGTCTAAAAAAACATCCCTCGTAGAGATAGAGGATGATGAACTGAAAAGAAAAATGTGACTGAGGAGTCTGAATAAATATCTTTGAATTATTTGAATACAAGAGAAAGTTGGTGATGTCTCCTCATTTGTGATAGATTTATGTTAAGATGAGACATCATTTTTAGTGTTTTAGAAGTCAATAATGTCGATTTTCTTGAGTTTTAGTGCACTTTCCTATTTTGTGTCTTGATTTGTAGAATTATTGTTTTTAGAGCATATTGGGTTTAATTGTTTATTTAGTGTGTAGCTTTAAAGATAATTATGGAGTTTAATTAGAATCCAAGTCAAAGACAACAACTTATGGAAAGAGATATGCATGGTAATTGGAGATAAGGAAAGAATTGCTAAAAAGATGGAAAAGGAAAAGCTGCCTAAATCTGGGATTCTGCAAAGATAGGCGTTTTTACCTAATAAAGAGGCCGAATTTGGTAGATTACTCCTAAAGGGTCTAGATAATTCTGTTGCGATTCTTTTGGTATCTTGTGGAGCAAAATCGGACCAATAATAAAGAAGTTATGACCAAAACAACGCAGCAGTGTTTATCTTTATTTCCATACGAATTTGAGTTGGGCTAGAAGTCCATTACCTTAACAATTCCTCAAGAAAACGAATTAGGTCTTCTAAACACCTATAAATACACCCTTATATCACTTGTAAATTATCCTTGCCTCATAGTAATTAGTTCTTAAGGTTTTATTCTTCCAGTTTATTGTAGAGAGCAAGATGATGTCTTTTATTATTTCTTTTAGTTTATTTCCTTCAGGTATGAACTAAACCTCCCATAGCTTGGGTTTTGCATATGTATAATCTATGAATTCTAATTCTTCTATCTAAGTTTCTTTGGGAATTATATGTTTTAATCTGATATTAGCTACTTACTTTATATTTGCTTATGTGTTTTGATTTAATGTCTTTCCTAGAATTGATCACTTTAGGATTGTTTTAAGAGTAGTTAGATGGTCACCTTGTAAGGGTGTTTAACTATTGAACCACCACATAATGTCTAGTGTCGATAGCAGTTCTGACAAAACATACTTCTAACTAGATAGTCATTAAGGTTTGTTTTAACCACAGTATCACCAAGACTTGCAGTATTTGCTTAGGGCCTTAGTGGCGTTTGATAACCCTATTTTAAATCACTTCTTGGTTGTGACGTAGCCCCCTTAGTCGCTCTCAAGGTCTAAGGTAGTGGAATTTAGAATCCTGACTAAGTATTACCAAGAGCTAATATTCTCCCTTATGAACTAGATCTATAGATAGAATTAGAAGGATTAGTGCATACTAGCAAAACCTAAGCTATACTCCTCATCTCATATTCTTAATCTTTTACTTTATTGTCTTTATTTTCCTAGCTTTAATTTAGTTTTAATTCATAAATTCGAAAAACCAAATATTTAATTTTCTGTTTTCTAATTATTTACTTTTACTCGTTATCTGTTCCTACGCGTTTAACACACTTAAGTCCCTGAGAACGAACTCTACTTATCATTAAAACTTGCATACGTCCTGTAATACTTGCAGTACTGTGCCTGTCTAGGGTGAGAGTGCATAGTTTTCCATACTTAAATTGATCTTATTTTTATCACACCCTAGGCGACACCAAGTTTTTGGCGCCGCTGCCGGGGACTTGTGTCTCGTTAGCGTGTGGGTTATCTATTTCGAGTTTTAGTTTTTAATTAGTTTTTACTTTTCAGTTTTTAGTTTAGTTTTAGTTTTTATTTTTCCAGATTTACGCTTGTGGTTTGCTTTAGTCTTTTTCAGGTTTTCACAGTGTTTAATTCTTGGCCTCCCTTACCGGAGCCTGAGAGGAGCTTCAGAGCTTATAACAAAAGAATTCGTAAGGAAAGAGCCTTAAGAAGAACTATGGCAGACATTCAAGACAATGATCCGGAGTTAGTTTACTTTGCACCAGGAGGACCTCCTGCGTTTGTTCCACCTGGTGTACAACTGCCAGTAGGAGAAGGTAATGGGCAGAATAATCAACAAAACCGAGTTGAACAAGATCTACCTGGCCTTAACATACCATTCCATGTTCAACCCATCGGTTACCGCCCTCCTGAGATTCCGAATATCAAATTTAGACCCGATCCGGGTATGCTTAGTCAATTTCAAAGTTTCGGACTCTATACTGGTACTGCAATTCAAGATCCGGTAAAAGCGATTCAGAAGTTTATGCAGATTTGTGATGCCTACATTACTCCTGGCATTACACGCGAGCAACTGTATTGTCATATGTTTTCGTTTTTCTTGACCGGAAGAGCTAGCGATTGGCTAGAAAGACAACCACATGGAACCATTCACTCTTGGAGAGAGCTTCAAGCCGCATTCTTTAACCGATTTTATCCGAAGAGCATGAGACTTAAAGATCAAACCGAGCTTGCAAGATTTTCTCAAGAAGATGGAGAAACAGTGGGAGAAGCATGGACAAGGTTTCAACAAAAATTAGCTAGATGTCCGCTCCATGGTTATACACCTGCTCTACAACTTGCTATATTCTATGAAGGTCTTGATGACAAGGGTAGAGACAAGGTGGATAACATTGGAAAGGGTAATTTTGTGTCCATGAATCACAATGAAGCTTCCGAGGTGTTAGAAAATATTATGGAACAAGAAAGAAGTTGGCCTTCAACGCGAGCTTCTGCAGCAAAGACCCGAGGAACGCTTCGTTTAGATGCAGAAACCGCGAACTCAGCTCAAATATCCTCGTTAGAAAATCAAATCAAGGAGCTGAGAATCGCGATGGAGAAGAATTTAGCTGCTACAAAGGTAGTTCAAGAGGCACAAGGTTGTCAACAATGTGGAGTTAACGATCATTCATGGGAAGAGTGCGAATCAAATCCGCAATCTGTTTACTTCATATCTAACCGATGGGGCAACCGCAACCATCCGGGTATGCAGTATTCAAATCCACAAGGGGCCGCTAATCCTAGTCAATATCAATCGCGACCCCAGAACAACTCTTACCAACAGAGAGGTCAGTACCAAAACCAATATCAGAATCGACCTACTCCTCCACAACAACCTGCTCAAGACGCCTATACCGATACTTTAGACCAAAAAGCTTTACCTCAGTATCCGCAAGAAGGATCTATGGACAATACACAGATAGTACAAGCTCTAGAACATTTGAACACCACTGTAAACGCTCAAGAAGAAAAGGTCAGAGGACACGATGCCATACTTCAGATGCTAAATACTCAATTAGCCCAAATAAACAAGCATCTAACAGAACAAAAGGAAGTAAAGGCAATCGAAGGAGGTGAAAACAATGTTGTGTTCGAAGCTTGCAAGGCTATATGCCTTGAAATCGAAAAAGAAAAGGAGGAAGCACCACATGCTGCCATTAGTGCCGTGGAAGTTCCCAGTATTGAAGAAGAGCCAACCGAGTCTAACCCCGAGGAGTCCGACTGTCTAGAAGTTTATCATCTGGAAAGCGATGAAGAGAGAGACGAGTTCATAGAGCTACTGAAAAAGGTGCAAGAGGAGATGCGATCAATGGTAGAGTATGCAGCGGAGTTAGCAAGAGAGAAAGAGGAAGAAGCCTCAAAAGAAGAATCGAAAGAAGATGAAGTGGCACCTGCTGTGCTAGAGGAGAAAGAAGAAGAGAAGGTGGAATCGCCACCTAGTGTTCAACCAGTGTCATCAACTATTCCTGATACAAATCCTAAAGATGACACTATTCTCAAGACATTTGTAGAGGCGTACCAACCTGAAAATATCAACGCCCAAATGCTTGAGATTGCGAAGAGAGGACTTACACCGCAACAAGTTTTTACGCAAGTTATTCCTGAGAAAGAGGCGAGTGTAGAGATCCCAAGAGAGAACCTGAGGGTTTCGAGAAGAAGTGAGAAAGAGCTACCCACTAAGCTTAAAGATCCGGGAAGTTTCAACCTTCCTATTCAATTGCATGGTAGGCTCAAAGTGAAAGCAATGTACGATGTGGGTTCTGGTGTGAATCTTATGCCTAAGTCCGTGTTCGAGAGACTTGGACTTCAAAAATCAGAGAAAACTCCAGTGAAGTTGCAGTTTGCTGACAACTCAGTGAAGAGGACGTGGGGAACAGTGGAGGACGTCTTAGTCCGTGCAGGTAATATCGCCATCCCTACTGACTTTGTTATTCTTGAGTTTGATGCAGATAAGCAGGTTCCGATCATACTTGGACGGCCTTTCATGGCCACAAGTCAAAGTGTGATCAACTTCCAAGATGGGACCATCACCCTTCATGCTAAAAATGTATCCGAGACCTTCTATGTCTTGGGTAAGAAACCGAGGAAGTTGGATCCCACCGTACCTATCATCCACAGCCTTTCACATCACAAAGTCCCTCCTGAGGAGATCCACTTAAAACCTGTGGATACTGAGCCAAACATTGAGTTTGGGGTTGGCCATGAAGTCCTATGGAAAGCCCACAAACGCGAGAACAGGCCACGAAGTTTCAAAGACTCGTGGATGGGACCATTCATTGTCACTAAAGTTGTTTCAGCCAAGGTGATAGAAATTCGCCCCAAAACTGGGGTCAAGCGCAGATTAGTTGACGTTCATAGCCTTACTCGTTGTTGGGGAGGCTATATTCGCAAATCTTGACAGAGGTAACACGTCTAACTTTGAAAGACGTTAAACAAAAGTGCTGTTCGGGAGACAACCCGAAGTTTTTTTTTTATGTTTTCATGTCTTTTACATTCTTAGTTAAGTTTATTTTAGTTGTTTTTAGTTGATAATGCATATTTGAGAAAGGTATTAGTGTTTTTGGTGTGTAGGAATCGGAGAAATCAAGTTAGGGAACGCGAGGAAAATTTTTGGAGCGCAAGAAAGCACCCCGCGGACTACCCTCACGGACTACCCCATGGTCCGCAGGGATGGTCCGCGAGGTCAAAACCCGTACCACGGGTAGCTACCGCGGGTTTAGGTCAGAAACACGAAAAAATTCCACGGACCACCCCGCGGTGCACCGTGCCATGGTCCGCGCCCCAGAAACCCGTACCACGGGTTGACTACCACGGGTATTTTGACGGAGCAGCTACAGAAGCCGCGGTGTACCCCGCGGTACACCGGACCCTAGTCCGCGAGCCAAAAAACCCGTACCACGGGGTCCTACCACGGGTTTAAGTCAGTAAGCAAAAATTTTCGAGCATCAGATGTCACGGACTACCCCGCGGTGCACCCCATGGTCCGCAGGGGTAGTCCGCAGCGCCGCCAGAGGAGAGAGAAAGTTACGGGATTGAGTTATAAAGGAGGTATTGAAGCTATTATTCCGAATTTATTAAACCTTAACCCTCTCTTTCTACTGCACAACTCTCCTAACTCCATTGAAGCTCATCAAAACCTTCACCAATCACCAAAACACTACCCAATCATCAAGGAAAACACATCAAACCTTCTCTCCACATCATTACAAGAGAGAATCAAGCTACCAATCATCACCAAATTCATTCAAATTGAAGAATCAAAGAGCCAAATTTCACAAATTCATCACACAATTTCTAAAAATCCTAGCCTACCCATTATAAATCATCCTCACCCACATAGAGATTCATCACCAATTCACCCATCCTAGGACAAATAAAGCTTGTTCATCCATTAATTCAAAAGTTAAAATTTAAAGGGTTGCTAAAGCTTTGAGTTGGGAGTTAATTGAAGATGACTAATAGAACATCAATCTTATCTAGCAAGAGGGAGGTGAAGAGTAATAAGGGAGTGGATTTAAACAAGAAGAAATCAATTGACAAAGGAGCTAGTTCTAAATCAAAGGGTAAAGATAAATTGAAGAGTGGGAAACCTTCGTATGATAGTAATGGTAAAAAGCTTTATTTTTATGCAAAGGAAAGAACACAACCTCAACAAAATCCTATACCTATAGAGAAAGTGGATACTTCAAATGCCTTGAAGATTTCTGCGGAGAAACAATTAGAAGAACTACCTTTTGCCTATGAGAAAGTATTCAAGGAAGAAATTAGAGATGGAGAATACAAGAGATTCTTTAAGCTTGGTGAGAAGTTGGGTTGGTCTACGTTCATGGTAAGCCGTTCTGAATTATGTCCTGAATTAGTTTTGGAGTTCTATCTAGGCCTCTTTAGCCGAGATAGTGATTGTGTTCCGATTAGAGGAAAGTTAGTTCCTTTCACAGTTGAGGAGATTAGGAACCACTTCAAGTTTCAGAATCCGAAAGGTTGTTGCAAATTTGAGGAAGCAGTTGCTAAACGAAAAATCTTTGATAAGGAATTACTTTTTGAGCATGTGTTAGACAAGGAGAAAGTGCAATTACATAAGGGAGAATTGAAGGCACCTTGGCCTTACAAATATCTTCAAGCAGATGCTAGAATTTGGCATAATTTCCTTATCCCTAATGTCTTTGGAAACACACGAACTTTGGAGGTGACTATGAAGAACGCGCTACTGTTGGACTGTATTTTGAGAGGAGAAGAAGTTGATGTGGCACAGTTGATCTATGAGGAGGTGATACGATTCTCGGTCTCTCCTAAATCGGTTTATAACGTTAAATTTCCAACTATGATCACGTGTCTTGTGCGAAAAGCGAATGTAGTATTGGGTGAAGAAGAGAAACTCGAGTTTAAGACGAGTTATATTGATAATGCTTGGATCAAAGAAAGCCTTCGAAGAGCGGGTTCTACTCAAGCCTCGAAGGAAGAAAAGGAGCAAAATTGGCAAGAGAAGATGGAGGAGCGTTTAACGAAATTTGAAGCAGCTCAAACTTCCTTAGTCAATGATGTGGCACAAATCAATGCTAATCAAGTGCACATCATGAAACTCCTTGAGCAATTAATGAAAGATCCAGCAATTCCAATCTTGGATATCAATGATGCGAGGCAATAGCCTCGAGAGTATGTTTTCTTTCTTCCTTACCATTTCTGTAAATATGTCTATCTGCTAATTTTAATTTCTGTTTTCGAGTCTTTTTCGAGTCGTGGGGACACGGCTCATTTTTGAGTTGGGGGTGTGGGGATTCGTTGTCGCTCATCTCCATTTTTCAGTTTTTGAGTGAAATTAAAATTTTTGATGCATGGGAATTAGATGTAGAGTGTGTTTAATAGCTTGAAAGCATAAGCTCAGTAGGTTAATGATAGTAAGTGATATGTTTATGAGCTATGTATTTGTATACTTTGAGTATTTGCAGGAAAACACACGTTGATAGTAAAGAAAGATTAGTGAGCAATGCGATAGAAAGTATGTTCGATCTCAGGGAACCTTGAGAAGTGTGTAGGCCGTGAGATCCAAGCTAGTTGAAAAACCATTTGATGAAAGTGCTAAAGGTAAGAAATTTTCTGAATTACATAGTGTAGAAAGTGATCAAGGCGGTTCTTTCATATTTTTAAGCCTTTGAAGCCTTTTTATACCTTCTCACCTTGTGATTTTTGAGTTTAAAAGTTATATCCTTCTTAGCCCCTTCTAGCCTTTCTAAAGCCTTTTTTGAAACACATTATAAGCCATATCCTTTAGATTTTTAGGACTTTTCCATATGACCCGCACTCGAATCGCGATGCTTAGACAGTTGTTTTAGAGCTTGAGTTTGGGGTGGTGGGTCCACCATTATGGGAATTATTATGTTGGGATTTTTTGAGCTTATAAATTGTGCTTTGTGCTTTATATTGATGATGATTCACAGCATTGTATTGTAACCCTTTGCCGGGGTAATAGTGAATGAAAAAGAAGCTTCGAGCTAATATTGCCAACAAGGGCATAAAAAAGAAAATATATATATATATGAGAAAATTAGCGTGATATCTCAACATTAAAAGAGAGTCATAGCTATAAAAGATAATTGATTTGAAAAGAAAAGAAAATATATATATTCGGACCGGCAAAGTGGATTTTTATGTGAACATCTTAAGCTTTAATTGGGTTATTAGGATGCTAAATTGTGCATCAAGGAATTCATTGGGTTGAGTGAGAAACGTTTATGAGAGTAACTCAAGCTCTAGGGCAATTAGTTGATGGCTAGTGAGGAGAGAGCCAAAAGCTCACTCCAAATTATCCAAATATACTATCATACCGTCCCTAAGCCTACATTACAACCTTAAAGACCTTGTGATTCTTTGTTATGTAATTGAGAAGTGATTGAGCCATTAGAGATTAGTTAAGTGGATTCTTGGATACTAGTAAGGTTTGATGAACAATCTATAGCTCTCAAGGGGAACTGAGTAAAGTCCCAATCCTTCTTACATTGCGAAACTAATCTGATCTTGAATTCAAGCCGTGTTGACTGTGGATATAAGAAGTGTACAGGTATGTAGTTTATGAATATTATTGCATGAAATTTTCTGAGTTATGTGCTTTAGGTTTATTCTATATATTCTGCTATGCTTTTCCCCTGTGTTGAAAATTTTATAAGTGTGTATTTCTAGACTTCCCTATGTTTTTATCTTTTATTGTATCGGGACGATACAACTTTGAGTTGGGGGTCTTGATGTCTCCTCATTTGTGATAGATTTATGTTAAGATGAGACATCATTTTTAGTGTTTTAGAAGTCAATAATGTCGATTTTCTTGAGTTTTAGTGCACTTTCCTATTTTGTGTCTTGATTTGTAGAATTATTGTTTTTAGAGCATATTGGGTTTAATTGTTTATTTAGTGTGTAGCTTTAAAGATAATTATGGAGTTTAATTAGAATCCAAGTCAAAGACAACAACTTATGGAAAGAGATATGCATGGTAATTGGAGATAAGGAAAGAATTGCTAAAAAGATGGAAAAGGAAAAGCTGCCTAAATCTGGGATTCTGCAAAGATAGGCGTTTTTACCTAATAAAGAGGCCGAATTTGGTAGATTACTCCTAAAGGGTCTAGATAATTCTGTTGCGATTCTTTTGGTATCTTGTGGAGCAAAATCGGACCAATAATAAAGAAGTTATGACCAAAACAACGCAGCAGTGTTTATCTTTATTTCCATACGAATTTGAGTTGGGCTAGAAGTCCATTACCTTAACAATTCCTCAAGAAAACGAATTAGGTCTTCTAAACACCTATAAATACACCCTTATATCACTTGTAAATTATCCTTGCCTCATAGTAATTAGTTCTTAAGGTTTTATTCTTCCAGTTTATTGTAGAGAGCAAGATGATGTCTTTTATTATTTCTTTTAGTTTATTTCCTTCAGGTATGAACTAAACCTCCCATAGCTTGGGTTTTGCATATGTATAATCTATGAATTCTAATTCTTCTATCTAAGTTTCTTTGGGAATTATATGTTTTAATCTGATATTAGCTACTTACTTTATATTTGCTTATGTGTTTTGATTTAATGTCTTTCCTAGAATTGATCACTTTAGGATTGTTTTAAGAGTAGTTAGATGGTCACCTTGTAAGGGTGTTTAACTATTGAACCACCACATAATGTCTAGTGTCGATAGCAGTTCTGACAAAACATACTTCTAACTAGATAGTCATTAAGGTTTGTTTTAACCACAGTATCACCAAGACTTGCAGTATTTGCTTAGGGCCTTAGTGGCGTTTGATAACCCTATTTTAAATCACTTCTTGGTTGTGACGTAGCCCCCTTAGTCGCTCTCAAGGTCTAAGGTAGTGGAATTTAGAATCCTGACTAAGTATTACCAAGAGCTAATATTCTCCCTTATGAACTAGATCTATAGATAGAATTAGAAGGATTAGTGCATACTAGCAAAACCTAAGCTATACTCCTCATCTCATATTCTTAATCTTTTACTTTATTGTCTTTATTTTCCTAGCTTTAATTTAGTTTTAATTCATAAATTCGAAAAACCAAATATTTAATTTTCTGTTTTCTAATTATTTACTTTTACTCGTTATCTGTTCCTACGCGTTTAACACACTTAAGTCCCTGAGAACGAACTCTACTTATCATTAAAACTTGCATACGTCCTGTAATACTTGCAGTACTGTGCCTGTCTAGGGTGAGAGTGCATAGTTTTCCATACTTAAATTGATCTTATTTTTATCACACCCTAGGCGACACCAGTTGGGATAGAAAGAAAGTCATTATAGATAATGTATTTGCATATATAATAGCCCTAGACATTGTGAATGATGACCCTGAACCAAAAACGGTAGAAGAATGTCGACGTAGAAAAGATTAGATTAAATGGAAAGATGCAATACAAGATGAATTGAAATCCTTATAAAACCATAAAGTTTTTGGACCAATAGTCCAAACACCTAACGGTGTAAAACCAGTAGGATACAGATGAGTATTTGTACAAAAACACAACGAGTATAATTAAATTGAAAGATATAAGGCACGAATTATGGTACAAATTTTTTCACAAAGGCTTGGGATTGATTATAATGAAACGTATTCCCCAGTAATCGACTCAATTACATTACGATACTTGACTAGTCTAGCAGTCACTGAAAATATGGATATGCGTCTTATGGATGTTATCACCGTATTTTTGTATGGGTCATTAAATAGTGATGTTTATATGAGGATCCCTGAAGGATTCAAAAGAAATGATGCATATAATCAAAAGCCTCCTGGTTTATACTCAATTAAGTTGCAAAGATCCTTGTATGGATTAAAACAATCTGGGAGAATATGGTATAACCGCCTCGGTTGATACCTTATTAGGGAAGGATACATCAATAATCCAATTTGTCCCTGTGTTTTTATTAAGAAATCTAAAAACGGATTGTCCATAATAGCAATATATGTGGATAACTTAAATCTTGTGGGCACTCTAGAAGAGCTTACCATGACTGCTATTTATTTAATGGGTGATTTTGAGATGAAAAACCTTGGAAAGATAAACTTTTTTCTCGGTCTATAGATCGAACACTTGTCATCCGAAATCTTTATCCATCAATCAACATATATTGAAAAGATTTTGAAACGTTTTATATGGATAAGGCTAATTCGTTAAGTAGCTCTATGGTTGTTCGATCATCGAATATACATATCTAATGTATTTTGATATATGTAATGTCATAATAAGGGGAGAATATATTGAAATTCTGTATTTTTTCCTTCACCGCGGTTTTTCCCATTGGGTTTTCATGGTAAGGTTTTAACGAGACAAATTGAATATGTATCACAACCTCCAAGGATTGATGTACTATTTCCTTCATCAATTTTTTTCACAATGGGTTTTCTTGATAAGATTTTAATGAGGCATATCCTTTAGTGAATATCTAAGGGGGAGCAGTATGAAATATTTATTTAAGTGGATTATTCAACATACCAAAAGAAGTGTGGTTTATTTTCAACAAGAAACCGATGGTATTGTTTGAGGGTATTGTTGCTTGTACCACACATAATTAAAATGGCTACATCAAAGGAGATAGAACAAAACATATTTCACCAAAGTTTTCTACACACACGAGCTACAAAAGAATGTGGATATTGACACTCGACAGATACAATCACGTAAGAATTTTTCAAATTTTGCTTATGAAATCATTGTCAACCACAACATGCAAGAAGCAGTTCCACAATACTTAAATACGACAACTCATAGATCTCTTGCCAACATCAGGGGAAGCGTAAACAAGACTGTACTCTTTTCCCTTTGTCCAAGTTTTGTCTGAATGGGTTTTCTTGACAAGGTTTTAACGATATATGTACTTTTTTCCATTCGATAAGTTTTTATCCCACAGGGTTTTTCTTGGCAAGGTTTTAACAAGGCATATTTCTTAATGGATGGACATCAAGGGGGGGGGGGTATTATTAATAAATTATTTTATTAGTGGTGGATGTCCAAAGACCAAAAAAAAATCCTATTTATTCCTTGTAAATGTGGCAAGTGAAGATTTTTTGATTACCCTATAGATATACGGCTTATTCTATTTTAATATGATCAATTATATTAGGAATACAAGAAACAAATTCGCTTTGTATTGATGTCTTTTTCTCCATTAGTTTATAACAGAATTGACTATTATTTTTATGATTATTATGCTACAGTCTATTGATTTAAACTTTGTTTATTATCAATAAGAATAGTTTATAGACAGTAAATGTGGTGGGAGTGGTAGGGGTGTCTTCAAAATTCATTCCAATCGTAGAACTAATTCATACTAAATTGTTTAGATTTTTCCCTTTTACTTCATCATTTGTATCCGTAGTAGGAATATTTATATACAATTTGTACTGAAATCTCAAACATCGTTCTACATTCCTTCCTTCCTATCTTTGAAATTGTTGGCATACTCTGATCTGAACAATTCCTTGGTCCCGACTATATCATTGCAACATTGTTTTTTTAATATGAACAATAATCTTCAACGAAGATTAAAAACCAACCACCATGATGGTAGTTATCTTAATATCCATGTTTCCTATTGCTTTGTTTATATTCTAGGGGACGGTCATGGCCCCTAAACCGTGTTGTGAGATATAAAGGGGTCACATGTTTAAAAGGTGTAGGGTTATTTATGAAATTTTATTTTGTTTTCATCAAAGAAGACCAATACAAGAATGTTAGGCACGGGGCCACGATTGATCATGGGACTTCAAGTTCTAATTTTTTAGTTAGCTGATAGCTTTGGGAGATCAGAGATATGGAATGATTTCATATCTCTCATCTCTAGTTTGTTCTTGGTTTTATCTTTTGGTGTTATTAGACATCTTCACATGTTCAAGAAAAAGATATAAATAAAATAAAAAAAATTCAATTTCAAAGCAAAATGAGATTCTTTAGATCATACCCATATTTTTGTTTTAATATTCGTATTTGTATTTACTTACTTTAAATATATTATACTTTTGCATATAATAAAGACTAATATATTAATTATTAAAAAGTATTATCCCGCTATACTTGAGATCCAACACTTAATATTTTCCATTAAATATCTATTTCTATTCAATCTTTACTTTTATGGAATTAGTCAGGGGGCGCGCAAGCTGACCCGACCACCACATACCCAAAAAAACTTTACTTTACGTCTGCTAAGAGCACATTGGTTAAATGGGTTAAGCTGCCACTTGGGATCAAATTAAATATTGATGGTCGCTCTAAGCAAGGTAATTCAAAGGCGGGAGTAGGTGGTATCTTTCGGGACAAAGAGGGGAATTATTTGGGTGTATTCGCGGGTGCGGCTAAGGTAAGCTCTGTGCTCCAATCTGAATGAATCGCTTTACATTTTGGCTTGACTTTAGCTATCAAGAGGAATCAGGAATTATTAGTAATCGAAACCGGTTCGCTAGAGTTACACGCGCTAGTGAAGGACGGTGGGAACAATGGGGATTGGTTAGATGTACTTATAATGGAATGTCAGGATATACTCGAGAGCCATCCGAGCTATGATTTTGTACACGATTATAGAGAGGCGAACAGTTGCGCAGATTATTTGGCCAAGATAGGAGCTCGTATTGAAGGCGATCCAGTTTATTATGGTGATCCTATAGAAGAATTGAAGAAACTTATCATGAGGGACAAATGTGGTTGGTCCACGCCTAGATCGGGTTGTGCTCTCCCGCGGAAGTTTTGTAAGCTAGTTTAGGCTTACTGGTCGTTTAGACCTCAGTTGTATTAAAAAATATATTAATAAAAGTATATATGGTAATCAATATCTCATTAAATTTTCATATGCAAGTTCATTTGAGCAATAATTAAAGGTCTTATATTCCATTTGTTCGACAAAATTTGTCCACTTAGTTTTTCACAGATATTAAGAAACATAATAATTGCATTCATTATTACAAAAATATCCCTAATAAAGTATCTTGATATTTTAAATGTGTATTGGAGATATAAATTTCAATATTTTAATAAGGGATATAGTGGAAAGAGTAGGGAAAAAGTGTCTTGAAATTCTAAGTGAACATTATATTTATAACATTTTATTAATAAGTGGACAATTTCTGTGGAAAAGAGAAAGTACTCTCTCCCGTCCACCTTTTTGGTATACAAAGATTAAAAGGAGCATTTAATATTTTTCTTCTTTACACAAATGCCTTTAATTAATATACATAAGTATATTTAATACAACAATTGTTCTACTATATAATTAGGGGTATTATTGAAAAAAGTAGCGAAAAATGTATTAATATTGAAAGCAGAACAAATAATACTGGATATTCTATTTTAGAAAGTTAAACAAATAAAAATTAACGGAGGAAATAGTAAATTTAGGCGGAATCCTCATTTATTGATAAGGTCGTCATTATATCTATATTTTTGGTTTTGTTGATTAAGTTATATGCCTTAGATACATAAATATTTAACTTTTTAGTATCATTCTAATAAAAAATTAGCTTTAGAAAATTAGCTTAACTTTCAAATAGTATCCTTAAGCACAAACAATTTTTAGTATATATATGAAAAAAAGATAAGAAGATATTAGATTTTTTTTGTCACTAAACAGTTATTGTACTTTGTAAAAATAAGTATTCCTAATAACTATATCTCAATAAAAAACGCTCCAAAAAAAGGGTAAGCCCTAAGGAAAAAAACATGCACGCTTAAGGATGGCTACATTGCCACCGGCGCAATCTGGTGGTGTCTTGCCGCCGGAAGATCATGCCAACGAGCTGTGGTTGATCATGATTATAACATGGAAGAACAAGAGGCTGAAGACTTTCTAGAATTACTAGCTACGGGGAACAAAGTGCAAAATGGCAAGCGGCCTCGTTCAACGACATGGAAGGATTCGGCCATGCCAGTTGGAAATGTGTTTGCTAGAATGGTATTGGATTATTATTTAATTGTAAGAGAATGGTCCCCAGCTTTTAATGCAATAAGTAACTCATGTAGGGATGCACAATTATACTGCTAGAATATTGAGAAAAATTGGCGTCAAAATAGGGAGTACCGTGAAAATTGACCCGTTAACAAAGGGTAAGCTTAGGGGGTAATTAAGCGAGATTGGAAATTGAGATTGATTTAGATAAACCACTTGAACCGGAAATGCTATTGGATCGGAGGTGAGTAAGGTAGATTATGAAAGTTTGCACCTTATGTGCTTTGGGTGTGGAAAATTCAGACATCCGAATGATAATTGTCCACCGAATGGTGCTCGGAATCCACGAGAAGAGGGTAGGGAAAATCATGGACAATGTAATATACGTAGTGGGAACAACCTGGTGGCTAAGGAGAAGTATGGCGAGTGGATAACAGTGAGTAGGAGAAATCGGGGTAATGGAAAAGGGAAGGGAACATTTGGAGGGAATACTCAACGGGGTCCAACTCATAAAGGGTTGGGTTTGATGTTTGAAGCACTAAGAATGAAGGAGGAGAGTAATACATGGAAGGGTTTGCCGGTGCAAAACAATTACAGTGAAGGCCAAAGTTCTGGGATCAAAAGTGCAATTAAAAAGGGGGCGGGTCTGGAACAACTGGTTAGGTTGCAGGGGTGGAGGAGAGACACGGGGTCATCATGTTTTAGTGACACAAAATTTTGAACAACAAAAATCGCTTCAGTAGGGGGTGTAAGAAAGATAAAATAAAATATGTGTGGAGTATAAATAGAGTGGATGGGGGCATGAAGGTGAGAGACTAGGAAGTCGAGGAGGGAAATAATGATTTAGTTGATGTGGCTATTGTACAAGCCAAGCAACGGGGGGATTTTTTCGGAAATTAATAATATGAGTGTGTGGCAAAACCAGGTAGTTGTAGATGGGGGACGAGAGCTAAGAAAACAGCAGGTCCATGATATTGTTACTGCCGAGGAGACTTTTGTTGTGCTGGAACTGATCGTTGTTCCACCAGATGGCCACGTAATGAGTGGTGATTGATGTCTCCTCATTTGTGATAATAAAATATACTTCTGAGACATCATTTTAGGCTTATTTATTAGTTTATAGGTTGATTTTAGCTTAGTTTAGTGCACTTTCCTATTTTGAGTCTTAATTTAGTAACATAATATTTTTAGAGCATATTGGGTTTAATTGTTTATTTAGTGTGAAGCTTTAAAGATAATTATGGAGATTAATTAGAGTCCAAGTCAAAAACTACAACTTATGGAAAGAGATTTGCATGGAAATTGGAGATAAAGGTAACAAAGGCTAAAAATATGGAAAAGGAAAAGCTGCCTAAGCACACGCCTAAAGAAGTGACGATTACTCCAAAAAATAAGCCGATTTTGGTAAATCCCTTTCATAGGGACGTAGATGATTCTCTGAGGATTCCTTTGGTATATTATGGAGCAAAAACCGACCAATAACGAAGAAGATATACTCAAAACAATTCAGCAGTAATTATCCATACGAATTTGAGTTGGGCTTGGAGTCTATCACTTGGCCTTATCTCTAAGAAACGAATTAGGTCAACCTATACACTATAAATACAGCCTCTTAACACTCTTAAATCATCCTTGGTGAAACCTTAAACCAAGAGGAAGCTTACAACACAAGAGAGAAGTCTGGAAGGAGCTGTCCATCACAATGTCTTCTTCTACCTTTAAATTTGTAATTTCTTTCTTTTCTTTCATGAACTAAATTTTTTAGCTTGAGTTTTAGCATATATGTATGAACCCTAGTTTTGATTGACATCTATCTAATTTGGGAATTTAATGTTTTAAATTGAATTATAGTTTTTATTCTCTGTTTATGTGTTTGGATTTATATTCTGTGTTCTTGTGGACTGCAGCCACATAGAATTACCATCTAGTAGTTAGGTCACCATTGACAACGGTGTTTAATTACATGTTTAGCACATAACGTCTAGTATTCGGTTTAGATCTGACAAATCAACCTAACTAGATAATCACTATGGTTTAGTTCTTGTGACTATTTACCAATTACAGGAAAAGTTTGCTTAGGAAGCCTTATTGACACAGGTAAATCCTATTTTAAACTACCGATAGCGAATTGGGACCGATTATTGAAATACTACATAATTCACCCTTACATGTTTAGAACGGCAAAACTAGTGGGGATTACATGCTAGTGACTCAAGCTATATTCTCATATTCCTCTCTTTCGTATTTATTTTCTGTCTTTAAATTCTTAGTTTTAATTTAGTTAATTAGAAAATCAAACAAACATCTATTTGTCTCTACTTTTATTTGTGTTTAGTTGTTCTCGCTTTAATTATTTACACTTGATACTTGCATAAGATTCCCCTAACCTTCGTAGTCTCTGCGGAACGAATCTTAATTATTTAACTAAAACTTGCATACGATCTGTATACTTGCAGAACTGTGTAGTTTTAGGGTGTTATTTGCACGTTATTTATATCTTATTATATCACACCCTAGGCCCCACCAGTGATGTTCCTGAGGTGGTGTGGGAGACGAACCAGCAAATGTTGGAAACTCGGATCAATGAAACGCCTGTAGGGGAGCAAATCAGTGGTAGCCAAGAGCTGAGCGAGGAGGATGTGGAAATATCCGCTTGAATACTGTAACGTGCAATTATGTTTTGTTTCTTGTTTATATTAATTGTAATTATTTTATGAGTAGATCAAATATTTTAGTTAGTAGTTGGGAAAATTCGAGTCAGTCGTTGAATATTCTTGAATGGAATTGCTATGGGGCGGCTAATCCGAAGTTTTGACGAGTAGTTAAGGATATGACGGTAAGGTATAAGATATGGTTGACAGTGATCGTGGAACCTCGTCTTAGTGGTATTAAAGCAGATAAAATAATAAAATCATTATTGAAAGATGATTCGGTGAGCGTGGATTCAGAGTGTTATAAAGGTGAGATATGGTTGTTGTGGGATAACTCCGATACAACTATTAGATTTATTTCAGCGGCAAAACAAGTAATAAACATTGAAGTGGGTCAATTGGGATATGATCATGGATTTTGTAGGCGGTGTATGTGAGAACTTATTACAAAGAACGAGAGATATTGTGGGACGCTCTTCATCATGTGTTTCATGATTCTCAAATTTCATGGTTAGTAGCGGGATATTTTAATCAAATCGGTATGGAGGAAGTTAAGAGAGGCGGGGTTGTTTTTGTTTTGAGAAGGATGGAGAGGTTTGATGAATGGCAACAAAGTTGTGTTTTGGTCGTATAATGGAATCCGCGTTTCACATGGTGTGATTCTTGGAATACAGGTTAATGTATAATGGAAAGGTTAGATAGGGCTTACGGAAATACGGAATGGCAAGCGTTGTTCCTGAGTGCCCGTGTCGTACACTTAGAGAGATTACATTCGGATCACATGCCAATCTTGGTTCAAATTTGTCCGTTTCGGAAGTCGAAAATTCAGCCTCGTCGTTTTCGGTTTGAAGCGATATGGTGTCTCTCAGTAAGGAGAATTAAGTAGGATATGAGATAGGAATTGGCCAAGGAGTAGTGAACATACAAAGACATAGTAATAATTGGAAAATTGAAAGCTTGGTGATATTGATCGTAGAAAGAGAAATTTAGTAGCGAGAATTAGAGGTAACCAAAAGGTTTGCCATGGTCCTAAATCATCGCTTCCAAAATTAGGTAATCGACTTATGAATGAGTATGCGAGTGTGTTGGAACAATAGGATATTATCTATTTTCATAAATCAAAGGATAAATGGATAAGATCCGGGGAGCGCAATACTCGGTTCTACCATCTTGCAACGATAATACGAAAGAAAAGCTTGAAATGTACTAGAATGCTAAATTATAGAGAGGAATGGGTTGAGGATGAAGTCGAGTTGAGTAATATGGTTAGGGAGAAATTTGAACGGTTATATGAGGTGTCAGAGACACATCTCGGAAATTTTACTCTCCCCCAGATTGTTTCGCTTGAGGAGGAGGATCAGCAAACGTTGTGTGGTCAGTTTTCGGATGAAGTGATTAAAGAAGCGGTGTTTCAATAAAATCTTGTTAAAGCACCGGGCCTGGATGGTATGACAGTAGCCTTTTGTCAGAAATGTTGGGAAACGGTAGAAAAGTCAGTATGTGATATGGTTAGGGAATCTACGGAAAAGGGGGTATTGCCTCCAACCTTAAATGGTACATTTATCAATCTTATTCCAAAAATCTCTGAACTAAATCAGTTAAGTATATTTCGTCCCATTAGCCTCATAAATACTCCTTGCAAGTTTATTGTGAAGGTTATGGTCAATAGAGTTAGATCATTGTTCATTGATGTGATTGGTCCTTGTCAAAGTAGTTTTTTACCAGGTCGCTCCAATACGGATAACATAATTCTTGTTCGTGAGGTGGATCACGGGACGCACCAGATTAAGGAGACAAAAGGAATTATGGCCGTGAAAATTGATTTAGTAAAAGTTTACAATAAGATGTGAAGAAATTAAAATAATTTTATTCAATGATAATAATTTCTTACATAGAGATCCTATATTTATAGGCTACATATGAATAACTTGGAAAACAAGTTTCCATGTGTAAGGAAATAATTAGGGAACAAGTTTCATAGAAAAAGAAATAACTTGGAGACTAATATATTCTAATCTATAATATAGAAAATAATATTTAAGGAAATTAATAATTAAGGTATATTTAAACACTCCCCCTCAAGTTGGATCGTATATATTGAGAATTCCCAGCTTGCCAATCAAGCAATCGAATTGTTGACTTTGAAGACCTTTTGTAAAGATATCTTCTACTTGTTGATTGGTAGGAATATATGGAATGCATAAAACTCCCTCATCTATCTTTTCTTTAATCAAATGTCTATCCACCTCAACATGTTTCATCTTGTCATGTTGTACTGGATTATGAGAGATGTTAATAGCTGCCTTGTTATCCGAGTATAACTTCATAGGTTGGTTGCAAATAATTTTCAATTCACCGAGAAGACGCTTTATCCATAAAAGCTCACATATCCCTTGTGCAATAGCTCGAAACTCAGCTTCAGCACTGCTTCTAGCCATGACATTTTGTTTTTTACTTCTCCAAGTCACTAAATTTCCTCCTACAAAGGTGCAATATCCCGATATAGATCTTCTGTCATCTATATTTCTAGCCCAGTCAGCGTCAATTAAATGCTTCAACCCATAAATTATCACATTTCTTAAACAATAATCCCTTTCATGGAGTTCTTTTAAGATATTTAAGAACTCTATAAGCTGCATTCAAGTTCTCTTCATGAGGTGAGTGCATAAATCGACTCAAAACACTTACCGTAAAAGAAATATCTGGCCGAGTATGTGATAAATAAATCAATCTTCCAACTAATCGTTGATATTTTCCTTTATCAACCTCCACACCAGTATTTGACCTCAACTTGTTACTTGCATCCATGGATGTTTGAGCTGGCTTGCACCCCAACATACTTGTTTCACTAAGAAGATCTAGAATGTACTTTCTTTGTGTCACCAAGATTCCTTCTTTAGTTCTAGCAACCTCCATACCTAAGAAATATCTCAAAGATCCACGGTCTTTGATTTCAAATTTTTTGGCGAGAAAAACCTTTATATTTTCTTGTTCCACACAATCATCACCTGTTAAGATAATATCATCTGCATATACAATAAGTGTAGAGAGTTTTCTATCTTTAGAGTGTTTAAAGAACATAGTGTGATCTACTTCGCTTTGAATGTATCCTAAATTCTTTATAACTTTCGTAAAACGTCCAAACCATGCTCTAGGAGATTGTTTAAGACCATAAAGTGATCTTTTGAGTTTACAGACTTTGTTTGTACCAAATAAAACTCCAAATCCAGGAGGTGGGTGCATATACACTTCCTCTTCCAACTCACCATTAAGGAAAGCATTCTTGACATCTAATTGTTGTAATGGTCAATCCTTAGCAGCTGCGAGAGATAATAAAATTCTGACACTATTCATTTTTTGCAACCGGAGCAAACGGCTCCTAATAATCTATTCCATATGTTTGAGTATATCCTTTTGCCACCAATCTTGCTTTATACCTCTCTATTGATCCATCACTATTATATTTCACTGTAAACACCCATTTACAACCAATTGAAATTTTTCCTTTAGGAAGGAACACAAGTTCCAAATTCTGGTTTTTCTCCAAAGCTTTCATTTCTTCAAAAACAGCCATTTTCCATTCGGGAACAACAAGAGCTTCTTGTATAGAATATGGAATTTCTATTTTTGATAAGTTAAAACAAGGGCTTGAAGATTTGAGGATAATCTATGATAGAAGACATAATGAGATATAGAATGATTGGTGCATGATCTAGTGCCTTTTAATTGAGCTATAGGAATATTAAGGTCTTGAAAATCAATAGACTTTGGAGATAGAGAAAAATCTGAATTACTTGATATAGTCGGGGTCGAATCTTGACTGTCTAGTCGTGGTTGTTGCTCCACATCGTGCCGTTTATGTCTCCTTGTATAGACAAAACTCTTTGTTTTCCTCCAATGGTAAGTCTATATTTTCTTTATCATTGGATTTTTCATGACCAGGCCCAATAACTTCATTTTGAGGATAAAATTCTTCATTAGGAATATTATGATGGGATGGAGTGATTATTTCTGGATAAGAAATAGAAGACATGGGTAGCACATCAATTTTTCCCAAAAAACTTTCTTCATCCACTTGGTTTTGATTCTCCCCCTGAAGAGAAGTTTGGGGAAAAAATGATTGATCTTTGAAAAAAGTAACATCCATACTCATATAAAAGTTGTTGGTTGTAAGGTCAAAACACTTGTACCCTTTTTAGTAGACGAATATCCAAGAAATACACATTTACGGGCTCGAGGATCAAGTTTGCTACGATTATGACTATAAATATGAACAAATACTATACAACCAAACACTTTAGGTTCAAGAGTACTGTAAAATTGGACATGAGGGTAGAAATCTAAGAGAATAATAAGAGGTTTTTAAACTGACATACCCGAGAAGGCATACGATTGATGAGATAGGCTGCAGTGAGAACAGCGTCTCACCAAAATCTTTTAGGAACTCACGTAGTAAACATAATTGCCCGAGCTACGTCTAGGAGATGTCTATTCTTTCGTTCAGCAACACCGTTTTGTTGGGGTGTGTCAACACATGTTGATTGATGTATAATACCTTTTTCCATAAGAAACTTCCCGATGATGGAATTAAAGTACTCTTTGCCACTATCAGTTCTTAAGACCTGAATTTTAGCATGAAATTGAGTCTCTATCATCGCATAGAACCTCTGAAACATCACAACAACTTCCGATTTCTCCTTTAAAAGATATACCCAACAAACACGAGTATGATTATCAATAAATGTGATACACCACCAACAACCAGTTATATTATTTACTACTCTTGATGGCCCCCAAATGTCACTATGTATGAGAGAAAATGGTTTAGATTGTTTATGTGGTTTAGAAGGAAAAGAGGAACGATGATGTTTAGCAAGTTGACAAATTTCACATTGAAAAAGAGAAGGGTTTTTATTTTTAAAAAACGATGGATAACTTACTCAAATATACGAAATTCGGATGTCCCAATCTTAGTGCCATAACATTATTTCATCTTTAGCAAAGAGAATAATAGACCACTTGAAATTTGTGTTTGTCTAACCAAGGGAACATTTCCTTCAAAGTAGTAGAGTTGATCAACCTCTCTAGCACTGCCAATCATCTTTGCCAAACTAATATCTTGAAATTCACATCGAGATTGAGTAAATTTAGCTACAGAATTTGAGTCTCTAGTGAATTTTCTAATGGACAAGAGGTTACATGATAACTTTGGCACATGAAGAACAGATTGTAGAGTTAGATTCGTAGAAAGAACAATAGAACCTTTACCCGCGACTGGAGAGAACGACTCATCTGCGATACGAACTCTAAGATTACCAGGACAAGGTGTGTAAGATGTGAATAAATGAGAAAGACTCGTCATGTGATCACTAGCACCTGAATAAATTATCCATAATTCGTTATTTGAAGAAGTATGTAAAGAAGAAGAAAATTCATCTTTTTGAACAAGCGAATTAGCCAAAGATGTGTTAGGAATAAATTCAGATAACTTTAATAACCCGTACAGATACTCTAATTGTTCCTTGCTGAATGGAGATGTTTTGGAGATATTAGATCGACTCTGAGTAGTTACTTGCATACTTGTTCCATATTTATCAAAATAAGTGAATGATTCAAAAATATCCTGTATAGACATAATGAAAAAAAATAACCGACAATGAAGATCGGCGTAAATTTTTTAAAAGAAACACCAAAAAAAGGTGTATATCGGCAATTAAGGCCGTGAAAAAAAATTAAGAATAGGGATCTAATACCTTAAGCTTCGATACCATGTTAAATTGCCAACTCAAGCAAAAATCCGAACCGTTAGGAGAAGGGCATTATATATATGAGAATTTACATTCCAACACGCCCCCTCACGTGCAAGCTTAGTTGAAACCTTAGAAGTTTATAGAGTTAAGCTTTGCACGTGCAAATTTAAAGTGGGTGGCGGTAGAAAGACTCGAACCCAGGACCTCAAGGACCATAGAGCTCTGATACCATGAAGAAATTAAAATAATTTTATTCAATGATAATAATTTCTTACATAGAGATCCTATATTTATATGATACATATGAATAACTTGGAAAACAAGTTTCCATGTGTAAGAAAATAATTAGGGAACAAGTTTCATAGAAAAAGAAATAATTTGAAGACTAATATATTCTAATCTATAATATAGAAAATAATATTTAAAGAAATTAATAATTAAGGTATATTTCAACAAGATCATATGGAAATTCATTGAAGATACGATAACACATTTTGGATTTCCAAAAGGTTGGGTATCACTCATTATGAAGAGTATGTCGGAGAATGATATACAAGTACTATGGAATGGAGAAACTCTAGCACCTTTTAGACCTCATCGGTTAATTCGCCAAGAAGATCCACTCTCTCTGTATATATTTATTATGTGTATGGAGAGGTTGTCTCTACTGATATGTGTGAAATGGAGGTGGGACCTAATTGAAATAGGAAAACGAGATCCTAGCTTTTCCCATATTTTTTTTGCTGATGATCTAATCCTCTTTGTTGAAGCATCTTTATCGCAGGTAAACATAATAAAGAAGGCGATGGAGATATTGTGGAGAAGCTGGTCAAAGCTTGAGTGCGGAAAAATATCTTATTTATTTCTCGAAAAATGTTCCGGTAGAAGTGCAACAAGAACTAGTTGAAGCGAGTGGATTTTGCTTATCGAGACCTCCTCCAAAAGGGGTTTACAAGAGGATTATGGAGAGAATGAGAGGCTAGTTAGCTGCATGGAAGAAAAACTCTTTCGCTCGCCAGAAGAGTTACATTGGTACAATCGGTTCTGCGTGTAATACCGACATATAAATGCAAGTGATGAAACTTTCAGGTTATGGGTGCGAGGGAATTGATCAGATTGTTAGGAATTTCATATGGCGTTCCTCACCTGAAGGTAGAAAACTCCATTAGGTTTCGTGGAGACAGGTGTGTAAACCAAAAAGGGCGGGAGGATTAGGAATTCGAGGTGCAAAGAATTATAATATAGCGTTGTTAGCTAACCTCGGGTGGAAACTACTTCACAATCAAAATGTTGCTTGAGTGGAAGTATTTAGGAATAAATATTTCACGGATGGGTTATTAGATCGGGAAAGGAAGGATATTGATTCAAATATGTGTAAGGCAATCCTTATATTGGAGCTAATTTGCTTAAGGAGAGAGTAGTAGTACATTCAAATGGGGAGGGTAATTATTTTAAATGGTTCCATGAAATTTTGGGTAACTTTTTGGTTAAGTCTGCGTTTAGGTGCTTAGAGAACAATCCGGTGGAGGTGTCATTCAATTGGGGTATTATATAGAAAATTAGGTGTTCATAAAAAGTTCTTGTGCTAATGTGGAGGGTTGCTTTGAATCGATTATCTTCTGTTGATAATTTATACAAAAGATGCGTAGTAGATTCAATGGGATGCAATGTGTGCGGACCAGAAAAGGAGGATCTTCTGCACATTTTTCTAAATTGTACAGGAGCTCAGAAGCTTTGGCGCGAGCTGGAATTGGCTGCTGCAGAGCCTGGCTTCACTCGGCTGTCATAAGCAGAAGGTAACTCGACTGCAAGGACCTATAATGCTGTTTCTACAGAATCTGCAGCGGGCTGGGAAGCTCTTTGTAAAGTGCAGCAACTGTGGATACTCTTGGTGAAACAACTGTATACTCACAGGCGCAGCTGCTCAGTGAAGTGTTCGTGCTGCTCGGCGACAGGAGGTGTCCGGGACTGGTTGAAAGGCCATTTAATAGCTAAGCTTAGTTATAATGGGTTAGAATGGCCTGGAATTTTTGCAGCAATAGTGTGGACATTGTGGAATAGGAGGAATAAAGCATTGTTTAACTCGCGGTTTCGTACCCCTTGTTTGGTTGGTTTAAAAAATGAAGTAATGAGAGTTGCAAGTGATTTCGTGATGGCTTCGGGAAAGGAGCGTGAAGGAGGTATAGTGGTATCTGCTCGGAGCACTTTGGTTAAATGGGTAAAGCCGGTGGGGCGAAATAAATTAAATATGGACGGGAGTTTTGGAATAGAAAGTGGCAAAGCTGGGATTGATGGGTTCTTGAGGGATAGTGATGGTATGTTTATATCCGGTTTTACTGGGGCGTGTATGAGAGAATCCCCGGCTTTATCGGAAGTATTAGCACTTTATTTTGGGTTGCAATGGATGATTAGTAAGGGAATAGTTGAGGTAGATATCAAAACCGACGTGAGGGAACTCTATGCGCTAATGAAGAGCGTGGGAGTTCTAGGAGTTGATATTGTCATATCGGCCGCGAATGCGTGGAAATTTTACGAACAAACCCAAAATTTGCATTAAGTCACATTTATCGGGAAGCTAACTTATGTGTTGATGCATTGGCAAAGAAATAACTAAGGCGCTACGAATATCTTACTCGAGTTTTATTAGTAGTTTAACATACCTTGTGACATTACAATTAAATTAACTATTTCAAAGTTCATGCCCAAACTAGTTTTATCCTCCTATTATTACACTAACTCACATTTTCCCATTCAGATGGTATAACCTATAGAGAGGAACAAATGGCTAGAATTAAGGGATGATCCACGTAGATCTGGTCCGGTCCTTAGGGGGTAAAAAATAAAAATCAGGAAATTCTCACTAAATCTCCTCGGAGGATGGTGTACGCCTTTGAGCCACCCCTAGCTAGAATTCAAGTCTCTGATAGACTAATAGCTCAAGTTTTTAAATAAGTTGATGGCGTGTTCTTTTTACCGGTCTTATCCAAGTGCGAGTGCGTTGTTCAAAGCCATTACACTTTTACACTCTCAAGCACTCCAAGAGATTAAAATGCATTATAAACATAAAAATTGTGAAGCAACATTATTGATATGTATGAAGTTTTAAGTTTGCTATTGCCTTTAGTGACATCTCAAGAGTACAGATTTATAAAAACTTCCGATTCCAGAAATGAGATATATGTTAAAAACCAAACTTTGACGAAAGTGTAATGGAAAGAGTAAAATTCTAGCTCTATTTTTTATCATTGAAAAAACCGTGCGCTCCATCAAGTTACAGAGATCGGATATCTGGATGCTCCAAAATTTTGTAAATCGTCATCAGATATATAATTAGTCTGCAAGAAGTGAGGTTTCTATTAATACTATGTTTAGCAAGTATAATTATTTCATGTGAAAAGTGAAAACTTACTTGTGGATATAAGTAGTCATCATATGCAGACATGTTAGAAATGCGATTACCATACTCATGAAACTCGTGAAAATTGTCATTTTCAGACAGCAAAATATTCTCTAGCATCTCCAAATGTTCTTGTGATCTGTAAGTATCATCACAAAGTGAAGGGAACGTAGATAATTGATTTGGGTGGTGCATATACATTTGCTTATCCAAAATCTCTCTTCTCTCCGTTTGTGTCTTATCTGTAATATAGTGTTCATTACCTTGTCCATTAGATTCATTCCTAAGGTCCATTGAGGTGTCATAGTGATCCCCGATTTCAATCAATCCACCATTTTCATGTCCGGCTCTCACTAAGTCCATAGAGATATTATGTTCATTAGCGAAATTTATTAGGTCCATTGAGATTCCATGTCCATTCCCCGTTTGTGAGAAATCTAAAGACATATCATATTCAGGGTGATTATTAATGAAGTCCATTAACATGTCATCTCCATATCCTGTTCTAATCATCTCCATTGCACAAGCATCTCCATTTTGCCTCGAGTTGTCATGTTCATATTCATATGTGTGTCTGTTATCATTCTCCGATTTGATGAAATCCATGAACATAGAATGTGCTTGGCCACTATTAGCTAGGTCTAATAAATAGCCATCTTCATTCCCGGTCCTGTAAAGGTCCATCGCATATCCATGTTCATGCCCATCTTCCACTTTCATTAGATATTCATCTTCATGGCCATGCCCATGTCTAGGTTGGGACATATTTATTTGATCTCCAGCTCGTGCGTATCCCTCAAATGGGATAGATCCAGAGCACTCTGGATTCCTATAGATTTTGTGATTGAATAGTATCCAAATTCGTATCAATTAACTAAAAAATACTTGTATAAGAATTGATAGAACTCACCCCTGATGAAACATGTATAGGTCCTGCATATCCTGATTCTGCTTATGATTCTCTAACCATGACAAAAGTTGAAGCTGTTCATTATGAGTATTTACATCTACTCCGTGCTGGAACTGCATAATTACATCAATTATTCAGAATGGATATGCATAATTTTATATATTGTCATTAAGCCCCTAATTACACATTAAGCAGAATATCTGAATATGATTCTTCATCAAGATGCATAACTTTTACCTGATCAGCACTATGTAGCCACATTTGTTGTTCATCGAAGCTTTGCTGTTAAAACCAGAAACGTCAAATGAATCACATCTACATATTATATTATAATTCCGTAGCCCTTACAAAATCGAAATGTTATCTTTTTTACCTGATCAGTACACTGTACACCAAGTTGTTGGCTTAAGTGGATGTCCTAAAACACCAGAAATTAATAAGGTACATCATAAAACTAATAAATCGATGTCATGAAGATCCCAATCGTTAAAGACATACCTTACAATGCCAAATATTACAGAGATTTTTTTCTAGAGACTCTTTCATCTGTGTTAGTTGATCAATGCTCTCAATTTCCTCCATATATGTCCAACAACTAGGAAATCAAAAACCAAAAAAAAAAAATTAATATCACAGCACAATTTTGAATATCCAAAGGTTAATTACCTTAAATTATAATTGATATCCGAAAGTCGTGAGCGTAATATTTCAGCCAGAGCTGTTAAATCCTCAACTGAATGGTAACTAATACAAACAAACCCAAGACCAATTTCTTAGTATTATCTGAAAATAAAGTACTATTAAATTCAAGTAATCGGTGACTTACTCTGGACCAATAGGATCTTTAAGATTTATCACATGCTCGAGATTCTTGAACGCTTTCTTGAGTACCTAAGCTTAAAGAAGGTAGCAATGAATTTACGCAGGCTTAAAAGTATAATTTAAAGGAATCATGAAAAGCACTACGCTCTTACTTCAAGACTCTCCAGCTTCCTGTAACATTTAAGCAGAATTAATCAAATCCCAACTCTGTAAAGCTTTAAGCACGGATTCTTAAAGCGGAAAAAGTGAAAGAAAAATACCTTTGTGCCCTTTCTTGTGGAGATAGATGAGCAAACTTGGTTATAATTTCTTCAATACTACTGAAGTAGGAAGTAAAGTAGATGAAACAGATGAGAAATTATTACCAATTAAGTCTTCGTAAATGTTATTATGTACAAATAATACCTATTCTCTGACTTAAAAAATGCGGCTCTGCCTCCTGGTGAAAAAGTGAGAAGCATAATTTGAATATCACAAAGAATGGATAACTCGGAAACTTTTTTGGTCAAACCATGTCTTCGTTTTGTGTAAGTGGTATTTCGACCTGCACCAGGCTCTAATCTTTGAAGCCTTAATTTGGCCCTCCCCATAGCAAATGTCCCTAAACATTATTAATATCCATCATTTTCTCAATCTTTTGGACTTGGTGAACACATTTGAACATTCATTTTTTGAAAGAATTTATACAAATTAGATTGAAAAAAAGAATGGCTAATAACAACTATATGCAAGCTATGCAACCCTTTACACACGATCAAAATAGATATGATGACAAAAAGATTCCACAAAATATATATTAGAATATTCCGAAT
Source organism: Nemophila menziesii (assembly GCA_029959085.1). Classification (NCBI taxonomy): domain Eukaryota; kingdom Viridiplantae; phylum Streptophyta; class Magnoliopsida; order Boraginales; family Hydrophyllaceae; genus Nemophila; species Nemophila menziesii. The sequence continues at coordinate 2,778,544 of JARWIR010000060.1, forward strand.
TGCATGTTCCACATGTTTTACTATAATTATGTGATGAATAATATGATCATTACGAAAGCAACCTCAATATATTATAATTCAAGCAAATACATAATTTTGTGTACATTTCTATCATCGAATATAGTGTAAATACAACGTAGAGAAGAACAATTATAGGAGTTTGATCTCTTACCGACTAATTGCCTCGGCTGATTGTAATAAAAAATGAAAATTGGACGTGGCAAGAGTACCTTGGTAAGAAATCAGGTGTTAGTTATCCAAAAAAGGATGCCTGGGATGAGGGTGGGTTCAAGGGTGCAGGTAATTTGTATGGTAATGTTCAGATAATATTTTTATAGGAAAGGTTTTGCAGACAAATGTTGATGGATGAGAGACAACCTCGGTGATGCAACCGTGAGACATATTTTCTTTTCTAAATATTGAGTTATTCTCCCCCTAATTATATGTCCTACTAAATTAAATTAATTAGAGAAGTAACTATCATATTTCTAGCATAAAACCTTGGTTTAAACTCTTATAAAGTAGGGATGGTTTTCCACCTTTTGTAAAATCTTTCATTTCCAAATATAAAGGTATTTCTTCTACTCCTTTAATAGCTAATAACTCGAATTTGGTTGCAGTTCTGCTATATGAAACTCTATTATATAAATAATCCATGATTGACCTTTTATCATTTCCTCAAACTTTAGTGCTCCCATATTATCAACGGCCAATTCTTAAGCGACAATGCTTAAAGGCATCATATTAGCGATCCTATACTACTTAGGGTCATTAGACAACTAAAAAAATTTAAAGTATATATCATTAACGAAAATATATTTGGTAGTTAAATAGTTTGATATTAAAAAAAATTAATTACACTTGATTTGATGACTCTGCTCATTAGTGACCACTTTATTGGTTGTTAAATGGTTCTTACCAGTGAAAAAATGATATCTCAACAAAACTCTTTCGGACACTTTTTCTCAAAAACCCTCCATCTCCGATAAACCACCTCTGAACACCCCTCTTCCACCCTCCTCCACCACTAGTAACTTGTAGATCTCTGTTTTTTTTTCAAGTTTCCTTAAGATCTCAACAAGATCTATGAAGATTAGTGTCTTTTACGTAGCATTTGTGAACTTTCATTATCTGAAAATCACCTTCAAGTGTATTTTAGAATTCTCTTTCACCTTTATTTTTCAGCTGCTCTGTCTTCTTTATGGCATTTATGGAGGGCAATAAAAACGATAAGAAAGCTGACTTTGAGGATGACTTGTACCTCTCTCCAGAAAGAAAGGCTATTTACTCCAAATTTGATGAACCAAGGCTCCTAATCCGTATTATAGCATCAGGAATTATTAACCTTAGCTACCTTAAGAAAAAAATTATTCAATATTGTGGGATTTCTGGTTGGATCTCTATTGAAAAAAGAGGAACAAATATATGTGTTTTTCAGTTTGATGAGAATGAGGATCTTGAGATTGTGTGGAAAAACAGACCTTATCACATATTTGGCTTTCATGTACTGGTGCAAAAATATGATGAAACAATTAAAAACCCTTCTCTTTTGGATGAAACTTCTTATTGGGTTCGAATTTATGGTATTCCTACTTTTTTCATCAAAGAAACGAATGTTACTAAGATTGCTTCAAAACTTGGTAGAGTTACGGATATTGAGCTCCCAGATCCAGAGAAATTCAAAGAAAAATCTACTATTAGAGTTCGCGTGGATTGTTTTGTGTTAAAACCTTTGTTAGCAGGGCTTAATTTCAAATTTTCGAATGGCCAATCGGTATGGGTCACTTTTAAATACGAAAAGTTGTTTGACTTCTGTTTTAAATGTGGTATAGTTTCTCATGAACAAAGAGGTTATGATAATTCGAGTAAATTGGCAATTAGGTTGGGTAATTGGATTAAGTTTTCTGATCAAGAGAAAAGAACAAATGATTTTGTTTTTAAGGCTGTAAAGCAAAGTAACCAAAATCAGAGGACTAAGAGGCCATTGAAGGCTAAGTATAAGAAAAAGAATTCTAGTCTGGAAGAAGGTGAAATAACTGTGATTGAGAAAAAAGAAGAAATGAAGGAAACTGAGACTAGTAATATAGTCCAAACTTCTCTTTTAGTGCCCACGGACAATTTGAGCCATACTATTATTAAAGGGGTTACTTCTAAAAAAATATTAGGCCCCTCAATTCTAATGAGGTCCTCAAACTCTGTAGCCCAAATGAGGAAAGCCCAAAGATGTTAATTATCCCAAATAGCGAAGTAGGACCTATTGTCACTATAGATCCTTCAATTACTCTCAACTCGAACCAAAATATTTGCTTTGGTTCGATTTAGAGAAATAAAACTCAAACCAAACAAGTCAGAGAAGACCTAGGTCTTCCTTTTAAAGATGATTTAGTTTCTTTAGTTCCAACAACTCTTGTCGACTCTGTCTATGAAGAAGATGAGATGGCTAAAGCTGTGGAGAAAGACGAAGAAGAACCAAAAGAGGGTATTGAGAAATGGTATGAAGAAGGTTTACTGGAAGGATTGGATACTGAAGTGGTTTGCGGGGTTGACCCAAATTAACCCAAGGGATTCAATGATTTAAGCCTGGAACTGTTAGGCATTGGCACAACCTTGACAGAGCTGAGCTTGATTGACATGATCAAGACTCATCAAATAGAGGTAATATTTCTTTCAGAAACTAAACGCAAATTTGATTATTTATTTTCTTTAAGTCCTAAGATCAATTTAACTCTGCTAGCTCAAGTTGATCCTGAATGGCTATCAGGTGGTTTAGCAATTTTTGTCAAAGAGACTAATAACTTTAAACTTATAAGTTCAGATAAGAACTTAATTTAATGCACTTATGTGGGTTCAGTATTTGACTTCTGTGAAATGAATTTGTTTATGGTCCTACTGCAGATGAAGAAAAAGAGGGATTTCTAAAAGAATTACATGATTTGTCTAATGTAACAGAAAACTGGTGTATTCTTGGTGATTTTAACCTTATTAGATTCCTTTCTGAAAAACTGGGAGGGGAAATAAGTTATGTGCACAAGAAAAATATTGATTTTTAATAATTTTATTGATACTAATAATTTGTTTGATCTTCCAGCTAAAGGATGTAATTCTCTTGGTCCAACAAGAGAAATGGCAACCAGTTAAACAAATGTTGGATAGGATATTGGTAAATAAAGGTTGGATGGATAAAATTCCAAGTTCATGGAATTTTGTTCTACCTCTTACAGGGTCTGACCACTCTCCAATTATTCTAAACCTTGGTTTATTCACTGATAAACATAAGAAAAGGTTTATGGTAGAAAAATGCTGGATTTATGATAGTTACTTTTGTCAAATGATTTTGGAAAAATAGAAAAGCATATATTTTTTGGATTTGAGGGGAATTTCAAAATTAAAATTTGAACTCTCTCAACTCCAAAAACATATTTCATATTGGGCAACAAAGAGGATTTTGAATAACAGGATTTTGATCAATAAAAATTTTGCGCAATTGGAAAAACTATTTAATGAACCTTTCTCATAAACAAATAAAGAGATTTTTGAATCTCTGAGCTTGGAACTTGAAATTTTTTGGAAAAAAGAAAAACTTTATTGGGCTCAGAGATCAAAAAATACCTAGCTGAATTTGGAGGATATAAATAGTAGATACTTTCATGCTATTACCAAAGTTAAGAGAACTAGAAATAGAATCTCATTAAAGATGAAAATGGAATATGGTTATCATAAAAGATAGAAATTTCCGGAGAAATTACAAGGTATTATAATGATATATTCAAAACAATAGGTAAGAGACAATATCAACCTATTTTGAGTAAGATAAAGAAGGTGGTAACAACTGAGATGAATGAGACATTGATTAAACCATTTGATTGTGAAGAGGTGAAAAATGTTGTTTGGTCTCTTAGAGGTGACAAATCACCAGGACCAGATGGTATGGAGGCTTTTTCTTTAAAAGAATTTGGGAAGAAATAAAACTTGACTTAGTCAAGCTTGTTTTTTACTTTATTTTGAATAATTCTTCTCTTGAATCTATTAATTGTACTATTATTGCACTGATTCCTAAATGCACTAACCCTGATTTGGTGGCTTCTTTCATACCTATTGTGCAAATTTTGTTTATAAAATAGTGTCAAAGGTTTCGGCACAAAGATTACAAGAATGGATAGGTAAACTTATCTCGGAAACTCAAACAGCCTTTATACCTGATAGATCTATTTTTGAAAATATCTTAATTTCCCAAGAGGCAACACATTATCTCAATAACAAGATAAGTTCTAAGAAATATAGTCTGGCTATTAAGGCAGACATGAGCAAAGCCTATGAGAATATTGAATGGGATTTTTTACTATATTTACTTCAGGTAGTGGGGTTTCATCCAAGATGGGTAGAATGGACTGAAAATTGTATTACAATTGTTTCTTATAAAGTTCAAATAAATGGAGAGAATTGTACAACATTGAAAAACCTCAGAAAGGGCTAAGGCAAGAAGACCGTGTGTCTCCTTATTTGTTCTGATTAGTCACTCAAGCTCTTACTCACTAAATTGACTATTATGTTGAGATGGGACTACTTAAGGGGATTAAAATTGCTAGATCAGCTCCAATGATTACTCATGTTTTATTTGATGATGATAGTTTGTCCTTTCTTGAAGCTTTTGATTATAATATTGGTACTTTTATTAACATTATTATTTGGTATAGTTTTGCTACAGGAAAAAAACTTAATCTCAACAAAAGTGGAGTTATGTTTAGTAAAAATACACCATGACATCAAAAATAATATCTCAAATCAATTGAGAATGAGAAAGCTGGAACATCTCGGTAAATATCTCGGCATCCCTTCTTCATAGGGTAAATCAAAGGTTAAATCCTTAGAATGGTTGATTGAATTGGTTCTGCAAAGGATGGATGGATTGGATACTAAAATGTTATCTAAAAGTGGTAAAGGAATTTTAGTTAAAGCAGTTATTGGAGTTATTCCAACTTTCATTATGTCAGTATTCTTGATACCCGAGAAGGTAACTTCTCATCTTACCTCCCTAGTTTCAAATTTTTATTGGAACGATTAAGGGGATGATATGTGTCACTGGATCAAATGGTAAACTCTAATGAATTCAAAAGAAGATGGAGGTTTATGTTTTAAGGATTTTCACTGCCAAAACTTGGCTCTACTTGCTTCTAATGCTTGGAAACTCTTCAATAAGAAAGATTCTTTACTTTATAAAGTTTAGAAAGGTAACTATTTTCCAAATGGAGATTTCATCAATGCATCTCTAGATAGTAACTGCTCATGAGGATGGAAAAGCTTGATTGAGGGCAGAAATTGTTTCTATAAGCATATCAGTTAAAATGTGGGAGATGGTAAGGATATCAGAATTTGGGATGACTCTTGGATCCCAAATTGTAAAAATGTTGTTAAGCCTCTTGGGTATGAATTGACTTTTGTTTCTGAGTTTATTGACTCTGAAAAGAAATAATGAATAATGGAATTATTGAACTTATTATTCCCCTCTTCTATGGTAGCAACCATTTCTAGTATATTCATCCCTACTTTCTACTGTGTTGATTCTCCTTTTTGGATTTTCTCTAAAAATGGAGAAGTGACGGTTAGGGATCTATATAACAGACTTTGGAGGGCTCAACAAAGAGGAGAAATGCTTATTAAAAAGGAAAATGTGATCCATCTTTTAAATTAGAGTCTAAAGACTGGAAATTTATTTGGCAAATGAAGATTATGCCAAAAATAAAGAACTTTATCTGGAAATGTTGTGAAAATGGATTGGCCACTAATGAAAACAAAAAAAAACGAAAATCTATTGATTTAGCTACTTGTACAATTTGTAGAATTTGTGATGAAAATGTTGAACATCTTCTCTTTCGTTGTTCTTAGGCTAGAGCTGTTTGGATGGCTAGTCCAATCAGTTTTAACTCACTTTTAGAACCATCTTTTAATGTTAATAAATGGGTTTAGTTTATTAGGCTAAGCCTTAAAGAAACTGAAAATCAAAACAAAAACTTGGGTGAATTAGCTTTCTTTATTGCTTGGTATATTTGGAAATGAAGAAATGAATGTATATTTAGATGAGCAAGGATCTTAAGGTTGAAGGCCCAGTTGTTAACTATTTGGGTCGACCCATGTTGGACCCGTGAGTGGAGCAATATATATGTGTACTGTCGCCCCTTTTACATAATAACACTAGAGAACTTGATACAACATTATACTTGAGGTATTATTTTCATCTTAGATCGTAAGAGAAAAAACTTTATTCTCTCTCCTCCAATTTTCCATTGTATATAATCCAAGAAAGTTTTCCACCTTGGTCGACAATTCTTAGATTATATATCGATTTGCGGTACTTTTTTATATTATTAATTATTTTACTCTTGTGATTATTATCGTTTCAATTTTGGGACAACCCCTTTTAAAGATGTAAACAAAATTGAGACCCATTTTTGTATGCATGTGGTAGTTATCTAGTTAGGGCTACTATAGGATGATTAGATCAATTTTAGTTTATTAACCTACTTATAATCTTGTTAGTATTTCACTACTGGCCATAAGTTGAGTAGCCTAGTTCTTCAACTATTCTTCCTTATGGAGTTAGATAGAGTAGATTTGTGGTGATATAGTGTTGAGAACAATTTGCGCGAGTGACTCCCTTAAAACCCTAAGCATAAGTTCAATAGTGTTAGATATATAATCACTTCTTATCTTGCATTGGTGTGGTAATCCACCATGAGTGTTGTTTAATAGAGTAGTAGACTTTTAGGTAAAACTAGTAGGATATTAGAGTCTCGACTAGTGAGTAATACCTAACTCTTAATTAATTATACAAATTTCTCTATGTGTTTTGAGACTCGTTCTTGCCGAGTTTTATTACTTGCAACCACGTATACTTGTCTGTCTTTAAACAAGTAGTTCATTGGTATTGCAATTTTTAGATCCATCTCTATTATATTATAAGAACGTTAGAGCCCCATCAATTTTGTTCTTTCTATAGCTAATGGACTCACTTATTCTACACACATAGTTAAAATATGGAGTCTCTAAAGAAACAATAACCTATTATATTTATATTTGAAACAATATGTGCACTTGTGAATAGTATTGGAAATACATTTCCTTGTATTGAGAACTTTCTGAATAGCTGCCAAGTCCTGGAGAATGAGTCATCCTTAAGCTCCAAGCCACAGTCTTCTTGTCTTTTATACTAATGGGTTAGACAAGGTCATATTTTTCCTCCTTTATCTCTGTTTCTAAGATGCAATTCAGATGTTACTCAAAAGCCCTCTACCCCGCTTGAAGGTAAAGTTTGCACAAAAGATTATAGTGATATTACGTATATCATCCTCGACATGCACATAATTATCGTTGTTGTTTTATAGACATTTCACTGTATTGGAAGTTCGTCGTAACTTGGTGGAGGCATATTTTCTTATGTCTCAATCACCTTTCTTAAAGTATCTGCACTTAGTATCCTAATATTTTTATTCATATGCCTATAGAACATTTTTTTTTTCATAGAATCATTATAGCGAGTTGAGAAATATGACACTGGATTGTGCCAATATCTCATCTACCTACCTCAGTTACAATTTACCATATACAGTTTAACAACTATATTTGTACAATTCATTGGCCATTGGTCAAAGAATACTTTTGTTTTGTGTCAAGTATCTTACTATATTTTACATTAGGGTTGTAAACGAATCAAATCGATCATGACCAACTCAAGTTTAACTCTGGAAAAAATCTTGTCCGAACTCAATCATATATATAAACAAACAAGCTCGAATTTTAATAAAAATACAATAAGAAAACGAGTTTGTTTAAGAAGTGCTTATTTATATATGGGTTAATGCTCAATAAACCCCTGCAGCCTTATCCACTATCCCGTAAAAGGCACTGTCTTTTTTACCCTTCTAAGATATCTTGAATTCACTCCCAAAACTCAAAATCTGAGTTCAGGTAATTTTTCCATAACATAAAATTTGAGTTCTGGAAAGCTTCTCATAACTCAAACTGCTCTTTTTATGGGGAAAAAAGGAAAGAATAAAATGTATGGTGCCTTTTATGGGCAAAAAAATGATAATTGTGGTGAGTGGGGATTAATTCTAATTTGAGGAGTTTTTTGGGCATTAATCATTTATATATTAGTTATATATTTAATATTTTATTCATCAAATAAACATGTTAATTAAACGTAAAAATTAATTAAGATTTTGTTTTTTTAAATTATTTTTTTCATTAATATCACATTCCATACTTCATATCTCAAAGTTCATCCAATACAAATCGTTCATGTAAATTTTGCTTCATTCATAAAAGTTACAAGCTACTCATGAACAATTCAAATTTATCTTGAAAAAAGTTCATTCGAATTCATTCGATAAGTTAAACAAATAAGATTGAACATCTCTTATTCAGTTTACTTAAATTTAAATTCAGTTCGATTCAAAAGGTTAAACAAATAAATTTACATATATAGTATTTTACTTTGTAAACATAGAGTAATTTATTACCTAGTTTTACATGTCTAATGTGTGAGTTTTTTTTAATGTTAACATTTTTTCAATAAATAATTAGTAATTTAGCATAGAAAGAAAAATAATTTCAGATTTGGCACAAGGGTTGTATCTTGAACACAGCCCTTAAGCAAAATTGTAAGGGCGGTCATTCAACCACCGCCCTTAACAGAAATACAATTTTGCCTAAGGGCGGTGTTCAAGATACAACCCTTATGTCAAATTTAAAATTATTTTTCTTTTTATGCCAAATTGCCAATTATTTATAAAAAAATATTAAACTTAAAAAAAACTCCTAATGTGTGGAATACTTTCTTCTTTCTCTCCAATAATAAAATCTTGGGTCAAAAGACAAAACTCATCTGGCCAATAGTAAGACATTAGTACCAATGGTTAACGGATTGGACTGGACCACGTTTGAAAAATACAACAGTACGGTTTTAAGAAAAAAAAATGGTCCAAACGTTAAGAAAAACTAGCTAATGAACTGTTGGGCCGGGCCTTCTTTTGTCTGTTTAGAATTCTAAACAGTACACTGAAGATTTTGCACGTGGAACGGTACAATGTGCATGGTTGAATGTGTGTCCGTTTATGCTATGCATATGTATTTTTGTGTAAGAGAGAGAACAGATAAGATTTGCAAGTCAAGACAATTTCTACATATGTAATATTGTAGGTCTCTTCTCAAATCAGTGAATGAGAAAATCTCTAACAAAATCAAACAATTGTCCTTCATTTCTTTCTCCTGATACCCACCAATTACTCTCTCCTCTGACACCTCCACCCACCCTATGACGTGCAGTTTGCGTAATATCTTATACAATTACACCACTATACCATACATCTATTATTATCACAAACATTATATTTCTAGTTCTTTTTTATTCCTAACCTATTTTAAAAAAATAATTACACAATAAAAACTTGTTTTAAAAATAATTGCAAAAACCTAACGTGTAGGCGCTCTTCTGAAAAACGCTTCTATCATTTACTAAGCCTAGAAGCGCCTTTACTTATTAAAAAAATGCCCCAAATTCAAGAAGGTATGGCTATCTAGTTCATTCACAAAAATTGAAAAAACAGAAAGATGGCTCGGTTTTCACCGAGCCTTATGCGGCACTACATTTCATGGCCTATGAACTTTTTTTTTGGTCAAAATGGCCTATGAACAATACAAGAGATGGATCATAAATCGATTTCTTGAAAAAAGTATTTTGAGGGAAGAAAAGAAAAGATCTATACCACCAAAAGCAACACTAATCGGATCATTATGAACACATCTTCATAAACCTCAAGTCAGCATACAACAACTATTTTTTCATGTATTTGAGATTTTGCTTCATACAACCTTATTTCAACTTGAACACACTAACAAGTAAACTCTTAAATGCAAATTGAGCTAAAACCGTTGATTTTTTCGGTGATACAAGCGCAATATTTCAAGTAGTAAAAGTTAATTTAATTACATAAATAAATTTTTAAAAAAAAACTGAATAAATAAAGGTCAGAGATCGTTGGCCAAGCATTATTTTTTATAAGTAAAGGTGTTCCTCAGAGGAGCGTCTTATACTTAATTTAATTAATGGGCTTTTAAGGTAATGGCTGATAAAATGATAGAGGCGCTCCTCAGAAGAGCGCCTTCATGTTGGTTTTGTAATTATTTTTTAAAATAAGTTTTTTTGCAATTATTTTTTTTAAAATTGGATAGGAATAAAAAAAACTCTTATATTTCACCGATCGATATATGTTAGAAAGTATCAAGTAGAATATCACTATAAATCACGCCCTTAAAATATCATCATTAGGGAGTTAAACGAGTCGAACCGAATACTAGATTGTACAATTTTATTTGTTTAACTTCTAGAGTCGAGTCGGCCGAACTCCAATATAAACGAGAGGAGACGAGCTCAAATTTAAACGGACCGACCTTAAACTTAAACGAGTCAAGATAAAGATTTTAAAACTTGTTTATTTAAATTATCAAACGAGTTTTTTTTTTGAACCGTACTCGAGTTGCTTATGAACAATTTGGTTTTTTATGGTTGAAATGAAACTTTTATAAACGATTGGTATTTGATGGATTACGTTGTATGAAAGTATGAAGTGTACGTACTATTAATGAAAAAATAAAGTCTAAAAAAATAAAAAAATATGTAAGTTGATAAAGTTTAATAATATATTACAAGTAAATACTATATTAATCTACAATTCATTAATATAAATGAGACTTTCACGAATGAGTTAGAGAGGGTTTGTTACTTAGTGAGCTTACATTGGAGTTTGAGCTTGAACTTGTTTATACACGAGTTGAGCTCGAACGAGTTTTTCCTGAGCCGAGTTTGAACTACTCGCGAGCGACTTGATTCATTTACAACCCTAATCATCATCACTTAGTAAGGACTCAACCTGGCCAATAGATGGATCTGGTTCGGTCCTTGTCCAGTTTAATCCAAACCAAATCTGGATTTAATCTGAATTGAACAAATCCGGATCAGATTGGTTCACCTATCCCAAAAAAAAACGACAGGTCTAATTCTAATTCCCATAGTTCGATTTGAAAAATTCTTATTCGAAAACAATCTAAACGATGAAGTTCTGGTCCAATCTGGTTAGTTTTTGCCTTCTTTTTCTTTGCATTATCTATTAGTAACGAACCGATCTAACGGTTCCAGGTTACCTGACCAGGCCTAATTAACTTTTTATAAATTTTAAACATGGACCGAAATTGATCTTATAAATAAATAAAAAAGTCAAATTCAATAGAAATCGGTCTAGCCTGGTCTGGTCTGAAAATAGTAGCCAAGCTGAGTAAGAATAGGGGTAAAGTTACATGCAAGTTTGGGTCCATAACCCCCCTGGTTTGTTAAAAATAAATTACCCTTATAAAAAAAATATTTTACAACCTTATACCTCCTTGTCCCCCTTCCTTCCAATCTCTTCTCAAATTTTAAGAATCTTCATTTGGTTTTCCTCAAAGTTGTAAATTTTATCTTATTTCACTTTAATTCTTTCAAGGTGGATTGCTTAAAAGGTTCACAACCCATATATTTATCGCCATCAAGGTCGAGCCCAATAGAAAGACAGCATTTAATCCCCGCCTCCTTGTTTCTTCCATCCCACACACCTATTAAAAGGAAACCAAAAATTTCATTCAATGTTTTTGCACTTTACGCTCAAGATCTGAAATTTTTCCCTATTCTATCTCCACGATTTTTGGCATCTAAAAATCAAGCTAATTAAAATGACAAAATCAATCGCTTACTCTTCAAGGTATAAGAGTACATAATTAATTAGAAGCCATAACTAAACATGTGTGTGCATAATACCAATATATAAAAAATAGTTTGAAATCAAGAACGACTCAAAATACAAGTAATAAACAGTGAGTTGACTATACAAAAAAATCTGAATAAAATAATGGGTTGGCTGGTGATGTCTCCATATTTATGATAGAATAATATAGCCATGAGACATCATTTTAGGTGCATTATGGGCTTAGCTAGGAGTTTTTTCCTGTTATTTGATATATTCTCGTTTCTTGCCTTGTTTTGGAGATATGTTACTTTTAGAGTATTTTAGGTGTTATTTGTGTATTTAGTGTGAAAATCTTAGGTACAAGGATGATTATAGATGCCAAATCATGGATAACAGGTCGAGGAAAAGGAATCAAAGCCAAAAGAAAAAGTTAGAGGATAGAGAAGCCATTTTTAGAAAGTGCAAGAGTTACTAGCTAGATTTAGAAAGAGCAACGTTCTCGATGCCACATAATATTGAAAGAGAATTTATATGATCCCTTTTATTTACAGATATAACTCTGAGTTACGAACGCGTGGCGGCTGATGGTTTGTAATTTGGAGATGTAACGAAAAAGTTATGAATTTTGCAGCTAGCGTGACTCGAATTAGTCCACTGTTGAAGGAAAACGTATTTGGATGGGACTAGGTCACTTAAACCTAACGCATGACCCATATTTCATCAGGGTACCTATATATATATCAGTAATTGAAATTATAAACATGTCCTTGCCTTTATTTTGTTCACTAATTCATTAGAGAGAGAGATGTCAAGTTGACTTGAGGAGGAAGCATCGGAAGTTGGAGCATCACAACACCATTTATCCATCATTCCACCTCTACCGTTAGGGTAAATTGTATTGGATTCTTAAACTTAACTATGTTTCTAATCTTGTTATTCCTTAGTTTTATATATGTCATTATGAACTAATTTTCCCATATATTGGGTTTGCAGTATGTATAACCCTTAAATTCTATTTTGTTATTCTACTTTTTGGGATTGGATTTAATTGAGTTGAACACTTTATTTTATATAATTGTATTATGTGTTTTCCATTTATTCCAGTCGTAGCTCTGTCCAAGTTTATGACTGCCCTTAGTAATTAGGACTGTCACCCTAACGAGGAGGGGGGTTTCAATTGCTTAAAAAGACACATAATCGTCTAGTATGCGGTAGTGATCTTGATGGACTTGCATAACTAGATAGATATTTGGTTAGATTTTACCACTGATCATTGCGCATGGTCCCCTTACCTAAGTCCCCCAGTAGTGTTTAGATTGTTTTCTAAGCTACCCTGACGAAAGTTAGGAGGATCATAGAATTCTGACTACTTATACATGCTCAATCCACCCTAATAATTAGAATAGTGACTTAGTAAGGTAAGTGCATACTAGCATACCTAAGCAACATCTCATCTCCATTCTTCCTAGTTATATGTTATTAGCATTTTTAGTTTAATATTTCTTGCATATAATTCTAATTTGCAAAACTAAACAAATATTCTTTTTTATTTTGTTTGTACTCTTAAAAAATAATCTCAGCCACACATAAATTTGAACACGAGTTTGAGCTAACGGACTTAATCCTTGAGAACAAAGATTTACTTATTTAACTATTACTTGCGAACGATCCGTGCACTTGTGGGGAGTTTCTTGTGGTTCTTTCCAAGGTATGTGTGCTTTTCAAATCCTTATTACACCATTGGCCTTACCAATTGGCATATCAATGGATTGTAAGTGTAGTAACATTGGTTTGCGCCAACAACGTGATGGGTTGAGATGCAAAAAGAAGTGGGTTATATATATATTTTGGTGGGTTGCACGTACAAATATAGTGGGGTTTTATATAATGCGGTAAGTTGGCAGTACAAATCTAGTGGATTGTCTACATAGTGTAGTGGGTTATCTAATAACAAGCTAAAGAAAAGGAAAACATCATTACTTCAATGATTAGATTCCATCAAACTATAGAAAGTGGAACTCTAAATAAGAAATTCGATGTAGACACCACAAATAATAAATTGAAAACAAAAAAAAAATTAGAAAAAATGTTGAAAAATATATCTGGAAATGAAATCGTAATAGCCGTGTAAGAAGGTTTGAATGAACAAAAATGTTTGTGTCCGATGAATGATTTGAAATTCAGAAAAGCATAGAGAATCAACAACTATAAAAAGAATCTATCATTTTGATCTCATATATATGTCATTTTGATGTCACGTAATTTTAGCGTTTAAATTTGAAAGTTTGTTATGCAAAACAAGTAATAGGTTTTATGTTTGATTAATTAAAGTATCAACACATGTATTAATAGGGTATAATAGCTAGATTATAATTAGTAAGAACTTGTAAGGGGGAGGGGGAGGGGGAGTGGTAGACTCTTAGAGTATGGAAAATGGCCTTCTATGACCTTTTTGGCATGTAACTATATTTTTATTTGTATAAATATTTTTTTAATTGTGAAATATAGTTATTTTGTATAATATCGAGAAATGTGGTATAATTGATTCAATATACTAATATAGGGATATATGATGTTTTTTTATATAATACAGATTCTTGTAGTACATTTAACTTAAGAAAATCAGGGGTGCTACCCCAAACACCTTTGTCTCCATCCCTCATCCCAAGTAAAAGTTCTTGAATTTGTCCCTACTAGGAATAGATATAAGTGAGACTATAAAAATTGCATTTGTTGAAAATCAAATCATCATAAAATTAATGTTTTAGTTATTACACTAATATCTATGTCCCAAAACCCAAACATAATTGAATATCATAAGTATAAAGGATGTCGCAATGTATTTTATAAGTATATTGCAAATATCATTGCAAATATGCTTAAAAATACACTTTAACAAATCATTTCGTCCAACAAGACTGCTTTTATTGTTGGATAGAACAACAGAAAAATATCTTATTCCTTTAGAATTAGTTTAGAGTATATGCAAGAAAGACAATTTTAAAGAGATGTTCTTTAAAGTATCATGTCATAAATTCTTATGATTCTATTAAATGGGGTTCTCGAAACTAATATAAAGAAAGTTTATAATCGAAAAGGCTAAAAAATATTGATACATAAAACCATCATCGACGGTGCTTGCTAACATCCAAACTGAGGTAAAAATTGAAGAGATGAGTTTGAGGTGTTAAGTTTCATTATCTTTCAATATTTCGGTGTTATATTTTTTTATTGGTATTTTTATGGTCTATTCTTGTTGATGATGTAACAATTAGTGTTGATGATGGTTAAGGGGTGATTTGGAGGATTTATATTTCATTATTCTCAACGTTTTTTTGTTATATACTTTTTTGTTTAAAACAAAATCTGGAAATTTATGAATGTTTTCTTGATGTTCTAAACACCAAAAACACCAAGAACATCTCTATTTTGCCAAAACTGCTGAAAATGCTCTTAAAGATGCTCTTAGATAAATTAATTTGAAATTCATCTCCCAATTCGAAAAAGAACTCTGAAACAGAAAGAGTTTTAAATTCTTTTAGCTGCAACCTAAAAAAGGATTTAAAATATCATTGATAGCCTAAACTAATAATTACAATTGAGCTAACTAATTTTCTCGCAAGTATTTATTGTATTGGAATTGCTAACAGATTTAGAGATTTTTCAAGAATATATACGGACTTAGACGAAAATATGAGGCTAAGATGAGTGCAGCCCCGGGCCTAGCTGATGCATCTGGCACTGCCACTGTCACTGCCACAACCTATGTTCTTGGCTATTACTTAACAGTGTCTCAGTGTCATTGATATATTTACTTACTCTTTGACGTCAGAAACTCAAACAGTAAGAATTGTATATTTCTTGACTAGCTATAGGTCTTTTTCACCTTCTGTACCGTACTGTATGTGAAAATCTGTCAATAGCTACCAGGGTCATAATTAATTACCCTGATCTTATACAAACTTTTTGCTATGAGTTGTTAACATCTAACAAATTAATCATGATAAAGTATGGAAAAATAACCTTTTATTACTATTTATGGTGTTAAATATTAATCAGGTACATCTTCTACATCTCTTTAACCCTATTTCTGACTATTTCTTGTATCAGTATATATTACTTTTATCTATAACTGGTATTTTCTGGACTGTAGATGCATCCCCTTCTTTGGATGGTTTTCGAGAAGTCAGTAAACCATCTCTATTATGTGTGTCATTAAACACCCTTGTGAAAAATAATAACAATAACAATAATAATTTTAACACCCTTCTCCCTCCCTTGTATAGTTTTTCTTTTTTGACCGTCGAATTGAAATTGTTTTGCTTAAGGCTAACTAGGATCTTTTAATCTAAATTTAGACTAAATATTATATCAATGAACTTAATTTTTTTTAATACATGGATGCCCGGGTAAGATTTCGCGCACCACGACTTATCTCATAGAGAATATACACGTCTCTCCCATATTCTGGGAGGGGATTCGAACCATGTACCTCTTGCTTTACCCCTTTAAATGATGAAAAAACAGCAAGATTCTGGATAGTTAAGCTAACCATCAATGAAGTTACTTTAGATTCACAATTCGTAAAATCCCGAGAAACTAATCTTCACGATATAAAACCTCAAACTCATCTATTCAATTGAATATAATGTAAAACATAAAATCTCAAACTCGTCTATTTTTAATTCACGTTTTACCCACACTCAACCTCTCTTTAGCATAGCGATAGTCAGCCCAAAAGGCCGATCCATCCTTCCACGATACCATAGCAAAAAGATGGCCGGTTTTCTCTCTACTTTTTTAACCCAACACCACTAAATCCTCCTTCCTCAGCCTTCTTCCACCACCAAACATGATCTTTTTACATTTTTCTTACCTTGTTTTTGAAAAAAATCACACCTTCATCCCATACTTCTCTGCTAAAAACCTTTTCTCTTTCACCTTCTCTTTCTTTATCTCCCTCTGTTAAATCTTCTTGCCTACCTTTCTCTTTTTTCTCTCACCTTTTTTTTTTCCTTTCTGCACTCTCCTATGGAGTTTTTCTCAACCAGCCATCCTAATAAAAAACATGGGAGTTTATCTCTTAGTTCTCAACACAATACAGTCTACCAAGTTGAAGAAAAACACTCTCTTACTGCTAAGCTTCTTAACAGAAAACTCGTCAATGTGGGCTTCATCAGCTCACACATTAATAAACATTGGAAAATGAATACAGATGTTAAAGTCCAAAGAATCGGGCAAAATGAGTTTAAAATCATCTTCAGCAGTAAAGAAGATAAAGACAAAGTTTGGCTTCAAAGACCTTGGACTATTATGGGCAAACATTTTGCCATTAATGATCCACTACTGACAGGCTCAGATAAGGTCAAATATTCCACCATCTGGATACAAATTTACAACCTTCCTATAGGGCTTCTTAATGAGGACAGTATTAACGAATTCTGCAGCACGATTGGAGATGTGCAGGAAATTATCCTTCCTGCAGAAACATTCATCAATGAAGACACATTCTCTAGAGTCTACATTAATTGGCCTATCAACAAACCTCTTCTTCCAGGCTTTAAATACTGGGAATCGTAAATTAAATGCTTCTGGGTTAAGTTCAAGTACGAAAATTTGGGCCAAGTTTGCTTTGGTTGTGGTATTTTCGATCATGAAGAGAAAGATTGCTCTGAGAAAAAGAAGATCACTCCTCGTCTCGGTAGTTGGATGAAAATTTCAACTAGAGGTAACTTAAGTTTTATACAATCTAACAATCACCATTTTAATAAGAATGCTAAGAAGAAGCAACTCAATGATGTTCTAAATTCTTCCTCGGTTAAAGAAGATAAGAATCAAACTGAAGGTAATATTCAGGAAATGGTTATTGATAATCAACTCCCCAATATCAACCACACTCGTCCTTTAAAGCTTTCTACCCACTACCCCCAAAACCAGAAAAATCAAATCCTTAAAACCATTTTCAATGGAGATGATTTGATGAAAAACTACAAAAATAATAAAGGCATATTCTGCCAAATCAATCAATTAGAGAATATTGCTATCCAGACCTTCAACCCAGACCAACAATGGAGTTGTTTTGGGCGGGATTTCATGATAGAAGATGGAGTTTTTAAATTTGAAACTCAAAGGGTCAATTCGGTTCAGAAAAGTGAAGAAGTTAAGTCTGAACCCCTTTTGGATTTAGACCTTTATTTTGCAGACAAAAGATATTTACCAAATGGCCCTTCGGATATTAATAAAGATAGTGAAATGTCCTTGGGTAATTTAGACAATTCCACTAACACATCTAATAACCTTCCGGTCCAAAACAATACCCACCCACCCTTACAACCTAATACCATCATCAGCCTTACCCCTATCAACCCTAATCCCCAAATTCATCACTCTATCTTCACCCAAAATGTCCAATCTCCTTTTACACCCTTACCAATCAGTCATTTCACCGCTTCCTCTCCTACACCTTCTGACCCTTTTTCGAACCAGACCAACCCCACTACACCTACTCCGTCTCTCACCCATACCATCTTACCTGCTCCTCAATCTTACCGGAAGGAATCAACAGCTAAGAAAGATAAACTCTTTCTCACCTTTCTCGATCAACTGATACATTCTCAAGAAAAAATTAAAACGGTGGGAATTGATTACAAAGCTAGGCGTCTTCTAGCACGTGAAATCAAACTAGCTGCGCTAAATGAAAAAATTCATTCTGATAAAAAGATGGGGGTTTGGAAATATCGTACAAAATTTGAAAAAAGAGGTTTTGCATTTGAAGACTCCTTGGACAATGATATTATTGCTAATCTCAACAAACGTGTTATGCGATTCTTACGTTCTTCAGCAAAGGGTAAGAAGTCTAATAAAGGTACTGATCTTATTATTTCCTATAATGAAATGGTTCTACTTCTGACTACTCAACGGGTTTGCGGAATTTCCCCATTGCAATTCCTTGCTCAACAATGATACAAATCTGCTGGAATTGTCAAGGGATTGGCGGCCCCTTGATATTCCAGACCCTTAAGGAATTGTGTAAAAAACACAATCCAGAGGTACTTTTCCTTACTGAAACTAAGAATTTGTTTAAATTTATGAATCATGTTGCTGTTAGTATCAATATGAAACTCATACATTATGTTGACCCCATTGGATTGGGGGGGTGGTTTAGCTCTTTTTATTAAAGATAATGTTGATATGGAAATAATCAATTCTGATGAAAACTTTATTGACACTTATATTACTACTGCCCAAAAATTTAAATACACTTATGTGTATGGTTCACCTGATGAAACTAATAAAAGTAGTGTGCTTAACAAAATTAGTGCTTGTTATGATAATAATTATCCTTGCCTTTTGATGGGTGACTTCAATGTTATTAGAAACCTTACTGAAAAGCTAGGAGGGAATAAAATTAACAAAAAAAGTATGAAATGCTTTGAGAATATTATAAATAGCCATGCTCTTGAGGAAATCCCTAGGCATGGCTGTCACTTCACTTGGTCTAACCGTAGAAGTGGTGATGAATTAATAAAAGCTATCCTGGACAGAGCTTTAGCTAATAATAAATGGTCCACCCAATTCCCAAATGCTTGGGTTGCTGTTTTTCCGGCTGTGGGTTCTGATCACTGCCCTATCATTCTTCACCATGATGTGAAGAAGAATGACAGGAAAAAAAGATTTTATTTTCAAACCTTCTGGGCTGCTGAAAGTGAATGCTTTAACATTGTCTACAAAGTGTGGAATGATAATAAAAACCTTAGAGGCTTACCTTCTAAAGTAATGAATTTTAAAATGAATAAAACAAAAAACAACTTAATAAAATGGAATAGGAAAAAATTCAATAATAACAGAATTTTTATTGAAAAACAGATGCTAAAACTCTATGATCTATCCAACAGTGTCTCTAATTGTGGGGACTGGACTGAATATAATGCAGTACTCAAGTTAATTGAGGATGCTTGGATTAGAGAAGAGTTATACTGGAAAGATAAATCTAGAAACTTATGGCTTGAAAAAGGTGAAAAAAACACTGCCTATTACCATGCTTGCACTAAAAATAGAAGGAAAAGAAATGCTATTAAAAGAATTAAAGTTACTGAAAATGATTGGACTGAAAATGAAAATGAAATATGTGACCTCTTTACTTCTTATTATAATGGTATCTATAATTCAGTGGGGCATAGATCCTTTGATCATATATTGGAACTAGTGCAACCTGTTATAAATACTAGTATGAATGAAGCTCTTAATAAAAATATCACCCATGATGAAGCTAAATCTGCTGTTTGGGAGCTAGGTTTGAACAAAGCCCCTGGGCCTGATGGTTTTACTGGAGCTTTTTATACCACTTACTGGGAGATTATTAAATTAGATGTTATGAGATTTATCAATGAATTTTGGCATAATAAAGGCTCTCTATTGGCTATTAATCAAACTTTTATAGCTCTCATCCCTAAAGTGGATATCCCTTCTGAGGTGTCTCATTTCAGACCCATAAGTTGTACCAACTTTATTTATAAAATCATTGCTAGAATTCTGGTTAATAGGCTTAAACCTATTATGCCTCTCATTGATAAAAATCAATCAGGTTTTATCCCTGAGAGAAATATTCAAGAGAATATTCTAATTTCTCATGAAATTATAACTCACATTAAAAGAAAAAAGGATACTAAACAATATCTTCTTGCTATAAAAGCAGATGTTAAGAAAGCTTACGAGTTTATTGAGTGGGACTTTTTAGAAAAATTTCTTCTTAAACTCGGTTTTGAACCTTTATGGACCAATAGAATAATGGAATGCATCACTAGTGTTAGCTACTCCATTTTAATAAATGGTAAAGATACTCCACTCAAAAAACCCTCTAGAGGTTTAAGACAGGGGGATCCTCTATCCCCCTTCCTCTTCTGCATTGTTACTCAACTTCTTAATATTATGATTAAATCTAAGGTTGAAAATAATGAGTTAGATGGCTTTAAAATAGGAAGAAATTGCCCTACTATAACCCACCTTTTATTTGCTGATGACTGCATCTTTTTTCTTAAAGCTAATGCAAAAGATATCTTAGCCTTTAATACTATTATGGATCAGTACAGTAATGCTACTGGCCTTGAATTAAATAAGGATAAATGTGGTGTTCTCTTTAGCTCTAATACTCCTGCTCATATAAAATATATTAATGCTCATCTTCTTAAAATGAAACAAGTTGAATCTCTAGGATCATACCTAGGTCTTCCAACTGACTGGAATCTCAACAAAAGTAGAGATTTTGAATGGCTTATAACAAGAATTTTGAAAAAGATTGAAAATTGGGAAACTATTTTCTTATCAGACTCTGGTAAGGAAGTCTTAATTAAATCTATCCTTCAAAGCTTACCCAACTATCTTATGTCTAGTTTTCTTCTTCCCAAAAATATTTGCAACATGATTGATAGTATAATTGCTAGATTTTGGTGGGGTAAGAATAATAAAAAAGGTATTCACTACCTCAATTGGAACTCTCTATGCTCTTCAAAATTCGTTGGAGGTCTAGGTTTCAGAGAAACCAACCTTATGAATTATGCACTTTTGGGGAAAAATGCTTGGTTTATTTTAAATAACCCTGATTCTCTAATTGCTAAATTATTACAAGGTAAATACTACCACAATACTAGCTTCCTTAAAGCTAAGGTTGGATACTCTCCATCTCTTGGATGGAGAAGTATTCTCGCAGGTAGGAAAACTTTTGAAAACAATATTATTTGGAAACTTGGAAATGGCATGAACATCAATGTTCAAACTGATATTTGGATCAATCAAAAAGATAAGGTTATCCCTCCTAAGGACAATACCATATTAGTTGTGAAAGAATTCTACAACACTGATAATAAAAGTTGGAATGAAAATTTTATTAAACAAGAATTCTCCCCTGATATTGCTGAAATCATTACTAAAATGCCTATTCCCTCATTTGATTGTGAGGATTTTTGTTACTGGGATAAATCACCTGATTATACGGTAAAATTTGCTTATGCTCTTCTAAAAAAAGTAAAAGACAGTAGCATAATGGAAAAAAATGCTAATGTTCCCAACTCTTCTTATACGGTTAACCCTTGTATATGGAAAGATATTTGGCACCTCAATTGTATTCCTAAAGTCAGGAACTTTATGTACAAATGTATCAAAGATCAATTACCAACTGAGGTCAATCTCTATAAAAGAAAATGTAATAAAAGCAAAACTTGCAAACTTTGCAATAATGGCGATGAAACTATTGAACATTTACTTTTTTCTTGTCCTTGGGCTAAAGCTGCCTGGTTTGCCTCGCCTCTCACTCTAAAAACTGAAAACTCTAGCACTGATAAAATTGCGGATTGGTTCTCCTTTTTTACTTTTTCAAAAAATGAGGAACTGTTGAATAATAATTGTGATGCTGAATTTATAAGTTACCTCTGTTGGCACTTATGGAAAGGTAGAAACAAATTTATCTTTGAAGGGACTGTTCCTGATCCTATTTTAGCTGTCCATTTGGCTTTACAGAATTCTAATGAATACAAACTGGCTAATAAAATTCCTAATGATGCAAATCAAAATAAGCTGAAGGAAAGAAAAGACAACAATATAAACAATGTTATTACAAAGGATAGACAAGATAATAATAATCTTTTAGATAATGAACCCAATTTGAATAACAATAGCAATGTCTTATCTAATATTAGTACTTGGATACCTCCACCTGCTAATAAATTTAAAATTAATACTGATGCATCTTTCTCTTCTTTGGGTTGTGCAATTTCTTTTGTTATCATGGACTCTTTTGGTGTTCTTATTGAAGGAAATGCAAAAATCATAGAAGCCAGGAATGTTTGTGAAGCTGAAGCTCAAGGGATCCTTTAGGGTTGCGAGGCTGCTCAGGGATTTCAAGAAGGCTCTACTATCATTGAAAATGATTCCAAAGTCCTCATGAATTCTCTTAACTCTTTAACCCCTTGTAATAAGTTTGATTGTAATAATGTTTTTAAGTCCATTTATGGAACAGTAGAAAACTATAACCCTCTTTTCTCCTTTGTTAGTCGCAAAGGGAATCGTGTTGCTGACTGGGTTGCCAAACACAAGCTAAGCGGCAAGTTGTTTGGTGATTGGAGTTCTTTTCCTCCTCCCCAGTTAGCAAATCTTTTGCACCTTGACCTTGCTAGTGGTATAGGGTGATTTCTTGTTACCTTTTGTAACTGGCTTTGCTTCCTTACTATCTATATATTTAATATGTTTGACAAAAAAAAAAAAAAAGATTCACAATTCGTGTATTGCATTATGGTCTGAAAGATTAAATCATTGAAAAAAAATCATAAGTAAACAAAATATCATAAATTTTTGGTTTGATCACTTGTATCTTTGTTATAGTTTAATCACACAACCTCTCATTTCTATCTAGATTTTACTTCTTTCAAATACATTTTAATAAAAAACGACCAAAGTAATCAAATTAATGAATCTCAAACCAAAATACCACTACTATAAGATTTACACACACAAAAACATGTTGATATCCACGAATTTTTCAGTCATAGAGATTAATCTCTTCACTGTCGAAACAGCGACCAACAGATCTTTGAGGCTTAAAGCGAATATGCATGTTCTAAGTGCAGGTCACAATAATTTTTTTCTTACTTTTGACTTCAGAGATGATCTCATGAACACATGGCCTTTCTGGATTATGTTATTCTTTCACAAATGACACCCTGAAATGGCTATTGAAAAAGCCGACTATCCTTCAGATACTATGTGTCTCTGATGTCTCCTTATTTGTAATATAATAATTTAGGTTAGAGACATCGTTTTAGGTATTTATGATTAATTAATTATAAATTTTTATTCATATTTTGATAAATTCTTGTTTCTTGTCTTGATTTGATGATTGATTTTTTTTAGACCAAATTTGGTTTAATTTGTATGTTAATGTGAAGTTTTAAAGATATATGAAATATAATTAGATGCCAAATCAATTCTAAAGAGATAGGAAAAGAAGATATGGAAGAAATTAAGAGATAAAAGGAAGTAGAGATTAAATAGGAAAGGAAAAGTTCTCAAATAAATCAGAAATTCTGCAGCTACGTCTACTAAAGTGAAGATAACTTCAAATCGGCTGAGAATTTGGATGAACAATCAATAGAGAAAACGTATATCTTTTTGCTACGGTCGTTTCGACATAAAGTAGGCAAAAATCAGACCAATAACGAAGGAGATATGATCAAAACAAGACAGCATTGTTTATCCTGTCTCCTATATTTTAGGAAACGAATTCGAGTTGGACTTGGACTCAAATTACTTACCTTTTACTCACTAGTTTCGACCTAGGGTCTTCCTAACACATATAAATACACCCTCTTATCATTGTAAACATGTTTATGCCTCTCCTTAACTAATCATTAGTATTATTAATCATAGAAGTCATTCCAGAGAAGCAAGTTGACAGTATGTATCTTTATTTTAGTTTATTCCTTATTAGCATGAACAAATTTTTCCATAGCTTGGGTTTTGCATAAGTATAATCTTTGAATTATATTTTCTTTTATCTAAGTTTTGGGAAAACTTTTTTAAACTGATTCTAGCTTCTTAACCATATATTTGTTTTATGTGCTTTGATTTATTTCCAGTCTTAATCTTGATCACGTTAGGATTGTCTTAATAGTACTTAGATGGTCACCCGGAAGGAGACTAATGTTGTGCGGCTAGTACTTATAATAGTCGTTGTCACTTCATAACCTTCCAACCAGAAGATAAAACATCAACACATTAAACTCAAAATATTCGCCCATCAAAACTCAGCAGTTACAAGACTTAGTCAAAACGGAAATAAAACGAAAGCCACAAAGAGTCTAGGTTCATGATACAATTTGAAAAGATGTAACCTTCAAAACTTCAGCAATTAAAGGGTCCTTAAATGCCATTATATTGAAGATTATGAAGTATCCTCCTCACATATAAATACAAGACCTCTCCCATTTGCAAAAGCTACGAAATGAATTCTTCAAAAAAGAAAATTCTACTCTCCTCACTTATACTAAATCTGATATATGTAGATTAGACTAGAAACTCTTTTAGAGACACCGGCACGACCGGGATATTTTTTCAACAAAATTTGTTACCGTTCTTTTCTTACTTTTTCGTGTAAGTTTTGTCATTTCCAATGTATTGTAATAGTGTAGTGTTACTTTGATTGAAATTTATTTCCTTTACCGTTTTCGAAATTCAATTACTCTAGTATTAAAACTAGTGATTATTATTTTTCCAACAAAGTACATTAAATAGAATAAATACTCCATCCGTTCCATAAATTTGTCCACTTAACTTTTCACTCATATTAAGAAATATAATAATTGCATTCACTATTATCAGAATACCCCTAATAAAGTATCTTGATATTTTAAAGAGCAATGATATATACCAACCAAACTCATACCACCCATGACGTGGCGTGATTTGGTTGGAAGTAAATTATTAATTTATTTATTTGCTTGATTTGTTTAACGATTTACTTCCAACCAAATTACGCCACGTCATGGGTGATATGAATTTGGGTGGTATATATCATTACTCTATTTTAGATGTGTATTGAAAATATAAATTTTAATATTTTAATATAGGTAATAGTGAAAAAAGTAAAGAAAAAATATCTTGAATCTTAAGTGAACGATATATTTGGAACATTATTTTTAATAAGGGGACGATATCTGTGACTTAAAGGAAGTAGTTATTATGCTTACTCTTGGAATTCAATTCCACAAAAAGGCTCTCTATACTATCTCTCTCTCCAAACAACAATCCTCCTCCACCACCACCACCATATTTTAACCATTAACCACCGTGATTGAGATTCCTTACAAAAATCATAGCTCAGTATCGCCATCTTCCTTCCTCTTTAGCCATATTCTCTCCTGTTTTCCAGCTTTCAAGCTCCAATTTCCTTTTACATTTTCACTCTCAAAATGAATTTCTACTCAGCAAACCATCCCAAGGCAGGGAATGGTAATCTTGTTATCACTCTTGAAAACAACACCATACAAAACAATCAATGAGTTCAAACTCATATCTAAACTTATGGTTAAAGAACACGTCAATTTCATGTTTATTAAGAATCACATCAACAAATACTGGGACCTCACTGAGGAGGTCGAAATGGATAAATTAACACCAAATTTAGTGGTTATTAAATATAGAAACGGAAAAGATCAACAAATGGTATGGAATCAAAGACCATGGACGATTATGGGCAAACACTTTTCCATTAATGAATTCAACAAAGGTAACAAAAATTAGGTAAGAAACGCCACGCTTAGGATTCAATTAGCAGGTACTCCAGTAAATTTACTTACTGGAAAATTGCATTGAAAAAATTATGAAATACTTTGGGGCTGTTCATCCCATCTCACTCCTGGAATCCCAATATATCGATGAAAAATCGATAACAAGAGTTCAAGTAGATTGGGATTTGAATAACCCAATCATAGCGGGTATTAGTTACTTTGAAGACGAGAATTCACAAACCTGGATAAATTTAAAATACTAATACATTGGAAGGTTTGTTATGGTTGCGTTGCGGATTGTTCGATCATGAGGAATCCAAGTTTACCAACAAGAAAATTCAACCCAAAATTGGAAGCTGAGTCAAGGTATCTACTAGAGGGCCATCTAAATATTTAGTATTCTACAAAATAGCAAAACAATGGGAGCTGGAAAATTAATCAATGGAGAAAAAAAAAGTTTCAAGCCGAGTTGGAATAAAAAACTCGGCAAGCCTAACTCACCGTAAATGTAGAAAAGGGATAACGACTCTCTTACTAACGTCGTTAGTACTATACGAAAGGACATGAGTACGAGTTTGAGGGACAACACTACCTCAGATCTTTTTGAATTTGTGGGAATGAAAGTTACAGATACGGGTAATGGAGCAAATACAAACTAAAAAGATACAAAAGAGAGTGGTAACAAAGGCAAGTCGGTGGAGAAAGAAAAGACAAAGTTGGAATTTTTA
Source organism: Nemophila menziesii (assembly GCA_029959085.1). NCBI lineage: Eukaryota > Viridiplantae > Streptophyta > Magnoliopsida > Boraginales > Hydrophyllaceae > Nemophila > Nemophila menziesii. Next base: position 2,805,322 of record JARWIR010000060.1, read on the forward strand.
GAGAAGGAAAAAAACTTGAACGTTCTGGCCCAAAAGATGTATGTAAAAATACAAAATACGCCCACTAAAATTGAAGACATAGCTTTTGGATCCTTTCCAAGCCCAAGTCAACGAGGCCCACTATTGCAATTGACTAACACCCCTACCTCTGATAAAGCCCAAAATACTTCTAACATTACTTTATGCCAAAACGCACCTATATCCAAACCAAACCAATACTCAACTCCGACCTCAAATACTCTTCCAATTCATTTCTCTCCCATCTCATCCCCAATTAAAAACCCTAACTAATACCCGTTCCCATCTCCAGCCATTATACACCTCTTCACACCAACTATTACACACCCCTCACCTCTGACTACTATACATCACTCACCTGCACCACCACTCAGACCATCCTCCTCAAACCCATATACAATCACCCCCACCCCAACACCTAAAGGTAGTAAGGCTATAGAAAAATCTCACATAAAAAACTATGAAAGTGATGATGAGGATATGTTGTAGACTAGGGTTTCAATTTGTAGTAAGCAAAGAAGGATTCCAGATTATAAAGGTCGCTCAGAAACCAATAGGAAAAATAAGATATGGAGTTTCAGATCTCCACTCAATGGCCCGATCCAAATTGACGATGAAGTGGTTGTAAACTTAGTAAATGGTAATGAAGAGGAAGTTGTTCTTCTAATGATTGAAGAAGAACAAGAACAAGAAGCTAAGGTTTGCGGGACTGACTAGAATCAATCCCTCACGAGTCAATGATATACCTAGCCTAGAACATTCAGGGGATTAACACCCCCTGACGGTCCAGACCGTAATAAATATTTGTTCCAGATATCGCTCGGAGGTAAAATTTCTTTCGGAAACAAAGAGTTTTTTTGTTCTTACTAAACTTGAAAAACCTTAAAAATGACCCTTATTACGACCGTGGAACCTTGTGGTATTAGTGGGGGATTAGCAATTTTCGCCTTGAATAAAAACTCGATTAAAATTCTCAGTAAGGATGAAAATTTTATTAATTGAGAGATTACTAAAAGTAATGGAAGAACTTTATACACCACTTTTGTTTATGGCTCCCCGGAAGAGAAATTTAAAGTGCAAAGCCTCAAGAATTTGCGTCCTGTGCCCTTAGAAAAAACTCAGAGTGGAATTTATTTGGAGATTTCAATAACATTAGTTTTTCTCACGAAAAACTATGTGGCATTATTAAATATAAAAAAATGTATGAAGAAATTTAATGGCTTCATTAAACACCACAAATTAATACAAATTATAAGTAAATGTTGTTCTTATACTTGGTCAAATAGAAGGGCTAAAGAAAAACGAATTAAAATGGTCCTGGATAGAAATCTAGTTAATAAATAGTGGTCTGACTCTTTTCCCAGTGCCTAGGTAAATACCCTCCCTGCCATTGGGTCAGATTACAGCCCTCTAATCCTCCACTATGATGATAATATTGATAAAAAAAATATCGGAGGTTTTATTTTGAGAAATTTTAGACTGGGGAAAAAGAATTTCTAGATATTATTAAAAATGTTTGGGACTCTAGGAACACTATTAAAAATATTACAAAGAGTAAGCTAGTTACTAACCTAACTGTGTGTAAAAGAATCCTCACTGTTTAGAGTAAAAGGAAATTTAATAATACAATGAAAAAAATAGAGGAACATATGAAATATTTGAAAATTATTACTAATAATAACAATATTAAAGATACTGATAAGGATGAGTATAATATGATAGTGAAAGAAATTGAAATCTTATGGAAAATGGAGGAGGATTTTTGGGCTGCTAGATCTAGAAATAGTTGGCTTAGGAAGGGAGATAAAAACACTGTATTTTTTCATGCTACTACTAAAGAGAGAAGAAGTTATAATAATATCACTACTATTATGAATGATGATAGGGTATGGATGGACACTCAAAAGGAAGTGAATCAAAATATATTGAATTATTTCAATAATATCTTCAAAACAGTGGGCCCAAGAGATTTTTCTTCAATACTCGAGGTAGTCCAGCCAAGAAATAATAAAGTAATGAATGATACTCTACTCAAACGCTCAAACCACTTCAAACGAAGGAAATAGAGGCAGCAGTCCTTGAGGTAGAGGCTTTTAAAGCCCCTGGGCCGGATGGCTACCCTAGCTTATTCTACAATAAGTATTGGCATATTTATGAAGCTTGATGTTATAAAAATTATTAGCAACTTTTGGTATAATAATGGGAGTTTGGAAGATATAAATCATACTTACTTTTCTCTCATTCGACAAATTGAAAGACCATGTACTATTAAACATTATAGACCCAGTAGTGTATCAAACTTTATATATAAAATTATAGCAAGACTTTTAGTAAACAGATTAGAACCCCTGATGAGTTATTATAAACCAAACAGTTTTTGTCCCTCGTAGAAGCATTGGTGGGGGAAAAGGTGTGATAAATAAATAGATAAATAAGATAATAAAGGACACACAACCTTGTCTACCACGAGAAACTCACTACAAGTATTACAGATTGTTTGCAAGTTTAGTTGATAAGAAAAGTTCGTTCGCAAGGATTTAATCCGTTAGATCTACTTGTATTTAATAAGCGTGGATGAATTTAGATGTTTAGAATATAATATAATAAGATGAACAATTATCTGATGCGAAATAAACAAATAAGAATGCAGATAAATAAATATGAATGTAAGTCAGATAAATTAGGGTCAGTAATATGAGTCTATCTTACTAAGTTGTTATTCTAATCTTAAGGGTGAATTGAGCATTATATATTAACCGGGATTCTATATTCTACCTAACCCCCGTCAGGGTGAACTTAGGAGCAACCTATCCACTACCAGGGGAACCAGAGTAATGATCGGTGGTTAAATCAAACCTTTATGGCTATCTAGTAGGATCACTACTAGACGATTATGTGGTGTTGTGAATAATTGAATCCCCCTTCCGGGTGTTAACTCAATTACTAAGGATAGTCCTAATATTGGCCAAATCTAGGGCTGGAAACAATAAGTCAAAGCATACAATAACAATATACGCAAAGCTCAAATCAATTAAAATAACAATTAGTAAGACAAAATAATTACCCAACAATTAATAGTAAAACTTACAGAATAAAAGCTTAGAAACATGGTGAAGCCACAAATCTATAGCTAAATACCCTAAATATAGAGAAGGAGAGATGTAGAAGAGGAGTTTGTCACTCTCCAACTTCTTGTCTTCCTCTTGTTGGCCTAACGTCCTTTTAATCTTGTTTTAATATTTTCCAAATCGTGTTTTAATCTATTTCCCAAATAGTACATTACATCCTTGAACTTGAGCTTCATTAGTACAGTTGTGCGGTACACCGGACCACATCTGCGGTACACCGCAGTACCACGGACCAAAGGCGCGGTGCATAGCTAGCCCAAACAGTAAGCAAGAAAATGTGCGGTACACCGGACCGAAGGCGCGGTACACCGGATCAAGGTTGCGGACCAAGTACACGGTGCATGGGGTAGCCCGTCAGTCAGCTATGAAATCAATACGTTGAGAAGTGCGGTACACCGCACCATATCCGTGGTACACCGCGAGAAAGGGTTTTCTGCACTATTAGAACAAGACAAAGCTTATATCCGTTGGAGTTAAAATCTATCCGTTAGATAGAAGCCTTTTGACCGTTGGAAGCTTATTTCAGCTATAAATTAAAGCTCTTTGAAGACACAACTTACACCATTCATCCACCAACATTTAGGGGCTTAATTTTGATCATTCATGAAGGTGTCAAGAAGCTAATCATAGTCAAAATCATTCTCTTTATGCTATAAAGTCATATCCACTCTTTAGGAGTTCATCACTATTGTAAAACCATTCAAACACTTGATTCTTCCTCTTAGTCTAGTCTTTGTAATAGTTAGATTAAGAGAGTGTGTGAGTATAGGGATTATACTTGGTGTCCTGGTGTTGTGATTACACAAGAGGTTGTCCTTGTGTTGTGATTACACAAGAGGTTGTCCTTCGTGTTATCGAAGAGGTTGTAAACGGGTATTGTGTTCTCGCCCCGGTTAAGAGAGACACGGAGCTTAGTAAAGAAGCTTGAAAATCCTAAGGTGGCTACCTTAGGTAGTGGAGTAGGGAAACCGAACCACTATACATGCTTGAGTATTTTCTTTCCCTAAACTATTTACTTCCGCACTCTAATTGTTTGATAATATGCTTGTATGAATATCTAGGTGATTACTATCTATTGCTCTTTTATCAAACTCATGTCCATCTAGTTTAGAAAGAGAATAGGATTTAAATTAGCTTTTAATTTTATTTACTTAGAATTTAATTAGCCGATTAATTTCCGTAGTCCTATTCAACCCCCCTTCTAGGACGCATATAGAATATCAGAGGAGTTTGTCACTCTCCAACTTCTTGTCTTCCTCTACATGTCAGCTTGCTTCTTGGATGAATAGCTTGATACTAATGATGAATAGTAAATTAAAGGACTAAGCTAATATTTAAAACTGAGAAAATACGAGCAAGGACTAAGCCTATACTTGGCACTGAGCAAGGACATGTTTACAATGGTTTAAGGGTGTATTTATAGGTGTTTAGGAAGACCTAATTCGTTTTCTTGGAGTAGAAGATAAGTATTGGTCTCCTAGCCCAACTCAAATTTGTAACCCTAAAATATAGAAAAAGGTAAGATTTTGTTGCTGATTTGTTTTGGCCGTAATTCCTTCAATACGTATTCAAATGACGCGTTCTTTATTTTGAAACTGATCGTCTCGGAAAGCTCTATCACTTTGCTTCAAACCATGCTTCCAAATTCTAAGCCAATCTGGAGTTATGATCACTTTTATGAACGTGGCTGGTGAAAATCAGATTTACTTGACAACTTTTTCTTTCTATACTTATCTTTTCTTTCCTTTATCTCCAATTTTCATGCATATATTCTTTCCTTTATCTCTTATTATTGATTTGGCATCTAATTAATCACCATATATATCTTTAAAGCTTCACAATTATCAAACAATTAAACCCAATATGCTCTAAAAATAATAAACATTAAATCAAGACAAGAAATAGGAAAGTGCAATAATACACGATAAAATCGATTACTAGGCTTCCTAAAACACTAAAAATGATGTCTCCAACTAAGATTAGTCCATCACAAATGGGAAGACATCAAGCATCCAAGAAAATATTTATATAACCCATGAGGTGTGTAAATATTTACAAGAAAAAAAATACTCAAAACTATAGTATGGTTATTAAGGCAGACATACAAAAAGTCTATGAGTATGTTGAATGAGAGTTTCTTTACAAACTTATGATTAAAATGGGTTTTGAGCAAAGTTGGTGTGAAAAGATTATGAACTGTATTACAACAGTTTCATATTCAATTCTAATCAGTGGACAACCCAATAAACTTAATAAACCCCTAAGGGGGTTAAGAGAGGGAGACCCCCTCTCACCCCTAATCTTTTGTATAATTACACAAACATTATCTGATTTAGTAAAACAAATAGTAGATAGTGGTCTACTGGAAGGTATTAAAATCTCCTCAAAATGCCCCAGCTTGTCCCATCTTCTATTTGCAGATGATAGTGTTTTCTTGTTGAAAGCAAGTTATATAGATACTAATAGCTTCAACGATATTATTAATAAATTTGGTTACTCTTCAGGTTTGACCCTAAATTTAAACAAGTGTGGAGTAAAATTTAGTCCAAATACTCTACACCATATCCAGTACATCTTTGCTTCTAGAGTAAATATGAAAATTACAAGTAATTTAGGATCATACTTAGGACTACCCACTGAATAGGGAAGGTCCAAAGTAAAGGATCTAAATATTCTTGTAGAGAAAGCTCTAAAAAAAACAACCAATTGGAAAAACCTTTTCCTAACTGAAGCTGGCAAGGAAATTCTTATTAAATCTATCCTTCAAAGCATTCCCAATTATTTCATGTCATCTTTTTTACTTCCCATTAAGGTTTATGATATTATTTCTTCGCAAATAGCCAAATTTTGGTGGGGAAACAAAGCTAATAAAGGGATACACTAGACTAAATGGTCTAGTATTACACATAGTAAACTCACAGGTGGTTTGGGTTTTAGAGATCTTAACATCATGAATATAGCACTCCTGGCTAAACAGGCCTGTAATCTTTTAAATAACAAAAACTCTTTATATATAAAATTCTGAAAGGAAAATATTTTCCTCATGAAAACTTTTTACAAGCTAAATTGGGATATTCCCCATCCTGGGGATGGATGAGTTTTTTAACTTGCAAATATGCTATTAAAAACCATCTAAGATGGTAAATTGGTGATGGGGAGGTTATAATCCTCAAGTAGATGCATGGATTATCTAGAGTGAGGGCATATTCAAACCTTTCAACAATAATATTACTAAAGTGTCTGATTTAATATATAAAGGGGAAAGAAAATGGAAACTGGAAGTTATAAAAGCTAATTCTCATAAGAATTTTCATGAAAACATTACTAAAGTGTTTATACCTTTAATACAATCTAAGGATCTACTTTACTGGACTTTGAGTCCAAATTGAATATACTCAGTTAAGAAAGCTTACCAACACCTTAAAATGGAAATAAAATTAAGAAGGAAGCTAGTAACAGTAAAGCAAAACCATCTTCCCCCCATGTAACTAAACCTGAAATTTGGAAAACTGTATAGAGTATTAATACTCCACCAAAAATAAGGAACTTTATATGGATAACAATAAAGAATGTATAATACCTACAAATGAAAATCTTTATATGAAAAACTGTAGTGAAGACAAGATTTGCTCAATATGTAATAAGAAACCAGTAGATAATGAATATCTGCTCTTTGAATGTGAATGGGGCAGGGCCACTTGGTTAGTTTTCCCATTAGGTCTTAAGACAAGCAACCAATCCTTCTGTAAAGTAGACATTTGGATGGCTAAAGAAGTCCTAAGACTAATGGCTAAGGAGACTAACAAAGATTCTTTCTTACTTGAGCTAACTTGTATCATTGCTTGGCAGATATGGAAAGATAGAAACTCATTTGTTTTTAATAAGACAAAACTGGACCTCCAAGTTACACTTGGAAAGGCTTTAGCCTTATAGAGAGAATATACAACACTTAACTCCAAGGATGATCTCACTGTCTGAGGAAAAACTATGAAACATATGGAAAAGTAAATGACTCTTTACCAAAGAATACACCACATCAGAAGAGCCCTCTTGTCCCTTGTTACAAAGAACCTACTGATGATATTAATAATCTGAAGGAAACGAGTTTTACTCTTAAGAATGGAAATAAACCAACTGATACAAATTTAAAAAGAATGTTTTAAAGTGTAATATTGCAAACAGTAAGTGGTCTCCACCTTTACTAAACTCGGTAAAGATAAATTGTGATGCATCTCTTAATAAAGAAAGAACTATTATCTCTTGTGTTGCCAGGAACTACCATGGAGAGCTGCTTAGATGTATCGCGTGGAGAATTAATGCAGACAATGTTCTAGAAGATGAAGCCTTGGGAGTTTTGAAGGCTTGTCTATGGATTAGAGAACTCAAAAATATCCATAGTGAAGTGGAGAACAATAGTCTTCAGCTTATGAAACATCTAGTTAACAATTTTAGCATTAATATTCTATATATTAAGAATATAGTTAGAAGTATTTATTTTATTTCGGAATTCTGCAATCTTGAATTCTCTTTTGTTAAAAGTAAAAACAATATGGTAGCAGATTGAGTTTGCAAAAATATGCCACCAGGCGAAATTTTTGACTTTTACGCACACTCAATCCCTTCCCAACTAGCAAAACTATTAAGCCTTGATTCATCGTTCTCGGAGAATAGGTTAACTTTTAGGTGTAGTTGTTTTTTGGTTAATGATATAAGCGTTTAGAAAAAAAAAAATTCAATTCCATATACTGAGAGACGATAAAATACCGACGATATAATTGTATTTTCATAGTCACTCGAACAATTCATAGTGATGAACGGTTATAATATAAGGCCAACATAAGTTTTCCTCATATCTACCGTATCAATTTCACCATACCATACGTCTAATTGGATATTATCTTCGTTGTTTCTGAATTGTTCAGAACTGAAATCCCATCTGATATAGTAGTATACTCCAATATATATCGGCGTGTATCTGGTAATTATTATGCCAGAGATATTATAATTTACATTGAAGCAAAAAATGGAAATCTGGTTAAGGAATCATAGCCAAGATCCTTTGGTTAGTAGAATTAGTATGGCTCGAAAATATATGTTTTTCGTGCAATAATCGATTATTAGTTTTAGGATACTAATACATCATAAACTGCACATCCATATGTCATTGATGCTTAAATAGCTGTTATTTACTTAAAGCCTCTGTACCGCGAGTAGCAAATAAAACTTTGATATACACACATACATATACAACCCTGCAATGCGAGTAACACCGACAAATACATCTAAGCATCGTGAGCAATTAACAACACCACCGCACCTATATACTTATCCACAAGCTCATTTTCACATGCGCATATATGATATATATACATACTCATATATGCATCCATATATAAAAAATGTAAAAAAACACACATGCAAGCATGAGTTCAGTTTGCCATCTCCACGACCCAAATATTAATGCATTTCCATTAGTTAAAACACACATCATGCAATGACGAGTCTAAAAATATAGACAAGGGTGACCTTTTAATAAACGGAAGTTTGGGGGCAACGCCTTTTTTCATTTACAAAAATATTTTATTTACAAAATAATAAATACTTGCAATATTTAAATAAATTGATACTCCAATATAAGAATACTTTTATTTACACATTATTGAATTTTTTTTTTAATTTTTTTTAATTCTTAGTATTTTATTTTAACACCGAAAAAAATTCAAATATAATTCCTCAATAATCAAGGTGTATTAATTTATATAAATAATATTATTATTTTATAAATATTTTTAATTAATCATTCAAATTTATAAATAATAGAGTCATTAATTAATAAATATCTATTAAAAAATTTATTTGCTAAAAACATACTTTAATAAAATTATTTATTAGAAACATTCCTTAACAATAATACCTTATATAATCTTTTTAATTACTCTATTACTTATCATTTAAATTTAACCACCTTATTACAATTTTTGATTTTTTTTATAATTAAATATGACGATTTCAAAAAAAATCCGGACGCACGCGCGTGATAGAATAATTAGTAATATGTAGTGGTGATGGTGGTTATGGTTGTGGTGGTGGAGGTGATGGTGTTGGTGATGTCCGTAGCGGTGGTTAAATACATGGTGGTGGTGGTGGTGAGGGTGGAAAGTGTCCTATTATTCGTTTAATATTAAAAAATAAATAATATATTTAATAATAAGGATAGTAAATGTATAAAGTTAGAGAAGATGTTTTCTATAAATAATTATTTCAAGTGGTCATTTTTTTATAAAATAATTTATTGAAGGCTACATTTAACATTAGGTACTTTTATTAGACTTTTTTTTAGCAAATACCCCTAAATAATTTTTTTTTTATTAATTTGAGGAGGGGCTTAGGCCCACCCCTTGCTTAAGTGGACCCGCCACTGTCATCATGGTTGAATCCACCGCCTTCATCCATGATTTAATATCACTGTTTGAATCGCTGACTAAGACTTTTTTTTGGTATTAAATTTTGGAATTTGAATATTTTTAGTATGTATCGGGTCTAAGTCAGTCTTTTGGATAATTCTTTTTGCTGAGGCTACGTCGGTATTTTGGATAAATCTGTTTGTCAAGGCTACCTTGGTCTTTCGGATAACTTTTTTTCTCAAAATTAGGCCGGTCTTTTAAATTTTTTTTTGTCGATGCTACACCAGTCCTTACCGCTCTTTAAAATATGAGAAGTCTTCATCCATTTAAATATCTTGGAACTATCTTTCCTACTATAAGTACTACGATAACTTTTTCATCTTTAATTCAATCACTTTCTTACATTCTTTCATATTTATCTGGCTTCTTCTTAGGTTTACCGCTATCTATATGGTTGATCACTCCAAGTCCTTGTCAACTACTTACTCTCCTCCGTATATATCTCCTCGGTTTCAGGTGGCTTCTACTTTGGGGTAAAATAATCCATCCTTCTTCTTACGATCAAATTATATCCATGCTAATTCGGGTTGACCTTTTAGTAGGTCATTTTTATTTATTTCTAGAAAAACATTATTAGCCTTTTACACTTGACCATTAGTTATTCTTTCGTTATCTTTTGTGTAAATATCTCAAACTCAAGACTTTCATCCACCTTCTTCAAGAGTGTTGGCTTGCCAAATTTCTTCGAGAGATGTGGCAGATCATCTTCATGAGCATAGAGCTGAAAGAGATGAGGTTAGGGATCATCTTTCCCAACTGCAGGCAAAGAATATTCAGCTATGAGCTTAGGTGAAATCGGCTGAAGCCGATGCTGCAGATGTTTAGGAAGTGGCTAGGCAAGGAGACATTTGGGAATTCTATAAAAGACGGGCTAGGGCACTGTCCAGTTTTGGCTACATAGTTGAGGTCATAGCTCGCTATCGGATCATAGAGAAATCCGAGGAAGAGATATGTCATGAGGTATCTTGAATTTGTGATGCTTAAAATAGAGTCCCACACCTCTTGTGCATCAAACACATTCAAAAGCGACATCCTTACTTGCTATCTTTGATCAACAAGCAGACTCTCCCAGTCCCCGGATGAGCTGGTCACCCGCAGCCGCAGGCCCCTCTGGCCCATGAGGGATACTTCTTTGGCTAGTACTTCCTTGATGATTTATCTCGACTTTTTTGCATCGAGTGACATTTTTTTAACATCCTTCTGTAGTAACCGATTAAAGTTTTCCTTGATAATTTGTATTGTCTGGTGTATTTTGGTTTTATGAATAAATATGCAACGCTTCTTATTTACCTTTATTTCTTTCTTCTTTTTCTTCTTTTCCCGAGAAATAGTTTGAGACACATTAATTTGTTATGGTTCTTCCGATAATTCTTATGGAGGCCTTCTCGACTTTAGCATAGGTGGGGACTTACCTATTCGGGCACCCTTTTTCTATTTGGCTTTATTTCCCAAAAATTTGTCTGAATTTCCTAGTTAAATATTCTGTGACAACTTTCCAGGCCAACCATACGTGGAACATTTTTGTCCATTGGTGCTTGGTGGGGCTCATGGGAGATAAAATAACAATAGTAAAAGCACACACCATGGAAGAACCACGAGAAACTCTCCTTAAGTGCACATATCATTTGCAAGTAATAGTTAAATAAGTAAAAGTTTGTTCTTAGGGGTTTGTTCGGTTAGCTCAAACTCGTGTTTAAATATAAGCATAAATGAGATTACTTGTTTAAACTAAAAACATAAATAAATGGAATATTTATTTTGTTTTGTAATTAATAAGTAAATGCAAGAAATATGATTAAACTAATGGATATATATGAAAATTGATAAGAATGATATGAGATGTAGCTTAAGTTTGCACCTATTTTACTAAGTCATTATACTAATTATAAGGGCCAATTGAGCATATATAAGTAGTCGGGATTCTATATTTTCCTAACTCCCATCAGAGTATCTTAGAAGTCAACCTCAACACTACTAGGGGACTCGGGTAAAGGGACCCTACCTAATGATCGGTGAATAATTTCTAACCCTAATTACTATCTAGTTAGGCAAGCCCGTCGGGATCACTACCTCACACTCTACAATTATGTGTCGTTTTAAGCAACTAAACCCCCGCCAGGGTGACTGTCCTAATTAATAAAGGTAGTCCTAAATTTGGCCAGAGTTAGAGCTGGAATAAACGGAAAACATATAACTCAATTAAATCTAATTAATTCCAAATAATATGAAATAGCAAAATAGAATTCAAGGGTTATACATAGTGCAAACCCAAACTAAAGAGTAAAAAAATGTTAGAAACATAGGTAAGCTAGGAATCTAATACAGTTTACCTTAATGGTCGTGGTGGAAAGCTGATGAAGTGTAGTTGTGATGCTCCAAATTCTGTTTTTTTTTTTCCTCCTATGTCCACTTGCTCTTCTCTCTAGCAAAAATTATGAATAAAACTTAACAAAGGTTGGCAAGGACTAGAAAAGACATGTTTCTAATCTCAAATACTAATATATATATATATATATATATATATATATATATATATATATATATATATATATATATATATATATATATATATATATATATATGTGTGTGTGTGTGTGTGTGTGTGTGTGTGTGTGTGTGTTTGTGGACATTTTATGGGCCATAGGGTAGGTTTAAATGACCTAATTCAACCAAAAAACATTTCCTTCTCAAGAATGGACTACTTCAATCACGCCAGCTGCAAAACTAATAACTTATTCGTTACAACTCCAAATCACAAACTGTTAGTGGTCACGTGTTTCTATCTCAGAAACCTATATAGATATACAAGGGATCCTCCAAATTCTTTGTCAATTTCACGTGGAATTGAAAACAATTCCCTTTCAAAACCAAACATTTCAAAAATACTATTTTTAAGTTAAACTTATTCAAAAGTATTATTTTTAGATCATTTTATTAGTTTCATGCTATATATTATATAGATTTTAAAAGTAATTTTAGATATTTTAAATAGAATTTTAGGTTTATGATATGGTCAAATAAAAATATAGTTTATCTAAAATGTCAAAATTATTTTTAAAACTTATAAAATATATTAAAAAATTAGTGAAACAGTCTAAAAATAAAATTTTTAAATAAATTTAATATAATCCTAATAAGGGTGAATGCCCAATAACCACCTGCCACCTTAGTCACTTGCCCATAAAAGGCACTTAAGGTAAATATACCTTAATGCCCTTAGCCCAATAACCACCTGGCACTTTAGCCACTTGCCCATAAAAGGCACTTAAGGTAAATATACCTTAATGCTTACTGCTGTCGACTGCTGCTGCCAAGGGCGAGTAGTGGACTTGTGCAAGTACAATTTTTGTCAAGGGCGAGTAATGGGAGTGTTTCCCACAACTCGTGCAAATACACTTTTGTACTGTATGGGCTAATGTTGAGTAATGGGAGTGTTTCCCACAACTCGTGCAAGTACACTTTTGTACTGTATGGACTAATGTTGAGTAATGGGAGTGTTTCCCACAACTCGTGCAAGTACACTTTTGTACTGTATGGACTAATGTTGAGTAATGGGAGTGTTTCCCACAACTCGTGCAAGTACATTTTTGTACTTGTGGACTAAATGTTGAGTTCTGGGATAGATTCCCATTACTCAGAACTCGGAAAAGGCTAAGCAAGTTCACTTTTGTACTTGTGGACTAAATGTTGAGTTCTGGGATAGATTCCCATTACTCAGAACTCGGATTGTACTTGTGCAAGCCCACTTTTGTACTTGTGCAAGTGCACTTTTGGACTTGTGGCAAATGTTGAGTACTGGGATAAATTCCCAGAACTCAGAAAACGCTAAGCAAGTACATTTTTGTACTTGCGGACTAAATATTGAGTTCTGGGAGAGATTCCCATTACTCATTTGAATTGTTTTTTTCTTCTAGTTTTTCAACGTTAATCAATCAACTTATTCTATACAAACTTTCGCACAATTCAATCATAATTTCTTACTTTCCCAATACTCAAATATCATGTTTCAGTGGAGATGTCAATCTATCTTTGAATACAGCAAATGAATTGGATAAAAAGAAATAATGCAGGGACCAAAATGCAAATTGTTTCTTCTACATAAAAATTAGTTAGATTACAGCTATATCTAGTTAGACATGATTGTATATAAACTAGTTTTGTACATTGTAACTGTAACAAGAAATAAAACATCTCTTCTTCCTCTCTTATTCATTCTTCTCTCTGTTTCTTTATTTTTCTTGCTAAATTCGTCATTAATGGGTGCTCTCATAATTCACAGTGTTTGTGTATATGCTGATAATTTAAACGAAAGAGAGAGAGCGGCTATCATAGTTATTTGTTTATGAACTCATGGAGAGAGAGAGCGGTGGCGGTAGAAAAGGGTAGAATAGGATAAAAATTAAAAGAGGTGCCTTTTATGGGCAAAAGGAAACGGCAGAGGTGAGGGGGCATTAAATTTAATTTGAGGTGTTTCTTGGGCATTAATCCTAATAATATTTAGCCTAAAAACATTTTTAAGCCATGGGTAAAAATACAATTTGCTCTAATCAAATGGACGAACATGATCATGACGGAGTATGTTAAGTTACATGGATGTATCCCATGTGTATGTCTTATCATACTTCTTGATGACTGATAAGACCGCAAGTCTCATAACATGAATATCTAATCGCTCATGCAATGCCTTCTCCAAGAAAGAGAAGAGAAGAGAAGATAAGAGGTAGCTGGAAATTTAATTTAATTACTGTGCACATGAATGATGCATGTCCTTTGATATATGATTATAGTATCTTATTATATATATTTTATTTTTGTCAAATCTTATTATTATATAATCAAAATAATTAGGGTTTTTATTGTATTTGAGGAATTGGAGGGACACAGTTACCCAACCCCACCCCACTAACAAAAATCCAATATGTAGCACTAAAAAACTAGTAGACATCTTTTATTATTTCCGTTTCTCTTCTCTCTCTCCCTACATTTGTGAAGCTGCAGTAATCAGTCATTCAGTACGTACGTAGCTTTCTATTTATTTTTAACGAGTTGTGTCAGCTCACTGTTTTGACCATTCAACTTTGCGTGAACATCATGAAATAAACCATATAATTACATTATAACTACTCGTGTTATGCACCTTGTTCATTGCTCAATCGTCTGAGAATAGTGTTAAAGGTTTCTTGAGTAGCGCTAAGAACAGCAAATATACAAATATACCTCAATGTCTCTGTAGATAAAAGAAACATTTTCTGATGAGTGGTTTATTGGTTTTTATTCTCAGCTGTTTTGTTAATATTCATGGCTCAATTTCAATTTGATTGTTTTTCATGCATATATAGAGTCAGACTTCACGATTATTGACCAACATATCTCCCTTCACTGAAAATAATGGCGTATCTACCGTCTACGTTACTGTTACTCTGCCAACACAAAGGCAAAACGTCTGCCACTAGCTTTGCTTGTGATAATGTTATATAGAGTCAGAAGCAAAAAATTTATAATAAGAGGGATTATATTCAAAAGACCATATAAATAATTCGAAAGGTAGGGCTACTATTTTGTTTTTAAAAAACCTGGTATCATAAGTGGGATTTGCAAATTTTGTATTATTACTCTGATTACCCTTGTCCGTAAATAAGTTACAAAAAGTGCAAATGACCAATATATTTCAGTAATTAAGTCTTATCATTGGAAATCATTAATACTCAGCCCGGAAAACAGTCGGTCCGGTTCTTAGCGGTTTTATTTCTTAGCGTTCCGTGTCGATCCGCTAGTTCCATTTTTACCGGTCCGGTCCTCTATAAGTAAAATACAAAATCCAGACCGAATCAAATGACCGAATTTATCGGAAATACCGGTTCCAGTCCGGTTCTTTGCCGGTCCCGAGCCAGTTCTGACATATAATATTTTTTTACATGACTAAAACAGGAAGATCCATTTATCATGAAATAATACTTACAAAGTACATGTTTTTTAAAAACTATATAAGACATTTTCATAATTATTAAAGATCATTTTCTACATTTTATTAGTATTATAATGATATTTTATTAGTTGTGACAATTCTGTGTGGTTTAGTATCAAATTGAATACGAATTTGTAACATACCGCTTTGTTATATATAAAAATTACACAACTTATTATATTTAATTATCGAATAAATTACAACTCCTTATTAAATAAATGATTACAATTATCTAATGAATAAAATATTACAGTTACTAAATAACAAATGATTACATTTAATCGGTAGAACGGGAAGGGGGTGTCTGTGTCCATGAAATTTAGGCTGCATATGTACCTTTCTATAGGTAGCATGAAATGCATACCCAGAAATGATCAAGACACCACGTAATTTTTTAAACCCACTTGGTGAAAATGTTATTAAGTTTTTTCAAAAAATAACTTGAAAGAGAGAGTTTAAAAAATAGAGCTCACCATTCGTCCTCATCCGGCTGGTATGATGTTGAAGGAGTTGAACCTTCACTTGAACTAGAAAGGTTGAAAGTTAAGTCCTCATCGTCGGATAAAGCGTCTAACTGGTCTTGTGTTCGAACGTCCACTTTGACTCAATCTTGTAATTGTACCACCCGTTTTAATGTCGTCTCAATCATACTCATCCGTTGATCGGATAGTTGTTTTTTTTCCTTTGCTGAAAGCGGATTCAGATGGAACAAAAGACTCTGGAATTGTAAGCAAGTCATGTGCAATGCGTGACAAAATAAGCCCGCTAGCATACTTTCTCTAATATCATAATCTTCGACATGTGGTTCATCTTTCGTTCTGAAATAGTAATCAAGATCATTTCAATTGCCTTGGTTAAGGTGGGCACGTGTTGCAGTGTGATTGTCCACCATTTTACCAGCTCTCGATCTTACAACACCTGCTTGTACAACCGGGGGAGGACAAGGTGGTCTACAATTCAGACACAAGTCATATAAGACTTGTACAATTCATACATTACAGAATTAACTCTATCCATGTAACTATCGGTATTAGTTTCGGGGTAACCTAACCTCGCATGCAGTTCTAATAAATATTTTAGTAAACTTCAACTTATAGTGTGGATCCAGAACACAACATATAGCAAATACAATTGGAAAGGGGTCATAGTATTCTAAGAATTTCTCCAACATAGGATCACTTATAGTTTCAAGACCATCTGTTAACTTATACTCATGCATGTGAATAGCCATATTGTATACTTTTTCTAACACTAAGTGACTTGTAGGAGTATGCGTGGCAGATAAAGCAGTTGTGGTTATGCTAAAGTGTTCCAAGAAACAAACCAGTTCACTAACTATTCCCCAATCACCTGAATCAATAAAATTATCATTAAATTGTTCATTATTGATGTTCGTTATGATATCCTTAAACTTTAAATCATGTTGTAACATTAAATATGTTGACTTCCACCAGGTTGGACACATTAATCTCAAACACTTATACTTAACACCAAGAGAATTACATTTTTTAAAACCCGAATAAACTTAAACTTTCTTTTATCTTTTAAAGAATATAACACTTTATGTTAATTTTAATATACTAGGGGACTAATTTGCAAAATTAAAATAAGTTCCTAACATTTTTTTAACTTTTTGTAACTTTTATATTTTGTTAATCTTTGAATGTTGTTTCATTTTGAAAAGGTTTTAACACTTTAAGTTTCTTTATAAATTTTTAAAAAAAATTCTATAAGTTTTATATTTTGTATTTCTTTTAAGTTTCTTTTATTATTTTGAAGTTTTTATCACCTTTTGTTACTTTTAGTAAAATAGAGGGACTAGTTTGCAATATTTAAAAGGGTAAAGCCTTCCCGTGGCCCTCTAACTATACTCAAAGTGCGCGGTCCTCCCTGATCTTCAAAATTACCCTTTTATGCCCCATATCTTCACCTTTTGTGACACCGTTAGCCCTTTTTTCATTTTTCTGTTAGTTGACCGTTAGTCAACGCCACATGGCTCCACGTCAGTGCCACATCAGCGCCAACTCAGCATGACGTCACCTATAGTTGAGATGTGTAATCCTACGTGGCTGGGGTTATCTTTGTCTTTTTACCCAAAATCTACCCATTTACCTACCCAACCAAGTACCCCGTAACACCCATTTCTCACTATAACATAACTAAAATTGGAGCAAATCGCACATAGTAGTGCGTGTTCTTGGTGTTCTTCACCGAGTTTGACAGAAAATTTCACAGACATTCCAATCAAGAAGGAATCACTAACTCTCGTTACCTCCCACCTACGTACAAACACCTCGTAAGAAACCATCTTCATTTCTCAAATCGTCGTTAAACACTGGAAGAAACGAATCAAATTCTCACTGTATCTTCTCGAATTCAAGAACAATTTGAGTAGCAACTTCATACGCGGTTATTCCATTCAATTCTGATGGCGTATTTAAGTGAAATCGTTAGTGATTTAGGTACTATTCTTCTTCTAGACACACTTAATTTGGGATTTCTGGGTATTTTAGGGTTTCATTCTACAGTGTTTGGGAATAGTTTTTAATGGTAGCTTCGATTGTTAATCGCAGATTCGGAGAAAGGTGAAGGCGGCACTATTAATTCTGGTGTTGATGATAGCGGTTCAGATTTTTCGTTTCATGATAGCGATAATAATCTCGATGACGATGAAGATGACATCCTGTTCCAGAACAACGTCGATATCGGTGTTGAGTTCGTTGGTGTCGTGTCTTCTCCGTCCGTTAAACTAAACGGTTTAGAGCTCCCTTGTCCTAAATAACTACCTGTTATAGACGATGACGACTTCAACGAGGGTTCGTGTGGAGAGGCAGAGAATTTGAGAAGTTTGGAAGGATCAACGGATGAGGAGGATTGTTCAGGAGTTCGAAGAAGGAGAAGTCAACGTTTTAATGTAGTGGTTGACAAGCACGAGCCTAAATTGAAGGTTGGTATGATTTTCACAAATGGAGTTGAGTTTAAGGAAGCAGTGAAAGCAAATGCTATTTGTGAAGTAAGGAATGTTTGGTTCCCCTGTAATGAACCAGGAAGAGTTAGAGCTAAGTGTAGAGGGGCGAATTGTGATTGGTATGTGTATGCGACTAAATGCTTGGATGGTAGCTTTCAAATTAGGACACTTAATCACATACATAACTGTGGGTGTGCATTAAACAGTAAGCACGTAAATTCTACTGTTCTATCCACGAGGTATGCTCATCAATTGAAGTTAAACTCTTCTTTGCGAGCAATTGACTTACAAGAACAAGTATTACATGATCTTCATGTAAGTATTAGTAGGAGGCAAGCATATAGGACCATCAAGAAGGGTAAGGCGTTAGATGAATTGCAATTTTTAGACCAATATAGCTTGCTTAACAACTATTGTGCTGAGTTGTTAAGGACTAATCCGGGTTCAACAGTCTTTTTAAAAACTGAGGAAGATGAATTAACCGGGGAACACAGGTTTTTAAGATTTTATTGTTGTCTGAAACCTCTGAAAAGAGGGTTTAAGGCTGGGTGTAGAAAGGTGGTTGGGTTGGATGGATGTCATCTTAAAGGACCTCATCCAGGTGTTATATTAAGTGCGGTTGGGATGGATGCTAATAATTGCATCTATCCAGTGTGTTATTCTTTGGTAGAAACTGAAAATTTGGACACTTGGAGATGGTTTGTTGGTTTGTTAGTGGATGATCTTGGAATCGATGATCCTGAGATGTGGGTGTTTGTTACTGATAAACAAAAGGTATAGTTAATATATACTGTATATATGTTTTGTACTTTGAATTTTGTTACTGTCTAATAGTAAAATTTGGTTATTTTTTTGCAGGGTTTAAGAATTGCTTTGGAGGAATTACTACCAAATGTTGAACACAGGCATTGTGTTAGACACCTCCATCAAAACTTCAAAAAAAAAACATGGGTCCTTTGCATTAAAAGATAAGATGTGGGAAGCTGCTCGGGCTACGTATGTGGAGCGTTTTACAAGTGTCATGGAGGTGATTAGAGCAATGGATGAGGCAGCATATGAATGGTTAGCAAAAGAACAGCCAAGGTATTGGACTCGATCCTATTTTAGGACAAATACGCATTGCGATTTTTTATTAAATAATATGTGTGAATCATGGAATAAACAACTTTTAGACGCTAGGGAGTCTTCAATTTTAGTTTGTTTAGAACGTATAAGAGTTTATTTGGTTGAGAGATTAGAAAAAAGAAGAAAGTGGATAGCTATATGGCAGGGAGAGATTTGTCCTAAGATTAGGAAAATAATTAATTTAAAAAAAAGTGGTCCTCCAAGTGGATTCCATTACACTGTGGAGGTAGTACTTTCTAGGTAAAAGGCTCAAGTGGGGCTCAATTTGCTGTTGATTTAAATACTTTTAATTGTGCATGTCGAGGGTGGGACTTGTCGGGAATCCCATGTGTACACATGATTTCCGCTTTAGCATCCACGGGTCTTGAGGCAGAGGACTACACTTCTAATTATTTTAAAACGTCTACATTTAAAAAGGCATACGAGCCATATATTGGACCGATAAATGGACCTGAACTGTGGCCTCAGACTAATGGGCCTAAAGTAATTGCTCCAAAGGGTGTCAAACTAGCTGAGAGACCAAAAAAGAAGCGAGATAGAGCCGTTGGGGAAGATGTTGAAGAGAGGATGAAGAAAACACGAGCAAAAGACAAAGGAAATGAAGATGTTAGAGTGGATGTTCAAAAGGTTGGTAGACATGGGTTGAAGGGTAAATGTAGTGCTTGTAAGCAACTGGGACACAACATAAGAAGTTGTTCAAGAAAAAGTCAAGGTCAAAGTGCAGCTGAAAGTGTAGTGAATGACCCAGTGGAAGGTAATAGCTTGGATGAACAAAATACTGAAACTCCAAAGATGGTCTCAGTGGAGTCCCAAGGTCAAAGCAGTTATGTGGTCAAGAATGACAAGCGAAGATCGAGTAGACTTAAGAAAAACCCAAAAGTGAATCAAAATAATGTTTATGTCAACGCGACTAATAGTGATGTAAACATAAATGTGGTCAACAGTGATGTTAATGTGGATGCATTAAGAAGTGATCTTCAACTTACGGGATGTAAGAGTGCAGTTGACGTTGACATTGACGCGAGTGAAGTTCACCTCGACGTCAATGATATCAACATTGTGGTGACTACCCAAGTGGTTAGCCCTTCTGGTAGGAGACCCAAATCAAGAGCCAAGAGGGGTCCATCACCTTCCAAAATGGATGGTAAAGATACATTTAAGGGCGACGAGTCTAATGGAGATTCAAAAATGTTTACTGAGATGAGTCAAACATCTAAGGTAAGCTTAGACTTTTATTTTGTTTTACTTGATAGAAATGATTAACTTGTTTCTTTTAAATTATTGTCATAGGATACCCCTGGTCACGAGGAGTAAGTGGTAGTGTTGACTCAGGGTAGTACTAACGATCCACTTGGTTGGATGGGCCCACAAAAGAAGCGGGAAAGAGTTGAAGGACCTTCAAAAAAAGAAAAGGTATGTAATGTAAAATGACTTTGATATTATGTTATTGAATTATCTGTTAAACTTGTGTATTAATTTCATGTAGTTTACACCCAATAAAAAAACCTTGCGTGGAGTTTGGCAAATTCAGTGTCCCTAATGTGAAGGACGGTTTTTTACCAACTGGTGTCAAGAATATGGGACAGCCAAGTGTAAGAATAATTTTTTTAAAATTTGTTTGTTTTTAGCCAAGTGTAATAATAATAAATTGTGTTTTGTAGGATAAATCTAAGAGACCATCTTTTAGGCCAGGTGGAATTGGGGTGCATACAAGGGCTCCTACTCCCATTAACAAACCTGGTTCAATCACAATTGGAACAAAGAAAGTGGATGGCAATCCGTTTTTGTATAAGGGGAAACAGAATGTGAGTTTGGAGAGTCTTCAAGCTAAAGGTAAAGGAAAGTCTAAAGGTATGACTCCTTCATTTGACGTTGCTGGAGTGAACGAGGCATTCAAGGATTTCGATAAAAATATGGCTGAATTCATGAAGAACCTTTTTAATCGAGGTTCAAGTTCAAAACAAAACGAAAAGATTGACAACAAAGCCGCGATGACCAAAAAAGATAATCCAGTGGTTGAAGAAGAGAAGCAAAATGCAGAAGTGAAAAAGAAGGCAACCGATAAAAAGGAAGAGAACGTAAGCACAAGTTCAAAAGATAAGAGGGGTAAAACGATGAAGAAGCAACTAGGAGTCAACAAGAAGGGTAAGAAGGTCAAATTGGTAAAAGTGAAGAAGGAAAAGATGTGAAAGACTTATTAAATTTTTTAATTTTTAATCTACTATTTGATGTTTGTTCTTCAAAACTTTGGACTCTTTTAACTTTTATTCACGTGGTTGTGTTTGTGGTGTAAGAATACTTTAATTTTTGTTCACGTGAAGTTCTTGGTTTTGTAAGAATACTTATTCTGATGTTGCTTTCTGCTAGTTTTTATTCTTACTTATAGTATTCAGATTTTGGTTAACTCATTACAACTCACTTACAAAGAAAGATACAAATCAAACATAGGAGGTCAAAAATGTCGGACTACAATTCTAGTGGGAGTGACCAGTGGTCAACCAGGTCACCATTAGTACCTGACTTCACCCCAAGTGATTTGAACATCAAGCCGTCGCTGTTAATGGAGGTCTCGCCGGAGAACTACTCAGATACGGAGGTGTGCAAATGCGGAATGCCACCGTTGATTGTTACGATTAACATAGGTGGGAATAGAAGTTTTCGTTCACTATGATGTCACTTTGAAGATTTTCGATTCCAAGATTTGCCTGAAAAGGAATGCGATTTCTTCATGTGGCTTCCTGGACCAGACGAACTACCATTTCCTGAGACAAGCAGGGATGTCCTTAGCTCGGAAGAACATGGAAAGAAAAGGCGTAAATGAAGAAATATCACTATACTAGACTTTGGTGGTATGTTTTTTACCTATTAAATATCAATGTACTAAGTTAAGTTGTCTTAGTAATAGTTGAGATGTTTTATGTGTATGAGACCCTATTAAGCTTATGTTAACATGTTCTCTAATTAAGTGTAATATATTTTGGTCTTCTAAATCTTATTCTACATTATTCAGTTGTTATTATTTCTATCTCTTTTAAATTTCTGTAAATAATTTAAGTCTATTAAGTGCAATTGACATATTAAATTTCAAAATATAATAAAAATATAAAATTCTTGTTGTTTTTATTATTTGTTTCTAACTAGTATATTAAGTTAAAAAATATTACACTTTGTTTATTATTCGTTTCTAATTATATGTCACGTATTAAAATAACTTTTTTTTTTTCATTCCTACTTATATTTGACATTTATAATGAAATGGTAACTTTCAATGATTAAAAGACTAAATACCATAAAAACAAAATAAGAAACCATAATTAGAGTCCAGAATTCATTTAAATTTCATAATACAGTCCAGTTTAACGAGTCCAAATAGCGTCCACCAAAACACCAGCATACAACCAAAACACGATCCAGAACACTTCATCAGAATTACACTTAACAAAATACTTGATTTAAAAAGTCATTAAAACGATAAATAGATTAAAAATAATCTAACACAGCCAAAACAAACAAAAACCAGCACCAGCATCGATCAATCACTAGACATCTCGTCTTCGTCCTCAAACTTGAAATACTTAGGCGAACAAATCCGAACAGGAGACTGTCTTGACACCCTCCTCCTCTTGGGCGACGAAGTATCCTCGCCTTCAGAACTAGATTCAACCAGAATCAAACTCCTTGCCATATGGGAGTGGAATGATCTTCGTCTTTACCTTCTCAGGTACACAGATTGGTGCAAGTCTGACGCTCCAACGATTGCCTGGGTCCTGGCCCGTGTACTTGCTCCTGTAAGTCTTGGGTGCGGGTCGGGTCTTTGGTGGGGCAGATTGAGACCCATAAGTCATCGCTACAAAATAAAATTTCAAAAAAACGGGTTAAGTGATAAACGTGATATATTATACGTAAATAAGAACAATCGATATCATAAAGAGTTAAATAAATATTTTTTGCTTAATATACTAGTTTTTTATTAAAGAAAAAAAAAGACTTACGCATTTTTCCCTTCTCCTTCGACGATGGTTCTCCAGAATTTTGATCCTTCATCTTAGTTCTAAGTAACTTATACAATTTTCGCTTAAGTTTTTTGGTTTAGGATAACCGATAGCAGTTATCTGTATATATAGAGAGGGTTGCTTGGTGTAATAATTAAAGTTTTTTAGTCCCCGAGATAACCCCTTGGGGTTCCATAGACTAGCCTTCGGTTCCCCATGCATAAACGTTTTGTATTCCACAGAAAAAAATAAAAAATAATTTGTACGCGGTATACTAATGTGCGCCACAAAAGGATTAAGTAACCAAAGTTCAGGGGCCCAGCGAACTTAAAAAATAAGCAAGGGCCACAAAATACTAAAGAGTAAACTTAATGGGGCCATGGGGATTAAACATATATACATCAGGTGGCACATAATCAGCATCTCGGATACAAATCAAGTCAGGGAAATTCAAAACTATATTCAACAACATTCAAATAACACAGATTCAGAAAGGAGAAATACATTCAAACAACAAACCATTAAAACCCAGAACACCAAACCACCCCTAAAATCCCCTAAAACATTCGAGAAACAACAAACCCTAAAAAAATAGATAAAAATATACCAGATCCCCTGGTTTTTACCTTCATTACATTTCAGAGCTTCAAATTCTTCCTCTTTCCTCGACAACGACCGGAGCAACCCGGAAATCACCACCCGACTTCTATCACAGATGGTAGGATCATACCAGCTGAAGAACGAGCATTTTCTCTCTACCGATTGATACTTCGAGCATCCAAGGAAACGCCTTCCCGGATTCATGTCCGTCCATGAAGTGCAAATCTTCACACGTAGCCCGCAATAACATACCCAATCTTCCTTACCTGGGTCATTCATCGGAGGAGTTGGGCCGTTGGTGTTTCTTGAACCCCACATCGGAGGAGAAGAAGCGTTGGTTACTCTGGAACTGGCCATCGGAGGAGACGAGCCATTGGTATTTCTAGAACGAGCCTTTGGAGGAGACGAGGCATTGGTGTTTCTAGAACCAACCATCGGAGAAGAGATTGAAGGGAGAAGAAGGGAGAAGAAGGGAGGATGAATAGAGGCGAACGAACGCGGAGGAGATGAAGGAGGATGAACGTGGGGAGGGTAGGGTAAATTGATTTGGGGTAATTGATGTTAGGGTTAGTAAATGGGTAGATTTTGGGTAAAAAGACAAAGATAACCCCAGCCACGTTGGATTACACATCTCAGCTATAGGTGACGTCATGCTGAGTTGGCGCTGATGTGGCACTGACGTGGCGCCATGTGGTGTGACTAACGGTCAACTGACAGAAAAATGAAAAAAGGGCTAACGGTGTCACAAAAGGTGAAGATATGGGGCGTAAAAGGGTAATTTTGAAGTTCAGGGGCGGACCGCGCACTTTGGGTATAGTTAGAGGGCCACGGGAGGGCTTTACCCTATTTAAAAACCTTTCTACAATTTTTATAAGTTTATGTAATTTTTTTCCTTTTATTTTTTTTGAAGTTTTGAATACTCTTTGTTTATTTTAATGAAATGGGAGACATTTATGCAATTTCGAAAACTATAGGCAATTTCAAATACATTTTTTTAGGTTTTAAACATTTTGTGAAATTTGAAGGGCCTTCTACAATTTCAAATGTTTCTGTATTTTTTTCTTTTACGTTTCTTTTACTTTTATAATGTTTTGAACACTTTTTGTTTCTTGTAATGAATTGGGAGACATTTATGCAACTCCGAAAACTATAGTCAATTTCAAATACATTTTTTTGTAGTTTTTAAATATTTTGTGAAACTTATAGGACCTTTCTACAATTTTTAAAAGTTTTCGTATTTGTTTTTCCTTTTTTTTTGAAGTTTTGAACACTTTTTGTTTCTTTTAATGAAATAGGAGACATCTATGCAATTTCGAAAACTATAGGCAATTTCAAAGAATATTCTTTTTTGTTTATAAAAATATTGTTGTGAAAATGTTTCTACTGAAACGAATTTTACAACTTTTTTATAGGGGATTAATCCAAAAGGTTCACATCACAACAAACTTTTTTCAAAAAGTCCAACCCATTTCATTAATAATTCAGAATCCATAATAACCTTCACTCGGTTATGCGATACAATTCACTGGGTTGTGCAACACAATTCACTGGGCTAGACGAAGATCATAAATCTGGTGAATTGTTGGGCTAGACAACGTAATTTGGTGGGCTATTGTAAATTCAAAACCCAAAATACTTGTATAATTTGTTTACTGGGTTGTGTTCATTTACTGTTGGCCTACTACCCGAAACCGTTTAAAACCCATTTCATTTCCTTAGCCGCGATTTAGCATCACCACCACCACCACTACTACGTTTTTTGCACCCTTTTTAAAATAACTGGTTCTTATTAAAATATAATAAATAATATTTTAAATTAGATTTTCTGAAAAATTGTAAAGCCATGAGATTGGGGTAATATTAAATCAATTTTTTAAAGTTTCAATAGTAAATTATAAATTTGATTTTTTTACCTTAATTTGGGTTAACGAGCCATGTTAATGATGATGGTGAAGAATGTTTGGAGAAGGTTTCATGTACAGAAGAGCAGCTTGGTAGGAAGAGATTTTTGTTTGTTTTTGGAATGCGATAGTGATGACATGAGAATTAGGTTTTTTGTTTGCTTGTTTTTCAATTTTACCTTTTCTTTTTACTTTTTGTTTTGAATTTTTCAACAATTCTGGTTGTATACTTTTTTTTAAAAATCTTAAAGTTAATTATTTTATTTTTAAGGTTATATTGGGTATATCATAACCAAAATAATATTTTAGACCTTATTCATCCAAACTTTTGGCTAGACTATTTAAGCCATGATTTATTGGGTTATGGACCTAATTATCAATTATCTATTTTATAAACGAAGAAGATATTAAGTGTAAGTAACAAAGTAGTATACTTGGAAAACTATTACATGTTTTATGCTAAGGATGGTCTTAGCAATAAATAAATAAGTAACTTAAAAGTAAACCATTTTAGGATACACGTTGGTTGTGTTTTAAAATATGTAGTAAAAGAATTGACAAAGTTATAAGAACTTGGTAGATACGAATAATACAGGGACTTCAATCAATAAATTCGAAACAAACACATTGCATAGGACACTAATAGTATGCATATATCACCAGATACCACACATATCATAACCCATCCACCTTTTTATTCAATTTTGCATGTCATAAACTAAAATTTTAAACAACACAGGGATAAAATAGATCACTTTCGAATAACAAAGGGCCAATATTGTAATTGATTTATAGAATACACAACATATAGTGACTTAATCATCAATTTCGAATATCAAAATTCACATAAGTCACTAATAGTATGCATTAATCACCATATACCCCACATATCATAACCCATCCACCATATCAATCAAGTTTTCATGTGAAGAAGATAATTTTTCAAGCCACCAAATACTAACTTTTCTAAATTCGTACATCACAGGGACTTATATTCAACACTTTCGACTAACAAAGGGCCACCAATGCAATTAATAAACGTAAAACACAACTAGAATCGACAATTTCGAATGACACAAGGCCTAGAATCAACAATTTTGAAACACCCAATTAACATTGGTTATTAACAGTATACACAGATCACCGTAACACCCACAAATCATAACCCATCCACAATTGTATTCAATTTTTCAGTTCATAAACTAAATATTTCATTTCCCGCAAACCAAATTTAAGCCAATTTCGAAAAAGAAAGG
Source organism: Nemophila menziesii (assembly GCA_029959085.1). NCBI lineage: Eukaryota > Viridiplantae > Streptophyta > Magnoliopsida > Boraginales > Hydrophyllaceae > Nemophila > Nemophila menziesii. The sequence goes on from JARWIR010000060.1 coordinate 2,832,739, forward strand.
GACAAAAACCATACACTTAGCCGATAACCCAAGCCAAAATAGATCCATAAGCAATGAAATATTCCCTCAAAGCTTTTTCCTACAACAAATGCACACAACATCACATGGAAAACATATAACTAATATTAGATTAGTTGTCTTCATCAAAGAACAAAAATACAAATGCAATAAAAGCTTACTTTTATGTGATGAATGATATAGGGGCAAAAATGAGCTTCACAAAACCAAACTAAAATTATACTTCCCCAAAAAACCCAAATAATTAATCACAAAACCAAAACAAATTTCATCTTAAAGAAAAGTGGAAGATAACTTATCTTAATTAACAACCCAAATTAGATGGTTGATGAATGCTTAATGATGAATGTGAAGAATGATGATGAGTTGGTAGTGTCGATGGTGAAGTTAATTGGAGCCGGTGGGTTGGTTACTTGATTCAATACAAAAGCAAAATAAAAACATATATTACTTGGCTAACCGGCTTGGACCGGTTTAGTCCATCCCATATGCATCGATTTTTTTAACTAAGAGGAACCGAACTGATGGCTGTTAGACCAGTCCGATCTGGCTCGTTCTGTACAGTAGCACCGATCCGGTTCCAGGACTGGATCCATTTTTTGGTCCGTCCAGGAACCAGTTTGGAGCGGTCCCGGTATGTGTTTTCTATAGGTGGAGGTGCTATATCTTCGAAGTCTTCTAAACAGACTTGTATAGATCGTTTCACCACGGAGTCTGAGTTTATAGAACCAGAGATGGGTAAACAATAAGCCAAATGGTTGAGAAGTCTCTGAACTAATGTGTCATTATGGGAAGGATAACCCATACACATTTACCTTCATTTTGATTTACATGTAGTAATTAGTGTCTCTCATAATAGCCTCTACAACTACAAAGGGTAACATTTTAGTAATAGACATGGTTCAGTAATACCGTATTGAGCATGGGTGTGATAGCCTTAGAGTATGTACAACCAGAGAATAATTTAGGTGATCTATTTACTAAAGGCTTAACCAGGAGAGTAAGCTTGGAGATGTTGAGAAGGATAGGACTAGACCTAATTTATTGAGGAATGGCTCAATACATTACATTTTCATCCCTATGATATACTATAATGCAAAGAAGGTTGAGTGATTACTTTTAATGAATTCATAGTCCATAACCGGGTCTTATTGAAAAGAATTTGATGAATTCACCAATGATTAAGCCTTAAGGTTATCTCTTAATGAATTTATAGTTCTAATTAGACGGGCCTGATGAATTTCACGGATTATAGACTTAAGGACGAGTCATGCTCTTAATGACTTCATAGCCCTTAGTGGCGATCCTAGTGAGATCGATTTGATGAACTCAAAGTTATTAATAATTTAAAGTCCTAAGAAGGGAAGTCTAACAAAGGTTAGATGTTCTTGATAATACTTTTATGAGTGAGAAGGTGGGGTCCACCTTCTAGTGACATGTATTCTCTAAACGCTCATGAGAAACAAGGTATGTGCATGACCCTTAAAGATCATGTGACAATAATCACAAGATTTGCTCAAAACAACAAGGTTGTGTATGTAATGTAAAGGTCATAAATGAAGAAAATCTTTGGCGACCGAATTCGGTTGTTGTCTCAGATCATTACATATTAGTCCTTATCATTGTTGATTTGGATTGATGCTTAAATACAATTCAACATATCACTTGCTCATGACCTTTTCTTCTATTCCTATTTTGATAAAGCCTTGTGTGGGGGACTATTGTATACCTCTATAAAATTGCTTCATGGCTTTTCAAATAAAAAAAGGGAATCAACTACTTGTTTTGTTTGAACGTAATTTGAGTATTGGAAGATGATAGTTTTTTAATTTTAATATTCCCACATCGGTGGGAGTAGAGGTTTAATTTTTATCTATAATTAAATTATTTCATCTACCTTTTTAACAACTACATCCCATACTAGTTAGGTTTATCCCCACACTCGCGCCAGCACTATCGGCCCCAACCAATTCTGACGTGGCATGGTCGCGGTCGCGGTCGTGGGGAGTTTGGAGTTGGGAGGATTAAAAAATAAAAATAAAATTCTTTTGGTGGCAAGAATTCTTGTTTTTATACTAGAGTCTAAAAGTTTTCAAGATCATATGGTTACAATGTCTCCCGATTTACCTTTCTATTTACTATGTTGTTTGACCACCTGTTCTATTCAGCGGTTTCTAAATATTTTCTTCTTTTACCGGTTTTAAAAAGATTCAAATGTTTTGGTTTTATTTCCAGATTCATCTCCTTAAGTTTTATGTGTGTCAACATTGAAATGGTAGGATTGAAAACATTTTTACATTTATATAGTATTTATGACTCTGTTTTGGCACCTATATATAAAAGTTTTGGAGACTTAATTTTTTTTCTTTTTTGTTCCAATGAGACTTAAGGCCCGTTTGCGATTTTCAAGAGCCAATTAGAGATTAATGCCTATTAAAAAACTTATTTAAAAAAAGGTGCCTATAATAAGTTTTTTTATAGAAAAATGCCCCATCCCAAACTACCCTTATAATTAACAATTAAAAAAAAGAGATTAGAAAAAAACAAAACAAAAACTAATGAACACACGCGTGCGTCCGTGATTTTTTTTTTAAAAAATCGTCATAACTAATTCTAAAAAAATCAAAAAAATAAAAAATTTATATATTTGGATAAAGCAAATTAATATTTACGTCTATGATTTTTCTCAGAATTTTTTGAATTTTTTGATTTTTTTGAATTTTTTAATTCACAGAACATGGAATTCCATGTTTTAAACATGGAATTCCATGTTTTGATATAAGAAATTTGTTTCCCGCAGACACGAAATTCACTGTTTAAAACATGGAATTCCATGTTTAAAACATGGAATTCCATGTTCTGCGAATTAAAAAAATTAAAAAAAATCAAAAAAACCAAATAATTCAGAAAATTCCGAAAAAAATCATAGACGTAAATATTAATTTGATTTATCCAAATATGGTTTTTTTCGATTTTTCTGATTTTTTTTGAATTAGTTATGGCGATTTTAAAAAAATTTCACAGACGCGCGCGTGTGATGAAATTAGTAGTAGGCGGTGGTGGTGGTGGTGGTGGAGGTGGTGATGGTTGTGGTGGTTGTAGTGGTTGTGATGGTGGAGGTGGTGGTGGTGGTGGTGGTGGTGGAAATACCCTATAAATTTGTTTAAGATTTAAAAATAATTATTGTATTAAAAATAAAATAATATATATAATAATAAGGATAGTATAGGTATAAAAAATATAAAGGGGATGTTTTTTATAAATAAGGCATTTATCTCTAAATAAGAAAATTAGAGGCTTAAAAAAATTAAATGCATCATTAAGGAGACATTTATCTCTAATTACCCCTTTTTAAAATAATCACTTGAAGTGATTTTTGATCTATAAAAATATTTCAGACTTTTAAAATCACTTTTAAGAAAAGCACTAAACAAGTAATTATTAAAATAATCACTTAAAGTGATTTTAGATGTAAACATATTTTTAAATTATTTTTACAAATGTTTAAATTTTAATCAAAAAACGCTTTTAGAACTAAAATAATCAATCCCAAACGGACATTTAAACTGAGACTTAATTTGTTTTGGAGACTTAATTTGAGAACATGTTTCGCTAAGAATTTTAGAGCGAATAAAAAATTTTATCCTCCTTTCATATATTTTGAGCAAGAGTTACGAGCAGGTTCTATTCTTTAGTTTGTAAATGTGCACAAATTTCATGAGTAGTAGTTCTATTTTGGAAGATAACTGGTAACAACCTGTTAGCATCCTTACAAATACTGAATTTTTTTTAAGACAATGGTTCACCATATCACTACAATTAATTAAATAATTTATTTTTCTTGTTAAATTGTTTTTAACTCATCTTTCCAAATCATTAAACTATTAAACTATTACAATCTTATTTGGGACAAAATTTGAGTTAGTGCAAATACCAAATATAGGACATTATCTATGTTTTAAAAATAATTTTAGGCTAACTATTTCCAAAGAATTCATTTTTAAGCTAATTTTTTTTGGACTAATAAACTAAAAATATTTAAAAATATCATTTTTATGTCATTTTACTAATTTTATTAGATATTTTGTAATTTTTAAGGATAATTTAAATATTTCAAATAAAATTATTAATTTGTAATATGACAAATTAAAAATGTAGTTTATTTGGAAGGTCGAAATTATTTTTCACCGAGTCTAAAAAGTGCTCTCCCATGTAAAAATATTTTTCTTCTCAAAATCTATAAAATACCTATTAATTAAAGATATCGTCTAAATTTTTTTTTGTTACATGAAAGAGTCCATTGGACTCGGTGTCATTGACAATGTTCTTTTTTTTTGTTCTAAACTTTCCTTGATAAATAAAAATAAAAGTAGTTAGCCTATACCCGAGGGTACAAACTCTTCATACAAAATATCAGCTAATCCTCTCGGGATACTATCTAGGTTACAGCTAAACATGTTGCCATCAAGCTTACGTTTAGCTAACTAATCCGCTAATCTATTACAACCTCGATTACACCATTTAAACCATGGTTTACAATTCTCCGAGATCATATAAATACTACTAATAATATTAATAATAGTGAGATTAGAAAATTGCATACAACTCTCAAGGGACTGCATAATAAGAAGACTACCACTCTCTACTATCAACCTACAATTTGATTCCCGAGATAGTAGACAATCTATTAGAACCCCTAATGCCTCCGCCTCGAGAGGAGTGTGCTCTCCGCAAGCCTTGCTTTAATACCAATGTCTATGACTTCAAGTTTCCTATATTTGTGTTCTGTAAGAGGTACAATAGGAAGCGAGTGGAAATCTCTTGTAGCCATTTTACAGTCTTTGCAGAGCAATCAGCAAGAAGCAGTAAAAACAATAATGTCAAAGAAAAAGGGAGAATAAAAGACAGAGAAGGTTTAAGGCAAAAATATAGTGAGGAATTTAGAGAGTAGCAATAGAGGCGTGGCTTAGAAACTGAAGAGCGGATATGAGGAGTATCTGTGTTGTGGAGGTTGTTTAAATAGAAAAGATAAAACCTGATGGAGATTGTTGTGTTCTTCGTTGTTAGGGCGAGACTCTTTGTTATTTGGTTAACCATGATTACTTTTGCAGCGATGCAGAGAAAACTCTCCATTTCACCCTTGCTCCGCACATTATCCTCGTGAACTCCAAAAAGTGGGTTTATTAGCCTCGTAATGATAATCAGAATTACGACAGAGGCCAAAAAACCAATATATCTCACGCTTCCATCCTCTTTCATAATTATGGTTTTTATTTCCGATACTTTCTCCCTTCTTTATTTCCACGCAATCGTGCACTCCATGAACGACAAGCATAAAAACAAAAAGAGACTAGAGAGCTATTTACCTTGTCAATTGAAGCATCAGTCAGAACGAAATGATTGATTTTGGTAAAATACAAATTAGGGTTGCTCCAAATCTAACTAGCTCCAGATTTGATTTCGGCTTCATTGTTTATCTTTTTCCCGTAGTACTTAGGTTTCCTCGAAAACCCAATAACTTGATTTGGATTCCCTCTAGAGTAGAGTAATCGAGTGTGTAGAGCCTCGATAAAATCAAAACCCCTCAAAACCCCAGCAGAGGAGAGGCCCATCTTCCAAAGTGGATCAAAGCGTGGACAATACTCCTTCGTGTTTGTGATGAAGCGCCAAAAGATGGTGTAAAAGCCACTAAAACCAACACCGACCAAGAGGCGTGACCGATCTAGAAAAAAAAAAAAATTTTAAAAGAGAGACGAGAGCGTTTCTTTTTAGAGAGAGAAACTAGACATCCTCTGGAAACGTAAATACATGCACTTCTATTGACAAGGTTCGATACAAATTATAATTTTAAATACTGGTCTAAAAATAATATTTTTAAAGTTATTGGTATAAAATTGAAATTTAATCTATAAATAATTGTAGGAAGACGTTTCGTGAAAAACATGTAGATGAGTTTTGTTTTCCGTTGGTAACACTTTTACTGTTTTCTCCTACTTAGATTTTTCAATTTTATCCCATTACAAACTGCTTTCTCCCTCTTTCACTTCACAATCCCACAAATGTTTTGTTTCCTTTCTTTTCATAACTAACCAGGAAGACCTTGTAACAGTTACCTATCGTCAGAACACGAAAATTAATGCCATCACTAGCTAGCTAAAAACATTATATAAAAAAACCAATTACTCGAAACAAAAGAAACAACATTTACTACTCTCTTCTTCTTCATCTTTAAAGTTAGGTTCTTCAATGGGTATGGTTTTTGCAGACATGGCTTCTCTCTCCATTAATCCACACTATGGTACAACCTTATCACTCTCTTCTTCACAAGATAACTCTTTAGTTAAGGATGCTAACTTGGATGAAAGGAGGGGTTATTGGGGATCTTCTTTCCTCACAAACTGCAGAACTTCTAGTGATGTTGAAGGAAAAGGATCTGAATTTAGTGATGGTGTTGGAGATAGTAGTGAAACAATTGATCTTAATGCTAACACACATGAACTTAAAGGGAACAAAGAGAGAGACACTTATGGACAATCAAAGCTTTGTTCAAGGGGACATTGGAGGCCTGCTGAAGATTCAAAGCTCAAAGAACTTGTTGCTCTTTATGGACCTCAAAATTGGAACATTATAGCTGAAAAATTGGAAGGTAGATCAGGTAATAAACGGTCTTTTTAGTAACCAAACCGAGGATTAGTTCTAGCTATCCCGTCACATATTTGTTATTGCAACACTTAAATAACCGTTGCGAAATCTCTAAAACAACTTTCTTTTTTGATAAGCTAAAACAACTGTTTATGTGTAGAAAAAATAATCATATATATAGTTTGTTGATTTTTCTAACTATTTTTTTGTTGATGATTTAAAAGGAAAAAGCTGCAGGCTAAGATGGTTTAACCAATTGGATCCAAGGATAAACAGAAGAGCTTTTAGTGAAGAGGAAGAAGAAAGATTAATGGCTGCACACAGATTATATGGAAACAAGTGGGCTATGATAGCTAGATTATTCCCTGGTAGAACAGATAATTCAGTAAAAAACCATTGGCATGTTATAATGGCTAGAAAATACAGAGAAATGTCAAATGCTCATAGGAGAAGAAAGATGAGTCAAGTTGTTTACAGAACAATGGAAGATGATCATATAAACGATGATGAATCAGCTAATGAAAAAACAACAAGAACATTAGTTCATCCTGGGATAGGAATAAGAGGAGGAGTCATGACTAACCTATTAAATTCTTGTCCATATTTACCTGTTAATGGTAACACCATTTTTGGATCAAATGTTATACCTCAGATGAATACTTGTGGAGATCAACAAATTCCAAGTAACAATGTCATGAATATTTCGTCTCCTTACAATGGATTTAGTGCACAACAGATTCATATTAATTCCTTTTCTGGTATGTCCTTTATATACATATATACACATACTTTTAATTTTTTCTATGATCTTTCACTTTTCAGTTTGTGGATCTCTAGATTAACTTTAATATTAGGGTTGAAAGTAGTTTTCTTTTTCTAAATAGTTTAATATATACTTTTATTTTTTTTAAAGTCAAGTCAAAGTTATAAAAAGAAACATTAATTAAACCATAATTGTTAAACTTTCTTAATCATATTAGGTACTCGAAAACTATTTCTTAAAAAGGATGAAAAAGAAATCAGGTTCTTGCAAGAAAACGTTTATTAACGTGGTTAAGACGTAAGAAAGTTTTTTTTAGGGTCAAACTCTATGAACCGAGTATATTGATACGAATCATGGATTTAATTATTGGACCCTTTTTATAAAATTAATAGGACTAACTTAAATATAGTAGTCGATATATTTTTGCCACATTTTATTACATGTAACTCACAAAATTGTTTATATTAATTGACAGGTTCAGATCCAAATGGGAATGAGATGATGGGTATGATGAATAAAAACAGTAGATGTTGGGATAGACCAAGAAATGAATCAAATATTATTTCACACTTGTATTATCCCGAGCATACTACTCCATTAATGTCTGCAGGTCAACAACAGTCACATTACTACTACACTTGTTCTAGCAATCCATCAATGCTACAAGTTTCAGCCACTCATAAACACACATCTTCAGAATTTACAGAAGAGACCTTAGATAATGCTAGCCAATTACAACCACCATTTATAGACTTCCTTGGAGTTGGAGCCATATGAATAATAAGTTACTTCAATGGAAAGCTTAAAATGGATTATTTGTATCACTAGAGAAAATCTTGATAGAAGACAGTATTCCAAAATAACTAGTATGAGATAATTAGCAATCTTCAGTCAAAGAATGAATAGTCGATATTTGACTGACATTTAAAACTCATAGCCAAATTTATTTTGTGACGTCTCTTTTGTAAATGATCCGTTTTAGAATTTCAAGTAATTAATTAAATGATGTCATTGTTTAATTTATTTATTGCACTCTAAAACACGCATGTTTACTTGCAATTAGATATTGTGACGGATAATTATTCTTGTTACACAATTACTTTACTTTAATGTTCTATTTATAGAAGCAATTTGAACCAAAAAATAAAAATAAAATTGGATCACCATATATACTCAAAAACACCATAAGTGAGTAGTAATAAGTGTGTACTAGTTAGCAAACTTTGGATTCGACCAGGAACGAGGGTTTCAGAGACGTTGACCATAAAGTCTTGTCATATATTAGATTTTAATATTTTAGGGGTTGTAAACTCGTGACATATTCTGATGAAATTATTCTTATGTATGAATGAATACCTTGTAAGTAAAACAAAAGAGATATCAATAGTGAGATATGGTGAAGAAAAAAACAAAGCTAGTAGTGTATATGGTGACGAGAGGCCAGGTTTAAAGAGACAAAAAAAGAGATAGGAAAGTTAAAGAAGAAGACATCGTTTTCTCATGGGACTGCAAAAATGAGGCAGAAATTGAGGGTTGGAAGAAAACCCTCTTTTCCTATGCATTGTTTTAGTAACTGTTTAAAGATGGTTGGTTGGTTTGCTCAGCAGAATCTTCTCTGAGAGACGTTCATGCTACCCACATGGGGATGGATGATTACATGGAACAACTGTCCCAACAGTTTCAAACATGCTCCTCCGTGCAAGAAAACAACCCACCACACGGGAAAGCAAATTAAATGACATCTAATAATGGGACATGCATAGTGTTTGGAACAACTATCCTTCATCTCCAAAACACAACAAAACAGAAAACAATTCCCCAGCATGCATGTGACACACTCATCATCAACCACCACCAAACCTTACTTATCGCTTCTTCTTTTCCTATGATCTTATTTGGTTGGACTAGGTTTTTTTTTTTTTTTCCCCATCTAATAGGTTTTGGATGCATGATTCAAGAGTCAACGGTTTTGGGCTCTAATTTTTAGGCCCTCAATTTTACATTATTATGTAGATGTCTTAATATATTTTTGTCCCTAATCCTTACCTAGTGTTTGCATTCACTTTTTTAAAGAAAATGAAAGGTTATGGAGGAATATAATTTTTTTTTATTTATGTTTGAATTGAATTTATAATAGGAAGAAAAATTAAGGAGGGATTAAATATCTTTTTATTACTTTTAAGACTAATAATATATACCACTTAAATTTATGACAAATAATATATTATTTATAACGTGTTATGATTTGAATGAAAATAAATAGATTAACGATTTTATCTTCTTTCAAAACACTTTACATTATGAGTTATATATTAGATAGTATGAATTTGGATGATATATATCATTACTTTGTTTCTACATGCATTTTCTTCTAAATTGAAGGTTTATGAAAAGAAACTAAAGATTAAAGGGTGATTGACTGAGAGTCCACAGACTATTGTTAATTGTCCATCAGGTCTAACCAACCCAAAAAGTCTGATTTACCCTCTTATACCAATTATTGTTTGTTGAGTTACCATAACCAAATTCCCTAATTCCATGCAACAAGTCAAATAATATTAAATAAAAAACAAACAAAGAACCAAAACAAAAAATCAGAAAATCCATTAACAATCCATCGTAATCTTTCATCCAAAACAATCAAACCCTACCAAAGAAACACCCCACTTCTGCAAACCTGCAAAATAACACAGTAAATAACTTTCGTACATGGTGGTGTATGTGAGCAAAAGAAATTGGTTGGTTGACTAATGTGATGGTGTGTGTTTGTAAAAGGTATTCAGCTTGCAGTGGTGTGTCATAGTAATAATAGTGGGTCAGTAGGGTATTCACCTAAATTTGGGTTTTGCTCGAAGAACTCGAAAGGTCATCTATCATAAAAATAGGGTTCTTTACGATCTTAAACATTCCCCAGAAAAGATTCACTTAGGTACTATACTTAAGATTTGTATGGCAAAAACCATACAAGGTAGCAATCCTATACCAAGCATTAGGAGACAGTTGGACGAGGATTAAAGAGTAAGCCTTTAAAAGGCCTGACACGAATGGGACAAAGGGACACCTCATCCCCATATCATAGAAACACATATACATGGAGATTTAACCCTTATAACCATCAGACGCTCGCTCTGACAGCTTAAGATACCTATAACTACCCCCATGGAACATAAAGAGATTCACTATATATGGTGTTAAAGAACATTTCATATGATTTTCCCCAAAACTATTTGGGGGATTCCCTAGTTTTGATCTTAGCCAGGTGAGGGGTACTGTCTACGGAAAATAAGACCTCATCCTTGTACAATGAGGGATCATTTTACATGGTCGGGTACATAGAGTTACTAGAAGCAATAAAGGCTACATGGTTTATAAATCTAAAGAGTAGGTAGACACGTAAGACTCAACTAGGTTAGGGTTTCTCACCAGAACTACGAATTCATACATTAAAAGACCACAAGAGAAGGTAGCAAATGCCGCCGAAAAAGAAGTTATAATGCTATTGTAATAAATTAGACTGAAAGATTACCTCTTGAAACCAAAAGTAGGGAGTAGTCAGTGAAGAAGAAGGTTGTCTCACAAACATAGGAAAACAAATTAAAGAAAGAAAAATGGGTTTTTGTACTCGCCAAAACCTAAGATACACGTATATAAAGTGAAGTACGTTGAAGAGGAAGCATTAATCACTGTCTAAGATCTAGGAATGTGGTATTTTAGTGTTATAATTACACTAACCCCATCAGGGGTAGGATTATAGGGTGTCATACAAATTAACATAATAAATATCACCTAGAGAAGTGTAATTACAACTCGATGTATCGACAACCGAGTCAATCAACAAGGGATAAAGTACTTATCGAGTAAGGACAAGGTATTGCCAAACGTCAAAAGAAACCTTATAAACCCTATGACAAGTTTTTTATGGCTTAAAAGGGTACTTGATATACCACCAACCTCGAGAACTTGAGGTTGGGGCCAAATGAGCATCTGCTAAATACAAGAACTCCAAGATGCTGCCTCAAGATATACTCGGTAGAGCCTCTTCAAATCGAGGATAACATGATATGTGGCCAGTTTTGCTTGTTTAGTGATGGCCCATCAGAAATTAAACCAAGATCGAGGAAAAGCAACGTAGTCTTAGGAATGGTGACCCATTTAAACACCACTTATAGATTGTGTGCTCATGGATATCAGTATTGGTCATAACTACCACATCAAAAACTATATAAATAGAATTAGAAATGTACATAAAGATCATCATTGTATTCAAGGTTTTTTAGTCATTAAACACTTACGATAAATATTAATCTATTCTTTTGCATTCTTTATTTTACTCAAGCTATGTACAACTTATGCATGATTCTCATACTTATAGGTCACCTAAAGCATGGATATACATTTTCTTAATGTTCATCCCAAAAGAAAAGTCCCCTTGATCTCATGCACACCCTTCATAAAATTCAGAAAAACTCTAACTGGTAAAATATGTCCAATCAGTGGAAATAATGAGTGTTTCTTCCATTTAACTATCGTTTTAGTTATAATTTTTATGTATAATATATTGTAATAGTGTGGAATTTTGGTTAGAGAAACATACAACCGATGTGTGTGAGCTGCAAAACTTCAAGAGTTGTGGTTGTGGGTGTTGGTTCTTAACCTATGGTCGCAACTATGGAGTCTCGATAGCAAGTATTGGGTTTTGGTGGATATAATTCTTAGGGCGATTACTATTCAATCTCCTCTCCAAATATTGATTTCTTTGGGGCTATGATGTTGAAATCGCCACCTAGGCGTCAACTCCCCCCTCAGGCGCTTACACCTAGTAAAAATTCTAAGCATTTTATCCTAGCGCCTTAGTCGCCGAGGAAGAGGTGCCAAGCCCGCCTAGGCACCGACGAATGGATGGCCGCCTAGGCGCCATTTAATGACAAAATATTTCCGCCCATGGCCTCTTTTTATTTTTCTTATTCTTGAAAATTCTTAAATTGATATTATGACTCAAATATTAGTATTTTTATATTTACAATAGTGTTGTTAGATGAATTTTATGACTTATCAAGGCTAAATTGTTATAACTGCTACATATATATTACTAATATATATAATTATACTTCGAGATTCAAAACTGCTTAATACCACCTAGGCCCTGTGTATCCTGCTAGGCGCTAGGCCTTGGTCGACCACCTAGGCCGTGAAACCGAGTTTTATAACATATCTTCGGGTTCCAAGCCTATTCTTATGGGTATGATGAAGGAAAGACAATTTTAATCGTAACGTGTTTCGAAAAGCGCAGGTTCGTGTTCGAGATTGGGACCCTCCATGTTGGTCATAGGTGTTTCATCTACGTTGTTGCAAATTTTTGTTGAATAAAGATACAAGGGCGTAGTTTGTTTAATTGTTTTTATTAGTTGTGCCATGTTTTTTATGTGTGTAGTGCTCAATGCTTTGAAATTAGTGTGAGAAATTATTATCAATAAATTGTCATCTTTCCAACAACCCCTCCCGACTCATCTCTCCCAAGCCCCAAATATAACGCACATTATTATTATTTTAGAAAAGAGGTCTCTAATAATTAAAAAATAATAAAAAAATAAATTCTCAATAAATACTCCATTAAATAACCCCTCCCCTATATGTATCATATTACATCATATTCTAACCCTAAATCTTACAAAAAGATACACCACCTAAATATGAAACCCACTCCCACTAGATAATGAATTTTGGTTATGAATGATGGTGAAGCAAGAACGGAGATCTCAGATCTAAACGATGTTTTGTTCGTAGTTATTAATGAAGTTGAAGTTGCAAAAGTTTCAAAATTTTCAATGGTGATGATGAAATGAAGAGGAAGGTAGTTGTTGAGCTGGCTGGTGGTGGTGGGTATGAAATTATGAAACCCTTCGAGCTTCCATGGAGGATTTATGGCGGTGGTGGTTTGAATGTTGTGAGCACTCACAATCTGACAAACCTATGGCGTTAATGGCATGGTGGTTTGAAGTTCGCAAGCTTCTCCGATATGGCAGAGCTATGACGTTAATGGCGATGATCAATGCATCCATTGAAACGCTTTACTATGTACCTTGCTCTAGTGATGAACTGGTGAAGAAAAAGAATAAGAACAATTGGGAACGTAATGATGATGTCACCTTTTGTTTGATTCGCGCACGACCTGTAAGCTACGACTTTTTTTTGGTTTGCGATTTGCGCTTTTTATTAATGTAACATGAATTACATTATTTGATTGTTAATTTTTTTGTGTTAAGTAAAAATTTCATGTTTTCTAGTGTCATTATACACACAAGAACAAGATCATATGCATACGGTCGGTGTAGTAAATGACTTGATCAGAGTAAAAAAGGCATCTATAATGTAAGAAATGACATTGAGGATGTCATTTCAAACATTGAGAGCACTCGTTTTTTATCTTGAGTGGACTCGTTTCGATACTGAGAAAATGCATCTTGAACACTAAACACACTCATTTCAAACACTGAGCATATTCGTCGAACATTGAGCAGTCATTTTTTATACTAAGCATACCTTGAATATGGAGCAAATCATTTTAAAGACTGCGCATATTTATCGAACATTAATCAATTCATTTTTAACACCGAGATCAACATTTATAACATTGGGTATATCACTTTTAACACGTTACAATTCATTTTTTTTATAACGAGCAAGTCATTTCTTTACCTTGAACGTGTCATTTAATTCTGAGCACGTTTTTAACAATGATCACGTCAATTTTTATATTATATAAGTCATTTTAACACTTAGCGTACTCAATGTCACCATCGACGGTGACGTGACATTAATCAGTTTAACCAAGAACCGTCGTTGACAAAAAAATCAATATTCACTTGTCAATTTGTTTTTGTTACAATTTCAATTTTGTAAATTTTTTAGTTTTTAGCATTTTGAATCTTTTTTACCCCTAAACTTCTGATCAAAATTTCATTCATTAGCATTTTTTCAGGAAAGAAAAAATCTCTCTTAAAGTCCCATACGTCAAAGTCCTCTTTTCTAAATCCCCTTTCTATTTAATTTCCATCTATTTTTTTGTGTTAGCTAAATATATTATTTTTCACCTTTTTTTTGCTTAACAATAGAGTAAATACATCCATTACCCATGTACTATGGTAGATTTACAACTTATCCCCCATTATATTTTTTGGTACTGGTTACCCCAGAATGTTAGTTTTCGTGACTCCTTACCCCTTTTTGACGAAAACCGTTAAAAATGGCCGTTAGTTGGTCATGTGCTAGTCATGTGCACGGTTTTTTTTTTAATTAAATAATCAATTTTCTGATTTAACAAAAAAAATCCAATAATTGACAAGGGTAAAATTGACATTTCATAATTACCTAACCTATACATACGCAAAATTGAAACAAAAATAATTCAAACTTAAAACAAATAATTTGACCCCACCCATAAACGCCATAAGCGCCGACCACCAACAACAACATCATCACCTTACCGCAACTATGACCCACCCATCGCTGCTGAACTCCAAGCACTCCGTTCACGCCGTCCTTCCGATGCAACATCAGACATCGACATCGACATCGACACAACCCCAAAAGCGTCGTTCATAAACACAAAAGATCTCTGAGCGCGACCCAACTCAATTCAACGCCAAAAACCCTGATCACCGCCGCCTTTATTCGAAGTCTGACAACCGTTCATCACCATTCTTCGAGCCTGACCTCCGCGAATCTCCTCCGATCTCCATTAACTCCAAGTGACCTCTTTTCACCATTTCACTGCCCCTCCATTTCTACCATCAACACTCTAGTCCCTCCAATGCAACCTCCGACATCAACACTCAAAACAGCAGCAACGATCTTTATGGGTCAATGGCGTTTCTCCAACACGACCCATCTCCGTTTGAACCCTTCATTGTTCGTTAAGGTGGGGACGTCAATAATGCATCACGTAATTAGTGAATCAGAGAAGTCCTCTTATGTAGCTCACATCAATAACTTTTTAAAGGACGATCCTTTCTTGAAGCAATTTCTACCTTTAGATGCAGCAACAGATTCTCTATTTGATCTTGCAATGGATGGTGTTCTTTTATGGTACGTCAAGATTACAGATTTGATGATAGGTCCTACATTTCGGTTTTACACTTTTACTAATCGATATTTTTCGAATTCCATGTAGTATGCACATTAATGTGGCGGTTCCTGGTACCGTAGATGAACTAGTCATTAATACTAAGCGAGTTCTCAATCCATGGGAGAGAAACAAAAATCACACGCTATGCGTAAACTCTGTAAAAGCTATTGGTTGCACAGTAGTTAATATTGGGGAGTGATTAAAGGAAGAAACAAATTGATGATATTAAGGAAAAGGCTTTGTTTGAACCAAACTTTAATTGAAATGGGAGAACCCACAATTTCTGAAATCAGAGTTCTTCATTTCCCCCAATCGGATGAAGATTTTTGTTTTAATTTTGGATTATTTTTGTTTCAATTTTGGATTATTTTTGTTTTAATTTTGTGTATATATAGGTTAGGTGATTATGAAGTACCAATTCTTCCCTTGTTAATTATTGGGTTTTGTTAATTGAATCAAAAAATCAATTTTTAATTAAAAAAAAATGCGCAGATGACCATCACATGACCAACTAACGACCAATTTTAACGGTTTCCGTTAAAAAGGGGTAAGGAGTCACGAAAACAAAAACTGGAGGGTAACCAGTACCAAAAAAAATATAGTAGGGGTAAGTTGTCAATCCGCCCATGGTACAGGGAGTATTAGATTTATTTAGTCTTAACAATATTTTTTCTTCCTTATATTTTTACGGGATCGATATCAATATTTAATACAATTCAGTACATTCATTTTTTTCTTTATATTTTTTTTCAATAAAAAAACTATTCTTTTTGTGATTTTATAAACAATTTTTAGCCACAAACTTGTTTTTTTTTTCATACAAGAGAGGCTTAAAAGCCGTTAAGAAATAATAAAATTACAAATACATACTGTCCTTATTGAGATTCTAATACAACTCTCGCAGATGTGCATCCGCTCATATCACTCGTAATAAGGCTCCAAAGATAATCAGGAGGATCAATAAATTCCAAAGGTTGCGTACTCATGTTAGCCCCCTCTTTTGCCAATTTATCAACACATTTATTGCTTCGCGGTAAACATGGCATAACTTAAAACTCGGCTGTTCACGGAGCATTTTCTAGCAATCCCTAGCAATTGAAACGCAACGACTACTTGAGTTTCCACCGCCCTGCACAAACTTGTTTTTTCATCTTTTGTTATCTACCTTTCAATAAATTCTTTATTTCATCTATTTTTCTTATATATTTTTCTATTTCTATGAAAAAAAACTCAGTAGATAACATATTTTTTTCCACTATATTAGACCATTCAAAGCTCAGTAATAACATTATATTTTTTGCAAAAAAAATTATATAATAATCAAAGAAGACCCTAACAAAAATTTGTTTGGGTAAACCTAAATATTTGAACCGGTTTACAAACTACACATACGGCGTGTAGTGTTTTTTTGTTCCAAAAGTTTCACTAGATTAAAATAAATGCTATTTTAAACTTAGCCAATAAAGGTATCGCCTCTTTACTAATTAAAACAGTTAGCCGATTTTGACCGTTTGCACACGTGCTAAACATGTTGCTTGCAAGCTTATAATTTTTCTATCCAATCGGTTACTCTGTTGCTATCTCTACTACACCAACTAAAGATAGGGTTACACAATTCATAAATCAAATAAATACTATATATTATATTACTAATAAGGGGATTAGAGATCTGCAAATGATTCTAGAGGGACTTCATAACTAGAAGACTATCACACTCTATTATCACTTTATTTGGAAGAGAATCACGACTATTAGTCATGCTTTTAGCACTCCCAGCGCTGCAGCCTCTAATGGAGATTCTGCAGAAATATCCCAAGCATTGCAGCTAAGCATCTTCCCCAAGTGGTCCCTGGAAACACAAGAAATTGCAGTTTTGTTATTTTTAAATGCAGTATCACAATTAATTTTTATCTTATTAAGTGGAGGAGGTTTCCATGTTGTACTAATATTAGAAGTCATATGTTTCTCAGGGTCACTATTTATAGAGATCTAATTTTGAGGGGAAAAAATAGCGGTTTTTTACCCTTCAATATATTATTTACATTCTTAGGGTAGTTCAAATTGTAGTATTCTTTCCAGCCCTTCATATCTCTTTCAACAGTGTCTAGAGGGTTAGGTTCATTATAGTTAAACTTGAAATAATTTCTATCCTTCCAAACTTGCCAAGCAATAGTGCTAATTTGTTCTAATAAGAGTTCATCTGTATCATTAATTTTTGCTAAGTCCATATACTTGGCATCCAGTTATCCACTATAGTAGACAAGTTGTTGCTAGTATAAAGGCTAAAGGGTGAAGCAAACCATACAGCTATGACCCATTCACATTCAAATAGTAAATGGTCCATATTATCTATAGATTTATTACATATATAACAAATTGGTGACTTAATCACATTTCTATTAAACATATTTTCATTAGTAGGTAAGAGATTTCTCATCGCTCTCCACATAATTTTTTTATCTTGGGGGAAACTTTAAGATTCGAAATCATCTTCCATACTTTTTGGTCAATGGTATGTGATGAATAAAACTTAATATTACCTTTCCCGGATTCTATGAAGTCAGATTGCTCCTTAAGCAATTGATAACATTTTTTAACTTCATATATTCCTTCTTTTCTTCTAACCCAGACTGGTTTATCTTTCCCTTTTAAGAGGGAGATGAAAGTGTTTTATATACATTTAGCTAGGGGATAAGCATTCTTAACCAATTCTATATTCCATCTTCTTTCATTAACAATGATAAGGTTAGTAACTTTCCTCACCATATTATTATTAGGTTTCACTATTCCATTACAATTAGTAATCCAATTAATATATTGTAAGTCTATAGTATATCCATTTCCAATTTTCCATTAAATATCTTTAGCCAAAATATCTCTCTCTGCCATTAGGATTCTCCATCCCCAAGAGGGAGAGTTGCCTAATTTAGCATCCATAAATGATGTTAGGGGAAAGTATTTTCTTTTTAGTACATTATAAAGAAAGGAATCAGTTTTATTAATTAAGTTCCATACTTGTTTTCCAAGTAAAGCTAAGTTCACAAGATGTAAATGTCTAAAGCCTAACCACAAGAGAATTTACTTTTTGTTAAAGATTTCCAACTACACCAATGTATTTTATTATTGCCTTTACTACCCAACCAGAAGTTTGTAATATGTGAAGAAATCAGGTCACATACTTTCTTAGAAATAATATAAGAGGACATAAAATAATTAGGCAAACTTTGTAAAACCGCTTTTACTAAATTTTCTTTTCCTACTTTAGATAGGAACATATCTTCCAGTTTTCTATTCTTTTTAGGGTTTTAAAACTGATGAATTCAGATCCCTTTTCTTGGATCTTCCCCATTCAGTGGGAAGACCAAGATAGTTACCTAAATTATTTGTTATAAGCATATTTAGTCTCCCTGCCATTATACATTGAATATAGCTTGGAGTGTTAGGGCTAAATTTAACACCACACTTGTTAAGGTTTAATTTCATACCATTAGCATAACCATATTTTATTTATTACATCATTAAAATTTTCAATTCCATATAGTTAGCTTTCATAAAAAATATATTGTCATCTGCAAATAGTAGATGAGTAATATTTGGGGCCAACTTTGAAATTTTAATTCCTTCCATCATATTTTTATACAATTTATCCTTTATAAGAAAGGATAGCATTTGGTCACCATACAGAAAAAAAGGAGGAGAGGGGGTCCCCATATTTTAAACCCCTTAGGGGGTTTGTTTAAAGCACACATGGAGAGTCATTTATTAAATCTGAGTATGAAATAGATGTAACACATCTCTTTATTTTACTTATCCAATTCTTATTAAAACCCATTGTTATTATCATATCTTCTAAAAAGTCACACTCTACATTTTTCATATGCTTTTTGTATATCAGCCTTAATAGCCATATAGTAGGTTTTATTATATCTATTCTTTTGTATAATTAATAACCTCATGAGAAATCATAGTGTTATCTTGTATATACCTTCTAGGTATGAATGCTGATTGATTTTCATCAAGCAGTTTATTCATACATACGGAGTGTAGTGTAGTAACCAAATTATGTGCTAGCCCCTACAATTGAAGGATACTTTTCGGTCTCATAAACAATTTTAACCATCTATATTAAAAGCTTACCTACCAAATAATACACTATACTTTCTATATATTTTCTTTCTTTTTCCACCATGTTTTAATAATAAATTACTTTAACTTTTTATTCTTCATTGACAAAATGAAGATCCAGAAAGTTATCACTAAAATTGCTAAAAATTAGAATAATTTTAGAATATATTTTTTTTGGATTAGTCTCTAATTCGGGTGACGAATAGGATTGTGCATCCGATTAGAAACCACATAACCTGATGATATCCCCTCATTTGTGATAGATTTATGTTAAGATGAGACATCATTTTTAGTGATTTAGAAGTCTTTCTAATCGTTTTTCTTGAAAAATAGTATACTTTCCTATTTTGAGTCTTGATTTAGTCAAATAATATTTTTAGAGCATATTGGGTTCAATTATTTATTTAGTGTGAATCTTTAAAGATAATTATGGAGATTAATTAGAGTCCAAGTCAAAGACTACAAGATATGGAAAGAGATAAGCATGGTAATTGGAGATAAGGAAACAAAAGCTAAAAACATGGAAAAGGAAAAGCTGTCTTAATCCTGAATTTCTGCAACTACGACCACAAATCAGCTTCTATCTCAAGATCGGTATAGAATTTGGAGAAACCGTCAAGAGCAAAGTTGAAGATTTTTCCGGGACGATGAATTTCGATTACTCATACGCGTCAAAAGGATGAGTATTGAAGCTGCTAGGACCAAAGCAAAACGGGTCTAATTTCATGTTTAAGGGTTACGAATTTGAGTTGGGCTTGGAGTCCACTACTTACCTTCTCCTTCAAGAAAACGAATTAGGTCTTCTAAATACCTATAAATACACCCTATTATCACTTGTAAATCATCCTTGCCTCATAGTAATTAGTTCTTAAGGTTTTATTCTTCCAAGTTATTGTAAAGAGCAAGATGATGTCTTTTATTATTTCTTTTAGTTTATTTCCTTCAGGTATGAACTAAACTTCCCATAGCTTGGGTTTTGCATCATGTATGAACTATGAAGTCTATTTTCTTTCTATCTAAGTTTCTTTGGGAATAATATGTTTTAATCTGATAATAGCTTCTTACCTATATATTTGTTTATGTGTTTTGATTTATTGTCTGTCCTAGAATTGATCAATTTAGGCTTTCTTAATAGTAGTTAGATGATCACCTTAGCTGGGTGTCTAATTATTGAAACACCACATAACGTCTAGTGTCGATATTGGTCTTGACAACACTAATTCTAACTAGATAGTCATTAGGGTATAATTTAATCACTATCACCATGTATGGAAATTGATTGCTTAGGGCCTTGGTAGCGCTTGTAAACCCTATTTGAACTAGCCTCGTGGTGTGTCTGTATCCCCCTTAGTCGCTCTCAAGATCTAAGGTATGGGAATTTAGAATCCTGACTAAGTATTTAAGAGCTAATGATCTCCCTTATTAACTAGATTTAATAGAAAGAATTAGAAGGATTAGTGCATACTAGTAAAACCTAAACTATACTTCTCATCTCATATTTCTTCGTATTTAATTTACTGTCTTTATTTTCCTCAGTTTAATTAGTAATCTCGAATTATTCTCTCTTTATTTTTCTGTTTTTTAATTAATTACTTCTTACTCGTTATTTCTACCCATTCGATTAACACACTAAGTCCCTGAGAACGAACTCAACTTATCATTAAAACTTGCATTCGTCATGTAATACTTGCAATATTGTGCCTATCTAGGGTGAGAGTGCGTTGTTTTCTGACTTATTATTTATCTTATTTTATCACACCCTAGGCGACACCACCTGACTAACCCGACTATACTAATCTAAAATTTTACGATTAGTTTTTTTAGGACAAGTTACGATTTACATTTTTATAAAACATACATTTTTTGTGGGTTACAGATTTTAAAAATTGAGACTTCGCAATCCCGTAAAATTATAGTATAAAAAATTAAAGAAATTCATCTTTCTCACTTTATTTAAATAAAATAGTAAGGATTATTTACTTTTCACTCTATATTGTTTTAGTTCCTTTTCTTTTAATATTTATAATCCTTCAATATACCAGTTATATTCTATTTAATAAATCTATTTTCCGCATTCAATTATGATATTATCTCTTTTTTTGTAATTCATAAGTTTATTTTTCTAAAATTTCTGTACTATATGTCATAATTGAAGATTATTTGAAATCATATATGAGTATTATATATTATATTTTTCTATACAACTTTTATGTGTAATATAAAAGTCAAAATGACTCAGAGTTCGAAGTGGCTCTCCAATGTATTGAAAAAACAAATTAACTCGTCTAATAAATTCAAATATGAATCTGGCATGATTATATAATCAAGTGATCTGCGATGTATTACTAACCCATCTTATCTGAAATTCAATTGTTTATAGGGGCAATGTCCAATTAATTACACGGAGAGTGTAAAAATTCTCAATCAATTACAACTTTAACTTAATTCCTACTTAAGCACAAAAATATGACAGATTACAAAAATACCCATAGACAATTAATTAATTACTTTAATTATAATATTATTTATGTATTTATATATATATTTTTTTTTCTGAAATTTTTTTTTTTGGAATTTTTTTTTAAATTTTTTTTTCTGATTTTTTTTTCAATTTTTTTTCAGAATTTTTTTTAAATTTTTTTTAAAATTTTTTTTTTGGAAAGTTTTTTTTTCAGGAATTTATTTTTCTCAAAAAATAAAATTTTACGAAAAAAATAAAATTCGAAATTATTATTCCCGAAATTTTTTTTTCCCCAAAATTTATTTTATGTGTTCCATGAACAAACAATTCTTAGATTTGTGGAACACACAAAAATGGAACAACCAAAATCAAGTTTTTTGTATTCAAAAAACACATAAATTTGAGTTTTATGTGTTCAATGAATACACAAATCTCAGATTTGTGTGTTCAAGAATACACAAAATTGGAACAAACAAAATCAAGTTTTATGAATTTGATTTATATGTGTTCCATCAATACACAAATCAGAGACTTGTGTGTTCCAGGAACGCACAACCCTGAGACTTGTGTGTTCCAGGAACGCACAAATCAGAGACATGTGTGTTCTTAGAACGCACAAGTCAGAGACTTGTGTGTTCCAGGAACACACATATTAGAGACTTGTGTGTTCCAGGAACGTACAAATCTGAGACTTGTGTGTTCCAGACACAATCTGAGAATTGTGTGGTCCAGGCACAAATTAGAGACTTGTGTGTTCAAATACGCACAAATCAGAGACTTGTGTGTTCCAGGAACGAAATATCTGAGACTTGTGTGTTCCACGAACACACAAATATGAGAATTGTGTGTTCCAAGAATACACAGAATTGGAACAAACAAAGTCAAGTTTTATGTATTTAGTAATACATAAATTCAATTTTTATGTGTGCTATGAATACACAAAATTGAAATTTGTGTGTTCCATGAATACACAAATCTTATATTTGTGCGTTCTAAGAATACACGGTTCTGAGATTTGTGTGTTTCAAGAATACACAGAATTGGAATAACAAAAAAGAGTTGGACAAAAATATAATATATCAAGATAGTTAAAGACGAATAAAAATAAGGTATATGCGATTAATAAATATAAAAAACAATATTGTTAAAGAAGCGAATCATTTAAATCGATTTTATGATTTTGTGTGTTACAGTAACACACAAATCTATATATGTGTGTTACAGCAACACATAACCTGAAATTTCGATTTTTAAAAAAAAACTGGGAAAAATTTTCAAAAAAAAAAAAATCAATTTTTTTTTCGAAAAAACAATTTCTGAAAAAAAAATCGAAAAAAAAGAATTTAAAAAAAATTCGAAAAGAAAAATAAAATAAAAATTCGAATTTTTTTTTTATAAAAAAGAAATTTGAAAAAAAAAATTCCAAAAATAAATCTAAAAAAAAAATTTAAAAAATGAAAATGATTATTGAAAAATAATATTAAATAATAAAATATAAAACAATCAAAAAATATAAAAAATCACATAAGGGTAACATTGGAAGGTAAATATGACAATGTGTTCAATTGGGAATTAAGTTAAAAATTTGTGAGTAAGTAGGAAGTAATTTCCTCCTTCCTTTTTTTTTTAGAATGAAAAGTAAGGAAGTGTAATTAATTAGGAATTATCTCTTGTAGTTGAGTATTTTTTATCTTAAATAGACCCGTCCACACCTCTAGAGATTAATTGTTTAATATTTAAGTGTGAGCCTAATATTTTAAGCCCGTAATAAGTTATTGTATTTATTCATATATGTTTTTTTTTCTTCAAATTATCTCTTTCTAAACAAATTCACACTACATCCTCCGCGGACCAAAAGTAGAGGTCGTTGCATCCCAACCCCACATCCGTCTCGTTAGGCTATATTTAAGTTTATATGTATATTCTTAAGATTCCGCCGCTGGATAGGAATTATTAACTCAAGAAGGAAGAGAGCTAACCAAGGAATCTCACTTTCAAAAGATAGAAAGGTTACGTGTCCTGTCCTTCTTCTCTGATAGAGTGGGTTGGTGTGAAACAAAATCCGTCTATTAAAACAGTCTATTTCCAATTATAGGTACGACCTCTAAAATAAAATTGACGTGAATTTGTTGGTTAACAATCATTAATCTATTTTTTTCTTGATTTAATTAACGATGTTAACCAACCAATTTATGCCACGTCATTAGGTGACATTTTGGGTGGTATGATTTTGAGTGTTAAATATAAGAGTAATGATATCATTACTCTTATATTTAACACTCAAAATCATACCACCCAAAATGTCACCTAATGACGTGGCATAAATTGGTTGGTTAACATCGTTAATTAAATCAAGAAAAAAATAGATTAATGATTGACTCATATCTTAATGGTGAACTTTTCATTTCAAAAATTCAAATTAGTAGCAATAATATATAATTTACAAAATAAGTTGCCTAATTCCAAAACGAAAATGATTCAAAAACAAAACAAAGTAAAACTCATTAGAAGGGACAAAAATCTAATAAAAAAAATAGATAATATGGGACGCAATTATGACCTTATGTTGTTCTCCTAACAGTAATAATACGAATCTTGTGGTAATTTTTAGCTATATCTCACAAATATATTTTTTGGATCGGGAATGTCTTTCAGTTTGATACTTTAGTGAGACGCGAGATAGCTTCACCAAAAGTTAATGAACCACCCTCGATCGTGAGTGATAGTATCGTAAATTGACCGACTGTCTATTAAACAAAATACACTTCAGACGGCTAAACTCTCAACTCTCAGCTCAGGTGCTAAAACAGAGCAATGGTTTCTCGCATGCCCATTACCCAAAAATCATGTTTGTTCTCGACTAATTCACTGAGCCAATACTGCAATAAATGCATTGTTTAATTAACGTTAGGTGTCACAAAACTTAAACATTTCTTTACTTAAAAGGTTTTAATTACTCCCGTTTACAACAAATTAAGGAGTTGGGGTCATTACAATATTGGAATGGATATTGACGATTTCGAGCTAAATAGTTTGGTGATTTTGGTCTGTATACTTGAAACTTCCTTTTCTGTTGTGTTCTTGCAGATAGATATCATAAAAGCCGTGCTTAAAGGTTTGATATTACTCGTGCCAAATCTTAGGATGCATTAAGCCTATCTTGAAACTGATATCTATCTAACTAGCTAATACTAAAGAACAACCACATATTATATATTCTATTCTATACAAATTGCAACTCACATGATCAGGTTTTTTTGATCTCTATCGTTTAGGCAGGTTATATAAATTTATTTTTTATATGAGATTTATTTGACTTGGATAAAATTCAAAAATATTATTACTAAAATATATGCCTTATTTATTTTACTTTTAAACTAAGCATATTAAATTTTTGAGTAATGATATATATCATTTTAAATGATTTCATTATGATATAACATAATTTAATAAAAAATAAATAAAATAAATAAAATAATTAATAATTCATTTCTAATTAAATCACATTATATTATTTTTTTGGTAGGTTGAATCTTTTTATATTATTTCTTATTTTTAGAATTTCTATCTATGTTCATAATAGGGATTTGAACTGGTTAAAAATACTTTTATCTTTCGATTATACTTACTTCGTACATTGAAACCACAAAATGTTCTTGACTATATAATTTTAAGAATTACAATTTGATTTTATTCTTTCAATAAGTAATATAATAAAACCAGATAATTTGATTACATAAATAAAGACAAGCGACAAAGATAGAGAAAAAAAAATAGAATTAGCCAATTCCACGTCTCTTATACAGAGTCAATAAAATATTAATGTTGCATAGGTGAGATTTATCCTTTCAGAAGAATGTATGTACCTCATCTTTGGACATTTAACAAGGCAACCTGCTACCATATTATATACTCCATGAATGTGAGTCAATTTCTAAGAAAAAATGTCTCTCATGATTTCTTTAATAGCATGTATAATAGGCTCCATTCACCATTTTGTTCTAGATAAACCATTAATACCCTAAAAAGGTTTATGATTATCAAATTAAAAGATTTTACTCTATTTATGAAAATCAACAGCGAAGTTGGGGGCATGAAAAAAATCTGATACTTGCCTTTTAATGTTTGGTATACCGAATTTGTTTGTAGTTGTCTCGACAAATAATTCACTGTCGATTAGTAGTCACCATTGCAATCACCATAGACTCCGAATTGTTGGTAAAGAATGCATCACTTAATCAAGTGATATCTGACGAGTAATCGATAATTTAAGCATTCTCTTGATGAATAAGAGGGAATTTTCCCAAGTCAAATGTACTAGCATTAATAGAAAGATCAAGTTCTTCAAAGATATCTTTAATGGGGAGGTTTGTTTGTATATTGATCTCCTTAAAATTCCAATCCTTAGGTCCAAATGCTCTTTGCATTCTACCCTTTTAGATATTCCAAATTTTAATATATACAAATCCAGAAATAATTTCAAGATCCCATCTTATTTTAGAAAATCCTTGAATAATATTGAGAATCCAATCACTAGAGGGATTTTGCTTGTCACATTTAACATAAATATGAAGGGTACCTTGGCACTAGAAGGACAAAAATCTAGGAGATGTTCAACTTATTTTGATTCAAGCTTACACAAATCACATTGCTTATTTTTAGCATTTTTCTTGTAAAAGGATTTTTTTTTTTGTGGGGGTCTCTTATTTGCAACACTTCTATATGAATTTTTTTATTGGTTTTTGGAGAATATTAGAATGCCAAATAAAATTTCAAAATTTTGACGAAGGAGTTTCTACAGAGACAAATGATTGACTAGAATCTTGAATATTCGATTAACCCAGAGCGTGGTACCCGAATCTTAGTATACTCTCCATCTTTTGAGTGTGGACATATAATGTTGTAATCTTTTCCCATTTGAAGTAGAGTAACATGTAGGATACATTCCTTAGCTGAGGATGAAAGAAGTTGTTCAAGGAGCCAATATTCCATCTAGAAAGGTTATCATTAAACAATTGAGTGGTCACTTCAAAACTTAAATTTCTCGATTTCTCTGACTTGGTCATTTTATTGATCCACACATGACTCCAAATATATCATTAAGAACACTCCCAATTTTGTGTACACAATCATTTTTAAGTAGGAGTCCTTAAAAGTGACTAGCCCAACTTCAAGATCTTTTGGGTTTAAACTTAGCATCCCAATAGATATTTTTAATACATACATCAATATATAAAGATTTTTAATATTCAATCTACCCTAATTGTAAATAAAACACATTTTCTCCCAATAGACTACCCTTCCATGAAAAAATCATCATCTTACGATTGAGAATTTTAGTCATCTTTTCTAGGAAAGTAAATACCACATCAATAGCCCGAAGGCTATTAAAATTAATTTGATAAGTTGTAGTCTATCTTCATATGTTAGCCATTGTGTGCCCTAAATGTCATATTTGTTATGAGATCTTACATTAATTTAATGTCAATCATCCTGGAATAAGGACTCATAGATATCTCATGGGCAGTTTGTCCTATGATATCTTAAGAATATTCCCCACATTAAACTTTTTGTAGCATCACTTTTACTATAACTGATTTGAATCCTATATAACATGTAAAACAATTTTAATCCTTGTTTGATAAGAAAATCCTTGTTTTATAAGAATGGTTGATTGATTTGTAGGTTTAAAAATACCAAAGTTAATATATACATATCAAATGGTTAATCTATAATTTGTTTCATTTTGGTTGTCATATAAACTCATTTTTCTCACCAATATTCAAAATAATTTGTGATAACACTTCAATACATAAAAAAAAAATATAGATGCAATGGACCACCTTTCCTAAATCCTTCCGTGCCTAGAAAAAACGCCATAGGGCTGCCATTTATTATGATAGAATAAGTTGGTGTAGTCATACACAAATTTATCTATTTGATGACTTGATTTGTATAACGCAAAGCTTTCAAAGTTTTTTATTTAAAAAAGCACATTCTATTCAATGTCCAAAAAAAAAAGCACATTCTATTAGACTGTATGCCTTCATAAGATCAAGATTGAGGGTACGTATTTTAAACATAGACTGACTAATTATTGATCAATCATGATATTTTCAACACTATGTCTTCCAACCAAAAAGAAGTTTTACTTGTCTTTTGCTATACTATATTTATTATAGATAATCTTTTTTTGCCAAAAAACAGATTATAAGTTATTCTTCACAACCAACCTAAAATATTTTTTACCATTGTAGAAATAAAATGCTCCCAACAATCAATGATTAAAGGGTCAATTACCCATGGGGTCTTGAGGAGAATCATAGTGCCATATAGGAACCAAGTGATTCTTCTCTCCTACTTAGAGGCCTCAAAATTGACAAATGTCATTACTACCCTTCTAGTGTATATGAGACAAAAAATAACTTCTCTCTCCTCCATTAGCATTAGTCTCTCTCCTCCTTTATCTTTTTCTCTCTCTCCTGCTTCATTAACTATCAATAATTTCCAGCTCCGACCACCACCGACCACCGCCGGATAAAGTACTGAGCATAAAGTACTGAGTATAAAGTACTGAGCATGGAAATAGTACTGAGCATGAAAAAATTTATTGAGTATCGGAAAAATTTGCTGATTATTCGAATTTTTTTGTTGAGCAATTTTACTGAGTATGCTCGTTTGCTCAGTAACTTTGCTGAGCATGCTCGAAAACTCAATAACTTTACTGAGCATACTCGTATGAGTTGTTGAGTTTCATTATTAAATTCATTTAAATATAAAAAAAATTACATTGCATACAAAACAAAATTCAATTAAAAAAATACAACTAAATAAATTAATATGATAAAATAACAATTAATATGAAATCATAGTCCAAAAAGAGAAAGGTATTGATTATACGCCTCACTCTTACAAGACAAAGTAATACTGAAACTGTATATTCAAATGCCAATAAAAAAAAGTCAATCTTCTATATTACAGTATTACTAATACTGAGTAAGGAATAAACAAAACAAAAAACTTGTCTTCAACGCCTAAAATCCCAACTCATTTCTTTTATTACATCAGCTCTAAACCTTTCAGAGTAAATACAACACAACATACCAGTAATTCTCAAAATTAAAATCAATTACTTAGTACAAAAATTTGTACAATAATTCCAAAAAAAGTAAAAAAATACCTATGAATTGGCCGTCTGAAAACTGTTGAAGCAGGTACAGTGTGTTGGGATATTGAAGAAAAATACATTGAGCTTCAAAATATACCTACAGGTTCTAAGGAAGATTTTGCAGTGGATCTGGAATAAGCTTTTGCCGTGGATCTGGAGTGAGCGCATCCACCAGAGCGGCGCCGGACGAGCACGTGACAGTTGCAGCAATGGAGATTCTCAGCGACGGCGGTGGTCATCGCTGACCAGCGACAGTTTTTCGTCTTCTCCGGCGAGCGTGGGTATGCTTTCCAGTGCTTCGTCCGAGAAGACTGCAGTGGTTGGTGGCTTTAATGAAGCTTTCATTGAGTTTTCATGGATAAAATAGAGATTCGTGAAACTTTCATTGAGTTTTCATGGAGAAAAAGGAGAGAGAAAATAAGGTTACGGAAGAAGATAAAAGAGAGGAGAGAGAAATAGATTTTAGGGTTTTAATTTCTGATGAATAAAATTAGTATATATAGGAAATAAAAAATAAAAAGGGGTAAAAAGGTAATTGGAATTTTTTCCTATAGTGTTAATTTTTTGTTGTGGCCTTTAGTAAGAAGATAGATTTCACCCGGTCTTCTTGTGTTCTAAGGGGGTGTATTCAAGACCCCTTGAGTAATAATCTCATGATTAAAATCTCAGAAATTGTCTCTATAATACTAATTGTTGGGGAAAATCACACCTTAAGATTCTCTATCTCTATCTTCTTTTTTCATATAAAAAATTTATTTAGTAATTAGTTATGTATAGATTAATATATAGAAGCCTCAGTTCAAGCACAAATGTAGATTTTCTTGTTAGGTCGATCGCAAATGTAGTCTTTCTAGCCGGTTTTTTGGAATATAACCCTTTTTGTGTGTGTTTTATGCTATATTGTAGAAATATCCGCCTAAGCGTCAACTCCTCTCTTAGCCGCCTATGCCTAGTTAAAATAATAGAAATTTTTGTCTAGTCTGCCTAGGCACTGATTGATGTAGAAAAAATGGTCGCCTAGGCCCTCCTTTTATTTTCTTACTTTCGAGAATTCTTGAATTGATATTATAACTCTAATTTTAGTATTTTTTATATTTATTATAGTGTTGTATATAAAATTGAATAGTGGAATTCAAAACCGTTAAATCCTGCCTCGTCCCTGTATAATCCCTCCTAGTCACTAGGCCCTAGTCGACCGCCTACGGCGCGAAACCAAGTTCTACAACATAGGGTTTATGCGACAAATTCGTATATGTTAACATGCTAATTGAAATTGTATACATGAATCTATCTTTTGCTATGTGTGGCATGTCGCTTGTTCCTTTCTTGTGATGTTATATAAAGCTTGTATATTCTTATTACGTAGGTCTTAACATGAGTTGATCACTCTCTAGGTTATAACTTGCTATATACTTTGAATTTTCATGATCAACTATGAATTTTATTGTATATGTCATAAGACCATTTCACACGTTAAGACCTAAAGCATCTAAATATGTTTACTCGCAAAATTGTGAATTCTTTCATCATGATTATACGAACTCTATATATGCAATATTTTGTTATATGTTGATTGTATCTAAAATATTGTATACTTCATGGTTTTATGATTTTAAATTTTAAACACATCACATGCTAGGATCTAGGTACACAAGTATGGACACTTAGATTATATGTGGACTTATTTGTATTGAGCACAACCCTTGATTATGTGATGTTGTATGAGTTAAAACAATTTCTTGTCATAAATTTGTTGTGTACTGAATGTACAAAAGTGGTTAACTATAAATATGTTATGCTTCATATTTTGAACATATAACATGTTAGAAGTACAAACATTTTAAGTATCACTATATGCGTTACAGGAGCATTAATTTGAGTTGTACACTTTCTAGAGCATACTTTTTTCACATATATTGAATTTGCTAAAGTTGTCAACTACATAATTGTTTAGTTTCATATCTATAACATTTTATATGTTAAAAGTAAGATCATCCAAGTATCATTACTTATACTAAAATATGTATTTTCACGACTATATAGATTTTTCACTATTATCCTTACTTTTTGTGGCATAATTGTTATGTGTTGTGAATTTGAAGATACCATCAACTAATAATTTTTGTAAAAAAATTCATTGTGATCGTTTCTCGTGAAATAAATGCTGGCATTTGAATGACGAATCAATAGACCTTAATTGTGCAAGACAGTTTGATACGGGAACCACAATCCTTTATAAATCAGGATCTTGTTTTAAACAAAAAAACCTAGTATATGCAAATACGACAATTTTATATCACATGCCTTGTGATTGTTGGACTCATCCGGTGTCACGTGGATACGAGTAGTTGGATTTGAAATTGAAAACCTGATCTGTGCAAAACAAAATGCTGATTTGGAAAAACATTGACATGTCACTCTCTACATAGACAAATCTGTTCGAAACTCGAACTGTCTATAAATAGAAGCCCATTTTCAGTAGTGATATCATACGTTGCTCTTTCAGTTACTCTATAGAGTATACCTATCATATTTACTTTAAATAAAAGGTTTAATATAAAAAAGATTAAATATATATCACGGTAATTGATATCATATTTAATTTTGAAATTGTGTTAAAAATATATTAATATATATAACATGTAAATTCTTTACAATTACATTAAATTTATTAAAACCTAATATATTTTATGATCAATAATATGAAAAAATGTCATAATTTTTTTAATATAAAATATAACTATTATTAGGGTTGAGCAAAACAAAACCAAAAAATCCTAAAACCCGGAGAACCGATTGGTTAGGTTTTTATTTATTCAAAATCCGAAAAAATCTGGTTTGGTTTTGTGTACTACATAAAAAATTTCCAAAAAAAAGAACAAAAACCAAACCGGCTCTATTACATAAAACTTCAACCCTGTTACATTCTATTTTTTAACAATTTTCTTTCGTAATTTGTACGTGAGATTGAAATGCATATATCCATTATTATTTTATATCCTAATGCTATGTCTATTATATCTTAAAAAATTATTTTAGTCTTCTATAGAAAAAAATTTAAAATTTATCACATATTTTCCAATTCAATATTTTTGATTAAATAAAATAAGGGTTACAAACATGATTAGTCTTATAAGTTTATTTTCTTCGACATAAGAAAACATTGTGATGTTAAAAAATTCATGCTCGATGAGTTATTCTTCAATATCCAGCTAATTCTTTTGAAGGATGTTTGATTAAGACATCCCAATTGCTGCATGATTTGATAAGTACATGATTTTGTTATAAAGGATGTGAAGAATAAATAGGTGAGTAAAGTTTATTCGCCTCCCTATAGTTTTTCACTCATGTGTTCATGGGTTTATGTTGTTATTGCTATTAGGACAATTATCCGTCTATGAATTTATTGAAATCTATACAAATATTATTTTAAAATGCTTTCAAATCTTCTAAGTATGAAACAAGATCCATTAGAATATGTTAAACGCCGTATTTTGGTTCGTTTGCTCTTTGCAGGGCTTAGTGTTTACGCTAGAAACCTAAAAAATAATTAAAAAAACTGAAGTTCGATTCAGCTATACTTCCTCTCTAATCCAATTCAATTGATTATTATATCCCAAATACTACTTACCTTTAACTCGGTTCAACCAAAATGTGAGAAGACTAACAGATTCAAAAATTAAAAGTAAGGAAAAGTCAACATGCTCTCTGAAAAGTCAAACTAGATGCTACTGTTCATCTTACTCATCTCTCACTACTACTCTAATGTGTTATATCTTTCAATATTCCTACTCTGTCATCAAAATTGTTTGAAGCCTGAATGCAAAGTAAATAGCATGAAAAAGAAGGTTCATTTATATGCATATAGTGCGTATTATAAAAAGTTATGTGTGAGTGGATAAAGGAGTTTTATAAAACCAAAATTCCTCTGGAGTGGAAGGTCAGGCTGGTAAGGGCAAATATAAAAGAGTTATCGTAATTAAATAATCTAATAACACCCCGAGAGTCTTCCTTACGTAGTATCGTTTCACAAAAACAAGTACTACCCGGTCTAAACTTATCCAAAACGAACTTGATATTAGCCACCGTTAGGAGTGTCCAAATTCCCTAGCAGATCCAAAATATTGTAATTATTTTACTTTGGCGACCAATTTAAAAGGATGATCGCTTCCCTTTTGAATTGAACACAAACTTTCTACCTCTCCAACACTGGTTCTCATACCCTTCTTACAATCACCCTTAGAGTGTCGTTACAAAAAATATTATTGTAACTTTAAACCTTATTCTTAATTTTATCAAAATACCCATAACCCTTTCAAGTTTCATGTTTCTCCCCAAATTGTATTGATTAATTCCAAAAATTTCTCTCGATACTTTTGTTTATTTTTTATTTTTTTATCCTCAATCTATTTTTAGTAGTAGTCCTTTTAGATAGCTTTTGTCTAAAGAGCTGTTTTGCATAGTCCATGTAAAAGAGTTATTGTGGATTTTTCTAGTACTAACCACTATTAACCGGAGTGTTCTGATAATCCTTAACTACTAAAACAACTTGTTGTCCAACCTTTTGTTTTTTGATTCTTAATACTAATATATCCATATATAATCGAACTAACACTGGTAAATATTATCATCTTGATGATTTGATGATTGAAAGTAATAAACATAATATCCTTAATTATATAATACTTACGGTTATTAATATCCCTGTTCCTAGCCTTTTTCCCTTTGTTGTTGTCATCGGATGACGAATTCATGCTTCTAGATGAAACATAATCAAGATTTAATCAGTTTTAGTGTTACATCTATAAGATTTGAGAAAAAAAGTAGGAGATGGGAGAGAAGTTACAAAACTATCGAAGAGTGATTTCGTAAGTTTGATTATTTACTACCTTTTGGCCTCCAATATATGAAAGGGGCAATTATTTATAAAGGCCCCAAGTTATTCTATAATACTTAATAAATCCCCAATTAACTACCCCTTTTAGATCCCAACTAGCAAGATGTAAAAGACCAAAACCCCCTTTCCTCTTCTTTATTACCGGTCAATAACAATACCCAAAAAAAACCTTTTAGAAACCCAGAAACCCTGCCCCTCTCTCATTTCCCAGTCGTTCTCTCTCTTCTCTCTCTACAGCCCCACCTTCCCGTCATTCTCGACGGCGCCATTCCTCCCCATCTCTGGCGCCAATCCTTCCCACAACCAGACGCCATTCACCATCGCCGCCACTATCTTGCACACCAGCATCATCTCCACCACCAACAAGGTCTGTTGGAGAAGAAAACTAGTCTCGTGGAGAAGAAAATAGCCATGCTTGCCGCTGCCGGTAACTCCTTCCCACGCCGCCCTCCCCTCTCTCCCTCTCACAAATGACCCGCCTCACCCACCTAGAACCTACTGCTCGCTGCTCACCTTCAATCCATGGCCCAGCCCCGGTCATAGAAGCCCATTTCCACCCATTTCCATAGAACCCCATTTGCAGATCGATCGATTCATAGAAGCCCATTAGTACACTTCAGTTAGAGGACACACCAGCGCCACCCCCGTGGCACATTCACCGCCATAAGAACATCACAGCGCAGCATTTGTCTTGCACAAGAAACCCACCACCATCGCCATCTTCACCTTCCCCTCCTCAGATCTGTTCCTACCATCGTTTTTGTTTTTTTTTTTGAATTTTTTACTTTTATTGTTCCGATGCCGAGTTGAATAAATTTCCTTTTTTTAATTCGATTTTAATGCGTGTGGCAAGAGATTGGGTTTTGATATTATGTTGATACCAACACAGAGGTTATTTTTGTTTGTTTTTTGATTCGAAAAGTGTGATATATTTTTGATTTTTTTTTCAGATTTAGATCTAGACTTAGATATGTTTGGAATGTACCAAGTTAGGGCCCGTTTGGAAGTGCTTATTTTAAAATAAAAAAGCGCTTTTAGAATAAAATTCAAAATTTAAAAAAATCATTAAAAATAATTTTGAAATCTAAAATTATTTTAAGTGCTTTTTTTAAAAAGCACCTATTTGGTGCTTCTCAAAAAAGTGCTTTTCAAAGTTAAAAGAGCTCTTAAAATGCTAAAAGCACTTTTAAGTGCTTTTTCAAAAAAGCACTTCCAAACATGCACTTAATCTGATTGGTATATACCAAAACAGATCACAGTTATCGTCAATAGACTTGTGTATTATTTTTGCGGAAAAAACTTTGTTTGGCGCGTACCAATGGTTGGACCTTGACATGGTAATTTCGATCGGGTTTCTAAATAAGTCCAAACATTATCCTTGGACATATACAAAAGCAATTTAAGTCTAGAAAAATACTACTAGGGACCTATCATGCAATTACAATAAAAATGATGGTATAATAAACCGTAAAACGAACATAATAGCAGTTGGTACGTACCAAAACGGAAAATTGGTATGTTCCAAACAAACATTGGTCTATACCAAAATGTAAAAAATGTTGGTCTGTACCAAAGACGAACTGACTAGGAATATAAGGGTAAATATTCTAACTAAAAAAAATCAAATTTAAACCTTTCTTAGAATGTTTTTTTAATTAAAATTTTGTGACTAATTTTTTGGAATGTTGGGATCTTAAGTAATTTTCTTTATATGAAAAGAAAAAAAAGGTTTATGTGTATCATGGGAAACAAATAACTATATTGTTTAAGTGCATTAAACTATAATTTAATAAATGGGTAGGTGATTTTAATTTCAAAATGAGAATTTTTTATGGAGAATAATGCTACCTTTTTTTTATTGGTTTAAATGATTAGGTTGATTTTTTTTTCTTTTGGAGGGTAGGTAAACCTTACCCCATCTTTTACCCTATATTGCCTCCTAAATTTCTTAAATGTATCAAGAAAAAAGTATTTTATCAGAGAAATAGTTGCCTACTACTACCTTTAAAATGGTTGTAATGAAATCATGTCAACAAACAAAATAAATTGGAGTTAAGAGGCTAGTTTTGAGAAAGTGGACAGATCTGGACCTGGCCGTGGAATTTCTGGTGGAAAAGCTTAGGAAATCGATATCAATTTTAAAAAAGGAATAAAAATAGAGAAGATAAGAAAAGCTCTTCATAGCCTCACATGCTTGTGGCCCATAACAACTCATTTTCTATAGAGTTTGTGGCTTTGTACCGTTGATTATAAGCATTGAAATATCTTCATGTCTCTGACTTATAACAAATCCATGGAAATTTAACTTTGTAATTCATATATATCCACCAAGATATCAACAAGGTCCATGTAATCGACTTGATATACGCCTATTCAGATAGATTATTCTCTTGCAATCTAAATAAAAGAAAATATAAAAGAATGTGCGAAAAAACCAAGCACCAAAACTATCTTTAACCCAACTTGTCTACTTTTTGTCATCAGTGCTTCAAATCCTTTTGACCTTTCGTGTCACAAATTCCAGATTATCTACACCAATTGAGGATATACAAAAGGTGCTTTCATATGCCCTTTTAAGTTGTATTCCCACTCTTTCCCACTAGATCTGCATAATTGCTCTTTTGGACCCCATTTAGACGAAACTGAGAAGTGCGAGAAAAGGAAATTGTCTAAAAGAATTAACGCTATAAGAACATTGATTTAGTATCACCAAGAATCAATTCTTTTATTTAAATTTCGATCCCTGTTTCTATAACATTATATACTACATAATCAATGTCATATAGTAAATGCAGCTGGAAAAACTACTAATAATGTTACAAGTAGTTGCTGACACAATTACTATAACTCCTCGTTCAGCAAGAGTATTAGGAACCGAGTTATTATACAATCAAAAACAATTAGCTAGATATAAGCTCCATTTTTATACCCATGCTGCCTTCACAGGAAAGCTATAAACGGAACTTTTTTAATGCTACGTGCTCTCTTGAAAATTTATAGACCGAGAAAAAGCCGCCGGGTTAGCTTGCAATACAAGCGAAGTATTGGCTACTTGAATTCTTTCGTCAAATTTCGGTAGAAACGTTTTGAAAACCCTCGCCCCATTAATTGAATCTTCATTCGAGTCATCAATTCTCAACTCCTTTGCAAGAAGTGTACTTTTCTCGGCTTCTTTTTCCTCGCGAGACTCTATTTTTCTCATGTTAAATGCGTTTAACATTGACCCATCCCTATAATGCTTTCCCAATATTGGTGAATTCAAAGGTGGAGCTTGAGTACTCGGAGAAGAAGGTGTTAATGGTGGTGATATCCATGGATTTTGAATTGTACAACCCCAATATGGTGTTGCTGGATAAAACCCCATCGGAAAACCGATCGGACTATAAGGATGTGGTGTCACCGGTGCACTCCAAGGCCACGCACCACCGGGATAACTCGGGATTTGAAGAGGAAACCCTTGAAAGTTTTTAACAGCACCATTGCTTGTTTCGTTTGATTCAACATCACCTTGGAGAGAATCCGAGCCCATTATTTGACGATAACTTAACGAGCAAGCATTCTTGTTTTTACGGCGCCCAGATCCGACGGGTACATTTCTCATTGTTCCGCCAGCTGTCCAATACCTTTGACATTTTTTGCAGAAGTGACGAGGTTGATTCACATTATAATTGTTGTAATAACAGAATTTAGTCTCCATGCTATTACAACGTGGACATGGGATTATTTTATCAGGTTTCTTTAAAGCCTTTTCGTTTGAGGTATTGGTTTGATCATCACTTTGGTCTTCCTTTGTGGTCAACGTTTCTGTATCTGCATCTGGAGTCTTGGGAGTTTCACAGGCCCTTGGTTCGATTGATTCTTCATCACTCAAATTGATTACATCCTCTCCAGAATTATTCTGAAATTAAAAAGTGAAATTAAATAATCATATATTAATAAAAGGCTCAAAGTGTACACAATTAGATGATGTTCAAAAGAGAGACACAAATCCACAAAAATAGTTAACAAACTCCATTCTACTTTCAGTATATAGAATAGTATATTCTCATAACTATAACAGTTTAAAGCAACATAATCCAGATCCAACTCGAAAGTAGAAAGGGTTGACATATACTTTTAATTTGGTTAAAACAATGATTTTGGGAAGAAAACTTACTTTATAAAATAATTATAATCATTAGCAACTTAAGAGGTTTAACACTTGACATGAACCCTTTTTATTCGAATTGATGTTTACAATACCAAAATTAAAATATTCTAGCAACCAACTTGAATATAAGAAATGTTAGGTACAGTTTACCCTTAATTATCATACTTTGCCCTTTCTAATATGGCTGAAACCTTAAGATTTAAAAAATTAATAGATACAAATCCTGGAATCAAAATCCAATAGATGATAAGATCCCTACCCCATAAACATGCCACAATATACATGGATTAACATATGCAATAACATATCATCATAATCTAACACCCTGTAACCCCAAAAGATCAAATAACAAATTAAATAAAAATTAAAATTGAACCGAATATATATATGATAAAATCTTTTTTTTATGCACTTTGAAAGGTATGATTATCTCGTTATTTTATAGATCTTTCTGTATTATGGTTATTTATTCTTAAACCTCAAAAAAAAAACCATGTTCTTTGAGGCTGCAATTCAGGAGAAATATATTTATAATTCTATATTCTATGGAAATTATCATTTCCCAGAAGAAAAAAGAAAATCAGATTTCCGTTTTTAACTCTTAAATATTGGGTTTTTCTTAGAATTGCAAAAGACAGAACAAAAAGAATTTATTTCATCCAACACGTCTCATGCATATACATAGATATATGTGTATGTGACATCAAATCATGACGTTAACGTTAACTTTTATGTATAAATTATATATACCTTGTTGTCTTGTGAAGTTGAACAGCTTGGTTGTTCATGACGATGAAGATGACGATCAAGAGCAGACTTGTGGTTTGAC
This sequence comes from Nemophila menziesii, assembly GCA_029959085.1. Taxonomy (NCBI): domain Eukaryota; kingdom Viridiplantae; phylum Streptophyta; class Magnoliopsida; order Boraginales; family Hydrophyllaceae; genus Nemophila; species Nemophila menziesii. The sequence goes on from JARWIR010000060.1 coordinate 2,871,917, forward strand.
AAAGTTATGGTTTTTCCGAACAGCTTGATGGCAGGGTCTTTCAGTTCGGACATTCTCGTAAAAAATGTGGCCTTTTTGCAGAACTCCGTTTTCTTTTTCTACTCTTTCCTTTTTTTAGCTTTCTCTCTTTCTTTCTCTCTCTCACTTTTCTTTCGGAGTCAGCTCAATTTGTTGAGTTGAATACTTTTGTCATTTCTATTTTTTGATGCCAAATTTCTATGGATTTTTAGCAATGTGTGTTGTAAGACTATTTTCCTTTTTCTGCTTTGGGGTTGGGGGTGTTAAGGAACAAGGTTTGGGTGCCACGACAGCAAAAGGAAATGAATTCACAGCCACAAATGTTCTATGTGGACTAAGGAAAATCTTTCTAAGGTGGGGGGTTTTAGAGGGGGGCCGTTTATTGTTCGGTGTTTTTTATTCTTTACCCGTTGTAAAAAGTTGAGTGTTCTTTCTTTTCCTCTTCCCTTTTTGGTCATGTCGACACCTTTTTCTAATTCTCTTTGCCCTCTAGTATTTGCTTAAAATGGTCGTTTAGAAAGGTAATTTGGGGTAAGTCTACCATATAGGGTGTAGGTTAACAAATAAAAATAAATGAAAAATAAAATTAGCAATATACTATTTTATTCTTGAGTTGACTAAATTTTGATTGGCTCAAAAAGTATTTGACATAATGCAATAGTAGTATAAAGCAATTTTATTTCTTTAAATTAATTCATTCTTTAATATTATTAATATTTTAAACGTTTATTAAATTTTATAGTATTACCTTTCATCACTTTAGTGTATTTTATCGTTCCATACCATTCTTTTTTGCCAAATGGCGGCTATGTGTAAATTTTTTGTTCAATATCTCAAACTTAGAATAGTTGTCATAGATCTCTCTTAAGACACTTGTCGCACATACATAATTTTGATTTATTTTTTAAGTTATATATTTTCGAAACTAATTAAAAAATATTATTTACATGGTGGCATTAAATAACCATTCAAGGCCACTTTTTTCTCTTTCCTTGTCCCCAACTTCCCCCCCCCCCCCCCTCTCTCTCTCTCTCTCTCTCTCTCTCTCTCTCTCTCTCTCTCCTTTCCGAGTAACATCATCCACCATTGAAGAACACCTAAAAACTCCATTAGAGATCATTCTTGAACTTTTAATTATTATAAGTTTAGTCTACATTTGTTGTCATAATTTATTTAATCCTTTGAAGTCCTTAATTCGCACATCTGACGAGTTTGATTTCTACAAGTTTCGTTAGTGATTTTCGACGAGGAATATACATAAATATGGCGAAGAAAGAAGTCAATAGCAGTAAAAGGTAGGTTCCTTTGAAAACTTAAAATACAAAAAATGGTTAGTTGAGTCCATTTTAATTTTTTTTTTTTTTGCTTATTTTTATGTTATTGGGTATGTTTGGCTCGAGTATAAACGATTTTCTATTGATTTTTTTGGATATTGAATGTGTGGTTTAAAGCTTTTTGCGAAGTAATTGGGATTTAGGGTTTTAATTTTTATTAATTTTTAGTTATGAGAACTCGGTTTCTAGTCTAGTTTAGGTATTATGTAAGTTTATTTAAGTTTTTAAATTATGTAACTGGATGTAGTGTGATTGAATAATGTTAGTCAAGTAGATTGCCCAATTTCTCGAATTGTATTTGGTTTGACAATTGTATATGGAGGTGTATTTTGGGTTACTTTTATGCGTTTGTTCGAAGTAGTTTGTAGTTCATATAGTAGAATGTTTAGTTTTAGGGGGTATTGTGTTATTACGGTTTTAAGGATTATTATTTACTATTCTAATTGTTTGAAAACGCTTCTTTTTATTTAGAGTTAGCCTAATGTCGTGTTCTAACTATATAAATAAATACGCAGTTTGATGAAGTTTGATCGAAATATGTAATTGAACTTGTTTGGACTCTTGTTTAAGCATGTGATCCTATGAAATCTTGTTTTTTAGTTTCAATTTATCGATTTAAAGCATGAATTATTGATCAAATTATTGGTTGTTTCTAGATTGAGTTAGATACACTAACTTATGTAAATGTGTAGGGTGGGCTCGACTTTTGGAGCGCGGAGAGAGCTTCCCAAAACGAGAAGGCCAAGAGACGCGGCGGATTACTATGCGTAAGTGTTGATTTTATTGCTTTAAGGTTTAATATTGCATGGTAGGAGAATTGATTAGCGGTCTTGCATTGGTAATCTGCTATCATAGGTTAATAACGGCGCAAGCATACCGTGATGTGATGCCCGACATACCCATCGACATGGATGCTCTTCGGGCTCGTTTTTACAAGCTAACCCCGCGCATGAGGCGTGTATTCGAGACCGGTAACCTTGCTAGCTTGGAAGATGATGAGGAGGATGTTCTAAGCGATGGTGCACTAAGCAACGATGAGGTGGAAAAATTGTCGTAAGGGGTGGGGTAAGTTATATTACTTAAAAGATACAATTTCTTTTTGAAGTTTGAAATAAATAAAATAGGCTTAATGATATGTTGGTTGTAATTTTAGGTTAAGCTTGTTACGAAGCTTTCTTTAAATAAGATGGATGCGTTGATCAAACGTCTCACCAAAGGCCAAGTGCAAGCTGTTCAAGAGATTTGGTTTGGTTGTCTATTGAAATTTCCAAAATCCGTTATTAAACACGAGATTTGTCATTTTATGGTAGATTTTTTTGATGTGGGTACTAGCTCGTTTAAACTTATGGGAAGTGAGCTTAGATTTAGCTACCTAGATGTCCATAGGGTTCTAGGTTTGCCCAAACTTGGGCCTCTCCCCCCTAAAGGTGTTATGTGCCATAAAATAAAGTCAATTGAGAAAAGTTTCATGGGACACTTCACGAAAGAGAATTTTATCGAATTTAAGGAAATAGAGAGAAGGTTGTTTAGTTGTCGTACACATGGTAATTTGTTTAAGGTGTATTCTATGTTGTTTGTACTAGGTTTTTTTTGTGTGTCGGAAATATTCATGGTATAGACATGTCATATTTTTATGCCATTAAGGACGTGGAGTCGATTCCCACCTATAATTGGTCATATTTTGTATACGATAATGTCAATGAAGGCATAAAGGCATTCAAGTGCGCGACCCCAAATGTGCACTCCATGTACTTTATTGGGTGTGATATGTGTTACATGTACTATGTATTTGCATCTTTTGTACTACCTTTAACTATTGTTTCATAAAATCTAATGTGTTTGTGTTCTATATGATTGTTAGGTGTTGTTTCTACAATATTTGCACATGTTTAATAAACCCATTGATGTTCCGTTAAACCTTCCATTTTATAAGAACTAGTACAGCAAGAACACGGGTCGGAAGATTAGGAAGTTGAACAAGACAGGTGGAAAAGATTACTGCAAGTGTATATTTGTTTGAGCTGAAGGTCGAGGGTAAAGTGGAAGGTGATGGTGATGTTGTTTTGGAGGAGACAAGACCAAGGACTAGAAAGGACAAATCGAGGAGTTCGTCTAATGCTCGCAAATGCCCTAGAGGATGTGATAATGATGCAATTAGAATGCGACAATATGAGGAGTTGAAGGGGATAATGCTAAATATATACGATGGGTTGTTCTCCGGTGGGAAGGAAAAGACGTAAAAAAGAAGTAGTGGTAAGAGAATAGCTTCCACAGAATCTTCATTGGTGGTTAGAGATATCACCATGGGGATCCCTAGCCGGACTCCTACTGTCCATTCCAAAAGGTTATTAATTCCCGAATCGCCCACGCACCAGGACATGGACATATTACCCGGTGAGTTCCATTGCACCATTCCCCGAGATACTATATGTTTGTCTACTCCTAGTAGGTCCCCCTCGCCGGTGATTGTTGGTTTGTATTGTGTCTCGCGTGGATTCGGTAATAGTTGGACGGAGTACGCACGCAGACTCGATCAAGATGACAATTTGCTATTACAATATCTATTGGATAAAAAATCCCCTACCAAGTAAGTAATAAACTTTTTTCTTGTATATTTTGGTTTTACTAATTGTTTTTTGTCTATTAATTGCAATGTAATTATTTTTCAGGGAGGTTGTTATATCATACCCAAACTTTAATCTTAATCGGAAGGAGATGGTTAAAATTTTGACCCCGGGTGAATTTCTTTTCGCGGATGTGGGTCCTTTGGGTTTTAAATAAAGTTATTGTTGTTTGATATTTCATTTTGTGTATGTATGTAATAGGTAATCAACTTATGGGCCGAAGGTTTGGGCGTGGATTCAAGAAATACATATCCCGGGTGTCGAAATTGGTATATACTGACATATTTTGTGGTAAGCGTTTTGTAATTTTGTTTAATCGTTGGAATAGTTTTAAAGGTATTTGTTAATTGAAATATCTATTTCTTCAGACTCATTTGTTGTTGGGCGTGAAAAGAATACCGGAGTTGGTTGCGCAATACTATGGTGAACATCGTTATAAACTTATACAGGAGATTTCTCAAATTTAGATCGGGTAAATTTTAATTTTTTGTTTTTTAATTGAGTAAATATAATGATTTTGTATTGTCTTTTGAACCCGGTTTTATATGCGTAACTTTGAACATTGTAGATATTTATTTCTGTCAATATCGGAAAATCGCATTGGGTGTTATACATATTGGACTTCAAAAAAAACTTTGTGTATATATGTGACACCTTGCTTCGAACCAAACCACCCCCGGATAGTTACCTTAGAGTATATTGGGATTATGTAAGCAATATCTTTAACTCTTAAAAGTCTTGTTTTGGTTTATTAATATTACTATCTAACATAATCCAATCTATTGTAGGCCGATAGACTTCGAATTTTTCTCGACAAAGTTGATGTCAACTTTTCTCTCCCGAGGGTCCTCGAGTTGGTACTTAACTATCCTAGGTGGGTCCCTATCCAATGCAACTCACACGATTTTGCGATAAATGTATGCACAATGATGAGAACCCCGGGGAAACGCATAGCGTGGAACAAATCTCAATCCGCTACCAAGAGATTCGAGGTCGCCAAATTCTTGTTTAGGAGCCCATATAACGCATTGCGTTATTTAATTGAAGAAACATGTGTTTGATATTGTTTATTTGCATTACTTGTTTTAGTTTGTATGGTATGTTAAGACTTAGTTTCTTAGTTTTTGTAATGGTTGTGAATATGGGAATGGTAGTATAGGATGTTACTACTTGGTGTGAATTTTTTGGTAGTGTTGTCACAGTAGGTAACTTTTTGTGGTGCAAATATTGATGCAGTAGGTAACTAACTTTTTGAGAATATGTTTAATATTTGGGTAAGTCTAACATACATGTTTATGTGAGAATTTCCCTTGCAATTATACATCACAAATTGATCTTCAATGTTTATATTAAAATACTCAATAAAACAGTTCATCATATATATAACAATTTCAACACAATTACTCTATCAAATATCATCAATGAAGTCAAACATAAATTTATTACCAAACTTATAACACTAATAGTCCTACCATAAACACAATCTCTATAGATAGTTTTTGACTAATTACAGTTCCTAATACAATTAAAATACGTCATACTTAATAAGTACGTCTACTTATCTTACAATAACATTAGCAATACCGAACGTTGTTAAACAAATGATCCATCCACCTGAATCAAACTTTCCTTGTAATGTCGAATATTATCAAAGAAAATTCCCAACCGATTCATTTCTCCCATGTTCATGTCGCAAGAAACCAACTCTTCTTCATTACGGCTATCCATTGAATCATGAGCGTAACCACAAAGTAATGCTTTGTCTTTCCATTGGAAATGATATAGAATATAAGCCAATGGCCCCACTCGGTCTTGTTTGGTCCATGATGCTTCCACCCCGTATTCCAGCATTACCCATATCTCAATAAAGTACTCCTCATTAACTTGTGTCCCACCCCCCACTCGAGAAAACACAACGAGGGATTCATTCACATGACTCACGTTATTTCCCGAAACTCCATCCGGTAATGCCATATATCCAAAGGCATAGCTTGTTAAATAACAAAAGACACGATTATATACACGTCTCGATTTACCGGCGTGTACGTTGGTAGTTGAGCAGATCCATCCCTTGGTCTGGACGTCCAATGTAGTGCTCCGTTACAAGGCACCCATGTACCAGTTAAATGTGGGAACTCGTAATTGATTCTTAACCACGCCCTCCTGCTCAAATTGTATACACATGTAATTAATTTTATACCAACCTCTACGAACGCGAACACCTTGAACTAACTAGTGATTATTGAGTAGCCTAGGCCAATTGTTTTCACAAATGCACGCCCTCTTAATCGTACCAAACTTCGTGGTGTACCTTCTTTTACATAAACAGATGATACAAATTCGTTAAGAAAAGGGAGAAAAATGTATTCTCTTAAGGCAGGGTTGCACAAGACTAATCAGATGTATCGCAAAAGCAAACAAGGCCATTAGCAGACCACGAGATAGTGGTGGGGGGAGGGTGTTGACAAAATATCCTGGTTTTTCCACTTCCACTGAATGTACAACAAATGATTCTGAAGAATACGTTGACAGTATGGTTGTTGGGAGTTGAGAAACAGGCCTGTTATTTTGGGTTGCTTACAAATGCCTTCTTACAAAGTATGGACTTTTGATCAATTGGCACCACCTTCGACAGACACACTTCATTTGCATCTGTTTCATGACAGTTAGGTTCACCAAAATTAGGACAATAACATTTTCCAGCAGCGTTACATCTATTCGATCCATTTTGTTGATAGAAATTGATTGAGAAGTGTTTATAAATTGTGAATAGCTTATGGTTGATGGTGTTTAATTGTGAGACATGTTGATTTAAATAGAATGGAGATCAACTAATTCATTGATTTGAGTGGGAACGGTTTTAGATTTTTTATATTGTAACTGTTTGTCTAAACTTACAATTCTAATAATATGGTAATATAGTGATGGAAGTTAACTAAATTCTTAAAATTCCACGTACTTATGTAATACAGTATGTAAAAGTGTATTAGGGTAGTTATTTGGGTTAGTTTATGTTGTTGTTAATTCAAGAAACAATCATATATGAAGTCTAACATAAATTCATTGCCAAACTTATAACAGTAACCGTTAATCACGAAAATGGGTCGAAATTATTTAGAGTTAACAAAATTACCCCATAATTGAAAATTGTGTGCACATTTTTAACTCAACAACCAAGCAACATATTTAAAAATAAAAATACAAGACTAGCTAGATAAACTTGAACTCTCTATATTTGGGGATAGTGCTTGCGAATTGCGACTCTAAGTTGGAAATCCTATAGTTTACGATTCCATCAACCCTTGTTAAATTGTGCTCTAAGTTGGAAATCCTATTGTTGATGATTCGTAATTGACTCTCAACCCGCATGTTGCTCTCTTCAATACCTTTGAATTTGCGATATCCTCATCTAACGGCTTCGTTCCAACCCCTTCATTTGCTAAGATCATCTCAATCTTTTCCACCCTTTCATTTAATTTAATTACTTGACCATCCACACATTTTTTGCTTTCTAGGATTTCATCTATTCGTTGCTCTATCCTTGTTGATATTTTATAGTGATCTTCCATCTTGGTCTCCTCTTTGAAGTTGGATTTTGATGGCGCGGCCAAGGAACTATCACTACTTTCCCTAACAACTCTTTTAATTCTAGATTGAGTAAAGAAGCTTGACTTACCTTGTTCAACAATGGTGGGTAGAGTAGTCTCAAACATGCATCTCCAAATTTGTTCTTGTTAGGCTTTGGGGAGGGATCCAAATGTAACTTTCTCCTAGTTGCTTTTTTATACTTTGAGATGTTATATCTTTTTGTTTCCCTTACACCCAAGAGATATTCTTGGTATATTGCCTTATTCATATTTGCTCTGCAAAACAAACAAATAATGAAAGTGGGTTTGTAATGAAGTAGGTAAAGGGAGACAGTATAAGATAAGAAGAAAAGGTAATAGTTGTAGTGGGGTAGAGGGGTAGGGGTATTAAGGAAAATAAATATATATTAAAATATGGAAAAAGAAATCTTGCCATTGTAATGCATGAAGAAACTTCCACCACCCACCACCCACCACACTATCACCTTCAACGGCTATATATAAAATCAAACATTTGTTACCATAAATTGAATGAACTTTATTACACACAAACACATATCAACCACCACCATTGTTTTGTGATCATTTGAAGAACATGGTTTCATCCAACAAGGGAACCAAAGGATTTATCCATGTTGTGCACACCCATTGACAATGCAACCCACCACGTGTTGACCTAAATCCAATAATCACCTGAGGTAATGAAACCAGGAATTACAGGGCTTTGTATTTTGCATGTCCATTTTGTGGACTTTTTAGTTGGTGTCGTCCCATTGTTGAAAGAAACAACCAAAACCTCCAAGAAGCATCATCTTCAACAAACCTAGGGGTGCATCTCACATTGTGAGAAAACCAAACAACAACTCATTTGATGAGATTAAGCAAGTTGTGTATTTTGTATGTTTCTTGTTGTGTTTGATGGTATCTATGATGGATTTCAAGTATTAAGTATTTTAGCTTGATTATCTATGTATTAATTCAGCCTGGCTAACGATCCGTTTCAGACCGGTTCTTAGCGGACCTGGGCCTTACCGGTCCAGTCCGGCTTACCGGTGCCATCTTTACCGGTTCGGTCCAGTTCTCGCATAAGAAAAGGATAATGACGAACCGTTATGGAAACCGGTTCCGATCCGGTTCCTACCGTTTCCAACCAGATTTTTTAATTTTTTGTTTGACAGTTTCCAAATCAAGAATATTTGACGGTTTTTAACCCTTTATTTAGGGCAACTGTTTTATTTATTTACAAGTGTTTTTAGCCAATGAGCTGGGCTCTTCTTTACATAAATAAAAGTAAATTAACCATATACCCTCACCCTTAACCATATACCCTAACCCTTAACCATATACCCTAACCATTAACATTAACCATACACTTACCCTTATCCATATACCCTTACCCTAAACCATATACCATGTACATTGACCCTTGACCATAAATGTTATATCATTAACCAAAACCATTAACTATATCAAAAACATGAACATTGTCACCATTATACCATGGATAATAAATTAATCATATATTAGTCATAAAATCACGGAAAAATTAAAGTTTTACGGTGTTAATCGACCACGTTTCAAAATACAGTTCAAATGGGAAACGAAATTTTTAACTAAAAGCCAACCATAAAGAACGAAAAATTGCACTACTTTAATTAATAATCTTATTATTTTTTTATATAGTTTTGCTCTACCACAAAGCGACCAAAAATATAGAATTTAAATAACCTCTATTAAAATAATCATTTTTAATGTACACGCTACACATTGTAGATCTTCAATTAATGAAAAATCTTTATGGAATGAATTAAAAAAATACATTAAAGTATTCAAATTAATTATACACGTGACATATGGAAGATCTTCAATTAATGCTAAATCTACGTGGTGTGACATAACGATGGTTTCTAATTACTGTTATGCCACGTGTCTCTTATGCACTATTACAAGTTTGACTTTTCTCAAACGAAAAAATACACTAGTCGCCATTTGGGAACGAAAAATTGCACTAGCGCCGCCATTCCCTGCCACGTGGCAAACAAAAATTTACACTAGTTATTTAATTTAATATTTTAATGGGGTACTATTCACTAAATGACAACTCACTTACACACACCCACATGCCACTACTATTCATTAAAAGACCAGTCATTATTACACTTTAAGGGTAAAAGGATAAAAGTATATATTCATATAATATAGTGGTAAAGTATCCCTACATCCACTTACCTAGGGTCGTCCTCTTAGGAATTTTCAAACTTCTTCACTAAGATTCTTGATATCTCTTAAGGGTGAGATATGGACCGTTACAACGAGGTTTTTTTTCCGCGCTAAACCACACCCTAATTCCAAAACCCCATGTGCACTTCTACACACAAGTAAACCACTTCCAATAATAGAAGCCTTCTACCTCTTCTCTAAACTCTGGATATATAAATATATGTTCTAATTTACAAGAAGAGTTAAACCCTTGATGGTTAAATGATATTAATGATGCTCCTTGAAGATCTAATCTAACTATGAAGATTATTTGACTCCTTTGATGAGTTGGTTGATAAAGGAAGGCTTGAGATGAAATCCTCTTTGAGTAGATTTTATGTTATAGCTTGTAGTTTGATCTTCCTCTTTGATAAAGAACAAATAATTCACTAAGCTTAGATCTGTAATGTAAAAATGCAAGAACATGCTAGTGAATTCTTTCTTGAAGTGTAGGATAATATATGGTTGAATTTGAGTTTTGATGTCTCCTCATTTGTGATAAATAAATATATCAGAGACATCATATTAGGCGTATTTATTAGTTTATAGGTCGATCTTAGCTTAATTTAGTGCACTTTCCTATTTTGAGTCTTGATTTAGTAGAATAATATTTTTAGAGCACATTGGGTTTAATGATTTATTTAGTGTGAAGCTTTAAAGATAATTATGGAGATTAATTAGAGTCCAAGTCAAAGACTACAAGTTATGGAAAGAGATAAAGGAAATAAAAGCTAAAATCATGGAAAAGGAAAAACTGCCTAAATCTGAATTTCTGCAGCTACGCCTAAAGAAGTGGTGATAACTCCAAAAGTAAGCCGATTTTGGAAGATTCCTTTCATAGGGACGTAGATAATTCTGTGAGGATTCTTTTGGTATATTGTGGAGCAAAAACCGACCAATAACGAAGAAGATATGCTCAAAACAGTTCAGCAGTAATTATCTTTATTTCCATACGAATTTGAGTGGGCTTGGAGTCCACCACTTACTTCTCCTTCAAGAAAACGAATTAGGTCAACCTATACACTATAAATACAGCCTCTTAACATTAGAAAATCATCCTTGGCCAGACCTTAAGGCCAAGAGGAAGCTGCAACACAAGAGAAGAAGTCTGGAAGGAGCAGAACACCATATGTCTTCTTCAACCTCTTATTCTGTAACTCTTTTCTCTTCTTTTCTTCGTATGAATTGATTCCATTAGTTTGAGTTTTAGCATATATGTATGAACCCTAGTTTTGATTGACATCTATCTAATTTGGGAATTCTATGTTTTAAATTGAATTATTGTTTTTATTCTCTGTTTATGTGTTTGGATTTATATTTTGTGTTCTTGTGGAACCTAGGCCATATAGAATTACCATCTAATAATTAGGTCACCATTGACAACGGTGTTTAATTACATGTTTAGCACATAACGTCTAGTATTCGGTTTAGATCTGACAAATCAACCTAACTAGATAATCACCATGGTTTAGTACATGTTACTATTTACCAATTACAGGAACAGTTTGCTTAGGAAGCCTAATTGACACAGGTAAATCCTATTTAAAACTACCTAGCGTAATTGGAACCGATTATTGAAATACTACATAATTCACCCTTACATGTTTAGAACGGCAAAACTATTAGGGATTACATGCTAATTACTCAAGCTAACTTTCATACTATCTTCTTTTTCTTTTCTTTTATTTATTTTCTGTCTTTAGTTTATTAGTTTAGTTTTATTATTTAAAAAACAAATAAATATTTGTCTATCTTTTCTTTCTATTTGCGTATTATCTATTCTAACATAATTATTTGCACTTGATAATTTGCATAAGTTCTCTCTAACTTTTGTAGTCTCTGAGGATTGAATCTTCTTATCATTAAAACTTGCATACGTCCTGTAATACTTGCAGAACCGTGTTAGCGTAGGGTGTTTATTTGCATATAAATTATACATCTTTTTATCACACCCTAAGCCACACCAAGTTTCAAGGGGTGTCTTTTGTGATACAATGAAGCCTTCTATATATAGTAATTGAGTTCCAACAAATCCTAGAAGATAATCAAAACATAACCAAAAATGTTATACCTTTTTGAGAAAAACGGGTAACCATTTTTATTCTTAACGGTTTATTTGGCGTCCTTTGTTCAAGGGTCTGAGGCTCCTAAAACGACATCGTTGAAGTGGAAAATGTTATGCCATTTTTTGCCTAAAAATGGGTGCGCATTTTGGTTAGGGAGATCGTCTAAAATGCTTACAAGGTTGTCGATTGTCTTTGGCTATTTCTGGTTTCAAAAGAACATGTTATATCGATTTTAAGGCCAAAATGGTTGTCCATTTTAAATCGGAATGCCATTTTTTGTTGTCGGATCTTTAGCTATAGATTGGAACTCATCTAAGTTCTCTTTGGTCATTTATGAGAGTTGTGTCACAAGAAATGCTACAATTGGGATCAGTACAACTCAAGAAAAGCAAGCAAATACACCAGGATATATTGATAAGGTGTATAGAGGTAATTTACAAGGTTGTAAGCAAGTAAGAACATGATGGACATTTTAGGTGATAAAGTGATTTGAAGAGATGAAATATTTGTGTATATGACAAGCATTTGAGTTCATCTTGTGCATAAAGTATTCCTAAGAGTGAGGATTTTCGAACTCACAAAACATATGATGTGTATAGTGCTAGTAAATGTAAAAAAAGGTCCAAACACATATAATCACTTAGGTATATGGTGTCGCCTAATGTGATATAAAATAATGTATAAAATAAGTGCAAATAAACACCCTAGGCTGAGCACGGTTCTGCAAGTATTACAGGACGTATGCAAGTTTTAATGATAAGAAGATCCGTTCCTCAGAGACTACGAAAGTTGGGAAGAACTTATGCAAATTATCAAGTGCAGATAATAAAGCTAGAATAATAATACGCAAGAGAAGGAAAGATAGAAAGATTTTTATTTGGTTTTTAATAAAGGAAAATAAAACTAATAAACTAAAAGACAGAAAATAAATAAGCTAAGAACAAATAGTATGATAGTTTAGCTTGAGTAATTAGCAAGTAATCCCCACTAGTTTTGCCATTCTAAACATGTAGTATTTAAATGTTGGTTTGAATTGCGCTAGGTAGTTATAAATAGGGTTTACCTGTGTCAATAAGAACCTAAGCAAACTTTTCCTGCAATTGATTAAATAGCAATACACTAAACCATTGGCTATCTAGTTAGGCTGATTTGTCAGATCTAAACCTTATTCTAGACGTTATGTGCTAATCCTATAGTTAAATATACCGTTATCAATGATTATCTAACTACTATGAATGTAATCCTATACGGATGCAGTACTTAAGGAAAACAGAATATAAATCGAACACATAAACAGAGAAATCAAAACATAAATTCAATTTAAAACATATAATTCCCAAATTAGATAGATGTCAATCAAAACTAGGATTCATACATATATGCTAAAACTCAAGCTAAATTTATTTAATTCATACTAAGAAAAGAAAAGAAAAGAATTACAGAATTGAAGGTTGAAGAAGACATGATTGGTGCACAACTCCTTCCAGACTTCTCTTCTTGTGTTGTAGCTTCTTCCTGACCTAAGGTTTAGCCAAGGATGATTTTCTAATTATAAGAGGCTGTATTTATAGTGTATAGGAAGTCCTAATTCGTTTTCTTGAAGGAGAAGGTAAGTATTGGACTCCAAGCCCAACTCAAATTCGTAACCCTAAAATATAGAATCAGCCCTGTTTTTGTTTTGGTCCTAACAACTTCAATTCTTATCCGCTTGACGCGTATGAGTAGTAGAAATTCATCGTCTCGGAAAGATCTTTAACTTTGCTCTTGACCGTTCTTCCAAATTCCACACCGATTTTGAGATATAAGCTGATTTGTGGTCGTGGGTGGTGAAATTCAGATTTATGGCAGCTTTTTCTTTTCCATATTTTTAGCTTTTGTTTCCTTATCTCCAATTTCCATGTTTATCTTCTTTCCTTTAGCTCTTGGAATTAACTTGGACTCTAATTAATTACCATATATCTCTAAAGCTTCACACTAAATAAATAATTAAACTCAATATGCTCTAAATATAATAAATAATTAATTAAAGACACAAAATAGGAAAGTGTACTAAATCATGAGAAAATCGACCTATGCTCTAATAAATACACCTAAAATGATGTCTCCAACTAGGATTAATTCATGACAAATAGAAAGATATCAGTATAGAACACTTACTAACAGGATAGGAGAAAGAAAGCAATTACTCAAGTTTATGGTTGGAAAGATAGAAAGGTTAAATAATGTATCTTTTATGGAAATATGCAAAATAGTGTAAATATGTTTGAGATATAAATTAAACATTGAATTAATTAAAAATTTGTCACATAAAAACAATCTATAAAAACAATCTATAAAAACAATCTAAAGGGAGTATATACTAACACCTATACTAAGATAAATGGTAATCTAGAATAATATATAGGAATCCAATAAAACATGCTCCTAATTTACCTAAAGATTTTCACGTAGATGGTGAATTATTAACATTTAAAGATCAATAATTTATTATTCAGTTTTTTTTAATCAGGATTAAAATATTTTAGAATTGAATCTTATCTGAAATTACAAATGTATTAATAAATGAGTTATTAGTTTAAAAAGTCCTTAGACCCAATAACCCACCCCAACAAGTCCTGCTCTGGATTTCTGCCTTCTAAAGTCCAACGTTTTTAAGCTAATACCATCCATAACCCTTATTACTAAATACAATATGTGATCTCTTCCATATTTATCAAATATTTCCATGATTATCGTAATTAACTAATTACATTTAAGTAGCATATCTCTTAATGGCATCCAATTCGATTTCTTCTCTTCCACCCCCTCCGACATCGAGGACAACCATTTCTTCCAATCTATCCGAAGCCAAGCCGCCCTTCTCCATCCTCTGCACTGTGAAATAACTCCATCAAATGAGTGCACTGTCGCTGGTGGTCCTTCGTTGTAGTGGTGCATTGAGCAAGACGCAGTGAGGTTGCTGGTGGTCCTTTGTTGTAGTGGTGATATGTTTTTGTGCTCGCCGGAAAGACTATTGCTGCATCTGATGGTGCTCGATCTGTTCATGGTTCTTCTTATGTTCGTGAATGTTGGATTGCTGCAGATTTTTTTCCCAAGATATCTACAAACGAAGACTTATAGATAAATGCTTAAACAACAACACGAACCCCAATCAAATCGGATTGAATGCGGTTTCGAAGAAGTACAGATTTGACGGATCTAGAGCTTATATTTAGTTGTTCAAACTTGATGAGTTTTTACATAGGTAACTTACATACACCATCACTCTTAACGCACAAACCATCAAAATAACAAAGGTAACCCACCACCTGTCAACTCGAAAAAAAAGCGTAACCCATCATTTTGCTCAAACACACCATCGAAATAACAAAGTTAACCCACCCCCTGTTAACTCGACAAAAAGCGTAACCCATCATTTTGCTCAAACACACCATCAAAATAACAAAGGCAACCCACCCCTTGTTAACTCGACAAAAAGCGTAACCCATCATTTTGCTCAAACACACCATCAAAATAGTGTTCCGTGTACCACCATTTTTTAAAGACAGCCCATCACAAAAACAAACATTACCCAACCCCGTTTTTATTACCAAATACAGAATATTTGTGCAACTAAATTCTAATTAAAGGGTTACTAATTTTTGACTAATTGCATAAAATCAGGGAAATTTGTTTTGGTAACTATATTCTAATTAATGGGTTACTAATTTTTGACTAATTGCATAGTTTCAGGGAAAATTATTTTGGTAACTAAATTCTAATTAATGAGGTACTAAAGGCAGGATGGTCATTTGAGGAGGGTTGGACCTAATGGGCAATCAACCATCCTCCGTAAACTGTATAGGTATATTACCCATAATAAATATTACTAACATTTCATTTACTTCCTTCTTCTAATATTATTTGTTCAACTTATTAAAAATGAGGGTTAATATTGTTTGATGTCAATATAATTTTATTTTTTGTAATATTATTTTAACTAAATAGTAGAAAAATATGGTAATAAATTATTTTACATAATCAATTAAAAATATTTGTGTAAAAAGAATATTAAATAAACCAGTTGAGCTAGCTTAACTGGCCAGACCCTTGTCTCTCAACTAAGAGGTTTAGGGTTCGAATCTCGAAGGTGGAAAAAAGTTTAAAAAATGCTGTTGGCCAGAGCTCTATTGTCTCATCCATGAGGTCCAAGGTTCGAATCCCGAAGATGGAAGAAATTTAAGAAGGTTATTGGACAGGGCTCTATTGTATCATCCATGAGGTCCAAGGCTCGAAACCCTCCCAGAACATGGGTAACCTAGTTCTGACTTGCCTGGGGATATGGTTGGGGAGGCGGTCATATTTCCCCGTGTGATTAGTCGGGTGAAAGCTCGGAAAAAAATCGACAAATAAAGTTAAACGGAGAAAGTAAAACATTATTCAAACAAGTAGGTCCACGCGGCCATCATCCAGCCATCAAGGTCCAAAAACTGATTACATGTTGGGGCACTTGCCCCGTCAGCATTTATGTCATTCATCCGTTTGATGTAAGGTTCCCATCTTCAAAAAGTAAAGCAAAAAAGTTTTCGATCTGACAAGAAAAATGGAACAATCCCTGCCGTTTAATTCATATTATGCCAACTCACACATTTCGAAACGTGTCCCACTGACAACATAAGCATATTTCTCCTATTGGGCTTGGACCGGTTTTGCATCTAAAGAATCTTCTTCTCCTGGCTGTGCTTTGCTCATGGAAAGAGTAGTCTTTTTGTTGGTGATGACACGTGTCCTGGTTCTTTTTTTTCTTTTTCTTTTTCTTAGATAAGATAAGGACCACTATATTTTTATTTTTATTTCCAAGTTAGGACCACTATATCTATTTCTCTTATCTTGTAAAGGCCTTTAGATTTACTTGACTAGATTTTCATATTTTTTAATGAGTTTGTGTTTCTTAGAAACACATTACTGAATATTCCTTTATTATTATTTTATTGCTAGTGTATTTGACACAAATTCAGTTATTCTAGTTTAGAACTATTTCAAGTAATTATCTGGTCTCAATTTAGGTCTATCAACATTATATAAGATATCATTCAATATATCTTAACCATTAGTAAATTTGTGACTCTTAAATTTAAGTTTTGTCACTTATATGGCAAAACTAGCGTTATTTTAACCAGATGAGATTAGCTCACTGGTTAAGGCCTTGGTCTACCAATCTAGTGGTGCAGGTTCGAACCGAGTCAGTGACTCCAAATCCAAAGTGGCTCTCCTATGTAACAAAAAAAAACTATCCTTATTTTCTTTTGTTTGTGTTATTTCTTTATGATAAATAATAAATATACCATTTAAATTTATATCATCCAACATATTATTTATGACGTGCTATGATTTATGTAGAAGTAAATCGTCAATCTATTTATTTTTTCGTTTTAATTATTGATTTATTCTATTCAAATCACGCTACGGTATAAGTGGTATATATCATTACTTTTTGTTTTAATGGTGAATTTATTTTTGTTTCACTAATTATTATCATTTCTTAGCTATTGTAATAAGTATTTTGTTTGTCCTAAAAATAATATCTACCTAGTTTTTTTATAAATTAAGAAATACATTTATTATCTTTACCATTACTAAAAAAAAGTGGAAAAAATTGTAAGTTTTTAATAAAAATAATAGTAGAATAAGCTGATGAGAAGTGTCTTAAAAATCTAAGTAAATATTATTTTCAGAATATTATTTTTAATAGGTGAGATATTATTTTTTAGACTAAGAGAGTATAACAAAAGAGAAATAAAACACTTCCAAAATATAAGGGAGCTGAATATAACGACCCCCATGGCCAAATGTGTAAAGCCTTGGAGCCATTTGGCTCTTGGAGATAGTTCTTGGACTACATAGCCACGCTAAGAAATTTGATGCCTTTTTTTTATCAATTCTGTGTGGAACACGTTTCTTTTGGATGTAAAAACAAAAATGAAGGCTAACTTTTGTAAGAAAAGAGTTATATCGACATGATAGAAGGTTCTCTTTTAAATAAGAAAAATACAAAATAAGGCTAAAAATTGGTTAATTTTACCAAACTAAATATTTGTTTTTTTAAGATTATTTTTCAATTTTTGATTTGGTTTTTGATATTTTTACTCTTTTTGGTTTGAATATTTCTTTAAATTTTTTTTGGTTGGTACGGACGCACGACCACTCGTAGCCATGTTCGAAAATTATACCGTCATGGATATGAACCCATATACCCAATAACTAACACATTTTGTAGTTTTTGGGTTGTACCCAACAGAAATACAAATGGTTAACAAACAAAATCATCATAACAGATGAAAAAAAATGAATTGCTTTTGGATAAAAAACAAACTTCTTCACACTCGTGTAATGGATCAACAACAACATAAACAAAACAAAACTGATTCTCATCAATAAAAACAAACTAATTCACACTCACTTTAACGGATAAACAACAATATAAACAAAACAGATTCTTATCAAACTAGATTATTGGAACAAAAATAAAGACAAATATTTCACAGTATTGGATAAAAACAACAAAGAAACCAGACTTCTTCTTCAAGGGGCTGCCGGCTACACCCATGTCGATGATTTGCTGGCTGTACCCACGAAGATGATTTGCTGGGGCTGGCCCCATGGTGTGGTTGGGCTTCACGGGGCTATACCCATGGTGCTGAATTGCTTGGGCCGGCCCCATGATGTGGATGGTTGGTGGTGGATAATGACCACATAGGGCTTCGGCTTGGAGAAGGACCACGACGGGGCGGCAGTTTATGATGGAGCTCCGATCATAGAACGACTTTGTGCGAATGTGGAGGAGAGGAGGCTTGGTTAGATGGTCAGCAGATCTGGACGATGGGCTTCGTGCGAATGTGGAGGAGAGGGGCTTACTAGCGGTTTCGATGGTCAGCAGATCTGGACGACGGTGGCTATGGTGCTAGTTGTTGGTGGCGATGAAGATGGCGTTTATGGTCACCACGATGGGCGGAGGGATCTTGGTCGTTGTTGTTGGTGGATAAGCTCCACAGAGACAGCGGGTTTCTTACGCTGGGGAAGATCCAGAACGATGACAAAGGGGGCGAAGGGGGTTGGTGTTGGTGGTGAGGGCGGCGAAGGGGGTGGGGTTGATGGTCCACGACAGGAGGACGGAGGGGTCTGAGGGGTGGGTTAGATGGTGGGGAGGGTGTATGGTGATGTTGATGGAGATGGAGATGTCGGGAGCACAGAGAGGGGAAGGGAGGTGGTGGTGGTTTGGTCGGAGAGGGTAGAGAAGGTGGTGATGGATTGGTCAGAGAGGGGAGGGGAGGCGGTGATGTATTCGTGACACAGTACATAAAGGGGAGGGAAGGGAAGGGTTTGCTGAGAGAGAAGAGTGATGTTGGTAATGGGGAGGGGGCCGATCATATATTACGTTTTGGTTTAGGATGTGGGTTGTTTCCTGTAGTAAAAAGGAAGGGAAGGGTGTATTGGGTATTTTATCCCTATTAGTTGGGCTTCCAACTATTAGTTAGAAACTTATCCTATATTATAACCCCATATGGCCCTATATTATAAACCCACATGGCTGATGGCCTTATAAACTCATTACCCTCTTTTAAATATCTTTGTGTTATAAACTTCAATTGTGTGTAATTCAAAAGATATTTTTCTTTGGATCTGTCAGTCTTTATCTAAGCTAAGCCGCTGGAACGTCTACCAGAACTAGAGATGTATTCTCTGATCCACTGATCTCTTCCCATTTGTGATGATTTAATCTTAGTTGGAGACATCATTTTTAGTGTTTTAGAAGTCTAAATACTCGATTTTCATATATATTAGTGCACTTTCCTATTTCGTGTCTTGATGTAATGATTTATTATTTTTAGAGCATATTTTGGTTTAATTGTTTGTTAATTGTGAAACTTTAAAGATATATATGGTGATTAATTAGATGCCAAATCAATTCTAAGAGATAAAGGAAAGAAGATATGCATAGAAATTGGAGATAAGGAAGTAAAAGATAAGATATGAAAAGATAAAGTAGCCAAATAAATCTGAATTCCAGCACCTACGATCATAATTCAAGATTGGCTAGGAATTTGGAAGAATGGTCTGAAGCAAAGTTATAGAGCTTTCTGAGACGATCAGTTTTGACATATGGAACGGGTCAATCGGAGTTGAAACGAAGAAGTTACGTCCAAAACAAAACAACAGTAGATTATTACCTTTTCTATATTTTAGGGTTACGAATTTGAGTTGGGCTTGGAGTCCAATATACTTGTCTTTCACTCCTAGAAAACGAAATAGGTCTTCTAAACACCTATAAATACACCCTTAAACCTTTGTAAAACCACCCTTGCTTAATTCCATGGCATAGATTTAATCCTTACCTCCCATAAGTTAGTCCTTAAGTTTTATATCATTACAGTTATTGAAGAGAGAAAGATGACCTTTTTGTATCATTCTTTTAGTTTATTTCTTTCAGGTATGAACTAATTTTTCCATAGATTGAGTTTTGCATTATGTATAATCTATGAATTCAATTTTCTTGCTATCTAAGTTTCTTTGGAAATTATATGTTTTAATCTGATTTTAGCTACTTAACCATATATTTGTTTTATGTGCTTTGATCTATTGTCTATCTTAAAGCTGATCAATTTAGGGCTTTGCTAATAGTAGTTAGATGGTCGCCCGGAAGGGTGTCTAATTATTGAAACACCACATAAACGTCTAGAATAAGGAATTGGTCCTGACAACACCAGCCTAACTAGATAGTCATTAATGTTTATTTTCATAACCAGTCGTCATTAGTAGGTAGGACTACACCTAGGACCCAAGTGGCGCAGGTTAACCCTTTGTGAGTTCCCTCGTGATTGTGAGGTTTCCACCCTAGTTCGCTCTCCGTGGATAGGAAGAATTTAGAATCCTGGCTACATATCTAATAGCTATTGTCTCCCTTAAAATTGCTAGAAAGAATTAGAATAATTAGTGCATACTAGCAAAACCTAATCTATACTCTCTCATATCATATTCTCTCATATTTAATTATTTGTCTTTAATTTTATTTAGTTTAATTATCAATCTCTCAATTAATCATCTTTATTTTCTATCTTTTAATTAATCATTGCTACTCTGAGTTATTTGCTCATTCGTATAACACACTAAGTCCCTGAGAACGAATTCTTCTTATCAGTACCGTGCTTGTCTAGGGTTATTAGTGCATTGTTTTCCGAATTTATTTATCATATTTTTATCACACCCTAGGCGACACCATCCACCGACAGTGATATATATATAAATTTTATCTTAATTTATATTATATATATAAATTTAACTTGAGTTCATATATTAGTGATGATTTCATTAATAATTTTTATATTGAGCATTAAAAGTATCTCAAAATGATGTTTGGATTATTTTTCTTCCATGATTTACAATCTTATTAATTTCTTTTTGTTTTTTCTTTATCAATTTATTATTCATTTACCCTCCAAAAAAATATCATTCATTTGGTATTCTATCATAATTCTGCATGATTTAATATTTAGGGTGATTCTGTGAGTGTATACGTTGGGGTTATATAGTCATCGTTTGATACTTTTAACATGAAAATGGAGTATTTTATTATCATTTATGATAAAATTCTTCACTTCTTCTATGTGGTATGCTGATATATCACATAATTATCGAAAACTAGGCCAGGTGACAAGATTATTCTGCAACATCAGATAAGAAATGATACTTCTTTATTAATATACATTTGTCTCAACAAGATATTGGAAGATTGTTTGGTTGGTTAATATCTTTGAGTTGACCGTACGTAGGATGAAATTCCCTTGATTATTTTTTCTTCTATTCAAATTATTTAATGCAACATCCAATAATGTAATCTTATTTTACCTACTTACGTATTCTTTCAAAAATTCTCTGAATGCATGCAAGGGTAAGGTTTTCTCTCTTAAAGTGTTGATCCATCATTGCAAAGGTATATTGTTTTTACATGTATTAATTTACTATATCTACTGATAGGGTTGTGAGTACTCTTAGTAGTCAGTATATATAGGGGAAGTCTTAGTTCACTCTATCTCAGTACTAATATATTCTATTCAATTCTCACAAATACGATGGCAACAAAAAACAATAATGATTTACCCCTCACGAAACTGAAAGACGAAACTTTGCAAATGTTGGAAGTCATGACTATCAATGTTAAAGTGTATGATGTTGTTGCGCCTAAGGTGGATTTGCCTTTCTTGCTAAGATCGTGGCAGAAAGGATGTACAATTTTGTATTGTAGGAAGATGGTAATAGAAAACTGGGGTATCAACGGCAAAATCCAGTTTGAAAAAGTTAAAGAAAACCATTTTAAGATAACTCTTAATAGTGAAGAAGAAGTGGAAAGGTCGAGGTTTGCACGACCATGTGTTATTCAATCTCTTTACTTTTTACCATGCAAATGGGGGATGATTATGATATTGATTGCTTGGGCATTTTCATCCATATACATGGGTTAAGAATTTATGGATTGATAGCTATTTAAAGTGACATAGACATGATCAAGATTCTTGCTGTACAGATTGGTGATCTTTTGGAGATTGACTACCCATTTGAACCAAGGGATAATTTGTTCTTTCTGATATTCAGAGCTCGAATTGAAATTTGTGAGCCTTTAAAAACTAGGGTTTATATTGTACAAGAAGACAGCGTGGCTTGGGTTTTGTTCACTTATGAAAGTATTGGGATTTTTGCTATAATTGTGGATATCTGGGGCATACTAGGGCTATGCGTATTGTTCACATGATGGAACCTGGAAGAAGAATTGACCTTTTTGCTATTTTGATTGGAGGAGTGGAACTTCTACTCATAACGATGGTTAATTTTATGATCTTCGAATCCATGTTCAGGAGAAAACGTATATATATAATTTATCAATTACTGGAACAATGTAAATATTCTTCATGATACGATCCACACACTACTACATGGAAGACTTTTAGCGAGGACTTTTGTCCTCGCAAAAGGTATACTATGTCCTCGCGAAAGGTTGTAACGAGGACAAGTCCTCGCCTAAAGGTCGTCGCGAAAGATTCGTCGAGAAAAGTGAGCTGTTACGACGACATTACAAAGTCGTCGCGTAAAGGTATAACTTCTTGCGAGGACTTAGATTCCTCGCTAGAAGTAGTTTCTTACGAGGACTTAGTTTCCTCGCTAGAAGTCCTTTCTTACGAGGACTTAGATTCCTCGCTAGAAGTATTTCTTGCGACGACTATGTCCTCGCTAAAACGTATTGTTTGATTTTTATTTTTTTTATTAAAATCTAATAACAATTCGGATTTAAAAAAAAAAAAAAAAGAACATACCTTTAATCCGAAGTGTTTTGCGTGATTTGATGGATAATTAACCCCTACAAAACATATCCAAGACCAAAACACATGTATTAGACCCAGAATTAGTGGAAAAAAGATTTTTAATTTGATAAAAAGAAAAAAAAATTAAACAATCTTACCTTTTTGTAGTTGTGGAAGGTGTTGATGATGCTTTTAGTAGCTTGTAATTGCTCGGGGGTAGGATTGGAGGGTGGAATCGGCGGATTTTTGGAGAAAAAATGGAGGGTTTTCGTAATGGAGAAAGAAGAAGTGGGGAAGAAGAAGAAGGGCTCAAGCTTTATCTTATCGCGTAAGGCTTTTGCGAGGACTTCATGTCCTCGCTAGAAGTTTTTGCGACAAAACATGTCCTCGCTAAAGATTATACTATGTCGTTTTATTTTGGCGATAGTAAAGGCGGGAAATTCCACCGCCTAAATGGGGAATTAAAAAAATTCGGAAATTATTTTTACATCTACCTTTAGCGACGGGTTCTTAATAAGAACCCCTCGCAAAAACCTTTTGCGAGGACTTTTTTTTTTATTAATTTTTTTAATTTTTTAAAATTTTGTACTTATTAATAGTCACATAACAAAATTTAGGAGGATAGATGGTTTATACTATCTAATATTATTAATAATTTTTAATACATCCAAATGGAATACTCGCAAACTAGAAGCCAATTACAATGGTAGTCAAAATTAGTCAAAAGTAGTCAAAATTATAACGTATACAACACAACTAATCAAAAGTAGTCAAAACTATAACTTATACAACACAACTAATCTGAATCGTCACCATCATCGACTATGATAGGTTCATCATCACTATCAAGGTGAATACTGTCATTGTCAGTCGCGTACTCGCCCATAGTGTCATCAACTTCATCTTCATCATCTACATTTACGGGAATTGCTGTCTCTTGCACAATATCGAACATCGAAAAATCAATCTCTATCCCCTGTCCAATACTCAACTGAATAACCGGGTACTCCGAATCCAACGTAGTATCTGCCAATGGAATCTCTATAGGTTCTCCTCCCGTGGAAATTGACTCAGCGCCAAATAATTCTGGACTTCATCCGTGACGGTCGTTCACTTCCCAAACCACTTTCCAACCTTTTGCGTAAATTTGATCAATATAGAAGACCTTTTTCGCTTGACTAGCTAAAATGAACGGCTCCTCAGTCCACCAATAAGAGTTTGTGTTAATCATTGTAGCCCCGTGTTCTGTTCTACGTAATTTCTTCTTTTTATCCGTGTTATACCACTTGCACTCAAACAGCACAACCGAATTACCACCAGTGAATTCAACCTCAATAATCTTAACCAACTCACCATAATATGTGTCTCCGTCTGTATAGATACAAATTATTTATTGAAAACAAAAAAAATTAATATAAATTGAGTAAGCACAATACGGGGGACCAACCTGTAATAGTACACACACCTTTAATGTATAAATTATAACAATGCTTACATGGACAGAATATTTTACCGACTCGATCCACTTTGTTTCGCGAAAATTCTATAAACCCTAATATACCTTTAATGTATTCCCTCGAAACCTTATTTGTTAATTTGATCCAACTCTTGTCTATTTGAGGGTTCATTATCTAAATTTAAATTAATTACCAAAAGTTAATACTTCAAATGTAACAATTATAACAAATAAAAAAAAACTATTTTATCACAATAATTAAAAAGGGCACCTAATTCAAAAATCAAATAAATATATGGTCACTGATACCAAAATATATTTTTAAAACTAAGCAAAAATTTATAAATAATTCAACTATCATCCGCAATAAATTTCAATTAATAATATAACACCTAAA
Organism: Nemophila menziesii; assembly: GCA_029959085.1. Lineage (NCBI taxonomy): Eukaryota > Viridiplantae > Streptophyta > Magnoliopsida > Boraginales > Hydrophyllaceae > Nemophila > Nemophila menziesii. The sequence continues at coordinate 2,896,988 of JARWIR010000060.1, forward strand.
TATACAATTTAACTTAATAAAATCATAATATACACAAAATATTCAAATAATAAATTCATATCATAATATTTTAACAATATATCACAAACAAAACACTAAAAACAATTAATTACACCTAAACCATACACAATATTACAATATTTATACAAAATAATAAAAATTAAATGAAAATTAAAAGAAAATACCTTAAAATGATGAAAATAATTTGCTTCAAAACTTGATCAAAAGGAGTTAGATTTGTGGTTCAAGCCACAAACTAGAGATGCCCAAGATTAAATTGTGAACTCTATATAAAAATTAGGAGAATTTTAGGTTTTTTTTGGGTTTTTTGGGGGTTTTTGAAGTTCAAGCTCGCATTAATGGCCAACTGGCCGTATTTAATAGGGTCAGGCCTTTTGCGAGGACATCAGGTCCTCGCAAAAACACCTAAGTGTCGTCGCAAAAAGAAGGGTTCTAGCGAGGACATTGAAGTCCTCCCTAAAGGTTGGGTTTTTGCGACGACAGCCAACGGTCAATTTCTTTTTTAATTATTTTTGGTGGCTTATTTTCCACGCACACCTTTAGCGAGGACTTTTCCCGTCGCAAAAGGTGTCCTCGCTAAAAGGTTACTTCTTGCGACGAAAATATGTCCTCGCGAAAAGTGTCCTCGAGAAAAGCTCTGATTGTAGTAGTGACATCCTCACATATCTAATCTGCTACAAATTCATTAGGTTTGTAAGAAGAAGCACAAATTGCACCATTTAACTGTTATTTTAGTGAGGGGCAGAATTGCAATGCTAACATATAACACGCTATATTTTGATAACAATAGTCTTAACTATGGTTAAATAAGTTTGTTAAGCTAGAAGACAAAATAGTTTGTTAAAAGGAATATTTGTACGAGTGAGTGTATTGAGTCACATTGTACACACTCACTCCATCTATATAATGTACTACCTATCAACATAATCAATATACAATTATTCTTCTCTTTATACAAATCATAACATGGCATCAGAGCCAATAAGAAGCCTTTTCTAAAAAGCTCAAAACAAATTTTTTCGCCATTAATGGCGTCTTGAGCTTTGCTTCTTCAAATCGATCCTCTTCCGCTTTTCCTATGGCGTCTTCGTCGTCATCACCTCTTTCTTCTCCTAATATTACATCTAGTGCTTCGATTCCTGCTGGTCTACTTCTCCTTCGTCAAAATTGGAGTAGCCTCGTGCAGGTCAAACTTGATTCCTCTAACTATGTCCTATGGCGGTCTCAGATAGAAGCTGTCCTTGATGCTCATGGTTACTTGGGTCATTTAAATGGTTCTGTTACGCAATCATTGTCATCTGATCCACTGTATGCGACTTGGTTGATCGAAGATCAACAGCTAAAAGTATCTCTATTATCTTCGATGATTCCATCGATTTTGTCTCAAGTGGTTCGTTTATCTCGAGCTGGTGATGTTTGGAGCAAACTAGAAGAGATATTCATTACTCAGTGCAGAACCCATGTTCATCAACTCAAAATGAAGTTATGCAACATGAAGAAAGGTGACCTCAAAATGAGTGATTACTTAGCCTCTATTCAGTCGATCTGTGATGGGCTTGAAACAGCTTCTGAAGCTCTTCCTTTGGAGGATATTATCATGTATACTCTAAAAGGTTTGCCTAATGAGTATAATCAATTCAAATCTAGTATTCGTATCACAAATGCTCAATCAACACCTATTAGCTTTCACTCTTTGAGTAGTTTGCTTGTGTCTGAGGAACTTCATATGCATATGACTGAACATTCTGAATCAAATGTTCAAACTCATACTGCACTTTACTCTAATTCATCACCTCCTTCATCTAATCGAGGTCGTGGTGCACCTAATCGAGGTCGTGGTCGTGGTTTCTTTGGACGAGGTCGTGGTGCTCATTCTTATGTTCCTTCAAATTTGGGACCTCAATCCTCTACTTCTCAGACTGGTGTTCATAATTCATTACCTACCTGTCAGATTTGTGCCAAAATTGGACATAATGCTTTGGATTGCTGGTATCGTGCTGATTTTGTTACTTTTCCTTCTCCTAGAGCTAACCGTATTGCTTTGGCTGCTCAATCTAATACACAACCTTCACCACAATCTTCAACTTATACTCAAACATCTCCTTCAGCTTCTTATGATGCTGAACAATGGTTTCTGGATTCAGGTGCTAATAGTCACATTACTAATGATATAAATCTTATTCATAATTCATCTCCCTATCAAGGAGGTAATAATGTTTCAGTTGGAAATGGTGTTGCTCTTGAAATTGCCAATACAGGACATAGTAAGCTTCTTACACCCTCTACTACTTTTACACTAAATTCCATTCTTCATGTGCCTCAAATTTCCTCTAACCTTTTATCTATATCTCGTTTTACATTTGACAATAATTGCTCTATAACATTTAATGCTTCCTCAGTGTCTATTATTCAAAACCACTCAAATAAAGTTCTTTTTCAGGGCCCTTGTAAGGATGGTTTGTATCCTATTTCCTTTCATGGTGGCTCAGTGTCTTCACCTTCTTCGAGTATTCTGTGTTTGTCTTCCAAGTCTCAAGCCTCTTCATCTATTTTGTGGCACCTTAGGTTGGGTCATTTTTTCAGCAAATGCCTCTTCAATCTTAGCACCTATTTTGGAATCTAAACTCAACTTTCATGGTGTTGCTTGTGTGGCTTGCTCAGTTTCTAAAGCTCATAAACTTCCCTTTGCTTCTTCTGTATCTAGGAGTTTAGTACCTTTTACTATTATCCATTCAGATGTATGGGGACCTTCTCCTATTAATTCTTGTTCTTCTTTTAAGTACTATGTAATCTTTATTGATGATTTCAGTGAATTCTCTTGGGTTTATCCTTTAAAACTCAAATCTGATGTTCTATCTGTCTTTCAAGCCTTTTATAAAATGATTCAAACTCAATTTAATAAGTCAATTCAAATTTTGCGCACTGATAATGGTGGTGAGTATTTAAGTAAAGCTTTCTCCTTATTCCTTCAGTCAAATGGTGTAATTCACCAAACAAGCTGTCCTCACACTCCTGAACAAAATGGAGTGTCTGAGAGGAAGCACAGACACTTAATTGAGACAACTAGAACTCTTCTTACTCATAGTTCTATGCCATCTAAATATTGGCTTGAAGCTTTAGCTTCTTCCATCTATCTTATAAATCTTTTACCCTCTCCAAATTTAGCAAATCATAGTCCTTATGAGTTGCTATATAAGATTCCTCCCTCTCACACACACCTTAAAGTGTTTGGTTGTCAATGTTTTCCTTGGCATAAACCTTATGTCTCAAATAAATTAGCCCCTAAATCAATTTCGTGTGTCTTTATGGGATATTGTAACTTCTCAAAAGGTTACAAATGCCTTGACTTACACTCTCAGAAAATATATATATCAAGACATGTATCTTTTAATGAACATGTTTTTCCTTTTGCTTCCTCTACTCAATCATCTATACCTTCTTGTTCACAAGATGAGTCTTCATCTTTTGTTGATCTATTCAACTTTAATATAAATCCATAGTCTTTATCACATCCTTTTGATCCAATTCTCCCATCACCTCAACCTTCAGCTGAGTCATCATCAAGCTCAGTCTCCAACTCCTCTACTCCTTCTTCATCTTCTCAATCTTCTCCTATACAACCACCACCTATGCGCCATCCCATGATTACTCGTAGACAAACAGGATCTTTAAAACCATCCTATAAATGTCAACATACTCTTGAATCTTCTTCTTTACCTATTGAACCTAATACATATAAAGAAGCTTCTGTGTTACCTTGTTGGCAATCTGCTATGCTAGTTGAATATAATGCTTTACTTGATCAACACACATGGAATTTAGTTCCACCACCAATTGGGAGATCACCTATTTCTTGTAAATGGGTTTATAAAGTTAAACGTAAGGCTGATGGATCAATTGCAAGGTATAAAGCACGGCTTGTTGCACGTGGTTTTTTACAAGAATATGGCCTAGATTATACTGAAACATTCAGTCCCGTAGTTAAGCATCAAACTATTCGCGTTATTCTTTCTTTAGCAGCTTCTTATAATTGGAATATTACTCAATTGGATGTTTCTAATGCCTTTTTACATGGCAAGCTTGATGAAGAGGTTTATATGATTCAACCTCCTGGTTTTATTAATGCTCAACATCCTAATTATGTATGTAAACTAAATCGTTCTCTATACGGTTTAAAACAAGCTCCAAGGGCTTGGTATCAATTACTTGCTACCTTTTTAACTACTCATGGTTTTCAATCAAGCTCTGCAGATTCTTCCATGTTCATTAAAGGTTCAAGTTCTTCTTTAACTATTATTCTTGTTTATGTGGATGATATATTAGTTACTGGAGCAGATAATGCTGCTATTTCTACTATTATTGCAGCCCTAAAAACACGTTTTATGATGAAAGATCTTGGGAATCTTTCTTACTTTTTAGGACTTGAAATTACACGATCAAATATGTCTATCTGTGTAAGTCAATCTTCCTATGCTTCATCTATTCTTCAGAAGGCTGGCTTGAGTGATTGTAAACTAAGTACAACTCCTACAATAAGTAAATGCACCGTGAAAACAGATCATGATCTTCTTCCGTATGAAAATCCTACTCATTTTCGAAGTATCACAGGTGCTCTTCAATACTTAACCATCACTAGACCTGACATTACGTATGCAGTTAATCAAGTGTGTCAAACTATGCATAATCCTACGAATTTAGATTATGCAGCCTTAAAGAAGCTTCTGCGTTATGTTAAAGGCACCTTACATTATAACATTACATTTAATGCTTCATCATCTAATATTCGTGCCTTCTCTGACTCCGATTGGGCAAGTAATATCTCAAATCGACGCTCTACAACGGGCTATTGTATATTTTTAGGTGACAACTTAATATCATGGGGTTCTAAGCGCCAAACAACTGTTTCGCGTTCTTCTACAGAAGCCGAATATCGAGCTTTAGCCTACGTTTCTGCAGAAATTAAATGGTTAACCTTTATGCTAACTAGTTTGAAGATTGGTGTTGTTACTCCTACAATATCTTGTGACAATATGTCGGCTATAACTCTAGCTTCGAATCCTGTGTTTCATTCACGAACGCGTCATATTGACATAGATTTTCATTTTGTTCGTGAACAAGTACAGAGTAAATTACTCAAGCTACTATTTGTACCTACTCAGTCACAATTAGCTGATATTTTCACAAAAGGACTCTCTCCTACTCTTTTCTCTTCGCTTATTAGCAAGCTTTCCCTTCTTAGACGGGCTCAGCTTGAGACGGGATGATAACAATAGTCTTAACTATGGTTAAATAAGTTTGTTAAGCTAGAAGACAAAATAGTTTGTTAAAAGGAATATTTGTACGAATGAGTGTATTGAGTCACATTGTACACAGTCACTCCATCTATATAATGTACTACCTATCAACATAATCAATATACAATTATTCTTCTCTTTATACAAATCATAACATATTTAACTATGGAAGGCAACGCACCATTTCATAATATCACACTTTCACTATTAAACTAAAAATTTAATGTACATATAATCTAACCAAAATCCCTTATGTTACCGTCTTATATTGAATTACAGATAATGTTAGGCCATATATAAATTTAACCTGTAAATAGCTTTGATTTGCTTCGATTTAATTTCTCTGTGAAATCTTTGAGTTCTACTATTTTTTAAGAGATTGCTGCTGGATTTCTCCATTTGAAATTGAGCGTGGGCTGGTGACTTCGGTACTCTTGCTCTTGCTGATTATTTATTTAAAAAAAATTATATCTTTACTACCTGCTTTCGTTCTATGCTTGATAAGGGAGGAAAAAATTGTTAATTTTTGTTTTGGTTTTTTAGCTTGTGCTGTTGAACGACCGAATATGAATAAAAGTATAGAAATTTTTTTGAAAAAAAATCACGCTTAGATCTTACGCTTTATTATATTTTAATTCTTTTTTGGTTGGGTAACTATTATATTAAAAATAAGATATCGTACAAAAGATCAACGGGACAGAGTCTTACTGTTTCTTCAACACTTAACGAGAGGTATATAGTTCGAATCCCCTCCCCAATGGGTGTAAAACACTACAAGAAATAGTAGCATTAGCGGGGAAGCTATTGCGACAACAACTAAAATAACCTCTAATGATATTTGTAAAAACCAAAATGGCCTCTAATTATACTTTTAGCGGCAATATTTGCCGCTAAAGATAAAGTTAATAGCGGCAAAAACAAATAATTTGCTACTTAAGGTATCTTTAGCGAGAAACTTATAGAGGCGACAAATAACGACTACTAGCGACAAAATTAAGATTTTTAGTTTTAAATATTTTGCCGCTAAAGATACTATTTCTTGTAGTGAAGTAAGAGAGGTACAAGGCTCGAATCCTTCTTTGAATATGTGTAACCTAATTCTGATTTACCTGAAAATATACATAAGGAGGCGTGTATATCCCCGTGGGATTAGTCGTAGAGACCAAGAGGTCATGTGATCGAATCTTATTGGAGTCAAAATGATTAAGAGTCCAAAGTGGCTCTCAAATGATCGTCTCTCATGGAAAGGTTATTCCTTGTCCTCTATATACAATAAAGGGTGGCTTCAAAAACTATCATCCAAACTTTTCTCCTCCAATTTTTTCTATCTTTAAGTTTTTTAAACCACTTCAAAGCACTCAAAAGAGTATTCATCTTCTTGTTAATACTCAACCACTTCTTAATCTCATCCCAAATGTCTCTCGTATAAACACAATCGAATTAAAGGTGCTTATTTGACTCAAAGTCTTCACCACATATAGCACAAAGCGGATCCAACTCCAAATAAGTCATACGATCTTTAGTCTTGAGCCTCTTCCCCAATGACATGCAAACAACAATGGCATATTTAGGATTGACACAAGAATCCTAAATAATATTTGCCCAAGACTTTACAAAAGATCGCCGACGAATAAATTATAAGGTTTCCTATATAAAACATAACATATTTCACTTGATACCTCATGAATAGTAGGATGATCATTCGCCGATGAGAACCACCTCTCCAAAATACACTATCTGCCCTCAGTGTCAATCGATCCTTGAATCACCTCCTTTATCTTTCAAATATTCTTCAAAAATTGAGAGTTTACCTTTATCGATTTTCACTCCCAAAAGCTTACATTTGGAAAATACTCTCCATGAATCCATTTGATCCATATAGAGTCCTTTTTAACAACAATCTTCCAAATTATCTTCATTAACAATGACTTATTCCAAGCACCCAACTCTTTTAACCCAATACCACCCTCCTCTTTTGAAGAATAAATTTTGCTCCATTTAACTTGTGGCGGCTCTTGTCCCAATAAAAATTCTGAAAAATTCTAGTGACACGATCACGAACATCAACCGAAACAGAGATAATGGTGAACCAAAAGCAAATAACGTCTTGAAGAACCGATCTAATAAGTTTTAATCTTCCCACAAAATAAATGAAAGAAGTATTCCAAGATCTCACATTTTCCTCCAATTTATAAAAAAGAGGTTTGTAATCTCTTGAAAGTAAAACGCAAGAGCCAAGAGGTACACCTACATATCAGAAAGGCATATCACCTTTATCTAAGTGCGTAGTTGCCAAAACATGTCAAGCTCGCCACTATTAACCCCCACAAAATAAATATTTGATTTTGTCACATGTAAATGAAGTCCTAACAATCACCAAAACTTTTCAAGCTATCCATGATTATCTTAACTAACGGTCAAGTGATCCCCTTTGGATAAGAGCATTAAATCATTGGCAAAGGAAAGATGGGTAATATTTTCTTTGCCACACTTCAGATGATACTTGAAATCTTGATCACAACAAAAAAAAATTGAAATCTTGGATAGCAAAAAAACTTTAAAAAAATTAAATGATGGAAAGCAACATTATTATTGGAAGGAGGAAATAAAGTACTTATTAAAGCAGTACTACATGCATTACCTATTTATACAATGTCGATATTTTTTTTTACCTAGTTTCATTTTGTAGAAGGCTTATTTTCAGCAATTTCAATTTTCTGGTGGAATTTTGGAGAATGAAATAGGATACACTGGGTGGTTTGGGAAAATATAGCAATCAATGAAATACTTGGAGTGTCTGGGATTTCAAGATTTTAAAAGAATGAACACGACACTCCTGCAGCTCAAGCATGGAAAATTTATACTAATCTAGAAACACTAGCTGCAAGATTACTAAAAGGTATATATATATTATCCTACTACTAATTTTATCGATTTAAACTTCGACAGTGCTGAACATGGTCATGGGCAAGTCTAATGGAGGGGGATTACCTTATAAGAAAATATAACATCAAACAAATGGATCAACACATCTTGGGAAGTGGAAAAACCACCCACGTGTAATATGGAAATGATAAATCAATTATGGAAAGAATAAACATATGAATGAGATACAATACTTCAAGATACTATTTTTCCGCAACCAATAATACCAGATTTTTCGAAGATTTTACAACCAAAAATGGAAAATAAATTAATATGGCCACTTATAAAAATGTACATATGTTACAAAAACATGATTCAAGATTTTGTCGGAAGAACATATCATCAACAAATTAAATGCAGCAACCACGGTGGAGTCTTACAAGATGGAGCAATGGACAACAATTTGGAAATGTAATATTCTTACAAAAATAAGACATTTTTTTATGGAGAGTTTGTAATAATGCAATACCAACAAATGAAAACTTAAAGAAGATGAAATGTGCTGATCAAGAAACCTGTACTTGGTGTCAAGGGCAAATGGAAACTATTGAACATTTACTATTCATGTGTCAGGTGAGCCAAGCAATCTGGGTAGGATCAACATTACAGGTTCATTTGAATCAAACAAAGGAGGTCAGTTTTGGAGATTGGTTACTTAAAATCATCAAGGGGTTCTCGGAAAGAGGTTGGAAAAAGAATATAATTACGATTACATTATATGATAATGACATGGAACATTTGGGAGGCTAAAATGATCAGGTTCATTTGAATCAAATAAAGGAGGTCAGTTTTGGAGATTGGTTACTTAAAATCATCAAGGGGTTCTCGGAAAGAGGTTGGAAAAAGAATATAATTACGAATACATTATATGATAATGACATGGAACATTTGGGAGGCTAAAATGAAGGTCTTACATGAAAAAATATCAATAGAATTCGACAAAGTCATCACATCAGCAGGTTCGCTCATTAAGGAACATTACGTGAATGATTGGAGATTACCACATACTACATAAATAGGAAGACTAGATCAAACACCGACAAATAACTAGGATGAGAGTCAGACATCGTAAATTTTCCAGTGCGATGCATCTTTTGACAATTCTTCTGAGCAGTCAGAGATTGGTATAATTCATCTACAAACAACTATAAGTGTGGAATCTCAAATAATATTAACAGTCTTATGTGACTCAATTTTGGAAGAAGAAGCCAATGAAATATTACAAGCAATGGAAAGATGTCAGGAATATCCATCTAGGGAGAAGACAATATTCTCCTATAACCTCAAATTCATACAAGGTATAAAGCAGATATCAGCTGCAAGCTGGAATATCTACCCGATCTTGCGTCAGATCTGACAGCTTTCAACGAAATATGGGCAGATTAAAGTTGCTCACATTCCCAGAAAATTGAATGGACGGGCAGACAAATTTGCAATAATATTTAGACATGGGACATCAATAGCAGAGCAAGGACGAAACTAAAAATTTATATATGGGGGATTATAGAAATTTCAGAAATTTTTGGAAGGGACAGAAGCTTATTAATTTTTTTTATAAAGGTGGACAAATATTTTTGAAAATTTTGGGGGGTTGGACCCCATTATCTATAAGGTGGGTCCTCCTCCTCTGTATGAACATCAACATTGATAAAGGATTTCAACAAAATCGGAATTTCATAGAAAGAAATTAGAAGTTTTTAACAACTAATCTGACAAAAAAATTCTAATAAATTATTTTGTTGAATATTGTTAAAAAAAAAGTATTGGTTGAATATCTTAATCCTGCATACTAATTGGGATTGACATGGATGGGTCAGAATGAATGAATGAGATGTATCTAATATAACAATAAAAAATATGAAATTCTCTCTGTTCTCTCTCCTCACTAAAATTACACAATCCTAAACTCAAAAACAACTTTCACTCAAAATTCCTATATTTTGGGTGAATCTAACTTTAATCTTGTGTTTCCTCCTACAAAACTTCAAACAAAACAAGAATCTCCTCTTCATCTTCATCCATTTCCATTCTCCTTTCCTCTTCCTCTTCTTTCTAAATCCTCTAACATTTCACACCGAGAAGATGGATTTCTTTGCTCCTTCTCACCCCCTAGAAAATAACAAAGATTTAGTGATAATACCTGATGAAAACTCAATCTACAAAAACTCATGCGAGTACAAATTAATTGCTAAACTCTTATTTCAAGAGAAAACAAACCACATTTTCATCAGAAACCATATAAACAAGTATTGGTCACTTAAAGAACAAGTGGAAGTAGAAAGAATTGCTGCTAACACTTACACTATCAAATTTCAAAATGAAGAAGATCAACTCAAAGTGTGGAATCAAAGACCCTGGACTCTACAGGGTAAACATCTTGCTATCAATGAACATAACAGCTATGGGGGCAATGAAGTTACGCACACAACCTTGTGCATTCAGCTGATGGAAATTCCAGCAAAACTATTAACCCAGCATTGTGTTGGTAAAATGATGAGCTATTTTGGTACAGTACACCACACTGAACTACCAGGAAATATCAATGTCGATGAAAAGTCCATTACAAGAGTTCAAGTCGATTGGAAGTTTACAAATCCTCTAATCACGGGTATTAACTACTGGGAAACCGAGACTAAATCATCTTGGATTAAGTTTACATATGAAGATATTGGTAAGGTATGCTATGGGTGTGGTCTATTTTGCCATGAATAAGGAAAATGCCCAAACCCTAAAGTCTCACCAAAATTAGGGGCTTGGATCAAAACGTCTACAAGAGGCCCTTCTTTCACAATTAGACAAATCACTAATGCAACTAAGAAGATTGATAATAAAAATCTTATCAATACAAGAATTTTACCTGAGTTAAATCCGAGTCAGAAGAACCAGAAGGCTAAACTCGGGGACAAACCCGCCTTTGAACTCAGCAACAACTCAGTCAACGATAAATACAAAGGCGCTGCATCCGGTATTTTTGAATTTGGTACTGGGAGTACCTCTAACAAAGGTAAAGGACAAGTGGTGGTGGCTATGAAAGAGAAAAACAAGGACGGTAATGGAGGGATATCAAATTTGTCTTCTTCCATCTTGAGAGAGAAGAAGACAAAAGAAGGTATTTATTTAGAAAAAGAAAAACATATGGCCAACCTGGCCGATACCTTGGTTAAAAGGCTAAACACACCACCGACCCAATCTAAAGAAATTATTTTTGACACTTATGTCAGCCCAATTCATAAAATCAAAAGCCCAAACGTTATATTCCCAAAGTCTAATAACCAAAGCCCAAACAACCTAAATAACCCATCAGATAATAACATTACCTCTAACCCAAACTCACCCAACCATTCAATACCCGATACCTCCATCTCCAACCCTAACCCCCTTCTTCAAACATCGTTTCAATCCACCCCTAAATCAAACAACCCTAACCACCCATCACCGAGTAACACCACTCCTAACACCATTATCGATAACTATACTACGCCTAAACCATCGATTACCCAAATATTCTCTAGACCTACTCCTTTTTCCAACCTCTTTGGGACTACCGACAATGATGAAGAAGTTCAGAAACTTGGTAATTCAAGAATGGAGAACGGAGAATCTTCTATCAAAATCTCAGTCAAAGCTCGAGTTAAGAAAGCCAAAAGGAACAACTCTACACAAATCAATGTGAAAAGACAGAAAACCCTCTGAGCAGATAGGAATGGAGAACTAAAAGAACAACATCCAATAGGTGAAGAAATACAACCTACTGAAGAAATTGAAGAGAAGGAAATACGAATTGATGACTCAAGCAGCTCAGGTAAGAAGAAGGGAGCTAACAGCGCTAATAAGGTTTGCGGGGTTGACCTTGATCAACCCCACACCTCTCAATGATACAAGCTTCCTGGAACTGTCAGGGTATTGGCAACACCTTGACAGTCCATACCCTAGCTGGTTTTGTAGCAAAATACCAGCCTCAGGTATTATTTCTTTCCGAAACTAAGAATACTTTTCTTACTGTTAAGAAATTGGAGAATATTATAAATATGGACCTCATTGATACTGTTAAACCAATAAATACTAGTGGGGGGTTAGCTATATTTACGAAAAATAAATTTGACATTAAAATTATTAACACTTCTATTAACCTTATGCACTGTTGTTTGAAAATTGAAGGTATTGATACTTTCACGACTTTTGTATATGGTGCACCTTTAGAAAATAATAAGGAAGAATGCCTTAAACTTTACAGTTGTAAACCTATTAATGATAATCCTTGGATGCTAATTGGGGATTTTAATAATATAAGATACTGCTCTGAGAAAAAAGGGGGTAATAATAATACCAATAAAGATATGAACATGTTTAATGGCTTTATAAAACACGATAATCTAGAGGAAATTGTTACTGAAGGTTGTAAATTTTCTTGGAGTAATAAGAGGTCTAATGATGCCATGATAAAAACCCTTATAGATAGAGCTTTTTGCAATAAGAAATGGGGTGAATTATACCCTACAGCCTGGATAGCCCTATTACCAGCCATAGGTTCTAACCATTCACCTCAAATTTTACATATGAATGATAATCATATTAAAAAAGATAGAAGGTTTTATTTTGAAAATATGTGTACCGAAGAAAAAGAATGTCTGGACATTATTAAAAATGTATGGGAGTTAAAAATTTATGGTCCTGGAATAATTAGAAATGCCCTAACCTATAAGTTAGGAAAATGTAAAACTCTACTAACTAGATGGAGTAAACTGAAATTCAAAAATAATAAGAAAATGATTGACTTACATATCCAAAATCTTGAAACCATTTATAATGACCCTAATACAAAAGATTGGATTGAGTATAATCAAATCATTAAGAAAATTGAGAACTTATGGAAAAAAGAAGAAGATTTTTGGGCCTCTAGATCTCGCAATTTGTGGCTTGAAAGAGGATATAAGAATTCTTCCCTTTTCCATGCCTCTACTAAAGAAAGAAGAAAATAAACAAAATCACTAGAATTATGAAAGAGGATGGGGATTGGGTAGAAAAATACATTGATATCAATAATGAAATAAAAGTTTACTTTGATAACATCTATAAAACAGTAGGTCAGAGGGATTATGGCCCTATTATATCTACCATTCAGCCTACTATTACCAAATTTATGAATGAGAACCTTAACAAAAAACTTGAAATTAGTGAGATTGAAAAGGCTATAGAAGAGCTTGGAGCAAATAAGGCCCCCCGGGATGATGGATACCCGGGCCTTTTTTATAAAAAAATATTGGGATATTATAAAGCTAGATGTTATTAAGGTTATAAATGACACTTGGTACAATAAGGGGTCTCTTGAGGAGATTAATAAAACCTTTATTTCTCTTATTCCTAAAATTAGTAAGCCTACGAGTATAAAACACTATCGCCCCATAAGTTGCTCGAATTTTATATATAAAATTATAGCAAAAATTCTCGTGAATAGGTTGCAACCGGTTTTGAATGTTATTATTGACGAAAGTCAATCGGCATTCATACCAGGAAGGCACATTCAAGAGAACACCATGGTGGCCCATGAAATTATAAATTTTATTAAAGGAAAAAAGGATACGAAAAAAATACTATATGACGGTCAAAACTGACATTCAAAAGGCTTATGAAAACGTTGAATGTGATTGTTTACAAGACACTATGCTTAAGATGGGTTTTGATGAAAATTGGATGGATGAAATTATGCGTTGTGTAAATACAGTCTCTTATGTTGTTTTTGTAAATGATAGCCCAGTAAATATTGATAAACCTCAGAGAGGCTTACGATAGGGGGACCCTTTATCCCCGCTATTATTCTGTATAACAACGCAACTCTTATCAAACCTAATTAATAATAAAAAAACAAGAGGGAGTTATGAAAGGTATTAGAATTGTGAAGCTTGCCCCTACTGTAACACACTTACTTTTTGCTGATGATAGTATATTTTTTATGGAAGCTAATAACCAAGAAATAGAAAGCTTTAAAGATCTTATGAACAAATATAGCCATGATACAGGTATGAAGATAAATCTTAACAAATCTGGTATAAAGTTTAGTCCCAATACACCTACTTATTTACAAAATTCTATGGCTAGAAGGCTAAATATGCCCATTACTAATAATTTGGGGAATTATCTAGGTCTTCCCACTGAATGGGGAAGATCCAAGGTGAAAGACCTAAATATTCTAGTTGAAAAAACCCTACAGAAAACTGAGAAATGGAAAAACCTTTACCTTTCAACAGCTGGTAAGGAGATTTTAATTAAATCTGTTATTCAAAGTCTTCCTAGTTACTATATGTCCTCTTATCTTATTCCACAAAAGGTATGTGATCTTATTACTTCCCAAATTTCCAAATTTTGGTGAGGGAGTAATGGTAAGAAAAAAATTCACTGGAATAAATGGGATGATTTAACTATTAGTAAATACTCTGGGGGGCTAGGTTTTAGGGATTTACACCTTATGAACTTAGCCCTACTAGGCAAACAAGCTTGGAATCTTATCAATAAGCCTAAATCACTTCTCTATAAATTATTAAAAGGTAAACATTTTCCACTTTGTAATTTTCTTGAAGCTCAACTAGGGAGCTCACCCTCATGGGGTTGGAGGAGCCTACTGAGTGGTAGAAATATTATGAAAGAAGGTTTAAAATGGAAAATAGGCAATGGATATAATATCATCCTCTTTACTGATATATGGATCCATGGCCAAAATAAAATTATTAAACCAAAAAAAGGGACAGTGAATAAGGTCAATGACCTTATGTACCAAAATAATAGAAGATGGGATGAAAGTGTAATTAGAGAGGGATTTGAACCTGAAATCTCTAATACTATTTTAAATACTTTCATACCTTATTCTGGTGGTAAAGATATACCTTACTGGTCCTTTGACTCGAAAAGTATTTATACAGTTAGAAAATGCTATCAATTTCTGAAAGATAAGAAAGATAAAGAAAGGAATAATAAAAGTACTATAAATCCTACCTCCTCGCATATCATTGACCATGATATTTGGAAAATGATATGGAACTTAAAAGTAGCACCAAAAATAAAGAATTTTATGTAGAGGGTACTCTAGAATCTTCTACCTACAAATGAAAATATTTACAAAAGAAAGGTTATAAAAACACCCATTTGTAGCATCTGTAATATGAAAATAGAAACACCAGAGCATCTTTTATTAAATTGTGAGTGGGCTAAGATTACTTGGTTTGCTTCTTCTTTTAACCTACAAACTTGCAACCAAGAATCCACTAGAATGGATACTTGGATGGTAAGTATAATAGGTAAAATAAAGAAACAAAAGTTGGAAAATCAGTTTATTATGGAGCAAGTTTATACACTGTTATGGTGTATTTGGAAAGTTAGAAATGATAATAAATATAACTTTACGAAATTGGAGCCTCTAACAGTGATTTGTAATGCTAATAAAGAATGGAATGAATATAAAGAAGCAAATTATCCTAAGGATGTTACTTGTTCACTGAAGGATAAAAATACAAACAAAAATACAAATAGCATGAATGATAATGATACTACGGGAAAAGGAATTAATAACAAGACTCTGAAAACTTGGGTCCTTCCACCTAGAAATCTTATTAAAATTAATTGTGACGCTGCATATAAAGATAACGAAGCTGCAATATCTTGTGTTAACAAGGATTATCTAGGTAAAGTGGTGGATTACAATGCTTGGGAAATAAAGGCTGATTCTCCATTGGAAGCGGAAGCACTTGGAATACTCAAGGCGTGTGTGATTGCTCGAGAGTTGAAGGATTCACGAGTTATCATAGAGAGTGATTGTTAAGATGTAATACTTCCATTAGAGAAAAATATTTTAATTTCTACTCCTAAGATTTGTAATATTGTTAAAAGTATCTACTTTATTGCTGAAAACTGTAACCCTATCTTTAGATGGATCAATAGAGATAGAAATAGACTAGGTGATGAGTTAGCCAAACATAAGCTAATTAGCAATATGTTAGGCTCGCAACCTTTTACGCTTTCAAGTAGGCTAGTTGATATCATTAGAAACGAAACTGTTCCTTCAGAGATAGGGTAATTTTGTAACTGTTTGCGGTTTTTAATATGAGCCAATTGTTGATTGATGCCTATTAAAAAACTTATTTAGAAAAAGGTGCCTAGAAAAAAATATTTATTGAAAACAGCCCCCTTATAATTAACAATTAAAAAATAAGAAAAAAACTAATAAACACGCGCGCGCGTCCGTGAAATTTTTTTAAAATCGTCATAACTAATTCAAAAAAAATCAAAAAAATCAAAAAAAATTATATTTGGATAAATCAAATTAATATTTACGTCTATGATTTTTTTCGGAATTTTCTGAATTTTTTGATTTTTTTTGATTTTTTTAATTTTTTTTTTCGCAGACACGAAATTCCATGTTTAAAACATGGAATTTCATGTTTAAAACATGGAATTCCATGTTTAAAACATGGAATTCCGTGTCTGCGAGAAAAAAATTAAAAAAATTCAAAAAAATCAAAAAAATTCAAAAAAATTCAAAAAAATTCATAGACGTAAATATTAATTAGATTTATTCAAAAATATTTTTTTTTAATTTTTTGATTTTTTTTGAATTAGTTATGACGATTTTAAAAAAATTTCACGGACGCGCGCGTGTGATGGAATTAATAAAGGTATATAAAATATAAAGGGGATGTTTTCTATAAATAATTATTTCATTAGGCATTTTTTTATAAATAAGATTATTGAAGGCATAAAAAAACAATTAGAGAGTTTAAGGAGGATGTTTTCAACAATAACCTCTTTTAATATAAGTAGTTTGGAACAAAAAAAGACATGGATGGGTCTTTTATTAATTTAATTTATCAGCTGTAGATAATGCTTAGAACAAAAAAAAGGTCGTAGATAATGCCGCATGGGCTAACGATTGACACTAATTCTCTAGTGCTTTTGGATCCCCTGCAAATATGAAAAGTCATATTGTATTATGAGCGTGACAACAATACATCTAGTATAATGAATTTTAAGGTTTTTTTTTTTTTTTGGACACCGAATTTTAAGGGTTTTAGATTATAAAAATGTATATATTTCAAGGATCACACCAATAAAGAATACTTAGTATATTTCCATAATTACTTCTAATTAATCTAAACTTCATCTGCCTAAATAAGCACTAATTTTTAGTTATCTTTTTAAATATTTTTTCTCATAATATATATCACTTTATAATTTTAATACAATATTAATTATAATGTTTCTTATATTTTTTTTAATAAATCTGAGAGCCACTTTGAATTCGGAGTCACTTTGACTTCAACAAGATCGATTCCAGGATCTTTTGGTTTCCGTAGAATAGTCTTACCTCTAGACCAACTATCGATCTTATTATCTTTTTCTTTTAGCATGTAAGTTAAAACTTTTCTAATAGTAATTAATAAGGTTAAATAAATTATTTTTAAGTTAATTAAATTTAATAATATGTGTTCCCAATAAAAAATGTCACTTAAAACAAGGAAGAGGGAGTACAATGAACTGTTATAAATACCAACAACTCCTCAATCGGCTACAATGACAACCAATCTTTCTGAGAATTCATCTTCTTTTTTTGGTAAGTGAGTGGGTTGGGCCAGCTTGCGCGCACCACAACTAATCACACGTGAAATATGCTTGCTTCTCTCTGTATACCCTGATAAATAAGAACTAGGTTACCCATGTTCAAGGAGGAGATTCCAACCCGGTATCTCTCACTTCACACTCTTTAAATATTGAAAATATAGGAAGATCTTGGCTAGTTGAGCTAACCCAACTGGTTTAACACGGTGCCATTTGTTGATGGTTCCATCCTTGTACCACCAACTACTATACCACTCTTTGTGTGGACTGGCTTCGCGCTAATAATTTAGTTATTTAATCGCTTCTCCATTTCATTTCCAAAGATATTTGTGGGAGTCTTCTTTACATTGACTAGGCTCACGAGTTATGGAAACAATTGAAGTTTTTTTTTGGATCGTAGTGGCACGTGTGTGTTGCAAAATGAGAAATCTCTCAATTTGTTCACTTAAGGTTCCTCTTTGATCACTAACTATGGGATGTGTATCTTTTTTTTATCACCTTATTCCATCTTTCAGTTGTGGTATTTTGTGTACTTTTTCTTACAAGCTTGTTAATCAACTCATTGCTCGCCAATAATCAAATTATGTTCTTAGGTTTTTTATTGTCTTGAACGGTTTATTTGTGGCTTTGCGTAGGAAAATACTACTCGGTACTAATTCTCCTTTAATAGATGATGTGTTTTCTTCTCTTCTCCCAGAGAAAAATCAACGATAACTAAATAATTCTTTTTCCAACATGCCTCATGTTTTCTTATCTACAACACATACTTCATCTAAAATATTTGCTAAAATATCTCTAAATGTAATCCTTATGGTTATACATGTCAAACTCATGGATATCATCCTTGATGGAACGGCTCGTGGGGGGAAAATGTGTGATAAATAAACAGATTAATAAGATAATAATAAAGGACATACATCCCTAACTACCACGAGAATCTCACTGCAAGTACTTCAGATCGTTTACAAGTTTAGTTAGTAAGTAAAGTTCGTTCGCAGGGATTTAATACGTTAGATCTACTTCTGTATATAAGGAAGTGTAGGA
Organism: Nemophila menziesii; assembly: GCA_029959085.1. Classification (NCBI taxonomy): domain Eukaryota; kingdom Viridiplantae; phylum Streptophyta; class Magnoliopsida; order Boraginales; family Hydrophyllaceae; genus Nemophila; species Nemophila menziesii. The sequence continues at coordinate 2,915,875 of JARWIR010000060.1, forward strand.
GAAATTACTTGTTTAATAGAAAGACAATATAAGAAATAAAATTTATTTGGTTTTCAGATTTAAAAGATAATAATGCAAATAAATAAGATAATATAGAATGGAGATACGAGATATAGCTTAGGGTTGTTGCATGCACGTATCCTTCTAAATCAATATTCTAGCTATAAAGGTGACTTGAGCTCTTTTGTGAAAATAGTAAGGATTCTATATTCCTCCTAACCCCTTCCGTTGGTTAACTCAATTACCAGGGACTTGGGTAAGGGGACCCCACGCAATGACCGTTGGTTAACTCAATTCCTAGTGACTATCGAGTTAGGCAAGCCCGTCAGGATCACTACCACACACTAGACGTTTATGTGGTGTTTCTACAATTGAACACCCCTTCTAGGTTACCATCCAATTGCTAATGGGGTAATCATATACGTTTGCAACCGCGAGAACTATAGACATTAAGTCAAAGCTTATTAAACAAATATATAAAGTAACTAAGAAGCTCAATCAATTTAAAGGTTAATCCCAAATAACATAAAAACAAATAGCGAACTAGAAATCAAAGACTATACATATGCAACCCAAGTTATGGGAAAATTAGTTCATATCTAAAGAAATGGAAATAAACTAAGGATAAAAGTAATTAGAAATGTAGTTAAGCTAAAGAATCTATTACAATTTACCCTAATTATAGAGGGATAGGATGGAGAAGGGGAGTTTGTAACTTTCCAACTTCTTGTTTTCCTCTCTAGGTCTTCTTGCTTCTTTGGATGATGATACGTGTAATACTAGATCTTAATATGAGAAAGGATAATGTTTACCAAGGTAAATAGCTATATTTATAGGGGTTAGGTCGACATATTGGAGTAAATTCAAGTTATTGGAATCTTTTTCCAATTCAAATTCGTCTCCTAATATAGGACTGGATAAACACTAAAATTTAGTGTACGACCTATCAAAAAGACCGCAATTCAAAGATCTATTTGACTCTATAAAGGCTCCTTCAATTTTGAAACCAATTTTATGCAGTCTTCAATACAGTGGACGTCGTTACAGCTTTGGAAAAATTATTTGGCAGCTTTTCCTTTCCTAACTCAACTTTGTTTCCTTTTAACTCTAGATTTCACCTTGTATCTTCTTTCCTTAACTCCTTGATATTTATTTGGCCTCTAATTATTTCCTTTTACTAAAGATCTTCACAATAACACACAAATTATACCAAATATGCTCTAAAAGTAATAATCTTCTGAATCAAGGCATGAATTAAGAATTTAATCTAATAATAGGGGAAAATCCTTTAACAGTTAATGTAATGCACAAAATAATATCTCATGAGTGGATCAATTCATCACAAATATGGATACATCAAGTACCAAAAGGAAAAAACATTCTATGTGTTAAGGTTTTTACTATGCCTACTATCTCTGTGTCATATACTTCTATCGTTTCTCTAGCTAATTCCAAAAAGCTTGACTTATCCAATGTATATTGAATTTTACCTAATAAGCATGACCAATTCCATTAAATTTAAATTATACAACCAATACTTTTTCATCTATAAGCATTATTTCTATTGGATTTTTTACACTAATTCAACTCATCATCTTGCTTATTCTTCTTTCCTTTACTCTTCTACTCCTACCCATGTCGCTATCAATGTCACTTTACCTAATGATATCCACTTAGCTTCTTTATTAGTGAAACAACAAAACAAAATGGTGTGGTTGAAACATCAACATATCCTAATTACGACTAGTTCATTCATGTTCTAAGAAAATTTACCTCTCTATTTCTGCAGTATTTGTGTCCTTTATACTGCCTATATTATCAATATACTCCACACACCCTTACTTATTGGTAGAGGCAAATGTGTGATAAAATAACGAATAATAAAGATAATAAAGCACGCACACCTAAGACAACTACGGTAAACTCTCCGCAAGTTAACATATCATTTGCAAGTAATAAGTAAGTATGTCGATTTCAGGGACTACAAAAGTGAGTTTGTAAATAGTGTTATTATTAAGTGTACTTAGAAAGAGTTAACAGCATAATACGTTAAAGACACTAAAATACTTATTGGGTTTTTAATACTCTGAAACAATTAACGATAATTAAACTAAGACTTAAATTAAAGACAGTAAATAAAACACGGAATAGAGAATGCTTATGAGAGTTTATATCTAGAACTAGCAAGTAATCCCCACTAGCCTTATTCTACGTTTATTATTTAAGGGAGAATTGTGTGATATATAAGCAATAGTCGGGATTCTAAATTCCTCTTAGCTCATGTCAAATAGCATAGGTAGCAACCTCAACACTTCCAGTGGACTTGGGTAAGGGGACCCTGCTCAATGATCGGTGGTTAAATCTAACCATATTGACTATCTAGTTAGGAAAGCCCGTCAAGATCACTACCGCACACTTGACGATTATCTGTTGGTTTCTATAATTGGAACCTCGCCAGGGTCACAATCCAACTACTAATAGGTAAATCCTACTCTGTACATATCAAGGACTACAAACATATATCAAACACAAAATTCATAGCTATCATGAAAAATTCATTTAAATATAAATCACAAATTCAAATAAAGCATAAAACAAGTCTACGGTTCATTTCCAATGCTATTCTCAAGGTAAACATAATTAGTTCATACTAAGGAAATAGAAAAAATAATTAATAATATCATATTCATGTTCAAAAGACAAAACAGAATAAGAATACTATACTAATTGTTGAAAACTGATAAATAGAAAGGTTGGAATGGCATGAACAACTTCCAAGCTCCTTCTTCTATCCATCTATCTTGCTCCATGCGGCCTCTTGTTCATTTTATGATTAAGGACTGACCAAGGATGATTTTCTCAAGTTAAAAGTTGATATATATATATATATATATATATATATATATATATATAAGAGTTGGGATGAAATTAGGGTTTAGGGCCAGGTATTAGAGTCCTAGTCCAACTAAAAATTGTTTTCCTTAAAAAGTGGGTTGGTTGACCCATTGCAGATGTAACCCTAATAACTTCTTTGCTGTAACTCCAAATCACGAGTCGTCGCCGTCCACGCGTTCGTACTCAAGAAAATTCTTGATATAAAAGGGTTCCTTTAAATTCTCTGTCTATTTTCTACAACATTGTAAATACTACACTTTTCAAATCTAGCTGGCTTAAACTTTTACTTTCTAAATGTGCTCCATCTTCCTTTTTCGCCATGACTAAGGGATTTGCTCGATTTCTTCACTTCTTATCATCATCCGAAGGTGTTATAGATTCCAAGCATCTAAGAGCTACACAATTATCACACAAATTACGCGCAAAAACTCTAACTATAGCAAAACACCTAAATTAGATAAGAAAGTGTAAAACATGAAATATTAGGAAATATTCCTTTAACTAAGCATGAAATACCCCTAAAACAATGTCTCATGAATAGATTGTTATATCACATAGATGGATACATCACTTATTAACAACACAACTCCTTTAAAACTCTACATGATAACCCTTTAATCATTCTCACCTTGTTCTATTTGGATGTTAGTGTTTTACCTATACTCTTGCTCATACGTCATAATACATATTATTTTCCCTAGAGCTCAAATAAAGTATTTTTGGGGTATACACTAAATTTTAAAGTGTACAAACTTGCATATATTTCTATCTACTGTATTTAACCTAAAAATGTATTTTTTCCTCCATATTTCCATTTAAGAAATTTTTCCTTCCCAACTCACACAACTTCCTTCAAAACACGCCTTCTTCAAGGTTTCATATGCCCTGGAAGTATCTCAAAAAACTCAAAGAAATTTTATGTGTAAAAAGGCAAGTACTATGCATTTTAAAGATTATTATTCAATTATACAGACAACTCTATTATGATTAGGATTTAGTTCATCATGTGATTCCTTATATGTGTTTATACATGATAATTATTATGCTTAATTATGATTTGTGCTACATATATATATCCATGTTTATATGTAATTGAATATTGGTATAATTTGAAGAATTTTCCATATTGAATCTGTTAGGTTTATTCTCCTACGAAACCCAAAACATACAAAGAATCAATCATCAAAGCTAGTTGACTGGATTTTTGTTATTAATTCTCAATTATTAGCTTTAACAATTAAAGTTATTCTACCATTGGTGTCTCTTGTTGGAAAAATAAAAAAAAGTGTAATGACAAACTTGGAATACCAAAAAAACTTTTACGAGACAAAAATAATATTTAAAGATAAAGTTGTACAAATTGCAACTCTGTAACTTATTGCAGTGCCATAGGAGTCGACTCCCTTAAGAACAAAATTCTGGTCCAACTAAAAAAGTATATTGTTAATCACCAGTTGTTTCCAAATGTATGACCACTACATCCTACAACTATATGCACTTATAATTTGAAGGATGGGATTTATGGAAACTATTTTCTAAACATGAGAGAAAAGACTATAAGAACGTTTTGTTGGTATGCTAAATGATTTGCTAAATGCTAGTATATATATGAGCTAAAGAGAAGCTTTAATGAGACAACATGCCTAAGGGAGAAGGATCTAGCCACTATTTTGACACAGTTACATTTTTTCGAAATTATAGCCTTCTGAAAAACATGGAGAAAAGACAGGGAGAGAAGAATCAGGAATTAAATGCTTTATGCCTTTTCTAAAGTTCAAAAAACGTGTAAGCGTTTTCAAATTCTTCAAATATTAAAGCATATAATAATCGATAAGAAAAACTAGTTTTACTATTATTCTACCCAATTCCCTATAATTATGCTACGACACGGCATGCCACACCACTCACTCTTCCTCACCCTCACCCTCACCTTTATCAGAGCCGAAGGCAGGTTTGGAGGGAGGCAACTCGTATGTGGGGTTAACCATGAATCAGCACATCTATGGGTGAATATTATTATAAGATTAGACAACATTTTACTATAAATTGTTATAAATTCTTTCTTACCACCGGTTTGGAAAACTCCTTAAAAAAATTAGGGCTTTTCCTTGAACAACAATGATGGTTCTACATCAATGGAAACCCAATAATCCCCATAAATGGTTATTAGATATAATAAGGAGTCGTGGTTTGGTAATCATTTTTTTTATATCAAAAGGTGGTTGAATTGTACTTAAGTGCAAATAGCTTTCAATTTGTAGACACGTAGTGAAGTGAGACAACTACCAAATTATGTTAAGTGATCGTATTATTGAACTTGACGTTCTTTAGTTAAGACCCCCACTACACGTACTCTACCTGTTATTTTAATTAAACTTTATGATACTATCACGTGTGCCTTTGAGACTGAGTGCATACCTTGGTTTTTATGAGTGCTTATACTGCTTGTGTATTTTATAGAAGGAAACCCCTACCTTCATACTCACATATATGATTTCAAAAATGGTTATCCACCATTGAATACCCATCTTAGGACTTGAAATTATTAGGAGTTTCAAATCTCAACCTCATCATATATTGGTTAGTTCATCAAGTTCATCTCAGTAGGACCACTACAAAGAGTTATGAACTTCGTTGAGAGTTATTAGCTCAACCACACGGGGATATATATATTCATTAAGGGTAGAAAATTACCCTAATTTTGTACTATTTCATGCCATATAGATGGTAATGTAGTACGTCATATAGTCTCATCCTCCCTATGTCCTTTATTAATGGGCTTTAACCCCATCCCTTTTGACATGTCCATGACTACTCTCCTAGTTAAGCCTTTAGTAAACAGATCAACTAATTTCTTCTCTGATCATACATACTCTATGGCTATCAAGTCAATTTTCAGTAACTACTTTACTGAAACATGTCTTATGTAGACGTGTCTCTGTTTTCACTTATAGACGCTATAATGGATAACACTAGTCGTTACTTGTGAATCACAATAAAGGAAACCAGATTGATTTTACCTTTTGATAATGGAATATATGTTAGAGACTTCTCAACCATTCATCTTCTTGCCTTGCCAACTTTAGCACTATAAACTCAGACACTATGGTGGAACGAGCTGTAGATATCTACTTAGAAAACTTGCACAATATAACACATACACCTAAAGAGAACACATACCCACTAGTGTAGCTTACTTTATCATTATCTAGTTAACATTTTGCATCACACAAGCTAACTAAGACAACAAGGTACTGAATAAAGTACAATATCCTTAGTACCTCTTAATTACTTGAATAATCGATGAAGTGCGATCCAATGTTCACTAATTGTGTTAAGTGTATAACAACTAAGTCTACTCACAACATAGGTAATACTGACAAAGTGTAGATCTCCAAAAATATCACACGTTTTATGATTTTAGCATATTTATACTGGGATAGCATTTCTATTATTCTTACTTACATGAATAATAAAGTCATACGGTGTTCAAACATGCACAACGTCAAAAGCGTTAAATTTTAACATATTTTTTACATAATGAGACTAATACATGGGTATACCATTATCACTTATAATGATCTTAACACCTAAAATAACATTTGTTACTTCCATTTATATCATCCCAAGTTTCGAAAATAAAAAGTTCTTCATATCATTAATGGCATGAATTTTAGTGAAAATACTAGAGGGGGGGATGTTAATAGGGACTAATCTAATCTATGCCTAGTTAAAAAGAATAAGAACTCCTAAACTAAGGTTAACCAAACTATATGACAAACTCTAAAATGGATAGTATAAGAGGTTCCCAAGAGTTTGTTAATGTGAAAGCTAAGTATTAGGAGAGTTGAAATGCTAGCTAAAGATGGTAGGAAGCTAAGGGCAAGCAAAACTATAAAAACATGATAATGGAGCTAAGGCTAGGATATGTTTAACAAGGGAATCATCTATGTACTACTTAATTTCTCTAACTAAGATAGAAACCTAAGGTCAAGCAATTAAAGGACCTAAGTCTGAAAAAGGCTATTTAAGATCAAATTTTTTGAGGATCATCTTTGTTTTTCTCTCTTCCTTGCTCGTTCTGTGAATTTCTTGAGTTGGTCTATTTTTAGGTTCTTAAAATCGAATTATTATTTAAAATAAATAAATAAAAAATATTATTTTTGTGATAAAATAATATCAAAACTGCATCAACAAAACGAGATTGTTATAATGTTCCTAGGTAGTCAATTTTCTCAATAGCACCTCACATTTTTTTAGGCCAGGTCTAAAAGGGACAAGATAGAAGATAAATTCACGTTTTACACTCCCATTGGTTCGAATAAATAAGAGCATAAAGACAGGAGTAATGATATATACCACCCAAAATCATATCACTCAAGTATACTAGGGGAGAGCATGGGTCGGTTTTACCCGGTTTTGAGGTTAGGGTAAACCAAGAGTAATATATTTCAGTTTAAGAAATTGTTAGGGTAACCCAAGGATAGGGTAGAAAAAAGTTTACCCTCGGGTTAATTTGGTTTACCCGTCGGTTACCCTTGGTTTACCCTCGTTAGTCAACATTAGTCAAACTCTTTTTAACGCATGAAAAAATTAAATAAATGTGAAAATTTGAAAACACTTATATCATTATACTTCGAAAGATCAAAGATACAATCTTGACATTAGAAACCAAAAAATCGTGAATCAAATACTTCAAAATAAATTATACATGTTTGGAATATCCGAGAAGCCAAATGAAATGACTTCTCAAATATACATGTTTTGTACTTTTTTTATTTACACGGTTTTTCGGTTTGGGTAACCCCAACCCAATAGCTTGGGTAATATATAGGTAAAATACATGGACCCGAAAAATCATAAGGTAACCCGATGGGTAAGGTTCGCCAAGGTAAAATTAACATATATTTTTGGTCGGTTTGGTTAAAATTAACACGGTTTTTCGGTTTTGTTAAAATTTTGCTCACCCCTAAAGTATACCACCCATGACGTGACGTGAATTGGTTGGTTAAAAAACGTTAATCTATTTATTTTCTTGATTTAATTAACGATTTACTTTCAAGCAATTCACGTCACGTTATGGGTGTGGTAATAGAGTGGTATGAATTTGAGTTTTTTTTGTTACATAGGAGAGCCACTTTGGACTCGAAGTCATTGACTCGGTTCGAACCTGCACCACTAGATTGGATGACCAAGGCTCTGGTCAGTGAGCTAATCCCAACTGGTTTGTATGAATTTGAGTTGTATATATCATTACTTTAAAACAGCCCAACTATAATATCTGTCGCTTCTTGATTGGACAATTGCTAACCCAGATTTTTTTTTTTTTTTTTGTCAGAGCTAACTCGGTTACTTAGATGTTAGCTGTCTTTATTTAGTTTACATGTTAAAATGGAGTAATCGCTAGATTATAGCTCAACGCTTATTACTTTTCCATATAACCTTTTTTTAATTATTGTAAATTTAACATTTTGAGATGAATAAAATATAATTTTTTTCTCTCTTTGCACAATTTCCTTCTAGATCAATCGAAAAAAATTCTTTAATGGTGAACAACACTTTGAAATACAATTCAACTTTATCAAATTTATTTTAACCTTTATTTTGTTAATTAATTGGGTAATACTTCCATCTAATATTGGATTGTCTAATATTCATATCACAGTTATGAATTATTTTAACAAAACACAGGTCACTAAATTAATATGTTAGTTACTTTTGCAATTTTAAAACATGAGGTATATGTATTAATATTATTGGTGTAGGATCATCCAATATTGGATAGAAGAATTTTCCTAATTTATTTATCCCTACTAAGGTCTAAGTAACATGCATGGCAATAAAAATAAAACCAGCCTTTTTTTTTTTTTTTTTTTTTTTGAATACATGAGAGAGCCACTTTGGACTCGGAGTACATGACTCCAATGAGATTCGATCCCAGGACCTCTTGGTCTCTGCAGAGTAACCTAACCACTAGGCTAACTATCGATCTCAAAACCAGCCTTTGAGCTAGGGAGTGCATGCATGACAAGAACAAAATTAGGTAATTATCCATAAACAGGCTTTTTAACGCCTTTATATCCATCACTAAGATAATGCAGTTGTGTCCCATACAACCGAAACATGATAAAATAAGTGAAGCCTGCTTATTAACTATATATATAGAACAAGCCTATAGTTGAAAAAATTGTAGTGAAATGGCAGTCCTTCATCTTTTTGTGACTCTACTAGCTGTCTCTTACTTAATGCCTTCAAATTCAATTCCAATATCAAGTAAATCTTCGTCAATATAATATCATTCCATAAATGAATTATTGTTTTAATTTTATCCTTTACTTTTGTAACATGTCACTGAAATCACAGGGATTATGTATCTGATGCCCATTGAAGTTCAAGATATTCAACCACTTGAGACAAATGAGACTAATAAGAAGGTAATATTTCAATTTTTTAGATATTGGGAACTTAGCTATACTTGAAATTAGTAGAGATAATTTCTTCCTGCATTTGTTTTTTCCATTTTCTGATATAAAAAAAAAATAGATAGCTGAAGAAAATGGGCAAGGAAAGTTCATAAATCGCAGGATGGTTCTGGAGCTCAATGACTATGCTGAATCTGGAGCAAATCCTCGTCATAGTCCTTAAATCTCCACCTTTGGGAGAGATTTTGTTATAGTTTGTTATGTAATACTTTTGACTCAGTAAATTTTAATCCCATCTTATCACCAAGAGTACTCCCAACCACTTCAAAAATCTATCATCCTTATAGTTTGGTATGTAATGTTACTGTGTATTAAAAATATTTGTATGTAATAAGGGAGCAACTGCACGTGCAAGTCCTTGCAGTTTTCAATGTTGATTTTATGGGAAAGATAGACCAAACATAAATTGCACTATGTGTTACGCAAAATAGTAATTAAGAGACTCCCCAATATAGTTTAAAATGTAGTAAATAATATAACCTTGTATATTAGCCCAAACAATAATAAATATATGTTAATATAGAATTCTCAATGTTCAATGTATTTTTTTTTCCTGGAACTCAATGTTCAATGAATAATAGAGGGATATATTTGCTAAAAGTAACACAAAGGTATATTCGACTTATTTCATATAAAACAGGATATAGTCTCCATTATATGTTTAGATGGGTAGTAGAAGATCTTAAAAGCATTAAACAGATCCATAAAAGGAACAGTTATCTGGTCACCTAAACTTCCACAACAATGAAAAACAACTACCAACTACAGTAAGTGGATCTGAGTTGTCACTCACTTGCTATTCATATTCATATTCATATACAACTTCTATTCTTTATTATTTTTGATAAAGAAAATGGTCTATCAAATAATTCAGATGGAGAATTTTCTCTTTTGCCCTTATTAAAATGGTCTATTTGTGACTTAGCATTCTGACAAAATATCTCAATATATAAGATCTGATCTCGATTTATACTTGATAGTTTTTCCATTTTGTAAAATTAATATAACCATTTCATCTATCCAAAATGTTATCGAAGATAGCTTGAAGTAATTAACGTATAATAACGCAGAAAGGCTTCAGGATTTTTTATAGGGACGACACTATTTGTAATTGTGTAAAATACCAAAATATACCCTGTCGTTTGCTTTTAAGTGCATATAATCTCAATAGTATCTAAAAGAGCAAAATAACCCTTTGTAATTTATCTTATCATTGAATTATTTCTGATTGTCTTGTTGCAAATGGTAATCAACATTTTCCTCGTTCTTTTTTTGAGGTTTGAACTCTTTAAAGCGGTTTCGTATCAAGTTGGAGATGTCGTGTTGGAAACATTTTCGCGAGAATGTTGTTGTTCCAGATTTGGATACTTTGTTTAAGTTGTTTTTTTCTTCTATTTGTTAGTTTTGTTGTATGTTAATTTCTGGATTGGTTAATGAATCCACGTATTTCTTTTAACTTTTTAACTGAAGTTACTGTTTGGGGAAAAAAAGAGCTCTATATTCAGCTTAACATTACATGGAAATATGACAAACATATTATATATTCAACCAAGTCTCTCGGTCTTTATATGATAAAAGATCTCAACATCCTAGAAGAGGAAAAAAGCCTAAAATATATGCACTATAAATCGATAAAACCATTCTTGAAAAATAAAAACCAACATCCTGGAAAAGCACCAAAATTTATATTACATCAAGTGAATGACTTGCAATATTATTTGTGTCCAATGAATAAATTCTACAGCCAGTCAAATACATTGCAATAACTAAATTTATATCAACCTTCTTCTAAGAGTGCTGTGGTTTTATACCAGCATCAGGAACCAAAACCATCACCATGAACAAGAACCAAGTGTCTCGTATAAAGCTTTTCAACGTATCACCATAGAGCTTAGTTAGTCACGGATTCATAACATTATAGTTTCATACATACTACTGAGCAAGGGGTCTATACTATTGCCAAATGTCAAAATAAAACATGATTAATATAGCATTACCAGGCTCAAGTCTGCAATAATCTTAAAGGAAAATTATTTCTTTAACACTTAACTTGCACCGCAATGCTTACTGGAAAACATATATTGAAGTGATCATACACTACAATTCTACATCCATTTAACACGTCGATATGTAGTAGTGGACACAAGCTAATGTCCGCTAAAGAAACGACATAAACTTATAACCATAGTTTCCGATTCACCACATATATCAACTGTTAATTACGTTCATCTATTACCAAAAACAAGCAATTTATGGATATTATAATGTGGGCCGTACAAATCCAGTCTAGTCTCCCTCCACAAGGATCAATACCAAATAAATTTGGATTCTCTTTATGTCAAGGGGGATATACTTGTAACCTCGGTAACTTATGATCAGGCTGATTTTGGTGATGTTGTATACATAAGTTTAAATGATTTCTGAAAATTGCAAACTTAGTCTGTGTGTATCATTGAGTAGTTGAATTTGCATGTTTGGTCCCTTTGAAATCATAATATGCGAATTGAAGGATTTCGTGTTCTATATAATTTGTTGGAAGTCCCTAGTTTGAAAAAATTGTATTGTAAACACTTGCGAATTTGTTGTGTATTTTGAAAATGATAACCAACCCTTTCCAATACAAAAATGATGAAAATATAATCTTAGAATATAATCGTAAACTTTGATTTTGCCCCAAACGTTTCAAAAAATATTCAATTAGACCCAAATACATTAAAAACTTTTTCTTATTGTCTTTGAAATGATGAATATATTTCTGAAATTTGATGAAATGGTCCGTATACTTTAGAAAAAGTTTTGTGTGGTCCAAATAGTCCTTGGGCGGTTTTATGAATACATTGCTTAAATATTTTAAATTGTAATGGGATTATTTTTGCAAAATTTCATTTAATTGCCAAGGCAATATTATAATTTTCAAGAAACAATTTGTTTGGGGCTAAGTTTCTGATTTGTTAAATTACTAAGGGTTTTTTTTTTACATTTTTTGAAATACATTATACTTCTTGCTTTGATAGTTTCAGCTACTATTTGCTAGCTTTGGAGCAGAAGGTAATACGAATACACCTATAATTAGGTGTTTTTGTATTTTTCATTTCTTTTTGGTTTGTTATGCATCAATTTTAAATATGTGGATTAAACATGTGGAACCAGTAAGAAAGAAAGGTAAGAGGGAAAATTTGATAAGAATTAAATGTAAGCAATACAAAAGGCTCCATAATGGAGCTTCAAGGTACAAGTGTAGGTATGTAGTAATTGATATATTCCGTTTAAATCTAAAATAAGAAATCATTTACTTAGATATTAATTTATAGTATGAATAACATGACACAAGTTGTAAATTATGGTGTATGTAGTATATTCCAAAAGAAGGCTCCTAATGAAACCAAGGATATTAATAGGTTTCCCTAAAAGGCGATGAAAAACAAAGAGTTTAGAGTTTTTGGAAATAGGTGTGCGCCAAGGGGAGTCAAAGTCCGGATTGCTAGGAAGAGAAATGGCGATGAAAAATGCTATGAAGGAGCTTTATAAGTAAAAGTCATTTTAGATCATTTTTGTGAATCTCAAAGTTTGGTTTTGGGTTTATGATTTATGGTCTGAAGGTTGGAATTATCAGTGAACTCTATGTTTTAGAATTTTGTATATGTCACATAACTTTTTGATAGATTTGATAGTATATATCAGTGGGTAGATTTGATTTGAAATGAGAATGTATGATACAGGGTATCTCTGATACTTTTTGAAAAAATACAATCCGTTAATAAAAATGGGTTGGGAAGCGTTAGGAACCGGGTCAGATTCAGAACCGGAACCGGTAGTAGCGGTTCCATTAACGGTTCGGTTCTCTCCTTCAAGCAAACAAGAACCGGTCCGAAACGGAACCGGTAAGGAGGAATCGGTAAGCCGGAACGGACCGATAAGGCCCAGGTACGGTAAGAACCGGTCCGGAACGGACCGTTAGCTAAGCTGATGATCAGCTAAGACACAAATTTTTTAGTTCGGATTTTAATAGTAAAAAAGAAGATAGGATTCCTAATTATTCATAGCTTGTCTAAAACTACCTATAGGTGGTCGAGGTCGAGTTAATCGCACAACCATCTCGATTTGATGTACAAAGAATTTATTGTATTAGGTTTCAAATTATTGTGGTATTTTTAAAGGGGTAAATTGCACCACTAAGTTAGAGGTCAATTTCATTTCTAGAATATATATTTTGAGTAATGATATATACCATTCAAAATCATACTATTTAAACACCACTTAGTAATGTGGCGTGAATTGGTTTGCTATAAATCGTTAATCTAATTATTTTCTTGATCTAATTACCGATTTATTACCAACCAATTCACGTCACGTCATTGGGTGATATTTAGGTGGTATATATCATTACTCTAAAAATAAGTACACTTAATTAAAGTCCTTAAAATATAACCCCACCCTATTTTAGACCTCTAAACATATATGAGTAATGATATATACTACCCAATGACGTGGCATGAATTGGTTGGTAATAAATCGTTAATTAGATCAAGGAATTAAATAGATTACCGATTTATAGCCAACCAATTCACGCCACATCACTGGGTGGTATTTAAGTGGTATGTTTTTGGGTGGTATATATCCTACTCTTATTGGTTGGTAATAAATCGTTAAAATCCTTCCTTTTTATTATAAATATTTACATTTTTTTGTCTCATGTTTCTCCTTTCCTGAATTATACAAATACCCCTCTCTTCTTTTCTTCCCCTCTTTCTCTCTTCCTCCCTTTTTCTCTGGATCATTCTATATGCACATAAAACCCCATTAATCAAAACAAAACATAAAAAATAAATTAATGGAGGAAGAACACAATAAAAAAGACATTTTATTTTTACAATTCAAAAAATCATTTTTTATCATCAAATCGAACTTTTATTAATTAAGATCAACTATATAATTTATTACAACTTATACGACCCGGGAAGGGCACAAAGAAACCTTAGGGACCTAAATAACATTTGCACCTAAACATTTGGGCAAAGTTGTACATTAAAATACTTTTAAATTACATTTTAAACACCAAACCTATTAATGAGTTCCAATGTCGTCTTTGCCTTAAATCTCTTACTCTTCAACTTTATCACTACAAGAGCTTCAAATCGATTGTAAATTGACTCCTCATTTCTTATAGCATCTCCATGAACCCTTGAATTACGCTCACTCCAAGTACAATACCTTAATATGGTGAAGCAAATCCCTACTATTGATTTAGTTTCTTCATTTGGGCAAGCATATATCAATCCACCCACTAGATCAATTAACTCAAGCAGAATGTACAATATTGTATTTTCCCATTAATTTTGTCATAATTCGTTTAACAAAAGGACAATTGACGAGCAGATGATTAATATCCTTAGTACATTGGCTGCAAAATGCGCAAATTGGGTTGATTTGTAATCCCCATTCAACCATACGCTTTTTAGTGGGTAGCCTATCTTGAATGGCCAGCCAAGAGATAAAAGAGCATCTAGGTATACACCCTTTTAGCCGAAATAAGTTTAGACCAGCTGACTTCTTCTCTAACTATATCAATCATCTGTAAAGTTTTCTTGAACGAAAACCTGCCTTTTATGCTATAAATTTAAATTTATATCTATCAAAATGAAAAAAAAAAGATAAAAAGCTTAAAAAGGTAAAATTGATAAATATGAAAAACACCCTAAGTAAAGATAAGTTTCAATAAGAACAAAATCCCAACCAACTCTTTTAAATATTTTGTTAGACTTTTATGTTTCTAAAATTAGGAAAAAAGTTTCATCTAATATTGAATGGTCCATATTACATTTTTTGGACAATGAAAGGGGTTAAAACCCCGGAAAACCAAAACAAACAAACTAGCCTATTCCGAGTTTACAAAAGGACGAGCACAAAATAGAAGTAGGATTTCCTAGCATTACACCATTAGCTCCATGTCTAGCGTTTTTTGCAAGTAGATCGGCTTTTTTGTTATATCTTCGCCGAAGATGTTTGAAAGAGATCGGGTGCGCAATCACATCAATTTTATGGATCTTCTTGATGATCGTGTGAATCTTCCAACTTGCCGCTGACATCCGCTTAATACCTTGAATAACCTCAAGGTTATCTGAAAAGACTTATTTAGTTCTCCTTGGATAATCTTTTCATTTCTTAGTTGCTTCCAATACAGCAAGTGCTTCTCCTTCGAGACTTGTGTTACACCTAGTGGAATTTTAATTTTCTCATTTCTCTTTGATCTTTTGTCCATTAGAAGAATTCCAATGCAAAATGGTTCATAAGCCACGTTAAATGAAGCATCACAAAAACATTCAATGTCCACCTCAGGGGGAGATAAATCTGCTCCTTAGACTTGAGAATTGCTAGTACTTGTATTATCCAATGAGTTAAATGCCTCCATTCAAGTCCATGTAATTCTTGCATGATTTTGTTAGTTGCAAAAATAATATTATCACATTCAATAGCGTTTTTACCGTGTATAACTTTCATTTTCCCTTTCCAAATATTTCAAATCATGGTCATGGTATAGTCTGTAATAATTCTAGAATCACATCCAGCCTCAGTAAAACATTTAATAATATTAAGGAATCAGTCACCATTTTTTTTCTTCCATTTGGTCCGTTTTAATTTGGAAAGAGGATCCTGCCCAAATAATTTGACAGATTTTGCAATATAAAAGAAGGTGTTCAGCAGTATCGATTTCTCTTTGGCACCAAGAACAATAATAGGAGTCAGAATAATATCTCTTAAAGAGATCCCATCTTTGCAAGCTTTCCACATAAAAACACGTATCTTATTTGGGATGTTAGAGTTCCAAACTATTTTCCAAAGCTTACTTCGGAAGCTATTAGCATTAGTAGTATTTTGAGGAGACTCATAGATACTTTCTTTAGTTAATACATTGTATCCAAGTTTTGTATTGTATGTACCTTATTTAGTGTGGGGCCACGCTAACTTATCTTTTGAAGCCATATCGAGCAAGATGATCCTATTAATATCAGGATTAATTGGACTAGGAAAAGTATTGTCAAGTACTTCAGGATCCCATTGAAACGTGTTGTGACTTCAGGATCCCATTCAAACGTGTTGTGTTTAAACAGTTGGTTAATTGTTTCTAAGTTGCAACCTTGGGGTTTCACAATTTCAAAATTGGTTTCAATCCATTTATCCTTCCAAATTTCAATATCTTCCCTATTTCCAATTTGGTAAATAAGATGTTCCTTAATAAAGTCCCTGTCTTCCATCAAACTCGTCCAACTCCAAGTACGACCTTGTCTAAGTTTAATGTCGAGAAAATTAGATTTTGGAAAGTAAATACCTTTAAGGAGTCTTTATGAGAGACTATTTGGGTTATCAATGATTCTCCATGTTTGACTAGCAAGCAAATCAGTGTTATTCCTCTCAGGATTTTCCCCATTGCCACTTTCTCCTATGCAAGCCATTGAATACGGTTTCTCTCTCTCCTGAATTCTACCAAAAGTTAGAAATGGCTAAGACAATCTAATTACAAAAAAAATTATAAAATAAAAAATGGACATTGCATAATTAGGAATGGATTGTAATACGACTTTGATCAAATCTCTTGGCCTCCATTAGAGAGAAGTTTAGCCTTCCACCCTTCAGATTGTTTCTTTGCAATCTACTCCAAGGATTTCACCTTTGACCTCTTGTGACAGAAAGGGATACCAGGGAAACTTCCCAAGTCCTCTGTTTCTTTTATGATCAGCTCCTTGGTAATTAGTTTCCTGACTTCCTTATTGATTTATTTTCTAAAAAGAATAGCTGACTTATCAAAGTTGATCATTTGTCCAGAACCTTTGTAATATACTTGTAGGCATTTTTTAATGATCTGGAGGTTGGTCTTGTCAATATTGATGAAGAAAAAAGAGTCATCGGAAAATAAAAGACGGGAAATAGTAGGACAGCTCCTGTTAATCTTGATCCCCTGAATAAAACCTTCATGAGAATAATGCTCAACAATGCTAATTAGTGCTTCAGTCATAATAGTTAAAAGAAAAGGAGATAAATGATCACCCTGGCGTAATCCTTTACTAGAGTAAAAAAATTCAAGTCTTTCCCCATTCAGGTTGATTTGGAAAGAGACAGTTGAGATGAAATTTTAATACATTCAACCCACTTCTTGTTGAAATCCAGCTTATGAAGTACTATAAGAAGAAAATCCCACCTTGCCTGGTCATAGGCCTTAGTCATATCAATTTTTATAGCAGCCATTTGATTTCTATTCTTTCTTTTCCTGCTCATAGAGAAGAAAATTTCCTGTGCAATTGTAATATTATCCTGAATGGCCCTGCCCTTAATAAAAGAAGATTGAGTTGGAGAAACAATCATATCCATAAAATTATGGAGTCTATTAGCCAAGATCTTAACAATAATTTTGTAGTCAAAGTTAACACAAGAAATGGGCCTGGAGTCATTAACACTAATGGTATTACACAAAAAGTCACTAAAAGTTTTTTTTGCTAGAAATCCTATTGAAGGTGAAAGTTGGGTTGTTTTAATTTTCCATGAGACTAGTTGTTAGTCTCAACATTTAGAGTTGTTCCTTCTACTCCAACAACCTTGAATTGGTTCAAGGAATCAACAATAGACAAGTCTTCACTGGTATATTAACCCGGTAATAACCGAAATGAAAAACTGGTTCCTCAAATTTCCTACATGGAAAATTCGTCACATCAAGAGATTCTTCAACGGTACAACCTATACCCTTGCTAAGTGTGTCCGGTGAGTGTCAACCTTTCGCAATGACAGGATTTCTCCCCTTGACTCTTTTAATTTTCTTAATCTCATGTGTAATAACCTTATGTCTAAGGTTGTAAATGAACCAAGCAGCTCGCGAGCAGCCCGAGCCCAGCTCGTTAAAAAGCTCGTTCGTTAACTCGTTAAAAAATTATGATCTGTAAATTAATGTTTTAGTTTTCAATAAATATATTGTTAAACCTATAAAAAAAGAAATTATTCGTTAATAACTCGAGATCGGCTCGAAAAAAACTCGTTCGATATGTTAACAAGTGTAAAATTTGAGCTCGACTCGTAAATCTTATCAAACAAGGTTGCACATCTAGTATCAACTCGACTCGGTCCGTTTACAGCGTTACTTATGTCCTTTTAACTGTGTTTTTTTTTTTTTTTGAAAAGAAAAAAAGAAGTTTATGATGTTCATTTTTTAGAAGTATGTTATGATTTTAATAATTAAATATTAAAATTGTTTAGACAAATTGTCTACATTTCGATTAATTTGACCATCTAGCCGCTTGAGTCTCGGATCATACCATTAATGTCTAGCACTTCTTAGAACTTGCTATAGATGAGAACCTAACATACGGCTAACGTCATTTTTCAATAAAGCATATGTAATCCATCTATATAATAGCTGGGATGAATGAATATGAAAATATAAAGATTAAAATTCTTTGTTTATATTCCACTTTTTCCTGATTCCGAAGGCCATATTCTTTCTCTGATGTACAACCTTTTCCATGCTAGCTAACTAGCTTTTGGATATTGTAAGATATACTCTAACCCTTTTATGGATCCCACCGTAGATAAAAAATAATAGCAATAATAATTGATGATTATATATCTATGTGGTTTTTTTATTCACCTTAAGAATACCAAAGAGACGTTTGGCATCGTCCCCAGAATCTCCTTTACTTGTAATGGAATATATAAAAGCAATAAAAAGGAGTTGAAGTACAGCAGCTGCTAATATAGAGAGAGAGAAAAGTACCTGCACTTAAAATTGCTTTCTTCTTGTTTCTCGACCATTTGATTTTGGGCCACACCGCATATAAGATGTATCATCAATTTCTTCCACGTTATATTCCATTCAAGAATTCGAAGAGTTAATATATTTTTTTAGGGTGAGTAAACAATTTCATTATAAATAAAAGATAGTACACTGTAAAAAAAAAAGTTATTTCTATTCGCTAATTTAATCTCAACAAGATACAATTAGAATATTGCGATTATCCATAATGATATAATAGGGGTACAAAACGAATTTATGTGCATATTTTAGTCTCTTTAATTGTTCTTTCTTTGAAGGGAGTTTCATCTTTTATAACAAAGTTATTTTTCACCCGCCATATATAATATAATAGATAATAGCGACAATTGCAATTTTTTTATTTCTTTCTTCTTCAATTTTCTCGGGTTTTAAAGTTCTTAAGCCATTTAAGTGCACTCACTCTTTTTCAATAACCAAGCATTTTCTCATATCATCCTAAATACTCTTAGCAAAGTTACACTCAAAGAATAGGTGCTTGTTTGACTCAAAAATTTACCACACAACTTACAAAGTGGGTCCGATTTTATATTAATCAGCATATTCTTAGTGCAAAATCTCTCTTATATTGTCATTCATACAATGATAGAATGTTCGAGAATAACACGAGAGTCTCACACAATATTCGCCAAGTTTTGGAAAAAGACCGACGGCTAAAAACAGCATAATAAGGTGATTTATATAAAGTAAAAAACTCACCACTTCTTGGCTCACAATCAACAGTTTGGTCCTTTGGGGTTGAGTACCAACGATGCAACACCTTGACTCCTCCTTCAGATCCAACTAAAACCTTAATTTCTTTTAGTTTCCATAACTGTTTAAGAGCAGGGAGTCCAATTTTTTCACATTCCACAACCAAAAATTATTATTTTTTAAATACTCACCATGCATCCATTTTATCTACAAATAGTCTCTTTTAGCCTCAATTTTCTACTAAATCTCATGAGCAAATCTTTATTCCAAACTCCAAGATTTTTTAGGCCTAGGTATCATTCTTCTTTTGGTGTGATTATATTCCTCTATTTGATATACGGAGATTTTCCGTCCCAATAAAAACTCACAATTCTATCACAAACACAAATCGATATCGGAAAAATGGATAACCAAAAGCAAATAACCCCTTGAAATACCGATTTAATAAGCTCAAAACGGACCGCTTATGACAGAGAAGGATCATTTCAAGATCGATCTTATCTTTCTAATTTATCAGTGAGTGGTTTATAATCTCTCAAAAATAATATCAAAACATCAAGAGGTACACCCAAATAAAGGAATGGCATTACCTCTTTTTTCAAGTTGAGTAGTTTCCAAAATCTCTTCAACAACCTCGCTTTTAATTTCCACATAGTAAATATTCGACTAAATTATATCTAATTGGAGGCCCAAACACTTACTAAAATTCTCCAAGTAATCTATAAGAATTATTACCGAGCTATGATCGCCTTTGGCAAGATGCATGAAGTTATCGGAAAAAGCGAGGTGGGTGGTTTTATTTTTCCCACATTTCGGATGATACTTGAACCCAACATCTGGGTTCTTCATTAATAATCTCGAGAAATATTCAAGACATAAAATGAAAATGTATGGAGAGAGAGGATCACCTTGTCTTAAACATTCTTTTCCTCTGAAGAAGTCATGAACTTTCCCATTAAGCGCAACCAAATATGAAGGTGGTGTAATGCATTACATGACCCAATTAACATACAAAGTTGGAAAATTCAAGCCTTTAAGTACCTCACGTAAGAAATCCCAAGAAATCGAATCATAAGCTTTGTACAAATCAATCATGATAGTATTTCTAGGCGAACTAACATTATTATTGTAACCTCTCAAGAGCTCTTGCATTAGTTGGATATTTTCGGCCATCGATTTTCCATAAATAAAGTGAACAAAGTTTGATGCACAACTAGAAGGGACAAGTTCGGGATTGATTTTTTTATTTTTGTGTATTACATCAATACATAATTAGTTATGTTGTGTGTTCCCGTGATACACAAAATAACAAACAAAAAATGATAGAATGAAAGTGAATCTGTGATTTTGTGTGTTATTTGTAATATACAAAATAAAGATTTGTGTATTGCAGAATTATACAAAGTCACATACATAAAGGAATTTGATTGAAATGAATATGTGATTTTGTGTATTTATGTAATACACAAATTTTCGCTCTGTGTATTACAACAACACATAAAATAACAATAAGGGTTCCGACAAAAAGAATATACATCAAGATAGTTGGAAACAAGTAAACATGGAGTATAAGCGATTAATAAAGAAAAAAATGTGATTTTGTTAAAAAAAGAAAATGTTTTAGATTGATTTTATAATTTTGTGTGAATTAGGAATACATAATTCTATTTTTGTGTATCATAAGAACACATAAAACTGAATATTGGAATTTTAAAAAAATCAAAAAAAAAAATCACATATATAGATTTGAACTTACTCCAGCAAAAAATGCAATTTCTTTTGTTTTTTTTGTAACTAATTATGAATTTTCAAAAATTTAACGAACGCGGGCGTGTGATAGAATCGACAACTCTATTTTTTTTTTTTTGTATCATGGCAATACATAAAATAGAATAGCAAAATAAAAAATAAATAATAAAAAAATTGAAAAAATTCATAGACGTGGATATGAACTTGCCCAATCCAAAAAAACATTTTTATTTATTTTTATAATTTTTAGATTTATTTATGAAGTTTTTGTAAATAAATAGCGGACCCGTCCTTGTGTGGAATTAGTTGGTGGTGATTGATGGAGATGACAATGGCAAAACTAGTCACTGGTGGTTGTGGATGAAGATAGTGGTGGTCGGCGGAGAATAACTGAGGTGGTTGTGGTAATCAGTGGAGAATGCATGAGGTGGTAGTGGTGGTCGGTGAAAAGTTCATGAGGTAGTGGTGGTGTTTAAACAAAAACATAACCTTAACCATGAAAACACTAAACTGAAAAACTAAAATACAGAGTAAATCTCTAAGGGGTTATAAAGAAGGGGTCGGATTTAATTTCAGCAAAAAATATGTCACAAGCAACGCACCAGATCGATCCATTACTAAACTTTAAAATTTGCAAAAATACCCTTACCATATATAGAAGCTACTAAAAAGAAATTTTGAAATATAACGCATACACAATTAACTCATTCACTCCACTATTTCTCTCTCTAACACAATTCACATTCATCCGTCCAAAAAAAAAACACAATTTGTATTCACGTTGAGGAAACAACATAAACACCGGAGAAATCTAACCTCACCGCTAACCTCACAAGAAAAATCTCACCCATTGGTAATCTCGCCTACATTCACCTCTCACCTCACCTAACCCTCACCAATGGTGGTTGATATGGAGGAGCCAGCCATGGAACTTGATGAAATGGTGGCATAGAGTTTATCATCAAGACTAAGAATAGATGACGTGGAAGAAGATAAAGCATTGACTAAAATCTTGTATATGGTGAATCACTGATGCATGTTATGTGTTGATTCGATTATTGAGAATTGCATAGTCTTCTAACTATTTGATCAAATGGACGAGAGATATTATGATGATGCTGATAAGTGGTTCTCGATAACTGATGAAATTGCATCTTAATTTGAAATCTAGTAAGAAAATTACAAGTATTCGTTTAATTAACATTAGTAATGGATTGCGAACCTCAATCTGAAACTGAATTGGTATGTTACAGTTCATATCGTGTAACTCTTTGCTTCATATGGTATCATATGTGTGATCTATGAATGCAATGATGTAATGTAGCAGGTAATGGTATTTTAAAGCTATGACTTGCAAAATTAGCTCATATGGTTCATTATCAGTGTATATGAAAATAAATGAAGCTTCTATATCTTGAAGGTGTGTATATATGTTTGTGTGGAAGATAATATATACCAAATATACCCCCATATGTTATGCAAAAGGTGTTTCTTGAGGAAGCTCGACTGCTTTGTATGGAAAGACATTTGACGATAGTGCCAAATTTCCATTGGATGATTCTGAATATGAATATTATGACCTTGATAAACCTAAATTAGACGAGATAAAGCAAAAAGATGATGAATTGGGTTCTGATTCAGACGAATCAAGTTCATATGAATCTGAAGGCATGACAGCTGTCCCTAACTTGGGGGTGTTTTATAATGGGTCATAAGATGATGATGAGTATGATCCTGAAGCTCCAGGTGATGATAAGCATGTGAAACCATAAACTTCGTGTTGAGTACTCTCCTTGAGACTGGAAAGTTTTTTTATATTTTTTTTTCTTATTCTTTGTTTTCGAGTTGAAGGTTTATCATTTTGGAATCAAAGAACCTACCGATTATGAATTTCTTTGTGCCGACATCTTCGGTCTGTATTTCTTATCAAGAAAATATCATAGTTGTTTGGCAATAGTCATGTTGTTGTATACATTATATAGAGAATTCTCCAAACAATTCTAAATGTAATTTTTACATAGGAAGTCAAGATTCTTCCAAGCGTCTACTGTATTGTAGGTTTCATCATTTGGATTAGATCCCTTTCTTGTGGATATTTCTTCAGAAAAATTTTCAAACTCAAAGTCGTCAAGTAGACCAACATCTTTTGTTACCAACTCTTAAAGTTAAAACTATTGAATTCTTTTGGCATATCAACATGTCCAATGGGTATAGTGCGAGTCCACACACTTATACTCTTAAGGTGTTACTCGTCTTAGAATGCTTTTTTATTTTGTTCAAAAAATTTCTTCATATTTTATGTAAAATATAAATCTAATGTTCGTAAGCAAGTATTTTCTTATATGTATATACAAGCCCATAAGATAAAATAATTGAAAAAAAGAAGTTGAATAATATTTTGTTTTTCTGTTGTGTATACACAAACCCAAGATCTTTTGCAAACAAAGTTTATAAAATGAAAAAAATATTTTTTGGGTTTATACAATATGAATCATAACTATTTTAAACGGTTGTGTGACTAATTTTATGAACCAGTAAAATATTACCAACAATAATGCAAAAAAGAAGTACAAAAGAATTAAGTAAATAAATAAATTTACTTGTCGAATCTCGAATTGGATCTGATTTTTTTAAGTATTTAGGCCACGTATCCGTGTCTTACGTTTATTGGCTTCAACCTCCAGGTTACAACGACAAAACTATTCAAAAAAAAAAACACACAAATTCTTCATAATTTCAACGAATTTATAATTGTGCTTCTTTTATATCTCTCTCTGATAATTTTAATGTTTGGTCAACTATTTATAGAAATAAATACTCCTTTAGTCCCAAAAATAATGTCGGACTTACTAAAAGTAGTGTCCAAAAATAATGACCACTTAGAATTTCAAGACACTTTATCTCACTTTTTTCCATTATTACCATTATTAAAAAAATTAGATTTATGTTTTTAATGAATATTTAAAATATCAAGACACTTTATTAAGGGTATTTTAGTATTGGTGGAGATAATAATTTATGTGAAAAACAAAGTACACATTATTTTTGGGACGGAAGGAGTAGGTGGCGAGACATATACATTTAAAAGGGTTGTGACTTTAAGAATTTGGAGTTTTATCTTTTAAATAAAAGATACATTAGTTAGTAAAAATAATTTTTTTCATTAATTTAAAATTAGTATATTATGTTAATTTTTATAATTAGATAAATATATGAGCCAATTGTTGATTGATGCCTATTAAAAAACTTATTTAGAAAAAGGTGCCTAGAAAAAAATATTTATTGAAAACTGCCCCATCCCAAATTACCCTTATAATTAACAATTAAAAAATAAGAAAAAAACTAATAAACACACGCGCGCGTCCGTGAATTTTTTTTAAAATCGTCATAACTAATTCAAAAAAAAATAAAAAAAATAAAAAAAATTATATTTGGATAAATCAAATTAATATTTACGTCTATGATTTTTTTCAGAATTTTCGGAATTTTTTGATTTTTTTTTTTTCGCAGACACGAAATTTCATGTTTAAAACATGGAATTTCATGTTTATTTTACGGTTTAAAACATGGAATTCTATGTTTAAAACATGGAATTCCGTGTCTGCGGAAAAAAATTTAAAAAATTCAAAAAATTCAAAAAAAATCAAAAAATTTCATAGACGTAAATATTAATTTGCTTTATTCAAAAACACAATTTTTTTAATTTTCTGATTTTTTTTGAATTAATTATAACGATTTTAAAAAAAAAATCACGGACGCGCGCGTGCAATGGAATTAGTAGTAGGTAGTGGTGGTTGTGGTGGAGGTGGTGATGGTTGTGGTGGATGTAGTGGTGGTTACATATATGGTGGTTGTGGTGGTGGTTGTGGTGGTGGTGGTGATGGAGAAAGAAGTACCCTATTATTTGTTTAATATTTAAAAATTAATATTATATTAAAATAAAATAATATATTTAATAATAAGGGTAGTAAAAGTATAGAAAATATAAAGGAGATGTTTTCTATAAATATTTACTTTATTAGGCATTTTTTTATAAAATATTTTATTGAATACATAAAAAAATAATTAAATAATTTAATGAAGATGTTATCAACAATAACCTCTAAATATATTAATCAAATAATATCATGGACTAACATTATACTCATCAATGGGAGATTGCTTTCAGTCTCATATGTGTTCCTATAAAGTAGTATTTTCTTGATAACATGAATACGACAAGTTTGTCCTAAAATCTATTGTCTAGATTCTCCGATTCCTTCATACCTAAAAAAACAAGAGGAATCATCCATTCCCCACCACATCCTTCTCAAAAGAGAAAGTTACAAATAGAGGAGGAAAAAAACACCAAATTAATGAAAGGAAAGAAAAGAAAAGACCACTTATATTTGTATTGATCCTCTTAGCTTTCGATTTCTCAAAAAGATAATATCGATTAAAGCATCATAATTATTAAGTTGCATTCCATTATACAACATGGTGGGGTTACCTAATTTCACCAGAGAATCCAGTATAGACTAAGTAAGAGTGGGAAAACAGCAAGATAAAAACAAATCATACACTTTTTTTCTCTTTTCTCTCCTTTTGAGACTTAAATTCAAGTGTGATGCTTTCTCTGTTTTTCCTGTATTATAGATTCTCTTCACTCTTCAAAGTCAAAGATTAAAAGTAAGAGAATAACTTGCAAAATTTAGATTCTTAGACAATAATTTGCTGTGGTTATCTATATATACTTTGTTTTCCTTTTTATCATGGGATAATTATTTTATTAAATCTAAACTACCGAAATCACCTATGAACTTAACAAAGGAATTATACTCAAGGAGGGTTATAGGGTTCATTATACTCATTTTCATTTGCAAGCGAGATTTATATTTTAAACATTTGATATGGACATATGTAATTTACAAAACAAGTAATAATAACTAGGCTCAAACTTAAGAATATTCAAATTTTTTTTTTTACATTTAGAGGTGTCAGAAAGCCAAAGAAAAGAAAAAAAAACTAACAACAAAATAAAAATGGCAAACTAAACTATCAAAAGATCGAGGGAATTAACTGATTCCAGCCCTTCCAAGACCAAAAGCCAATTGACGATTGATGTGACTTCCTGTGGATGTGACTGCCCCGTGCCTAGCTTTTTGCGAGTCTATCTGCCTCCTTATTGAAATCCCTTCGCGCGACTTCAGCGGCCTTTCTAGTGATCCTTGTAATGATCGGTTGGATTCTCCATCTCGCAACTGACACCTGCTTAATACCTTGAACTACCTCAAAGTTATCTGATAGGATAAGCTTCCTCTCGAGGGGAAACCTTCACAGTTTTCCACTGTCAACACTTCCCCTTCACCTGCCGAATCGCTGGCTAAACTTGTCTTGATGTTCTTCAATTTTCCTAGCCTTTTGTAATCAACTACTATTCCTATACCCGTTGGTTCGTATTTATGACCAAAAGAGGCATCACATTTTAATATAATATCTGCTTCGTTTTTCTCACTTGTTCTATGCTCCCCATGCATAAAACTCTTATTGTTTATTATTTCCAATCTATTATGTGTAACTCTCTCATGAGTTTGTTCATGTTGCATATAATACTATCTCCTTCAATCTTTATATTTTCATGTATAGATTTCATTTTTGCTTCTCAAATATTCCAGATGCATATCAGTATATAGTCGACCACAACCTTTTTGTCCCATCCTCCTTCATATATATCTGCTATTTTAAGGATTCATTCTGATATATTGCTTGTATCTAATTCTTCTATTCTAAACTGCATCAATGTTTCTTCCCATATTTGTTTGCAAATATGGCATCTTAATAGAAAATGTTCCACGGTATCTTGTGCGTTCATGCACCAAATGCATTCTTTTGAATCCAAGCATTTCCTATTATATAAATTCCTCTTTGTTAGGATAGCATTTTTACAGGCTTTCCAACCAAAGTTTTTTTTTTTGGTATGTTTGAGTCCCATATGGTCTTCCATATCTTTGAGGTGAATCTTTCCGGTTCTTTAATGGATTGTGGCTTATTAACGACTTGTTATTCAGTAAGTTTCTTATAACCTGGTTTTGTATTGTAATCCCTTCTTTAGAGAAAGGCCAGCTATATTTGTCGTCCTGTTCAATATCATATATGTGTATTCTAGAAATAATAGGAATAATAGGTCCCCGAAAAATATTATCAAGAAGTTCCGTATTCCATATCCTTGTATTAGTGTAGAATAATTGACTAACCTTTTTAATGTTACAGTTCTTAGGTTTTTCAGTTTCCAATCCGTCTCTAGCCATTTATCATTCCAAATGTTGATATTATTACCATTCCCTATCTGGTAGATTCCATGATTCTTTATAAAGTCTCTCCCTTCCATAATACTTGTCTAACTCCAAGTACAACTCTATCAGAGTTTGACTTTCATTATATCATTATTATGGAAATAAATACCTTTGAGAAGTTTTGTTGCCAAGTTAAATTATGGGTTATTTATAATTTTCTATGCTTGCATTGCTAGTAGCGATGTATTCATTCTTTTGAAGTTTTTAAACCCCAATCTTCCTATAAGCTTACCATTTGCTAGTTTTTCCTATGCCAGCCAGTGAATTCTGTTTCTTTTACCTAAGTTCCATAAAAAATTAGAAATAGCCGAGATAAGTTTATTACCGAAGGTAGCATGAAAAGAGAATTCATTACTTGATTTTGAGATCAAATTAAGTTGCTAACTCCTGGAAAATATTAAATTATTAGTGAAGGAATATTAGTTTATTGAGTGTGATAATGAAATGGGAATTGATAGAAAGTAAAAGTGGACACAGCTCAATGGCATATATTCCTTCTCCAACATGACCCCACTTATGTTTCCAGATATGGAGTGAGAACATAGGACAGACAACAAGCTTATTCACAACAACTTCAACTACAAGATATAAAGAGCAATAACAATTTTACTCAGACTTAGAAAGAAAAAAACATCAAACACCTATTTTCTTCTTATGCTTCAAAAAACCATAAACAAATATGTCTTTTCAGAATGTACAAAATCAAGATATGAACCTGGTTTTATCCAGTGATGCAAAACCAAGATTGAAATGGACTCCTGAACTTCACCAACGATTTGTCGAATCTGTTAATCGATTAGGTGGGCCCGACAGTTAAGTATTGAACCTTACCTCTCTGTATAATATGTAGTTTCAACTAGTCCTCTACATTGTATTTCATGATTCTTTTATATAATGCAGAAGCTACACCTAAAGCCTTGATGAGGATGATGGGGATTCATGGATTAACTTTATATCACCTCAAGAGCCATTTACAGGTGATCTTTTTATTTCTTATAATCATGTTCATTCTATTTAGAAGAATTCTAGATAATTGAGTTTCATTTTCATTGCTACAGAAATTTAGGCTGGGGAAAAGTCAACAATCATCACAAGTCTATGATCAGAATAAACATCAAGGTAACTGAAAAAGAATTAAATTGGAGTTAGAACAAACATCAAAACTCTATTTAATAAAATATTTCGTAATATGCAGACTATGAAGAGAATAGCACCAATCAACACACCCCGGAAATTTTCGATGGACCCACAAACCAGATTAATCCGTAATAATTGTTTTTTTTAAGTATTGGATTAGTTATATTCTTAGAAAAACTTTGGCTAATTAAGAGGTTGTGATTAATCAGGAACTTGCATATAACTCAAGCTTTACATGTACAAATGGAAGTGCAAAAGAAACTTCATGAACAAATAGAGGTAATTGTGACAGTCCAGTACATTTTGGATAAATTGCATTATTACTATATTAGTCCTTGTGTAATCTAAAGTAAGTAAATAGTCTTATCATTTAAGTACTTTTACGTCTAAATTCTTGGAAAGGTGGAGTGTTAGATATTTTTGCAAAATTCTTGAATATCACATCGACATATACCCCTGTCGTTATTTGAAGAACAGGGGAACATTTCCCAATATAATAATACTACAGGGATAATTAGTGCAATTTATGGTCAGACAAATAATTAAGTATATATTTTCTCTAGGTACAAAAGCATCTACAATTAAGAATCGAGGCTCAAGGAAAGTATCTACAATCAGTTTTAAAGAAAGCACAAGAAACTCTAGCAAGATATAATTCTTCTTCTATAGGAGAAGAACTTGCTAAAGCTGAACTATCGCAATTAGTTTCAATGGTTAACATTGGACATCAAAATTCTTCGCTTTCAGTTTTAACTGAAACTGAAAGTTTGATATTAAAAGATAACGAGGATAAAAAGTCGATAAGAAGTGGATGTTCTTTGGAAAGTTCTTTAACATCATCAGAGAGGTCTGAGACAAAAGAAGAAATTAACAAAGGTGATAAAAGGAAAAGAAAATCTGTTGTTCTGTCATTAATGGAAATGTATCCTGGAGGAGAAAACAGAGTGAATAGTCAAAGTAATATGGAGGAAGAATCTAAAAAGGTGAAATTGTTTGAGACATTTGATTTGAACAGTAAATGTTTGAATGAGTTTGAAACAGATTCAAGAGTGTTGGATTTGAACTTCAATGGGCATAAATAGATGCTGGAAATCTTATAAGCATCAGAAATCAGTTACATATATATGTATATTCTATAAGTGATTGTTATTATATATATAGCTAGTAATAGTATGTTTATGTTTATGGAGAGAGTATGAATATTGTACTATTTTTATGAACTTTCTACAAATATCCGTTATATATGAAAGATATAATTAAAGAATGCTGTGCATTGTTGTTTATATGAATAATAGTTTATGATTAGAATGTTGTCTCCCTTTATTACACACTGATCTAATAAGATGCTTATGCCATAAATAATAGAGTTAGAGTTAGTAGCACAAGAGGTCTCTCTTGTTTTATTTATTTATGTTGTGTTTTATTTGTATAAACCAGTAAAACAATATAAAAACTAATGCAGAAATAAAATAAAAGTAAATAAATAAATAACTTTACTTGTCGAGTCTCGGATTGGATCCAATGTCTTTAAGGTATTTAGGCCACGTACAGGTGTCTTACGTTTGTTGGCTTCAACCTCCAGGATACAACGACAAAACTATTCAAAAGAAACTGACACACGAATTCTTAAGAATTTCAACGAACTTAATAATGCTACTTCTTTCTATCTCTCTCTTATAATTTTAGCATTCTTTTGCATAATTATAAGAGAGAGATAGAAAGAAGCAACATATTAAGTACGTTAAAATTCTTAAGAATTCGTGTGTCCGTTTCTTTTGAATAGTTTTGTCGTTGTATCCTGGAAGTTAAAGCCAGCAAACGTAAGACACCTGTACGTGGCCTAAATACCTTAAAGACATCGGATCCAATCCGAGCCTCGACAAGTAAAGTTATTTATTTATTTACTTTTATTTTATTTCTGCATTAGTTTTTATATTGTTTTACTGGTCTATACAAATAAAACACAACAATTTATTAAAGGGTTAACCGTGCAGTCTTGTCCACTATCGCGTATAAAGCATTATCTTTTTAAAAAAAACGTAAGTTATGGAAAGTTTTTTAAAACTCAAATTTTGAGTTTTAGGAAGCTTCCTATAGTTTAAATTTGAATTCCGAGAAACTTTCTATAACATAAACGACTTTTATAACAGTTTACCTGTGCTGCTTCTGGTTTAACTTAGGATTTAATTCGCGAAATTTGATGAGGTTTAACTTAGGATTTAATTTGCAAAATTTGGTATTGGCTGACAGTTGGATTCTTTTGATTTTCTAAAAGAAGAAGTATCTTGTAACAAAACAAAAGATACTATTTACATTTCAAAATAGATGAAGCGATTTTTATATGATTTGAAATATAAAAACACCATTTTGATAGGTAGAAAAAAGATATATATAATATATGGTATTTTTTATGGGAAAAAATAATAATTATAATAAAAAAGAATTAGTTCTAACTTGAAAGGTTTTTTAGTTATTAATTCTTTATTAAATTTGCTAGTCCATGTAATCAAAAAATAGGTCCTAGAAACCTTTGGTCATCAATAATAGACGAGCAAATTCCATTTTTAGGTCATTATCTATGTATTAAAAATATTTTTAGGTCAAACGTTTTAAAAGTCATATTTTTAGGCCAAACATATTCAAAACGCCCATTTTTAGGTCATTTTACTAATTTCATGAGATATTTTATTAGTTCTAAGGACAATTTAGGCATTTCAAATAAACTATATGTTTATTTGGCCGTATCACAAAAAACTCTATCTAAAGTGAATATCACACGAAATTAGTGAAATGGCCTAAAAAAGGGCGTTTTGAATACGTTTGGCCTAAAAATGTGACTTATGAAATGTTTGGCCTAAAAATGTTTTTAGATCATAGATAATGGATTAAGAAGACTAATATAATACATATTGTTATAAACCCATATGTGGATAGTCAGTCCAGCCCATTACCTTGTAGTCAAGTGCATGAAAACTAGGGTTTAAGGCTTCCTATTTTATATATATAGGAGTCTATACTATGTAATTCTATACCTTCTCTTCTAATAAACCGAACGCTACTATCTCTTTCTCTATCGTTCACAACATGTTATCAGCACGATAGTCTCTACTTTTTAATATTCAGGTAATTAATTATTATTTTTAAAATTATATAATATATTAGATGTTTTCCTATTTATATTTTATAAAAAGTTAGATGGTAGATCTTTGGATCTATTCGGAAAAAAAACTTCAATTAATTAGAATGAAAAAAGAAATTCTTCGATCAATTTTTAGATCTTTTGATCAATTCTTTGATCAATAAGAATAGCAGTTATATTTTCTGCTTTCAATACTTATACCTTATTTTAATATAATTCATCATATGAAAAAGTTTCATATGAACAATTAAATAGAAAAAAACAAAGCAAAAACAGTATTACACCTTTACTAGTCTACGGTGAAAAAGAGAAAAAAAAAACTATGAAAAAGAAAACAAAGCAAAAGATTTTGTTTTCAGTGTTGTGTAGGGCTGCACACGAAACCCACGAAACCACAAAACCGCAAAAAACCGATTCAACCCAACCCGAAAAAACCAATCCGCACAAACCATAGTTTATCTCGATCCTTAAGGTTCTCTAGTTTGCTTAGCTGTCTCGTGCTGCTTTTGATCTTCTTCTATAATCCATGATAATATCTATTCTGACAAAAATGACAAAAGTGAGCTCGTAATAACGTAACTTTACATTTTATGCAACTATCGATTGATGAATTGGATTAAAGAAGAAAAGGGAAAATATTCTTCTCCATTGATGGAGGTCTCGACCAAAGGGTCTAAAAGGGGTGTACTTTTTTATTTTTGCTGAAAATTATTTTTAATTAGTTGCATTTTTTTTTATATATAGGTGTTTGGACCAGGTTTCGCGCGCCACAACTATTTCCATAAGAAATAATTTATTATCACTTTTTTTTTAATACAAAGAAAGCCATTTTGGACTCGGAGTCAATTCGACTCCAATATAACACTTTTTTATATATGTCTAGACGAGTTATACTATCACTGAAAAGAAACACTAATTCTTGTAAGTAATACATAATTAAATATAATATCTAAATAAGTTTTATTATTATTTTACTTTATTTATTTTATATAGAAAGATATTGTATATTTCAGATAAATAACAAGTAATTCATCTTTTATCATCATCTCATGTTCACCATCATCATCACATCACATCACATCACATCAATATGCATTTTTTCTTATAATAGAAAGGGATTGAACAAAAAAGAACACTCCCTCTTGAATCCAAACACTCCCCCTCCTTTCCTTCACTATTATAGAGAATCCCTATTAAATATTCCAAGCATACAATAATAATAGCGCAAGGGAAAAAGTATTGCGCATAACTTATTCGATGAAATTACTGAAGCAAAAGCTCATAAACTAACTGAAACTCACACCATTATACTAACTAGGCATTTAAACAATCACTAATAAAACAGAGACAGCTGTAAAAGGTTCCACATTTTGTACAAGATGGC
This sequence comes from Nemophila menziesii, assembly GCA_029959085.1. Lineage (NCBI taxonomy): Eukaryota > Viridiplantae > Streptophyta > Magnoliopsida > Boraginales > Hydrophyllaceae > Nemophila > Nemophila menziesii. Next base: position 2,949,500 of record JARWIR010000060.1, read on the forward strand.
ACTGTATGCTTTTGGTGCACTACAACTGAAGACTACTCAGCTATATGGGAATAATACTCTATGTCGCTCTAATTTCCTTCCCATGTATTCTACAATCCAAAGTAAAATTCTCCTCAATATCTGTTCTAATATTCTAGAAATTTCATAATTTTTAATGTGTTTTGATTTAGTCTAACCATATATGGGGTTTCAGATTTGGTTATGAAGCCATTAGTGATTCAAGCACGAGCTAACACTAGAACCGAGAGTGCAAAAATTCGGAATAGAAGAATTAGAAAGAAGGTACCGTAACATTTTTCCTTTTACTTAAAGTATTAGTTTCGCTAAAATTTAATCATTTCTTTGTCAGTTTAATGGCACACCTACAAAACCAAGGCTTTCCGTGTTCTGTTCAGATAAGCAATTGTACGCGATGCTTGTTGATGATGAAAATAAAAAGTGTTTGTTTAACGGAAGCACTTTACAGAAATCAATTCGCAAGGATCCACCTTGTACTACAATGGTAAATAATCAAAAGTATAAGCACTTGTGATGCAATATAAATCATTCTTCTTTTACGTGTCTAGGAAGCAGCTGAAAATCTTGGTGAAGCCCTTGTGAAGACTTGTATCGAGCTTGATATTGATGAGATTTCATCTTATGATCGTAATGGTTTAGCTCAAGGTCAAAGGATTGAAGCCTTTGAGATTGCCATTTCTCGTCATGGCTTTTTGTCACGATAAGCATGCCTTTTCTTATTAGATTTTTTAATGCCACGTGTATATACTTGTATTCTTGATTGTTTTTTTTTTTTGTTCCAATATTCTTGATTGTTTATCTCGATTATGGTTTTATATTTTTTAAACCTCGAAAAATACCAAAAGGTTTTTCCCCAATGAGTCCAATACATAATATATGAGATCTTAACGTTAACAAATATGTAAAAAAAAAAAAAAAAAAAAAAAAAATCTTGGAGGGAAGCAGTTAGTTACTTCATTTGAAAATACAAATTTTCAGTTACTCTGACTCTATAGATAAAATCTGTTTTTAACTTTTTGAAATCATAATTACTCTTTCTCTCAAAATATTTTAACCATGGAACAAGAAAACGATGGAGTAGGAATTAAAATTTACAGCCCAAGTCCATCCCCAAAGATCAATAAATCAATGTCTCACCCCTCCACCACCGTCTTCAAGGCCGTAGATGAACAATCGCCACCTCATATGGGTGGTCGGAAAAGACGAGCAGTGGCAAAAGGGGTTCAAAAAACACTAACCAAAACATCAATGCTCATTAACTTTCTCCCAACAGGAACTTTACTCACTTTTGAAATGGTTCTCCCATCTATTTACGGAAAAGGCCAATGCTCTCATATCTCCATTTTAATGCTCTATTTCTTACTAGGAATTTGCATATTATCGTGTTTCTTCTTTCACTTCACGGACAGTTTTCGTGGCCCTGATGGGAAAATGCACTACGGGTTTGTGACTCCAAGGGGTTTGGCTGTGTTTAAGGGCGGTTCGGGTATAGAGGTGCCTAAAGATGAACGGTTTAAAGTTGGTTTTTCTGATTTTGTTCATGCTTTAATGTCTGTGATGGTGTTTGTAGCGATTGCTTTTTCTGATCATAGGATTACGGATTGTTTGTTCCCTGGACATGATAAGGAATTGGATGAAGTGATGCAGAGTTTTCCATTAATGGTGGGTATAGTTTGTAGTGGTTTGTTTCTTGTGTTTCCTAACACTCGATTTGGCATTGGTTGTATATCTCCTTAAACAATAACTTATTGTAATTTATGTTTTTCTTTTCAGTTAGTGTCAGGGTTAGTATAGAATTTACATTATCTAATGTATTGTATTGATCAAAACTATGCATCAGTTGTAACTTTTATTTCGTTATTATCAATTGTGAATATTAGATTGATTATTAAGGACTGTATTTTCAATATTAGGGCTTTTCTAGGGGGTCTTTTGTGTTACAGTATGTTCGATTTTAGATTTAGGGATTCTTATTTGGGAAGTTTCACAATTGTTTATTATTGATTAGTATGAACTTTGATCAGTCAATTTGTGATCTCACCTTAGTTTGGTACATTGTGGAAAAGGTAACTAGAAGATGAGACTTTGTGAGTTTATTAAGCATGAAACGGATGATTTAGTTGGGGATGTTATTCTTGGGTTAATCTTTTTTCTATCAGTATCGGATATAATTATGTGTACTGGTATTTTAATTTCTGAATTGGATATAGATGAACCTTTTGTCGGGTAATTCAACACATGTTTATGTTATTCTCAGTTAAATAGTGATTTTTCCAAACACACATATCGAATATCTTTTATTATTAAGAATTTATATAATTTTAATGGAAACTACTTACGGTATAAAATATAGAGTTTTCCGAGTAATGCTGGATATCACCCCAACCGCATTACTTCACTTTTTAATCGTTTTCTATGTGGATTTTTTTCTTTACTAATCTTATCATTTTCTCTATCTTTTATGATTTGGGTAATATTTCTATCCAATATGATGGTCCAATATTTATATCACAATCAAAGATAATTATAACATAACACAGGTCATTAGATTAATAAGTTATATACTTTTGCAAGTTTAAAACATAGGGTATATGTATTAATTTGATTGGTGTAGGATCATATTTTCTAAAAGGTGATAAAAGAATAATACGATTTGGGGTGATATTCAACACTACTTTAAAATATATTAATAGTAAACGCTTAACTTTATAAACGGTATCTATGTAGGTAAAAGTTATAAAATAGGATTTAAGACTCAATAATATAGGTTAGCGGATGCGAAAATAATAGCATTTCTTGATGTGTATTTTTTTTTAATCTGGAAAAGATTAACATTTCTAGATCTCGGAATTCTTTCTTAATCGAATTGATATGTATATTCATTTATTTATTACGCTGAATTAGATAGTATTATATTATATAAATTTGAAAATTTTGAATAAAATTTTAAATTTAAAAATCTTATATTAATATACATAACTTTATCATCCATAAAATGTCAAAAAATGATGAAAGAGAATTTTCTAATTGATATTTAAAATTTTATTTAGAAATAAAATGAATGCCAATCCTCAAAATTTGAGTGAGGTGATTTAATATGTATAAATATTTGATGACCACTTGATTAATAATTTCATTAATATTAGAATTATTTTCTTATTAAATATTTGAATTTTTAAAATTATTTCTTAACATGTGTTTCTTATATAAAATAAACAATTAGATATATTCTAAATTTACAATTTATTAAAAATTACATAAAACTAACATAAAATTTTATAGTTTTATGATATATATTTTAAATTTTTTAGGCATACTTCTGTTACCCAATTGAAACTTGTTCTGTTTATATATTTGTAGGATTAAGGTGGTTACAAGTAACCCAAAATACTTTAAATACTAATTACTTTTCACAATTCAAAAGACTCAACTATTGATATTGAGCACGACCAAGGTTCACGACTAACAGTGATCATGACCGGCATTGATATTGAGGCTCGTGACACTAATCACCTTCTAGTGGTGACACTGCGCACAAACGGTAGTGACAGTGAAAAAAATATAACATTGAGCACGAAATTGATTTTCTTTTACTCATGATTATCAACACTAAGAACCTCCAGTGATGACGTTGGTCATATTAGTATAACACTGAGTAAAGTTTAAATATTACATTGATGCGATTATTAACATTGAGCAAAAAAACTTAGCACGAATAGTTTTGAACACTAAGCACTGTCTCGAACACTGAATACAATAGTATACATAACACAAACTTTTGTTTTTGTCAATACACTATACTACTGGTGTCACCTAGGGTGTGATAAAAATAAGATAAAATTAAGCCAAGAAACTACGCATTCTCACCCTAGACAGGCACAGTACTGCAAGTATTACAGGACGTATGCAAGTTTTAGTTAGTAAGTTGAGTTCGTTCTCAGGGACTTAAGTGTGTTAATCGCGTGAGTAGGAATAACGAGTAAGAAGTAAATAATTAAAGACAGAAAATAAAAGCAAATAGATTTCGAAAATAACTAATTAAAACTAGGAAAATAAAGACAATAAAGTAAAAGATAAGAAATATGAGATGAGAAGTATAGCTCAGGTTTTGCTAGTATGCACTAATCCTTCTAATTCTATCTATGAATCTAGTTAATAAGGGAGAATATTAGCTCTTGCCTCTTGGTATACTTAGCCAGGATTCTAAATTCACATACCTTATACCTTGAGAGCGACTAAGAGGGCTACGGCACAACCAAGAAGTGTTTTATCTTAGGGTTAACAAACGCCACTAAGGCCCTAAGCAAATACTGCAATCCTGGTGATATGGTGGTTAAAACAAACCTTAATGACTATCTAGTTAGAATCATGTTTTGTCAGAACTAATATCGACACTAGACATTATGTGGTGGTTCAATAGTTAAACACCCTGCCAAGGAGACCATCTAACTACTATTAAAACAATCCTAAAGTGATCAGTTCAAGGAAAGACATTAAATCAAAACACATAAACAAATATTAAGTAAGAAGCTAATATCAGATTAAAACATATAATTCCCAAAGAAACTTAGATAGAAGAATTAGAATTCATAGATTATACATTATGCAAAACCCAAGCTATGGGGAGTTTAGTTCATACCTGATGGAAATAAACTAAAAGAAATTACAAAAGACATCATCTTGCTCTCTACAATAAACTAAGGAATAATATTAAGGTTTTCTCTAAGAAAGCATGATTTACAAGTGATATAAGGGTGTATTTATAGGTGTTTAGAAGACCTAATTCGTTTTCTTGAGGAAGAGATAAAGCCTTGGACTTTTAGCCCAACTCAAATTCGTATGGAAGTAAAGATAAACACTGCTGGACCATTTTGAGCATATCTTCTTCGTTATTGGTCGGTTTGAGCTCCATAAGATACCAAAAGAATCGCAACAAAATTATCTTGACCTAAAAAAAGGAATTTACCAAAATCGGCCTATTTCTTAGGTAAATACGCACATCTTTAGACGTGTATGCAGAATCCCAGATTTAGGCATCTTTTCCTTTTCCATCTTTTTAGCTTTTGTTTCCTTATCTCCAATTACCATGCAAATCTCTTTCCATAAGTTGTAATCTTTGACTTGGACTCTAATTAAGCTCCATAATTATCTTTAAAGCTACACACTAAATAAACAATTAAACCCAATATGCTCTAAAAATAATAATTCTATAAATCAAGACTCAAAATAGGAAAGTGCACTATTTCTCAAGAAAATCGACATTAATGACTTCTAAATCACTAAAAATGATGTCTCATCCTAACATTAATCTATCACAAATGAGGAGACATCAAGACCCCCAACTCAAAGTTGTATCGTCCCGATACAATAAAGATAAAAACAAAGGGAAGTCTATAAATACACACTTATAAAATTCTTAACACAAGGGAAAAGCATAGCAGAATATATAGAATAAACCTAAAGCACATAACTCAGAAAATTTCATGCAATAATATTTATAAACTACATACCTGTACACTTCTCATACCCACAGTCAACACGACTTGAATTCAAGATCAGATTAGTTTCGCAATGTAAGAAGGATTGGGACTTTACTCAGTTCCTCAAGAGAGCTATAGATTGTTCATCGATTTTCACTAGTATCAAAGTTCCACCCAACTAATCTCTAATGGCTCAATCACTTCTCAATTACATAGCAAATAATCAAAAGGTCTTTAAGGTTGTAATGTAGGCTTAGGGACGGTATGATATATTTGGATAATTTGGAGTGAGCTTTTGGCTCTCTCCTCACTAGCCATCAACGAATCGCCCTAGAGCTTGAGTTACTCTCATAAAACGTTTCTCACTGAACCCAATGAATTCCTTGATGCATAATTTAGCATCCCCAATAACCCAATTAAAGCTTAAGATGTTCACATAAAAATCCACTTGCTGGTCCGAATATATATATTTTCTTTTCTTTTCAATTCAGTTTCTTTATAGCTATGACTCTCTTTTAATGTTGAGATATCACACTATTTTCTTATATATATTTTTTTTCTTTTAATGCCCTTGTTGGCAAAATTAGCTCGTAACTTCTTTTTCATTCACTATTACCCCGGCAAAGGGTTACATAAAAATCTGTGAATCATCATCAATATAAAGCACAAAGAACAATTACTAAGCTCAAAATCCCAACCCAATAACAATTCCCATAATGGTGGACCCACCACCCCAAACTCAAGCTCTAAAACAACTGTCTATGCATCGCGATTCGAGTGCGGCTCATATGGAAAAGTCCTATAATCTAAAGGGATATGGCTTATAACGTGTTTCAATAAAAAGAATTAGAAAGGCTAGAAGAGGCTGAGAAGGATATAGCATATAAAATTTAAAAATCACAAGGTGAGAAGGTATAAAAAAGGCTTCAAAGGCTTCAAATATGAAAGAACCGCCTTAATCACTTTCTACACTATGTAATTTTGTTATTTTCTTACCTTTAGCACTTTCATCAAATGGTTTATCAACTAGCTTGGATCTCACGGCCTACACACTTCTCAAGGTTCCCTGAGATCAAACATACTTTCTATCACATTGCTCACTAATCTTTTCTTTACTATCAACGTGTGTTTTCCTGCAAATACTCAAAGCATACAAATACATAGCTCATAAACATATTACTTACTATCATCAATCTACTGAGCTTATGCTTTCAAGCTATTAAACACACTCTACATCTAATTCCCATGTATCAAAAATTTTAATTTCACCCAAAAACAGAAAAATGGAGATGAGAGACAACGAATCCCCACACCCCCAACTCAAAAATGAGCCGTGTCCCCACGACTCAAAAAAGACTAGAAAAACAGAAATTAAAATTAGCAGATAAACATATTTACAGAAATGGTAAGGAAGAAAGAGAACATACTCTCGAGGCTATTGCCTCGCATCATTGACATCCAAAGTTGGATTTGCTGGACCTTCCGTTAATTGCTCAAGGAGTTTCATGATGTGCACTTGATTAGCGTTGATTTGTGCCACATCATTGACTAAGGAAGTTTGAGCTGCTTCGAATTTCGTTAAACGCTCCTCCATCTTCTCTTGCCAATTTTGCTCCTTTTTTTCTTTCGAGACTTGCGTAGACCCCGCTCTTCGAAAGATATCCTTGATCCAAGCATTATCAATATAACTCGTCTTAAACTCGAGTTTCTCTTCTTCACCCAATGTAACATTCGCTTCTCGCACAAGACACGTGATCATAGTAGGAAATTTAACATTATAAACTGATTTAGGAGAGACCGAAAATCGTATCACCTCCTCATAGATCAACTGTGCCACATCAACTTCTTCTCCTCTCAAAATACAGTCCAAAACTAGAGCGTACTTCATAGTCACATCCAAAGTTCGTGTGTTTCCAAAGATATTAGGAACAAGGAAATTGTGCCAAATTCGCGCATCCGGTTGAAGATATTTGTAAGGCCAAGGTGCCTTCAATTCTCCCTTATGTGATTGCACTTTCTCTTTGTCTAATACATGCTCAAAAAGTAATTCCTCATCAAAGATTTTTCGTTTAGCAACCGCTTCTTCAAATTTGCAACAACCTTTCAGTTTCTTAAACTTGAAATGGTTTCTAATCTCCTCAACTGTGAAAGGAACTAGCTTTCCTCTAATGGAACACGACCTTTACTATCTCGGCTAAAGAGGCCTAAATAGAATTCCAAAACTAACTCATGACATAATTCAGAACGTCGTACCATGAACGTAGACCAACCCAATTTCTCACCAAGCTCTAAGAATCTTGCATATTCTCCTGTACCAACTTCTTCCTTGAATACTTTCTCATAAGCAAAAGGTAGTTCTTTTAATTGTTTCTCTACAGAAGCTTTTAAGATTTTCAAAGCTTCCTCTTTCTCCTCTTGGGGTGTAGGACCTTGTTGAAGTTGCGTTTTCTCCTTTGCATAAAAGTAAAGCTTTTCACTATTACGATCATACAAAGGTATCCCACTCTTCTCAACTTTATCTTTACCCTTTGATTTAGAACTAGCACCTTTATCAATTGATTTCTTCTTGGTTACCTCCAATCCCTTGTTACTCTTCACCTCCCTCTTGTTAGCTAAAATTGTTGTTCTATTAGTCATCTTCAATTAACCCCCAACTCAAAGCTTTAGCAACCCTTGAAATTCGAACTTGTGAAATAATGGTTGAACAAGCTTGATTTGGCTTAGGATAGGTGAATTGATGATGAATCTCTATGTGGGTGAGGTGGATTTGTAATAGGTTGGCTTGGATTTAAGAAATTGTAGGATGAATTGTTGAAATTTTGGCTCTTTGATTCTTCAATGAATGGATTTGGTGGAGATTGGGTGTTTGATTCTCTCTTGTAATGATGTGGAGAGAAGGTTTGATGTGTTTTTCTTGATGATTGGGTAGTGTTTTGGTGATTGGTGAAGGTTTTGATGAGCTTCAATGGAGTTAGGAGAGTTTTGGAGAAGAGAAAGAGGTTTAAGGTTTAATAAATTCGGACTAATGAGCATTAGATCTCCTTATAAACTTGAAACCCTTTCTTTTCTCTCTCTGGCGGCTCGTGCGGACCATGGTGCGGACCATGGGGTGTACCGCAGGGTACACCGCAGCTTCTGATGGTCGAAAATTTTTGCTTTCTGGATGACACCCGTGGTAGGACCCGTGGCACGTGTTTTTGACTCGCGGACCATGGCGCGGTGCACCGGAGGGTACCCCGTGCCTTTTTGATAAATCTCCGTCCAAATACACGTGGACCTACCCCGTGGCACGCATTTTTGCCCTGCGGTGCATGGGGGTAGTCCGCGCCTTCTTTTTTCTCGGTTCTGGATAGAACCCGCGGTGCAACCCGTGGCACGGGTTTTCCCGCGGACCATACGTGCGGTATATGGGGTACACCGTGGGGTAGTCCGCGCAGGTCATTCTTGCGCTCCAAAAAATTTCGTTTTCCTCCCTAACTCGATTTCTCCAATTCCTACACACCAAAAACACTAATACCTTTCTCAAACATGCATTATCAACTAAAAACAACTAAATTAAACAAAAATTAAAAACGTAAAAGACTTGAAAACTAAAAAACTACGCGTTGTCTCCCGTACAACACTTTTGTTTTACGTCTTTCAAAGTTAGACGTGTTACCTCTGTCAAGATTTGCGAATATAGCCTCCCTAACAACGAGTAAGGCTATGAACGTCAACTAATATGCGCTTGACCCCAGTTTTGGGGCGAATTTCTATCACCTTGGCTGAAACAACCTTAGTGACAATGAATGGTCCCATCCACGAGTCTTTGAAACTTCGTGGCCTGTTCTCGCGTTTGTGGGCTTTCGAAAGGACTTCATGGCAACCCCAAACTCAATGTTTGGCTCAGTATCCACAGGCTTTAAGTGGATCTCCTCAGGAGGGACTTTGTGATGTGAAAGGCTGTGGATGACAGGAACGGTGGCGTCTAACTTCCTTGGTTTCTTACCCAAGACATAGAAGGTCTCGGATACAATCTTTGCATGAAGGGTGATGGTCCCTTCTTGGAAGTTGATCACACTTTGACTTGTGGCCATGAAAGGCCGTCCAAGTATGATCGGAACCTGCTTATCTGCATCAAACTCAAGAATAACAAAGTCAGTAGGGATGGCGATATTACCTGCACGGACTAAGACGTCCTCCACTGTTCCCCATGTCCTTTTAACTGAGTTGTCAGCAAACTGCAACTTCACTGGAGTTTTCTCTGATTTCTGAAGTCCAAGTCTCTCGAACACGGACTTAGGCATAAGATTCACACCAGAACCCACATCGTACATCGCTTTCACCTTGAGCATACCATGTAATTGAATAGGAAGGTTGAAACTTCCCGGATCTTTAAGCTTTGTTGGTAGCTCTCTCTCACTTCTTCTTGAGACCCTCAGGTTCTCTCTTGGGATCTCTACACTCGCCTCTTTCTCAGGAATAACTTGCGTAAAAACTTGTGGCGGTGTAAGTCCTCTTTTTGCTATCTCAAGCATTTGGGCGTTGATATTTTCAGGTTGATACGCCTCTACAAATGTCTTGAGAACAGTGTCATCATTAGGATTTGTATCAGGAATAGTTGATGACACTGGTTGAACAATAGGTGGCGATTCCACCTTCTCTTCTTCTTTCTCTTCTTGTACAGCAGGTGCAACTTCATCTTCAACTTTTGACTCCTTCTTTGAGTCCTCTTCCTCTTTCTCTTTAGCCAGCTCAGCCGCATAATCCACTACCGATCGAATTTCCTCTTGCATCTTCCTCAGTAGCTCTATAAATTCAGCTTTCTCTTGATCGTCCTCCACATAAACTTCAGAATAGTCAGACTCCACGGGGCTAGACTTGGTTGGTTCTTCTTCAGTACTCGGAACTTCCACGACACTAATGGCAGCATGTGGTATTTCTTCTTTTGCTTCTTCAATTTCAAGGCATATAGCCTTGCAAGCTTCGAACCCAACATTGTTTTCACCTCCTTCGATTGCCTTTACTTCTTTTTGTTCTTTTACATTTGTTAGAACTTCGTTTAATTGTTTTACTTGAGTACTTAACAATTGAAGTACGGCATCGTGTTCTCGGACCTTTTCATCCTGAGCGTTTATAGTCGTGGTCAAACGGTCTAGAGCTTGTACTATCTGTTGATTGTCCATAGACCCTTCTTGCGGATACTGAGGTAAGGCTTTCTGATCTAGTGAATCGGTATAGGCATCTTGAGCAGGTTGTTGTGGGGGAGCAGGTCTATTCTGATATTGATTTTGGTACTGACCTCTCTGTTGGAAAGAGTTGTTCTGGGGGAGCGGTTGATAATGACCAGGATTGGCGGCCCCTTGTGGATTTGAATACTGCATACCCGGGTGGTTTCGATTACCCCATCGGTTGGATATAAAGTAAACAGATTGCGGATTTGATTCGCACTCTTCCCATGTATGATCGTTAACTCCACATTGTTGACAACCTTGTGCTTCTTGTACTACCTTTGTAGCGGCTAAATTCTTTTCCATTGCTATTTTCAGCTCCTTGATTTGATCTTCTAAAGCGGATATTTGAGCTGAGTTCGCAGTTTCTGCGTCTAAACGAAGTGTTCCTCGGGTCTTTGCTACAGAAGCTCGCGTTGAAGGCCAACTTCTTTCTTGTTCCATAATATTCTCCAAAACCTCGGAAGCTTCATTGTGATTCATGGACACAAAATTACCCTTTCCAATGTTATCCACCTTTTCTCTACCTTTATCATTAAGTCCTTCATAGAATATAGCAAGTTGTAGAGCAGGTGTATAACCATGGAGCGGACATCTAGCTAATTTTTGTTGAAACCTTGTCCATGCTTCTCCCACTGTTTCTCCATCTTCTTGGCAAAATCTTGCAAGCTCGGTTTGATCTTTGAGTCTCATGCTCTTCGGATAAAATCGGTTAAGGAACGCGGCTTGAAGTTCTCTCCAAGAATGAATAGTTCCATGTGGTTGTCTCTCTAGCCAATCGCTAGCTCTTCCGGTCAAGAAAAACGAAAACATATGACAATACAATTGCTCGTGTGTAATGCCAGGAGTAATGTAGGCATCACAAATCTGCATAAACTTCTGAATCGCTTTTACCGGATCTTGTATTGCTGTACCAGTGTAGAGTCCGAAACTTTGAAATTGACTGAGCATACCCGGATCGGGTCTAAATTTGATATTCGGAATCTCAGGAGGGCGGTAACCAATTGGTTGAACATGGAATGGTACATTATGGCCAGGTAGGTCTTGTTCAACTCGGTTCTGTTGATTATTTTGCCCATTACCTCCTCCTGCTGGTAGTTGTTGTCCTTCTTGTCCAACGAGTGGTGGATCTTGAACACCAAGAGGAGGATCTTGTTGACCCCCTCCAATTGGTGGATTTAGTTGGGCTGCCATAACTCTTCTCAAGGCTCTTTCCTCACGAACTCGTTTGTTGTAAGGTCTGAAGCTCCTCCCAGGCTCCGATAAAGGAGGCCAAGAATTAAACACTGTGAAACCTGAAAAAGACTAAAGCAAACCACAAGCGTAAATCTAGAAAAATAAAAACTAAACTAAAAACTGAAAAGTAAAAACTAATTAAAAACTACTACTCGAAATAGATAACCCACACGCTAACGAGACACAAGTCCCCGGCAGCGGCGCCAAAAACTTGGTGTCACCTAGGGTGTGATAAAAATAAGATAAAATTAAGCCAAGAAACTACGCACTCTCACCCTAGACAAGCACAGTACTGCAAGTATTACAGGACGTATGCAAGTTTTAGTTAGTAAGTTGAGTTCGTTCTCAGGGACTTAAGTGTGTTAATCGCGTGAGTAGGAATAACGAGTAAGAAGTAAATAATTAAAGACAGAATATAAAAGCAAATATATTTCGAAAATAACTAATTAAAACTAGGAAAATAAAGACAATAAAGTAAAAGATAAGAAATATGAGATGAGAAGTATAGCTCAGGTTTTGCTAGTATGCACTAATCCTTCTAATTCTATCTATGAATCTAGTTAATAAGGGAGAATATTAGCTCTTGGTATACTTAGTCAGGATTCTAAATTCCCATACCTTAGACCTTGAGAGCGACTAAGGGGACTACGGCACAACCAAGAAGTGTTTTATCTTAGGGTTAACAAACGCCACTAAAGCCCTAAGCAAATACTGCAATCCTGGTGATATGGTGGTTAAAACAAACCTTAATGACTATCTAGTTAGAATCATGTTTTTTCAGAACTAATATCGACACTAGACATTATGTGGTGGTTCAATAGTTAAACACCCTGTCAAGGAGACCATCTAACTACTATTAAAACAATCCTAAAGTGATCAGTTCTAGGAAAGACATTAAATCAAAACACATAAACAAATATTAAGTAAGAAGCTAATATCAGATTAAAACATATAATTCCCAAAGAAACTTAGATAGAAGAATTAGAATTCATAGATTATACATTATGCAAAACCCAAGCTATGGGGAGTTTAGTTCATACCTGATGGAAATAAACTAAAAGAAATTACAAAAGACATCATCTTGCTCTCTACAATAAACTAAGGAATAATATTAAGGTTTTCTCTAAGCAATGATGATTTACAAGTGATATAAGGGTGTATTTATAGGTGTTTAGAAGACCTAATTCGTTTTCTTGAGGAAGAGATAAAGCCTTGGACTTCTAGCCCAACTCAAATTCGTATGGAAGTAAAGATAATCACTGCTGGACCGTTTTGAGCATATCTTCTTAGTTATTGGTCGGTTTGAGCTCCATAAGATACCAAAAGAATCGCAACAGAATTATCTTGACCTTAAAGAAGGAATTTACCAAAATAGGCCTATTTCTTAGGTAAAAACACACATCTTTAGACGTGTATGCAGAATCCCAGATTTAGGCAGCTTTTCCTTTTCCATCTTTTTAGCTTTTGTTTCCTTATCTCCAATTACCATGCAAATCTCTTTCCATAAGTTGTAATCTTTGACTTGGACTCTAATTAAGCTCCATAATTATCTTTAAAGCTACACACTAAATAAACAATTAAACCCAATATGCTCTAAAAATAATAATTCTATAAATCAAGACTCAAAATAGGAAAGTGCACTATTTCTCAAGAAAATCGACATTAATGACTTCTAAATCACTAAAAATGATGTCTCATCCTAACATTAATCTATCACAAATGAGGAGACATCAACTACATATAATAAGTGTTTTGAATCGACGCTTAGAGAAAAATTATACTTCAAAACTAACTACATATTAAGTTACATCGAGTAAAAAAATTATGAATAATTGCTACTTCTCACTGATAGACGAAAAATCACCACCAGCAACAACCAAGTCATGGAGACTCGATTAGAGTTTTCCTACCATTAGGGGTAATATATTTGTGTATGTGTATGTGTGTGTGTTATCCTCTAACATATGCAAGGCACAAGTAGCTCAAAAGTAACCCTACCACGCGAAGTCCATTGATCTTCCATTAGGATCAATTTAATGAGTTACATTAAAGAACACACATGTATCACAACCACCAATGCAGATAGTCTCAATGTTTGGATAAGGAGATTACCTAGTGTTTAAATTGTTAATACTCATCCATCTATGGTCCTTACCTGTTTTCATTATGCACCTATATATAGCCCACCCATGTTATTAACGAAGTTAAGCACAACACATCATAATTTTCAAAGCAATGTATCTCATTATTATATTTTGTTGATTTAAAATATAGTCATACATATCTAACTACCCTAGAAAACAATCTTGCATATATTTATGAGAAAATGCCACTTAGGGTCTTGAACACATCTCCCTCTTCTAAATCCAAACCCTACTTTCCTTCTCTTCTTACTAAAGACCTCAAAAAGAATTTAACACATGAGACCTAATATCCAAATTACCTTACTACCCTCTTTTGTTTTTTTTCCCCTATATATACTAAATATAGCATTTCTAAAATAGAAAACAAAATCCTTAAAACCTCACTATTCTCTCTCCTCTCAACAGCCACCGAGACCACCACCAAGCTTTCTCTCTCCTCTCAACAACCACCACCTGCATCCTCCATGGTCACCCCACCAACACCACACCAGAAGCTAAACAACCACACGAGCACCACCACCATAACACCACAACCACCACTGCTTTACTGCAAATCCGGCGAAGCACCATCACCTGCCATGGACGAGCAGCAGAGCTTCGTTTGCACCTAGCTCCAGCCATGGCGAAGCAGCAGAGCTTTTCTTTTCAGATCTGTAAAGGTCGATAAGAAAGCAAACAAACCAGCAAATCTCATATTCAAGTGCAGCCACCGATCTTCAGCTTCAGCGCCTCCCTTTGGTTGAGATCTTCGGCGAACCACCGCAGACACGCGAACCAGCAAATCCCGATCTGCAGCTTCATCTTCTTCTTCTTCTTCACAAGAGTGAAGATGCTGTGAACTCTAGAAGACTCACGCGAACCACCACGAGAAGACTCAGCGCTGTACGAACCATGGAAACCGAGCACCACCACCGTCGTTGTTGTGAACTCGGCGCCGCGATTAATGGAGCTCCGGTGCTGCGCTGGTTCATTTATTTGACTCGAGTGGTGCTGTTGTTTTAGATCAATGGTGGTTTAATGCTGCACGAACCATGGCTGCGCGATGATGGTTCAACAATGGAGGTGGCTGCCGGATCTGGATTGTGGGATGTCGAGCGCACCGATGTTGATGGTTCAACAATGGAGTTTTCGCCGGCGCTCCTGTGAACTCGTGAAGATGTTTTTTTTGTTTTTTTTTTGGTTTAGCGTACTATGTACGCTTTTAGGAGTAGGATTTTTTTTAAAGATCTGGTTTGACCAGATCTGGTCAAAGTAAATGTTAGTTTTGAATTGTTTATTTTTTGTAATTCATTTCAAAATTGAAAGAAATGTGAATAAAATATTATTTTTAGCTTTTTACTCTTTGATCTTTAATTATACTCATCAAAATTGTCAGAGTACTCAGCAAAATTATCGGAGTACTCAGCAAAATTGTCGGAATACTCAACAAAATTGTCGGAGTACTCAGCTAATTGTCTGAGTACTCAGCGAATTGTCTGAGTACTCAGCAAATTGTCGGATTACTCAGCAAATTGTGCCGATACTCTATGTTTTTCTGGTGACGGGTGACTGGTGGTCGGAGCTCGGTGGTCGGAGGTTGGAGGTCGGTGGTAGGTGGTCGGAGGTCGGAGGTAGGTGTGTAGTGGTAGGGAGTGGAGAGAGAAACAGTGACATCACACTTTTTTTGTCTTTTAGTGTTATTAAGGGTAGGAAAGACAATTGTCAAAACAGAGGTCTCTAATAAGAAGAAATTCCTGGACCATACTCTATAGAGAAGAAAGATGGTCTCCAAGACCCTATCTCTCATTCACCCTATATTTATCTCAAGGAAAGTTCATCTTTTGTCCTATACTCCACTACCTTGAACATCGGAGTGCCAATAAGAGCACCCTGCCCCTTTGATTCATTAATTTAGTGTCTGATTTTAGGTTATGCCCAACTCGCAAGGATTGATAGAAGACTTTCCATTACCACCAGTTAAGTAGCCATTTAAATCTTATAATTCGGAGGAGAGCGTTTTTTGTACCATCGTTTGCCTATGTATGTGGGAAACATGTCGCTTTTACAGAACCATTGATTAAAACCATGATGGAAAATCAAGCACTAGTGGCTCGGGGCTGTGGAATAGGATGCATTCTTGGACACAACATGAGAAGAGATACCCCGTCAAAGTTGTTGAGATAGATGGACTAACAATGTCACTAACCAAGTAATCACAACAGCACAAAAACAACCCAACAACGGTTGGTCAGATAGATCTAGTTGAAGTCCGAAGACTTATGAAGACTTAAGCCGACTATGTAATAACCACATCCGTTTTAGAGAGAAATAAAGAGTTTAGATAGTACTCAGAGTGTCCCGATTTAGCTGGAGAGATTGGTATTTATAGATGTCGTGAGGCGCATGAGATGATGTTTTGGAATATTTTAACTCGAAGACATATGCACAACATAAGCCAAGTGGGAGGTTATATTGTTGTTGTGGCATGCCCAACCCATGATGTTTACGCGTTTTATTAACCTCGGGAGGTTGGCCCCAAAAAGGGTTTGATTTCTTTCTCCTTCGGGTATTTGTGTTCTTCCCCCAGATTACATCGTGACATCCTCGGCTTTGTAAATAAAGTGATTAAACTTCTTAGGCTCTGGACTTAAGACATTTATTTAAATCTAAATATAGTGTTTTTGGACTTAAATATGCCCTACTAGATGGAACTCTACCTATTTAATGTTGCAAGATATTACGAGTCCAAGAAAATAGTTACGAGCATTAGCAATGAACAATTTTGTTATAGTTCTAACCCACGGGGATTGGAATACTCTTCACGAACTTGTGAATTTTTTGAGCTTTTTAACACTACCACTACATCTGCATTTTCGGATACATATTTAGCCGACTAGTCACCTTGTTCTTGAGAAATTTTATGATATGGTCGTGCATATGGAAAATCTACATGTTCTCCTAGACGTGCTAGTATGCTTCTCGAGATGATGGAAAAATATTAAAGTAGTATGAACCTTTTCCATATGTGTTTATTATGTGTTATGTTCTACACCCTCCATACAAATTGTCATTCACCAAAAAGTTTGTTAGCAAGATTCATGAAGTTTGTCATACATAGGCCATTGAGATGAAAATGTATATAGACCATGTTAACTTTTGATTGACTTAATTGTATCAATGGTATGTGCAAAGATTATGTTGTAATGGTATACTACCCTGTCGCCTTCACCTAGAATTGTAGACACTCGATCGATCAAGAGCCAGTAAATTGGTAGACGGCTATGATGTTACGTCATCTTATTACATCCTAGAAAACTTCAACGACTTAAAGTACTATCTCGGGATGGATCAGGTAAAACACACATAAGGCTTTGATATTTTGAAGTTGTGAAAACTGTATACCTCTATATCAGTTCTATCCAGACGACTCGTGATATATTAAAAAATTCCCCCCTCTTAAGGATAACACAAGAGTCTCATACAAGATTAGTCCAAGGTTTAACAAAAGATCGGCGACGAAAAATATTATATGGTTTCTTCAATAAAACTCACCATTAGGAGTATCATTAGCAATAGAGAGATCGTTGGCCGAGGTGCACTACCGAGCCAAAATATTATTTCCTCCCTTACTTCCCATATAAATCTCAATCTCATCGTTCAACTCCCAAATTTGTTTCAGTAGAGGAGAATCAAGTTTCTCAACTTGCCATACCCAAATATTAACATTCTTGAGATATGTCCTTTGAATCCACTAAATTCAGAGCGAATCCTTTCCTATTAGCTATCTTCCACAATATTTTCATAAGTAAGGCTCTGTTCCAAATTTCTAAATCTTAAACCCAACCCCTTCTTCATTTTTTGGAATACATATTGTTCATTATTTAATTTACGATGATTTTCATCCCAATAGAAGTTCCTACAAATACTCATAATACGACCCCACACGTAAACCAAAACCAAAAGACAGAATACCAAAAACATATCAACCCATGAAAAAGCGATCTAATTAGTTTCAATCTTCCCACAGATGAATAGTCTTCCAATTTATCAATGAGAGACTTATAAGCCCTCGAAAGCAAAACTGAAACACCAAAAGACACACCCAAATGACAGAAATAAACCAATTTTCTAATTGTGTTGTTACCAAGGATATTCTCAAGCTCTTCATTTTTTACACCTACAAATAGATATCTAACTTTATCAAATTCAAATGGAACCCCAAACACTACCCAAAAGCTTTCAAGTTAATCCATAAGTATCTTAACCGAGTCATGATTACCTTTAGAAAGAAGTATTAAATCATTGAAATGCATGATGAGTAATTTTTACTTTCCCATATTTGGGATAATACTTGAACCCATGATTTGTACTCTTTTTCAAGAGTGGCGAGAAAATTCAAGACATAAAATAAAAACGTAATATGAGAAGGGATCACCTTATCTTTTCTTCTTTGAAAAAACCATGTACTTTACCATTTATTCCCACCGAATAATAAGTTAGAGAAACACAAACAATAATTCAATCAAAGTACCTCTTCGGAAAATTGAGTCCTCTAAGCAACTCATGAAAAAAATCGCAGATCATATGTTTTATATAAGTCAATTTTAATTTTGCATTTAGAAGAACTACTATTGTTATTGTAACCTCTCAATAACACTTGCATGAGGTGAATATTTTTTGTCATCGTTCTTCCATAGAAAAACGCATTTTAAGAATTATCCAATAAGTACCTGTTTAGGATTGATTATTGTAGAGTTAAAAGCGTTTTTCAATTAAAATTAAAATATTAATAAAAAATATTAAAAAATATTTTGACATTTAAAATCATTTCAATTGATTTTTAAAAGTAATTTTAAAGGTCTATAATATTCTTAAGAATCTAAAATCATTTCAAGTGATTATTTAATAAGCAATCCCAAACGGCCCAAAATTCATCTAAAACAGCATCATTCATTATATGAAAATTGTCACTTTTATCTTTTCATCAGAAATTTCTTAGCATATGTCCAAACCTTATTCTTGTAAAAGAATTTTTCCACAATTGAATATCGAAATCACCACTAAACATAGTACTTTTTTATCCCAACAAACTTTTTTAATAGTCAGTAACCATTTCATACATTTGACCACTAGAAATAGTAATTTCTTCATTTAGACATTTTATATTTGTAACAAATCTTCACCTTTGTTTATTTTTTATAATTCCATGATAAAGCTTACATTATCTATCACTTTTTAAAAGTATAACCAAGTTTAACTTTTTGTAAGTAAGTAAATAATAGATGTTAAAAATAGTACCAATAATGCCAAGATATTTTTTCTAATATCAATATTCTCTCTATATATACAATGTAAAAATTTCTCCTCTTCTCATCTCTTTACAAATGAAACAAATCCCTCATCTTTTCTAAACAAAACTAATCCTTATATGCAAAATATAACACTATCCATTTAATCCCCACAACACTCAGATCGAATACCCGCTTGAAGTTTCTGCCATAAACAAAGCATTTCTCTTGGACCTTGATAATGAGCCACAACATAACCATCTTTACACCCTTCATTAAATATTCTATCATCTGATTTATATTTCATTTCTAGTCCCTCTTTTTTCAAATCCGCTATCCATATCCCCATCGCCACATCTTCTAGCTTAAACATCTATAAATCATTTAAAATTAATTAAATTAATAAAAAAACATCATTTTAATTTATACATTAATACATACCTTTAAACGACCCTTTTTATGTTTCTCATAAATCGCATTAGCTATATCATGTGATACAACATAACCAGGCCCATGAGCCCAAGGAGGGTAATTTTCTTCAGCCCACTCTTCATGACTAATAAACCATTTACTTTCAGGATCTCTATGAGGTTTTGAATCTGAATTAATTAACCCATAAAGTAATCCACGTGTCTCATTTATAACATTTAAAGCATTTAATATTTCATCTACTCTTACAAACGCATCATCATCTGTCTTCATCACAAATTTACTCGATACTACCTGTGTCTGTTTTTTTTTTAAATATATTAAAATATTTTACATAAGATAAAACATTAAATTACATACATACATACATACCCCATAGATGCAAATTCCAACAGTTTTCCATGCTATAAGGCTATAATAGTCAACAAAAGGCATTAATTGTATATCTTTATACGTTCTTGCTTCATTCCATAGCTCCTCATTTACCATTTGATTTTTATGCTATACGAATAAAGATGAATTAATTAATTAATTAATGTGAATTTTAGGATTTATGTTTACTTACTAAACCAACGAAGAAACGAACTGCCACCTGTCCAGATCGGACAGGTGGATATTGCATCCATGTTCTTCTAACAGACATTCTTCGTTTAAAATTATTAGCTGTAGAAACTACACCAATAAAAAGATCTAATTCTTTAGTTGAATTTAAATGAGAAGCTTTAAGTGATTCTAAATCAATTATATGTTCTGAATCTTCTGAAGTTGGTAATCCACTTGCTACTACTGAAATTACATTTATGTCCCCGGATATTCTTACATCACTTACTAACCATGGCTCTAAAGTCTGAACAAACATAATATAAAAACAAATTAAATAATTAAATTTCTTATTTGAGAAAAAATAAAGTAAAGAAAGAAATTTATTTACTTGACGAAAAGCGAAAGATGAAACGTGTCTTCCATCAACTGTCATTTGAATTCCTTCTGATCCGACTCTAATTGTTGCTACGGAAAGAAAACCTTGTTTGAAAGGAAAGTATTTTCTAGGGGTACTTTTGTAATTTGCTGATGAATTTGAATGTTTTGTATTACTTTGTTTATACTCTTTACCCACCGTTTTACCACATTGATCTAATTCATCCACTGATACAAAAACTTACATATAGTTAGTTAGTTTATTTAACAGCTTTATAAAGTTTAGGGAAAATACCAAATATACCCCCCTATGGTAACCCTTATAGTTTTAAAAGGGACAAATACACCC
Organism: Nemophila menziesii; assembly: GCA_029959085.1. Classification (NCBI taxonomy): domain Eukaryota; kingdom Viridiplantae; phylum Streptophyta; class Magnoliopsida; order Boraginales; family Hydrophyllaceae; genus Nemophila; species Nemophila menziesii. The sequence continues at coordinate 2,970,551 of JARWIR010000060.1, forward strand.
TGCGGTTTGTTTTTCAGCTAGTTCCGTATATTATGCAACAATTTCACTATAGGTCCCTATATTATGCAGAATATGTACTATAATTTCCCTACATCATTACCTTTTGATTAATTGCACAAGTCCCTATAATAGTCAAAATTTCACTATATTATGCAAAAATTGCACTATAGGTCCATATATTATGCAACAAACGTACTATATTTCCCTATGAATTTTTTTAATTAACTGTACAAGTCCCTATATCATGCTAAATTGCACTACAATTCCATATCACATTCAATAAGCACAAGTCCCTATATCATGCTAAAATTGCACTACAAGTCCATATCAACATTCAAAAATTTGCACAAGTCCCTATATTATACAAATATTACACTATAGGTCCATATCACATTCAAAAATAGCACAAGTCCCTATATCATGCAAAAATTGCACTATAGGTCCCTATGTTATAAAAAAATTGCACCATAAGTCCCTATATCATGCGAAAATTGCACTATAAGTCCCTATGACATTCAAAAATAGCACAAGTCCCCATATCATGCAAAAATTGCACTATAGGTCCCTATGTTATAAAAAAATTGCACTATAAGTCCCTATATCATGCGAAAATTGCACTACAGGTCCATATCACATTCAAAAATTTGCACAAGTTCCTATATCATGCAAATATTGCACTATAGGTCCCTATGTTATAAAAAAATTGCACTATAAGTCCCTATATCATACAAAAATTGCAATATATGTCCATATCACATTCAAAAATAGCACAAGTCCCTATATCATGCAAAAATTGCACTACAGGCCCCTAAGTTATAAAAAATTGCACTCTAAGTCCCTAAATTATGCAAATTCATACCTTTTTTAATATTTTCTTCGTTAGTAACTGGACAACGCTCTTCATCACCCCAATCATGAGCAACTGTCCATGAATTCTGAACAATAACTGGTTCTTCAGTTAATTTATCACCATGAAGCCTTACACTATAATGCATAATAATCGGTGGATCAGGTTCACCAGGTATTATTTCACCAGTTAAATCGATTCTAAAATCACCTAATAAACCATTCGGAATACCAATAATAGTTATCGAAGAACCTTGAGTTAACCCACAAGGTACTCGCATAACAAAATTATTCCCATTAAGTTCCGTAACATTCGATTTATTAAGAAAATACGGACATTGTTTCTCTTTTCCTCTCTTTATACCATTACTTTCGTTTTTCTCTTGTTCGATAGTGTTCATAAGGTTGATCCATGCTACATTAGCTTCTTTTATAGCTTCGATTGTGTTAGGTAAAAGCTGAGTTTTGATAATCGAATGGTTTAAATAGTTCCATGTGTGTAATGATTGTTGCTCTGTATTTGTGAGATTTCTTGGTGTGAATAGATCTGAAGATAAACTTTCGGCTGAGATTACTTGAGGTGTTATTTTCTTTGAATTTTGGAGTTTAGGTGGAGCTGTTAAAGCGATCCATTCAAGAGGATTTGTAGTGTTGAAATATAATGGACTTGTAATGTAACTTTCTTTTATAGGGTTTTGTATTATTGAAAATCCGAGGATTATAAGCATTACAAATGATATGCTTATTACTCCACCGTACCATTTCTTCATTCTATCGAAGATTATTAGCTACATAAGTTGAAATTTGAAAGATTTAAAGCAAAATACCTGTAAAATCATTTACATACTAGCTTTGATTAGTTCATGAAGTTAGTGAAAAGCATTAAGTAATACTAAATTATCAAGTTGCAGAGAATAATTAAAAGTAAATTAAAATATTGAATTAACTTAGATCACGACACAGTAGCTACATCATCTAATTACTCAACTACTTGACATGACCTTTAACTTGTAGATCCCCAAACTCCATTGCAAAAGTAATTTAATAAAAAATAACAAATAGCAAAAATACCCTAATTTTGTAAAGATTATCAAAATAAACAAAACTAAGTTACTTCATATTGATTAGTTGCAGGTTATAGTTAAGATTCAAGCTTATTTACTTATAAACTAGCGTAATTTAGCTATAGCAGCATTGACCAAACAGTCAAAGCAGTAGAAAATTAAAGTTAAAGTTAAAGTTAATTACATACCTATACACACACTTGGATACATATACATTTGCATTAATGTAACAAAGCCGATCGAAAATAAAATTAAAGCGCGAGAGAGTAGAAAAAGATGTATATATGCTTAGAGAGATTAGAGAGAGATAGAAATACCTTGATAGTAATGGTGAGAAGGTGTTTGTGAGCTTGACAGAATGGAATGGACTGGGCTTTAAGTCTACGGCAAAGAAAGTTTAAAACATAATGAATGAGAGCTAATAAGGAGTAATTATAGAGTTATATGTATATATAGGTGTAGGTATATCTGGTGGACACGTTGTTATGGTGGACCAATTGTTGGTAGTCAAAAGTACAAGGATGTTGACGACGTGGTGTTTTGTGTTGCTGCTACTAAGAAAACTGTATCTATCTAATCTATGTGAAGGAAGTAGTCTTTGTTAATTATGAGAAAAGTAATTGATATTTATGAGAAAAAACAGAGATTAATAAGGGAGAAGCGGCTGCTAAGATTTTTTCTTTTTTTTTTTTTGTTCGTAGCTAAGAAATAGTAGTTTTGAGGACTTTTTATTCAAAAAAGAAAAAAATATTAGGTTTAAAAGTCTTGAATTCTTGATGGTTTCGTTAAAAGTCGGCCAGGTGGATAGTTTTTGTCTTATATAATTTTGGGGATCTTTATTGTATTTGCAAAATATTTTTTTAATAACCATCCAACAAATATCAGTCACCTACTAAATAAAGAAAAAGTTACTCAATAAATCTCTGTATTCTTATCAATTATTTTGTAAATAATATTGTCCTTTTAGAAAATAGTAAGTTTTGGAAAAAAAATTAAAATTAAAATTAAAATTTTATCCATAACTTAAAATTTAAGTTTAAAAATTTTTCTCATAACAAATTGCTTTTTCTATAAACGAAAAAATTAAAAAAAATGTATAATATCTTTTATAGACAAAAAAATAATAATTGAGATAAAAAAATTAATTCTAAATTACAAAAGTTTTATAGACATTAATTCTAAAAAAATTGATAGGTTACTAAATTACCTCTAATTTAGAAAATTATACAAAACAATACTAATTAACTACCTAGGAGATATCTAAAAAAGTGGTTAAAGAGAAGTAAAATTTTAAAATGTGCTTCTAGGCATATTTTTTAATAAACCCTAGCCTTGCCTCTTTTTTCATCTCTGATGGGCTCCTCTTCCCCTTTTCAGTTCCAGATCAACAACATCTCTTCATTCCCAGCCAATCGAACTGACATCTCCTTCGTTCCCAATGGATATCCCTCCAGAACCATCACACCCCTCCCTAGTCTGATGGACTTCCCTACTGCCGCCTCCGCCTCCCTACCGAACCACCGCTTTCATCCACCCTACCGGCTGCACTTTCCCCCTTTCTACATTCCTCCGCCTCTTTCCACACCCCACTAAAAAGCCTTCTGCCCTCCCACACCTGTCTGTCTCCTGTTTCCATTTGAACAAATCGCTTCCTGCCTCTGCTCATTCAGTTTGCCTACTATTACCGCGTTTCTGGCCCCTCTGTCTGTTAGGCCCAAAACAATGTCAGACCCACTATCCAGATCCAGGCCGGAACCTCCTTCCTGGGCACTTTTCAGAACCAGAACCAAGGTAGACCGATCTGCTTAGCCTTTGCATCAATTCGTTGGAACGCTTAGGCCGCTGGTTTTGAACATTATACACCAACTTGTGCGTGTAAAAGCTTCTCTGTCCAGGCAGGTACATCCCTGTACCTTATTCTTTTTTATTAATATGGTTGAGAAAAAACAATTGAGTTTGGATTCTAAAAACTTAACACCTATTTCAATTCATAAGGAAATTTTTTGTAAAGTGAATAAGAAGGTGTCCACTGTCACTATTATTTACTTAGTTAATTTGGTTTTAAAAACCACTTGTTTAGACTCAAAAAACAGAATTTTTGAAGAAATTTTTTGTGTTGTTAATAATGGTGTTAACTTATTTCAAAGTTTCGAAGGTTCTGGGCTTGATTGTGCTCACTTGGTTTCGGCTTTTTGGGCTAAATTTTATATTTTTTTTTTGGCTAAGCAGAGATATAGTGTTCACCCTTTTTCACACTTAGTGAGTTTTTTATTGTTCACTACTCTTTAGCCGGATATTCTTCTTCTTTGCTATGGCTAATTTTTGGAAAGATTACCAGATTAAAAACAATTGGTGAAATCCTATTTCAGAATTTCAAAACTTTTGTTCTTGGATGCTTTTACTTGGCTTGTTGGGTTAAATTTCAAAGGTTTTTGGTTGAAACCTTTTACTCTGTCTGTGACATAGGTACAGTTATTAAATCAATCTTTACTTAATTTGAACACATTGAAATTAGTTGGTTTTTCTAATTCAAAAGAACAAATGCAGTATTGTGTTCCTTTAAGTTGGAATTTGGTCAATTTAATCTTTATTGTTGCATTAATTATTTACATTGGTGCAGGGCTCTATCATCTTGATAAGTCAGGAGCTTGTATTTTTTACCTTCATGAACACTGTATTGGATTTACAGATTCTGAGGGTTGGTTTATTGCAATGGTGAATCTTGTCTTTCCTCCCCAAAGAAACTTTTAACGTTTGGTTGCTTGTTTTGTTAGGGATTTAGCAAGAAGAATGGTAGAAGGGCTATGCAAAGAATCTGATAGTCAATTCAGAAATTGAAGCAGAGGATAGAGGAATGTATGCAGCTTGTGCTATAGGTTCAAACTATCCTACTGGCAATGTGGAAATTGAGAACGATTGCAACAACTTAAGTATCCAAACTAGTGTTGATTGGTAATTTTGTTGTAATGTTAGAGTGTTGGTTAAGAATATTAGTAAGTGTAAGGTTTCGTATTACTTAAAAATCTCTTTTGTTAAGAGATCCAATAACTTGATTGCTGATAGAGTGGCTAAACAAAAGTCTAGAGCCTCTTTGTTTAGCCTTTGAAGTTTCACTCATCTTCTCCAATCAGCAAAACTTTTCTCTAGTGACTTTTGTCCAATAAGGATTGGCTAAGGTGTAAGAATATTTTGATTATGCATTTCATTTTAGACTAAAAAAATAACTTTTTAGGAGAGTTAGAAAAAAAACTACTTGTCCTGATCCAACAATTACGATGATAACTTTTTAGGCCAGTTATTTATTATTAAGAGTGATAATTTATTTTCTTAGAGAAGTAGAGAAGTAATTTGATACTTGAAGATCAATATTGGATGATCTTAAAAATGAAAAATGATTGACTTATTAAAGTAAAAAATTTCCATCCAATATTGGATGAACCTATACAAATTACATTAATACACATACTCCATGTTTTAAAGTTACAAAAGTAACTAACTAATTAATTTAATAACATGTGTTTTATTATAATAATAATCAATGGATGTGATGTGAATATTGGACCAACCAATATTAGATGAAGTCTTACCCCTTATATTTTCTTTTAAATATTAAAGATTAAATAGAAGTATATTTTTTGGTCAAAAATGCATGAAATTACAATAAAAATGAGCAAATATTATAACAAAAAAAGAAAAGTAAAAAGATAAAGAAAATGAAGAACTCTTACAAGACAAAAGAAAGAAAGAAAAATAAGACAAAAGATAAAATATTTTGTCAACACTTCAAATAAAACATTAAAAAATCTAAAATTTTATATGAGAGAAGCTGCAGAAACAATTGGGAGGATCAAAGATCCAACAGTAATTAAAAGAAACACCATTATATATACCAGATACGGTAGAAATTCAAGTTATATTATACATATTTTGTAATTTCTTTGTAAGTCCAAAAGTCATATCTACTCATCAAGTAGTATAGAGGTTAGATATATCAATGTCAAATTTCAAAATTTGTGTTCCTCTTGGTCTATGATAGAAGCTTGATCTTCCTAAACTAGAAGAGAGAGATAGAGAGAGAGAGAGAGAGAGAGAGAGAGAGAGAGAGAGAGAGAGAGAGAGAGAGAGAGAATCCTTAGGTAGTTGTAAGTTTTGACATACATCTAATGTAAAAATAGTTTATGAATCACAACTGATGCAATAAGAGTTCTTATGGTAGCTATCTTGGTTAGTAAATAGAGTCAATTGTTGATTGATGCCTATTAAAAAACTTATTTAGAAAAAGGTACATATAATAAGATACTTTATTGAAAACAACCCATCCCAAATTACCCCTATAATTAACAATTAAAAAAAAAATTAAAAAAAAAACAAAACAAAAACTAATAAACACGCGCGCGTCCGTGAATTTTTTTTAAAATTGTCATAACTAATTCTAAAAAAATCAAAAAAACCAAAAAAAAAAATCAAAAAAAATATATATTTGGATAAATCAAATTAATATTTATGTCTATGATTTTTTCGGAATTTTCTGAATTTTTTGATTTTTTTAATTTTTTTTCGCAGACACGAAATTTCATGTTTATTTCACGGTTTAAAACATGGAATTCCATGTTTAAAACATGAAAATCCGTGTCTGCGAAAAAAATTTAAAAAAATCGAAAAATAAAAAAAATTAAAAAAAAATCAAAAAAATTCATAGACGTAAATATTAATTAGCTTTATTCAAAAATACAATTTCTTTAAGAGGAATATACATTTTGAGGCCTAAAATTCAAAAAAGAGAATTTTAAGGGCCCAGTTTTTTTTTATGTTTTTGAAGGGCCTAACTAGAAATTTTTCTGGTTAGGTTCCCGTTTTTAGGGGGTACACACCCGCTATTTTTAATTTTTTGGGGGGTAGATTCCCCCTATTTTAATTTTTCGGGGGTACACGCCTACCGTTTTTTAAGTTAAGTCCATATTTTTTAGAGTCCATATTGTCCAAGGCAGTCCAAAACAGGGGGGACATACTCCCTAAAATTTCAGTTTACCCCCTAAATTATCGGATTACCCCCTAAAATATCACATTACCCCCTAAAATATCACATTACCCCCTAAATATTACACATTACCCACTAAAATATCAGACTAAACCCTAAAATAAACTGGTTGGTGGGGTGATGCTGGTGGGGTTGGTGGGGTGTTGCTGGTGGGGTTGGGAAGCTCGTTGGTGGGGCAGGTTTAGTGGTGGTGGCCTCGAAATCACAACAACAGCTCGGAGTGAAGAAAAGCAGGGTGGTGGTGGTGCTGTCGAGATCTCAGATCTGTTGGTGGTGGTACGGATTCGCTGGTGTTGGGAAGGCCTGTCGCTGGTGGGCTTGGTGGTGGCACGTCGAGATCTGGTGGCGGTGAGGTTGGTGGTGGTACTGGGTCGCGCAGCAGCGTTTGGTTGTGGATCTGATGGTGGTGGTGTTGGTGGATCTCGAGGATGCTGGTGGTGGTGAGATCTCGAGCTGGCGGCGACGCAGGGCGTTGGTGGTCTTCGAGGATGCTGGTGGTGGTGAGATCTCGATGTTGGTGGTACGCTGATGTTGGTCGTGGTGGTACTGAGGTGGGGTTGTTGGAGGTGGATCTGATTCTGCGCTGGGGGTGGTGCGCTGGTGCAGTGGCCGGTGGTCTGCAGCAGATCTGGTGGCTTCAGATCTGATGGCTTCGTCGTGGTGGCTTCGTCGCGGTGAGAAGCGAAGCAGGGTGGTGGTGGATTCGAAATCACAGCAGCGGCGGGTTTCCTGCTGTGGTGGTGGTGGCTCGGAGAAGACGGTGGCCTCGGTGGTGTGGATCTGCTTCGCGCGAGGTACGGGGGAGAGAGAGATAAATGGGGAGGAGGGTGGGTTTTCTGGGAGCTCGACGTAAATGGGGATGGGGGTGGGTTTTATGTATTTTTTTAGTTGGGTTTCAATTGGACTGGTTTAGATCCAATTGGGGCCTCTTTTTATTAAACTATAGTATATAAGGGCCCTAAAAGCTCTTTTACCCTTTTTTTAATTTTCTGATTTTTTTTTGAATTAGTTATGACGATTTTAAAAAAAATCTAGACGCGCGCGTGTGATGGAATTAGTAGTAGTAGGTGGTGGTGGTGGTTGTGGTGGTGGAAGTGGTGATGGTTGTGGTGGATGTAGTGGTGGTTACATCCGTGGTGGTGGTGGTGGTGGAGAAAAAAGTACCCTATTATTTGTATTCAGGGGGTTTGAATCTATATGGGTATAGATATATTGGTATAGATATAAATTAGTTGGTATGGGTATAAATCTGTCTGTATGGGTATATACCTAGTTGGATATGTCTGAACGGGTATGTTACCATCACCGATTTATACATAGTTGTACTTTGTTGGTTTTAATTTATGATCTATTCATATGCAGGAAATCAGTTGAGTATATACTGGATCGTCTTCAAGTATGGTATGAATCTGTATGAGTATGTATATGATTTGTATAGGTATATACCCAATTTGTGTTTGGGATATAGGTATTAATCTGTATGGGTATGCATCTACTTTTATTTTATTATGGCTTGTTATGCAGAAAACCGGTATGGGTATGCACCAAATTTTATTAATTTGTATAAGTATGTACCCAATTTTATTTTTTTATGGTCTTTTTATCCTTGAAAATCATTTAGGTATGTACCCATCACTAACATGAACCTTTACATGGACAAAAGATCTTGATCTGGATAAAAACTAGTTGGGTTTATACATTACTGGATAAAATAGATTTGAACAAACAAATTATCGACAATAGATATATACCATATGGTTACAGGGACCTATAATGTAATTACAAAAAAAGTAATACTTATAGATAAAAAAACAGATATGGGTATATACCCATCACGAATTATATTACTACTAGCAATGGACTTATACCCACTAAAATAGAAAGAGAGGTAATAAAATAAAATCACAATCCATTTCAAATTAGAGTATAATAACTCGACCTTATATTGATCAAAAATTTAACTAGACCTTAAATAATAATGTTTTGGATTTTAGGCTTAGTATTTTCCTTTTGTATATATTATGAAGGTCAGATTTAGGGTGAGTGAGGACAGCAATCCTCTGTTTTATCTGCCTCTGGCTTGTCACCTATCTTGATTATGGACATTTTCTTTTTTGGATTAAAGCAAGTAGCTCAAAAATTGTAATCTATCTTACCTTACAAATTACTACACCTAGTAATATTTTTTTGGTGTGAATATTATTCCCACATAATTGAAATCCTTTACTCATTTTGGTATATTATTATCAAGGAAGGTTTGACAAGTCTAGGTGGTGCCATAAGCCTAAAACGAACTTACAAAATAAATTTTCTTTATGTAATTCTTTTTATAAATTAGGGTCCTAAAAAACATAAAAAAGATTAGAAGCCCAAAACTCGTCTTTTCGAACTACTTTCAAAATCGATCCTAATTATCATGGTTATAGTGATAGTGTATGTCTTATGGTAGACCGTAATTGTTGCATAAATATGGGCAGATGTAGGGACGATTCTGGGATACAGAATGCCCCAAATTTTTTTAACAAATAATCGTTAAAAGAAATAGAATTTTGTCAATCTCTATATTTAAAATTTGCTCTCAACCTCTATTCAAATTAGAAATTATCTTAATAAAAATTAAAAAATATTTTTTTAAACTTCGCTAATCATTCTACTTTTTTGTCTTGGAGTCTTGTTCTGGATCCGATCTGTGCATAAAGTGTTTTGTTTATTAAACTGTAAATATTGGATAGTTAATCAACTTAGTTTATGCGTTTACTGATAAGTATAACAACCACATGACAGCTAACAAAACAGAATTGGAGTTAGAAGAATCAAAGTTAGTTAAAGATAGTTAGATACACTAAAGTGTAAGTATAGACAATGGGCTGTAATGTATATATACTATTGATTGTGTTAATAAAATTTATCTTTTCCTCTCATCTCTATAATCTTCTTTACTCTCTCTTATTTATCATGGTATCAGTTTAAAAGCCTAAAGAACAAGTGTAAAGCTCAAAATCGCCATTAATGGCTTCCTTCTTCTTCTATTACTTCGTTTTCTTCTAAAATTCATTGAGTTTTGTCACGTGTTTCATCGATCCTTAGGTTATTGCTTCCGCATCATTGTTATGGCGTCATCATCGTCTTCATCGCCTTCTCCAAATATCTCCTCCAGCTCAGAAATTCCGGCTGGACTTCTTCTTCTTCGCCAAAATTGGGCGAGTCTTGTTCAAGTAAAGCTCGATTCAACAAATTACGTTCTATGGAGAGCTCAACTTGAGGCAATTCTCGAAGCTCATGGCTATCTCAAACATGTTACTGGATGTATTTAATCTCCACCAGCTGCTGATCCGGCCTTCACGACTTGGCTTATAGAGGATCAACAACTAAAGGTTTCGTTACTCTCCTCAATGATTCCTTCTATTCTCTCTCAAGTGGTTAAGATTCATCATGCATCCGAAGTGTGGCATAAGCTTGAAGAAATCTTCATTTCGCAATGTAGAACTCATGTTCATCAGCTCAAAATGAAGCTCTGCAACTTAAAGAAAGGAGATAAACCTATGAATGCATACCTTGCAGAGATTCGAGACATTTGCGATGGATTAGATACAGCAGCTGCATCTTTACCTTTAGAAGATGTTATAATGTACACTCTTAAAGGTCTTCCCTCAGAATATAATCAATTCAAATCAAGTATTCGCATCACTAATGCGCAATCCTCTACTTTAACCTTCCATTCCCTTGGTATCTATTAATTTCTGAAGAATTACACATGAAAATGGCGGATTCAAATGAGAATTCTATGTCATTTCAGAATGCTTTGTTTACAAACACTTCAGCACCAGTTTATAATCGTGGTCGTGGTGGCTTTACACATGGTGGTGGTGGAAGAGGCCGTGGAAGGTCTAGAGGTTCACCTATGAACACATCTATTTTGGGATCACCACTTGTTCAGTCCTCTGCACCAACTTGTCAAATTTGCACTAAGTTTGGTCATTCAGCCATTGACTGCTGGTCAAGGACTGATTATGTGAATTTTCCATCACCTAAGCTAATGCCAGAATGGCTATGGCAGCTCATACTTCTCAGGCTCCTTCACCAACTCAAGCTTCATCTCAAAACTGTTATGATCCTGAGATGTGGTATTTGGACTCTGGAGCAAACAGTCATGTTACAAATGACTTAAGCTTGCTTCAAAACTCAGTTGCTTATCAAGGCTCTAACTCAGTCTCAGTTGGTAATGGTCAGGCTTTGGATATAGCCAACATTGGGAACAGTACAATTTCTAACTCTTCTTCTAATTTTTACTTAAAATCTATACTACATGTTCCATCTATGTCATCTAATCTACTCTCAATTTCCAAGTTTACTCATGATAATAGCTATGTTGTAGTGTTTTCTTCCTCTTCTGTGTCAATTTTTGAATCCTCTACAAATAATCTTCTCTTTCAGGGCCCTTGTAGAGATGGATTGTATCCTCTTGTGTTTAGTTCAAACTCGAAACTCTCTTCATCTCCTTCATCAACACCTGTGTGTCTATCTTCAAAAACAACCACATCTTCAGCTTCTTTGTGGCATATGCGCTTAGGTCATCCATCAAGTCATGTGTCATCACTGTTATCTGCTACTTTACATGCTAGATTAGATCATTGTGGAGTTCTATGTAATGCTTGTGCAACATCTAAGGCTCATAAACTGCCTTTCTCTTTGTCTTCATCTAGATCATCTGATATTTTTTCTTTAGTCCATAGTGACATTTGGGGACCTTCTCCTGTTAATTCTTGCTCTTCATTCAAGTATTATATAGTATTCATTGATGACTATAGCAGATTTACTTGGGTTTACCCTCTCAAACTTAAATTAGATGCTTACAATGCTTTTTGCACCTTTTACAATCTTGTTTTAAATCAGTTCAATGTCTCTATTAAAACCTTCAGAAGTGATAATGGTGGGGAATATATGAGTAATAGCTTTCAGTCTTTCTTACATAACAAAGGGGTTATACACCAAACATCTTGTCCACATACTCCAGAACAAAATGGAGTCTCTGAAAGAAAACATAGACATTTGATTAAAACAACTCTATCCCTTTTATCACATAGCTCATTACCCACCACTTTTTGGCTTGAAGCTCTCTCAGTAGCTGTATACCTTATAAATTTGCTACCAACACCTGTTCTTGCCAATTCTTCACCATATCAAGTCTTATATAAAACTCCACCTACTTACTCTCACCTCAAAACCTTTGGATGTCTTTGCTATCCTTGGCTAAAACCCTATGCTCCTCATAAACTCTCTCCTAAGTCAGAAGGTTGTGTTTTTCTTGGATATTGCTCTCACTCAAAAGGATATAAATGTTATTCATTAGTTTCAAAACGAGTTTTTGTGTCTAGACATGTCTTATTCAATGAGTTAGTCTTTCCTTTTGAATTCAAAGTCTCAAGTTCTACCTCCTCAAATGAATCTACATATTCAACTTTCATTGACATATTTGATTCTTATATAAATCCTCACTCCATTTCACAACCTTTCTCACCTATAATTTCTTCAAATCAACCTCCTCATGAGTCTCATTCAGATACTTCTACTTCTTCTATACAAAATTCTTCTTCTTCAAATTCATCTCAACAAATTAATTCAATCCATCCAATGGTTACTAGACTCAAAACAGGGTCTTTGAAACCTTCCTATAAGTGTAGAGCTGCAGTTATATCTTCTTTAGAGTCTGAACCTGTGTCTTATAGAGAAGCTGCTAAATCTCAATGTTGGTTAGATGCCATGGCTGATGAATACTCAGCTCTGATGAGTCAAAACACATGGACTCTTGTTCCCAAACCACATGGACGCTCTCCAATCACTTGCAAATGTACATATAGAATAAAACGCAATGTTGATGGATCTATTGCGCGTTATAAAGCTCGTTTGGTAGCTCGAGGTTTTTTGCAAGAATATGGTGTTGATTACACTGAAACATTCAGCCCAGTGGTTAAGCACCAAACTGTGCGAATTATACTCTCCTTAGCTGTTACTTATAACTGGGAAATTAAACAATTGGATGTATCCAATGCCTTTCTTCATGGTTCACTTGATGAAGAGGTTTATATGGTGCAACCAACTGGTTTTCTTGACAAAACTCACCCAGATTATGTATGTAAATTGAACAGGTCTCTTTATGGTCTAAAACAAGCCCCTAGAGCTTGGTACCAGCTTCTAACAGCTTTTCTTATATCTTAAGGCTTTAAAGTAAGTGCTGCAGACACTTCAATGTTTGTCAAAGGCTCAGCTAGCTCTTTGACTGTTGTTCTTGTTTACGTTGATGATATTCTAGTCACAGGAGCAAATTCTTCAAGTGTTACTTCTATTCTTGAGGCACTTAAGGCTCGGTTTAAAATGAAGGATTTGGGATGTTTGTCCTATTTTCTTGGATTAAATATAACGCGTTCATCTAACTATATTATTGTGGATCAATCTACATATGCTCTCTCTATCATTGCTAAGGCTGATTTACAGGATTGTAACTCATCTCCAACACCTACTATGAATAAATACTCAGTTTTATTCAATCATGATAAACTGGCGTTTGAAAATCCCACTCTATTTAGAAGTTTGATTGGTGCTTTACAATACCTAACCATAACCAGACCTGACATTGCCTTCTCAGTCAACAAGCTTTGTCAAGCAATGCACTCTCCTACAAACATGGATTTTGAAGCCCTAAAACGTCTACTTCGTTATATTAAGGGTACACATCAATATGCTCTAATTTTTTCTGCCTCTTCTCCAGTTTTAAAAGCATATTCTGACTCTGATTGGGCAAGCTCTATCTCTGATAGAAGATCAACAACTGGTTATTGTATCTTCTTAGGGTCTAATCTGATTTCTTGGGGATCAAAGAAGCAATCTACTGTTTCTCTTTCCTCTACTGAAGCTGAATACAGAGCAATGGCTCATGTATATGCTGAACTTAAGTGGCTTTCGTTTTTACTTAAAAGTTTGAGCATTGATGCTGGTGTTCCAACTCTTGCGTGTGATAACATGTCAGCTCTTGCTCTTGCCTCAAATCCTGTGTTTCACACTCGTACAAGGCACATTGATGTTGATTATCACTTTGTTCGCGAGCAAGTTCAAGCTAAGCTTCTTGTCTTATCTCATGTTCCAAGTAATCAACAGCTTGCTGATGTGTTCACCAAAGGACTAGCTTCAACTCCGTTTCTTGCGCTTCTATCCAAATTACCTCTTCAACTACAGCTTAGCTTGAGGGGGGATGATAAGTATAACAACCACATGACAGCTAGCAAAACAGAATTGGAGTTAGAAGAATCAAAGTTAGTTACAGATAGTTAGATACACTAAAGTATAAGTATAGACAATGAGCTGTAATGTATATATACGATTGATTGTGTTAATAAAATTTATCTTTTCCTCTCATCTCTATAATCTTCTTTACTCTCTCTTATTTATCATTTACTAGTGTTCAAAAATATTTATGTTATTACGAAAAGAAAAGGTTAGTAATGATGTGTTGTGAAGGCTTTTTGGCTTTTTCGTTTGGTGATTGCAGTTTATGTTTATGTCACAGCTATAGTGGGGGTACTGTTTTGCATCTGAATTCTGAATAGTACATGATATTTTGGTCAAGTTTTTGACGTATACGGAAATGCGATTTGACCCAAAAAAAAAAAGTGAAAATTAGTAGAGCCTTATTTAAATCCAGATTTCTGGTCAAGTTTTTAAATCAGTATTTATTAATGATGTTGTTCTAATTCATTTTAGGGAAAAACCAACCTTCCATGCAGATCTGCACTTTATTTTGAGAAAATTAACAGTTCGGGTAAGGACATAATTTGGTTAAGTTGCGTATCATAAATACACGAGAAAAGCTTGGAAGTATACCCCAAAATAGGGGTGGGCGCAACAATGCTTTAGTTTAAAGATATAATTTTTTAAATAGGTATCTAGTGCCAATTTGTCTGTTGCAGAGACTACTTACAGATTGTGATGTAGAACCTTGGAGTGAAGAAATGATAATTAATGAAGCAGATTAGCACAAAGGTTTGGTGAATAATGAGGTGTTACAACAAGTATAATAAGACAACAACTAATAACAAACCGTTATTCCTAATTGGAAATTAGATGGGATGTTCTAACAGTATGATATGTGAAAATTATTTTTTTTCTAACAGAAAATACATAGATTAAAAATACAAACTAGACACAAATTACAAAAGATTCGAGTTTTTTTTTGGCTTAGCTTTATTTTACAAAGAAAATGGCGATTTGGCACATATAAAAAAGAATTCTAGATTTAGCATCCAGACGGTTTCCCGGTTACTGTCCTTCATGAAAGGCGGTTTGCTGGGATCCGTCCTTAGTTAATTATAGAATTAGGGGAAGGACAGTCTCTCGTTGACCGTCCTTAGTGCGTTAATTAAACAAATTAGATTTAAGTAAGGGCGGTTCTAAAGCCAACCACCCTTAGTACAAATTTTTACCGCCAGGAGGGCGGTTTTCTTTCAACCGCCCTTACTGATTTTTTTAATTAAAGAAGGGCGATTTTCTAAACTCTGCCCTTAACAGGATATAGTTATTCCCCCAAATCATAAACCCTATTCCGAAAATTGGTAGCCACACACCCTCTCCATTGCTCTTCTACATCCACACCCATCCTAAAATCTACAACTATTTCATCAAATCGTTGGATATCTCACCTTAGAGGTAATTACTCTATCCATTTTGTATTATATGTAATTTATATAAGAAAGAAAATTGAGTAGAGCTCAAATTTAAACTAGTCGGGCTAAAGATGTTAAAACTTTTTTTTTATCTTATTGAACAATCTTTTTCACGCTAATTCGAATTGTTTACAACAATTTACTTTTTTATGGTTGAAGTGAAATTTCCAGAAATGATTGGTATTGGATGGGGTGCGTGGTATGAAATATAAAATGTGATTTTAATGAAAAGTAAAAGTCTAAATAATAAAAAAAATCCAAGTTAATATTTAAGGTGTAATAATATATGTATAAGTAAATAAAATATTAATATGCAGTTTTTAAATATAAACAAGTAGTTCACAGACGTCGCATTTTCTTAACGAGTTTAAATTGAAGTTTGAATTTGAAATTGTTTATAAACGAACGATCTCGGACAAGTTTTTTTTGAAAGATTCTCAACCTACTCGCAAACGGCATGATTCATTTAACATCCTTGTTATAAAGATCCTGGAAATGTTACATATGAATTTAATGTTCAAAATATTTCGCCTGTGTAAAAAACTAAATAAATATATCATTTGACTTGTGAATTACTCCCTCCGTCCATCAATGTTTGTCATACCTTTTTTTCACACATATTAAGAAAAACAATTAATTTTTTCTATTTTTATAGAAATACCCTCAACCAACTAACTAAATGAATTTAATGATGATAAATTTATTAACATTAAATAAGGATAGAATTGGTAGAAAATGTAAAACAGTTCCTTGATATTTTAAATAGACAACCTTTTGTGGACATCTACTTTTAGAAATTGTGACGAACATTGATAGACGGAGGGAGTATTTGCTAATAGACAAAAACTTTTAGTACCATAGTTTATGACAATATATACTTATGACAAAATAGAATGAATTTAAGAATCTAACATGAATTCGTTTGGTTTGTGAAAATATTTTCTATTTTTGTTTTCAGAATATATTTTCAAAAAATGATTTTTGCTTTCGTTTTCAATATTTTCAAAAATTATAGAAAATGTCAATTTCACGTTCTCCAATATGACAACATTTTCATTTAATTTTCCAAAAAATAATTTTCATTTTCTCTATCCAAACACGTTTTTATTTGTATTTTGAAAAATATAAAAAATGAAAACAGAAAAAACTTTTTATTTCCACGAACAAAACAGGTTAGATTGTTCTTTTTTATTTAATATGTGGGTTCCGAGGTTACACTTGACTAATCCCATATGGGATATGACCGCCTCCCCAACCATACCTCTAGGCAAATCAGAACTAGGTTACCTATGTTCTGGAAGGGTTTCGAACCGTGGACCCCATGGATGAGAAACATGACTTTATATATTTGTTCTTTGTAAAGAAAACATGACTTTATATGAAAAGTGTGAATAAAATATAATATTCGAGTTCACTCATTGGAAATGAATAATTTAGTTTTGAGTTATCGAAAATATGTATATAGTGTACTTCCTTTTGTCGTAAAAATAATGTCCACTTAGTTTTTCACATAATTAAGAAACTTAATAATTGCATACATTGTTACAAATTTATCTTTCATAAAGTGTCTTGATATTTTAAATATGCATTGAGAATATAAGTTTTGATTTTTCATAAAAGTAATAATGAAAAAAATTGAAAAAAAAAGTGCCTTGATATTTCCTAAGTGGACAATAATTTTAGGACACCATACATAGTAAGTTAGATATTATTTTTCGAAAGGAATGAATATATTATTTGTTGGATTAGTCGTGATGTGTATGTGTGTTATAAAATAATGCGATAAAGTTGAGGACTCACAGACCGCAAGTGTACGGTTGTCTAAGTAATAAACCGATAAATTAGATTCGTTCTTAGGGACGGAATAGGTACAACTCAAGTGTGAATCAATTAGTAGAATAATTGCAAGTACGGAAAAGTAAAAGATATAAAGTTTGTTTGGTTTTTGTTGTTTAAGAACTAAGATGGAAATAAAATAAAATACTAATTTAGCTAATGCAATTAAATAAGACGCAAGTAAAGTAAATATGATTAGACGCAAGAATGAGAATGGTACTTGAGTCTCGCAAGGGTTTCACCTAAATCTATTTAATTTATGCTTTCGTTTAAGGGTTGAATCGGGATTTGGTATTAGTCGGGATTCGAGTTTCTCCTAACCCCCGTCAGGGTGGACTTAGAAGCTATCCTAGGGTTTTACAAACCCCGTTAGGGTGATTATAAGCTACCTTCGAATGGTCAAGTCTTTTACCCAATTGGCTACAAGGTTAATCAAACCCGTCAGGGTCAATTACTTATACCTCGCGTTTATTACCTAGGTCCGTAATTAAACCCCCCGTCAAGGTGATCAATACGCCATTATAATGAATAGCTTAATTAATTCTTATTTTTGATTCATGACTTCAAAGACAGTAAATATATGCATGATAATAGTCAATACTAAATTACCCAATTCAAATTAAATCTTTCAATCCCAAATTCGAAAACATTAATCAAATAAATTGGGGCTCAACCCATTAAAGCGATTCTCAAGTACTTAAAGTATTTAGCTCATAATGGAAATTAAAACTAAAGAAATAAAATTAAAGGAACATAATTACAGAAATGAAATAAAGAACCTAATTAAAGGGTTGAATTGATTCTTGTTGGAAGAATTGTTTCTCCAGTTTCAGCTTCTTCTCTCCTTTTTGCTTCTGACTTTCTCTCTGGCGTCTTTGACTTGTGTAATATGAGTTGTGTGTAAAAAATGAAGTCTAAAGCCCTTTATATAGTGGAGAATTCGAATTGGGCTTTTTACTTAAAGGAATAGGTTAAATGAAATAAAAGCTGAATCCAAATTAGAAATCTCGTAACTGATGTATAGTTTGTACTAAAATAGCTGTAACTTTTGCGTCTGGACTCGAAATCACTCCGTTCAACTTGTAAAATCTTCCTGACTCAAATATGCAACTTCCTTATTTCACGACTCTAAGGCTGAATCAGTGACTAAGTGATTCAAAAATAATGATTTGTAACAGTCTTCCAGATTTCATTCTCTCCTAATAAATTCTTCGAATCATCTTTTCTCGCCTTTGACTTCTATATACGATCTATGACTTTAATTCCCGTTTCTCCTCCTTATCTTGGTGCTCCATCATTACCTAAGAATTTTACACTAAAAACAAACAAATTAACGCACAAAAGCTTTAAACGTAAATAATACAAACCCAAAAGAAGAAAACGCAATATAATCAAATAAACTTAAAAGTTTTTCAAATTTGTCAATTAATTATCTAAAATAATGTCTTTTAAGAGATAATATTAAGAACAAAAAAAGAGACATCAGTGGCCTAAACCATTCCTGTTAAAAAAAAAAAAAAACAAGACTTATGTAACTATGTATTTACCTATTGTTTTTTTTTATGTATGGATGTTCGGGCTAACTTACGCGCACCACGACTATTTCTATTGGAAATATACATGTCTCCTCATGTATATTCCCACTTAATCAGAACTAGAACTAGGTTACCCATGTTCAGGGAGGAGACTCGAACCTTTCACCTTTTGCTTATCTCCTATAAGGGCTCAAGAAATAATAAAGTTGAGGGAATTCGAATCTTGTACCTCCTAGATGGGAAACAAGGTTCTGGCAATTGAGTTAGTCATAATGGTTTACGTATTGTTTTTTTGTTCGACAACTTGTGTAGCTATATTAGAAATCACATCAATATCGAAAGGTAAACAATGGTGGGATTTGCCAAACGTCTCTCAAGTACTAAAGAAAAAGATAAAAATTATAGAGATTAAGCAAAGCAAGACGGTGACTGGGCTACCAAAATTTTGATTCGGTAGACCATCTTTATCACTTTAACCTTTTCTTACTTTTCTTAGTTATACTTTTCTTTGGTGTTTAATATTCTATAGTTCTAATATGTGGTGCCATGGACAATATTACCAGAGTCGAGGGAGATCTACAACTTATGAAACTTTGAAGTGATTACCGATTTAAATGACTTCAAAATTATCATTATCAGTCTAAGAAAATAAAGTGACTTAGCGCAAGGCTGGAGATTAGTGTGGGCAAAATGGTCCAAAAAATACAAAACGAATTTACTCAAACTTTTTCTTGAGAAAATTTATTAATAAAATCATAATGAAATTACCGACCTAAATAGTGACCCTTTCAAAATTAAACATTACACTTTTATCTCACACCATATCAGAATTAACCTCAAAAAATTAACCATGTCGATTCTTATAATATATAACCTCCAAAACAGAATCCTACCTCCTCCCCCACTTAGTTGGGCCATTTACTTCATACGTGATAATTGATGAGTAATTCATAGGCCAGATGGACACATGAACCTAGTCGAATTTTTAATGAAATTTTAAAAAATGGTAATGAAAATTGAAAACCATAAAATCGAGCTAAGTTAGCACATATATACACGGGTCGGGGGACAATAAGTGGTTATTTCAAAAAATAAAACTAAAGATTAGTTTCAAATGTACTATGTTTTATAATTATTTTTTATATTTTACAAAAAGATCAATGTTCTCTTTAATTAAAATAACAAATCAACTTCTCATTTAGATTACACAATAATTTAAATGAAAAGATTATTATAATACCTTTATTATAGTTGTCGTTGACCATATATTTATCTCATTTAAATCAAACATTATCATAGATGAGAAAATCCATCTACTACTAATTTTATCGCACACGCACGTTCGATTTTTTTTTTTAAAAGCGTCATAACGAATTCTAAAAAAATAAATAAAAAATTATATTTTTAGATGATACAAATTAATATTTACTAAACCTGGGACATCGACTTCACATAGAAAACCGATTATTTCAAAAATCTAAGAAAGGTAACAATACAGGTAAAGCGATGAGTGAAAACTGGAATAACAATATGAATACAAATACTATTATATTATATAGTGATGCCTCCTTTAAAGATGATTTCAATGCCTCATCTGCTTGTGTCCTACTTAATAATAGAAACAAACTTATCCATGGTCATGCATGGTCTTTTTCTTGTCACATCCCTTTAGAAGGCGAGCTAATTGGAGTGCGAAATGGATTATGTTCAGCAATCAATTTCCAAAGTCAAGATGTTAGAGTGCTTTGCGACAACAAATCGGTGGTAGAGCTACTAAAACATCCCAAACCTCCTCCAAATGCAAGGCTCAAGACTTTCTGTCTTGATATGAAGAATTTATTATGTAATAGGAAAATATCTTTCTATTTTATCAGTAGAATTGATAATATGTTTGCGGATTGAGCCGCGAGGCAAAAGCTATTGGGCTCGTTGCCTCGTGATTGGGTTTCTAACCCTCCTCACCAATTTGCCAAGTTCCTTTGTAACTCCCCTTCTCCTAGTGGAATCGGGTGAGATTGACTCTATCTTGTAAGAACCTTTATTTCATTTTTTATTTATGTATTTTGACAAAAAAATTAATATTTATGTCTATTTTTTTCTTTTGATTTTTCTAATTTTTTTTGATTTTGATTTTTTGATTTTTTAAAATGGGATTTTGTCCCATATCTAATTTTAAGATTGAGATGAATTTGTCTCATCTCCATTCTGAGATAGGATTTGTCCGATCTCTATTGTATAACTAAGATGAGATTTGTCCCATCTCTATTGTAAAACTAATTAAAGGTATAATGTGTTGGAGGTTATGATATGCTATTTCACGAGGTAAAAAGTCTTGACTTGGTGGGGGTAATGTATGTATGTCGAGGGATTGATAGGATTGTTCCATCCAGTTTTACTATCCCTACTTCGATTTTGTTTGCAGAGCCTTCGAAACCTAAGGCTATTAGCTGCTTAGTCTTCTGATCCATTCTCTACAATTTACGTTTATATAAGGAATAACTTATTACTTTGAATATGATGACTTGAGAAGCAATAATTAGTTGAAATGAAGAAAATTACTGTTTTTAGTTCATTATATAACATTCAAAATCAAATTGTACGAGTCTTCAACATTATTAAACACTAAAACAAAAAAGAACCCATTTAATACTGAGATGGGATTTGCCCCATCTCTATTGTAAAATTAAGATGTATCTATCCCATTTGCGATTAAAACCTTCCACCACCACCACCATCACCCTACCACCACCATCCCTCCCAACACCACCATCACCTACCACCACCACCACCCTACCACCACCATTACCTACTACTAATTTCATTACACACGCGCATGTCCGTGATATTTTTTAAATCGTCATAACTAATTCTAAAAAAATCAAAAAATAAAAAATTTGCATTTTTGGATAAAACATATTAATATTTACGTCTATGATTTTTTTAATTTTTTTTTCACGGTGAATTTCATGTTTGCGAAAAGAAAATTCACTGTTTCGAAAAGTGAATTCTGTGTCTGCGGAAAAAAAAAAACAAAAAATTTTATAGATGTAAATATTAACTTACTTATCTAAAAATGCAAAATTTTTATTTTTCTGATTTTTTTTTAAGAATTAGTTATGACGATTTTAAAAAAAAATTCACGGACGCGCGCGTGTATAATGGAATTAGTAGTATGTGGTAGTGGTTGTGGTGGTTGAGGTGGTGGTGGTTGTGGTTGTGGTAGTTGTAATGGTGGTTAAATACATGGTAGTGGTGGTGGTGGAAGTACCCTATTATTTGTTTAATATTTAAAAATAAATATTGTATTGAAATAATATATTTAATAATAAGGGTAGTAAAGGTATAAAAAATATAAAGATGATGTTTTCTATAAATAATTATTTTATTAGGCATATTTTTAGAAATTAAATCATTGAAGGCTTAACTTTTCAATTAGGTAATTTATTAGGCTTCTTTTAGCAAATACCTCTATTTTTAATTAATATAAAAAGGGTAAGAAAGTGAAATGGTAATAGAGTTCTGATTTAAATGAGAAACTTCTAATTGGAAAGAAATAATAACATGTCAACTTTTAGGCATAGAATTTCCTAATCATTATCTAAATAAGCATTTTCTCTTTACAAAAAATACAATGAATCAAGCAAATATAATAAATCTATCAAAAATAATAGCAATACTTTGAGATCTAACAATAACCGTAAATATGCACAAAATAAAACAAATAGTACAACTTAAACTCCAATTACCCATGTTATGTTGGAAAAGCAAAGTACTATGATTACTCAGAGCATCCCTAACAGTTCAACGATATCAATCAAAGCTGTTAGATCTGAAGAAATTCAAATTGTTGAGCCATGTGTCGAAGAGAAACATACTACATAATGGTCCACTCTGTTTGAAGGTAAATTAAGAGTGACCTCAAGTTTGAATTTTACGAGCCAGCTCTTCATGAAGGGAGAACCATGATCAAACTGCCAAAAGAAGTGTTAGATGATGGAGCTAAAATTGGGGCTAACTTGCTTAGTTGGTCAATTCATCGGAGCTCCTCCGAAATTCTACATGGTAACAAACTTTGTCAGAATTCAATGGAATGAGTTTGGTCGAGTTAACATAAAGTCATTGGAAAAATGTATATATTTATCTTTGAAGATAAAGACAAATGCAACAAAGCAATGCAACAAATCTTGCACGTTGAAGGTAAACCTCTATTTTAAAGAGAATGAGAAGAAAACATGCAGTTTAGCAAAATTAGGGTTGATAAAATTCCTCTATGGATTAAACTTAAAAATGTACCTATGGATTTATAGACTAGAGATGGATTAGGGTACATAACTAGTGGAATAGGGAGGCCAGTTCAAATGGATTCCACAACTGAGTCTAGATTAAAACTTGGTTACGCCTGTGTTCGTGTAGAAGTTGATTTGCAGTTAAAAGTTCAAGCTAAAGTATATGTGGACACAGGTGAGTGAACTACATGAGGTTGATGTTGTGCGTGAATGGAAGACAAATCAATGTCCAAGATGTAAAAGCTTCGATCACACTTTGTGTAAGGAAAATAAGATATGGGTGCCAAAGAATAGCAATACTATTCAACAAACCGAGAAAAATAGTAATAGTATTGTTGAACAAAACAAAGATGACAAAGAAAAATGTAAGTTAATGCAAATACTCAAGAATCCTTGAGGTACGTCACTAACAAATCTAAAGTTCATGATCAAGCGAGTAGTAGTAGCTACAACTATCCTATTCAAGAAGATAATTTGTTTAATGTTCTTAATAGTCCCTTATCAGCTTTAGATGAAGATGTTTTGTGCATCATACAAAGTGATGGTAAGGAGGGACAAAAAAACAAGCCTCCTGATCCATGATCATTGGATCATGGAATGTAAGGGGCTTGAATATTCCCCTCAGACAACTGGATGTTTCAAACTTAATATTCACTAAGAAGGTACAAGTAATGTGTATTTTGGAAACTAAAGTTAAATTGCATAATATGTAGGGCGTCATGAATGGTAGTTTCAAGAATTTTAATATTATTCATAATTACAATAAAGACCCTGGTGGAAGAGTATGGTTTATTTGGCAAGATAATAACATTCTTGTTACAGTTATTGAGAATACTTTTCAAGCAATTCTAGTTGAAACCACTGATAACAAATATAACACTAAGATTTTATTGTGTGTCACTTATGCCAGCAATGATGATAGTGAGAGAGCTATATTGTGGAATGATATTATAAGATGGAGCAATACATATATCAAAGAATTATTTGGTTGCATTGGAGATTTCAAAGAAATATTGAGAATTGCAGATAGGTTACATTGTGACGAGTTAAATGAATCTGCTAAGCAATTTACTGAATGTATTGATGATGCTGAACTATATGAACATCAAACATATGAATTCTTTTTACACATGGAGTAATAGAAGTGTTATTAACCTCAGAGCTAGTAGAATTGATAGATTATTTATCAATTCTAATTGGTTTGACAAAGCTCATTCTAATGTCTCATGCTTGGCTCCATCAACTTCTGATCATTGTGCCCTCCATGTTACTATTGATAATAAAGTTAATAGAGGCCCATCATTTAAATTCTTTAATGTTTAGTATAAACATGAGAAATTGCAGGAGGTTGTGAGTGATGCTTGGAAATGTGATGTTCAGGGTTTCTACATGTACAAAATTTATGCTTAACAAAAAGAGGTTTAAAGCTTTAAAGGTTTTCAATCTTAAATATTTAAAGAAGGATTCTTCTTATATTCAAATCATGAGGAAGAAATTAGAAGAACTTCAAAATTCAATAATCAATGGAGAAGCAAATGAAGCCATTATTGCTGAAGAGAAAATCATACTCAAAGATCTTGAAGATGCTATACTTAAAGAACGTGAGATACTTAAGCAGAAATCAAGAGAAACTTGGACAACTAATAATGATTTTAGTGCTTATTACTATTACAATATCATTAAAGGAAGATAGGTGAAGATTAAAGTCAACACTATAGTGGATGATAATGGTAATGTTCTAACTACTTCTGACAAATCAAATCAAAGTTCATAAATTCCTTCAAGACTTTGTTTCGAACTGAAGATAATGATAAAGAATTCTACTCTATAAATGTTCTCAAAGACCTTATAAGTACTCCTCTCACTCAATATTAAGTTATCATTCTCAACCAACATGTAACTAATTAAGAGATGAAGAAAGCATTATTCCAAATCAATGAAAACAAATTCCCCAGCCTTGAGGGTTTTTGATGTCTCCTATTTTGTTCTATATTAATATGCTTAGGAGACATCAAATTAGGTGATTATCTGACTATTTTGATAGACTTTTGGACTAAATATGCAATAATCCGATTTTCCTCTTTAATTTCTAGTAATTTTAATTTATTAAACTATTGCGCGTAATATTGTGTATTTTAGTGAAAAGTTTGTAGGTTTTGAATACTATCTAGAAGAGGAATCCGAGAATAAAGTCAAAGATCATGATATGGAGTCAAAGCATGAAGACGAATCCCGAAATAATTGATATTTTAGAGCTGCAAATCTGGAAAGTTGCCAAAGATTGCTGATTTCGATCCACCTAAGAGTAAATTTAGCCGCTGACTTGTGAAAAGAAAACGTGCCCCGTTGAGTTACAGAACTTTATCAACTGGAATGAGGTCAATCTGAGTTGAAACGAGTCGGTTAGAGCTGTTTTAGTGGAGGTGGTGCAGCAGTTACGGGATTTTGGGCTAAGATAATGAACTTGGGCCTTTATTATTTCACTTAAACATTAGCCTAAAGGCTCCGAATTTCTAAGTATAAATAAGGGTTTTGACTTCTATTTTTCACACAATTCATTATTCACAAAGTCAGAAGAAAAGAAGCAGAAGCAAGGAAAAGAAGAAGCTTGGAGCTGGAGACTGTCTATATCTCCACTTTGCAGCCGAATCATCTTCCTAATTAGGTTTCTTATTTCTATTTCTGTAAAACAATTATGAATTCCTTTCAATTTATTTTCTTAGTTTTTACGATTATGAGCTAATTTCAATTGGTACTTGAGAACGCGTAATGGGTTGAACCCCAATCTATTTCATTCTATGTTGTTGAATTTGGGATTAATTTAATTGAAATCGAACTGGGTATTTAATATTTTTCTTTCATTTACACCTATTGACTATTATTAAAGTCATGAATCAATTTTAGGAATTAGTACTTAGGCTATTCCAATTAGTGGCAATTGGATCACCTTGACGGGGGGTCTAGGTACGGAACTAGTTAACGAATATAGGATAGAAATTATTTGACCTTGACAGGCTTAATTAATCCTACGGCCAATTGGGTAGATAGACTTTAATCATTCGAAGGTGGACTATATTCACCCTGACGGGGTTTGTAGCACATGAGAAGAGCTCCTTAGTCCACCCTGACGGGGGTAAGGAGATACTTGAATCCCGACCAATATTAATTACCGAATTCGTCCCTTAAACAATACATGGAGTGATTAGATTTAGGTGAAACCCTAGCGTTACTCGAGTACTACCTCTCATATCTTGCGTTCAACTATTTTTACTTGCGTCTAGCTTTATATTTGCATTAAATTAGTTTTTTCATTATTTGTCTTAGTTATTAGAAAACAAACAACAAATCTTAAAATCATTTACTTGCTTTCCGTGCAATTAATCACTATCTAAAATAAGCATTAGAGTCAACCAATCCGTCCCTGAACGAATCTGTTTATCACTATTATTACTTGGGACAACCGTACACTTGCGGTTGTGGTTCTCTTTTCTTATTGCATTTATTTTAGAACACACAAAGGACCACCAGTTTTACATCAAATTTTTACAAAGAAGCTTGGCATATTGTTGGTGAGGACTTTTTTAATGTTGTAAAAGGGACACTTGACACCAACTATATGCTTCAAGGTGTTAATGCTACCAATATAACACTCATTCCAAAGGTTAGTACTCCATTTAAGCAATTTTGCCCTATCTCTTGTGTTAATACAACCTACAAGACTATATTAAGAATTATTGTTGATAAATTTAAGAAAGTTCTTCATTCCTTAATATTCAAGAATCAATCTGCATATGTATGTGATAGATATATATGTGATAACATTCTAGTGTCTCAAGAGATTATTCACAACTATGATAAAGATAACATTACACCTCAATGTACTATACATGTTGATTTACAGAAAGCTTATGCCAACATAAATTGGAGTTTTCTTTTCAACACCCTTGAAGCTTTAAATATCCCTATCAAGATCATAAATTGTATCAAGATGTGTATTAGCATACCTACATATTCAATAGGTGTTAGTGGTGAATTGGAATGGTATTTTAAAGGGAAAAGAGGTCTTGGACAAGAGGACCCTTTGTACCCTTATCATTTGTAATTTGTATGCATGTCTTCACTTAATTATTTCAAAAAAAATGGTCCAAATAACAATTTCTCTCATCATCCTAAGTGTGAGAAGATTGGTTTGAATCACATCATCTTTGCAAATTATTTGTTGATCTTCTTGAAAGCTAATGCTCAATCAGCCAAGGTTATCAAAGAGGACATGTATATATTCTCAAGACTCTTTGGATTAAGTATCAACAACAACAAAAGTCAACTATACTTTGGTAGCACTTCTTATAAAATTAAACAAGAAATATGTGCTATCTTGAACATTATTGAAGTAATTCTTCTTGTAAGATATCTTGGAGTCCCTCATAGCTTCAAGAAGTTCAGCATTGAAGATTCAAATAAGCTAGTTGATAATATTAGTGATACTAGTAATCATTGGAGCAATAGTTTGCTAACTTATATAGGAGGGCTTGTTAATTAGAGTGCTACTTAATTGGTGTAGAGTATTTCAACTGCCAAAACATGTCATATACAAGCTTAATAAAAATCTTTCTAGCTTTTTATGGAAAAAAACCTTGAAGGATCAAGAGGTGCAAAATTTGCATGGTTTAATATGTGCAAACTTAAGGCAGAATAAGGATTAAACTTACCAAACAGTGAATATCTTAACAAGGTGTATCTTCTTGGCATTTTATGGAGAATTTACAAGAAAGATGACAACTTACTTAGTGCATGGGCTCTTGCTAATATCCTTAAAGATAAGTGTATCTGGAAATTTAAAGATTACAGATCTTGCTTATCAATTTATAACTCATGATGTTAGAGATGGAGTTAATACTTTTGTTTTTTGGGATAATTAGATAAATGGTAGAAATGTTAGTACAATACTCAACAGAGAAGTTCAAGTTAGTGAAGTTTAGGCTAATAAAACTGTCAAAAGATGTTTTATCAGAGGATGATGGCACTTCCCAATTGCACTTAAAGGCTTGAGTGAGTTGTTACCTAATCAACTTACACAGGGCTATGATATAATCTATTGGATTGCTAGCTACAAAAACAAATTCTTTTTCAGTTGAACCATGAATCATATTAAAAATGACAATCAAATTCTTGAGTGGACTGAACTTGTTTGGCACAAGACAAATATACCTAAATGCTACTTTCGTTCTTGGCTTGCTTGCCTTGATAGATTACCAACTAAAAGTCGTATGAGTGAATGGGGCAATCAACAATATGTACTTTGTGAGATATGTCATGGCTCAGTTGAAGATAGAGATCGTGTCTTTATTGGATGCTCTTTCTCCAGGAGAATCATAGAGCAATGCTTGATCAAATGTGGTGCAAATTTTCCTAATTCTACACTTGGGATGAGTTGGTAAGTTTCATACTTGAGAGGGCTAAGAATGAGTTTCTTGAAACCAGCAGGTTGGTTTACTGCATATGTATACTTCATATGGATCAATAGAAATGCGTATATTCATAATGGCAAACAATTCAATGAATATCAAATACTGCACAATATATAGTATTTTCTATACATCAAGTTAACAGACTGCAAGAAGTTTAAATATAAAGACAATAGAGATAGCACATATGTGGCAATTTTGTAACGTGCTTAAGGTCTAGCTTAGTTTTTCTTAAAAGTTTGTAATGTCTTTGTTGAGTAAGATAGATTAGTTGTCTTTCTATTTAAAACTCAAAAACTTGTAAAAACTTGATATTTAAGTTTAATAAAAGTTTTGTGATTGGCAAAATAAAAAGTAATTATAATACAAATTTGTATACACTGAAATAAAAAATTAAGTTACCAATAAAAACCGATATATTTAATCTTCTGGTTATTACTTCATTTTTTCTGTCTCTATTATTAATTTAATATAAAAATAACAATAGAATTTTTTTTAAAAAGATTAACAAAAAAAAAATCAATCCTCAAAAATAATTAATATATATTTATATATAATATATAATTAAATATTTTAATATTAATTTTATTTCGTGCTTGTTGATATAAACAAGTAAAAAGAAAATTAACATTAAAATATCTAATGAATAAAAATCAGAATAATCAGATAAAAAAAATATAATCGAACCATCATAGTAATTTTTTTATATATTAGAAAATTTATTTAATTTGAAATAAATTTGACCAGCAAAATTTCTGGATCATTGTAAAATACTTTAGCCAGTCAGTAAAGATAGATTGTTTTATGTTTAGTATGACTATCGGTAATTTGTAAGGGTTTTTAGTAAATAAAACAAATTAGGATTTTAAATTGATAATTAAAAATATTAATAATGAGTTGCTAGGTCCTTCAACAAAGGTGCTTGCTCCATGAAGAACGATTGCATGTCAATTATGCGACCTCTTGAAGATGTTGCTTGATTAGTAGATCATCATTTGATTCCTTCCTTTTGAGATATTCGGTCTTTCACTAATTGCAAAATGTCTTTCTATTAGATTTCATTAAAGAATAATTTAACAGTTGATTAAGTCGATAAATAAATTTTTTAAAATGTTTAATTTGTTTGGTGACTATTTCTCTAAACGCGGTCCTATTAGTCTCCCTTCTCTTTTCCCGCTGATGATTGTTTTTCAGTTGTTGCATCAAACATAAATTGATGAATTAGTAGTAGCTATAATAGTTTATCTTTTACCACTTTTTATTTTCATATTGCAATTTAAAAAAAGTTTTAAAAAATAAAGTAAATTGAGGATGAATCCACCCTTAGTCTTTTTTTTAAAAATGTTTAAATATGTAAATAGCATATAAAAGTTACCCGATACCGTATGACTGTTTATCAAGTAAAATAAGTTGAGCTAATTGGGAAGGAGTAGAAATCCTCCAATCACCAAACAGATTGCCAACAAGCTTTTGTTTGGCTACCCAATCAGCTACTCCATTACTTTTTCTAACAAAGAAAAAAAGCGGATTACAAGTCTCCGCACTACCGTAAATCGAATTAGAAATATTACAACACTAAAAAATATTACAAGGGGTCTTAATAGCTAAGGGTTTAACTATCACTTCACAGTCACTTTCGATAATAGGTGAGTTGGTACGAAAACCTTTCACTATCTCGCAACCCCATAGAACTTCTTGCCTCTATATCCTTTGCATTCGCTTCAACCAAGTTGCCAAAAGAATCTCTGACTATATAGCTATATCACAACTAGATACAGTAAAAGTTAGCATCGGTATTTATTTTAATAAAATTAGTAGGGGGTGGAGTCCAATTACTAATTTTACCAGTATTTTTTTTATTAAGGTTTTTATCATTTCCTTCAATTAAAGCCAAGGAATGCAAGACTGAATCCTTTAGCTCTTTTATCATTTTACCATTATTTAGATTTTGATTCACATCTTTATATTTCTTCCAAGTGGAGTAAGCTATATTACACATGAACATAGTTTCTGGTCTAACTCCACTAATACAAATTTATTTCTACCTTTTCAAATTTGCCAACAAATATTACCCAAAAGTGCATCAAATTGTATATCTTGACAATGAGTAGCATTCAAAGAGGCAACAGTTTATGAAAACCAGTCATTAATCCTTGAGATTATTCAAGGTTTTAAGAGTTAGAGAGGAAGAAAACCACACAACCCTAGCCCAAGGGTAAGCAAACAAAAGGTGTTTAGTGGTTTCATCATCGCAATTACATATTTTACAAACTTTAGAGTTAGTGCATTTTCTATTATAAAGATTTACCTTTGTGGGTATTTTATTTTTAATACATTTTCTCATGAAATTTTTAATCTTAAGAGAGCAATTCATATGCCATAATATCTTCTAAATATCTGGATCATTAAGATGTGAAGAAGAGGAAAGAAGGTCAGATACAACTTTGTTCTTCTCGTCTCTATTTCTTTTACGTAAAAGGTAGATAAATTTAACAGAATATTGTCATCTTTAGTAGAATTCAAAAAACAAAAATCATTATATTCATAAGTAGAGATAGGCATACTGCATACAAGAAGTAATCTTTGCTATCTCTTGATTGTATTATGAACTCATATAGTTCATATTCCAATTTTTATTATTAGTCTGAAAGAATTCTGTTACTAACATTATAGTATTATCCTTTGGTTTAATAACATCATTTATATTATTAATCCATTTATCATTTTAAACATTTATATGTAAACTATTTCTGAATTTCTATTTTATATATTTTTAAAAAAATCTTTTTACCTTCTAGAATTTCATTCCAAACAAAATTTAATTATGCATATCCACATTTAACGCTCTAACATAGGTTGTGGTAGTATTTATAAACGCTTTATGTGCTTTAAATTCTGGAGTCCATTCACGCACTACCAGGTAACGATAAAAAATCATCCACGACCCTCCTTCAAGCGCAAAATTTAAATCTTCTCTGCTAGAAAACCCACCATAAAATAATCATGACAATGTCCTCTAACTCGAATAAACCTTTTGGATTTCATATTTGTTCCAGTTTGTTGCCAAATAATTGTATCTAACCTTTGATCCCAATAAACGAATAACCATAGTGTTACTAAACAGTCCGATCCCCTCAATAATCTCTTCCTTTGGTCGCACTACTTGCGGATATTCATAATTCTCAATAAATTCATCATCTTCGATCATTGATAAAGTCTCTCTTATCATTCTCCACCAATTTCCCCATCATAGTTTCATTAACATCAAATATTGCAGGAATGATAACATTAGTATCTTTTACCGCGGCGTGCCAACCGTAATTCTTTCTTGGTGGATTCACCCCAATGGTGGAATTGTCACCTTCACTCCTTAATTATCAAATAAATTAGAAGTTCCATTGGAGCTTGCTCATTTAGTCAATCTATTGATTGCTTGGGTTGCTGAAAGAGTTGGGAATTGTTTCTCTTTTTCTTCTTGACTTACAGAATTGTCCTTATCATAGGCTCATTATCTCGTTCTTTTCAAGTACTAATACTAGCGAATTGGCCGCTGATTTCTGTTTTGATGGGTCTGTCATTTGGAGGGCAGCGGCGATGTCTTATTTTCTCTGCGGCGATTATTTTAAGGGTTTTTTTTTTACTTACTAAAAAGTGTTTTGATTTATGTTTTTTTTCTTTATATATATATTTATTGGTTCAACAAATTAATGTAGGCGGGAGAAGTAGTGTAAGTACTAAGTAGGGTAGATGAAATGGTGGGGGCGAAAGTGGAAGCGAAAGAAACGATGAGTCTAGCGAGGTGGAGCGGTGCGGGTGACATGCATATATTTGTAATTCATTTACGTTTCATGCTACACTATACGGAAAGGTGAGGCTGCAGGACGATACGGTTTTTGACGTGATCAAACAGAGAACAGAGCAATTTGGCGATTTATCTACACCACTAGACACGATGAGATAGATTTCTGTTTAGACTCTTGGATTAGGCATAGAGCCTTTCAGAACATCTTATCTCATAACATTAAGTCATCAACACCACGACGACGTAAGTTCATTGACCATTCTAAAACAGAAAGTGCAATTAGTGGGAAAATATCACATGGAGAAGGTCCACATCTTAACTGAAAGCGTATATCTAACTGAAGCTGATGATATAATTCAAGTGGCACACGTTATGTTTTCTCACATATTACTATTTCCCTTTGATCCTCCGCCTATGTAACAACTAACAAGTCAATTTTATAAATTTTTAATATTTGAAAATGCATATAACCAAATAATAACTCGTATATCAGAGTTGATCAATTCAACCATCATCATAAAAAATAGAAAATTAATTTATTGATTGCTTCCATTAATGGCATAATTAGACGAGTATATCAGGTGGAAAGACATGTCAATGAACTAGAGGGAAAGACATGGTAAAGTTATGAAGTTCCATACATAATAAATTACATGTATGACTAGTATAAATTAAAATAATGGAAACTCCACAGTTGAGGCGCATTTTCCTTTTGGATAAACAGGACACTGAATGAGTTTAGTAGCAGAGGTATCGACACAAATATATATCTGGTATAGCTGATAGTTACCAGATGAGTCAACGTTACATTCCACCCAAGGAGTGTACCCAATCCCCTCTTCAATAGCATTTTTTATACTCGGTAAGCGGTATCTTCCACCTCCGGGTCTAATTCCTGTACCATATATCTTTCTAAATTATCACAAATTCATCCAAAAAAAACTTGAACTAGAATATTTTCATCCAAAAATTTGAAAAAATGGAAGTGGTAGAAATTCTTTGACGTGTATATCTAACTATTTCGCAAATACCGAATGGACAAAAGGTGTAATTAATTAATTAAGACAAAGTTGGTAAAAAGGTACGTACCTGCATTTTGTAGAATATGGAGGATGTCTAGTTGATTTTTAAGGTTAAGAACTGATGAGAAATAACTATGCTGGTTAAGTACTGACGCTGAGCATGTGCCATGTTTATTCCATTCATGCGACCAGAAGGATGAGCCAGTGTCGCTTGGACAAGCTAGTGTTGGCCAATCTTTTTGCATTCTGCTAATTAAATTCGAGATCTACACAATAACCTTCAGTAAGAGCGAGATCAAATTTGAACGTAATTATAAATTTAGGTACTAAATCAGGCACCTGGGATTGATCATAGGGAGTACTAGAATCACAATTAGATGGGTAAGAACCATCATTATAGTTAGGCCAAAGTCCATGGATACCAAAATCTGCTGCAGGCTTTCCTGTAGTGGGGTAGCAACAAGCTTTTGATGTGTCACAATAGGATCCTGGCCACTGCAGAAATGAATCAAAGGTTTATTTTTATGTCTTAGCCTAGGCTTTATATGTACATGACAATAAAAATATAGAAAGGGCGTAGGATCGACAAACCTGTAAAACAAAGTAGAAGAAATCGAAGTCTTTTGCTAAACATTGGAATGAAAAGAAACATTGTAAAATTAGCAATAGCTTAATCAAGATTGCACTTTTGAATGCCATTTATCTAACTATCTGTCCTTTAAAGTATAAAGAGTTTATTTGCGGTGATAGCTATGGATGTGTGGTGGTATTTATAGGCCAAACAAAAGATGTGAGCGTATAACATTGTAGAATGTGTGAATAGTCTGGTAAATTTGAAATTGAGGCACATGAAAATTAACATTAATATATGTGACTTGTGACTATGTAGAAAACTAGAAATAATCAGTGACCATTTTTAAAAAGGGTTTGTATAAGGGGATTTCTTATATACAGCCTCACGACTTTCACTTTAATAAAATAAGGTCTCTTAGTTATTGACCTAGTTAGAGCGATAAAGGGGAGAGTGGAAAGACCAAATACCCCTTCTGAGAGACGTTCTCTCTCCAGTCACGTGGGGGAGTCGGAGGGGTTGCCTTTTGCTATACGATGTGTACTGAAAAGCATTTTGGCAAAACAAAACACAATATAGGATTTTTTTTCCAGAGAAAATCATTCACAGTGATAAGCAAAGGAAAGAACTCGAGACATCTATACATACGATAGAGAGCGAAGCAAGGAGGAATTTTTTTTTGAACGTCCACCACCTACTGATAAACCATCTTCGTAAGGCATGAAGAACACTCTTCTGAGAATGTGGTTGTATACTACTACCTTTATTTCTTAATAATTTTTTTCCTATAATACATGTTATTTTAAATTTCTTATGTAACATTTATTCGATCTTTTCTTATTTTTTTCTTATTTTCTCTTTCTTAGTAACTTATTTGTGAAAAAATTAAGAGCCTTATGTGATAGAATTGGTCCACTTGCATACCGTTTCCACCATTGTAAGTTGTCAAAACTCTCAGTGTGTGGTTGTCGACCAGTTGTTGAAATTGCCTTCTACCGACCCTTGATCAACTATTTCCTGCAAGACTGAATGGAAAGGGGGGGGGGGGGGGTGGTGAGGGTCTACCATTCTGACATAATCTATTCACCTGATTTTTATACAACAGTGTCATTAAAAACTTAAGATGGTCCATGTAAACTTTTGTATCAGCCTCTTCCATGCGAGAAAATCCATGAAATTTGGGAATAAACCTTCGGTGAAGGTCAATTTGTATTGAGGGTCTAAAACATAACACATAGCAAACACATACGTAACATGCTCGACTTTAAACATTTATCAATCATATACGTGAGTATAATACCAAGTTACGATGTACTAGTAAATTCACCTATATGCATAACAAACTCATAAATTTTCTAAAGCACTAGATGAATAGTTGGATAATATGTAGATGGAAAATATAGTAATAGTAAAGCTAAAAGGCTTAAGAAAAGTCACAAGTTCATTCACGAACCATGAGTGTGTAACGATCATATAGTGGTGAAAGTCTTGGATGAGTGAGAGTTCTTTTTTCTTTTCTTTTTTGAGAGGGTTTTGGATTTTTTTTTGGTACAAAAATCAAGTTGTAATAGTGCAAGTGATTATAGTGAATTACTCCGTGAGGGTAGGAATTGTTGGCCGAACCAGGTTAAAATATTGTTGTTCTTTTCGTTTCATTTTCTTCTATGCATGATCCTCTAACGGGGAATCCGACACTTTCCAACAAAATGGTATCAAAGCTATGATTGTGTTCCAGAGAAGTCTTGAAAGAAAGACGACGTTAGAATTTGAAGTTCCATTGTTCGATGGTACAGTGAGTTTTGCACCGTGGCATATCACGATTCAAGACCTTATCGTACAACAAGGTCTTGACCTAGAATTGGAGTAAGAAAGCCTCAAGGTATGACTGCTGCTATTTGGAATGAGAAAGAAGGATGATAGAACGATTCCATTAACTTTTTCTTCCAAGATCAAATTCAATGTGATGAAGGAGATAACATCGATGACGTTTTGGAAGATACTCGAGGGAAATATGTATCGTTGACAAATCATTAATGCCTTAAGATGGAACTTTACTCCTTGAAAACGGAGTGAGTCAAAATTCAAAGTCATATTAATTTGTTCAACCAGTTAGTGTGCCAACTTCTAAATATAGATTAGAAATTCGAGTGTGAGGAACAAACTCTTTTATTGTTGTGTTTATTACCGAGTTCTTACAAACCATTGGTACATACAATGTTGGTAAGGAGGAAGACACTTAGTATGGATGTTGTTACTACACTCTTTCGTGAAAATGAACAAATGATGGAAAAATATAATACTAATGATAATGTAAATGTAAATGCACATTATGAGAGCGTTTGGAATAAGGAAGGGTTCATGAGAAAAATAGCCAACATAAAGATGGAAAATCACGTTCTCAAGTTCATGACCATATCAAATGTTATTATTGTGGAAAGAAAGACCATATCCAAACTTAGTGTCGTCAAACGATTGATAATTTGAAAGATTTCAAATTATCAAATAATAAATTCATGACTAAGGATGACTCAAGTTTGAATTTGACTAAACTTGTTAGTACCCAATCCCCTACCAATAACATCTTTTATACTCGGTAAGTTGTACGTTCCACCTCCTAGCGTGATATATGTAACATATTTTATATAAATAGTTGGACTCCATCAATTTCATCAAAAAACTGAAAAAGTGAATGTGGTCATAACATTGCTTAAAGAGTACTTGCATTTTGAAGAATATGGAGGATGTCCAGTGATTTTTAAGGTTAATAGCTATGCAAAATAGTTATGTTGGT
The DNA here is from genome assembly GCA_029959085.1 of Nemophila menziesii. Taxonomy (NCBI): domain Eukaryota; kingdom Viridiplantae; phylum Streptophyta; class Magnoliopsida; order Boraginales; family Hydrophyllaceae; genus Nemophila; species Nemophila menziesii. The sequence goes on from JARWIR010000060.1 coordinate 3,007,521, forward strand.
CAAGAACGTATTTCGAGCATGTGTTAGGTTTATTCTATTCATGCGACTATAACGTTGTACCAGTGCCACTTGGACAAGCCAGAGCAGGACATTCTTATTAAGTTAGATATCATTTAAAGTTACAAAAACTTTAGTAAAATAATTTAACAACAACATTAAAGTTATAACATTTAAACATAAATAAAATTAAGGTTTTAGGCACTTGGGATCGGTCATAAGGGTTGCTAGAATCGCAGTTGGATGGGTAAGAACCATCGTTATAATTAGGTCATAGCCCATGAATACGAAAATTTGCTATGTGATTTCCTGTCATAGGGTGGCAACATCTTTGCGCTATATCACAAGATGATTCTGGCCACTGCATATAGTATGAATCTAAAGTTTATGTTTTATCGGTCTTAAGATTCATATGTACACAATACAAATAGAGAAAGAATTTAGATTCACCAAACCTATAGAGAAAAGTATAAGAAATCGTAGTCTTGTGCAAGAAACACTAAAGGTAAGAAAAATGTATTAGCAAGAGCTTCTTTAAGAGTGAACTTTGGAACACTATTCTTTTTTTACCATCTATTTTCGCTACCTTAATGTGAGTGTACAACAATTTATGAGTTTTTTTATAGGCTCAAATGAATAAATATGTAGAGTATTAATTAAATTTTGCATTGTGAAAATAGTGTAACAAGTTTCAAACTGCGAAACATAAATTTTATTGATTTTCTTGGTCTTGAGTGTTGTCTAATATAATTAAGTTACATTGGCATATTCCTTTATATCTCTTTTACTGGGGTATTAAGTATATACATCTTTTGATTACGTTTGCAAATTCTATCTCCAAATTTAGTTTCAAGAAGTTGAGACGTTTTGTTTTGTTAATTACCTTAATTTCTTTGAGTTTTGCTTGGATTGGAGAAGCTATGGATCCAAAATTCATGATCGTTTAAAGCTTCAAATCCCTATCTTTGAGCTCACAGATCCATTCACCAAGCTATTTCAGCAAATGAGTTCCAAAGTTTCATGGTCGTAGATTCATTGAGATCTTGGATCAGAGCTGTAGATCTAAAAAAAAAAATCTATTGTGAGTACACTACACGCATAGTGAGAAGATGATAAACAAGGCTGACATCATGCGACGTTAACATATGTAATTAATTTTTTTTATTTTCATAGAGTAATGGTATATATCACCCCCCATTTTGGTTCACACTTATATCACTTCATATGTGGAGGTTTTTAACACCCATCAGAGTGTTTCTCTTTCCTAATTGCTTTTTTTTTCTCTCTCATCGATTTAATGCCACATAAGATGACACATAAGGGGTGATACAAGGGTGAACCTAAAAGGGGTGATAAATATCATCACTCTTTCAAAGAGTAATGATATATATCACCCCTTTCCGGTTCACTCTTATATCACCTCCTATGTGGAGGTTTTAAACACCAATCAGTGTGTTTCTCTTTCCTAGTTATTTTAAGTAAGTGTTGGACTTGATTATTATTGTATAATTATTTTCCGGTAATATAAATATTTCATGTATTTTTTTGGGTTACTCGCTGTTTTTTCCAAGAATACTCCGCGAATTGCTGAGTCTACTCAATAATATTTCTCGATACTTAGTGTTTTTCTCCGATAAATAGTGTTTTTTCCTGATACTCATTTTTTACCCATTACTCTGTGATTTTTTTCCGATACTCAGTAAATTTTCCCTATGCTTAGTGATTTTCCCAATACTCAGTGATTTTTCTAATAATCTATGATTTTTACGATACATTAAATTCTCTGAGTACTTATTAAAATCTCTGAGTACGCCCTGGGTGACGGCGTTGGCGGTGGTCAGAGCTGAAAAGTATTGATACTCAGTGAGTTGATACTTGATAGTTAGCGACTCACTGAGTTGGTACTCCATCTTATTGACACTTGGTTTTGTTTTTATGTGGCTTTCTTTTTTGCATACATATGAGGCTTAAAAAGCCGTTAGCTTAAACAAAAAATAACTAATCTCTCAACGAGAATCTAGTACAATTCTAGGGAGTGCACAACCACTCCTATCTCTCGTGATGGAGCTCCATAGATAATCCGGGGGATCCTCCAGAATGCACACACTATTTGACATATTCACACCTTTTTAAGCCAGCTTAGCAGCATACCAGTTGGCCTATCTATAGATGTGATTCACTTTAAAATCCGGATGAGCTCGTAAAATCTCTTTACACTCACGCCCTATATGACAATCCCAATTACCTGAGCTTTCACCGCCCTTCACCAGTACACTGAGCTCTCTCGAATCGGTCTTGACATAGAAGTCTTTTATCCCTTTTCTACTACCCATTTCAACCTAAAATGCAATGCCAAAAGCTCAGAGTTGAATGGAAATTCTATCATGCAATTCCATGAAAAACAAGCTAAAAACCACCTGTCGTCATCCCCCAAAATAACCCTCCAATACTTGCCTTACCCTTCTCACTATAAGAACCCATCCACATTCAATTTAGCTCGCCAACTGGTTTCTCCAATCTAATTAGTGTATTCTTAACTGTAACGATAATTCCACCTACCCGTCCCTTCCCCCAAGCTAGCGCGAAGTTAGTAGCTAGCCGCATCACTTCCGTACATGAGTGGTTTTTGTTTTATATGAAGGTATTTTAATATTTGGTCACCCATAAGATTGGGTAATGACATCTTTAAAGAAGAACCTAGCCACGTGGTCCCTATAAACTATAAAATTTGTCTAAAAAACCCCATAGGTCAGTCACCTTTTTCTAAATATTTATTGAAAACATAATTTTTTTATATTTTATAAGGGGTAAAGCAGTATAAATTTAAAAAAAATATTTTTTAAATGAACGAATTATGAAACAACTATGTTTAGTAACATAGTCACATTTTATGGAACAGAGAAAATATATCTATTTTTCGATTGAAAAATAGTAAATTTTGAAGACTCCAGCTACAAATAATTTTATGTTATTTTTAAGCTAATTATTGTATTGGTTGTGGGGCGGATAGGGGGCGTGCGTCGACCGAGAATTTGTCAGATTTTAATGTTTTACAAAATAAACCTTCGTAAAAAGTTACTTTTATTCTTTCGAGCTGAATAAAAAAAATTCCTTCTAATTTTTTTCTTATAATATAAAAAACTTATAATCCCCACCGAGAGCACATCTTAATTCATCCTAGAATAAAATATAACCCGAATTCATTTTTCAATAATATCCGAGTCCTATTGGTTGTTCTAAATGCTAATTTTCCCAACAAATAATTCTTATTTAGGACCCTGATTGGTTGATAATTGATTCAACATCTAATTGACATAACATTATGGACGAAAAGTGTGTTTTTTTTTTGTTACATAGGAGAGTCACTTTGGACTTGGAGTCATTGACTCGGTTCGAACATGCACCATTAGACTGGATGATCTCAACTGGCTAAAGAAGTCACAGGGTTTTTTATAAAATTATTTATAAAAAAAATTGGCAAATAAGCATCCTTATTAATGTAATCTGGACTTTAACATTCTGGCCGCGGTTCAATCACCGTGTTTATGATAAGCGTTTTGATAGGTGGTCATTCAATAACCGTCTTGCCTTAATAATAAATTAACGTAAGAAAGATGGTTATTCAATGACGACCTTTCATTCATTAATGAGTTTTGAAATAAATTAATTTTTTTATATATAATTAATTTTTTTTATATATTTTAGTATATATTAATTTATTTTTATATAATTTTACAAGTCCAGCCACTAATTTGCTCTTTTTACCGACAAATTCTCTTCTTCTGATTTCTATATATAATAATTAGTTTCTATATATATAATTAATTTATTTCTTTATGGAGTATAAGATATATTAATTCATTTCCATGTTTATTCCATCTTAATTCTGGTATAATTTTGCAAGTTCAGCTGTCGTTAATTTGGCCTATTTGTCGGCAAATTATCTCCTTTTGATTGCATCTGCACTCCACTGTAAATATTGGATGCATTTAATTCTTCAGTTAAAATTCAAGGATAATTAAAAAGTTTGCTTTTTTGTTGTACTAATTTGTGCCTGCCAAAGAGAAGATCGAGGTGCCTTTTCTCTTTCTTCTTCTGTGGATCGTTATCTAGAGCAATAATCTAGATCAATTTAGTGATTTGATAAAAATCTCTTTTACGAATCACCAACAAAAAGGCCAAATTAGCGGAGCTAAACTTACAAAATTATATATAAGGAATGGAATTCTTGAGTCACACGTAAAAGATGAACATTGTTTAGTAACTGAAAGTATAATATCTAAAACTGATAATATTCCAGTGAAACACGTTATGTTTTCTCATACTTGATTCTGTTTCAGTACATTAATTTTGCAAAATATTCAACTACTAACTTGTGAGATATTTTATGTGGTTAAGACTCAAGATAGCTCAATATCATTGCTCCCAAACTTTTCAACAACGCCCAAAAATTAAATAAAAAAGCCTTACAGTTCATAACTTATTATTCGCCTTCACACCTTTTCTCGTTTTATCCAATCATTTATATTTGACCATATTTATATTTTTAAGAGTAACACTAGATATTATCCTAAATAACATTATTTTTAAGTGAATTTTAAGTAGACCAATCATATAATCTCTTTTTTCTCATTTATCATTTTCTCTTTCTTTCATGTTAGTCCACATAAGAAACGATGAAAGGGTGAGATACAATTTGAGATGATATCGAGCATCACTCTATCTTTAATTTTTAAAAACAAACAAAATTATCCCTATCTTATATAAATGCGAATTGAAAGATACAATTGAAGAATAGCATTTTTTAATTGTTTTTCCAATACATTGCAAGATAACAATCAACCGTTTATACAAAATGATAATTGCATGGTCCATTACAAAATTAAAACTTGAATAAAACAGAAATAAAACATTTAATGGAGCGATTCATCATGGCTAAAACGATGGAAACTCGACTGTTGAGGCGCATTTTCCTTTAGGGAAAACAGGACATTGGATAAGATTTGAACCAGATGTGTCCACACAAATATATATCTGGTATAATTGACTACTACCCGATGATGAATCAACATTGCATTCCACGCCTGGAGTGTACCCAATCCCATCTTCAATAGCATTTTTTATGTTGCTTAAACTGTACTTTCCACCATCTGGCTTGATTCCTATAGCACACGTTATTCATTACAACATTAAAAAACATGTTAGTTAGAAATTTTTTATAGTAACGGTAAACTCAAATTATCAACTACACGTAAGATTGATTAATTAATTAATAAAAAAAAATTACCTGCACTCTGAAGAATATGGAGAATGTCTAGTTGATTTTTAAGATTAAGAGCTGATGTAAAATAGCTATGCTGGTCAAGAACAGATTCTGAGCATGTTCCGTGTTTATTCCATTCATGCGACCAAAATGTTGTACCAGTGGCGCTTGGACAAGCAAGAGTAGGCCATTCTTGTTGCATTTTGCTAATCAAGTTCGATATCTTCACCATTCAAAGTTACAAAAACTTGAGTAAAGGTTGTAACATTTAAATATAAATATAAACAAAAATTAAGGTCTTATTTTAGGCACCTGGGATTGATCATAAGGATTACTAGAATCACAGTTAGATGGGTAAGATCCATCGTTATAGTTAGGCCAAAGTCCATGAATACCAAAATCTGCTGCAGGCTTTCCTGTTGTGGGGTAGCAACAAGATTGCGATGTATCACAATATGATCCAGGCCACTACAAACAGTAATAAATCAAAAATTATGCACCAAAACAATATGAAACGTATATTATTGGTAGTAGGTCTTGTATGTATTACGCTAAAATATAGAAGGATTAGACAAACCTGTAAAACAAAGTAAAAGAAATCAAAGTCTTGTGCTAGACATAGTACAGGAAGGAAACATTGTATTAGAAAGAGCTTCATCAAGAAAGATTTTTTGAATGCCATTTCTTTTCTTAGTACTGTTTTCGCTACTTTTGAAGTATGAGGAGTTGATTTGAGTTGATAGCAATGAAGTGAAGGGTTTTTATAGGCCAAATGAAAGATGTGAACGTATTAATGACATTGTGCAATGTGAAAATGGTGTAACAAGTTTGAAATTGCGGTATATGAATTTTATTAATTTTAACGGGCTTGAGTGTTTTTTTTTTTTTTGGATGAGCTTGAGTGTTCCCTTGTGGCTCATATAAATGAGATACATTGGCATATTCCATTTCATCTGTTTTATTATTAATACATCTTTCGATACATTGGCACCTTTCATCTGTTTTATTATTAATTACGTCTTCCGATCGTGTTGAACAATTTCAAGAAGTTCAAATGTTTTCTTCTTTCAAATGATTGGCTTAATTTTAGAGTAACGTTATACGTTACCTTTTTTTTACTATTAATTTGATTACCAAAATAAAATAATTAACAATTCATTTTCAATTAAATCACATAGCATATTAAAATTATATGGAAAATTCTTCCATCCAATATTGGATGAACCTCCACCAATTATATTAATACATATATCCCATGTTTTAAATTTTCAAAAGTAGTTAATTTAGTAATCTAATGACATGTGTTTCGTAATAATGATCAATAGATGTGATGTAAAAATTGGACCATCCAATATTGGATGGACATATTACCCAAATTATATAAGTAATAAAATAATAACCAAAATATGGTATATAGTATTATTCTTAGGTACGATTGTTCCGCAATAATACAATTAAAAATGAAATACTAATTTTTAGTTAATTTTAATCTCATGTTTGTTACAAGTTAAAAAAATAGGATAAATATTATCGAATGATATTAAATCTCATAAATATGGTAATATCCATTCCATCCACCTCCCTATGGTATTAACTCATTCTAATTGCATTAGGAATGAAAATTTATTTATAATAATTTAATTTAAAACCTTGACAATTTTAATAACATAGCAATTTTTATCTCAAATATTTTTGTCTTCTTAGATATAATTTTTTAACAAATATTTTAATTTTTCAGTACAATTTTATGAATATTTTATTCTATCAATTTTCTTTAGGGGCAACGCCTAATTAATTACGCGGAGAAGGTAAGTATTCCCTATTAATTACAACTTCAACTTAATTCCCAATTAAGCACAAAAAATTACTCAATTACCAAAATATCCTTCTACCTATTATTAATTACTTTAATTATATATTTTATTAATAATAGTTTAATATTTATTTATTTTTTTCAGATTTTTTTTTAATTTTTTTTTTTCGAAATATTTTTTTTTCAAAAAATATTTTTTTTTCAAAATTCTTTTTTTTCGAAAAATATTTTTTTTTTTCGAAATATTTTTTTCAAAAAATATTTTTTTTTCGAAAAATATTTTTTTTTTCGGAAATTTTTTTTCGAATTTTTTTTTGTCGATTTTTCCCCCGGAATTTTTTTTCCCATGATTAAAGTAACACAAAATCATATGTGTTGTGTGTTGCATGAACACCCAATATGTATAATATTGAGTTGCTTAAACACACATAAATAACAAATTGTGTGATACATGAACACAAAATCAGACAGACAGAATATTTGTACACAAAAGTATAGAATAATGTATATGTAGGCTGATTATGTGTTCATGCAACACGCAATTGCTGAAAGTATGTGTTACAGTAACACACAACAGTATGGGTTTTGTGTTGGTAAGACACACAATGCGTTTATCATTTACAGTTTTGCGTTGCTTAAACACACACAAATAACAATTGTGTGTTGCAGGAACACAGAATAAGATATACAGAATATTTGTACACATTAATAGATAATAGTGTACAGATAGTCTGAACATCTGATTGTGTGTTAATGTAACACACAATCGCTTGATGTATGAGTTACAGTAACACAAAACAGTATGGACTTGTGTGTTAATGAAAAAATCTTCGAAAATATTTTTCGAAAAAAAAAATTCCGAAAAAAAAAATTCAAAAAAAAAAAAAAAATTCGAAAAAAAAAAATTCCAAAAAAAAAATATTTTTCAAAAAAAAAAAAATATTTTCAGAAAAAAAAAATATTTTTCGAAAAAAAAATTAAAAAAAAAAAAAAAAAATTCGGAAAAAAAAAATTAAAAAAAAATCGAAAAAAAAATATTTAAAAAAATGAAAAAATAAATTCAGATATTAAATATATAAATATATAATGAAATAAAAAAACATATAAGGGCAATAATGGAAGGTAAATATGACCATGTGCTTATTTGAGAATTAAGTTGAAAATTTGTGAGTAAGTAGGAAGTAATTTCCTCCTTCCTTTTTTTTGAGAATGAAAAGTGAGGAAGTGTAATTAATTGGGAATTATCTCTTTTCTTTATTAAGGTTATAATAATAATTATAAATTCTTAATGATTCACCTCAAATGTACCTAGAAGGTTTTTTTAATTATACTAAAATTTATTATTACGAAATTCATCCTTAACATTAAGCTTGAAACATTTGTTGGGTTCTCATATAATTAACACAACTTTTTGAAAGTTTTCAATTCTTATTTTCCGGACCAAAAAAAAGAAGTTAAAGTCATTATTATAATTTTTGTTCACATAACAATGAATTTTCAATATAAAAGTATGCAAATAAATTAAAACTTTTAAAATTAATATAAAAAAACATTTTCCATTTAAAATAAAAATTCAAAGATCTCTATTTACTTATGAAATAAATTAATGGTAGATATTAACAAAATAACTTTTATATATTTGGATAGATTGTTATAAGAGTATTGTAATATAATAAAATTTATGCCTAATCCCGAAAAGTTATAATATTTTACCAAGTATGTGCTTAGAATGAATTAATATATTCCCACGACTATTCACATGACATACCAAGCATAGTATTATGATTAACAAAGTTATTTTTGTCCTACGGTAATTATATTCCTTACTACATTCCATTTCTGTCTTAATTTATTACCGCGTACCAATCACACCCTTAATTTTAAGCATCAGCCTATCCTTATAGGGGCTCGTTATCACTTCATAAAATTATAGCCAACTAGAGAAAATACATGTATCGCAATTGTCAAACAATGTACTAAAAAACTCCTATGTGGCAAGATAGTCGGCTGCTTCGTTTTTACTCTTAGGAATAAGAGTAAAAGAAGGGTTTGATAACTCAGCAAAAAAATAGATATTACGAATGATATTTTTAATTGAATGACTCAGAATGTTTTGACTAGAGAAAAGGGGATTCATAAATTTTCCGCGTCATTCTCGATTATAACACTTCCAAAAGAAAACTCTGATACCATTTATGTAGCTCGCAAAATCCCTGTGACTTTTGCTTCTAAAACTGAATCTGCTTAAACTTTCCAACGTTTTCCCGATACAAATGCACCATTAAAATTTCTTACTAAACAGACAATAGCTGCTCCTTTATCTAAGAAAGTTGCATCACAATTTATTTTAATTTTGTTCGGAGGTGGTTTTTCCCATTATGACTACTATTTTTTTTTGTAAATTCTCTATATTATTGTCTATTACTACTTGAGTTATTTCATTTATTCCTAAATCCTTTTATAAAAAATTAAGGTCATTAGGGTTTGAAATCTTGTAATATTCTTTCCAAGCTGCTATTGCTTTATTAGTCGTAATCATTGGTTCATATTTTTTACTGTTGTAAATAAAATTATTTCTATCCTTCCAACTTTGCCAAGTGATTGTAAAAATAAGTTCAAGGATTCTATCTTCTTTTTAAAAAAAACTCATCATTTCTTTTATGCGATTTAAAATCCATTGATCTAAAATAGATGTAAATTCATTTTCAGTTTCAATGTTATGTGGACTCACAAATCATACACCTTTAGCCCAAGGACATCTAAATAACATATGTTCAACCGTTTCAATATTGTTATTGCAAATTTTGCATATACTACTATTGCTACATTTACGGTTTACTAGGTTTTCCTCAGTTGGTAATAAATTTCTAACCTCTATCCATATAAAATTTTCTATTTTTTGTAGGATTTTTCATTTTCCATATCAAGTTCCATACCTAATTATCATTATTAACTGAAATTGTTGGTTTACTTTGGTCTTTGATTACTTAATTATTAATATCTTCCTTTATTAATTTGTCATATGCCTGTTTTACTATATATATATATATTCTATTTTTACAGTATTCAATGCATATTTGGTCTTCACAATCAAATTTAGGTATTATCATTTTTTCTATGTTATCTCTTATAATACTTGGATAAAGATTGTTTAAAATATATGTGTTCCAAGTCTTATTCTCTTTTATAAGTTGATTAACCCAGATGATTTCAGAAGCATTAGGTTTTATGTTACGAGTATTGTTGCAAATCCAATTATGTTCAAGATTTTTTATATTTAATCTTTGTCCCACTTTCCATTTTATATTTTTATAAAAGGTTTCTCTACCAATTAAGATACTTTTCCATCCCCAAGAGGGGGAGCTTCCTAATCTAGCTTCTAGAAAGTTCCTGTTGTGGAAATATTTTCCTTTTAATAGTTTATATAATAGAGATTCTTTTTATTTGCTATATTCCAGGCTTGTTTCCCTAAAATGTTTTTTTCATGTGGTGTAGATCCCAAAAACTAAGTCCACCTTCATATTTTGAGGTAATTAGTATATCTTATTTTGCCAAGTGGATTCTCTTTTTCCTTTATCACCCTATCAGAATCTAGCAATGATGGAATGTATTTTGTTAATTGTATTTTTGGAAAGTATAAAGTTAGACATTATATAGTTTTGTAGACTTTGGAGAACTGCCTTTATCAGAGTTTCTTTTCCCACTTCTGAGAAAAAAAGTGTTTCCCAATTCTCAATTTTTTGTAGAATCCGATTGGTGTCGGCCAAGGTGTGATAAAATAATAGATAAAATAGATACAAATAAACACCCTAGCCTAACAGGTTACTCACTGCAAGTATCACACATCGTATGCAAATTGTAATGATAAATAAGGCTTTGTTTGGTTTATGAAAACATTTTCTGTTTTTGTTTTCAAAATATATTTTCAGAACTGATTTTTGTTTTCTTTTCAAAATTTTGAGAAAATATGGAAAATGTTGATTTCACGTTTTCCAATATAGCGTTGTGTTCATTAAATTTCCAGAAAATTGTTTTCATTTTCTGTAGCCAAACACGTTTTTATTAGTATTTTCAAAAATATAGAAATGAAAACAGAAAACGTCCATTATTTTCACAAACCAAACAGGGCCTAAGATTCGTTCCTCAGAGATTGCGAAAGTTAGAGAGAACTTATGCAAATAATAAAGTTAGAAGAATAATACGCAAGAAATTAAAAGATAAGTAGAATTTTTGTTTTGTTTTTTAATAGCAAAATTGACTAAATAAAGTAATACTCCAGTTACTTATTTCCTTTTTTACTATTTTCTTAATTCATTTTCTATATCTAGTTAAATTTTTAATATTAAAAGAAAAACTCATGAATTATGATATTTTTAATAAAATAAATTTTCTACAAATTATAAATGTGTCAAAAAATTATTATAAATATATTTATAATTAATATATAAAAAAGTAATTTTTATAAAATAAATAAGTAAAGAAATTTTATATCGAACAAAAAAAAAATTTATTAAAATTTTAAAATCTATTTGAATATAAAATTTTAAATTTGGAAATTGAATAGAAAAACGGTTGGAGTAAAATCAATGTAAAGTGTTAATATTTAAAAAAAAAATATTTAACTCCTTTATTTTAGCTAAAAATATAAAAAACGGTTAGACTTAGAAGAATACACATTCTTAATGGAATATTCTTTAAATCGCTAGTAATGGTTATACTCCCTCCATTCCTTAATATATATGACGATTTAGAGTTTTTTACATATATTAAGGTAACTAAAAAGTAGGGAAAGTTTAGTTAAAAATTATTAAGATATCCCTACTTTTAAGAGAGAGAAAATTAATGATTAACTATTAAAAAAATTAAAAGAAGGATAAAATAGGAAAAATATTATTTAACGTGTATTGAAACTTGAAATGTGACATATATTATGGAATAAATTAGTTTGGCCAAAACGTCAATTATTATGGAATGGAGAGAGTATTATTTTGTAGTGCGTGATTAGGATTGTCACATATATATTTTGAAGTTGAAAAAAAAAACATAATTTGAGTAGTTAAGAGTGTCAGGATCAACCAACTGATAGCTACTAGCTACTACAGCTAACATTTTTTTTTGTCTGAACATCAAATTATTGTCGATCCCTCCAAACTTCATTGACTCATCATTGTTTTAGAGTTCCACCAACAAGAAGTTTTCACATTACTGAATTATTTTTATTTTATTCCAATGATGAGTTTCATTACAATGAAATTAGAATTTATTTGTTTCAACTAATATTCAATCTCAGTTTTTTTTATCGCCACAAATAAATCCGACCGGGTACCAAGGACGGATCCATGATAAATTTTTGGAGGAAAGGAGGGGTGGGGGGAAAATCTTAGAACAAAATCAGTTAGGTCTGGAAATAATTTTTATTTTAGGGAGGGTTTAGGACAAATTATGCCTTTGGAAAGCAAATTACAATAAAATTATTCTAAAAAAGGATTTAGATATTTTTTTACTATATCTGGAGATTAATTAATGTGCACTCTATCTGTTGTTTTTCATATTTTTATTTATCGATTTTGTAGTAAAAAATTAATAAACATTCTATAGTTAAAACCCATTAAATTTCATCTCTTGTGATCCAAAAATCATCAATATGCCTGAACTTTTATGTTAATATAATCACCAATCTCTGTAGAAGTTTATAACCATCCATGGTAAAAAATACATTATAAATTTTGCACAACCAACTATAAAATTAAGTACTATTTATCATTTTCAATTAAAAATTATTTATCCTTATTCGAAAACGAAAAAAATATAAAAAAGTAGAGTTGCCTAGTTTTGGCGTAGAATTGGTTTTTCTATTTTGGTCGAGGCGTAGACTTGATTAAATATTATTATTTTTAATAAAAAAAATGACATTAGAATTTGATTGGAAAAAAACAATTGGGTCAATGCCCCAAAAAATCAAAATAATATTATACTTGCCCCAAAGAATCATCCATTAATTTACTATTATAAGATTACATATTTACCCTTACACCATAAGAACTATTCCCGTCACGGACGATTCCCGTCACACGATGATTCCCGTCACGGACGATTCCCGTCACGGACGATTCCCGTCACGAACGATTCCCGTCACCGACGATTCCCGTCACCGACAATTCCCATCACCCGGCGAATCCCGTCAACGCGACGAATAATGTATAACATAAGTAGGGATAGTATAGTCAAATAATGTATAAAATAATTCAATTGATGATGTTATTGGGCAGAAATTTTGTCATTGATGTTATTGGGCTGAAAATAATCTTATTTTGATTTTTTGGTCATTTTCCCAAAACAATTTATCTAAAAAGATCAAGTTTTTGTAATGCAAATTTTGTTCTAAAAATTGGTCTAGATTGCGTCTAGGTACTAAAATGTAGTGTACCTTGCCAAATTTGCCTAGGTGGCTGCCAATCAGTTTTAAGCGGACCTAGGCAGGCCTAGGTGGACTCAGGCGGCCGCCTAAGCGGTCTGGGAGCTAAAAATAAAAAATAAATCTTTTCTTAATACAAAAAATTGAAATTTTTATTTTTTGACACAAAAAAATTATATAAATTCAAATATAACTAATTATCATTCATCTAAATTATATAAGTTATGTATACATGAAATAATATATAAATTTGTGATTTTCTCTAAATGTTTGTTTTACTTTTTTCTAGTATAGTGTGTGTAGTTTTAAAAAATACATTAGTAATATATAATATTCATAAATTAAAATCAAAACCGCCTAACAAGAAAACGCCTAGAGTCCGCCTAGGCGCTCACCTGAACATCTAGGTGCTCGTAATTGATCTACCACCCACCTAACGCTTTTTAGAACACTGAATGCAAATGCACAATACGATGTGTACTTAACTTATATAAGCCTTAGAGCCATATAGATTTCAAATAAAAGTCCATTTGTAAATCGCTAAAAAGAGCAAAAGAACAAATAATTCTTCTTCTTTATTATAGAGCCCAATTCTTTATTTATTTCTATTCTTTTTCTTTTTTAAAACATTTTTTTTTTAATTTCATCGGAGACCCTAAAGGATCGTGTTATGACACAAACAAAACACTAGTCTATTACATCTTTAAGCAAATCGAGATTATAAATAACCCGAGGCGTTTTATACCCCATGCGATCTTTGGTGAGGAATGTCCAGATGCCGTCTGGAGGGTCCTCCAAAAGTTCAAAATCATCTCTGTTTCTCCAACTCGACTTCGCCAACCAATCGGCACAAGCATTTGCCTCTCTATAGATGTTCCTTAAGACAAAACCTTTATTTCGTTCCAGTATTAATCGAATATTGTTGATCCACTGCGCCCCAGGTCCTCTTCCATCTCTTGTACCATGTATTAATTCAATAGCTTCTCTCGAATCTACTTCAACACTCACATCATGTAGGCCCAAACGTTCTATCAATCCCAACCCCTCACAAAGTGCTATTATCTCCACAATAACCGGAGAATTATTATATATTTTCATGCTAAAACCCCTTACCCAGTCTCCATTGTTATCCCTCACAACACCACCTCCTCCGCCCATCTTCCTCCAATTGCTATAGCTACCGTCCGTGTTAAGTTTAAAGCCTTGGGTGGGTTTAGACCATCCTATCATAGTTATTGCGGATTTTTTTGTTAATCGCATGTTCGGCAATTGTCCCCACACTCGTGTAGTCGTGATAGCTACAAGTTTAGCTTTTTTAACTATTGCCACCGCGTTGGGAAGGCGTTCTCCTTCAAAAATCACTAGGTTCCGTTGCTTCCATATTGTGTCGATAAGCGCTCCAAAGAATACATTCCAATTAACTCCGCTAAAAAGCATTTTGTTCGAAATATTTCTTGTCCACCATAGCTGATCCTCGGGGTTCAATAAGTCTCTGTCTGCGTGTTCAGCTCCACTTCCAGGGACCTGCTGTTCTTCGGCTTCATGTTGCAGCAGCTGTCGGTGGGGTTCTTCTCTTCTTCTTCCCTCGGCAAGCTGTTCATCCACATATCCTGAGTTATTCCTCGCGTTCCAGGGACCTGAAGTTGACCTGTCCAGGGGCTGTTCTCCACCAGCAGCAGGTTGCAGCTCCGCTGCAAATCTGTCCCTCCTATCCGCCTCATCCAGGGACCTGCCCTGCAATAAAAATAAATTAGTAATCAAAGACCTCCCCCCATCCCCCGAGTCACCACCTAAGACAGAAGTGTTAAAAGAATTAGAGCCCCTCACATTTGAAGACTCGACCCTAGCCCCAGGGACCTGACCAACTAGTTCTCCCTCCCTTAAGCCCATTTTAAGCACTTCATTTCGAATACAGGCCCACACTTTTTTAATGATAACACAATCTCTAAAAAGATGTAAAGCACATTCCACCCCCGAATCGCATAAAGGACAAAAAACAGGAACATCCATACCTCTCTTGACAAGATTGCCTCGTGTTGCGATCCGCTCCCTCACCGCACGCCATAAAAGAACGCGAACTCTTTGAGTCGATTTCAAGCTCCAAATCTTCTTCCATAGTACCTCCATTCCAGGGTCATTTGGAAAATCCCGCCATTTCACTGATTTAACCGAAAACACACCATTCGCTTCGTGAAGCCAAGATACCACATCCTTAGACGTTCCTTCCCTTTCCAACCTAGAGTTCGCAATTTCGAGAATCTTGGATGTTGGCAATAAGCTATGAAAATTCGACCAATCCCATGATCCATCTTGTCTAATGTAATCGCTTACTCTTTTAGTCAAATCGCTTGCTTCAAAAACCCCTGTGACATGCTCTATAAGAGGCGAATCCCCTACCCACACATCGCACCAAAAGGAAACATCTCTCCCATTATGTATTATCCAACGGGACCCTCTTCTAACTACATTTAGACCTTCCATGATATCTTTACACATCTTCGAATCATTTTGTTTGACTAAATATTGCATAGGTGGCCCTTTAAAATATTTCTCTCTCATTACAATAGGCCACAAAGTGCAATTATCATGAATTAGCTTCCAACCAAGTTTACCCAAGAATGCACGATTCATATCTTCCGCAAATTTGAACCCTAAGCCACCTGCTTCCTTAGGTCTACACACATCCTTCCAAGCAACCCAATTGATATTTTTGTTGTTGTCCGAAGAACCCCAAATGAATTCTCTTCTAATTTTATCAATCTCTTCACAGACATAACCCGGTAGCTTTTCCACTTGCATAATATACATTGGAGTTGCACTAAGAACAGTCTGGGCTAGCGTAATCCGGCCTGCTAAGGATAGTGTATTCCCCTTCCATTTCGCTAGTTTGCCGCGTAACTCATTTATAAATTCACCAAAAAATCCCCTTGGTCTCCGACCCGAAAAAATATGAACACCTAAGTATTTACCAATTCTATCACACCTTTGGTAGCCACTACGTAATGAAATGCTTCTAGCCACCTCTTCCTCTACATTCCTCGAGAAATAGATAATTGATTTTTCCTTGCTAATTGATTGGCCCGCATCGTGACAAAAGATATCCAGGGATTCCTGTAACAATAAAAAATTATTAACAGAAGCCTCTGTAAATAAAATCAAATCGTCAGCAAAAAAGATATGTGATATAGGGGACCCCCCTGAGCTAAGGTAGATAGGTTTCCATGAGCCTTCTCGCACAAGTCCCTGAATGAGCAAAGACAATCTTTCCATACAAATAACGAATAGGTAAGGTGAAATAGGGTCTCCTTGACGAATTCCTCTCTTAGGCTTAATCGCCTCTAGCGGCGAACCTCTCCACAACACATTCAAATCATTATCTTCCATCCCCGAAATGATCACCGAAATCCACATAGGCGGTACGCCTAATAACTCCAAAGATTCCTTAATAAAACTCCACCTAATCTTATCATATGCTTTAGCTAAATCCACCTTGATCGCCATGTATCCCTTCTTCCCTTTAGCATGTCTCATTACGAAATCAACTTCATTAACCAACACTATATTATCAATGGTGGATCTATTAGGTAGAAAGCTGCTCTGATAGGGGCCAATATTCTTTTCCAAGAGAGGGCGCATTCTATTTACCAAAATCTTCATACAAACCTTGTAGCAAACATTAATCAAGCTGATGGGTCTAAATTGAGTAATAAATTCAGGCTTCTCTATTTTTGGAATAAGGTGAATAAGCGTTCCTAACACCCCCTTGGGGAATTTTCCATGCACTAGCGCACCCCGAATCATCTCACAAACTGAAGGACCAACTATATCCCAACACCTCTGATAAAAGCCTGCTGTTAAACCATCCGGGCCAGGCGCCTTATGAGGTGACATTTGAAAGATTGCGATACGAACTTCCTCATCTATAACTGTACTGCTTAACATCTCAATATCCCTCTCTTCGAATCTCCTCGGATGTGGAAGACACGAAGTCGTAATAATTTCATCTTCTTGCGAAAAAAGACCTTCAAAAAAACCTCTCACCCACCCTTTCTCTATGTCTATATTTTCAATCCATTCTAGGTTGGCTCCTCTAATTTTAAAATCCTCTAATTTTTTCTTCTTAACTTGTGCTGCACAATGGTAGAATCTTGTGTTGCGTTCCCCGGAATTAACCCATTCTGTATGCGCTCTTTGAAACCAAAAAATCTCCTCTTGTTCTAGCAAGCTTTCAAACTCTCCTATTAGTCTTGCTTCTAATCGGATAAGTGATGAATTGTATGAGGTCTGAACCGCTTTCTGTAGACCCGCTATCCTTGCTAACAATCTCCTCTTTTTGCGAAAGATATCTCCAAAAAATTCAAATTTCCATATCTCCAACTCTTGCCTCATGATTTCGATGTTTTCGCTGAGGCTCCTCCCTTCTAGCTTCCACTTCTTCTCAACTAAATCTCTGAAACCTTTATGGTAAAACCATGCCGCCTCACATCTAAATCTTTTCTTTCTTGGAATCTTGTCCACCCGTGTATTTAATGTAACCAATATAGGTGCATGATCGGAGTGTACCCTTGGTAGATGTGAGACCATAGCCGTTTCGAATAACTCGAACCATCTTCTATTTCCATAAGCTCGATCTAGGCGTTTGAGGATTCTGACCCCTGAATTCCACGAATCACTCCATGTGAACCTCGGAACCACGAACCCCATATCCTCCAATCCACACTGATCCCTCCATCTTTCGAATTTAACCATGCTTCGATTTATCCCATCGACTCCACCAACTTGATCCTCCGGTACCCCTATCTGATTAAAATCCCCAACAACTAACCACGGTTCAGATATGTGTGGCGAAGCTTCTTCCAAGGACTTCCATAACGAATCCCTAATCCAGCTTTTTGGGCTCGCATAGACTGCAGATAGCAACCAAGAAACACATGAGTCTTTAGAAATTCTTAAGTTAATTACCTGCATAATAGCCGATAATAATTGGACCGATACTTCAGTATTATTCCAAAGGATCCAAATACCGCCTACAAAACCAACCGCATCCACTCTCAAAGATTTCTCCATACGGAGAGCTTTGATAATGTTAGTCGCCTCCGTCCCTGATGCTTTGGTCTCCACAACAATCGCAATTACAGGTTTGTGTCTGTCGATTAAATCCCTAAAGGCTCGTCTAAAACCATCACTGTTTGCACCTCTACAATTCCAAAATAACACATTAACTGGATGATTGGTCGCCGACCAACTTCCCCTAAAATTATTAGTGTTTGTACTATCCATAAAATAAACTGACAAGTAATAAAATTAACGAAAAAAGCAAAGAAAATCAAGAAATGCAAACCAGTGTGAAATCCTACGATTTCATGGTGTCAGGCTGGCATTCGAAATCCATTAAAGTGGCTCCATCTCCTACTCGTATTTGGCTCTTTACCACACTACTGACTTGGTTAAAATCCTGGTTTTCGGCCATCACAGTAGTGTCCATAATAGCTTCAGAATCACGCTCCAGGAGCTGCGCTCCAGGTGACCTGCTACTCGAAAGTGGCCCTGAACCTGGTCCCAACGGAAGGGTCTGATCAGGTGGTTCGAACCCCATGGGAGGAAGCTCACCTAACCGGAGGTCAAGACTTGATCCATATTCACCCCGAGCTCCTACCGTACAAGCTTCATCTGCAGCTATTGGAATTGCTGTGTTATTTTGCACTCCAATAATAGTAGCTGACCCCAAACTTTCAGAAATTGCACTATGACCCCTGCTCTCTTTACCTCCAACCGTGACCTTCTCTTGAACTATACCATCGCCCAATTCCGGAGTCACCTCACCTACAAGCCCATCGCAAGCCCCAGCCCTGACCTGTACTCTATTATTCGCACCAGAGCAGTTTACTGGTTCAGCACATGCCTCCTTCCTATGTACCTGATCTTCTTTTTTTCGACTTAGTTTTTCTTTACGGCCTGACGCAAGTTCCTCTGAATCCCCATCAATTATTACTAGGTTACTTTGGTTGAAAAAACCTCCCTCTAATCCATTCGATGTAGCTTTTACCACACCATGTTGTAATTCGGTTTCTCCTAGCTTCGGGTCCTTCTCTGTAACTTTACCCACGGTTACCCCATCCTCTTCTATATGATCACCACTTCCACTCGCACCATTTCCATCCATTGACGCTAGCACTTCGTACCTTGATCTATTTTCGCGCTCAATATTAGAATTGTTCTTTTTTTTAGTAGGTGTCATCCCTACCCTCTTACTAACCCCATTATGTCCCTTTTGATTAGTTTTCTGAGCTTGAAACGCCGCATTATTCCTCGATCTTCCCCTACTACGATCGACCGTCATCCACTCTCCATATATAGGTGTCTCATTACTCGTTACATTCCTTGCTTCTCTAGATGGTACACTTCTATTCTGGTTTATCCCTACGTTCTCAGGTGTTCCCGTCTGTACCCCACAATCGTCTTGTACATGTCCAAATTTCCCACATTTAAAGCATATCCGATGGAGCCCTTCATACTCCACCTTTTGGAGGTGGTTTTGGATTCGAATAATCGGCACAAGAGGCTTATCTAATTCAACTTCCACCGCAATTCTCGCAAAGTTTCCTCTAGCACGCGACTTTGTAAACGGATCGATTCGGACCATTTTTCCAATTAAATTCCCTATCGCGGTTAGAATCTCTTCTGTGTAATTCACTAATGGTAACCATGGTAGTCTAACCCAGACAGTGGTTTTCAGAATCGGGGCATCCTGAGGCATAAACAACGGGTCCCAAGGTCTCACTATTAAATATCTATCTAATATCATCCATGGCCCACCATTTAGTACTTTATCATAGTCTTCCGAACTACTAAAACGAGCCATAAAATACCCAAAGCCTACTTCAACCAGATCCATATGCGCTTTGGGCGCCCAAATTTGATTTAATTTATTCGCTAGGTACCTGAAGCCGACATTATATCCAAGTAAGCGAATGATAAGTGTTTTTTGCCATACCTTACATCCTTGTCTCTTTTGTTCGGCTGTTCGAACTAACTGGGGATAAGTGTCATCGCTAAACGGGATATCATCTTCCATTTCGAAACCGTTTGGCATGGCGGATATGTCAATTGGTTCTACAATGTTGTTCCGATCACCCCTGAACGCGATATCCTCCTCCTGAGTTAATCCACCACTAGTTGCGATCTTGAAAGTATCAAGGAATGACCGGGCCCTTCCTCTCATGACCTCCTCGGCAATGGGCATTTTTGTGGTCTGTTGTGTAGCTTTATCTGCCTCCTTCTCCAACACTCCAGTACCTGCAGAACTACTCGAGTTATCAGTAGAGACAATAAGAGCATCCTTACCTGTAGTTGTGATTTGTTTGCTCGCAGAATCTTGGTGAGTCTTCATATTATTACTGTTATTCTCTTGGCTCTTACTTCCCTCGCGTTCTTGATCAAGATCACTAAGGAATGCAGGATTTTCGATCACATTTGTCATCTCAGTCAAGGAGTTATCCACGTTCGAGTTAGGATTAAAGTTCTCCGGTGGAGTCTCTCCTGCAAACGCTGCTATATCCATTAAGCCTTTAGCGATATCCTCCTTCAATGCTGGCGAGAGCTCTTCCCTTTCTACGTAATCAAGTGCCCTCTTGGGCTTACGTTGAGACATAATTTCATCATTTCCAGCAAGGATAGTAGCACGATTAGGATTCTCTGAAGTTTCAGTTTCACCAAACAATTTAAGGCGTTTAGAGGAAAGCTTCTTTACTGAGTTAGCCTTGTCCATTGAAGTGGTAATTCTATTGGTTGGAGTGGCCGGAAGAGACGATGAAGACTGCGAGCCCATGATTTTCCGGCGAGTTTTGCTTCCATTAGTGGCGTCCGGCGGTTGAGGAGGGTTTGGAGGCGGCAGCCGCCCCTTCCCCGTCATCAGAGAGCCGTTACAGGGCCAAGAAGGAAAGAAAATATACGAAAGGCAAGAAAATCTGTTAAGTAAGGAAAGTAATGTGGTCAATGGCTACAGATAAGGGGCTGAGCCACCTACAATTCTAGAGAGCAAATAAGTATTGTTGTCAGTAGTATTCATACAGATTCATTTCTTTACTTTAATTTTCTCTTTCTTTCCTTTTCAATTTTTTTAAAGCAGAAATACATACACCGATTCTTCTTTTCCTCTCTCTCTCTCTCTCTCTATATATATATATATATATATATATATATATATATATATATATATACTCTTTAATTATATACAACACAACTCCTATGTGATCAAAACAAAACCAAAAAAGAAATCTATGATGGATTTTTAACATTTGCAGGTCCAAGAAATCATTATTTTAAGGTAACATTTCATTAGATATGTCATTTTTTTACTGTTTTATAGTGTATATAGTAGGTATGGATCTATACGGGTATATATTTGGGTGTATGGACGTGTATGGATATAGATTTTTTTATGAGTATAAATCTATTTGTATGGGTATAGATTTGTTCGTATTGGTATATACTCATGAGTATGTACCCATCACAAACTTAATGTATTTTGTTATGTTTAATTGTCTCTTCTTATTTTTATGCAGGAAATCAAACCAGTTGGGTATATATCTATCACTGACATGGACATCACATGAACGGGAATAATGGGTATATAACTATCACAAACATAGACCTTGACATGGACAAAAAGACCATCACTAGACAAAATACCTTTAAATAAAATTATAGATAGTATGTATATATCAAAATACTTGCGGGACCAATAATGCAATTGTATTATAAAAAGACTTTATATAAATTATAAAAATAGGCATGGGCATACCCATCACGGAATGTAAAAGGTAGTAAAATAAAATCACAAACCAATCCAACTAGAATATGATAATTAGGCTTTACATAATATACAAAAATCAAAATCCAACGAAGCCTTAAATGTGATGTTTCTAGGGATATTTAAGTAAATTCCTCATACACAAGGTTACACAATACACATATACATTTGCTGTTTTGCACTCTTCGAATGAAAAATTGATTATCAATATCTTCTCTAAATATATATATATATATATATTTTCATTTATATTTAAATATAACTGGAGTACTACTCTTCGTATTCCGAAAAAAAATCTTCATTTCTTTTAATCGAAAAACTCTTCATTTCTTTGTTCTTTCTCTCCTTTGAAAAGTAAGTTGTTAAACATAATATAATGATGCCTCTAATGGTGGCGTTGATAGGATTATCACTTTTCCGGAATCGATTCTTATGCGTATTCTATCACTTATTCCAACTGTGTATGTTGTATCCACCCGCTTCGTCCTACCGACATACTGGAAAAACTTATGGAAAGATATCTATAGTATCAGTTTTGATGAAAGAATCATAACATTCAATAACACGTGTTCATATGCAAATGTAGTAAATAGAGTTTTAATGTCCCTCTACGGAGAATCTATTTAAAAGTTCTCTCTTTGTATGAAAAGAATATCTATTTCATATGGGACTTCTACATGGTTTTCTAAGAAATGTTAAAGTGGTTGAGTTTGAGGAGGTTCTTCTTACATTGCATAATATCAGATTTAGTGTACTTAGATCTATCAAGAACTCTAGTAACTTTGAACCCAATCCGAATGACCTATCTATGTTTTGATTTCTAGTAACATTATAATCCCTAGATTATCATGCCCTACAGTACTATAACCAGCCTCAGGTTGCAAGTCATCTTCACCACTCACACCCTTTTCTTTAACCATCCTGCAAGGTCAGCAAATAATTGTCTTTAGATAATATTATGAAATATGGTTTTTTTTGTTACATAGGAGAGCCACTTTGGACTCGGAGTCGTTGACTCGGTTCGAACCTGCACCACTAGATTGGATGACCAAGGCCCTGGCCAGTGAGATAATCCAAACTGGTTATATTATGAAATATGGTATTAACCTTCATTAGATGATCCTAACAATCAAAAATCTTTAAGAATATTTAAAATTGTTAAAGACAATTGTTTAACAAATTTAACTATCTTTAATTTTTATTTATTACAGTATCTAACTATATGTAAGATTAACAAATCAACTAGTTAAAAATAAGGTAAATTGTTAAATTCGAAATGCCTAAACTGAAAAACCTAATTACGGATTCATACAGTAATTTTTTTTACTTCCAAATTCTTAAATTGAAAATCTTTACGCAAATTTGTGTGTGATATATAAGCGACATCATTACCTCAATGTGGATCTCAATATTATAACAAACCTCAAAAGTTAAAATAGATAAATGTAAGAGTCACATACCTTCCTGTCGAAACTCTCTTGCTCCGCTTCGAAAGTCTGTTCTCACCAGCCTTGGTAAGACCACTCTTTCTTCGTCTTGATGGACCCCTCTCGCCAACCTTGGTAAGACCACATGCTTTATTCCACATGCTTAAATAAATTGGTTTCTCTTTATAAATAGAAAAAACTTTAATTTTGCAATTGATGTACGAAGTTTTTACATCTAGAACACGAGGCTTATTTGGAGAAGTGTCTAGTCCATACTGCGTGGGTGCTAACTTTGGTTGATGAAGTGCAACTTGATTAAAGCAAATTATCGCCATACTCGCCAACCGGAGGTCGGACACTCGATTCGCACCCATAACATTATCAAGGAGATTGTACTCCAAATAACGCTACGAGATAATCTCTGTCTAAAAAAATAGATAACATTTTAAACTTTAGACGCTAAATATATAGTTATTAAAAGTACGATGGTGTACCTGGTCGAAAATATCCGTAAATACTAAAATCTCTTATCTGCACTGTATTTCAATTCTTTCATCATATATGGCAACAAGATATACAACAAAGGAGTCTTTGGTTTATTCTACGCATGACTACCTCTAAGGAAGACTATCCCTTTTTCTGGAGTCAACATATGATCTGCAAACTTGAAAATCGCAGCACAAAAAATACTAGCAATTGACAAAAAGCACAAACTATAAGAAAGAAATCGAGAACAACTAAAAATATAATCAAAAGTAATGAAAACCCCTTAAATAATTATTCGGGTACATATAGAAAATAGTCTTACCTTTAATTTTCCGATCCCACACAATCCCAACAAACAATATTTGCAATCTTCTTGTGCCAACACAAATACTCCTGTTTGGTTTGTAAAAACATTTTCTATTTTCGTTTTCAGAATATATTTTCAGAAAATTATTTTTGTTTTCTTTTCAAAATTTTCAAAAAATATGGAAAATGTCGATTTCACGTTCTCCAATATAGCAGTGTTTTCATTCAATTTTCCAAAATTCTGTTTTCATTTTCTCTAGCCAAACACGTTTTTATCAGTGTTTTGGAAAATATAGAAAATAAAAACAGAAAACACCCATTATTTTCACGAATCAAACAGGGCCTTAAATCTGCAAAAATATTTACAAAAAGTATCTTTTAGGTAAAATAGCATGCTCACAACTAAGGATGTCAATAGGGCGGGTTTGGGACAGGTTTACCTATCCCCGCAACCCGCCCCACAAAAAAAAATCCCCAAGCCCCGTCCCGCTTTGGTCTTCCCCACGCCCCGTCGCGCTACGCTCATTGAATCCCCACGGGGTGTGAGTTCTACCAGCGGGTTTCACTTTGATCGTTCAAAATTTTTTGTATTACTATAAATTTTATTACTTTTAAACTCTCAAATATTCTATTCTTCAAATTTTTTTTTTGTATTTTGATATTTAGACAAGTTCTGCCCTTGAATTTGAACTTTGATTTGAATAATAAATTTTTGTGTGTTATTATAGACAAACACAAACTTTTATTTGAATAATTATTGAAATTAATATATATAATATAATTAAAATATATTCGTTATATATTATATAAATGCGGGGCGGGGAAAACTTATCCCCACAACCCCCCAAGACCCGATTAGGACCTTAAAACACGTATCGTTTAAAGTGAAGTGGAGCGGGTACACGCAAACCCACGCCCCATTGACATTTACCTACTCATAACATACTACCATCTAAGAGTTTACATTTATATTTATTTAAAAAAAAATACTACACTCATTGCGTATGGGTTTCTTTCAAAAAAAAAGTTTTGTTTTTTCGGACAAAGCGTCAACATAAATTTAATGGATTACAAAAACCTAAAAAAGAATACAGCGACAATAAAATTCCAGAAAAAAATTACAAACAAGATATTGTTGATATCTTTTTTAAAGAAAATGAATTTTACCATAAATTTGTTTTTTTTTAAAATATATTCAGCTTGATAGTGTATAAGTGTGGTTGGTGATGGAGAGTTTTTTTTTTTTTTGTTCAAAGGGTGATGGAGAGTGATCACTGAATGGAAACGCAAGGAAGTGGGCTGGGTGGGTGCCGAGAAAAAATTGAGGTTTTATTTATAGAATTTGATGGGGGTATGAAACGATTTTATTTATTTTTGGACGGATATATGTTACGAAATAAGTACGAAACGTTTCAGTAATAAATGCATTAATATCTGGAAAACTAAAGAGAGAGAGTTGGTTTTTTGACCAATAGCATTAATTTTATAGGTGCTATGTTGAATAGGAAAGAAAGAGTTTGTTTGGGGAGGAAATTATAAATTGAGGCCCAAAAGAGAAAAAACATTGTATTTTAAATCTTAGTTGGAAAACTTATTTTTTAAGGCCTATTTCTAACTAGCTGGTTTGTGACTTTTTCTATTTTGCCCCTCTTCATTATGGATACGGCCCAACATTGCAGAACAACCATTAGTGCATATCGAATTTAGGCTAGCCCCAGTATGAACAAAAAACAGTAATCCATTACTTCATAGATCAAATACGGGCCAACCGCAATATGAACAAAGAAAACATTTTTAACAACTATGGGTTGTACCTATATAGACAAACAACACACAAAATAAATAGATAATATAATTGGATCTCATTTTATATTGATGGGCTGTACCCAGATTGACCACAAAAATTTACAACTGAAAATTAACAACTATACTAACTACATGGGTCAGCCCCATTACCCTACTACAACTATATGGGTCTGGTCCCAATACATCAAAACACAATACAACAAAAAACTAAGCCCAAATGGGGATGGACCACTAACGAATTTGAGCCCAATGGGGCTGGACCCAAAACCTGCGAATCTCAGTTTCATACGAGATCAGAGATGGATTCTTCACGGCGGCGGTGGGTGGCTTCGTCTTCTTCGTCGTGGTGGTGGTGGAGAGTGAAGAACAGGGCTGGCCCCACCATGAACAACCCTTATTGGGTTTGGCCCATCAAGCTCGGTCTTCGCCGGAGCATCGTCTTCTTCACGCAGAGAGAGGATGGTGGTGCTGAATATCAGCTTCGAGATCTCGTTCGTGATGGTTGAGCAGCGGAGCTTCGTCTTCTTCACGCAGAGAGAGGATGGTGGTGGTGAATGGTGAAGCTTCAGTTTCTGCAGATCTTGGAGAGAAGCAGCAGTGTTTGGGTGGTGTTGGTGTTGCAGATCGACGTGAAGCAGCAGGGGGTGGGGTTGGTTCTTGCAGCGGCGGTTCAGAGAGAGAGGGCGGAGAAATGGTGGTGGATCTGCAGCAGCAGCGGGTTGGGGGTGGTGGCTGTGATGGGAGGGGGTGGGTGGCGGTCTTGGTCACGAAGCTGATGGTGGGGGCTCGGCTGGGGAAGAAGGTGGTGAGTGGTGGGTGCTCGATGGTGGCGGTGTTAATGGCGACGGGGTGAGGAAGGTGGATGTGGGGTGGGGGTTCGCCGGGATCTTGAGAGAGAGAGAGGGAGAGTGAAAACGAGAGAGCAGAGTGAATGGGTGGGTGGGGGGGTTTCGAATCTATAATGGTGTTTTGGGGTAGGGTTAATGTGCTTCACTGTATGATAGGGGTGGGAGGGTATATTGGTACAATTACCCTTTAGTTGGAGTAGTTACAAGGGCTGGTTGAGGTGGGATTTAAAACACAAAATGAAAATGGTTTGGGCCTTATAATATAAAGACCCCTTGTTTGGGCTTAGTAAATGCTTCGGACCTGCGGCTGTGGTGGAAAACTAAAGCATTTTTTACTATTAAAATAATAAAGGGTGATATATATCTTTAGTCTAAAACAAATAAATAAATGATTTCAAAATTTGAACAAAAATAATTTCAAAAATAGCATATATATGCTGCTCAAAGAGACGCTTTCATCCCATTAACTTAATCCTCTTTAGAAAATAATTTAATGTAATCCTTGCAAAGATACTATTCAGATGAACGCTTTTACTTAAAAAAACAAGTTGAAAGCCACTACTTAAAGAAATGTCTTTCGTTTATAAAACCTAACAACAGATCGGCAACCTTAATCACAGCTTAGCCCTAATTAGTTTCATCTCTTCCCAAATATTTTTTCTAACACAATAAAATACCCTTCTCTTTGTCTTCTTCCTAGCACAGCATAACTTTTATCATCAATTCCATATCTACGAGAAATTGTTTTTTCAACACCAAAATCCAAAATTCTCATTCCTTAGTTGTTCAGAGGCCAAAAGTTCATAGAAATCGTAACAAAAAAGAATCAAGTTTCATGAAATGAAATTATCATTGGTGGAAAAATATAATAAACATCGATCGACTTGTGTTCATGGATTTGGAGAATCCGTATTGTCCACTTTGTGTAAATGCTTTTTAGTCGGTTAGGTACTTCTTTTTTTAGTGCATCGTCACGTATGAGATATGGTTTGATGTGAGATAGTGGTTGGGCATCCCTGAAAAGATTAATATCGAGCTTTATCATATAACTCAAAAAGTTTAAGGCAAAAGAGGCATGGAGGAGGAAAGCGTGGCATATAGGCAGGGACAGATCCAGAATTTCGAATCGAGGAGGGCTATTATATAGTATTAACTAAAATTAATGTATAAATTTTGAGTTGGGGAGGGCTAATTTTCTAATTGTGGGGATGTAATTTTTTTTATTCATGTTTTTACCTTTTTTTTGTAAATTAGGCTAAATTGTACTGCTATCTCATAGTCTGGGGTAGGCTGCAACCACCCCAGCCTACCCATTGATCTGCCCCTTCGTATAGGTTTTTCGGTTATTGGTTACTCCATCTAGGCTGCACAAAATAAGAGGGTTCGCGAGGGAATGTTTAATACACATCCTCCAATTATCTATCCAGCTTTGTCTCTATAGATCGATTTATGTCTTGTACCCTTATCTTTCTTTTTTGGTAGGTAGTGGTTTTATCTTAGATGTACATTGATTATCTATAGGATGTAGGAGCGAGTAAGACTACACTTAGCATTCTGTTAGGGTAGAAATTTAGTATCGGTTCCACTGGATGTAGAGTTTACACTCACTTTTGAGCGTCTTCTAATATCATTTTTCACTCGACGAAAAAAAAGTGAAAAGCTTGCTACCCTCGAGAATCAAGTGAAATAGCGAACCTTGAACCAAGGTACACAAGCTAGTGTGATTGGAGTACAAGAGAAAAATGTTTTTTTGAGCTGTGGTATAGATAGCCAGAACCGAACCCGATAGTTAGATTCTTTTATAATTTAAAAACCAAACCGAATGGTACGCATATGGTTCAATATTCTGTTTTTGGTTATGGATTGGTTCATTATGGTTCGATTTCTAGTTCATTTTAAATTCGATTAATTAGAAATTAAAATCTAACAAATACTATCCTAAAATTAAATATAAACCTATTACTTCCTAATTCATACAATCATGATTAATAAAATTAATCAAATTATGGATACTTATAATACTATCATAAATGATATAAAAAAAAAATCCCTCTGTTCCACAAAATTTGTCCGCTTAGTTTTTCACACATATTAAGAAGAGTAATGATATATGTCACCCTTTTTCATGTCACCCTTTTATCACCCTTCTATATATATGTTTTGATTTCCTTGAATAGAAGATAGAGAAAAATTAAATAGGATAGAGAAATCCATTCATTGGTACATGTAGGCATACACGTAGGAGGTGATAAAAGGGTGATACAAAAAGGGTGACAAATATCTTGATATTTTAAATGTGTATTAGAAATATAAATTTTAATATTTTAATAAGGGTAATAGTGGAAAAAGTAGAAAAAAAGTGTCTTGAAATCCTAAATGGACAACATATTTGGAACATTATTTTTAGTAAGTGGACAAATTCTGTGGAACGGGGGGAGTATTTATTTAAAACACCGTCAATAACAAAGCAAAAATTTCATGTAGATGATAAATTCTCACAAAAAGTTTCCCCTACACAATCCTTATAAAAAAAATTCTACATTCCCTATTTTTTCTTTTGTCGGTACAATTGTTTTTTTTTGGTTTTTACGTAGTAAACCAAACCGAACCAAAAAGATTTGATATTTGAAAAATCGAAAACAAACCTTTTGGGTTTCTCAGGTTTTGGTTTTTTTGGTTAGGCTTTTTCTAGTTTCTTAGTGCGGTTTGGTTTTCTGGTTCTCATTTGCTCAGCCCTAGATCTAGGTAATCAAGCTTGGAAAAGAGTGTCAGTGTAACGCGTAGTCGGTATTTTTTGTGGGTAATCAAGGAAACTACCATTCGGGTAGTCAAAGTTATCAACAACTGAAATGCAACTACCATCCAAGGTTTCATTGATCAAATCATAATCGAGCCGTAAATTAAGGGACCTCGTATGGAAGTAATCCTTATAAATACTTGAGTGGAAAACCCTATGCAAACCTAATTCCACAATAAGCCGTATATAACTAATGAGAAGAGTCTAGCTTATAAGACACTTATATCCCATCCAGAAGAAGGAGTAAACAAATTGGAAAAGAACCTCAGTAATTTAGTCCATGTTTCAATTGCCAGAATAACACAAAGCGAGGTAAATATTGACTCTACAAGTATCAGTGAAGATTATGCAACAACAAAATCAATTCATGAAATAACAGCTAACAAGTATCACTAAGTCTCTTCAACAAGTTCAACTCATGCGACTCACACAAGGTACGGATGTTGATGTTAATTTACTTCAGAATTGTGAGAACACGTGTGGATATGAATTGTGTAAGGCCATCAGTATTCGAAGTGGAAAGTTATAGCATCACCTAAGGTTATGTCTAGAAAAATTAGGACCAAAGAAAAAGAGCATATCAAGCCAAATTTAGATGACCTAATAGTTGAAGATTGGATTCAGTGGAAGAGGTAGTGGTTAAGAAGTCAATCGAAGCACTGAAAGTTGATCCTCTATCACAAGAAATTCTCCCACCACCACCATTTCCATCATATGGGTAGCCAAGAAGATGATGACTCTGAGTACAAAAAAATTATTGAGATGTTGAGTTCACTCCATATCAACATTTCCTTACTCATATCCATCAAGTAAATATCGAAATATATGAGATTCTTTAAGTAGACACTCTCCAAGAAGAACAAGTCTGAATAATACAAGACGGTGGTGCTAACCGAGAAGATATCGCCCCAAGTGCGAAGAAAGTTTCCACAAAAAATCAAACACATATATTGAGTTTATATAAACTATCATTATATTTGGTTTCTAAATATCATTAAAAAAAAATATAGAACTAATTGTATTGTACTCCCTCCTTCTCATTTTAAGTTATATTTTTTACTTGGACACATATATTAACAAAGTTAAAAGGTGAGAGGTATAGGGTTCTCACATACTTGGGGTATGCGTAGGGAGGATTGCATATTCTTTGTGGAATTAGTCGTGGTGCCCAATTCCTGGCCCGGATTATCCATGATATAAAAATAAATTATAAATTTTGCACAACCAACTATAAAATTAAGTATTATATATCATTTTCAATTAAAAAAAATTCTTTATCCTTATAAAACATGAAAAAAAATATATAAAAAAGGAAAGTTGCCTAGTTTTAGCGTATAATTGGTTTTCTATTTTGGTGGAGGCGTAAAATTGATTGTATATTACTATTTTTAATTAAGTAAAAAAGTGACATTATGATTGAATTGGAAAAAAACAATTGATCAAAAAAGATCAAGTTTTTAATCTTTGTAATGCAAATGCATAATATAATGTGTAATTAACTTATATAGGTCTTTGAGCCATATAAATTTCAAATAAAGGTCCATTAATAAATCGGTAGAAAGAGAATAAATCAAATAATTATTTTTTTAATACATAAGAGCTATTTTGGATTTGGAATTATTTTGTTTCCAGTAAAATTCGATTTAAAGATCTCTTAATCTCTATAGACTAGTCTAACTACTAAACCAACTATAAATTTTCATTATAATTCTTCTTTATTACAAAATAATTCTTTATTTTTTGCTATTCTTTATTTATTTTTAAACATACAAATTCATTTTTTTTTCATTTCATTTTTCTTTTTCTTTCTTTTTCAATTTTTTAAAGTAGAAATACACCCACCGATTCTTCTTTTCCTCTTTTCTTTCTCTCTCCATTCTTTTTATTTTTTATACAACACAACTCCTATGTCATCAAAACAAAACCAAATTAGAAAACTACGATGGATTTTATACTTTTGAAGGTCTAATAAATTATTTTTTAAGGTATGATTTCATTAAATTTGTCATTTTTTACTATTTTATAGTGTATATAGTAGGTATGGATCTATATAGGTATAGATTTTTGTGTATGGATATAAATTTGTTGTATGAATATAGATCTATTTGTATGGGTATATATATATATATATATATATATACCCATACAAATAGATCTATATTCATACAACAAATTTATATCCATACACAAAAATCTATACCTATATATATATATATAGGTATATACTCAGTTGGATCTATATGAATGAGTATGTACCCGTCAGACTTAATATGTTTGTTATTTTTAATGGCCTCTTCTTATTTTTATGCAGGAATTCAAAGCAGTTGGGTATATACTTAGTCGGATCTATCTGAATGGGTATGTACCCATCACAGACTTAATGTATTTTGTTATTTGTGCAGGGAATTAAATCAGTTGAGTATATATCCATCACTGACATGAACATCACATAAACTGAACAACAGGTATATAACAACCACGAACATGGATCATGGACAAAAAGATCTTCACTGTACAAAATAACCTTAAATGAAATTCAATTAACAACCACGAACATGGATCATGGACAAAAAGATCTTCACTGTACAAAATAACCTTAAATGAAATTCAAGATAGTAAGTAAATATTTAAAATACATGCATGGACTTATTATGCAATTGTCTTAAAAAAAGACTTTATATAAATTATAAAAATAGGCACGCGCATACCCATCACCGGAATGAAAAAGGTAGTAAAATAAAATCACAAACCAATCCAACTAGTATAAGATAATTCGGCTTTACATAATTAACAAAAATAAAACTAAGCCTTCAAAAAAT
Source organism: Nemophila menziesii (assembly GCA_029959085.1). Lineage (NCBI taxonomy): Eukaryota > Viridiplantae > Streptophyta > Magnoliopsida > Boraginales > Hydrophyllaceae > Nemophila > Nemophila menziesii. The sequence goes on from JARWIR010000060.1 coordinate 3,040,310, forward strand.
GTTTTTAGGCATATTTAAGTAGATTCCTCATACACAAGGATACATAATACACATATACACTTGTTGTTTTACACTCTTCCAATGAAAAATTAATTATCAATATCTTATCTATATATATATATATATATATATATATATATATATATATATATATATATATACTAGGTATGAACCCGTGTCTAAAGGCACTTTTACAATATTGATTTTGAAAAGATAATTTACACGGAATAAACGAATAATTCTTGAGATAAAAATAAACTGATAAAAATTCAACCAAGCACAAAAAGTAGGATGTTGTTTTCACAAACAGTTACATAAACCATAAATCAATTAACCAAGATATAGTCTTATAAAAACTATGTGATTGTATTCCCATCCAGCCATGACCTGTGTAATGGTAACAATATCGTATATTAGTTGTCATATATCAACAAAAGTTGAATATAATGTAATTGTTAATATTGTATGCATAAGTAGTCACACACTATACCAAAACCTCTGGGTACACTATATCTGCTCGTCTGAAGGTAGGAACCGTGAATTTTTTTAAATGTTAAAAGTTTAAGTTGTGTATAGATTTTATTATGATTAATAGAACTTTAAAAGACGATTCAGTTCTTTTAAACTAAGTCATGAATCTTTTAGTGTACAAAGTAGAATAACCAAAAGAAACTCGTAGGCATTGCTCGTGCAACATCTGATCATGTTTTTAAGCAATTTGATTGAGAGAGGAAATACATTCACAATATTAGATTTGATTGAATCACAACTCCTTTTTCAAGCAATTTGATCGAATAGAAAAGGAGAGTAAAGCCCGTTTATTCATATCATAGCAAACTCAAGAGAGATAGAGATGGAATGAGTTCAATCCAGTTGTCCAATGATAAAGAAAACCTTCAAATTCTTGAGTGACATGAAAAAGTGAAATATTGACCTTAATCCAATTGTCAAACTCAATCATGAATGATCTGTAATGTAGCATTTGGTAGGACAGCTTTTTCATCACCTGAAGCTACTCTACCCTTCTCTCCGAAACCATCTAAAACATTAATAATAATAAGTATGAGAATTAATATAAATCTCTTCTTATTAAATTACTCTTATATTATACTCACTCACATCGTGGCTTCATTGTTTTCACAGCCTTTATAAGTGCAGGACAGAAATAACCTAATTACAAATACTTATTAGAATAAACACAAAAGGTAGAAAAATAATATATAGTATACCTTCTTGGACTGTGAATTCAATTCCATTAGATTTTGATATTACAGTTGCTCATAAGCTAAAGATAATGGTATCTAGTAAGATTATTAATGAGAATATAGGGGCTGCTATGGTTGCGGAATACATTAATACCTGACCTGTTATGGCTCAAATTTGCAGCAGCGGACTGATTAATAAGAGATTCAGGCTCTGATGCGTTCTTGCTTGCCTTTGAAGTATCTTTAATATCCAAAGATTGCGAAAAAGTCCTTGAAGAAGTAGAATTTTTCAAGTTGATCACTGCAGAATTAGGCACTAATGAATCAGCCCCTAAGTTTGCTGGAATAGTCAAATCAGCCCCTAAAGTTGTTGAAATTTGTGAGTTAGCCTCTTGACTATCTGGTAGCTTCGAAATTGCACCTGAATTTCTATTATATTCGAATTTGCCTCGTAAGTATTTGGTATATTTGAATTTGGCCCTGAATATTCTGTTATTTTCTAATTTGCCTCAATTGTTTTTGGTTTATTCCAAATTGCCCCAATAGTTTCTTTTAAATTCGAATTAGTCCCAAGAAAATCTTGAAAAAGCGAACTGGCCACCTGATTAATAGGTAAATTCGAATTTACCCCAGAAGTTTCTGAAACTTTCAAAAAGGTCCCTGAAACTTTTTTATAAGAACTATTTTGTAATTTTTCCCCCATGAAATTCATACCAGCACTTGCGTATCGATTACACTTCGAATAGGGAGTTAAAGTCCCTATATTTTCCGTACTTTGTTGAGTTGACCCCGAAGCTTGAGCTCGCATCTGATCATCCGCTCCTTTAACTATAATATTTGATACTTTGGGCCCTGAAATATTAAGACTTAAACCAACGGCCCCTTTAATTAAATAAGTAGCAGCTGCAAGTTTAGTTTCGGCCTCCGAATCATACCTTAAAAATTCAAAATTTACTGAATTTTGCAAGTTAGTCCCTGAGCTTGAATTAATAAGTACTGCAGCATTAATATTTGCCATAACTTCATAAATATTGTTGTTCCATTGTAATAATCAAGAACACTCTATAAAATAAATAAATATTGTTAATTTCAAATTTTATTAAAAAGAATTGTTAAGTAAAACATGTACCTCAACAACAGGCTTTGCCATAACTTCATATACACGTTTCTGTGATGCAAACTCAGTCAGAACTTCATCAAACTCATATGTATCTGAATCCCAATTGTTTCTCCGTAGTTTCAACCTTTTCATCTACAAAAATTTAAGAGCTAGATTTTGTAATGTTTGTATATAAAAGGGACCAATGTTGCAATTAAATACCTTTCCATAAGTTGCCACATCTTGCTAATTCTGGACCAGTTTCGAGAAAATGCAATGAACTCAGTTTAAATCAGATTTCAAGCCCCTCTAACACACACCTTAGAGATAACAACTCGTATTGTGCAAAAAAGTACAAACTGAAGCAAAAATATTACATTTAGCTATTGTTGCACTATAAGTCCCTATATCACATTATAAATCATTACGAAAACTTACTATAAGTCCTTAGAAGCTACTGATATGCCATTAACACACTCAAGCACACATAACTAACTCATCCCTTCTTATACTGCATTTTTGTAAATTGTTTCAGGAACCCTTCTTCACCATCAATCAACCCCGGCTTGGCTAATCAACAATCGATGAACCCGAATCCCAAATCGATATAAGCTCGGGATCACAACGATATATGTTATTTACATATACATGAATTTTTTTCTATTGAATTCCAATTTGATTTGATTAACAATTCAAATTATTAGTTTAAGTATAATTATAGGCGTGTTGTTCATCAGACCGTACAGATCCTTCAAGAATTTTAAGTAGCACTTGTTGAACACCTTCTCCAGAAACATCTCTCCCAATATTCAAATTCTGTGCCTGCAAAAAATTCAATTTAAAGAAATGATACACTATATAATTAAATTTCCCAATACAATTAAAAACAGAAAAGTCAACTCGGTGGCCTTTTTTGTTATCTAATCAATTTCATCAATGTACTGTTAAGCATCAACTTGAGAACAAACCCAATAGTAACTTATTTTGCCAAATCAAGATCCTAAAACTTCATAACTTGGAAATTGAACAACACAGACTCCAAATCTTCACCAACATATCCTGCCTGGAGCCAAAAAAAAAAGAACGTGAAAAATTAGTATGTTTCCATAGAGAATGAGCTTTCAGCGAAACATCTGAAAAGAGTATATTTATTCATTACAACATATAATGATATTCTTTTATGTCATTAATTCTTAATATTCAAGCAAATATTTTATACGGACAAAAGTTCTGCCATAACATACCTAAGTTCATGCCAAAACATATCGGTTTTTCCATGTAAAAAACGCAGCAAAGGTGCAAGAAAATCATCTTGACCTTCTTACTCGAGGTGAAAAGTGAGGTGGCAACATGAACGATCACAGATGGATCCGGATTCCCAAGGACGACTTGTAACTCCCTTTTAACCCATGGGTTAATTTTCTGTAGAAGTAATTATAAAATAAGATGATCGCATTGTTGCAACACATATTCAAAGAATTAAAATAGGGAAAGGAATGACAAATTAATGCAAATTATTGTGCATATGATGGTAATGTTACCTCCACAAAACGATTCTTGTGAGCAGGTGGAATAGCTTGCATACGCCGTTCATATATACTGCAAATGGAATATCAACAGTTGTTAGAATAACTTTAAAAGCCGAAAGAAGAAACCTTATATAATAATATGATTATACACTACCTGGCTCGCCATTGAAAAATTCTTTGGGCAATAACATCACTGATGAAGTCTCTGATGAAGAAATTAAAAAAAAACTGCAAATTAAAAAAGAGTTTAGAATATACGGGTTAAATTATACGGCGGTGGAGAATCGAAGTCTTTTTATTTCTGCTTCTGTCATAATCCTGCAAATAATAGATTGGTAGTTGGAAAATGAAGAAATCAAGCTTCGATCAGACCTTGAAAATAATTTCTTACCTTAGTTCTTCTCCAAGCTTCGATCAAACCTACCCAACCAATTAGATAATTTAGAATGGTTTAAAATAATTCAGTTTTTAGAGGTACCTTAACCAATCCATCTTCAAAACTCCAGGTCAGTAATGTACATGCGAGGGAGAACAGGTGCAATTTAAATAGAATTGGGAGCGGCCTCCAGGTCCCTGATTTATCGAACAAAAGAACCAAATACATTTTAAACACTCCCAAAAGACTTAATTAAGTCGACATATAACCATAAATCTAAAGCTTTTAGTTGATCTAATCTTCTGGAATGGTAATTTTACAGAATAAATTATATATAAATCATATATGACATGGGGCTCGAGCAAAGACATTTGGTGAGTGGCCAAAGAATTGAACGAAGCCAAAGAATTGAACGAAACAGACCTTTAAGTTGTTGAAACTATTGAACGAAGAAGTTGTTGATACGAAGCTCTGCTTCTTCAAGGAGAGACCCATCTCCATAAGTTGTTGATACCAAATTGCTCCCTCCAACCGTCACCGTCACAGCAAATCATGAGACCCACAAAATTAATATTTTTACCTCGATTTAATTTGGGTTCTTCTATTGTGCAGGAGAGGAGCTTGGTCATGGAAGCGAGGTAGGAGAATGGTGAGAGTGATCGATAACGGTGGGAGAGAGAGCCATTGATGATGGTGGAGGATGGTCGTGGCGGCGGTTTGGCTATGAGATTTCTTCGATTCATTGGGATTGTGGAGGAGCGGCTTGGTGGGAGTGAAGTTAGAGAGAAGCGGTGAAGAAGGTTTTTTGTTTTTTGTTTTAAGTTTTAAATTCCAAAAAAAAAACAATCCAAGGGGTGAAAAATATAGAGGAGACATCAAGATATTTTAAACCGTGGATTGAATTTAGACAATCTAAACCATTAATTGAAATCGATCTAAAGGCCGAAAATGATAGAAATTTGATCTGAAGGCTAGAAAATGTGGAGAAAAACTGGAGACATTTCGGGCCGTTGGCCCTTCTCCAATATTATATATATATATATATATATATATATATATATATATATATTGACATTTTCATTTAATTATAACCTGAATATTACTATTTGTTTTCCAAAAAAAAAATCTTTATTTCTTCTAATCGAAAAACTCTTCATTTCTTTGTTCGTTCTCTCCTTCGAAAAGTAAGTCGTTAAAAAATATAACGACGTCTCAAATGACGGTGTTGATAGGATTAGCACTTTACCGAAATCGATTCTTATTCGTATTCTGTCACTTCTTACAACTGTGTATGTTGTATCCACCTGCGTCGTCCTATCGACATATTGGAAAAACTTATGGAAAGATATATATATATATATAGCATCAGTTTTGATGAAAGAATCATGCCATCCAATAACACGTTTTTATTTGCAAATCTAGTAACCAAAGTTTTAATATCCCCTAACAGAGAATCTATTAAAAAGTTTCCTCTTTGTATGAAAAAGAAAATCTTTATCATATGGCACTACTACATGGTTTTCTGATGTAATTTCAAGAAATGTTAAAGTGGTTGAGTTTGAGGAGGTTTTTCTTACATTGCATAATCTCAGATTTAGTGTACTTAGATCTCTCAAGAACTCTAGTAACTCTGAATCCAATCTCTTATGTGCATTGTTTTTCATTTCTTTTATCATATATGGCAACAAGCTGTACGACAAAGCAGCCCCATGTTTATTTTGTGCAGTACTACCTTTAAGGAAGACTACCCCTTCTAGAGTCAACATATGATTTGCAAACTTTGAATATCGTAATACAATAATTACCAACAATTGAAAAAATGTGCAAACTATAAGAAAAAAACTGAGAATAACTAAAAATATAATCAAAAGTAAAGAAAACCCCTTAAATAATTATTCGGGTACATATCAAGTCCAAGATTAAGTATGTTATCTTTAGAAAAATAGTCTTACCCTTAATTTTCCGATCCCACACAATCCCATCAAAAAATATTTGCAATCTTCTTGTGCTAGCACAAATACTTGAATCTGCAAAAATATTTACAAAAACAAACCTTTAGGTAAAATAGCATGCTCACAATAGACTGCCATCTAAGAGTTCTATTTTTTTTATAGAGATACTTCACACATTGCATATGGTTGGTGGTGAAGAGTGGTATCCGAATGGAAGCGCCATAGTGGGCTGGGTTGGGTGCTGAAAAAAATTGAGGTTTTGTTTTATTATTCTTTAATCTACTCAACTGAGTTTTTATTTATAGCATTCGATGGGAGGGTATGAAACGATTTTATTTATTTTTGGACAAACATATGTTACAAAATAAGATATGAAACGTTTCAATAATCAATGTATTAATGTTTTGGAAAAATAAAGAAAGAGAGTTGATTTAACCAATGACATTAATTTTAAAGCCCTGCGATCTGTTACGCTATGCTGAATATGAAAGAAAGAGTTTGAAAACTAAAGCGTTTTTTTTTTTTTGTTACATAGGAGAGCCACTTTGGACTCGGAGTCATTGACTCGGTTCGAACCTGCACCACTAGATTGGTAGACCAAGGTCCTGGCTAGTAAGCTAATCCCATCTGGTTAAGCGTTTATTTCACTATGAAAACAAATAAAATAAATACTTTCATGAAAACATTTGAACAAAAATAATTTCAATATGTGCTTCTCAAAGGGACGCTTTCACACCAATAACTTAATCCACTTTAAAAAATATAGTTTTTTGGACAAAGCGTCAACAGAAGTTCAATGGATTACTAAAATCTAAAAAAAATACGGTGACAAAAAAATTCCAGTAAAAAGTTAAACACAAGAAAATTGTTGTTGATATATTTTTTAAAGAAAATGAATTTTACCATAAATTAGTTTAAAAAAATTATATTTGGTTTGATAATTTATAAGCGTGTTAGTGGTGAAGAGTGATCTCCGAATGGAAGCGCCAGGAAGTGGGCTAGTGTGCTGGTGGGTGATGAAAAAAATTGAGGTTTTGTTTTATTTTTCTTTAATCTACTCAACTGGGTTTTTATTTAGGTTCTGTTTGGATTGAGAAAATTGAAAAGAAAAGAAAGGAATATAAATGAATTTTTATTTTTTACCTTGTTTGTATTAGAAATTTTTATAAAAGAAAAGAAATGGAATCGATCCAAAAATCACTCCGGTAACCTTATATATAATCACTCCAAATTGGAGTCAAATGAAGAGAAAAGAATTTTATTAAAGATTAGAGACTAAAATCAATCTTTTATTTTCTTTCTTTTTGTATTTTTTTCAATCCAAACAATAAATATCCAAAATCATTTACATAATCTTCTTTTATAAAAGTTTCTAATCCAAACAAAAAAATTCCTTTCTTTTATTTTCTTTTATAATTTTTCTTTTCTTTTCCTTTATTACTTTTTTTCCTCCCAAATACAAACAGACCCTTATAGAATTCGATGGGGGTTATGAAACGATTTTTATTTATTTTTGGACGAATATATGTTAAAAATAAGATATGAAACGTTTCAGTAATCAATGTATTCATGTTCTGGAAAATAAAGAAAGAGTTGTTTTTTTACTAATGAGATTCATTTTAAAGCCCTGCGATCTGTTACGCTATGCTGAATAGGAAAGAAAGAGTTTGTTTGGGTTTAGTAAATGCTTCAGACCTGCTCCTGTGGTGGAAAACTAAAGCGTTTTTTTAACTATTAAAACAAATAAAATAAAATAAATCATGAAAAAATTTGAACAAAAATTACTTCAATATGTGCTTCTCAAAGGGACACTTTCACACCATTAACTTAATCCGCTTTTAAAAATACTTAATTAACTTAATCCAAGAATAGATACTTCTCAGAAGAACGCTTTTACTTTTAAAAAAACGAGTTGAAAGACACTTATCAAAGGAGTGTCTTTCATTTATAAAACCTAGTAGCAGATTGACCTTAATAACAGCTTAGTCCTAATTAGTTCCATCTCTTTCCAGCTATTTTTTCTAACACAATAAAATCCCCTCTCTTTGTCTTCTCCCCATCACAACACAATTGTTATCATCAATTCCATATCCATGAGAATTTGTTTTTTCTGACACCAAAATCCAAAATTCTCTTTTTTTAGTTTTTCAGAGGCCAAAAGTTCATATACATCAGAACGAACAAAAATCAAGTTTCATGAACTAAATTATCGTTGTTGGAAAAAAAACATTGATTGAACGAAATTATTTTAACGATAATATATTTCAAAATCGTAAACAAAACAAAGATTACACGAAATTTAAATATAAAACAAATCTTACATGTATAACAGAGATTCGAGTGATAAACGATAGTGTTTGCATTAAAAAATTATTCCACCTACAACCGGTATCTCTAAATAAAAGAAATCATATCACTTTTTTATACTCAGAAAATGACTAACAAGAGAAGTAGAATTAGAGAGTTTTTTGGTGTGTTGTAATTCCATTATTTTGTATGTGTTTCCAAATGACTTTTAAGCCTCTTTAAAAAGTGTTAGCATCTCTCAAAAAACTGTTTGCAATAAATCTAGGCATAAAGCATACCATAAAGTCTGTCATAAACACGTCCATCATAAATCCGAAAACAGTTATTCTTCTTTTGGAAGCTGACATGAACCTGGACATTTTTTTTTGACAAGGGGGAGAACGAATCTGGTCAGTACTTGTAGCTCCTTAACCATAAGTGTGGGAGTTACCCTTTGGGATGGGAGCAATCATGATGGTCGTAATGTGGGAGATTCTGACCGTTGGGAATAAAAGCCATGAAGATGACCGACATCTCTTCGCCAGGTGCAAGACGACTAAGTCCCAACTCGATAAATACCCACTCCGAAAATACGTTTTATTTTTATTTTTATGTTTTTAATTCCCCAAAACTCCCAAATACCCTTACAACCACGTCGCGCCACCTTCCATTTGCTGGATAGATTTTTTTGTTAAGTAGTAAAACATAACTCATCCCCAAAATAGTATTCAATGGTTTGACATGTATAGAAAGATAAAATATTATATAACAATATTTTTTCCATCTCTATTTCTGATGTGAGACTTTTCAAGGAAAAGACTCTTGGTTTTCTCTTCCTCCTAATGCATGAAAAACTCATTAAAAGTCTCCTTAATTTTCGACAATCCCTTACTCAGGCTCAGGATGAAAAGGTGATCAGGTTTCCGTTCATGCTAGCATTGGGTGAATTGTACTTAAGTGGAAATATATTTCAATTTGAATTGACATGTAGGGAAGTGAGGCAACCACCAAATCCCTATAATTGAACGTACTCTTGAACTTGACTGACTTCGATTGAGACCCTCTCAACACATACTATATCCGCTAGTATTTACAGATTCCTCGATTATCACCATACACATATGTGATCTCCAAGAATTTCTACCTACATCATTCAACTCCTCTCGAATTTCTAGATCATTAAGAGAAATAAAGATCAGCCTTATCACGTGTCTCATGAATTCATCAAGTTTTTCTCAATAGGGTCACCACTATGAGCTATGAATTTCTAGTGAGTTCAACAACTCATACTTTTGGACCTTCAAGCATGTCTATCGGATGTAGACACCGCTTCTAGGGTCTTGAGGTCATGTTAGGAGCAATATATATCCACCTCAATAGTGAACTCATCAATTCCTTCTCAATAGGTTCACCACCCATGACTATGAATTCATAGTTAATTTATAAAAGAGTAATGATGGGTATCACCCAAAAAGTGATCACCCAAATATCACCTTCCTAGGTGGTCCAATGAAACTGTTTCTCTTTCCTGATTACTTTTTTTCTCTCTCTTATATGAAACAGTTTCATTGGACCACCTAGGAAGGTGATATTTGGGTGATCACTTTTTGGGTGATACCCAGCATTACTCTTTAAAAAATCATCCGAATAAGATCATCAAGGACGTCTCATTGAAATAATATTATGAATAATGTATCACAATCTCATCGGTGAATCCATCAAATCCTTCCCAGTAGGACCACCATTTAATGATTATGAATTCATTAAGAGTTATAAAATCATCCTTAAACTCTTTTAAGAGTAATAAGCATAAACCTTATTAGTGAATTCATCAATTCCTTCTCACTAGGTACACCACTAATGGACATGAAAAATATTAAGGGTTAATACGCATTATATTTTCTACAGTTTACGCCATAGGGATAGAAAGATAGTGCATCATATGGACTCATTAGCCATATGTTTCTCATCATTGGGATTTTTTCCACATCCCCCTCAAAGTTTCCAGGAATACTCTCCTGGTTTAAGCTTTTAGCAAATGGATCAGCAAGATCCTTCTTTGAGCATACATACTCAAAGGTGATCACACCATTCTTCAATAACTGTTTTAGTGAACCATGTCTGATGCAAATGTGTATCATGTTTTCATTGAGGAGGCTATTATGAGCGACTTTAATTGTTGCTTACAAAACACAATGTATGCATACTGGTGTGCCACTTTCTTCCCATAGCGTCACATCCACTAGGAGACTTCTCAACCACTCAGCTTCTTGCCCTGCCAACTCTTGTGCTATGAACTCGGACTTCATGGAGGACTGTGCTATACAAGTCTGTTAAGAGGAATTCAATTATATAACACTTCCTTCTAAGTATAACGTATAGCCACTGGTGGAGCTTACTTCATCATTATCTTGGATCTATTTTGCATCACAAAATCCTTCAAAAACTGCAGTGAACTTGTTCAAGTGCATACTAGATTAGTAGTACATCTCAAGTACTTTTAATCAATGACAAATAATAACACAATAGCCACTACTAATTGAGTCTATTTACAACATAGGCAATATCAAGTTGAGTATAGTTAATTAAGAACATCACACTTTCTATAATTTTAGTATATTCGATAAGGTATATCACACCACACAGTTCTCACAGGCATGAATACTAGAATTATAAAGAGTTTTATCAAGCACTACAACAAAAGAGTCCAATAATTTCAACTTATTTTCTACATAAAGAGACTAACTAAAAGAAATACAATTACTAGCTCTAATGATTTTTTTACCCTTAGGATCAAATCAGCTTCCCCCATATATTTTATTCACAATTAGAAGTTTATAAGCATTTAGTCTCTTGATTAAAAGTACCAAAAGATGAGCAGGGTATACACATATCGAAAAAATGTAACACGATCTAATACTATTACTTTAAAGTAAACAAAAGGGTCGGTGGTATTAACTACAAACCCATCTTTTATTAAGATACTATATCATTATCTATATCATTAATTAGGTTCCTATTACAATTTATACAACGACTTCCTAAATTTTCATACTCTATCCCCTTAACCCAATACCACAAACCCTTCAAGTTGCGTCATATAGATCTTTTCACCTAGATCTTCATTAAAACTTAGTTTTAACATCCAATTGATGTATAACTCATTCCTGAATGACAACTAGTGAAATAATGGTCTAAAAGTGGCTATATAAGGGAGTAAGGGTCAAAGTAAAATAAGCTTTTATTTTTAGGTGAAACCCCTAATAACAAGTGTAGTTATGCTTTTATATATTGAAACATCAGGTCTCAATTTCTCCTTAAAATCCACTTGCTACTAACTAGGTCACTACTCGTAGGGAAATCGGTCAATTTCAATGTATGGTTTCGTTTTAGTATATCTAGGTTTTTCATTAAAGGCCTCTTTATGGAAACTAACTATTACTGATGTTATAGCCTTAATAAAATATATAGGGGTTCCCCCAAAAGAGAGAAAGTTACTACCTTTTCACTTATCATGTCTAAATTAAAACGGTTAGTCATAAGAGCAGTGATACAGTCGGACCCAAACCTTAACTCGATCCTATGACTCTCACTTCTCCTAGGTTTATCCTTGGGAATACTACTAGGGACCACGAAATTTAAAGGGACAATGTAATTATCACTTATAGGCATATTAGTATTTTAGAAAATAAGTTATTCAACAGGCAAAAAGGTTTATTACATTATTCACTTTTCTAAGTAAATAAGATTATAACACATCTAAGATTCACACACTGAATTGTCATCTAGCAATAAGAATTTATATACTACACGCATCTCGATATTTACTATGAAACACGAATCTAAGGTCACGGGTTTGGTGTTTAATTCGAAGAAGTCTGGTAGCCATTCCATGGCCAAAAACCCCTAATTTTTAATTTTTACAGGTTAAGTGGAAATATTTTCCCACGACCCATAAGGGATCTAGTATAATTTTTCACAGATACCTTATTAAGTACTAATCATACAAGACAACTTCTCCCACATTCGTTTGGAAAAGCTTGAAATAATAAAAAAAGGGCATTCATCATTTCTTTAAGGGTTCTATGATTGTGCCATTTTGTTGTGGTTATATGTTGGGCACTAAGTTCATGATTTATTTCGTCAAAGTCACAAAATTACTTAAGTGAATATGAACTATATTTTTTACCCTCATCGGACCTAAGCATCTTGATTACTACCAAGTGTCTTTACTATCTCATATGTACATATATATGAATGCTTTATCTTTACAAGCAGAATATAGTGAACCTAGAGTAGGCATCTATACAAGTTATATCATTTGTCTCACCTCCACTACTAGCGGTAAATTGAAGCTAAGCTAGAATGCATTAGGTTTTATACTTTGGGCTTTCTAGTGGTCACATATTAAAAGGGCATTAGTAGCTTGGACTTTACATATCTTTGACATTTAACAAACTCCTCAATATTGTGATCAAGGATTAGTCTGCGTGTCTTTGACCTTTTTAAATATTAAACAATAAGAAGTCTCAATCTACCTTGTCACAACAATAAAGATTCAACATTGTACACATAGGTATGTGCATTCATATTCACAAATATGGTGTCAATAAAACTCCATTAGGGTACCCTTACCCAACAAAGTCATCAGTGTAAAGTTATAACTATTATTCCTACCCACGAAAACTAGTTAAAGTCCACTTTGACGAGACTAGTGAGGGACCACAAAAAACATCAACTAACTATAAGGTATTACCAAAGTAAGTTTAGAGGAACCTATTTTTTTTCGAGAATAAAGGCAATGGTTGAGTTTCCCTTGCGAATTCATTCGTCATCAAACACACCCTCAAACTTCTTGACCACGAGTGTCTAGATGTTCTAGTGTCGAGAATACATGATCTCTTGTTCTCCATCGGATCCGCCTCAACTATCACAGTGGAAATTACCTCGTCGGTCCCAATCAGGTCATCGACGATTTTTGGAGCTTGATCTCTTTTTCTGGTTACGTAGGTGGGCCTTGTGCTCTTCTTTGCCCACAGCTCATAGCACGGGCCTTTGGAAATGTTTTTATATAACCAGAATCTATAGGTAGATTAGTATTAATAAAATATGAATACTTATCCTTTCGGTGATTTTTTTGTTTGACTTGCAAATGACTAATCATTCTTTTAAATATCTTCTTCTTAAGTGTCTCTCAAATGATCGTTGATGACTCATCTTTAGTGAACGGTTTGAGAACCGAGTTTTTCATGTTGTTCAGGATCCATCTTATAGCTACCAAGATGCTCATTTACAACTTGGCCTCGAGGATGAGATGCCTTGCCATTATGTTTTGGTAGCGTTTGCATTGTTCATAGGAGAAAACTCCTTGAACTTAACTAAATCAAGATCAAACCAGTCGGCCACGATTAGAAGTTTTTGTTCCCGAAGTTCGTAGTCTGAACCATTTCCGATGTTAGAGAGATCTTCTGATACTCAAAGAAACCTCGGGTAGTGGAGCTGGTGGTGGTCGGTGGTTGTGACTGAAGATGATTTGGTGGTCAATATGGCGGTCAAAAATTACTCGGTAATTCAGTGGTCCACTTATTTTTTGTCTTTATACATTTTTGCCACTTGTTTTTTATTTTTTTGTAATTACTTTTTTTGTAAGGTATTATAGTATAAACTCTATATAGAATTAAAACAATCCGTAGAGTTTGCAAAGTCAATGACTTTTAAAAATCTAAAAAAATCTTACAAACTCCTAATTGAATACACCCCCTAAGTTACTTATATGCTATAAAATTTATCTCCAAAACTTCATATATCAATTTTCCTTCAAAAAATTAAGCTAAAGTATTCATGTGGAAAAATACCACATAAAACTTACTTTTGCTCCTCCAAAATGGCCAGACGTAACCCACTTCTAAGACTCAGATTAGTTTGTCAACTGAAACTAAAAAAAACAAAAACAAAACAAAACTACCCTCACTTTCTTGAAGATAATTATCCTTCATTCCACGTTATGAATCCTTGTTTTTTCGATACTACCTTCCATGGAAACTCTAAAAAAATCTAAAAAAATTCACTCCCAATTTAAAAATTGACTTGTGTAGGATCTCATGTGGTCTACATATATTGCATGAGAACCCCAAGATACAATAACAAGGGTATTTTAGTCCTTTTGGAATATTAAACCTGGGAAAAGTTCAAATTTATAAGTGTATGCACTATCCTGTAATGTTTCACTTAAGACAAAAGGACTAAAAAGGGGTCTCTAGTGGTTTTTTCTGGGAATCACACATATTTCGTCGTATTTTTATTAAGAGTGAGAGTATGGGACTGTTCGTTTCGATTTTTGCCCAAAATTGAAACCGAAGCGGATGGGTCGGTTTTTGATAATTTGAAAACCAACTCGCACGGTTCGCATCCACATTCAGTTTTTTATTCTGGATTAAATCGATTGAGCTCGATTTTTAGTTCGCTTTAGTTTCGGATGCTTGGTGAATAATCGTTGTTAGCGCATTTTTTTGAATACAGTATCTTAAGGTAGAGCACTAACCAAACCAAACCGGTAAAAAAACACGAGTCAACCTGGTCCGAGTTGGGCTAACCCGGATAAAGGGTCTTGACTTACATCGCATTAAAAAAATAAAATTACTAAAACCGACCATTGCGGATCATATTAGTAAAAAAATTAAAATATGGCAGGTTGGACCCGGCCAACCCGACTTCTTATACTAATTCTATTTTTCATATATAAGTCCACATCATCTGCACATACCTCATTTCTGATCCCATCCCTCATCTTATCCCATTCTCTATGTTTCTAAAAAAATTCTAACCTCTCTAACCATCGATCTCACCAATGGAAAATAAATATGTTCGATGTGTCTAATTTTATTGAAAAAAAGATATAAAAAAAATTAATGCAAAAAAACCTGAGTCAATCTGGTGGGTAAGTCGAGTCAACATGGTGATTTGAACCTGTGTGAGTTGAGTAAAAAAAAACCATGTTGGATTCTTCAAATCCCAACCCGGGTTGCTACAATCCAGGGTTAGCAAAAACCTAACCCCGGTGTTAACCCGCGCCTAATCTTCTAATATATTTAGCCTACTATTACTTGCCTGCAGTGAACTATTAATATATAACAATGATTATCTTAATTTACAATACTAAATAAATTCATAAAACCAACTATTAGTTTTGAATTCATACAATCATAATTGATAAACTAAATCAAGTTATGGATACTTAATAATAGAATCATAGGTTATATAAAAATAATTTCATTAATAATATTGTCGAATAGTAAAATTAAATTCCACGTAAATGATAAATTTTCACCAAATAGATCTTATACAAAACTTCTCACATCCCCTACTTTTTCTTTCGTCGGATCGATTTTCTTCGATTTTTTTGTTCGGCTTTTGCGTTGTAACCCGAACCAAACCAAAAAATTTAAAAAAATAAAAAATGAAAACAGTAAATACCCATTCTTTTTTACATACCAAACAGGGCATTAGTTTTTTGGTTCAATTTCTTTAGACTTTTGGTTTGGTTTTCAAATTCTCATTTGCTCGGACCTAATTTTTACTATTCATTTTTTAGATCTAAGTGACTATGGCGTAGTTAACCTAAAATCCTTTGGAAAAAAAAACCTAAATTGCTTTGAATTGGAATTTGGACCATACATTTTTTAGCCCACCTGACTAGAAGTTAAGTGCAACATATTTTTATTCTGGGTTCGGACCCTAGTAGTATTAATTCTTCGTTTCAAAAAATATCAAGGAGACGCTAAAAATAATAATGATATAAACGAAGCAATCTTTTCTTTTGTTTTTGAATACATTGCAAGCTATACATAATGTGAAACACATGGTCTAGTAATGGATGAATTTAAACTTAAACATAAATAACATATATAATGGAGCTATGCATAGCTAAAAATCTGGGAACACCACTTCTGAGGGGCATTTTCCTCGAGGCAAAACAGGACATTCAATGAGATCTGATCCAGATTTGTCTACACAAATGTAAATCTGGTATAACTGACTGTTACCAGATGATGAATCAACATTGCATTCCACACCTGGAGTGAACCCAGTCCCATTTTTAATAGCATCTGTTATGTCGTCTAAGCTGTACTGTCCACCATCTGGCGAAAATCCTGTAACACATGATATTCGTTACATTATTAACATATTTAGCGCCTTTTTTTTCTTAGGTAGCTAGTTGTGCTAATTAAGAAACATATAAATTGATGTGATTAGAATAGATCCTGAATTATATTATCCACCAAAAACACATATAGAAAGGGGGACGAGTGAGGGTTCTGAGAGGATCCAAGCTCCTCAATTTCGGTTAATTGAATAGGATTATTTCCTTAATAAAGAAAATACTAATATACAAACATGGTTGAAAAGATTTTGGTTAGAATGTACCTGCATTCTGGAGAATAGAGAGGATGTCATATGTATTTTTAAGTTTAAGAGCTGATGCAAAATAGCTATGCTGGTCAAGAACAGATTCTGAGCATGTGCCGTGTTTATTCCATTCATGTGACCAAAATTTTATACCAGTGGCGCTTGGACAAGCTAGAGTAGGCCATTCATGTTGCATACGGCTAATCAAGTCGGATATCTACATCATTTAAAATTACAAATAATTCTAGTAAATTAGATTAATAAAACTATCTATAACATATATAAAAATAGGGTTTTAGGCACCTGGGATTGATCAAAAGGATTGCTAGAATCACAGTTTGATGGGTAAGAACCATCATTATAGTTTGGCCAAAGTCCATGAATACCAAAAGTTGTTGGAGGCTTTCCAGTTTTCGGGTAGCAACAACCTTGTGATGAATCACAATATGATCCTGGCCACTGCAGTAATAAATAAAAGGTTTATACTTCACAATCTTAGGCTCATATGTACACAATAAAAATATAGAAAGGAAGTAGATTCAACAAACCTGTAGAACAAAGTAGAAGAAATCAAAGTCTTGTCCAAGACATAGTAAAGGTAAGAAACATTGGATTAGCAAGAGTTTCATCAAGAACGAACTTTTGAAGGCCATTTTGTCTCTCACTGTCAAATTTTGCTACCACAAAGTATAAGGAGACAGTGTGAGTTGATAGCAATACATTGAGTGTCTTTTATAGGCCAAAAATGTGTTATCTTATTTATATTGCGGAATGTGAAAATAATTACATTACATGATTTTGATTAATGTTCTCTTGTAGCTATTTAATGATTAATATTTGTAACGGGTACGCTAATATAAATGATATACATTGACATTATTCCTTTTCCTTTTCTTCTTTCTGGTTTTATTAAATATAGTATATTTTTCCATTGTTTTTAAATAGTATCTCGAAATTTGATTTCAAGAAGCTGAATAGTGTTATTAATTGAAATGTAATTTATTTCGTTTTCTTAATTAGTTTTCTTTATTTTTTTACTTATGGAAATATAAATATAAATATAGAAGGTTAATAAATAATTTTTTTATATTTTTCTACTTATGAAAATATGAATATAAATATAGAAGATTAATAATGTTCAATATTATTTGACTTTTGGAGTATTAATATACTTTTTCATCTATTTTTCATATTATGTTCATTTATATTACCAATAAAATAATTAAGAAAAAATTGTAAAAGTGATGTCAATTAAATTGTTTTCTTAATTCATTTGTGCCAAAATTGAGGAACCTTTAGGCACCAAGTTTGAACATCACAATTCACAACAGCAACCACTTGTGTAGTTAGTAGCCAGCATGAACCGAGATGGGGTTTTGGGGATCGAGATGTGGTTTTTGGTCTGCAGACCTGCTCAGAAATACGTCTAACAGACATGGAGAACAGATGGGACTTCACAATCTGCAGCATATGATCAAAATTTATCTTCCAAGCCATGACGATAATGGCTCTGACAGCCTGAAATATGGGAGCATGGGCTTTGGGCCCGGTTTCGAACATAGATTGACAAAAGTCATATTCAGTGAGGCGAGAGAACAAAACCATAGCGCAATAGTGACATCAAGTCCGGGAAATCGGACGAGGGAGCACCTGCTTCTACTACACGGCCTGAGACCAACAACTCTGAGGTTTTAACATTACGTTTTCTCCTATTTCATTAGTTCTGTTCAAGGAATTGTGAGATTGGAATCTTTACCTAGGAATATTTGGATTATTTGGACAATATGGACTGAAAGAAATACTTGTGCTTTCGAGAACAAATGTTTTTGAAAGAAGCAATAGTCATATGTAAAGCCAAATATTTTTCGAAAGAATATGTCCAAGCTTGGGGAAGATCATTAGGGGGATTTCCACTCGATAAGGTATGGCTGAATTTCTTGGAGTACAGTCAGCAAATCGGATCAACATGAGTTAGATAGATTAGTTAATAATGCAGGGACTGAAATGCAATTAGAATAGAAGTTAGTTAGAATGATAGCTGTCAAAACGAATGTTTAGTCAACAATACACATTTGGCTCAAAGTAGTATGTATATACACAAGAGTAATGATATTTGTCACCCTTTTTTAATCACCCTTTTATCACCTCCTACATGTATGCCTACATGGACCAATGAATTGATTTCTCTATCCTATTTAATTTTTCTCTATCTTCTATTCAAGGAAATCAACACATATATATAGACAGGTGATAAAAGGGTGACATGAAAAGGGGTGACGTATATCATTACTCTATACACAATGTACACTATACAAAATAATAAGAAATCAATTTTTATTCTCTTCATCCTCTCTCTTCCTCTTCGACCCGCTCTCTCTGCAACTCTACCTAGCTCAAGCTTTCTTCAATGGCTACTCTTGAAACCTTGCTTGATTTAACATGGTATCAAATGTAAACGTGCCGCATTATCTTCTCTAAACAATAACCTCACACCAAATCGGCCATGGCGCATCAAAACTCCATCACCGAGGATTTTTCTAGCCCCTATTACCTACATCCAAGCGAAAATACTGGCGCTTCAGTTGTATCTGAAGTTAGGGACCTAGTGTGCAATTTTAGAAAGTTAAGGATCTAATCTACGATTCTAGAAATTTAGGAACCTAATCTGCAATTTCAGAGAGTTAGGGACCTAATCTTAAATGTGTAGAAAGTTAGTAACCTAAACCTACACGTTTAGAAAGTTAGGGACCTATTTGCAATTTTAGAAACTTAGGGACCTATTGTGCAAATTCATCTAATAGTAAAAGTAGATTTGCATACATTGTGCCATTTTTACATTACAATTAACACATAAATATTCACTTTATGGATAGTTATCACATTACAAAATCAACAAGAACACTTACTTAGAGAGTTTTTAAAAAGAAATATAAACTGTCATAACCTCTAATTGTTATGGTAGTGATACAAACAGTTTTAGCAAATTAAAATTTTCATCCAAATAACCATTCAATGCCTCATGACGAGCTTCGGCTCGCGCCTCCATAGCTGTCTCACGGAACTTCTCCGTACTTCTATAGCAGACTCACGTTGAATGGCTCGCTCTCCATCGCTTCCAAAGCTCCGACTAGTGACGAACTAGACTCATATATGCTCATGCATCATATTTCTTTTCATCTTGGTTAATAGGTTGCTTATCCATTATCTTTCTCTTCCTATCTGGGTGGATGGAATGAGGAATAATTGTAGCTCAGTTTCTAATCTTGAACACGAAACTTTACCAGGTTATTGTTTTTATTGCTATATATTTTAGAGTAAATAGCACTTTTGCCCCCTGGGTTTATACGCGATTGACATGTTGCCCCCTAAGTCTTAAAATGCGCCTCGTTGCCCCCTAAGAGTTACTTTTGTGACCCGTTACCCCCTGGGCGTATTTTCCGTCCATTTTCTCCGTTAAATCCGACGTGGCAATTCCATGTCACAATTTTTTTTTAATCCTAATCTTAATTAATTGTTTAATTAACTTAACCCCTCTTTTTAAAAGGGTAAAAGAGTTTTTTTATAATAATTTTAACATTATTAATAAAAACAATAAAATAATAAAACCATCCCCTCACCCCCCCCACCCACCCCCCCGAGACACCCCTACCCCCTTCTTCTTCTTCTTCCCCATGCTTCGTCTTCTTCCCCATTCGACCTGGTTCTTAAAAAAAAACTAATTGTTGATCGGATAAAACACAATCTATAATATCACCATCGAAACTCTGCATCACACAAAAATGAATATAAGACACAAGGTCCTGAAATTATCCATATCAAACCACGCAAAAAACGAATATTATGAATAATAATTTAAGAAATTAAACGAAAAAAAAAATGCCTGAATTGTCTTGATAGCAGGTTTATTAATCTTCATGAGATGAGCTCTAATCATCTTCAACTTATGTGTTTCTTCACCTGGTCGGAAAGTCTGGTTGGCTTCATTAAAATTGTCGGTATTCATGGTTCGGGCACGGGCAGGACAAACACAGAAGACAGGAAACATAAACCAAACAAAATCCGAAATTATTGGGGATATCTTAGAATAATCCATTTTCTTGATGAAGTTGAGTAAATTCTTGTTTTCTTCTTATGTACTAAAACTGTTTGTTTTTGGTGTACATATGACAACCCATGAATATCATCAAGCGTAGCAGCTTTTTTATTACTTATGATTTTTGAACATAAACGTAGCAGCTCTATCATTAATCGTAGCAGCTCTATTTTACTCATAAAATCACGAAGCTTCTCCAGATCTTGAACCATGGAGCTCGATCTTGAACGCCGCTGCTCAGTGCTCGATCATAAAACGTCGCTGCTCAGAGCATCATGGAGTTCCTCTTTGATTCTTGGGCAGGAGAGCTCGCCGGACTTCGACGCCATTGCAGCGGAGAAGAACGATTCCGATCTGCTGGATTCACGATATATTGCAGCTTAGGTAGAATAGGAGCTCAGATTCACGAACTCGGCAACCCGAACCGGCGAGCTTCGTGACTCCGGCTGCAATCCGATTCGTAAACTCTGGATCTCAACACCATGGAACTCGAACATAATCTCATTCTTTGATATCTCCTCCCTTCATCAACCAACCCCGGATCTATACAACAATGTCTTTTGGATTGCAGATTTGTTATTAAACTCACTGTGTTTGCTTGATTTTTTTTTTTTAAAGAACCAGATGAACGGGAAGAAGAAGAATGGGGAAGAAGAAGGGGTAGGGGTGTCTCAGTGGGGGGTGGGGTGGGGTGGGGGGTGGTGGGTTGGGGGAGGAGAGGGGGGTTTATTATTTTTATTAATAAATATTAAAACTATTATAAAATATCTTTTTTACTCTTGTTTTAAGTTAATTAAATAGTTAATTAGTATTAGGATTGAAAAAAAGAAAAAATATGACATGGAATTGCCACGGTGGATTTAACGGAGAAAAATGGACGGAAAATACGCCCAGGGGGTAACGGGTCATAAAAGTAACTCTTAGGGGGCAGCGAGGCGCATTTTAAAACTTAGGGGGCAACCTGTCAATCGCGTATAAACCCAGGGGGCAAAAGTGTCATTTACTCTATATTTTAAATCAACTTTGATTCTCTCAAACAAGCACATAAGCAACCCGGAAACTGAGAAGGTTCGTTATGTCCAGGGGCCGAGTCAAATACCTTCTCACGGACACAAAACATTTGGCATAGAATGACTGCTCCTACATCAAACAAAACTTTCTTCCATAACCAATATAGAACATTCTGGTAAATGGTGGGTGGTTGGTTGTACTTGAAAGTAGGTAATGACACGCAATTGCATCGATAATTATCATCCTCTGCGACATATAAGTCTTCTTAACGACAATGAGTGTGTTCTTAGTGGTGGGGTGGCCCCCTTCTTCACCAAACCCCAAGAATAGTTTCCGAACCCACATCGTATTTCGTCCTCTTTGTATATCCATGTCGGCAAACTTTACACTAGCCTTAATTACATGTTCAAAGGATAGACTAGTGTAGATTGAGGTAATGGGGTTTGCTTTAAAACTATATATATTCGATTTCATCAACTGAAAAGTAATAGTAGATTTGCATAACTCGCCCTAGTGATCGAGCTTTCCATTAAAAACATCTACTCTTTCGATATGCAACTTTAGGTAGGACTGCAAATTTGCAATACAAAGTGTATTTTTCAGGACCAAAGAACCAAAGGAGCTTCTCTCCTCAAGCTTCATACTCGAAAAAAATTAGAAGTTAAACTTGTTTATGTGTTATGTATATTGCTAATAATGTTGCGATAACCGTAGCGATTCCAAAATAAGAAGCTATGCCTGATCCAAGATTTGTTGATAGTTTAATAATTCAATTAATTTATATCATGAAAAATAAAAAGATTTGAAATTACATTTGCTCAAGTATTGCAGTGATAAATCTTTACAAAACGCTTAGAAAATTCTCATCAAACTTCCACACAACCATTCCTCTTCTCTTGTTTTGGTAGGTGTATTATTATTTTCTCGTCCATTTTCTAATAAAAAAATTCTCTACAAATAAAATGCATAAAGGTAAAAATTTATTCAACACAAGTTATCCAACATAAAACAACACGACTTATTAATACAGTAAAAATTCGATAAATTAATACTTGATTATTAATAAACTCTTTAAGATAATATTTTTTGTCGATCCCGACTCGGAGATAGGGTGCTAAATTAATAATTCGCTAAAATTATAAGATAATACATTTTTTATGATTCGTATAGACCCCAATTAAAATATAAATCAATAATTCCTTATAAACTACACATTACATGAAATATTTATGAAGGTAACTTGAAAAATGACTCAATTGTCTTTTGTTTTTTTGTTGAAATTAATTTCACCTTGAATGTCGTTCCTAACTTTTCTTATCATTGTAAGAACATCCGGTGTTATTTTCTCATAGCTCAACAAGAAAGTATTCAATGTTGCCGCTATAATTGCTTCCTTTCGCGAAGTAGGCTCAATGGTAAAACTTTCATCATCATCTTCATCATCTTTATTAGTTTCAATAACGCTCTCAATAATTTCTTCTTCAGTCAACAACTGTGCAACTACATTTCTTCTATGTTGTTTAGGACATCTTTGACATCCATTGCATTCCGATAATTTAACTCTTTGATCAAATTTTGAAGTTCTTGAGTGCTTGCACTACCTACCTGTTCATCGGAGTTCTCAAAAGCCATGTTATCTATTGATCGAAGTTTACAATGACGAAAGTAGTTCGCAATCGTATTTGCATGAACATCCATAGTACATGCTGAAATTGCAAGATTCATTGCATCTAACACATTTCTTTTTGCTGGATTTGTATATGCATTGTATAATAATTAGATGAAAGTTCGAATGGTATTTGTAAATTAGGTATTTCATTATAAATTAATAATAATAATATATATATATATAAATCAATAATTATTAATTTATTGATTAATTAATAACTCTTTTAATTAATAAATTTTGATGGTCCCAAGTGTATTAATTTATAGAGTTTTTACTGTATAATCAACACAATTTACATAATACAACTTATTAGCTGAACTATCGGTTTTAATATTAGTACTTATTTTGAGTTAATTGTAATATTAATCTCCATATTATACACAATAACCAATATTTTATTGTAGAAAAAATAAAATATTATTACATATCAGATAAAAACTTCCCCCGTTGTCAGTCTTTCTTATTCTCCACAAATCAACAAGAGTACGGGTTTACTAAACTGGGTTGGAAAGAAGAAAAAAGAAGTATTGGGTTTAGGGTTCGGTTCTTAAGATTAACTTTTATAAAACGGGGTTAATAAATTGGGTTGGAGAGAAGAAAGCATAGGAGTTGGGTTTAGGCTTTGGTTCTGAAGATTTACTTTGAAAGAACATGTATAACTCCTTGAAGAAAGGCGGGGGCTTTCCGGTGAGGGTAATGGAGGTGGCTTTACGATGGGGTTAATGGTGGCGGTTTTCCGGTGTGGGTATTGGAGGTGGTGGTGTCATCTCACTCGAACCTTCACACGATTTCTAAATAGGTTTATCTCCTTAATGGTGTTAAAAAATTGTTGGTTTTGTTTGTGTTTCTGGGAATATTCGAAAAAGTTTTTTTTTCAAATGCATAATTATATAGATAATAAAGAAAAAGGTTACAAAGTTTAGCCCACCCGTATAGGCTCGAACTCAAAATGCAACATAGTGGCCAACTGGGGAGGGACAGGTATCCCAATTACCAAATTATGTGCTAACAAACTCCTGTTTGACAACCCAGTCGGCTGTCCAGTTTGACCCGTAGGAGTAAGAGAAAACAAAATGAAAGATAATTCAGCAAAAAAAGTGAATATTACAAATATCATTTTTAATTGAATGATTTGAAACGTGTAGTCCTGGAGATAGGGGCTTCATGATGGTCTCAGAGTCATTCTCGATGATAACACTCCCAAAAGGAAACTCTGAAGCCAATTCAGTAGCTTTCAAATTCTCGTGGCTTCTGCTTCTAACACCGAGTCTGTTTCAATTTTTCAACTTCTACCTGATACAAATTTTTCATTAGAGTTTCTTACTAAACAAGCAATTGCAACTCCTTCATCCGAAAAGTTGTATCGCAATTAATTTTATATTTATTCAAGTGTGGTTTTTTCATTTATCTTTGAATTTGATATGTTGTTTAATTTCATCATTATTTATTTCTCCTAAAATAGTTGTTTCATCACCCATAACCTCTTTATCCAAGAAATTAATATCACTAGGGTTTGATATTTTATAATATTCTTTCCAATTTTCTATAGCTTTATTGATTGTACTCACTGGTTCACATTTTTTATTATAGACAAAATTATTCTTCTTTCATATTTGCCACATACTTGTACAAATGAGTTCCGGAACTCTGACTTTCTTTTTAAAAAAATTAGCAATATCTTGTACATGTTTTAGAATCCATTAATCTAACCTAGATGTAGTATCATTGTTAGATTTGATGTTAAAAGTACTAGTAAACCATATACTTTTAGTCCAGGGGCATTGAAAAACATATGTTCTACCGTTTTAATATTATTTTGAAAAAATTACTGTTGCTACATTTACGAGTGACTAGATTTTTCTCAGTGGGTAAAAGATTTCTAACCGCTCTCCACATAAAATTCCTAATTTTAGGGGAGTTTATGTTTTCCATATCAAGTTCCAAAGGTGTTTATCCCTATTAATTGATATCGTTGGTTTATTCTAGTCTTTAATACTTTGATTTTTGATTTCCTCATTTTTTTAATTTTATGATATGATTCTTTAGCCGTATATGTTCCATTTTTACAAAAATCAACACATATTTGGTCTTCACAATTAAATCTAGGTATTATCATTTAATTATTAATTCTTTAATATCATTAGAATATATTTTATTTAAAACCTCAAGATTCCATTATTTATCCCTTTTTATAAGTTGATTAACCCAAATAATTTCAGAAGCATTTGGTGTAATCTTTTGATTATTATTACAGATTCAATTATGTTCATGGATTCTTATGTTTGTTCCATTACCCGGTTTCCATTCTATATTTTTATGAAAGGTTTTCCTACCTATGAGGATACTTTTTCATCGTCAGGAAGGGGAACTTCCAAGTTTAACATCCATGAAAGTATTGTTGTTGAAATATTTTCCTTTTAATAGTTTATATATTAAAAAATCTTTTTTACTAACTAGATTCCATGCTTGTTTTCCTAACAAAACTTTGTTCATAAGCTTTATATCCCTGAAATCCAATCCACCTTTATATTTTGATATAGTTAGTAGCTCCTATTTATCCCAATGAATTCTTTTATACCCTTTATCACCCCACCAGAAATGAGCAATGATAGAGTGAATTTTATTTGTAATGTTTTTTGGAAGTATGAAATTAAACATAATATAATTAGGTAAGATTTGAAGAATTGATTTTATTAATATTTCTTTGCCTCCTTTAGAGAGGAAAAGTGTTTTATAGTTTTCAATTTTTTGTAAGATCCTATCTAGTTAAAAATTTGAAGGTCATTGGATTTTGTTCTACTCCATTTAGTTGGGAGTCCTAGGTAATATCCTAGGTTATTTGTTTTTTCATGTTTAATCTTTTGGCCATTAAGTTTTGGATAAAAGTTGGTGGGTTAGAGCTAAAGATGATCCCACATTTATTAAGGTTGAGACATAAGCCAGCGGCATTTTTATATTTATTCATAATATCATTAAAAGATTGGATCTCAATACTATCTGTTTTTAGTAAGAAAAGACTGTCATCAGCAAAAAGGAGGTGAGTGATTTCTGGATAGTTACTTCTTATTTTAATCCCTTGTAGCAGTTGTTTCTTTTTTTTATCTATAATTAAATCATTTGGAGTTTGAGAAATTAGACAATAATCAAGGAGGAGAGCGGGTCTCCTTGTCTAATCCTTTGGTAGGTTTTTGGATTTGACGTGTTTCTCATTAATCAGAATTGAGTATGTGTAGAGTTAATGCATACCATAAGTTTCCTTACCCAGACTTTGTTATAACCTATTTTAAGCATGAGATCTTGTAGAAAATCTCATTCTATATATTCATATGTTTTTTTATATCAACTTTCACTGCCACCACATATTTTTTGGTGTTTTTTCTTCTCATAATGTGTGTTATTAGTTCATGTGCTATCATAGTATTTTTTTTGTATTATTCTATTTGGTATGAATGAACTTTGGTTTTCTCCAACCAGTGAACTCGTAAAGGATTGTAATCTATTGACCAAAATTCTTAGTTCTTACAATAATTTTATAAATAAATTAGAGCAACTGATAGGTCTATAGTGTTTGATATTAGAAGGTTTATTGATTTTAGCTATCAAGGTGAATGTGTGTGATTAATATCAATAAGATCCCCTTTGTTGTTCCAGAAATTGTGTATGACTCTCATAGTTTAATGATATCCCAATAGGTTCTAACGAAATTTCCATTATAACCATATGGTCCCGGTGTCGTGTTAGGACCTAGTTCTCATGTAATTTTTTTTAACTTCTTCCACATTAATAGAATTATTGAGGTTGTCTGCTGACTTTTTGTCAATTTTACTATGTATTATATCAATTGTATTTTTATAGTCTTTTTTTCCACTGTTGTAAAGGTGTTATTAAAATAGTTGACTATTTCAAAATTAATATCATCTTTACTCTCAAGCCAGATACCGTTATCATTAGTAAGATTGACAATCTTATATATACTTCTTCTTTCGTTGGTACATGCATGATAGCATTTAGTATTTTTTCTTTCCAGAATCTCTCTTCTCTTTTTCAAGTCTCTTCAAGATTTTTAGTGATATTATTATATTCATTCTAGTTAAAATTAAGGGTATTAGTATTAAATATGATCTCTAATTTTTTTATAAGTTTATCAATTTGGATCTTGTTGTTTCCAAATTTTCTCCTATTCCACTCCCTTAAAGCAAGGCTACATTTCTTAAGTTTGTGATCTATTACAGCATTAGGGTAACCTTTGACTGTTTTATAATCATCTCATACTTTTTGACAGTCAGTTTCAGTTGTCCAGAAGGTTTCAAAATAGAATCTTTTTTTAGTATTATTATTTTTATCATGATGAAGGATAAAGGGGCAATGTCTGACCCAATGGCAGGAATTACTATTGTCCAAGCATTAGGAAGAGGTTGTCCCAAACAGAGTTGTGAAGGGCTCTTTCTAGGTTTGCCTATAAGTTTATTCTCGGCTCTTTTATTGGTCCGGGTAAACCTACAACCATAAGAGGTTATTTCCTCTAAGTAATGGAGGTTAATAAAATTATTAAAAAAATTAATAGATTTTTTATGGCATATAATACCTCCTAATATTTCTTTGTTGAGATATAAAATCTCATTAATAGAATGCCTTCTCCTAACAGTTCGGACTTTTGGTTGAGTTGGCAATTTAACATGGTATCAGAGCTCCACGGACCTTGAGATCCTGGGTTCGAGTCTCTCGACCGCCACCCACTTTATTCTGCACGTGCAAGCTTAGCTCTTCTCCTAAAGCCTTCTATGGGCACTCTTCTCCTAAGCCTTCTATGGGCTCTCTTCTCTACTAAGCTTGCACGTGAGGGGCGTGTTGAGATATAAAATCTCATTAATAGAATGCCTTCTCCTAACAGTTCGGACTTTTGGTTGAGTTGGCAATTTAACTAATACACTTAAAATCATCAATTAAAGACCAAGCAAAATGTTCCTAACAGTTCGGACTTTTGGTTGAGTTGGCAATTTAACTAATACACTTAAAATCATCAATTAAAGACCAAGCAAAATGTTAGGGTTTTAGTGCATTTAGAAAATTTAGAGAAATATCTTTTTTAATATCATAGGGTTAAGTTGTGTTTCTAATTAGGGCTACATTATCTGGTTTTATAGGGGATTTTCAGGTCTGGGGATGGTTTTTGAGCAACCGAAAGTTAATAATTCTATCACAAAATTGTCAAAAAACAGTAAGCCATAAATTAGTTTATATATATATATATATGATTAAATGTGTAATATACTCCTTTGATTTAGGTTTCTGGTTGGTTTGAATTAAAATTAGTGTTACATTGAAAAGATTGTATATTGAACACGATATCAGCTAAAACTGAGTGATTCGAAAGTATATGGGTTGTGTTGTTGTTCATCAAGACAATTGGGTAATTATTCGGGTGTTTATTACAACTAAAATGCGTTTTTTTTACTTTTTAAAATCAAAAGGGGTTTAAAATGTTACTTTATAAACAACAGGGGTATTTTCTTGTTTTTTATTAAAAAAGGTTATATTTTTGAAGTTATATGAAACACAGTGTTATTTTCTGGCTTATATGTTTAACAATAAGTGCACTTTGGTACATCCATTAAACAAAAATTTGTGTTTAGTTTTGTATAATGCTAAACCATGGGTATTTGTTCGTTAATTCATTTGATTAACTCGACTAATGTTACTATAAGGTTGTCGATGATAGTTTCACATTTTCCAGGTTCAAGATGAAACTAAAACTTCAAGGATTAGATGTTGCTACACACAAGACTACTGATCAGCAAAAAGAAGAAAATAAGATAATTCAACGGGTATATTAATATTAGAAATTTTGGATTATGTTGGTTATTGTAATGGAAAGATCCAAATGTAAAAACTGCAATTTTGTTAATCTTCGATAAAATTTGTTGGATATATTTAGCTACTACGTACGTTGTTTCTTACTTATTGGTTCCAATTGTTATACATCAGTCAATTATAACCTCTTTTGACTAGTGTTGAAATATTAACATCTTTGTTTGAATTGGGTTTATTATCATCTTCGTTCGAATTGGGTTTATTAACATCTTTTTGATACAAATTGCTTCTAAATTTTTCTAATAACGTAATACAACAATCTGTAAACATTCGAAATTTCATAACCTTACTATTAAACAGCTTTGAATGGAAATTTTATGAAGTCCTAACATTTTAGGAGGTTATAAAATATACATTTAACAAAAAATCTACCAAGGAAAAACCAAACACTATGAGAACGAGCAGGGCCGGTCCTGTAGTAAAGCAAAATACGCGGCCGCTTAGGGCCTCCCGATTTTTTGACATTTTCAGGGGCCCCCGATCATCTAAATATATTATGTGTAGTATATATATCTTTGATTTAAATGATTATATAGATGTAGTATGATTAGTTTGGTGGTAAAGTTATATGTTTTCATTTATGAGGTCTAGAGTTCGAACTAATAATAATAATATTTTTATTTTATTTATATAGAGGGCCCCGTTTCGTGAGTTTGCTTAGGGCCCCCGAAATGTCAGGGCCGGCCTTGAGAACGAGTTATATTACCAGTCAAATAACCTGAAAAATATGCATATGGAACAATAATTACTGAACAATGCAAATTTTACAAGTCAAATTCTTAAGTTCTTAAATATTAGAAGACCCGTTTGTTTTTTAATTTAACATGTGCCTATATAGGTACATGGCCATTTTTGGCGCTTTCTCACAGAAGTATACAGATTCATCGTTTCAATATCTGAATACTCCACTCTGAATCACGGTAAACGCGTGTGCAACCTAGTTGTAGGTGAAAATTTTGGGAATTTCCTTTACCATGGAAATAGTGTTTATTCACGTCATTTTCCATCTAAATAAATAACGCTTCCATCTCAAACTAGTAATATATATAACAATTTTATAGCAAAGATCTTAAAGTTAACATTAGATTATTAGATAACTTTATATTTAAGCCAAAAATATCTTTCAAAAAATAATTCAATTTAATAACTTTTAGTTGTTATATCAACAAAGAGTTTTAGTAAATATTTAATTTAATATGTTGGTATATAAACTAAAATAATTCAATTTGATAATTCACTTCTTTTCTGTTTAAAGAGTTGTTAATGCATTTTTTTGTTGATCTAAATTTGAATATTTGTGTTTTACTATTTTTTGATAATACATTTGCTCATCTATATGATCGTTGTTTTATGTTGTGTTTCTACTGTTTATTTGTTAAATTTTTGCTTCGTTTTTTATCTGTTTGTGTTATGAATGGTTTTTATATGATTGTTGAGTTTTGGGAAAATTATTTCACTTGTATTTAATGTATTTCAAAGTTAGACGTGTTACCTCGATTACTTCTTGATTATATAGCCTCCCCAACAGGGGGTTAGGTTATGCACATCTACTATCCGGAATTAGTGACCTCTCTTAGTTTGTATTTCAATCCGTTTTGCTGAAATCACTCTTGTAACTACAAACGGACCCATCCATGAATTCTTAAATCCCTGTGGGCTATATTTAGTCGGATTTAGGTGTTATATTATAAGTTTCCGAACTTTAATTGATGGAACTTATATTGTATTTTATTGATCTAAATATTGCAGGTATGAAAAAAAAACTGACACGCTAATGAGAAAGTGTATTATTATAGGTTTTTTCCGTTTATAAAATATATTGGTGGGACTAATACCATCATCAGACTTTGATAAAATTTGTTTTTGTTTTTAAATCAAGACGAAATGTGAGGTTGAGAAAAAATTGGAAGAGATTGAAGTTGATGATAAAATGTTGGTAAATGAATTACTCTTAAGGGATGAGAAAATTTGTGAACTTCAAGATAAGCTCAAAGAGATGAAGAATCTGAAAAATAGAAATGGAGAGGCTGATATTGAGATAAAACGAATTACGAAGAATTATAGAACGAAACATGATAAAAAAATTCTTATATGCATTATACAGCAAAGCTAGAAAACAGAATTAATATAAGCAAATAAGTTTTGCATGAAGTGATTTTATATGTAATTTTTTTTCTGACTTCATAAAATTTTATTGAGTTATAGAATATTTTGTGTGTTATTAGATTTTTCTAAAAATAATTGTAAACACAAATATTGATAATTCAAAAAAACCATAGTCATGTTCATTTGAAGGATTCTAAGACATAAAAATTTAAATCAATTACACTAAAACGGTGTTAAAATACGATCTACATTCGTCAACCATAATGTGTGAGTTTATTATAATACATGCATTGACATCCATTCTTATCACAAATTTCTTGCATCAACCGGTTTAAGAGGCAACTGGTGGGTCCTGGTGTGTTATAAAATAATGCGATAAATAAATAGGAACCACAATACCGCAAGTGCACGGTTATCCAAGTAATACTCCAATAAATCGGGTTTCGTTCTCAGGGATTGGAGTGGTATTTCAATAAATAAGTAGTAGTAATTGCTAATACAGAAAATAATATGTAAAGATATTTGTTTGGTTTCGAGTTATTAAACTACTAGGCGTAAAGAAACAAATTACTGAAAATAAATACTAAAAGATTAAGACACAGATATGAGCTATACTTGAGTCTCGCTAGGGAATCACCTAAACTTACGTAATTAATGCTTTTGTTAAGGACATAACTGATATATCTATATTAGTCGGGACTTTGATATCTCCAAGCCCCCTGTCGGGTGGACCTAGGAGCTATCCTAAAGTACTATAAACCCCTGCATGGGCGAATATGCCTCTTCGGATGTGAAGTATTTACCTCTTTGGCTATGTAATTAGTTAAGTCTGTCCGTCAATAACAGAAATTACACGGATATTATCTAAGTCTGTAATCAAACCCCCCCTGTCGGATGATCACTTTGCCACTAAAGTGAATAGCCCAATTACTATAACCTATTTCTAATTAGCTAGGTCATAAATAGTAAATAAGAACAAAATAATATCCAATATAAAATACCCAATTCAAATTAAAGTAGAAACTAATCCCAAATTGAAATACATTAATTAAATAAATTAGGGTTCATCCCATTACACGATTCTCAAGAATGTAAGGATTAGCTCATATTAGAATTAAAAACAGAAAGGAAATTAATAATATACATGTTCCTAATAACAGTAATAAAATAAGAACCTAGATAGAGGAATTGACTTGAGTTGTTGTTGGAGGAAAAGGATTCTCCAGCTCCTGCTCTTTCTTCCGCCTCTTGACGCTCTCTCTAAGGATGATTTAATATTGAGGTTTGATGAGAGGTGCTGAATAATGAGGTCTAAATGAGCGTATATAGTGCTCAAAATCGAATTAGGGCTTAGGTTAAGAGTATTACGTCAAGTTATAAAAAGCCCAAGCCCATCTTCTTTTTTAATTACCGTAACTGGTGTGCAGTGCTTAGTAAAACGATTGTAACTTTTGTATATCAACTCCAAATGGGCTGATTCAACTTAGAGAATATTCCTAACTCAATAAGGCATCAAACCATGTTTCACGGCCCAAGGCTAAATCCGCTCCTAAGTAGCCCAAAAATAGCAATATTTAACAGTTTTTCAGATCTGCAACTTCTTTAGTCAACTCGTCAGAAATTCTTTTCTTGCCTTTAGCTCCTCCACTCGATCTAAGACTTTAATTCTCACTTCTCCTCCTTGTATTGGTTCTCCATAGAATCATGAACCTACTAACTTTGCACTAAAACAAACAAATTAACGCAGAAAAACTCCAAAAATGCATATAGTCTAATTCCAATGGGAGAAAGTGCAATATGACGATATAAGCATAAACGTCTATCAAATAAGTCAAATATTCACCTAAAATGATGTCTCCTAAGGGCTAATATTTAGAACAAATAGGAAGACATCAGCAACCCCTAAACTGCTCAATCACACCTTTATTGTATTGGTTCATCTTCCAAGGAAAAAAATAAGAAAACAAGGAAGAGATGGACAAAAATTCTAGGGTTATGCTTTTTTTAAACTAGTACGCCCTCCTTGAGAAGTCTTGAATTCCTATTGACGTGAACCAATTAATACCTTATTTTAACATTTAAATATCAAGAGGAAGAAGAAACTTACAAGTGAGAACTAATTAACTTCCAGATTGATAAAATAAAGAGAAAATGCCACTTAGAGTCTTAAACACACCCCTCTTCGAGATAGCAACCCCTCTAGGAGTCTCTTCTTACTAAAGACCTCAAAAGAATTTAACACATGAAACCCAAAACCCCATTTACAATTATACCCTCTTTTGTTTTTTTTATTCCTATATATACTAATTACAACATTTGTCTAAACCATTATTCCATTTCATTCCCGTCCCTCTAAACTGTTTTTTCTCTCTCTTCAAAACAGCTGAGAACCACCACCACCTCCAGCTGCTTCTTCTCCAATAAGCACCACCACCACTGCATTGAAACCTAGCTCCGAAGCATTGAAGCGCCACCACAGCACCTAGATCCAGCCATGGATATTCGTTTGTACCTAGCTTCGAACCAGATGTGAACCTTTTCTTTTTAGATCTGTAAAGTTCGATAACAAAGAAAACGAACCAATGAGATTTGTTCGCCGTTGCAGTGAAGCTGTTCGCCAGAGTTGCAGTGAAGCTGTTCACCGGAATCGCAGTGAAGCTGTTCGCCGCAGCCATGGCAGATGAAGCACCACTTCTCCAGCGCGTTCGAGCTTCCATGATAGCACAGATTTGTGGTTGCTTGTTCGAGATCCGAGATCCGAGATCCAGCAGTGCTCTTCCCCCCACTCGTCGGTGCTGGTCTGTGTTTTCCGGCACCACTTCTCCATTGCTATGAAGAGACGCAACCATGGCAGATGAAGCACCACTTCTCCAGCGCGTTCGAGCTTCCATGATAGCAAAGATTTGTGGTTGCTCTGGCGAAGACCTCGGCTGCTGCTCCGTTCACGTGCAGCGCTGAGTCTTCTCACGTGCAGTGCTGTTCTTCGCCGAGAAGGCAGGTGGTGGTGGAGGTATGTTGTTCTTTTCTCCATTACAGCTGCTGCGAAGAGGAACGCGTGAAGTTTTTTTTTTATTATCAGCATACTTAGTACGCTTGTTTTTTGTGATTTTTTTAATTTTTTTAGATCTAGTTTGACTAGATCTAGTCAATGTAAAAGTTGATTTTGAATTGTTTATTTTTTGTAATTCATTAGAAGAAATGTAAAATTGGAAGAAATATGAATAAAATATTTATTTTGGCTTTTTACTCTTTGATTTTTAATTATACTCATCAAAATCGTCAGAGTACTCATCAAAATTGTCTGAGTATTCAGCAAAATTGTCGGAGTACTCAGCAAAATTATCAGAATGCTCAGCAAAATTTTTGGAGTACTCAGCAAATTCTCGGAGTACTCTATGTTTTTACGGTGACCGGTGCTGGTGGTCGGAGGTCGGTGGTCGGAGGTCGGAGGTAGGTGGGTAGTGGTAGTGGAGAGAGAAACAGTGACATCACACTTTCTTTATCTTTTAGTGTTAGTAAGGATAGGAAAGACAATTGTAAAAAATAAGGTCCCTAATAAGAACAGATTTCTAGACACTACTATATATAGAAAAAATAGTGTCTCTAAAACCCTATGTATAATTCACCCTAAAATAAATGTTATTTTCAATAATCAGAAAAGAAAAAACTATAATTATATAATGATATTGAGTTACGAAAATATTCTCATAACTCAAGCCAAGACTTAAGATCATCGATTATTATGCCCCCGATCTGGTTAAAAATTCAAAAAGCACTAGAAACTAATCAGGAATCAGTTGAGCACTCTGCAATTACACTATTTATTTTTATTATTACTATTTTCCAACAAAAATAATATATATTACCCATAATTTGACTTAATTTGATTATGGATGATTTATCAGTTTCTTTATCTATTCAATTTGAATAAAATTAACTTCAAATAAAATTATTCCAAATCATAAACAATATGATTTTTGGATTACATATCTTAACCTTTGTATTTAATTACACTCCACCATCTGTTCCACAAACAATGTTAACTTATTAGAAATGATGTTCCAAAAATATTGATTACTTAATTTATTTATTTTGTTACATAGGAGAGCCACTTTAACCCGGATTCATTGATTCGGTTCGAACCTGCACCACTAGATTGGATGACCAAGACCCCGTTATAATACATTGGGTTGTGCGATATAATTTACTGGGCTTTGACTACAAGACAATTCAAAAAATGCGACGTAAGACCAAATTAAATTTCAGCAATTTTTTTTTGCTGCGCCACGATTCAACATCACCACTATCACACCTTTGCACTATTGTTAAAATATCTGACTCCTATTAAAAAATAATAAATTATATTTAATTCAGATAATTCTAAAATATTTGTAAAGTGATGAGATTAGATTTAAATCAAATCACTTTTTTTCTGTTTAGAGTGTCAATGGTATACCTTAATTTGTATTCTTCAGTTATTGATGGCGCAACGAAGTTGTTAGATGATGATGCTCGGCGAATTTATTTTGCAGGAGAGCAGCTTGGTGAGAAGGTGAATGGGAGAGATTTTTGAATATCATGTTGAGTATTATGAGATTGTCTAACAAACTTGGTTGTCAAATACAAACAAAACTTTAGGGTTTAAGGTTTTCTAATAATCATCTAGAGAATTCCGATAGTCAAATCTTAATAGGGTTATAAAACAAAGAAATGATTTTAAACGCCTGGTAGAACCCTAAAAAAGATCTAGTGGTTATATTGAATATTATGAAGTTATCTTCAATCGTCTTGCTTGTATAATATCATATTTCAGCATATAAAGCACAATTTGTCATAACTTGTTATTTATTCATACAAACTTAGTGTTAGATATAATAGGTCAATACTAAAACTAACCACTAAACAATGAGACTAGTTGTTTGGGATTCTTATGTGGAATGAAGACGGTTCATTTTTGAAAGAGAAATTATTTAAACGTCTAGTAGAAACCTACAAAAGAGCTAGTGGTTATACTGGATATTATGAAGTCATCTTTTATCATCTTTCTTGTATAATATTAGAATTTACCATATACAACACAAGGTGTCGTAACTTACTATTTATTCATACAAAATTAGGAGTAGATAAAATAGTTCAATACTAAAACTAACTACAGAACAGTGAAACTAGTTGTTTGGGATTTTTTCGCGGAGCGAAGACGATTCATTTTAAAATTAAAATGACACCATAATATTTATCATAACCACTAGTTTTTTTTTTTAAATTAAGCAAATGAAACCCGGGCTATATCGTTGGTGAATGACTGACTGATTATATCGACAACGTATGAAATGTCTGACTATAACATCAACAGAACATTATAAAAGAGCTAGTGGTTATATTGAATATTATGGAGTCATTTTATATCAAACATGGTTTAGGATTTAGGGTTTTCAAATAATTATCCAGAGAATTGATGAGATTGTTTAACAAACTTGGTTGTCAAATACAAACAAAACTTTAGGGTTTTCTAATAATCATCCATAGAATTCCAATAGTCAAATCTTGATAGGGTTATAAATCAAGGGGTTAATTCCCAATAAGGTTGTATATCAAAAAAATGATTTAAAACATCTTGTAGAAACCTAAAGAAAAGCTAGTGGTTATATTGGATATTATGAAGTTATCTTTTACTATCTTGCTTGTATAATACTTAAATTTAGCATATAGAGCACAAGTTATCATAAGTTACTATTTATTCATTCAAACTTAGGGCAAATAAAATAGTTCAATACTAAAACTAACCACCAAACAGTGTGACTAGTTGTTTGGGATTTTTTTGCAGAGCGGAGACTATACATTTTAAAAATTACAATGACACCATAATATTCAACATAACCACTAGTTTTTTTAAAATGTTTTTAAGCAAATGAAACCCGGGCTATATCGTTGGTGACTGACTGGCTGATTATTTAACAAACAATTGGTGAGATTGTTTAACAAACTTGGTTGTCAAATACAAACAAAACTTTAGGGTTTTCTAATAATCATCCATAGAATTCCAATAGTCAAATCTTGATAGGGTTATAAATCAAGGGGTTAATTCCCAATAAGGTTGTATATCAAACAAAATCTTGTAGAAACCTACAGAAAAGCTAGTGGTTATATTAATGAAGTTATCTTTTACTATCTTGCTTGTATAATACTTAAATTTAGCATATAGAGCACAAGTTATCGTAAGTTACTATTTATTCATTCAAACTTTAGGCAGATAAAATAGTTCAATACTAAAACTAACGATTTTTTTGCGGAGCGGAGACTATACATTTTAAAAATTACAATGACACCATAATATTCAACATAACCACTAGTTTTTTTTAAATGTTTTTAAGCAAGTGAAACCCGGGCTATATCGTTGGTGACTGACTGATTATATCGACAACGTATGAAATGTCTGACTATAACATCAACTAAAACATTATAAAAAAGCTAGTGGTTATATTGAATATTATGGAGTCCTTTTATATAAAACATGGTTAAGGGTTTAGAGTTTTCTAATAATCATCCATAGAATTAGTTAGATTGTCTAACAACCTTGGTTATCAAATACAAACAAAATTAAGGTTTAGGGTTTTCTAATAATAATCTAGAGAATTCTAATAGTCAAATCTTAATAGGGTTATAAATAGAAGGGTTAAATCCTAATAGGATTGTATATCAAAGAAATGATTTTAAACGTCTTTTAGAAACCTAGAAAAGAGTTGGTGGTTATATTGGATATTATGAAGTCATCTTTTATCAAATGTTTGTAAAAATGTTCAACAAACATTGGGAATTGACCCTCTCCAAATGTCAATTCCTTAGGTTAATGTTGTAAGCCACAAAAATAACTCGGGTACCTATGTATGAAAAATTACTTTATTGTTCACTTGATATTCCCTCCGTTCCTAAAAGGTTGTCACTTATACTAAAATTAGTTGTTCCAAAAAGGTTGTCACTTTAAAAAATCAAAACACTTTTTTATTTTTTATACCACTTTTACCCCTAATTAAATATTATAATATATGTTCCTAATGCATATTTAAAATATTAAGACACTTTATGGAGGGCATTTTAGTAATTACATGGATAATAAATGACATTTCTTAATTTATGTGCAAAAGCAAATGTAATAACCTTTTAAAAACAGAAGGAGTAGTAAAGATCACACATTTATGGATTGAAATTGTAATTTAATTATCCAATAAAATTCAAATTTCAACACTTAAAATTAATATCTTAATTCCTAAATTCAGAACTTGAGTGTGTGCCATTAATGGGGTTTTGAAAAACTTCTTTAGTATTTAATTACTAAAATTCACAACACAAGCACATACCAATAATGGAGTTTCGATAGAATGAAGCTCGTCAATGTTTGTTTTGAGATAGCTTCATTTTTTGTTGTGAAGGAAAAGAGGAAGCAGAACTAGATGGGGAAAATAAATTTAAAGAAAATTGTATTACAAGATGTTTTTAATCATTTTAGTGTGTTAAAATTTAAAAAAAAATGGAAAAATCATCAATCATTCCACACATGGAGCGTGAGTTACAATTTGGACAGAAAATTAACAAAAAGGCCTCTCGTGCCTGTTATTGTTGAACACAAAGATTTTGCGTGCATATTTTTTA
The DNA here is from genome assembly GCA_029959085.1 of Nemophila menziesii. Taxonomy (NCBI): domain Eukaryota; kingdom Viridiplantae; phylum Streptophyta; class Magnoliopsida; order Boraginales; family Hydrophyllaceae; genus Nemophila; species Nemophila menziesii. Next base: position 3,079,560 of record JARWIR010000060.1, read on the forward strand.
AATATAGGGACTAGTGACGGAAACGTATAAGTTAATCAGAGAAAACAAGTGTAAGTCACGTTCTAGTGACACTAAGAAGATGAAAAAATGAGGAGGGGCTATTGAAAAAAATTAGTAAGACAAGAGTTACAAGATTATGAAAAAGTCATGGGGAATAAAGATGATTTGGAAATAGATACGAAGAAAGGTAGAGAAAAAAAAAAGATGAGATTAAAAATGAGAAAGTTAAAAAGTGTTATGAGAAGACATCGAGAAAAAAACAAAATGAAGCCATAGGAGACACCCGATTCAAGCCCAACAAAATTTATCAAAGCTGGGTGGAAATTCTAATAAAAACAAAGCATGAGTTGAAAAAAAAACGAAAAGGAAAGTATAAAATAATATTCTATTTGTCTTCTATTTATTAACTCTCAACTCATCCCCATATTTTTTTCCATTTTAACACTCGACATTGTCCCCAATAAACCTCACAAAAGTTCATCCCCATATTTTTTGACAAACTCATCTGGTAACATCTGCACATTAAAGTAACGAATTCCATACTAAATTGCAATTTAAAAAATATAAAGACTAACTGTAATAAATGTTGGTGTAAGATAACTAACACAACAAGAGGATAACGAATGGTTCTTAATATCAACAAAATATCATGTAAGTAAATAGTCAAAATTTTAAGTAAAAAAAATTGGAAGAATTTCTTAATAGCATGGGCGGTTTAAATTTGGAACCAGTTAAATAAAGTGTAAGTCTTTTACAGCTACAAACTTCCACTTTGCATACATGTCTACTAACTTTGTAATAATTACTTTTTCTTTAACTTTCTAAACCGCATATTATGCAGTATCTTAGGACCGACCCTACTCCTAACTGTTTAAATATAACGTTCAAGGATTGCTTCACAACACGGGCAATTCGTATAATTGGGAGGTTTCACAACTTTGTTATTTCTTTTCTTTTTTTCTCAAGTGACATTATCAATTGCAATATCTTTTCATCAAATGATTATGCAATGTGATGGTTGAACCTCTTCACCTAACAAATTTAACAATCTCATATCAATTTCAAAACTTAAAATAATAATTTCTGTAATATTTTGAGTTTCGAAATTGATAAGAGACTGTTGAATTTGTTAGGTGAAGAGGTTCAACCATCATCATTGCATAATCATCCGATGAACGAAGAAGGTATTGCAATTGATATGCCACTTGAGAAAAAAAAAAGTTGTGAAACCAAACCTCTCAATCGTACGAATTGCCCGTGTTAAAAAGCAATCTTGGGATAAGAACGTTATATTTGAACAGTCAGGTCCTCAGATACTTCATAATATGCGGCTTAGAAGGTTAAAGAAAAAGTAATTAGTACAAAGTTAATTCAAAATCAACAAATATAAAACCAAGTAACACTATAATTTTTTAAATGTTTTACATTTATCTGTATAATATGTTGTTAGGATTCGCTCATCCTGAGAATGACCTGTATATACATATATATATACATTGGTTATAAGAACTAATAACATTAATTCAAAATTAACAAATATAAAACACAGTAATACTATAACATTTTAAAAAGTTTTACCTTCATTCCTACATCCTTATTCAAACCCCTCGTCAACTACATCACGTTGTATCATTATCTCATCAGAATTTTGGAGCTTCATACATAACAAAATCTCCAAAATTCTGATAAGATAGTGATGCAACATGATGTAGCTGACGAGGGGTTTAAACAAGGATGTAGAAATAAAGGTAAAACATTTTAAAATGTTATAATATTACTGTATTTTATATTTGTTAATTTTGAATTAATGTTATTAGTTCTTATATAGCCATGCATGCTTATACAGGTCATTCTCAAGAGAAGCAAACCCCAACAAAATATTTGTACAAATAAATATAAAACATTTAAAAAATTATAGTGTTACTGGGTTTTATATTTGTTGATTTTGAATTAAGTTTGTAATAATTACTTTTTCTTTAACGTTCTAAGCCGCATATTATGAAGTATCTAAAAACTCTGACTGTTCAAATATAACGCTCTTATCCTAAGATTGCTTCTTAGCACGGGCAATTCGTACGATTGAGAGGCTTGGCTTCACAACTTTTTTTTTCTCAAGTGGCATATCAATTGCAATACCCTTTAAGATAGTGATGCAACTAAATCTAAAAAAGAAAGTAGTGAGCTCCTATCAATATATCTACCATATATGAATCCAATTCACCTGCCCCATCTTTGTTTTGTCTGTCATCTGTAAGGTAGATTATTAAATTCAAAATGCCTAAATTGAAAAAATCTAATTATGGATTCACACATTAATTTTCTTTGATTCATAAATCATAATGCTTAAATTAAAAATCATAATTTCAACATCCGACCAGACCATGACTACCAACACTAATACACAATACCTATTTATCAACAAAGATTTTCACGAGATTCATTTCCTATTTATTGTGATTTATTTGATTTGATTTTAATTATTTTATGATTTTAGAAGACTAAAATGGATAGTGTATCGAGTATAAATGATATGGCAGTGTGTTTTATGTATATATATATATATATATATATATATATATATATATATATATATATATATATATATATGTATGTATGTAAGTGTAACGCATTTCATGCAAGAGTCAACTAATACCATTAATTTTCTATACTTAGTAAGGGAATCAAGTAATTTGTAGTGTGATGTCTTTGGGTAGAATGTAAAATAAGATGACCGGTGTCTATTAGATATTAGCCTAACAAAATATTCTTTCTTTACTATCATATTTTTAATTATTTAAGTTTTTCTCCTGTGAATTCGTACAACCCCTTAAAAGAAACACTAGATACAAACAAACTTTAAAAAGAACACTTTGATTTATAACATCGTGACAAACCAGGACTCCATAAACCATAGGAAATAGCGCACAAAGACTAAAATTGGTTTTAAATTTCTTTTCTAATGTTGAAAATATTCTTTATCTAAAGAATTATATTTTTCTAAAAAAGAAAATAAAGATTGATGGAAGTTATTATCCCAAAGTATTAAAAGTATTGTGATAGCGATTAAAAAACAGAAATTCTATAAAATAGGCCAAATTTATTAGAAATTCAATTTTATATCCACTTGAAAGAAGAGGCTACATAAATAATTGAACAATATAGATCATTTACTTCTAATTTCATAATATGAAGATTAGAACTCAAAGTTCCTGGAAAAAAAATGTATATTCAAACCAAGATATGCAGAGTTAACAAATTGTATAAACTAAGACTAATTTCACGACGGGGTAATAATACATGAGGTCCAAGATTAAGTTGTTTAGCAAAAAATAGACATACCTGTAATTTCCCGATCTCACGCCTTCCCACAACAACAATAGTTGCATTTTTTATGTATCAGCAAACAAAATCACTTCAAACTGAAAAAAAAAAAATTAAAAAAATAAAGTTTTAGGTAAAATAACATATTCCAAACCGACGGCCATCTAAGTGGTCACTAAGTCATGCATAATGCATATGTAATTTCAAAAGCGTTTCTTACTGCATCAGTAGGTCAATAGATAGTAAAAATCTTTTTAAGAAAAAATGTTAAGTTGATGGTAAGAATCAAGTACAAAAATCAAAAGGAAAAAAATAATGATGATATTTTCGTAAAAGAAATGAAATGTTACCATAAATTTGATTCTTGAATAATACATTCATGTTGATAGTGTACAAGTCTGGTTGCTGGTGGAAAATAATATGAATACAACACAAAGGGTAATGGATATGGAGGCGCAGGAGGTGGGGTGGGCAAGTGCAAGAAGAGTTGAGTTTTTGTATTTTTTTCTTAACCTACTCAAGCGAGCTTTTATTTATAGAATGTGATGGAAAATGAAAAGTTTCATTAATCAATGTTTCTTTTTCTTGTTGAAATAATCAATAATCTGCAAAAACGAAGAGTTGCTTTTTGACCAAGACATTTCTTTTAAATCTCTTTCAATCGATGCTCTGTTACGCGTGCAAAGAAGGAGTGTTGGTTTGGGTTTGGTAATTGGAACACTCCACCCGGGGAAATTATTCCATGAGGTAAATGCCATTTCAAGGGATAGGTAGGGCATTGATGTCTGCTGACGCAAGTGGAGCTGGTCTAATGAGAAGAAGACAACAACCATTTACTTCAGCCAATAAGAAGAAGAGAAAATCTGTATTTTTGTATTTGTCATTTACTTCTTTTATGTAAAGACAAAAAACCCATACATATAGCCAAAGAATTTTTTTTTTTTGTCAAAATGCATTAAATTAAAAACGAAATAACAGTCATATAGCCAAAGAAAGAAAGGTGTATTATTGTGATATTGCTATTTAATCCTTTATCACTATTAAAATTTAAATTAAACCATAAAAAAAATATTATGTATCTAAAAGATTATCAAATATTATTTCCTATATTATTAATTCCGATAATTAATTGTATTTATTAAAATATATTAAATATAAAAAATTTAAAATCGTGATAAGCATTAAAAAAAAGTATAATAAAATACTTAAATGAATATTTAGTGAATTGTTTTAGGTTTATGATTTTTTATTCTCATATAATTTAGTTAAAAAATGTATATATTTTTTTATATGAAAGTATAATATTATAACAAACATTTTCTTATTTTATAGTATACATTAATGTAATTAAGGTAGTTGAGGATTTATTACATAATGTAATTAATATTCAACTACCTATTAAATCTAAATTTTATATATAGCATGGGTATTTTGCAAGAAAATTCTATCAAAAATTTGTATATTCGTTTAAAAGCTTGGTATAACAACTTTGGAAGATAAAGATTATTTGAAGATTTAATCCACATTGTATTGAAAGTTAGTTAGTGTTTATATATATTTAGTGTTTATATATATTTAGTGTATATGTTGATTTCTTTAGTTTTTATTTAATAATTTTTATTTTTGTTAGTTTTTTTAAGTAATTATATATATTGTACCTAAATTAATATAGTAAATTTATATTAGGTATTACTTTCCTAATAGATATATATATATATATATATATACTGTATATTCTTGAAATGTATATATTAGGTATAATATATGGTAAAATAATTATATATTAGGTAAAAGTTGACTAAATATATATATATATATATATATATATATATATATATATATATATATATATATATATATATATAGGATTAATGCCCAAGAAACACCTCAAATCAAATTTAATGCCCCCTCACCCCTGCCGCTATCCTTTTGCCCATAAAAGGCACCACTTTTAATTTTTATCCTATTCTACCCTTTTCTACCGCCGCCGCTCTCTCTCTCTCCACGAGTTCATAAATAAATAACTATGATAGCCGCTCTCTCTCTCTCTTTCGTTTAAATCATCAGCATATACACAAACACTGTGAATTATGAGAGCACTCATTAATGACGAATTTAGCAAGAAAAATAAAGAAACAGAGAGAAGAATAAGAAGAATGAATAAGAGAGGAAGAAGAGATGTTTTATTTCTTGTTACAGTTACAATGTACAAAACTAGTTTATATACAATCATGTCTAACTAGATATAGTTGTAATCTAACTAATTTTTATGTAGAAGAAACAATTTGCATTTTGGTCCCTGCATTATTTCTTTTTATCCAATTCATTTGCTGTATTCAAAGATAGATTGACATCTCCACTGAAACATGATATTTGAGTATTGGGAAAGTAAGAAATTATGATTGAATTGTGCGAAAGTTTGTATAGAATAAGTTGATTGATTAACGTTGAAAAACTAGAAGAAAAAAACAATTCAAATGAGTAATGGGAATCTCTCCCAGAACTCAATATTTAGTCCACAAGTACAAAAATGTACTTGCTTAGCGTTTTCTGAGTTCTGGGAATTTATCCTAGTACTCAACATTTGCCACAAGTCCAAAAGTGCACTTGCACAAGTACAAAAGTGGGCTTGCACAAGTACTATCCGAGTTCTGAGTAATGGGAATCTATCCCAGAACTCAACATTTAGTCCACAAGTACAAAAGTGGACTTGCTTAGCCTTTTCCGAATATGAGTAATGGGAATCTATCCCAGAACTCAACATTTAGTCCACAAGTACAAAAATGTACTTGCTTAGCTATGAATAGAAAATTTGAAGATTTGAAGGAATGTGGAAAAGTTTTATTACTCCAGCTTGAATCTTCTCTCGAGTAATCTTACAATCGATGTCTACATGCTTTGTGCGCTCGTGATGTACAGGATTTGTAGACATAGCAACAGCAGACTTGTGGAAGAGATCGTTGGCCACAGCGCTGTTAAAGAAAATCAAATTTGTGGTGAGTGGGAGAATCGGCCGGCAGCGCTGCTGTTGAAGAAGAGCAAATAAAGGACAAGGGTATTTTTGTATTTTGCAGCAAGGTGCCTTTTATGGTCAAAGGTGTAAGGTGGCAGGTGTTTAATGGGTATTAACCCATATATATACTAGGTATAGCCCGTGCCTGAAGGCACTCCGAAAAATAAAATCTCAGTTAATTGTTCATTTTCTATTTTTACATTGGAAATGCTTACAAGTTAGAATGCGGACTTCAATAACACGTGTTGAACACCTGACAACCATTAACCGTGTCCCGCTACACAATTCATCATTCGGGGCAATATTCCTAAACAACATATGATAGGAGCACCCACTTTCAGTTTCAAAATTTAAACAGAGTTAACCCACTCGAATTCAATGAGTTTAAATACTCATTTAGTTATCAAGATATTATAGATTTATCTACTTGAAATCTTCTTCAACCATCTTATCAGTTGCTAGATAGTTAAACCAGTATATAAGTACTACATGATATAGGTTTTTTCTTTCCATGCTTATTTTGTTTAAAAATTGACTTAAATAATTAAACCAAAAAAATTAGCATAAATGTAATCCGTAAACATGAATGATACAGGAAATAACAGCTATTCTCGATTTTATATTCTCGACTTTCATATGCTGTAGTGTTTTGTCTTAATGATGACGAAGGTTATGACAGAAGTAAATTTATATTATGTGGAAGAATCGCTTTTTTATTTTTGCTATTTTCCATGTAAACAAATATTTTAGACAATTTCACTGCCGAAAAATGGAAAAATAGGCAAAGATGCTATAGCTGTTGAAAAAATGAGATAAGACACGAATTATGTTTAGGATTATAGGTCTAAAAATAAGACAAATCTAAAAAGCTATTTTATCTTGGCTAATAAAATGGTCCTAAATTTACTTGATTAAATACAAATTTTCCCTTAAGTGTTTGGTAAAACAACCTATCTTATTTACTTGGACATTGATTTATTTTTAAGAATCGATTCAAATCCACACTCTCCAATAAATTCCAAAACGACTGCTCTAACAAAAGTAATTACCTAAGCAATAATATTCTAGCTAAAAACCAAACATATATCATATCGATCAATTATCTTCTACCAATCAATCTATAGTTCAATTAATTAAAACATATAACTTATTTTGCATAATATTAGGGTATATAGGGTATATAGTGCAATTAACGTTCAAAAAAAATTTGTAACAGGATATCTATATACTTTTCACTTTCTATAGTTTAAGGTTCATATTATATATTTTTAAATTCGTTCTCTTAGAAATTATTAGAAGGAAAACATTTGAAAGCCTAACCCTTTTGGATAGATTAGTGAGTAATATAGGTTGACTTGGTCATCCACGGCCTAAAAAGAAAAAGCATAATTTGTGGATGCAATAAATCCTAATAATAAGCAACACAGTCAAACACGCTTAACTGAAAATTGCAGTGAATATTACATGTAAAAGTCAATCAATGATATGCCACCCAAACCTAATCAGCCTATACAAAATCCTCGCACTACAACAAAGCCCAAGGTTAGTTTAATTATTTCCCAGTCCTTTTAGTTTAACATTAGAGCAATCTTGTACTAATCTTGTGAATGGAATCAAGCCATGAGAGGTGGGTCCCACTCCGTACAACTCAAACAATTTATTCCCATATCAAGTAGGAAGCGAACAACAACAACAAACCAACCATGAAAACTTCCAAGAGAGTAATCAATCAAACGAATATTCAACAGAATGGTGGCAAAGAAGAAATATCCGAGTTCCAGAAGTCGAAAACGGAGTGGACTTTCGTGGTTTGCGAGGGGTTTTAGCTTTCTCAACTACTTCCACTGAAGGGGGGCTAATCTGCAAAAAATACAAAATTAGTTACACACAAAAGTGTTTCTAATTGCGTTGTTTGTTACATACCAATTGAACAGCCTCTTTTGTTTTGGAAGAAGCTGCTGCCGGCTTTAGGCTCGGAAACTGCTTCTTTTTCTTTCTTGATTCTTGGTTGCCTTTTGGGTTTCAGTGGATCAGCCTATTTCAATGTTTTGGGTGTTGGAATATTTGAAAAGGACCTTTCCCATAAAATTGAATTAGAAAACCCAAATCTTTGTAAAAAATTGTGTTGAGGAATATTTAAAGAGGAGAAGGTACGCCTTGGGAGAAGACAAAGCTTAGCAGAGAAATTGCAACAACTTGGGAAATGTTGAACATTAAGAATAATAACATCAGAAATGAGGGAGGGACTGAATAGCAAATTCCAATAAATATAGTATATACCATGACCATAGTAGAAGAGGTAAAGAGTTGCTGAAAATGAAAAAGAAAGAAAGTATTATTATACCCCAGTAATTATAAGGTGTGCATATACGAATAATGAAGGTGATGAGTATTTACCAAGTTGCCCCTCCTCTTCGTGAAGCACTTCCATGAGTTTCAAGCATAAGATTTACCGTTCTGGGATTGGATATATAAGTATTCCAATTCGCACGGCACAAAGCTGGGAAATGCTAATGTTATATCCCTGAAATAGAAGCTTTTGGAACATCTGGTTTTCCATACATGAACCTTTGAACAAACAAATTAGCTTGTCATAATGTTATAAAGAAGGTAAAAAATAAAACTTACCATCGTAAGTATAAGGTTAGAAATAAATAAATATCTGAATAACTGGAAAATTCAAGAACATACGAACTTCAGATTTCCAATAAGATAAGCATTTAGGCATTTAGCTTCTCCCTATTGCAGCAAATAACGCTCCACCATTTCAATAGTCTGCAGAACCATCTTTTCTAATTGTTGCCATTCTCTTAATAAATATAACTATAATTTCTTTAATAGCCTTTCATTCTGCTTCTACGGAGATCTTTTTGTTGCATACTCTATTGACAGCCTTCGCTACCTACAAAAGGTATAAAGATGATAAAAATAAGGATCTATAGAAACATTACTTTCTAATCATATGAATATACATTAAAGATTTCATTTTGTCTGGAAAATATTTACCTCATTTTCCCAACTATGATTAGCAGTAACAATGTTTGAGCAATAAGTGCCATGGTTAATCCTATCCAAAACCCCTGTTCAACAATATAAATGTAAAAAATCAAAGGAAATTTGAAACGAAATGTGAGAAATTACCTTTCCTCCGAAATGATAAACAAAAGCCAAAACTATACTAATAGGTATTCCGATCAGATAATACGCTCCCAAATTGACAATTGCACCAATCTTTTGCCATCCACATCCCCAAGCAGCGCCTAATAGAATATTAAAAGATTAAGTCATAGAAAATTAAACCAAACGAAATTTTGGTTATAAATTGGGACAAACCTGAAAAGATAGATTGAACACAAACTCTTTTAAGTATATCTTTTGTAGCTTCTCTTGCATCCTTGTAAAATTGTCCAACAGAGTATTCTAATGGAGAAAAATTAGTATAGATTATTGTAAATTAATTAGAATCTGATTTGGTGAATTCATACCTTCAGAAGGATGTAATATGTCAATTAAATGGTGTGGCACTTCCTGCAATGATGTATAATTGGCTATTTAACAAAATACAGGGACTGGTGCAATTAATTTCAATTACTACCTTTCTGCAATGATGTATAATTGGCTATTTAACAAAATACAGGGACTAATGGTGCAATTAATTTCAATTACTACCTTTCTGTCACTCAAAGTAGGCTTCGCTGATCCTACATCAAGGCCTCGATACACCTGTTCGATAATATGAAATTAAAAGTAAATTTTCCACACTGATATTATATGTGTGTATATATATTCTTCTATAGTAGATAGTGGATTTATTTTCCGAACCTGTACAGAGTCGGCGCTGATGATTTCTCCGTTGAGGCGCTTTGCGAGCTCTAATGCGAGCTTACTTTTACTGGCGTCGGTGGTCCGGATATCACAATGACCTTTTGCTTTTTATCTATAGCAGAGGCGGCGCAAAAAGTGGTGAAATTAATCCGGTGGCGGAGGGAGAGTATACGTGTGCCAAGTGGTGCGCCAAGCCGGTTGATGATGGTGGAGGATGGTCGTGGCGGCGGTTTGGCTCTGAGGGTTCTTCGATGCGGTTTGGGATTGTGGAGGAGCGGCTCAATTGAGGTGAAGTGAGAGAAGAAGTTATGAAGAAGCGGTGAAGTGATAATTTTTTTTAAAATTTTATTAGAAAATAAATAATCCAAGGGCTGAAAAATATAGATGAGACATCAAGATATTTTAAACCGTGGATTGAATTTAGATAATCTGGACCATTAATTATAATTGATCTAAAGGCCAAAAATGATTGAAATTTGATCCAAAGGCTAAAAAATGTGGAGAAAAGCAGGAGACATTTCGGGCCGTTGGCCCTTCTGTAATATTATATAGATATATATATATATAGGGTGATTTCCTTATAGAGTCCACAAGTAATCAGTGATTGCCCATCAGGTCCAGCCCACTGCAAATGACAGACTTGCCTTGGAGATTTGTTACCAAAACTAAAACACTAAAATCATGCAATCAGTTAAAAATTAAAACAAAGAAATTAAAACAAACAAAAATCGCTAAAATCATGCAATCAATCAAATCAATAACCCAGAAATATTACAATCAGTAACTAATAAAATTCAAATGCAGCAACTGATGAAAAACTTAAAACTTTTGTTCAAATGGACGATGGTGGGTTGTCTACTAATCTCGATGGGTAATGCTTTGTAATATCGGTGGTGTGAATGTTGAAGTCGTTGGGTTAGCAAAAACTGGTGCAGACTATGAAGGAGGGAATGAAGATGATGGGTAATGCTTTGTAATATCGATGGTGTGAATGTTGAGTTCGCTGGGTTAGCCTTTAGTGCTGTCGTCTATTCGTAGTGGGTTATGTGTATGATATTGATGGGTTGCATTTTAAACTAATGGTTTACGGTGGGTTATTAGCTTTGTTTTGATGGGTTCTCTGTCAAAATCGATGGTGTGCATCTGCATCACACCGACAGCCATTCATCCCCATCGTTGACGCACTCTTCTTGTTATCTGTTCAATCAAAAGACGAAGAAATGAGGCTCAATTAGTTAGATATGGGATAATGAGTCAGTGGTTTGGGATTAATTAGATAACAATCTACACAAACCTGTTATGTTGATGATGAAAAGAAAGATCAGTGGCTGAGGTTTTTGTTACAGATACAATCTACACAAACACGTTAATGGAGTTCTTCTCCTATTTCAAATCCCTTGTCGCCGTTAATGGAGCTCCGACGGGAGCTGTGATTATGCAATACCGGAGAATGATGACTTACAACGTACCTTGCATAAACTATCTGATGAATGTCGTGTTGTGTATTGTTGGATGTGAGAAGCATTGTTTTGTGTATGAGAATTGTTAAATTATTAATTGAGTTTCCCGTAATAAAAGCAATATTTAAGGGATTTAAATTAATTAGCTAATAATATGGAGTTGGTTACATGCGAGAATCAAGGGAATCAAATATATGATCTGATCCTGAACAGGGGCCACGATGGTATAGGAAAAAATCAGCTGGACCTGGATGGGAAGAAATGATGGGTTGGACCTGTTAGGGATGGATAGTTGGGTTGGTGGACTTAATTGGCTAAAAACTCATATATATATATATAATAAAGCAGAATGAAAACTAATTTACCCTATTTATCCTCAAACTTCCCCGTTAGTCTCATAATCTCCCCATTTAGCTCATAATCTCCCCATTCATCTCATAATTTTCCTATTTTTCCTATTCTTTTATTTATTTTATACATATACGCATGGAAATATCAAATAATATATAATCCTTTTAACCTTCATATAAATAAAATTATAAAAATTCGAATTAACTTTCATATAAATAATATTTATTCCTTTTTATAAAAATTTATAAGTACTAAAAAATTTAAGATTTTTTTCAAAATTTATTATAAAAAAAGTTCAACTAGATATAATATAAAATTTAAAATAATCACTTTACATTACAATATTTAAATAATTTTTTATTTATTTTATTTTCTTTATTTTTAATCTCATTTGAAACATGAACATTATGATAATGACAATGGGACCGTGATATCTTTTTTGTCTCCTATAATAATAATAATAATTTTTCAATTAATTTTTTTTGTGACATAAAAACTTAATTAGTAGAATATCTTAATCACCACAGATAAATAAAGCCTTATCACCTTTTGGTAAACTTTTTAACGTAAATGGTATATTTCCTTTACATGCATTAGTTTAAATTATAATTAAAATACAAAGATAGTCATTAAAAAAATAAAAAAAAATGAATAGAAAAGATTGAGCAATGTTTCCTTCGAGGGGTCTAATTTACAAAATGAGACCCCTTTATGCAAAAATATTATAAATTGAAGACCCCTAAAAACATCAAAAAATTGGAGGCCTGAAGCAGTCACCTCTTCAACCTACCCTCGGGACCGGCCCTGGGCCTTCCCTGTATAATTTACTTACTATATTGATTCATGACTTGAATTGATAATATATTTTTTAGGATTAAGGGACTAAATGTTGAATAGGATTAAAATGAACCTTAACCCTCAACCTATTAACCATGACCTCAACTTCTTAACTATTATTTCTTTAACCTTAACCCTAACCTTGACCTTAAATTTAACCTTAACCTTAATCTTAACCTAAACGTTAATCTTAACCTTAACTTTAACCTTACACCTTAAACCTTAAACCTTTAATTTAATCTTAACGCCTAAACATATATTCTTAAACCTTACATCTTAAACATTAAACCTTAAACCTTAATCTTCATCTTCACCTTAACTGTGACTTTAAACTTAACCCTCAACCCTTAAATCTTTAACCTTAACCCTTAAACCGTAAACCTTAAACCTAAAACCTTAACTTTTACCTTTACCTTCACCTTTATCTTAACTTTAAACTTAACCTTAAGCATAACCTTAACCTTGATCTTGAAACTTAACCTTAACTTTGACCTTGAACCTTAAATCTTAAACCTTAACCTTAACCTTAAATCTTACACCTTAAACCTTAAACCTTAAACCCTAATCTTCATCTTCATTGGAACCTTAAATTTAATCTTAACGCCTAAACATTTATCCTTAAACCTTACATTTTAAACATTAAACCTTAAACCTTAATCTTCATCTTCACCTTAACCTTAACCCTTAAACCTTTAACCTTAACCCTTAAACCCTAAAACTTAATCCTAAAACCTTAACTTTAACCTTTACCTTCACCCTTATCTTAACTTTAACCTTAACCTTAACCATAAACTTAACCTTGGCGTTAATACTTAACCTTAACCTTGAGCCTTAAACCTTAAACCTTAAACCTTAACCTTAACTTTAACCATGACCTTGAACCTTAAACCTTAAATCTTAAACCTTAACCTTAACTTTAACCTTAAGTCTTACACCTTAAACCTTAAACCTTAAACCCTAATCTTCATTTTCATTATAACCTTAAATTTAATCTTAACGCCTAAACATTTATCCTTAAACATTACATCTTAAACATTAAACCTTAAACCTTAATCTTCATCTTCAACTTAACCTTAACTTTCAACTTAACCCTTAAACCTTTAACCTTAACCCTTAAACCCTAAACCTTAAACCTAAAACCTTAACTTTTACCTTTACCTTCACCTTTATCTTAACTTTAACCTTAACCTTAAAAATAAACTTAACCTTGACGTTAAGACTTAACCTTAACCTTGAGCCTTAAACCTTAAACCTTAACCTTAACTTTAACCATGACCTTAACCTTAAACTTTACCTTAAAACTTTAACTTTAAACCTTAAACTTAATCTTAACCTTAACATTTAACCTTAAAACTTTAACATTTAAACCGTAAACTAACATTAACCTTAACTTTAACCTTAACCGTAACCTTACCATTAAACTTAACCTTAAACTAAACCTTAACCTGAACCCTTAATCCATTATCATTTTGCCAGCAAAGCTCAGGCATGGAGAACTCTTATTTTCAGGAATATCTCAAGTTCCTCACTTCTACTGGCAAGTTAGTATTAGTACATTTTTTATTCTTTTTCTTTCGTCTTTTTCCTCACTAACTAAACGTGAAATCAACATGGAAGAGTTGAAAGGATTTAAGGGTATTAAAGTGAAGAGAGCTACTTATATTCTTGAATTACGTGAAGATTCTCCTAATCCATTCAAGTCTGTAAGGTCTATATTTTTCTTTTGTATTGTGATGGATCATGGATGATAGTTTTTGTTTTTTGTTTTTAACAGCTTGACGAGTTGGAAAAAATTGGTAAATCTGCGAAGTAGGTATTATTTTAAACTTAGGTAGTTACTTTTTAACGTTGTATCAGAAATGTTTATTTTTTGAGTGATGTTAAAAAAAGAATCTCTTAATGGTTACAGGTGAAAATTATGATGAATAGGATAGTTGGATATCTTTTCAGTTTTTTGTAATAATTTCATATGTTTTTTGTAACCAAGGATATATGAAGTAAGGACAGACGGAGATCTTTTACTTTTTTGTAATCACTTCATATGTTTTTTGTAACCAAGGATATATGAAGTAAGGACAACTAGAAATCTTTTCAGATTTTGTAATAGCTTCATATGTTTTTTGTACACAAGGATATATGAAGTGTTATTGTGATTAATTCATAAAATCACTTCATATATCTGCAGTTTATCCCACAAAGGCCAAAGTGTATGATATGAATGTCATGTAAATCTTTAATATTGCCTTTGGGAGGAAAATGCTTTTAATAAAAAATATTGTATTATATATGTCTCAAAAGTTTTGATTCAATTATACACGCGGAATAATTGTTCATCTCAACTGTAAAGAGCTTGATAAAAATTGGATTTTGCACTAAACAGTATCAGTTGAATGTTAATATTATGGTGATAATTTGCAGAAAGGAGGAGATGCAGCGGATCATACAAGTCAAACAATACACTGGCGTGCAGTTTGAGGTGTAGTTCAAGTTGTTGAGCTTTTAGTACAAGAAGGTTGCATGTAAGATTTGGGTTTGATTGATCAGTGTTTATAATTTCTTTCTAATTTTGGGTGAAATGCTTCATTGGTACATGTATTATAGGAAATGACCAAATATATTGCATCGTTGGTCCCCGTATTCATATTCTTATTGTTGAAATGTGATAAACCGTTTTAACTGTCTCCGTTTTCAAATTGGAAAATCTACAGAGATTAGTGGTCCAACATAAATTGAATAATGTGTTTCATGTAGCACTACTTGAAGAATCAGGTTTCATTATGATTAGGGATGTCAATGGGGCACGGGTTTGCGGGAACCCACCCCACCTCACTTTAAACGGGGCGGGTTTTAAGGTACTAAATGGGGCTTGGGGCGGGTTGTGGGGATGGATTTTCAAAACCCGCACGAGGCGGGGCGGGTTGTGGGGATAAGTATTCCCCACCCCGCAAACCCTCCCGCATGTATATAATATATAATTAATATATTTGATATATAATATATATTTTAATTTCAATAATTATTCAAATCAAAGTTTGTGTGCGTCTATTACAACACACAAAGTTTAAATTATTCAAATCAAAGTGCAACTCCAAGGGCAGAATTTGTTTAAAAATCAAAATACAAATGCAAATTCTGAAGAATGGAATATTTGAGAGTTTAAAAATAATAAAATTTGTAGTAGTAAAAAAATTTTGAACAATCAAATTGAAACCCGCGGGTAGAACCCACACCCCGCGGGGAATAAATGAGCGGGGCGGGGCGGGGTATGGGGAAGAACAACGCGGGGGCGGGGCGGGGCGTGGGGCTTCTATTTTTTTGTGGGGCGGGGTGCGGGGATAGGTAAACCCGCCCCAAACCCGCCCCATTGACATCCCTAATTATGATGATAACGGATGTTCAAGTGGAGCCAAAATGGGGTTGCGGTTTCATCGTATTGTATTAAGAATGAGGTGAACCGAGGAGCAGTTAAGTGCCAGATGAGATGGAGAATTCATAATTGAAAATAATGCTAGGTTTTTCAGTTGGTCATAGTGAATAAGTGATATATTTTTCAGTTGGTCATTCCACAATAAAAAAATCATAATGTTTCATTAAGTTAGGGATGACTTATGTTTCACTTTCTTTTTTAATTCATCGTAACTCTATGGGAAATTTTGTGGTTGTTATTCTTTTTTTTTTAAAATGTGGAATTGGGTGAAAACTCATTAGTGAAAACACAAAAAAGGTCCTCTTTTGATTTGTTTGGTTTTTCTTCTTAATTTCTAATTTTAATGTACTTCTAGACATATTTCATGTTATTTAAAATAGCAAATTATATACATTTTGTAAAATGTCACATATATTCGTGGATTTTTTTAAAAAGATTCTTAAATAAAATATGAAAAAATGTAGGATCAAAGGTACAATACGGTGGTTAATGAGAATTTTCATGTTCTTCATATATCACTTAAGGATTTGAGAATCGTCAATATTTTTTGTTTTATATGTAAATTTTTTAGCTCAATTCAATCATCGACCTTTCTTATTATTGGGTAACTTTTTTTAATCATCGAAGTGCCTTAAGGCACGGGTAATACCTAGTATATATATATATATATATATATATATGAATATTTGTATTTTTAAATGATTTTTAATTTTAATTTGTTTTTCCTACTTAGTTGGTGAAGAGTTAAATACAATTAATTGCATAGTCAACTACCATTAGGTTATATTTGTGTATAAATGAGGTGCTTTGGGTTATTTTTTGATATGCAAATTTTCAAGATTAAGGGATACACTAATATTTTTCAAGGTTTAGATCTTTTCACGGGTTACACTAATTTGGTTAGTTCCTTTTTTTATTTTTATTTTTTCTAATAATGTCTATATCTTTTGGTATAATTTAAATGGATATATTTGGTATATTATTGTATATTTTTCACGGTATATACACTAATAATGTATTTACTAGTGTAATTTTGAATTCTTTGCCATATCTATTTTAAGATGTTTTTTAAGAAGATGATTTACATATAAAGCATACTTAAGTGCCCGTTTGGGATTGCTTTCAAAATAATCACTTAAAGTGATTTTATATTTATAGCAATATTTTAGACTCTTAAAACCACTTTTAGGAAAAGCACTAGATTAGTGATTATTGAAATAATCACTTAAAGTGATTTTGGATGTCAAAATATTTTTTAATATTTTTCACAAATAATTTATTTTTAATCAAAAAGCGCTTTTAGCTCCAAAGTAAATGAGCTATGCGTTTATATAGTTTAAGTTTATGGGATAAAATATTATCCTTGCTAATTAATATCTAGTTGGCCAAATATCTAGTTGACTAAGTAATTATTTATGTATAGTAAAAAATGATTAGTAAGTGGCCTAGAAATTAGCAACGCCTAAAGAATAAATTAGCACCGAATTAGGAATTTAATTAGCAGTTCCTAATACAATCCCTAATAACTAGCAATTCCTTTAATTTAGCAACAAACTTAATTAGTAACGGTTAAATTAGCATTTCCTTTTAGTTAGCAAAGAAATTAATTTTATAAGCATAGCCCATATTAAGCATAGCCCGTAATTAGCATTTTCTTTTAATTAGCAAAT
Organism: Nemophila menziesii; assembly: GCA_029959085.1. NCBI lineage: Eukaryota > Viridiplantae > Streptophyta > Magnoliopsida > Boraginales > Hydrophyllaceae > Nemophila > Nemophila menziesii. The sequence goes on from JARWIR010000060.1 coordinate 3,097,464, forward strand.
AAAACTGAAAACTTGTTGTTGAGGCCCATAATAAAACCTAATGTTATGGCCCAAAATTAAAATCAAAAAACTAAAGACAAAAAATGTAGCCCAAAATTAGCGGATCTAATTGTGGCCGAATTGGGCCACTTTGGTAGGGCCGAAAATGGGCCACTGTGGTAGGGGCACGATTTTTTTTTGCCGAAATGTATATTAAATACTAATTTTATTATTTAAAAAAAAAACTAGATTTGATAAGATTAGTATTTATTTTGGTAATATATATATATTATACAAACCATATTTAGAAATAATGTATTAGGTAAAACAAACTAGAAGTAAGAAAATATGTATATAATTTAAATATTTTAAATAAATAAAATAATTTAAGATTAGTAATTAAATGATTTTTTTGAAATTCCAAATAATTAAAAAATGTTATTAAAATACGTAGGTAGGATGAACAGACTTTACGATACGGTTGATTCAATGCAAGACTTGACAGTTGAGGATTTCATGCAATTGAGTTTTCGGAGCGATGAAGAAGCTTATGGGTTTTACAACGTCTATGCTAGGGCTAAATGTTTTAGCGTTAGGAAGAACACTATGGGGAGGAATTTAGACAGTGATATTTTGTATAGGTTGTTTACGTGTTCGAATCAAGGTACCCGGCTTTTACAGTATACAGAGATGGTCGGTAGGAAAAAGGGACACAGGATTGTTACTAGATGTGAATGTGATGCGGCTATGAGAATACTATGGAAACCTGAAATATCTTGTTATAAGGTTAGTAGAATAGTGCTTGGTCATAGTCACGCATTAGTTTCAAAGTTCTGCGTACCATACTTGCGGTCTCATAGGAAAGTGGATGCCGCACAGCTTGAGAAAGCCTTATCGTTGCGTGGATCTGGAGTACGCATTAGAGAAATTATGGACGTGTTTAAGTCAGACGCGGACGGGTATCAAAATGTAGGCTTTATTAAGAGGGACTTATATAACATTCTAGATAGGATACGTGTTGCAGAAATTAGTGGTGGGGACGCTAATGCTGCTTTGGAATACTTGGACAAGAAAGCTGCGATCGATAGCTCTTTTGTGTATTCGTACACTACCGACCTTGAGAACAGTCTAGATAGGATATTCTGGACGGATGGACGTTCGAGAAAAGAGTGGGCATCATTTGGGAAGGTGCTTATATTCGACGCAACATACAAGACAAACTCCTACAGATTCCCACTCATTATTCTTGCCGGCGTGAACAACCACCGGCAAACTTGCATATTTGGTGTTGCTTTGGTAAAGAACGAGACAATTGAGAGCTATAAGTGGGTTTTGGAACAGTTGATGATCGCGGTAAACAATATCCATCCTACTGCAGTGGTAAACGACGGCGACAAGTCCATGCGTGCGGCAATTGTTCATGTCTTTCCTCAAGCACGGCATCGTTTGTGTAAGTGGCATCTTGGCCGTAACGCTGCCACGAACATTACTATTAAGGAATTTGGTGCCATCTTTAGTTACTACATGTCCTTGGATTGCACAGTACAACAATTCGATACTACCTGGGGTGGAATGGTGGAAACGTACGGTCTTGGAGAAAACGACTGGATTCAAAAAACTTTTGATCGTAGAGGATTATGGGCAGAGGCCTACTTACGGGGTCATTTTTTTGGTTTAGTAAAGAGCACTCAACGCTGCGAGGGATTAAATGCCACTCTGAACAGGTATCTTGGTAACGACAGGACACTGTTATCATTCTTTAAAGATTATGATAGAGGGGTTGAAAACGTGCGTTTGAACGTAGTAGGGGAAGAGTACAAGACAAACCACACCGGCGTTGTAGTGACTACGGAGTTGCTAGGGGTCGAGTGTCACGCATCGTATATCTTCACCAGGGCGCTTTTCTACAAAATCCGTAGACAGATGTTTAGGGAAGCATGGTTGTACCAGAGCAACGTGCAATTCGTTGGCGGAAGGACATACATAGTTGGTGACGATTATGCACCAGACTTGTTTCGACGGTCACTGTTACGAGGCTACCCCACATCGAGATTTTGTGTGACTATTTGAAGTTTCAATCTCATGGAATCCCCTGTGGGCATATATTCTTTGTTATGAAAAAAGAATAGATAACCGAGTTTCCAGAGTCACTGGTTTTGTTTCGGTGGACCCAGGCAGTAGCGTAGAGCATCGTGAGGACAATTTATCTCGACACTGAACAGTAGATGTAGAAACGAGGAGGGAAACTTTCATGCAATCCAGATTTTCCGAGTTGGTTACGTTAGCGAAACAAACAGTCAATGGATTTGAACTTGTAATGGACACTCTAATGGATGCACTAAGACGGGTCAAAGACGATTTGGATTCGACTCCTATGGGGGATGAACAACCTAGCGGATCTTATGGTCCTCGTGTACACGTGAACGATCCTCAACGCAACGTGCCGCAGCCAAGAGCATACCCTAGTCCTCAACGCTGCAGTAGATGCAAGTAAGTATAATTTACTGTTAACCCAATTTGAATGCTACCTGATTTATTAATTTACAAATAATTTCTCTAATGCAGGGCTATTGGACATCGGGCGGACACTTGTCAAGTTCCACGGCAACGTAATCAACATTGAAGAACTTTTTTGTACTTGTTTTGCTGTATCCTAAAATTTGGAAATATTGTTTTATTTGACATTATATGTAGCGTTTGATTACAATTTTCAGGTTTAACAAAACATTAATCACCTAGATCTGAAATTAACCGATAGAGTTGACCAAAATGGACTAGAGTTGACTCTACACTAAAAAACACTAGATTTCACCGTATACTAACAAAACATGAGTTCATTAACCTTATATGAGACATTAATCACCTAGATCTGAAATTAACCGATAGAGTTGACCAAAATGGACTAGAGTTGACTCTACACTAAAAAACACTAGATTTCACCGTTCACTAACAAAACATGAGTTCATTAACCTTATATAGGACATTAATCACCTAGATCTGAAATTAACCGATAGAGTTGACCAAAATAGACTAGAGTTGACTCTACACTAAAAAACACTAGATTTCACCGTTCACTAAAAAAACATGAGTTCATTAACCTTATATAGGACATTAATCACCTAGATCTGAAATTAACCGATAGAGTTGACCAAAATGGACTAGAGTTGCTTCACCAAGATAATATTCTGATTCGTATTCTCTTCTGTCCAAATAATATAATTATTATAAAAAAGTAATCAAATCTTATAGACAATCTTTATAGGTAGCCTGTTAAGTTACACAATCTTTGAGGGCATGCGTGAGAGAATCCCACCACTATTTCTAATTAAATGACTTGTATCAGATAAAGTTGATGGAGTGACAACCAACTTTTCTGAAAAGGTACTCTTGGATGTGATGATACAATGAAAATTATGACAATTATTTAATTATTTTCTTAACTAGATAATCATGCTTTGTGTATAAATTAGATACGTTTGGTATTTGCAAAACTACACAATTCATACAGACGAAAATTTAATCTTTCAATATAACACAACTTCTACTAGCAAAACATGGATCCTCCTATCATGACACCCAATTACCACGTGTTGCCCTTCTTTTATTGTTGGGTAAAAGGGCATTTCAACCGTATTGATGGAAGAATTAGGTACGTAGGAGGAGACCGAGCAGTGGTGCACGTCGCTGACTCGGTAATCACGGGACGGTTACTTGCATTTGTGGCTCAGGAGTTCGATTATGAAGTTTTACCCAAGTACTACTACAAATTTGTAGGGATGTCACTCGAGGACGGGCTTCGTAGAATTGTCAACCGTCAAGATTTACTAGATTTGTGTGCGATGGTAAGGACTCACGGCATACGGTCACTAATCATATTCATGGATGAAAGAGATGATGACATTCTCGGTGGGGGGGGGGGGGGTTGCATGATCTTAGTGTTTTGTTGTATGTCCAACGTGTTTGGGTGAGTTTGTGGTTGTTGTTTGTGAGTTGTTTTGTGTTTTTTTTTTTTATAATATTTAAATTCCCTAAATCCATGTAATCTTTACTTTGGATAATGAAATTAAATGTTTTTTTTAATACATATGAGAGCCACTTTGGACTCGGGAATCATTTTGACTCCGGTAAGATTCGATCCCAGGACCTCTCGGTCTCTGCGGAGTAGCCTAACCATTAGGCCAACTATCAATCTTAAATTAAATAAATTAAATGTTTGTTTGTGTTAAATAATTTATTATAATACTTTGACATTACATTAAAAAAAACGAATTAATTTCCAACTAAACGTGAGTAGTAGCCCATTATCTTTGCATTGACACCTCAACTCATTAGTCAAGGTCATCTGATCTAATAAGATATATATGTGGTCATAAGAAACCTTTTACTATTCACCCTATTCCGTCTATAAATGAAATCCCCATACACAGCACTTAAATTACATTTCATAAGCTATTATCATTTTGAAAAAAAAGGGATAAAATGGTTGCTCGTAATTATCCAGGTATTACAAAATGCACTTGCTTTTACGGTGGGCATTTCGAGTTCGGGGCGGAAGTGAAGTATGTGAAGAGCACTAACCATGAGAAGAGACATGCATCCCCTAATAGTTATAGTTACTTGTTTGGTCTCGGTTTCGGGTTTCTTCTCAAGTTGTTTCCTCCTACAGTTATACTCGATCATTCCAGCTCTAAGTAATTCGAATACATGCTGGGCCCAATTATAATTAGCAATTGAAACCACGTGTATGAGAAGTACATTGTTTGACGAAAGCTTGGTAAAACTAATCACATTGTTTGACCCGAAACTCGCTTTCACCCTAAGATAGTCCTCATCTTTTGATTCACGAAGTACTATTCTTTCACCCTTATTCCTCAACCCAAGCATTGTCTCTACATCATCCAGATTAAAGGGATACCTTTCACCGTGGAAGTTGAATGAATTACTAGAACCATTAAATGACTCGGCTATCCATAAACATAAACTATGCCTCAAGTTTCCTAGGTCAATGTCCAACATTGACCCAAAACCTACTCGCTTGACAGCTTCTCTTTGTTCATTAGTGAGACTATCATTAATTGCCTTGACGTTTTTTATCGATGAACGAGTCGCAATTTTATACTACAACACATACATAGCTTTCGCAAGTTAGAATCAGCAGATATCTCAAATAAAGTACCAGAAAAAAGACTAAAATGCACATGACTTACATTTTTTTTTTCAACAAGTTCCATTTCTGCCCAATACCTAGCAAGATCTTCATCTGCCATCTTTTCATAAGGTAATTTCACTTCAGGAGGTAAAGCCTTGAATTCTTCTTTGAGCATCTTAGCAAATGCGCCCATGTCATTCCCCTCATAAGACTGTCTTCTTTTCGAAAATACTTCTTTCCTATAAATTCCCGTACATTCATAAAGAGGGGTTATAATAGATAACCTAGTATACAAAAAACCTTAATAATATGTACACTTACAAGTAGAAAGCAGAAGTTGCAGCTGCCTTTTTCGGTTTTCCAGTAGAATGTGCTACACCTCTACAAACGAATTACACAAACATTAGTTAGGATAATACATTAAAAATTAATAATTGTATTTAAGTGATGTGCAAAGACTAAAGATAAAAAACAAATTGGGCAATTTAATCGATAATATCATAGCACGGGGAGCGTATTATTCAATTTTATAATCGTAGGGGTGTTTTCGAAAATATGCAAAACCAAATAGGGTTTTCCGTATTTTAAGCATTCAATTAACTAGAAAATGAATATACAATAATATCTACAGCGAATCTTTAAAAATTGGCAAGTGGGTACTTGAATATTCTTGCTTGAAGGGTCCACTAAATCTTGACTTCAATTACGGTTTAATTAATTAACTAAAACCTGAAATACAAAAGAACTATGGTCCCAATTTGAAAATAGATTGAATGAAGGGTCCACGAAATCCCTCCTTTGTCATCTTAATAGTGGGGGACCATTTCAACAAAATTAAACCATAAAAAACACAAAATGCAGCAATACACACAATACCAAAACGAAAATCATGCTTTCTTGTGTGACTTACAACAAAAACTAAACCCTAACATAAACGATTTACCAATTTCTTATTTTACCTAAAAAACCCAGTTCTAAAAATTATACCTTTTATTAGGTGGATACCTCCCCATTCTTGTTCAAAATCGTTGATTTAAGAGTAATAACGAAGGAAAAGAGTTGTATTTGAAAACCCTATGAGCCTATGACTTCTTAATCTTGAAGGTTCCCTCACGAACGGCGGCCTGCAACATAGAATGACGAAGGAGACTAATGGCGGGCTTGGGTTATTTAAGAGCAGACTTTTGAATTTACAACCCACCGTCGTCAATGGTGGTGATGTTAGAAGATGAAGAAGAAGATAAGTGAAAAGAGAAGACTATTACCGATAAGATAAGATGAAGGAAGGTAAAAAAGATATAACACGTGCGCTAATATTTCTGCAATGTAATTTAAGGTTAGATTATAACTTAATTAAGTATATTAAGAAAATAAAAAACGTTTTAATGGAAAGTGTTTAATTAGCAAAGTCAATTCAGGTCAACAATAAAAAAAATTAAAAAAATTGGGGTTCTGATAATTGCCACGTCATTTTCTTTTTTATTGATAATTCATAAATGCTAAAGACTCTGCCACGTCATTTTTAATTTTTTTTAATTCATACCTTTATGACAACTTATGAGTATATCAGATAAAGTTATGTGGGGTTTCAAGGACATGTAGTATTTATCCTAATACATATACCTTTAATTGCAGAATAGTCCCTGAAAAGGGTATATGAGTAATTACATAATTAATTCGAAAATAAATTTTATTGTACTGAATGAGCTCTCGTTAAAATAAGGTGGCAAGTGCCTATAACATCGTGACAAACAAGGACTCCAAAAACCCATAGGAAATATCGCACAAACACTAAAATTGGTTTTAAATTTCTTTTCTAATGTCAAAAATATCTAAAAAATTATACTTTTCTAAAAGAATAAAGATTGGGATATGTATTCAGGGAAGCAAATTTTTGCGCAGATAGATTAGCAAAGGAAGGGTCACTTATGAACACTTGTTCGACTGATTTTATCGATCTTCCGGGATACCTTTCGAGTTTAATTATGAAAGATAGAACTAAAAGTGCAGCTATTAGAGTTACACTAGAGTTAAGCCTTGAAAAAAAAAAAGTAGAGTGATAGTGATTAAATTTGTATTTTTGTTTTTAGATAGCTCCTAAAATATAAAAAAATATATATAATAAGGTCAATTCATATAATTCATTGATAAATATCCGTAGTTTATTAAAAACAACATAAACGCATTGAAAAATACATAAAAGATAAATAAAAGATGGATTTCATAACCCATAAAAAAACTCAAAACTAAATTATCTATTATTAGTTTTTGATGAACATAGATATTTTTAATAAATATGTAATGGTGTTTTTTCCCAACTAAAACTACAAAATAACATCAAAAAAGGATGACAATTAACTATATACATAAAAAAATACATAATCATCAACCAAAAATAAAAACAGAAATTCTATAAAATAGGCCAAATTTATTAGAAATTCAATTTTATATCCACTTAAAAGAAGAGCTACTTAAATAAATGAACAATATAGATCATTTACTTCTAATTTCATAATATTATGAAGATTAGAACTCAAGTTCTGGAAAAAAAATGTACACTCAAACCAAGATATGCATAGTTAACAAATAGTATAAACTAAGACTAATATCACGGCGGGGTAATAATACATGAGGTACAAGATTAATTACGTTATGTTTAGCAAAAAATAGACATACCTTTAATTTTCCAATTTCACGCATTCCCACTACGTACAGCAATAGTTGCATTTTTTATGTAAAGCAAACAGAATCACTTAAAACTGAAAAAATATTAAAATTATTAACTTTTAGTTAAAATAACATATTCCAAACCGACGGCCATCTAAGTGGTCACTACTTCATGCTTAATGCATATGTAATTTTCAAAAGTGTTTCTTACTGCATCAGTAGGTCAATAGATAGTAAAAATCTTTTTAAAAAATATGTTAATTAGTTGATGGTAAGAATCAAGTACAAAAATCAAAAGGAAAAAAATAATGATGATATTTTCTTAAACGAAATGAAATGTTACCATAAATTTGATTGTTGAATAATACATTCATCTTGATAGTGTACAAGTCTGGTTGCTGGTAGAAAATAATATCAATACAACACAAAGGGTAATGGATATGGAGGAGCAGATGTGGGGTGGGCGAGTTCGAGAAAGTTGAGTTTTTGTCTTTTTTTTTTTTTCTTAACCTACTCAAGCGAGCTTTTATTTATAGAATGTGATGGAAAATGAAAAGATTCGGTAATCAATGTTCTTTTCTTTTTTTCTTTTTGGTTGAAATAATCGATATTCTGCAAAACGAAAAAACTAGAGTTGCTTTTTTGACCAAGAAATGACATTTCTTTTTAATCTGCTCTTTTACGCCTGCAAAGAAGGAGTGTTGGTTTGGGTTTGGTAATTGGAACACTCAACCCGTGCTCTGCTCAATAAAAAAAAAGGAAGAACGATTGTTACTTTGTCTGACAAAGATATGACTCGTCGACTATTTTGAAAAAACTGAAAAATTTAATTGACACTATTACTAAATTACATTGTCTAATTACTTAAGAGTAGTAACATTATTACTAAAAGAAAATAATTATTCAGGTACATATTTGGCATACTCGTCTTTAAACAAGGATTTATCTTCCATGCGGTAATAGACATATTCTCATAAAGTGGATGTGACGCGTTGACCAACAGGATGACGACACGTGGAAGAAAGTGACCAGCCAACCGTTCCGATTTCGACACGTGGCGAAGTTTCATTTATTACCAACCACCCCATTTAATGCATTTACTCAACTACCCCTGCGAGACATATTCTCATAAAGTTGACGGCGGACCAATCAGAAGACGAAAGGTGGCACGCGCATTCAATGGGGTGTTGCCACGTGGCCACCTAACAGAATTAATTGCACTTTAAGTCCCTTATAGGCGTATTCTTGTAGAGTAATAATAATAATTAAATAGATTATGTATTAAATAATTAGCTATTTATTTTAATTAAATTGTTTTAATTAGTGCATAATTATTTTTTTTACTGAATAATATTTTTATACTGATAAATAATTTAATAATTAATTTTAAGTAGGTGATAATTTATTTTATCAATGGAAATTAGTATATGTAAAAGGAAATTAGTATATGTAAATTTGTAATTAAATGAATGAAAAAAATTAATTTACAAATGTATATTTTGTATTAAACCTAAGTTAAATTTTCTAATTGCAATATATAAAACGTGCATTTACGAAAATATTTTTTTAATTAGCATTTTAGTTGGAAAAATATTAAAAATTTGTAGTGGTTGAGATTAAATAACAACATTAATGAAAATTAATTCTAATTTCAACAACCATTTCTAGAATTTGGCTATATATATTAGTTTGAAACATATGCAAATATCCCAAGCTATGTCTTCTAATTTCTTCTAATTTATAAATATTTCAAGGAGTAGCAATCTACCAAGGTATGTCTTCTTATCAATTCTTGAGTATTTATTTACATTTTACTTATTTTCGGATTTTATAGTAATGATTTTTATTTGTAGGAATTATTGTAATGATAGATATAATGTATATATAAAGAATCGAGATTTCTTGTAGGAAATTAATAGATTGTATGTATAGAAATAATTTTAGTGGGATTATATTATGTTTGTTGAATATTTACGAAATTGTTAGGATAATAATTTTGGAGAATAATGTGTTAGGCATATATTTAGTAGTTAATGGAAGTATTTTTAACTAAAAGATTAATATTTTTTAACTTAAAGATTATTGTAAATGAAATTCTATTTTCAAAGAAATTTGATATCCTTATTTAGATGATATTTATGAGGGAAAAAAAAAATAGATCGAGTTTTCTAATGTATTTTGGAGAATAATGTGTTAGGAAAATATTTAGTAGTTAATGGAAGTATTTTTAACTAAAAGATAAATATTTTTTAACTTAATGATTATTGTAAATGAAATTCTATTTTCAAAGAAATTTGATATCCTTATTTAGATGATAATTACGAGGGAAAAAAAATAGATTGAGTTTTCTAATGTATAAATTATTAAAAGGTTATGTATTTTTTTTTTTAAAAAAGGTTTTAACGAAAGTATAATAAATAGAATAATAAAGGAAAATATTAGATGATTATAAGAATAGCAATTTTAATAACGCGTATTACTAACATAAATAATTATAGTTAAAAAGTAAATATATTTTAGCATATTATGAAAGGAAAAGAAAAATTACTTTAATTATCGAAAACAAATTACTACTACTTCAAGTAAATTTAATATTTTAAAAAACTAATTGTTGTTATGTTGGAATAAAAATTATGAAATAATTTTACTAATTTTTTAATGTAGTAATGAATAAATTTAGTCGTATAAAAAAAATTTAAAACGTTATATAAATCTTATTTTTAATTTGTATAAAATATAATTTGTATTAGCATTAAAGGTATATGACTAAATTAATTGTATGGTTTATATTTTATTTTCTATAACTTTCGAAAATAAAATAGATATATTTTAATGAACTAACTTAAAAAATATTTTTGTATTTATCATTGCAAATAAAAAATTAAGAGTAGCATACAAAATTATATCTTTAAGATAGCAGATATGTAATAGAATGTTATTATAATGGGAAATATAGATAAATAGCATTAGAAGAAATATGAAACAAGTAATATATTTATTTTGGAATATAGGTAAAATGAATGGTTTTGCCGATTTAATCGACTCATTGCATCATATTACGAAGGATGAGTTATTGAGTTTGAGATTCAAAACTGATGAGGAAGCGTATAGTTTCTATAACTTCTACGCTAGGATGAATGGGTTTAGCATAAGGAAGAACAGTACTAAGAAGATAGGCGATTTGATAGTGTATAGACTGTTCTCATGTTCGAATGAAGGTATACGCTCAGATAAATACATCAACATGGTAGGTAGAGTATATGAACATAAGGCCGTAACCAGGTGTGATTGCCAGGCGGGTATGAGGATTATATATAACGAGGATATTTCGTGTTATACTGTCTCAAGAGTAGAGGTTGTCCATAATCATCCACTTGTTCCAGAGTTTTGTGTTCCGTATTTAAGGTCTCACAGGAAAGTAGATGCAATACATCTTGAAAGAGCTCTAATCTTGCGTCAGTCGGGTGTCAGCACTACCCAGATTATGGATATATTTAATTCCACCGACGGTGGTTACAAGGCGGTTGGGTTCGTTAAGAAAGACTTGTATAACATACTGGATCGGGTACGATGTGCTGAGATCAGCTCAGGAGACGCTAACACGGCATTGAAGTACATGAAAGATAAACAAACAAAAGATGGGACGTTCTATTTTGATTTCACCGTGGACGGAGAGAACTATCTAGATAGGATGTTTTGGACTGACGGTAGATCAAGGAAAGAGTGGACGGCTTTTGGTAGCGTACTAATTTTTGATGCAACTTACAAGACAAACTCGTATAGATTTCCTTTGATCCTCCTAGCCGGTGTTAACAACCATAGGCAAACGTGTATATTCGGTGCAGCCCTGGTGAAAAATGAAACAATTGTTAGTTACAAATGGGTACTAGAACAATTGATGACTGCAACCAATAATGTTCACCCCGTTTCAGTGGTCACTGACGGCGACCAGGCGATGCAAGCTGCGATAGGAATTGTGTTCCCTCAAGCACGACATAGGTTGTGTAGTTGGCACCTGTGCAGGAATGCGGCCACCAACGTAAACATCAGGGGGTTTAACGATATATTTGGTTATTTAATGCGGCTAGATTGCACGGAAGAACAATTTGAAGAGAAATGGACTCAGATGGTGAACGCCCAAGGGATTGCAGCTAGACCGTGGATCATTTTCACACATGGGCGGAAATATTTGTGGGTAGAGGCGTATTTGAGGGGGCATTTTTTTGGGTTCGTGAGGAGTACCCAACGTTGTGAGGGACTAAATGCTACACTCAACCGGTACCTCGGTAACGATAGGTCTTTGTTCGCCTTTTGCAAAGATTTTGACAGGGGTTTGGAAAATGTTAGGGTGAAGGTGATTTATCAGGAGACCAAGACTAACCACACAAGTGTCGTTGTAACCACAGAATTGTTAGAGCTAGAGCGACAGGCATCTGTAATATTTACCAGGGCTTTATTCTTCAAGGTTCGTAAACAGATGGCGAGGGAGGCATGGTTGTGTCATTCGAATATGCAAGATATATTCGGCGTGCGATCGTATGTAGTTTGTGATCAGTACGCTCCAACGTTTTCCCGTATAGTTTCATACAGACAACTGCCAACGATAGATGTTAAGTGTGATTGCATGAAGTTCCAGTCACACGGAATTCCTTGCGGTCACATTTTTTATGTGTTAAAACTAAAGCAAGTCACAGAGTTTCCAGAATCACTGATCCTTTATAGGTGGACAGCCGCCAGCAGCGTTGATCATTGCGATTCGAACTTATCACGTATTGTAACAACGGACGAGGATACCACAAGGTTGCGGTTCCTGAGTTCAATATTCATTGAGTTGACCAGTATTGCTAGAAAATCTGATGAAGGGTATAGGTTTGTGATTAATAGATTGAACGAGTGTGTTTCTCGCGCGAAGGACGCTATGTTTGGTCGTACCCAATTCACGGATAGCGATAGCGATTCCGAAGATCTAGAGGAAGGTGTTGGTGACCCTGTTGGAAATTGTGCCAGGGTGAAAATAAGTCGGAGTCCTAACCGCTGTAGTAGATGCATGTTAGTATAAAAGTTATTCTACATTGTCATTTTCTGTTTGCATTAATAATTCGCGATTTATTAGTTCATGTTTTTGATTTGTTTTACCCCAGGGCAATTGGTCATCAGGCGAGGAACTGTCCGAGAAATTGACCGGCTTTTCGGTGTGTAATTGACAGAGTTCCTAGTCTTAGATGATAAACATTCGGGATTGAATTTTTTTTTGAAATGTTCTAGGAAAATCCAAGCAAAAAACCATTATTATTTATCATGTCATTATCTCAAAAATGTGAATTAATTCTATATTGTAATTGTAATTCAGTAAGATAATTTTTGTAGGAAGTATTATAATTTTAAGTAAATAAGTGTAGTGTAAAAAAAATACAAAAAACAAATCCATTTTTCCCCAAATCGAACGCACCCTAACCTAGCACCCGTCGGAAACCTCACTATCAGCCTCACCCCTTCCACCTGAAGCCACTTTCATCTTCTCTCATATATCACTACCCGGTCAAACACGAGTATACCAACCAAGCGGGAATCACCGGAGGAAGTTGGATTAGGACTCACCATTCCCGTAGTCGCGACAACGCTCCGTTTAACACGAACACCGTCGTGCCTCTGACCATACACTACTGTCGTACGATAATCACACAACAACAGAAGAACCCACGTCCAATGTCTTTCAGTTCGTCAAGGTTATGTAGCTTGTTCCTTGTATTTGATTTTCTTGGTCAATATCTTTCGAAAGTCTTGGTTTTTTAGAGTGATTAATTTTGGGTTGTGAACCCTAGATTTTAGTGGTAGGTTGCTATACTATAATAGTGTGTATCTTTTGATTTCAATTTGTGAATAATAAGCATTTCGGAACGAAGTCTAGATCTGAGTTGGAAATTGATTATTTTGTTCCAATAAACCATTTAATTTGTATTGTAGACGTTGAACTATCCCCAAATAGGTTTAAGTATAGTATGAGACTTAGTGTTGATGAAATTTAATCATCAGCCCCTAAGTTGTGCTTTTGCAGATAGTGTATAGTTTAGGGTTGTAAACCCTGTAACTATGATTAAATTTCATAGTTGTGTTTTCATTGCGCAGGTCTTCTATTCAGAGACAAAGACCGGTGTCAGACCTGGTTGATTGTCGCTACAGAAATGATCGTTGTGAAAAGTGTTCCCGTTTGTTTGACGTTGAGATTACAAAAAGTGATATACGGCGCAATAAAGGGAGACTACACTACGAATGTCCCTGCACCAAGGGTGGTTTTGTTTGGTGGTGTTTGCCAACCGATGTGTACTGGCAACGCAATGGTTTGCCAGTTCGTATGGCTCCAACTACGGATGGAAATATGCAGAACGGGTTTTTAGATTGCAGGTACACGAGTTTGTATCAAATAATGTAATAATTAATTATTCTAAATCAGATCTTATTGCTAATTCAGGTACGAGAACATGGAATGTCGCAGTTGTGGTTGTGAATGCAAACTCTCTATTGTGGAGACTGATCAGTTTGGAGGACACGGACGGCATCAATTCCACTGTCGTTGTCCCAACGTTACCACATGGGCGATGCCTGTAAGCTGCAAATGGGAGAATGGTAGAGATGTGTCGTGGGAGATAGATGGGCAAGACGATCTTGAGGATTCATGCACAAACAGTTTGAATGTTATCAAGGATAATCCAAATACCAAGCCAGCATCCGTATTCAAGACTGATTCTAATTCTATAATGTTAGCCATTTGTATACTTCTGCAATGCTTAGTTTTGATTTTCGTGGTTCTTTCCTATTTCAACAGGAAGTAGATTAGTAGATTGTAATGTGTATTTGTTGGATTGTTTGTTCATTTTGATTAAGATTTGTACGAACATTTAATTTCCAGTTGTAAGCTTTTTATATTCAGTTCCAGTTTTTTTGCAACTGAACATATTTTCCAGAAACGGGTCTATGCGAAAATATATGCGACGATGTTGCTTCCATTACCGTATGGGTGCACTAAAACAGACCAAAAAATCCATTTTTCAGTAGAACTCCATAATGTACTAGTTTGGTAGAATAGGCTGAAAAAAGAATGAAAAACTTTGTTAAAGCGTTTTCCTGTCCAAAATTTTGAGTGATTTAATATGATTCGAAATCAACTTAAAAATATTAAACATTTATATATTAAATAATATTAGACTTATATTAATATTTAATTAAAGTTATTATTTGAAACAACCGCCATTAAATAATAGATATATATTAAATTACTACTAAACTACTATATTTTTTTTGAAGCATTTTTTTAATACCTTTATTAAATAACATTCTTATAATACTCGTAATCTGAAATAAGTAGAAAAAATGTCATTATAATTGTAGTTTATATTATAATGCGGATGACTGGGTAATATATATCGTAAAAGTAATTTATATTACAAGCAAACCATTAAAAAAATGCTTAGAACAGAAATAAGATAGATTAATAATAATAAAATAGAGTTCAAATATACATGAAATTCTTCCAATAGTCTTGGAGAGCATATACTCTCAGCTTAAAAGTTCTGAATGTGCCCAGCAAAAATAACCTTAAAGTTCTGAATGTTACCAAAAACACCCCAATAAAAAGTCATATAAGCCAAAAATAAACCAACAAACGGACAAATAACATAATTAGAGTTTTAAATTTGGATAAAATCAACCAAAAAAATATAAATCTTCAAACCGCTTCATCGCGCTGTGCAAGATCCTTTTCAGCTTTCCACTTCAGATAGTCCTCTCTCCGTTTTTGAGTTCTTGGTGTAAATTCAACATTTCTAGCTGTGCTCTTTAAATCGGAATCTGCACTATCATTTAGTAGACTATCAAAATTGAATGGTATTTCACCTGTATCCAATCTAGCCATCCTCACTCCAGCCATATCGTTACGCTTTTTTGTCCTGATCTCGCGTTCTCTCCCCTCCATTACAGTTGTAGGCTGACGCACGTACTGTCTATCCCACCTAAAGGACTCAATACGAGTGCTAAACTGATGGCCAACACGTTTTCTAATTCCATAGAGTGGTTGATCAAGTGTTCTTGGTAACTGATCCTCCCTTCTCCAGGTCACAAACCTCTTCATCGCATCTGACATCGGTTCCACACTATCTGGTGGGCCACAATCAACTGTTTCGTGTCCTATGATACCGCATGCAAAACAGAAAATTCCTAAATTCTCGTATTTAAAAGAGACCCACCCCACCCCATCTTCTTGTCTAACAAAAGCTCCTGCAGGTACAGGTTTTAGAATTGGAAAGCTCACACGAAATCGCAGAATGGTCACAACAGCAGAATCATTTTCTGGGAAATCTATTTCTTGGAGGTCATGAAAGCATTTAGAAAGATGCTTAATAGTATTTATAGTATTTTGTATCTTGCCTAGACCGGTTACCTGGACCCACGCTGAGGTGAAGTTTGATTTATAATAGGTACCGTTGCAAAGATCTTCACCCTTGCTGATTACAGCGTGGAAACCAAATACATTCCCAGGCCGTAGCCCCCATACCCGGTCCCTTTCACCTCTGATATCAATTTCTAGTTTGAAATAGTTCTCGCTTACATCTGAAAAATCAACATGGCCTAGAACATGCCATTTGTTTCTTACACAATCTTCAAAGTCATTCAACTCAATCCTTTGATCCGATAGAATACGGACCATCAAAAACCTGCCCCTGTCCTGGTTAACCACGCTTCGAACTCTTGTATCAAGATCAATGACCTCGATTTCCTCCTCTTCCGCCGGACTCATTTGAGTAAGAATCAAGTTGTGACGACTATATGTGGCCATTTTTTGACGGACCTGTTTCCGAAGTAGCGCAAGAAGTTTATTGTATGGCAAATGTATAAACAATTAGTTTTGAAGGTTGAAAGTATATTAACAGAAGACT
This sequence comes from Nemophila menziesii, assembly GCA_029959085.1. Taxonomy (NCBI): domain Eukaryota; kingdom Viridiplantae; phylum Streptophyta; class Magnoliopsida; order Boraginales; family Hydrophyllaceae; genus Nemophila; species Nemophila menziesii. The sequence continues at coordinate 3,114,189 of JARWIR010000060.1, forward strand.
ATTACCTGTGTTCTTTCAGTGGAGACGGCGATCGAGAAAATCCGCTAATATTGGAGATGTAAACCTTGTAGTATTTTTGCTGCTGTTACTGGATAAAGGTAGCAGTTGCTTTCTGAGTAATGAAACGAGATAGAAATGAAAAACGAAGAAGTAAATAGGGAAATGGAAAGGACGGTAATGTGGTAAATTGTAATGTTATGTGGTGGTGTGAGACACGTGTTGACTTGTCGGGTAACGAAAGGTCCATTATTAACCCCACGAAGATGGTTAACTTTCTATCTATTCGACGCATCATTTGAAAGTTGGCACATACACGTTCGCCCTAAATGGGCTCGTGGGTTAAAAAACAAAAAAAAAACAAAAAAAAACATTTTTTTCCCACACAACTAACTTTGGGTGGTTAACACCTCGGGTTGACCAAAAGTCAACTACCCTTTACCTAGTGTCTACTTTGGGACAATTATGAACATTTGACTACCAAACAACTAACTTTGGGTGGTTAACACCTCGGGTTGACCAAAAGTCAAGTACCCTTTACCTAGTGTCTACTTTGGGACAATTATGAACATTTGACTTCCAAACAACTAACTTTGGGTGGTTAACACCTCGGGTTGACCAAAAGTCAACTACCCTTTACCTAGTGTCTAGTTTGGGACAATTATGAACATTTGACTACCAAACAACTAACTTTGGGTGGTTAACACCTCGGGTTGACCAAAAGTCAACTACCCTTTACCTAGTGTCTACTTTGGGACAATTATGAACATTTGACTACCAAACAACTAACTTTGGGTGGTTAACACCTCGGGTTGACCAAAAGTCAACTACCCTTTACCTAGTGTCTACTTTGGGACAATTATGAACATTTGACTACCAAACAACTAACTTTGGGTGGTTAACACCTCGGGTTGACCAAAAGTCAACTACCCTTTACCTAGTGTATCCTTAAGACCAATTATGAACATTTGACTACCAAACACCTAACTTTGGGTGGTTAACCCCTTGGGTTGACCAAGAGTCAACTACCCTTTACCTAGTGTATCCTTAAGACCAATTATGAACATTTGACTACCAAACACCTAACTTTGGGTGGTTACCACCTTGGGTTGACCAAGAGTCAACTACCCTTTACCTAGTGTATCCTTAGGACCAATTATGAACATTTGACTACCAAACACCTAACTTTGGGTGGTTAACCCCTTGGGTTGACCAAGAGTCAACTACCCTTTACCTAGTGTATCCTTAGGACCAATTACGAACATCTTACTACCAAACCCCTAACTTTGGGTGGTTAACACCTTGGGTTGACCAGAAGTCAACTACCCTTTACCTAGTGTATCCTTAAGACCATTTATGAACATTTGACTACCAAACACCTAACTTTGGGTGGTTAACCCCTTGGGTTGACCAAAAGTCAACTACCCTTTACCTAGTGTATCCTTAGGACCAATTATGAACATCTTACTACCAAACACCTAACTTTGGGTGGTTAACCCCTTGGGTTGACCAAGAGTCAACTACCCTTTACCTAGTGTATCCTTAAGACCATTTATGAACATTTGACTACCAAACACCTAACTTTGGGTGGTTAACCCCTTGGGTTGACCAAAAGTCAACTACCCTTTACCTAGTGTATCCTTAGGACCAATTATGAACATCTTACTACCAAACACCTAACTTTGGGTGGTTAACCCCTTGGGTTGACCAAGAGTCAACTACCCTTAACCTAGTGTATCCTTAGGACCAATTATGAACATCTTACTACCAAACCCCTAACTTTGGGTGGTTAACACCTTGGGTTGACCAAAAGTCAACTACCCTTTACCTAGTGTATCCTTAAGACCAATTATGAACATTTGACTACCAAACACCTAACTTTGGGTGGTTACCACCTTGGGTTGACCAAGAGTCAACTACCCTTTACCTAGTGTATCCTTAGGACCAATTATGAACATTTGACTACCAAACACCTAACTTTGGGTGGTTAACCCCTTGGGTTGACCAAGAGTCAACTACCCTTTACCTAGTGTATCCTTAGGACCAATTATGAACATCTTACTACCAAACCCCTAACTTTGGGTGGTTAACACCTTGGGTTGACCAGAAGTCAACTACCCTTTACCTAGTGTATCCTTAAGACCATTTATGAACATTTGACTACCAAACACCTAACTTTGGGTGGTTAACCCCTTGGGTTGACCAAAAGTCAACTACCCTTTACCTAGTGTATCCTTAGGACCAATTATGAACATCTTACTACCAAACACCTAACTTTGGGTGGTTAACCCCTTGGGTTGACCAAGAGTCAACTACCCTTTACCTAGTGTATCCTTAGGACCAATTATGAACATCTTACTACCAAACACTTAACTTTGGGTGGTTACCACCTTGGGTTGACCAAGAGTCAACTACCCTTTACCTAGTGTATCCTTAAGACCAATTATGAACATTTGACTACCAAACACCTAACTTTGGGTGGTTAACCCCTTGGGTTGACCAAGAGTCAACTACCCTTTACCTAGTGTATCCTTAGGACCAATTATGAACATCTTACTACCAAACCCCTAACTTTGGGTGGTTAACACCTTGGGTTGACCAGAAGTCAACTACCCTTTACCTAGTGTATCCTTAAGACCATTTATGAACATTTGACTACCAAACACCTAACTTTGGGTGGTTAACCCCTTGGGTTGACCAAAAGTCAACTACCCTTTACCTAGTGTATCCTTAGGACCAATTATGAACATCTTACTACCAAACACCTAACTTTGGGTGGTTAACACCTTGGGTTGACCAAAAGTCAACTACCCTTTACCTAGTGTATCCTTAAGACCAATTATGAACATTTGACTACCAAACACCTAACTTTGGGTGGTTAACCCCTTGGGTTGACCAAGAGTCAACTACCCTTTACCTAGTGTATCCTTAGGACCAATTATGAACATCTTACTACCAAACACCTAACTTTGGGTGGTTACCACCTTGGGTTGACCAAGAGTCAACTACCCTTTACCTAGTGTATCCTTAAGACCAATTATGAACATTTGACTACCAAACACCTAACTTTGGGTGGTTAACCCCTTGGGTTGACCAAAAGTCAACTACCCTTTACCTAGTGTATCCTTAGGACCAATTATGAACATCTTACTACGAAACACCTAACTTTGGGTGGTTAACCCCTTGGGTTGACCAAGAGTCAACTACCCTTTACCTAGTGTATCCTTAGGACCAATTATGAACATCTTACTACCAAACCCCTAACTTTGGGTGGTTAACAACTTGGGTTGACCAAAAGTCAACTACCCTTTACCTAGTGTATCATTAAGACCAATTATGAACATTTGACTACCAAACACCTAACTTTGGGTGGTTAACCCCTTGGGTTGACCAAGAGTCAACTACCCTTTACCTAGTGTATCCTTAGGACCAATTATGAACATCTTACTACCAAACACCTAACTTTGGGTGGTTACCACCTTGGGTTGACCAAGAGTCAACTACCCTTTACCTAGTGTATCCTTAAGACCAATTATGAACATTTGACTACCAAACACCTAACTTTGGGTGGTTAACCCCTTGGGTTGACCAAGAGTCAACTACCCTTTACCTAGTGTATCCTTAAGACCAATTATGAACATTTGACTACCAAACACCTAACTTTGGGTGGTTAACCCCTTGGGTTGACCAAGAGTCAACTACCCTTTACCTAGTGTATCCTTAGGACCAATTATGAACATCTTACTACCAAACACCTAACTTTCGGTGGTTACCACCTTGGGTTGACCAGGAGTCAACTACCCTTTACCTAGTGTATCCTTAAGACCAATTATGAACATTTGACTACCAAACACCTAACTTTGGGTGGTTAACACCTTGGGTTGACCAAAAGTCAACTACCCTTTACCTAGTGTCTCCTTAGGACCAATTATGAACATCTTACCACCAAACACCTAACTTTGGGTGGTTACCACCTTGGGTTGACCAAAAGTCAACTATCCTCTACCTAGTGTCTCCGTAGGACCAGAATACCAAAATATTAAAGTTAAAAAAAAACCGTCCCACCATGTACGCTATTAACGAAGCGTATTGGAGAAGGTTTAATATGTAAACTCTTCAATTACCTTAGTTGAGTCATCGTGGGACCATTACGTGTAATCGTGTATTAACGAAACGTGCCTCACCATCAACTCAGTCCCTACGCATTCTCATCTCACGTTTCAACATCCACTCATTTATACAGGTAAGTTTTCTTCTATTTTTTTACTGTATTATCCATTAACAGATTACTAATTTAAGTTTTCCCATTATCAATAGATTAATCTTCACAAACATGGCTTCATATTCAAGACACTCTTTGCCTCTCACAAAAATACTACCATTCGAAGAGTCGGAGATCAAGGTGCTAGAACTGGATTTCATGGTTCGAAGCGTGGAGCATCGTGGCCGTGGTAAAGAGTTGATGGTTCGTGTTTTGTCGAAAGAGAAGATTGAGTTAGAGACTTTTCATGCATGGGTGATAAACAACTGGGATGTAAGAGGAGCTCTCTCTGTGTTCGAAGTCAACGGAAATTATTTCAGGCTGGAACTAGATATAAAGAGTGAGCGTGACCGGCTATGGGGTCTCCGACCCGGTAATATTCTGGGATTCCATGCTGGGATAAACAAGGGTCACGATCCTTGTAACGGTACATATCTTAAGTCAAACTACACTTCATTATGGGTTCAGGTAAATGGTCTTGCACAAATCCAAAATACTATTAACACTATTAGGAGTCTTGCTAAAAGTTTTGACGAACTGGAAGAAATAGATTTCCCCATGAACGATTCTGCTTTTGTTAGTGTTCTTCGATTTAGGGTGACATTATCTGTTTTAGATCCTATTCCAGCCGGAGTGTATTTACGTCAGGAAGACGGTGTAGGATGGGTAACGTTCAAATACGAAAATTTGGGAGTTTTTTGTTATGGATGTGGAAGACTAGGTCACTTGGTTGAGGATTGCAACCCCCCGGCCGATGAAGAGTTGTCTGTGTCAGTGGCAATGGCAAGGTTCAAAACGTGGACCATTGAGAACGAGATTAAAACCACGTTTGATGAACCACTGTATGGTATAAGGAGAAGACTAGGGTGGGGGTTTAGTTCGCACATTGAGCCATTTTCATGGAATAGAAAAGAACAAGTACCCGAATCACCGCAATCGGAGGGGATACTTGAAAGAATAAACACTGAGAAAGGGAGTGATAAGCGTGTTCGGAGGATGGATAATCTGGATGACGTCATGGATGAAGCTGTAAGAAAAGGAAACTTTACAAAGCAAGCAGTAAGAACCGTTATCGCGCAAGATGATGAGCCTACGGTGAAACACAACGTGGAGGAGGTGGCGAACCCGGTCGACGAGGTGAAGAATTCCCCATTGATGACTGATACTGCAGAAATGGGTACAGATTCTGCTCAAATAAGCACAGCTAGGAAAGAGTTCATTGATTCACCCCTCACATTCGAGCAAAGACTAGATAATTTGAAACGGCGGGATGAACAGAAGCTTCCCAAACGCAAATCTAGGGTTTATAGTACGGAAGGTAATCGTCAAAGGAGAAGGATTTTGGAAGAAGAAGATAGAAAGAAAATGCTTGAGACTGGTCCAGCTGTTAAGGAGAGTAGCGACGAGTCAACTGAAGAAACTAAAACCGATCCGTGCCATATGGATTCAGACTGAGGAGTATTTGAAATCTTTCATGGTTTTATGATACGTTTAAGTAAAATTATGCTTTATCGCACTTATTCAGTTTATTTCTAAGACTATTTATTTTGTGTTTATCTTGGTTGAACTATAATTTCCACAAATCTCATTTTTAAGAAATTTGGATTTTGTTTAATGTAGTACGTATTGTTGAATTCTATCAAGTAGTTTTGCTTATGATTTTACGTATAAAGTCTACCGAATTATAAAATGTTGAGACTATGTAGCAAGACAAAAGAGCTAAGTACTGTCACCTTTTTTCTTGAATTTTAAAATGTAGAACTTAAAAAAACGTAGACACTAGGTAATGGGGAGTTGACTTTTGGTCAACCCAAGGTGTTAACCACCCAAAGTGAGGTGTTTGGTAGTCAAATGTTCATAATTGGTCCTAAGTAGACACTAGGTAAACGGGTGGTTGACTTGTGGTCAACCCAAGGTGTTAACCACCCAAAGTGAGTTGTTTGGTAGTCAAATGTTCATAATTGGCCCAAAGTAGACACTAGGTAATGGGTAGTTGACTTTCGGTCAACCCAAGGTGGTAACCACCCAAAGTGAGTTGTTTGGTAGTCAAATGTTCATAATTGGCCCAAAGTAGACACTAGGTAAAGGGTAGTTGACTTTTGGTCAAACCAAGGTGTTAACCACCCAAAGTTAGGTGTTTGGTAGTCAAATGTTCATAATTGGCCCAAAGTAGACACTAGGTAAAGGGTAGTTGACTTTTGGTCAAACCAAGGTGTTAACCACCCAAAGTTAGGTGTTTGGTAGTCAAATGTTCATAATTGGCCCAAAGTAGACACTAGGTAAAGGGTAGTTGACTTTTGGTTAAACCAAGGTGTCAACCACCCAAAGTTAGTTGTTTCGTAGTCAAATGTTCATAATTGGCCCAAAGTAGACACTAGGTAAAGGGTGGTTGACTTGTGGTCAACCCAAGGTGTTAACCACCCAAAGTGTGGTGTTTGGTAGTCAAATGTTCATAATTGGCCCAACGTAGACACTAGGTAAATGGTAGTTGACTTTTGGTCAAATCAAGGTGTCAACCACCCAAAGTAAGGGGTTTGGTAGTAAGATGTTCATAATTGGTCCTAAGGATACACTAGGTAAAGGGTGGTTAACACTATTGGTCAACCAAAGGTGTTAACCACCCAAAGTTAGGTGTTTGGTGGTAAGATGTTCATAATTGGTCCTAAGGATACACTAGGTAAAGGGTAGTTGACTATTGGTCAACCAAAGGTGTTAACCACCCAAAGTTAGGTGTTTGGTGGTAAGATGTTCGTAATTGGTCCTACGGATACACTAGGTAGAGGGTAGTTGACTCTTGTTCAACCTAAGGTGTTAACCACCCAAAGTTAGGTGTTTGGTGGTACAATGTTCATAATTGGTCCTAATGATACACTAGGTAAAGTGTAGTTGACTATTGGTCAACCAAAGGTGTTAACCACCCAAAGTTAGGTGTTTGGTGGTAAGATGTTCATAATTGGTCCTAAGGATACACTAAGTAGAGGGTTGTTGACTTTTGGTCAACCCAAGGTGTTAACCACCCAAATTTAGTTGTTTGGTAGTCAAATGTTCATAATCGGTCCTAAGGAGACACTAAGTAGAGGGTAGTTGACTTTTGGTCAACCCAAGGTGTTAACCACCCAAAGTTAGGGGTTTGGTAGTAAGATGTTCATAATTGGTTTTTCATTCATATATACTAAATTACCGAATTGAATTATTGTCTTATGTTAAAATTAAATGCAAAAGAAATGTATATTATTTTTACAATATAAAAAAAAGGAAAAAAAAAACAAACAATGAAAGATAGCGTCATTAACACTTACATATAACGAAATGTAAATTGGTTTATAAAAAATAAAAATAAAACTTCTTAAATTACAAAAAACAAAGAAACCCTAAACCGGAGTAGCAGCCGCACACCACCGACCCCACTCACAGAAGTATACACTATAACTACTCCATCTCCGCACACGGCGTCCTTCTTCTTTGCTTCACAGGTATAATAAGCCGACACAAGCTTGCCTAATCTGTTCAAACGTCGAAAGTACGCCTCCTAGCAATCGAGTTCTACATCTCCGACCACAGTCTCCTTCACCTCTCAGTCGCCGGTGTTTAACGGAGCCACAAACAACGTCACTACTTCTACCGCGATCGTCTACTGTACCCCTGTTATCCACCCAAATGGCAAAAAAACTACTTTGGTACGGTTTTTTATACCAATAATTGAAACATTCGCATAAAATAGGTTAGGGTTTAAATAAATTAATTTAATTACGTTAGATTTTACTGCTTTGTTAGGCATACATAACAGTGTCACTTACGCTTTAGTACTTTAATTATGATTATAATTGAAATACAATATATTATCTACTACGTATCTGTCGCTTTTACTCTTTGTTTAGTTTTATATGTTGTCTTTTATTTCGCTTTAATATTTGTCTGTGTTTTGTCTTCCAGGAAGGCAGGTCTAGAAGAGCTTGACATAAGGTACAAGAACGAGTACTGTAGAACGTGTGGACGAATTTTCGAATTTTTTATCAATTTAGGTGATCACAACGGTAACAAGGGAAGGTTGATTTACCAGTGTGACTGCCAAATCGAGGGGTTCATTAGTTGGTGCAACCCGGTTGGTGTGGTTTGGGTGCGAGACGGACTTCCGGTGTTTATTGCGACGAATCAGGACAGGAGAACAAGATACGAGGAGGTGGATGTGAGGTATGAAAACGTGAACTGCGATCGGTGTGGACTTCCCTGCAAAGTATATGTTGAGGAAAATGATTGGGGGGGGGGGGAATAAAGGACGTATTAAATTTACATGTGAATGTACAAGAACCACTACCTGGTGCACCCCGATATCATGCGTTTGGTATAATGGTTATCAACTAGAAGAAGGATATGTACCGAAAGTTCTTTCTAAATGGGTCCTCCTAGATATCAAAACTAAGATACTGATTTCCATTTTACTAATTCTAGTTTTAATACTACTATTCGAGGTCCTCCTATATGCTGGTAACAAGTGATTGCGTCTTTTGGTTGTGGTTTATTACATGGTTTAATGCTTGTATTCTGTCATTTTTACATTATGTTCTTTGTTTAACAACTTTTAATTCTTCATTTGTAATTTGAGATTCTTGAAGTTAAACTGTAGTTTAATTGTTGTAGCTTATGATTTCCACTATCTATATGATGTGAAATGTTTGTCATCAACTAATACACGAATGGTCTTATAATTGAATAACTTATTTGCAGTTCTTGTTTGCTAGTAGTAATAGTAATATTCTTAGCAATACCAATGACATAGAGGAATCGAGTAAAGGAATAAGCAGAGGAATCAAATAAAGTTTAAAAGTATAGGAAAGGAGTCAAAGTGAGGTTACAACTCGAGTGAGCATGCTCCATATCAGTAGGCTCTGATTGGCCAAACCGATTTTACTTTTTTTTTGGAGATGACCACACATTCTGCCGAGATTGGAAAGGATTCCCTAAGATATTTTGCTATATGATACAATTTTAGTAGCAAAAGTGTGATAAAAGCTTCTGAGTTTCTTTAAACCAATAAAAAAAAAACACTACATTGCCTCTATAAATAGAAGAACCACTGTAAGATGACATACATCTTTCCTTTTCTTTCACTTGCAAACAACATTCTTTTACATACAACTAATAATGGTGTCAAGTAACCATCCTGGTTTGACGGTTCAAAATTTCGTTTGCCATTACGGTGGCCATTTCGTTTTCGGGGAGGAAACCACCTATGAGGGTGGGAGTGAAACTAATGTCGCTCTCCCTGGTGAAGAAGGTTTAACATTAATGGGATTGTACCAAATCTCGCTAAGTCTGGGTTACGATAGTCCTATTTTCCCAAAATACTACTATGTGCCGGAGGGAATGAACATGACCGCAGGCCTCGTAGAGGTAAAAAGGGATGAGGATATCATCCGAATGTGCGATGGGATTAAGGCTCGCGGTGACACCAAGCTTGTCATGTACGTTGACCAAGAACCATTTGTTCTAGGACGTACGTACGATAAAGATGCATGCTTCACCGTGATGCTTTCGAACGTTATCCGTATTTCTTAATTTAGCTGTAATATGATTTCGTTGCAGGCTCTAATGTTGTGGTGTGTTGTTGGTGTTTTGTCGGTTTTTGTTGTACGCTTTCTAATTTCCAAGAACATGTTGTCTTTGTAATGTCAATTTTAATAAAAGTTCGTGCTTATTTATTCAGATTACGTTTAGCTAACAATTAATTTACTAATAACAAAAATAAAAAATAAAATTAAAACGTTTTTTTGTGTAACCCACGGATGCAACCAATTTTAAAAAAAAAAAAACAGAAAAAACCAAATCTATGTCTTTTTTAACCCTTCCCACCGGCTAATTTAAAAATAAATAAATCATTAATTACCCCAAATCTTTGTCGGAACAGCGTCACATTACAAAAAACATAAAACGTAAATTCTTGTCTAAATACTCTCAACGAACGACAGAGGCTTTCTCCGCCATCTATCAAGAACATCGCCGGTAAGATTTCTCCGCCATATAGCTCAATCCATCCCCGCCCCAATAACACCTACTAAGGTAACATTCAAGAAATGTGATTTGAAAATTAACTGACGGAAACCCTAAATTTTTTTTTGGGATTTTATATAAGAATGACAGTTACGTCCTGTAGTTTAAAATTATAAAATTATACCCCTACCTCTAAGCGTGTTCGTTACAAACAATTGCACTGTAGGACCCTGACGTTTTTTGATGCTTGAATTAAAGAATATATTCTTTGCTTTGTCATATTTTTGTACTATTTTTTATTGTACGCAGCTATGTCTCTAAGTCTGCCCAATTTACACAAATCTATGTCAAGGTTTAACTATGAATCTTTTATACTGGCACCTATGAAAGACGAAATCGTGGTTGATTTGCACTCTTTCGTGCAATCAAAGTTGCTTCCTGACGAGACAATTAGACACCTACTGCGTATGAAGTTGGAAGATAAGTTACCTTGGTTCTTCGGACCTATCAATCAGGATGGTTATTGCAAACCAGCTATGGCCGAGTTCTATCACACGCTTCATACACCTAGACTGGATGGGTTTAATGGTAAACTAGATAGATGGGACGAATTATGCAGCTCTAAATTCATTTTTACTTTGAATAACAAGGAATACACGTTTGACACGGACCTTATAACCTCGATATACACCGGAATTTCTGTTGAAAAGCTAGTGGAGTTACGTGAAGACTTTCCGGAAATGGACGCACTGGGGGGTAGAAACGCAAGTTGGGTTGAAGAACTCTTTCCGGGATTCATTCAGGAATGGGACCACCCAACAACAAATAGCAGCCACATAGGAGTTAAAAAAACTGATATGCCAAGCGAAATGCTAATTGTCGACGCTATTGCCTCTACTAATCTACTACCAACCACAACAACACACCCTTCGGAGAGGCCGATTCTCAATCAGAATGTGCTATATTGGTTATGGAAGTTAAAGTTGTTTGATGTTGGAGCGGTGATCTTGTGTCAAATGCTGCGTACACGAGAGAAGGTGAACGATTCACAAGGAGGAAATAAGGAACCACTGCCGTTCCCTAGGTTGATCATGACCATGCTTGAGAGGTTGGATGTAGATCTTGGTATCTTTTATGTTAAGGTTAAAGCCCCTAACAAGTTTAGTGTGGATGATTTCAAAACAAGCTACCGCCATTCAATCCATCCCAATAGAAAAAGAACAAAAACAAAAAACAAACTAATAGCCGAAGACCAAAAGGAAACAATTACAATGGACATCTCAGGAGGTGGTACTTCAATATTCGAATATTTGAAAGGTATGGAAGACCGTGCAATTAAACGCGAGGCCGAAATGGAGGCAAGATTAGTTGAACGTGAGATATCTAGCGAGGGACGGGCCCGGGCACGCCATGAGGAAATGAAGTCATTCGTGGAAGAGAAGTTCCATTTAGTGAAATTATCTATGTTATTGCCTTAAATAAAGGGTTAGGTTATGAATGGTTGGTGTTGATCTAGTCTGTTATTTTGGTTCTCCTGAGCTTTAATGTTTTGAACTAATTAACTGTTGTTTATTAATGTAATTTCATAATTTAGACATTAAGTTGTATTTTGGAATCTGGTTTGGATGTTTTGTAACATTGGTGGAGCGTGTAATGAATTTTCCTATTTCTAATATTATCTGTAATGAATTTTCGTATTACTAATGCTAAATCTGTTTGAGATTTGATTTTGTATTGCAATGTACTTGGAAGTCAAATTATTACTTTGGAAATGTTGGATGAAACAGGTGCTAATATGTTGAACAACTAACCGTTATATTATTTCCATTATCAGACGATACAAATTTTTTATCAGTTACTACTAGTTGTTTCAGGAAAAAGGATAGTCGGACATATTAGAACTAATTGTACATTAATGCGGGGACTGTAATACATATGCGATACTACATATTGCAGGGACCATAACGCAATTTTGGTTCGACAACAATTCTTCAAACTTAACAACCACAATACTACTTCCATATTACACAAACTAAACAACCAACCCTCAAAAAAGTACAACATACAAGAGAGGCTAAATTTTCTTCAAACTTAACAACCACAATACTACTTCCATATTACACAAACTAAACAACCAACCCTCAAAAAAGTACAACATACAAGAGAGGCTAAATTACGTTTATACAAAAGTCACAATCTCCTTAATACACGTTTTGTAACTCCTCCAAAAAACATTTCACGTTAACTAACTCAATCATATATCGCCACCTCCAACTTGTTAATTTCGTTCATTGTGTGACAAAATAAATAACTAGCCAACCACATTCTTTTACCACTCGACTCCCCACCACTTCTCCAAGCAGGGTATTCAAAACACCTTTCTCTCATCATCTTGCAAACATATATTGCGCAATCATTGCCCGAGGCTTCTTGTTCCGGAATACCCTCAGGGCGGGAATGTCGAAAGGTAGTTATATCTTCATTGTATGATGGACCCAATACCCTCCGCATTTCTTTCATCGAACGCTGCATATTCAATTAAACAATTGTTAAGTCACGCAATGTATTGAACATAAAGCTAGCACTACATGAGTTAGACTATTTACCATTTTATTTAACTCTCCTAAGAACACTCCGGGTTTTATGTATTTCTTCAAAGTATCACATCGATGTATAACCCTTAACGGAAAATCAATTACCACTAATCCCCAATGATCACGAATGTTACAACAAAAACTGTAATGTAAAACTCCATTTAATGTAACATGCATATATAATAAAACTACCTCCTGTAAATTTTGAGGATTCATCTCTAGTCTATTGTGCCTCCAATACGCTTTTTGAAATACGGTCGCGTCTTTTTCCCTTTGTGCCATTTGCTGAAAAAACAACTCTAATTATAAATTTCAATTCCATCAATTCTAGGATGAGTTAAAAATAAATATAAACTACACTTACCCACACACCAGTTTGTAAATAGTATTTTCCATCTCCTATGGATAATTGTTCTTGGTTTAGTGCAAAAGCATGAGCATTGATTACCTATACAAGATATTTATACATATAAGGTTCACGAACAAAACAAATACGAAAGACCAATACTTACATCTTCATCTACCATCTCTCCACAAGTAATCAGCTGCCGCATATGCTTTCGTGTAACATATCCATTACCATACTGAATGAGATGCTCGCTGAAGGGTCCACGAAATCCTTACTTCAACTATCTCATGTTGTTTAATTAATTGATTAGAACTAGAAAACAAAAACAATTGTGGTCCCAATTTGAAATTTGATTAAAGGGTCCACGAAATCCCTCCTTTGTCGTGTTAACAGTGGGGGACCATTTTCACAAAATTAAACCATATAAAACCAAATGCAGCAGCTATATACACATTATCATGCTTCTGTTTGTGACTTACAACACAAACATAACCCTAACAAAGAACGAATTAACAATTTTATAAATACCTAAAAAGAGCCTAGTTCTAGATTTTATACCTTTTTTTAGACGGATTCCTCCCCATTCTTAACTAATATCGTTGGTGTAAGAGTAATATCAAAGCAAAATAGTTGTATTTGATAATCCTTTGATACTATTACTCCATCGTCTTGAATGTTTACTCACTATAGGCCAGCGTCGAAGAAGCAATGAAGAAGGAGAACAACGGCGGCCTTCCTATTTTCCAGAGCAGATTATTGTTTTTTTAATATACCACCGTCGTCAATGGTGATGGAAGAAAAGGAAGAAGAAGAAGAAGTGAAGGCGTGTAGAGAGGAGTGAGTATTATTGTGGATAAAATGAGATGTAATGGACGAAGAGAGTACACGTGCGATTAATTTTAATCTAAGATTAAATCTTAATTAATACCAATGTTAAGACACTGAAAACGTTTTAGCAGAAAGTTTTTACTAATGACATTTTGTTGTTTCTGAATTTGACACGTCATTTTCCTTTTTTTTTAAATAGGTAACTTTATGATAACTTAGGAGTATATAAGATAAAGTTACGTGGGATTTGATATACATGTAGGATTTATCTTAATATATATACCCTTAATTGCATAATAGTCCCTGAAAAGGGTATATAAGTAATTACATAATTAATTCGAAAGAAATTTTTATTGTACTGAATAAGCTCTCGTAAGTTATTATCCCAAAATATCAAGAGTGATAGTGATTAAATTTGTATTTTTGTTTTTAGATAGCTCCTAAAATATAAAAAAAATATATATAATAAGGTCAATTCATATAATTCATTGATAAATATTCGTAGTTTATTAAAAACAACATAAACGCATTGAAAAATACATAAAGATAAATAAAAGATGGATTTCATAACCCATAAAAAAACTCAAAACTAAATTATCTATTATTAGTTTTTGATGAACATAGATATTTTTAATAAATATGTAATGGTGTTTTTTCCCAACTAAAACTACAAAATAACATCAAAAAAGGATGACAATTAACTATATACATAAAAAAAAATCATAATCATCAACCAAAAATAAAAACAGAAATTCTATAAAATAGGCCAAATTTATTAGAAATTCAATTTTATATCCACTTGAAAGAAGAGCTACTAAAATAAATGAACAATATAGATCATTTATTTCTAATTTCATAATATGAAGATTAGAACTCAAGTTCTGGAAAAAAAATGTACACTCAAACCAAGATATGCATAGTTAACAAATAGTATAAACTAAGACTAATATCACGGCGGGGTAATAATACATGAGGTACAAGATTAATTACGTTATGTTTAGCAAAAAATAGACAAACCTTTAATTTTCCAATTTCACGCATTCCCACTACAGCAATAGTTGCATTTTTTTATGTATCAGCAAACAGAATCACTTAAAACTGAAAAAATATTAAAATTATTAACTTTTAGTTAAAATAACATATTCCAAACCGACGGCCATCTAAGTGGTCACTACTTCATGCATAATGCATATGTAATTTTCAAAAGTGTTTCTTACTGCATCAGTAGGTCAATAGATAGTAAAAATCCTTTTAAAAAATATGTTAATCAGTTGATGGTAAGAATCAAGTACAAAAATCAAAAGGAAAAAAATAATGATGATATTTTCTTAAACGAAATGAAATGTTACCATAAATTTGATTGTTGAATAATACATTCATCTTGATAGTGTACAAGTCTGGTTGCTGGTAAAAAATAATATCAAACTACATGGAGGAGCAGATGTGGGGTGGGCGAGTTCGAGAAAGTTGAGTTTTTGTCTTTTTTTTTTCTTAACCTACTCAAGCGAGCTTTTATTTATAGAATAAAACTAGAGTTGCTTTTTTGACCAAGAAATGACATTTCTTTTAAATCTGCTCTGTTACGCCTGCAAAGAAGGAGTGTTGGTTTGGGTTTGGTAATTGGAACACTCAACCTGTGCTCTGCTCAATAAAAAAGGAAAAACGATTGTTACTTTTTCTGACAAAGATATGACTCGTCGACTATTTTGAAAAAACTGAAAAATTTCATTGACACTATTACTAAATTACATTGTCTAATTACTTAAGAGTAGTAACATTATTACTAAAAGAAAATAATTATATATTTAGGTACATATTTGGCATACTCGTCTTTAAACAATTGCAGGACATCACCTGTCTCATGAATTGAATTTTTGAAAGCAGATCTTACCAACACTGTGTTAACCTGCATACGACAAAAAAAATGAAACGTTAAAAGCTAGCTGCTTTCAATACATTAATGAAATGATCCATAAACAGGAGCCTCTAGTTAATGTCTTGCTCCTATTGATATTAATTTGCAGTAACAAATTCAGGCCATCCAAAGAAAAGCTTTGACTATCTAAGGTGTGTAATTGCATAATATAGGGACCAATAGTACAATTATCTTGAAAAAAAAATTCCACTACTTTCTTTTGCATGTTTTAGGAGAGAGCTGCTTCATAGTCATGGATTTGAAGACATGGCTACTTAGAATAACTTAGAAAAAAGTAAGGTTGTTAAAACATAGGTTCATAAACTCTATTTTCCTTTCTCCCTTTAGATGATAAAATACTAAGTGCCCGTTTGGAAGTGCTTTTTTTGAGAAGCACTTAAAAGTGTTTTTAGTATTTTAAAAGTTTTTTTACTTTGAAAAACACTTTTTTGAGAAGCACCAAATAAGTGCTTCTTAAAAAAAGCACTTAAAATAATTTTAGATTTCAAAATTATTTTATTTTTTTAAATTTTGAATTTTATTCTAAAAGCGCTTTTTAACTCTAAAATAAGCACTTCCAAACGGCCCTAAATATACCTTCTATAATTTTAAAAATACAAATACGCTTTGACCATCTAAGATGTGTAATTGCATAATATAGGGACCAACAGTACACTTATCTTGAAAAAAAAAATTCCACTACTTTCTTTTCTTTTGCATGTTTTAGGAGAGAGCTGCTTCATAGTCATGGATTTGAAGACATGGCTACTTAGAATAACTTCGTCCTCTCATATGGTTTTTTAACTTGTTAAAATTTACCCTTTTTGTTACATATATTTGACTTTTTATCAAACTACATGAGTTATTTGGTAATCTACTCTCCTTTAGATAAATAAGAATAAGAAGTTAATATTGTGTGTTTTTTTAAGTCTTTTTCTAAAGTTTTTTATTACACGAGTCTGGAAGCAATTAGCTAACAATTAAACGTGTTTTATAGCCTATGGTTGAGGATACAAACACGGTCAAGTAAGATATTTCTTTTAATTTCAAAAAAGACCCATGTCCTTTAAAAAAGGGAGAAGGAGGGTATTTGTCCTTTTCTCATACCATAAGTGGCTATTTGATAATTTTAACATTTTATGTGGGTTTAATTTTCTACAGTCCGAAAGATATTTCGTATGTATTCTTTGGATTCGTCCCTCTAAGCATTTGTCTAGTTCAACATGCAATTAGACCTGGGTGGTGAGTTTTGTTTTGTTTTTTCAGATTATAATATCAGATTGTAGGGCCCACATGTGATGTTGTTTCACGCAAGACGGTGTCATCATGACGATATCTCGTGTTTGAGGGGGAAGGGGCATGTTGCAAATAATAAATAGTTTGATTCTTTAGGCGCCCAGTTGAAAAGATACTGAAATTGCTATCGGGTCATCGTTCAGAATTCAAGAGAGTAAGTATGATCTTTTCCTTCACAATATCATGAACCCCCCCCCCCCCCCCCCCCCCTCTGCCAATTAGTTTCAAAATACCCCTTTTTATGTTAACTTCACCTAATTAGATTCCACTGTCTTAAACATCTTGGACTTTTCAAGCAGAGTCCTGAGGTTCATAGACCATCGCAAGAACTTTGGAATGCAGTTTCTCAAGGTAGCATATCTCTTCGTTTGCCTAAGTTTTTACATGTGCTTATATACCAAGGATGCAAATCACCAACGCCACACAACATTAGTTACAAATATAATTAAGACGTTACACAAACTATGGTGGAAGGCAAAGAGTACATGTAACACAAAACAACATCCCGAACCTAATTGCAGATTCGTTTCATTTTCCTTTATGTAAAGCACAAGTGAGGTTATGATATACTTTGACCAATTATATGGTTAAAAATCTTCCTAACATCGCACAAAATCACATGATACACTTCGACGTCGGTTGTCCTTGTTAGGCAGATTAGTTCGTGACAACAAGTAAGATAAAATTTGGATGAAATCACGTATTGTCTCTTCTCTTTTCTCTAAATTTAGCACTACATCTATCTGTTCCTTGACCATGGCATCGTTACCACACAAGCCGTTCCAAAATATCGATTGTACCAATCTGATCTGGTCGACAATGTTGCACGGTCTTTTGAGATTGACAGGACACTATCGCAATGAATGCCCATGATTAATCGAATGTCTTCTTCAGACATCCTTAGGATATGTCGGCTAACTTGAATCCATCAGCCTCATTATCATATAATAAGATTATATCCCCAATAAATGCATCCAACTTACGTCAATTTTTCCTGCACCACATAAATCCCATAATACAAACGCTCAAACGGGTGAATGGAACTTAGAGCTACTTGACGCCTATATTCCATAACCGGCACGAAATGAGATAGAAAGAATACCGATCTTATCACAAAATGAACAAGATATATTCACGTGGCCACACACTAGAGCCGGAGCATATACTACCAAATCTGGATACCAAATCTTATCAACCGAGGACATGAATAGCCTAGCACAATTTTTTCACAAGGGCAACTTAATAATCCTTCACTTTGGGACATTATCTATAAATTAAACGTTCTAAACAAACTACGTACTTTTGGTTGGAAAGATTGTAGAAACATCCTTCCAACCCGGAAAAACTTAAAACAGCCACGATGTGCTCAAGACTGCTGGTGCTACTGGTGTGACGAACAAGAAGAAACTATTACTCACCTTCTCCTTTCTTGTACTCTCTGTAAACATGTATGGGAAGGATTAGCACTGCAGATTAGAATTGACGACCCTATGGACTTGGATCTTGGGGAATGTATAACAAAGGTATACAAAGGAGTGCACAATTCATAATGGGAACCAAAGATAACTACAACCTATATACTTCTCATGTATGGAACATATGGAAACAAAAATAAAACGTTTCACGAAAACACTTTCTTTGACATAAATCATATCATTCACTCTGTTAATGCAGGAATGAAGGACCTTTTTGGCAATAATTGGATTGAGCAACCTAACTGTCAAAATATTAAAACGCAACAAACGCAAAATCTCATCTGGACACCTGACGGACTAAGTGGGACAAAAAATATCATCAAATGTGACGCGTCATTCATATCCAAATCAGAGCCACGAGGTATTGAGATTGTTCATCTGGACACTAGCAAATGCAGGAGACTACATGAAAAACATTAGAGGTTAACTCAGCAGCCGAAAGGGAAGTTTTAGCTGTACTGGAAGCATCTATATTGACTCACGAACTTTATCACTAAATAACAATCATATGCTCTGACAACCTTGATATCATTAAAGGTATTAATTCGTCGTCAGCTGCGCGGTGGCGAGATAACCGTTCATGAGGCGGAATGCAGAAGTCGCTAGAGCGCATGGTAACATGCACTTTAAGCATATTCCGCAGCGCTTCAAAGGTTGGCCTAGGGCTGTAAATGAACCAATCTGCTCGCAAGCAACTCGACTCAGATAGAAGCTCGTTCGAGATCGGCTCGAACATAAACAAGCTCAAGCTCCATGTTAAACTCAATAAGTAAACAAGCCCGCTCGAGCTCGACTCGAAGGTTTGTTTAAAATTGTAAATTATAAATTAACTAGGTAAAACCTGTGTCTGACGACACTAAAGTAAAAATTAATTCCGTTGACGGGAATCGAACACAGGTTCCCTGGGTGAAGGGGCCATAATCACTCCTGGCCACCACTTATGTTTAGCCAGATTAAATCCTGGCCACCACTTATGTTTGGCCAGATTTAATCCTAGCCACCACTTAAGCGGGTAAATCTGGACCGTAGAAAAAACTCTGAAATATAATATAGATATATTATCTACTTATAAATATACTAGGTATTGCCCGTGTCTAAAGACACTTAAGAATAATTTTGTTCTATTGAAGTGAATCAAACTCAGGTCCCACTAATGTTGGGACAACGTCTCGAAAAAATGAAGGTGGTCAATATGAATCGAATACAGAACTTTCTATTTAGTAATTTTTGGATCTTAGACTCTTTTTATCTAGTGAATTCAAATTGTAGAAAAAATGATATATTATAAATTACGACTATTAACATGAAATTAAATTAAAATTATAAAAAATTATAGTACACTAATCGTCTCGCAGTTATTCAGATCGATCACAAGTGATGACACAGTGCTTCCACAAAGGCTTACAATAAATTAATTATTTCCACATAATTAAAAAGAATCTAAAATACGGGATTTACAGAAAGATTATAGGAATGATATATTTTGTAACATAGTTTTATTCGTTCATAAGTGAGAACCCGTCTCTATTTATTCTTAGATTTATGTAGCAGTGTCCAGACCGGGACTTGCATGACGCATAGTCACCTCTGAGATGATTTCCATATAAATTCTTTATTTATACTCATCTTCTTTAATTTTATATATTTGAAATTTAATGCCATCGCCTTGAAATTCACAACTGACAAAATTCATAAGCAGAAATTATTAGAGAATATTTAAAAAATACAATGAAAACTAAGAAACACATAATCACATGCTTAAGGGTATCCGGGTTACAATTTTAAAACCTCCATCCCGCCCAATAAAATGTATTTTTTTAATTTAAACCGCAACCGCATAAGAAGATGAGTTGTAGACCGAGTTTCAGTGGAAGAAGAAGAAGAGTTGTAAATCGTTTGCTCGTTGCTTGGAACTTCCATGGCTGTTTCAATGGCGGATCCCGTGGCTTGAAGCTTCCAAGGCTGTTGTTTCCGTGGTAGATCAGCGGCGTATCTCATCAATGGCAGCGAAAAACACATGTAAAGTTTCAGTTGAGATCCCTTCCTTCACTAGTCGTAATCTTGTTCAGAAAAAATTACAAGTACACTATACGTCCTCATATTGTAGGGGATAACCTATATTATTAACTTTACACTATGATATTTCACCACTCAAGCTGCAACTGTAATTTTTTTTGAAGTCTGGAACAACTTCAACCAATACTTGGGAATTCCTCCGGAGAAACTCAAATTCCAACAACTTCCCATGACTATGGAAAAACTCTTCCCCTGCCCGATTTTGCATACGATTATTTCAGTTTTTCTGTTTACAAAAAAATACTATGGTACCATTGAAATGATTTTTATCAATCTAAGATTTTTTTTTGATGAAAAAAATACTATTTCTTGGCTTCTCTAATCATCATAAACGTCACGCAATGATTTAAATATTAAATAAAATACAAAGATAAGACTACATATAGAGCAACATACCTGGACATTAGCAATGTTGTCACGGTTCCAAAGTGGCAAAAAAACGGTTTGCAAAATGGAGGACCAAGTACGCAATTTCCTGTATTCAGATTTAATATATAAAAACCTTAACCATTCATGTTAAACAACTTTATAATAGAAATTACCAGATTCTAAACCAGATTCTTTCCCAAATATATTTCTGACTCATTAAACAATTTGCCTATCCGACAACTTAGTTTCTCAGACAAATTCAATTATTTACAAAAGCTTTTCAATAACAATTCATGTCCTTCTAGAGTTCTAGGTTTCTCAGCTGAAAATTAATGCATTTAACTACAATAACAGCCGACTTTCAGATTTGCAAACTTTTTGGAGTGATTAAGAAACCTACATTTATTCATGCAATACTTGCGTACCATTTTGGAGACAAGCCATTTTTATATATTCAAACCAACTTTAAAAAAAGGGCTATTTCAACATTTCTTTATTCTATAAGGACTAAACTTGCAATTAACACAAATTCACAAACCTTTAGCTATATTCTGCATGATTTGTGACAACTGTTTCCTCACCTCTTTCACATATGTCATACCTCGTACCTACAATAAATTAACAAAATGAGACTCTAAATATGGAGCTACAATGCAATTAATACACGGACCTATATTGCAATTTTTTTATAATTTAAGGACATATAGCATAAATAACTTAAAATATATTAATATAGGGAGCTACAATGCAATTAACTCAATTTTATTTAATATAGGGACTTGTATTGCAATTTATGTATAATATAAGGACATATAGTGCAATTGACTTAAAAAAAGTTATATGGAGCTACAATGCAATTAATATAGGGATTTGTAGTGCAATTCTTTTATAGTTTAAGGACCTATAGTGTAGATAACTCAAAATGAAACTCTAAATATTAATACAGAGATTACTAAGGACTTGTATTGCAAATACCTGTAAATTGTTTTCCTTTAACCAGTCAATGCTATAAATATTTTCGTACCACTGCTCTTATATTTGAAGTAACTGGATATGATCTCCCCATCCGGAACCTTCCGGAAGGTTTGAATGAGGTTGCTTTCTTTTCTTGTCACGATCCTTACTCCAAATTAATTTCAAACCTGAGAATCTAATCAACACTGAATCATCCAAATTATCGATAATGCAATTTTCCCTACTGTTTTAAAAGAGTATATTCATATTAACACTGAAGCCAATGTCAGGCATATATACTTAAAAGATGGAATTTTGGCAACCATTAGTGAGCTCTGCCATCCTTCCAATAGCTACACCTGATGAAGAAAATATTGAATGGTTAGCACTTATGAGTAATCCAAGCCACAATCCATCATTAAACACTGAAAGAATCCCACACAGTTTTTTCCTATCAAAACTTCCAATAAACACCACATGTACAAGAATTAAATACTATTAGATTTTTAATCTTCAATAGTTAAACAAGAAAACAAGGATTAAACTTTGGCTTACATTACCGTGATGAAGGAAATGAAGGAAATAAAGGGTAAGTAGGAACTTTGGTTCAACCTTAATTCACCAAACAACCATTAAAGGCACAAATCAGTTATCAAAACACAAAGATAATCAAGATTTCATACAAAATTAGAAAACCATTAGAAGAGCAACACTTAACGTGTAACAATAATCACTGATCAGAGAAAAAGAGAGTGTTGAAGATGGTGTAGAATTGAAAATGAGAGAACATTGAATATGGGACAGTGGGTTTGGGTAGATGAGAGCATTGAAGAGTTGAAGATGAGAGCGTTGAAGGAATCGGCGAATAACATTACCAAGTGTAATGAAAAAAAATAGATTATATAATAGGTTAACGGTCCGGTTCAGACCTGTCCTCAACCATTATATTTTCTTTTTGAAAAACCGGACCGATAGCCACATAACCGGTTCGGATCGGTTCAAGTGACGGCTATTCCTCTGTAACGGTTCTGGTCTTAGAACCGGTAACCCGGTTCTGTCTGGGAACCGGTATACTAAGAACTGGACCGTTTGCCAAGAATTGATGGTAACATTCATGCACTAACGCCGTTTCTCGCTTTCATGTTAGTAATAAAGGTATTACCGTCTATTGGACATCAATGTCTTTTATCGGCTAATGCATTAGGTGACAGAATTTATTAGGCATTGACCCTTATTTCAAATATGCATAAATATTTTTAAGTATATATTTATTTTTTGTTACCATTTAATTTCATTTTTTAATGATGCAAAGATATAACTATTTTTTTTTGGACAAGAAAAGATATAACCGTAATAACAACAATTCAATATGAAATAAAATAATATTAATATGTTGTAACATATCCTTTTGTGAATAAAATAATTTTATTTGTGAATAAAATAATTTTATTTGTGAATAAAATATTATTACATTTTATTATACACCATATTAAGGGTATTACAATAATATACCGATACTTGACAAAAAAAATAAGAAATAATATATATTGATAAAAACTAAAGTGCAAGTATCTGTTTTTTATTTACCAATATGTGCCATCAATATTGTTTATCCGTCTTTGATTTTTTTCTTTACAGTTTACAAGAATTCATAAACTTTATACATAAGGTTTTTTATAAATAATAAAAATCAAAGATCAATAGTTAGGGGTGTATTCAATTAGGATTCTATTGGACTTTTTTAGATTTTAAAAGTCCAGAGATATTCAATCAAGATTTTTAAAAGTCTATTAAAATCTTGAGATATTCAATTAAGTTTTTAAAAACTATTTTAAAATCTAGATATATTCAAAACTTTTTTAAATTTATTAAAATTGTTGAAAAGATAAATATGAAGGGATTTTTTTTTGATTTTTTGTTGCAATTGGGGATTTCTTTTTTCAATCGATGAGGTAGGTTTTAGGTTTTATCATGTTTCATTGAATTTTTTCCAAACATAAAAAAATATTTTTGTCGTTTATTTTTTCTTTCCTACGTCAGTTCTGAACTTTTCAACTTGAGTGTGCAGGCATTTCTTTTTGTTCCAATGCAAGTGTGAAGAAATAGGTTTTAGGGTTTATCATGTTTCATTTTATTTGAACAAAAAAAAAAATGTTTCATTTTATTTTAATCCTAACATAAAAATACGTTTCATCGTCTATTTTTTTCTTTGAGCCAATTGTTGATTGATGCCTATTAAAAAACTTATTTAGAAAAAGGTGCCTAGAAAAAAATATTTATTGAAAACAGCCCCCTTATAATTAACAATTAAAAAATAAGAAAAAAACTAATAAACACGCACGCGCGTCCGTGAAATTTTTTTAAAATCGTCATAACTAATTCAAAAAAAATCAAAAAAATCAAAAAAAATTATATTTGGATAAATCAAATTAATATTTACGTCTATGATTTTTTTCGGAATTTTCTGAATTTTTTGATTTTTTTTGATTTTTTTAATTTTTTTTTTCGCAGACACGAAATTCCATGTTTAAAACATGGAATTTCATGTTTGAAACATGGAATTCCATGTTTATTTCACGGTTTAAAACATGGAATTCCATGTTTAAAACATGGAATTCCGTGTCTGCGAAAAAAAAATTAAAAAAATTCGAAAAAATTAAAAAAACTCAAAAAAAATCAAAAAAATTCATAGACGTAAATATTAATTAGATTTATTCAAATTTTTTTTTTTTTTAATTTTCTGATTTTTTTTGAATTAGTTATGACGATTTTAAAAAAAATTCACGGACGCGCGCATGTGATGGAATTAATAAAGGTATAGAAAATATAAAGGGGATGTTTTCAATAAATAATTATTTCATTAGGCATTTTTTTATAAATAAGATTATTGAAGGCTTAAAAAAACAATTAGAGAGTTTAAGGAGGATGTTTTCAACAATAACCCCTTTTTCTTTTTCAGTACTGAAAATTTTCAATGTTTCTTACATTTTTTTATTTTAAAAATTTATTATTTATTTAATATTCAGAAAGTAAAATCAAAATTATAAATCAAAAATAAATATCGAATCAGCTAGAGGAATATTTTTTTTACCTGTTTATATGAATGTAATATTTTATTTTTTTAGAAAAAAATGAAAATCTATTAAAATTAATTAAAATTCGTTAAAATCTTTATATAAGAATCCGTTAAATTCTATATAAAACCTTATAAACTCCATATGGAATTAAAAAGAGTTTGCAAAGTCTAGTAGTGACTACTCTAGAGATCAAAAGTTTTTGATCTAAAATCAAAATAATTCTAAGTTTAAATTTTGAGAAAATTACCCAAGGAGTCTTGACCACACCACCCCGGGACCTAACAAGACTCCTTGGATTGACTCTTCTAACTAAAGGCCTCATCCATAATTTAACACTATATAGCTATTTACCCTTTTACTATTATACCCTCCTTTGTTTTTTAATCACTATATATAATACTTTTTATAAACCCTAAACCTTAATCTCACATAACTAATTCCAACTTTGACTTTAATCGGTTATTTCTCTCTCTCTCTCTCTCTCTCTCTCTCTCTCACTGACATAGCTGTCCAAACTTCAAACTCTCTCTTTCCACGCTATCGCCATCACTATCGGAGCTTATTTCTCTCTCTATATATCGGCGCTCACAATATCCTTCTCTCTATCTTCTGGTGTTATTTCAATCGATCGTTTCTCGGTGCTTACAGTTTTATTATTCTATATATTGTGTTCATCACGTAAGGTACTGTTTTTTTGTCCTTTATACTTGTTTTAGCTGGGCTTTTATGAATTTGATAAGATTATGTGTTTAAATTTGCTGCAACTGTTTGTTATATGCATTGTTTCATATACGAGTAGTGTTTCCTTGGTTTTATTGTGTTCATTGTGTGGTTTATATGTGTTTTTACTGGTTTTAGCTGTGTTTTCATTATTTCGATATGATTATGTGCTTATATTTTGCTGCAATTGTTGTGCTTATATTTTGCTGCAATTGTTGTGCTTTAATGAATTGATTCATATATGAGTAGTTGTATATTGTTTTTCATCAGTTTGTTTGTGTTTATCATGTGTTTATGTGTGTTTTGCTGTTATACTACATTTTTTGCTTTAATTCGCGAATGATCATGTGTTTTTGACGTATGCTCAGTAAATTTTCGAACGCGATATGATTTTTACGTGTGTGCATGGTTTGCATGGTATACATGCTCAGTAGTTTGTCCTTGTATCAGTAGTTCGTCTGATGTCATGCTCAGTACTTTTTATGTGTATAACATTGTGTAATATGAGCTCAGTTATTGATCAATTTGTATGCATGCTTAGTAGATTTATGTTTTTATAACATGTATGCTCAGTACTTATGCATGATGGGGGGTACTTCTGTTTCATGCTCAGTGTTTTTTTGTATAGTCTGTATTCATGCTCAATACTTTTATGTATACAACATGTGTAATATGAGCTCAGTTATTGATCAATTGTATGCGTGCTCAGTAGATTATGCATGTATGCTCAGTTATAACATGTATGATCAGTACTTATGCATGCTAGGGGGTACTTCTGTTTCATGCTTAGTGTTTTTTGTATAGTCTGTATTCATGCTCAGTACTTATGGTATACTCGTGATTGTTTCTTGAGTACTAAACTTCCAGGCTAGATGGATTCCGATGTCCTCGTTATGTTCACGGCTGGTGCAGATCATGTGTTTTTGCCGTTCAACAAGCTGGTTGACTTCAATTCGATCAAGGATTTCGTAGTCAACCGATGGGGTTCGTTTGGTGGTTCTGTTAGATTATCGTATACTATTGGTGATTATAAAGATTCTAGACTAGATAACGACTCTGATTTAACCACAATCAAGTGGATTTTGGATCGTGGCAATTACAATAAGATGGACATTTGTGTATCCGACAACCGAGCTAGCTTGCATTTTAGTAATCCCAATACAGATTCATCCCGTTCTAGTGTTCAGCTCGTTCAACCCGTCCCTATACAATCTATTCACGATCCTACCATACCCGACCCCGCTCCATCCTTTTTCACACACGAAGTTAAGGATTTAAGAAGCGACTCTTGGAAATCTACAACATACAGGGCAGTGTTTTATGGGCGGTGCCGAACAATTTCGCATTGCTCTTTGTAAACAAGCCGCAGTCGAAGGCTTCGATTTTGACTATATTCATAACAACAAGAATCGTATAAGCGCTCAATGCTTTTACAAGGTTAGCAAGGGCTGCAAGTGGTACGTCTATGTTTCTCTGGAGAAATCTAACGGGTTTTGGTACGTGAGGACTTATAGGTCTACTCATACATGCGGTCATGTTTACAAGAAAATGTCCCACGATAGGTTGGACTCTAGCGTATTATCTCGTGTTATTGCGGACGAGGTTCATGCGAATCCTTCACTTAGGCCAAGAGAAATTCAGTTTATTCTAAAGGAGAGCTACGGTTTCGATATTTCTTACAAAACTTCTTGGGGCACCGTCAACAAGGCGAAGGACCATCTATTCGGCGATATCGAATCATCGTTTAATCGTTTGCAGACTTATTTTGAGAAGCTTAAAGCGCTTGATCCGGATACTGTTTTTTCCGTCGAGTGTGATCCTGTTTCTCGTGTATTCCACCGTTGTTTTTTCTCGTTTGGAGCATCCATAGCCGGATTTCGATCATGTCGTCCGATGATATTTTTGGACGGGACTTTCTTGAAATCTAAATACAAGGGAATGTTAGTCGTGGCTACTGCCAAGGACGGTAACCAAGGTTAGTTGAAGATCCGTATATGATATTTTTTTTTTAATAAAAGGATGATCCATGCTCAGTAGATTTGATGAGTATATGATCCATGCTCAGTGAAATTTTTTGCTGAGCATATGATCCATGCTCAGTGATTTTGTGATGATTAAAATTGTGCATGCTCAGCGATTTTGCTGAGCATATGACCCATGCTCAGTTCCTTTTTTTTTTTTGGTTTTATACAGGGTTATTCCCTTTTGCTTTTGGTGTGGTCCCCGGTGAAGACACAGCGAGTTGGACTGGATTCCTGACTTTCTTGAAACCTCTCGTAAGTGGGCGACCACTCACCTTCATATCTGATCGTAACCCGGGACTATTAAATGCAGTGAAATCTGTGTTCCCCAACGAAAGCCATAGTTTCTGTCTTAAACATATAGAGAAAAATCTTTGTGTTGCGATGAAGGGTTCTACGTTTTTCCGTGATCGAATGGCTTATCTTATGAACACAGTTGCACGCGCACCAGACATTCCACACTTTGATTATTTTATGAATATCTGGCTTGTTGAAGGTAAAACCCAACTCCACACTTTCCTTAGTACATTGCCAAAAGAGAACTATGCGAGTGCACATTTCCCTGGCCGGCGGTATGGTGAGATGACGTCAAACGCGGTCGAATCGTTCAACTATTGGATATTAGATCAAAGGGCTCTTCCTATTTCACAGCTTATCGACACTTTGCATGTAAAACTGATGCAGTGGTTTTACGATCGGTCTTTAACTTCATCTAAATGGACAACTCCACTATGCCCCTCCTCCATGACAATGTATAACACCAATGTTGGCCTTAGCTCTACGTGGAGTGTTAAACAGTCAAACCTTAATCTTTTCCAGGTCGGTTCTAACCCCGTTATGGTTGTAGACATCGCTGCTCGTACATGTTCCTGTTGTTCATGGCAAGAGCTTGGTTTCCCTTGCCAACACGCGCTATGTGCGCTGTCATCTGCTGGTGTTGTAAACCCTTTTGAATACGTCAAGTCATATTTTCATGTTTCTTCTTACAGGGATTCGTATGCAAAAAGTATTCCTCCCATGTCGACATTTGAAATAGAAGTCCCCTTAGGCGATTCCGAAATTGTCCGTCCTCCCCCATGTAGAGTTCAACCTGGCAGGCCTCATACCAAGCGTTACCGTTCATTTACCGAGAAATTGGTTCGTATAATTCGGTGTGGAAGGTGCCACAGGATCGGAACTCACAACAGCAGAACATGCAGGGCTGCAATATGATTCTTGTTTGCTAGAACAAACTTATTGTAAGGACATTTGGATTTGAACTTTATAATTTTACTTGTAAAGACATTTGGATTTGATTTCTTTCGTTGATTTTTTCAAGTTTTTTTTTGTATTGAGTGTGTCCTATGCTCAGTGTTTTTTTACTAATCATACATTATATGCTCAGTTCTTTGCACTTAGCATACATCTTGTGCTAAGTATCTCGCAGGGGTGAGTGTTGTGTAGTGCTCAGTACTTTTGTATTTGAGTACTATTATATGCTCAGTACCTTTGTACTGAGAATTATCACGTGCTCAGTACTTTGTACTGAGGTTTTGTTCAGTGATCAGCACTGTGTAATGGGATCGTGTGCTCAGTACTTTGTACTGAGTATTACCCGTGCTCAGTACTTTGTACTGAGTATTACCCATGCTCAGTACTTTGTACTGAGTGGTGTACAGTGCTCAGCACTTTGTACTTGGTTTGTGGACACATCACGCCAAGGCATATGCACTGAGCATATATGATATGCTCAGTACATTTGACTTGGGTTGTGAGCATATTACTGAGCATATGTACCCATGTTCAGTACTTTTGACTTGTTTTTTCTTTCCTCAAATAGTTCATCATAACAAAAAAAAACTAAACTTAAATGTTACAAACTGGATCAAAATACCACATAATCAAAAGAAATCCTACATCGTAGTTCAAAATATTACAGATCAAAATAATCAAAAATCTACAAATTACTATTACATAATTTTTCAAACGCAAGCAATGCTGCGGGAATACTTTTCACTCCTTAGCAATTTACTGACTATTTCCGCACGCATCCCATGTATCACACTTGGTTTTAATTGATAGGTCCCGACTGAGCCCGATATGTAAACTTGTTTAGCCCACATCAAAACGAACACCCCACAGTCCAAGCTCCCCTGCTCTTGCTGAGGCGATTTCACATGGATTATTGGATACTTTTCTCCGGAATTTTGATTATTTGCACGAAGTACTTCTTTCACGAGGTAATTTCTGTATCTCTCTGCAGCAATCTCCGTTTTTAAACCAATCGATCCCTCTCCTTTGTTGCATATAGAATTGTAGTGTTTGAAAAGCTTGTTTGCTCTGTCGTATACGATAAGGCTCCAGTGACTTCCACTTTTACCGTCTTTTACAAAAACGGGGAGCAGCGTATAGTCTTGCTCAACGCAATTCTTAGCGAATGGCTCCTTTACCAACACATTTCTAGCTTCTTCTAGCGTTTCCTCCTCAACGTAGTGCTGTCAAAACAATACATCAAAGGTTATAATTAATTCACACTACTATAAGGAAACAACTTTCTGTTTTACTCACATAGCAGCTGGCCCATTGAAAGGTAACTTTTCGCGGTAATCCAATTTTTCCATTCCCATATTCTTCGTCCAGCATCACCAGCATAGCATCAATTACCTGTGATCAGACAGGTTGATGTTGTAAATGCTCAATACTTTATTAAACAATAATCAATTTTACTGAGCATGTCTGTCATGCTCAGTACTTTAGTAAACAAGAATCAATTTCACTGAGCATGTCTGTCGTGCTCAGTACTTTTGCAAAACAAGAATCATTTTTACTGAGCATGACATACATGCTCAGTACTTTATTAATACTCAGTATAAAATTACATACCTCCACCGGCAAGGCACCCCTGTGTGCGATGTTCAACGCTTCATATCCCGAGACTGTAATCAAATCTTTCATCCACACGTGATCCTTCAGCTGTTCGTCAGACTTATTATATAACCAATCATGTTCAGCTTGATCTGCCACATTCCTGTCGAAAAATCTCCGGGTTGATTTGACCTTCTTTTTTTCTTGGATCTGTTTTTTACCCTTATCCTGCACCGTCACGTTCTTGCTCTCCTTCACCTTCACCGTCACCTTTTTGCTACCCTGAGCATCTTCGTCGTCTTGACTTGCATTCAGCAAATCGAATTTTGGTTGCGATGGACAGATTTCGACTCCTTTCGATGTAGGTTTAGATACTTTTGCAGGTTTAGTGTTTTTCTCTGGATTCTGTTTTCTTTTTGTTGCTCGGACTGGTGCATCTTCTACGATTTCCGAGTCTTTCGTTGCCTTCGCAACTCGTTTGTTCAACTTGACGTTCCTCGAAATGCTACCCGGAGTATACGTTTTGTAACGTTTGACCTCTTGTTGTCTGCTGCTTCCTTCATCAGGATGTTTAAATTTTTTAGTTGCGCCACACGCCATCTTGACCACTGAGTCTAGCCTACCTTCCTCATCCTTACTCAGCAGTTGAGTTTCCTCTCCATCATCATGCTCAGTGGTTTCTTGAGCATCAATTTCCCCCCGAGCCACCATTTTATTAATCTCAGTTAGTGACGCGATTTCATCTTTCAGCTTTTTGTTCTCTTCCTCTATTATTAGTGAGCCGTTTACCAGAGTCTCCCGAGCTTCAATCATCGACACGTTATCGTCATAAGCCGCTTTAAGTTGAGCTTCCAACATTTTATTTTTGGCGGCTAATTCATTTATTGTTTTTTCTTGGGCAAAAGATTTGGCTTGACCAACGTTCACGTCTTCCTCGAGTGACTGTATCCTCCTGTCTAGTTGTTTTATTCTAATCTGCAACCTTACGTTTTTTCTCTCAAATATTTTTGTTTGCAGATTATCTTCTTCAAGTTTTTTAACCTCCTCTGTTAATCTCTCTATTACGTCTAACAGTCGGTTGTTCTCACCAGCCACATCATCGATTCGACCACTGATTTGATCGTTTTTTATCTTGTCTTCTTCTAGTTTTCTTAACTTCTCTGTCATTTTCTCTAACTCTTCTACCAGTCTGTTGTTCTCACAAGCTGCATCATCGATTCGACTGCGTAGGCTCAACACAACTGGATCTTTGGAACCGACCCTACTTGGTTTGCGCCATCATACCTGTATCTCAGACACTCCGCCTCCTCATTTACAACAGTTTCTCTAACTTTACACAAGCCCGACTCCTCTATCCCGTCTTCTTTTTCGGAATACTTATCGTCTTCCATTTCAACCTCTTGTATATCTTCATTCCCGTCTTCTTTCTCAGACCCCTTTTCGGTTTCCTTTTCGACCTTACTCAGTTCATCAGTCTCCATCTTTTCATGGTCATCTCCTCCATTTGGCGGACCATCATCTTCTAACGAGTCTTCCACCACCATCTCTTCCGCCTCACTCGACACTTCTGTGTTCTGGTCGTTGTACTTCTTCATCTGATCATCACCTTCATCCTCATCATCTCTATCTATCTCAAACCCATCTCCATTGTCATTCATCCAATCACTTACGTTTACATCATCACTAACCATCGTATCATCAATAGTTCCCTCATCAACAGCCTCGCCTTTGTTCTGATCTCCCTCACCATCACAACTAGCCTGAGCATGGCCTTCATCTTCATCTCCATCACTGCCATTGTTCTGATTGGTAGCTTCATAAATATCTGTTGGAGCATTCATGTCAACACCTTCGTTATTTTCATGTCTCTGATCATTATCCGGAGCATCGACCCCAGCACCGTCATTATTTATACCTTCGTCAACTATGTTGTCCTGAGCATTGACCTCGGCAACTTCATTATTGACATCTTCATTAACATTGTTGTCCTGAGCATTGACCTCAGGACCTTCATTGACACCGTCAACTTCTTCACCTTCGTTAGCACCACCATCTTGCTCGTTTCCTTGTAAACCAAGAAACGCCTTTTCTTCATCAGTAGGTTCTAGTTCTGCGATAGAGACCTGCAAACAGGTTACAAACAAAATCGATTTAATAATGCACATACTCAGTACAATTACATAAATGAAAAAAGTAAATTATTGTAGTAGTATCAAGATTTCATTACCTTTTTTGGTTTCACCCGATGAGGGTCTGCCTTTCTGTAACCAGTAAGATACTCCCACTTTAAAAATCTTGGAGTTTCATTCTGGTCCCTGGATCTTCCGACAGCCACGTGCTCATAATACCAAGGCTGAAATATTATATATATTATTCTAATCAGTAATAAATAAAAAATCCAGTAAAGTTTGTATTACTATTACTTACCATCAGTATAAATAATCCTCCTGTCACAGAACAGATGTCCTCGTATGTCGAGATTCCATCCATAATCTCCTTCACGATAGCCGAAGCCCAGTCGTATAACTTCATTCCATCAAGGTCTTCACACAGCAGGATGAACGGTTTCCTAACCGTGTAATTTCTATTCGCGAACAAAAGCGCGGTTATGGTGTATATGCTCAGTAGTTTTGCCATATCTTCCTGAGCTTCAACTGTTGGCGGTCCTTCCAATATCATCAATATACGTTTATCGAGTTTTGGCAGGGTAAGTTTTGATTTGTCTAAACCTGGGAAGACCCGATCATACCACTCGCTGTGAGCGTTTTCTTAATCTGTTGTAAAAACCGGGAACGACGCAGTTCCACATTCAATCCCCATCAGAATCTTGACCTCCTTTGGTGTTATATTTAGGTGTTTGTCACCAATTACGAATATTTTATTTTCCCGGTCGTAGCATTCGATCAACTGTTTAACGACTTGATCGGATTTCTTAATGAAATCGTAATCATCTCTCTTACCATATAACCCCATCCACAGTCTGTGGAAGGGTGTTTTGCCGCTTTTTCCCAGATATTCACGACTAAAATTATCTTTCTTTAGTATAGTGAATAATCCGATAAGTGTTGATCGGTATTGTAGTTCCTTATTTTTCTTGTTCTGTAAAAAACAAATTCAAATATATGTTATTGAGCATATAAGCAACCTCTGAGCATAAAAGCACAATATTAACATATAAGGTATCTTAGTGCTAATTACATCAGTGAGTTACAAACAGCTGAGCATGCAAAGGAATCACAGAGCATGAACAATATAATCATGAATCCAGCCTCCTACTGAGCATATAAACTACTGAGCATGTACATTTTTTACACAATTCATCGAATTTGTTCATGATTTCACTGAGCATATAACGGTTTTTGATAATCAGACTATTTAACATCTAAAACTACTGAGCATAATCACTTTTATTGCAGACACAATTGATAATCAAACTACTGATCAAATAAAACCACTGAGCATCGTTAATTGATGCAAATAATCGATGCTTATCATGGAAAAACGCATCAATTTACTGAGCATAAGCAACTACTATGAATTCGCATAGTTTGATGCTGAGCATGAACAGAAAACACAACATGCAATCAACAGAAAACCTAACACACTCAATATAATCGGATAAAACTAATAAAAATCAATTAAATCACTGAATTTACCTTTTTTCCCGTTTTCCCCTTGCCGGAGGTCCCTGCTTCAGTTGAATGCGACATTGTTTAAGTACGATTTCTCTGAATAATCAGTAGAATGTCTGTTTCGTCGAGTATGACCGTCTGCTTCCCTTATTTTCCGATTACAGTCGTCAGTTGATGGTCGAATGTTACTATTATACTGAGCAACGCCGTCGGCGGTTGTTTTCCGGTGTATATCTGCGATTAATCAGTATAAAGCTTGCTTACTTCCCTTCGTTTTCGGTGAGCGTCGTTTGTTTGTTGTTTCTAACAATTTTTTGCTGAGCGCCGTGTGTTGTTTTGACCTTCGCCGCCTGTTTTCACTGATTTTCCGGTGTATTTTCAGTAGATTCGCCGGTTGATTATCGAGAGAGAGAGAGAGCGAGAAAGAAAGAGAGAGAGAATGGGAAGTGAAACGTTCAGATGTTTTTAGCGGGTATAACGAAGAGACGCTATATGTTTTTTTTTTCTCTTTGTTTGAAAAGTAAGGGTAAACATGTCATTTGTCAATATGGAGGCCTCTAAGTAGAACATAGAACCCACCTGGTTCCTATATGGCTCCAAGATGGTCCACAAGACCCTTTGGGTAATTCACCCTTAATTTTTTTTGTTTTAATAGCTCTCATATGTATTAAAAAAAAAATCAACAAAAAAGACCATCTATCATATTTTTAATTTTATATCATCCTTTTTCTTTAAAGAAAATTACAGATTAGGACGGTATCTCTAAATCTAAAGGATAAAAATAATCATTGTTGTTACATTCATCGCACAAGGTGATGATAAATATCAAGAGTTGGCAAGATTGTTGTAGCTTCACCATCAATAACAAGCACACCATCATCGTTAAAGCATTTCGTCACAAATTTTGCTAAGTATTTATTCTTCATTTCTCTAACATTAATCGCTTCTACTTCACTTGTTATTTCCTCTCCCATGTAAATCGGCAACTTAAATTTCAATGATTGTGAAACATATATAGCTCCTGGGAAATGAGAAGCAATGATCCGAGGGAATAACGATGCAACAAGCATTCCCGGAACTATTCTCTCGTTAAATCCAGCATTTCTAGCGCATTGGGAATCAAAATGTAACGGGTTGGTATCAAAGGTTAACTTGGAGTATTCAGTAACATCTGCATCTGAAAAAGTTCTAGCTAACTTCAAAATATGTCCATTTTTCAACACATCGGGTGGTGTCAATGAAGAAAGTAAGCGGATAGAATTACAACAAATGAGATGTTTTCGACCAAGCATTTTATCAAACATATGAAAGCAAGATGTTTAAAACGTTTGTAGCAGTAGACTTTGCCGAGGAAATGTAGCCGATTTTCATTTGCCAAACAAGGTCATATATCTTTCACTTTTGATCCTAATGTTATATCATCCTGAAAGATGAAACAGATTAAATAATTGAACAATATAAATCTTTCATTTCTAATTTCATAGACTAATATGAAGAGTAGAACCAAGTTATAAATAAAATACTCAAACCAAAACTATTTTTCTTAACAAGGAGTATGAAGAGTAGTCCAAGATTAATAGACCCGTTCCCACTAAAACAATAGTTGTATTCTTCATGTACCAGCCAACAGAATCACTTATAACTGGCTATTGTGATATTTGTATAAAAATATAATGTAAACATACTTAAATTAGATAATTTTGAAAATTAATTAAAAATAATTCAATTTTTGAGATTACCTTAATTTGGAATCTTCGATTGTTGATGGCTTACTGATGATGGATACCGAGTGGCTGCGGTTTTCTTGTGGAGGGTCAAGAGATTTCTTTTTGTTTTTTGTTCCAATGCAATTGTGAAGATATGAGTTTCCGGTTGTATTTTTTTTTATCTTAAAATTTATTATTTATTTAGTATATTTTTTATTTGGAAAAAAAATTATTTCAATATTTTCGTAAAAGGTAAGGAATAAACGTTTCTAATTATATTTTTATATAAGATATAAATAAATAATTATATATATTACAATATTTAATATATTATATTTATAATTCAATATATATTTTTTATATTAAATTTAATAATAAAAAATAACTTTAAATATTAAATAAAATAATGTGAGATTTATGTGCATCAAATATTAACCGGTTCTCTAATGCTTACTAATCATCCAATCCAAACCCGACAAAACTAAACCAAAAAATTAAACCGGATTAGACCGGCCTGTATCATCGTTATTACTACATATAAAACAAAAGCATCAAACAGAAGAGAAGGCAAAAGGCAAAAGTTACACACAGATTTTCACTAAGAATAGAGAAAGAGAGGGCTTTCGAATAATTCATAGAAAAAAGCCCTCTCAATCTCGTACCCATAAACAAAATTCAAAATAAGGTTTTGTTTTTCCTCAATTTCGTGAATTTATGTGGGTAATTTCCAAAATTAATTACAAAATAATAAATCCCCATTCATCATCATATGGTTCACAAGATCCCTAATTTTTGATGCGCCGATCGAATGCCCGCCGTACAGTGAAACACAATTCAAGCCAAAACGTCCACGTTTTAAAGCAAAATTCCAAAATGGATTCGATCAAGCTCCAATATCGACCTAGCGCCCGAAGAAACACTAACAAACAGCTCAATCAAAAATATATCTACATCTTAGTTTCCTTTTTCATTTTATTGTCATGCTATATATTATTCTCCTCAAAAAGTAAAAATTCTACAAAATATGGTATCGTAATCGATGGAGGTAGTACAGGTACAAGGATCCACGTGTTTAGGTACGAAGTAGTTGATGGAGAGGATAGAAAGAGAGCAGTGTTTGATTTTTCAGAAGGAGGATTGGTTAGTATGAAGGTAAATCCAGGTTTATCAGCGTATGAAACAGAGCCTGAGAAGGCAAGAAAATCAATGGAGGAGCTAGTAAACTTTGGGAAAGAAAAAGTGCCAAAGGAGTTTTGGAGTGACACTGAAATTAGGTTAATGGCTACAGCTGGGATGAGATTATTAAATGAAACTGTACAAGAGAATATTTTAGAGGTTTGCCGAGGGGTTGTAAAGGTCTCTGGTTTCAAATTCCAGAATAATTGGGCAAGCGTGATTTCAGGTAATCACGTAATTTGATTTTAATCATTTGTAAAGATTCAATCTTTTGCAATAAGAGAGATTAATATTCATATATTATGATTATTTTAGGGTCTGATGAAGGTGTATACGCTTGGGTTGTTGCCAATTATGCCCTTGGAACACTTGGAGATAATTCTCAACAAACAACTGGAATAATTGAACTTGGTGGTGCTTCAGCACAGGTTAAGCCTCACTATATTACTTTTTATTTATTTTTCTAAAGATTTTTTAAAATAATTCACTAATTTTTGCAGGTTACTTTCGTAACAAATGAGCCTATGCCACCTCAGTATAGTCGTATAATTAAATACAGAAATTCTACATATAATCTTTACAGTCACAGTTTACTTCAATTTGGACAAAATGTTGCTTTTGATTTATTACACGAATCTCTTATTCCGAATCATCGAAAACTAGGTATAATTTATTATACTTTTAAGTTTAAATTTCTTTTCGTTACTAATATTAATTTACTTCGATTTTAGCTTCTGAATCTCTTCAAAGCGGAAAAAATACAGATCCTTGTACTCCTAGAGGATATACTCATGACAAAGAATCATTAAAACCAGGTGGTAATTTTTCAGAGTGTAGAGCTGCCTCGTTAATGCTCTTGCAAAAAGACAAAGGTTTGTTTGTCCCATGATTTTTTTTTAATTTTTTTTTTGTTTAAATTAATTGAATATGGAAAAATACAGAGAGATGTACACATGAAAATTGCTTAATCGGATCAACATATATGCCAAAGCTACAAGGGAAGTTTTTAGCCACAGAAAATTTCTTCTACACTTCAAAGGTTTGTTTTCATTAATTTTATTGTTTTTTAAGAGTTTAATTTTGATTTTATT
The DNA here is from genome assembly GCA_029959085.1 of Nemophila menziesii. Taxonomy (NCBI): domain Eukaryota; kingdom Viridiplantae; phylum Streptophyta; class Magnoliopsida; order Boraginales; family Hydrophyllaceae; genus Nemophila; species Nemophila menziesii. The sequence goes on from JARWIR010000060.1 coordinate 3,152,558, forward strand.
TTTTGTAAATAGTTGTTTGGATTGACACAAAAAGCATTCCTTTCTGATCTACTTATTGCGGGACAACAATTTTGTGGAGATGATTGGTCAAAATTAAGACGTAAATACCCTTCGCTTGAAGAAGATGATTTACGGCGTGTTTGCTTTTCTTCAGCATATATTGTGGCATTTCTTCATGATAGTCTTGGAGTTTCTTTGAATGATCAGAGGTAATATTTAACAAAAATTTACTAAAATACCCTTAGTGTACTGAAATGAGTTTTTTACAGGGTTGCGTATGCGAATCAAGTGAGTAATATTCCACTTGATTGGGCATTAGGAGCTTTTATTTTACAGATATCAGATAAGTTGGATTCAGAGGATGATTCAGTAAAAAGTATTATTTATGGAAACTTGAGTACATTTGTGATACTATTTGGGATTTTTTTTTTAGTATTTGTATCATGGAGGGTATCAAAATGGAAAAATCCGCAGTTAAAGACAATTTATGATTTAGAGAAAGGTAAGTATATAGTTACGCGAGTGAGTAGATACTCATGAGAAAAAGAAGAAGCAGCTTTTTAGTGATACTCAAAGCATTGGGTTGGCCTAAAGTAAGGACCATGTGTCTTTCGAAATAGGGGCCAGTTATTTGTAAGATGAGCTCATTAGTGTGAATGCACAGTGTAAAGAGGATTAGGTGAGCTCATCTAGATGTAGTGAAGGGAAGGGTTGGTGTTGAGGATTGTTTGTAATGAGAGATGAATAGTGTAAAACATTTGTAATCTAAAATCATATTCTCTTACAAAAAGTTTTCATTGCTTTTTCTAAACCTAGAAATGGAGCATTATTATTTCGTTAAGTTAAAACTCATGCTATCTATTAACATAGGGTTTCAGATATCTATTCAACTCTTCGATTTTCTCAAGTCCATTTCTTCTTTCTACATACACACTTGATATTGTGTTCCATTATTTTCTTCATATTACTTCGAAAGATAAGGTGGTGTCGTATAACATGCTATTTTTTCATATTCTTCAGACTATTTTTTGTACAAATGCTTTTAATAATACATGTGTACATTGAGGATTAGATTTTAAGTTCAGTTACAAGTATGCTTTAAATACCACCATTCTCTACGAATCATTGTGTAATTAGTAGTATGCATATGCTTATTATATCTTGCATATCTTGCATAAACTCTTGTGATAACCTTGCTTTTATCCTTCATCTTTGTTACTCTATAACTTAAATCTTATCTCCTACTTCTAGAGGATAAATATTCTTATGTGTTGCATTTTAGACTTTGAGATTAACTTCACTTATATTCCATATACTTTCTAAACACTTCTCTAGTTGAAATCATTAGTTTTTGGTAATCAAAACTTGAACTTAATTGCACATTCTTGAGACGGTTTTTTGTACAAATGCTTTGAATAGTATATATGTACATTGAGAATTAGATTTCAAGTTCAACTACATAGTTGCTTTAAATACCATTCTCGACAACTTTGGAGAAGATAAGATTTTCATTTGAGTATCACAAAAAAATTGTATGAAAATTACATAAGCAATTTTGTCATGCTACTAGATGAAACCAGACACCTGCTTTGAGAAAGCGTCGCCCGAATTGGAAAATCGGAAAAATCGTAAGTTCAGTTTGAACAAGTGTCATACCAAGTTTAAGATTCATTATATCAAGTTAGGTCAGGCTCCCGATATCAAGTGTAAACCGTTAAGCCTGTTCAAAAAACATTGACCTATTCTCTTATCTTATGGTGGCGTTTTTATGCCACCTTAGAATGTAAATATTCGTTTAGTCAGTGTCACGTGGAATATAGACATTGGGGAGAAAATCTTCAACCCGGTTTAATAAATCGTCATCCTGGCTAAGCAAATTGTCATCCTCTTTTGTCAAAGCGTCAATTCCGCTTTGAAGCAAAAAGACACATAACTGTTGGAAGACTCTTGCCTATAATTGTGAATCTATTATGAATCTTCTAACCAACCTCTTGAAGCATTAATCGATCAACACTTTATGCAACATTTAAAGAGTGTATTCACAAGCCTTATTCTTCATATATATCAAAATCAAGCTTAGAGACTTCATCCGTATCTACTCTACAAGGAGATCAAATTCAAGCTCATTTCACAAATACTCAAAGAGGGGAACAACTTCAAGCTTTATCTAAATCAAATCATCAAGGAGTATCTACTTTAAACTTCAATCCAATCTGCTCAACAAGGAGCATATCATCTTCAAGCCTATTTCAAATTTTCTCATCAAGGAGCACAATCAATTGCTTGTAATATTATTTCACCAATTATGTTTATTACTCTTTATTTGCATTAGTTAAGAGGGAGTTTCATAGGTTAAGACGGAACCTTGTAAGATTCCGACAGGTTGTGACTTAACCGCTAAAAGTCTTATGAATTAGAGGTTGTGGTTTAGCTTGCAAAATCCTATTCGTAACGGCATGTATCTCACCGAATATATATCAAGGATCTTAGTGGAGAAGCTTGAAAATCCTATGGGAAGGATTCTAGGTAGTGGATGTAGGAAAACTGAACCAGTATAAACGCTCGCAAATCTTCTTTCCCTTATCTTTTACTTATCACTTGTAATCATTTCTTGTACTTCCTTACCTATCTAACCCTGTTATTTCTTAAATCCCTTGAAAATTGATAACTTTAGATAACCTTTGTTATACTTAAAACTTTTAATTGCTTGACCTCTTACGTTTCAACCTTGGTTAAAGAACTTAACTAGTAGATTAATGATTATATGGTTAACCCTATCCTAGCCTTAGCTCCATATTCTCTTCCTATCATGCTTGAGCCATTGGCTTCCTACCATCCTTTAACTAGCATCTCAGCTCTCCAAACACTTATCGTGTGCGGTAACAAACTCTTAGGAACACCTTATAATATCCATACTTATTTGTCCTATATGTTTGATTAATCTTAGTCTAGGAGTACTTTATTTTTTAATTAGGCATAAATTTGATAAGTGTCTTATTCACCCCCCCCCCCTCTAGGATTTACAAGTGGTATTAAAGTCAAACTCTACGTGAATAGTTTAGCCGTTAATAGAGTTAATGATTTTGTAATCTATTATTTCTTACCAAATTCTTGATTGTCTTTTCTATATTTGCAAGGATAAAGCTTGACGAGTAAGAGACGTTGATCATATCCATACATGCTAATGGAGATAACGACTAGTTTTGCTAATTTTAATATGACTTCCGATTCTTCTTATGGTTCACCAATATTTGATGGTACATTTTTCTACCTAAGGAGATAAATGAGGGAGACTTTCCTGCAATCGATTGACTATGTCTTATGGATTATCACCAAAGATGGGTCATACATTCCTTACAAACACAAGGCCTCCATAACAATCAAGAATTATGAGGAGTCCACCTCTATTGATCAAAAGATACTCAACATGAACAACAAGGCTATGTTCTTACTAAAACATGGATTAAATGAAGAACCCTTACAAAAATCAAGGATCATGATTCGACTCATGATTCTTGAAAACATTATATTCAATTTACAATGATAAACCAAAAGTAGAGTAATCTCACAAATCGATAAGTTTGAGGATCAAACCTTTGTGTTATTTTCTTAAGGATTTTCAACCGAGTAATTGTGTTAACACGCCTTTAGGTATTTTTATATATATTTACTATATGTTTCTTACTTGTTATGTGTTTGTATTGTTGATTTTAAAGATATAATTACTAATTAGGTCATAACCGAACAAATCATGCTTTAAGAAGTGTATCCCAAAAGTTAGAAGTGAACAAGGTCCAAAATATTACTTTAGACTTATGATATACCCAATATAACCTTAATAATTAAATGATAAAATTTAAGATATAAAAAAAGGTATACAACCAACATTGAAAAAATTAAGAACAAAATGAAAAAAGTAGTAAAATTGAAAAACAATCAAGCAAAAAACCTAATTCTCATCTCTTCGCTATTGCATTCTAACATAAAACAAACAAAAAATCTCTTCCCACCAAGCTGTTCTCCTGCACACGAAAAACACCACCATACATTCTTCACCACCATCATCAACATGACGCATTAACAATTGAAGAACCCAAATTAAGGTAACAACATCATATTTACATATTACCATTACAAATTTTAAATTAATTAATTTTATCTTAACCGAATCTCATGACTTTACAATTTTTTAGAATATCAATATGAACCAGATCTTTTAAGAAGGGTGCAAAGGCGTAATAGTGGTGGTGGTGATGTTGAATGCGGCTAAGGAAATGCGATGAGTTTTAACGGGGTTGGATAGTAGACCCATCAATCAATGAACACAAACCAGTAAACAAAATATACAAGTATTTTATGGGTTCTGAATTTATAATAGCCTGTCAAATTATATCGTCTAACCTACTAATTTGCCAAATTTATGATCTTCGTCTAGTCCAGTAAATTATGTCGCACATCCCAATAAAAGGTATTATGGACTTGAAACATTAGTAAAATGGGTTAAACTATGAAAAACGTTTGTTAGGTTATAGATCTTTTAAATTAATTACTCTTGATTAAATTAATTAAATAGGTTTAAAAGTGAAAGATATGTGAGTTATAAAGGAGAGTAACAGTTAGTAACCTAGGACTTTTAATCATGAACTTTTGATTTCATCTGATAGCCATTTCTCCAAAACGTTTGAGTTCCTATTTTTTTTATTTTTATATTTATTTCTTTTTTGAGAAAAAAAACATATCAAACGTTCAAACTCATTACTTGTCCGAAAAAAAACTTTCAAACTTATTAGAAATATCTTGTGGTAAAGATTTCGATATGCATATAAGATTTGACCAAAAAATGCATTTAAGCAAAGATAAAATTATATTTCTGTCCCTAGTTAACATTTTCATTTTCTTTTCAAAATAAGATAACATAATAATAGTCCCATAAACTGAAACGGTCATACCGATGAGTCAATGTATAAACTGCATTCAAGAACGTAAGGCCACGATCAAGAGGGCAAAAGCTAAAATAAAATAAGCTTTGGCTAATCCAAAAACCAAAAACAACTAACGCGCGCTATCATTTCCATTCCCACAATCCAATTTGCAGGTACATTTTCCCTCTCTGAATTGCTTGGATTTCAATTCATCTTGTGGAATCACTTTAAGAAAATCTTTCAAATTCTTCCATCAATCTCTACCTATTATTATATACATTTAGAAAACACCAACAATGTGTTCGTTTTTCCATTTTAAATAATTTATAGTTTTTGGAGTAATAATTTGTAATATTTAATTTATAAGTTCTTCCCAACTAAAGAAATGAATTTGTGATCTATTGACCTTTCCTTTTTCAAAAGAGGACTTTTTGAATAATCTGATTGAGGTTGGTCTTTAATGAATTGGTAGAAGAATTGAAGGCAAGGTTTGATTCTTAATGAATGTGATCCAATAGTCATTTCATTGTATTTTTAGCTTCTCTGTCACGTTGACCAAAGAAAGGTTGTTGTTTTTTTTTGAAATAGTTATTGGGATTGGTTCGGACCAAAGAAAGATTTGATTTTTGTGCATAATTATTAACTTTTTAAGGGGATTTGTCCGATAAATATTTTTTCTTTGTAGGAATTGGTAGGGTGGTGGTGGTGGTTAGGCGTTGGTATTATTGTAGGAGTGAATGGGCAAGCATTTGGAGCTTGCGGAGATAATGGGGGTTAAGGTGGTGTCTCAGCCTGCTGAATTAGCCGGACCATCTTCTTCCTCCGTGCCGGAGAAGGAAAAGTTGGTGGTACAGATGAATGACGAGGAAGATGAAGAAGCTGATGAGGGGGCCCCACTCATATCAATGGGAGAATGTCGCATTTGTCAAGACGAAGATTACGTACAAAATTTGGAAAATCCTTGTGCTTGTAATGGTAGTCTTAAGGTATATATATCATTCCTTTTCCCTATTTTGTTTTACATTTTTTTCACTAAGTTTCAACTACTTTATGCAGTATGCTCACAGAAAATGTGTTCAACAATGGTGTAATGAGAAAGGAGATATTACTTGTGAGATTTGTCATCATGTTTATCAACCAAATTATACAGCTCCTCCTCGACCTGAACCAGCCGAAACTGTCATTGATATTGGGTAAACCTTCTCAATATTCTTATTTCTTTAAAAATGATTTTTTATTAATTTAAATTTTTGTGCAGTGGAGGATGGCATATTGCTGGTACGCCTATAAATTTGCGTGATCCTCGTTTTTTAGCACTTGCAGAAGCAGAGCGTCAATTTCTTGATGTTGAATATGATGATTATACTACTACAAATGCTAATGATGCTTCCTTTTGCCGTTCTACTGTTCTCATTGTATGTTTTTCACTTTTCGAAATAGTCCTCGAAGTTTAAGCAAGTTTTATTAATGAACCCTTCTTTTTGACAGTTAATGGCGCTTTTGTTAATGCGTCATGCATTAGGTGCTACAGATGATGAGGATGATAATAGTGATGAAGATGCATCGACAATATTTTCAGTAAGTTGAAGAATTTATTATTTGTAAGTTACTTTCAATTGAGTAAATTTAACAAACATGTTATGTGCAGCTTTTTCTGCTACGAATGATGGGTTTTCTTTTACCTTTATACGTCATGGTGTGGGCTATTAATATTTTACAGCGTCGAAGGCAAAGACAAGAAGCTGCAGCAGCACTTGCTGCACCTCAATTTGCGTTTGTGGTACAATCTGGACCAAATACTTTACCAATTGCAATTACTTCTGCTCCTCCACGTGCTTCCTCTGCTCCTCCTCCGTCAGTGGCTCTTGTTCCTCCACGTGCTACTACTCCTCCTCCTTCTGCCGCTCATATGGCGACTCCACAACAGGAACTTGTTTAAATAGAGAAGTGCTCTCGTTATGAAGAGAAACTGAAATGCTATGAATGTATAACATGTGGAAGTTAGTTTCAAGCTCCTTTTTTTCTTTTCTTTTTGTAATTGTATGTAGTTTTATGTTGTATGTAGATAATTTATATATATATGTGATTTGCTGGAATGAATGAGTGCAGAGATATTGACCAAAAACGATGACCCAACCAAAAGAATAAGAAGAAGAAGATGAGTACAGAGACTAACGGATAATTCTAGGATGATTCAACTATTATATACGTGATTTGCTCAAATAATTGGTCACTAATTCATCTATCTTATAAAATATATATTTATAAATATGTATTTTATATACTTTCGTAATAATTCTTTTTAGGCAAAAGAACCTTATATTAAAGAAAATCTACTGACAGGGCTTAACCTACACAGTACACGAAAAAGTGTTAACATTATTACATAAATAGTTTTAAAATTTGAGAAAGCTTTAATTAGTCAATCCGCATCTTTATTAGTAGTTCTAAAATTAGGAAAAGCTTTAACTAGTCAATCCGCAGTCTTATCAGTAGTTCTTCTAATTTCATAAATTTAAATGTGTTGGTGGGCTTTAGCCATACTTTTAATGTTTTTTAGGATAGACATGTTATTCCAAAAGTAGTACACACTAGAAGATTGCACGACTTGAATAACTGCTTCTGCATCAGATTTTATACTGATGCAAGAGGAGACACATTATCAATAGAAAAACGAATCGTGCTTCTAAGTGCTTTTGCTTCTGCCTCAAAACTTGAACAGGCAAAGGTATACATGGCACAATCATAAAGGACCTCTCCTTTCCAATAACGGGCAGCGACAACCGTGCAAGTTTTTCCCGATTTATAAGAACATCAACGTTAATCTTTGATCTATGTTGTGGAGGTAGAGACCATGAAGATAAGGTGGACTTCCAAGCAAGAGTAGCAGTAACATGGGAATTTGGGGGATTCTCTGACATAACACCTTCTAGCCTAAAAATTTCTCTACAAGTAGTATTCATCAGAATCAAACATAAACCAAAATTAACAGGGATAGCATCTAAGACCATTCTCTTGTGCATAAACCATATTGTCCAAAAACAAGAGATAATAGTAAACAAGCTTTTCATTTTATCATTCTTGGATTGGATTCTATCTAACATATCGCCAATCCAACTATTAATACCAAAATTAGAAAAAGAGACAATACAGCAATGAAGGAGAGAGATATACCAAAACTTCCTAATCCATTCGCACTTAAGAAAAATATGCTTTACCGTTTCATCCTCCTTTAGACAAAGATTACAAAAATCAGAGCTAAAACACCTCCTTATGAACCTGTTCTTCTTAGAGGATAAAGCATTCATAAAAATGCGCCACGGGAAGAACTTATACTTTGGAGGAGCAATAGAAGAACAACTAATAGAAAGAATATTATGGTCAGGGATAGAGGATGGAGTAGGATTGGTGAAAGGGAGGATAAAGGCTTCCATATATATGCACCATTATTTCATACATCTTATTGCATAATAAATCATACAAATAGATATACATGAAGCTTAACCACCCTAAAGTGTCCTAAATAGTCGGGTATTCATCATATTATTAGGACACACCATCTCCACCGAGCTTTGAACCTCCCTAAATCAAGTTGATCTTGGGGGACGGTTCACGCTTCTTTTTGTTATAATCTTCCCTCCTTTTTCTTTTCAGAGCTCATATTTTATAACTCGTGACAATTACATAGTAAATCGATATTCTACACGCTAAAACATGTCAAATCACATGAAAACGATAAAATTCCTTAAACTAAAACGAGAATGGAGTTTATCAAATTCACGTAAGATGCCACACTAAGCATAAAAATAATGTCTCCGTAACATGTAATCTAAGACTAATTAACATGTCATCAGAGGTCTAGCAGGGAAGTACACTACGATGCAGTGGCGGATGCAAGGGAGGGCTGAGGTGGGCTACAGCCCACCCCAGCCCATTAAGCCACATTATAATTTAGCCTGTTTTTTTTAATAAGTTCAAATATTAATAAAAAGAATTACAGTTCAACTTTAATTGAATAATTAGCCCTCCCCAATTTAAAAATGCAGTCCCTCAGTTATAATATTTTTGAAATCAATTCATTATAAATCTCGAATTTTCAGGTTTGTCCTAAAATTCCTTCAATATTCTATATTGTTTGAATTAAAATTCAGAAAATTCTAATTTGTCTATTTTGATTTTTGTGTTATGAATTTTATTAAATTTATTGTATTCTTTTAAGTTTTGCGTTATATCATTTTTTTGTTTATTGAATTAATTCAATCATATTTGTGTTCTTTCCACCTTTGTCGCTAACACCTAAAAATCGGGCATAATGGGAACAAGTATTAGAGCTGTGATACATGATACAGATTACAGAATTTGTGGCTATTTGTGAAATAATCATTACTATAGCTACTTTTTTAAGAATATCCATGAATTAATAGCTCCACGAACAACGATAAAATACACCAAATTGCATTAGTAGTTTAGTACATTTATTTTGTTCGAAAGTTTAATACCCCATCCATATGATTTTTTTCTGGTTGTAGCTATTTAGTGAATATGATTAAAAAAAATTATGGGTGATTTTTAATGATTTTGTTAGATATATAAAAGATTTATTAGGTGTGGTTTTTTTTTGTAACAATAATAGCCCTCTCCGATTCGAAATCCTGGATCCGCCCCTGCTACGATGCATGGCAAGTTAATAGGAGTAGAAATGAGAAATTGTCCCCGAACTTATTACAATGTATGGCAGGGTAAACAATGCTAATAACAACTTTTTCTGGGGTAGGGTGGTTGATGTCTCCCTATTTGTTCTAATTATTAGCCCTTTGTAGACATCATTTTAGGTGAATAAATGACTTAATTGATAGACTTTTAGGCTTATTTGATCATATTGCACTTTCTCCCCTTGGAAATTAACTATTTGCAGAATCTGAGCTTTTGTGCGTAAATTTGACTATTTTTAATGCAAAGTTAATAGGTTCTTGAATTTCATGAAAGACCAATCCAAGGAGGAGAAGTGAGAATTAAGTCTTAGTGTATTTTAGAGTGTTAGGAAATGATTTTTACTCGAGTTTCTATTTTTAGAGTGCACTTTCCTATTTCTATTTCTTGAATTATTGATTTATTATTTTTTAAGCATATGCGGTTTAATTATTTATTTAATGTGAAGCTTTAAAAGATATATGGTAATTAATTGGAGACCAAGTCAAGATAAAGAAGTAAAGGAAAGAAGATTTACATGGAAATAAGAAGATTAAGGAAAGATATATATAAAGAAGGAAAAGATAAAGCTGTCTTATGAATCTGAAATTCCAGCCACGTTTTAAAGATGAGTCCATAACTTAAGATTGGCTAGGAATCTGGACGAGTGGTATGCACCAATAGAAAGCTCTTTCCAAGACAAGCAGTTTCATATATTGGAACAACTCAAACGGATAAGTATTGAAAAAGATATGACCAAATCAAATCAGCAGCAGAATCTTACCTTTCCTAGAATTTAGGGTTACGAATTTAAGAGTTCTTAACTTGTCTTCCACTCCAAGTAAATTCGACCTAGGGTTCCCTAACACCTATAAATACACCCCTTAACCTCCTCTTTTCACACACTTCAGAGAATTAAACAAGAGGCTTAAGGTTTTCAAGTCAGAGCAAGAAGGCAAGGAGAAGCTAGTGCTGGAGGAATCCCGTTCTTCCATCAGCAGTTATCCTACCCTTTAGGTTATTAATTTATCTTTTGTATTTAAACATGAACTCCTTTTATTTTATGTTAGTCTTAAATTTTCTTATGAGCTAAATTTCTTTATACTTGAGAATCGCATTGAAGGGACAAACCTTAATTAATGAATCTATGTTTTGAATTTGGGATTGTTTAGATTTAAATAGGATTGAGTTTTATATATTGGATATTACTTTGTTTTCATTACTAATTCTTTTAGGAACAACTAGAATTAGCTTTTAGTATTTGGGCTATTCACTTTAGTGGCGAAGTGATCATCCGACAGGGGGGTTTGAATACAGATTTAGGTAATACCTGTGTAATGTCCGTTATTGACCGACAGGCTTAACTACTTACATGGCCAAAGAGGTAAAATCATATCATCCGAAGAGGCATATTCGACCATATAGGTGTTTATGATACTTTAGGATAGCTTCTAGGTCCACCCGACAGGGGTCTAGGAGATATTAGAGTCCCGACTAATATTTTAATTCCAATTATACCCTTATACATAGCATAGATTATATTGATTAAGTGGATTTCCTTGCGAGACTCAAGTATCTCTCTTATCTGAAGTTAGTCGTTTATTTGATTTATTTCCTTTCTGTTTATTTAATTTCAGTCTTTACTTTATTTGCATCTTTTAATTTACAAAAACCAAACAAAACTTCTTATCTTTTATTTTCTGTTTAGCAATTATTCTTACTTCTTGATTAATATTTGGGTTGAACCTAATCCGTCCCTGAGAACGAACTTGATTATCATATATTACTTTGGACAACCGTACACTTGCGGTTAAGTGGTTCCTCTTTATATATCGCTTAATTTTATAACACCCTAGGACCCACCAAGTTTTTGGCGCCGCTGCCGGGGACGGTAGCGTGTGACCCCGGTGTTAATCTTTTAGTAGTTTACTTGTTAGTTTAGTTTTAGTTTTATTTTTCGGTTTTACGCTTTGGGTTGTCTTTATTTCTCAGGTTTACAGGTTTTGTTTTATGCGTGAAGATATCGTGATTCTTGCAAATCCCGAAAACCTAGTTCGAGAAGCAAATAAAAGAAAGTGAGAAGCTAAAGCAAAAGAGTTAGAGGAGCAATTAGCAAGAGAAACAATGGCTGGAAATCTACCCAACCCTCCTCTTGTTCCTGCTGTTCCCCAAGCTCAAAACAATGATCTGTGGTTCATCAATGGCCCTAAAGAAGCTACGTTTCGAGCTCCTGCCCTAGGAATTGGCCCAGCAAATATTAATGTCGAGAGGTTCAGACCCGATCCTGGTATGCTATCTCAGTATCAAAGTTATGGCAATTTCCGAGGAGCACCTGGCGAAGATCCAATCCGTGCTGTACAGAAGTTCATGCATATTTGCGATTCGTATATTACGCAAGGAGTAACTAAAGAGAAAATGTATTTTGCTAATTTTAGATACTTCGTTATTGATGGAGCAAGCGAGTGGCATGATTCTTAAGAACCCGGAACAATTACAACATGGGACACATTACAAACTGCGTTTTTCGATAGATACTACCCAACGAATATGAGATTAGATGCACAAGTTGAAATAACGTCATTCAAACAAGATCAAGACGAGACTTTGGGTAGAAGTTGGAAGAGATTTCAGATTTGTTTAAGAAGAGTCCCTGATCATGGCCTCACAGAAGTTCAACAGATGAAGATATTTTACCGAGGACTTGATGGCTCTTCAAGAAAAGATCTAGACTTGCTTTGTTGTGGTCCATTTTTACGGGTACAACCAGTCCATGATAAGATTATTTTGAATAGAACTGTAACGAATGAACTAGGTTGGAACACCGTAAGAGCACCTGTCCGAGGTGGAAATATTGCACTGATTGAAGAAAAATTCACCGCCATGGAAAACAAACTCGAACAATAACTGAAACAGCTTACTCTAGCTGTTACAAAAAGTGTTACTAGTAGAAGAGCAGATGTTAATGTTACACAAGAAGTTTATGGATGTTCTAACTGCGGTACACAAGATCATGATTGGGAGACCTGTCAAAACAATCCAGAATCCGTAATGTTCGTGTCCAACCGAGGAAATTATAACTCAGGTGGTCAAGGTTATCAACCGAATAGAAACCATCCGGGTTTCCAATATTCGAATCCAAATGGGGCTGCGAATCCGCAACATGCATATCAACCGCGTCCCCAAGGCAATAACTATCACCCGAGACCACAAAAAAACTACCAAGGTGGACAAGATTACGGAAATCAAGCTCAGAGACAACCTCCGCCAGATGCTTATGCCGACACCATGAACCAGAAAGCCCTACCTGCTCAACCTCAAGAAGGTGCATTAGATATTCAGCAAACCTTGACGACACTAATCAACATTCAACAATCTACGGCCGCAGCACTTAAATTGATGGAAACTCAGATAGCTCAGATGGCAAAGCAATTAAATCAGCGTCCACAGGGACAGTTACCAAGTGCTACTGAAGAACCTAAACCATATGAAGAATGTAACGCTATCTCTCTTAGAAGTGGTAAGAATCTTCCACCACCACCTTTTCCCGTTATGAAAGAAAAAGAAACAACTGTGAAAGAGAAAACAGTAGAGGATGTAGTGGAAAAAGAAGATGAACCAGAAGTAGTGGAAGTAGAGAGGATTCCGGAAAATCTGAAAAAGAAAGATGCTATAGAAGTCCTCCTTCCTCCACCATTCCCTTCAAGAGTTCAGAAAAAAGGAGATACTGCTGAATATCAGAGATTCTTGACCATGGTGAGTAAGCTTAACATTAATATACCTTTCTTAGAGGCTATCAAAGGTGTACCGAAATACATGAAATTCTTAAAAAGAGCTATCACCAGCAAGCGTCAGTATTTTGAGAATGAAATGGTGGGTTTGCCAGAAGAGTGTAGTGCCATCTGCTAAAGTAAGTTGACACCCAAATTACTTGATCCTGGAAGTTTTACGATCCCGATTTCCATTGGTGCTAAGTGGCAAGGGAAAGCTTTGTGTGATTTGGGAGCAAGTATTAATCTCATGCCCAAATCCGTGTTTGAAAAGTTGAAGATAGGAAACGCAAAACCCACTTCTATGGTTTTTCAAATGGCTGACAGATCCCTCGTACATCCAGAGGGAAGACTAGAAGATGTCCTCGTCAAGGCTGGTACGTTAATCTTTCCTGTTGATTTTGTTATACTTGATTACGAAGTAGATAAGAATGTCCCCATTATTTTGGGAAGACCATTCCTAGCCACGGGGCGTACTTTGATTGATGTAGAAAATGGTGAATTGATTATGCGTATTCAAGACGAGGAGGAAAAATTTAACGTGTTTAAGCCAATGAATTTTCCGGATCCCAAGGAGGATTGCTTCCGGATTGATGCGATTGAACAGGAGCCAACTAAGGTTGTGGAAACCTTAGGAATGGAGGAAAGAGAGCTCAGAAGGAAACCACCTTATAAAAATCCTCCATATCCTAAGGAAAATCCACACCTTGACCATACGAAGAAGAAAGAAAATAGATACAACGATTACAATCCGGACGCCCTACTCCCAACAGTTGAAACTAGAAACCATCAACGGCTATCAAATAAGTTCATCCAAACATCAAGAGTCTACAATAAAGAAAATGATAATTAAAGGTATTCGTTCTATAGAAAAATCAATAAAACTATCTATAGAGGAGAGGAGGTATGTCATGGAAGGGGTTTGGTAGAGTTTTTTTTTTTTGGTCGAAATCCACTTATATTACGTTAAACGGATATATTACAACGATTATCTAAATTGACAATATATACATAAAAGAAATTATCCAGAATATCTATCGGAACACCTACAATCCGCCTATTCCATTGTAGCCATCATAACGTGCAAGATGTGCTAGACATCGAGAGAGTACTTTAATTCATTCGGTGATCACATGTCTTATTAGTCCTCCTAAGGGAGCCAACATCAATCACAAATCCCCTTGCGCCTTTCGTAACCCTCGTGAAAATAACTATACCAACACAACACGTACACGAACCGAGAACCAAGAGGTACTTAGTCACGGTAGCAAATCTAGCCATGACTTGCCGTAGTGTAGAACACCACAAGTCCTCCCAGATAAACAAAACCCAAAACTGGGTTTGAACCACGAAGGATAAAACAGGCAAAGCGTGATACATGTATTTGAATCCAAGAGTATCATGTTTAACAATATTCAGTAATCTACTATATATTCCAAATCGAAACCATATAGAATTTAAATGTCTCATCAATTCAAAGTTAATTGTCACACCATTTGTCGTAAACAGTGTACAATTTATTGCGCCAAAAAATGCAGCTTTATCGCAGTGAGACCAATTCGAGCCTCGTACCCTAGACTCAAGAACAACACATGCCCAATTGGGCCCCAACCGGTCCAAAAATTGAGACCCAAAACTGTCAAAAGCAAGTATAACAGATGATTTTTAAGATGTGCCATCACATATCCAGAAATTTTCCTCGCCGTTTTGTAATAAATTTTGTGATAATATTGAGAAACCAATTCGAGAAAGTAGTTCTTACCAAATCGAGATCCTAATTTTTCTCCCATATTAATACATCTTGTTCTACTGTTAACCATTAACGCTATATTCTGTCTGCTACTATTACTCGAAAACCAATTATCATTAGATGTTGTCTTATAAATAACTCTAAACTTATGATACATATCGGTATTACTGATAATCTGCATAATATCCCAAAAAATAATATCATGAACGAGAAGTAATATACCTGATTTCCTTAGATTATCCCCGTTTCCGCTGCTCTGCGCCCGTATATTAACAATCCTTTTTCTAATAATCTTCATTTTATTTCTTGTTGTTAAAGTCCACAAATAGCAACTCTTCCTTATATTAGTCCCATATAGTAGTATCACCCTTCTCCTTACACAATTAGCCCAAGCGCTGCTGAATAATTTAGTCCAGCACCAAACCCATAATTTTTCCAAATTAACTTTTGTGAGTTCAATATATGAAAAATTAAACATTTCCTCAGCCCAAGTCCAGGCCCATCTCCTCTTCTTCATTTTCTTCTTCGCTGAATTAATTACCATTTCCTTTGTTTTATCTTCCATGTCTGTCCACTGACTTTCATCCAATTATATCAACAGTTCAACCGTCCCTCTCAGTCTTCTCTCCCTTCTTTTTGCTTTCCTCATTTCGCTGTTTATTCTAACACTGGTCTTGTGAATCTCATATATTCCAGATATTGACCCATACCAATTTGTAAAGAAATTCGAGCGCCGCCAATCTTCTGCCCCACCCCCATTGCAAACTTGAATAACCGTTCCACCCTCATTCCACTTCCAAAATTTGAAACACTTCAAACTTTTAAGAGTCAAATTAATAATCAGTGTCCAGTATCTGATATTGATTAAAAAGTTATATGAAACAAAACAAATTAAATAGGAACAGGTAAGTAAAATTTGTTTTCTTTGTTGAATTTGACCCTCATCTTCTTTGTTGCTTAGTTTTTCGGCAAGACTCCATTCGAGATCGATGGTCGCCGTTTTAAGTAGTAATCTCCTATAATGTTTGCCTTTATTCTCACACTTTTCAACAATCATCCTCATCCCTGTATATGTTGCTTGTTTATATTTCATCTCCCTCATCTTCCTTTTCTTGTATCTTCTTACTCCCTCAGCGATTCTCGTATGTTGCTGTTGTAACTCTTCATTCGATAGCTTTTTAGTCTCATGAAATTGTACGGTAATCTCATGTTGTTCGTTCCAGCATGTCACCCCCTTCTCTTTGTTGTTCAATAGATAATTATTAAGCCTTTCCCTGTAATCCTTGTTCATTTGAGATTCTTTTCTATCGATTTCCTGAGGTAAGCCATCTGAGGATTCATTCATCCCTCCTAGCTTTGTTAGATCTCGTTGTACTATTATATGTTATCCTATTCCAATTCAATTCTATTATTGATGAGTGTTTTGAATGATTGTTGACGATTTGTACAGTTTTGCTGGGAATTTGCAAAGTTGATGATGAATGTTAAGGCGGTGTTATGGATAAGGTTGAGAAAATTGAGAGTTTCTCTCTCTACCTCATCCTGGTAGAGTTGTTTCTAAAATCAACATTTATATCCAAAAGGTGGGAAGAGGAGGGGAAGGGAGCGGACAGGAGGAAAAGGGATAGGACGAAGGTGTGGAATTTAAAAAGTGCAGCAAAAAATATGGTCACTAATACAAATTTAATATTGGTCAATTATAATTGCAAACTATATAATCAGAAGATGGGAAGTTAGTGATGAAATGGAGTAACTAGTTAACTAGTAAATTTTGCAAATGCAAATTAGGTAAGCACTGTGAGTTGATCTAGCGATAAAAAAATTCTCTACAAAGTTTTTTAGGATTTAATTATTCCCAAATCATATAACTGGTGGTGGTCCTTTGTGTGTTCTAAAATAAATGCAATAAATAATCGAACCACAACCGCAAGTGTACGGTTGTCCCAAGTAGTATAATTGATAAAACATATTCGTTCCAAGGACGGGATGGTTGACTACAATGCTTATCTATTAATGATTGATTGCACTTATCAAAGCAAATAAAGATAATATGTTTGTTTTATTTTGTATTGATGCTAAGTAAATGAAAGACAATTATTAAAATGCAAATAAAAGCTAAGACGCAAGTAAAATGATGTAAAACGCAGTATGAGAAGTAGTACTTGAGAACGCAAGGATCCTTCCAATCCTATTTCCTAACTTATGTTGTTTAAGGGCTAAATTGGTCAATTACAATGGTCAGGATTCTAAATTCCTTATACCCCCGTCAGGGTGGACTATAAGGCGATCCTAGAGTGTCACTAGTCCCGTCAGGGTAAATATGATCCACTTTTGGATGTTTAAGTTTTATTACCTCATTGGCCCTAGAATTAGCTAAGTTCGTCAGAATCAATAGCTTCTATCCTAGATTGAATAAATGGTTATGTATTTAAACCCTCCGTCGGGATGATCCAACTGCCACTAATTGGAATAGCCTAAATACTAACACCTGTTCCTAGTTCATGACGCTAAAAACAGTAAATAATCTCAATTTATAGAAAAGAGTAAAAGCCTCAATCTAATTTAATTTAACAGAAACCCAAATTCAACATTCGTAATTCAATAAGATTGGGATTCACCCATTAATTGTTCTCAAGCACTATTAAAAGTTTAGCTCATACTAAATGGAAAAACTAAATTAAAATAAATGGAATTCATATTTGATTACAAAATTAAATATAAAAAGAACCTAATTTCCGGAATTGGAAGGACTGAGAACGGAGATATAGATCCTCTCCAGTTCTTACAGCTTCTTCTTTCTTCCTTCTGTTGCTTCTCTCTGGTGTTTAATCTTGTGGAATGTGAATTGTATGAAAAATAGAAGTCAAAGGCTCCTTTTATAAGTGTAAAAACGGATTAGGGCTTGGACCTAATAATAAAACACTAATTAAATGTCCAAGCCCAAATTCTAAGTTCAAAATCCCGTAACTGCTGATACACCTTCACTAAAACGGCTTTTCCCGCTTCGTTATGACTCCGATTGACCTCATTCCAGTTGCTAAAGTTCCGTAACTCGATAAGGAATGTTTTCTCTTCAAAGGTCAGCGGCTAAATCATCGCTCAAGCACCTCGAAATCAGCAATCTATGGCCTGCAAAACAGATTTTCAGCTCTAAAAATAATATCTTCGGAATTTATCTTCAAGTCTTGACTCTATATCACGATCTTTGACTTTCTCCTCGAATTCCTCGTCTAGCTAACATCTAAAACCTGTAAACTTTTCACTAAAAATACCA
Source organism: Nemophila menziesii (assembly GCA_029959085.1). Lineage (NCBI taxonomy): Eukaryota > Viridiplantae > Streptophyta > Magnoliopsida > Boraginales > Hydrophyllaceae > Nemophila > Nemophila menziesii. The sequence goes on from JARWIR010000060.1 coordinate 3,170,960, forward strand.
ATATTACGCGCAAAAGCTTAATAATTTAAAAATGCTAGAAATAAAAAGGAAATTTCGGATTATTGCATATTTAGTCCAAAAGTCTATCAAATTAATTAAATAAACACAAAAAATGATGTCTCCCAAGGGTCGAAAATAAGAACAATTAGGGAGACATCAACTGGTCAATAAAGTAAAAACGGATTGAAGTGTAGCATAAAAATTAGGAAAAGGACACCTAGGTCCTTAAGTTTTTGATATTGAAACATTTAATATTCTTAGTCTTTTTTTTGCCCAGTCCCATTTTTAACATATATGGTTATATTTAACGGTCAAAATTTTAATTTTCTTAAAATTCTATTTTACCCTTTATCAACTACTTATATAAATATACCGTTTTAGTTTTTAACCTATTTTTTAGTTGTATTCTTTAATTAATAGAATTAAGAAATAGATTTATATTTTTAGACACAAAATTTTTTATCTATTTTTTACCGAAAATAAAATAATAAATTTTTAAATCTCTTTTTTTATTTGAAAAGTGAATGTATTTTTTCATTTAATTATTTGTAAAATAAAAAATAATTAAACATTTTAAATAATATTTGTTTAAAATAATGTTTTATAACATACAATTTTTTTATTTATTAAACTTTTAAGCGTGGGGCAATGCACAGTTAATTACACGGAGAGGGTAATAAGACCCAATGAATTACAACTTCAACTTAATTACCACTTAAGCACAAAAAATTGGAAGATTACAAAAATACCCATAGAACTATTAATTAATTATAATAATATTTATTTATTTATTTTCATTTTTATTAATATTGAATTTTTTTTATGAAATATTTTTTGTCGGATTCTTTTTTTAATGTGTTCCATGAATACGCAATTCTGAGATTTGTGTGTTGCAGGAACACACAGAATTGGAACAACAAAAATCAAGTTTTGTATATTTCAGGAATACATAAATTCGAGTTTTATGTGTTCCATGAATACATAAATTTGAGTTTAATGTGTTCCATAAATACACAAATATAAGATTTGTGTGTTCCAAGAATACACAATTCTGAGATTTGTGTGTTCAGGAATACACCGAATTGGAACAAACAAAATCAAGTTTTGCGTATTTCAGGAATACATAAATTCGAGTTTTTTGTGCCATGAACACACAAATTTGAGTTTAATGTGTTCCATGAATACACAAATTTGAGTTTTATGTGTTTCATGAATACACAAATTTAAGTTTTATGTGTTCCATGAATACACAAATCTGAGATTTATGTGTTCCACGAATACACAATACTGAGATTTGTGTGTTCAAGAATACACAGAATTGGAACAAACAAAATCAAGTTTTGTATATTCCAGGAATACATAACTTCGAGTTTTACGTGTTTCATGAATACACAAATTTAAATTTTATGTGTTCAATGAATACACAAATTTGAGTTTTATGTGTTCCATGAATACACAAATATAAGATCTGTGTGTTCCAAGAATACACAATTCTGAGATTTGTGTGTTCAGGAATACACAGAATTGGAACAAACAAAATCAAGTTTTGCGTATTCCAGGAATACATAAATTCGAGTTTTATGTGCCACGAACACACAAATTTGAGTTTTATGTGTTCCATGAATACACAAATTTGAGTTTTATGTATTTCATGAATACACAAATTTGAGTTTTATGTATTTCATGAATACACAAATTTGAGTTTTATGTGTTCCATAAATACACAATTCTGAGATTTGTGTGTTCAGGAATACACAGAATTGGAACAAATAAAATCAAGTTTTCTATATTCCAGGAATACATAAATTCGAGTTTTATGTGTTCCACGAATACACAAATTTAAATTTTATGTGTTCCATGAATATACAAATTTGAGTTTTATGTGTTCCATGAATACACACATCTGATATTTGTGCGTTCCAAGAATACACAAATATGAGATTTGTGTTTTTCAGGAATACGCATAATTGAAACAAACAAAATCAAGTTTTGTGTATTCCATGAATACATAAATTCAAGTATTATGTGTTCCATGAATACACAAATTTGAGTTTTATGTGTTCCATGAATACACAAATTTGAGTTTTATGTGTTCCAAGAATACACAATTATGAGTATTGTGTGTTCCACGAATACACAAAATTGGTACAAACAAAATCAAGTTTTGTGTATTCCAGGAATACATAAATTCGAGTTTTATGTGTTCCATGAATACACAAATTTGAGTTTTGTGTGTTTTATGAATACACAAATCTGATATTTGTGCGTATAAGAATACACAATTTTGAGATTTGTGTGTTCCAGGAATACATAGAATTGGAATAAACAAAATCAAGTTTTGTGTGACCTGGAACACACAAAACCCTAAAACATAAACACACAAAAATAACAAATAAGTGTTAGACAAAAAGATAATATATCAAGATAGTTAAAAACGAGTAAAAATAGGGTATATGCGATTAATAAAGAGAAAAAACAATTTTGTTAAAGAATAGAATCATTTAGATCGATTTTATGACTTTGTGTGTTACAGGAATACATAATCTATATTTGTTTTTATGACTTTGTGTGTTACAGGAATACATAATCTATATTTGTGTGTTATAGCAACACATAACCCAGAAACTTAGTTTGAAAAAAATCAAAAAAAAAATTAAAAAAAATTCGGAATAAAAAATAAAAAAATTATAAATAAAAAAAAAATCATATAAGGGCAATAATGGAAGGTAAATATGACAATGTGGTTAATTGATAATTAAGTTGATAATTTGTGAGTAAGTAGGAAGTAATTTGCTCCTTCTTTTTTTTAGGAATGAATAGTGTAGAATTGTAATTAATTGGGAATCTAGCCTTTAAGCATTTAACACAGACGTATTATATATGTTTTTAAGAATCAAAATTACGTTTACATATTGAGAAAGAAGTTGGTTATATTATCCAACCAATATTTCAATAATTTTTACCTCATTCTACAAAGATTAAAACATAAACAATCTCACACATGCATTAAATATCACAAGATTGTTCAAATTTGTTCATACATTCATACCATAACCTTATTCTTTTGCTTAAATTTTTCTTCCAAATTTTTTAAAAAAATATTCAATATTTAAATTAGACAAATAGTATTATGGGTCATATGATTACCAAACTTCACAAAACATGACAAAAATAACATTCATAGTCGTACTATAAATTTATTATCCACCATGTCTAGAAGATGTCGCCTTCTCCACAGTGCTAATATGTCTTCTTAGATCATAGTAGATGAGGTGGTCTTTTCTCGACATGGTAGATATTTAAATTTTAGTATGATTGTTATTTTTGTCATATCATGTGAGCATGACAATCATATGATCGAGAATACTTTTTATTTAATTTAAATATTGGATATATTTTTGTTAGTTTTTTGAATAAAAATTTAGGTAAAAGAATAAAATTTTGGCATGAATATAAAAAAATTTGAACGTTGTTGTGATATCCAATGCATGTGTGAGATTTTTTATATGTTTATCTTTGTCGAATGAGGTAAAGATCGAAGAAAATTTTACTTGGATAATATCCAACTTTATTTTTATATGTAAATGTAATTTTGATTCTTAAAAATATATAATATATTTGTGTTGAATGCTGTTAAATAGAAAAATTATTTTTATGCTAAAAAAATATTATTTATACGGTTATACCAAATATTTTCTAAATTTTCATCATATTTTATTTTATAAAATAATTATATGAAATGCATACGTTCACCTTATAAAACAAGATTTAAAAAAATAATATTATTTTTGGTAAAAAAATATTTATAAAATGTGTCTAAGTTCTATTTCTTAATTCTCTTAAATAAAGAATATAATTAAAATAATTTATAATTTGAAATGTATATTTATATAATTAGTTAATGAAAGGTACAAAAGATATTTTTATCAAGTCAAAGTTTTGACTGATAAATATAAACATCTATGTTAAAAAGGGATTTCGCAAAAGATAAAAAAGAACTAAGAAACTTTGGTGTCTCAATATAAAAAAATTTAAGGATTTAAGTGTCTTTTTTTTTATATAAAAATTAAATAAAAGAAATAAGAAAATTAGCTATAATTGTATTTTTTTTTTGGGAAACAAGAATTGTATTGGTTCAATATCATTATCGATTTATTTAGCGAAGAAATGGTCGTGATTGCACTAAAATTATTGAATAAAGATAGATATCGTCCATTATTATGTCATCATTTTATATATTTATATTTTGATTTCCTTAAAATAATAGAGAATAAATTTTTTTATTATATAATATTTGTGATATATTTATTTTTAGTATAAAATCTGGCTATCACCATTGACCACCACTACCATCATCTCATACATTTACCACCGACTATCACCACAATCTCATACATTCTCCACCGACCACCACCACCACCACCACTACCCCACCACCAACCACCCACCACCCCAACACCCCTACCACCATTCCTACCACCACCATCTCCACCCCAACCCACCTCCCCCACCTACCACCATCACCACCATTATTCTCTGCCGACCACCACCTTCGCTTATAACCACCACCGACTAGTTCCGTCACCATCAATCACCACCAACTAAATCTATCACACGCGCGCGTTCGTGATTTTTTAAAAAAAAAAAATTAATAACTATTTCTAAAAAAAATCATAAAAATAAAAAAATTGTTTTTTTAGATGAGACAAATTAATATTTACGTCTATGAATTTTATGAATTTATTTATTTGTTTTTAAATTTATTCATTTTTTTTATTTCGATAAACCGTTTTATTTTTATTTTTTTATTGTTTTGTATATTACAACAACACACAAAATAACAAAGAAAGGGTTGGACAAAAAGTTAATACATCACGATAGTTAAAAACGAGTCCAAATATTGTATATGTGACTAATAAAGAGAAAAAACGATTTTGTTAAAGAAGAAATGGCTTTAGATTGATTTTATAATTTTTTGTGTTACATGAATACATAAATATATATTTTTGTATTGTAGGAACACATAAAATTGAATATCGATTTTTTTTTTAAAACAAAAAAAATCTCTGATATAGATATACTTGCCCTATCAAAATATACAATTTTTTTAGTTTTTCTGATTTAAATTTTTATAAAAAAATCACAGATGGACACGTGTTGTGGAATTTGAAAAAATCTTTTTTTTTTGTGTGTTATAGTAACACACAAAACAGATTATCAAAATTAAAAAATTTAAATTAAATAAATAAATTTAAAAAAATCAAAAAAATTCATAGACGTAAATATTAATATGTCTCGTCCAATTTTTTTTTTTTGTTTTATGATTTTTTTTAGAATTAGTTATGATTTTTTATTTAAAAAAAATTTATGGACGCGCGCCTGTGATAAAATTCGTTGGTAGTGATTGGTGGTAACGAAACTAGTCGGTGGTGGTTAGGGCGAAGGTGGTGGTCGACGGAGAATAAAGATGGTGATGGTGGAGGGTGGGGGGGGGTGGTGGTGGTGAGAGTGGTGGGGGTAGTGGGGGTGGAGTGGGGATGTTGGTGGTGTTGGGGGGTGGATAGTGGTGGTGGTGGTGAAAAAATTAAATAAATAAATATTAAATAATAAATGAGAAAGATAATAAGAATTAAATGATGTAAATATATAATTAAAGTAATAATTAATAGATTTATAAATATTTTTGTATTTTTTTAATTTTTTATTATAAGTTTAAAATTAATTTAAAGTTATAGTTAATTGAGAATTTTTTTTTTGCTTTTTATAATTAATTGAACGTTACTTTTTAATTTAATAGACAGATTAAATTATTAGATCGTGTAAATACATGTTTAAAAGTAATATATTATTATTCAAAAGTATTACATCCTTCAGCCATCGTTAGTACGTAATACCAAAATAAACAAGGCATCGTGGCATTCTCCTATGTGAATAGACTTATATTTCATGCAAGTCCAGACAACTCTCCATTATTCTCTTTATCTTTATCTTCGAAGATTTCGTGTCATGTTCGCATATCCATTTAAGATTACATTCTTTGTCATTGAACAGATACCAGCCTTTAATTTCCATGGATATGAATCATTGATTTGCCAGCAAGATAGCCTTTAGCATATAAGTATTAAAGAAATAGAGTTTTTCTCCCCGAAAATGATTGCTCTATTAAATTAAAAATTACATATAAACTAAAACGAAAAGCAAAACGATAAAAACAAATGTTTTATTAACTCTAAATATGACACGGGATAACACCATGACAAGATCGTTAATAAACAAATTCAAACCCACCCTACTAATATCCAAACTAGATATTGAAAATGATAACTTTATATTATTAATTAAGTTAACATTAATTAAGTTAATAATAAAGGTATGTTTGGATTAAAGAGGGATTCTTTAGTAAAGGATAAGAAAGGAGAGTATAACAAGGGAATGAAAATGAGAGTATTTAATCTTGTGGATTGAATAAAAAGAGAAGGGAAATTTTAATAAAGGATAACATGTATCCGGTGTTTAGATTAAAAGAATAATAGGAGGAAAAGATTCTTTTTATAACTAAATGACTCATATACCCCTATTAAAATATTTTATAAAAAAAGAATAAGGGTAATTTAGACATTACAACGTAATAAAATAATCCATCCCTTCTCATCCCACCGAATTGAAAGGATTGGATATATAAGAACATAAGGTATTGTAAGAATCTTTTACTAACCAATTCCTTCCAATTCCGTGTAATACAAACAAAGGAATGGATTGTTGGAATCCTTTAATATAATCTCCTCCCTCCCAATCCCCCATCCAAACAAACCCTAAGTGTAATATTGCTAGTGTAACTAAAGGTCTAGTTAGGAATATCATTTTTTGTAAAGTCTTGTAGACTTAAGATCTCTTATGTCAAGAGATTAAACAATAGGGTTGTATATTGGTGGCTAAACAAAAGCTTAGTGGAGATTTGTTTAGTCTTTGGGATGCTTTTCCCCCTTCCCAATTAGCTAGACTTGTCGCACTTGACTTCGATCAGCTTGGTATAGGTTGATTCTCTTTTGTAACTCTGGTGTCTTTTTAATCATCTTATGATTTCGACCAAAAAAATACTGATACAAGAGGTGAGCGGATCAAGGATGAAATTCTGGAGTGCCGGGGAGGGAAAAGGGAGGGGGTTTGGGTGGGGTTGAAAAACTAGAACAAAACTTTTGCCTTAGGAGAAGGGGTGGGGTGGGGTAGGGGGAACCGCCCTTGACTAATGCCCCAATTTTTATCTAAAAGAGTGCAACAACAACCACTAGGATAAAAATTTAAAAAATCGAATGGAGAACCATGACCTAGAAATAAAGTCGATTATTACAACGTTCATGACCTGTACTATCAAGAAGTTGTTGAAAAACTAGAACAATTAGTGAAATTTGGGGGACAGGTTTTTTGAGGTAATTTTAAGATTAGGGGAAGATTTTTTAGCTCTAGGGACGGATTTTTGACTCGGGGAGGGGGAACAAAATACAATATTTCTAAAATATATTTTGCATATAAAAATATTATATTTTATTTTTGTTTCCTGGGAGGCAGGGGAAGGGGGGGGCTGCCCCTGACCAATACCCCAAGTTTTATCTAAAAGACTACACCAACAACCACTAGGATAAAAAGTTAGAAAAAACGAAAGGAGGACCATGACCTAGAAAGAAAGTAGATTATTACAACGTTCATGACCTGTAGTATCAAGAAGTTGTTGGAATTAATAGAAGATATTCCATTGGTCATGCATGGAAGAAAAAGTATTAACCTTTTGAGAAATTGTAGGTTTCCCATATCCACTTACTAATGGAATATAAATAATACCCCATACATAATTCGGAAGCGGCAACAACAACGACAACGATGACGAGATGAGCCGAGTCGAGTCGAGACGTGACATGGATTCGTTGACCCCTTTGCTAACAAATACGTCCAGATTCATGTTGGTTATAAAGGGTCAAAGACGTTGACCACCTTGCTAAGGAATGTGTTCAGTTATTTCCCAGTGGTTAATGCATTTATGGAGTGTGGCCCCCTCTTTATGAGGTTGTAACTCCAGGTATTTAATGCATTTATGGAGGTACTTTATGGTAAAGACTCTCTTGTGGCTATACTAGTTGTTGCCAGTGTTTGAAGACTCTATACAAAGTTTTGTTCCTTTTTTCTTATATGAAGTAAAGCGAATGATGCATTATTAAAGTTTGATATAAGGTTTACGGCTCATGTTTGGAAGGTTGCATGGTTCAAGGTTCATGTTTCATGTTTCATGGGTTATCATTCAAGGTTCAAGATCCAAGGTCCTAGATTCAAGGTTCAAAGTTCAAAGTTCAAGGGTCAAGGTTGAAGATCCAAGGTACTAGGTCTAAGGTCCAAGTTTCAGTGTTCATGGTTCAAGATTTAAGGTTCATGGTTCCAAACCACTCGTTCATGATTAGTTTTTCTCAAGGTTCACGATTCAATATTTCCTCTAATGCCCAAATGTTTGAGAACCCATTTTTTTAAAAATATGTCAACACACGTCCAAACAATTTTAAATTTATGGTTCATGATTTTTAATTTTTTGTACACATTTGTCTCTATACTTATAATAAATTTGTCGTATTTAGTCTTGCATGCCTAAAACAAAGAAGATATATGTATATATAACTATTGATTTATTGATTATCAGAATCACTATGAATATACTTAAATACATATGGGATTGGAAGGAATGAGGGAGAAAGAAAATTTATTAGATTGTGGTTGCTATATTTTTTAGTTAATTGTTCTATATGTTTATTTTTAAAAATTTATATTTTATGTTTCATGGTAAAAAGTTTATGGTTTGAATTTCATGGTTAGTGGTTTAGAAAATCTAGGTTTAAGATTCGGGGAACAATGAAAAAGTTTGTTCCGTTGACGGGAATCGAACAAAAGGTTCCCTAGAGCCATCTTAACTTCTTGGTGGTGTAAACCTAAAAAATTTGAAAGAAACAAAAAACACCAAGACAAGCGTAAAACTGAAGCAACCAATTAAATCTAAAATAAACATAAACAATTAACGCTATAATCCCCGACAACAACGCCAAAAACTTGGTTGCTCCTAGAGTATGATATAAATCAACACCAAAGAAGATGAATAACTAACCGAAAGTGTATTGGTTGTTCCAACTAAGATATAAGTAAAAACAGGATATCATCGCCACAGAGATTACGAGGTTATGAACAAGTGTTTAAGCGAAAAGTAGAAGTAATTGCTAAAACAGTAAAAGTAAATCTTTATTTGGTTTTTGAACCGCGAAGGACTAAAGCGAAAATAAATTAAACTAATTATGATTAAACTAAGGGAATTGAAATGAAAATAAGATATATAGATGAGAAGGTAGCTCAAGAATCGCTAGTGATCCCCTCTAACTATGGATCTATGCATTTATTGGTATAAGGGCAAGTTGGTAATTTAGCAATAGTCAGGAATCTAAAATCCTCCTAAATCCCGTCAGGGTAAATAGGGTGCTATCCTACAATACTAGAGACATCTCTCGAGTGACCCTACAACACATTCAGATGAAACAATTCTAACCCAATTGACTATCCACTTAGTTAAGCCCTCCCGGCTCAATAACGCACACCAAACAATTTTATACGATTTTCCACAAATTGAGCCCCGCTTGGTTGATAGCCAGCTTACTAAAACCAACCCATTACTTGGCTTTCGTAAGGGTTGTAAATATCATACCCATATATAATAAAAGCATTTACTCAATTTATTTAAATATTAATTATCCCAAACCGCAATAAAAACATAATCCCACAAGTTATGTTGTAAATCTCCCCGCCTAGGCGCGTCTAGGCGCCGCCTAGGCGTCAACTCCCCCCTCCTCAGCTGCTTACACCTAGTTAAAACTCTAGGAAATTTTGCCTAGCGCCTTAGTCACCGTAGAATAGGCGCCTAGCCCGTATAGGCGCCGATTAATGACAAAAATAGCCTTTTAGGCGCCGATTAATGGCAAAACATTCTAGCATAGGCCTTTTTGTTATTTTTCTTATTCTCGAGATTTCTTTAATTGATATTATAAATCAATATTTAGTATTTTATATTTACTATAGTGTTGTTAGATGAATTTTATGACTTAAATGATTAAAATTGCGATAATTACTACATATATATTACTAAATGTGCAAAATTACACAACGGGATTGAAAACCGTATAATTCCGCCTAGGCCCCGTATAATCCCGCCTAGGAGCTAGGCCCTGGTCGACCGCCTAGGTCGCGAAACCGAGATCTACAGCATAACCCATAAGTTAGAATTCATGCATAAAGCAATCGCAGGCTACAAATGATTTAATTCATATTGAAATACTGTAAATCAGTAATTAGAACTATGAAATCATTCTTGAAACGGAAAACAAAATAAAATTACTATTTTGATTGAAGGGATTCAAAGTTTGGATGATGAAGAATTGTAAAATTCTTCTTCTCATTCTTCCGGCTTCTTCTCTCTAGCTTCTGGCGCATTTCGCTTCTCTCTAATATGAATTGTACGTTTGATGAGATGAAATAAAGCTAATATAGTGTATAAAATGGATTAGGACGACATGGTCTTATTTAATTGATTAAAAGGTCCAAATCTATTTTAATTAATTCGGAACTGCATTGCATCACTACAGTAAATACTCAAGATTCACTATTTCACTGACTCTAAGGCCCACACTTTTCATTTGAAATACTAAGTCTGAATCCTAACTGATTAGCCTCAGAAATGGAAAGAAGTGACGACTTCACTCTTTCTAAAACTCTTCCACCTTCACCAAAGTGATTTATTTTGCTCTTTCAACACTTCTTCTTGTTCTTGGACTTGAATCTTCACTTCTTCTCTTCATCTTGGTGCCTCTTTTTATCCATATACCTAAGAGCTTCACACTAAACAAATTAATTAACACACAAAAGCTCTAAAAGTAATAATAATTCCAAAATAAATGAAGAAAGTGCATTATATCTAAATATGATGAATAATCTATTAACTAACTCCAATTTAACCCTAAAATGACGTCTCATGGAAGGGGTTTTCTATCACAAAACAGGAGACGTCAATGTGATGAATTCACAGTTGTTGGTTTTGTATGCTATCTCCACGTATCAAATGCAAATGATGAAACTTTTGGGGTTTGTCTACAAGAGTACTAGTTGTACTGTTCTTGTTTCACCTGGGGTTCCTCAGACAAGAAAATAAAAATGCATTGGGTGGCTTGGGAGTAGTTGTGTAGACCAAAATTTGAAAGTGGGTTAGGCGTGAGGGAAGCCAAAAGTTATAACATAAATCTTCTTACAAAGTTGAGGTGGAAAATCCTTCAAAATCAGAAGGTTACATGGGTTATGCTTCGTGAACCAAAAAATACAAACTCTAGTATTCAAGAGTATTCTTGTGGGAGGGAAACCTTTGCGTGAAGATGTAGTAGAAATGGATGGTCCGGAAGGAAAATATTATAAATGGAATCAGTATTTGCCAGGAAATTTCTTTGATGAAATCTATATTAAATTATCTCTTACCGTAACTACATGATATGGCCATACATGATTTAACTGGTGATTGTTTTGGAAATTAAATGCTCGCAAAAAATTCAGATCTTCTTTTGGACATTGGTTTTGGACCAAATACCATTTGCCAAACTTTTTCTAAATTAGGAGTACCAGAGTCATTGAAGTGCCTTCTTTGTGGTTGTATGTATGAGAGCGTTGAAGATATTTCTATGGAATGTTAAACAACAACGGTTTGAAACCCACCTAGGGCCTCGGGAGACGAATTCATCAAATCTGAGGCAAATGTGAGTTTTGGATTCTGGTTCCTTACTTAGTCATGCAATAGCAGTCTATAGGCGTGATCAACATCAGAATGCCAATTCATTCACATGAGCATCCATGAACTAAATAAACTCTTGGATAGTTGATTGGTCTATCACTGAATCATTGGAGGCGCAACTAAGCTCAAAAAATAATTATGAAGGGGTAGTATGGCCTCTAATATTTATCATGGAAGTGTGTATAATCTGGGTGTAAAGGAACGAGGTTGTCTTTGAGGGTGTGAATCAATCAACAAAGGTATGTTATTCATCTTGGATCATTAGCACGACGTGCAATTTTGTCCATGCCTTCATTGATTGATTCGCTCCCCCGGATATGCTTCATTCATTCACACCCCAAAAGATGTTTCATCTGTCTAATCTGTCTTTATAGGCACTTCGTTGATTGATTCACACCCTCAAAGATGTTTCATCTGTCTACATTCAACTTTGGGATAGAGAATCAAATAAAGGGATTATTATGTTGGAAAAAAATCATTTAGTTAAATGGACCAACCCCCGAGTGGGGATCAAGTTGAATGTAGACAAATGTTTCATTGAATAAAAAAGAAGGAGCTGGAATATAAGCGTTTTCCAAAATCATCGAAGGTATGTTCGTAATTAGATTTGTAGGTTCATGTATAACAGAGTTAGCTTTTTATTCAAAGCTATTGACATTAATTATAATCTAATATTTGCAAAAGATCGAGTCTCTCTCTCTCTCTCTCTCTATATATATATATATATATATAGAGAGAGAGAGAGAGAGAGAGAGAGAGGGGAGAGAGAGATTCAGGTAAATTTCATGAGCTAGTGAATGACGGTGGCAGTTCCAGTAATTCAATTTGTCATATTGGTCGGGGATTTTCGGAAATATTTTGCAGAAATCTTCCATTCGAATTTGGACCTATCATTCGTGAGACTAACACGTGTACTGATTTATTGGTAAGAAAATGTGTGAAAACCACTGCAGAATCAGACAAGTATGGAAAAACCGCTAAATAATATATGGAGAGCGATTACAAGATATAGGAACATATTGTCTGTGCTTAAAGTTATTATAGATTTCCCCCCAGAGTCTTGTAATTTGTATTTATGCAATTTTTTATACATTGTAAAGTGTAATGATATTAATTGCATGCCTTTTAGTAATCAAAATCTCTAATTATAAAGGCTATCTTCACTACAAGAAAAGTACCCTTTTGATGACGATATTTGTGCCTTTTGATGAAAATTTCTAGTGTTATCAAAGATAATTGTGACGTTTCAACAATCGTCAACTGAGCATCATCTATGAAGTCGTCATGCTTTATCTTTTATGACATTAAACATAATCATCACTTTTAAATAAATTTCTTGACGATTACTGACGCTTAACAATAGCGTCAATAATAACACAACTCTAACAGTGACAATTTTTGAAGCGTCATCTTATATTTATATTATTGACGCGTCTGGGTAGCAAATGTATAAACTAATGTGTAGCAGTGACAACTTTTCAACAATCTTGATTTTGTTATAATTAGCATCTCTTTTACTTTATAATTTTATACTCATTACACTTATTGATTCACAACATAATATTATAAAATAAAATTGAATTCATAAAACACATTTAAGATAAATTCATATATTAAATTACGTAATGAGTTAGATTATAAAATTGATAACATAAAACACAACAATGCTTACTATTGCAACATTAATAATATGAATGTGGCTTCTAGAACTCTATTTGATGAGGTAAAAGTCTAAAGCTGGAATAGGATTAGAAATATCAATAACCGTAGAAGAATAACATGAAATCTTGAAATATTTGTGGAACTATCTTTCTTGATGGATTCATTTGAATGGTTAAAACACGATGTATGCATTTTATTATATTCTTGGGTATATTTGAATTCCTCTTTAAGTTATGCATATTTAACAATAATTAACTGATACTTTGAGACTTTTTAACTCCACTTGCGCTTTCCTAAGTTGATATTTTGAATCAGCAACTCAAGTTCAGTAGTTCATATTGAGCATTGGAGACCGATGGTCAACAAATACTCATTGGCTTTGTACTCTCTTGCAACAAGTTCATATATAACATCGATCTCCCTGTAAGACAACTAATTATGAGATAGATGTCTTATGGATACAGTGAAGGTGATAATTATGGATGCTTTCCTTTTGATGATAATAGGGGTATCTGTCACTTGCTTCCCTTTGTAAATAATCATAACTTGACTATAAGCTCCTACAGTTCGTACATTAAAAAGGTGGTTGGCAAATCTTAATCAAACGGAAAAAAAAAAGTTATTCTTATTAAACAAAAGCTTCCAAGGTCAAAATACCTACATTTGAACATTCTATGAAGTGGCCTGTAAATCACCTGATGATACAGTCTATAAAAATAGTTCTACTACTCACTTGAGAGACCACAATAATTGACATAAGAACTGACTGAAGTTTCACTTTCCTACCACGTTTATTTTGAAAATTCACCAAACACGCAAATTAAAATAAGTATATATATATTCAATCAACTTAATAACTAAATGGAACACAAAAAATAGTTTGACCATCTCCAGCAGTCGCATCAAATGGATATTTACAGCAAAACAATTCAAAATACAGTATAAGACTAAATTGCTCACTCCAACAGTCACGGTAAATCATGGGACCCACAAAACTCACATGACATCCCCCTCTGTCCATATACGGTATTCTCAGCTCAACACTTCTCATACGGTAAAAGGCTTCCAACGGTCATAAAATGACCATTGTAGGTTTGTATAGAAAGATGATAAAATTATACTTAAATCATAAAATTGTAAAAGTGATGAGATTAGGTTAATAATTAAATTATTTTTTTAGAGTTCCAATGATAAAAATAATATTTTTAACTTAATTTGGGTTCCTCCATTGTTGATGGCGTAGCGAAGCCGGGATGATGATGGTTAAGAGTGTCCCCCGAGTGGCAGCCGTATTCTTGTTCAGGAGAGCGCCTTGGTGGGAAGGTGAGTGTGAAGAGATTTTTTTTTCTAATGCGAGTTTGAAGAGATGGGTTTTAGGTTTTATGTTTCATTGTTTTTCAATCTTTACTTTTCTTTTTACTTTTTGTTCTTAAATTTTTCAATGTTTCCGGTTGTTTATATTTTTTTTATCGTAAACTTTATTATTTTTTTTGTATGATTTTAAATAGAAAAAATTATAACATTTTAATATTTTTGTAAAAGATAATAAATAAACGTTACTCTTTTTTATTATTTTTTAATTAAAATATAAATACATAATTGTATTTATCATATTAAATATATATTTTTTTAATTATTGAATTTAATAAAACAAAAAATTAATGGTGCTTCAAACAATGGTCAGCCACCAGTCATTGAGCTTGGTGATAAAATTTGAGTACAAAAATAATATTTATGTTATGTGATAGATGATATAACAGGAGAGACAGAACCTCACTTGACGTGATGATACGAGACGTTCCACAACATGGAAAAAATCTTACCCAGATTCTTCTATCCATTGAGCGAGTCGGGACAAGACGATGGTCCAAAGAATGAGTGATCTAGTTTTGCTGGTATAATTGTTTATATTATATTTTTTAAAGAAAAAGATAAATAAGTATTAAAAATATAAAAATATTAAGAAAATCTATATATTAGTAATGATGATGATTATATATTCGTCTTATTTAATATTTTTTAATGACGGGATTTTAAAAACTATGGGAAAAATAATTTTTTGTTGACGACCTTTTAAAATCGTCAGAAAATTAGTTTAAATATTAACGACACAAATAAGCGTCATAAGAAAAAAGTGAAGGTTAAATTTTTTAAATATGGTTGGAACAATTATTACTAAAAAATCGTCATTGGGTATTTTTTTTGTAGTGTTTTTTTTTTAAATCTTTAATTTATATTAAAAGGAGAAATATATAATAAAAAATGAATAGATAACCGCTTAATAAGTATCTTAGTTATTGTTATTGTTTTTAAGTTTTTAGTCAATCTTTTTTTGTTTACTTGATTGAGCATGCGATATAAAGGTATTTTTTATTTTTCGGTCAATAAGAGATGAAATGTATGATAATGGAGTAGTACTAGTAGCTAATAATTCATGCCACGTTAAAGATTCTTAGTAGCCAACGAATGCTTCACTAGGTGGGACAAGTATGTCATATCATTAATTACTTGGCACAATCTGGTTCGCTCCAGCGGACTTTGCATATTTGAATTGAAATACACATATGTGTAATCTACTGGTAAATACTATTATTGGTTCGAATCAAAATACCTAACATACCTTTGAGTTGAAACCAACAGTAAATATATTTACTAAAATAGCATATACACCCCATGTATTCATGAGTGAATACATGTATGTGTGTATGTTTCTCTGATAGAGGCAAAGATACAAATTGACAAACTAATAATTATATGAGACTATAATATTAATCAGAGAGATTAAAGTTAATCTCATTTTTTTTCCCTTTTTTTTTTCCCCCCTTTGCCCTTGGTAGGGGTAAATGATGCAATAACTTATCATGGCCTAAAATCACTTTCAGAATGGGGTCTATTCCATTTTATAGAATATCCTTATTCCTTACGCATCTTTTCATATATGTACATGCAAGCTTGAGTTGAAAATAACCAAATTAATTAAACCATATTATATTAGAAGAATCGTGTACGTAGTGTAGTGCACGTCGTTAGACATTTCTTCTTCTGCTTTCCGTTTCACAGAGACATGAAAACCATGGTTATGTGTTTTTGGTTGTTGACTTTTAGTTTAAGCCTTTGTTTTGTTGATATAAATGCCGAGCTTCCAAAATTCAAACACCAAGCAGCCCCCACAACAAAATCAGGTGATGAAGTTAGTTTTTTGGTTGTTGGTGATTGGGGAAGGAAAGGTGATTATAACCAATCTGAAGTTGCATTTCAGGTGCCATCTAACTCTCTCTTTTCATTTTTAGTCATTAATTTTGATAGTTTTTGCATCAACTTTGGAAAAAGAATTGTTTTCTTTTGCTAGTTGCGTCCCTTCGGCTCTTTAAGCCGTTTGGTGTCACTCCCTCCCTTGTTCATGAGTGTGGATGCATTTTTGAAAGAAGTATATAAAACCTATTAACTCTTGGGGAATACCTCCACTAAAATTATAAAAAACCTTCTAATCTTTAAAAGCTTCGCCTAAACCTCGAAACTTTTTTGTTGAAACATGACATGAAAGTGGACGGTAACCTTTTGGACTACCGTTCCTATTGATGTCTACGGATGAATACCAATGATATATGACAAACGGGTTGCAGGTGGTAAATAAAACTAATCAAGTAATAGAGATATTCAAGGTTTTTGTTTAACTTTTCAAATTAATTCGAGTTCAAATTTAAATGAGTCAAGTAAAATATATTCAAGTTTGTTTATTTAACTAATGGAACAAATATTGAAACTAGTATATTTTGAACTGAACTTGAATTATTTGCTAGTAATTTATTTTTTTATAATTGAAACTAAAATTTTATGAACAATTTGGAGTAAATAAAATATATCTTAAAAAGTATAAAGTGTTATATTGATCTAAAAAATCTAGAAAAAACATTATCTTAGTTAATATTTATTTCATATATAAAATATATTATATACACAAGATCGAACAAACTCGTTTTATTAGCAAATTTTTATTAGAGTTTTAACTTTATTGTCTAAATAAATATACGAGTTTGAACGAAATTTGTCTTTAGTCAAACCTGAGTTATTCACGAACAACTTGATTTTACTTGATTAATTCCAATATATAATCATAATCAATCTTATATAATTCAGTTTAAATTTTATAGCTTAACATTGTAATAAACATATTTAGTCTTCATTACCAAATTAAATTAGCCTCTTGTATAATTAATACAATATTATTAGAAGATAAACAAATAAATATATATAAAAAATTACACACGAGACTATATTATCCCCGATTCTTTTCTCGGAAAAATTATCCCCCTCTAAAAAAAAAAAAATCACCCCTAGCAAAACTAGTTTTGGATGCATAAAAACCTCTTTTTATAATAGATCATGTCTTTATAGGTACCTCAAACAAATTTAATTAATGTCCAAAAAAAAAAAAAACAAATTTAATTACTCTTTTTTCTTTTTTTTTGTCATAACAAATTTAATTACTCAAACACCAACTTATAGAACAGTTATTTTTAGATATCAAGATTGGATCAAAAATTTTCGACCCCCCACGGAATTTACAAACTTAGCACTCAGTGACTTTAACAGTTTTAGACTATTATGATTTATAGGCCCACTAAAGATATTGGTCGACATGTTAAATATAGTATAATATTTAGGAGACAACTTGAAGTTATTTGACCGTAATAAACACGTCAAAATTGTTTTGGCAGATGGGAAGAATTGGAGAGAAAAAGAAGATTGATTTTGTCGTTTCTACTGGGGACAACTTCTACGATAATGGATTAACAGGAGAGAATGATCCTAATTTTCTCCACTCATTTACCAATATTTATACAGCAAACAGCTTGCAAAAACAGTGGTACACTGGTAAATCCGAATTTAGCAAAAGAAACAATTATAATGAAAATAAATTTTCCTAACTTTTATTAACATATATAAGAGATCGTAGTCTAAGCTTATATCTTATTAATGCAGTTTTAGGAAACCACGATTACAGAGGTGATACGGTGGCTCAATTGAGTCCTTATCTCAGGAAAATAGATACAAGATGGTTTTGTTTAAGGTCATTTATCATTAACGCAGCAGGTCATCCATCTAATTTAATTCTCTCATCAAATTTTTTAACCTTTTTACTTCAAGACGTTAAATATTATGAAACCGTAATTTTTTTTATTTTTTTTCAGATATTGCTGAAATATTCTTTGTGGATACCACTCCTTTTGTCGAAAAGTACTTCGTTACCCCCAACGAGCATTCCTATGACTGGAGAGGCCTGGCGTCTCCTAAGAAATACACTAACATTCTTTTAAAGGTACCCATATATGTCTTAACATGCACGTAAAATCTAATTTGACGTGTTCAAAATCTAAATAATTAAGTAATTTTTATATTGGTAAGATACTGATAATGATGATGTTTATAATCAACAGGATCTTGAATCAGCATTGAAGAAATCACAAGCAAAGTGGAAAATAGTTGTGGGCCATCATACTATAAGAAGTGTTGGACATCATGGTGACACTGATGAACTCATAGATCGCCTTCTTCCTATTCTTGAGGTAAAAAAATGACAAACAAAAGTTTAAATAATTCAAGTGAACTAAGAACATGATATATAGATAATTAGTACATTTTTTCTGACGAAATTTCAGGCTTATGAAGTTGATTTCTACATGAATGGTCACGATCATTGTCTTGAACATATCAGTGATGACAAAGGGTAAAGATAAATATTGTGACACATGTTAAATATAATAAATAGATTTTATAAGTTAATATTAAAAGCCTTTTTATCACTTGAATTTTAAGTCGAGTTGCATTAATAGATTGAAATCATAGATGTAAGTTGTGTTTGTTTGTTTTTGGAGTGCAGCGCAATTCAATTCCTAACGAGTGGAGCAGGATCAAAGGCATGGAAAGGCGATGTAAAACCAATGTATAGTGAAAACGTAAAATTCTTTTACGATGGACAAGGTTTTATGTCTGTGAAATTAACACAGAAACAAGTGGAGATAGTCTTTTATGATGTATTTAGCAAAGAGCTTCACAAATGGACCACGTTTAAGGAGCTTCACTCGGCTATTTAAATGATGTTAGGACAAGGTCCAGGGAGCTGATTGTAATTAATTAAATTATTATTTATTAGAACCTTCCCTTTTTTTTCATACATGGTAGGTCAAGGTGGCTAACGGTTCGTACCGGTTCCTAGCGGACCTGGGCCTTATCAGTCCTGTCCGGCTTACCGGTCCCTCGTTATCGGTTCCGGTCCGGTCCGTTACTAAGAAGGAAGAAGGGGAGAACTGGACCATTAAGGGAACCGTCTAAACCAGATCCGAATCAGGTCCGGTCCGGTTTTTAGTGGTTCTATATTGTGTTTTTTTTTAATCTTTTATTTGTTGTTTAGGTGGGTGGGGAATAGGGATTAAATGGTGTTGATATGGTGTTAAAAATATTAAGCGCCTTAGTAGAGGTGTTGGGTTTATTTGGGTTGGGCTAAAAACCTAAAACAATGAAATATTAAAAAAAAAATTAACGGGACGGTTCCGGTCCGGTCCCCGTTATTTAAAAAAAAAGTGAAGAACCGGTTTGGTAGCTTGTGGACCGGTCCGGTTCGGTTCGTTCCTACGTTGACTTTCGGTCCGATCCGGTTGGACCGGACCATTAGTCACCTTGAATTGTAGGTCTTTTATTTAATTTTATTAAACATACGTGGGAGTGGGAGGTCGAACGACTAGGTACTATACCTCTGTCTGAGTTCTCAAGATAATTTTGCGCGTGCCCAACTACTATTGTCATTCACGGCTTTGCTATAATAACCTTCTAATGAATCGCCATAACTTACCGATTTTGTCGTCACCTCTGCTTCTATCTTTACTAATCAATCTGCGTATGTATTGACCTTCTTGTTAATATGACAAAGCACAAAATTCTCACATCTACGCAATATGTGCTATTTTATTGTTACATAACTTCAACTCTGACTTCTCATCTCTTTTCGAACAAAAATAAAAGACTTCTTATTTCCCATTTTTAAAATTTTCAACCTCCTTCCTAAGTTGTTATTTCATGGGTTTTCATATCTAATGTATTATTTCCAATGGTCAAGCCTTTGGTTATTCCAAATGTTAATACAATGTGACGCTCATTGAATACATACCAAAAACTTATATTATATAACAACTTGACTAATAGGTATACAATGAGGTTTTTGAATAACTTTTGCTTTAACACGATCCTTGTTGGATCTCCCATGTAATAAAAACAACAACTTGACTAATAGGTATACAATCATCACCATTCCTTCCCTGATCAAACAAAAATTTAGGTATCTAACTGGAAGCAACTTATAAATTGCTAAATAGAGAGAGAAAGCTAGAGAGAGGTTAGAGATTTATCCTCCTAAATCACCCTGATTTTCCGCCTTACTTACGTTCTCTTTTCTTATCTTCACTATGAGCCATTCTCAAACAATACTTAATCGAGGATCTTCCCCTTCCGTTTTGGACCTAGGAGATGCTAAAAGTGCACACCATGTCACCTCCACCAAGAAGCCACCTGACCCCAAAAATCTCACGTTTTGGGCAAACCCAGATACCAGACCTTCTTCGACTATGACTAGCCCCACGTTAATTTATAAATCATCGGAAAAATGTCTTCTTGGTACTCTAAAGGTAGTAAACGTGGTGGATTTAAATGAAACTTGGATTGACCCAAACCCTAGACTACCAACTATTGAGGAAGAAGATCTTGAAGCATGCCACTGGAATAGATTTGAGGAGGTAGCTCCCCCAATTGATCTTCAAGGTGTGGAGAGCTCTTTGCCATGTTTTGAAGCCGAGTCTTCACCTTCCCATTCTCGGTCAAAGCTCTCCTCCCTTGAGGCAGAAGCGTTGGTCCATAAATCTGGGCTTTTCGGTGCAAAATTTGCTAGTTTATGTGCTTTTGATACCTCCCTAAAGGCTAAAAAAACGTTTCTCTAAAACTTGTGCTAGATTCGATAAGAAAATTGTGGAGAAAATTTGAGAAGAACTAGTAGCTTACTACATGTTTAATAAAATGCCAAAACCAAGTTTTTTGGTAGAAAAGGGGGCTAGTGAGCCTATAACTGAGGGAACTTGTGTACCTAAGAATGTGATCCATAATGGGCGTGAGATGGCCACGGGAACCGTGATTGAGTCCGGAAAACCTGTAGCCGCTACAAAGTGCCCGAAAATTACCCGCCAAACCATAGAGAATAAAGATCGTTAGGATTACAAAATGTGCTCTTGAACAATAGAGAGTTTCAGCAGAAATGGAGTTTCCATACTTCGAACCCGTTGAGCGGGGGATGCTACAACTATTGGAGAGTGATGTGATGACCTTGGAGCAAGCTTTTGGGTGTTCACTTATTGGATACATTGTCGGAAAGAAATCTCCGGATATGGAGGATATTAGAAGAATTTTGAGAGATTGGAAGGTTGGGTGTAAAATCCGAAGACACTCAAGTGCTTGGCTCATTTTTTAATTCGATAAAGACGCGGATAGGAAAAACATTCTTTCAAAGGGTCCTTTTATTTCTTATGGGAGAATGTTATTGCTTACCGAGATTCCAGAATATTTTGATTACGGACATCTTGAGATCACAAAAATACCTAGTGAAGATACAAGCTATGCTATAGTACTTGTTAACTTTGACTTGAAAAAGGAGAGGAAAACCACTATTGACTTTGGATCACACTATAGAAAAAAGCATCGAGTTTTGGTTGAATACGAAAACTTACCTCCCAATCGTAGTAAATATAAAGCAATAGGCCATGAGGAAGCGAAATGTTTTTGTGAAGGTGGGCCTAGTGCTGGAGGAGGAGGATCAAATTTGCCAGAAATAGATTTACAAAGCTACCTTATAATGGAATTATCCCTTCGAGTAATAAACAGGTAACTTTGCTTAGCTGTGATATTTATAGAAAATCTGCTGGGTTTAACCGAATGGTTTCGCAAGATTCTGTTGATAAAATTGCTGGAAATATTATAAGTAATAGAGCTGATTTGACAATTAATAGCAAGCATAAAGGACAATTAAGATTGCAGGAGTTAGTGGCGTGAGACTTAACTTCTCCTCCAGTGCAAGAAATAAACAAAAGCGGTCAAGAGTTGAGTGTAGTTGTTGGGGTTGACCGATTGGGTACAAGTATGGAGCTTAGTGGGTTTGACCGAGAATTAGTAAGTTGGACAGATGAAACTGCGCTGCGATCACATGTTTAGTAAGGGAGGTGCTGCAGAATTAATTAATGGAAATTATAGTGCTGAACAATATAAAAAAAACGCTGCTGCAGCTTTAATTACTGGAACTAATAGTGCAGAATATGCTGAGAAAAACGCTTCTGCAGTTCTAAAAATAAATAACTCCAAAATTTTCTCTTTAGCGACAAACGAGCTCTTGGTAATGAAATTAAAAATTATAAGAGACAACTCTTTCATGGTGCGAGTGATGAGGGTTATAAGAAACACGGTGAATATGTTAATACGTATAAAAGGAGGGAGGGAGAATTCCCTCTCTAACAGGTGTAAAAGTGAAAGTTATAAGGCTCGAATTATTTTATAAACATGGGTAACCTAGTTCTGATTTACTATAAGAATTTATACGGGAAGACATGTATATCTCCATAGGATTAGTCGGGTGCGTGCAAACTAACCCGAAATCACCCATGTAACCAAAAAAAAAGGAGGGAGGGTAAAGCGAGTATGGACGAGGTTAATGCCGAATCCTATTTACTGAGCGAGTATGAGGGTAGATAGAGAAGGGAAAAAGCCGTTTCGACTTGTTTTGAGTAGGAGAATGAAGAAATGAGAGGCGTATAAGAGGAAACTTATACAATCTAAACAGGAATATACCCGACTTAAGAGAATGTATTGGCAATCAATTAACGCAAATATTAAAAGCGCATATATGAGGAATCCATCCATACTTGTTAATGATTATTACATCGTAGAATACGAGCGGTTTCGGCTCAACCCATACGAGGCAAGGTATAGTAGACTTAATTAGACGTAAAAATATTGATATTATAGGCATTTTGGAGACAAAGAGTAATACTATTTTTGTGTTGACCTTTTTATGAGTAGTATGCTTAGAGGATGAGAGTATGTAAGTAACTTTGATCTTGTTGAGCATGAGAGGATTCTAGTTGTTTGGGACCTGGATAAGGTACACATGGAGATCATTGAGAGGACGCCTCAAGCTATCCATTGCAAAGTTATGTGAAAGGTTACTTCTTTAAACTTTTACACCTCTTTCATTTACGGTTTAAATGATGAAAAATTGCGTAGAGAGTTGTGGAAGAACTTTATTGATTTCGTCGCTACTTTTGATGTTTCGTGACTTCTATTGGGAGACTTTAATAATATTCTAGTTATTAGAGGGCAAAGTGTTAATTTGAGTGATTTTGAGGAATTTGCGGATTGTTGTAATAGATTGGAGCTTGAAGATATTCAATATACCGGACAATTTTTTACTTGAGATAATAATCATGTCCTTAGTAAAATTGGCCGTGCATTGGGTAATCGGAGATTAGATCTGTCAAAGCATTATATTCACGCAGATTTCTTACCTAAATCGAGTGTTTCCGATTACTCGTCTTGTATGGTTGATTACAACATGCTAATCGAGTTGTTCTGTTCTGGTTTTTTAATATGTGGGTAGATCATGCGAATTACAACCTTACAGTGAAAAATGGGTGGAATAGGAGTGTTATTCCAGGAATTAAACAATACATCCTTTGCCAAATACTTAAAGCCTTGAAATTCGATTTGCGCAAACTTAGTAAGGAGCATTTCTCTCATATTTTTGAGAGAGCTAAGAAGGCAAGAGAGGATCTTGAAAAGACCGAGGTACTTTTCCAACAAAACCTAACTAAGGATTGTAATTTTGATGATTTACTAGGACTTCCGACTAAGGCGAGAACTCTTGAGAAAGCCGAAATTAGCTTTCTCCAACAAAAGGCTAAGCTATTCTCTCAAAAGTGATAGATGTTCAAAACTCTTTTTATGGTCACATGAAGTGTAAACAAAGGAGGCGTTTCATCCCTAATATTATTTGCTCAAATGGGGAATTATCTAATTCGAGTGATTAAGTGCATGAACCTTTTATTGATTATTTCAAAGCTTTATTGGGTACTAAGGATACAACTTCACATGTAGATCTAGATGTATTCAATTGGGGGAATGTTCTTTCTCACGAGAAAGGAGTTGACATGTGTAGAGACATTTCCGATCTTGAGATTAAAGAGACAATTTTTCGAATAGCAAATGATAAATATCCTGACTTCGATTACTTTTCTTCTCTTTTTTTTTTAAGTGTTCTTGGGACATTATTGGAGGAGATGTTATTTTAGCGGTACACAAATTTTTCTCTTTTGTATTTTTGCTTTGACAATTAAATACTACTATCATAGCTTTGATTCCCAAGATTGAAGACCCAACTTGTGTTGATCATTTTTGCCCTATCTATTGTTGTGATGTAATTTATAAGGCGATTACTATGATTATGACGGATCGGCTTAAACCGGTTCTTGATAAACTAGTGGATAAATCCCAAAACACTTTTGTAGAGGGAAGATCTATGGTTGAGAACATACATCTTATGCAAGAACTTCTAAGGGGGTACAATAACAATAGTAGCTCATCAAGATGCACGATAAAGACCGATTTCCGAAAAGCTTACGATTTGATTTCTAAGGATTTTCTTCATAAGGTATTTAAGGGGTTGAATTTTCCGAAGAAGTTCATGGATTGGATTATGGTTTGTGTCTCTTCTCCATTCTATTTGGTGGGCACTAATGAAAAGATTCATGGTTTCTTTAAAAGATAAAAAGGTTTAAGATAAGGTGGCCCTATTTTTCCTTATCTCTTTACCCTTTGCCTTGAATATTTTTCTAGGCTTTTAAAGAAAAATACGAATATAAATTTCAAGTACCATCCGAAATGTGAAAAGGAAAAGATAACTCCCCTTGCTTTTGCGGATGACCTAATGCTGCTTTCTAAAGGAGATAAAGATTCCGTTAAATTCTCATCGATAGCTTGAATACTTTTGGTTATTGTTTGTGGATTCGATTAAATATGGAAAAGTCTAATATTTTTTATATTGGGGTTTCAGATGATGATATTGATCATGGTTTGGCACCAACCCTTTTGGAGAAAGGTGTCTCTCTTGGTTCTTCCGTCTTACTTTTAAGAGAATATAAACCTCTATCTGATGAATTGGAAGGTTATGTTAGATCTTGGAATGCTTCTTCACTTTCATTCGCGGGAAGATTGGAACTAATTAGATCGGTCTTTCAAGGTGTTATTTGTTTTTGGTTTACTATATTTCTGATTACGATTGGTGTTCGAGACCATGTTATTAGTATTTGCAAAAATATTTATTGGGATAAAAAGCCGCCTCAAGTTTGTTGGAGTAAGATTTGTGTACCGAAAGAAGACGATGGGCTTGGGTTAAAAGATTTAGGAGCATGGAATAAATCATTACTTTTAGAAATGTTTTGGAAGATTGTGGATAAGAAAGACTCGCTTTGGATTAAGTGGATCCATAGTGAGTACTTTCAAACTTGTGGCTTTTGGGAGTGGACCCCAAAAAAGGGTGATTCCCCTCTCTTGAAAAATGTGTGGGAACTTATGGATGTTATTCGTGGGTCATTAGGAGTTGAGGGTCGAGAGTGTATCTTGGCTTTGTGGTTCTTCTCAGAATATACACACTAAATAACTCGTGAGGTATCGAGTAGAAATTTTATGCTTTATGTAAAAAACCTTATGATTTATTTTTCCGGAAAACTTTTGTTAAGCCTTGGGTTTATATTATTTGGGACTCGTGTGTAACTCCTAAACACACAGTTATTGTTTGGATGGCATTGAGGGAGAGGTTTAAAACTAAAGATCACATGAATTATTTGGAATTGGAGCCACTTTGTGCTTTATGAAGTTTTTGAATAAAAAACATACCTTTTTTTCGATTGTGCTTATGCAAGGGAGATTCGGGATGCAATAAAGACTTGGCTAGGGATAGATAAGAAAATTAATAGTGTCCTTAGTGCTTTGAAATGGCTCAAGAAATTTAAAGCTAGAGAAAATTGGATAAGAAAGGCATGGAGGATTAGCTTTAGAGCAACCGTATATTGTATTTGGAAGGCGAGATATCACCTTGCTATTAGGGGCGATTCTACCTTTAGAGAAGCGGTTACCAAGGAAGTAAAGTGGTGCATCTTTTCCATTTTTTTCCTTGTTCCCTCATCATTCATTTTTGGATGATATTGGGAGATTAGCTTGTACTAGTATGAGTTAGTTGTTTTTTTAGCTTCTTAGTGGCTACCTTAATCTTTAGGGCCACGGTAGGTAACTCTTAGGTATAGTGTAAAATTTTCCTATTTATATAACTGTTCACCTAAACCCAAAAAAAAAATCCACGTACATAATAGTGGGTATGCACCTACTAGAACTACTAATTAATGTGGCCACCCACCACTATCATATAAACAACTAATACAACTTTCAAGTTGCACTTTACATCCATGTCTTATCAAATACACAACCCATTCTAGGGTCAGAATCTACAAACATATAATCAATGGGTACACACCCACCACTTTAAGATACATATGTATAACAACCACGTAATTTACAACGGGTCCTCGTGTTAACAAAAGTTGCACATATATACACAATATAACCATCACCCTACCATCCCCTAAACAAACATAAATCCAGGTTCATATCAGTGGATCTACACCCGCCAAAACATGTATGACTAACCAATACAATTATTTACACACACACAATGGGTATATACAAAAGTGGGTACATACCTACACAAAGACAAAAACCATAAATATTTGTCTTTCATATCCCTTCAAAAGATACATATATTTTTAAAACCCCGTATTAACATTTATCCAATACCTATATTTATATACACACACACACACATACTCACAATACAATACATAAATAAATTAAAAAATTAACAGTTTTCACAAATTAGGGCTTGTTTTGAATGGAATTATCTACACACTTAAAGATAATAACGAATAGTTTAACATGGAATTACCTTACAACCCTGGTTTTTACCGCGAAAAAGCTCTAAGGCCAACCTAGTGCTCTCAGGAAAACCCTACTTATCCCAATCTCTCTTATTTGATTTCAAATAGCTAACTATAAAAATTGGTGCAAAATCCATTTTGATATTTACATAAACGTTTGGGAAACCATACCACCTTCATTATACTTCCTTTTATCAACTGTACAGAGAATTTCAATGGATTAGACATTTCGGCATAACTTATACGACTAATTAGATATTTGTTGAGTTAGACTGGAGAGAGAAAGGGCTTAACTAGAGGCCTTTTGGAAAAGAAAAACTAACTAGGCCTTTTAAATGATATCTTTGGCCTTTTAGGTCTCAAAAAGTATATTCTTCTGTTCTAAAGAGACGTTGATTCATAAAACAATCAAGTGAATTCGTAAAATAGCAACACAAGAATAACACATAATAATATATGTAAATCCTCAAGTAATTAAACTAGAATATTACAGACTTACATTCATAGGTAATATCTCTAGCCAAGATATGTTTAGCTACTCATGAAAATAAAAATACATAGATACATAAAGGATGTTCACTGATAAGGCATAAGAAACCTGTTTCCTTTCTTTTTTTCTTCTTTAAGTCTTTTTTTTTCTGAAAAAATATTCTTGTATGGTGTATGTTCTTTTCCTTTTTAATAATAAAAAACTATATATTTATATCATCCAAAATAAAATAGCTAAACAAATCATAATAGGATAAATATGAGATTTCAATATATAAAATTATAATAACTAGCGTTTATTTCAAATCTTTCCTTCTTTCATTTTATATTATTATATATTATTTTATTTTATTTTATTTACTTGAGCTTTAATTTGAAGGGCTTTAGTTGGGTCCCACAAGATGGTCAAACCTCTTCCTGTTGTTTGCTTTAGGATCCACTTCCAAGTAGGGGTGAGCATGGTTCGCTTCGTCTCGGTTTTTGGCTAAAACAGGAACCGAACCGAATATTTTGGTTTTTTATAATTTAAAAACCAAACCGGGTGGTTCGCATTTGGTTCCACATTCGGTTTTTGGTTTCGAATTGGTTCGTTTCGGTTCGGTTTTGGTTCGCTTCGAATTCAGATGCGTGATCAATAATATTTTCACCCCATTTCTTGAAATACATTGTCCAATAGAGACTAATATTACAATACAATTATACAGCTATTACTTGTCCATGTGGACTATTAATATATCAACTAAATATAAACTTATAACCTAACAATACTTATCCTAATTTACAATACTACAATAAAATTATATCTATTACTTCCAATTAATACAATCTTGTTTTACAAAATCAATCAAGTAATGAATACTTATGATTGATATATAAGTATTTGCAAGTATTCATTACTTGATTGATTTTGTAAGTATTCATTACTTGATTGATTTTATAAATCACGATAATATGAAATAGGAAGTAATAGATTTAAATTTATTGTAGTATTGTAAATTAAGATAAGTATTTTTAAATTATAACTTTATATTTAATTGATATATTAATAACCCACATGGACAAGTAATAGTAGCATAATTGTATTGGAATATTAGTCTCTATTGGGCAATGTATTTCAAGAAATGTGGTGAAAATATTATTGACCAAGCATCCGAATTCGAAGCGAACCTAAACCGAACCGAAAGGAACCAATTCGGAACCAAAAACTGAATATGGAACCAAATGCGAACCACCCAGTTTGATTATTAAATTATAAAAAACCGAAATATTCGGTTCGGTTCCGGTTTTGGCCAAAAACCGAGACGAACCGAACCATGCTCACCCCTAGTTTTCACTATACGTTTTTAAAGTCCTGATTAGATGTTATGTTTTTTAAAGGTCTGGTTATGATTTTTCTGGTTTCTGGTTAGATTTTTGGGGGGTATATACCCACTATTTTAATTTTTTTTAATTACATTACAAGTCCCTCTTGAAAAATTCTGGTTCAATGTCCTTTTTTTGTCAAGGTTCGTGCTATAATTCAGTGTACATACCCACTGTTTTCACTATACATTTTTCCTTGTCAATGTCCATGGCATTCCACCTCAATGTTAAAGATCCATACCCAAAAAAATGCAAAATAGCGGGTATATACCCACAAAAACTACAAAACAGTGGGTATATACCCACTAAAAATGCAAACCAGTGTGTACGTTAAACAGATTTGAGATAGATGACGGGGGTGAAGATGGAGGTGAGATCTTGACGAATAGCGTCGGATTTCTGGTGGTGAAGATGGAGGTGGGGAGGTGAGAAGGTGGGCGGCGTTTTCCAACTTCACGGCGAGATCTTGTACATACGAGTGGAAGAAATGACTGCTTGAGCGGAATACCCCCTGAAAATACAAAACAATATGTATATACCCCCTGAAAATGAAAAATAAGGGGTACGTTACTCGAAGTCAGAATAAATAGATCTGAGATCTATGAGGGGGGAGGCGCTCATGGTGGTGGAGAAGAAGAAGGTGGGGCAGGATGCGACTGTGATTTGTACTGAAGAAGGTGTACAATGGCCAGATCTGAAGAGATCCGGCAAGATCTGGTCCACGACAGAGGTTTTCTGGTGCAGTATGGCGGTGGCTTTGCTGCGAACGGAGGGGAAGTGATACCGGAATAAATGGAGGGAAGGTGAGATCTGTTAAAATGGAAGGAAAGTGAGACCGGAGGGGGCTGGTTTTTTGGTGCAGTAAGGCGGCGGTTTTCTGGTGCAAGAGGACGGCGACTGTGCTGGGATCGGGGGTGTTATGGTGTGCAACAGAGCTTGTCGAGGTGAGATGATGGTGGAGCTTGTGGTTTTCTGGTGCAGATCTGCCAAGAGAAAGAGGAGGAGGGGGCGAGTTTTTAATTTCTAAACCTAATGGGAGGAGATGATGTTTTATAGTGTTTTTTTAGTTAAGTTCTAGTTACCTAGTTAGGTTGGGCTTTTAATTGAAAAATTAATGTTATTGAAATCTTTAAACCTCTTTTACAGAAGTAGATGAATCATTAAATGTATTATGTTTAAGTTTTTTATATTTTAATACATATTAGTACTTTAAAATATATGCTCACATGTGTAAGCAATAAAAATCTAGATCGCGCCCTTTAATTTTTTTCATAAAACTAACACCATATAGGTAACACAAAAGTATTACCTACTAAATCTCTAATATTGCAAACTAGTCTTAGGTGTTATCACCCACACCTATCATTAGTGATATTTTCTCATAAATAAATCATTTGTTCATCGTACAAGGTATGTCTTGCTATATTTTCATAAATAAATAATTTGTTCTCGTAAAAAGTAGGTCTTGCTATAGACGACATGCCAATACGTTAGGGATGACGATGGTTCAAATATTAAATGTAACCGATAAATATCCGATCCGATATAAAATCTGTTAGTGGAATCAATGGTGCATCCATGAGGGTTTGGTTCTTACAAAAGATAACCGGTGGATTATCCGTTAGGATTTGGTCTTTTACAATAATCCGACGGATATCCAAAATCCGAATAAAATATTAAAATAGAATATTAAAATATAGATACTATATCTTTAATGTATGCGAATTTCATACATAATATCGATCAAATATAATTATTCTACATATAAAATAGCTAGTTAACTATTATCTAGTTTATTTATATATTGTCTAATATCATTTTATGGTCTCCTAAAAAATTTGTAGCTAATATTAGTATTTTAAAAATATTTAATAATTTATTTTTTAAATTATTTTTAAACGATTGTGAATACGGATTAACCGCGGATAAACCGTATTCATTGTGGATGCAGATTTGGTAAATAATTCTAAAATTCAATGGTTAATAAGTGTAAATTTAGTTATCATTTTTCTTAATCGATATATACGTAGTTATACAATTTTTCAAAAATATTTGATCCGTTAGACTTCCTACCATACGTCATCCAATCTATACTATGTATTTGATTCACGGCTAATGTAATTCAATCTGAACAACCCATGAGCATTTAATATTTTTTTTATACGATATGAGTGCCTCACTAGACGTTCTCCCATAATTTTTTACCGTTATTCACTAATATATTTAATTTTCTCGAGTCTGTCTCAATTCTTATAGTCTTATAAACTTGCTCAAATAAACATATAACTTTGATTGAAGTGTCCATACCATTTCTCAGGACAATGCAAACCATTTGAAAAGGATCTATTTGTGTCTTGAAAGACAATTAGACATGTCAATACTCTCGGTTGGTGGCGTTGTACCAAAACATATGTTTCATCTCAGGTTAAGGTTTTTATCATTTCATAATATATATTTCTCGCTGAAAAAATTAAACCTTCATCCTGTTCATTGCTTTACATCGCGTCCCTTTATAGCATCTCTAACTCGGGGAATATGAGAAACACAAAAGCAACGTACAAATCAAGTACCCTTGTGCACTTTTAATTGTAAATTAAAAGCAAAGAATCAATGAATTGGTAAAACTTTAAAATGGGGTTGTATTGTCTAGACCAATTCGGCCATTCTCCCTCCATTTTGATAAGCCATCATGAAACATTTTAATAAAGCCTTGGGGCCTTGCTTTAGAATGTTCCAAATTTCATGTGCTTTTGTATATTAAAAACCAAAAGAGAATTCAATAAAGAAAAAGATGTCTACTTAGTTAAACGATGAAATAGTTTTGCAAAATTTGGGAAGAAAGATACAATTTTTTATTTGTTTGATGAAAATACTCATCCATAAACATAGAAGATGTTTTATTATTAAGTGATACCTGGTTTTAGAAGAGTTTGTAAAAAAAAAGGAGATTAAGTGATTATTGGATATTATAATTTAATTCTCTTTTATTCATGTAATTAAATGAGCAATGCAAATAGCTAGTGTTGTAAATCTTTTAAGTTTCACATCAAAAACAGGTTTGAAATCGATTGGCTTGTAAAAAAACTTTTCAGTACAAAAATTAAAGAAGAAAGGATTTTTATGTAGTTCAGTCAAATAAGACCTACATCCACGTTGAGCCCACATGAGAGTAGCTCAATTCCATTATATGCCTCGGATTACAAGTTTATACACACCTCACACGAATCACTCGAGCTTATCAGATATTACAACTTATACCACAAATCTACGCTAGTACATCAACTACGCTGAAATACACTCAATGATTGAATCCAAAAGATTCAGTATTACAGATTTGCTAAACTTTGATCTAATCTAATCACTCAAAGAATATCGCTGAAAGAAACTAGAGGTTTTGTCTATTCTAGGGTTAGGGTTTGAGAGAGAGAGAGAGAGAGACTTGAGAGGAAGAGTAATCGGAGTAGTGAATAACAAAACACTGATAGAACCTTCTATATGAGACATTCTCAAGTCTCAATCGTAGTCGTCCATCCCTTAAGCAATCAAGAGACCATATAAGTCCACGTAGATGTCAAAACCGACTGACCAAAAACGATACCGTAGCCAGGTGTGTCAAAAGGAAAAAGTCACAATTTATAATACTTCATATTGCAACAATCTCCACCTTGAAGTATTATAACTTCATAAACCCAGTATAGTAGAACCTCCACTCGAATCTTCATAGGCAGTAGACATCACCCTCTCATCATATAGACACATGCATCACATTTAGCCAAGAAATAACAAATGTAAACAACGTTTAAACTTGACATTAGTAACAATTTTAGTTCCAAAATCTGCAGGATTTTCCTCAGTTAGCAAATTTAACTGACCACTTTCAAGCACATCCCTAATATAGTGGAATTTGACATCAATGTGCTTAGTTCTTTCGTGATACACAGGGTTTTTACTTAACTAAATTGCACTTTGACTATCAGAGTACAAAGTAACCTTACACTTGAGTAACTTAAGTTCATTAAGTAAATTTTTAACCCAAATACCTTCCTTAGCAGTACCAGTAATAGTTACATACTTTGATTCTATAGTAGATAATGCTACAAGTGGCTGCAATTGTGATTTCCAAGAAATACAATTACCTCCCAAAGTGAAGCAGTAAGCAGTAGTGGATTTCCTAGAATCCTTATCACCAGCAAAATCAGAATCCACATAACCTGTTAACTCAAAAGGGACATGGTGATCTCCAAAACACAAACCAATCTTTAAAGTACCACTGACATATGCTAAAACATGCTTAAGAACAATCCAGTGCTCAAAACCAGGATTAGAGATATACCTACTAAGCAAATATATAGAAAAAGATAAGTCTAGCCTAGTGCTTATCATAGCATACATTAAAGAACCAATCACATTAGCATAAGGGACATAGTTCATTCTCACAATATCTGACTGAGACTTGCGGCAAAGCTGTTTAGTCAAAGCAGTATGACCAGCCAAGGGGGTCAACACATATTTACAATTTAAACTGCCATATTTAGAAACAATTTTTTTCAAATAAGGTCTCTAATGCAGCTTTAATTATCATGCCAAGAATCATTTTAGCCTCACCTAAGTCTTTCATTTCAAACATTTAAATCAAAGACCGTTTCAAGACTTTTATAGCATGGCAAGACTTACTAATCAAGAACATATCATCAACATACAGTAGTACATATACACTGGCAGATTAACTAAGTAGAAAATATAAGCAAGCATCATATTCTGACCTCATAAAAACAAGTTCAAGCATAAAAGAGTCAAACCTTTTGTACCATTACCTAGGAGACTGTTTCAAACCATAAAGGGACTTAATAAGTAAGCATACATGATCAGGAAATTTTATATCAACTAAACCCTCAAGTTGTCTCATAAAGATAGTTTCATCTAATTCACCATGTAAAAAAGCAGTTTTAACATCCATTTGGTCAACTTCAAGATCAAAACATGAAGCATAAGCAATCATACACCTAATGGTATTAAATTTAACTAATGGTGATAAAATCTCATTATAGTATACCCATTTCCTATGAGTATAGCCTTTAGCTACTAGTCTAGTTTTATACCTAAGGGGATCATGCTCATTTACACCTTCCTTAAGTTTATACAGCCATCTACATTCAATAACATTTTGATTCTTAGGCAATTTAGCTAAAATTCAAGATTTATTAATCATCAAAGAATTCATCTTCTCAAGCATAGAATCATACCACTTTTCATACTCAACAGACTCAAAAGCATCTAAATAAGAGGAGGGTTCAGTACTTTTTACCTCAACAGTTGCACTCAATATAGTATACACAAGATAAGCATAAGAATACCTTGAAGGTTCAGTTATATTTCTTCTTTGCCCGTCTCTAGTTAATCGGTAATCACGAAGCTCCCATATTGATGACTCACTGAATTGTTTTGGTTGATCACTTCCTTCAGGCTCAGGTTCATTAGGGATGGCAATGGTTACGATTTTAATCCGAAACCGACAGATTACCGAACCGAATAAAAATCGATTATGTAACCGTGGTTAAATCCGTTAGGGTTTGGTTTTAAAAAGTGAAACCGATGGTTAAAACCGTTAGGTTATGGTTTTAGATATAAAAAAAATCCGAAAACCGAAAATCCGTTATGGTTTTATATATATATATATATATATATATAAACATCTAGTTTTATTTTACCTATAAAGGCTAAAATCCATGTATTTTTATATTTTGAAGTCCATCTTTCTTATATTTTTTTGATTTTTAATTACCAAAAGGCCAAAAGTCTCAACCCAACTATAGATAAGGATGGAAATGGTTATGGTTTAAAATCAAAATCGATGAAAATTTGAACCGATTAAAAATCGATTATGCAACAATGGATAAAACCGTTAGGTTATGGTTCTGAAAAATGTAATCGATGGATAAATTTTAGATGAAAATAAAACCGAATAACCATAAACCCGTTTATTATCATCTATTTTTGTATATTTTATAGTAATATTAATAAAAAGTATTTTCATATCTCAAAACTAAAATCTAAATATTAGAATTAATAAAAGAAGTAACAAAAACGTTATATAATTAAAGATCAACATAAAATTTTATATATTGGAGATTTGTCATGTATTTGTGATCTTGTTTTCAATATATTTACAGAGTTATAGTTTGGCATGTCACAAGAGCGAGGCGAGGTTAGGAATCCTACTGCGAGAGGGACGCCTCGCGAGACGGGTTATGGTTAAAATCCGAAAAACCGTTTAAAAAACCGAATCCGAATTATTCGGATATGGTTTTGAAAAGTATGTCCGATGGTTAAATCCGTTAGGGTTTGGTTTTTGATAAATTAAATGGATATGGACATGGTTTTCGATTTATTTGCAATAATCCGATCCGTTGCCATCCCTAAGGTTCATTGACCTCATCATGCTTATTAGTGGGTAGCACATCTTAAGGGTCACCAACTGGATTTGCACTCAAATGATCACTGACAGTTTGTGGATCCACTTCAAACTCTAATCCCACCTTTTGAATCAAAGGTTCAGACTGAGCATCACTACCTGTAACATCATGAACCTTACAAGTAAAAGTCAGTTCATCAAAGATTACATCTCTGCTACAGATAGTTTTGATGCCTCTAGCATTCTTGTCCCATAATCAGTAACCTTTAACACCATATGTTGTTGATAACCTAACATAATGTATTTAAGGGACATATGATCTAATTTCCCATCTTTAGTATGAGCATAAGCAACACACCCAAACACTCTCAAATGTAACAGATTATGCTTTGAACCTTTCCAAACCTTTAAAGGAGTTTTAAAGTTAAAAGTCCTATTTGGACTCCTATTTACCAAGTAAGTGGCAGTATACAGGACCTCAACCCAAAAGGTTTTCGGTAGACCAGAATTAAAGAGCATACATCTAACCTTTTCAAGTAATTTATGTTCATTCTTTCTGCAACCCTATTTTGTTGGGGAGTATGCCTAAGAGTTCTGTGCCTAAGAATGCCATTTTCCTTACAGTAAGAATCAAATTACACATTACAACATTCCAAGCCATTATCTGTTCTAAGAACTTTTAAAATCAAGCCAAATTGTTTTTCTTGTAAAGATTTCCATTCTTTGATTATTGAAAAAGTGTCTTTAGATTTTAATAAAAAAAGTCCAAACCTTTCTGCTAAATTCATCCACTAAGGATAAAAATATTTTAAATTTCCATGGGCATCTATTTTTTCTGGACCCCATAGATCAGCATGCACATACTCTAAACACATCTTAGACTTATGAACCCATGGAGAAAACTTTATCCCATATTGTTTACCCAACACACAAGTTTCACAGAAGGTAAAGTACTTACAGTATCTTTTCCAAACATACCTTGCTTGTTTAGCATAGTGAGCCCTTGAAGACACATGTGCCCTAGCCTCAAATGCCATTTTTCAGTAACATCCTGAGATGGTTTATTAGTAACATCATTTACACAAACAGATACATAAGAACCATCTAACATATATAGTCCAACATGTTTAGTACCATTTAAGTACAACTTAGAGTTCTTATACACATGCATAATACCATTCTTAGCTTTAGACACACATCCCAAATCATCTAAAGAACCCAAAGAAATCAAGTTTCTTTTAAATTTAGGAATATACCTCACACTAGTTAAAATAATTCTTTTCCCATTTCAAATAATTTTTCCTATGCCTTTAACTGAACAAGTATGATCATTATCCATGTATACAGTTTCATTACAAGTTTCAACAAGATCACAAAATAGTTCAACATTCGGGCACATGTGAAAGGTACAACCATAATTAAGAATCCAACTATCACCATTAGACACCCTAGTAACATTCAGTACTTCACATACTGATGTCTCCTTAATTGTTCTTATTTTCGACCCTTAGGAGACATCACTTTTGGTGTTTATTTGATTAATTTGATAGACTTTTGGACTAAATATGCAATAATATGATTTTCCTCTTTTATTTCTAGCATTTTTAATTTATTAAGCTTTTGCGCGTAATATTGGTATTTTTAGTGTAAAGTTTACAGGTTTTAGATATTAGCTAGAAGAGGAATCCGAGGAGAAAGTCAAAGATCGTTATATAGAGTCAAGACTTGAAGATAAATCCCGAAGATATTATTTTTAGAGCTGAAAATCTGTTTTCCAGGCCATAGATTGCTGATTTTGAGGTACTTAAGAGATGATTTAGCCGCTGACCTTTGAAGAGAAAACATTCCTTATCGAGTTAAGGAACTTTAGCAACTGGAATTAGGTCAATCGGAGTCATAACGAAGCGGGAAAAGCCGTTTTAGTGAAGGTGTATCAGCAGTTACGGGATTTTGGGCTTAGAAATTGGGTTTGGACATTTAATTATTGATTTATTCTTAAGTCTAAGCCCTAATCCGTTTTTAACATTATAAAAGGGCTTCAGACTCCTATTTTCACATATCTTTGATATCCTTTTCATAATGCAACATACGCTTAAGAGTCAGACACCAGAGAAGAAGCTAGAGGCAGGAAGAGAAGAAGCAAGAGCTGGAGACGGTCTATATCTCCACTTCTCTGCCAATTCAATTCCGTAATTAGGTTCTTCTATTTTATTCTGTAAAACATGATGAACCTATTTGTTTCTTTTGTTTTCTTTTTAATTATTATGAGCTAAACCTAATTAGTGCTTGAGAACGCATAATGGGTTAATCATAATTTGATTTCATTCTATACATTTGAATTTGGGATATTTATTATTTAAATCAAATTGGGTAATTCGTATTTTTCTTTAATTTGCATTTTAATTACTATTATTGACGTAATTAACCAATGATAGGACTTAGTATCTAGGCTATTCCAATTAGTGGCGATTGGATCACCTTGACGGGGGGGGTTTAGGTACAGAAATAATTAATGAATGTAGGTTAGAAATTATTTGACTCTGAC
Source organism: Nemophila menziesii (assembly GCA_029959085.1). Classification (NCBI taxonomy): domain Eukaryota; kingdom Viridiplantae; phylum Streptophyta; class Magnoliopsida; order Boraginales; family Hydrophyllaceae; genus Nemophila; species Nemophila menziesii. The sequence continues at coordinate 3,209,356 of JARWIR010000060.1, forward strand.
GAGCTTAATTAAACCTATGGTCTATTGGGTAATTTAAACTTAAACACTTGAGAGTGGACTATAATCACCCTGACGGGGTTTGTAGCACTTGAGAGTTGCTCCTTAGTCCACCCTGACGGGGGTAAGGAGAATATAGAATCCCGACCAATACAAATTTACCGATTTGTCCCTTAAACAATGTATGAAATGAATGATAGTTAGGAAAACCCTTGTGTTTCTCAAGTACTACCTGCTCATACTTGCGTTTTACTTTTATTTACTTGTGTCTTAGCTTTTAATTGCATTTTCCATTTAGTCTTTCATTACTTAGAATAATAAAAACAAACAAACAATCATTATATCTTTACTTGCTTTCATAAGTGCAACCAATCATTACTTGATAAGCATTGTAGTCAACCATCCCGTCCTTGGAACGAATCTGTTTTATCACTACTATTACTTGGGACAACCGTACACTTGCGGTTGTGGTTCGATTATTTATTGCATTACTTTTAGAACACACAAAGGACCACCACATACATCATCTATTCTGGGCATGCAGGCAACATTTGATTCATTATTCATAGAACTCAGCTTGTTTTTCAATTTAAAATAGTTTTTCGTTAAGTGTCCAACCTTCCCACAGTGAAAACATTTCCTAGTCTCTTTACCTTTAATGTTTTCTTATTCCTTTTATCCTTAAAGGGGCTCAAGGACCAAGGCAGACTCAATTCTTTTAACAAACATATTTTCACTAGTTCTTTTAAGGAATTAAGTTTATTTTCTCTAGTTTTTAAAGTTGTAACTACTTGATCATATTCAGGGACAGAAGTAGCATATTGAAACAAATCTTTAAATACTTGGAAAGAATCAAGAATAACATATAACCGAATCATGCATTTGCTAGTATCATCTAAAGCCATAGAAGTACCCTTAAGCACAAGACACATTTTAGTAAACTCATCTAGGTTTTCATCAACAGACTTAGAACTATCCGTCTTATAGTTAAACAAATAACCTTTTGAGAGGGCAAGATTAGGGACAAATTTAGTAGCATAGAGAAATTCGAGTTTACCCCACAACTCAAGAGCTGTTTCAGCACCATCTACCTGTCGGATAACTGAGTCAGACAGATTCAAGAAGAGGATATAATACGCTTCTTAATTGGTAGATGCTTCATTCTCAAGATCACCTTCACGCCATTCTTTAATGTCATCCACTAATGCGCTTCCAACCTTATGATGAGATAACAAGACTTTCATCTTTTTCTGCCAAACACCAAAATCTACTTTTCCATCGAATACCGACATATCAATACGAGTTGATGTCATCATCGTAGGATATTAGCCAAGGAACCAAAAAATTTCAACAAACTTTTAACCAGCTTTAGTAAAAATCGTAAAACTCTCAATTTGGTTTCGGAAAGAAATAAAAAAATACACCGATAAACCCTAACTTTCAATAAAACCAGATCTGAAAGACCCAAGAATCTTTTAACGAATCGAAAACGGCAAAACCCCGATAAATTTTTTTGAGAAAAGTTAAAGAGTAAGAGAAGTCGAAAAAGATTATATATAAAGCTCTTATACCACTGTTGTAAATCCTTTAAGTTTCAGATAAAAAATAGGTTTGAAATCAATTGGCTTGTAAGAAAACTTTTCAGTACATAAATTAAAGAACAAAGAAATTTTATCGTGGTTTAGTCAAATAAGACCTACATCCACGTTGAACCCATATAAGAGTAGCTCAGATTCACTATATGCATCGAATTACAAGTTTATACACACCTCACACGAATCACTCAAGTTTATCAGATATTACAAGTTATACCATAAATCTACGCTAATACATCAACTACACTGAAATATACTCAATGATCGAATTCAGAATATTCAATATTACCGATTTGCTAAACTTTGATCTAATTTAATCACTCAAAGACTATCGCTGAAAGAAACCAAAAGTTTCGTCTATTCTAGGGTTAGGGTTTGAAAGAGAGAGTTGAGACATTCTCAAGTCTCAAAAGTAGTCGTCCATCCCTTAAGCAATCAAGAGACTAGATAAGTCCATGTAGTTGTCAAAACCGACTTACCAAAAACGACACCGTAGCCGTGGTGTGTCAAAAGAAAAAAATCACAACTTATAATATTTCATACTTCAACCGCTAGAATAACAACAATTAACAATAATACATAGATCTTCTAACGAATTATAAAAAGATATCACCAAAGATAAGTTTAATTAGAATATATCTGGGGTCTGCTAAAAACTACTCCAATGGAGATCTAGTAGAATTTTGTAATGATTATTTTATGGGTATATTTGAAAAAAAAAAACTTAGACAAAAATGAGAGGATAAAGAAACACACTGAGAAGAAAGCATGAGTTCTGTGATCCTCGCCTAGGGAATAGAAGTTGGAATTCTAAAGTAAGATCTCAAAATTGGTAAAAGCTAATGTTTGGTTTTCCTTTAGGAGATCTTCTTTTTTATTCCCCCTTTTCTTTCCATCTCATCTTGCTTTAGGACTGCTTACCATGGACTACTCTTCAAGTTTTGTCTGTTAATCTCTCAATTTAAACATTCTTAATAAGCAAGTAACGCTGATTTACCATTAGACCCTTCTATAAAAAATATTCAAGTTTATTGAGATTTCTTTTTTGTCAAAATTTATTGAGTAATCCAAAATTGGAGGCCCATGCAATCTGATAAAGAATTATCATACGACAACAAGTGAATGATACCGATATATACAGAAGCAACTCAATTTGGTTTTTTCAATTCATCAAAATATGCCTTTGAGGTTGAGATCTATATATTACTTCTCAGCTTTCTAACTGAAGTAAAACATTTATTGAACGTCATTGGACTATAATTTTAGTGTGAATCCAATAACCCTACCTATTGAAGGTGATTTCCTCATTAAAAAATAACATAAATGGACAAAATGATGTTGAGCTTCAAGGTGTATTACCAATACTTTTTTCATACTAGTCACACTCAATTTGTTTTCAACGCTTCACCTTGAGATTTAATTTTAGAATTTCAGGGATTATTGAATATTAGTCGATCACTAAAATAACTACGCACTTAAGACTGAGATATTGTCCAGTTAGGAGTACTTTTTAATGATTAGGGGAGTAAGAATGGCTAAATTACGTTGCACTTTATTCTAATAAAAAAAACAAAAAACTTGGACCTACAAATTAGATTCTTCTATAGAAACTTTAGAAGAAATGCTTGAAAGAATCTAAAACTGATATATGCCTGACTGGGCCTTCCCTGTTTGCTATAAATCTATCTTATCCCAACTTCAGTAGTCATAAGATCATCAGCTTATAATTATAAGCACATTTTCTTTATAATCTTTCTAAAGAAAAGAAAATTAGTTACTTAAATATATAGCGTCCATTTTCCAGATAAACAAAGCAATATGTTTAATTTTTGTCATAAATTGCTTGGAATATTTATCTGTATAGTGTTTCTAGTAACGCAACCAAATGAAGTTATTGGCATAAGAAGTATTGATCTCAAAGCATTAGGTCGGAACAATGAAGTCTATCGGCTAACCATAGTGAATCAACGTGTACTCGAGGCAGTTGCAACAAAGGATTTAAATGCAACAACAAAACCAGAAACTGCAGACAAGAAATTTGATCCGAATCAATCAAGTAAACGAAGATATCGAAGAGGATCAGATCCAATTCACAACAGATCATAATATATTCAAGTGTTTTTCAATGATAGACAGGCATTAGCAAAGGAGTAATTGATTCCGACAAGCTAACAAGACTATGTGTAAGACGATTTTATTGCCAAGTACAATTGAGGGGTTATAGTACATTAAAATGTACTTTTATAATTAGTGTAATTATTCGATTTTCTTATTGAATTTATTTTCTGAATAGTTTTGTCTGCATGTTATTTTATTTTAATATGGACTTCCACATTATTCATCACACATCCAGCATGCACTACATAATTTCTCTCTTCACAGTCTCCTTACCAACTTGTATCCTTCAATATAACATATTTTTAAATGGATTGATTGAAAAATGCTACAATCAAGTTTATTATCCATAAAAAATCAATAAATATCTGAGATAATCACCGTATACACCCTAAAAAACTTAATTAATAGCCACTCACACTTTTTGTTTATAAATTATCTATAAAAGTCCCAAAAAAAATTATATACCAAATATATCCTTGTCTTGTTTTAATTAAATATAACTAGTTTTTTTCTTTCTCATCTAAACAACAAAACAAAAAGAAAAAAACTTCCTCTTCTCATCGACTACCTCCGTTCATCCCCGTCAACTCCGACCTCCACACCATCGCATCTCGATTCAACAACGACATCATCACCACCGCCCCTCCACAAATCTCCGTTCGAGCTCGACCTTCAACCCAACACTGAACATCACAGGTCATAGGGGTGAGCACGGTTTGGTTCGACTCGGTTTTATACTGTAACCGAAATCGAATGGTTCGTTTTTTGAAGGATCCGGTATTGAACCGGACAGTTTTTATCGGGTTCGGTTTTGTCAGTTTTCGGTTCGCTATATGTTCGGTCATGTATTTTTTTAGTTTTGGTATATGTTTAATTCGATATTTGGATAGATTTCAAGTGCGTTTATAGGAGACATTTTATTTTCAAACAAATCCATATATGAAGTGTTTGATTGTTCATGTTATTGAACCATGTAGGAAACTGTATTTTTTGAACTCAAATATTCCGCATTAATCGTAAACAAATAATTTTAAAGAAATATTTATAAAATAATGTGTATGCTTTATCTTCAACAAATTTCAATAAACAAAAAATCTTTTAAGATATATCGACTAATGACTTATGTAAAGATATGTTGCACACGATGACATTTTTAGGGATAGTTCATGTCATATATGAACATTTTTGTTTTCAAGATTTACTCTATTTTCAATCCCACTGTCATAAACTATTAAAGAATGTCTTAATTCTTTTTTATTTTTTTCGGTTCGGTTTTTTTGGTTTTTTAAAAATCTTATATCGAACGATTTTGTCGGTTTTCGGTTCGTTTTTTTTGGTTTTTTGGATCGGTTCGGTTTTTCGGTTTTGTTTTGCTCACCCCTAATAACCCACGCCACACATCATAGCAACGACATCAAACTTCCTCCTTCCTCAACGCAAAGCTGTCCAACATCGTCATCGACTCTGTCGTCGAAAAAGTAGAAGCCCACTCCACTTTCGCAACCCAAACTCTGAGCCAACATCAACCCGTGACTCAAGCCCATGCCAACATCAAGTTAAACCCAAACAATGATTCTTTAAATTTGTTATTTTTCTTTTGTGTTGATTAGAATTACACTGCAAGATTAAATGTTATGAAAATACCTAGGTTTGTAAAAAGGAATTTGAGATGGCATTTCCCCTTCTGTTGTCTCTTCCTTAGCTAAAAAGGGTATCACTAAGTTGTTCCCTATTTATGTACCTTTTTTTGTCAAGGAAAATGGAAAATTTAGTTTTTTTTCTGGATTATGATCTTATTTGGAGATAAAATATTTATTCGTTTTATATAGGAATCTGTTCTCGAACCAGCGATGCAAGGGAAAGACATGATTGTCCGAGCTCGAACTGTAACAAGGAAGACTTTAGCTTTTGGCATCCCCATAATTGATAAGATCATAAAATTTAATGTTAAGCATGGGTTAGTATATGGAAATCAACATTAGCTTTATCTTTAGTGTCTATTCATAGTAAAAAGGTTATATTATCGATACTTAATTGCACCATTGGTCAATGTGATATAGGAGAGGAAGGAATCCTTCGACTATGGTCGTGGCTCCTACTAGAGAACTTGCTAAACAAGTGGACAAAGAATTCTATGAATCCACATCAGACGTAGATACAATATGTGTGTATGGTGGTATGCCTATTTCATGACAAATGAGCTCACTTGATCGAGGTGTTGATGTGCTGATTGGAACACTAGGTCATGTTATGGATCTCCTCAAAAGAAGCTCTTTAAATTTATCTGAAGTTTAATTTGTTGTTCTAGATGAAGATGATCAAATGCTTAATGTGGGATTTGCGGAGGGTGTTGAAACTATTCTAGGACATATTAGACAAGAACATCAGACTATAATGTTTTCCGCTCTATGACAAGCTGGATAATGAAACTCACTAATAAGTTTCTTAAAAACCCAACCTTATCGATCTCGTGAGTCCCCAATTTCTCTATATTGCACCACTGGTCCTTTACTAACACGAGATTGAATTTGCAGGTGGGAGATTCTGATTTGAATTTAGCTGATGGGAACAATATATGGATGTGATGGGTATTTAACGTGAAGTTGGATGTCAATTTATTGAGGTAATAAGGACTAAAATGCAATCTTTTGTGTGGTGAAGAACTGTTTAATTATTTTATGTGATATGTTTAGCTTCTGAGAATGGCTGGTTATCCTGATGCAGCGAGTTTGTTTAGTGAGATGGGACATGGTGGTGGTGGTGGCCATTTTGGTGGTGGTGGTGGTGGTGGTTTTGGCTGGTCGAGTGTTTGGTTTGGTAGTGGAGGGCGATCAAGTGGTGGATATGGTGGTAGAGGGCGATTAAGTGGTGGATATAATGGTGGATCAAGCTCTGGTCGTTCATCAGGTGGTTTTGGAAAGTTTGGTGGTTCAAATCGAAGTGGTGGTACTGGAAATTATGATTGATCGAGCCTCTCAATTGGTGGTTTTAGGGACTTTGGTGGTTCAAGTCGTTCTTCTGGTGGATTTGGAAACTTTGGAAGTGATAGGAGCTCCTGGAAAAAACTAATTTCAATATGAAGTGAGTTTAAGTGTCCATTTTTTAAGTTAATTGCATTATAGATTCCTATATTATTACTACATATTTTTTATACGGTTAAATATGATTTTGTATTATTGACAAGGATTGTTTTGTAAACAAATGTTTAGGCATTGAAGGGAACGTATGGTGAAGGATATGCAGAATTAATTTAACTCAAAAAGCATATATTATGCTAAGTTATAAATCGTATGGTTAGAAAATTAAGTGCTAACTGATAAGTCCAAATATCCTTCTATTAGCAGCTGAAACTGGATACTTTTTGAGGACGAAGTAGCAGAATAAGGGAGGATCATGAAGATTTTGAGGTAAAAAGGGCTGAGGTGTTTTGTAGAGTAATGAAGTACAGGGACCTAGTAGTGAATTTGTGACTAGGGGTGATTTGTTATACTTTGGAGTGGGATTCATTCGAACGGTGAAATTTAGAAATGTAGTAATGCAAATTGTGAATAGTAGTCCAAGTAATATTGTCCTTAGGCAAGCATATGTTTGAAATTTCCTTTGCACATTTTTATATGAAGTTCCTTAAATTTTTTATATCATGATTGGTAGGATTTTCCCACCAAACAATATAATATTTTGGTGGGATTTATCCCACTAAACAACAACAAAAACCCAAATGTAGTTTGGATTTGATTCACCAAACAACAATACAAACCGTAATGTATATACCCAAAAGTAATTTGGTGGAAAATAATAAAATAAACAAAAATATAGTTCGTTTAGATTTGTCTATTGAACAAAATAAACTCTCAAATATAATTTGGTGGGATTTGATTCACCAAACAACAATATAAACCCAAGTGTATACCCAAAAGTAGTTTGGCGGAAAATAATATAATGATATAAAATGTAGTTCGGTGAGATTTCTCCACCAAACAATATAAACCCACAAATATAATTTGGTGGGATTTGTCCCACCAAATAACGACATAAAAATTTGGGTATAAATCGAAAAGTAGTTTGGTGGGAATTAACCATATAAACCAAAAGGTAATTCGGTGGGATTTGTCCCACCAAACAACATCATAAATCAAATCTAATTTGGTGGGATTCGTTCACCAAAACAACTTAAAAATTTGGTAGGAATTTGTTTGGTGGGAAAAAATTTGGCCAGAAATTTTTTGGCAGAAAAATTTAGTGAGGTGGACACAATTCAAGGGTATTATTGTCTATTATATCTTTTATATTAGACACGACTTTTACAGGCATTATCACCTCGTTCTAGGGTGGTTACTGTAATTTCCCTAAATATTTACTTATCAAAATTTAACCATCAAAACTAATTAATTTTAATATATTTTGGGTCAATCATCCATTTTTTATCAAGTAATGATATATACGCTACCAAAAATCATACCATCAAATAAGTCACTAGTGACATGAGTAAATCAGTATTAGGTTACCCATGTTTAGGGAGGGGTTAAAACCCTGTGCCTCTTACTTTACACCCGTTAGGGAGGGGCTTCGAACTATGTACCTCCCATTTAAGTGTTGAAGAAATAGCAAGGTCCGGACCAGTTGAGCCAACCCAACTAGTTAACATGACATGATATTATTGGATGTGAATTATAGTTAAATTGATAAAATAAAATGATTAACAATTTACTTATAATCAAATAATATCATGTTATTTATTCCTTAATAGATGTAGTATCATATATTATTGCAAATAATAATGTTATTCTATCTTCGATGGGCAAAATAGAACAAAAATAATTAAACGGTATACTATACGCATCATCACTCTTAACAACCCAATCAATGTCACGATTCGCAGATCTTCTGGCTCACCTAATAAAAATTCGAGAGGTCTCGTCAGCCAACAATCTGATGTCTTTCAGGATCGGAAGAGATTTTCGATCTGTTGCGCAGGTGGAAGATTTGATGGCTTAAATCACAGGTAAGGTATCATTGTCTCTGATGACACGTGCAAAAGGCGATTGCTTGACATACAAAATAATACTCTTAATGGCCAAATACTCGACAATAAAAATGGTGCAAGGGGTTGTGAGACTAGTTTGCCCTCAGACACCAACCTACTCATGGTCTCACATATCAATGAAACTTGTAACAACTCCATGAGGGTACACGGACGCGTTTGTATTGAGCTTAATGGTGTGTTGCAAGCTAAGTGTTCAAGAAGTGATGTCATTCATAACCGAAGTATCTTGAGTAATAACTAGGGATGTCAATGGGGCGGATTTACTTATCCCCGAACCCGTCCCACGCCCCGCCCCGCCCCCACGTTGTTCTTCCTCACACCCTGCCCCGCCCCCGCGTTGTTCTACCCCCACGCCTCGCTCCGCCCCGCTCTTTAAATCCCCGTGAGGTGTGGATTCTGCCTGCGGGTTTTAATTTAATCGTTCAAAATTTATTTATTACAACAACTTTCATTATTCTAAAACTTTCAAATATTCCAATCTTCAGAATTTGCATTTGTATATTGATGTTTAGACAAATTCTCCACTTGGAGTTGCACTTTGATTTGAATAATTAAAACTCTGTTGCGTTATAATAGACACACATATTTTGATTTGAATATTTATTGAAATTAATATATATATATATATATATATATATATATTATAATTAAAATATATTGATTATATTATATATATGCGGGGCGGGTTTGCGGGGTGGGGAATACTAATCCCACAACCCGCCCCGCCCAGCGCGGGTTTTGAAAATCTATCCCCATAACCCGTTCCAAGCCCCATTTAGTACCTTAAAACTCGCCATTTTTATAATGAGGTGGGGCGGGTACCCGCAAACTTGTGGCCCATTGACATCCCTAGTAATAACACAAAGAGACAACATGCAATATTCAGTTGAAGATATAATTTTTGGTGGATTATATCATTACCAATTTGTTTATCCAATTCTGATTGTCTTTTGTTGGAAAAATGTAAACATTGATCGAATAAAATGGTTTAACAATATATATCAAAATCGAAAAAATACGACGATTACACGAAATTGAAATATAAAATACATAACTTATATAGTTACCAGAATTTCGAGTGATGATAATATAATGCATGCTTTAAAAAATATATTCTGAATACAGTCCTTATCTCCAAACTTAAATCACTACTACTCTCAGAAATTATTAAAGAGAGAGTGAGCATTTGAGAACGTTCTGGTGTTTTGTAACTATGTTGTGCGGTTTGCAAACGATGTATGTACCCTGTATGGAAAAGATGCAGAATCAATAGAGCATCTTTTCTTTAAATGTAAATGGGCAAGAGCCCTATGGTTTATATCACCTATAAAAATTTCAGCTACATCATGTTGTACTTTAAGATTTGACTCCTGGTTCATGGAGTTTATGAATCTTAAAGGGTGTACAGATGTGGCTAACATGAGAATTAAAAACTTTATTCCCTTTCTCTTATTGCAAATATGGAAAACTCGCAATAAATTCTGTTTTAGAGGTAAAACTCCTGACCCTCACCAAGCTCTTTACTAGACCCAATCAGCCTATGATGAATTCATTAATAGTAAAACTATAATATCCGAGGCTATATCTGACAACAAAATACATGAGATGGGTAATAGCAAAGTGAAAGAAAAAGAGTTTCAACATGTCAGTGTTAAAAGTAACAAAAAAGAAAACAAGTGGTTGGAAAACCTAAATGAAAAATCTATAGTTGTACAAACAGATGCCTCTTTTAGAGAAAAGTATGAGGCTTCATCTGCTTGTATCCTAAGCAACAAAGATGGAGCTTTAATACATGGTTTTGCAAGTCTCTTAGTATGTAATAATGCATAGGAAGCTGAGTTGGTTGGTATGCACAATGGATTGATTTCAGCCGTGAATTTCCACCTTGAAGATATTAGAGTTATTAATGACAACAAGGCTGTTATAGAGCTTCTCAACCACTCTAAAGTGTCATCTAATGCTAGGCATATGATTATTTATCTTGATATTAAAACTATTTGTAATAATCGTAGTGTTTCTTTCTATTTTGTCCTTAGGAAAGAAAATTGTGTCGATGATTGGGTTGCGAGACATAGACTTTTTGGTAGTTTGTCCCCCGACTGGGTCTCTAAACCCCCTCCCCAATTAACGTGTATATCTTTGTCTTTGTTTAACTCACCAACTCCTAGGGGCATTGGATAAGACTTTGTAACCGTTTTGAACCATAATTCGATTTATGTTATTACGCTTTTGAATATTTTTTTTACTATTTTGGGTGAGAATAAGTTAGAAAAAGTAGCACTTCGCCATGACTTCAATCATTTTGTGAAATGGAGGCTCAACAAGTCTAATAGATATAGGACTTGGTTGTTTCTTCTGTCCCAACCCAAAAAAATGGTTTGGGCTGCGGTGGCTGTCAAGCCTCACAAACTACTAATAACATAAAGTCCATGTATAACCTCAAAAGATATTCAAACTAGGGTAAAGCCTTCCTGAAGCCCTTTATCTTTCCCCAAAGTGCGCGATCCGCCCCTGATCTTCATTTTTCGCCTTTCTGGCCCTCCATCTCAATACTTTGTGACGCCGTTAGCCCTTTTTTGGGTTTTCTGTTAATTGACCGTTAGTCAACGCCACATGGCGCCAGGTCATCGCCACATAAGCTCCACGTCACCGCCACCTAAGCATTAGGTCTCAGCCATTCCATGTCATTAATTTTTTTTTTTTGTTAAATCATTATATATATATTTTATAAATCATTATTCTCCTTCTTCTTCAAGATCAAAGAACCCAAGACTAATTTAGCGTGTTCTTCTTCTTCTTCTTCTTCAAGATCAAAGAACCCAAAATAAACAAAACACTCGAGCGTTTCATTCTCCACCATCATCACCTTCCCACGCAAGCCGCTCCCTGAACAATGAAACCGCCGCCACTCATCACTTCTCCACCATCATCAACGGGCTTGGATACGCCATCAACAATTGATTAAGGTAAAAAACAAATCTTTTCACACTCACCTTCCCACACCAAGCCGCTCTCTGCACAAGCAAACGGCCACCACTCGGGACCTTTCTCCACCATCATCAGCACCGGCTCGGAGAAGATCCCAAATTAAGGTAAAAAAATTGAATTATTTTTTGATTAAAGTATCCGAGTAAATGATTCAGTATCTTCTATTCCTCGAATTCAAGGTTATTAAAACTTATACTCTCGTGACTTGTGTGTAATAAGTAAGCTTGGGTAGAACACATGAAGTGATATTTGATGTGTTTATTTTACGAGTTGTTTATAAATAGTTTAGACTTTTGAGGGTGAGGTATTATTGTTGTGGTTAGTAAATAACATAAAAAAGATACACAATTAAGTCTATAATTTGTTCTTGAAACATGGACCTGAAAACTAACGAAGGCATTCCTGTAAGCTGTGCTTGGTAACTATGGCCTTATTCAGATTGCTCTCTAGTTTTGAAACTGGAGGCACTACTCAATGTTCAAAATTTGGGCCAAAGTGATTTTACCCACGCGTAGGTTCAAAATCACAATTACAAAAGATTCATACCTTGTAGAGAACTATTTTCTATCTTGCAAGTTGCATCTATAGTATTTTGCTTTGGTGGATTTTTTTCTCATTTACTAAGAGTCAAAACTTCGAAATTAAGCAATATAAGAAAATTATATCGGGCAATCAGTTGTATGTACTTTAATTGAGAGGAGGTGATTACAGATGCTAAGTTGTTTAAATCGAGCAAAGAAAATTTCATTAATTATTGCTTAATTTGTTCGTTTTCAGAATGCTTTTCCAGGATTGTATATGGTACAGGCAGCTGCTGACTTTTTTCGGATGCATGATACTGAGGTATGACTTTCGAAAATAAATAATTCAGTAGTATATTCTTGTAATTATCTCATTGTCTGAACAAGCTTAATGTCCTGCAGAAGTAGATGATTTATAGAGCAAAGATTCTTGATCAAAATCAATCATCAGAGGTATATATTTAAGCTGAAAAAAATAGTTTATTTGTATATCTTTATGTAGTGTGTGTTATTAAATGTATATAATTTAAAATTCAGGAATCAATGAAAGGGATTCATAAATGGAGGTGAAGATTGTTGTAATAGTGTTGAAGCAAGGTGGAAGTATATAGTAGGGTCTAGGAAAAGGGAGCTGTTAAAAATGAAGTATATAGTATATCTTCTGTTGCTACTTCAAGTCAAGCTAAAAAATGATACAGTGAAGTCATATAAAAACTCCGCAGGGACTAATCCGCAATATGTAGTAACTTAGGGTGCCGCCAGTGAGATGGACTATAGATCAGGTGCGAAATGTTCTGGAGAAGTTTCGAAAAATTTCTATATTAACTGAAACTATAGCGGAAATTTCGAAGATACCAGCTAATGAAGTGGCAATTTCGAAGCTTCCCTTCACCATCAGGGACTGGTTTGAAAACTTCTGAAATTTTTGGGGTAACTCCAGAATTAACAGAAAATTTTGGGGCCAATTCAATATCAACTGAAACTCTAGGGAAAATTAAACAGATTTTGCTTTTATTGAGTAGGCTTGTATGCCATGATTTGTGCCCTCATCTCCCCTTTATGGGAGTTAGTGGGTTTACTTTTGATGTTCATTGATTTTACTTGTATTCTAGATGAGGTGTGCAACATGTTATGTTGGAAATAAGTTAAACCCTTGCTAGGCTGCGGTGTTATTTTATCGAATCTATTTGCATATTTGTTGTTAGCGGAAGATTGACTATGTTAAATCACGAGACCACAAACTGAAAAGGGTGTGAAATGACAACAATAGCACAGACAATACACTAATTTAAGTAATAAGGTAGTTTCTTAATTCAAATATCAACTTAGAGTAGAAAATCAAACTAACAAAAGCAAAATTTTGTCCATTACATCAATTGTCTATAAGAAAATTGCAAAACGATAATTCATGACCACTAAGAATCCGTCGTCATTTGATTCCCCATTTATAGTCCTTAACGATACTGCAAAAGAAATGTTATGGGTAAGTAGAATATATCAACAGTTTAGAAGATAAAAGCTTACTTGAGGAACTGAGACTTTGCACAACTTGGATCTCCAACTATACAGACATTGATATCTCCCCTTAAATTGATCCCTTCATGAGTAAACTTGTGGACCCCACCCAAAAGCATAAGCAAGATAACTCGCTTAATGTCTTGGTGTCCAAATACTGTAGGAGCAATACTATTTACTAGCTTATTAAAGAAATCAGCTGTGTTCCTCATTTTCTGTACTTCATCTAACTCCTCAGCCTATCAAGATTAAAAACATTCCATTTGAAATTAATATATAATATCAAGTAATCAGACAATTAGTTTCAAAAGCTTGACAAACCGTGAATAGAGGATTATCATCTTCATCTGCTTCTCTCTTATGCCTAATGTCATTATCTTTTCTTCCATCACATATCTGATACAAATTTCAGAAGTAACCAGAAAGTTGTAAACTAATAGCTCATTTGGACTAATCAAGTAATTATTTTTTAGTTAATAGTATATAAATAGATCACAAACCTGCACAGAATTGGCAATAAAAGCTAGGCGATAAGAGAGGTCTCTTACACCCAAAGCTCTAAGGCCTTAAACCTCCTTTACGATCTTTTGTTCTTCAACTAAGAAAGCTCGGATAATCCTACAAAAAATTAACATAAAAAATCAAATCTATAATGTTGTCATATGGTAATAAGATTATACCTTTCTCTTACAGCACCTCCAGATAAAACACCACCATAAGCACGATTGACAGTCCTACGGTTTCTTGGTAATCAGGATCTCTTGTACTCGATAGGCCTCAAGTGAGGAATCTGCACAACAATTCATACTTTCTTGGTAATAGCTCATTATTTTAATAATAAAAATAAAATTAACAATAAACAATAAACTCATACCCCTTGGATACTTTGTCTAGTAACGGCACATTTTGGACTAATGGCTCTCTCCTTCGTGGTCTGATACACAAGCTTTCCACCTATTTAATTTTACACAAATAAAATACATACACATTATATATATGATTAGAGAAATATTGTAGAATTAACTTGGTAAAATTAAGGTTTTAGATTTACCAGGTGTTTTGACGACGCGGTGCTGGTTGGATTTGGTGGTGTAGTTGTGGTGTCTACGGTATGTTAGTCTCTGGACCATGTCCGTACTTCCTAATCAGATGTTGGAGTGTACCATCTAATAAAAGATACTCAAAAACTAATTCAATTTTTTTACCTTAATTTGGGTTCTTCTCCAAGCCGGTGCTGATGATGGTGGAGAAAGGTCCCGAGCGGTGGCGGTTTGCTTGTGCAGAGAGCGGCTTCGTGTGGGAAGGTGAGGTGAGTGTTTTGTTTATTTTGGGTTCTTTGATCTTGAAGAAGAAGAAGAAGAATAAAAGCTCGATTAATTTTGGGTACTTTGATCTTGAAGAAGAAGGAGAATAATGATTTATAAAATATATATATAATGATTTAACAAAAAAAAAAATTAATGACATGGAATGGCTGAGACCTAATGCTTAGGTGGCGGTGACGTGGAGCTTATGTGGCGATGACCTGGCGCCATGTGGCGTTGACTAACGGTCAATTAACAGAAAACCCAAAAAAGGGCTAACGGCGTCACAAAGTATTGAGATGGAGGGCCAGAAAGGCGAAAAATGAAGATCAGGGGCGGATCGCGCACTTTAGGGAAAGATAAAGGGCTTCAGGAAGGCTTTACCCTTCAAACTATGCAAACTTGCAAGGGACCTTTTTGTTATGTTGACCCAAACGAGTATAAATTAAACTATTTATAGGATCTAGAGTGTTTGTCAAAAAAAAAAAAAAAATTGGATCTAGAGTGAACTACCCTTAGTATGTTGTTAGAGTAACCATTTTGTCTTTTGACGAAAAAAGGGTAACAATTTTGTCCTAACTATTGCGTCCAAAAAAAGAAAAAAAAAATTGTCCTAACTATTACTATCCATATATATTTTTGGACTTTATGTAAAATTCATTTATTTGAAGAAAAATACAATTGGAAGACACAAATGCAAGTTGAAGCAGACAACTACCTTTAAATCAATCTGAATCGTCACCTGAGATAGTTAGTGTGTACTTATTTGTATAACCCACAACAATATTATAAATACTAATAAAAAAATATAAGATATAAATAAATAAATAATTTTACGTATCAAAATTTATATTAAATCCGATATATCTAATGTATTTAAGGTATGTATTAGTGTCTTACGTTTGTTGGTTTCCATCTCTTGTATAAAATGATAAATTTATTTGGAAGAAATAAATACATGAATTTTTCAGAATTTCAATGAACTTTTCTTTTAGTCGAAACATAGATTAAAATAGATGGACATAATACAATAAGTTAAGTGGTTAAGCCAAGTCAGTGGTAAACAATCATTTCTAAGAAAATTAGCTAATTGGGAAGGAGGTGGGAAGCCCAATTACAAGGCAAGAGATTAAACATCTCTTGTCGCGTAAGCCAACCAGCTGTCAAAATTTCCTATTAACATGAGTGAAGGAGATTTGTTAATGTTTTGCAAGAAGTAGGATATCTTCAAAAAGAAGTTGGAGAAATTTATTTTTGTACTTTGTTCCTGAATGAAGAGGCTGCCTAATATTGTGGCAATCATTCTTCAAGTGAATTGTTTGCTGAGGAAGGGTGGATGCCTTGAGTAAATTACTTCTTATCCTAGTTAGCTTTGCTTCCTGCCAGTGTTTTAGCTGCAAAAGTCCAAAAATGTCCATCCAAATACCGACCCTAGAAGTTACCGACAACACAAGCATAAGTAGCTTTATTAGTTTTTTAATCATAGGAAGCATTAGTGTATACATCGATAAGATCTTTATTTAACATAGGAGAAGTGGGAGAAGAGTTTACAAAGATACCATTTTTATAAGTAGCAG
Organism: Nemophila menziesii; assembly: GCA_029959085.1. Classification (NCBI taxonomy): domain Eukaryota; kingdom Viridiplantae; phylum Streptophyta; class Magnoliopsida; order Boraginales; family Hydrophyllaceae; genus Nemophila; species Nemophila menziesii. The sequence goes on from JARWIR010000060.1 coordinate 3,226,015, forward strand.
TAGTTTTTTCTTTGTTTCTTGTTTCAGCTACAAATGAATTCAAATGTTTACCATAAGGCAGTTCATTTGCACTTTCATTTTCTTTATCATTTTTGTCATTTTTAGCCTTAGAGATATCATTATTATGTTTTTTGTATTCATCATAGGCTATATAAGCTTTTTGGACAGTGTAGAGGGGCATAATTTCTTGATTATCAAATTATTTATTGTTTGTACTTTTCCAAATAAATCAAGCAATCTAGTCCGCCAACTTAACTAGATTTATATCAAACTCATCATTAAAAAAATTTAAACTCAAAAAGTATTCAAGCCATGGGTCAAATCTAGAGGTAATAATGGAGTTTGATAAGAAACTCATAGAAGATGCACACTATATTAAGCTCATAAGAAGCCTAGGAGTTTCATCACAATGTTTACAAAGGTTGTTTAAGGTACATTTTCTATTAAATACACCATGTTGTGTAAACAGGGCATTTGTAGCTGCCTTTCGAAGAAAAATAAGGATCTTTGGAGGTAGCTTTAAAAGCTAGAGTTTTTTCCAAATTTTTTCATCATTTGAGTAAGATATAGAGTATCCCAAAGCAGTTAGAATTTTGTAGCATTGATATCCTCATAAATGATATAGTTGTAGCAATTTTGTGTAGTTAAGTTACTAGTGGTGGTGATGTTCCAGCACACAGTATGATCATAATTTTTTGCAGGTTTATTGAGAGCATATATTTCAGTAGCAGTTTGGGCATCAAATGTTTCAATAATGAGTTCAGTGTTCCAAGTATTACTATCAATTACGATAAGATCGGACACTTTTTAAGCTAGCGTTATTGATATTTGGTAATGTTTTTTGGAATTTAAATAGTGGTTATTCCCCATATCAATATCAGAGCCATTTCTTAATGCCCAATTTATATCATTTTTGAAGACGTCTCTTCCTTTGATAATAAGGGATTTGAAGTACCATGAAGCATAATACCAATTGTAGCATTAAGGAAATCAGTATTATGAAAGTAGATTAGTTAGTGATTATTTTTAGTTTAGCTTCTAAGTTATAGAAGCTAGAAGAGCTAAATGTAAAGAGCAAAACTTTTTGAAGCCCATGCCTCTTTCAAATTTTGGTTCAAGATGTTTCTAATCCTTTATATGGAACTTTTTTTGTTACCTTTGTTCCCCCACCAGAAAGAAGCAACATGACTACTTAAAATGGTGCAAGTAGTATTAAGAATAAGAAAGATGGCCATGGTATCCATCAGAATTGATTGTATAACAACCTTTATAAGAGTTTCCTTGCCTCCAAAGGAAATGAGTTTAGAGTTCAATGGTTTATATTATTAATAACTCTTTCCACCATCCATTTAAGGGATTTTATCTTTGATCTTCCCCAGTCAGAAGGAAGACGTAGATATTTCCCAAGATCATCTAAATGATTTATTCTTATAAGAGTTATTAAATGGGTACAAGTAATGGGGGTGTTTTTACTAAAGATGAACCCACTTTTGTTGAGATTTATAGTCTGTCTAGAGGCATAAGAGTATTTATTTATAAAATCAAGAAATTGTTCAAAATCCTCAATGTTTTCTTTAAGAAGAAACGGTTGTCATCTAGAAAAAGAACGTGTGATATACTAGGGCAGTTTCTAGCAAGTTTAATGCCTTGTATAAGATCTTTTTTCAATTTTTTCCTTCATTAAGGTACTGAAGGCTTGATTAATGATACAAAGGAGAAAGGGGGAGAGAGGATACCCCTGTCTAAAGCCTTTAGTGGGATTTTGAATTCTAACAAGAGTGCCAATCAAGAGTATAAAGTATGAAATAGAGGATATACATTCATATATAAATTCTAGACAATTTTCAGAGAATCCCATTTTTTCTAATCATACCAATAAGGAAATCCCATTCAATATTCTAAAAAGCTTTAGATATGTCAGATTTAATAGCAGTTGTATAGTTTTTAGAGTTTCTACTCTTTTTTTAGTAGGTTATAGCCTCATGAGTTATGATTATATTTTCTTGTATAAGCCTTCCAGGGACAAATGCAGTTTGTTCTTCCCAGATGATAGTGTTCATTAAGGGTTTTAATCTAGCCATAAGGTCACCTACTATGATTTTATAAATAAATTTTGGTTAATTAATTGGTCTATAGTGACCAATTGTGCTAGAGCCCTAAATTTTAGGGATTAAAGTTATATAGGTACCATTTATAAGTGCAAGGGAGCTAGTTTTGTATAAAAGTCAGTAATGACTCTCATAAGATCAGTTTTAATGATGTGCCAATATTTTTTGAAGAAGAAGTTAAAGTAACCATCAGATGTTAGGGCCTTGTTTCTACCAACAACTTTTTTTTATTTCTTTTAATGTAACAGGTGTTTCAAGATAAGTATTCATGTCCTGTGTGATAACAGTTTGTATATTACTAAGAACATTATCATAGTTTCTTCTTCCTATAGTAGAGAAGATAGAATTGAAGTGAGAAATTTTAATATCTTTGATGTCAGAATGGTCATTTTTTCGAATTCCATTATTATTCATAAGAGAAATTATTTTGTTTCTTTTTATTCTAGTTTTAGTAGATGCATGATAATAGCTAGTGTAATTATCACTATGTCTAATCCATTGGATACGACTTCTTTGTTTCCAATATTCCTCTTCTTTATTCCAGAGGGATTAAATTTCAGAGTTCATTTCATCATAGTTAACAAAGATTTTTGTATTTAATATCTCTAACTTCTTTAGCAGAAGATTTATTTCTGCTCTATTGTTTATTCTCGTTTTTCTAGCCCATAAAGTGATGGCTCCCGTAGTAGCATTTAACTGTTTTCCAAATTTTAGAACACCTTTACCAATATTATTTTAAGTGAATGTTTCATTAAGTTTTTATAATATTAGTAATATATGATTCAGAGTTCTAATCCTTTCTATAGAAGAATCTTTGAGATTTTTTATATTATTCAGATCAAAAATTAAAATAAGAGTGCTATGAACGGAACCTAGAGCAGGTAGAATTGCGATCCAGGCATTAGGAAAGAGGTTATCCCAAATGTGATTGACAATTCCTTTATCTAATTTTTGTTTTGTAAGAGCATTTCCAGATCTTTTGTTACTCCAAGTGAAGTAACAACATTTGGAGTGTATATCATGAAGATAGAGTTAGACATGAAATAAAGTTTTGAAAGATCGTCAATAGGTGTATAAACCACCAAGTTTTTCAACTGGAGATTTTATCATATTAAAAACACCTAAAATACTCTAGGCAGCAGAATTATCAAGGGAATGACCAATAGCAGTAATTTCAGATATAAGTTTATCTTTTAAATCCTCATCTTGGTGAATATAAACATAAGTGGTGTAGTAAGTGAGCAAATTTTCATCAGTAATTTTGCAATGTATACAATATTGAGATTGTTTTACAATGGTAATATTATAATTATGGTCATGGAGGAGAAGTAATCCCATAGCTTTACCTAAAGGCTCGATAGTATTAAGAATATTCATTTAAGGGACAAGGCAAGGGCATTAGTATCAGATAAATTATTCATAGTTTTAGAGAAAAATATGACCTTGGGATGGTGGAGCTGGACCACATCCCTTAGTGTCAAAACCGTCAAGGGGGTACCAATCCTTTTACAGTTCCAACATAGGTGTGTCATGTACCCCCGAGGTTTTGTTAGAGGTCAACCCCACAAGCCTCAATTGTTTCACCAAGAGAAATAGTATTGATGTTATTTGAATCTTTCATTTGTTCATCTTCATTTGGTGTTGTTTGTGCCTTTTATATTTCCTAGCATTTTGCCCAAATTTTATAATGTTTTCCCACCATTTTTGTTATACATACATCCATGCTGAGCTGCTTGTTGAATTGGGGTTTATTTTGAAGACCCCTGTGGTTAAAGATTTCAAGTGATGCTGTATTTGAGAGAAGAGCGAAGACTGAAGTATCTTCATCATTTATGTGTGAGTGTATAGTATACTTTGATGGATTAAGGATTGAGTGGATTTTTCATCAAATGATTTAGGATTTTTGATTTGTGATAAAGGAGTGTTTTGATTTGCATTGATGGGGGAGAAGTGATGATGATGTATTGGTATAGGTTTTTCTAATGAGCCAAATATAATTGAGGTCGGTGTATTTGGTGGTAATGGACTTGAGTTATGTTTGGATGGGTTTAAAAAGATTCTAGACTTGGCTTCATTTAAAATATCGACCCATTCATTTTTTTTTGGCCCATCGGCTTCAGCATTTTGGCAGATAAGATATTTGACTTCAAAAGTCTATTTCAGGTATTTGTCAAAGAAGAAGTGACGCTGTGATGTCTCTATATTTGTGATATATTAATCCACTCACGAGACATCATTTTAGGCGTAATTGATTAAAATGTTAAGGGATTTTTCCTTGTTATGAGATAATTTTTAAATTCATGTCTTGATTTAATGATTTATTACTTTTTGAGCATATTTGGTTTAATTTGTATGTTAATGTGAAGCTCTTAAGGTTTATGGAAATATAAATAGATGTCAAATCAATTCTAAGGAGTTAAGGAAATAATATCCAGGAGATAAAAGGAAGCAAAGTTGAATTAGGAAAGGAAAATCTGTCAAATAAATTTGTCAATTCTGCAGTTATTTTCACTAAAGTGGAGATAACTTCAAAGTAGCTACGATTTTGGACGATCCTTCAAAGGTTTAGATAGATCTTTTTGCTGAGGTTGTTTTGATATAAAGTGGGGGAAATTTGGATCAGTAACGAAGAAGATATGACCAAAACAGTGAGCATTGTTTATCCTCTTCTATATTTTAGGAAACGAAATTGAATTGGAAAAAGATTCCAATTACTTGCCTTTTATTCCAAGATTTCGACCTAGGGTCAGATAAACACCTATAAATACACCTTCTTATCATTGTAAACATGTCCTTTCTCAATTATTCATGGTCCTTAATTGAATATTAATCCTTAGTATCAAGTTATCATCCAAAGAAGCAAGCTGACATGTAGAGGAAGACAAGAAGCACGGAGCATGAGAGTGACAAACTCCTCTTGTACATCTCTCCTTCTCTATATTTTATGTAATTAGCTATATATTTCTGGCTTAACCATATTTATAAGCTTTTATTCAGTAAGTTTTATTATTAATTGTTTGGGTTATTATCCTGTCTAAATCCTAAATATATTATTCGTTATTTTAATTGATTTGAGCTTGGCGTATATTTGTGTTACGTGCTTTGACTTATTGTTTTAACCCTAGATTCGCCAATCTTAGTTCTATCCTTAGTAATTGAATTGACACCCAGAAGGGGGATTCAATTATTGACAACACCGCATAACTGTCTAGTGTGCGGTAGTGATCCTGACGGGTTTGTCTAGCTAGATAGCCATTAAGGTTTGATTTAACCACCGATCATTATGCAAAGTCCCTTACCAAAGTCCCCTGGTAGTGTAGAGGTTGCTCCTAAGTCCCAATATCCAAATTTGCGCTAAAAAAATCTTTAACAAATTGAAATATATCATCCTTGATAATCTCCCAAAACTCGTGATAAAATTTCCCTGGTAAACCATCCGGTCTTGGTGCTTTAGATCCAGACATATTAAAAACCGCGTTCCTAACCTCCTCCATGGTTGGCATACTCGTAAGAGATTCATTCATGTTATATGACACTTTAGACGGAATAAATCTCGTGATATCCTCAGGATCTGAAACCTCATTAGCTTTAAATAATTGTTCATAGTAATTCTGAATAATGTTATTTATTTCCTTTGGCTCCTCGACTCGACCCAAACATTATCTTTATTCTTGATCGCACAAATTCGATTCACTTTCCTTCGTTTCATAGTCTTTGCAAAGAAATATTTAGTATTTTCGTCACCTTTTTTAATTGCTAGATCTCTCGCTCTATCTTCCCAATAAATTTCTTCAATTCTCCAAAGTTCTTGAATACATTCTTTGATATAGTTCTCCCTTAGTCTACTTTCATCAGTAACTTGTTCCTTATTAATCATAACTAATTCTTCTTGCAATTCATTAATCTTTTTCCTATTATTAAAAAAAACCTTTCTACTCCATCCTTTAAGGGCCAAACATGTTGCATCTCTCTTGTTACAAAATTTGGCAATAGTATCACAAACTTTATTACACTCCCAATTTTCTTTAATCTCTTTACATCTACTTTGCTCCAGCCATCTTGATTCAAAAATAAAGTATTTATCGGCCTTAACCATATTAGTATCTTTAATAAGGATGAGTGGACAATGGTCTGAACCCACAACCGGTGGGACTTTAATAATAAAATTAGGATATGTAGCACACCAGTCCATAGATGCCAAAGCTCTATCAAGTTATTCTTTAACATTATTAAAGTTATCACGATTGTTAGACCAAGTATACTGACAACCCTTGCTTGGAAGATGCACTAAGTGATTATTATTAATGAACTCATCAAATTTTAAGATACAATAGTAAGAATTAAATATTTCTTACTTACTTTTGTTTATTTATTTTAAAATTTTATGGCTTAATTATTAATGAGTAATGATATTTATTATTCCAGTTTGGTTCACCTTTTTATATTACCTTTCGCATGAAGGTTTTAAATACCATTGAGAGTGTTTTTTTCTAATTACTTTTTTCCTTTTTTTTCAGATTTAATGACACATAAGATTTTTTTTTGTTACCATGGAGGTCCTTGGACCGATTTATACAACACACATTACACCTCTAATACGATATTCGACTCGCATGTGTAAATTCTCCTAGTAATCTTATACCCGGACCGATCCTTGTTCAAAACTCTCCATGCCAAGTCAAGTGGGTCCTCATGTTGCATGTAAGATAATTCTTGTCTCACTCCCAAGCGTGCAATGAAATCTGCACTAATGTTAGCTTCACGAAAGATTTGTCTAATCGTATACCCGCTATTCTGGCCTAATAACCAACTAATTCCATAAATCAAATCCATAGTTGGCGCTCTCTCATCACTTGGTTGTTGAAGCACCCTCAACACCTCCCCGGAATCCACCTCCACAGTTAGCTCTTTAACACCCAAATCAACTGCCAATTTAAGCCCCTCATAAAGCGCACTCAATTCGTCTATTACCACAAGACAACATCTTAATCTCATAGAAAAATCCCGCACCCAACTTCCTTCGTTGTCTCTTAACAAGCCTCTTGCACCCCCTTACATGTCCTAACATTTAGACTTTCATCCGTATTAAGCGTTAGCCCCTTGTTAGGTTTACACCATCCAATCCGTTCCCCATGATCCCCTACTCTTTCGGATTTACCCTTGTGAAGACGCCAAGCTTTTATATAATCAATGGCCCCATTTTTCTCTTTCTTGATCATTACATCTCCACTAGGAAAAGATCCCCCATTGAAGATAATCACATTCCATTCCAACCATACCACGTTAATCATTGAGGCAAAAAACAAATCCCAATTCAAACCTGCAAAAACGGTGATAAAAAGATGAACAAAAAGGGTAATAAATATCATTACTCTTTTTTAATTTATTTCAAATTATTTTTAACTACTTAAATATATTATATTACTCTTTATAATTTAATAAATATATATTTAAATTATAATCGACCTGTTCAACACTCGGATAAAATCTATTTTAACAAATAATAATAAAACTCAGGCTATATATGCATATTATTGTTGGATAGTCTAAAGATGAGGGTAATTTTAAAAATTAAAAATCTGGAGCATATTCGGTGTTAGATATAGAAGCCACGGTGATTTCGAAAGCTACTGAGTTGCCTTCAAAGTTTTCTTTTGAAAGTGTGTGTTATTATCGAGAATGCCTGCGAGACTATCATGAATCTCTTTTCTTCAGGATTACACGTTTCGAGACATTCAATTATAAATATTATTTGTAATATTTATTATTTTGCTGAATTATCTTCTCCTTCCTTTTCGTTTATTTTTAAGGGTAGAAACGGGATATCTGACTATTAAACATGAGCTTCTTAGTACTCTGTTTGGTAATTGGGATACCTGTATCTTTTTTTAGTTAGCCACTATTTTATATAATGAAGCCGAGTCTTTAGAGATGGACTAAAATTTTGTAATTATTTATTATTATCAATATTAGTATGCATTTGAAATTAAAATAAATTTGGAACATGCCACGATTTGTGTAGCCGGAGAAGTTGTTAATTAATCAGAATACGGAAAGTTGGTGTCCGTGAGTAGGGTACATAATTAGAGATTATACGATGTCAGATGATCTGAGACACACTTCGAAAATGGAGTATAATAAAGTATTACGGGAGCAGAACATCATGTGACACGGCGCCCATAATCCAACTTTCGATATTCCTCTAATATTAGCATTACAAATCTTATCTTTTATGAGGCTACAAGATTTTTCTGTTCGTTCTTAAACTTATCTTGTTAGTATAAACAAAACACAGCTATCAAAAAACGACTAGAGTGTCTCCCAATCATCCAGCTTTGTTATCTTTCACATACAGGTAATTTTCTTGTTTGGGATTGAAGGATATGATCGGATTTTTTTTCTTGAGATATTTTTCTTGAGTTCCAATCCCATTTATCTAATTAGCTCACCTCCCCTCTCTAGATACTTTAGAACCCAAATTTCCTACCTTGGCTTATATTAACGTACTCATTTTTTAAATGAATTGATTATAGTAAAATTTTAACTTGAGAAATTACAACTACAATTTTGACAATCTAATTATAGCAATAATTTAAGATTACTATTCCGCGTTATTGTGGGACCAATTACATAAGTGATCACTGTGGAATCTGGTTCTCTTAATCAGACCTCACGTTTTTCCTATCTTGACAATAATGATGAGGAGATAAGGTCCTAAGGATGACATTTATTCCACACAAGAGTAAAAGCACAACCTTTTTTTTTTTTGTTCAAATGTAAAAGCACAACCACTTCCGTCTACTAATCTGTTTTTGTCTTAAACCATTCATATTCAAAACCTATTTTGTTTTTTCAGTTGGAGAGTATAATAAAGATAAAAGATATTAATTCTGCAACAGCCAATCACATGGCACATTAATGACAAGCCTAAATATTTGACAAGCCTAACGCCTAATTCAGAGAAAACAAATTGATTTCATATGGAACTAGATGTTACTGAGGTTCAACAAAAGATAAAAAAAATGTTACTGAGTCGTTCAGTTATATGTGTTATAAAAACCATAGTTTTAAAAAATGTTCTTTTCTTTCTTAACACTAAACGAAGATCAAATAAACGCGACTAAGATTGATATGGCTAAAGCGTATAATCAAGTTAACTGAGATTTTCTTATGGCAATCCTAAAGAATTTGGGATTCTGTGAAAAGTGGAGAAACCTTATCTTTAATTGCATTTCATCAGTTTTTTATCAAATTAAAGTTAACGGTGAAAGGATGGCGAAATTCAAGCCAAAGCAAGGGATCAAACAAGGTGATCCTTTATCTCCATTGCTGTTTTCTATGTTCACTGAGGGCTTAATTGGTCTAATAAATTTTGAATGTCGAGAGGATAATATAAAAGGAATTTCTCTTGCTAGAGCTGCTCCGATACTTACCCATTTGCTATTTGCGGACGATTCACTTTTTTTCTTGGAGGTAAATGAAAAAGAAATTAATACTTTCAAAAATATCTTATCCAGATAATGTGGAGTTTCGGGACAAAAAATTAACTTGAATAAGTCAACTATTATGTTTAGTAATGGCTTTTCCGACGATAAAGCAAGGAATATTGCTGATATTTTAAACACCGAGCTTACAAATTCTATGGGAAAGTATTTGGGTATTCCAACGTCCCTCAAAAGATCTAAAATTGACAACCTAAACTATATTACGAACAAGTTCATGGCCAAATTTGCAAGTTGGGTTTCAAAATTATTATCGGATAGAGGTAAAGAAGTCTTAATTAAAGCTGTACTCCAATCGATTCCGAATTATGCTATGTCCATTTTTGAATTTCCAATTACACTTTGTAAAAGGCTTAGCAGTATCGTGGCTAAGTTTTGTTGGAATGCAGGAGATAGAAAAAGAATCCACTGGATTAAATGGAAAAAACTTGCTAAAGCAAAAAAAAATGGGTGGTATAGGGTTTAGAGAATTTCGTAAGATGAATATAGCTCTTCTTGGAAAGCAAGTATGGCGAATACTCCATAATCCCGACTCTTTGGTGGCTAAGGTTTTAAAGGGATCTATTTCCCTAATACAGACATGTGGAATGCAAAACTTAAAAATAAAAGATCTTAGAGCTGGGGAAGTATTTATAAAGGTCTTTCTTTTCTTAAGGTGGAATGTATATGTCAGGTTGGCAATGGTCTTAGTATTAATGTGTGGAGTGACTCTTGGATTTTGAAAGGTTATAAATTAGATAAGCCGAATGATTGTAAGATCAACAAGCTAGCGGAATGTTTTAATAATAATTTTTCTAAATGGAATTTCGATATTTTGAAGGATTTTTGTACATCAAGGGATATAGTTGATATTAGGAAAATACCGATTTTGCAACTCGATAAAGAAGATAAAATTATCTGGTCGGAGACTAAAGATGGGGAATATTCGACGGAATCTGGTTATCATAGGTTGGTACAAAAGGAGATTGATAAAGAAGGAGAATCCCCCATAGATGGCGAATCTAATGATACTAAAATGTGGAATATCATTTGCGATTCGAATGTACCCCTCAAGATTAGGAACTTTATTTAGAAATTACACAATAATGCTATTCCAACAAGGTGCAATTTGAAAAAAAGAAAATGTTGTGATAATGACATATGTGAGTGGTGCGAGAATAAGGCGGAATCCATAACACACCTCTTTATTAAATGTCCGTTTAGTATTGGTGTTTGGCTAATTCTCAACTTCAATGCAAAATCGACGATTCGTCTAATGGAACTATTAGCGAATGGATAAGAATTATCATTGAGAACTATTCAAAAAATGGGTGGAATAGGAGAATGGTAACTGCAACAGTATTTGTTACGATTTGAAATATTTGGAAGGCAAGGATGAGAGGAGTATTCAAAAAGAAATCTTGGAATAGTATAGAAATCAATGGAAAAATAAAAATATCTATTGAAGTATTTATTTTCTAATGATCTTGGAAGAGCTAATAAGGATGATCAGGTGTCCAACCTAGTTAAATTCTACTGATAATAATACTAACTAGTTCATTAATGATGACACTGAGTATGTTTGGATGAACGATGCCTCTTTTATTAATAGTTGGGAACCAACGACTATTGTATCAATTGGAGATAATAAAGAGGGATTGATCAACCATAAACTTGTCAAAAGAGCTAGAGTTAATATAATACTCGAAGGTGAAGTTTGGGCCGTTCTTCAGGCCATGAGATCTGCAGCAGATCTCAATTTCCAGAGTAGTTCGTTTTACTCTGACAACCTTGAAATTGTTCAAAGTATTACGAAGGGTGGTAGTACCAATTAGAGAATACGTCCAATGGTTGGTGAAGCACTCAGCTGGATTAAGAGATTTCCGAGATGGAAGATCTTTCACATTAAAAGAGAATTTAACTAGATTGCGGATAAGGTTGCTAAACTTGGTAGACTGGGAATAGACATTTCTAGGTGTCCGACAAAATCTTTAATTGAATTTTGCGATAGTTTAGTTAAATTAGATCGTTTTAGTAGATTATTGTAATTTATTTTAATGACAAAAAAAGTTTTTTTTTAAAAAAATATGTACAGTTTAAAAGAAAAACCAAGGCTCTGAACAATAAATCTATCCTTAATTGATTAAAGTTTTACAAAGTGTATATAAATGGAAACAGATGGTTTCAACAGTTCACTAAGATAAAACCATACCTGCCCAAGGGCATGGGCGGTCAGGACGACCACCCAGGACCCCGAGTTTAATGAGAGCCCTAATTTGCAAAGGTTATATATATATATATATATATATATATATATATATATATATATATATATATATATATATATATAATACTAAAAGATTATTTAATATAACAAATTCTAGTGTTTGGTTATCTTCGTAAGGCGTATTGATCTGGTTATTGATGATCCAAGGTTGAATCCTCCCTAATTTAGGTTTTAAATCTCGAGTCCCCCTGATGACAAATTTTTTACGTATTAAAAAATCTTACCTTTTGTTTGGCATTAAAAAAGAAATCCTAGGTTTATTTTTTTGTTTATATTTTATTTGCAATTAAAAAAATATTTAAACTAATAAGACTTATTGATAAAATATACTTAGTTTTATGATAAGATTATTTTAAAATATAAAAGATCGATAGTTGGTCTAGTGGTTAGACTATTCTGAAAAGACCAAGAGGTCGTGGAATCAAATCTTATATGGACTCAAATTATTATGAATCCAAAGTGACTCTTATATGTATTAAAAAAAATCATATATCTATTATATAAATATAATATTTTAATTATGTTAATTATAATATGTATGTCTCAAAAAGATATTAAAAGACTACATATAATTACTTAAAAATTATTAGATTTGTTCATTTCTTATATAAGTTTTATTTTGATATCAGTTAATATATTTTATATTACATAATCTATATTAAATTCATTTAAATCCGTCTGAATATGTGCAAAGCGTACAATTTTAGGTTTAATTTAAATAAATCAAAACCTGATATATATTTTTATTGTTCACCGGTATAAGGTTATTATATTGTGATTTATTTTTAGATTTAGTTTAATTTTTATTTCATTATTATAAGGGTTAAATCATTATTGGGTTAAGTGTAGGGGTTGATCCAAGGGAGTGGAGGGTGCCCGTCACCCTGATCCTGGGGTGCAATACAATTTTCACCTGGACTTTATAGCAAAAAAATGTACAAAAAATAGACTTTCGTCCCCCTCAAATCCTTCATGATCTAGAAATTAGCCTAATTCTTTTTAGGACGATGCTCTAAACCCTATTGAATTTTCTAACTTTTTATCTTAGAATATAAATCTAAAATCCGCTTCTAGTAAAGAGAAGGGAAAAAAATCACAATCAACATTGATCCCCGAGGTGCACTATGAATTTGTCATATATTAAGATTTTGTTTTATATTTGAATGTTTATCACATAATAAATGAATAAAATTAAAGTATATTTAACTATATCTCTTAAATTTTATATTTTTATTACGATATATTTATTAAATATTGGAAGTGTTGATTCCCTTGAAAATTTTGCACTTTCAAATATTTTCTAGACTACCGTCTAAGAGCCCAATTTAAAGTTTCGCCCAGGACCACCAAATTATCAAGATCGGCCCTGGATAAAACCCTTGGCAATACTTTCTGATTTTCTGCCTTAGCAGCCATTTCCTGTTGTTGTTCTCCTCCAAAGGGTGGGTTCTTACATGGTAGTTGAAAGAGTCGCTCGAAAGTCTAAACACAACGATACAAACAAACGTTTATCGGTTGTTTCGCCCATCTAATTTATTATAGTAGGTTTCGAAAGTCTCAAATACTTTTATTTATCCAACTTTTTAAACATTTTTTAATAATATTTGATTTTTGCAACATCAAAATATTTTTCCTTAAATTATTTTGCTATTATCCATAACTAATTAATTAAATAAATTAACATAATAAATTACCTAATATTTATAAAAGTATTTTATGTATGGGGCAACGCCAATTAAGTATATAAAAAATGAAATTATTCTTAATTAACTATAACTTCAAGTTAATTCCACATTAAGAACATAAAGTTGGAAGATTACAAAAATACACATAAGCCTATTTATTATTACTTTTTTTTTTATATATATATAATTATTTCTTATTATTTTTACCATTTATTGTATAATAAATTCATTTTTTACCATGACCATACCCACCAAACCTCCACCAACCACCAACATCACCACCGCCACCAGCATCCTCACCACCACCGCCCCCACCGCCCCACCACCACCCCAACACCCCACCACTTCCACCACCACCACCACCCGCACCTACCACCGCCACCCACAGCCACCACTACCACCACCACCACCACCACCATTATTCTCCGTCGACCACCACCATCGACTAAATTCGTCACCACAATCACCACCAACTAATTCGATCACACATGCGCTTCATTCAGATAGTATGCATATTACGTCACTTAAGTTATACTTAGTTATACTTATTTATACTCCATTTGTGCCTCCATTATTACTTAATCTTTTGTATGCACATTGTAATAGAGAGTATTACTTTGGTGAGTCCATTAGAAATGCATCTTTAATATCATTCGATGAGTGCTTTAGTGAATGATTTTTCATCATAAAAAAGGGGGATGTTGGCATATATCCCCCTTTCTAGGTTATTTTGATATGAAAAATCCGTAAGTTATTAGCCTTTAATTATGTGATTATGCTATCTCTATTTACTCATCATATCATGCATCATTCTTTAGTAATCACCTTTGGAAACATCTTTTTTATATTCTTCACTTTTGATCCTCTAAGGCATTAAATTTGTCTTAGACTTATAGAGGACATATCTTTGTGTGTGTTTCTTATTAGTTCTTTAGCTTAACTACATAATTTCCCATACATACATTGTGAACACTTTCATTGTTCAGACCATACTCGTTTAAACACATAACTTTTACTTATGTGAGATCTTTGTGTTTAAATTCCTCAATAACTATTCATGTCATATCTTTTTGTGTGTTGAGAATTGGATCTCAAACTCAAAGAAGCAAACGGTATCCCGGTTTCTAAAACAAGTTCCGGCTTTAGCTAGCAACGATACTAAAAAAGTCACACCACAATACAAAATGAAAAACGAGATACCGAGTTAATAAAATGGCATACCATTTTAGTTAAATAACATCCCTATGTATACTGGCATCCTGATTTTTAGGAATAAAAATGTTTCTAAAGAAAGGGGCTGGTATATAGCGGATTGTGTCTGGTATATCAAAGGTAACCACTGGGAAACATTCAAAACACCACATAGGATTCTTCCTGTTGGACATGATGTACGGTAACCGACCAGAGGTCTGGTATACCGATCTGGAGCAGTTTCAGCAAACTAATCTTTCCATCTAGACAGACCTGTTTGGGTCTTACTGCGGTATAAATATATGACCCAAATGATAAAATACACACCTATTACACAAAAACATTATCCTCAATATATATATTATCATTCAAGAGGTCTCAAGCTTTAGACTTAATTTTTCAATCCTCATTTTATAAGCTTGATCGTTATAAATGTAATAATCAACTCAAGAAGGATATAATTCAATTATCACTTAAATATCTACTCAAGAGGAGTTACATTAAAGAATAACAAGATTCCATCCATAGAATATCATCATCAAGCAATATTGGATCATCAACTCAACAAGATTCAAGTTTTCAAGCTTCACTTTCATATACATTCATTAAGGAGACAAGATTATAAATGTGATATATTCTCATTAAGGAATGTCTCCACTTATTGAAAAATTATTTCAAACACTAAGGGTTATTATCTTGTTATATATTATAGAAGTAGGGGATGTAAAGGTTGAGATTGAGCCAAAGAAAAATCTTACACGCGATGTGACATAGCCGGTAAACATCTCATAGGATAGGTTGTGACAGCCCAAAAAGTCACAGTTATTGATTATGGTTAAGCACAAAAAAACCTCATTTCAAAGGTTTCGTTCTCACCTTTAAGGAAACGTGAATCTTAGTGGGAGAGCTTAAAATCCCAATGGTGTATTCCTTAGGTAGTGGATGTAATGAGACCGAAAATTAGTTATAGCTTGTTACTCGATTTCCCTTGAGTCTTGATAAACTCCCATTCATTAATTTAACTCCCCTGAGTCTAAATATTTGACACTTCAACCTCGTTCTTCTATAGCACTTTATGATATCTTGATATCTTGGATTCTTCACTTTAATAAAATGTGATCTCTTAAAATCAATGTTCTAAAGCAAGTTTTATTCCTTGTGTTCTTCCTTGTAACTCAATTGATGTATTAATTCTTCTCATTTATCATATATTATCATGCTAAACACAACTTATATATTTGGTAACACTCAACGTAGTTGCTTAAACATCATCATAACATCTAAACCAAGGTTAGGCAACCACATGTTATGCTTGAGGCTTTAACTTAAATGCATGAGAGGTGTGATAGGTAGTTCTGTAAGGTGCCTAACCCTTTTTCTAGGCGGTGAATGACCATAGATGCCGATTTTATATTATTTCAATACACGAGACCATTGGGTAGGGAAGTTAGTGATGTAATCTACATCATCCCAAAATAAAGAGGGTAAGTCTCTATGGAAATTTGTCCTTTGCAAAGATCTCATGTTAAGAGAGTTTCAAAGTCATTTGTAGCTTTTATATACATAATAAACTTTTTCTGTCTATAAGTCATCAAATCTACACATGTATTTGACTCACGATACATATTAATTACCCTGAAACTTGCATTTCTACACAAGATTCAGTGTGTATAATTCAGGTTACTCCCGATCCTTGTGCATATTCTTCTTTATTTATCAACGTCATCATGTCATTCAAGTTTTCCACACGCAAAGTTCCTTGTATAAAAATTAGAGTAAATACATTGTTAGCCACCAGTATTATTGCGTGATTTTCAACTTATTACCTATTTTATAAAACGTGCTCCTTTACCTCTTGTACTAAATATTTCGTGCTAGAAACCCCTTATTGACAGTATCTGTCTAGTTTTTCCATTGAATTGACATTTGTGTGGTATAAAGCTACCTAATTACCTCCTAAATATTTTTGAATTTGCTCGTTTACCCTAAAATTGTATTTGTTATTGGTTGTTTTTTTTTTGGACGCATTTGTTATTGGTTGTTTACCTCTACATATTTCAACTTAACGAAGAAAATGGAGAAATCCATCAATATGAAGTATGTCATTATGAAATATTTAGTACTATCATGAAGCCTCTCTTTTCAGGGCTTCTCGTGTTGAGTCATTCAATTAAAAGCATTATTTGTAATATTTATTATTTTGCAGAACTATCTTCCCCTTCCTTTCAATTTGTGTCTAGGGGTAGAAACGGGACAGCTGATTGGGTTGCTAAACAGGAGCTCCTTAGCACTTTGTTTGGTAATTGGGATACTTGTATTCCTCGGGAAATACTTGTGTGGTCTTTTACCACAACTCCTAATATAGTTTACTATTATTATATGAAGAGAGAGAATATGCACGTTATATCAAACTTTGTTCTTATTTTTTATCGACCAATTTGGATAATAACTAATCTTTTGATTTTTGTAAAAAAAAAAACCACTATTTTTATTTTTCTAAAATTTACTTCTCAAGATCAATTTCTTTTTTATTAAAACATAACTTTTTCTTTGAATAAACTTTTTTATTATTTTAGCTTGAGTTTAATATTTTTAATTTTTTATTAAAGAGTAATGATTCATAAATTTAAATTTTATTTATTTGTAATATATTTGAATCACTTAGCTCATATAAAATTCAGTCTCAAGATGTAAAATTGATACAGTTATAAACCAGGGTAAAATGAGGTTAAAACATTTGAAGACTTAGTCCCACTAGGTTTTTAAACTTCTCATAACTCAAAATTTTAGTAATGGGAAACTTCCCATAACTCAAACGACTCTTTTTATGAAATAAAAGAAAGGAAAAAATATATATATGTAGCCTTTTATGGGCAAAAAAATGATGGTTGGGTTGAGGGGGAATTAATTCTAACTTGAGGTGTTGATTGGGCATTAATCTTTATTTTTTTTAAAGTGTAAAAATTCGTTTTTAAATATTCGATCTCAGATAAGTTTTTTAAGACCTTGCTTAAATATTTTAAAAACGATTTTTTTTACCCTAGAAAAATAAGAAACCAAATAAATATTTTTAATTTTTTTGAAGATCATAATCTTATCTTAATTTAAATTTTTTATAAAAAAAACCTAAGGGAGCTAGATCTTTAAATGTTTTAACCTAATTTTACCCTTATTTAACTCAAAATCTTAATTTTACATCTTGAGATTGAATTTTATTTGAGTTAAGTGATTCAAATATATTACAAATAAATAAATTATAAAGTTATGAATTATTCATCTTTAATGAAAAAAATTAAAAATATTGAACTTAAGTTAAAATGAAACACTTTAATCAAAGAAAAAAAATTATGTTTTGATAAAAAATTTAAAAAAATTGATTTCGAAAATAGTAGTAGTGGAAGATTTTTTTTATATTGTCCAAAAAAAAAGAAGATTTTTTATAAAAATCAAAAGTTGGTCGATAAAAAAGAAGAACAAAATTTGTTATAACATGTACCTTCTCTCTCTTAATATAATAATATTATACTATACTAAAAGTTGTGGTAAAAGACCACACAAGTATTTCCCGTATTCCTCCCCAGTTAGGCACAATTATTTGTAATGAAGCTGATCCTTCTGGGGTCGGCTAAACCTTGTAACCGTTTTTTTTACTATCTATATTATTATGTATTTGAAAAGAAAAAAAAAATTAGTACATGAAATAAAGAGATATATTTTAGAATGTATGGATAATTTGTTAAACTAGTTATAATAATATGAGAAAAGTTTGTGTGTATTGACTATTTACTTTAAAAATTTATTCTTAATACACTTCAGAGGTTTCATCAATTATTGAATCGGTACTTACCGAAGTACTTATTTATATCGGATATAAACCTTTTTTTAGTCAAATCGGATGTTAATCGTATAATGTTGTCAAAGCTAATGGGAATATATAATTCTGGAATATTGCTAATAATATGGGATCATATCAGAACTATTTCACCACGCATTATAGCTACATTTACGAGCATAGATGGGGTCGTAAAAGAATATTTTCATGATTTTCTCTTTGGATTAGACTAGTTGTATTCCTTGTAACTTTGAAACCATCCACTTGGAGTGAAATGATACCCCGTAAATTGGTTTTTTTGTCAAGAATTAATACATGTTAACTTTATTACAGTTATTATGAACGGATTAAAAGTTAAGTAATAATACATAGTACATACCATCCAAATTCATATCATCCAAATACCACCTAATAACATAATTATTGATGACAAATATATAATTAAATCAAGAAAATAAATATATTAACAATTTATAACCAATCAATTTATATCATATCATTGAGTGATATTTGGATGGTATATATTGTTATTTTTAAAAGGTTCTTGTCCAAATTATATTGTCTTTTCGTTAAATTAAAAGATAGGAAAGCGTAATATTCAGTAGTAGACTAATAGTTAGATAACACTTTCGAATTCAGTTTACATGAATCAGAAAAATATCTGGTATAAATACTACTCCCTATAGGATAGTCCGACCAAAAAAGAAGAAACTACCACGGTAAGATAGTCAAGATAGATCGAATCATATGCAACGGCAGAGGCATATGTAAAGTAGGAGGCCGTCCCCCCTAAGTTTGTAAGGGAAAAAATAAAACCATATAATAAATCTACACTTACCTTCCTTTAGATTATGATCAGTGTAGTCCTTTTTTCCCATTACATCAAGGATATCAAACACTAGTGTGATAACTAAATCTTTAAGGGATGTTACGATTCTAGAGATATGAACTACCTATATCTAGGGATGACAATGGTTATGGTTTAAAACCGAAACCGATTAAAAACCAATTATGCAACCATGAATAAAACCGTTGGATTATGGTTTAAAAAAATGTAATCGATGGTTGAATCCATTAGGTTATGATTTTAGATAAAAATAAAACCGAATGACCAAACCCCCGTTTATTACTATCTATTTTTGTATATTTTATAATTATATAGATAAAAAAGTATTTTCATGTCTCAAAACTAAAATTTAAATATTAGATTTAAAAAAAATAACAAAAACGTTATTTAATTAAAGATCAACATAATATTTTACATTTCGGAGATTCTTTTTTGCATTTGTGATCTTGTTTCAATATTTTTAATTATATTTATAAAGTTATAGTTTAATTTTGGTTAAAATCTAAAAAGCCGTTTAAAAAACCAAATCCGAATTATTCAGATATGGTTTTGAAAAGTAAGTCCGATAGTTAAATCCGTTAGGGTCTGGTTTTTGATAAATTAAATGAATATGCACATGGTTTTGGATTCTTTTGCAATAATTCGATCTGTTGCCATCCCTACCTATATCTATTCACTATAAAAAAAATCTATTTGTAAGTGCATATAATTTGTAACAGTTAATCCAAATTCAATCGGTTGGAATTTTCATATTAATATAATATATTAAAATCATACGAATACATAAATTTAAATAATTCTATTCATGTTTTTAGAGGAGAAGTGAAAAAGATATTTTATTGAAAAAAATGTCTATTATTGAAAGTGAAGTAGAGAAAAAGTAAAAATATAATAGTTTACCCTCAATTCCTTCCAAATAACTAAAAACTATGAAAACTAAAAGGCAAAGCGACGCGCGCACCACCACCACCATCACTCGCCTGGCCCATCATGGGGAGTTGCGGAGTAAAAAAATGGAAAATTAAACAATTTAAAAAGATATTACTTTATATCACCGTCTTTTTTAATTAAATTTTCCAATTTCGACAGTTGCTTCATCGTTGAACGCAAAGACTTTTCCCGACATGAATAAGTTGTAGCCTGATGTCTCCTCATTTGTGATAGATTTATGTTAGGATGAGACATCATTTTAAGTGATTTAGAAGTCATTAATGTCGATTTTCTTGAGTTTTAGTGCACTTTCCTATTTTTAGTCTTGATTTGTAGAATTTTTATTTTTAGAGCATATTGGGTTTAATTGTTTATTTAGTGTGTAGCTTTAAAGATAATTATAGAGCTTAATTAGAGTTCAAGTCAAAGACAACAACTTATGGAAAGAGATTTGCATGGTAATTGGAGATAAGGAAACAAAAGCTAAAAACATGGAAAAGGAAAAGCTGCCTAAATCTGGGATTCTGCATACACGTCCAAAGATATGCGTTTTTACCTAAGAAATAGGCCGATTTTGGTAATTTCCTTCTATGGGTCAAGATAATTCTGTTGCGATTCTTTTGGTATCTTATGGAGCAAAATCCGACCAATAACGAAGAAGATATGCTCAAAACGGTGCAGCAGTGTTTATCTTTATTTCCATACGAATTTGAGTTGGGCTAGAAGTCCATTACCTTAACTCCTCCTCAAGAAAACGAATTAGGTCTTCTAAACACCTATAAATACACCCTTATATCACTTGTAAATCATCCTTGCCTCATAGTAATTAGTTCTTAAGGTTTTATTCTTCCAGTTTATTGTAGAGAGCAAGATGATGTCTTTTGTAATTTCTTTTAGTTTATTTCCATCAGGTATGAACTAAACTCCCCATAGCTTGGGTTTTGCATATGTATAATCCATGAATTCTAATTCTTCTATCTAAGTTTCTTTGGGAATTATATGTTTTAATTTGATATTAGCTACTTACTTTATATTTGTTTATGTGTTTTGATTTATTGTCTTTCCTAGAACTGATCACTTTAGGATTGTTTTAAGAGTAGTTAGATGGTCTCCTTGACAGGGTGTTTAACTATTGAACCACCACATAATGTCTAGTGTCGATAGCAGTTCTGACAAAACATACTTCTAACTAGATAGTCATTAGGGTTTGTTTTAATCACCATATCACCAATTGATTGTAGTGTGCTGGATAGGGCCTTAGTGGCGTTTGATAACCCTATTTGAGTCCTCGTCTTGGTTGTGCCGTAGCCCCCTTAGTCGCTCTCAAGGTCTAAGGTAGTGGAATTTAGAATCCTGACTAAGTATACCAAGAGCTAATATTCTCCCTTATTAACTAGATTTATAGATAGAATTAGAAGGATTAGTGCATACTAGCAAAACCTAAGCTATATTTCTCATCTCATATTCTTCGTATTTTATTTTATTGTCTTTATTTTCTTAGTTTTAATTGCTTAATTTCGAAATCTGTTCCCTTTACTTTTCTGTTCTCTAATTATTTGCTCTTACTCGTAACTTCTACTCACGCGATTAACACACTTAAGTCCCTGAGAACAAACTCTATTTATCATTAAAACTTGCATACGTCATGTAATACTTGCAGTACTGTGCCTGTCTAGGGTGAGAGTGCGTAGTTTCTTGGCTTAATTTTATCTTAATTTTATCACACCCTAGGCGACACCATAGCCCCTTAATGGTTCCAACTACAAGCATTGGGCACAAAAGATCCTGATCTGTCTTGAACAGTACGATATCGACTTCGCTATAGTCAAAGATCCTCCACTTACGGTGGAAAACAGAGTTCCTACTGCATAAGAACAATCCATATTTTTTGCCCTCGAATCCAAGTTTAAAAGAGCGAACATAATGGTCCGGGGCTGGATGTTGAACAATTTCTCGAATCCCATTTTTTATCTCCTTTCCAAAGAGAGATCGACAAAGATCATACGGGAAACCCTTGAGGAAAAATATGGGGCTGACGATTACGATAAAACAAAATTTGTCACTGACAACTGGTATAACTTCATTCTTACTGATCAGAAACCCATGACTGAACAACCTCATGTGTATGAAACATATGCGCGGAGATAATCGTTGAAGGCATGAAGATGTTCAAAGTTTTTCAAGCCAATATTATACTTGATAAATTTCCCTCATCTTAGAGTGAATACCGTGATTACCTCAAACATAAAAAGAAGGAAATGACTCTCCAAGAACTCATCAGTCACATGCAAGTCGAAGAAGCCAATCGACTCAAGGATTAGTCTCTCTTTATATCCCCATTCCTCGAAGGCTAACCTTGTTCAAAGTTCTGGGCAAGGTTACAAGGACATGTTCGAAGGAAATGGAACACGCAAGACGCTAACAATTTCAAATCTGGTGGAAACAAGAACCGCAACAACTTCAACAAACAAGGCGGAAGGTTCAAAAGTTCTGGTAAGATTCATAAACCTAAAGGTGCATGTTATTGTTGTGGTAAAGAAGGACACAAAGCTTTTGAGTGTACACTTAGAGCAGTTTCGGATCCAAAACCTGTTGCAAACCTAACCAAAACCGAAGAAATAATCGTCGCAATAATGGTTGAGGCATACTTGGTAGAGAACAAAAGCCATTGGATTCTTTACATAGGGGCTTCACGACACTTACTGCGCAAACAAAGCCATGTTCAAAAAGTTCGAGGAAGTAACCAATGCTCAATGCGTGTAACTGGGTGACTCATCCATATCCACGGTCCCCAAAAAATGACAAGCTACCCTCAAACTCACTTTTGGTAAGACTTTTGAGTTAAACGACGTTCTTTTTGTCCCTCACGCCGTAGGAACTTGGTTTTCAGAATCTTCTTAAGAAAGTGTGACTCAAACTAGTTTTCGGGGGGGAATAATTATGACAAAAAATGATGAGTTTGTAGGGAAAGGTATTTACATAATGGTTTGTTTGTTTAAAAACTGTAACCCATGACTAGTACCAAAATGATGTGATTGTGGGGAAAAAGGGCAATCAAATAATGGTCTGTGTGGTTGAAAGACTGTAACATTTTTTTTTCTATTTGAATGTTTATATGTATGGAATGGTAGATTAGGCTATTTAAAATTCTCTTCTATTACAAGGCTAAAATCCCTCGGACTAATAAGGTCGATGACTTTGTAAAATATATGTTATGTGTAGAGTCCAAATTCGCGGAAAAAACTGACCTTTTAATTTGCAACCACGAGAAATGCTAAACTACTAGAATTAGTGTATTCAGACTTAACCGTCTTTTTAATAAACTATGCAAGTAGAAAAGTAAAACTATACTATATAACCTTCCGTAGGTGACTACTCTAGGTTTATGAGAGTATACCTCCTAAAACTAAAGATGAGACGAAACATGTGTTTATAAGTCTGAGGTTGAAACCCAACTAGATTGCTAAAACAAAAGACGTAGGACTCGAATATTATTCTAAAATCCTTAAATAGTTTTGTGATATTAACAGAATTATCCACAAAATTATTGCCTTATGCAACCCTTCGAAATGGCATAGCTGAAGCCTATGATAATCAGTTCAGGCCCACCAACCTACATGTGTGGGGAAGCTGTCTTGTCGGCCAGTTGTGCTCTTAATAGGGCACCCCATAAAATCCCGAAGACAAGACCCCCTCGCGAGTTGTGAAGAGGATTTTTCACCAAACCTGGAACTTATAAAATGTGGGGTTGTCTAGCAAGGATACCCGAGTTAAAAAATGGTCACGGTTGGACCTAAGACCATAGACTCAATCTTCATGGGATATAGCATGAATTTATAAATCATCTTAATGAATTCATAGCAACTCGTGGTGGTCCTATTGAGAAGGACTTGATAAATTCACTCATAAGGCGTACCATTATTGAAATAACACAAGGATGAGTGTTTAACTCATAATGAATTCATAGCCATTGTGGTGGTTCTTTTGAGAAGGGCTTGATGAATTCACGGTTAAGAATGAGACTCAACATTCATGATAGAATATTAAGGAGACGTCCTTAATAATCTCATATGGATAAGTCCACAAAGTTCATAGTCCGCAAGGGGTGGTCCTTATAGACAGAATGTTGATGAACAAACTGGAGGGTGATGTTTGAGGGAGCTATAACTATCAGTAGGGTAGAGTATGTGCTATGAGGGTCTCGATCGAAAACTATTAAGTTCAAGAGTGAGGTCAATTAAACAGATTTGTTGGTTGCCTCAATTCACTACGTGTCAATTCAAATAGAAAGATATTGTCACTTAAGTACAATTCACCCAAAATCTGGTTTTAATGGAAACTTGTTCACCTTCTCTCCCAAAGACCTTGAGTGAGAGATTGTTGGAATTTTTATATTAATATAATGTATTAAAATTATATGAATACCAAATATTAAATAATTCCATTCACGTTCTTATGTGAGAAGTGAAAAAGACATTTTATTGAGGAAAATGATCCACAAAGGAAGTGAAGTAGAGAAAAAGTAAGAATATAATAGCTTACCTCGCTGTTCCTTCCAAAAAATTAAAGGCTATGAAAGTCAAAAGGGAAAAGGCAAAGCCCCACACGCGGCACTACCACCACCACCAGTTTGGCCCGGCGACGGCGTGTGCATCAGATCGTGGGGGAGTTGGGGAGTCAAAAAATGAAAAATGAAACAAGTTTTTTGAAGTGGTTCTGGTGGAGGATGGCTGGTACTTATAGTGGTTGTTGACAGTTCACAACCTTTCAGCTAGAAGACAAAATGCCACCAATTGAAGACTCATTAAACTAGAATATTCCCATTTAAGGCTAAGCTGTTACAGGACTTGGTCAATACGAGAATGAATCAGAAGTCAACAATGTATCCAGGTTCATGTTAGAATTTATAAAGATATAACATTCAAAACGTCAGCAATAATGGAGCCATTTAAAACCATGTATTTTGAAGATTCTGAAAGGGCTTCTCCTCAACTATAAATACATGCCCTCTCCCATTTGCTAAACTACAAAACTGAATCAGAAATCAACTTCTACTTCTCTCTCAAAAATAGTCTAGCAATATTATTCTGTAGTATGAAAACTCTGTTAGAGATAACTGGCACGAGCGGAATATCCTTTTAACGCCACCGTGTAATTGTTTTCTTTTCGATTCCGTGTAAGTTTCGTACTATTTCTATTATTGTAATAGAATAGTTTTACTTTAATCGAAATATACTGTTTTCTCAGATTTCTATTTCTTCTATTCTTAAACTGACGATTTATTATTTTTCCCAACAACTAACCACTAATTTCTAATTATTTTGGCAGTATTTAACTTCACCTTAACCATAGTATTCCACTAAACTGTTTTGATTAATATTTTGTTTTCATTTAATGAGATTTTATCTGATTCATTAAAACACTAGAACAATAAGACAATTTGTTATTCCTGATCAATTAAGATCTGATTAAGTCTTAATTGATATGTTTCATTTAGATTTCAAGTTAAATCTGATTTATTGAGACATTATGTCTTAAAAAAATAAGTCATATTCAGCTGTTTATTCAACATTCCATACTTATCACTTAAAAAACAAACATCACTTATCAAAGTTTTATAAGTGTTCCGTTCTTTTAGTTTTGTATCCATCAAATGATAATATATACGCATATTTAATATTAATTTCTCTTTTCTCATCATCCTTAAGAAACCCTAAGACCTAACGCTTCATCTCTTCTCTAGTGAGATTTTTTTTCTACGGGGATGACAATCATGAAAAGGCCGTTGTTGTTATAATTTCTTTTTTAGTACTTTTTTTCCGTTTTGTGTATTTCTTTCCTTTTGTTTTTTATATCTTTACAATAGTCTATCCATAAAAATGCCAGATCTTTGTTCCGAGGCTCGATATTCGGAAGCTTAATTGTTTAGTGTTTTTTATTTAAATTTGTCCTTTCGATTTTTTTTCTATTTTATCTGGGGATTGAGACATTAGTTTAGTGTATATGTTCTATTATGTTCCTAATCATAGTCATCGAATCATATAATTATGTTTCTTATCCATGTTGATTCAGTGTAATCTATATCTAAGCCAGTTAATTAGTAGACAAATCGGATCATGGATATTATGTATATCAAGGGTTGGAGATCTTCAAAGATATATCGATAAAGTAATTCTTGTATGTAAAATATTTGTGAGTTGTCCATATCCTGAAATAAAAAATTCGATGTTGTTTCAGGTCTAGATAAATTGAAATATAATTCATGTAAGATTAATATTTAGCGTCTCTTACTAATGAATCACACTGCTGGAAACGATTGTTCTTTCAACTTTTTTTTTGTTTTGTTTGTTAAGGGTGAATTTTTCCCCTAAAGTTACGGATGAGTCAGTCTCAAAGGCATTTGAGGTTTTTTTTTCCTAAATTTATTTGAGTTTGTGGGATGAAAAGTCATTATTTTACGCGTGATTTTCTTTTTATATATATATAGGTGACTGGCCTAGCTTTCTCGCACCACGACTATTCTCATAGGAAATATACACGCCTGCTCATGCATATTCCTACTTAATCAGAACTAGGTTACTCATGTTTAGGTAGAGGATTCGAACCCTGTATCTTTTGCTTTACCCTTTTACGCGTGAATTCTTCATTAAACGCGTTTAGAGCAGAGTTGTTTATTTTTCTTCTTTTTGCAAGATTACCGAGGTGGATTACCTCAGTGATCATTTTTTGGAGGCTCATGTCATCACAATGGCTCTTGTTTTTATGATATTTGATGTATTTGTAGTTCATTATGCACTAAGCAATATTCCAAAGATCATTCTCTTAGGATGTGGGGTTTAATGTTGATTCTTTAAGCTAGGCAATTTTATTTCAGAATGTATGAGTATGAGGATATCGTTTCATATATTTTAACTCTTTTATTTGTGTTTGATTTTACATTTAGGCTTTCATGATTGTTTACCGACCCCTTATATTGAGAAATTTGGTCGTGATGACATTATTCTTATTTATTAATAAATATACAAGTTGTCCTCTGATTAATTCGAAGTAGATTCTTTAACTTTGTAGGTTTTGCATAATTATTGACCACCCATGGTATGATAAGTAATAGACTTCTCTTTTCGATTACTTAGCATATATGCCTCATTACATTTGGAGAGGTTGTAATTATTTTTAAAGGTATCATAAATAGTTTTTACTTTATTTGATCCACGTGACCTTTTGTAGGGTCTTTGAAACCTTTCTTTAGGTCTAGTGAGATACTATGGTAATGGTTGACCTTTTTAGGTTTGCAACTCGATACCCTCGTGGTCAAGGATGTTGAATCTTCAACTTGGTAGCTTTTTCTTAAATGTTTGATTGAGAATTATGACAATTTTAAGAAGTTTAATCATTCAGTATTATTAACTCAATAACCTAAATAAAGGTTGCATTGAGGCGATTTAACCAATTTGTTTAACTTGATAACCTAGATGAAGGTTTTTATCGAGGTTTCATGGTGACTATGAAGGTCTAACCAAAATTTGACTCGATAACCTATCAAGAGGTTTCTATAAAAGTTTCATGGTGATCATAGAGGTTTAACCAATATTTGTCTTAAGAACCTATCAGGACGTTTTGATCGAGGTTTCGTGATAATGTTGGAGGATTGACTAATATTTAACTTGATAACTTATTGGGAGGTTTTGACCAAGGTTTTGTGGTAATCGTGGAGGTCTAACTGTTATTTTGACTCGATAAATTATTAGTATGATTTGATCAAGGTTCCCAGTGACCGTAGATGTCTAACTAGTATTTGACTTGATAGGTTTATGGTGACTGTGGAGGTCTAACCATTATTTTACTTGATATCCTAGTGAGAGGTTGATTCGAGGTTTTAGGGTGACCGTGGATGTCTAACCAGTATTCGATGACTTAGCGGGAGGTTGGATCGAGGTTTTGTGGTGACCGTAGAGGTCAAGCCGTTATTTTGACTCGATAACCTAGTTGGAGGTTGGGTCAAGGTTTTATGGCGACCATAGAAATCTAACTAATATATGACTCGATTACCTAGAGAGAGGTTAGATCAAGGTTTTAGTAATGGAGATTTCATATATTTCTAATTTATGTAAAAAAGTAAGTGAACAAGCTTTCAGGGACGGCGAAAGTGCTATGTAATCTTAAGCACTTATAACAATGCATTAAACATTTTGGAGAACTGCACAAGAGACAAGTTATTACACCATTTAGTTTAGTTTCAGATTTCACCTGGGTAGAGTATAAAGTATCTTTGAAGAACCCTTTAAAGACCATATATAGAATTTGATGAGAATTAAGTTGTAGAAAAGCTAAAAGTTCAGTGTAAATGATAGAATACAGTTGAATTTGTTGTTTTGCCGCCTCAGAACCAGACTTATACATTCTAGTAATTGTCAAATCGCCGTTTAACAATAACAACGTGTAATCTATGTTGACTAAAGATCAAGGCAGATAGATTACATCATAGTTATGTAGTGTATATGATCGTGTTGTCTAGACAATTTAGATAACAGGAATAAGAGATCCTGGAAGAGACAGTTTTTTCTCCCAATGCCCGAAACTTATGTAACTAAGTTGGTTTGATTGAAAGGTGTCATGCTCAATTATTGTAC
This sequence comes from Nemophila menziesii, assembly GCA_029959085.1. Lineage (NCBI taxonomy): Eukaryota > Viridiplantae > Streptophyta > Magnoliopsida > Boraginales > Hydrophyllaceae > Nemophila > Nemophila menziesii. Next base: position 3,255,006 of record JARWIR010000060.1, read on the forward strand.
TTGAAGTCAAAAAGATGAGATGTTTAAAAGCCAATCAGCAACAAAAAAACACAATTAAATTATCATTACCATAGATAGTTCTAGAAGAGAATTAACAAGATAGGGGAAAAGGTGGGGTGGGGTGGGGTGGGGGGAGATGATCCAACACCAAAAAGGTAGATTTAATGGTTTAGTGCAATTCAATTACTCCATTCATTTCAAAAAGGTTGTCGCATTTACTTTTGTACACAAATTAAGAAATATCATTTATTATCTATATGATTACTAAAATGTCCTCCATAAAGTGTCTTAATGTTTTGAATATTTATTAGGAACATATATAATAATATTTAATTAGGGTTAAAAGTGGTATAAAGAAAAAAATGTGTCTTAATTTTTTAAATTGACAATTTTTTTAGATAACTCTTTTTAATATAAGTGACAATCTTTTAGAAACAGAGAAGGTAATAAACTAATTAAAAAATTAATTAGATTTATTTCGTATCAATTGATATCGTAGTTGTGAGTTAAATTTACTATTTACATTTATTTTATTATTTACTCTTTTATCTTGTATAATACAAGTACTTGGAGTGATATATTAATTCAAAAGAAAAAATGAAAGAGATACTCCGGAATCCCTTTAAGGTATGTTTGTATTTGGGAGGAAAACAAGTAATAAAGGAAAAGAAAAAAAAAATTATAAAAGAAAAGAAAAGAAAGGAATTTTTTTATTTGGATTAGAAATTTTTATAAAAGAAGATTTCATAAATGATTTTGTATATTTATTGTTTGGATTGAAAAAAATACAAAAGGAAAGAAAATAAAAGATTAATTTTAGTCTCTAATCTTTAATAAAATTACTTTTTCTTCATTTGACTCCAATTTGGAATGATTATATATAAGGTTACAGGAGTGATTTTTGGAATGATTCCATTTCTTTTCTTTTATAAAATTTTCTAATACAAACAAGGTAAAAAATAAAAATTCATTTCTATTCTTTTCATTTTTTTCTAATTTTCTAAATCCAGACCTTTAGTGCCCGTTTGGAAGTGCTTTTTTTGAAAAGAACTTAAAAGTGCTTCTACTATTTTAAGAGTTTTTTTTATTCGGAAAAGCACTTTTTTTAAAAGCACCAAATTATTTTAGATTGCAAAATTATTTTTAATAATTTTTTGAAATTTTAAATTTTATTCGAAAAGCACTTTTTTACTCTAAGAAAAGCACTTCCAAACGAGCCCTTAGTCTCACTCTCACTCCAAAAAAATCATCTCTTTGCAATTGCCGTTTATCCTTCCAATAATTCTTTTAGCATCTAATCTTCGTCTTTATAACAAATTTATCGACTTTGTAACTTAAATTCATTTACGTTGTTATCATAACATTCAACTTGTATAAACAAGTGGCTGATATAAACGGTAAGGACATTTTTGTCTAATTTGTAAACTCTCCCATCATTTTATATATATCTTATCCCATTTGTTGTGTAAACCTTAGGTTACCGTCTTAATGACCAAAACCATTAGTGCCAAAAGACAATGTAATCATTCATCATCTATTATTAGTAATCCATCTTATCAAAACATACTCTCGTACTAAAACTAAGAAAAGTCTCTCCTCTCTTGTAACCATTAGTTTCTCTTTGTGAGACTTCCCCAAAACAAAATGGACCTAACCACCACCGCCCTTCCCCTCCCCACCAAATCTCCTGATTCTGAAAATGATACCCCACCACATGATATTCAACCTATTAAGTCCTTATCTTTCACCAATGGAGTGTTAAAGAAACACCATCCACACCGCCATAACCACCATCACCACCAAAACTGGTCATCTCCACTAGTTGTAACTTATAAAGAATGTCTAAAGAACCATGCTGCAAGTATGGGTGGCCACGCTTTAGACGGTTGTGGAGAGTTTATGTCATCTACCACCACTAACTCCGTTGACCCCACCTCTCTTAAATGTGCAGCTTGTGGCTGCCACCGTAACTTTCACCGCCAAGAGCCTGATGAATATTTCTCCCCCACCATCACCACCGCGACCACCACACATTTTCTTGAATTCCAACGCCACCCTCCACCACCACCACCACCACCAACAACAACAAGAAGATTCTCCTCCTCCCCATCACATTCACACTCACACTCACCCTCACCCTCACTCTCCCACTCACCTCCACCAATTCAACAATCTTATCCACCAAACATGCTACTTGCCCTCAGCACTATGCATGATAATTCACAACCCATGAACCATCACCACCACCACCACCACCACGTGGCAAGACCAGTGACACCAACTACACTAAAGGGTGAGAACTCAAGTGGTAGAAAACGCTCAAGAACAAAATTTACTCAAGAGCAAAAAGAAAAAATGCATTCATTTTCAGAAAAAATAGGTTGGAAACTGCAAAAAGTTAATGAATCAATGGTTGGACAATTTTGTGATGAGATAGGTGTTGCTAGAGGTGTTCTGAAGGTATGGATGCATAACAACAAGCACACTTTTTCCAAGAAAGATATGAACAACATTAATGGAGGAGTTGAAAATGGTAAAGTTTTAAGCATTGAGATCAACAATAATGGCGGCCATAATATTGACGATGAGAGTCAAAATGGGAATATCGGTTCTGTTCATCTTCATGTTTCTAACAATGAGTCATCTTCGACATCTTGATCGATCTTCATCTGTTTAGAATTGGAAAAAGAAGAGGTGATTAATTTCTTAAGTAATCATGTTTTTTTATCAATAGTACTTTTAATTACCGGTAAATTAGCAGAATTGTAGTAATCAGCGAATAAATTATAGAAGACATTTTGTACTAACACATAATTTACTTTTCATGTTTTAATTTAAATGAATTTTTATTTTTCATTTCCATTAATTATCTCTCAGTATTGTTATGATCTTTGTTTGGAGAATTATAGATAGTGGTTGCTACTTTGATTTTTGTTTTATTTTTTATTAAAAAAAAAGTTGTTAATCCTACCCCGTCCCGTGTCTATGTCTAGATCATGATATTGACTCTTAAACGAATCAAAGCAACTCAAAAATTTTAGTTGGATGTAATGTTGTTTTACCATAGGTCAAACTGGAGCTTACGGTTCATAATCAAAAAATAAAAAAGAATTAGCGGTGCAAGTGTACAACGTGTGAAAGCAAACGTCGTCTGCAAATTTGTTTTTATTCATTTACTTTTTCATATTTCTGCTAGTTAGCTGCAGGTCGGTGAAGACTTGTCTTAATGGAGATTAATGATCTTGATGAATGATGATGATAAAGATAAGACTTTTAATATGAATTTGTTTGAAGCAAAGTCCATTTGACGAGAACCCTAATTTATCTTTTTCCTAATCATTGCTCTTATAATTTATTATAATAAAACTTGTATAACAACCATGCGATATATTAGGTGATAAGGTCATCATTAGTCCTTAGACAAATCGGAGAGTAATGGTTTATTTAGGAAGTAAAATTGATTTCTTTTTATTAGAAATACTTCGGCTAAGCAAGAGAAAAATAACCAAAAAACACCTGCAAATTAACCGATACAAGTAGGGCTGCAAACGAACCGAGCCGAACCGAACTTTAGCTTTTTTGAGTTTGTTTGTTAATATATTAGTGATCTTGAGCTTGGTTTGAGCTTAAAACGAACCGAGCCGAGCCGAACTTTAGCTTTCTCGAGCTTGGTTCGTTAATTAACGAGCCGAACTCAAACAAACCCTTAGCGAAATTATTTTTTCCAAGCTTGAGTTCGGCTTGGGTTGGTTCATTTAAGACTCATTTAAGTCTCGTTTATTTTTCTATTATATATATATATATATTTGGGATTTTATGTGATTTAAAATGAAGTTAACTAACATACATATAAAATTGACAATTTTTAATTGAATATATCTACCAAACCTATTAACGAGCTCTTAATGAATTCTTATCAAACTGTTCACGAGCTTAACGAGTCGAGCTTATACAAGTTTGAATTTTGTCTCGTTTAGTAAACGAGCCTGAATTTAAAGCTTGGGCTTGGTTTGTTTAACTAACGAACCAAACTCAAACAAACTTTTAGCGAACTCAAACCTGAGCCCTTGGCAAGAGTATCGGTTCATTTGCAGCCCTAGATACAAGAGTTCGACCAAAAAAAAACAATAATAATACGAACCAACTTTCTTTTTTTGTTGGAAAAAGGTTAAAAAATTTCTTGAGAAATCTTTCTATACTTTCCCCATAAGCGGTGAAAAAAATTAACATTTTTTATTTTTTTATCGAAGAAACTTTCATTAAAAGGTAAATATTACAATTTACCTAATTTTTCACGAAGAATTGCCGTTCAAAAGAATTAGGATGATTGGAATGATTTTGAAAAAACATAATTGACAAATAAATTAACAAACAAATTGCTGCTAAACTTTTGCTTATCAATTCAATCGGCAACGGCTTCTACTAATAGAAGCAAAAATAGGCTTACTATATTTGCTACCCATAAATGTTATGCATAACTATTACAAATGTGTACAATTTCAACAAGTCGTATTCCACAATTGATAGTATAATATCTAAAGTATCGTTTTTAATGATCACACTTCTATTTGGTTAAACTGCATCTAATTCTATAGGTTAAAGTATTTTGAGTATCTCTGCTTTCAAAATTGAGTTTGTACACACTTTTTAAAATGAACATCTAATTAAATCACCATTTGAGTTTCTTATAATGCACGCAATTGCTGATCTATTAAGAATAATTGATGAGTCACAATTGCAGCCCACCTCAACCTATTAAACCACATTATAATTTAGCCTATTTTTCTTTTAATAGATTAAAATATTAATAGAAATAATTATAGTTCTTCTTTAATTAAAATATTAGCCCTCCCCAATTTAAAATTACAGTCCTCAACTGAATATATATAATTTTAAATCAGTTCATTGGAAATCTTGAATTCTTAGGTGTGTCCTAAAGTTCTTTCAATATTCTATACTGTTTGAATTAAAATTCAGAAAAATCTAATTTGTCTATTTTGATTTTTGTGTTATGCATTTTTATTAAATTCATTGTATCATTTTAAGTTTTGGGTTATATCGTTTTTGTGTTTATTGAATTAATTCAATCATATTTGTGCTCTTTACACCTATGCCGCTAACATTTAAAATATTGGGTATAATGTGAATAAGTATTAGAACTCTGATACATGATACAGATTACATCAATTGTGGCCATTTATGAAATAGTCACTACTATAGTTACTGTTTTAGAGTGCATAATAAATATTCATGAATTAATAAAATGGGTAGCTCCACGAATAATGATAAAATACATCAAATTGCATTAGAAGTTTAGTATCCTATCTGTATGTGATTTAAAAAAAATTGTAGGGGTTTTTTAATGATTTTGTTAGATATATAAAAGGTTTATTAGGTGTGATATTTTTCGTAACAATAATAGCCCTTCCCGACTCGAAATCCTGAATTAGCCTCTGGTTTGGTCCAATTTATGTTTTTGTCTTTCATGTTATTGTTTAGTTTAGTATGATTTCTTGTTGTACTAATTTCATTATTTTGTATATCTCATGGGTGTAGTACAAAAATGTTGGCGATGGGTTTTATGTTATCTTGATTTCTGTCCAAATAGTTTGTAATGCTAAGGGTTAGAGATATTATAATATTTATTTCAACTAATAATTACTTTATTGAGTGTATTTAAAGATTCACATTCTTATTAATGTAAATAAAATTGTTTCCGTTCTTTCATATATTTCAAACTATTGTGTAAATAATCTCGAATACTCTATCACTTCTATTAAACTTTTTATCTAATTCTTGTGCAATATTCATAAACCAAAGGCCACATCTATAAGTAGTGTTTTTTTTTTTGTCGGGCTATAAGTAGTGTTATTTATGGTTTTTATACATATATTACTAGTAGGCTGACAAACCAGATGAATTCGGCCCAAATGCATGTAAATAATCTATGTTCTTCTATTTCAGTCTCAAGGTTATAAATTATATATATATATATATATATATATATTTTATCTTTAGTACATTTTCTTTTAAATAGGTTTTCCTTTGTGTGTTATATTTTTTACAGGTTTTATTATAAAATTCCTAATTTTTGGTCTGGCTTTCATGTTTCAAATTAGGCTCCAAAGTTCTTTAGTGTTGATGTGTGAAATAGAAGGTTTTATGTTTTTTGTTTTATTATTATTACTTTTGTTATTTTTTTTATCTTGATTTAATTTGCTGGTAAACCTAATTGACAGTATAGGAGCTCTTTTTACTAAACTTACAACATCTTTGGTCATCATAGTTATAACTTGGAATAAACATATTTTTTTTATCTTATTGGCAATACGTGAGATGTATAATTCCTCAACCATATGATTTTTCTATTTTTTAGTTTGATTATTAATAAGTTTACATAGTTTAGTGTATTCATTATTATTTAGGATCGTTAATGATTCAATTTTATTAATTTATTTGTGTTTGTTTAGTTAGTTCAATGATTTTCTATTACCTATAAAAACTTATCTTTTCTTTATTAGGCCTTTCCATCCCCAAGATAAAGAATTACCCATTTTTGTTTCCATAAAACTTTAGGTTTTAAAGTATTTTTCTTTTAAGACTTTATGTAGCATAAATTCTTGGTTATTCTGTAAGTCTTAAGTTTGTTTTTTTGAATGAGAACTAGGTTCATAAGGGGTGTATCTTTGAAACCTAGTCGTCCCTCATATTTTGACTTTGTGAGTTCATCCTTTCTTTCCTTTTTTCCTCCAAAAGTATTTCGCAATTATGGACTTAATGGTACTATATATATATATATATATATATATATATATATATATATATGTATTATAAAGGATGACATTATATAATTTGGATGGCTTTGTAGAATTGCTTTTATAAGTACTTCTTTGCCTCTTTCAGTGAGGTACAATTTTTTCCAAATTTCTATTCTCTTTAGAATTCTAGTAATAATAAATGGTATGTCCTTTGACTTTTATCTTCCCCATTCTGTGGAAAGACCTAAGTAATTACCAAGGTGTTTAGATTTTTTGATATTAAGTCTTTTAAACATTATGTTTTGGATTAGAAGGGGAGGGGGGTTGTTTGGGATAAACATTTCCCCACATTTATTAAGATTAGAGTTAGTCATGTTGCATGTTTATATTTGTTAATAAAATCATTATAACTTCTATTTAAATATAATTTTGTTTCATAAAAAATATACTATCATCTGCAAAAAGACATCTGAGTTATATTAGGGATTTTCTTAGCTATCTTAATTCCTTCAAATAATTCTTTATAAACGTTGCCTTTATGCAGATGTTTAGAGGTTGAAATACTATGCATAAGTGGAGGGGAAATAGGGGACCACCCCTTCCTAATTCCTCTAGTTAGTGTATCAATAGGTTGGGGTACCCCATTTATCATGCGATCTGGAAGGAAATCCCACTCAATATATTTGTATGCTTTCGTAATGTCTGCCTTAACAGCTACTAAGTAGTTTTTGTATCTTTTTCCTTTTTATGTGGATAATTATTTCATGTGATATTAGTGTATTCTCTTGTATAAACCTGTAGGGCATAAAAGTTGTATGGTTTTCACTTATTACTCGACTCATCAGCGGTTGGAGTTTGTTTACAGTTACCCTAGAAATTATTTTACATATATGAAATTTATACAACTTAATTGTCTATATTGCTTAATGTTTCTTGTTTTATTAATTTTTGGTATTAAGGTTATAATGGTTTGATTTATATATTTTAGTGACACAATGTTACACCAAAAGTCATTTATCACACTCATTACATCTAACTTAATTATTTATCAATAAGTTTTGAAGTCCATTAGAACCATATGGGCCAGGGGATTTGTTAGCCCTTAGTTCCCATGTGTCTTTTTTAACATCTTATGCGTTGATGGTTTTCATTAATTCCTTGTTCATTGATTCAGTCATAGTAGGTTTAACAAGGTTGATTATTTGTGCATAATACCTTGTACCTATTGATTGGTAATTTTTATCAAATATCAATTTTATTATCAATACATTCACCATTTTTATTTGCGACTGATTTTATTAATATTCTTACTTCTTCTTTCTTTGGTACATGTATGCTAAAATGCAATATTATTATCTCCTTTTTCTAACCATAAGTTTATAGATCTTTACTTCCAAAAACTTTATTCCCTTTTCCCAGGTTTCTTCAAGTGATTTTGTTATTAGGTTATATTCATTCCAATCATGATTTTTAATATTGTTATTTGATGTTGTTTCTGGTCTTTTCAGAAGTATTTCTAAATGTTTTTTATTTAATTTAAAATTTTCTAATATGTTGTTCTAGTACCAATCCCGCTTTCCTCTTAAAGTAGGTTTGTCTCCAATTTGATTTTAAGTTGGCCTGAAGCTTCCCCAATTTTTGGTCTCTTTTTCTTTGTTGGATCTTGATTAGTTCTTCTTAGTTAATTTGTGGTTGCCTTTTCGAACATCCCATTTTACCTCATTTGTTCTCTTCTCACTTAGATTCAATTGTTCATCAAATCTTATCCACTTGGTTATCATCTTATGTCTCAACCATATGTATTTACCATATTTCACACTATCTCTCGTTGTGTTATGCTTCTTTTAAAGCTTCTTTGTGTTGCTTAAAAATATTCTCCACCAGAATAGCAAAGAGTTCTTCGATACCCATCGTGTCATCTTCCTCTGGGTTAGTTGTATTATATAGATCTTCTTGTGTTGTTTTATGTTTTAGATTTGTTACGTTTGGGGGTTGTGATCTTTTGGTGGTGTAAATTTGACCAGAATGGTGGTGGTTGTTTTAGGGTTAGGTTTTGAGTTAAGGCTGGGTTGGGAGTTTGGTGAAGGTAAATGATCGTGTTGTGGGGTTTTGGAATTTTACATATCCCGAAGATCACTTGCTCGGCATATGCTTGTACCAGTGTTAAAATATCTACTTCATATTTCATTGTGTTCAGTAAAGATATATCCACATCTTTTACGACGTGTCCTTTATTGCTAAACATGTGTTCTACGTCAATAAGAGACATCGCCATTTTTGTTTTCTCTTAAAAACCCGTTAAATCTTCTTTATCCATCAGTTTTTCTTCGTTTATCGTCTTATCCATTAGATTGTTTCTTGTTCTTGCACCTTTAAAGGTAAAGTTATTCGTGACTTTTTCTTTGCCTTTTTCGTCTCCAAAATTTCATTTTAAGCTGATTTGCTGATTTGACTCTTTCCTTTCTGGTTAATTATTCATCGGCTAATGTTGTTTATATTTCTCTTTCCTAGAAGGTTTCTTCATGTGTTAACCATGGAGAATCCTTGGCTTCTTGTTGATATCTTTATCTAGTAGTCAATTTTCGATGTTGCCTTGATTGGGTTGTTGCATATGCATTCTTCATGGTCTAAGTTTCCACATCCATAAAAAATTTGACCAATACTTTCAAACTTAAACTTTATCCAAGTTGGAGCTCGGTTTTTCTCCCAAAAGTTTGAACTTCCAAAGGTTGACATATTTAGTTTTCTATCGATTTTAATACATGTGTATGATTTCACGTTAATGTGCTTACCCATGGTAGGATGATTTAGTGTATGAATCCAATAGGTGCAGACATTTCTCTTATACTACATTTATTGAGAAAATTTGGGGGAAGCCTGTATAGATGAATCCATAAGGTCGTGAAGGTAACCTATTTATCCCAATTCTTGAGTTTATTTTAAGCAATATGTTTACTAAGTAACGCCCAAGGCCTTTTCTCACATACGCTTTGTTTATATTATTGATTGGCAAAGATAATCATAAATTCATTCATCCCTCTTCTTTAAGTTTTGATCTTGCCACTAAGACTCCAATGTTTTTGCATATGGTTTCTTATAAACGAGAAATTGATTTCCTCGTGATGTAGAAGTTTCGCCAAGAGTTTTGGTTCTTCTAACTTTTCATAGCGAGTGCTTCCTTCACTTGACAAAACAACATCGCCATATTTAGCATTTGGATGGTTTGCATAGTAGATATTCATCATATTTCAATGATTGGTAATAGAAATATAATTGTTTTGAGTAATAAAAGTTGTGTATTGAAAGCGATGAGGACAAAGGGAGAGGAAGTTATAAAAATAAGAGATTAGAAAATTTGAAGAAGACACATGAAAGGAAAAGAGTAGTTTCTATTTGTGGATATTGAGAACACAGAGGACAAAACCTTTGAGGGTTATAGTGATGGTAATGGTGATTTGTTTGGGTTGGTGAAGAAAGATAGGTTTGAGAGAGAAAACCTTTTTTTTTAAATTAAAGTTTTCATTCTCTTGTCTGTAATAAGACGTTATCATCAAATCCCTGAAAGACGAACAACTTTATCTAAATAGGACTTGATGTGAATTCTGAATTGAGACAAATGGATGAGGTCCTTGATAAGTTCAAGCCTGTCAAACACAACCTAAATTACTTCTAAGACACATCCAAATTAGGTTGTTAAAGGCTCGACTTTAAGGAGAGAATTAACTCCACCAAATTGTTTTGTCATATATTGAGCATTGATATTCTCCTAGGGTCTTTGAAGATTGATGCAATAACAATTGACTCATTATTCTAGATGAATGAGACGTCATAGAAAATATAATGTATGAGCCTTCCTCCAAAGTGACATGTTCTATAATAGTAGAATTTAAATTTGGAAAACATGATTCCTAAAAATTCCTTTTTAGAAAATGTTTTCTTAAGTGAATTATGGTGATAATGTCAACTTGACCTTCTATCTAAATGATAAATTTTTATTTATTTTTTCTAAAATGATACAAAAGTATATCATATCGGTAAGGAAAAGGTATTTAAACCCCTATCAATAAATGATGTATAGATTTAATTGATTAGAAAAGTTTAGACCCTTAGCTTAAGGTCCCTTGCACCTAATGTTTTTAGTTAAACAAGTGTAATGAACCATAAAAGTTGTACATTTTTCAAAATGTCATTCCTACTTAAGTACAAAAGTTTAAATAGTCCACAAAATTAAACAACTAACACTCATTAGTGCACATCTATAAGAAACCCACTATCATACATAATAGAAAGATGGGGGTATAACGAAAATAGTATTCTAAATATGCATAATTTAACCTTTCTAAATATAGTTATTCGATTTGGGTGACATTTTTTATCCTAGTTTGTTTAGTACAATGCAAATGACATAAACCATTGCCACAAAAGAAATGCGCCAAAATTTTCTCATCCAATTTTTTCCATCCTTCAACTTCTTTAGCCATTTAGTAGAGTTTTCAGAACAATGTACATCCATTTGGTTATACCTAACCAATATTTAACATCATTCCAAATATCTCTTGTAAAAGAGCACTAAAATAATAGATGATCATTTATTTCAAAGTCATCTCCCCACATATTACAAACCACTCAAACTCTATATAGACCATTTTGTCTTTCGTATAATATTTTCTTCAAAGTCATACACACTATTATCGCATGCTTAGGCGTGACACTAGATCCCAAACAATATTGACCCATGACTTAGATAGAGATCGTTGGAGGATAACATTGTAAATCTTAGTGTACAAGGTAAAATATTCTTCACCTGAAAGATCGTTGGTGGATGAAATAACACCACTCAATGTATCGTTTGATTATCTATATTTCTAAACCACTTAATCAAAATATTTTTTTACCTTATTAGGGAATGACTATTTGGGTTTAGCCAATTATCGTTCCCAAATATTTCAGTTTTTACAAAGATTCTCAATGTATTAGTAACAAATTTTCCCCCGCAATCCACCAAATCATTTTCACAAGGATGATTTTATTTTATGCACTCAAATCCTTTGGATCGATACCTCATTCATCTCAACGTGAGAAAATATTGTTCCATCTTATTATTTTTGACTTTCCATTCCAATAGAAATTCCAACAAATGCTAGTAATACGATCTTTCACACAAATCTGGACCAAAAAAAATTGATAATTAAAAACAAATCACGCCCTGCAGCATAGTTTGAATAAGCTTTACCCCACCCACATATAACAACGAAGTAGCGTACCAAGAACACGCATAACTCCCCAACTTACCGATGACCTTGTAATTTCTCAAAAATAAAACCCATGACCGAAGAGGGAACCAAGTATCTAAACGAAATACCCCCTACATAAGTTGAGTGATATACAAAATCTCCTTAAGGTTCTCTTCTTTATTAACGACGTAATATATACTTGATATCTTCAGATTCAAACGGAGACCTACACAATTATTTTCATGGAATTGGGATCACCCTTAGATAATAACATAAGATCATCAACAAAAACCAAGTGAATTATTTTAGGCTTCTTGCATTTCAAATGATAATTAAACCCTTTTTCTCTTTCCTTCTTCAAGAGTCGAGAGAGATATTCAAGGCATAAGATCCAAATATAGGTTTATAGAGGATCACCTTGCTTTAAGACTTTGTCTCCCTTGAAGAAGTCACAAACTTCACCATTTATCACCTTCGAGAAGGAAGGTGTAGACACACAAACCATAATCCGACTACAAATAGAGAAGGAAAGATCAAGCCTTTATGTACCTTATGAAGAATTTCCCACAAAAATGAGTCAAAGTCCTTGCATAGATCTACTTTAACCATGAATTTGTGAGAGATACTTATATTGTTATATCCCTTCACTATCTCTTGCATTAGATGTATATTATCGGAAATCAACCTACCTAAAACAAAAGCACTTTGAACTTTATCCACAAGATCATGTAAGACGACATTCATTCTATCTGCAATAATCACCGTTATTCCTTTGTATATCACATTACAACATAAAATAGGCCGATTGTCCCCGACTTCCAAAGTTGTCTTGTTTTTTAGTATTAAATCATTAATAGTGTAATTTAATTGTTTACGTAAAAAATTGGACACGTAAAACTCACGAATAGCCGCATTTACCTCATTACTAACCAGGTCCCGAGACTTCTTGTATAAAAGAAAAGAATAACCATCGGCTCTGGTGCCTTGTCATTAGCACCTCGAAAGATCACATCTTTAATTTCCTCCTCATTAATCTTGGCACATTATTGTATTACTTGTTCGGTTGTTAATACTTTACCCCAATTAAAAACACATGACTCTACACTATTTGTTTCATCTAGAGTACCCACCAAACTCTTAAAGTGTTCCACAAATGCATCAAAATCTTGTTTTATCGAAGTAGTATCCTCACCAAATTAATCTTCTCATTTTTTTGCTTTTCAATATCCCATGGAGTAATTTTGAGCATCGATCACTCTTCAAAGTATATCCACTCTTTAGTTTTTGTTGGAGGAAGCCAATTTCCGTTTTTTCAAGTCTAGTAGCTATTTTCTGAAACTCCACTATTTCATTAAAATTTCAATAACTACTCGTGGCTTGTTGGATTCAAATTTCGGCCTCTTTTATGGTTCCGTTCGCCCTTTTATCTATCTCAGATATGTAGGAGAATTAATTTTTGTTTAGCCCTCTCAAATATACCTTCATGGTTTTAAGATTTTTTTATAATTTGAATTGCCCTGTTCTTCCAAACTTCTTTTTATTCCATCTGTTGTTCACCACCTCTCAATACTTTTCATGATCCTTCCACATATTGAAATGCCAAAAAGGTGTAACTCTCGTAATATTTTGAAGAAACGTAGTCATAATACATGGAATAAATTATCTAAGGCAAGAATTCAGCTTGAACATAATGATATGAAACTTTAAGTTTCCGATTTCCCATTACTCTATCAATTCTACTCATAATACGATTATTTTATCAAGTAAAGAATTGGATATATCGTTGAATATCATCCAATCCAAGAGTATTGCAACAATTGACAAACTCATTATAACCACTCGTGGTAATTGATCTCCCATTCTTCCTTTCATTATGAGTTGATATGTAATTAAAGTCGTCCAACAAAATCCATAAATCATTGTAGTGGCATGATATACCAAATTAATCCATTAATCTCTTCTCTCTATTATATCATTCAACCTGTAAATAAAAGAAATGTATAAGCTCAAATATGTTACCTTACACACAACCTTACAATGTATTGCTTGAGACGCGATAGGATGCACCTCAACTTCCACCTAATCTGAATTCCAAGCAAGATAAGTTATCCCGTGTATAATTCTATCAAAATTATCCATATACTCCCACCCCCTAAGCATTATCTTTATGAAATAGTCAATACTAAATCAGGTGCTTTTATTTCCAAAATATCTAGAAGATCAATATTATTTCTCCTAATGAGATTTATAAATCCTAGTCTCTTATGGGGTGAGGTGGATCCACTTATGTTCCACGCTGTTATAATCATTAAGGGGTTTGGGGTATTTTTCCTTATTTGGGCTCTCAAGGTTAATGTTGTTATCCCTCCAAAAGTTTCTTATTAGGTGTGCTCTTTCTTGTCTTTCTAAAAGTTTTTTTTGTCGCTTGCTTCACGTTTATTGGTTTGATTACTAACCACTATCACAAATGAAGCTTCTTCCTTAATAACCCTGTCCAAGGTCTTGTTTTACATACCTTAACTAGCCAAAGAATCTTTTCTGCTACCCAAATAATCCAAAAACTCTTTTGATACCCGGATAACCCAAAAACTCTTCAGATACCGAATGACCCAAAGGCTCTTTTACGATACCCAAATTACCCTATATTCTTTTTTAATACCCAAATAAATAAAAGTATCTCTATTCTAATACCCAAATATCTAGAACTTTCATTCACATGTTCTTTCCCCAAACGCTTCAAAATTCTCCCGTTCTTCATCCGAATTCTTGTGCTACTCTCTTGTGAAATGTTTTTGTTGGCTTCAATGAGTTTCAAGCAAATATTGGGTGCATTACTAATTGCAGTTATTGTATTAATGTTGTTGCTAAAAGGTTCAAGAGATGTTGTTGGGAATGTGTTGGAATTTTCGAGTGTTGTTGCACTCTGATTTAAAGTTTGATCATGTTGTTATGCAGGAATTAAAGAGATATTGCTGCATTTCGGTGAGCTTTGATAGCTCCCTTCCTTAACACACATATTCACGCTACACTGAAAACTCATAATATTGTTACGTTTTTTTCCCTCTAAGCTCGTTATGGGCTCATTAAACAACACATCTCCCAATAATTGTGTAGCTTCTAAAATGGACTAGGCTTCTTGTCTAGATTCTTGTCTATCGTTGAACCAGAGTTGTAACATTTGGTTCTATGCAACTACTAGTGGAGAGGTCCTTGCGACATCTCTGAGTTATTGTCGCATCGAGGACTAGTGATGTAGGTTTTTTGGATGGCTCGTGTTCGGCTGATTATGATTTATCACATCATGGATTGCTTTATTCCTCGAAGTTGCGACAAAATTTCCATTTCCCTTGCTTCGTGTTTTTGTTAAGTTCATCATCATAGAAGCCATATTTATCAGTGTGATAAAAACTTTACATTTGAGGCAACAAACAAGTAAGTTCTCATATTCCGCTCTAACAATATGGTCCTTAACCTTATGTGATGCAATTTTAATGGTCTTTTTGTTTTTTACTCAAATCAAGTTTGATAAAAACTAGGGCATAACAAATATCCTTGGTAACCAACATAACCCTGTCGATCTCGATAGGCTTACCCACTTGAGAAGCAGTCTTATCTATGTCATTATTGGTACGAGTATGTTCCGCGAATGATCCAAGTATGCATTCTTGTAATCTTAAAATTTTAATAGTCCAAGAAATCTAGGATTTCTGAGAGTAGGAGTATCTTACCGTATGATTAATAACGACCCCTTGAGAGAATAAGCCTTCTATCCTCCTCATTATCAAATTTAATGACAAGCCAACCCACAAGAATGCCTCTGAACTCTACAAACCACGTTCCAATTTTTAACAACTTTTTAGAAATCCCCCATATCCAGGACTCTTTTACCGGCTACATAACTGAAAAGTGAGAATCCAAAATCTTGCTCTAAAGTTAGGATATTACTCTTGAGCAGTTGAAGTTTTTCTCCTTCGATTGGTTCAAAATATTGAAGTTACATACCAACCGAAACCTTCCTATTGTTGAGGTGAACATTCTTGTAATCTTCCTTTTTATCTGTTCTAGTATATGGTTAATCTCAAACTTATCACATCAGCGACCAAGTTCCCGACCATGTTCACAGATTCTTGGGTGGTCATCTCACGCCCATATTTGACCACAGACTTTGATGTATAAAGAGTTTCATAAATAACAGTTTTAGTGGGGTCATTTACCTTGTCCAAAGGGACAATTTTTCAAGTGAATTTGTTTGAAGCTGTTGCACAAACACTTGGTTTGCTTTTAGTTAATCCCAAGCTTTTTCCAAAACGTATTGACATTCTCATCTATTCCTTCAAGTTGTAGAGATTGGGCCTCCTTAAATGAATCAAACTCCATCAATCTAAAATCTACACAAGGCATAAATTTTCCCACGCTATTAAATGTTGTTAAGCCACTTGATTGTGATAATTCTATGGGTTTTATTTTGAGTAATTTGGGTAAAATATGGGTGCAATTTGTTATGGTGTTATATATAAGCTATGACCCCATTCTGATCTTGTTTACTGATCGATGAAATTGGCAACTCTTCTTCTTGAATATTTTGTTTGTTTCGGTTTGGTATTGGAGAGATAATACGGAATGTGTGAGTTATGGATCTTCTTCCAAACTATGTTGGGTGTTCCTCTTCAACATGCACATGGAGACAGCTTGTTGAGATATGCAGATGATTTTTTTTTGGTTTTGGGGTGTGAAGAGGCAAATAGTCCTAACCTGTTATGTGCGAGTATCTTTACGGAAGCAATATATTTGGGAAACATTTTGGACCGAGCTATTTGGGTCGAAAAGGTTTCTAAATATGTTGTACTCAGATCGACCATTTGGAGTTTCCTTGAAATGTCAATTTCACTCCGAGATCGTTGGCGCAAAATTATTGATACGAAGATGTTTAGCACAAAGATTGTTGGCGCAAAGATCGTTGGTGCTAAGATTATTGGTGTTGTGATTGTTTGGGCTCAATTTTTTGACAAAACGGAGGATGAGATGTCTATGAGGTTCATGGACGAAATTTATTCAAGCTTTTGTGAGGTTAAAGTTCCAAAATTAGTAGTGGTCCACTTATTCAAAGGAAGCTCTATTTTTGCAGTGAAGCGATTGTGATGGTCATCTGAGAGGTGACAGTAGCACTAAGGAGGTGATGAGTACCCGGTTTCAGCCCGTGATGAAAAATTTGACCCTTTTTCAGCTTAAGGATGGCGGACAGTCCCTTAAAGCGGCCAGGAGAGATGGATAGTGTGATGGTCTGGAACTATCAAGGGGTGAGGGCGCCCTTGACAAAAAATGTTTTTAAGTCCCTGGCATCGAAATATGATATTTCTATTGCTTGTTTTTTAGAATTTCGTCTTAGAAAAAAAGACATTAGGTCTTGCACTCATCTTAAATCTTTTAATAATTCTCACATTGTTGAAAACAGGAGGAAGAGCGTATATGTCCGAGGGAATACTTTTGGTGTGGAAAGTCGACGTTAAACTTAGAGTGGTTAGCTCTAATGTCTCAGTATTTCTCAAATTAGTGAATCCAATGATTTTTTTTGGTATCACGTTTGTATTTATGCTCATACTAATGAAGTTGAAAGACAAAATATCTGGAACTCACTCACTTCTTGGTTTGCAAAAATTATGAGTCGACTTTGTTATGGGGGATTATAATGATATCACAGAGACCTCTGAAAAGCAAGGAAATTTATCTCCTAATATTGGTATGATTATTTCCTTCAATGAATTTATCAATAAAAGTTATCTCATTGATTTTCCCGACAAATGATGTCTCTTTACTTGGTCCGACAAAAGAAAGGGTGAAGAAAATATTAAAGAAAACTTGAGCGTGCTCTCCCTTCTTGATCTTGGTGTGACTCTTTCCTGAATGCGATTCTCAAATTTTTGATAGCTATTGGATCTGATCACTCTCCGCTCATAATGCAGAAAGATGTCTCTAAATCAAAATATACAGACTATTTTATGTTCGAATTCAGATGGTTGGAAAATATACATTGTAGAGAAGTTATTGAAAACACTTGGAAAAGCTTTCACAAAATGGATGACATACAAGAATTTTGTCATAAAAAAGATGCTACTTGTCTTGCTCTTACAGGTTGGCGTCGAAAAACTTTTGTTAATAATAGAAGATTCATCGATAAAATTCAACAAGAGTTGGCAAAAATCCTAAATAATGATATCACATATTATAATCATAATAAGTAAAAGGTAATCATCGAGGATTGAAGATCTTTGGGATAAAGATGAATTTTTCTCGGTCGATAGAACAAGATACCTTTAGATCAAAAAAAGGGACAAGAACACCAAGTATTTTTATGCAACAACTCAAAAAGGAAGGAAAATTAACCGTATATGCACCCTTAAAATCGAGGATGATACATGGACGGAAGAACCGAAGGCCATTAATAAAATTACCCACAATAATATATGAACCTCTTTTATAAAAACACGGTTTTTATGATCGAGGAAATCTCAAGACATTCCCCGAATAAAATCACACCACAAATGAATGATACACTCACAAAGAATCCAGATATGGATGAAATTAAGAACGCAGCCGTTAATATGTCTGGTAAAAATCTCGTAGATCAGATGGTGTTTCAGGCGATTTCTTTTAAGAAATCTGGAGTATTATTAAAGACGACCATCTGAAACTTGTCACTGATTTATTTTCTTACAATACTCCCTTACACAATATTAACAATACGCTCATCACTCTGGTTCTGAAAGAGGATTATCAAGAAACGGTAAAGGTTTAGATCAATTACGTTTATCAACTTCAACTATAAAATTATCGCAATTTTTTTGGCTCTCAGATTACAACCTTTCATGGGTGAAATCATTTCGCCAACTCAATCAGCTTTTATTAAGGGAAGAAGTATCCAGGATAACATTCTTATTGCACAAGAAGTTGCGCACTTTATGAAAACCAAAAGGAGATCAAGGAAACACTACACAACTATAAAAATTGATATGTCCAAAGCTTATGACCAAGTCAACTAGGATTTCCTCTTGGAAACCGTTCAAAGTCTCGGCTTCTATGAAAAATGAAGAAACTGTATTTTTAATTGTATCTCATCAGTTTCATTTCAGATCAAGTTAATGGGAAAAGGCTCATAACGTTTGTCCCTAAACAAGGTATTAGACAGGGTAATCTGCTTTCTCAACTTCTTTTCTCTCTTCTTACATAAAGTCATATTGGACTGATTAACCACCAATGTCGGGAAGGCAAGATCGAAGGAATTTCTATATCTAGGCAATGTCCTAAACTTACTCATCTCCTTTTTGCGGATGATATCCTGATTTTCATTAACATCAACAAGGAAGAATTCAAAGATTTTAAAAACACTAACTCTAGTTATTGCATGGCGTCAAGGCAAATAATCAATTTTTCATAAATCTGCCCTCCTTGTTAGCAAGAATACTTTTGAATAAGCGAGTAATGAAGTCGCTAGGGATTTTAATATTGGGATTAAAAAAATTGGAAAAATACCTGGGTATCCCACTTTCACTCAAAATATCTAAAATGGAGAATCTTAATTATATAAATGATATACTCTTTTCTAAATCTGCTAGTTGGGTCTATACCCTCCTATCGGATGGTGGGAAATAAGTTCTCATCAAAGAGGTTTTACAATCAATGCCTTACTATGCAGTTTTTATCTTTGAATTCCCAAATGTGCAAGAAAATGTCTGGAATTATTGCCAAATTTTTGTGGGATTCACGACATAAGAAAAGAATCCACTAGATGGCTTAGAAACAATGGCCAGGTCAAATTGAACGAGGATATGTAATGTCTCCATATTTGTGATATATTAATCTAGTTTAGATACATTACTTTAGGTGTGTTACGTTCTTAGTTGATAGATTTTTCCCTATTAATAACTAGTTTCTCAATTGTTGCTTTGAATCGGAGGATTATTACTTTTAGAGTGTTTCAGTGTAATTTGTTGTTAAATGTGAATCTCTCAAATATAATGCTGATATTAGATGCCAAATCAATGTTAAGGAGTTAAGGAAAGAAGATCTAAGGCGAAATCAAGAGTTAAAAGGAAAGAAACTGATATTAGGAAAGCCAAAAACTGCCAAAAGTTTCCAAAAGTTGCCAAAAGTTGTTGTTTAGTTGTGAAAACGTCTAGTATTATGAATGCTGCACAAAATCGAAAAGGAATTTGAAGAAGTCCTTTTAGATTTGGAAATATCTTTGAATTTTGGTCGTTTTGATATAAAGATCAATAGATTCCGAGCAGGAACGAAGGAGTTATGATTATTTTAAACTCAAACTGTTATCCCGTCCTACAATTAAGGAAAAAGAGTTAAAGTTGAATTTGGACTCTATAACTTGGAGAACCCTCTAGGTTTCGACCATACACCTATATATATGCATACCTACCTTTGTAAGCATGTTCTTACTTGTCTTTGCTCAGTTATTAATCAATATTACACTTAGAGATCATCCAGAGAAGCAAGTTGGCAGTATGTATTTTATCTTTGTTTTATTTCTTCTAGTATGAACTAATTTTCCCATAGCTTGGGTTTGCATATGTATAATCTTTGAATTCTAATTCTATATTCTATGTAATTTGGTAAAATGACTGTTAATCGATTGAGCTTCTTATTTACATATTTGTAATATGTGCTTTGACTTAATGTTTGTAGTCCTTACTGGTGCACGAATATAGGGTTACCCCATTCGTAGTTGGATAGTCTCCTTGACAGGGGATTCAATTGTTGACAATACCACATAATCGTCTAGTGTGTGGTAGTGATCCTAATGGGCTTGCCCAACTAGATAGTCGCTAAGGTTTGATTTAACCATTGATTATAATGTAGGGTAACCTTTCCCAAGTTCACTGGTAGTGTTGAGGTTGCCACCTAAGTCTACACTGACGGAAGTTAGGAGGATTATAGAATCCTGACTATTTATACTTGCTTAAAGCTTGAATCACCCTTATAATTAGAATACAGATTTAGAAGGATAGGTGCATGATAACAAACCTAAGTTATAGTCTCATCCCCATTCTAATAGAAATTGAACCACTATTTTCCCTTTCAATTATAAGCTAGATGTATTATTTCGATACCAGATTATAATATGCATGTCAATATAGATCCTAATTCAGAATCGACATTTCCAAATAATATAGTAATATAAATACTGTATTTTGTGTTTAAATGTAGCAATATAGTATTCTATCACACTTTCAATCTCAAATATATAAATACAAGTCTTCTATGTAAGTCGTCCGATTCTTTCTGAATTCGCGGTGAAATGTCTTTTTACTATAAAGAAAGAGTAATGCTAGATATATATCACTGAATACCATATCATCCTTTTATCGCCTTTTAGGTCGATTTTAAATGGATCAATCATATTTTTTTTCTTGGTTTTTTATTTATTTATGATTGATCCACATAAAAAAGCAATAAAAGAATAGTATAATTTGGGATGATAAAGAAAATATTTTGACTTATACGATATAACATAGATGTGTACTTACGGATATAACTATATGAAATTATGATTAATTTAGGAATTTTTTCTAAAATTATAAAAAGGCTGGTTTGGTAAAATCTGAGTGCTAGGTCTTTCTTATCAACTCGATAAATAAGACAAGTCAGGTTATATGTAGTGACATTCGTATAATGATTCATGTAAATTAATAAGCTATCCTCCACCGTTAACACCAACCTAATTCATAAAAAGATAAAGTATAAATCATTATGATTGTTTTACTAGTAACTTTTGATTCTTGTCATAGACACCTTTTTGATTTGGAGTAATAATAAGCCTTAAACCTTGAATAGTTTTTTTTTGTTTTTGAATAGTTAAACTATACTTATGCTCCTCTACACCCACCTTTAATAAGTTATCATCTAATCCTGGCTAGTGGCCTTAAAGGGCAAGAAAGAACACACATTTGTTAGCTGGTCACAAAGTTGATGGAACCACAGTTTGCCACGTTGCGATTTTTAGTTGGATGAACAAATGGCAATCTTTGTTTTCTAATGCTGATTATATGATTGGAATCATCAAAACACATATTTGCGAGAAGATATATTAATATAAATTATCGTGTGTGTAAGCATATATAGGGCTCGATTCAATTAATTTGTTAACTCGAGAGTCAATATGCAATAAAATATTAATAATATAAACAAAAGGCTTAACCAAATCAATAGCATCGTCATGGGAATTGTTGAAGGCTCACTTTTTTTTTCCTCTTTTGGCATAGACTATAAACACTGAGAGAAGGTAAACTGAAAAAGTTTTATTTAACAAAAGGAGTTGAATTCGAGGAAGCTTAATCTCAGAACCATATACCAATCGAAAATATCTGAGTTTTTATTTTATTTTTAGCATTTCTTTTTAAAATAATTAACGTTTTGGCATATAAATAAAAAGAAATTCAAACTTGGCACATAGGCGGTATCTCGTATACCACCCTTTCTTGAAGGGCGTTAGTCAACCGACCGCCCTTCCTTAATTACCTATTTAGGCATAGGGCGGTTGGCTAGCCACTGCCCGTAGTACAAAATTAATTTTGAGGAGGGTGGTTGGCTAGCGACAGCCCTTAGTGTTAATTTTACCGCATAGTAAGGGCCGTTGGCTAGCCACCACCCTTCAATGCAGTTTATAATTCTGCAACATTTCAGAACTCCTATTACGGGAGTTCTTTCATTCCACCAAAAACCACAAAATACCACCGCCCCCACCTTGCTGCCGCCGCACCGCCTTGCTGCCGCCACCACCTTGCTGCCGCCAACTCCTTCCACGTGAAACAATCATTTTCTCAAGCACTTCCTTCCCTAATAGTAAGGTTAGGGTTTCTAAAACCCTTTTTTTTATTTTGTTTTTTGTTATTGATTATGATAAATAAATGCATGCTTGTAATTTAGTGTAATGTGTTTAATTTCGTTTTATATTGATGCAAAAATTATTAGATTACTTTCATAATTTTAAGAAATTGCAATATTGGTCCTTTTTTAATTTGATAATTGCACTACTAATCCTTTTAGTTAATTTTAGTTGAACTAATAGTTTTTTAATTATACAATTTGGGCCTTAAATTTTATTGCATAATTGGTCATTTAAGTTTTTGATAATTGCACAATTGGTCCTTTAAGTTTAGTTTAATTGCAAAAGTAGCCCTTTCTTTGGTATTAGTGAATTGTACAATTAGTGTCTCAAATTTTAAGTAATTGTACAATTAGTCCTTTAATTATAGGTAATTGCATAATTGGTCCTTTTTATTATAGATAATTGCACAATTGGTCCATTTATTAAATTACTGGTTCTTGTTTCTTACTAGTGTATAATGACATCTTCTAGTAGCAATTCAGATTCGCTTTTATGGAGACAAGGGAAATTTGAACACAAAAGCGATGCGGTAACTAACGTAAGTTAATTATTTTAAATATAAAATTTATTTTAGTTTATTAGTTAATTATTTTGAATACAATTAATTTATTTTTTTTGTTAATTTTTTTTGTTACTAGGGCCGATATGAAGGAGTGACGATCAGGCCCATCTCCACTACTCCGTGGCAATTGGCCCCACGGGTAATCCCTATAGTTGAAGAAGCTGGGTTTGGGGAGATTCGTAAGATAGCCAGGATTGTATTGGACCACGCATTGATCTCTGCGATGGTCGAAAGGTGGAGACGGGAGACCCATACTTTTCACATGCCCGTATGTGAGATGACCGTCACCTTACGAGATGTTTCGATGATATTAGGTATACCAATCCGCGGCCGTGCAGTGACCAAGACAGACCCGACCTACTTTAACTTTGAAGAATTATGTATACATTTATTCGGAATGGTACCGCCAGATGGGGGAGATGGTCGTAAAGTAATCAAAACTTTTGGTTAAGGACTATGTATGGGGAACGTGCTCCACCTGCTAACGAAGATACTGAGATTTTACGCCACTTCACGTCCGCGTACATTATGCATTTACTCGGGACATTCATTTTCTCATCCGGTAAACAAATGCTTGAAACATTCGATATTGGCTCCATATGCCCAAAAAACCATATCAAACGTAGCTTTGTTTCCCACAACACTTTTATACACAAACTCGTATATTGTTCCAGGGTTAGTTACTCGTAAAGCACCCAATAGTTTAGGTAAATCCTTGAACACACCTTCATGTGTTCCGAATAATTTTTCAAGCACTTTTTGTTTACCCCGCCATGCCTTACCATATGAAATGTAATGACCGTAATCCTTATGAATTTGAGTTTGTATCAACCCAATTTTTATAGCTATATCGGTCTTCACCATTGCGAATACTTCATCTCTAACAAAATCCGAAGTCATTTGCTGGTGATTTTTCACAAGAATTCCGGGTTGACACCTATGTTCTTCTAACCTAGTAATTTGCCACATATTACTTCGACTAACATAAACACCACGAAGATAAAATCCACAACCGTCTTTAGCATGTACACATATGCGTGCAATGTATTTATTATTCGTCCTTTGAGTTTTACATTGCTTGTGATTTTTAAGGTGCCACCTACTCATGTCCAACAAAAGAGCACGTCTTGAGGCGTATCGCTCACCCAAGATGAGTTGAACTCCGTTCACCATGGAAGATGGTCGACTTAATTGCCAATCATGTCATTCTCCTTTCTCGCTCTTATCAATGGGACCAAAATTGTAATTAGTTGGATTAGAAAAATCATCATCGTCATCGTCATCATCGTCCTTACCACTATCTTCATTCTCATTACTAGAAATATGAAAACCTCTTCATCGGATGCCTCTGATTCGATTTCGCTATTTTCATCATTTTCACTATAATCTTCACGAATTGTCTCGCGAATCGGCTCAAGAGGTGTGGATGTGTTACCCCGCTCATAATTCTTTTTTTACCCTTTTCACGCGAAGTAGAAGCTTGCCATTCATTAATTTCTTTAATCTCGGCGTAAATCTCAATAGCATGGTATTGACCTTTTCTCGCCCCACAAATCATCGCATCGATCGTGTCCTCCCCAATATCTATAGAATGATACCGTAGAGGGTTTGACGAAATCAGACATCGTCATTTCAAATAAAAAATAACTTCATTTGCGTTCCAATTACAAGTCAAACATACGGCTTGTTTTAAAAACAATCAACCCTATTTCTCCTCCGGTCATAAGCGCTTTACAATATTCCGACATACTCAACAACACCGTTCCTACTACGAACAATATCACCTCCATAAAAACATATCCACATAAAACTCATATCTACCTAAAACCCCAATACAAACAACATAATCAATAGCAAATCAAAGACAATATATAAAACCTAATTTGACCTAATAATTGTTAGAAACAAACTCCTAAAACTAATTATTATTCACAACTACTATATAAAACAAATAAAACCTAGTTTTTCTTACATATATATGATATATATAAAAACAAATGAATAGAATAATTACCTTCAAGATGAATGGACCAAGGATTTGATAAAAAAATTGAAGATTTTGGATGTGATTTGAAGGGGGTTGAGTGTAGGAGAGAAAAGGGGTATTGAAAATGGTACGAAAAGGAAGATGGGTTCTTTTTAACCTAAACTGTTATGAAGGGCGGTCACCCAGAGACCGCCCATCCTCCGCGTGAAGAGGGCGGCGGTCAATGGGCAGCCCTTGCTTAAAAATTTAATTAACTAAAGGGCGGTTAGCGATCGACCCCCCTTCCAACTTAATCACATTTTTAATTAAGGGCAGTAGGACGGCTACCGCCCATGTGCCAAAGTCGTAATTTTTTTCCTTCTGCGCCAAAACGCTAATTATTTCTAAAAAATATGCTAAACCTAAAAAAACTCAAAATATCTCTAGTAACTTTGATCTAATCTAACGGTCAGATGTTGACAAAAAAAATCTTACGGTCGGACGAACAACAAACGGAAGTCGGGCGTTATAAAAATTGTCGAAAGTTCAAAATTCTATTTTCTTTTTTACTAACATTGAGAGAAGATAAACTATCACAAGACTATTTAACTAAAGAAAAATTCTTCCATCCAATATAGGATAATCCTACACCAATTATATTGATACACATACAACTTACAAAAGTAACTAATTATTAATCTAGGGACATATGTTTTGTTAAAATAATCAGTGGCTGTGATATGAATATTGAACCATCCAATATTGGATGGAAGTCTTACCCTTAACCCAAAACAGTGAAATTAGAAAAGTTTAATCTCAGAATAAATATACCTATAAAAAATATTTGCAGCAATATTAATCTTACGGTTGGCCGAACAACAAACGGAAGCCAAAGTTCACGCAGTTTAACTTCACTAAATGACCATAGAGTACTCATACATAACATACATAAATAATTTGGTTGTATAATATTTCACTTAAAACTAGATGAGAAAATACGAACATTGCATATTTCGCTATAAAACCCCATAGAATCATTATTCACAATGAGGCCTTTAATTAGGCCCTACTTAATGCTATGAAAATAGCAACAGACAAAAATTTACCAAGTAATTTATTTTATTCAGACAACTTTAATATCGTTCAGGGTATCTAAAATCGTTATTGTACTAATTGTAGCATTCAACCTGTCATTTGACGGTGGATGAAAAAAATTTCGTCAAGAAAAGTTTCCTATGCCAATAGATCTTCTAATGGAATCACTGATACTCTCGTAATAGAGTCATAAAAAAAACTGGTTTATCTTCCTAGAATAATACAACTCTTTCACTTCGTTTGTAATCTCTATTTGTATAAGTATAGCGGTATAGGGTGATTTAAACATGTAATGATGTAATTGTTGGTCTTTGAACTTTTTAAAATTTGCT
Organism: Nemophila menziesii; assembly: GCA_029959085.1. Lineage (NCBI taxonomy): Eukaryota > Viridiplantae > Streptophyta > Magnoliopsida > Boraginales > Hydrophyllaceae > Nemophila > Nemophila menziesii. The sequence continues at coordinate 3,281,850 of JARWIR010000060.1, forward strand.
TTTGAGCACAAAAATAAGAGAGTGTAAACTAATTACGCATCAAATATAAATTCTCAAACTATAGAGTATATTTATTTTGTTTTTTCCCCTGATGCTCAATATATCATAAGATTTATCTCAGTGTGGATTCAAATTTCTTTCCAATTACAATAAAAGTTAAAATTGGTTTTAAATTAAATTTCTACTAAAAATTAAGAGTTGAGTTTTTGGATAAATATCTGTAGATGCTCTTTCATTTTATACTCAATGACCCCCACGTCCCCTATCTTTCAAAATACGTCTTCTGACTCTCTATTTGTCATTTTTGTGACATTAATATCCTTTTATTTCTTGTTAGTAAACCATTAATCAATACTGATTGTACGCCTTATTAGCATTATGTTCTTGTTCAGCCAAATCAACAAGGACAACATAATCATTCCCTTTTTAACCTTTACCTTCTTATAAATCAGGTGGATAGATCTTTTACCATTACCATTACCATTCCTTTCTTGTAAACCCTAACTAGATACCCTTATTCTCTCATCATCTTCAAGCCACTCTCGTTGAACGGTAGATTTATGACCAAACTTGCAATGAAAATGCAGGGCAGCCATGATAGCACTACCAAGAGCCCCAAAATATTCAAAGCGCCAATTTTCCACTCAAAATGCTATTGTGGGGTCACTTGTCGTGTCAAGACCTCGTGGCTTTGAAATATCTGGGTAGGAGATTTGTGGGTAGTGTGAAGTTTTATATTGTGGAGAACTGTAGCTTTTCTATAGGGTAGATTTACCCATATTTGAGAGGGGAATGTGTGTGATTCTAGGGTTGTTGAAGACACTTTCAATGAAGAATGATGAAATACTCGTTTTCTGGCTCAATGAAGGTAACAACACGATGAAATGACACATTTTGGTCGCCTTGATGATTGGATTTATGTCCCGCTTTTTGATTTTGTTAGTGTAGTTGTTTGGTTGGTGCTTTTTATGTCATTTTGGAAAAATTATAGTGTTTATTTTTTTATGTATAGTGTTTTAGTTTTTTCTTTCGAGGTGTGATATACAATAAACCACTCAAAAGATGAAATCTCGCAAGTCTGCGAGTAGTCACAAGTAATAAAGTTGATAATTTAGTTTTATCCATAGGGATTGAGTGGATAATGTGTAACTTTATATTTTGATTAGTATTCGTTGAGGTAAAAAAACTAAAAAGTAAAAGATCTTTATTTGGTTTTCTTAAGATTAACTAATAACAACTAAATAAAGCTAATTATTAACTAGAATGAAAATTAATAAAGAGTGTTGGTAAGGAGAGAAGGCATAGCTTGATACACTTGTAATCACCACTAACCATGAATGGACTTTATTGTAGTTAAGTGAAAATCAGAATGTGGTTGCTAGTCGGGATTCTAAAATTACCCTAATTTCCATCCAGATTAGTAGGGGGCTGTTATTTAACCATGGGAACCTCTTCCGAGTGAGTCCTACACGTGTTATTTAAACACCTAAAGTTCAAACCCTATGTGATTATCTAGCTAGTTTAAATCTTCCAGTTCTCAAATTCAACTAAACGTTAATTATACTAGTTCCACGATGAAACCTCCCCTCATGGGTGTAGTTTAGTAGTTAATAACTACAATATATGTGTACATTATTACCAATATTTATCAATTAAAACTAGGATATGAACAACAACAATAATTCCACAATTTATTTAAATGTAAAATACCAAAATCATACGATATAAGTCTGAATCAAGGGTTAGGGTTCATAGCCAAGCATCTTAATCTACTAATAAAATTAGTTGATAATAAAATTAGGGAAAAAAATAAAAGAGATATAATTATCCTAAGAATTGATAATAATGAAGAATTTAACTACAAATTATGAAAATATTGTAAAATAGGGTGTTACCTTGCTCTTACCCTTGCTCGCAAGTGTTCCCAGGCTCCCTAATATGATAAGTGGTATATCTTTAGGCTAAAACTAGTATATATAGTCCTCAACCACGTTTTAGCTCAATTGTACCAATTAAGTGAGTCAAAAGTGGCTCAATGGACTCTTTCAAATATGGACAAACCCTCTTATAACTTCTTCAATTTAACTCCAAACTACAAACCATTTCTTCTGCACGATCTACACTGGAAGTTCTATCGTAAAATTAAATTTCATGAGCAACTTCACACCTATTATGAGTTATGACCTTCGAAATTTGATGAAAGCATTATGCCGAAAATTCTTGTTGAGCTTTAAATGAACTTTTTGGCTCCTTTTGCAACTTGTCCTGGGTTTTTTTTTCTTTTTACTTTTTGACTTCCTAGATTAATCTTGGGGTCTAAGATCATCCTGTGCCTAGTATTTTCACTCTTTTAACACACAAATTATCTCAAATTGCTCCAAAACTACATATATCATCCATGATTAGCTAAAACTCAAATATGATCAAATAAAGGGATAAATATCGCAAATAAACCTCGAAAACCAACCATAATTATGCCTCTTAAGTCTCTATATATATCATAAAATAAATTTTTTTGGGTATCACATGAACACACAAACCGACTGTTTCGTGTAATGATTTAATACACAAAAATAAAATCAAGGTGTATTACTTTAGCGTCGGAGACCTTAAACACTAAAAACCATAAAACCTCAACCCTAAAACCCATAAAACCTAAAATCAATAAACTCTAAAACCAAAAAACTCTAAAACATATCCCCTAAAACCCTAACTCTAAATCTTAAAACATTAACCCTAACCCAAAACCCTAAAACTGAAACCCTAATTTAAAAACATTAAACCTAAACCCTAGAACCCTAGAATCCTAAAACCCTATATCCTAAACCCTAAACCTTAAATAAAAAAATAACGCTAAACTTGAAACCCTAGAGCCTAAATCCTAAAAGAATAAAAAAGACTAATTCTGTGATATTGTGTGTTTTGAGAATACAAAAAAACTAAGTTTTGTGTGTCCTTGAAACAGACAAAATTGCAAAGAATGAGATAAAGGACTAGTATGATGGGGTCTATCATTGTGTGTGTTCCAGTGCTACACAAAATTGACTTGTGTGTATTACAAAAACCTTAAAAACGCTAACTCTAAACCCTAACAACCCTAAACCCTAACCCAAGATGGTAAAAAAGTAACTAGAATAAAATAAAATAATTTTTCTAAAAGTATAAAACTAGAAAATTAGAAAACCATAAACCCTAGTCCTTAAACATTAAATCCATAAACCCTAAAAACCTAAATCCTAAACCTAAAAACACTAATCCTAAAAAACCTAAACTCTAAGACCAAAAACCTTAGAAATCACTAAAACCTAAATACTAAAAGAAGAAAAATGTCTAATATGATAAAGTCTATTATTTTGTGTGTTCCATGAATAGGCAAGACTGGTAAAAAAAATAATTTGAGTTCTGTGTATTACAAGATTACACAAAACTGTGTTTTGTGTATTCTTGTAATATACAAAATCACAAAGAAGGAAATAAAGTGCTAATGTGATGTGGTATGTCATTTTGTGTGTTACAGTAATACACAAAACTAATTTTTGTGTATACTTGTAAAACACAAAATCACAGAGAATAAGAAAAAGGCTAATATGATGTGTCATTTGTGTGTTACATGATTACACAAAATAAAAAATATATATAATCCAATATCTACTCATTCTCTTTTATTTTTTTTGTATTGCATTATTACACAAAACAGGCGATTTGTGTGTTTCAGTGATACACAAAATCACAGACAGAAAGGGGTTTGACTAGATGAGAAAAGTGAATTTGTGTGTTCAGTAATAAACAAATGATCGTTTTGTGTATTACATCAACACACAAAATAACAAAAGGGGGTTGGACAAAAAGATAATAAATCAAGATAGTTAAAAACGAGTAAAATAGGGTATATGCGATTAATAAAGAGAAAACCATGCTTTTGTTAAAGAAGGGAATGCTTTAAATTGATTCTATGATTTTGTGTGTTACGGGAATACATAAATATATTTTTGTGTATTGTAGGTACACATAAAGTTGAATATCAAAATTATACAAAAAAAAAAAAAAAAATCACAAATGTAGATATGAACTTGCCTTGTCCAAAAATGCAATTTTTAATTTTTCTGATTTTTTGAAATTATTTATGAATTTTTTAAAAAGAATTATTCATGAACGCGCATGTGGTCGAATTGACAAATGTATTTTTGTGTGTTATAGAAATATATAAAACAAATATCGAAAAATAAAATAAAATTCATAAACGTAAATCTTATTTTGAAAATGCAAATTTTTAATTTTCTGTTTAAGAAAAAAATTAGTTATGAAGTTTTTTAAAGAAAAATTACTAACGCACGTGTGCGATGGAATTAGTTGTTGGTGATTGGTGATGACGGCTATAGCGGAACTAGTCGGTGGTGGTTATGAGAGAAGGTGGTGGTGGTCAACAGAGAATAGTGAAAGTGGTGGTGGTCGATGGAAAATGTATAAAGTAGTGACGGTAGTCAATGGTAAATGCATGAGGTGATAGTAGTGATAATGGACGATAAAGATAGCCGAACTTTAAAATAAAAAAAATAAAGAAAAATAAATAATTATATTATGATTTTTATATAATTAAAATATCAGTAAGAGTAATTAAAGAAAAAAGCTGTCCCGCCACAGCAGGCGAGTTGTTTCCTCCGTGGGGTAGTATAAAATAACTTTTTCTTACTAATTAAGAATTAATTGTTTTTTAAACTTGTAATTAAATAGAAATCAATTTTTTTTATGAAAAATATGAATTTATATTTAGTTAGAAATGATTCCTTACAATTAACATAACTATTTTATTATTGAAATTGTAATTGTCTAAAACTATTTGTTCAAGATAAATAACAAAAATAAATTTAATAATAATTTAAAATTATTATATTAATATTAATTTTGAATATTTGTACAATGAATTAAAATATAGACATTTGAATAAAAAAATAAAAAAATAATATTAACAAATTAGATGAAAAAACAATTTTTTTTTTTGTATTAATTTCGTTTGGATAGCACTTGGAAATTAGGGTTTAAATTAGAAAGATAATGAAATAAAAATAGATAAATATTTGAAAAGCAAAGTTTATTTTCAGATCTAATAATTATATCGGTTGGACTCATCTTAAGGTTTGGCGTTTTATGAATGTTTTGGGCTCTATGGTTTTTAATATACAGTAAAAATATGGAGGAGTGCTTAAGGAGGAAGGCCTCAGTTGGTCGTCTGGGCTCAGTAGAGGTGAGTGGGCTTTGTTCAATGTACTTGTATAATTATCCATTGTTAACCGTGGGTGGATTAGGACGCAAGCGGCGATACTAAACATGTAACGTATGTACGTTTTCAAAATTGTTTTTTTTTTTGGTCGAGGTATTATCTGATTATTGACTTCTTGAATCTGACATTGGGGTGAGCAAAATGAAACCGAAAAATCGAACCGTCCCGAAAAACCGAGAATCCCAAACCAAAAATACCGAAAACCGAGAAAACCGATCGGTTCGGTATAGACTTTCTTAAAAACCGTGAAAATTTGGTTCGGTTCGGTTTTCCTATGTTATACCGTACCGAAAAAACCGAACCGAAATTATTATAGAACATTAGTTTTACATAAATATTAAAAAGTCTAACTTACATATTAAAATTTTATACGTATTATTACATATCACTTTTATACATAAAACTCATCTCTTCTTCTGCTACATGCTAGGACTCTTCCACTACCTATCCAGAAAAAGCTGTTCAAATAGGCAAACACGTTCATCCTGAACCACAAGGTTCACCAGTATATAAAACCAAAAATCTTTCTGAAGAATATATATATATTAGGATATATATATATTATGTGAAGTGTTATATTTTGATTGGCTGATTACTTATTGACGTGGCTTAATCTCGTGCGTTTGATCTTATTATCATCCGATGGTTCTCATTCGCTCTTGGCTTTTGTCTCATATATAAGGGAACACGGGTTGACCGAAGTCATAACCTTTCCTCTCTCAGCTTATACGCTTCTCTCTCGCCTCTCTCATACGCAAAACCCTAGTTTGTAGAAGATCAATCTCTGATTCTTCTTGTAATCGATTAGATAGCTTCTTGGTTGTAATATCTCGTGTAATTTGTGATAATCATCTTGATTAATCACTAGATAGCCTTATTCATTAGTTTAGGGTTCGAGAATTAGATTAGAAGTGGTATTCATTCGATTGTGTGGTTTGTATTGTAAGGTGATCTGAAATATTGTATCTCTTGTGATTTCTAGTAGCCGAGCACCTCTCATCGGAGCTCAACGTGGATGTAGGTCTGATTTGGACGGAACCACGATAAAATCTGTGTTCTTACTTTCTCGCTTTCTTTCTTGTGATTTTGGTTATTGAGTAGGGTGATTTGTGGTTAATCTTGATAGAAATTTACAACAGTGGTATCAGAGCTCGAGTATTAATCTTGGGCTATCAGATTAAGGTTTCAAATCGGTGTTCTTGAAAAATTAGGGTTTCGCCTAATTTCATCTCTTGGGTTTATTTCGGTTTCTCTCCGTTCTTGTTTCATTAATACGATGGCTACCTCTACACGAATTGATATGTCCGTGTTCGATGGTAAGATGGATTTCGGTGTTTGGCAGAAAAAGATGAGGGTTCTTCTTTCTCATCATAAAGTAGGAAGTGCACTTATTGCTGATATTAAAGATTGGCGTGAGGGAGAACTTGATCGAGAAGCACAAATCAAAGAAGAAGCCTATAATATTCTCTTCTTGAATCTTTCTGATTCTGTCATTAGACAAGTTGATGGTGCTGATACAGCTCTTGAGCTGTGGGGTAAACTCGAAACTCTCTATGCTTCTAAATCTGTTCCTAATCTTGCTTTCTTGAAAGGTTCTTTGTTTAATTATAAAATGGATTTGTCTAAATCTATTGATGAGAACTTAGATGAATTTACTAAGATGTCCCTTGTTCTGAAAGGAACTACTATGGCCTTAGATGACACTAGTAGATGTATGATCCTCTTGAATGCTATAACTGAATCTTTTCAAGTTGTGAAAGATGTGTTTCAATATGCTAGTATTGTCCCTACTTATGATCAAGTTGTTACTGCTCTTAAGACCCGAGAAAATGAATTAAAGTCCCTTAAAAGAACTGGAATTAACATGTATGTTAACCCTAGAACAGATACTACTCAATCACTTGACTTAGCTAAGAATAAGAATAAAGGAAAGAAAACCACTAGTTCTAAGAACAAAGAGACTAGGAAGTGTTTTCATTGTGGGAAGGCTGGACACTTAAAGAAAAATTGCTATAAGTTGAAAAACAAGATTGATGTCTCCTCATTTGTGATAGATTTATGTTAAGATGAGACATCATTTTTAGTGTTTTAGGAGTCAATAATGTCGATTTTCTTGAGTTTTAGTGCACTTTCCTATTTTGTGTCTTGATTTGTAGAATTATTGTTTTTAGAGCATATTGCGTTTAATTGTTTATTTAGTGTGTAGCTTTAAAGATAATTATGGAGTTTAATTAGAGTCCAAGTCAAAGACAACAACTTATGGAAGGAGATATGCATGGTAATTGGAGATAAGGAAGGAATTGCTAAAAAGATGGAAAAGGAAAAGCTGCCTAAATCTGGGATTCTGCAAAGATAGGCGTTTTTACCTAATAAAGAGGCCGAATTTGGTAGATTACTCCTAAAGGGCCTAGATAATTCTGTTGCGATTCTTTTGGTATCTTGTGGAGCAAAAACGGACCAATAGTAAAGAAGTTATGACCAAAACAACGCAGCAGTGTTTATCTTTATTTCCATACGAATTTGAGTTGGGCTAGAAGTCCATTACCTTAACTCTTCCTCAAGAAAACGAATTAGGTCTTCTAAACACCTATAAATACACCCTTATATTACTTGTAAATCATCCTTGCCTCATAGTAATTAGTTCTTAAGGTTTTATTCTTCCAGTTTATTGTAGAGAGCAAGATGATGTCTTTTATAATTTCTTTTAGTTTATTTCCTTCAGGTATGAACTAAACCTCCCATAGCTTGGGTTTTGCATATGTATAATCTATGAATTCTAATTCTTCTATCTAAGTTTCTTTGGGAATTACATGTTTTAATCTGATATTAGCTTCTTACTTTATATTTGCTTATGTGTTTTGATTTAATGTCTTTCCTAGAATTGATCACTTTAGGATTGTTTTAAGAGTAGTTAGATGGTCTCCTTGTAAGGGTGTTTAACTATTGAACCACCACATAATGTCTAGTGTCGATAGCAGTTCTGACAAAACATACTTCTAACTAGATAGTCATTAAGGTTTGTTTTAACCACAGTATCACCAAGACTTGCAGTATTTGCTTAGGGCCTTAGTGGCGTTTGATAACCCTATTTTAAATCACTTCTTGGTTGTGACGTAGCCCCCTTAGTCGCTCTCAAGGTCTAAGGTAGTGGAGTTTAGAATCCTGACTAAGTATTACCAAGAGCTAATATTCTCCCTTATGAACTAGATCTATAGATAGAATTAGAAGGATTAGTGCATACTAGCAAAACCTAAGCTATACTTCTCATCTCATATTCTTAATCTTTTACTTTATTGTCTTTATTTTCTTAGCTTTAATTTAGTTTTAATTCTTATTCTCGAAAAACCAAATATTTTATTTACTGTCTTCTAGTTATTTACTTTTACTCGTTATCTGTTCCTACGCGATTAACACACTTAAGTCCCTGAGAACGAACTCTACTTATCATTAAAACTTGCATACGTCCTGTAATACTTGCAGTACTGTGCCTGTCTAGGGTGAGAGTGCATAGTTTTCCATACTTAAATTGATCTTATTTTTATCACACCCTAGGCGACACCAAAGATGAATAATAATGAATCAAATATTGCTAGTATGCCTAATTCCACTGATGATGTGCTTGAAGTTTTAAATGTTAGTAACTTGTCTGAGCATGCTAGTTGGATTCTTGATTCTGGTTGTACCTTTCACATGTGTCCCATACTTGAACTATTTCATGACTTGTCTTATGTGAACAATGAAACTGTATATATGGGGAACAACAACACTTGTGATGTTAAAGGTATTGGGAAAGTTAAGTTGAGAATGGGTTCTGGGAAATGTATTGAATTGACTAATGTTAGATATATTCCTGATTTGAAAAGAAATTTAATTTCTTTGGGTGCTTTAGATGATCTTGGTTGTGTTTGCAATGTTTCTAAAGGTGTTATTCATGTTTATAAGGGTGGTAAATTGTTATTATCTGGTGTTAAACATGCTGGTTTATATGTTCTTGATGATACTCATATAATTGGTTCTGTGAATTCTGTTACTAATGCTTCATCTCAGGCTACCACTGAAAAGTGGCATTTAAGGCTAGGACATATGAGTCAACAAGGACTCAGTGTCCTTAGCAAACAAGGTATGCTTGGAAAAGACACAGTTGGGGACCTTCCCTTCTGTGAGACTTGTGTGTTGGGTAAACAACATAGGGTAAGTTTCAAGCCTGGAACTCACAATTCCAAGGCTTGTCTTGAATATGTTCATGCAGACCTTTGGGGTCCTGAGAGGTATGATGCTCATGGTAATTTCAAATACTTTCTTTCTTTAGTTGATGATTTTAGTAGAAGGGTTTGGACCTTTTTACTTAAAACTAAAGATGAAACTTTTCAAAAAATCAAAGAATGGAAGTGTTTGGAAGAAAATCAAACTGGTTTAACTTTAAAGGTTTTGAGAACTGATAATGGTCTTGAATTTTGTAACACAGAGTTTGATTTATACTGTAAGACTAATGGAATTTTGAGACACAGGACAGTTAGGCATACACCACAACAAAATGGTGTAGCTGAGAGGATGAACAGGACACTTCTTGAGAAAGTGAGATGCATGTTTTTCACCTCAGGCTTACCCAAAGATTTTTGGGGAGAAGCTCTTTACACAGCCACATATCTTGTGAATAGGAGTCCAAACAGATCAATAGGCCTTAAGACTCCTATGGAAATTTGGAAGGGGCAGAAACCAAACTTGTCTTTTCTTAAACCCTTTGGGTGTGCAGCTTATGCACACACAAAGGAGGGTAAGCTTGATCCTAGGTCTATCAAATGCATAATGTTGGGTTATCAAAACCAACATGGTGTAAAGGGTTATAGACTGTGGGAAAAAGATAGTAGAGGGTTCAAAGTTATTGTTAGTAGAGATGTAATTTTTGATGAACTAACATTTCCTTTCAAAAATGATACAGGAACAGGTGACGATGCTTTGCCTGAACCTGCACAACCTCAACAAGTGGTGGGAATTGAGAAAGAGGTGGAGCCTGAGTCTTCCAGTCCAGTTGATGACCGTGGGGATGATCCAAACCCTCCCCATGATGAAGCTGAAGCTACTGAGGACAATGAGGGTGAAGAACATCCTCCTGAGTCTTCAACAGGGCAACTTCAGAACTATCAACTTACAAGGGATAGGACTAGAAGGGAAACCAGAGCACCTTCAAGGTATTCATATGCAGACCTTGTGTATACAGCTCTGAATGCTTCAATTGAGGTCACAAACTCTGAACCAACATCCTATATGGATGCTATGGAGGCAGAGGACAGTAAACAATGGGAAAAAACTATGAATGAAGAAATACAGTCACTACATGAGAATAACACATGGGTTCTTACTGAACTACCTCATAAACAAAAGGTGGTAGAGTGTAGATGGTTATTCAAGCTCAAAGAGGGCATATCTGAGACTGACCCTCCAAGGTACAAAGCTAGATTGGTTGCAAAAGGATATACTCAAAGGGAAGGTATTGATTTCAATGAAATTTTCTCTCCTGTGGTTAAGTTTAAAACTATTAGGGTTATGTTAGCTTTTGCTGCTTGTTATAATCTTGAAATTGAGCAATTAGATGTTAAGACTGCTTTCTTGCATGGTGACCTTGAGGAAACTATTTTCATGAGACAACCTGAGGGTTTTATTGACCCTAAACTGCCTGATCATGTATGTTTACTGAAAAAATCTCTTTATGGTTTAAAATAGTTCCCTAGACAATGGTATAAGAAGTTTGACTCATTTATGCTTAAATGTGACTATGTGAGATCTGATTATGATGCTTGTTTGTATCTATCTGTTAAAACTGATCACCATGTGTATGTTTTACTTTATGTTGATGATATGCTTATTATCTCTAAGTCCCTTAAGTATATATCTGAGTTAAAGAGGAAACTTAGTAAGGAATTTGATATGAAAGATCTTGGAAATGCTAAGAAAATCTTAGGGATGATTATTGATAGAGATAGAGATAAATGCATGATTAAGCTTCACCAGGAACCTTATTTGAGAAAAGTAATTTCAAAATTTGGTAGCTTGAATTGCAAAACTGTTATGACTCCTTTGGCTGGTCATTTTGTTTTATCTAAACATTTGTGCCCCAAGTCTCAGTCTGATATTGTTAAGATGAATTCTGTCCCATATGCTAATGTTATAGGGTCCCTCAAGTATGCTATGATTAGTACTAGACCAGACTTGTCTTTTGCTATATCCTTATTGAGCAGGTACATGTCTAATCTTGGTTGGGATCATTGATGTGCTCTAAAACATGTTCTTGCATATGTTGGAAGTACTTTGGGTGTTGGACTGAGCTATGGTAATCATAACATACCTTTTGAGTTAGTTGGATATGTAGATTCAGATTTTGCTGGAGATAGAGACTCAAGAAAGTCTACTACCTCTTACTGCTTTACTCTTGGAGGAAATTGTATTTCTTGGAAGTCTCAACTTCAACCCTTGGTGGCTTTGTCCACTACTGAAGCTGAATATGTGGCTATAACTGATTCTTCTAAAGAAGCAATTTGGCTTCAAAATTTGCTATCTGAAGCTTGTATTGTGAAGGGTAAGGCTACTATATTCTCTGACAGTCAAAGTGCAATTCAACTGAGTAAAAACCCAGTATATCATGAAAGGACCAAACATATTGATGTTAAGTATCATTATATAAGAGATATACTGGCTAGTGGTGAAGTTAAGTTGTTAAAAGTAGCAACTGAGGATAATCCTGCTGATTTTGGTACTAAAATTGTTACTAATGTCAAGTTCAAGCATTGCTTGGATTTGCTTTCTATTGGTTAATGTTTTGCAGGAATCTTGAGCTGAGATGATGATGGAGATGGCTTAGGCTGGCTAGAAATCACTCAAGGTGCAGTTTCAGGTGGAGGTGGAGGATCAACACTTCAAGGTGGAGATTGAAGAATATATATATATATATATATATATATATATATATATATATATATATATATATATATATTAGGATATATATATTATGTGAAGTGTTATATTTTGATTGGCTGATTACTTATTGACGTGGCTTAATCTCGTGCGTTTGATCTTATTATCATCCGATGGTTCTCATTCGCTCTTGGCTTTTGTCTCATATATAAGGGAACACGGGTTGACCGAAGTCATAACCTTTCCTCTCTCAGCTTATACGCTTCTCTCTCGCCTCTCTCATACGCAAAACCCTAGTTTGTAGAAGATCAATCTCTGATTCTTCTTGTAATCGATTAGATAGCTTCTTGGTTGTAATATCTCGTGTAATCTGTGATAATCATCTTGATTAATCACTAGATAGCCTTATTCATTAGTTTAGGGTTCAAGAATTAGATTAGAAGTGGTATTCATTCGATTGTGTGGTTTGTATTGTAAGGTGATCTGAAATATTGTATCTCTTGTGATTTCTAGTAGCCGAGCACCTCTCATCGGAGCTCAACGTGGATGTAGGTCTGATTTGGACTGAACCACGATAAAATCTGTGTTCTTACTTTCTCGCTTTCTTTCTTGTGATTGTGGTTATTGAGTAGGGTCATTTGTGGTTAATCTTGATAGAAATTTACAACACTTTCCATATCCCATCAAGAGAAAGATATCATCCAAGAACAGGTAAAAGGTTTAATTTTTTTTTTCAATTAAAACCCTAAGAAAAAATTCAGAAATACTCTTTGATTACAGTTTATTGTTAGTCTTCAATCTAAAGAAAATATGATGTCAAGATTCTATTTAGATCTTTTCTTATATTTAATTTTAAAAGAGAAAAGAAAATGTGTTATTTTGCATGTCTCAAACAAAATTTCTGTTGTTTGTACGTTATTGATGACATTATTTTTTGGCAGTATGTTGTTATTCACTTTGCTAATATAGTATGTATTTATTAGATGTAAATTCTTGTTTAAAGTGATTGTACAATATAGTATGTATTTATTTTTAGGCTGTGCTTTTTTATCATGACAGTATTATAAGTTTGGGAATCTTATTTTTAATGCATAGCGAGATTTTTTTAATTTACTTTTATTGTAGATGGAGGATGTGATAGATCTTGATATTAAAAGGGATAACGTTAGTGATATTCCTATTGGAAACGGGCCTCAGGCTGATGCAATGGGAGAAAATAAAGTAAAAAAATATCTCAAAGGAAGATGTCGTTCAAAGTAATGCTACACGATCTTGGGTGTGGAATCATTTTCCATATGTTAAGGGTGCAAAAACATCAAAATGCAAGTATTGTAAGTCAGTAATTAAATGTGATAGTACTCTAAATAGGACTGCTGGACTTGGTAATCACTTGAAATATGCATGTCCGACTTGTCCTACATATTTGGGAAAATAGGGTAAGATAATTAAGGATAAGACAAAGCAATCATTGTTGAGTTTTACGCCAAATACTGGTAACGATATCTGTTCTCACTCTTTTAATCAAGAAAAATTTATAATGTCTCTTGCCAAGATGTGCATAAAGGATAATAGGCCATTTAGTATAGTTGCTATGAAGGTTATAGGGATCATGCTTGGGAGTTAAATCATTTGTTCAAGATTCCATCCCGGTGGACAGTGGCCAGAGATTGTCTAGAAATATATAAAGAAGAGGCTGTTAATTTGAAAAAACAAACTCTTAAAAGATCAAAAATACTCTCTAACCACTGATGCATGGTCTTCAGTCCAAAATATAAATTATATGTTTCTCACTGCTCATTGGATTGATGATAATTGGCTTTTGCAGAAGAAGATTTTAAACTTTTGTCCTATAGTGAATCATAAGGGATCTACAATTGGGGAAATGGTCCACATTTGTTTGAAGAAGTGGGGGTATTGATAGTGTATTTACAGTCACAGTTGATAATGCTTCTTCATATGACGGGGCTATTAAACATTTGAAGAAAGTACTTAAAGGTCGTGATTCCATACTTGATTGTAAGTACTTGCATTTGAGGTGTTGTGCACATAATGTTAATCTTGTGGTAAGAGATGGGTTAGAGATACAACATGAGTCGATTGCAAGAATTAGACAAGCGGTGCGGTATGTTAGATCCTTCCGGCTAGAGAAGTAGCTTTTAAAGAGTGTGTTGATTTGTGCAAGGTAGATTGTCATAAGAAAGTTAGTTTAGATGTTGAAACGAGGTGGAATTCTACCTATTTGATGTTGGAGACGGCACGGAAGTATGAAGAAGTTTTTGACAGGCTTCTTGAAGTAGATCGTAATTATAAAGCATACTTTGGTGGTGCTGATGATGGGGTTGAGACTAATACGAGGAAAAGAAGGAGGATGGATAGAGTATTGGGTGCTCCCAAAGGAAGTGATTGGTCGAAAGCTAGCATTCAATTACATTTTTTAGGATTTTCTACAATGTTACTAATTTGATTTCAGGGTCAAAGTATGTCACATCTAATTTCTTCTTTAATGAACTTGTGGCGATGCATACAAGAATCAACAATATGGTGATAATCAGCATGATGAGGTCAATGACCCTGAGCCTGAGAGACGTGATCGACCACAACAACTCAATGAGTCGTCAGTAGGGGAGCTTCATGATTACCATTTAACTAGAGACAGACAAAGAAGAAATATAACTACTCCTTCAAGGTATTCTTATGTTGATCTAGTGTATACTGCACTAAGTGTAGTTGTTGAGGTAAAAAGTATTGAACCTTCTTATTTTCTAGATGTTCTTGAGTCTACTAAGTATGAAAAGTGGTATGATGCTATGCTTGAGGAGATGAATTCTCTGATAACTAATAAAACTTGGATTTTAGCTAAGTTGCCTGAGAATCAAAATGTTATTGAGTGTGGGTGGCTGTATAAATTTAAGGAGGGTGTAAATGGGCATGATCCCCCTAGGTATAAATCTAGACTTGTAGCTAAAGGCTATACTTAGAGGGAAGGGATATATTATAATGAGATTTTCTCACCAGTAGTTAAATTTTGAACCATTAGGTGTATGCTAGCTTATGCTTCCTGTTTTTATTTTGAAGTTGACCTAATGGATGTTAAACTACTTTTTTACATGGTGAATTAGATGAAACTACTTTTATGAGACAACCTGAGGGTTTTGTTGATAAGGTTTTTCCTGATCAGGTCTGCTTACTTAATAAATCCCTTTATGGTCTAAAACAATTCCATGTGCACTGGTATAAAAGGTTTAACTCTTTTATGCTTGAACTTGGTTTTATGAGGTCAGAATACGAAGCTTGCTTATATTTTCTACCTAGTCAATCTGCTAGTGTGTATGTGCTATTGTATGTTGATGACATGATGTTGATTAGTAAGTCTTTCCATGCTTATTGCTTCACTTTGGGAGGTAATTGTATTTCTTTGAAATCACAATTGCAGCCACTTGTAGCATTATATACTAAAGAATCAGAGTATGTAACTATTACTGATGCTGCTAAGGAAGGTATTTGCTTCAAAATTTACTAAATAATTCAAGTTACCCAAGTGAAAGGTTACTTTGTACTCTGATAGTCAAAGTGCAATTCAGAGAGAACTAAGCACATAAATGTTAAATTTCATCATATTAGATATCTGCTTAAAAGTGGTCTGTTAAAGTTGCTAAAGATAGCAACTGAGAAAAATCCTGCAGATTTTGGAACTAAAATTGTTACTAATGTCAATATGATGCAGGTGTCCAGGTGATGAGATGGTAATGTTCAATGCCTATGAAGATTCAAGTATAGGTTCCGCTATATGTAGGTTGTTAGCCTCACCTTGTTTTTATTCCCGTTTTAATATTCGACAAATCATTATTTAAACTAAAATTCTTTTTGGTATCACTTAAAATGTTTTCCAAAACCCCTCATTAGATTAGTTGTGTTTAATTCATTGTTACTTAGCTTGAAATTCAAACAGCAGCCCCGCGGTACACCGGACGAGTGTCGCGGTACACCGTAGGTCACGGACCAGAAGCACGGTGCACTAGATGGTCCGACCAGTAAGCTCAGAAATCTGCACGGTACACCGGACCTTTGTCACGGTACACCGGACCACTACACGGAGCAGGGATGCGGTACACTACATAGTCCGACCAGTAAGCTCAAAAGTTAGTCGAACAGTCACGCGGTGCACCGGACCATATCCGCGGTACACCGCACGAGAGGGTTTCAGCACTATTACTAGAGGACAAAGCTTATATCCGTTAGAGATAAAATAGATCCGTTGGAGAGAAGCCTTATGACCGTTGGATCATCATTTCAGCTATAAAATGGAGTTCATTCAAGACACAACTCAAGCTTTCCATCTACCAATCTTAAGAGCAATTAATTCTATCATTCAAGGAGGTTTCAAAGGAGCATTCAAGTCATATTTATTGTGAAGCTAATTAGTTCTATCTACTCATTTAGGAGTTTAGTCACAAAGCTTTTATAAGCACCCCTAAACACTTTTTCCCTTTCCTCTTAGTTCTTGTAATAGATTAAGAGAGTAGTGTGAGCATAGGTTTATGCTTGGTTCCTTGTGTTGGTGATAACACAAGTGTATTTCCTTCAAAGGGTTTTTGAAGTGGTTGTAAGGGTTTGTATCTCACCCGGTTAAGAGTTACGAAGATTAGTGAGAATCTTGCAAATCCTAAGGAGGCTTCCTTAGGTAGTGGATGTAGGGAAACCGAACCACTATACATCGTTGTGTATCGTATTCTATCTCTACACTCTTTATATTTCCGCACTCTATATGCTTGATAAAATGCCTACTTGAATAGTTTGATATTATTGTCTATTAGGATTATCTAGTTTTATACTATTTAGTTTGCTAATACAATAGGATTCAAATTAGCCTTTAATTTTATTTACTTGAAATAAAATTAGCCGATTAATTTCTATTGTCCTATTCAACCCCCCTTCTAGGACGCATATAGTATATCAATTGGTATCAGAGCCTAGCTCTATTGTACTTAATCGTTTCTAGAGTTAAAACGATATGGATTCTAATCAACCGGAAGGTTCATGTTCTACTAGACCTCCGCTTTTTGTAGGAAAAGACTATTTTGGATGGAAAAAGAAGATGGAGATTCATGTGAAAGGAATCGATTACTTTTTATGGATGGCTATCAAAAAGGGTCCTTATATTCCCTACGTTGCCGGAAGTACAACGGAGGTAAAAGATGAGGATGATTACAATGATCAAGACATAGCTAAACTTACCAAAAACAACAAAGCTATGAACATCCTCATAAATGGATTAAGTGTCACGGAATATGCTAGAGTGAGTGAATGCAATTCCGCTCATGAAATGTGGCAACTCTTGGAGCTATCATATCAAGGAACGGAAGATATTAAGGAAACCAAGATTGGTCTCTTTATCACTAAGTATGAGCTTTTTCGTATGGAGCCCGATGAAGCCTTGAATGCTATGCATCAAAGATTTTCTAACATTGTTAACACTTTGAAGACTCTTGGTCAAGAATATACCAACAAGGAACAATGTCGAAAAATCTTATTTGCTCTTCCAAGGAAATACAAGACAAAGATCAACTCTATAAGAGACACTAAAGATCTTTCAAAAATGACGGTTCATGAACTCATTTGCAACCTCATGACGGAAGAACTTGTGCTTGAAGAAGAAAAGATAAGAGATGATGAGGAGAAGAAAATTAAGAAATCTATTGCTTTCCATGCCATGAGTTCTAAGTTGAAAGAACGAAAAGAAAGGAAAGAAAGTGAAGAAGAAAACTCTCATGAAGAAGAAACTAGTGAAGATGAAGGAGTAGCTATGCTAGCTAGAGATATGAAAAAATTCATGAGATACAAACGCTTTGCCAAGAAAGGAAGTTCTTCCTCACCTTACAAGAAGAATGATAGAGCTATCAAACAAGATGAACCCACTTGCTATCATTGCAAAAAGGTTGGTCACATCAAAACCTATTGTCCTCTTCTTCAAAAGGAGAAACCGAAAAGAGCTATGCATGCCAATATCACTTGGGATACTCAAAATTCGGATGAAGACGAAAGTGATAATGAAAATGTCAATCTTGTTGCCTTTATGGGAAAAGTTGAGAATGATGAAGATGCTTCTTCGGATGATGATACCGGTACTACTCACTTTGCCTTTATGGCAAATCATGATGAGGTAACTCCTAAATCCAAACTCTCTTTAACTAATGATGATACTAGTGAACAAGATATTCATGAGGCATTTGATTCTCTTTATAATGATTTTTTAAATTCTATTGAAACAAACAAAGTTTTAACAAAAGATTTAGAATTTGAGAAAAATAGAACTAAAGAGGTTTTGAAAGCTTTGGAAGATTGTCAAAATCTTTGTGATGAATGTATAGATGATAATGAGAAACTTCATCTTATTGAGAAAAACCTTTTGGAAGAAAAAGCTTTGTTAGAGAAAAAGATTGTTGATCAAAATGCCATCATTTTAAAATTTACTAGTGGGCAAGAAAACTTGGATTTGATTTTAGGTTCTCAAAGAATGGCTTGTGAAAAAAGTGGTGTTGGATATGATCCATTCACTCACCAAAAACCTTTGAAAAATGTCTTTGTAAAATCAAAAATTTCAAATGCAATTCCATCCTCTTCAAAATCTTCTATCACTTGCACCTATTGTGAAAAACTTGGTCATGATGCATCTCATTGTTACTATCGTAAATTGTTAGATTTGGGATCTCTTGTGCCAATTTAGAAAAGACCTAAATGGGTCTTAAAAAGAAAATCCACTAACCCTCATGGACCCAATCCTAATTGGGTACCTAAAGCTTAAATTATCGTTTGTTTGTAGGGGTTGAGCATCAAGAAGCAAAATATATGGCTACTTGATAGTGGATGCTCAAGACACATGACCGGAAATCCATCATTATTTACAAATTTATATAAAACTAAAGGTGATAAAGTTACTTTTGCCGACAACACTAAGAAACGCGTTTTGGGTAAAGGTAACATTGGTAATATGGACTCTTTACTTATCTCTAATGTGTTACTTGTTGAGGGTCTCTCTTTTAACTTGCTTAGTATTAGTCAACTTTGTGATGTTGGTTTTAGTGTTAAATTTGAAGCATCTAGATGTGTTGTTTTCAAAAATGATGAGTTAGATACTATGTTTATTGCAAAAAGATCGGATAATGTTTTTGTTGTTGATCTTGAGAGTCTTATGTGCAAAAATATTAAATGCTTATCCGTGGTTAATGATAGTTGGCTTTGGCATAGACGTTTAGGACATGCTAGCATGGATTTGATTTCAAAATTATCTAGAAAAAATCTTGTTGTTGGTTTGCCTATTTACAAATTTGATAAAGATAAATTATGTGATGCATGTCAACTTGGTAAACAACATCGTTCATCTTTTAAATCCATTAATAAGGTCATCACCGTTAGGCCACTTCAATTATTGCATATGGACCTATTTGGTCCCGTTGATGTCACTAGTCTAGGAGGGTCTAGATATGTCTTTGTTGTTGTTGATGATTACACTAGATTTACATGGGTGATGTTCCTTGCTTTGAAAAGTGATGCCTTCAATGAATTTGCAAAACTTTGTAGAAAGGTGCAAAATGAGAAAGGCTACTCTATTACATGCATTCGTAGTGATAATGGTAGTGAATACGTGAATTCTCCTTTTGTGCATTTTTGTGATGAATTTGGGATTGAGCATAATTTTTCGGCCCCTAGAACTCCCCAACAAAATGGGGTAGTGGAAAGGAAAAACCGAACTCTACAAGAAATGGCTAGAACAATGCTAAAAGAACATAGCTTGCCTACATACTTTTGGGGTGAAGCCGTTCATACGGCTTGTTATGTGTTAAATAGAGTTCTTATTAGACCCCTTATTAAGAAAACCCCTTATGAGCTTTGGAATGGTAGACCACCAACTATTGCTTATTTTCGTGTTTTTGGGTGCAAATGTTTTATCCTTAACACTAGGGACTATTTGGGTAAATTTGATGCTAAATCGGATGAAGGCATTTTTCTTGGTTATTCCACTAAAGGAAAAGCCTATCGCATTTTCAACAAACGTACTCGTACCATTGAGGAATCTATGCATGTTGACTTTGATGAGACTAATCCGTTTTGTATCAAGAAAGTGGTAGATGTTGTTGAAGATGCTCCACTAGATCAACCCTTAGAATCTCCTACTCAAGAAGTCAAATCTCATGAAGAATCTCTTAAGGAAAATGATCAAGTGTTAAATGAAGCTAGTACGGATTTACCAAGGTGTTGGAAACATATCAAAGATCACCCAAGTGACTTAATTCTAGGTGATCCAAAAGAAGGTGTTACCACTCGCTCCCGTATTATTGCTCTTTGTGCTCATCAAGCTTTCTTATCTCAAATTGAGCCCAAGAATATTAAAGAAGCTTTGTTAGATGATCATTGGATTAATGCTATGCATGAGGAATTAAATCAATTTGAGCGTAGCAAAGTTTGGACATTAATGGAGAAACCAATTGGCCCCACTATTATTGGCACTAAGTGGATATTTCGCAACAAGCTAGATGACACCGGCATCATTACTAGAAATAAAGCAAGGTTAGTTGCTCAAGGGTACAATCAAGAAGAAGGTATTGATTTCGATGAAACTTTTGCTCCCGTAGCTAGACTTGAATCTATTCGTATGCTACTTGCTTTTGCTTGCTATATGAATTTTAAACTTTACCAAATGGATGTCAAAAGTGCTTTTTTAAATGGTTTTATAGACGAGGAAGTTTTTGTTAAACAACCTCCGGGTTTTGAAGATCCAAAATTTCCAAATCATGTTTTTAAACTTTCAAAGGCTTTATATGGTTTAAAACAAGCTCCTCGTGCTTGGTATGAACGATTAAGCAAATTTTTATTAGATGATGGTTTTAAAAGAGGAAAAATTGACTCCACTTTATTTATAAAAAGGTCTTCAAAAGATATCCTTCTTGTTCAAATTTATGTGGATGATATTATATTTGGTGCTACTAATGAAAATCTTTGTGAGAATTTTTCTAAAAGCATGCATAAGGAATTTGAGATGAGCATGATGGGAGAATTAAATTACTTTCTTGGACTTCAAATCAAGCAAATGAAAGATGGTATCTTTGTCAATCAAGCCAAATACACAAGAGAATTGATCAAAAAATTTGGCCTTGAAGATGCAAAGGAAATTGGAACTCCAATGAGCACATCCACAAAATTAGACAAAGATGAAGATGGTAAGAATGTTGATGAGAAACTATATCGAGGTATGATTGGTAGCTTACTTTATCTAACCGCTTCTAGACCCGATATTATGTTCCCCGTGTGTCTTTGTGCTAGATTTCAATCTTCTCCCAAAGAAACCCATCTTAGTGCCGTTAAGCGTATTTTTAGGTATTTGAAAGGAACCCTTAGTCTAGGACTTTGGTACCCAAGATTTACCTCCTTTGAACTAATAGGTTATTCGGATGCCGATTATGCCGGTTGTAGACTTGATAGGAAGAGTACTAGTGGTAGTTGCCAATTCTTAGGTCAATCCCTTGTTTCTTGGTCTAGTAGAAAACAAAATAGTGTTGCTTTATCCACGGCCGAAGCCGAATATGTTGCGGCCGGAAATTGTGTGACTCAAATTCTTTGGATGAAACAAACCTTACTAGATTTTGGCCTAGAGTATGATCGTGTTCCCATTCGTTGTGATAACACTAGCGCTATCAATCTCACCAAAAATCCCATTCAACACTCTAGAACAAAACACATAGAAATCCGTCATCATTTTATCCGGGATCACACTCAAAAAGGGGACATTGTTCTTGAATTTGTCACTTCGGAAAATCAACTAGCCGATATCTTTACGAAACCTCTACCCCAAGATCTTTTTGAGAAAATTCGTTGTGAGATTGGCATGCAAATTCTCTAACCCTTCTTTCATGTCATGTTTTTGTTTAGAGCTTTTTGTGTATATAATCTTGTTGCTAATCTTTTCTTGATGTTATAGGTTCCGTGAAGCTTCTAATTGTTATCCATTTATTCCCTTAATCCTTGTTTTTACTCAAAATGTGTTTTGAACCCTTAAAATTTTCAAAATTGTATCATTTGTTCTTTTTGTTGTTGACAAAGGGGGAGAAATTTTAGTTGAACTTTTTCAAATGCATTTTGTGAGGGGGAGTTTTATAAAAACTCTAGTGATTAGGTTGAGGGGGAGTTTTTGATCAAAACTTAATCTTAGGCATCTTCAAAAGTTTATGATTTGTCAAACATCAAAAAGGGGGAGATTGTTAGCCTCACCTTGTTTTTATTCCCGTTTTAATATTCGACAAATCATTATTTAAACTAAAATTCTTTTTGGTATCACTTAAAATGTTTTCCAAAACCCCTCATTAGATTAGTTGTGTTTAATTCATTGTTACTTAGCTTGAAATTCAAACAGCAGCCCCGCGGTACACCGGACGAGTGTCGCGGTACACCGTAGGTCACGGACCAGAAGCACGGTGCACTAGATGGTCCGACCAGTAAGCTCAGAAATCTGCACGGTACACCGGACCTTTGTCACGGTACACCGGACCACTACACGGAGCAGGGATGCGGTACACTACATAGTCCGACCAGTAAGCTCAAAAGTTAGTCGAACAGTCACGCGGTGCACCGGACCATATCCGCGGTACACCGCACGAGAGGGTTTCAGCACTATTACTAGAGGACAAAGCTTATATCCGTTAGAGATAAAATAGATCCGTTGGAGAGAAGCCTTATGACCGTTGGATCATCATTTCAGCTATAAAATGGAGTTCATTCAAGACACAACTCAAGCTTTCCATCTACCAATCTTAAGAGCAATTAATTCTATCATTCAAGGAGGTTTCAAAGGAGCATTCAAGTCATATTTATTGTGAAGCTAATTAGTTCTATCTACTCATTTAGGAGTTTAGTCACAAAGCTTTTATAAGCACCCCTAAACACTTTTTCCCTTTCCTCTTAGTTCTTGTAATAGATTAAGAGAGTAGTGTGAGCATAGGTTTATGCTTGGTTCCTTGTGTTGGTGATAACACAAGTGTATTTCCTTCAAAGGGTTTTTGAAGTGGTTGTAAGGGTTTGTATCTCACCCGGTTAAGAGTTACGAAGATTAGTGAGAATCTTGCAAATCCTAAGGAGGCTTCCTTAGGTAGTGGATGTAGGGAAACCGAACCACTATACATCGTTGTGTATCGTATTCTATCTCTACACTCTTTATATTTCCGCACTCTATATGCTTGATAAAATGCCTACTTGAATAGTTTGATATTATTGTCTATTAGGATTATCTAGTTTTATACTATTTAGTTTGCTAATACAATAGGATTCAAATTAGCCTTTAATTTTATTTACTTGAAATAAAATTAGCCGATTAATTTCTATTGTCCTATTCAACCCCCCTTCTAGGACGCATATAGTATATCATAGGTTTATGAAGTTATAATACTTCAAGATGGAGATTGTTGATATATGAAGTATTATAAAGTTGTGAATTTATTATTTGACACACCACTGCCACGGTGTCAACTTTTGGTTAGCCGGTTTAATAGCTACGTGGACTTATCTGGTATCTTGGTTGCTTTAGAAATAGATGGCTACGATTGAGACTTGAGAATGTCTCATAGAAAAGGCATTCTATCAGTGTTGTGTTGTTTGACTTATTCGATTACTCTTCCTCTCAACTCTCTCTCTCTATATCAAACCTTAACCCTAGAATAAACGAAAATTTAATTGGTTTCTTTCAACGATAGTCTTTGAGTGATTAGATTAGATAATAGTTTAGCAAATCTGTAAAATTGAATCTTCTGGTTTCAATCCTTGAGCGAATTTCAGTGTAGTTGATGTACTAGGATAGATTTGTGGTATAACTTGTAATATCTAATAAACTCGAGTGATTCGTGTGAGGTGTGTATACACTTGTAATCTGAGGCATATAGTAGAACTGAGCTACTCTCATCTGGGCTCAACATGAATGTAGGTCTATTTTGACTAAACCACAATAAAATTCTTGTGTTTTTTAATTTTTGTACTTAAACGTTTCTACATATACGAACCAAATCGATTTCAAACTTATTTCTTTATCTGAAATTTAAAGGATTTACAACAATGTTCCTCCTAAATAAATTTCAACGGTAGCTAGGAAGACGATTTCACACTACCATAACATTATTCCTAATTTCTGAGGATAATTAAGACTCCATTGCCCCAATTAAAAGAAATATCAGGGACTATTAAATCACGCCAGTCATGGGATGGGTGGTAATATATAATAACTCTAATAATAAAAAGAACTAAAGTTCTCATTTAAAAACAAAGCTGAGTACATAATTAGACCAGTCAATAAAACGCTAAAAAAAGTATTAACTTAAAACACAACATAACTGAAGTTCGCTCTAAATCAGAAGGACAAAAACTAAAGAAACTTTAACAGCAAAAAGATCATTTTTTGACTAAGCAAAATTCTGAAGTCAACTACGTACCTCTAATTACATAAAACCACTCCAAGCTTTCTTGATATTTGGATTATATCTCAAATTTCAAGTATAGCACTCGTTAGTTGAATAATTGGAGGATAATTCAGTAAGACAAGGTGAAGAATCCCACATCAAATTAGATTTCCATACATCAGGCAAACTCAAAGGAAGGCTAGTACTATAGGGAACTCCACCAGATGATCTTATGTTCCCCCACTGCTCCTCTAAATTTACCACATTTGGACCTTTCACCAAGGTTGTCTCTACTCCATCATGACCAATATGCCCTTGCAATATGTCTTGATCAGGCAAATTAACCAAGAAGTTGCTACACTGTTGATCTTGCAATATCCCACCAATGTGTTGGGTTGTGGCTTGAAGTCCATGTGAACCACGTAAATCTGTGTATCTTCCTGTATCTTCATGTGTGTGTCCATGACCCCGTCCCAACACAATGTTGTAGCCTTCATCTCCAGATTCTTTAACAAAACCTCCAAATATGGAAGATGACATGTTTAACAACAAAGAAGAAGCATCATTTATAGTGTGCTTAGAAGGTTCAGTAGCCATTCGTTCGAAAAAGGGTACATCTAACGGAGTATTAAAACTCGAAGAAGTTGGCTTTTCTAGATTCATTGTACTATAAAAATGTACAGGTGAGCTTGTTAAAGTTGGCAATGGCATGTTATGTGAACTGAGATGACTTGTAGTACTATGAACATGTTGAGTTAGCATCTCAGATGTTGTAATTTCAGGTACTTGAGACACCCAATGTGAATGAGATAAAGCTCTTTGTGCTGCAGAGTTGGTTTTCTTGAAAATCCTGCATATTGCCCATGCATCCTGAAATAACATTGCAACACGCATTAAATTTCGGGTAAGTTCATATATATAAATCATCCCAGAAGTTGATGAATTAACTTACATTAGCAGGAATATTTCTGTCAATGTATCGCTTCGAGGAGAGTGAATCTATGGTGGAAGGTAAACGAAATTCGTGCATCATCCAATCAGTTTTTGTTCCTTTTGCAGCTCTACCTTTGTAGAAAACCAATGATTTCTTTAAGCCAATGCATTGTGAACTACCATGGTCAGAACTGTAAATAGGACGATCAGTTCCGGTGGCTTTCCAAAATCCAGCTCCGGTCACTCGGTTAGGCCTTGCGCTGTTTCTGTACTTTCTGTCCCTTGGACAGTAAAAATACCATTCTTTTTCTCCACTTGCTGCTATCTCTACATATTTAATCAAATATGAACATAAGTTAATGTTTAGATCATACATAACACCAAAAGTAAAACATGAACAAGATTACTACAGTTCAAGTTAAGATCTTGCAACTTCATTAAAAGTTTATTGAAGGAACTAAGATGATTAATAACTTGTCGGTTCAATTAAGTAACATATAATATATACTAAATGAGTTATATGGATCGTTATACATCAACCCTTATTACGTATACGTGCACACAATATTTATTTAGTATAAATATGGTAGTAACAATATAAAAGGAAACGGAATGGAAAAAACAAGTTCTTACTTGGAAGATCCCAAGGATCATATTTATAGATGTCAAGTTGCTTAATAAGTTCTATAGAGAGAGGCCTGTGTTGAATCTTTCTCTTGAGATAAAACCCTACTAATTCCTCATCTGTTGGATGAAAACGAAACCCTGGAAGCATCACTTCCTCTATTTTATCACTCTCATCATTTCTCTCATGATCCATTTATATATCTATAACTATAATTATTATTTCTTTCTTCTCTTATAGATTCAGATCTGAATAGTCTAAAGTGATTACTGTTAACTAGAGACGGGTTTTAAAGAAAATGAATGGACAAACAACATAAAGATATAAAGATATATGGTAGTAATTATTTATTGTCTGATAATTAATTGCATGGACTTTAATCTTTGGAGTAACCTAAAAGCATGCACTCCCAAACAGGTAAATTCGAAAAGAGAGAAGCCAAGTACAAGAGTATAATGTTTCGCTTAATTTGAAGCCATTATATGCTTCCTGAACAAGGGTTCCCTCCCGAAGTATCAGCCGCCTTTTCTGGTGACATTAAAGGAGTTTTCTTTTTGCGAGTTTTGCGTTATCCAATACCAAGAAACCCTAAGTCAAAGAAAATGGATTCTCGGCAATTACTCTTATAAATCCACTATGTTTCATTTATGAGTTAATTTTTAAAGATAAAAGAAACATGTTCTCTAAAGCTAAATAAATTTAAATTTTAAACAATTAATGAATTATCTTTATATCTGTAATGGGTTATTAGTTTTCCATGTATTTTATAGGTTAGGTATCTTTTAAGGAATTATTGTATGTTGGCTTAGTGGTTAGGTTACTTCGTAGAGACCAAGAGCTTCTGAGATCGAATCTCATTAGAGTCATTTACTCAGAGTCTAAAGTGGCTCTCTCATGTATTAAAAAAATTTAATGGACGTGTTTATAATATGTTATTTATATAAATTTTATTAGGCAATAATTTTTCTATTTAAATTTTTTGGGTCAAACATTTTTCATTTATTAGGTCTAATTTAATCACCACAAATTAGTATAACTTGACCACCTCTTTTTGAACTTATTTAAAATGATTTTAACACTTGTACAGTTAAATAAAAACCACACAATGCAATTAGCGTGAGTTTGACACATTTTGTATTAAGTTTATATAATTCCTAAAGTAAAAATATAATAAAGTCTAATAATAAACAATATAAAGAAAAAAAAGGAGGAGAGATCGATAGTTAGCCTAGTGATTAGGTTACTCCGTAGAGACCAAAAGGTCTTAGGATCGAATCTCATTGAAATCAAAATGACTCCGAGTCCAAAGTGACTCTCTCATGTATTAAAAAAAAAAAAGAGTTGAAAATTGCTCTAAAACCCAAAATATGTTTAGGTAAAATCAAAATTTTAGATATCAAAATCCTATATCTTAAACATCAAATATGAAAATATTACATTTACATTAAAAACTTTTCTTAATCTTAAATCCTATTTTAAACTTATCTTATAATTATTTAAATTATAAACCTTAAACATTCAAAAGTGAATTCAAATTTTTTATGTAGAGTAGACAAAAATTAGTAAAGTTAGTGAAGTTCGGAAAGAATTGAGGAAGAGACAAATATTTGGATCTGATGGATAAAAAATTATTTTTAGTCAAGGATTTTAGACATATAATACCGTAAATATTTATTATAATTTTAATCATAACTTGAATTTTTTTGAATTTAAATATTAAATTTAAATTATAACTCTGAACTAAATCTTATAAATTTTAAATTTTATCTTAAATCATAGATTTTGATTACAACTTTAAACCTAAAATCATCACTTTAAAATCAGATTTTTTGAAGCGGCCTTTGAACGTACGTTCCATTGCTAGTACTGTATTTTTTAATGAGTAGTAAATATTATTGTGTTATGTTTAGTCAAAATTTGAGCAATCTCAAGGACCACAAATCATTTTATCTAGAGATGAGTATACTTATGAAAATTTAATACTAATTATTTGCACATCAAGACAAAGCAAACTTCCAAGTCAGTGGTCTTGTAATATTATATTTGAATAGTTATTGAAATTTAGTGCTGAAGCTATTCCCTATGTAAAAAGCTTGAAATATTCAAATGTCAAATTCCCAGGAGACTTAATTCTGATTCTTTAATTATAAAAAGATTTTAGTTTCTCAGGATCCGAAAATCTCAGTTTCTATTCCATTCCCTAGAGCTTCTATTCCACTGACGAGTCAGGTTAAATATTTCTTCTACGATGAAGATGCCCTACCTAGCTAGCTATGCCGTGGCATAGTCAAAAGAAGGATTATTACTATGTAATAAGGGACACTGCGAATTAACGGAAGGATATCAAAATTATTAGTAGTTGACTTGATTAATTTGGATACTTTTACTTAGCTTTCGAATTTTAAACTTCATTTTAATAAATCTACTCTCTCTAATGCATACAAGTATTATACAAATATTATACAAGTATTAGAAAAACCAGGGGTAGACGCTGATGTTGGTTCATTTAACCCAAAAAATTTAAAAGCCTAAATATAATTTATTTAATTAAAAATTATATTTAATTTATTTTAATCATGAATTATATTTTTCTAAATCATAATTTACCATTAAATTTCATACTTATAAACAATTTTTTGATTTTGACCTTAACCAAATTATGATTCCATTAATATATTAAAATTTCCTAAAAAGATATATATACATACAAGAATAAAATTCAAAATCTTTTGAAAAAATGTGTTAATCTTTAATTAAATTGAATATCTATTTTTCAATTGGTTAATAATAGTATTTGGAATTTGATTTTGAGAGTTAAATATACTATTTTACGTGTCTTGAAGAAATAGACTCAATTTCATTTAGTTATATAAATTGGTAGTGGTGCTAGGAGTTTTTGAAAAACATTTAAAGAACTATTTATATGGGGGCCTTATCTTATAATACATTATTAATACATGTGTCGTCGTAATTGACAATTGTGCTTTTGCAAAGACAAAGCATGTTTTAGTCGATAATATTATCTCTATCGACGAAATTCAAGCGACCATATAGCAGCAACGACATGTAGTTGCGAATGATCAGATTGGTCATTAGTGACTAACTCTTTTACCACTAGTAACGATAAATGTCGTCGAGAGTGGTGTTTCATGCAGCCGTGTGTAGAGCGTGCAGTATGTTAGAAATTAAAGAAAAATTAAAAGGTTTTTTAATTATTTTTATTCACTTGGAGATTAGGAAAACCAAATGTCTTTTTGTACCACATTAGTTTTGGAAGGAGAAAAATAATGATTTATATTAATTCTTCCATGTAAACCTAAAAAGACTCAATACTCTAAAGATAAAGAATAAGTGAATTACTATACATGCGCGCATCACCACCACCTCTCGTCTGATCCGGCATCGACACCAAAAATTAAGGATTCAAACTCATGTCTTCAATTACCAGAAAACCCAAAATTAGGAAATCCACTTATAGAGATGACCACCAAAAAGGAAGTTATTAGCAAGATTCAAAGATTAGGAATTATTGAAATCCAAAAAATAGATAAGGATACTTGCATTGAAGGAATTATTCAAAAAAAAAAGAGAGCAAACTTCAAAAACACAAATACATATAAGGTGTGAATATGATGGGTTGTTTGGTCGGGGTTGCATTTGATTTATTGGGCAGAGTGATTTTGGGCGGTGGTTAACAAATAGGAGTGGGTTCGACCTTCCGGGTGGCATAGCGGGGAAGTGTTGTGGGGTTCGACGTATCTCAGAATATCCACTAAGCATTTGAATGCGTTCTCAGTTCATCAATGAAGCATCAACAATTGCAACATTTTTTTTAAAGAGATGAGTTTGACGTTTTATACTTTTACATCTATTGATCTGTATTTTTTGTTCTTAATAATTGGAGTTTTATTGTAGCGAATGATTTTGAGAAACGATGTGGCACATTGATTTACCCTCTTGTTTAATGTGGATAATTGATTTCTGAGGATTTTATTTATTTGGGGTGCATAATTTGGTGGGTTTTAGAGAAGATTTGAGTTTGAGGTTGTATGTTTTTTTATATGAATTTTTTGGTGATTTATATTTGTTAATTATGGGTGAGGTGTGAAGAGATAAGTTTTGGTTTTAATTTTTTTTGGATCAGTTTTGGGTTTGTATGCTTGGGGTTGTAGTAATGGTGATGATGGTGGTGGTGGATATGTGTGTATGGGGTAGATCAATTGAAGATAGAGGTGGAAGAGGTTGTAAAATTAATTCAAAATTTTGAGATTTATTATATATTTTTGAATTTTATGGTACAATTAATGTAGGTGGGGAGGTGTTTGAAAAAAAAAATCAAAATTGTGAAGTGGCCAATTTTGATTTTTTTTTCAAACTCATGGGTCAAAATAATGATTTAAAATGAGTCAAGTTAATTAAAAATGTTTTACGAATAAGTTAACAGATTTTTCGGAAAGAATCCGTTAGTAGGGGTAAAGTGGCACAAAATTTGTACAAGGGGTAAAAAGAAACGTTTTAGAAAGTAAAGGGTAACTTGTCAATCACGTTATAGTACATAAAAGCAAATAGTGTATTTAATCCAAAAAAATAAAACTTTTTTTGGGAGCGGGTACTTATCGATGTAACCGGGTCTACTGGTACTTGTTCGGAAAGTTGTTGGTCGTTTAAGAAGTACCCATTCCCGACAGTCGGAAACTCCTACATTAAACGATTGTCTTGAATGTTGCCACCCAACTGTCAAAAGCTCCCACACTTATGACTTAGCATTTTCAGGAGTTACAAGTTTTTTCCAGTTACGTTTTCCACTTATTAATGAGAATCATCCAGGTTCATCTCTAAAGGGATTTTTTTTTTGGCTTTATGGTAGACTTTTTATGACAATAGTTATTGTTAACGGTTTTGAAACTTTTTAAACTACTATAAAGAGAGGCTAAAGTCATTTACACACTTATTAACCACAGCAAGGGAAGTCTTCATATCCAGAACAGAGACGCTCTCAAACTCCCTTCCTCTATAAAATGTGTATGAGCTTATACTAGAGTAGTAATAGTAATCCATTTGGGAATACCAGCTATAATCGGAAAAAACTTTTTGACGAAGTGATTACAGAGGTCACGCTATTACTCGGATTTTCTGTAATTCATTGTAAGTTTGGTTATATTCATATTTATTTACGTGTAAACTTGTTGTAAGTTTCTTTTTGTATTTAAATATTATTCTTTTGATTATTATTATCGATCAGTTTTCTTATTTTCACCCACAATTTAACAGGATTTTTTTAAAACCACTAATCGAAAATGGTTTTTTCACTTTTTCGTTATTGCTTCACCTTTAAATGCAAAAGCACTTCCCGATGTGTCAAAGTTGGAATATGTGAAGGGTCCTAACTACAAAGTTGGGCACAAAACTTCTAGTCGGTCTCGAACAATTTGATCTTGATTTAGTTATGTTCAAGGAGTTTTCTCGTATTGACAATGCAACCGTTACTGATGAAAAATATACAAGGCATTTCACCCTCGATGCCAAGTTCAAGAATGGTAACTCGGTGGCTAAAGGATGGCTCCTGAAAAACATGATGAACTCGTTTCTATATCTATTTGCAAAATAAAAATCTGCAAATATTATTTGAGAGACACTTTAGATGAAGAAAATGGTCCAGTAGAAACTTATTAGTCGTGGTCAAGTCAAAGTGACAAATCACCTCAAGGATATGTATTTACCCTTTATTTCTAATATTTTGAAGACTAGTCTAATTGTAAATTCTGGTCACTCAGACAAAGACATGTCCAAAGGCTTGTTCTATCATAGTAGAATAGTAGGCCACAAGACCGATCAGGGTGACCAAAGAAAGGATCAAGCTCCAATACACTTTGCTGACTTGACTACGACTGGCGAGGTAACTGCCGATGTGATGGTTGAGGCGGATCTGGTGGAGAATGAGAGTGAGTGGATTATCGACACGGGAGCATCCAAACAATTCTGCTCAAACAAGACCCTGTTCAAAAGTTTTGAGGAATCGGCTGATGGAGAATGTATTTTCATGGGAAACTTAATGATGTATCTCTATTTGTGATGGATTAATCCACTCATGAGACATTATTTTGGGAGTTTGTTGGGCCTAAGTGAGGGATTTTTCCCTGTTATTTTCTATATTGCATTTTTACCCCTCGTTTTGGACTTATTGTTGTTTATAGAGAGTTCTATGCTTTAATCGTATGTTTAGTGTGTATATTTAGGTACATGCTTGATACAAGGTTCCAAGATGAAGTGGATAAGTCAAAAGATAAAGATAAACCCCAAGTTAAAGCGGATATTGAGCTTAGGGCCATTGTGGAAAGTGAAAGTCCTAGAGGGGGGGGGGGGGGGGTGAATAGGATTACTAAAAAGATTAATGCCTAATTAAAAATCTTTTGGACAATTATAAGTTTTAAAGAGAAGTTTCTAAGTCAACTAATATATCAAACTATTAATGGATCATGCAATGAATAAGTTAGAGGTTTGGTATAGAAGTTAAACAAGTAAAATGAAATTATATTCTCTTACTATGCTAGATGATCTAAGTTAAATAAACTAGATAATCAATATCACAATATTCATACTAGCAAATAATCAAACATATAAAGTGCGGAAAATAAAGAGTGTAGGGATAGAAAGATACACACGATTTATAGTGGCTCGGTTTCCCTACATCCACTACCTAAGGAAACCTCCTTAGGATTTCAAGTTTTTCACTAAGCTCCCGTGTCTCTCTTAACCGGGTCGAGAACACAATAACCCTTACAACCTCTTCGCTACCACGAAGGACAAACACTTGTGCTATCGCAACACAAGGATACCGAGTATACTCCCTATACTCTAATTCTCTCTTAATCTATCTATTACAAGAACTAGACTTAATAGGATAAATACAAAGTGTTTGAAGGGTGAAATAACTTTGCTAACAATCTTTTAATAGAGTAGATATGACACTAAGCATGAAAGACTCCTTTTGAGTAGATAGAACTTTTGTGGCTTATTTGATTAACTCCTTGAATGAGTTGGATAAGACTTTTAAGCTCACTAAGATTGATTTTCACAATGTATAGCTCTTGACACCTTCTTGAATGATAACAATTAAGCTTCTTAATGTTTGTGATTAGTTGGTGTAGTTGTAGCCTTGAAAGACTTTCATTTTATAGCTGAAAATTACTTCCAACGGTCATAAGGCTTGTGTCCAACGGATCTATTAATCTCCCAACGGATATATTTCTTATGGCTTAACTTTGTGCAGAAAAACCTTCCCTGCGGTGTACCGCACTTCTCAACGGATCTATTTTCTTTCTTCTGACGGGCTAGCCATGCACCGTGCCTTGGTCCGCACACTAGGTCCGGTGTACCGCATCCTAGGTCCGGTGTACCGCACCAAACATCTTTGATAGATATAAATTTTGATGTGATGCTCGGATCAGTAAATCTTCTTCACGAAAGTTGTAGATAACATCATTCTTATAAACTTTGCAGTTGATCATAAAGGCTATATCTCAATGTATATAAAGATATGAATAAAAGTATATGTAAAGAGATATAATAAGAATGATATGTAAAGTGTTTTTGATGAACAATAGTGCAAGATAGGATGTATATAACAAGAGTAATTAGCACACTAAACACAAGAGGATTTGTCACATTAAAACAACCTATTAAGGGAGGCTATATGCCAACAATCTCCCCATTTTTTATGATGACAAATCCTTCACTAAAACACCTTAGGAATGATATGAAAGTTTAAGCTCTAATGAAATTAAGCTCCCCCTCACAATAAGCATTTAAGTAAAAATGAATATAAGATATGAAATGCATTTGTGAGAATTTAAAAGGTGCAATTTTGAAAGTTTTAGTGCACATATTTCTTCCCCTTTGTCTTTATCAAAAAGACGGGGTAATAAAAACAACTAAAAATAGAAGAGCTAAAACTCAAGTGAATAGATTTTAAACAACGATTTTAAGGAGTGCAAGAGTTTAGAGTAATTAAAACAATTTTTATTGGAGATGCACAAAGATCAACAAATGTGAAGCAAGAACTAATAAAAAAAGGAGATAAGGTATAGAGATACTTTACCAACTTCTTGATCGATAGATTTTCATCTTATACGCTTTCTAACAACACAAACGATTAGTGCAATTATGAGATAAACGATTAGCAAAAAAACGATTAACCTAAGCATTTGAGTTTTTTAAAGATAATTTAAGAAAAACTCCCCCTCACAAAATGCATAGAGTGTTTGTTTCAATTTTGAAAAATTTTGACCTATAATTTCTCCCCTTTTTACCAATAAGAATATTTGAAACAATTTAAAAAAAAATCAAGGGGTAAAATATAATTTTTGAAAAGTATAGGGGTCAATATGCCTTCTTCAAAAGTTTAGGGACTAAAAAGCAGTTTGAAAAACTTTTAGAGACCTAAGTGCAATTTTTCAATCATATGAAAAACTAAGAATAATTTGATCAAACTATAGGGACCATAAAGCAATATAGAATAAGATCAAGGATAAATAATGCAATAGTACCTATATCATCAAGAAAAAAGTTAGCAACATCAACACAACAATATAAAATCCGAAACATATAATTTAAGCATCTAAACATCAAATATCCAAATTTAAAACATAGCATACTAAAACAAATATCCAAATCATAGCGAATAACTAATAGCTAAAGTACCAAATATCTTTAACGAATCTAAACAAGGCTACTAATTCAAAGCATCCACAATATAATCAACCATAACTAGTAATGTAAAACATCCATAATAAAACACAATTAAAACCAAGGTTTAAGAAAGCATAAAAAGAAGGAAATCATAAGTAAACAACGCGATAGGCTCAACGAGGGGAATGACTCCTAGAACGCGAACGACGACCCGAACAATCAATCTTTTCATTAATAGCATCAAGCTTCTTTTCCAAGGTATCAAGCTTTTGAGTCACATAAGCCATGAATTGATCGAGACGGGAGGAGGATTTGAGGATGAAGCGGTATTAGGATTAGGAGCGGCATTTTGGGGAATTGGGTTTTCCAAAAGCTCGAGCGAGTCAAAAGCCGGACCGGTAGTTCCCTCTTTTGCGGTAAGATACGATTACGAATAGATTCATCCGAAATTCGACTAACACGTAAGCAAGATACATAAGTATTATTATAAATTGCGAATTTCATCCTCTTAATAGTGTGGTAATCAAAGCACCAAGACCTATCGATCGATTTCACACTAGTACCGCCAAAAGAAATGCCTTTATTTTCAAAAAGTTCGGTAAGAAAAATACCATAAGGAACTTTACCTCGGGCCATCCTAGAATAGTTCATCCATTTGAACATGATTGAGATAAGATTGATTTCTTGCCGAGTGAAAATGAGATAGAGAAGATACGTCTCGTAAGGAATTTACTTAGAATCATGCTTGTCCTTTGGAATAATAGACGAGATAAGAAACTTGTGGGCCACTATAAATTCCGTATCGAAATTTCGAAGAGCCGAAGTACCATCATTAACATTCATCCTACTCTCAACAAACTCATTTACTTGATTTTGCTCAATAATATCCAAACCCGAACCATCCCAAGCATTCGACCAAAAACCACCAAAACCTTTACTTTGAACACCATATCTATTACACAACTCATCCATTTTTAATCGAAAAGTAATACCCGAAACAACCGAACGAATGGAGTTATTACCACAATTATATTCAAAATTAGTGTAAAACTCTTCAATTAATCCATAAGCAAGATTTTTTCCAGAATAATGAAATATCCTATCACATCTTTGAACACAAAACAAGGCATAGAGAGAATCTTCACCAATAGGAAAAGCCGAAGGATCGATGATTCTACCTGGATGAATATCTAAAGGACGAAATGCTGGAGGAGGTGATGGAGAGCTCTCCGGAGAAGGTGGTCGGCGGCGGCTGGAGGAGGCTCCGGCGGCGACGACGGTTTTCCTCTTTGGTCTAGTCATGGTGGAGTAATGAAAGGAGAGAAGATTAAAGGATAAAAATGGAGTGATTTGGTGGAGAGAAGGTGTTTTGGCGGAGGTGGAGTCGCCGGAAATCGCAGGTAGAAGTGAGAGAGGCGGGTAGGGTTTGCTATGAAAGGGAATGGAAGAACAAAAGAAAAGAAACGGGTTTTTCATCCAGCGAAAACCCTAACTCGCGGTGTACCGCGGAAAATGTGCGGTGTACCGCACGGAAGAATTTGAGCTCGCGCTAAAGTCAGCAAAATTGGATTTTTTGGGTTGTTTAAAAACTCTCGAAACACATTTGAAACCTCCCCAATAGATTCGGAATGTTATAGAACTTACAAAACAATTTTTGTTTTGAAAAAATACAACAAGTAAATCTCGAAAACAAAGAAAACAGTTTATTTCATAAATACCCCTATATTTTCTAAAAAGTACAAAAAGATCCAATGTATAAACTAAGCAATTTAAAGCATGAAAAGGTCAAGACTTACAAGATATTAGCACATAGAGGATAAAGCACATAAACGCATAATAGACACAAACTAAAAAAGAAAAGAAGGAAGGAATTCACCGGATTTTTCTTTTACGAGATTTGAGCGTCTTTTTGTATATTATTCCATTTTCTTGACGCTCAACACCTACAATGAATATTACTATGGTATCCGAGGTGGAGTGGATACGGGAACACGATTAGTACTTTTCACGATCCATGTCGGTTTTTCCCACGAGGGTATTAAGGACCCGTATTCAAGTTGTTTGTGGTAATGACATGTAGAAATACGATGACCGGGTTTACCACAATAATTACAAGTACTTCTTTTTTGAATAGAAATATCACGAGAAGGTTTTGAACACGAATTTTTATCATTATTTTGTAAAATCAATTTTTCACTCAAAAATAGTTTTTCTTTAAAAAGATCATTTTCATCAAATGGAGTGACATTTAAATAGGGATGATTTTCTAAAGTTTTAAGAGCAAGGGAAAATGCTTCATCCACTTTTTCAAAACCTTCTATATTTTTCTTCATAAAATGTTGACTTTTATTTGAAGAGAAAATATTTTCAAAACAAGGGTTTTTAGTATTTCCCAAAATATCATCCAAAGTGATACAACAATTAAAACAATTCTTTTGCTCAACTTTAGCCTTTTTCAACATAAGGTTATTCAAATGGATTTGAGAGTCAAGAATATTTAGAAGGGATGAAATGTGTCTAATATCATCATAATTATATGGAGGTGACAAAGAGTTAGGATAGATTGCTACCTCATGGTTTGGTTTAGGATTGTCATGAGATTCATCATGGATTAAGCTTTCCTTTTCTTCGTCATTCTCGACAATTCCATATAGAAACTCCAAACGATCCCAAATCTCTTTTGCGGAATTACAATCTAACATTTGTGAGAAAATCTCTTCGGATATTCCACAAATTAGAGTGTACATCGGTTTTGCATTTTGAGTGAGCTTAGCATTATCATCATCGGTGAGTTCATCATAATCTTTTTCTTCTTGATTTAACTTAAGAACTCCCGCTTCATTTAACTCCTCTTTGTATGGAATGAATGGACCTTCCATAACAATTCTCCATTGATCGGGATCTTCGGTTTTGATAAATTCCTCCATTTTTGTTCTCCAAGCAAAATAGTAAGTTCCTACAAAAAGTGGAGGTCGGGTAAAGGACGACTCTTCCAAAAGATTAAATTCCATATCGTTTACTCTACTAACGATTAAGCTATTCACGTAGAGTTAGGCTCTGATACCAATTGAAAGTCCTAGAGGGGGGTGAATAGGATTACTAAAAAGATTAATGCCTAATTAAAAATCTTTTGGACAATTATAAGTTTTAAAGAGAAGTTTCTAAGTCAACTAATATATCAAACTCTTAATGGATCATGCAATGAATAAGTTAGAGGTTTGATATAGAAGTTAAACAAGTAAAATGAAATTATATTCTCTTACTATGCTAGATGATCTAAGTTAGATAAACTAGATAATCAATATCACAATATTCATACTAGCAAATAATCAAATATATAAAGTGCGGAAAATAAAGAGTGTAGGGATAGAAAGATACACACGATTTATAGTGGTTCGGTTTCCCTACATCCACTACCTAAGGAAGCCTCCTTAGGATTTCAAGCTCTTCACTAAGCTCTCGTGTCTCTCTTAACCGGGTGGAGAACACAATAACCCTTACAACCTCTTCGCTAACACGAAGGACAAACACTTGTGCTATCGCAACACAAGGTCACTGAGTATACTCCCTATACTCTAATTCTCTCTTAATCTATCTATTACAAGAACTAGACTTAAGAGGATAAATACAAAGTGTTTGAAGGGTGAAATAACTTTGCTAACAATCTCCTAATAGAGTAGATATGACACTAAGCATGAAAGACTCCTTTTGAGTAGATAGAACTTTTGTGGCTTATTTGATTAACTCCTTGAATGAGTTGGATAAGACTTTAAGCTCACTAAGATTGATTTTCACAATGTATAGCTCTTGACACCTTCTTGAATGATAACAATTAAGCTTCTTAATGTTTGTGATTAGTTGGTGTAGTTGTAGCCTTGAAAGACTTTCATTTTATAGCTGATATTACTTCCAACGGTCATAAGGCTTGTGTCCAACGGATCTATTAATCTCCCAAAGGATATATTTCTTATGGCTTAACTTTGTGCAGAAAAACCTTCCCTGCGGTGTACCGCACTTCTCAACGGATCTATTTTCTTTCTTCTGACGGGCTAGCCATGCACCGTGCCTTGGTCCGTACCCTAGGTCCGGTGTACCGCACCCTAGGTCTGGTGTACCGCACCCTAGGTCCGGTGTACCGCACCAAACATCTTTGATAGATATAACTTTTGCTGTGATGCTCGGATCAGTAAATCTTCTTCACGAAAGTTGTAGATAACATCATTCTTATAAACTTTGCAGTTGATCATAAAGGCTATATCTCAATGTATATAAAGATATGAATAAAATTATATGTAAAGAGATATAATAAGAATGATATGTAAAGTGTTTTTGATGAACAATAGTGCAAGATAGGATGTATATAACAAGAGTAATTAGCACACTAAACACAAGAGGGTTTGTCACATTAAAACAACCTATTAAGCGAGATGGGTATTTCAAGCTTGTAGACTGGCTAACTCATTTCACAGTGGATTAGTCATCATCAAGAATTATTGTTCTAATCTTATTAGACCCCTCTTATATAATAAAGTAAAACCACCTCATTATATTAAACACTTAGTGTCTAACATTAGAGCGCATAGTTCTTTTTGTAACATCGCATACTCCCTGATATCTAGGAGTAAAACTTGGTGGGGGCAAATGTGTGATAAATAAACAGATAAATAAAGATAATAATAAAGGACACACCCTTGACTACCACGAGAAAAATTCCATAAGGAATACCACCCAATTCACCACTATTCTCTGCCTCTTGCCCTTTGTTATTCAAAAATTCCATAAGGAATACCACCCACTGAATAACAGACCCAGTAGGACCCTGGGGAGATAAGAAGTATAATGGTGAGGCAAGCTAGACTGCTCTAGCCTAGTCACTCTGAAAATAATGTGTTCTATAGTTTCTGTATTTTCTCTACATATTCCACACACTACATATGAAGTAATTTTTTTCTTATATCTATTCTCATTGGTTGGGAGCCCATTTTTGCAGGCTCTCCATAAAAAGTTCCTGATTTTAGAAGCTACATTTAATTTCCAGACCATCTTAGATGTGAGGCAAGAAGATTCACACTTTATAATTCTATTTTCTTTGTCTATCTTCTTCAGAGCCATCCTAAGTAAAGTATATAGATCTTTGACTATAACACTCCCTAAGTTGGACTTGATCTAAATTGGGGAGTCTACATTATCTGGAGACACATATATACTCAAAATGGTTGCTACCAAAGATGGATTAAATAAATTATTCACTATTATAATGTTTTGACCTGTACAATCTTCATTCATCTGTTCTCTTACCCAAACCAGATCTGTATTAGAAGATTTAGTAATATTATTGTAACATGGCACTAATTTTGATTCCCATATGTTTAATTCATCACCATTGCCAACTTTCCAGAAGAGATCTTTTTTCAATATATTTTTTTTAGACATTATACTCCTCCATCCCCAATAAGAGTTGTTTCCAACTGTAGCATCCAAAAAAATGGTTTTTGGAAAGTATAGCCTTATTCCTCGAGAAAATTAATACTCCTCATCATGTTTCGTTCTTCTTTAGATGAAACCACTCCAATATCTGACCCCCCCCCCCCCCACACACCTTCTCATCATCTTCCCAAACAACCTGGACCTTCTCCTTTATATATAGGCAGAGACCAACA
Source organism: Nemophila menziesii (assembly GCA_029959085.1). Lineage (NCBI taxonomy): Eukaryota > Viridiplantae > Streptophyta > Magnoliopsida > Boraginales > Hydrophyllaceae > Nemophila > Nemophila menziesii. Next base: position 3,322,377 of record JARWIR010000060.1, read on the forward strand.
AGCGAGACACCCCTGCTTTGTACATATTCGTACTCGTCATAACCCCCGTCTCTCCCATCATACACATATTTATACACGATAAAGGCCAAAAACCCATCTCTGTTTGAACCACTCAAACTGTCGTTCACCGCTCATCCTTCTCAACCTCCTCATGTGATTTCAAGTTTTTTCTAGACTACCATCATCCCTAGGGTTGTGACTGTTGAAGACACAAGGATTTAACTTGTCCTCCATCCCTACTATAGCTCCGTCGTACCAAAATCCACCCACCCCATTAAAAGTTATCTCCATACCTGGCTACCGTGACTCAAAACATTGTTAGGTCAAAACCATAACTTGGGAACCGATGTAGATAAAGGAAACTAGTGAATCAAACCGAACAAAGCAAAAATTGAGTAAGATAGGATGAAATCTAGGAACCCTAGTGTTTCACAGGATACTTAGTATGAGGGGTTTAGTAGAGATGGGAGAGAGTCGAGAGTTCTTTTATACAAGCTATCGATTATCATTGCTCTATCGAATTTCTCTATTTGAAAGCGTTATTTTTTTATTTGAATGGATTTCCCTTATTAGAAAAGTTAAATTGAATTTTGCTTCCTATATATTGGTGTAAGTCTTTGTTTCATATTTTCTGCAGTTCGATGATATTTGTTAAATTTTGTAAAAGATGTCCTATATTATTTATTTCTTTGTCAATACTAAGATTTTTTTTTCTATTTTTCTTATACTACCCTTCATTACGATAAATAATTTCTTATATATTAATTAAAGGTAATTATGTAAAAAGTGAAAGTATAAATACTTTTTGTAAGATTTATGTATTAAAAAAAATTAAGGTGGACAATGGAAAACTATATATAATTTTACATTAAATGTGTTTTGATAAGATCGATAGTTGATCTAATGGTTAGACTATTCTGTAGAGAAAAAAAATTTGGGATTCAATTTTATTAAAATTAAAATGATTATAAATAATAAAGACTCTCTAAAAAGAAAAAGGAAAAATATTCGATAGATTTAGAATTTGAAGAGGAAGTGTTTTACTGTGGTTGGTGATATCCTATTATTATTTCTAGGCGAAGGAAATTAAGTCAATTTCCCCTTCGAAATTCTAGCATTTTTCTGAAAACAAAGGCATGGATTTCCACAATTCTTGCTTCTTGAAAAGCAATATGGAAACTTCACAATCGAGTCTAATTAAGTAGAAATTCAAATTTCTTGCATACCCGGCCTCAAAGTCTCAACTAATGGACAATATATAATACCATTTCTTGTACTAAAGATTGATAACCATGTCAACATAATTGATAGCTAGTGGGAAACCCTCTATTAAATGAGTGAGGTTCAATTCGTTGAGTCAAATACCGAAATTGAGACTTCAAATTTAGTGTCTTTACCTCGTTTGGAACTGCTCTTGTCTGTTCTTTGACCTAGGTTTTGCTTCCCAAACGTGCAACCATAATTAAATGTTGTGTTTCAAGAGTTACTTGACCCAAAAAAAAAAAGTCTTTCAAGAGTTCAAAGTCAAGAAATCAAAGCCTCTTTCTATGTGACAATTCCTTAAGAACCTAATATTAGTTATTACGCTCTACTTTTACTAATTGTATAACGAAAATAATAGAGTAACTAACGAATATTAGAATAAATGAAGAGTATAAAATGGAGTAAGAAATGAACTTGGTCTCGTTCTAATCATATGAGAACCAAAAAATCAAATGAATTTTTTTCAAAAAGATATATTATACAGTAAATAAAATAGATATACAAATAGTTCATCCCACCTCTTAGATGGATTATCAAAGTTAGAGAATATCTATTAACTAGCTTCATATAAAAACCTAATTATTAAATAGTTTGTCACTATTAAATTATTGACAATTCATTCCGACATATTATTACACTATCTATTTATAAGAGAAAAAAATAAAATTATAAAATTCAATAAAACTATAAATATTTTAAATGGTATTATAGATTTTTTTTGTTTTTAATTGAAAAATTGTTCTTCAAGATGTTCATGAATGTCTGAATCATTTTCTATAATAATCTTGTTGACTTGAAACACCCCACCTAGGGCTGTAAATGAACTAAACTGCTCGCGAGCAGCTCGAGCTCGACTCAGATAAAAACTCGTTCGAGATCGGCTTGAATATAAACAAGCTCAAGCTCAAGCTCCATTTTAAGCTCGATAAGTAAACGAACCTGCTCGAACTCAGCTCGTGAGCTCGTTTAAAATTATAATAAATATAAATTAATATATTATCTACTTATAAATATATTATTGAACCTTCAATATCAAATTGGATATTTGTAATTTATTTAGACATTTATTATTTCATTAATGTTATGTTTCATATTTTCATATCACGCACTCCATCAAATTCCAACTGTTCATGAAAGTCTCGTTTCAACCATAAAAAACAAATTGGTCATGAGAATCTCGTTCTCGACTCTAAAAAAGTTTGATCTATAAGTTAACCAAACAAGTTGGTTTGGATCATTGGAAGCTCGAGTATTCGGCTCGTTTAAATGTGAGCTCGGCTCGACTCGAGAAATTAAACAAACAAACATGTACATCTAGTATTCGGCTCGGCTCGACTCGTTTACAGCCCTAACCCTACCCATCTCACAAGCATGCAACATTTATATAGTTTCAACTTTCAAAATATTTTCAGCTTCATAAAATGAGACTATGCCTTTCACAAACTTTCATTTAGAATTTCTGATAATGCATGCAATCGTGAAACATTTTTATGTATATGATTCATCATAATTTATTTTAAACACAGTACTTGGAAAGGTTTCTGGTTGTGTTCAGTCGTACCAGTCTGAATATTATTCATGTTATTTTGTTGACTAACTCAATGTTTCTATTTACATGGATTCTTTCCTTACACTTACCCTTCGAGAAGGGGACATTCATCATTAGGAAAAAACCAAATGATTTGGAAGTATTGAAAAATGTAAAAGTTTTGGTGATTTGGATTTGCCTTTAGTGGCTTTTTGGTTTGGAAAAGGGTTATCGAGCAAATTTTGCTCATGATTAAAAGTGCTTTAAGTCTAAATTTCTAATCTTTAAAGCTTAAAATGAAGTTTATTTTAGAATCTATGGAAAAAAATTGTAATTTATAAATATTGGGATATAACCTACTTTCTATATGACAAATTCTTATGTTCTTAGTTGCCAACTAAGTGATTATGTGATCTATCCCTTTTTATTATATGTTGCATTATTTGCTAGTTGAACACCTTCGTAATCATCTCTTTTTATCCTTCACTGTTGACCTAAAACTTTAATTGTGTCATACACTTTTAGAGGTCATATATTTTTGTATGTTGCTAATTAGTAGTTGAGTTTAACTTTGTTGTACACTTTATATGTTAAGATCAGCTTAATTAAAGCATCACAGCATGAATTTAAATGAGAATCTTTGTGACTATATTCCTTAATATTTTTCTTATCAACTTTCAAGTTGAAATAAGAAAATACTTAGATGTTCATGTTGAGCAACTTTTGTGAAGAAACAATTCTCATCCAAACTTTTAGAATTGAAAATCATCAGAAAGTAAGAAGGTAAAAATATGTCCGTTTTTTCCACAACCATATACCTTTTTACAACGGGAACACGTTCATACCACAACCGTACACCTGGTTAGAAACGTCGACCCATTTTTAAAAAAAAAACGAGAACTGATATCAACAATGTCTTTCAAACGCCACCTCAGATCCCTACCGATACGCAGCACCTTCCATATGAGCAAGAGTCGTTGGCGACTGAAAAGGGGAATCCACTTTTCTACAACCGAAAACCAATTTGCAACGAATCAATGCACAACTTAATAGAGTTATTGGACCTCATTTGTATATATAAGTTGATCTTTTGTGCATCATACAAAAATTTCTCTTGAAGCAACACTTCATCACTATATCACCATACATTTTAAGAAGAGTCCACAAGGCACAATCTTCATTTTAATATCATTATAGGGTTGTTGTATTCATTGTTTTATCTACTCACCAGGAGTCATTTACTATTCTTGTACTTAAACACTTATCACAAACAAGGTAGTAGCTCTTGCTCTAGAATAGGTTTAAATATCCAAGTGAAGAGAATAGCAGTTTAATATTGGGTTTGAGTTTGAGGAGAAGGCTTCTAATTGGAAGTGGTTACTTGTGTAGGTAATTACATAAGGTATTTTAGCTTGAGGTGTTCGAGTTTGGGTTGTGACTTAACCTCTAAAAGTTTCACTATCGGTTTGTGGAATAACCATAAAAAAAATTCAATATCGGGTTTGTGACTTAGCCTACAAAACTCTCGATTTTTAGGTTGTGGTTTAGCAAAAAAAGCCTCATATTAAATGGTTTATATCTCACCCTTAAGAGATATCATGAAGTTTAGTGGAGAAGCTGGAAATCCTAAGTTGGATACCCTAGATAGTGGATGTAGGAAACCGAACTACTATAAATGTTTGTGTAATATATTTCCTTTATGTCTTTACTTATCACTTCCATTACTTGTCTTAACATGCATCTTAGAAATCATTATTAACCAGGTGCATAATCCCCTTAGTGTTTGATAGAAGGCCGAAGAGTTTCTTTACCTAGCTTCCATGTCAACTTAGATCCTATATACACTCCTGATCACTCTTAAGTACTTAGTTACTTCACTCATCTTTCAGTCACTATCATATGATCCCTTAGGTTAGAAAGAATAATAGGCTTTCTCACTTGAATATTACATATTGTTTAGAACCTTTATTTTTTTCTATCACTTAAGTGCTTGTTTACATTGTCTTAAGTTTATAGCTAAGCTAGAGTGAAATTATCTCAGTTAATAATTTGACTATCTCCTTTTATCAGTTAGGTAGATACTCCCTTAGTAGTCCTCATCCTATAAATTTAGTTGCATCCATCATTTCTTATCCTTCCTTAAGTCTTAGTGTCTTAACATTTATAGCTAGCATTTTAGCTCTCCTAGCACATTGCATCCTGATAGAGCATACAAATTACGCTAGCATCAGCCTTGGGGTCATGCTTGGCCCGAGGATACAAAACATACTCGGGATACAGCGACAGGTGACCGTAAGTGTAGGCAAAAGGAGAGGAGGGATCAAAGTATCGAATTAAATAAGAAGGAGAATGGAAAAACTTAGTACCTTGCGCCCGATGACCAAGGGAGGAGCTTCTTTGTAGTATTTTATATGAATCTCAATGGAGGTCCTATGATTTACAAGTTTCGCAGAACCTTCTTGAAACTAGATACTAAGTCAAGACCAAAGGGAGGTGCACTCCCAGTGGCACTCCGACATTCAAAATTAGCATTTTTTCTATCTGGGATTACTTAAGTCGAGGAGCTATCAAAACTTAAGCCAAATATATGTAAACCACAACCATTTTAGAGAGAGTTTTAGAAAGAGAAACCAGCGATCTCATTTTTGCTAGAGCAGTGGGTATTTATAAAAGTCAAAAGATGATTGAAAGGATTCATGTGCATAAATGGAGTTTCTTGTGTGAGATGCTTAAAGGAAAAGAAATAAGATGATTTCTATAAGGTTTAGGTCAACTGCCGCTGACTCGAACGCTATATTGGTCACCGGACCGGCCAGCCGATAGAGAAATTTTATGTTTCCTTTCTTTTTCATGTTCGCACAAAATAGTTGCGTCTAAGGCATAATTTTCCAACAGATTGCCGAGTACCTGACTGGCAATCGATCGAAGACCGGGTATCCGGACGCGAGTGACGATTTCTCCATTGGATAGATCTCAAAAAGTTACGCGGTTAGGCTTGAGAAAAAGTTAATTCCAACATCCGAGCGCAAAGTTATGGCCTTCCAAAGTTTTCTCAATACTGTCAACTGAGACATGCTGTACACCACAGATACCTGCTGTTTTTTCAACATGTGAGCACGAATTTTTGCACTTCTTTCACCCTAAACTCAATTTTTGACTTACATGTCCATCAAAAAGACTACATACCCTACTCATTAACTATAATATAAACTACAACACGAATTTAAACTTCCTAATTTACACTAAGAACATAAATTTAAACTAAGAAAGCATTTTAAAAACATGGGCTGTCTCCCCAAGAATCACTTTTGTTTATTGCGTCGTTAAGTTCGACGCTTTACCTTCCACGAAGATTGTCTTGAGGCCCTTGCGGTACTCCTCCGCTTAAACTTGCCTATCCCTTGATATGGAAGCTTGGGAACTTTCTCGCCTAAACTTTGATTGAATCGATCTTTAAAATGGGGTGGGTACCTTTCCCCGTTTTGCCTTCTTATTTTCATGACAAAACTCATTCTCCTCGGCGTGATAATAGATGACCATCTTGAACGGTATAAGCTCTTTATTCTTTTTTTCAATCTCTAGGTCATGTTTGAAAGGCGGTGGCTAGCTGCCTTTCCTTGTCGCCTTACTCTCATGGTGAGGCACCTTGCTTGCACAACATATGTTGATTAATTTTGGTGGTGGAGTTTGATCATTAAGGGGTTAAGCTCTACTTTCATTCATGATTCGTGATAGGAATGGTGATGAGTAAACTTTTTGTAGCAGAGATTCAACTTATATTTAATCGCGAACCTTGAGTTCTTAAAAATTGACTTCTCAACCACTTCAGATTCGGCTTCGTCTTCACCCCAACCTTCCACTATTACCTCATCATATCCGTGCTTCGGAGTCTCTCTAAACTCGATCACCACTTCATTTGGATCGCATTCTTTCTCTTGATCATGTGTGCACTTCATCGGAATAGCAATCTCTTTTTAACTTCTAGGATTTGTGTTGCTACTCATTTTTCCACCATGCTAACAAGATTCTTAACCACGTGGTGGTTTCTATTCACACTCGGCACGATGGTCATATCACTATCACAAGTGTCTTCTTTCAATACCTCCTCAACTACTTCTTCCGGTTGATCTATTCCATCCCTCGAGAGAGTGGAATATTGGTAAGACTTGTTATGGTCCATGTGAAGACTTACAAGTTGTTCAAGAGTATCTCGTATATCTTTCCATGTGGCCTCGCTTTCCTCTCTTTCCTTTCGCTCTTGATATCTTGCCTTTTCCTCCTTGCATTGGGGCATGAATTCTTCAAGTTTTCTATTCAGTTTGGAAGCTTGAGGTCTAGGTAGAGGTTGTTGAATGTTCTTGACCCATTGATTGGTCCATCCTTGATCTTGCTGAAAGTGGTAAGGTGGAGGTTGTTGAATGTTCTCAACCCATTGGTTGTTCCATCCTTGCTCTTGCTGATAGTGATAAAGTGATTGTTGTTGACTGTTCCAGTCCATTGGTTGTTCCATCCTTGCTCTTGTAGGTATTGATAAGGTGGTTGCTAGAAGTTACTACCCTATTGTTGATATCCCGAAGAGTCTTCCCAATACTCGAATGGGCCAGGATTTGGATAATGTCCTGCATACATCTTTAATGAAATCTCTTGAGCATTACCCTAAGTATAAACCTGTGAAAGAAAACAAAAACAAAACCAGGTGTAATATAAAAAAAATTAATTCTACTAAATAAAATAAACACAAAAACTTAACTTTAGGATGCGCTAGATTCGAACCACTAATAATATTGGGTGTCGTGGATATCATGGGATATTTCAACCAAATTGGATAAATTAAAAACCAAATTGTGGAATTGGAAATCACCAACCTCATGATAAAGTTTAAGATGAAAGAACATTTGGGGTTTATACAACCTGGGCTTTAAGTGTCCCAGATTCACATGGAGTGGTTCCTGGAATATAAGGATGAGACTTATGAAGCAACTGGATAGATATTCTAGCAATGACCTTTGGCACGAGACATTCCATGATATAGGAGAGCATAATCTACAACGTACTCATTCAGATCCCCTCCCGATTTTTATAAGCTTAACTCGAAGGCCAATTCAGTCCACTAGTAGTCGTAGATTCAGGTTTGAGGAGGCATGGTGTCTACATGAAAATTTTAGTGGTTTCATTAAGGAGAACTGTGATAATCAAAGGAGTATCCTTGTGGATAATATGGATACTATAAATTAGGAATTATCGGTTTGGAAATATGAAATGTTTGGGATTATCTTTCAAAATAAGAAGCAGATACTTGCGCAAAATTTTGAAAAATCAAAAATCTCTCCAAATGGCATATAATGCATCACTTGTGATATTAGATGTCTGCCTTAATAGATAATATAATAATGTGCCAGAACAAAAAGAGATGCATTGGTTTCAGCAATCCAGATTCGTTTAGAATCATTCGTGGGGACATGAATTGACTACAGATTTTTCGAAGCTTCCTCTGGTTCAAAAGATTTTTGTAGCTCGTCATCACTAACAAAGATCCTCTTCCCCTTACTTTTGACTAAATTAGAAGAGTCAAAATCGTTGGTCATAGGTTTCCCGTTGAGATTAATTATCGCACCACCACCCAAGCCCTACATACTATTTCCTTTTTTAAGTTTCTTGTACATTTGATTCGTCTTCCCTATCATCCATCACCACCTTGATTGTCTCCCGATTTGACGATAAAGCTTTAACCGATATCTTAAACCCGAGAAATTGTTCAAGTTAACTTCCACTGGATCGCTACCTCCTTGAAATTCACTGATCACATTGCCACTTAAACCCATGTTCTCTCTTTTTGTTTTGGACAATTTGCCTTTATGATTGTCTTATTTTTCTTTCCCTACTCCATGAGTTTTGTTTTGTGATCAGAATAGAGACCGAGCCAACTATGAAGCTCAGGCCTCCACAAACGTTACCTCCATTATTGTCGTCGTCATTATTATCATCATCTGATCTTCTAAATGGAAAAACCGAATAACCTTATCAAAAACGCCCCACCTATCACATTTCCAAACGTGATTCACCTTGTCCTCGTTTCTAACCATTGTTTCGAGATTCCATGTGAAGTATTTAGTTGCGTCATCATTCCACCTAGGGCGGACCATACCAACTAAACATGTGCCATGATTTTGACCAAGTATTCCGTAATTATAACAAAATATGCTGATATTTTCGTAAAAAAACAATGTCCATGCCGTTCCATCATTTTGCTCAATATAAACCCCCTTTTTGATGGGTTTCGTGGTGTCGAAACTCACACAAAACCTTAAGGAGCTTATCGCTTCGCTATTATAAATCAGAGAGTCTATCTCAACCAACTCACCAATATAATTACCAAGAACCTCCATTGCTTCAATACTCAACTGAATCCCTGCCAAACCATGCACGCGCAACCAAGCAAAGGACGAAGTATGGTCAAGGTCCTCGAAGCTCACTATGTTCTCCCATCTTGCAATAATGCCATGCATGGATTGGATTACCATGGGACTGATGAACTAGAACCTCCCAGCATCTTCTTAACTACCCATAAATATTTTGAAGTTATTTCCTTTGATTTCTTCGAAACTGATCTTGCTTCTAATACCCCAAGATTCAATCACGATTTTCATAAGCACACCGAAAGGGATGACTTAATGAGAGTCAACTCGAACAACAAAGCAAGACTCAACCATGGTATTTTTTGCAGAAGTAGTTTTTGTGTTAAGTGAAAGTACTTCCAAGTTTTTAATACTATCTGTTAGGATTAATCATTACAATCCATTTTAATGAATTAATTGTTTAATCTGTTCATGTTCTTAAGGAGAAGTGGAAAAGACTTAGTTTAATATTGAGTATCTTTTTTTGGACATTGAAAGGTGACAAGGCACCAACGCATAACTAAACAATAATATTGAGTATTAAACAAATCCATTCCTATTCCTTTGAGAAGTGGAAAAGACACTTTTTACACATAAAAAGTACCACATCGGAAAATAAGTGAAAAAAGCAATGGTATATAATGCTTTACCCACCTATTAATTCCAAAAGGCCTAAAGGCTATGGAGGCCAAAGAGGAATAGGCAAAACCCTACACCCGCGCACCACCACAACCACCCACCCGCCTAGCCAAGCCTGGCGCGAGCGTGGGCGTGGGCCGTGGGCTCGTGGGGGAGTTTGGGAGTCAAAAAATAAAAAATGAAACACCTTTTCTGAAATGATTCAAGGAGAAGTAAGTTGGTTCTTATAGTGGTCGAAAGACATAATGTTCACGCATTCAAGACACCATAAAGCCAGAATATTCTCCAGCAGTTACAGGTCTTGGTCAACTCGGAAATGCACTAGTGGTCAAGTTTGTGTCTAGGTTCATTGTCTGAATTTGAAAAAGAGTAACATTTGTAACCTCCAAAACGTCAGCCTTAATGGAGAACTTGAAGACCATTTATGGTGACGATTTTCCTATAAATAGAGACTCTCCCTCACTAGCCAAAGACACGAAATACACTAGAAAAGAATAACACTCTGTCTCTCCTTCTCTCTAAAAACACTTAATAGAGCTTAGTTTTTCCGTTAGAGATACCGGTACGGTACGCTGGAATATCTTTTTAACAACCATAGGTGTAATTTGTTATTCCTTTCTTTCCGTGTAAGTGTATTTTTCGGTTCCTGTAATCGTATTTCATTTTTCTGTAATAGTTAGTTTACGCTAAAACGAATATTATTCTTTTACTTTTGAAAAACCATTTTTGTTTTGTCAAAACCGGTGATTATTTTACTTACACTGTCTAGTTTGGTTTTGGCTAGTGGGAGCGAGTGTGTGTTGCGATGCCATTACAAGAAAAATTATGTGACTTTTGCTAAGAGTTTTGCTAATAAGTTGCAGAGAAATGTTTTGGTGATTAGGTTTACTAACCGTGAGCATTGAGCAATATATAGGCGAAGCAAGAAGATCTTCCAAATTCAGCGAATTTCTGGAAAATCACCTACCTCACCATGTATCCAACCTCTACCATCCATTTGTCCAAAATGCATGTAGAACCCAAGCTCATGCGTGTTGATTTGTATAATCTTGCATAGGTATTTCTACCTAGAAGCAAAAAAATAGCTAAAAGGCCTTACATGTTTTATTGGAAAAATCTTTTCTCTGCCTTTGTTGGATAATTCGAACATTTTACACGCTTTTTACAATACATTTTTCCCCAAAAAAGTTTCTGGTAAGAAGGAAGAGTAGTACCGTCCAAAAAAAAAAAAAAAAGGAAGAGTAGTGGAACTTCCAATTCACTCTCCCCAAGGTAGCTTTGGCCAGTTTTGCATTTGCCTAATACCATTTAGTAAACCGATTCTCCACAGAAAAGTATTTTCTGCGTACTCCAAGAATTGACACCTTTAGAACCAGTTAGAAACCAAATCCTTACCATGCAAGAGTGAAAAAGAGACTCGGGGGAGTTGATTAGCATATGACGTTTTTGACATAACATTAGAAACCATTTATTAGCTTGCATGTACCATTGGGATATGTCTCTACAATTATTAACTTGCATAGCCACGAGCAGAGCTAAAAGAAAACCAAGGAGCCAAGATCCTTTAGTCATAGTCAAAGAATAAAGGATGATTTTTATTTGGAAGGGGGGTGAAAGCAAAAAGTTCATAAGCTTAAAATAAGTAACAAAAAAGGAGAAAGAAAATTAACAAAAATTAGAAATCAAAAAACACAGTAGTAGGGATGACCGGATGAATTTAGAAGAGAAAAATTACGAATCAGGTTGGGATGAATAGTGATTATTTAGGAAAGTTTTCAAGAGCATTTTTCTAGTATCTTTTGGACATAGTGATCATGTAACACAATTAGGGCTGTAAACGAATCAAGCCGTTCACGAACAACTCGAGTTTGACTCAAAAAAAACTTGTTTGAACTCGTTCGTTTATAAATGAAAAAAAAAATTGTTCGAACTCGTTCGTTAAAAAACGAGTTCTCGTCCATTAACTCATTAATATTTTATTATCTGTAAATTAATGTTTTATCATTAAATATATAATTAAACCTATAAAAACGAATTATTCATTAATAGCTCAAGCTCGGTTCGAAAAAACTCGTTGACTCGTTAAAATTTAAGTTCGACTCAACTCGTAAATCTTGTCAAACAAGCTTGCACATGTAGTTCGGGTCAAATTAGGTTGTTTACCTCTCTAAACACAGTAATCTTATTCAATAGTTTTCGTAATATATCTTGTATATTATACACTAGTGGATTCTTATTCGACCGTTTTCGTAATATAAATAATATATACACTAGTGGGGAAGGTTAGGGATTGGAAAGTAAAAAGATCACAAAATATAGCTGGATCAGAATTGTCTTTGTCTCCTCTTTATCTTTATATGATACTTGATAGGACATTGATTATCTTGCACTATTTGGAAAAAAAAAAAAGATTATCTTGCACCATGATGAGAGGGTCAGATATTTTTAGGTGTTAGGTTTGATGATTTGGGCTTTGTTTCGTCGGAGGTTTCTTATACTGATTTTTGGTGAGTTTTTTTTGATTTCAGCCTTTTTTTTAAAAGTATTTAGCAATTTAGCATGTATAGGAAAAGTTTTACAACTTTAGCACAAGGGCTGGTTCCCGGTTTCCGCCCCTCTAATAGGGGCGGGTTCCGGGTTCCGGTCCTTAGTTAAAATGTGGATTAAAGAGGGGCGGTATATAGACGACCGCCCCTAGTTCAAAATTTAAAAAAAAAAAAATAATAAGAGGCTTAATTTTTCCGCCAGGAGGGCGGTGGGTAGGATCCCGCCCCTAGGCAAAATTAAAAAAAAAAGAGGGGCGGTCAACGGGAACCCGCCCCTTGTTGATTATATGTTCTTCCCCCAAATTCTCTAACCCTAATCCGAAAATTCCCTCCCCTCTCCCCATTTCTCTCTTCTACACCCAAATTCATCCTAAAATCTACAACCATTTCATCAAAGTCTTGGATATCTCACCTTAAAGGTAATTACTCTATCCATTTTGTATTATATCATATATATTTAAGTAAGAAAAGTATGGTTTTTTTGTTATAATATTAATTGTAGTATTTTGTGGTTTAAATTGATTTGTTTAAACTAGGCTTTATATATTGTGTTTGAGTTAGGTTTGATTAGTTTAAAATAGGTTTTATTTATTGTGCTTGATTTAGTATTGATTTGGTTGTGTGTTTTATTGGGTTTTAGGGAAAAATGAATGTTACGTGGTTATGTTTTTATCGGGGTGATATTGTTCAAAGCGGTAACGGTGTTGTTGAATATAACGGGGGAGATTGTAAAGCCTTTATGACCGGAGGAGATATTGGGCTACGTGGGTTAAAACAAGCCGTGTGTTCAAATTGCAAGTGGAACGAAAATGAAGTGATTTTCGAATTGAAATGGCGTTGTCCGGTTTCGGCAAACCCTCCACGGTACCATGTGGTAGATGTTGGGGAGGAGACAATCAATGCGATGATTGGTGGGGTGAGGAACGGACAATACCAAGCTATCGAGATTTATGCCGTGGTTAAAGATATTCGGAAAACACAAGCGTCCAATTCGCGCGAGAAAGGGAAAAAAAAGATTTGCGACCGTGGTAATACATCCACACCGCTTGAGCCGATTCGCGAGACAATTCGTGATTTTGATAGTGAACATGGTAGTGATAGTGAATCCGATTCGGTGGCATCCGATGAAGAGGGTTATCATGGTTATAGTGATGAGGGTGAAGTTAGTGGTGAAGACGTCGATGACGATGATGATTGCTCTAATCCAACTAAATACAATTTTGGTCCTCTTGATATGAGTGAAGGAGTCGAGTGTCATGATTGGGAAAAGAGTCAGCCATCGTCCATGGTGAAAGGAGTTAATCTCATGTTGGGTGAGCGGTACGCTTCTAGGCGTGCTCTTTTGTTGGATGTTAGTAGGTGGCACCTTAAAAACCACAAGGAATGTAAATCGGAAAGGACAACAAATAAATATATTACACGCATTTGTGTACATGGTAAAGACGGGTGTCCATTTTATATTCGTGGTACTTTTAATAGTAGTAATAATGTGTGGCAAATTACTAGGTTAGAAGGACATAAGTGTCATCACGGAATTCTCGTAAAAAATCACCGGCAATTGAGTTCGGATTTTGTAAGGGATGAAATATTCGCGATGGTGAGCACCGATATAGCTATGAAGATTGGACTGATTCAAACTCAAATACATAAGGACTATGGTCATTTCATTTCGTATGCTAAGGCATGGCGTGGTAAACAAAAAGTGCTCGAAAAATTATACGGTACTCATGAACGTGCGTTCACAGAGTTGCCTAAACTTTTAAACGCTTTGCGAATCACTAACCGAGGAACAATATACGAGTTTGAGTACAAACGTGTGATCGGTAACCGAGCTACATTTAATATGGTTTTTTGGGCATATGGACCCAATATTGAAGGTTTCAAGCATATGATGCCCGTGGTTAGCATCGATGCCACCCATTTATATGGAAAATATAACGGTAAACTACTTATTGCGGTTGGGTACGATGCGAACAATCAACTATTCCCGTTAGCTTATGCTTTAGCCGATGAAGAGACGATCGAATCGTGGACCTTTTTTTTGACTTGTTTAAAAAAATATCTTACAAAGGATCGAAAAATATGTTTATTGTCGGATCGACATAAAGGTATATTGAGAAGCGTACGCGATGTATATCCGGAACCCGAAGGAGTTCACCGATATTGTGCGCGTCACGTAGCAAGCAATTTGAATAAACGGTTCAAAAACCGTGTGGCGAAAAAGGCTTTCATGGATCTTGCGTACATGTCGGATATTCATGAATTCGACAAGTATTACCGGGAATTTTGCGAGTTAAACGACGGAAAATACAAGAGTTGGGTTGAAGATATCCCTAAAGAAAGATGGGCTCTTGCGCATGACGGGGGGTACCGTTATGGTAATATGACAACAAATTTATCAGAGATTTTTAATAATGTTTTAAAAGGAGTTAGGGGGTTGCCTGTTACGGCCATTGTGTTGTTGACATTTGAGAAAAGTGCTGGTTACTTTGTGAAAAGGAGGCAACTAGGAAAAGATGCATTGGTAGAGGGATTGGTGTTCCCACCGAAGGTCACCATTGAGCTAAATACAAGTGAGGAATATGCTCTTGGTTACCGTGCATATCTATACGACGCAGATGATGATATTTGGGTAGTTAAGGCGTTGGATGGTAGGAGATCGGACAGCGATAGAACAAGTTTCATCGTACATGTAAACGACCAATTGTGTGGGTGTGGAAGGTGGCAAATGTTGCACCGTCCATGTGGGCATTTTATTTGCATTACTCAAACGTACGATAAAAATAAAGGGTATTATGCGTACGTTTCCGAGTATTTAACACTTTCGAAATACATGGATTCGTATGCGGGAAAGTTCCGTCCCCTAATGGATAAGCTCGACTACCCACATATCGAAGGGTACGAAGTTGTGGCATGTAAAAAAAGATTAATTACGAGAAGTGGTCGAAGGAGATCTTCTCGAATTCACAACGAAATAGATGCTAGAGAAGATCGAGTTACCAACCGGTGTAGTGCTTGCAAACAATACGGGCACAACAAAAAGACTTGCGGTAGGCCTCGGAAAAATAAAAAGTAGTTTAACTTATGTTTTATTTATTATTTTGATGTAATATCGTCGAACTAAAACGACTAACCATATAATCGAACTTGTTTGTTTACTTTAGTACGATATCATTTTGAATTATTTTTTAACTGTTTAAGGGGTTATGTGTTTTAGGGTTTAGGGGTTATGTGTATAAGGGTTTAGGGTTTAGTTTTTTAAGGGGTTATGTGTATAAGGGTTTAGGGATTAGTTTTTTAAGGGTACAAATAGCATAAAAGGAAAAAAAAAAAAAAAAATTCGAAATAAGGGCGGTATGCTCCATACCGCCCCTCTAGGCAGAACTTTTTGGAGTTTTAGGGGCGGTGGGCTGCATGCCGCCCCTCTTGACAGATTTTTTTTTTTTTTTTTTTTTTATTTCCCGACTGAGCAATCAACTTAAAACAATTCTATTTCCTCATAACACATTTCTATTTCAACAATCTAAACAATTTTCCAAACACAATGACATTAAACACAAATCCAACTACATCACCAAGTTAATCAAATATCCAAGAACGAGAATTATAACTAGAAAACGATTACAACTAATAAAAGATAATTACTACAATACGATTACAACTAATAAAAGATTAAAACGAAACGGATTAATTTCTATTTCCTCGTCTCCTCCTTGATGGTCTCCTAGTCTCTTCAGCTTCGGGTTCCTCTTCGGTGATATTCAAGCCGGGTATGCGATCGATCAAGGCTTGTTCCCCGGAATATACAAGCATTTGTCTCATATGCGCCTTCATATCGTTCATAGTAACGCCCGGCTCACAAACACGGTATGCCCCGTCAATAGAAGCTTGAATCTAGTATTACACAAAACAAATGAATATATGGAGTATAACAAAATAATAAAACAAAGTCTTGGATACTTACAAGTTTATTAAGTTGAGATCCCCGTGGATGGTACTCTTGTCCTTCCTCATCGGCCAAATTTCGTGCAAAAGGAGGTGCGATAAATAATCGAGAATTCTCGCGATACCATTTCTCATACTCCGGAGTACACCCGTGCCCTTGTGTTAAACCCGTTAGCAAATAATGAGACGCGTTTGTCCATCTTCTGATTTCGCTCTCGTACTTTATACTCCAATTCTCTGTCGATCTCCCAACACGATCAAATGTTGTATGATATTTATCCTGCTCTTGATCGATGGGTTCGGGAATATCTTGAACGAGCCCGAATTGCCTCAACACTCGATCGGGACGGTACCACTCAACGTTATTGAAATGGATAAGTGGAACGACACATAGATACACCTCGCGCCATTGCAAACACGTTTCGGAAACAAAATTAATTCTATCATTCTCGTACGGTGTCCAATTAACCTATTGGAGAAAAAATAGAATAATCAATAAGTGTTTAAATTTCTAATTAATCCAAAAAACACCAACCTGATTTGGTTCTTGCAAGTCTAGGTCATCGCGATATATTCTCAAAGTCCGACCGCAACTTTCCGCCCATGTCTTCGCTCCATTCCAACTAATAATTAATAAACACCGAACCATTAAAAACACATAGATTGATTAGTCTAACAAATAACAATTAACTTACTATCGAGAAGCGGGACCGTATCCTTCTAGAACGGGGTTCACTAAAACGCGGGGTCTAGTGTGTAGATAATCCCAACACCATAACTATTTAATGAAAACTCAATTAGTAGAATAAAACATTAGGGGAATAACAAATTTGGAAAATACCTGTAATAGTAGCCCGCATCCTTTTAGGGTTGCAATTTTACCCTCACATACTTGACAAAGACCACTATATAAGTATGATAACGTGGCCGACCCCCAACTATATCGACTAATACCCTTTATATCACGCAATAGTGGAAGATATATTGTAGGCACGGTGTTTTGTTTTCCACTTGGAAAAAGAAAAGTACCAATTACATACAAAATGTAGGCCGTTGCGAAGTGACGTAATTCTTCCGGCTCAGCTCCTTCTCGGGGTTCTTTATTACCAAATGTGGTCTTTAACCAGTTAACCAATATCACGTTACGCCCATTGCTATCGGGTTCCGGAACCACACCAAATAGATTATGACAAATTTCTTGAAAGTCAAAGTTAGCCCGCTCCGGATCGGTCACCACTTGTCCTCTAATAGGTAATCCCAAGATCATGGATACGTCTCGTAACGTGACGGTCATCTCACCAACGGGCATATGAAAGGTGTGAGTCTCCCGCCTCCACCTTTCGGCCATCGCGGATAGTAGAGCATGATCCAATACTATCCGCTCAATCTTCCGAATCTCGCCAAACCCGGCTTCTTCTACAAGCGGCACCACCCGTGGGTCCAATTTCCACGGAGTTGTGGTTAAGGGTTTTACCAAGACACCGGCATCTCGTCCCTATAACCCAACAAAAAAGTAAGCGATAATAAAAAAAAAATTAAATTAAATTATATAAATACACAAAAAAAACTTACGTTGTCCCAAACTCTTTGACTGAGGTGCTCGTGTTTGGTTTGTCTCCACAAAAGAGTGTTCGTATTGCTACTCGAAGCCATTATACCTATCAAGAAAAAGAATAAAAAAATTTTTATTCAATGAATGAGTTTAAATGAAATTGTCTAAAACTTCAAGGACCTATTGTGCAATTATCTAAAAACAGCAACTAACACAAATTTCTATTTGTATAAAATAAAAGGACTAACTTGCAAATATATAAAACAAAAATGCCCAATTAAGCAATTATTAAAATTAATAAGGACCTCTTGTGCAATTAACTAAAAAATGCCTATTACATCAAAAATTTAATTTTAATCAACATAGTGTTTAAATGGAATTACATAATATAACAAGGACTAAAAATGCAAATTTCAAATTTTCATGGACCAATTTTGCAATTACCTAAAAGTAAAAATTAACCCAACTTTCTATTTACATCAACATAAATTACAATCTAATATAACTTATACATGGATTAATCAAACAAGTTAATCGAAATTAAAAAAAAAAAAAAAAACTAAGAACCCTAACTTTTAATTTTATGGATTAAAAGTAATGACATAAAAAAGGGAGCACTTGGAAGGCATACATACTTTTTCGGCGAGGGTTTATTGCTCTCCTAGGCGGCGCGGCGGCGGTTCAGGCGAGCTTCTCGGCGGCAGCAGTCTCCAAGCAAAGGGGTTTAATTTTTCTGCAGAAATGTTTGGGGAAGAGGTTATATTCATAAAGGGGCGGGTACCCGATGACCGCCCCTATTTTTTTTCCAATTTGGCCTAGGGGCGGGATGCTAACTACCGCCCCCCAAGCGGAAAATTAAGACCCTAATTGTTTTTTTTTTTTTTTAATTTTGAACTAGGGGCGGGATGCTCCCTACCGCCCCTATTTTAATCACATTTTTAACAAGGGGCGGGAATCGGGAACCCGCCCCGGTGCTAAATATGTAAAACTTTCTCCACGTGTGTTATATGCTAATTACTTTTAAAAAAAAAGCTAAAATCAAAAAAAACTCATTTTTGGTTCGTTAGGCCCATTATGGATCGTTAATTTTGTTGGTCCAAGTCTTGTCAGGATTGAGAGTCTAGTATGGCTTATATAGCCTATAGGGTAATCATATTTACTTCTACATCGATAATACTTTTGGGAGAGTTGAACAAAGATATGCGACCATATAAATAAAATTTTAAGGTTGACTACGTCAAATCTATCACTAGAATAGGGCATGAGTCACAGGTTTGAGGTTTGGGTAGCGCACTTAGAGAATTGGAGCTAATAGCTACTTGAAGCAGAAGTATTCGGTGTTTTGAAAGCGTCTTTTTGTACTAGAAATTTTATAAAGGGTTAATACCTATTAAATACCTGTCACCTTACACCTTTGACCATAAAAGGCACCTTACTGCAAAATACAAAAATACCCTTGTCCCTTATTTGCTCTTCTTTACCAGCGCTGCCGGCCGATTCTCCCACTCACCACAAATTTGCTTTTCTTTAACAGCGCTGTGGCCAACGATCTCTTCCACAAGTCTGTTGTTGCTATGTCTACAAATCCTGTACATCACGAACGCACAAAGCATGTACACATCGATTGTAAGATTACTCGAGAGAAGATTCAAGCTGGAGTAATAAAACTTTTCCACATTCCTTCAAATTTTCAAATTTTCTATTCAAAGCTAAGCAAGTACATTTTTGTACTTGTGGACTAAATGTTGAGTTCTGGGATAGATTCCCATTACTCAGAACTCGGAAAAGGCTAAACAAGTCCATTTTTGTACTTGTGGACTAAATGTTGAGTTCTGGGATAGATTCCCATTACTCAGAACTCGGATTGTACTTGTGCAAGCCCACTTTTGTACTTGTGCAAGTGCACTTTTGGACTTGTGGCAAATGTTGAGTACTGGGATAAATTCCCAGAACTCAGAAAACGCTAAGCAAGTACATTTTTGTACTTGTGGACTAAATATTGAGTTCTGGGAGAGATTTCCATTACTCATTTGAATTGTTTTTTTCTTCTAGTTTTTCAACGTTAATCAATCAACTTATTCTATACAAACTTTCGCACAATTCAATCATAATTTCTTACTTTCCCAATACTCAAATATCATGTTTCAGTGGAGATGTCAATCTATCTTTGAATACAGCAAATGAATTGGATAAAAAGAAATAATGCAGGGACCAAAATGCAAATTGTTTCTTCTACATAAAAATTAGTTAGATTACAGCTATATCTAGTTAGACATGATTGCATATAAACTAGTTTTGTACATTGTAACTGTAACAAGAAATAAAACATCTCTTCTTCCTCTCTTATTCATTCTTCTTCTTATTCTTCTCTCTGTTTCTTTATTTTTCTTGCTAAATTCGTCATTAATGGGTGCTCTCATAATTCACAGTGTTTGTGTATATGCTGATGATTTAAACGAAAGAGAAAGAGCGGCTATCATAGTTATTTGTTTATGAACTCGTTGAGAGAGAGAGAGAGCGGCGGCGGTAGAAAGGGGTAGAATAGGATAATAATTAAAAGAGGTGCCTTTTATGGGCAAAAGGAGAGCAGCAGGGGTGAGGGGGCATTAAATTTGATTTGAGCTGTTTCTTGGGCATTAATCCTTTTATAAACACTAAATACATAATTAAGAACGACAATCAACCATTAATAGTGTTGTTAGCTAGTTATTTTAAAATTCATTTTTCTTGTATTAAACATAGTTCGTAGTATTTACTTTACTTCGTAGGTTTGTAACCCTAAGTTCACATTTGTTATACGTGAAAAAACATGGTTGCGGACTGAATGTCTAAAAATATGCCACTAGACAACGTTTTTTTATTTCAATCCATTCCCGCACAATTAGAAAAACTGTTAAAAGTAGATGCTTCCCCGTCAGGGATATAACTTTTGCAATTGCAGTTTATTAATATAGGCGTTTGGAACAAAAAAAAGGTTTGGGTAATTCGTTACTAAAGTTTTTGGATTTATACTTCTTAATTTATTGAATAATTTTTACCAAGAATATAAATCAGGTTAGGTAAATTTTATTTGGGTTCGTTTTACCACCGAGTTAGGCATGTTTTGCAAGAATTGGGTAAATTTTACTTTGAGTAATTTTATAAATACTCATATTTTTTAAAAAACTTCCTTAATATCGAATCATATCTTAAAAAATTCAATAATGTACTTACATAAAAAAAAATGTTAATACTTCAATATATCTAGAAACTTCAATTATGCAAAAAAAATTATAAAATTACTTATATTCAAATTATTACATATAGTTAATTTTGAAAATTTATACAAATTCATTAAAAAAATATCTACGTCTAATCTTCATCTTCATCATTCATTCTCGTTTTCAACTTACTTTTGCTAAGGCTATAATTGAAACCACGATCATCTTGTCTGGTCACAAAAACCTGTTTGTCCATATATTTTTAATTTCCAAATTCATATTAAGAAGTTGTCTTTATAATATAGTATATATGAGTTAAACTAATGACTGGGACCAAATGTTTTCATCACGGGTCTCAGTTAAGAACATCACCAACCTTAAAATAAGTCGGTTAACTATCCTGGGAATACCGGAAGGCTAATTTACACTTGTGTATACATGACAGCAACATCAGAAAATAACCTCGACCATGTTATAATTAAACAACTCAAATAATATTTAAAACAACTCGGTTTTATACACAAATAATTTTTCTATTTTGTTGTATTTAGGTGGTCGGAAGTACTAAATGCGCTTTCTATAAAAGTTGGTGTCATTTGGGTATATTTTCATTTCTTGAATTCTTCATGGTCATAATCCACTTGGTTGTTAGGTATTTTGGAGAAATGACGGTGTTTTTCACTTTTGCTGGTCATGGTTGTTTGTTAATCGTGATTAGGATCCTTCGCATGGTTATGATTTAACTTCTCAACAATGGCGGACTCGAATGTATGGTTATATTTCTTGGATAGTTACTGGCGGCAAGAGATTTATCTTCGGTATTGTTAGGTGTTATGTTAAATGTTGTTAATGATCTATATTTTTACTTGTTTTTTATCAACTCTCATATATATATATATATATATATATATATATATATATATATATATATATATATATATATATATATATATATATCTGTTATGTAATGTTTGATGTGATGAATAAGATTGCTTTTTGGCAAAAAAAAAAAAAGTAAATCATACTAAACCAACTCAAGATATACATATAAAGAACTAATATACTCAGACAACTCCAAATATATACTTAAACAATTCAATCATACTCAATAAACTCAGAATATACAGTTAAACAACTAAATCGATTTTGGTTTTATATAAGGTACATTGAACTGGGCTTTCATAACAGGTGTTGGGTAGGGGTAAAAGGTACCGGTTTAGGCCTCGGTTTTACCATTGGTTATGGGTGGGCCGTGTTTACACAACCCTAACTCCATTCAACTCAATATACAACAACTCAAAATGCATATGTACACTTTAGAATATTTTGATAATCATATATTAAACTTCTAAAATAGATAGTTTACAACTTTTTATCAGTATTGACCTCACCTTATAGAACCATTGGCCTCATATTATATGGTTAATCACCCGGGACTCCTGATAGCTAAACATACTTTAATTAATCAAGATATACATAACGACAACACGATATAACTACCTATAATATGTAAGGATAGACTAACTAAGGATTGCTTACTCAAAGTTAGTCGTATCAATCACTAATCATCTACGAATTGTACCTTGTTCGTGTCTAATGCACGTAAAAAACAATAAGAACCAAGGCAGATGGAAACAACAACAAATATGTTATGAGTTATTTATAGTATGATTTAGTTGTATGAATGAATTCTGAGTTGTATTATGATTACTAAACTTTCCTTCAACTTCTTCAATGTTGTCCACTGATGCTCGTAGGAAGATAGGTAATGAGTCTCACATAAGTCATTTTTCATCTCAAGTCAAGCACGACAACAATGTACAAAACCAGGTTCATACTTGATTTGAGGTGAGCCCCAATTTTTTTGGACTTGTGTTTAACCGACTAGGCCAATTTATCCATCATTGAGCCATTATTCTGGATAAGAACCTAAACGTTGCAAAACAAAATAGATTAAATTGGTTTTCTCCTTTCCTAATAAACTTAAGCTTTAAAATGGCATGCAGAAGGAAGCATATGAAATTGGTTATTTCCTTACCTGATATGCTTGAGTTTATTAAGAAAGGAGATACATTGATTTTTTTTATTCTGGTTTATTACGAATGGACATAACATGCAATATTTACACAAAATATGAAGTTAAAGTCTGAATATGCATTTTAACAACTAAATAATGCTAAAAAACTAATATATACACTTAAACAACTATATCATACTCAATCAACTCATAATATACACTTATACAACTAAATAATACTCACACAAATCAGAATTTACACTTAAATAACTTAATCATGCCCAAACTAACTCATAATATACATATATATATATATAATTAACTTAATCATGCTCAAGCAACTCCGAATATACATTTGAACAACTAAACCACACTCAAACAACTCAAAATATGCACTTACACAACAAAACATGCTCAAACAACTTTGAATATAGATTTAAATAGCTCAACAATGCTCAAAACAACTCAGAATATACATTTTAACAACTAAATTAAGCTCAAAAACTCAGAATATATAGTTAAACAACTAATAATATGCACTTATAAAACTAAATCATACTCAAAAAATTAGAATATATACATTTAAACAATAATCATGCTCAAAACAACTCAAAATATACATATAAACAACTTAATCATGCTCAAACAACTCATAAAATACATTTAAACAACTAAATCATACTCAAACAACTCATAATATACATGTATACATCTAAACCATGCTCAAACAACTCAAAATATACACTTAAACAACTTAGTCATGCTCAAAACAACTCATGATATACATATTAACAACTAAATCCTGTCAAACAATTTGAACATACAGTTAAAGAACTAAATCATACCCCAATCAACTCAAAATATACACTTATACAACTAAATCATGCTCAAACAACTCAGAAAAGTCATTTAAACAACTTAATCATGCTAAAAACAACTCTGAATATAAATAAACAAATATTACCAAAACAACTCAAAATATACATATTAACCACTAAATCATAACAATACAACTCAAACTATCCATATAAAGAACAAAGTCATACCAATACAACTCAAAACATATGAAAAACCATTAAATCATACCAATACAACTATAAATAAGCATAGTAATAACTAAAACAACACAAATATACTATCAAAAACAAAAAATCACTAAGTATTCCTAAAAAACACCAAGTAAACCAAAAAAATGCATGAAATTCATTTCAATTATTGAAAATGAAAATACAACACATAATCAAGGAAAAAATTAATACTAACTAAAAAAAACTATTACAATAATTAAAAAAGAGTTATTAGCTCATATAGTCCTTAGACACAATAACCCACCCCTAACAAGTCCCCCCCCCCCCTTTATTACTACCTGCCAGAGTCCAACATTTTTTTGATAATACCGCCAATACCCCTGCTACTAAATATATTAGTTGATATATTCCATATTTATCGAGTATATATATGATAGATTCCATCATTATCGCTACTTTTACGTTTCCATATTGATAGGAGATCATTTAAATTCCTTAATTATAGCTACAAACATGGAAAACTTGTTATACTCATACACGATTAATCATTTGCACTACACTCACCAAACAAACAATTCGCTACACACAACAAGGCTCATCTTGATTTGAAGGTATGTTACAATTCAATTATCATGTTTAACATCGAATAAAACAGAAATTCCATGTTGCAGACTCATTAGTTTTATGGTTTTTTTTTCATTTTTTCATTATGATCCTCACATAATGAGTGAAGATCCCGTTGAATATCTGTTGAAGAGCGTCCATGGCGTGGTGGCAAAAGGCGGCGAAGATCCAAGAGCGAACAAGTTTCTCAACGGACCTGGCTGCGTGGTGGTGGTTCGACTTGGTGTTGCGAAGTGGTGGTTCTAGGTCATTGTGCAAGGTGGTGGTTCACATCACTATTTTACATTGTTACACCATCAAGTTTAACTGTCAAACCGTCGACTTTAACTGTCGCACCATCGACATTAACTGTCATACCATCGGATCTTGACACACCTTCGTTTACAAATGACACACCATTGATTGACACTGTCACACCATCGTTTGACAATGACAGCCCATCGTTTAACAAAGTTACACCAACACATAACAATTTCACACCACTTTATGGGTAGGGTTTGGGTCTGGTTTCTGGGAAAGAGACGATGGGTTGTTGACTGAATTTTCAAATAATTTTGGGACTGGATTCTGGGAAAGACACGATGGGTTGTTGATTGAATTTCCAAATAATTTTTTGGCGGCTCAAATTTTCCTTTTTGGTAAATGTTGACTTGCTTGAAATCAGGGATTCAGTTTTGGTAACCCAAACATCATTAAATGGATCATAGGGGCAATTTTGACTTTCATGATGGGCTGGACCTGATGGGCAATGGGTTATTGGCTGTGGACTATATGGGTTAATCACCCATTAAAAAAACTTGGCCACCATTTAAGCTTCAAAAAACAATGGTTGGAAATAAGCTTGAACCAGGAATAATGGTTGATAATATAGAGTTACCATGGTTTGCTCACGAATCCATGCCACGAGATCTTCACGAATCACAAGATCTCCAACGCTAATGAAGTTGTTACCTTCGCAGATTTACCATTGATGCTTTGAACGGATTTCAAAACTCAACGGAAAAAAGAAATTGTTGTCACGGACGAAGCTTCCTCCATCGTGTGCTCAAAAACTCGCCGAAAAAAATGGTTGTTGTCACGAACGAAGATGATGTTGTTACAAATGAAGTTTTGAAGAAGTTGTTGTCACAAACAAAGATTTGAAGAAGAAGTTGTTGTCACAAACGAAGCTTCGAACGTCATTAATGGCCATCCGAAGGACGTGTGCCGCCGTAAGTAACCATTTCGGAGGGTTGGGGTGGAAAGAGGAGAAATAGGAGAGTATTTTAGGGTTTGTGATTTTATGTGTATAATTTAGTATATATAGTAGTTAAATAACATTTGACGATATAATAGGTAATAGGAGAATAAATTTATAACCAGTTGGGATTAGCTCACTAACCAGGGTTTTGGTCATCCAATCTAATGGTGTGGGTTCAAACTGAGTCAATGACTCCGAGTTCAAAGTGTCTCTCCTATGTAACATAAAAAAAGAATAGAATTATAGTTTTAAATTTTTTAATTGACTTTTAATTAAAAAAAAATGAATTAGATGGAAGTGTTTGGGACTTGAACGAGATTATTTAAACTCGTTAAATAAAAAAATTCTTTAAAAAATTAATTATCCATGATTTAAATATATTATGTCTTAATTAATTTTTTAGATAGAATAAATTAGAATTTAAAAATAGCTGTAGTATGTATTAAAAAAAATTGTGGATTTCAGAATGGTAACAAGCGGACCATGTCTTATTACCAAACAATAACAATAAATGTATGTGGCAGTAGTAGATAAAATAGTTAAAAAATATCGTCAGATTTCCAAGTTGTTTTCTCATTAAAAAACTTCACCTGGCCGGCCAGGGTTATTTGTTTTTTTATAGTCAAGTAGTTCTAGGATGTGTCGGTGAGAAAAAATATTTATTTAAACACCCTACACGGAATTTTAAAATAAATGTGTTTCTTGCACGATCAAGAACATAGCGTTTTTCTTTTTTAGGTAAGCAATTCTGTATATATTAGTAATAAGAATGAAACAAGTACCGGTCATCACAAATCACAATGATGGAGATGTCAATTGGTCAAGGAAAAGTGTATCTCGTTTTATTCAAGAATCTATTACTATATGAATTTATCAAAAATAAATGGATACAATAAGCCAAGAAAGTATTCAAACTAAATAGAAGCTTGATTAACCTTAGGGCTAGTAGGATAGATAGGCTCCTGATTAATATCAAATGGATGGATAATATATACTCAAATGTACTCTACTTAGCTCCTTCAATATTTTACCACTGTGTGGTTCATATGGAGATAGGCAGAGTGCAAAGGAGAGGGCCCACACCATTCAGATTTTTTAACATTTGGTGTAGTCATGATAAGTTTCTTGAGGTGGTGGAGAAGGCATGGAGAACTGGAGTAGAGGGATCTGAGATGTTTAAGCTTTGTACCAAACAAAGAATTGTCAAGAAAGCCCTTAAAGCTTTCAATATTATGTACTTTAAAAAAGATCCGTTATATATCACTAATCTGAGAACTAATTTGGGAAAGTTGCAGGATCTTATAATGCAAGGGAAATTTGATGATGCTATATTAGCCGAGGAGAAGATTATATTGTCTAAATTGGAGGAGGCTGTGATGCAGGAACACGAGATACTTAAACAAAAGGCAAGAGCCACATGGACAAATGAGAGTGACTCAAGTTCTGCATATTACTTCAAACTAATCAAAGGAATACAAGGTAGGAATAAGGTTACTACACTAATAAATGATCAAGGAGAGGTGCTTTCTAAACCTGAGGATGTCAAGAATGAGTTCATTAACTTTTATAAAAACTTGATTGGCACTGAGGATGAATCTGAGGAAAGGTGTAGTGAAGAAAGTATCAAGAAGCTTATTAAGGTTAGCCTCACTGATGAACAGAGAATGATGCTCAGTAGACCTGTTACACATGAGGAGATTAAGAAGGCCCTATTCTCTATTAGTGAAGATAAGTGCCCTGGACCTGATGGGTTCACTTCAAAGTTTTACAAAGTATGTTGGCACATAGTAGGAGAGGATTTTAGCAAAGGTATTATGGAGCTATTTGCGAGCAGGAAAATGCTTAGAGAAGTAAATACTACTAATGTGACTTTGATCCCTAAAGTAGCTGTCCCCTCAAATGTTAGAATGTTCAGGCCCATTTCTTGTG
Source organism: Nemophila menziesii (assembly GCA_029959085.1). Classification (NCBI taxonomy): domain Eukaryota; kingdom Viridiplantae; phylum Streptophyta; class Magnoliopsida; order Boraginales; family Hydrophyllaceae; genus Nemophila; species Nemophila menziesii. The sequence continues at coordinate 3,350,283 of JARWIR010000060.1, forward strand.
TCAATACTTCATACAAGACATTATCAAGAATTCTAACTGATAGGCTGAGGGAAGTAATGAATTCTATAATATCAAACAATCAAGGAGCCTTTGTTAAGGGAAGGTATATATGTGATAATATCATAGTTGCTCAGGATATATTGCATGATTATAATAAGTGTAATGTAGCTCCTAGTTGCACCATTAATGTTGATATTCAGAAGGCATATGATAGTCTAAACTGGGACTTTATTTTCAAGACATTAAAGGCTTTTGGGTTCCCAGATATGTTCATTGAATGGATAGTAATGTGTGTGACCACACTTAGTTACTCTATTGGGATTAATGGTGAGATGGTGGGTTTTTTTCAAGGCAAGAGAGGATTGAGACAAGGGGACCCACTGTCCCCTTATCTTTTTGTGTTGAGTATGAAGGTTTTAACAGCTATTTTTAAAGTGTGTAGTCAGAATAGCAAGTTTTCCTTTCACCCTAGGTGTGAGCAGGTTCAACTCAATCATATTATGTTTGCTGATGACTTGCTCATCTTTATGAGTGCAGATGAGAGGTCAACTGAGGTTATAAAAGGAGGATTGGATGTGTTCTCTAGAATGGCAGGGTTGAAGATTAGTAGTAGCAAGAGTGAGGTGTATTTTGGTGGAGTATCTGATGAGGTTAGTGAGAGTATTATTAGGATATTGGGTATCAAAGAGGTTAAACTACCAGTTAGGTACTTAGGGGTACCATTAAGCACTAAGAAACTGAGCCTGGGGGAAGCTAATAGGCTGGTAGAGAAAATTTGCGAGAACATAAGTCAATGGAGTAATAAAATGTTAACCTACGCAGGAAGATTGGAGCTAATTAAAGTGGTGTTGATAAGCAAGATACTTTATTGGTGTAGAGTATTCTTACTCCCTAAACAGGTCATTTATAAACTTAACCAAAAACTGGCTAGTTTCTTGTGGAAAGGCAATTTAGAAGGGGCAAAAGGTGCAAAAGTAGCTTGGAATAGAATTTGTACTCCTGTTTCAGAAGGAGGATTAAGTGTACCCAATTTAGAGGTGCTCAATAAGGTATGCTTACTTAGCTTATTTTGGAGAGTATACAAGAAGAGTGGGAATTTGTTGAGTTGTTGGTTTCATATTAATGTGCTTAGAGGGAATTGTATTTGGGGATTAAATGAAAGGCGGGATTTGGCTGGGATTTGGAAAAAAATACTTAAGATCAGAAATGAAGCTTATGAGTTTATTACTCATGAGGTTAGGGATGGGGAGAATACCTATTTATATTGGGACAGATGGATAGGAGGTAAGAGTGTGAAGGAGGTGTTGAACAGAGAGCTGGAGATTAGTAGCTTATGGGTTAACAAAACAGTTAAAAATTGTTACATTAGAAGAAGATGGCATTTCCCTTGTGAGTTGAGGGGGCTAGCTGAGATTGTACCTGAACTTAGTAGTGGAGAGGATAAGATTAGGTGGATTGCTAATTGCAAAGGTAAGTTTTCATTTAAGAAGACCTTGCAAATGGTTAGGGGTGTTGGTGCTATTCTAGAATGGACAAGGGTTGTTTGGTACAAAACAAATATCCCAAAATGTAGGTTTATAACTTGGTTAGCTTGTTTAGATAGGCTCCCCACCAAATACAGAATGAGTGAATGGGGTCTAAGTTTGGACAGTAAATGTGGTATTTGTCTTAATGCTGTGGAAGATAGAGATCATGTGTTTGTATGTTGTCCATTTGCGAGAAGAATCTTAGTTAAATGCATACAAAACTGTGAAATAAATTGGCCTGATTGTAGAACTTGGGATGAATTATTAGAGTTGATAATTAACAAGGCTCAAACGAAGTTCCTAAACTTTATAATTGGAGGTTGGTTCACAGCTTATGTTTATAATATTTGGCTTAACAGGAACGCAAAGCTGCATATGGGGAATGTGAAGACAGATGAAGAAATAATGCATAATATTCAAACCATGGTGTATGTAAAATCTAGTAATTGCAGGAGGTATAATGAGAATAGTAGTAGTAAAGCAATTTCTAATAGGTGGGAATTATGTAATGTTTTCAAGTAGTTAGTTTGTGTTATCAATTTGGTTAATGTAATAATGAACCTTGTATCTGTTTAAGGGTTTTTTAATAAAATGGTTTGATTAGCAAAAAAAAAAAAGTTCAACCCCTTCTGAATAAATTTATTAAAGTTAAAAGTCAAACATATATTCTTTATTAAATATTAATTTCATAAAATATTCTATTCTTTATTAAATATTAAAGTCCGACATAATTCACTCGCAAAATTGGATTACTAATTGTAAGGAAATTATACCCCCTACTGATAAGAATATATATACAGTAGCTGATCTCATGTTAGAAGGCAAAAGAGGTTGGAATATTGATATAGTAAGTAAGAATTATACTAAAGAGATTACTAATCTTATCCTTAAAACCTTTATACCTCTTATTGAAGGTGATGATACCCCTATCTGGAATAATAGTAAAAATGGGAAATATGGGGTTAAAGTAGGGTTACCAAATCCTTAAAAAGAAAACAGAGTTGAAAGAAGAGATTAAATGTAAGAATAAAGGATCCTCATCTCATTATGTAGACCCAAAAATATGGAAACTAATGTGGAATCTTAATATTACTCCTAAAGTTAAAAACTTCATTTGGAGAGCTTTTAAAAATATACTACCAACAAATGAGAATCTGTATAAGAAGAAAATATTAAAGTCGGCTAAATGTGATATTTGTAATAAGGCATCAGAATCTTTGGATCATTTATTGATGGATTGTGAATGGGTTAGAGCGGTATGGTATGCCTCACCACTTAATTTATATGCTAGCAACCAGTATTCCAATAAATTGGATACTTGGATGGCTAACATCTATGAAACATGCTTGAAAATGAATAGCAAAATAGCAAAAGAATCTATAGAGAAATTTTGTTATATTGCGTGGCAATGTTGGAAGGATAGAAATGAATTTAAGTATAAAAATTCAAAGTTAGACCCTATATTGACTGTTAGAAAAGCTATGAATTGTTGGTTTGAATATAAAAATATGAATATCCCTAAGGATGACAATATTGTACTGAAGGGATTCATAGTCCCTACCTATGAAAATGTAACTGTAAATCAGGATTTGGAAAAGGATAGTGGAAAAAGTGAAAGAAGTAAGAAACTAAAATGGGAACCTCTGCCCATTAATATGTTAAAAATCAATAGTGATGCAGCTTTTAATAATAATGTGGCTACTATTTCATGTATTACCAGGGACCATTTTGGAAATACAAAAAGTTATAATGCATGGGACATAGCAGCAGATTCACCTCTAGAAGCTGAAGCATTAGGAGTACTTAAAGCATGCCTTCTTGCGCGAGAAGAAAAAGCTAAAGTGGTCATTGAAAGTGATAGCCTCCTAGTGATGAAGTCTCTTGAGAAGTCTTTGCAATTTTCTTGTCCTTCTATTTGTAATGTAGTTAATAGTATCTATTATATCTCAGAATTTTGTAAACCATCCTTTAGATGGTGTAAGCGAGAATGTAATAGAGCTGCAGATTGGTTAGCTAAATGTAAGCTTAATGGCAACATGTTTAGCCTTAGCCTAGATAGTATTCCTAGTGAATTAGCTTTAATTTTGTATGAAGAAGCAATGCCCTCGGGCATTGGCTAAAACTCTTTTATTCGTATTAATGAAATCCTACTTAGAACAAAAAAAAAAATCTTCCAATTTTAAAAAACTCTATTATAATTTTATCTTACAAAAATCTTAAATTAATTAAATCACTAATTTATAAATTCTCATATTATTTATTATTTTACTTTTATATTTAATATAAAAATATTCAAAAAAAATAATATTAATATTTAAATAATAATTCTTAACCAGTTGGGATTAGCTCACTGGTCAGGGTCTTGGTCATCCAATCTAATGGTGCAGAATCGAACCGAGTCAATGACTCCGAGTCTAAAGTGGCTTTCCTATGTAATAAAAAACCTTAATAGAATTATCTATTATGAAAAGATATAATATTATTAATTGTGGATGTCCAAAAGTTTAAAACTTTATTTTCTTATTTATTGTGACAAGTGAAGAGGTCACTTTTTATCTTATAAATATAAGATCATTTATTTGTAATAGAATTAGTTGATTTTAAAATACAAGAATACAATTCTCTATTTATCTTTATTTTCTTCTTCTTTAGTTTATAACACGTTATCGACACAAATAACTCTCTTTCTTTATAGTGTAGTGGGATAGCCTCGAAGGTAAAATCATCCTCAACAAAGTAGATTGTCTGTGTTCGAATCACGAATTGGTTGATTTAATTTTATGTCTAATGTTTTTATTTGATTAATCATTTGTAATTTTTATTTTATTATTAATGTGTTAAATTTGGTTTTTGTGATATTCTTCTTTTTTGGAGCTTAACCTATATATAATTTTTCAAGGCCTGAAACTAATATTTAATTTTAGAGGGCCCGAACCCTATAAAATTCAAAATTCAAAATTCCAAAGCTAAGATTAATGTTGTAGACTCGAAGTCTCATTTTTTAATTCAAAAGCTCGAAACTAAGACTAATTATGTAGATTTGAAGTCTCAAATTCAATTAGTATAGGATGGTCCTATATGTAGATTAATTTACCATCCCAAAAAAAAGTTGATGAAACTTTGAGTAACACGGGAATTTGAACTTGAGCCCTTAGATTGTAGAGTATTAGCGTATAACCGCTAGGCTATATATTTAATTTATTTTATACCAATAATTCTTGAATAATATACTCTACAATTCTACAATTTGTTATATATTATTCATATTCTACAATTTATCGGCCCGAAGCCAATAAAGAATTTTATATATCAGAGAATATAACATATTTTATAGACCGGAAACTTATCATGAATTTTATATACCGAAAAACTTAAACAAACTTTATAGGCTTGAAGCATAGAATACAATTTATATGCCCGAAACATAAACAAAAAATTATATAAAGTCTTGAAGCCTATATCAATTGTTATAATTTTCACAAAAGAATTGAGGAATGAATTTAACTTCTAAAAAAAAATCGTTCATTCATCTCCTGAAGAGAACTTTACTGAATATAAATTATTACTCTCAATTCAGTGAACTGAATGATATTGAATTCTTGAATAATTCTTTTTCTTGAAGTGAATAAAATTTATAGGGACGAAGCCTACAACGAATTCTATATGCCAAAAGCATATATGAAAATTTATAGACTTGAGGCCTACCACAAACTTATAGGCCAGAAGCATAAGAGAAATTGTATATGCTTAAAGCCTACATTGAAGTATATACTAAATATATTTACAGGCTTGACTTTCGCATCATATTTTATATGGCGGAAGTATATGACAAATTTTATTTGCCCGAAACCTACATTGAATTTTGTATGCCGGAAGCATATACCAAATTTTATAGACCAGAAAGTCTAGAACATAATTTATATACCCAAAGTATAGAACAAATTATCTAAAGATTTGAAATCAAGATCAAATTTTAATGACTTGAAACATATATCAACTATTTAAATGACTCGAAGCTTAGGTCGGATTTTTAAAGGGTGAAGTCTGGATTAAATTTTAAAGACTCGAAACCTATATGGATTTTTGAAGACTTGAAGGGTAGATTAAATTTTAACGCCTCAAAATCTAAAAGTATTACAAAGACTTGAAGTCTTAATTCAAATTTATGGGTTTAAAGGAAAAAAAGGTGTTATATGATATAAAAAAACTCATATAAATATCATGGATATTTAAGAATTGAATCGTGTCATATGTAACACAATGATTTCATTCATAAAAAGTACATAATATTAGGGAAAGATAAGTTGAACTAGATAATTTTATGGAATGACAGTCTAATAATTTGTTAGTAAATTGGATAAAAGGAAATGTTAATACAATTTCAGGTACTACTAAATTAAGTGAGGATTTCAAACAGGCAAATGTAATATTACCGGGTGGCACAAATATACATCTCCTTGTATCAGATCATGCATATACTCCTAAAGTAGCTATAGCGCGAATAAAATTTTTACAAAATACTATGAGATTGTTTGTCTCGTAAGAAAGCAAAGTAATGAATTATTGATATAAAAATCATAATTCGGGTTCCATTTACATAGTACTATTCCCTGAAGTGATAAGAATTACATTCTCATAATGTATGCAATAATTTTCAAATGTGTATTAAAATAAACATTGTGGTGTCAAGATATAATTGAATGAAATCAAAATCTCTAACTCAAGTCCATTCCATATATTGGATGTAATTGCATTTCTTATAAGGATTGTTGTTTTTTTCGATCTCTTTGAAAATGGATATGTAAACAAAACATCTAGGATTAAATACGATTAAATATTGTATTCTCTGGCTAAAATTATTTACTAAAACTGCATTTTTTGAAGAAAACGCTAGGTCTTCTGATGTGTATTGTGATCAGCGTGGTGGTGATCATAACTCCACCTGAGGTTGAAAATCATGATAGTGTTGAAAAATTTGTTTTGTGGGAAAAGAGAGGTGATGAAAACAAGATTTATCGTGAAAAAATTAGAAGCTAAGCAATCAAAAAAAGGCGACGTAATTATTTTCATTATAATACAAAAAAACGGGAAACATAATTATTCAAGGTTACATAACTATTGTAGCAGATATTATTGTAGGTAGTATTATTTTAGAAAAATTTATATATAGAGCTTTTACACATTTCATATCATGGAAATACTCTTGAAGTAGTAATATCGTAAGTAGAGTTTTATCAATATTGAGGTTTAACATTATATTTTCTTGTAAACTATAACGTTTCATTCCTCGACGTGAATGGAGCCACATTCCGTGATGTGAATGTAACCATTTTCATTATCTAGATAAATAGGCGTGTAGATAACAAAACAAGTGGGTTAATGTTGTATTACCTTATTAGAAATTATTCCCTAGAGAGAATAAAAATCACATTCTCTGAAGCAAATACACTATTTTCAGCTTTAACAAAATTTACCTGGTAATGGAAATAATTGAGTGACTTAAATATTGTTTTTCCTAGATAAAAATCATCCCTTGAAGTGCATTTCTAGAAGAAAATGCAATGTCTTTCAATGTGTGTGGAATTGACATCTTAGTGACCCAAACTCCTTACGAGGTTAAGGTAAGAAAAAACATCCTTACCACTAGAAGTGGAATAATAAGGAATACCCTGAAAGCAAAAGGTCATGGTTTTTAAGCCATCACAACATGATAACCATGAACATTATCGATAAAGTGAAACTATATAGTGTCTGTTGACCCGTGGAATACTAAGACACTTAGTCGATCTAATTAAAAGTTTTTGGATGCCCAAAAGTTATGTTACCCTGTGGTGAAAAATTGGCATAATTGGCGAATTATGTTTTAAGTAAATCCCAAATAAATTTACTAAATTTATAGGATATTTTCCGAAATTTGTATTTTGTGTAAACCACAGTGCCCGTAACCATGTATATCTTTGCATTATTTCCTAAAAGTCTCACGAAAAGTGTGTATGAAAATAAAAGCTTTTGTTTCTTTGGGGTTGTATAATATACAGATTCGAGCAGTTGAAACACACACTGTGCAAAAGAAAAGATGTCACAATCCAAAGAAATTTTAATTATTATATGATCGACTTGGTCACCTAGTAACAACATTGATATGTCGAATAATACACTACTAAATTGGTCTCTACTTAAAAGAACCGGAAGATTCTTTTACCAAGTTATTACCCCCTTATTAGGGGGAGAGATAAGGCAACCTAAAGTTGTGTGACGTATCGTGGAATATAATTTATTATATCATTTCTATCCACAAACTAAAGAATAAGAACTTGAAGTTAAAAGGAATTTCCATATGCAAAGTATTACAAATAATATACCTAATACATTCGCAAGTATGTAGGTGGTGTCGCCTAGGGTGTGATAAAAATAAGATAAAATTAAGCCAAGAAACTACGCACTCTCACCCTAGACAGACACAGTACTGCAAGTATTACAGGACGTATGCAAGTTTTAGTTAGTAAGTTGAGTTCGTTCTCAGGGACTTAAGTGTGTTAATCGCGTGAGTAGGAATAACGAGTAAAAGTAGATAATTAAAAGACAGTAAATTAAAGAGATATGAATTTTGAAAATACTAAATTAACTAAGAAAATAAAAGACACTAATAAAATACGAAGAATATGAGATGAGAGATATAGCTCAGGTTTTGCTAGTATGCACTAATCCTTCTAATTCTATCAATAAATCTAGTTAATAAGGGAGAATATTAGCTCTTGGTATACTTAGTCAGGATTCTAAATTCCCATACCTTAGACCTTGAGAGCGACTAAGGGGGCTACGGCACAACCAAGACGTGGTTTAGAATAGGGTTATCAAACGCTACTAAGGCCCTAAGCAATCGCAACAATCAATTGGTGATATGGTGATTAAAACAAACCCTAATGACTATCTAGTTAGAATCATGTTTTGTCAGAACTAATATCGACACTAGACATTATGTGGTGGTTCAATAGTTAAACACCCTGTCAAGGAGACCATCTAACTACTATTAAAACAATCCTAAAGTGATCAGTTCTAGGAAAGACAATAAATCAAAACACATAAACAAATATAAAGTAAGTAGCTAATATCAGATTAAAACATATAATTCCCAAAGAAACTTAGATAGAAGAATTAGAATTCATAGATTATACATGATGCAAAACCCAAGCTATGGGAGGTTTAGTTCATACCTGAAGGAAATAAACTAAAAGAAATTACGAAAGATATCATCTTGCTCTCTACAATGACTAAGAATTAATTATAAGGTTTTGAACTAAGCAAGGATTTTCTAGAGTACTTTTACAAGTGATATAAGGGTGTATTTATAGGTGTTTAGAAGACCTAATTCGTTTTCTTGAGGAAGAGATAAAGTATTGGACTCCTAGCCCAACTCAAATTCGAATGGCAATAAAGATAAACACTGCTGGACCGTTTTGAGCATATCTTCTTCGTTATTGGTCGGATTGAGCTCCATAAGATGCCAAAAGAATCCTCACAGAATTATCTATGTCCCTATGAAAGAATTTACCAAAATCGGCCTAATTCTTAGGTAAATAACCACTTCTTTAGGCGTGTGCTGCAGAATTCAGATTTAGGCAGCTTTTCCTTTTCCATCTTTTTAGTTTTTGGTTCCTTATCTCCAATCACCATGCTAATCTCTTTCCATAAGTTGTAGTCTTTGACTTGGACTCTAATCAATCTCTATAATTATCTTTAAAGCTTCACACTAAAATAAACAATTAAACCCAATATGCTCTAAAAATATTAATTCAACAAATCAAGACTCAAAATAGGAAAGTGCACTATTTCTCAAGAAAATCGACATTAATGACTTCTAAAACACTAAAAATGATGTCTCATCCTAACATAAATCTATCACAAATGAGGAGACATCAAGAACCCCCAACTCAAAGTTGTATCGTCCCGATACAATAAAGATAAAAACAAAGGGAAGTCTATAAATACATACTTATAAAATTCTCAACACAATGGAAAAACATAGTAGAATATATAGAATAATCCTAAAGCACATAACTCAGAGAATTTCATGCAAAAATATTCATAAACTACATACCTGTACACTTCTCATATCCACAAGTCAACACAGTTTGAATTCAAGATCAGATTAGTTTCGCAATGTAAGAAGGATTGGGACTTTACTCAGTTCCCCAAGAAAGCTATAGATTGTTCATCGAACTTCACTAGTGTTCAAAGATCCACTAATCTCTAATGGCTCAATCACTTCTCAATTACATAGCAAATAATCACAAGGTCTTTAAGGTTGTAATTTAGGCTTAGGGACGGTATGATAGTATATTTGGATAATTTGGAGTGAGCTTTTGGCTCTCTCCTCACTAGCCATCAACGAATCACCCCATAGCTTGAGTTACTCTCATAAAAAGTTTCTCACTCAACCCAATGAATTCCTTGATGCACAATTTAGCATCCCCAATAACCCAATTAAAGCATGTTCACATAAAAATTCCACTTTGCCGGTTCGAATATATATTTTCTTTTCTTTTCAAATAAATTTCTTTAGCTATGACTCTCTTTTAATGATAAGATATCATGCTATTTTCTCATATATATATATATATATATATTTTTCTTTAATGCCCTTTTTGGCAAATTTAGCTCGTAGCTTTTTTTTCATTCACTATTACCCCGACAAAGGGTTACAATAAAAATATGTGAATCAACATCAATATAAAGCACAAAGCACAATTAATAAGCTCAAATATCCCAACCCAATAACAATTCCCATAATGGTGGACCCACCACCCCAAACTCAAGCTCTAAAACAACTGTCTATGCATCGCGATTCGAGTGCGGGTCAGATGGAAAAGTCCTATAATCTAAAGGATATGGCTTATAATGTGTTTCAATAAAAGCTTTAGAAAGGCTAGAAGGGGCTGAGAAGGATATAGCATATAAAATTAAAAATCACAAGGTGAGAAGGTATAAAAAGGCTTCAAAGGCTTCAAAATATGAAAGAACCGCCTTGATCACTTTCTACACTATGTAATTTCGTTATTTTCTTACCTTTAGTACTTTCATCAAATGGTTTGTCAACTAGCTTGGGTCTCACGGCCTACACACTTCTCAAGGTTCCCTGAGATCGAACATACTTTCTATCGCATTGCTCACTAATCTTTTCTTTACTATCAACGTGTGTTTTCCTGCAAATACTCAAAGCATACAAATACATAGCTCATAAACATATTGCTTACTATCATTAATTCACTGAGCTTATACTTTCAAGCTATTAAACACACTCTACATCTAATTCCCATGTATCAAAAATTTTAATTTCTACCTAAAAACAGAAAAATTGAGATGAGAGACAACGAATCCCCACACCCCCAACCTATGATGTAGATCTCGGTTCCACGGCCTAGGCGGTCGACTGGGGCCTAGCGCCTAGGAGGGACTACGCGGGGCCTAGGCGGGATTACGCGGTTTTGAATCCCGCTATGTAGTTTTATATATTTAGTAATACATGTGTATAAATTATAATCATTTTATATATTTAAGTCATAAAATTCATTTAACACCACTATATTAAATACGAAAATACAAAAATTAGAGTTATCATATCAATTCAAGAATTTCTGAGAGTAAAAAAAAATTAAAAGAGAGACTAGGCGGCCATTTTTTGCCATTAATCGGTGCCTAGGCGGGTTAGGCGCCTCTTCCACGGCGACTAAGGCGCTAGGCTAAAACGCCTAGCGTTTTTACTAGGCGTAAGCGGCTGAGGGGGGAGTTGACGCTTAGGCGGCGCCTAGGCGCGCCTAGGCGGCGATATCTACAGCATAGCCCCCAACTAAAAAATGAGCCATGTCCCCACGACTCGAAAAAGACTCGAAAAACAGAAATTAAAATTAGCAGATAAATATATTTACAGAAATGGTAAGGAAGAAAGAGAACATACTCTCGAGGTTATTGCCTCGCATCATTGATATCCAAGGTAGGAATTGTTGGACCTTTCGTTAATTGCTCAAGGAGTTTCATGATGTGCACTTGATTAGCGTTGATTTGTGCCACATCATTGACTAAGGAAGTTTGGGTTCCAGTTATTGTGGTACTGAGGGTTAGTGGAGAGAAAGAGAATGATATTATTGTAGGCTTGGGGAAAACAAATCCATCCAGAGTTGAAGCAGACAATTATAAAGGAGGGATTTGGCTCTGTTGGGATGATTCAGATATAAATGTTTGGGTTCTATATGCGGGACGTTAAGTGATCAATATAGAGGTTTTTGAGAAGTGGTTGCGAGTCGTGGATATTCTCGGTCATTTATGCTTAAACTTACCCAACTGAGCAGGAAGAAATGTGTGTAGCTCTTAGTAAAGCCTTTTGTGATGTTGAGATTCCCTGGAAAGTTGTGGGACATTTTAAGCAGGTTGGCCTTGGAGAAGATAAAAAGGGGGAGTACATGGTCTTACGAGACAAATGAAATTTTTTTAGGAGTGGCGTCACACTTTTGGTCTAATTGATTTAGGTTTTGAGGGGCTGAGATTTAATTAGTACGATTCATAGAATACAGGTATAAGGATTGTGCAAAGACTTGATAGAGCTTATGGAAACTCAGACTTTCATACACTTTTCCCTCAAGCAAAGGTAAACCATCTAGCTCGTCTTCATTCAAATCACGCGTCTATCTTGATATAACTATCACCAAACAAGGACTTATAGCGTAAGAATTCTAGGTTTTGTTTCGATTCAACATGGTGTCTACACAATGGGTTTATAGATTTTGCTACGCATCTCATGGGTAGCTGGGAGACAGTATTGTAGCTATCAACGGATATTTCAAAAATGGAAGAAATATGTTTTGGTGATTACAGTAGGAAGAAACGGTTGCTACTAGCCAAACTCCGAGGTATTCATATCTCGATACATTGTTCGTACAACTCTTCTTTAATCGGACTAGGGAAGAGATCGAGGGACGAATACCTAAGTGTGTTGGAGGATGAGGAAACATGTGGTTTCAATGTTTAAAAGAGAAGTGGGTCAGATTGGGAGACAGGAACGTTAGACATTATCATCCAGAGACTATTCGGAAAAGGAAAACTACGAAGATAATGTAACTCAGAGACTCTAGGGATGTGTGGATTGGTGAGGCAAATGAACTAAATGAGTTAGTCTATGGAATTTTTGAGCAACTTTATTCGTCATCAAAAGATTTTATCGTCCTGTCTTTACCTTACTTACCTTTATTAGGGGAGTTTGAGAGGGTATACCTAGTTGGGGTGTTAACAGATGAAGAGATTCATATTGTTGTGTTTCAGTCGAATCCAAATAAAGCTCCTATACTAGATGGGACGTGATGTCTCCATATTTTTGATATTTTAATCTAGGTTGGAGACATCATTTTAGGTGTATTTGATTAATTAATTATGGATTTTTATCCGTTATTTAATAATTTTTTATTTCTTGTCTTGATTTGATGATTTATTACTTTAGAGCATATTTGGTTTAATTTGTGTGTTAATGTGAAACTCTTAAGGTTTATGGAATATAATTAGATTCCAAAACAATTCTAAGAAGATTAGGAAAGAAGATATGGAAGGAATCAAGAGATAAAAGAGAGTAGAGTTGAAATAGGAAAGGAAAAGATGCCAAGTAAAGCTGACATTCTCAGGTACTTCCACTAAAGTGAAGATAACTTCAAAGTGGCTGTGAATTTGGATGGTCCTATATAGATTTAGATAGATCTTTCTGTTGCGGTCGTTTCGATATAAAGTGGGCAAAAATCGGCCCAATAACGAAGGAGATCAAAACAGTGGGCAGTATTTATCCTCTCCGATATTTTAGGAAACAAATTTGAATTGGAAAATGATTCAAATTACTTGCCTTCTACACCAAGATTTTGACCTAGGGTCTTCTAAACACCTATAAATACACCCTATTATTATTGTAAACATGTCCTTGCTCACTTCTAAATCTTAGTCATTTAAGAGAAGCAAGCTGACCGTATGTATCTTTATTTTAGTTTATTTCTTTCCAACATGAACTAATTTTCCCATAGCTTGGGTTTTGCATATGTATAATCTTTGATTTTATTTTCTTTAATCTAAGTTTGTTTGGGAAAAACCCTTTTAAATTGATTCTAGCTTCTTAAACTTTATATTTGTTTTATGCGATTTATTGACCGTAGTTCTTGCTATTGCACGAGTATAGACTACCCCATGAATAGCAGTTGGATGGTCACCCGGAAGGGGTGTCTAATTGTTGAAACACCACATAATTGTCTAGTGTGCGGTAGTGATCCGAAAGGGCTTGCTTAACTAGATAGTCATTAGGGTTTGAGACTTAACCATCGATCATTGCACAGGGTCCCCTTACCCAAGTCCCTTGGTAATTGTTAGGTCGCCACCTAAGTCCACCCGGAAGGGGGTTAGGAGGATTATAGAATCCTGGCTACTTACTCAAAGAGTTTTAATCACCCTTATAACTAGTAGAAGAAGTAGAAGGATAAGTGCATACAAGCAAACTAGGGCTATATTTCTCATCTTATTCTTACATCTTTTATTTTTTTCTCTTGTTTTTAGTTTAATTATTTTTCTCCACAATCTCTCATATTTACTTTTATTGTCTTTTAATTTATTGAGCTACTTCTTACTACGCTTTCTTGTAATCCATTCGTATAACAAACTAAGTCCCTTAGAGCGAATCTAACTTATCATTAAAACTTGCGTACGACCTGTGATATTGTAGTGAGTAACGTGATTGGTTAGGGTGATAGTTCTTTATGTTTATTATCATTATTTTATCACACCTTACCATCCACCCAGACGTCAGTGACATTTTATCAAAGGTGTTGGGAGACAGTGGGACTCGTGATTTGCAACATGATTAGGGACTCCTTTGAAGCGGGTTTAATCTTTCCTCGCCTAAATGGTACTCTAATACACTTGATTACGAAAGTAGATGATCCCGAGAAGGTTAGTCAACTCTGTCCTATTAGTTTGATCAATGTGCTTAGGTCAAGTTTATTATGAAGGTTATGGTGAATATAAATCATCTATTACTTGTTGAACGTATTGGGCCAAATCAAAGTAGTTTCCTTCTGGAAAGGTTTCCCATAGATTATGTAATTTGATACAAAAAGTGGATCATCGGATGCAGTTGCGCCGATAGACTGAAAAAATGAGTGTTTGATTAATATTTTCAAAGGAAGTACGGAAAATATTAATGAAACACTCATTTCTCAATTCTTAAAATTAATAAACCAACCAATATTAAACACTTTAGACTAATCAGTTGCTCTAGTTTTATGTATAAAATTATTGCAAGAACAATAGCTAATAGACTTCAACCTTGTAGGGAGATCATGGTAAAGATGGAGCACTTTGAGATCACACACATTTATCGTAAGACAAACTCGTATACGGATTGAATGGCTAAGATGTATGCAGCAAATATGGAGAACCTTGTTTCGTATACAGACCCTCCAGATAAACTGTGGAGGCACGTAACTAGAAACTGTAGTGGATGAACTAAACTTATAATTAGTTTGTGCACCTTCTTCACCCCTAACCCTAAAGATTCATATCTTTCTTACTTGCCATTCGGTCTCGTACGTATACAAAAAACACAGCTAGTTTAACAAAAATTTCCAATCAGAGAAAATAAATTTCGTTACTAACAAATACTATTTACAATGAGTCACTAAGGGGAAAACCCCATTGGAGATGCCTTATTCTTTTCTTGTTTTGGTGGAGATGGAAGAGAATCAAGAAATGTACATGTTTGACCAAAAATTAAGAGATGTACATGTGGGCCCATGTGATACGAGTCCAAGCGACCTTTTGAACTTTATAGTACGATATGGGCCTAATTTATCAATCTAGCTTCTTGTTTAGTGAGTGTCCGCACTCCCCTTACACTATTACGAACGCGGATATGGTTTCCTAGATTAGTAACATTAAAGTAAATCACACGAAACTTTCCACTTATTTTCATATAATTCTAAACATAAATTTTTTTTCTTGTAAAACCAATCTACCTTACTCGTCGTTTAATAAATAAAATGGCATCCGATATTACAGTACTTGGTAGTTAAGACACATGTCTTTATGATAAATGAAGCGCCTACTGAAATATAGATGAGTAAATGAAGTACTTTTTTATTTTCGAAATTTGGCCTACTTATTCTCATACCCATCTACCCGTCGTAGGCTATGCTGGTTGATCATATTATTCAACTCCTACTAGTTAGTTTGGAAAAATAAACTTCTACTTGGGCAACTCTAACAGGAGAACTAAATTGTTCTTTAGATAGAATTAAATCTAGTTTAACAAAAATTCATCTCTAATAATTTTTTTTTTTTTATACATATGATGTAACAAGCGACCTTAAAGCTAAATTACAAGCTTGCTGAACCCCCGAGAGAGTGTACAATATAGTTTTAAGGAGTGGCTACACCACATATGTCGTTCATAAGAAGTTTCTTCAGACCATCTGGAGGATCTTTATAATAGACCGAATCGCCCTCAAGGCACGCGCCTAACTTAGCCATATAATTCGCACAACGATTTGCTTCCCTCTACATATGTAAGAGCTCAAAACCCCTATGACTCGCGAGAATATCTCTACATTCCTTGATAAGAGTGTCTAACCAATCCCCATTATTCCCACCGCCCTTCACTAGTGCGTGTAACTATAACGAATCAGTTTCGACAACTATTATTTCTTGCTCCCTCTTTATAGCCAAAACCAATCCAAAATCTAATGCAATAAGTTCCGCTTGAAAAGCCGTGCAATCCTTAGCCACACCCGCGAAGCCTCCCAAGTCATTCTCGTCTTTATCGCGGAAAACTCCTCCCACGTTTGCCATAAAAGCGCCTTGTTTAACACTTCCATCGATATTGAGCTTAATCCCTACTACCGGTTTTACCCATTTCACGAGTGTACTTTTCGAGGAAGTGATTAAATCCCCATCTATTTCTTTTCCCCAGGCTCTAACATAATTAATAGCATAATATAACACATGTTAGTCACTGACTTACTTCGGTTACCGCCATTAAAAATTCTGTCATTCCGGCAGCAGATCGCCAATGCCACTGTTCTGACTGGAGTCTGTCAGATATATCGATGCAGCTCAAAAGTAATCTCCACCAATCTGCTGCTCATTGGGCCTGCTATTATTCGGTAATTACCAGCTGCGGAATTTAGCTTCCTCGGAGCACAGCGGAAATAATACATTTTTTAGGGTGTCCAAAAAAAATTTAAGACTAGATTTTTAATTTTTTTTTGTTTTAAACTAAATTTATAAAGTTGGGTTAAATAAATTTAGTCTAACTATATAGTCCCATATACTTTTTTTTTATATTTTATTATTGTCGGGTCCATTAATTAATTAATAAATCTTTATTTTTATTAATTTTAATTTAATTTAATCTTTATTATTAAATTAAATTATTATATTTTTACTTTGATTTTTATATTACTTAATCAATTATAGAATTATAACTTACATTTTAATTTATAACAAAAAATATTTATAAATTATAATTAAAAATAAAATATTAATAATTGGTTGATCCTATTATTTTTTTGAAAAAAATTGAATGCAAAGAAATACAAAGTTTATATTTAGAATATAATGAAAAAGTTAACAAAATATTCAAAAAATATATTATCCCACGCTTATAATTTTAGAAGAATTATTATGGTACAATCATCGTTCATTGAGAATCCTACTATGAGGGAATGGATAAGGCGACTACAAAAGGATATAATGTTAAAACGAGTAATTAGGGCACTAAGCTTTGATGAGGACAACCAAGTGACGACCTTATTATCTGATCATCCATACTCGTTCAGATATAACTCTTATCGTTCTATCATGGTGTTTCGTAATAGACTTGTTTTAGTAATGTATTGTTTAGTTGTATTGTTATTTTATTTAATTAGTATTACATTAAGTTTATATAATTATTTTTAATTTGTTGTTAAGTAATAAAATTTAACATAGTATATTTAGATAAAAAAATAATCTGACAGATAATATTAAATTGAATAAGATAATTTATTCAATTTGATAACATTTTGTAAAATTATCAGAATTATTTTATATAAATATTAATAATTTAATTTAAAGATAATTTAAAAAAAAAATATAGATTAAAGAAAATTTAAACTATAATCAAATCAGAACATGAACATTAAATATTATTCTAACTTATCATATTAAAGTTGAAAATCTTATTTTGGGGCTAGATTCCTTTTAAAACTAAATTAGAACTATATAGCTTCAAAAAATTTAGCCTCTTATTAAACTTTCCTTTAGAATCTCTAATGTAGTATTTTAATTTTTATAAGGAAATTAGGTAATAGAAAATATAGGGATCTATGGTATCCGTGTTATGTTTTGTAAAATGTGTGGTCGATTTAAAAATTATTTAGGGGTATGTGTTTTTTCTCCATCGATGATTTAGAGGTATCTATCCAAATATCTGTAAAATCTGAAACACGCATTAATATGTTTGAGATAGGATTTGATGTGTAAGTCGAAGATTAAATTACTAAATCCTAATAATATCATAAAGTAACCTAATTTCTCTCTCCAATATCTAAAACTCAATTTACTTCAATTGTCGTTGTCATCTTTTCATCTTTCACTATATTTGTACTTTGTCTTTGTTTTTTTTTTGTCATTTTTACATATCAAACAACACATCACCATTGTATTTACTATAGCTAAACCATATGTGTTTTTGTATCTTGTATTCCAAGCCTTCATCATGTCCACTTCACGTTATTTCTACGCTCAGTGATACATAGCTCCGGCTTGTTATGGATGAGGGCATAGGATATAAGATGGTTATCGATCTATAAAAAAGAAAAATGTGTATGGTTTATTTTTGTATGTTGATCATGCAAAATATTTCAATGGCTAACTTTGGTCACTAATTCACTACTTTTATTCCTTCATGATTAAATTTTTACACCACTAGAAGCTCCACCGAAAGTGTAACAATTCCCAATGGGTCTATTTGAAATTGCAAATTTGAATAAGATCAAGAAATTATATTCTATAATTTTTTTTTCTTTGATATGTGTTGGTCTTTATATGAATGTTTTGATTGTTAGTTTGATTTTAGTTCTTTTATGATTTAGGTCGTAAAAAAATGGATTTGAAATAACTCTCATAGTTTATTGATATTTAGTTGGTTATGTGTTAATTGTTTGGGTCAATTTTGTATGTTTTTTATAGTTAATTGATCATAATTGATTGTTAGGATTCATTTTGTTGCTATTGAACGAAATTCAGTTTTTAGGGTTGCTATCTTATATATTCTATATTTGATTGATCGTATTTGAAATTTGATGTACTTTGTAGTTTATTGAAACTTTGAACGGTTTTTGCTTAGTTATGCTTACTTTTAAACTTCAAATTACCAAAAAATAGAACAAGATATACCTACTGCCATTTTGAGTATTGTGCAAACAAAAGACATATGTTGCCTCGATTTACTAAACATTTGTTACTTTATGAATATGGCAATGATAATCATTATGAACCATATTTGAGCCGCTAAAGAATCATCCACGATACTTTTGTATGCATTCAACATTTCTAGTTGCTTATTCAAACAAGAAGTATGCTCATGTCCTACTAAAGGAAAACCCAGTGCCTTCGTGTCAAACAACAAGTTATGGTTTACGAAAGTTGCTTACACATATTTTACGGTAGTTGATATAGTCAATGTTATATTTGTTTGATGTTTGCAGTGTATAATAACGATAAAGCTGTATGGGATTCTTAATACGTATGAGGTCTAAGCTGACAAGATGGATGATTGTTTGTTATTTTGTAAAAGGTGGTTTGAGTTTTTGATAGCCATGAATTTGAGAACGCATGTTGTCGTAAGGTTGAAATTAAGTAAAACTTCTCCATAATCTGAGTCGTTCTCAACAACGTCCTTTATACGCATGAGTATGGTGGCAAAGACTCTTACTTTAACATGGAAAAAGGAGTTGGTTCAGCCGGTTATCTATCGACATTGACATCCATGGTCCTTTTATACCCTTATTATGTTGACATTAGAAATTCATGTTACAAAGATGACAGGGAACTGGAAAGTTGTATTTTCAACAGGTTCATGTACTTACACTTAAATTCTATTGCATGCGTACTCACTATTTTCTAGCAACATTATCATTTTTTTGTAATGTAGTATATTTTTAAATCATCCAAGTTATCAACATTTTTGTTATGTCTTATGGTTTCGTATGACATAAAAGTGACATGTGTTGAAACCACTACTCTGGACACATAAAAACCTGTTTTTAGAATAATAAGGGTCATTTTTCATTAGTTGATATTTTCAAGGATAGGAAATCTAGAAGGTGGAGGCTAAGTTATCCAAGGTCTTTCCAAACGTGGATCATAGGATGAACCTCCAACTAGGGGCCAACGTCAGGCTGACAAAGATCAAAGATACAACTACTTATATCGAGTTTTTGCCTATATATTTTTTGTCAAAAGGTTAACTTTTTATTACCTGTGATGGCACTAGGATTATCAACTTACCAATTGTGTTAAAGAACCTTGATGTATTTTTATATGGTTTACTATATTTTTCTTTCTTGTTATGTGATTATGTTGTTGTTGTATTCTTGCTTATATTAGTTAAATAGGTTAAATAAAAAACTGAAATACATGTGGGGTAGAAAGGATATAGTTAGTAACCCAAAAGACCGTTTTGCAAATCCTGAACTTCTAATTTTAATAAATCTAATACCCGTTCTCCACATCGTCATGTCGGTTTCCTAAATTCTGAAGTTTGAAACCCGACGCATGTACTATGTTTGAATATTCCCTTTTATCATTGAAATTGTTTATATTCCCTCTTCTTCTTACAAAAAACGAATCAAAAACTTATTTCTATCTTAAACCCTAACTCTTTTCAGAAACACTTCAACTCATCTCTTCTTCAAACAACTCATCATGGCTAAAACAAACCTACCAAGCAATCCATCCATACCACATACTAAAGACCTCAAAGGTTTACTCCATCAAGGGCTCTCAAAGTGAAAATTTCCTCCAATCCTGGAGATGAAGATGAAGAACCTTTTAGAGACGAGCTTCATGAAAAGCTCTATAGTAACGACCCAATATGTCCATCCCAAGTTCCTACTACTTCAAAGAAAATCTTGAAGTGGTGGTCGGAAAAGTTATCAACAAAGTAACATTAAGTGGGGAAATCAAACTTGAAAATATCTCAACAACAATCCTCTACAAGTTTCTTGAATATCAAGGGTTCATTCATTTTCTCTCTTTAAGAGGTAATAATCACACATCTCAAGTCATTGAATTTAACAAAAATGCTAAGTACATTGATGAGTTAGGATATATTGTTACGCGTGTGTCGGTGTGGAAGTTGCTTTAAATCGCTCTTATATTTTGAATATTTCTGGACTAAAAAATGAAGGTATTGATATGCTTATTTGAAGTGGATGGTCTAGTAAGAGTAAAAAAATCCAAAATCAATCCACCATTTAAAGCTTTATGGAGTCCAAAATGTTTCATAAACACACCCAACCTTGTTCTAAGAAAATTCCTCCCTGAAATCCGAGCCATTCACAAACTTCTTACACATTCCATTATCTCAAAAGATAGGTGCAATGGGGTTATACCACCTTTATAAGCTACATTGATTTTTTACATATATTCCAAGCGACCAAATAAACCTCGGTGTTATCATATTGAAAACCATACTTAGGGGTCTCTCGAAGGGTGTCGTGCCTTATGGTATGGCTATCACTCATAATTTTGAAACTAGGAAGGTTCTCCACTCCGACATTGTCAAAAACTTAGACTTTACACTCTTACTACTCTCAACGAGATGGGTATATGGATTTACAACGATGAATACCTTGATATATTACACTTTACCATTCTTCAAAAGAAAATGAAAGAAAATATCAAAGACAACGTCCACTTAACTTACTCACCAAAGACAACATTGATATGTAATATGTAAATCTCAATATTCCCAGATCCTCTGATTCTTCTTCTGATGACTCAAATTCAAAATACCTAACCAAGAAGGAATAAAAATCAATGTTTGTCGAATTTCAATAGAATGTGATAAGTATATTTGCAAAATTTAATGAGAAGGTGGATAAGATTTTGTGTGTACCGAAGAGCCTGGACGATAGGAGAAGATCTCGTAGCCTCTCACCACATGTTGACTAGTATAAAGAGATTGTTTGAGTTTGTTTAAGGATCTTATGTGTTTTTTGCTTCCTTTTTAAGACTATGTTGGTTTGTGTTTGCCTTGTGATAGGCTTTAGGTTTTGTGTTTTGTTAAAACCCTGAGTTGTGTTGCTTGTATGGAATTTGATCTCATATCTTTTGTTTTTATTTTGCTTGTAATAACCTTACTATATTTCCTTGGTTAAATATCTTTTGCTTAAACTATATATGTTGTTATAGTTTTCTATATCTTGTCATACTATATATTGCTTGATCTAACCCTTGTGATGATAGATTTCATAAGAGGAAAGCTGGAAAATTCTTAAATTGACATCCAAATAGTGAATTACTTATATCTGTATCTCTTATTACATGCATCTTGTCTATTATTTTTAAATATATCTCATTTATGGATATTTCTTCATTTCTACTACTTGGATTTTATGTTTATTGGAAACTAGCGGTTTTTAACTCATGTCTTTCAAAAATGTTTTTGCTAGCTAATTCACTTGAGTAGGCTTACCTAGTTTACTAGGTACTCCCGTCTTTTTGATGAAGACAAAGGTGAATTAAAAGTATGCTAAAATGTTTTTTTGTGCATTAAACTACTTGCACTTTTCTCACACAAATCACATTATTTTTCTTAACATATACTTAGGCTTATTGTAAGGGGGAGTTAGAATCCATTTTGTCAAATTAACTTCATACATATTATATTCACATTATAGGGGGAAGCCTAACTCATTTATATATTCATTTTCATATCATTTAGGGATGTTTTAGTGAATGATTTGTCATCGTAGAAAAGGGGAGACTGTTAGCATATAGTCCAGTCCTCCTACTAGGTTGTTTTTACATGACAAATCATTGTGTGATTAGTGTTATATATATACATATGCTATCTTTCGTATAAACTCATTAAAAATCTTCTTCTTCTTCTTCTACTCGATATATCCTACTAGTTGTGACCAAATTTTCTCTTCTTTTTCCCTACGTGGTTGATCCAAGTGGGATCTTTTTTTACTAAGTCCATTTTTGTTTTCAAATATGGCAGTTGCTAAATATCTACATTTTCTAAAATAACTCTAATATCTCAATTTTGAACACATTTAAGCATATTGTTTCTTAAGTGTTATTAATATTATTTTACATATAAAATCACTCAATACAACCAAATAACGATGTAACATAGACCAAAATGGTCTAAATAAAGGCAAAAACACTATATTATTTAGACACATCATATATCGACTTTGCCGCTGGTAGTGTCTTCACGCAATTTGTTGTTGATGTTCATATTACTCCTAAAGCGTTGGTCTATTAACCATTATTGATGATCCTCCTCCAACTTCTGCCTTTATTATTTCAATGGGTATTTGTGGTGTGTTACTTGGTACTTGAGTCTAATTTGGCGTGTCTAGCTAGTAGTTATTTCATTGACTCAGGTTCGTCTCCAATTTGTATAATCGAAGATGGTAGCTTTATTGTTTTTTTAGTTTCACTACTTTTAAGTATGGTAAAACCATATAATATGGGTACTTACAATTATTTGTCATTCATTCGTGTGTGATTCCTCTCTATTCATATTTGGATGTTGAGTTGGTTATGTGCCAAGTTGGTAGTCGGTGTTTGTGTTCTCTTTCAACCCTTCCCATTTTTATTTTGTTTAAAAATCATTTAGGCTAACGATAATATGTACGAGATTACCAAGATCCATTTCATGAATGTAACTATCACTTTAGTTTTCACTATAAGTAATTTAGACGATTTCAAGTTGATTTTCCTGATAGGTAATAAAATAATTGACGTCTTTCTCCCCTCGATCTGCGGATTGAGTTTGTATTTCTCAATAATCATAAATTTTGGCCCTTTAGAGTCATAGCCTACCACTTATGTGAAAAAAAGAAGTTATTGGTACTTTTTTTTTATCGGCGAATAAAAAAGTTTCATTAATAGGACAACAAAGCAATATCGTTACAAATTACATTCCAAAATCGGAAAAAAGTATGATATCTTTGGGGAGCCCACTAAGCCAACAAATCAAACTATTGAGCCTATTACATAATACGCAAAAACTAGCTATTACAAATATTCTCAAGTAAATCGCCGCTAGCTCTTGACTTTAGACTTTTTCTAGCTACTTTAATGGAGATAAAAGATACAATTTTGTTAAGAATCTTCTCCTCATTGCACAAAGGATTGTCGTGCATTCTACAATTCCTCTCAATCCAAACACAATAAATGAAAGTTGTAAATCATAAGTTTAAGATGGGAGCTTTCTCTTTATTGTTATTGCAATAGCTAATAATATTTGTAAGGTCATTCAAGTCTGTTGGACTTTGATTAATTCCACAACTCACTAATAGTTTTTTTTAATATCATGTTTGTGAAAAAGCAATTTACCAAGTCATGATCAACGTCTTCAATACACATACTACACAATTCGTACAAGGGATTCATATAAAGTCTCATTGTAACATTATGCTTTTGGTAGCTAGGAGATCTTGGCACGCCAACCATATAATTGCACATCTGGGAATATTAAGCTTTGCCCAAACAAACTCACGCCAACATACAATTTTATTATCTGCAGAGATGGCTAGAAGAGTTTTTCTAGAGGAAAATTACCTTTAATGCTCTTTTTTCAAATTATCTTCTCATCGTCTTCTGTAAGAGCTACATTTTGTAATTTTGATATCAATCCTCCAATAGCAGGAGGTAACTCCATCTACCCTTGCCATAACAGCTCAAGACGGTTCTGTTACAACAAGAAGTAACTCCATAGATTTCAAGAATCATAGATACACTTTTTCCTTGAAACCATTTATCCCATAAGATGTATGTATATTTTCTATTATTAACTTCATGATAAATGAAGCCATATGCCAAATCTATACTTTTGAGTAGTTGTTTCCAAACCCAAGTATAACTCTGCTAGATATCAAGGCTCCATATGCATCTGTTCTTAATAATACGAAGATGAGCCCATTGACTCCATAAATTATTAACCATGGAGTACATTATCCAAAACATAAACAATATACAAACTTTGTTTATGTTTTCACTGTTGGGAATGTTCAACCCACCTTTTTCTTTAACTGAACACATATTTTTCCAAGAGATTTTAGCCCCCTATGCTCCTTCTAAGGTACCTTTCCATGAAAAGCTTGTCGTCTTTTGATTAAGCTTATATATCACTTATTTTGGGAGTATAAATAATCTAAGCCAAAACACAATTTTGCTAATGAGCACAACTTTTATAAGTTCTACCGTGCCAGCATATGACAATATTTTTGAGCTCCACTGATTGATACTTTGACAGATTCTCTCCACAAGTAAATTACCTTCAGTCACACTTGACTTCTTGGAGTTTAGGGACATACAAGATACCTCACAGGCATATGACCTACCTTTATGTTTAAAATACCAGACATTTAAACTTGAAGTTGAGCATTAGTCCCTCCAAGGTACAGTTTTGACTTTTAATAGTCTATTTTAAGACCAGTCATCCTTGAAAATAAGTCAAGTCCCTTCTTAACTGGTATTGCAAATTCCTTGTCAGCCTTCAAGAAGAATAACAAGTCATCAACACACACTATGTGATTCAGTTGGAGCTCCTTGGACTTTGGATGGAATTGAAAATCCTTTCTCATAGCTGCATGATGAAAGATACAAGTGAATACTTGCATACAGATACCAAACAAGTATGGGGAGAGAGGATCTCACTGCCTAAGACCTCTCTTACCCTTAAAACAACCACAATTGATACCATTAATACACACAGATTATGAAGAAGTGTATACACACATACTCAACCATTTAAAGAACAAAGCAGGCAAACCCAAAGCATTGAGAGTGTTTAGGAGGAATTCCCAATTCACGATGTCATATGCCTTTTGTAAATCCAAGTTAATTTCTCATCTTGGAGTAATACTTTTCTTGTCATAACCCGAACAACATCCTGTGCTACTAATATGTTGTCACTAGTAAATCTGCCACCAACACATGCAGCTTGAGTTTTAAGGTGATGATAGAGTTGAGAGTCTTCTTCAATCTATTTGAGATAAGTCTAGACAATGTCTTGTAAGTTGTGTTTACACAAGATATGGGCCTAAACTTATTTACACTTGAGGCATTTTTCTCTTTAGGAATTAACACTATGTTTGTAGCATTCACTTGGTTGAGAAGTTGACAATTAGTTAAGCATTGTCTGATAGCCTTATAGAAGTCTTCTTCAATAATATTCCATGAAATTTAAGTTAATATTATTGTTTGAGGTTGTTAAATACTGATTTGAGTGTGTTTGGTTTTTGTTATGAATGTGTTTTTTTCCAAACTTGGCATATCGATTTAGTTTTTATAACTTGCATTCTATTGGTTTGTCATTTTAGTTACTTCCACGTGATTTTTATCTTAACAAAGAAAAAGACAAAAGAATAATTTTTTTATTGAAAATCCTTCCATCTTATTATAGAGGAGGATGATCCTATATTTTGTATTACCAGATGATGGGAAATCCTTCCATCGTATTATAGAGGAGGATGATCCTATATTTTGTATGAGTAATGATATATACCACCCAAAATCATACCACCAAACTACCACCCAATGATATGGCGTGATTTGGTTGGTAATAAATCGTTAATTAGATCAAGAAAATAAATAGATTAACAATTTATAACCAACCAACTCATGCCATGTCATTGGGAGGTATTTGGATGATATGATTTTGGATGGTATATATCATTAGTCATTTTGTATTACCAGATGGTAGAAAATATAAGTCTTTAACTAAAATCCTCTATCTTGAGGTCTCCCAATTCTTATGCTTTTTAGAATGTAGGAGAGATAAATCGCCAAATGTCTCTATTATGCAGGGTCCCAAACCTACACGTCTACACTTGAGGAATACGTTCCTCGCAAGATTCAAACTCTCACAGTAAGATAATCAATGTAACTATATTTTTGTTTTTTGTCTGTACAAAAATTGAGCAATACATTGGCATAAAAGTGTCAAACTAAATTAGTAGAATAAGAGGGTTATTATTAATTCTCATATTTATCATACCATTGATTTACAATTACCTAATGTTTATACTTTCCAAACATCATTTAGTTATAGAAATATATTTAGCCCTATTTTTTTAATAAAATTAGAGGGGATGTAACTATTCTACTAAAAATAAATAAATATCCTGAAAAAAGAATTTTCATTAATCATAGTAATATTTACTCAAAACATTAAAAGAATCAACACGAACCGAGATTCTTTATGTCCTACCATACCTATATTGCTCGGGGCCCGGAGAGAGAAGTGGGAGAGGCGTGTGATGGTGATCTACACACACATATACACATATATAAAACATAGACATTAGATTTCCATTTCACAACAGATCAAATCTTTATCAAACAATTTCATCTTCGCTATAATAAGAGTGAAAGGTACACAGCATAGCTTGAGGATCGCAGAAGTAGATTAAGCATTCCATTTATGTGATTGGTATTATATTTCGACCCTCGGAGCTGATCTATATTACGTACAATTATTCTCATTTTCTCTAATGTGAAGTTTATTTTTGCACTTATTTGAAATGGGTGTAATTTTATTCGTCTTCTTTAAGCACATGTTAATTTTTTGTAAATGGAGTTTATTTTCTGAACTGATTTGAAAAATGTATTGAATTTCTTTTTAATTTCCCGTTGTATTTATTAAAAAATGCTTCTTTTTGCTGTATG
The DNA here is from genome assembly GCA_029959085.1 of Nemophila menziesii. NCBI lineage: Eukaryota > Viridiplantae > Streptophyta > Magnoliopsida > Boraginales > Hydrophyllaceae > Nemophila > Nemophila menziesii. Next base: position 3,377,783 of record JARWIR010000060.1, read on the forward strand.
TGAATTATTTTGTGCGTTATAGGATAAGGGTCTCTGAATCTGCTCCCAATATTAATATGTTTTTAAAAAAAATCAAAATGCTTTCTTTTTTATTTGTCATTCTTCTTTCGCAGATTGAATAATTATCAACTTGTTATTTAATCGTCTGTTGTGAATAGTATTCGTTTAAAAGAGTCGATTATGACAATAAATTTTGCATTTAAGTTTAATGTCGATTTGCTTAAGTATCTTTTACCTTCTTGGTTACTTAAATCAAGCAGCTCCTCACTTGTTTCTCAGTGATTTATTAATTGTGTATTGATTGCTTAGATTTGAAGCATAGATGTACTTCAATTAATAGATCAAGTACAAAAATGAGCATTTAATATCACATGATTTGTAAAGATGGTATAAATGAAGTCTTAAGTCAAGATCCATGCAGATCCAACTCCATGTGTAGCTTAATCTTAGTTTAAATTATTTTCCACAATCCAAGATTTAGATCGAAAAAACTTAGATTGATATTTGTTTTGATCCTAAATTTATGAGAGATTGTAATTTCAGGTTAAAGATGGCACCGAAACTACACACGGGTGATAATAAAACAAGAAATTCCGTATCGATATTTATAATAGCAAGCCTTTGCGTTTTCTTCTATTTAGTAGGAGCATGGCAAAAAAGTGGATTTGGAAAAGGCGATAGTATAGCTTTAGAGGTAAGCAAAAGTAACGAAAATTGTCAAACAAATCCAAATCTGAATTTCGAAACACATCACAAAGGTGAAATAAGCGAAGAATCCGAATCATCAGTAAAAGAATTCAAACCATGTGATGCTCGTTACATTGATTACACACCATGTCAAGATCAAGCACGTGCCATGACTTTTCCAAGAGAAAACATGAACTACCGTGAAAGACATTGTCCTCCACAAGAGGAGAAATTACATTGTCTTATCCCTGCACCTAAAGGTTACGTTACTCCTTTCCCATGGCCCAAAAGTCGTGATTATGTACCTTATGCTAATGCACCGTATAAAAGTTTAACCGTGGAAAAAGCTATTCAAAATTGGATTCAATACGAAGGTGATGTGTTTAGATTCCCTGGTGGAGGTACTCAGTTTCCTCAAGGAGCTGATAATTATATCGACCAATTAGCTTCCGTTATTCCAATTAAAAACGGAACTGTTCGATCTGTACTAGATACTGGTTGTGGTGTAAGTAACATTATCATTTTTTTTTTATGGTTGCTAAAACTTAAGCTTGTATTTGAATTTTTCAATTTAGGTTGCAAGTTTTGGTGCGTATTTATGGAAACGAAATGTAATAGCTATGTCATTAGCACCAAGAGATTCGCATGAATCTCAAGTTCAATTTGCTTTGGAAAGAGGTGTACCGGCGGTAATAGGTGTACTTGGGACAATAAAAGTTCCATATCCATCTAAAGCATTCGATATGGCTCATTGTTCACGTTGTCTTATTCCATGGTTTGCTAATGGTGAGTAGAATTTTGCATTTCGAATGGCTTTTTTTTTTTGAATACATGAGAGAGCCACTTTGGACTCGGAGTAAATGACTCCAATGAGATTCGATCCCAGGACCTCTTGGTCTCTGCGGAGTAACCTAACCACTAGGCCAACTATCGATCTCCGAATGCTTTTTTTGACTGTATTACATTTTATGTAGATGGAATATACATGAAGGAAGTTGATAGAGTATTAAGACCTGGTGGATATTGGGTACTTTCTGGTCCACCGATTAATTGGAAAGTTAATTATAAACCATGGCAACGTCCTATGGAGGAGCTTCAAGAAGAACAAAGGAAAATCGAGGAAGTAGCGAAACTTCTTTGTTGGGAGAAAAAATACGAAAAGGGCGAAATCGCCATTTGGCAAAAGAGAATCGACGTCGATTCGTGTCGTGCTGAACAATCTAATTACGAAGCTCAGCTTTGTAAATCAAACGATCCAGATGATGCATGGTAATGATATCTTTTATATAATTTTACTACATAGTTGAGATTGAACAATTTGTATCATTTTTACTAGGTATAAACAAATGGAGGGATGTATTACTCCGTACTCAGGTGAAGGTAGTGAATTGAAACCGTTCCCTGAAAGATTATCCTCTGTACCTCCTAGGATTGCGAGTGGATCAGTTCCGGGAGTGTCGGTTAGTGATTATCAAGAGGATAGTAAAACATGGAGAAAACATGTTACGGCTTATAAAAAGGTTATTAAGATACTTGATTCTGGAAGGTTCCGTAATGTTATGGATATGAATGCTGGGTTAGGTGGTTTTGGTGCTGCTTTAACTTCTCCTAAACTTTGGGTTATGAATGTTATGCCTACTATTGTTGAGAAAAATACTCTTGGTGTTGTATTTGAACGTGGAATGATTGGAATTTATCATGATTGGTACGAATTTTGTTTACCTTTTATAATTTTATTATATTAATTTCATTTTTTTTAGGTGCGAGGGGTTCTCTACGTATCCGAGAACTTACGATCTTATTCACGCTAACGGTGTTTTCACTCTGTATAAGGGCAAGTAAGTGTGTCTACTCTCATCATCTATTATATTTAATGACTAAAATAACTAATGTAATTGTATAACAGATGTGATTTTGAAGATATTTTATTGGAGATGGATAGAATATTGAGACCAGAAGGTGCGATAATAATACGAGATGAAGTTGATGTATTGATGAAGGTTAAGAAGATAGTAGGAGGTATGAGATGGGATACGAGATTAATTGATCATGAAGATGGTCCACTTGTTCCTGAGAAAATAATGATTGGTGTTAAACAATATTGGGTTGTGGGAGATAATAATTCTACATCAACAAAGTAAAACAAATCAGGAGTACTTTTTAATTAGTGAGAGGGTTTAATTAATACGAGGAATGTCTCGTGTATGTTATTCATTTGCGATTAATTAGTCGGGTAAATTAATTAATGATATACATTACGTTTGATATTTGTTCATTTTTGCACGACATTGTTTTTCAGTTTTTGTAGACTGGTATAAGTGTTTTTTGAATAGACATAACTCAGCAGAAGATTGGTGCATTAAAACAGTTTGGTATTTGTCATTTTTTTGTCTTCTGTTATATTGGAGTAAATTTTAATGTGTCACGTGCTGATGCTATAAAGTCTAGCCGTGGTATAAGCGTAAAGAGGTAATGGGTGTGCTTGGAATGCAATATGTATTTCTTGGTCCTAAATATAAGCTTTTTTTGGAACTAGATATGAGACTTTTAGTAATTTCTGGTTGGGTTACTATGTCATAAAAAAAACTAATTAATGTATTAATATAAAAAAAAGTTTAAATCTCTTGAATAAATTAATAATTTAATTTTGTGTAGGCATGTATTGCTTGCCTGTCGCAGTTGCATGTTACATAAGAAAAATGTATACTGTGACAATATTAAATATGAGTAATATTTACTATAGAGTATGGATCAAAACTTTGAGATGATTCAAAGAATCCATTGTAATATTTTGAGTTACTACTTTTAAAACTTTGTACGGTTTCTCGGAGCATTCCGAATTTTTCTCTAATTTTTTGTAAAGGAAATTGTGTGGCTGACTGAGTCGTAAAACATACGCTTTTAGACACGTTATTTGACGATTGGAGTTTGTCTCCTCTCTCCCAGTTAGCCCTCCTTCATAAGATATCACATTTAGTGGTATTGGGTGATATGCTTTTGTATTATCCTTGTATTTTCTTTCCGTCTTTATTAATATAAAACATTTGAAAAAGAAAAAAATGTATCAAAATTCATATAACTCTATCATCAATAATATGGTCTACTTTTTTTTTTTCTGGTATATACGTGATCTAGAATTGTTTGTGTGTACTATAACTTTCAGTAAATCAAAACTAGGTTACTTATGTTTAAGAAATAGTTTGAGGCTTTGTATCTCTTACTTTACACTTAATATGGTCTACTTTAAATATATATATATATATGAAGTATTAGCTATTCATATTATTGTTAATGGTATTTTACACATAAAATATATCTCTGGTTTATTCTCGAAACCATGAATTATTATCGTTCAAATACTACATTACTTGTCCTATTTGGACGTCATACGGTGCTTTAAATAAAAGTAAATATATTGTGCCGACAGTCTATTTGGATAAAACAAATCATCAATGTGACCTCAAACTTTGTCCAGAAAAAAAAAAAGCAAAGATGACTTCAAAGTTGGACTTTATATATTTTTATATTTTTTATAAGGTGTTTGTTAGAAAAAAAAATCTAATTATTAAATTAAGTTTTTAATATCTATTTTATAAAAAAAAATCTAATAAAATAATTATTTATAAAAAACACCTTTTTTTATATTTTTTATACCTTTATTATCTTTATTATTAAAATATATTATTTTATTTTTAATATAATATTTAATACAATATTTATTTTTAAATATTAAATAAATAATAGTCCTTCCCCCTCTTATTAGCTCTTGGGGAGAATAATAATAATTGACAAATTCCAATCCCCCAGGCAGTACACCAGGAAGACAAATTCCAATCCCCAGGCAATACCACAAGGAGGAGATCCAGTTGGTTTTCAAAGTTGCGAACAAGGTCTTCCTGGTCAGGTAGCACCTTTTCGAGTACAACCATTATGGATTCTCCCTCTAGAATCCAAGCTGCGAGATTCAAGCCTGGTCAGGGTATGCTAAGTTAGTTTATGAGCTTTGGACACTACAATGGTACAACACAACAGGATCCGGTGAGGTCGATTAAGAAGTTTATGAAAATTTGTAATGCCTACATTACTCAAGACATTACACGCGAGTAGCTGTAATACTTCATGTTTCTATTTTTCTTGACCGGAAGTTCTAGTGAATGGTTGGATAGTCAACCATCATATTAGATTACGTCATGGGACGAGTTGCAAGTCAAGTTCTTTATTTTCTATTATCCACAAAGCATGATAATGAAGTATCAAATGGCACTTGCAAGTTTTTGTCAAGAGTGTAGAAGAGTCATGGACAAGATTTCAACAAAAAATATCCAAATGTCTACTTCATGGTTATACCTCAGCACTTCAATTAGATATGTTCAATCAAGGCATCAATGCCGAGTCAAGATCGAGGGTAAATAACCTTGGAGGAAGAGGTTTCGTATCTATGGATCCTATAGAAGCTGCAATTGGTGTAACAAATATAGTCAAACCTGAGAGGAATTGGACATTCTTGCGAGCTCCCATTATAAATACCAAAGATATGCTGCAATTAGATAGTGAAATTGATATGAATGCTAAGTTCTATGCTATAAGGATTCAGATGAAGTAGTTGGAACTTTTAATGGAGAATGGTTTCCAAAGGAAACAAGTTGAAATGAAAGCACCAATCCCTTGTATGTTTGTTCTTTTTCATTAAAATAACAATAAAATAGAGATGACCGAGACCCCTTGCATATCTAGTTTATTTTTATTAAAAAAAAGTAGAGATGTTCGAGAGCCCTTCTATATATATGTTCTTTTTTATCAAGATAAAGATAAAGGAGAGAGGTCGAACACCCTTGTACATCTTTTTTCTTAAAAAATCAGCAATTCTTTTAATGATCCATGTATGGTTGCAGCAAGTACTCTAGATCTCATAAACTCCAAGTCATTCACATATTTATAAAAATCCCCATCACTTGAAGCAAAAATCTGACATTCTCTTCTACTTTCAGAAAATATAATTGATTGTAATCAACACTACAAACCCAATAAATACTACCTATTTCATCTGCACAAAGTCTCCCAAAGATCCAACCTCACCTCACCATCATTGTCAATGTAAACCAGTGTGTAATAGAATGACACACCACTGTTCAAACTACCGACCTCATAAAGTGCAACTTGATTAGTCATCTCAACTTTAGTAACTTGTCATATTCTATCTAGGTGCATTAGACTCACAAGGGATCTACAAATTGAGGCCTAAAATACTACTTACATACTTTTTATGTCCCAACTAGAAAATAGTTCTATTAAAGTCCTGATCTATTTTTTTTGGTTTAGGTTTTTACTATTATACCTTTTTTTTAATTTTTAATTTTTGAATTAACCCGATGGTACGTACCTAAATTTTTTGGTGGGTACGTACCTCTATTTCTCGGGGGGTACGTACCTATTTTTCAAGGGGTCCGTACCTATGCCATTTTTTAAATATTATAAAGTTATTTTTTATATAATTGCATTGTAAGCCCTAGTTGATTTTTTTCCATGTCAAAGTTTGAAAAACAAGCTATCCTCCGCCAGTTGTGTCAAGGTCCAATGACTGTACCCTAGGGCTTGTACCCAAGCCCAGTTAGAAAACCAGCAAACCCCAGTCGCACTCACACTCGCATAGGAACAAAAAACAGATTCAAATGTTGCTATAACACATTGGCTTTGCCAAAGGGTTGTACCCTAGTGGTTGTACCATATACATTTTTTTTTACCTGCAAATCAATGAGACGTATTTTTTGTGTTAAAAAACAATTTAAACGAAACATGATAAATCTCGTAGAATAGAAAAAACAAAAACAATTCCTTCACACTAGCAAATTAGACAGGTCCAATGGTCTGTACCCAAGTAGTTTGCTTAGGAACAAAAAAACTAAAGGATCTCTTCACCTTCACCTTCACTCCGACAATGGATTTTTACTGCAAAACACTGAAAAATAACTCCACACTCTTGGTGGAACAAAAAAAAATGAAAGTTGCACATGAACAACATATCTGAGCGGCAGCGGTTTTAGGATAGTGGGTGTGAAGAGAGGCGGCGGTGGTTTTATGAGAGTGGGTGTGAAGAGAGATCTGGGTGGAGATCTGGGTTCTCCATTAACGACACCAGTTTTCTTCTGCAGGAGAGTGGCGGCGTTGAAGTAGTGGTGGTAGACGATGGTACGAACAACGGCGGTTGTCTTTGACAATGAGAGAGACGGAGGGAAGTTGAGCCTTGAGAAGAATGACCCACAAATGGCGTCGGTTTTTCTGGTGCATGAGATCTTGGTGGTGGGAGGGGGTCCATTAGGGCTTGATGGTGGTGGAGAATGGCCCACAAACGGCGACGGTTGTCTTCGGTAATGGACAAAGCCGGCATGAAGGTAAGCCCTAGTGGAGAATGTACACAAGGGAGGCTAGGTTTAGATGGTGGTGAATAGTCCACAACACCAGCGGCTTTCTTGTGTGGGAGAGAGGCGAAGGAGATAAAGACAAGAGAGAAAAGAGAGAGAAGAGCGGGAAGAGAGAGTGGGTTGATTTTCAAACCCTAGTTGGGTTTTTGTTTTGTTTTTTAGCTTTTGACTGTGAATAAGAGGGAGGGTGAGGTTGTTTTGGGTTTTTTTTTCATTTTTAGTTGGGTTTCAATGGATAGTTAGGGGTGGTCTTTTGTTTGTTAATTGGAAATTCGTGGGGCCTGAATAACTCATTGCCTCTAGACTCACGTCTACAAATAAGTGGGTTCGTGATCCACCAATTACATAATCCCTCAACGACATCAATATGGGATAGTTTTAATATTAGTAGAGGACACCTGTACTACATTTTTTTTTACTGTTAATATATAAATCTAACAAAAGAAAATCTCATTACATCATTCCAAATTTATTCCAACTTCAAACAAACTTTGACTATATTAAAAATAAGATTATTAGATAAATGTAGTTGATGACATTTATAAAAATTCATAATCTTGTTGATGGAAATTATATATTATCCATTTCCGCCTAGAAAAAGTCTATTTACCTTTTTTTCTTTAGCAAGTGACTAGAACAATAATTTACTCTACATAATAAATGAAATATCTCACAATATGTTTATAGAAACTTCATAAAAAATTCCACTAAATTAAAAAGACCAATTACCATAATTTCATACAGAATTCATCATTTTAAACCCAAAAGTCGTGGCTTTAGTTCTCACGCCATTCTCATCACATAGCAAGAAAGAAAGATGAAGAAGACATTTTTCTATAACATCATTCCAGGCAAAGCAGAAGAAGAATTTTATAAATCTATGAACATACAAAGGCAGGTAAGTCGTTGCTTGGTAGAGATTAGAGATGTTCATACACCACCAGTTCTCGATTTCAAGAATCCATGGAAAATCACAAAGAATTTGACTCAATTTGAGATCGAAACTGGTAAAATTATTTTGTCTTTCATTGACACATTTGATCATATATTTCGATATTGGGTGTATTCCAAGGCTAAGCATGTGGTAATGGGATACGATGTGTATGTTACCTTGTGGGATGTTACCAATCATAACAAACCTAAGAGGTATCAAAATAAGAATGTTTATTTGGAGATACTATATAATGATGATTACGCTTTATCCTGCGGGGATTTGCTTAAGGATCATAAGTTGAATGTTGACGATGAGATCGGTATTTTTTGGGACCCAAGGAATTCAACTTTTCAGTTCACGTTGTTCCCATCACTAATACCAAAACTACCACTCGTAGAATAAAAAACTGAAGCACCATCACCAACACCAACGAGAGATCCAACAGAGGTACCATATCCACCAACACGAGTGGAAGCCCCATTAGTAATAGAAACACCAGCACCAACACCACCATCAACAATGGACGCTATTGGAGAATAAGATATTTATATGTGGCATATTCAATATAATTATGCATGTAGTTTTTTATTTCATGTCATGATATCATATGTAATGGACTCAAGTTAAAATATGTTATGTATTGTTATTCTTATATATTTAATTGCAATATACATGTGTTAAAGAATGTTTCAAATGACTTTATTTTTGCTAATATAATTTTTTTTTCTTTTCCATTAGCATATAATTGAGTATGTTAAATGATGAGCCAATTATAGATTAATGCCTATTAAAAAATTTATTTAAAAAAAGGTGCCTATAATAAGATTTTTTTATAGAAAACAGCCACATCCCAAACTACCCTTATAATTAACAATTAAAAAAAAGAAATTAGAAAAACAAAACAAAAACTAATAAACACACGCGCGCGTCCGTGAATTTTTTTTAAAATCGTCATAACTAATTCTAAAAAAATCAAAAAAATAAAAAATATATATATTTGAATAAATCAAATTAATATTTACGTCTATGGATTTTTTCAGAATTTTTTCAGAATTTATTGAATTTTTTGAATTTTTTAATTCGCAGAACATGGAATTCCATGTTTTGATATAAGGAATTTGTTTTCCGCAGACACAAAATTCACTGTTTAAAACATGGAATTCCATGTTTAAAACTGCGAATTAAAAAATTAAAAAAACCAAAAAATTCCGAAAATTCCGGAAAAAATCATAGATGTAAATATTAATTTGATTTATCCAAATATGATTTTTTTTTTCTGATTTTATTTGAATTAGTTATGGCGATTTTAAAAAAAAATTCATGGACGCGCGCGTGTGATGAAATTAGTAGTAGTAGTAGGTGGTGGTGGTGGTGGTTGTGGTGGTGGAGGTGGTGATGGTTGTGGTGGCTGTAGTAGTGGTGGTGGTGGTTGTGATGGTGGAGGTGGTGGTGGTGGTGGTGGTGGAAATACCCTATTATTTGTTTAAGATTTAAAAATAAATATTGTATTAAAAATAAAATAATATATTTAATAATAAGGATAGTATAGGTATAAAAAAATATAAAGGGGTTGTTTTCTATAAATAATTGTTCTATTAGACATTAATCTCTAAATAAGAAAATTAGAGGCTTAAAAAAATTAAAGGCATCATTAAAGAGGCATTTATCTCTAATTATCCCTTAAAATAATACTAACAAAATCTAATAATAATATATTAACATTATAAAATATGTGTCAAACAAGTTTACTAAAAATAAGTCCACAACCACTATACTATTTTAGAATAAATATAAAATGAATATAATTTACATTTTTAAAGGCAAATCTAATGAACTGGTATATTTTATTTTTTAAATTTACAATATAAATTGAGGAAGTTACCTTATAAATTGTATTTATAATCAGAATATTGTAAATGGAACACTGTACTATATTTTATTATTATGATATTTTAATTTTATCTCAATCTGCACGTTTTTAACTAGAGAAACACCTCATCATGCACTATATTAGACAACTAAAGTAACCTTAATAAATAATATTTCTTTTAATGCCTCGGATCTCAACAATTTCTCGCCTCCTCTAGTTTCAGTAATAAAATCATTACTCCGTATTGGCTTGGGAAGATGATGTGGAATATGCAAGTTCCTACAATTGTCATAGCTTTCTTCTGGAAATGCCTTAAAAATACGAACCCACTAAGCTTAGCATGTTCAAAAGGAATTGCACGATGTACTTCCAGTTCTCTCTCTGTGGAGAGGCAAATGAGACAATTCAACATATGTTGAATACCTTCAAAATCAGTTAGGCTACTAGAATAGATATATAATGTAGCTTAGAATGGACCTATAGATTGAGTGTTTTTTTTATAGTGAAATTTATCGAAGGACTAGCTACACCACATGGACGAAGAACTATGCAATCAACTTTCATATGATCTCTCACTGGAATTGTGGAAAATGATAATGCAGTTTATTTTTGAGAAAAACAGGTAGATCAAAGACTTCATTGAAAACTCCACAAAATCTGTGATGAGAGATAATTTCAAAAATGTTGATCATAAACCTAAATCTCGAAAGGTTACGACCTCCTGCATGGAGGTTTCTCTTTCCTTGGCCAAAGGTAGTAAAAAACAATGTGATGCTTCATTCTTCTCTACATCCAATACAATTGGAATTACGACTATTTGTATCAACTCAGAGGGTGATAACATCAATGCGTCTGGTTTTAAGATTATTTCCAATTCAACATTTGAGACTTAGTCTAACGCTATTCTGAAGGCATGTATTTGGGCTAGCGACGCCAGATAGTTAGATTGCCTTGAAGTTGTTTAGGGAATCCATTGACCTGACATAGCTAGGTGAACTATTATACCCTTGTTTATCTATTTTTGCCAATAGATATACTTTTAGTCAAATTCCTAAACTAAAGAACTAAAGGGCTGGTAGTATTGATAAGAATGCTAAAAGTGTTAACATTAACTATGAAATTGGAAAATATTTTTCATATGTTAGCATGATCCTCTTTTCTGAGTCTTTTTCTAGAACTTTTTAGTTGTCAAAGTCATATTAATATAAATAAAGGTTACAACATAACAAAAGTAATTCAATTTCACTAGGGTAAATGTCTTTCAAAAGTATTTTGGCTAAGTAGGGAGGCTTAGACACAAGCCAATTGCCAAACAAAATGCCTAAAATCTCTTCTTTGGCAACCTAGTCAGTTGTTGCATAGTTTCTCTTACTAATGGGAGAAAAAAATTCTCTTCCAAACCGTAGATATTTCTACAAGTATTACATATTTTGAATATCTTGTTTGGTAAATTTAAAGGTAGAATATTCACAATTTAGATTAATTTATTCTCAATTATAAATTATAAAGTTGGGAATTCAATAGCCATCTTTATATCTTTGAGGATACATGTTCCTTATGTCTGAAAACATACTAAGTGTCGAGTCTCCATGGTGAACCTGAAAAAACAAGACCATTAATGTTTCTTACTAAACATGCCATATCTGTTCTTTTTGAAGAGTCGGCTAAACCATAATTGCTTTTAAAATATTTAGGGGGAAGGTGGTCCAGTTACCTTTTTTAATATTTTTTTCAACTAAAATGGGAGTTTTGTTGATACTTGATCCTTCATTTAAACTAGGGTAAATCCCTCATATGGCCCTCTAACTTTCCCCAAAGTGCACCGACCGCCTTCGATCTTACGTTTTACCCTTTTAGTCCCCTGATGAACCCATTTTGTGATACCGTTAGCCCTTTTTCCATTTTCTTGTCAGATGACCGTTAGTCAATGCCACTTGGCGCCATGTCACCGCCAGTACTCTTCGTTAGCTTCATCTCTAACTCAAAAAAAAACTTTGAAGGTTTGAATGCTTCAAACTTTCAACAATGGGGGAAAACTAAAATCGAAACATCTTAAAATTAACATACTTTCAGGTGTCGATTCTCTTGTATCATAAACTAGCTATGGAGCGTGAATCCACCTCAATGTGGGAATTAAGCTTTGTCGTTCCACCTAATCATTAAATCTTTTTTTTAAACCATCTTCTTCTTCTTTGTTCTCCCGCACAAGAAAATCGCCGCCGCTCGTATCCATTCTCCACCATCATCAACCGGCCTTACTAATATACATTGACCTCCGTCTCATTGATTTTAAATTGTAGTGTGAACAGGTTTTTGAATTGTGATATCTTTAATTTAATTTTATCTTTTTTGTGTTTTGTGTAATAACAGGCACTAACAAATTGAGTTTATGCTTGTTTTGTTTATGTTGAATTTGCTGCTGGAATAGGCATGTTTAGGACATGATAAATTATTATGTGATAAATTTTACTTCTTTTTGTTGAATTTATCAGTAATTTATTCAGAGATGATTTTCCCGACAAGTTTTTCTTGGTTATATATATACTGGTAAAACATTGGTGATGATCTGGCTTATTGAAGTGTACAGTTTCCATTTTGTTTTAGACATTTATTGTGACATTGGCACCTTAGTATCTTTTAAGAGAATCTCTTGTATAAGTATAACTAAGTGAGTGTCAAGAGTCTACCCATAAAGCATTGAGAAACCTTAGCGAAGTTCAATTCATTAAATTTGATGCCATAATACTCTAAGCCCATTGTTATATTGTTCTCTCGTTCCTTAAACTTTGTGGAAGGATCCCATTGAGAATTAGTTGAACTTTTTGGATCTTCATTGGATTTCAGTAATTTTGTGAGATGGGTAGAAGAACTTGTATGATTTTAAGACTCTACTACTGTTTGTTTGGGTGAATATCGTAAATCTCGTAAGTATGAATCCATGAATTGACTTTCATTAGCAAGAGTCGTATTTCTTGAAAGGGTATCTTTGATTGCATAATGGAAAGTTGCTGGAAAATAATTCAATTTCATATAACTTTTTTCCAAAAAATGTTTTTGATGGAAGTAACTACTGCGTATTAAAAGTTCACATATGAAGAAAGATAAGTGGAAAATAAGTTTAGAATCAACACATGAAAGTATAATAATTTTAATATGTTTCGATTTTAGTTTTCCTCCATTGTTGAAGGTTTGAAGCATTTAAACCTTGAATTTTTTTTAAATAGTTAGAGATGAAGCTGACGAAGAGTACTGGTTGTGACGTGGCGGTGATGTGGCACTGACGTGGTGCCAAGTGGCATTGACTAACGGTCAACTGACAGAAAAATGGAAAAAAGGGCTAACGGTGTCACAAAATGGGTTCATCAGGGGCCTAAAAGGGTAAAACGTAAGATCGGGGGCGATTCGTGCACTTTGGGGAAAGTTAGAGGGCCATACAAGCTTTACCCCTTTAAACTATGGTCAATGTTATGGGGGTCCATAGTAGTGATCTAACTTCATTACAATTAGATATGTTATATTGTTCCTTCCGGTTATATATTGCCATGTTGATAGGAAGTAGAGGGTCACATTTTTCATTTTTATAGAAAAATTCCTTCCTTTCGATATATTCCATGCTATAAGCATAAATGTATAGAATTATGTCTTGTTTAGTAAAGTCAGCTGATGTATCTTTAACTGTGTTGAAGAGCCATAAGTCCAGTCTATCATTTTTGTAGTTACATATATGAATATTAAGAGTACATGAAAACCAACCATTTTTCGCCCAAGACAAGCAAAGAGAATGTGATCAATGTGCTCAGTTGCAGAAGTTACATATTTTGCAAATCTTAGTTTTATTTCAATGTCTGTTGTATTGATTTTCTTTAGTAGGTAGTAAGTGTTTACTACCTTCTACATAAAATCTCTATTTTTAGGTCATGTTTTCATGTTCCAGATCATAGACCAGAGTCCTTTTGATTTTGTATGTGAAATTGAGACTAATTCTTTAGTTTTACTTTTAGCCTTAACCTCTTCTTGTTTTTTAAGGTGGTGGCATGCTTGTTTGACTAGTCAATCTTCTTTTTCTTTTACTAATATTCCAAACCATTTGGTTAGAGAAAACTTTTAGATACATATCTATTTGATTTTGTTAGCTATGATTGGTTGAAGTGTTAATGAGGTTATTGTTTCATGTTTTATCCTAATTTGTTAAAAAGCTTATTATCAAAATTTATGTTTCCAATTTGGTTTAAAGTTTTCCTCTTGGTTATAAATCCATTTGTATTTGATAATGTTTATTGAAGACCCATCTCATATCTTCCAACTAACATTATGTAAGAAAACATTTATAACATTTATTCCATTTATTAAGAGTTTCCACCTCATGAAGGCCAGTTACCAATTTTTGCATCTAAGAAATTAAAGTTCTAGCAATAAATTTCTCTGAGTAGTTTTTGAACTATGGAATTTGAGCTATTTGAAATGTTTCGTGCTTTTTTCTACTATTATATGTGATTATTTGTTCCCCAGGAAAAAAAATTCCAATCCCCCAGGAGGTGTTTTTATCATCTTTTTTAAGCCATAATTTCCTAGACTTATTCTTCTAGTAACTTTTTTCCCTAGCTCAAGTATCCTCAAATGATTTGAAAACTGAATTATTTCACCCAAAGAGTTATTTGGTGAGTTATTGTTAGAGAATTTTTCTATCAAATATTTAATGGTCTCTATGGATTGTTATTAAACTTTATTTTGTTCCATTTCCTTAATAAGTGACTGCAATGCTTGGATTTGAATTTATCACTGCAATTGATCTACCTCTCATACTTTCAAAGTTCTTCTAGACCAACCATTGGGACTAGTTCAATGGTCAGGTCCCTGTCTCTCAACTAGGAGGTACAGGGTTTAGGTACAGGGTTCAAATCCCCTCAGCCTTGTTATTTCTTGAGCTCTTAAAGGGGGTAAGCAAGAGGTGCAAGGTTCGAGTCCCCTCCCTGAACATGGGTAACCTAGTTCTGATTAAATGAGAGTATGCATAAGGAGGCGTGTATATTTCCTACGGGAATAGTCGTGGTGCGCGTAAGCTGGCCCGGACACCCATACATTAAAAAAAAATTAAAAAAAAAGTTCTTCTAGACCATTTTAATTATATTAAGATAATAGTGTTTCATGTTTGACATTAGTAATTATAAATGTATATTTTTTATGTTTAACTTAAAAAAATTTAAGAGTAATATCCCCTGTGCTCCCGTATATAAAAAGTCTTTTTTATTTTATATTTTAAATCCGCCCCTGAGAATAGAGCATGTCAACAGCTCTCAGGACCGGTCCTGACATTTCGGGGGCCCAAGGCAAACTTTAAAAAATAGGCCCCTCAATTTTTTTTGGGAAAATGACCCAAAAAATCAAAATAATATTATTTTCAGCCCAATAACATCAATGACAAAATTTCTTCCCAATAACATCATTAACTAAATTTTGTCCTTGATGGGAATCGTCCTTGACGGGAATCGTCCTTGACGGGAATTGTCCTTGATGGGAATCGTCCTTGATGGGAATCGTCCTTGACGGGAATCGTCCTTGACGGGAATCGTCCTTGACGGGTAAACATGTAATCTTATAATAGTAAGTTAATGGATGATTCTTTGGGGCAAGTATAATATTATTTTGATTTTTTGGGTCATTGACCCTTTTTTTTTATGTAGTATTATATAGGATAATTTTTTTTACTTTAATTTAATTAAACAGTGTTTTTAAAAACAAAAAGGACAATTAGAATTTTTGTTTAGAGTTGAGAGTTTTTTAAATAGAAAAAACTATATTATGTATGAATTTTTGTTTTGAGTTGGGCCAAAATTGGACTTTTTTTAATAAAAAAATTATATTATGTATGAAAAAAAGTTAAAAAATCTTAAAAATTATAAGAATTTGAAAGGACCCAAGGCCATGGCCTCACCTCAGGGCCTTGACAACTCTCATTTTTAACCCTAACTTATTTTTACTATACTCTACATCTTTTATGTTTAAATATATAAATATCAGTTTATTATATTTATATGTGATTTTCCATAAATACTTGCCAACCAAAACAAAATAGAAATGCAAAATTGCCCCCACATATACCCTATAACTCACACATCATACGTGCGCCACTACGATTTAATCAGAATACGTGTGTTATCAGTTGAACCTAACACAAATTTGTGTTAGATAGAATTATAGAATATTTCCCACGGAACATTATCATACATATGAAAGACACGGCTACCTTATTCGGAACATCAGAAAACCAACCTTGAACACTGAACAGCTTCATCGCACCACAGTTTTGCTGACATGCATGATGACTTAAATAATAATAATATCAAGGTGATGACAAATATAATTATACACCACCTCAATTTAAAGGTCACGTATTGTCATTGTTTTCTCTCTTTATGTCCATTGATTTGTGTCCACTCTTTAGATATTCAGGACAAGACTATACCTCCTCCACGTTCACAAATTACCAGGTTGGTGTTCATCAACAGCCTCTAGATAAGATTATTAACTTAACGTACAACTCTAGAACATTACTTGATATGAAGATCAAATTCTTACGTTGTAGTTAGATACGTCAAAACCGATAAAAGGTAAAGCTCCTATGCTATCCCATGGAAGGGAAAAATAACAACTTTTACCTATCCAATGCTTATAATCTATCTTCAGGGAGGGCCTCTGTGATACTCATAATCTGTTAGGCGCTTTAAATTCAAGCTAGTTAACTAATCCGAGCACTCATTGACCTTCCACTGTAACAACCGAATTTAATACAAGTTTAGTACTAACCTTGCCTTGCTGTAATTTAATACAAGTTCAAGAGTCTTGCAATTTAATTTTTGAAGTACGTATTAAATACACATCACTTGATTAGTTAAACATTGTAATCCAAGTTAGTTAAACATGTACGTAAGTGTGAATATGATGATAAACATAATTAGCTACAAACAGAAACAGGAAGTGATATATGTGTATTCATAATTAGCTGCTGGATCGTTTCAAGTCTGATCATGCATGCCAACAAATGCACATGCTTCAACTTTGAATTAAAATATGAAGGAGTGAGTTTTAGATTATTATGCATTTATGAGCTTCTACATTATTGGACTTTTTTTTAAGAAAAAAATAACTAATATTTAATAATACCATCCATAGCGATTCGCGACAAACAATTAAACATCGTACAAGAGAGGCTGGTAATTTAGGACAACTGAAAAATATATCATAAATTAAACAAAGTTTCAATTTAACTAGCTAGCCAATAAATTACACAATTATTAATTTTCTGAATCCATGAAAACTTCAACTTACATCAATAACATTATTGGGCCTCAAAAGGTTATAACCTTGCGATAGGTATGGTCAATAATATAGTGGCTGTAATGTCATGGATTTTGTGGATCTTTGTGTGGACAAAAAATTTCTCCAGACCATTCTACACAAGCCAACAAAAAAAGAGAGTAGTTGTTTCAGAGCAAGAGTATGACCATTTTATAATTCAGCTAGCAGCAAAAAGTATTCCTATTAAGGGTGGGGTTGAAGCATTAAAATGTTCCTCTATAGATACCCCTACCGTTCTAAGACCACCCGTAGGGGCGGGTAGGGTAAGGCTAAGGGTGGGAAGGAGGCAAGTGGGAGTAAGGAGTTTTGGTGTGGGATAGCGTGGCTCGACGTGGAGAAAAAAGAGAAAACATTTTTTTTTTTAGAATTGTTACTGAAAAAAGTATAATTAAATCTATATTAGTAACTGCATTTTCAATGAAAAAGGAATCCTTGCAACAATTTATTGAAATTCGTTTTGAACATAAGATATATCTGTTATATGCGATAATCCTACTAGTATAAATATTAGAATTAGTGACCACTACTGCTGAAATGCAGAACTCCTCTTCTATAATTTGGATAATATCACGTTTTGCAAAAGTCAAGCTCTCCCACCTAGCTAAGGAGCGGATAGGATTTCTTGTCCATAAGATTAGTTAGACCATTAATTAGATTCAGAATAACAATCCGATTTACTTTTTTAATATCTATATATACATTATTGCAAATAAGATTAAACAAAGTCATTTATTAATAGATCAATTTTATTAAGAATATTCTTCATAAAACGTTTTATTGAAAACATGATCTTGGCGATATATGAACTAAATATTGCTTACCCCACCCGTTCATATCACTAATGACAACAACTTTTATTGCTGTTGTTGCTATATGTCGTTGCGAAAGACCTCCATTCATTATTCGCAACGAAATCTCATCGTTTTTATATTTGTTTCTAGTATATTGTCGTTAGAAATCACAATTCGCAACGAACTGTCAATGTTCTCGCCTATAAGAACTTATTTCTTACGACGAAACATTTCGTTGCTAAAAAGACAATCTGTTGCGACGAAAGTCATTCGTCACTAGAATGCTTAGTTTTTGCGACGAAATGCAGTCTTCGCTGAAAAATTATTGGCGACGAATTACAATCGTCCCTAGAATATCATTTGAGACTATACTGCGATTTACTAAACTTGTTTCTAGTGACCGACAAGATCGTCGCTAGTAACAATATTAATTTATTTATTATTATTAAATTAGTATTATTCTAATTTCATTTTTGTATGAACGATAATATAGTTAAATATAACAAACCCGAAGCACGTTAATCTAAACAAATAAAAATATGATTTAAATAGATTAAATTAAAAGCCAAAATAATAAATACATACATCAAATTAAAATTAAAATTCAAAATAATTAAAAAGCATGTAGAATAAAAGTAATAAAAATATCGTCAGTGGGAGGTAAAAATCAATCATCAGATAGGTTTCTTCTTCTTCGTCTTCGATATTTTTTTGCGACAACCGCTAGATATCTTCTGGAAAGAACGTGATTGGTCTAGGCGATTGTGCGGGATCGGAAGTCAATAAACTCTCGACTGCCCTATCTGATCAACTCAAGCGAGGGCTACACTCAGTTGCTCGATGTTATAAGTATGATGGGTGGCCAATGTCCAATTGTAGAAATGTCAGCCTCTGGAACGTATGGATGTTTTCCCTTTGAAGTTAGATAGTCGTTGATGGGTGTCAACATCACGTTAAAATCATGTACCATATGAGTAGATGCCTCATCAGTTTTCGAATGTCTGCCATTCAGAGGAGGAGTTCCAACACCAGCCATCCAACTCTGCGTAGCTGGACTTATCCCTTTGCACGCCACTGTGATGACAACCTCGACCTGACATTTTGCGTCAAAGAATTGGAAGATAGAGAGGTTGAGGATTTTGACTATGGTTGTAATTGTGTGACTCGATGACATGTCAAGGATCTCAGCTCATCTTGTTACATGAAATAAATACATAGTCATTAATAAAATTTCAAACATGATATAAAAAATTGAAATCACATTATCGAAACATTTACATCAGATTTTTCGTGACAGTAATATCCCTAACCGATTTGCATGTTTGTCATACCCAATCTCGTAGAACAAGTCATCCATGCGAGGAAGGGGCATATCCAAGTCTTTTCCCTCTGCTTTTTCATTGACCACCAGTGGGTTCTTCTCCTCCTCATGTTTCATTCAAGGGACAAAGTATTAGCACTTATTAAAAATGTTTACCTCAAACAAATCCTCCCGCGTCAGGAAATAAGTCTTCGATCCCACACCACTCGGGCGTTTTGCCTTATCCCAGTTCGGCTTGTTAGCTTGTTTCTGATTCTTCTTATTTTAAAAATAAATATTTTTGAAAAATTAAGAATAATTATAACTTATAACTTAAAGCAATATTACATTCGAAGCGGTTTCATCCCAAAAATTGCAGCTCCTTTGCCAGATCCCATGTGTCTGGTCATCGGGTTTTCTGCCCGTGCGGTAGAAATCACTCTTCAACCTATGCTATGTTGTAGATCTCGGTTTTGCAGCTTAGACGTATTAGAATTATAGAAAAGAATATGAAAGACTAAGTATTGTATTGAATGAATTGATGATATTAAAGTGAACTACATAACAGTATTTATACTAGAACTAAGCTTGGAGAGTAAGCAGTCTAGCTTGGAGAACAAGCAGTCTAACTTGGAAAGCAAGT
Organism: Nemophila menziesii; assembly: GCA_029959085.1. Taxonomy (NCBI): domain Eukaryota; kingdom Viridiplantae; phylum Streptophyta; class Magnoliopsida; order Boraginales; family Hydrophyllaceae; genus Nemophila; species Nemophila menziesii. The sequence goes on from JARWIR010000060.1 coordinate 3,397,783, forward strand.
AGTATAATGTAACTATGGTAAATAAACTCACTAACTAAGGTAAATAATAAATCTAATATATAATTAAATATATATAATCTACACCCCCCTCAAACTCAAGGTGGTGAGAATGATATTAGCTTGAGTTTGGAAATCAAATCCATGAGACGACCGGGAGGATGAGCTTTGGTGAAGATATCAGCTAGCTGGTCAATGGAAAGCGTGTACTGAAGTCTTGTTGTACCCTGAGCAACATGCTGACGAATGAAATGACAATCACACTCAATATGACGAGTACGCTCATGAAAAACATCATTATGTGCAATTTGGATAGCACTTTGATTATCACAATGAAGAATCGTGCCAGTAGCTTGAGGAGCACCCATATCTGAAAGGAGCCAGCGAAGCCATATCACCTCCTGAGTAGCATCAGCAAGTGCACGATATTCAGCTTCGGTACTAGAACGAGCTACAACTGTTTGCTTTTTACTTCGCCATGAGAGGAGAGAATAACCTAACTGAAAGCAGTACCCAGTTGTTGAATGACGATCAGTGGGATCGCCAGCCCAGTCTGCATCTGAATAACCATGTTAACTTGCCAACTCAACCAAAAGTCCGAACTGTTAGAAGAAGGCGGAGAACAGGTTATAGGAGATTTATACTCCAACACGCCCCCTCACGTGCAGGCTTAGACGAGATGTGCATGCTTAGCAGAGGAGATGGATTGATCTAAGCAAAGCACATAGAGGAGATGGATAAGCCATGAACGTGGAGATATCGAGGTGAGTGGCGGTGGAGAGACTCGAACCCAGGACCTCAAGTACCTGGAGCTCTGATACCATATTAGAATTATAGAAAAGAATATGAAAGACTAAGTATTGTATTGAATGAACGGATGATATTAAAGTGAACTACATAGCAGTATTTATACTAGAACTAAGCTTGGAGAGTAAGCAGACTAGCTTGGAGAACAAGCAGTCTAGCTTGGAGAGCAAGTAGTATAAAGTAACTATGGTAAATAATCTCACTAACTAAGGTAAATAATAAATCTAATATATAATTAAATATATATAATCTAACAAGACGGTCGATTGGGGCCTAGCGCTTAGGCGGAATTATACAAGGCCTAGGTGGGATTAGACGGTTTAGCATCTTGTTGTGTTATTATGTATATTTAGTAATATATATGAGTAATTATAACAATTTTAACTATTCTAGTCATATAAGTCATCTAACAACACTAAAGTAATATAACAATACTAAAAATTAAGTTATAATAAGGCGCTAGGCAAAAACCCTTATCATTTTTACTAGCTAGGTGGATGCGGCTAAGGGGGAGTTGACGCCTAGGACGGGCCTAGGTGGGCCTAGGCCGCGATTTCTACATCATAGATCCTATGCTTGAATTTATTATATCTCTTCACACATGTTAATTCAATGTTGTCCAACCATTTATCTCAGTCCGGCCTCTGCCTCCACTCATCAATACGAAAGAAGTCTTGTCTACAAAAAATCAACACATCAACTATTGTTCTCCTAAACAGTGGATATGAATAAAATAACGAGATAGTAATAAAGAAACAGAGTGGTAGTAGATTGTTGATTCAAAAATTAAATCGTATCACACTTTGATAAGAATTTATTTGTAGAAGGATCTAATATTTTCATTATGGTAAAAATTAGTTTATTTATGGCATGTCTTGGAATTTATGGTTAGTAAGTAAATTTGGACGTTCAGATTAAGTAAAATGAGTATATTAACATTGTTGATTAAATTTTAGAACAAAGGGTATCACCCAAAAAGGTATCACCTAAACATCACCCATGATGTGGCGGTTAGGTGGACCAATCATGAAGGAGAGAGAAAAAAGTAAATCTGGAAAGAGAAAATTCATGATTGGTCCACCTAACCGCCACATCATGGGTGATGTTTAGGTGATACCTTTTTGAGTGATACCCAGCATTACTCATAAATTTTTTAGGTAAATTTTTTAGAGAAAAAAATTTAAGGTTAGATATTTATATGCTATTTATTTCCTAATTAATAAGTAATTTGTTTGTATTTTACTTGAGTGGATTTATAATCAAATTAATATTTTAAAAAATTATATGTATTTTTTTTAGTTTCAAGGTACGTTTTGGCCCGTCATGGATAAAAAATTTTGAATTAATTTATGAACTAAAATTTACCATAAATACAAGTTCTTCATTATGGCAAAGATAATCGATTCTAAGGTGTGCTTCGTCCTGGATATCAACGAACCATGTGTTGTAGACAGACAGCTTGCTTATGCAGTTTTATGTCTGAAAGAAAGACAAGAAATTGAAGAAAAACAGGTTTTTAATATGTTTGTGCACAATCAACATCAAATTTGTCAATAGCTAAAGCTACAGTATTAATTTCCCATTAAGAATGATCAAACTGTCAATAGCGTCACAATCAATAAACTAAATCTTTACCATCTCAGTACACTTCTAGCACTACTTATGTAGTCGATTCTCTCGTGGTACACACACATTAATTCTTATTTCATTATTCCTTTTGTTCAAGAGTACTAAAAAGACACCATCTTTGCATGATCCTCCATGGCTATGGTTACAATCACTTCAAATTCTGCCACTAATATCTCAGGAAACTTGACCCTGGAAAATCGAAATAGTATGCGCGAAGCCTCGTTTTCTTCTTACTTGGATAGTTCTGAAGAATCCTTTGTACTACAACTAGCAAAGTCAAGTAAAAAACTCGACTCTTCCTCTTCCTTCCCACAAAACAATCTTCAATTGGGACGAAAAAAGACAGAATACGAAGAAATCGATGTCTTTAGCGCTGAAAAATACTTCAATGGAGGAGTAGGTGAAGAGACTCCTAAACTTGTTCATAATTCTTCACCACAAGATGAGATACTTGAATCCGAGTCGTTAAAACAAAAGAATCGGCCCGGAACTCCAAGTATTCGGTCCGAATCAAGTGGAAATAGCCGAAGTTCGTTAGTAAAGGTACCAAAGAATCAACAAGCGAGAAAGGGAACAAATACTCGAGGCAAGAAATTCCTTACCAGAATTGGTTGTAACGGTTCTTGCAATGATAAAGAATCTGTCAAAGTTCATAAACCAGGTAAAATATTAGACGAATCCAGGCATGTATTAAGCCCACGAGATGATATAATTAGCTTACCAACTTTTAATCCCAAGCCTGGAAACGCTAAAAATTTGCACCCACAAGAGGAAAAACAAGAAGAAGATACAAGCAAAAAGTCACTCGAGGTGTTTGGTTCTCCGTTTATATCCATTGATAAGCAAATCAAGATGTTAAGCGCTTGGGATGCAATACCTCAAAAGGAGATACAAATTGAAGACACAGAAAGTGATGCAAGTTCAGATTTGTTCGAGATAGAGAGCTTCTCGACTAATAACAACCCGTATCTCACAAGACAGGCATCAAATGGAACATGCTATGCCCCTAGTGAAGCAAGCATAGAATGGAGCACAGTTACAGCTAGTGCAGCTGATTTCTCAGTCATGTCGGATTTTGAAGAGCAAAAGTTCCCGGATCGGAAAAACATGAACGGTAAAGAGATGCAAAAACGGCGTCAAAATTTACTTCCGGGGTGCAAAAGTCATAAAGCTGTGAGTATTGTAGGAGATGCGCATCGTATAAGAGACAAGGGATGCCCTGATTTACAGAGGAACCATAGATTAGAGTCATTAACACCAGTGACAACAAGAAATGGACAGCTTAAGTTTGAAGCGCTCCCACTAGCAGAGTCACAGTTTAAACTCGCTCCACATCTTTTATATATGCATTAATGTAGTATCATGTGTAAACGCATTTTACTGATCAGTCTATATTTGTATCAAGTTGAGAATAATTATTGCATTTGAAAACTCTCCGAAAATGTAGACTCTGAGGAAAGCTACGTACAAAACTATATGGTTCAATCTTATATTGTGTTAAATCAACATCAAAGGAGAAAATATATCATACGGATATCTCTATTTGGAATTTTGCCAATAACCTATGAATAAGGCTAACTGTAGCATCACTTTCCAATAGGCTATTGTAGCATCACTGTCCATATAACGCTCTGTTTGATAACCAGATCTTCCTTGGAGCTATTCCATGAAAATAGTTTCAACATTTTGTACCGTTCGATAAATAACAAGTTTCATAAATATAGTTTTCTAAAAATGTTAAACTCGTGTGAGTTTTAATTTACAATTAGTCACGGTAAAATTTACACAAAATATTCTGACAAGTGACTCGAAATTAGGCGATGTACTTTAACAAGTTCAAATTACGGAGGCGATGTGGTTACAAGTGATTCAAGGATTTGTTTGAGGAAACTCAGACTAAATTGGAGATCCTATTTTTACCTTAATAGCCAGCGTGTAGTAACCATGTATTTCTCGTCGAGGCAAAGTGCAATAAAGGACAGCGTGCATTGATAATGAAATTTCAGTAAGGAAAGGAAAGGAATGTCGTCTCCCATGAATGAGTGCCACATTTTTGTGTACGAGTTGGGACTAATTATGGAGGTCTCATTTCCTCTATTCTTCAACTACCTTATTAATTTCATGTCATATTCACAAAGTTAAGGTGCATCATCGGAGAATTTAATCAAATAATCATTCATCAAATAAATAAATTTTGGATTGAAAAATTAAGAGTGAAGGGATTAGATTAAAAGATTGAAGGATTAGAAGAGTGATTATGACATTTTAGGAGTGTAAAGCAAATTTTTAAAAATAAGTCCTTCAAAAAATATTATAATAAAAAAGATAATTAAATAAGTTTTAAAGAAAATACAAAAATATTTATCACTTTGAACAAATTTTTCTTTATAGTTATGTATGCAAATTCACTAACTTTGAATAATTAATTTTTTCTCTCGGTAAAGAATCAAGTGATAAAAATTGAGGTATCTAAGGTTAATTACGAATCCTGGGTGTTCTCAGCTGTTTATGCGTGTCCAAAATCGCTCGATAGGGAACCGTTTTGGACCGCCCTTCATTATGCATTTAGTAATGTTGGAAGGCCATGGTTAATTGTGGGGGACTTCAATCAAGTAGGTAAAGAAGAAGACAACAGAGGTGGAGAACCGGGAATTACGCGTAGGATGGAAAAGTTTGAGAAATGGCGGCATGGTTGTGATTTGACAGATCTAGGATTTGAAGGCCCAAGGTTCATTTGGTGTGATTCATGGAATACAGGTCAACGGATACTCAGAAGGTTAGATAGAACGTATGCGAATACAAACTGTTAAGCTCTTTTCCCGTGCGCCAAGGTATTGCATTTGGACCGAAGACATTCAGACCCCACGCCTATTTTGATTCAGTTAATTCTGAATGATCAACCACTTCCGATCAGGAGATCTCGCTTTGAGAATGTGTGGTGTTTACATAAGGAATTTATGAGTTTTGTTAAAGAATGGAATCCCTCAACTGTGGATCTAGGGGATAACTTAACAGATATGAAGACTCGCCTTACAAAATGGAAAGATACTGTTTTTGGCGATATTAATAAGAAAAAGAAAATACCGCTAGCAAGCCTGAAGGGAATACAAATGTCGTTACACCATTCATACAATTCTTCACTTTTTAGCCTAGGTAAGAGATTAAGGAACAAACATCTCAGTGTATTGGAAAGGGAAGAGGCATTTTGGTTCAACGCTCGAAAGAGAATTGAATTCGTTCGGGAGAGCGTAATACAAGATACTATCACCTAGCCACGATGAAGAAGAGGAAACCTTCTAAAATACAATGGCTTATGTATCAAAATGGTGTTTGGTTTGATGAGAAGAAAGCACTAGGGACACTAGTCTGGGATTTTTTTGTTGAATTATATTCAGATACAGTTAAATTTGTGGTGTCGTTTGCGTTGCCGCATGGTCGTAATCTAGGGATTGATGACATGTGTCTTTTAGAGGATGAATTTACAAATGAAGATATCTGACCGCGGTGTTTCAATCTAATCCTATTAAGGCCCCAGGTTTGGATGGTATTTCGGCGGCTTTTTATCAAAAAGGTTGGGATATCGTGGGAATGGATATGTGTAAGATGGTTAGGAGTTCGATACAGATGGGGAAGGTGTCTCCAAATCTTAATGGGTCGTCGATTCACTTGAATCCTAAGGTACCTGAGCCGGAAGTTGTGGGGCAACTACGACCTATTAGCCTGATTAATGTACCAATTAAATTCATTATGAAGTCTATGGTCAACCGGATTCGAACATTACTGGCGGAACGGATTAGGACTAATCATGGTAGCTTTCTTCTGGGATGTTCAACTATTGATAACGTGGTATTGGTGCAAGAGGTGGATCACTGTATGCAAAAACTCACATCGAAAAAAGGATATATGGCTATTAAAATCGACTTGGCTAAGGCGTATGATTACTTGAGTTGGAGATTCATAGAAGATACCATTACCTAATTTGGATTTTCAAATTTGTTGGCGCGTTTTGCCATGTCGGATATGTCATCTAATACCATTCGCATGTTGTGGAACGGGGAACAACTGGAAGCTTTCACCCCTCATAGGGGAATTCGGCAGGGAGACCCTCTTTCCCCTTATATCTTTGTTTTATGTATGGAGCGTTTATCTATTCTTATTCAGAGACTTTGCGAAGGTGGGGAATGGTTACCCATTCGCCTCCATCGTCAGGGTCCCCCAATATCTCACATTTTCTTTGCAGATGATCTTCTACATTTCGCTGGGACTGAGGAAAGACAAATGGAGCTTATAGAGGAGGTCCTTAGAGTCTTCTGTGATGAGGCGAGACAGACAGTGAGCGAGGAGAAATCCTTGATCTATTTTTTGAGAAGTGTGATAATTATAATGCGATAGGTCTTGCCATGAGAAGTGGTTTCACGTTGAGTGAGTCGTTAAGGGTATATCTTGGGAAGCCAATACGATCACAACGGCTTTCACGGGGATTTATCCAGCGTGTTATAGCAAATATGCGAAGCAAATTTCCAAATTGGAAGAGCCAGATTCTATCACTAGTAGACCGGATCACACGTGCACAATAGGTGCTCTCAGCTATTCCCATATACATAATGCAAACTATGAAGCTTCCGAGCTATGTATGTGAGGGATAAATAAAATTATCCGTGACTTTATTTGGGGTCTTCTAGTAAGGAGAGGAAGATACACTGGCTTTTATGGGAAGTGTTATATCGCGCAAAAAAAACATGGTGGATTAGGATTGAGGGGTGCACGCTATTGGATAAATTAGGATGGATATTGCAGAATGAGCCGTCTCTGAGGGTAAGCGCGTTGAGACAGAAATATTTCAGAAGTGGCTTTATAGAGCGGAAGTGAAACTGTCAAATTCTAGGATGTGTAAAAACATCCTGGTGGGTAAAGAGGTTTTAGACGAAGGCGTAATTGAGGTGGAAAATGGGGAAGAGAAAGTATGCAAATGGAGTCATGAATCATCGGGTATACTTTCGATTAAATCGGCATACAGTGGCTTGTTACCCATTGAAATTGGGATAAACTTTAATTGGGATGTAATTTGGTCTCTGAAATGCCCTCAATAAATAAAGACTCTATTGTAGCGTGTGGTGTGGGACCGGCTTCCTACGAGCGGTAATCTTGTCATGCGAGGAGTCTTAGATGATCCAATCTGTCGTGAATGTGGTGTTGAAAAGGAATCTGCTATACATTTATTTGAATATTTTACATGCTATAAAAAATTGTTTAAGCTTTGTTTTCCAGGGAATAGTGAAGAAATGGAGAACATGTGCATGAAGGGGAAGCTTGGGAGGAAGGTGGAGTCACGCCTGAAGATAGGGCGATGGACAGACACGTGGACAGCACACCCGCCAGCTGGACAGTAGCCACCAACACCTCCGCCAGCTAGATAGCAGCCTTGGAGGACGAGCCAGTAGCAGCAGCTACTGGATGGGACAGCGGATTCCTACTTCACCGCAGGATTGGGAGGTGCAGCAACAGCAGCAGGTTTCCGCTGGAAGGACCGATCAGCAACAACTCACAGCAGCAACTGGACAGCACGGGATTGAACAAGGAACGTAGCAACAGGGGAATGAACAAGAACCACAGCAGGAGAGTCTAAGCGACAAAAATGGTGGGCCAACTTGCTCGTGCAGAAAAGAATAATAAATGGGATCAAACAATGCTATATTGTGGCTGCATACGTTTTGCACGTATGGGTTGAGCGAAACAAAATAATTTTTTACCCGTTAGCAAAAAAAGAGCGGTAAGTGAACTTCAAAATATTACTTTTAACGCGGCGAGTGATTATGCGTGCGCGTAGGGAGTTGAGAGAGATGGCGAATTGATTGTATCGGCAAAAACTATCCTCGTCAAATGGGTAAAACCGGAAGCGGGAATTAAATTAAATGTAGATGGCGCCTACAATACGGTTAGATCTAGAGTCGAGTAGGTGGACTTTTTTGGAATAAGAATGGTGATTATTTAGGGGGCTGTGCGGGGAGTTGTGTCGCACGTACTCCAGTAGAGGCAGGACTCTTTGCGTTGGATTTTGGCCTTCATATGGTGATGTGTCAAGGATATAATTCTATCATTATTAAAACGGAATAAAGTGAATTTCATGCGCTAGTGAAGGGCGATGTGAATTCAAGGGCATTATCAAATGATGTAGTAGGTGCTTGTCGTGTAATACTGGCATCTAATGAGTGTTTCGAGCTGATTTGGAGTTATCTAGAAGCAAATAGTTGTGTGGATTGAATGGCAAAACTAGGAACAAATAGTGCGGAGGGATCTTCTCCATTCAGAGATCCACCAGATGGATTATGGTGCTTACTAATGCGTGATCGTTATGGATGGGTTGTACCTAGAATAACCATTAATCATTGATAATTAGTATTTTGTAGGAATATTACTTCCCAGTCGATTTAGACCTCTTATGTAACAGAAAAAAATTAGCAAATATATTTCAATAATTAAAATAATAAATTCACGTGGGAGGTGTATTCACTTGAGAATCTATAGATTTTTTGGACTTTAAAAAGTTTATAAATTTTACAGATTTCATGGATTATTTTGAATCCAAACAGATTCTGGCAGGTTCTTTTTAAATCTTGTATAGAGTTGAATGATTTTTTTAAATTCTTTATAGATTTTGACAGACTTTGACATACAATTTATTTATTTTTAACAAGAATTAAAAATGCTCTACTTTTAAACGAATTGAATATCATACCCATATTTTTACATACATATTATGAAAATGGAATTATACTATTTCCAAGTTTATTATATTAAAAAGGTGAATTACAATAAAATATGGTTGATTGCAATGGAAGTCATTCAAAATAAATTATTGCAGACTAACTATATCTAATCAATAATTTGAGTTATTAAAGTATATAAAAATAAAAAACCAAATTAGTTATTTACGCACCTGACTGGTCTTATGTTAGACCAGGATCTTTACCAACATGTTAGCGACTTTAACAAAGTTCTTTCATGTTAATTTCATCGAATGAAACGAACTAAGTACTATTTAAAATTGTCGAATTAGTAGAATATGTCATACATAATATATTACACAATATAACATTATAACCACATGTTTCTTTTAAAACTGTAGTTCTCAATAACAAAAAAAGTTTAATCACGAGCACATCATTTTAGATTCATTATGTACTTAGCTGGATTCATAGCATATATTGTAGCTCTGCATGAATTTTTTTTTATTGAACAAAATCATGAGTTTTTTAACTGAATTAATCGTCTTACATATAATTTTTTAAAAAAGGTTTTACAAGAAAAATATTAATAGCATGAATGAGTTTTTTAACTGAAAAAATAATGTTACGGCTAATTTTTCCATAACGTTTTTATAATTAAAGACGCATATGAAAAATATAGCATGGTTTATTTTTAATTTTCATTTCTAATTTGTTAGAAGATAATCTAAAGAAGAAACTCATCAAAATCTCTAGGTAAAATGATAGATTTCAAAATAAATATTTTGTTCTTTAAAATCATATTGAATCCAATAGGCAATAGTTAATGAAATCCAAAAAAATCCGTAGACTTTTGAATACCATAAGATTTTAAAAGATTGTTTAAAATCTAGATTGAATACACTATTATTTTAAAAGACTTCACAGTATTATAAAAGACTTTTTAGACTCTTAATTAAATACCTCTCAACTTTTAAAGTCCAGAAAAATCCTATAGATTCTCAGTTGAATACACCAGTATTTTAATCTTTGTTATGATATTGTCGACTTGAGATGTGATTTTTATCAATTTCAAATTTGAAAAATTTCTTTCAGCATATGAAAATGTGACCAGTATTGTAAGCAATATTCTATACGCAATCCACGCTATAAGGAAACATCCATCCACCACTCGTAAAAAATTAAACATTTCAATTGGTCTTTTTTTCTCTCATGATAACATTTCTCTCAACAAATTAGTCATATTTATCAATATCGATAAGCATGTCATGTTTAAAAACACACTCTAACTTGGAACAATATTTCATCAAACTATTGTCATCAATTAAAGTAAAAAGAATTCAAATTAAATAAAAAAAAATCTTCGTATATCTTGAATTAATCAAACCTATTATTAAGTGACCTAAGAGCTTTATCAATCATATATATAAAAAATAATCCACTCGAAAGGATTCTTGAACTGATAGTGTTACCTCGTCAATAGGGGTTTCACCAAATTGTCTCTTTCTCTGAACAATGTTTTGTCATGAACTACCGGTTCAATTTCCGTTGCACTTGCAATATTTTTAACTTCAATCATGAATTTTTCAACCTGTATCTCTGTACTCTATACAAAAGGAGATGAGTCCTTGTAATAATTGTATAGCCATATCAATTTGTAGAAAAAATCTTTAAATTTCTTGCTAACAGTATTAACCGCAACGCTTAACCAAAATTCAAAACTCTGGATATCGTATTTTGCTAAAGATTCAGTTTCACTCTTTTTTTGGGATCGTTGGTAGTATCTGCCAATTCAATCAAAACATCTCTAATTTGTGGATTTTGACTAATTATTGACTTCACACTTCTACATGACTTTCCCAACGTATTTGTGACAGTGGTTTTACTGTGAGACTTTTCATATTATCTTTGAAAAAACTTCACCGCTTTTTGAAACTAGAAAATAGAGAATAAAAATGTTAAAACTACTTCAAAGAAACACCTAGTTTTGAGACACGAGTTGTCCATATCACGGAGTGCAAAGTTCAAGCTATGATAGCCACACGGTGTATAAAAAGCCCAGGATTTATTTCAAGTCACCATTTTTGCAAACCTGCGTGTTTCCCTTTTATATTTGCGCCATTATCATAACATTATCCTTTTACATCATCAATATTAAGTTGAAGAGAATTCAATACTTGCTGAAGTTTATCATCAATCTTAAGAAACTTTAAAAAGAACTCCTCTAATTGCACAAGAGATGTGGTTACATCTACAAATCGTATAATAAGAGACATTTGTTCCTCATGGCTTATATCACGTGTGTGATCAAGTATGACAGAAAGAAACTTTGCTTCTTTGATTTTTTAAGAACCACAATATTGATCTCACATGCTAGCATTTGTATTAATTCATTCTGGATCTTATAAACAAGGTAATTATACTTAAATTCTTGATTTTTTTATACGTTGGATATGATATTGCATCACTGGATCAAATTCGGCAATCATTTCAATTTGGCCTAAGAAATTCTATTACGTTTCTTATAAATCTTTTCACTATCTCCACAAAATGCTAAATTATTTTTCGCCAGACTTTTCACTACTGAAATTATTATCAATAGAACCAGTTGGGGTTAGCTCAACTGGGCAGATCCTTAGTTATCCTTCTAGGCGGTACAGGTTCGGACAGTGTCAATTACACCGAGTCCAAAGGTGGCTCTCCCATGTAACAAAAAAAAGATATTCTCAATAATACGTTTCCAATATTCTCTTTATGTATTCATTATCCTTTTACGCTTTAACAATTGTTGTGTTCTTCTTTAATATCATCTCAAGTTCAACCCATTTTTTCATGCAAATAATGTGTTCATTACTCATTTCATGACTCCCAATCCTCTTAGTAAGATATCTCCAATCGTCAAATCTTTCAGTAGCCAATTGAGTAATGTTTCCTTCGTCCTTGAATAATTTACAACAAAATAAAAATGTTTTATTTTTTACACTTGAAATATAAGCTATTTTATGTCATACTTTTCACCATTTTGTAGGCGTCGAATGAAATATTTAGATGCAAAATATCTCCTGATATTACTTTTTTGATATTCATCAATATATTCTCTTATTGCAGACCCTTTTCTACTAAAAAAATCTTTCAAAATTTGATCAATTTTGCTTTACTTACTTGGTTTATGAATGTTTAAAGGCTAAAAAACTTGAGTCACGTGTTTCTCATTCTCCATATCTTCATCATGACCATTATTTTCCTTCCCTAAATCTTTGATTGAGACATGTTCTTCATTCACTAAATTTTCATTAGAGAGTTAGCCTTATTTTAAAAAAAATAAAACATTCCCGACTTGAGACTGAACTAATTCATCCACTTTTTGTTTTTTTTTCCTTTCTTGACGTCATCTAAAAGAATTCCTGATAAAAAAATTGTAATCATTATTAAATATTATAATTATGTTTCTCTCATTTATTACATAATATTTTTTAATATCATAATCTAATATTTTTTTGGTTCAAAAATAGTTTATTATCACTTATATACAAAATTCATAAAAAAATATTGATCAATTAAAAATCTAATTATAATTTACATACCTAATTAGTTAGATATAAATAAAATAACTTACAAACTATAAAATTCATAATTAAATATTTATCAATTATATTATCATAAATCTAATTATTTAAAAAAAAAGATAAAATGATTGAATAAATATGCTTCAGTAGATATAAAATTTATAAAATAATATCATAATTAATTAAAAATAATTTAGAAAAGAAAAAAACATACCTATGAAGGTTGTAATATTTTTGACGGATAAAAAAAATTGGAGGAGATCCAAGCGCATCGTTGAGTAACTACTTTGACCAATTCATATATTCAATTGATTATTGATAGTGTTTTTTTAAACCAAAGAAAGCGACCTAGCATTCTTTTGTTTTGGATTGTGTCAAAATTGGCCCCTTTTAAATAAATAAAAAAAACTTTGTTTTATGTATAAAAAAAATTAAAGGGCCCTAAAATTATAAGAATTTGGAGGAGGTCCAAGGTCATGGCATTTTATACCTCTTCCGGGACCGGTCTTGATTAGAAGGGAGGGGATTAATTTTTTTTTTTTTTTTTTTGTCTAGTGAGAAGGGAGGGGATTAAATTTTAAAGGATTTCAACAACTCATTCTTTTGATTGGGTTAAAAGGAATTGTTAGGGAAAAGTTAGTAAGGTATTATTAGAATACCTCGTGATCTTATATATTCAATCATTCTTATTCGGTGGTATTTGAAGGAAGGGATCACTATATTGTATTGTAATGTCTAAATTACCTTTATTCTTTATTTATAAAATATTTTAATAGGGGTATGTGAGTCATTTGATTATAAAAAAGAAACATTTTCATTATTATATATATATTATATATATAAACAAGATTAAATACTCTCACTTACATTCCTTTATTATTGTCTTTTCCTTTACTTCACTAAAGAATCTCTCCTTAATCCAAACAGTACCCAAGTAGGAGTAAAAAAAAAAATACGCACCCGCCTTTCTCTACTTACAATTAATTTTTGTCCATAATTGATTTTTCTTTTTCCGCCCTCTTCTTCCACTATTTTTCACTTTTCTGCTTCATCTCGTTGTAAATCTTCATATGATTTGTAGTGGATCTATCTTTTTCTTTAAATTTTTTCCTTCCTTCTTCTTTACTTCGTTTTTCAAGTTAGCCTCAAACTGAACACTTTCAACTCAACTCAATTAATCTCACAAATTTGAGAAAATTGCACTCAAATTATCTCACGAATTTGAGAAAATGTCGCCTAAATATAAAAAATAGAGAAAGAAAACTATAAGTTTTGAAGTGTATGTAGCTATACCGGAAAAAACAACTACTAATATATTTGTTGGGTACTGAATATAAGTCAGTTGGGAAAAAATACAGATCTAGCAAAAAACCCCATGTTCAATAGAAAAGATAGTTATACAAGTACTAAAACTACTAGATCTACGAATTTGAACATAAAAGTACCTGGATCTGAAGGCAAAACTAGAATCATATCTTCATGTTCAAGCCCAATTCAAATGATTAAGAATAATCCAGTTACCATGGAATTTTTTCCTGATCTTAACAACTCTACTAAAAGCAAGGAAGTTATTATAACTACATAGTTTGTTCATGAACCATGTTCAAATCACTTAAGTGATAAATTTGAATTATCATTGTAAGGATTGACTAATACTAGGGTGACCGCATTAAGTGAGTCTCCTACTTTAGCTTGGTCTAAATTATTTGATTATAAAATCAAAGAAGATCTCAAACTATATTATGTACCACCCTCAGTATATAATGGAAGAATTGTTAAGCCATCAAAGCAAATCATAGATGATGGGTGCAAATCATGTCAAAACTGTAAAGTTAGTCAATTTCTAGATAGAACCCCGTCTTATTATATGGTCAAGTACATGCTTGAAACTCTTTGGAAACAGTTTGGAAAAGTACAAATAACCTAAGAGCAATGTCTATTCGTATTAATATAGGATTGACATAGGCCTATTTTAAAATACTTGGTGAATTGTGGTATGTTAACAATAGGACACTGATAATTAGAAGATGGAAACCAAAACACCCACTTTAAAAATATTAGGGTAGATAAAATTCCAGTGTGGTTAAAGTTAAAAAAAAAGTTCATGGTGAATTATGGTCAAAGGAGGGACTGTAGTTGTTAGTGTCCAATTCAAATAGATAAGATTACACCATCTCATACAAGACTTAGCTATGTCAAGGTTTGTGTTGAGATAGACTTGAACAAAGAGATTATTGATAATTTGACCTTGATATGTACAATGGTAAAAAAGAGATCATTGAGGTAGAATACACTTGAAAGCCTGCTCCCTTGGGTATCATTTTTATATCACCCCTCGAGGACCACCATGTAGGTTTCGTTATTATTTTTGTGCCCCTTCCTCCCGTGCCCACATCTCGTAATATCTTATTTTCCTTTTATATATATTGTGTTTTTACCTAAAAAACTTGCTAAACTCAATAGTCCTATAAGTTTATAAATTAGTAATGCATGATCAAAAGTTGATATATGTAATTTGAAATGTAAGAAACTATGAATATATTATCATATTATTATATATTTACTAGTTTAGAACTATATATCGTATTTGTAACCTAGCATAGTTTTAGTATTCTTGATTACCAAGTCAGGTTTCTTGGTCACCATGGTCTCGTTCTATTGTATTAGACAACAATATATTCACAATGTAGTCCTTACTGTTTTCTTGTTCTTTACTTGTTATTATTTTCATTCTTTCAGTTCTTTCAATATGGTATCAAAGTTTTCAATAATTTAAACATAGTTACTGAGCCACCATCCATGGTACTCTTTTTTTATCTTTATCTTATCAGTCGCTTATGAACTCCATAAAAAATTCACCTCACCATCACGCCACCATGTCAACACCTTTGTTTCACTTCTCAATCAACAACACTCACTCCATGTCATCTCGATCTAGATTTTATTTATAAGGTGTTCTCTTTCCCAGCAGCTACTTAGATTTGAGAGGGGATGTGAAATATATTATCATATTATTATGTTACTATATTATGTTAATAGTTTGAGATTTTATATAGTCTTAGTTTTCTTATTTATCAAGTTAGATTTTTTATTGTCTCATTTGATTATTGGAAAATAATCTATTCACGGTGTAATTTTGACCGCTTTCTTATTGTCGAATTTTTATGACTCTTATCTTATTAATATATTATCTATAGTTTTTATTTTTACTAATGTGATATTAGAGTTTTCAATATTTTCAATAAATAATAGAAAGGTTAGAATTAATTATTGATGTTGGAGGAACTTTTCAACCTTACTCTAGGGGATTGTAAATAGAAGCATACTTAGGGTTTATTTTCTACTTAAATTTTTAACATAATTTGAATGTAACCACCAAGTTGGTTTATTTTTTACTTTTCTTTGGGTAAGATTTTCATTCAATATTAGATGGTCCAATATATAATCATAATCGTTAGATATAAAAACAAGACACATGTCTATAGATTAGTTTATGGAATTTTATAAATATGGGTCATATGTCATAATATTAGTTCATCCAATATTAGATTAGAGAATTTTTCTTTTTCTTTTTCATATTAAAAGTTATGACGCTAATTCTTGCTCAGGTTTAAACAATTATGGACGACGAGTTGCTTATATATGAGAGAATGCTACTCATATCGTTCCATCCTAATTGATCGATGGGCAATGAGACCTTTTCCTTGATAAGGAATGTTTTTTAGTCATGGACCACAAGGAAGAAAAATCTGCCCACGATGATAATTACTTAATGGGCCGGGCTTCTGAAGAACTAGGCAGACCCGGAGAAAGACTTATATATCTACAAATAATGGTATAAATCATTTAAAATCATATCTTTCGAATATGGCAAAATTAATTAAAGTAAATTTAAAAAATAGAAAAAAGAAAAAAAAATTTAGTGATGACAATTAGAGCGTTACATCGTGGATAATATGATATAGATTTGATGATATAACCTTATCACCTTGTCGAAATAATATCTTAATTCCTTAGCCGATCAATGTTGATAAAACTTCAAGTATATTGGTTTTTGCAGACTTTATTGCTCTGGTGGTCCTTCATTTTAGTTCAAATCAATTTACAAAGTTGAATATTAATAATGGTGACTATATGTGGATGGATATTAGATACTACATCTCGATCAAGCTTAAGTAATTTCATCTACTCATTTAATTTGAAAACAAATTCTAATATCTAACTCAATAACATGTTGTTAGTAATTGTTGAAGATCATTCTGATCTTATTGGATCACACCGTTTTAAATAGTTTTATGCTCCAAGTGAAATATTAAAAAAAAATCCCAATTAATTAATTAAATGACGTCGTATTTTTTTAACATCATCATCTTATACCGTGGTTTCTTGAAAATTGTTGATCTTTTCTCTTTAACATTTCAGATTAAAAACCTAAATGTTCCATATATAAGGTTTCCAGAAAATGGTTTGGTCATTAGGTGTTTTTCATATTATTAGGGTTTTTGTACTCCATCTTTTTGTATAAATTCATTCTAGTTAATTTAATCACTTGTAATAAGTATTGCATGTGTTGTGAGTACCTTACTCCTACTATAGTAATAATCTTTGTAGATTAGTATAGTAAATTTAGTGGTATTGAGCCTATTGTGGAAGGAATTTGTAATGAGAGGATGAAAAGTCGATCTTAGGTGTAATCTGATTCATTTAGTGTAAAAAACTTCTCTCATCAAAACTCAATGAGAAAGTTTTTAATGAACACCGATAAAACTGTTTGTATTCTTTACTTTTATATCATTATTTAGTGCTTGTTATTTTTCATGGCTAATTCTAGATATTTGAACAAATATCTATCTTGGGGGGGGGGGGGGGGGGGGGGGGGGGGGGTGTTACTTGGTTCATAGTTTACCTCTATGTCTAGGTCCTGATCTAATTCTACGAATTAGTCTCGCTGATCGATCTTAATTAAATTGCACTATGCTTAACACATGTAATTTGAAATGTGTTTTCAGGGACTATGATACGACTTAACTGATTATAGGAGGTTGCTGCGGAAGATGTAAGAAGTAAAGCTAGAATAGAATGAAAAGGAGTAGAAAAGGGGAGCTACCTATTTAGGTTACAAAAAATATTATAATAGTTTCAAAACTTTGGCTCAAAACTAGTATTTAAATACAAGTTTGAGTCATCTTTTTTATCTTTGAAAAAGTTTTTGGGTTAAAAACGTATCAATTTTTCTTCGATATGAAAAATTAAGATTGAGATAATTACACTTAGGGTCTTGACCACACCCCCCCTCTTCAAGATGGGGACCCGGCCTAGAGCCTCTTCTTACTAAAGACCTCACCAACTTTTTAACACATGAACCCCAAAACCCCAATTACTAGACTACCCCTCTTTTGTTTTTTTCCCCTATATATACTAAATATTACATTTCACAGCTCATTATTATCTCTCTTCTCTCACATCTCTCTCCTCCCCAAACTATCTCTCCTACCCCACTCCCAAACCGCCACCACCACCACCATAGCTCCAGTGGTTTCCTGCTACGTTCGAGCTCGGTGTTAACGAAGCTTCTCGCAACCTCATGGCCATCCCTTTCTTCATCGAGATCCGGCGAGCTTCACTGCAACCACCACACCGAGCTCGTGCAAGTCCGGCGAAGCACCACCACACCGAGAAGCTTCCTGCAGTGGTAGATCGAGATCCAGGCCGCTAGTTCACCTCGCTCCAGTGAACCTCCCTCCCCACTCACCTCGCTGCTAGCCTCGCCGGAGCTCTGCGCAGCAACACCATTGGAACGCGAAAGAGATCTGAGATCCCCTGTGTTGGATAACCATGGCAGCAAAAGATGGAGCTCGATGTTGAAGACGAGCGGTGTTGAAGACGAGTGTTGAAGACGAGCTCACCAGACAACCACCGCCACTGAGCAGCAGCTCCGTTCGAAGCTGAAGGAGCTGAAGGACCTCCGTTCGCGGCCGTGACCTCCGTTCGAAGCTTTGGTAGATGGTGAAGACGTCTGTTCGAGGCTGAAGACCTCCATTTTGCCGGAGATGTCGAGCTCGAGCTCCTGAAGCTGCGGTGGTGAAGACCTCCGACGCGTGAAGAAGAAGCAGATCGAGCCCCCTTTTTTTTTTGTAAATGGTTGACCAGATCTAGATCTGGTCAAACCAGTTAGGTTTTTTTTTACCTTGTAATAAAATGTGTAAACGTGCTTTTTTTAAATAATACGCAATAATTTTATTTTTTTAGTATTTCCGATTATACTCTTTGTGTGTTTTAATAGTACCCCCAAATTTTAAGAGTACTCAGAGAATTTCTTAGAGTACTCCGAGAATTTCTTAGAGTACCCCGAGTTTTTCTTAGAGTACTCCGAGTTTTTCTTAGAATACTCTACATTTTTATACAGTACTCTGCATTTTTCTGGCAGCCGGAGGTAGGTGGTCGGATTTTTAGAATATTCATTAAAATATATAGAGTACTCTATGTTTTTCTCAGAGTACTCTATGTTTTTCCGGTGACCGGTAACTGGTGGTCGGAGGTCGGTGGTAGGTGGTTGGAGGTTGGAGGTAGGTGGGTAATGGTAGGTAGAGGAGAGAGAAACAATGACATCACACTTTTTTGTCTTTTAGTGGTAGTAAGGGTAGAAAAGACTATTGTCAAAATTGAGGTCCCTAAGAAGAATAGCATTTTTGAAACTATTTTATAGAGAAGAAAGATGTTTCCCAAGACCCTATATATAATTCACCCATCTTAATGATGTAAGTTCTTCTGATTTCTTGAGTTACTAAATCAAAAAAAAACTATGTTTAAAAATTCAGATTTCTTATGATTTTAAAACGATTGAGTTCTTCAAAATGATTTAAAAGATTTTTGGTCTTCTTTTTGGTTTTGTGTGATACCGTGATTTTTTTATTTTTTTTGGACGAGTAAAAAGGTTCAACATTAAATACAACCAAGAACAAGCGAAATCAAATTGATTAACCTATTCCTAACTTCGAGAAGTAACACTGAAGAGTAGTAGTTGTAACGTGGTGTTGTAATGCCCTGTGTCTGGCGTCTTTCGCTAGAAGATCTGCCCCTTTGTTGAATCGTCGCGGGATGTGTTTGAAGAAAACTTTCCCGGATTCTTTGGTCAGTTGATGGATACGCCTAATCCATGGTCTGAGTTCCCATCTAGCCGCCGACACTTGTTGTATTCCTTGGATTAAATCCAAGTTATCAGAGAAGATGGTCTTCTCTTTGATTTTCCAAGTCTTCCCGATCTCAAGGGCTGGCGTCTTTCGCTAGAAGATCTGCCCCTTTGTTGAATCGTCGCGGGATGTGTTTGAAGAAAACTTTCCCGGATTCTTTGGTCAGTTGATGGATACGCCTAATCCATGGTCTGAGTTCCCATCTAGCCGCCGACACTTGTTGTATTCCTTGGATTAAATCCAAGTTATCAGAGAAGATGGTCTTCTCTTTGATTTTCCAAGTCTTCCCGATCTCAAGGGCTGAGACTACTGCTTGTGTGATACCGTGATTTGACTAACCATTCTTTGAGTCTCCATGGCCTTCCACAAGACTCTAAGTCTTGGTCTATGATAGGCAAAATGGAATTCGATATGAGAATTATATTATCTCATTATAAGGTGATTATGGATCTAGAATCAGCTCCAAAGAAATGAACAAATGATACATAAAAAAAGATCTCTTAGATTGATGGGAGATGAGATTTTTTAGTTGCAAGTTTTCCCAACACCCATTTTGTGACAGTAGCATTTTTTGGATTATTGAGTATATCTCGACCACAAATTACTTCCGATGGATTCAAGTAAAATTCATTTATGTATCACTCATATTCTATACTAGTTGCACATTATATGGAGCAAAAAAAGTTGCACATTATAATTATTGGGACGAGTAATGCTGGGTATCACCTAAACATCACCTATGATGTGGCGATTAGGTGGCCCAATGATGTTATTTCTCTTTCCAAGTTTATTTTTTTCTCTTTCTTCCATGATTGAGCCACCTAACCGCCACATCATGGGTGATGTTTAGGTGATGCCTTTTTGGGTGATACCCAGCATTACTCTATAAAAAATAAAAGTTCTTCAAAAATTACAGTGTTCATGTACGCCTTGCTTCTAAAATAGCCTTTCGCCATAAACATATAAAGGTTGTTTATAAGGTATTTCTTTATACGATATTATTAATTCAGAGTCTTATATTAATAAAAGTAAATTAGTTTTTAATCATTGAGGGTGTGCAAAAGAGTGGAGACACCCTTTTCAACAGCATAAAACAATGATTAACAACTACTTTAACTACAATTTCCATTGATGAAAAAACCCTATTAAGGCATGGAAAGAGGAGCATTATAAGTGATTTCATCTCAAGCAATTAAGCAATCAAGGTCTATCACATAAAATTAGTAGAAAAAAGATAATCATCTCTTTCACTACCTAAACATCATTCATATATCCAAACATTCGCATTTCCACCCTCCTATAAAACCGAATTATACAAACAAGATATAGATAAAACATCTCGATGATATATCTACAACTACATAAAAATTCCATCACCATGTTTGTAAAATTCAAACAAATACACAATCCAAAACAAAACATAATATATATTCAACCTTAGTTAACTTTGCAATCTTTAGTAGGTCTAGCTTCAAAACCACCATCTCCTCTTTTCACAAGTGAATAAGGCATATAAGTACCCAAGATTCTATCCCATGTTACAAAGAAAGGCTGAGAATAATTATACTTTGTCCCATAAAGTTGATGATGAACATCATGGTAAGCTGAATTATTACTAAATAAAAGATGAAACGGATTTCCAGGTAACCATAAACCACAATGATCATCGACTGTTTTTAAGGTTGCGAAAGAGAAGAAGAAAATTGATAGCCTTGGAGACATGCCTGATAGTAAGAAAGATAAGGCCCCACCAATTGTGTCCAATATAAGTCCTTCTAATGGGTGATTGTATAACGCTCCAAATGCGTAAGGTACTACTAAACGGTGATGTTGAGAATGGATGTGTTTGTATAAGAACTTGTTTTGGTGCATATACCTGTGCATGAAATATTGCCATGTATCTAAAACCACCATTGCGATTATTATTTGTCGAGCGATAACTAATATGGAAGCTTTTTCATCTCCTGTTGCCACGTCATCACTCCCTGTAACCTGCAATACCATATAAACAAAAGAATTATCGAAAGGTTTGTACAGATACGAATCTAATGTTATTAGATATTAATGGATCCCTATTGATCTATAGAATCCCCTCATTCTGTTACACTAGGCAATTCATAAAATTGAACACAAACTATTATGTTATATTAATGACCCCATCTAGATGTAACTCACTATCAATTGGTCCCTGTATATGTTTCATTATTAGCAAATCTACTCAAGCAAATCTACTATGTACACAGGTATGTCTGAAAAACAAGGGTATTTTAGTCAACGTGACTATTTCTCCCAACACAGGTTCTAATTCTGCAAATTTACCCTAGAATAGTAATCATCAATTCCTCATTGAAATGAAGAATTTAATAATTACCCGAATAGATTTGATCCTTTGTATCGATATAGCTAACCCTAATTCTCTAGATTAATTAAGAATAATGATCATAATAATACAAGTAACATCATCAAATGCATAAAATCAAACAAATGGCATAATTATATTGATATAGCTGACAATTGAATAATAAAAGAAGGGTTTACATACGGCGAAAAGGAGGGTGGCCACGACGGCCTGAACAGCTTGTTGAAGAATAACCCCTTTAACAACTTGGCCTTTGGGTACCAAATTTTTGTCATCTTCATCTTGTTTTGAATGTAGACGATATTTATCCAAACCACCCAACAATACATATATACCGGAATATACCCAATATACAACTATGGGCATAATCGTCCCTAATAATTCATCCGTTATGGATATCCCCATCAACATATCGAAGATGCGATTGAGGAATTTCTTCCAATTTAAAAATAAATTTAAATTGGAAGAAAGGATTAGGGGAAGGAAGAACGAAGAAGAAAAACCCAGATAATTATTGAGGAGTATTTTAATGGTTCTCAACTATGGACAGGTCTTAAAAACCAGAGGATATCGTGGAAAGTGATAGCTGGGTGTGGGTGGCATTAAAAATCATGTGGTTTTTCTCTTTCGGGTCAACTTTATTTTCACCAATATCAGATCTTTGTTGTGTTTTTTTGTTATTTAGGATTTGAATTTTGAGATGGTCTGTAATAACTGTTTTAATATATAAATATAATTGATATCTAACTCTTTAATACTTCCGTCCAACTTTATTTGTCCATCCTACTAAAAAAAAAATGTGCAATATTATTTATCATTTTACAAATATTAAGACATTTTCTTTTAATTTTTTCAATATTACATGTGCTTAATTAGTTAATACTAACAAACAAGAGAAGTAAATTTTCTAATTGGAAAAGCCAGAACCTTTTAATGGCTGGGAGAATTACTCTTTGCTCAGTCAGATTTGTCTGCTATTCTGACGTATATGATGTTAATTATGAAGTTCCCTGGATATGTCTGTGATGAAATTGATAGGATTATCAGAGATTTTATACGGGGTTCTTCGGAGGAGGGGCAGAAAATTCACTGGTTATCGTGGGATAAAGTTTGTCGTTCATAGAAGCGTGGAGGACTAGGGATCAAAAGTGCTTGTGATTATAATAGAGCCCTCCTGGCGAAATTAGGGTGGAAAGTTCTTAAAGGGGATCTGGCCTTGTAGGTATCTGTTCTTAATCAGAAATATTTTCATGAGAATTTACTTGGGAGGGGAGTGAAATTATCCGACTCCAGAATGTGCAAAAATTATCCTAGCTGGGTGTGAAGTGTTGAGGCAGGGAGTGACCGAGGTTTTGAATGGAATGGAGAGGAATTATACATGGAGTCTTGAACCATCCGGTAATTTTTTGGTTCGTTTGGCATATCATGTATTAACTCAAGAAGGGGATGTCCCGTACTCAATTGGGACTTGGTTTGGAAACTAAAGTGTCCACAAAAAGTAAAAGTGTTGCTTTGGTGTTGTGTTTGGGATCGGCTTCCTGCTCGTGGTAATCTAATAGGGAGAGGCGTGGTTGATGATTCCTCTTGTCCGAGTTGTGGTGTAGCTGTGCAAACAGCCTCGCATCTTTTCCAGGAGTGCAGCTCATACATGGACTTGGCTAAGTTTTATACAGGGACTGGTTTGCAATTATTAGGAAATCAAAATTCCATTTTGCGAACGGCTGGAGTCGAGTCTATTATGGGGTTGCTGGACATCGCTCAGGTACTGGGAGGGGGTCAGATTCTCGGGTAGGCCTGGTTTTTGCATCAAACAGAGAGACTGCCAGTGAACTGCGATAGCAATATGGGAGTTCAGGAGCTGCTCCAGCGCACCAGGGTTCAGGCTCTTCGCTGGAATCTGCAGAAAATGCAGTAATAGCAGCCAGTTTCAATAGTAATCGGTGTTGGGCTAAATTGTTATCCAGTAAGGTTTTGGTTAATGGTATTGAAAGGCGTACGTGGCTAGCGGATGTGGTTTGGATTATCTGGACCAATAGAAATAAGCGCATCTTTGAGAGCGAAGCTAGAGTTAAGTCCAGCAGCGAATTAATTGCTTTGAGTAGGGTCGTGGCTACTGATTACATTAGACTGTGGGGAATCGAGCGGGATGGAGGCCTGATTATCTCTTCGCAAAGTGTGCTTATCAAAGGGTCTAAGACAGTTGTCGGACTTAAGCTT
Source organism: Nemophila menziesii (assembly GCA_029959085.1). Lineage (NCBI taxonomy): Eukaryota > Viridiplantae > Streptophyta > Magnoliopsida > Boraginales > Hydrophyllaceae > Nemophila > Nemophila menziesii. The sequence goes on from JARWIR010000060.1 coordinate 3,422,273, forward strand.
AATATAGATGGCTCCTTCAAATTTAGTAAATATTTCGGTGGGGTTGGCGGTTTATTCCGTAACATCACGGGAGAGTACTTCAAAGGTTTCGCCAGTTGTTGTGTCACTCGCACACCGTTCGAAGTGGAGGTTTTGGCACTTCATTTTGATCTCAAGATGGCGGTGCTACGCGGTGAAAAACATCTTATCATCGAGACAGACTCGTGTGAGTTACATGCGCTAGTGAAAGGCGATGTGAACTCAGGGGATTCTCGAGCGATATTATTAGAGATTGTCAGGAGATTTTAAGAAATAACACGGATTTTGAGGTAGTCTGGAGCTTCCATGAAGCAAATAATTGTGCGGATTGGTTGGCGAAGTTCGGACTACAAAATAAAGATGGGTCGATAGTGTATAGAGACTTTCTGGATGGCATTTGGCGCTTGCTAGGCATAGAAACCCAAACATAGATATAAGATTATTAATTTTTTCTAAAATAGAAATTAATCTTAATAGAATTTTTTTTGACCAATATATCAAATTCTACTAAGTATTATTTTTTCCCCCTTATAGTTACATGGGTTGCGTTTCTTCTAGATATATCTTTAGGCGACGTTCTCTATATTTTACACGTTCGTTTCACTTTGTTAATTTTAACATATTTCAATTTAAAGAAGTACTCTTTCATACATGGTTGAGGTCAAGGAGATTTTGTTTTGGTTGTTCTTTTGTAATTTTTCTTTTTGATTGAATCTATTATTATTGAAAAAAAGTATATTATAAATTATCTTAAATTAGCAAAACCTGTGGACTTCTACTTTTGACAATGCAAAACCTGAGGCGAGTCAGACATAAATTGATTTTTCATTTAAAAAATACTTTATATTTTGATCAAAATATTCAGAATGGTTTGCCATCGTCTAACAGAGTATGACTTGGACCCAATGAGCAATCTTGTGGATAGTGTTTCTAAAGAACGTGGCCTAGACATGCACCTAATATAATAGACTTTGTTGTTTTTTTCGGTCAAACAACCTTAATATAAGAAAAAATATCTACTACTTGATGTCATACCTTTGCTGTTCAATAACTTAACAAAAAGTAGAGCTGGCTCAACTTGTCTCGTAACCTCACCTGACTAAGCCCAATCCGATAGACCTTTTGTTACAAGGCTTTAATATTTCCAAAATTGGGTCGCAGGATTCGGGACTCGGGCTACTGAACTGGACCTAACCCACCGGTATCATTAATATGGGAAAGCATTCTCTCTTAACCTATATTTTCTCTTAACAAACTTAATTTTTAATCCTAACCATGCATTTTATTACCAAAATCTTAGCCATAGAATAAATAATTAACTACTATTAATAAAGTAGTCCAATTTTTTTAATTTCTATTTCTAAATTCATTTCAATTTTTTAAAAAGTACTAATATATGTCATTACTTTTCAATTCACCCTTATATCATCTCATACATGGATATTTTAAACACTAACCAAAGTGAATCTCTTTCGTAATTTTTTTTTCTCATTTTTTTTTTCGATGTATGGGTGTCCGGGCCAGCTTACGCGCACCACGACTAATCCCATAGGAAATATACACGTCTTCTCATGCATACTCCCACTTAATCAGAACTAGGTTACCCACGTTCAGGGAGGAGACTCGAACCATGCACCCCTTGCTTACCCCCTTTAAGGGCTCAAGAAATAACACGGCTGAGGGGATTCGAACCCTGTACCTCCTAGTTGAGAGACAGGGTCCTGGCCACTGAGCTAGTCCCAGTGATTCTCATTTTTTTATTTAATGACACAAGTTGATATATAAAAGATGATAAAAGATGAACCACGAAAAAGGTGCCAAATATCATTACTTTTTTCTATATCTCGTCTCTCCACTTTCTTAGCCTTTCTTATCATTCTGTTCTGTAACTTTCTTTTAATCCTCATCCTTCTCTCCATTACCACTAGGGATGACAACTGATCGTTTTTATTGCAAAAATTCCAAAAACCATAATCATAACCATTTCTATAATTAAAAATCATATCCTAACGGTTTTAACCATCAGTTACATTTTTCAAAACCATTATCGTATTATTCGGTTTTCTAAACGGTTTTGCGATTTTTATCCATATTCAAATGATAATTTAATAAATATATCAAATTTCATAAAATAAAATCACATATATAAAAGAAAACTACATGGTTTATAGAAAATTGTATTCGTATTTGATTAGATTGCATATTTATTATTTAATTGGTTAAATCTAATATATTAATTTTGCGAATTTCAATATATCTAATTTAACCTAAATTATTATAAAATTTGAAAATATATATGATACTAAACGGTTTTTGGTTTTTCAGTTTTATTTTTATCAAAAACCATAACCTAAGGGTTTTAATCATTGGTTACACTTTTCAAAACCATAACCTAATAGGTGTAACCACGGTTATATAATTCGGTTTTCAAGCAGTTCGGTTATAATCGGTTTCTGTTTTTAACCGTAACCATTGACATCCCTAACTGCCACTCTACATTCATGTTCATTCCATAGGCTTTTCTGAATTATCCATTATAAAATAAAAATTATTTAAAAAAATATGTGGGGAAAAAAATTCAACCATATATTCTCTATACGATGTTACACAATAGTATGAATGTATCCTTATTTAATCCGGATGGATGATTATGTTTTTCTTGGGGAGCCTCATAGGTTTAGTTAAAATGATTCATATTCAAAAAGTGTTTTGTTCAAACTTTATTTATTGTCTAAAGATTGTTTAGTGGAAAGATTATGATAAATTTTGCAAAATTCTTTTCAAAAATTAGAAAGGACATTTTTCTTTTATACAATTAAAAAAAATACACAGCAAATAATGTTTTCCCTTTAAATAAAATCCCAGATTTTTTTAGAGGTTTTGTTTAAAAATAATGATGAACAGAGTTGGTTTCACTTTCCAACCATGTGTACCTTTTGTTGATGTTTTTTGTCAATCAATTATATGTTTTTTGATATATGATCAATATTATTCATGACCATCAAAATCAAACGATGCAGTGTGGTTGAAAGAATTGCTAGGTTAAAAATATATATTTGGGAGTTAGTAGAATATCTTGGGTTAAATTAGGAAATAAGCATATAAGAAGTGTAACTATTTAAAAAGAATAAAAACAAAAAAAAGGATATAGAATATATTAGAAGGACTCGGCAGACTAAAGAAAAGAAAAAGAACAGAGCCTTTAGATAGAAGCACAAAGACAGCTTACGAAAGAAAAAGAAATCCAATTGGAAAATAAAGCTTGGCATGGAAAGGCGCGCCCTACTTAAGTAAAAGCTCAAACTAAGGTATGGATCCTAAACAACCTGATGTGTGTCTAGTAGTTATGGATAAAAATACTCTTTTGGCAGATATATTAGAAGAACAACGTGCAAGAGAACAAGGAAAAGGGGCAGCAGAGGGATCGAAATCGCATACGGATGTTCGTTCAGTTGCTAACAAAATGTTACAACAATTGGTTGAAGGTCTTACAAAAGGAGCTAAATCTAGGAAAGAAAATGACAGTGATTCACAAATTCTTGAAAGGTTTCTGGGAAATCGACCAAGGGGATTTCGCGGAAGGCGTGACCCTAAAGAAGCTTTCGAATGGTTGGAATCTATGGAGAAAATATGGAGAGTGATGAGACCAGATGAATATACCAAGGTTCGACTAGCTACCCATATGTTTCAAGATAGTGCTGAGAGTTGGTGGAATCTGAAATTATTACAAATCAAGCAAGAGGTAGGGTGGGACCAATTCAGAAAGATGGTCGAGGAAAAATACTATCCTCGCTCGTATCAACAACAACAAGTTTGAGACTTCATGCATTTAACGCAAGGTGACATGACGCTCTCCCAATACACTGACAGATTTGTCGAATTGGCTAGGTTTGCTCCCTATATAGCCAACTCCCGAAACTAGTGCAAAAAAATTCTTGGAATGTAATTAACACTTGTACTGAATACTGATTTTGGAAAGTAGGAAAAAAATATTACGAGACTATAACTAGTATTGTAATCTTACATATATATGGTGGTATTTTGGGAATTTTTGTATAAACGTTAATATAATCGCTATGTGATTGAAGGAAAAACAAGCATGCTATTTATGAAAATCTAAATAGAGTTTTTTTTTTGAGTCAGGAAAAATAAAAAAGTTTATAGGCTTTTATGTGGGGTGTGACACTATGGGACTCCATTATTTGACCCTTTCTCTCTACACATTCAAATCATATTAAAAGCTACATTTAAGAGAGTCTCAAAGCAATATTTCCTCAAGTATTGATTTGTATATAACTAGTCCACAAAAAACTTTGTAATCGACTCATTTAGAAGTTTAGCGGCTAGGTAGATTAAATATTAATAGTAAACCCTGGGGTTTATCTTATTATTTTGAAAATAGTGTTATTTATAGACAAGACAAGATTAAGAAGGAGATAGTGTAGGAGACAAACTTAGCTTGAAGGCTTCACGGAGAGTGAAGTGTTAGATCGGAGTAGAGATGGCTACTAGCTCTTATGTGGTGATACACAAGAGAAAGTTTCACGGGCTTGTTAAGTGTTGCATCTTGAATGGAGATTATTAGCTTGTTATTCCTAGTGTTTGCAACAACACTTGTGGGGTCCTTTGAAGGGTAATTTTCGAAAACGGTGTAAAGGTTTGTGTTCTCGTCTATAAGAGACACGAGGAGTTCTAGTGGAGGATTTAAAATCCTAAGAGAGTTCTAGTAGTGGATGTAGGCAAGGAAGGTCAAACCCCTCTCTCTCTCTCTCTCTCTCTCTCTCTCTCTCTCTCTCTCTCTCTCTCTCTCTCTCTCTCTCTCTCTCTCTCTCTCTCTCTCTCTCTCTCTCTCTCTCTCTCTCTCGACTTTGCATATAATGTTAGGTTTATAATCTTGCATGTTAGGTACTTCTTAAATTGTCTCACTTGATTCTTGACTAGTGTTCATCATTATAAATATCTACAGAAATTTAGATTGAGTATTTTATTCACCTATCTTAACTTTAATTGTAGTTATATTCATACTTGTCCAATATTCATAGATTTGGCATATGCAAGGAAGGGGACCCCCTCCCCGAACTCCTCTCCAGTCCCAGAATGTAATGAAAATTTATCTTACAAAAATTACATCAATACCTAAATGTAAATATTATACCCAAACCTAGATATAAGATTATTAATTTTTTCCAAAATAGAAATTAATTCCAATAGAAATTTTTTGATCGATATACCAAATTCCACTAAATATTATTACTTTTAATCCCCTAGATAATTACCTAATACCAACTCTGGATATACCTTTTGACTACGTTCTCTATTTTCTACATGTTCGTTTCACTTCGTTAATTTTAGCATATTTCCAATTGAGGAAGTACGCTTTCATACATGGTTTAGGTCGAAGGAGATTTTGCTTTGGTTGTTCTTTTGTAGTTTTTCTTTTTGACTGAAGTTAGTACTAAATAGGTATATAATAATGATCTTAAATTAGCCAAACATGTGGACTTCTTTTTTTGACAATGCAAATCCTGAGGACGAGTTAGACATAAATTGATTTTCATTTCAAAATACTGATATTTTGATCAATGTTATAAAATATTATATTTTAAGTAGATAACCAACAATATCCCGATAAAGTAGTTATATGTATAAATAACTTGCAATGCAGCTATGTAGCTGCTTGAGCCTCGCAACAGTTTAAACTAATAATTATGCAGCTAATTATGTTTTTTTTATATATAGTTCGACATTTATATCATTTTGTAATAGATTAGAAATCTTACGAATCTAATACAAGCTTATATTTATATCTTTTTATTTTAAATTTTACCATACGTGCACGCGTCTCTATCCAACTAAAGATAAAATTTTACGGACTCTTATAAAATTATATCTTATGTCGTATATCAAGCAAGTGAAAAAAAAGGTATGGAAATATTTTATGTAGCATATCTTTGTGCTTATTTTTCCTGAAAATTAATTCGTTTATGGAGAGGATTTTATGGAGCTTAATTTGTGAATTCCTATACATGATATATCACACCCATATTTACTATTAAAAAATGGTAAAATAACTTTACATATTGCATTGTAAATGCGCACGTGGCTTCTTTTCTTGTAATTACTTTGTTCATAATGATACTGTAAAGTTATTTTACCATTTCTATAATCGTAAATACTGTAAAGTTACTATGAATCAGAATATTACAAAACCTCGTAGTAATCAGAATACCAATAAGTTTTATAGTAGTCAGAATACTACTAAGAAAATAATAATCACAGCTAGAAGTGGAAAAATAATGATCTAAGACAATAAAAAAAGTTACAAAACGGTAACCCTGAATGTTATGGGTGTGCAACGGATTAGAAAACCTGACCAACCCGATCAACCTGTCTAAACTTACTCAGAACTAGGCGGATTACTATTTTATTGGACGGGTTGCGGTTTGAAATTTCAAAAAAAATTACATTTTTAGTGTGTTGTGGATTTCGAAGTTGAAACCCGCATAATCCGATTGTTCTTTTAGTATAAAAAATTAGAGAAATTCATATGACATACTTTACTTACACAAATTTATAGAGCTAGCATTCTTCTCCTTTTACGTTTCTCCTATTCGTCATTTCCTTTTAAAATCTTTCAAAATTTTGATAATAATCCATCTATAAGTCTAATTTCATATTCTATTATTATATTAGATTTATTTTTATAAATATGTTTTTTGAGATTCTCAAGAATATTTTCTAACATCGGAAATTATTTGAATATAGATGAAAATGCAAGGTTATTATAATTTTTATTTGTAAACTAATAATGACATGTCCATTGAACCTGAATACAAATTCATCCCGTTTATCAACTTAAATTACCTGCAAATGCACAATAGATCCGTCAAACCCGAAATACAACGGTTGATATAATATATTGGGCGGGTGTGGGTCTCATTTTTCAAGACCTGCAAAAGAATGGGTGGTTGTGAGCCGGATAAATTTTACCCCTAAGGCCCTGACCGGCCCGCGCACACCCCTACTGAATGTTATCGGTGTGGTGGAATTGGACATTGGGTGCATACCTGACGTATGCCAAACTTTCGGTTGATCTCTATCGAGCAACAATGAAAGCAAAGTAAAGGCAAATAAAACTAATTATGTCGATTATAATGGTCCAGATGACCATGAATAATTTTTACGGCCTTTTATGTAGGTACCAATGACTTCTTTGCTGACGAATTGAAAATATTGAATACATGATCGGATATGGGAGCGGAATAATTTAATGAATATGGTTTTTTAGGTTCATGTGTAAACATAGGAGTAATTTGTAATATTTAATCATGTAATTTGTCTAATAGCATAAACTTAATACAAGCTAGTGTAATCACTATTTTGGGTTCTGCCAATTTATTGAAAGTTCTGGATACGCTACAATTGTATTATTGTGTGGTACACAACTCAATATAACCGACGCGTTATATTCTAGCAATTTCCAAAAAAAAATTACTAAGTTTTAAGAACATTCGCAGAAATTGATATCATATAAAAACCACAAACAACAAATTAATCTCAACCAATGTGACACGACTTTTTCTAGAGCTCTCACCCCCTTCACTAACATAAAGGTTCAATGAATCAATTTCAAGCCATATTGAAGCACGTGAAACCAATACAACATTTGTTCTTTATTCGTGCTAGTATAAAATCATTAGCAATGAAAATTAATATCAAGGAATTTTAAGTAATATCAATGAAACAACACTGTAGCAACTCTCAAACTTAGATCAAAACCCATCTTTGATTGTAATTATAAATTTATAAATCTATACAAAGTTTGCAACCATTCATATTCCTTGCAACAATATAAATTAAACAAAATTGAGACTTTCATTTATGAAGCTTCAACATGAGCCTCAGGTACTTTCTTCAAAAAATCCAACGTAGCTTGTTTAGCTCGCTTATTAGGAGGACCTTTAGCTTTATTGTTCTTATTAGAGTCAAGTACATTAGCTTTCCAATCATTATAATCATGTTTCTCAACTCTTTTTCGCTTCTTATATGCTGAGGGCTGAAAAGTAAATAAAAATCATCAACATAATAAAATAAAATAAAATCACAATTAAAATGATTAATTACCTCTTCATCTTCCTCTTCAGATGAATACCCACCATCTTCAGCTATTCTTTTCTCAGGTAATGCATCTAAAAGCCCTGTAATATATCAAACAATTTAACACAACCCAGCTGTGACTTTCGTAAATATGAATGACAATAAAACTTACCTCGATTTCCTTTAATTTCTCTAGCATCTTTCTTCTCCTTTGATGTACCAAACAGATCAAAACAAAGGTCATTCATGGAAGCAGATACCTATATTACATTACCAAACAAAGCTTTAGTATCATGCTAAGGGACCAAAAGAGTATCGAAATTCTTACAGTAGAAAATTCTGATTCTGATGTCCCACAAAGCTCAATCAACTTAATCTTATCAACCTTGAGCTGGAAATATAATACAAGAGAATTCAAATCAATGACATAATGTTTTAATTGATTCTCAGAGACAAATTATCAAATAGTTGTGTACCTTGTTCTTCTTAGCAGACAAGTAAAAAGCTACTGCAGTGAAGACAGGCCTAGCAAAGTCAGTACTTGACCTTCTAGAAGCAGGTAATGAAGCAATAAACCTATCTTTGTACCTTAAACATGAAGAAAACATAAATTATCATTCCAATAAGAACTAAAAAAGCAAGGTGAAACTATGAAACTTACATAGATAGGCCTTTATTCACTAAAGGGATGATCCTAACACATCCAAATCGAATCGCTAGCTCCCTGATATCAATTTTGTTCCTATAATAAAAGCAATTTTAGAAGAAAATATCAAAATATACAGAAAAATGAACCACGAGAAAGGGAGGATGAACTTACGTAAAGCCAATTGCATTTTGCATTGAATTAAAGGATCTAATGTAAGCCTTTTCACTCATACCACTCACTTTTATTACAACATTTCGATCAATCATCACATCCATCCTATATTAATACAGATTATTAGTACTACTTTCAGATATGTATACATCATTTTACATATATAAACTCAAATCTAAACCAATGTAGTACCTATTTGCAGCAATTTCAAAACAAATCACAGCCTTGCATATTTCACCCTAAAGATAAATTAAAGAAATGTTAAATTAAGAGTTAAGAATCCCAAATATAAAAAAATGGAAATGATAAGCAGATGGGTGTTGTAGTATTGGGAATGCTTACAACGCCGATGATAGAGGAGTCGAATTGGGCATCGGATTGGCGGCGGAGCTCGGCGGCTTTACGGATGAGATGCTTAGATTCAGGGAGGGATAGACCTAGCTTTTTGGCTATTTCTGATAGATCCATTTGAGTGAGAAATTATGCTTTTCTTTAGGAGCTGTTTTTAGTGAGAAATATATGGTTGGAGTTGGGAGAGTTGATGAAGAAGATTCAATGGCGGGAACCATGAAAAACATGGTGCGTGTTTGCCAGTTTGGCGTAAAATGAATTCTCATTTTACCGCCAAAAAATTTGGAATTATGATTACTTACCATCTATTACCATCTATGCTCAATAATTAGTATATTAAAAACAGAAACCTAATGTATAATTTTGACTAACATTTCAAAGTATTCCCAAAATGAAAAATCTGTATTCATTACCTTACCATTTTTATTTTAAGAAAGAAAAAAATTACTCCCTTTATTTTTAAAAGAATATCAATTTATCAAAAATTATGTTCTAAAAATATTGTTTCTTAGCATTTTTAGACACTTTACTGTTATTTTTATTAAAATATTAAAATTTATATTATACTTTTGTAATGGTAAACGTAATTATTATATTTATTAATATGTGTTAAAAAATAAATAGATATTATTCGTGGAACAAAAAAAGTATTGTCCTTATTTATTATTCATAAGTTTATCATCATTAAATATATTTACTTTAATTGGTTGAGAGTAGTTTAGTAAAAACAGAAAAAATTCATTATTTTTCTTAATCCATGTAAAAAAAGAAGTATGACAAACATTTATGGACGGAGGGAGTATAATATAAATAGAGACGTCATATTTCTTGAGAAACGGAGACGTGAAAGTTTGGAAGAGAAGATTACTAGGCATATTAAGGCCCTGTTTGGTCCGTGGAAATATTTTCTATTTTCGTTTTCAGAAAATGATTTTCGTTTTCCTTTTCAATATTTTTAGACAATATGGATAACGTCGATTTCATATTTTCCGATATGGCAGCGTTTTCATTTAATTTTTCAAAAAACTGTTTTCCTTTTCTCAAACCAAACCCGTTAATTTTTATTAGTATTTTGAAAATACAAATAATGAAAACAGAAAATACCAATTTTTTTCACCAAACGAGGCCTTAATTTTTTAAGAAAGATGGACCTTGGTCGCTAATTGGGAGTTCCCATTCTCTCGGGGAAGCAACCCCCGGGGTTCAACAACGAAATGATAAATACGTTGCGTGACAAACTTACAAGTAGGATGGGAAAAATGCTCTCCCTAGTGGGGTATATCACACTTACCTAGCAATGTATTTCATTCAAACTAAGAAATTTCCACAATAATGTCTGTTAAGAAACAGAAAGATTTTGTATTTCCTTTCTTGATTACTGCAAAATCCATTGAGTTTCTCGGAAGAAATCTATGCAAGCTGAATAGCAAGGTGTTACGAGTCTTTGGAAAGGAGAAAAGCCCGGGTGGAACTTTTTACGCAAGCCCTCTCTTAAAAATACTTCAGGAAATTTGCAGGCCTAGCACCGGTTTAAGGAGGTTCGCATTGAAAACAACAATTATACATATTTTCAGGAATTGCGCACAATGACTCCCCGAATTTTAACATCTACCATTACTTTAAAATTATTAAGTAAAAAATTTATTACGTGGTTAACATTTCTCAGTAATGATAAATTTACGGGATAAAACTTAAGCAAGTCATATGATTTAATGCAATAAACGTGTCATAAAAGATCAAACTCATATCTGTTTAAAATTTTCCAAACACATTTTGTAATGTATATGTTTGTTTACTCTTTCATTGTCAAAACTCATAACCTTAAACAAAATCTCATGCCACAAACACACTTAAATCATCAACTATGTCACAGATTTTACTATTTCCTTAACTTAATATTGCATTTCGCCCTTATACAAACCATAACTACATAAATCTGTGTCATCCATTTCAATGGTGTCTATAATGACGTGTCATCACCACCACTCTCTTGAATCAGCTGTCAAAACAAAAAACACATGTTCTATTTCAGTATTTACCAATTTACATTAAATAATATTTTAAATAATCAATGTGTTATACCAAGGCACCGATTTGTTCAAACGCTGACATCACTTTCGGATGTTCTTCATCTTCATATCCAAGTTGCAATATTCTTGGTCCATTCACTGACCAAAACGCCCTTCGCCCAGCTTCCTAAAAAGTCAACATATATACAATTAACTTCATTAATATTCGGTATAATAAAATAATTTAATAATCTAACCTGTAATACTAGTAAATAAATAGCTTCTAAAGCTTGTGCACGAATTTCAGGGTCATTAACAGGTTCACGTTCAATAGAAAGTGCACTTCCAAGCTCAAGTGGCATTTTAGATGTATCTTTCTCACTATAAATCTGTTATATACAATATTAATAAAAAATAATTATTAATTTAATTATGGATAAGAAATTAAGAATAAATAACCTTATTTCCAGCTACAGGTAAAACTAATGCTGGCCATAAAAACTCGGAGATGAGTAAAAGATTTTGTATTTGATTATCCGCTTCAAAACAGCAATTACGGATAGTTCCAGATACCTGAATGTAAATATTTATTACGAAATTTAAAGATTAGTAAATATTTAAGATTTAAATTTTACCCCTTTCTTTCGTAATGGGCTATTGGAATCGAATTGTCTAATAATTTGCTTGAGAAGTCCTCGTTTAGGGTCTAATAGAAGTTTTCTCCCTGCTGCTTTTTTTGAAATGTTTACAAGTATAGAAGCTACATGTTCAAAAGTATCCTCTGCAATATTTCGAAAATTTATAATTATTTACGTCAAAAACAAATTTGAAAAAGATAAATATTTAAACATACCCTTTTTCTCGTTAGAGGAAGTACAGAAGGATCTCACGAGCTTCATTACATGAAGGCCATGCATCTTTTCATCTTCAATCTGATATACACATAATTAATTTTATTTTTGCTTGAGTTAATATTTTAACATTGAAATACCAATACAGAGAAAATTTACAGACCTGAAGCAAAGAATCTACACCAGAATCTAATTGTGTGAGATTAACAAGAAGCATGACAAGTAATTGTGAGATGGTACAATCTTTTCTGTAAAGGGTATCCATGGTAATTTTTACCATTCCCATGTCCACCATTTTTCCTGCTAAATCTGACTTTTGTGACAAATTTACCAAAGCTTCTGCTGCTGGTTCTGATACCTCCTGCGTAATTGCAAACAATGGAGTTTTAGTCATTAATAAGATGAGGGAAACATACAATTTTATTTGAAAATTGAAAAGCAAGACTGAACAGTAGATTATTTTGACAACTCAGGATTCTTTAAGAAAAGAGTATGAACCTTATTTTCAGCTAAAAGACGAGAAAGAGCAGGCAAAAGAACATCGGAGTGCTTGCCAAGCGATTGTAAACCTTCATCTGAACCAGTGTAATCTCGAACTATATCAACAGCTATTTTCTTCACCTGGAAAATAAGGCAGTAACCTTAATCAAATTATTAAAATTGAGCTGATATTAAGCCCATTAAGCTCAATTATAATAAGTGTGCAACTTCGTAATGGCGCCAAAGAGGAGCTTTAAGAGATTCGAAGAAAGAGATGAGAAAGCTTACGGGTGGTGAAGGGGAAGAAAGAAAGCCCACTAGTTCTTCAAGCTCCGTCGCCATTGTTTCTGCTATTCTTTTCACAGCGCTTTTCTCTGTGTAATTCGGCGCGATTCCTCTTTTTCGTTAATCCACGGCGTCGTTTAAGGGTTTTCGAGTTTGCCACGTTGATGCTTCACTTGCACTTACCTCTTTTTGGGCCTTCGGTTTTATAGTATCGGCCGTTTATGGGTTTAAGAAAACAATTTGGGACTCGCTAACATTTATAAGTAGGAGTTTTTTTTTTTTTCGAAAAATGCATATATTAAAAAAAAAAAAAAACACACAACACACTGTTACAACAATTAGCCAATCCCTAGTGGATAGAAATCAAAGAAGAGTAGCCTAGCTAATTGGGGAGGAGATACAAGATTCCAAAGACTAAACAAGGAGCCCTTAAACTTTTGTTTAGAAACCCAATCAGCACTAGAGTTTTTGGACCTCTTTGCAAAAGAGATTTTAAGTTTATACAAAAATTTGCATCTAATAATACATTTAACCAAAACCTTAATATTACAAAAAAAAATCTTGCCTTTCAAGGTTTGTTTAACTAGATTACAGCAGTCATTCTCAATTTCTACTACACTAGGAGGAAATTTAGCAGCAAGTTCACAAGCTCCAATCATCCCTCTTGCTTCAGCTTCTATTGCAGAATTGGCCACCATTTTCTGGGCTACACCATCAATCATTTCACCATTTGAATCCCTAACACTGCAAGCAAATGCAGCTTCATTAGTTAACAAGTTAAAAGATGCATCATAATTAATTTTTAACTTTCCAACAAGGGGTGGGGTCCATCCTGTTTTACTGTTAATCTCCATTTGATTAACAAAATTACAAGTTTGATTAGCATTTGGATTATTTAAAGCTTCAATAGAGCGGCTTTTATTTTCATCACCTCTTACAGAGTTGTTAATGTTTTTCTTATAATTAGCCTCAGAGTAACATCTTATAGCAAGATTGTATTCATCATAGGCTTTGAGAGCCTCTTGAACAGTTTTATAAGGGTCAGGTAACACTCCTCTGAAAATACATTCATTCCTTCCCTTCCAAATGTACCGAGCTAAAAAGAAAGCTATTTCCCCAAGCCTTTTTTCAACAAATTCAGACTCTTTTAAACTAAGTCTGATAAAATTAATCCATCTCTTCATATTGAAGGTAGGTTCTGTCATAGCTTTAAAGCTAATGGGCTTGCCAACCAAACAGCTTTAGCCCAAGAACAGTGGAAAAGAAGGTGTTCAACACTTTCAGTTTCATTTTCACAAATTTGACATAGAGAACTATCACAAGATTTCCTTTTCATTCTGTTCTCATTAGTAGGTATACCATTTTCACAACACTTCCAAATGAAGTTTTTTATTTTAGGGGTCACTTTCATTCTCCAGATCAAATTCCATCAGACTGAAGTTTGAAAGATGTATCACCTTTCTTCTTATTTATTATGTTTTCACCCCCTTGTTGTGTCCTCCATAAGTACTTGTATATATCTCTAACATGAACATCTCTATCTATAGAGAGGGTCCAGAATGGAGAATCTTCACAAGGGTGTGAAGGGAGATAGATACAAGCAATGGTTACAGCAACTTCAGGGGTAAAATAATGACTTAATACTTCCAGATTCCACTCTTGTAAGTGAGTATGAATTTATTCCGAGACAAAAACCAAAGTACAACCTTGAGGTTTTAAAATAGAAGCAAAGTTTGGTATCCATTCATCCTCCCAGACTTTAATAAGTTTACCATTTCCCACATTCCATTTTATAGATTTCAAGAAGCAATTTCTGCCCTCAATGAGACTTTTAAAGCCCCAAGAGCAGTTACTCACAAGTTTAGCTTCAGAAAAGTCATTTTGAGGGAAGTACTTCCCTTTTATAACTTTATACAGTAGAGAATCTTTATTTTGCATAATTTCCAAGCATTTGAAGATAATAATGCTAGGTTTTGACAGTGGAAATCTTTAAATCCAAGGCCACCATCTTCTTTGGAATTCATCAGAGTTTGCCACTTAATCCAGTGGCACCTGTCTTGTCCTTGATAATTCCAATAAAAGTTGGAAATCAAGGAAGTAAGGTGAGATGTAACTTTTTTAGGTATAAGAAACACTGACATAATAAAATTAGGGATAGCCCCTATAACTGCTTTAACTAAAATTTCCTTACCACTTTTAGAAAGCATTTTTGTGTCCCAACTTTCCATTATTTTTAAAATCATCTCAAGCCGCCATTCTAAAGATTTAACTTTAGATTTACCCCATGAAGAAGGTATTCCCAGATATTTACCTAGGTGCTCAAGTTTACTCATATTCAGTTGAGAAGCAAAAAGATTCTTGACTTCATTAGGTGTGTTTTTACTGAACAAAACACCACTCTTATTTAAGTTAATTTTCAGCCCTATAGCAAAGGTGTAGAGATTAAGCACATTCTTAAAATTATCAATATTGTATTCATCAGCTTCAAGAAAGAACAAGTTGTCATCAGCAAATAAAACATGAGTTAGCATTGGTGCAGCTCTCGCTATCTTAATGCCTTAAGTAATCCCATTTCAACATAATGGTTAATAAGATGTGTCAAGACTTGTGTAACAAGACAAAAGAGGTAGGGAGATAAGGGGTCACCCTGTCTCAGCCCTTTCTGAGGCTTTTCAAGGTAAAAAAGTTGACCGTAAATCTGAAACTTATAAGAAACTGTTGAGATACAATTCCTGATCCATCCCACCCACTTGTGGTTAAAACCCATCCGAGATAGCAAATCAATTAAGAAATCTCATTCAATGTTTTCATATGCTTTGCTCATATCTACCTTAATAGCCAAACTATATTTTTTTGAGCTTCTCTTATTATTCAGAAAGTGAGTAGCTTCTTGAGCAAGTAAGATGTTCTCAAAAATAGATCTATTCTGGTATAAATGCAATTTGTGTTTCTGATATAAGGATACCAACCCATTTTCGCAATCTCGAGGTAAGAATTCTAGAGATAATCTTATAAACAAAATTTGCACAACTGATTGGTATAAAAGCCACCACATTAGGACTAGTACATTTCGGTATGAGAGAAATAATAGTGCAATTAAGTATTTCAAGAGAAACATTGTTGACAAAAAAAATCATTAACCAACTCTATCAACTCAACTTTAATATATTCCCAGAATTTTTTGTAAAAAATCCCCCAAATCCATCAGGACCTGGTGATTTATCACTTCCCAAAGACCGTACTACAGTTTTAACTTCATCATGATCAACTGGTTCTATTAATGCCTCATTCATCTCATTTGTAACAACTTTAGTCACTTTGGTCAGTATTGGTAGATAATTACTATCCCCTACTGACTTGAAAATGTCATTGTAATATCTAGTAATTTCACCAGCTATTTCATGATTCTCTAATAACCAAACACCATTCTAATTCTTAATTTTAAGAATCTTATCTAGTCCTCTTGACCTTTGTAACTGCATGAAAATATTTGGTGTTTTTGTCACCAAGTTTCGGCCAATTATTTTTAGACCTTAGGGACCAATAAATCTCTTCCTTTTTCCAATTTTATTCAAGCTCAATACTCAGAGCTTTGAACTTCAGTTCATTCTCATCACTGTATGGCTCATTAAATATTTTTTTCAGCTGTAATAGGTTATTATTAATAAGGATTCTATTATTAAGAATATTTTTCCTAGCCCACTTTGATATATGTTTTTGAATCTGAGATAATTTGTGTTTAAATTTATAAACACCTCTCAAATCCATATAATGTCCTGTTTCCCACTTACTTTGTATCAATTGACACAAAGTTTTATCATATAGACACCCTTTTTCCATCACAAATCTTTTTTATGTTTATTTGTATAAATACCAAACTTTAGCACAATAGGAGAGTGATAGTAGGGGGTAAAGTATCTGCCCATGAGTTTGGATAGTGTACCATCCATTCTTGATTTACCAATATTCTACCAAGTCTCTGTTTGATTTGCTGGTTGCCATTTCTCTTGTTAGACCAAGAGAAATTACATCCAAAAGGAGGAAGATCAAACAGTGACAATGAATCAATAAAGGTATTAAAAAGTAACATATTCTTTTTGTGATTTGCATTTATATCCCCTCCAAGTTTCTCTGAAGGATATCTAATCAAGTTAAAGTCTCCAATGTAACATCATTTACTAGCAACATGAGAAAGATCAAGAAGTTTTGTAATAAACCTTTCTTTATCCTCATCTGCAGGTGGGCCATAAACAAAATTAATTTCAGAGATATCAAGTTCAGGGCCCAAGTAGGTACATTGAATAAGATTCTTATAAGAGCTAATAAGATTAAAATGACTAGGATCTTTAGCAAGAACATCTAACCCACCTGATAAACCTTCAGGGTCAATTTGTGCTACTAAAGTCAAGTTGAATTTAGTGCTTAAAGAAATTAAATAATCAAATTTGCGCTTAGTTTCAGAAAGAAATAATACCTCTATTTTATGAGCTTTGATCATGTCAATCAAGCTCGGTTCTGTCAAGGCTGTGCCAATGCCTTGACAGTTCCAGGCTTGTATCATTGGGGGTTTTGGGGTTGATATGGGTCAACCCCGCAAACCTCTTCAGCTTCAAGCTCTTCAAGAAGACCTTCCCCATACCATTTTTCAATTCCATTACCATCTCCTTCATCCATACATTCCTTATCCATCTCATTTTGTTCAGCCATCTCATCATCATCTCCAAGGTTAGAGGTGGTGAGAGTTGCTGGAACTTGAGATTCAAGAGCCTCATCAAGTGGAAGCCCTAAGTCTTCTCTAACTTGTTTAGTTCTATTTCTTTCTATGGACCCAAAACTAATAGTGTTAGTAGAATTTTGTGTAATGGATGGGTCGATAGTCACTTTCTTTTCTTTTCCTTCTAGTGGGCTCAGCTTTGGGTTATCCCTATCTGGGCCACAAATCTTAAAAGATTCCTTAGAAGTAAGAGGCCTAATATCATATTTAAAAGAGACTCCTTTTACAACAGTTGTACCCAATTCAACAAAAGGGACTAAAAGAGAATTTTGGACCAAATTATCTTGGACCACTCGTGATTTAGATAGATTATCCGAGCCCACAATTTCACCTTCCTCAACTTCAATAATTTTTTTCTTATATTTCTTTTTCAAATGTTTCTTGACCTTTTGATTTGCATTTGAATGCTTAATAGCTTTAAAAACAAACTTATCCTGTACTGAATATTTGATCTAATTACCCAACCTCATATTAAGAATATTTGGATTATCACAATTCTTCTCCACATGTGAAAGTAAACCACATTTAAAACAAAAATCAAACAGTTTCTCATATTGGAAAGATATCCACACACTCTGTTCTTTAGCAATTTTAAAATTCAATCCTGAAAGTAATGGTTTCATAACTGAGAACTCAATTCGAGCTTTAATTGAGGGATCCTCTTTAAACTTTAAAGTGTCAGGAAGAACCACTTCAGTAACATTGCCAATTTTGGATGCAATCTTCGTAACATTAGCTTATTTTATGAAAAGAGGTGGAATACCAGCAAATCTAACCCAGAATGCAGTATAATCAAGTAGAGTAGGGTTTTTAATAGTTTCAGCGTACTTTTGAATAAGAACATGAAATCCAAAGATGTGATAAGGTCTATTAGCACAAACAATTTCCATATTTTTTTCATTATCAAATTGGACAGTAAACATATTCATTCCTCTCTTCTCAACCAACATTCTACCCGAGATTCCCCAGTATTGAATGATAATTTTCTTAAGGTTGTTAAGATTAATGATACCTGTAGCAATAACTCGAACCAGAAGTTTAGGTTCGTCAAACATAGAATAGACTGCCTCTCTATCTGGTGAGAGGAAAAAATCATCTTTGATTCTCCTTTCTTATCAGCATTAACATTATCAATAAATGCCATAGAAATGATAAGCTGGAAGATAAAAGTAAATGAAAGCGCAATAAAGCACTGAAAAGTGATTTTAAGATAACGGATGCTAGCAATCGAGATGAAATACATCTTTAGTTTCATAGATCCACAAGAGATCTAGGGTATACTATTATTAATGTTAAAAACTCTTCGATTAACTACGATTAAGTGGAAGAGGAACAATAAAGCCTGGTTGGAAAAGGTAAACACACTGCTTAGGAGAGATTAGAGTGGCTAGGGTAGGGTTAAGAGTCGAGATGAGAGTAAAAATTGGAAGAACAAGGGTTGGATTAGGCTGAGATCGACTGTGGAAAGGTAGGGTTTGGGCAGGGGAGGGTTTTTTGGGGAAATGTGCCTGAGAGCATTGTTACTCTTTGAATCAGTATATCATCCAACCTTTCATATGTATCAAAAATTTATAAGTAGGAGTTATTATTTAAAGTTCTTGTATAATTCGCCATAGGGATAGGCAACGGTTACGTTTAAAAATCGATATGATGGTAAACTGCCCGATTATAAAATTATGATTAAAACTATTAAGTTATGGTTTTAAAAGATATAATCGATATTTAAAATTGTTAACTATAGTTATAGATTAAAAAAACTGAATAAGCGAAAACTCGTTAATTATCATACATATTTTCATATTTTATAATAATGTGAGTTTAACCATATATTCAAATACTAAAACCAAAAAATCTAAATAATTGATTTAACAAACTAAATAACAAATGTCCAAATTAATATAAAAAAGCTATTAATTTTTTTTTAAAATAATAATATATTTATAGACTTTTCATTTGGTTATGGTTAAAAACCGTAAAATCGTTCAACAAAAAACAACACTTGATAGTTTAAATTCGCAAGATCGATGTTTAAAACCACCACTTATGAAGCTCTAGTACATGTGAAGCCAACACCACCTACGAAACCACTGCACAAATACTGTCATCTTTGCCCTTGAAACCCTAACTCTGACGAGCCTAGCCCCTGCCACCTGCAAAGCCACAGAGACTGAGCTAACGCTTGATATGTACCTTATTTACCTTACCACCTATCGGCAACACCAAAACCACCATTACCATATAGCCTCTGTCGCCTCCTATGATCCTCTGAAACACCAATACCATTTTTTTCGTTGAGGATTCTGGCATAGTGGTGGAGTTGAGAGAGTTGTCGGAAAAGTGACCATACAACTGCTTGCCCCTATTTTCCCTCAACCCCCCCCCCCCCCCACCCCCCCATTCTTTTCAAAAATCCTTTGAAACTCTCACAGTCCCTCCAAACCCCTCGAAATCCTCCCAACTTCTCATCATTCCCTTAAATTTTTTATTCTTTCAATTATTATTATATTGATTTCACGGTTCTTATGTGACTTCTTTTGGTTTAGTATTTCTTTCCTAAATGCAAAGTGGGTTTTATATTTGCTACATATAAATTGGGTTCTCTAATACTTCATCCAATAGTACTTTCAAAATGGGACATCAAGTTATCCATAAGTGTCCGTCACTAAGAGGATTTTTGAATGTTGTTCCTAAACTTTTTATATTAGATGACCATTTAAATAAATTTATCACATTGTTTTAATTTTCATCTACACTAATTTGTTGAAAAAATTGGGTTTATATATATATATATATTATAAAACACACTTTTTTAAATGGCTCGAATTCACTAGATAATGACATTAAGGACCATTTAAGGGCCCTTACAATCACTCCACTATAGATTTAAAGGTCCCTTGTTCGATCCATGCTAACTACATTCCTCTGAACTTCGTTTTAACGGTTGGGATATCTAACTTTTTCCTAGGGTATCTGGGTTCGGTTCCCCTTGATGGAACAAATTTTTTTCTTTTTCAATGAACCATAAACCTTAAATCTTGAATTTTGAATCTTGAACCATGACCTATGGAGTTTGAACCTTAACTTTTAAACATGATCAAATTTATTTAAAATAATTCATGCAAGCTAAAGAACAATTGTATTATAAGCATGGAGACAAATGTATACAAGAAATTTAAAATCATTAACCATATATTAAAAATTGTTTGGATATGTGTTAATATATTACATTATAACCTTAACAATAAACTGACGCTTAAACTTAACCTTAATTTTGAACCTTAAATCTTAAACCTTAAACATTAACAATAACCTTAACTTCAACCTTAAAACTAAACCATAAACTTTACCTTAACCTTAACCTTACCTTTTATCTTAACCTTAACGTTAACTTTAATTTTAACCCCAACCTTAACCTTAATCCTAAATTAAGTTTTAAACCTTGAATATTACGTTGACTAAATGAATATTCATCTCGCCGATATTTGACCTTAAACCTTAAATCTTATCAACCCTTAACCTTAAACCATAAACGTTAAATCATAACCTTAACCCTAACCCTCGACCTTAACCCTTATACGTAACCTTAACCTTAAATTTGACCTAAACTCTAACTTTAACCTTATCATTGACCTTAACCTTAACCTTGACCTTAAAATCAACCATGACCTTAACCTCAACCTTAACCTTAAACTTAACCTTAACCTTAATCTTAAACTCGATCTAAACCTCAACCTTAACCTTAGCTTGACACTAACTTTAACCTAAACCTCAACCTTAACCTTAACCTTAACCTTAACCTCATCAATAACCTTAATTTAACCTTACCCTTACCCTTACCCTTATCCTTAACCTCTATATTAATCTTAACCTTAACTTTAGCCTTAGCCCTAGCCTTAGACTTAGCATTAACCTTAGCCTCAGCCTTAGCCTTATATTCATATCCTTATACTTATCCTTAGCCTTATCTTTATCCTTATCCTTAGCCTTATCTTTATCCTTATCCTTATCCTTATCCTTAGCCTAAGCCTTAGCCTTATGCTTAGCCTTAGCCTTATCTTTATCCTTATCCTTAGCCTTATCTTTATCCTTATCCTTATCCTTATCCTTAGCCTAAGCCCTAGCCTTATGCTTAGCCTTAGCCTTAACCTTAACCTTAAACTTAACCTTAACATTAACCGTAACCTTAACCGTAACCTTTAACCTTAACCTTAACTTTAACTTTAACCTCAACCTCAACCTCAACCTCAACCTTAACCTTAACCTTTGCCTTAACTATGACCTTGACCTTGACCATGACCATGACCTTGACCATGAACTTGACCTTGACCTTAACCTTAACCTTAACCTTAACCTTAACCTTAACCTTAACCTTAACCTTAACCTTAACCTTAACCTTAACCTTAACCTTAACCTTAACCTTGACCTTGACCTTAACCTTGACCTTAACCTTAACCTTAACCTTGACCTTGACCTTGACCTTAAACATAAACTTAACCATAACCTTAACCTTAACCTTGACCTTAACCTTAACCTTAACCTTAACTTAACCTTAACCTTAACCCAAAACTTAACCTTAACCTTAACCTTGACCTCAAACTTAACCTTGACCTTGACATTGACCTTGACCTTGTCCTTGTCCTTGACCTTTGCATTGACCTTGAACTTTACCTCAACCTTAACCCTAACGTTAACCTTAAATTTAACCTAAACCTTAACATAACCCTAACTATCCTTATATATAAGGATAAGTGAGGGGTATAAAAACAAATTAAATTAATTTAGATTTTTTTTTATTTTGATTGGTCTATAGGAAAAGTATGGCAGTGGAGTATTACCTTTGGATCTTTAAAGAAAGACTCCAAAACCATTGTGTATAAATCTCTTTTTTTGGGCTGCTTCTTTGTGAAGGTCCTTTTGATTTTCTTGGGGCGTCAATGGCAGATAGCCTTTTTTGGGCCGTTTTTCTTGCTGGTTGGTCACATCCCTCTTCGGCGGTTTGGCAGAGCAAAACAGACTCCTCTTCTGGTAACATTTCCCCTGTTTCTTTATTTTTTGATGAAATGTGCTTGGTGAATCAAGACAGATTACAAATGAGGAAGGAGGGGGATTTTCACAGCATTGGATTGCTCAGCCTTTCTGTGGAGTTTTGGTTTTGGTGGGATGTGATTAAGAAGGGGCTTTGCGAATGGTTTTTGGGTTTTACCAGATTTGGTTGGATGTTGCGGTGGGACCCATCTTTCATTTTCAGTTTAGTTTTGCGGTCTCCTGGAGTTGATTTGGGGAGGCTGAACACGATACTAATTTGGGGCTTCGAGTCGGTTACACGCAGATCGGAACTGGTCACACTTCTCTATGGGTTTTTGCCAAGCTTTTTCTGCACAGGTTCTCTGTTCTGCCTTGGTAAGCTCCTACTCTTGAGTTGGTGGGACCTTCGTTTGGGTTTGATGAACGGGTTTAGATTTCGCTTGATTACCTTTTTGTGGTGGTACCTTTACATATCATCCGAGATTTTATCTATGCTTACCAGCCTTGTCTCATCTAGAGAGCTACGTCTTTCCTCGGCCTTTTTTCTCACCCTTAATTGTGGTGACATTTGGAGGTTTGGATTAGCTCGTGACTTTGTTCTGGAAGATTTTTCCATCCTCAGCCGGGTGGTAGCTGCCACCCGGGCATGGTTCTTTGGTTTCATTTCGTTGGTTGGTTTCAGTTTGGTTTGGCTCGTAGGAAAGAGTCTTGGTAGCTTTCGGGTGAATTTGATGGAAGAGCAAAGTTTTTTGAGGATGTGTTGTTATTTAGTTTTCACCTTTTGCATTGTATTTACTTTTATTTGTGTGTATGTTGTTATTAAATACCCTGGATTTGGTTTTTCCATCCAGTAGTATTTATTTAATATAATTATCTGTTTGACCAAAAAAAAAAAAAAAAAATCTCTTTTTTTGAAAGTCATATTTAAATAGAATAATAACATTATCACCACCAGCATAAAAATAAAATTAGGGGTAATGCCACCTAATATCAAATAAATCAAATTATATATCATTATGTTCTTAATAATTAGTTACTATCTTAGAGTAAAAGACCATAACACCCCTATTTTACACCTAAACCTTAATCTTAAACCTATTGATATCAATGATTACATTTCTTTCTTTTTTTGATACGTGGGATCATAACATTTCATTAAACTAACAATCAAAACTCACATCTCTCATTGATGTGCTCTAGTAGCTACTTGTAAGTTGCTTCTATCTTATGAAGAATATAAACATAAAATTACACCGCGTAAAAGTTACTTTTATTTTTTGTGACTGGCTAAAGATGAAACTGAAAAAGATGCTTAGGGAATCTGTTTTTCAGCTAACTATTTGAAGACGAAGATGAAAAAAATATGTGGTGTTGTTAGCTTCAACATGTTTCATCTTTTCCCTTGCAAAAGATAGGAACATCATAATCTATTCAAAGTTTTTTGATATGTTCCAGATGTCTGTTTAATCTTTTTTTTTTCATTACATTGTCCATTTAATCTTCTCTAGTGGTTCATTTAGTTTCTCGGGTGGTTTACCGACATCTTGAATGGAGTTCCTTTATTTTTTGGTTAAATCTACCTTTGTTCGTTAATTGTCATCTAATTGAATTTGAAGCTCACAAAGAGAGAAAAATGTAAATGATAACGGCTACGTGTTGTTATAATTCCTTGCAGAGTGTTTATTTTAGCGAAATAAGCATTTAATTGATAATAACACATATATTATAATATAGATTCACAAAGTAACATAAACACAATAATTGAAGAATTCTAGTCGAAATCCATAAGAATAAAATAAAATTAATGATTCAATGAACAAAAAATTACGTACAAAATTACTTGAAAAATGAGATGAATTAGTTATGAAATGCAATGAATTTGAACAAAGAAAATCTGAAATTACAATCACAAAGCCATGAATCGCGTTTTCGTTGATTCACCAAGTCAATCTTCATCATTTTGTAGTTCAAGGTTCGTGTTTTCGTTGATTCACCATTGAATTCATTAAACATCTGAAACAATGTTATATTTCACAGCGGCTTGTCTTTTCGTTTTACTTTCTTGATGTTGGTGGTTGAGGCGGCTTTAGCATTGGTGGAAGCTCCGCACCATTTCCATATACCTTTCCTTAATTAGAGAGAGAAAGACGATAGAGTAAAGTAATGTATAATTTTAATTAATTAAATCAGTAAAAGTAGAAACATAACTATTAAATGTTCTTAAATGTTGGCTTAATTACAATTTTAAGGAGTCTAAGTAAATGACACCATAAAATCAATTTATCTGCTTATTTTTTCAACACTTAAATCAATATAATTTTTTTATTAAAATTGAAAATTTTGGATAAAACTGTTAAATTTGATCCCATGTATTAATAATATTGAATTGAATTTTAACAAATTGTCACCTAATTGTGAGAAACAAATTATTTAGATGGAATTTGAATTAGAAAAGTATAGTTTAAATTAGAAAAGTTTGAAACTGTAAAAATTTGACAACTTTTCTAATATAGTTTTTTTAGTATTTGCTTTCTTTATATATATATATGGTAATGGTTGATTTTTACATTTTTCATTAATATGCCACTTTTCTTTATTTTTATTTGAAGTAGAAGGTGTAGTATATCTAAATCTCACCATTTACTTAAAAACACATTAGAAACTAATCTAATATTATTGAATTTCATGATATCCCTTATTTGTGTAACATAAACATTATGTTAAGACCGTTAAATCATTTAAACTGACCTTTTAATGATTTATATTATTGATAATTCCAAAATTTCAAAATGCTACAAAAAATTCTTAATCATTTAAAATATTTTTACAACCATCTCCCTTATCTACTTTACTTTAATTTATTTTATGGATGAATTATATATAGGATCTTGAATATCATGTTAGTGCCACAAATAAACTATCTCATTCCTCTTTCTTCCAAAGAGACTTCTAAAATGTCAATTGGCATTACTACCCTTATAGTGTATATAAGACAAAATAAAATAGATTTTTCTCTCTTCCATTACCATTTTTCTCTATCCTCTATTACCATTAATCTCTTTTCTCCTTTATAATTTTTTCTCTTTCTTACTTCATTAACTATCAATGATTTCCAACTCCGACCACAACCACCGACCACCGCCGATCACCGCCAACCACCGTTGGAAAAAGTTATGAGCATGAAAATAGTTATTGAGCATGGAGTTTGAGCATGAAAAAAGTTCTGAGCATAGAGTACTGAGTATGGAAAAAGTTTCTGAGCATCGAAAAAAGTTCTGAGTATCGAAAAAAGTTACTTAGTATACGGTTTTTTTATTGAGTAAATATACTGAGTATGTTCGTTTGCTCAATATCTTTACTGAGTATGCTCGTATGTTCAGTAACTTTACTGAGCATGCTTGTATGAATTGCTGAGTTTATTATTTTCTTGATTCAAATTTATTTATATGAGAAAAACAACTCAAATTTATTATCAAACACTCACCAAACATTCTTCATCATGATTTGAAGTCAGAAAATCTATTGAATCATATTAAGCACATTATCTCCATCGCCACAAGTAATTGAATTTAAGTAACATTTTGTGAGTAGTTACAGACATTGAAAATCCAAGTTGTTTCATTTCATTAATTAATAAAATTGCCTTTTGATATTTATTATTCTTGAGATATCCTAGAATCATAACATTGTAGGCCACTTTGTCGGTCAAATTTTGGAGCACATGTTCATTCTTGGTCAACTAAAGGAGCACTTTATTCCCGGTCAACAATAAATGCATGTGATGCGGTCCATAAGCTGACTCCTCAACAACTTAAAGTGCAATTCTCTCCATAAGCAACCGAGTGAAGTAGTGGAAAAAAGAATCTGAAACAACAGCTATATATATATTCCCATCAGCTATATTCGCACCACGAACACAGCACCACCACCTCGCAACACGAACGCAGCACCACCACCTAGCACCACGAACGACGACCTTCTACTCTATATCCAACTCACCAGATCGAGCCATGGCAAACAAGGCCGCAAATCTCCACGAGCGACGCGCCGGAGTTTTCTCCGGCCTTCTTCTCTAACGGGAATGGAAGATCGAGATCCGCCGGAGCTTGCAGTGGAACGGGGAAGCTCGTTTGTTTTCTAATTTGCAGCCATGTTTGGTTAATCGTGTGAGAGAAATAAGAGAAAGGAAAGAGGAAAGATAAATTAGGGTTTTTAATTTTTTTCAGAATAAATTAGTATAAATAGGGGGAAAACAAAAAAAGATACAATAGTAATTGAGAAATTAGGCTTATAGTGTTAAATTTAGTCGGTGGCTTTTAGTAAGAAGAGGGAAATCACCTAGTCTTGTTGGGTCTTGAGGTGGTGTCTTCAAGACCTCTTGGGTAATAACCATTGGGGCTAGCTCAATGGTCAGGACCTTGTCTCTCATCTAAGAGGTACAGGGTTTGAATCCCCTCAGTAGGAATATGCATGAGGAGCCGTATATATATATCTTATGAGAATAGTCGTGGTGCGCGTAAGCTGGCCCGGACACCAATATATAAAAAAAAGAATAGATATATTACAACTTCGATTAAAATAATATTTTTTTAATAACTTTCACTCACCCCACATTCACTTAATTAGAACCCGTTTGGGATTGATTAGTTTAAAGGTAAAAGTGCTTTTTAATTAAAATTGAAATATTTTAAAAAGATATTAAAAAAATTGATATTTAAAATCATTTTAAATAATTTATTTTAATAATCATATATCTAGTATTTTTCCTAAAAATGATTTTAAAGACCTAAAATAACTATCTGGATCTAAAACTATTCAAGTGATTATTTTCAAAAAACACTCCAAACGGACTCTTAATTAAACTTTTCTCTTCCCTCGACCCACTCGCGCATCCCCTCCACAATCATGGTCCCCATAAAACTCACACTACATCAACTGCTACAGTCATTAAAGAGCCCAACTTTTTATGATTGTACAACGTTTTAACGATACACTAATATGACATTATCCCTAGAAAATTCAAATTCCGCTCACAATAACAACAATTTATTCGATCTTCTGTAAAGAATTGGTAGAAGGTTTTACTTCATGGTACCCCTCAACTATCAGTCTATTAATATAGTGATCTTAATCCAATTTTTAAAGAACTTAGCCTATTATCTCCGTATTAAAGGACTTTGGTGTGCATATAATTACTTGATAATAGATACCCCTATAAATTTGTTTATTAAACTAGGGGTGAGTATGGTTCAGTTCGGTTCGTTTTTTTACCATAACCGAACCGAAACCGAATGATTCGGTTTTTAGAGGTGCCGGTACCGAATCGAGCGGTTTTTATCGGTTTGGTTTTGTCGGTTTGCTTTTCGTTATAGGTTCCGTTCGGTATATTTTCGGTTTTGATATGTGTTTAATTCGATGGTTGGATAGACTTCAAGGGCGCTTACATGATATATTTTATTTTCTAACAATCCGTATATATAGGAGAATTGCATTTCCGGAACTCAAATATTATGCATTAATTGTAAATAAATAATTCCAGAGGAATGTTTATTAAACTCAATGCGTATACTTTACCTTTAACAAATTTCAATAAACGAAAGATCTTTTAAGATATATATCGACTAATGATTTATGTAAAGATATGTCGCACATTATGACATATTTAGGAGCGGTGCATGTCTTATATGAGCATTTTTGTTTTCAAATTGTCATAATCTCTTAAAAAATATGAATTAAATTCAAGAATGTCTTAGATTTTATATATTTTTTGGTTCAGTTTTTTGGTTCGGTTTAGTATAGAAAATCCGTAACGATTTTTTTTGCTTTTTTAAAAACCTCATACCGAACCAAACGATTTTATCTATTTTTGGTTTTTTCAGTTTTTTGGATCGATTCACTTTCTTGGTTTTATTTTGTTCACCCCTAATTTAAACCATTACTTCAATTAAATTTATTAAATCATATTAATTAGTTTAATGGTTAAAATCTGGAACATGTCATATATCGTCCAATATTTTCACTCAGGCAAAAAAAAAAAGATAATTCCCAATTAATTACAATTCCTCACTTTTCTTCCCAAAAAATAGAAAGGAGGAAATTACTTCCTACTTACTCACAAATTTTTTACTTAATTCCCAATTAAACACATTGTCATATTTACCTTCCAATGTTACCCTTATGTGATTTTTTTTATTTCTTTTAAATATTTATTTTTAAATTTTTTTTCGATTTTTTTTAAAAAAAAATTCTAATTATTTTTTTCGATTTTTTTTAATTTTTCTTCCTATTTTTTTAAAAAAATTTCCCGATTTATTATTAAATTGAAATTTTGGGTTATGTGTTGCTGTAACACACAAATATAGATTTATGTCTTGCTGTAACACACAAAGTCGTAAAATCGATCTAAATGATTCTCTTCTTTAACAAAATTGTCTTTTTCTATTTATTAATCGCATATACCCTATTTTTATTCGTCTTTAACTATCTTGATATATTATCTTTTTGTCCAACACTTTTTTGTTATTTTTGTGTGTTTATATTTTAGGGTTTTGTGTGTTCACAAAACTTGATTTTGTTTATTCCAATTCTATGTATTCCTGGAATACACAAATCTCAGAATTGTGTATTCTTCGAACACTCAAATATAAGATTTGTGTATTCATGGAACACACAAATCTCAAATTTGTGTATTCATAGAACACATAAAAATCGGATTTATGTATTCATTGAATACACAAAACTTGATTTTGTTTGTTCCAATTCTGTGTATTCCTGGAACACACAAGTCTCCGATTTGTGCGTTCCTGGAACACACAAATCTCTGATTTGTGTATTCATGGAACACACAAATCATGGATGGAACACATATAAATCAAATTTGTGTATTCATGTAATACACAAAACTTGATTTTGTTTGTTCCAATTTTGTGTATTCCTGAACACACAAATCGCAAAATTGTGTATTACTGAAACACAGAAATCTCAGATTTGTGTATTCATAAAACACATAAAACTTAAATTGTGTATTATTTGAATACAAAAAACTTGATTTTGGTTGTTCCAATTTTGTGTGTTCCTACAACACACAAATCTCAGAATTGTGTGTTCATGGAACACATTAAAAAAATTCGGGGAAAAAAATTTCGAAAATAAAATAAAATAAAAAATTCGAATTTTTTTTTATAAAAATAATTCGAAAAAAAAAATGAAAATCAATAAATAAATATTATAATAATTAAAGTAATTAATTAATTACCTATGAGTATTTTTGTAACTTTCCATTTTTTTTGCTTAAATAGGAATTAAGTTGAAATTGTAATTAATTAAAAAAAATTACCCTCTCTCCTTATAATCAATTGGGCATTGCCAAAAAAAAAAAAAAAACATGAATTATATTATAGTAATAGAACATGAAATATTAATTCCTCGAGTGAGGTCATCAACCTGACGTAAAATGTGAAACAAGAGTTCTCTCTTCTGAAATACTTGGAGATCAAGGTCAGGCCCGGCCCAGGGTATGGGCGGACCGGGCGACCGCCTAGAGCCCGAGCTAAAAAGGGGGCCCAAATTTGCTATATTTGTATATATATATATATGTATATGTACGTTGTTGCTATATGTACGAATAAATTATGTCTTAAAGCAAAGTTTGGTACTAGCCTCATTGGTAAGTTCTTGTATTTTCTTGTGTGTGACCTAGTTTCGAATCCCCTTAACATGCTATTACTATTTTAAAAGAGCAATATTAATTTAAATTTTTAAATTAATTAGTTATTTATTTGTTTACAATTAAAAAATAACAGTTTAATCTATTTATTTTACAAATTCTTTTAGCTTTATGTTTTGTTTAAAAAATTACATTTTAATCTAATATTTTTGTGTATGATTTTATAAAAAAATTATATAATATTTTTAAATCATTTTTTATATATATTTTAATCTAAATATATAAAAAATAATTTTACTCAAAAATTAAATTTTTATTTGCCATTTAAAAAATCTAGATGCTCTTATTCTTTTTGCCATTTAAAGAAATAAAATATTTTTATTGTTTAATTATATTAATTACAATAAGTATGAATCAAAAAGATCTCAATAGAATAAGAATTATTAGTTAAAAAGTATTACATTTGTGCATCTGTTATATAAGTTTTATTTTGATATTAGTTAATATATTTTATATTTCATTATATATGCTAACTTCATTAGAATCTGCCTAAACATACGCAATTCATATCATTTTAAGCTTATATTTTCATTGTTCACCGAGATAAGGTTATCATATTGTGATTTTTATTATTATTTTAAGTATAATTTTTATTTCACTATTATAAGGGTCAAATCTTGATTAGATTAGGAGCAGTGGCAGATCTAGGGGGTGCTGGCGCCTGCCACCCCAGTCTTGGGACGCAATACAAATTTTACCTGAACTTTTTAGCAAAAAACATACAAAAAATAGAGTTTCGCCCTCCTCAAACCCATCTGATCTAGATATTAGCCTAAGTTTTTTCTGCGGCGGTGCATTGAAAATCCTGGATCGAACTCTAATAAAAATAAAGGGTATGAGAGTTACGATCAACATTGCCCCCGAGGTGCACTATGAATATGTCATATATTAAGATTTTTTTAATATTTGAATGTTATTCACGTAATAAATGAAAAGATTAATTTATATGTAGTCATTTTGCTCAAATCAAAAATTTATTATAGAATATGTATTAAATAAATTAGAAGTGTCGATTTTTTTGAAAAATTTTGCACCTTAAAACTTTTTCTAAATTAGTCGTCTTAAGGCCCAATTTTAAATTTCGCCCAGGACCACCAAATTACCAGGACCGGCCCTGATCAAGGTGCCTGAAAACTAACGGATTATTATACAACTTCTCTGTAAGAGTTGTTTTACCAAGACCTCCCATTCCAACTATCGAAATAAAATGTCAATTCTCTGATCCTCCAACTAGTTGTTTTATAATATTTTCAGCTTCATCCTCGAAACCAACAACTAATTCACCGATGGGCAAGGTATTACCTGTTGTTGACAATGACACAATGTATTGCCATTAATTCTTGCAATCGCTTTCTTGAATTGATTAATCTCTTCCATGGCATCACAAAATAGCAACACACAATACACTTGGGTTGCATAATCTGCTTGATTCGCCAACTTCCTTGTTCCAAGAATCACTGAACCCATTTCAATACACCCTTCTTCCAGTTGCTCAACAAAAGGTATCAAGAACTCTACTTCATATTGAAGATTCTCAATTAAAGGCTTTAATAATTCTCTCATACCACGATTTACACAAGGAGAAACTTTATCCGTCCAGCTAATTAAACAACTCATTTAGATCTTCAATCATGAAAATTGCCTCACCTCTCTGCCCATTGGTCTTGGGGAAGTTAGATGATGGAGCATCAGAACAGATCTTCCTCATACCTTCCTTGATAAGCTTTGTTTTCGCAAGCAAATCTGGAAGGAGAGTCATGTCCACCTCCTCAGCCTTCAGTTTATTGACGCATAAAGAATATAACAATGACCCCTTTCGAGAGTTGTAGCGTCCATAAGTTTGTAAACACCCATATAATTTTCCAAATGTTCTTCAGTAGAATAATAAAATGTTCTGAGGATGCATTTCCAATAAAATTTATCAAAGTCGCTTCATGGTGAACAAGCTCCATTCCACGACGTGTAATGATATACGATTATATATCGCCATAATCATCCGTAATTCATATATTCCATGGAACGAGGCTTTAACCAGAAGAGCTGCATTAGTATAATCAACTCACGTTAGCTGTTCATATGAAATTCCATGTTCAGCATTGTTTAATGGAAAAGATCGTGTGAGCTTCAAGTACTCCTCGTAAAGGCGTTCAATACGATTCTTTCTTGGAAAATACACATGGATAGCCTTCCTTATCTCGTCCTTTATGCGACCGATCTTTTCAAGCAAATTAGGAAAGAGAAAGATCATCTCCTGAGCCATATAGTCTTCTTTCATTTCATTGACATAAAAAGTGTATAAGAAAGGGGCTGCATCGAGAGCAAAACCATCCATAATAGTGTTAATTTTCATGTCCACAGTGGTGCATATAAATAAAAAAATCTCTCAGAAAACGCATGTCTTTGTCAAGGGTTTCACAAACCTGGTAATTATTTCAAGACAATAACACCTCCATTATTATGAGTGAGATTATTAAATCTAGTTGTTAATTTCAAGATAATGTTGGTAGAAAACCCGATCGATAAAGTCTAAGTCAAATTCTAATTAAAACACTTTAATGTGCATATAAATATTTAATTATAAATACCCCTATAAATTTGTTCATATAAACCATAACTTCAATTAAATTTATTTAGATCATATGAATTAGATTAATAGATAAAATCTGGAACCTGTCATATATCGTCCAATATTTCCACTCAGGACAAACAAAAACTGAAATGTTTTTATAGCTATAGAACATGAAAATCACAATTCAATACCAATCATAGACAAATTACAAGGTTAAGAAACATAAAAAAGATGAACTAATGTTAATCATTGACAAACACATTTCAATTGTTGTGTTTTCTATTACATTGGATTAAGAAATATAACTTGACAATTTTCAGATCCCCTGCGAAGATTTAGTATTTTCTCAAGCAACTTTGCTTTAATCGTAATTAAGTCATGAGCTTGTATTTCCATAGTTGTCAATACTTTAGCATTTTCAAGCATATAAACTATCATTTCAAATCCGTGATCTCTGATTCCATGGATCGAGATTGTTTCAAGGGAAGACAAGAAGCAAATAGGTATTTTCTCAGGTTCGCTCCAGCATCTTGTAACTTCCTCTCGGCAGTAATGTCTTGTCTGCATTAATTAAAAAAACAAAAAATTGATCAAAGAAAAAGCACCCACCATGAGTCTCTATATCAATTAATATTCTTTTACTACTAACCAGTGAAATAGTAAGAAATTGTAGCTCATTCAAGCTTTCAAGTAATTTTAGCAGTGACTTCAAATGAATATTAACTCCCACAGTCAATTTTGAAAGTCTCGAGAATCTTGGTATCACACCTGCATGGCTAAGAGCCTTCACAGAAGACAATTTACTAATAATTTTATACATGAAAGTTACTTAAAAATAAACAACACTTTACCTGATATGTATCACTCCCCAAAGATAGAGTCTTGACATTGTACAGCCCTTGAAGAAGTTCAACAAGGGCTTTGGAGTCACGATCATATGTTTCCTCATCAGTGTCATCGAAGTAAAGAAAAATGCGTGCTTCATCTAGTAAACATAAGTTCTTGACAGAAAAGTATATTGTATCCAAGTCATCTAGGTTAAGATACCTAAGTTGCGGAGCGTTTATCACAATCTTATTATCTTCAGAGCACTCGATACCTTCCAAGGAGAGGTTTCTTAATGTTGGAGATAATATAGTTAAGGTGTCATAATGAATTAAATCTGAAATATCCAGATTCTCAAGCGATGAACAACTAGATATAAGCTTTGAAACAGAATTTCCTTGAATCAACCTTGCAAGACCAAGGGTTTTAAGATTTGGAAGAGAAATCAAGCTTGGTAAAGAGAGATAAATCTTATTTAAACGAAGAATCTCTAGTGTCTTACATGTATAAACACCACTGCAATCTTTAAATTCCACCCTGCCGCTTTCAAACTCAATTACTTTAACATTTCTAGAAATTGCAGTAGCGATCCAAGAAGTTACATCCTCATATTGATTAATACCCGCAAGGGTACGAAGATAGAACTTTTCAATGCATTGTTCATTGAGGGATGTCAAAACCTTGTTAACATATAATGCAAATGATGTATGAATATTATCATCTATCCTTTTCCTTTTCCTTTTCTTTCTCTTTTTTCGGTGCCAATTTGATTGATCGAAACTGAGATTATGGATATTTTTCCATAAACATTTCCATGTTGTTGATAGCAAACTGGTTTGAACAGCCATATGTGATGGAAGAAGCGAGAGAATATGAATAATAATTGATTCTGGCAAGTGGCTGATCCTATCACCACCGTCATTTGTAACTGATGATGATGACATTTTATTATGCTCTGTTCAATTTACTGGGCTACAGAAAGGAACGAAGAAAACACAGGCTTAGACCATCTCTAGCAGGATTACCATATCACTCAAAATTGAAAAATATTCAAATCAACATTTTTTATTCAAATAGCATACTCCAATCTCATTGCATCTGAAATTAAATGAATAAGATTTGTGTAGAAGTTTTAGGAAAAATTTAAAAAATAGGTAAATGAAATAATCGTAATGCCCGGACCACCCACGTATAAAAAAAAATAAAAGAATTATGAGTTTTAGGGTTTCAATTGGGAAAAAAACGACCTTTTACCTTAAAATTGAGTTTTTGGGAATATCTTCTAGTTGATAGTTTAGCAGTGTTGGTCTTGGAGAATGATCTTCGTGTGAACGCCGTGGTGATGGTGGTTATACAGCGTATGGTAGGACAGTTGCCATTAGTGTGTGTGAAGAAGAGGAGCGAGCTTTAAATTATTTTCTCAACTAAGGGTGTGTTTGGATAAAGGGAAGAAAAAGATAATATATGAAAGGAAAGGAATGGAAGAGTAGGATATTTTTTTTTTTTTTTTTTTTTTGGTCGAAAAGAGTAGGATATTCAGGGCCCGTTTGGAAGTGCTTATTTTAGAGTAAAAAAGCGCTTTTAGAATAAAATTCAAATTTTAAAAAAATTATTAAAAATCATCTTGAAATCTAAAATTATTTTAAGTGCTTTTTTTAAAAAGCACCTATTTGGTGCTTCTCAAAAAAGTGCTTTTCAAAGTCAAAAAAACTCTTAAAATGCTAAAAGCACTTTTAAGTGCTTCTCCAAAAAAGCACTTCCAAACGGGCACTCAATTTTATTTTGATTAAGTAAAAAAAGATTGGAAAATATTACTGTATAATTTTTCTTTAATAATGAAGACGAAACACAAGCTATTATGGAAACTTTTGTTATGTGTAAAGAGTTTATACCAGAGAAAATAGTTTTTTTTTAATAATCTTAGCTTATTTAAAGTATTAAACAAGTGTTAGATAATTAGTTTGAAGGATTAAATTGATTATGAGAAAAATTAAACTTAGGGTGGAAAAGACAGGATCTATCATCTTCAAACACATTTCTCAATATCTCAATACCGGGCAAATAAGTTAGCAAAACATATAAAGGCACATGGCAGCATCAATTTGGGGGACGTGATAGCATTCAGGATTTTTTTGACAAGTTAATAATCGGCTAACTGTTTGTTTGGATAAGTAGATAGTTAGGCTTTTTCTATTCCATCCAAAAAAAGTAATGATATGCTATATAGTATTAAGATGACGTTTGTATTTTAAGTGATAAGTAGTAAATGTTGAATAAATATTTTAATAAAATTTATTCGGTCTTAATAAAACATACCAAAAAAAAGAAAATTCAAAATCTGAATTGGTGTCTTATTGATCCAGTTACTTAATGAATTAGATTAAAATCACATTAAGCTTAAACAAACACCTCCTAAAAGTTATTACCAAAATATCATATCGGTAGTGTTTCTTGATACGTTAAGTTTTTTTGCATAAATTGGTGCCTAACGAAATTCATCTGTCTCGGAGAGCCATAACTGCCCGCTTATTGTTCAACACACAAAACCAAACGTAAAAACACAACTGGAGTAACTGAATATTCATCCTAATTTTCTTCTTCATTTTCCCTGAAATAATTAGGAAATTAACTGCTATACTAATTGCAAGTTATTAAGAAATTTAAGAATGTGAGACCAGATTGTTTCTTACATAATGAGTTTGAGTCCCATATTTAAGAAGATGACGATGGATTAGGATGCATAATAAGGTTGAGCCCATCTTTTCCGTTGTCTAGTCGTTCATTGTTGATCATTGTGGTTGAACTGACCGTATAAATATTGCACCACTTCACCTCAATCGCCTGCAAGTTAAGGTATAACTATCTTCAAAACAAGAAGGGATCTTTTTTAAGTTGCTTACATACGTGCACCACAAGTTTCTCTAAAAGGGGAAAGTGATCTTCACTCTCAACTTCCCATTGTGAAATATCCAAAGATTCTAACTTCAAATATTTTAGTTTCTTGAACTCATCATCTTTTGTCTCCCATACTTCCCCATCAAAGGCTTTAAGCAGTAATTTCAGAATTTGAAGGTTTGGCAGTTTTCCAATTGTTGCAATATTACTCCATGGAAGTTGGAATTTCGACAGAGTCAACTTCGTCTGAAGCTAAATGTTGCGTGAGACACCTTTCTGCCGCCATAGTACACCACCTTAAGGGACTCAAGCTGAAACAACAGTTGTAAATCTGGAAAATAGTTGCCACTATCAACATCGAGAAATATACAGTTGAGTTTTAGGAGATTACGTAATAAAGATATCACATCCATTGATTTTTCTCCACATGGTAGACACGACGTGGAAAGTGTCTCTAGTTTATCTAAAACAGCATCCTTGAGTTTTGTCTTGTCCGAGACAAAAGAAGCACGCTTATCGACATGAAGATGCCTTAGATTTATCATGCTCCAGATACTACTTGATATATCAAATTCACCTCTTAATCCTTTGACAATCAAAGTTTCGAGGTTGATTAGCTTTGAAATTGAATCTGGGATAGCATGACTTTGAATTCTAACAGATAAAAGTCTCAACTGATCCAACAATTCTAGTCCGCAATTAAGGTCTTTAAGCAGCAACCTTTCCAAATCAAGTACGTTAAGAGACTTGAAGCTCCTAGTGATAAATGAAACATATGATGATATGAATTTGATATTAAGTGTAGAGCCAAAATGCACTAAAGAAGTGACATTAAAGCTGGAAGACCACTGATCAACATAATTGAGGTTAGAGTAGATACACATCCTGTATTTCCCCTGATCCTGAGGTAGTGGAGTGTGTTCTCCATGTACCAAAAGCATAATCCTTTCTTGTTTAGCTTTAGCCAAGCTATAATCGAGCAAAACATCATGAATGCGACATGTTTTGACTCGACCATTGGATCCTATTTTAGCAACAGTTACTAGGCTTCTACTGATTAAATCCATTAAATACTCCTCTGCTTTATCCTTGTGCGTAAAACCTTCAGCCACCCATAACAACATTAGCTTCTTCACTGGAACTTCTATATCCTCCGAAATACAGAAAGAATGGTTTTAGATAGTCTGGTAAGTTAATGTAACTTAGTTCCAAGACTTTCATGCTTAAATCTTGTAAATCACCATGACTTAAACTTTCTGCAACTTCTTCGCGCTCTTGTTTATTTTTGGTTGCAAGTACTCCAGCTGTCACAACAACGGCTAAAGGTAACCCTTTGCAGTGTTTTGCAATTTGTTCCACCTTTTCCAATTGGTCTCTAGGACATCTTTTTCCAGGAAATACTTTTTGCACTAACAGGTCCAAGCTTTCTTCATCTCTGAAAAAACGAAGGAATGAATATGATGATTACGTGTTTGAACACTTAATGCTACGTTTTTATTTCGAGTTGTGAAAACAATTCTGCTTCCTTTGCAATCATCCTTAAAAAATCTGCTTAAAAAGTCCAAGCTTCAATATCCCAAATATCATCCAACACTATTAAATACCTCCGTCCTTTGAGAGATTGAAATAACAAGTATGCTTCTTAAATCCTCATCTGATTGATTGATTCCTTGAGTGAGATCAACTTGACGTAAAATGTGAAGCAAGAGATCTCTCTTCTGAGATACTTGGGAAACACACGTCCAAGCTTGACGATCAAAGTGCCTAGAAACTAAAGGATTATTGTACAACTTCTTTGTGAGAGTTGTCTTACCTAGACCTCCCCTTCCAACTATCGAAATAAAAAGTAAATTCTTGATCCTCCAGCTAGTTGTTTTATAATATTTTCAGCTTCATCCTCGAAACCAACAACTAATTCACCAATGGGCAAGGTGTTATCTATTGTTGACAATGTCTCGCCATTAATTCTTGAAATCACTTACTTGAATTGATTGACCTCTTTCATGGCATCACAAAATAGCAACACACTTCCATTGTGAATAATTATCTAAAATATACACTTGGGTTGCATAATTTGCTTGATTTACCAACGTTCTTATTCCAAGAATCACTGAACCCATTTCAGTACACTCTTCTTCCAATTGCTCAACAAAAGGTATCAAGAACTCTACTTCATACTGAAGATTCTCAATTAAAGGCTTTAATAATTCTCTCATACCACGATTTACCCAAGGAGAAACTTTATTCGTCCAAGTATTTAACAACTCATTTAGATCTTTATCAAGATAATTGCCTCACCTCTCTGGCCATTGATCTTTGATCTTCCATTAAATTTATCATATTAGCTTCATGGTGAAGAAGCTCCATTCCACGAAATATTCTTATGAGCTTAAGCCTTCCAAGCACCTGTGAAGGTATAGGATTATATATCGCCATAATTCTCTGTAACTCATACATTCCACGAAATGAGGCTTTAACCAGAAGAGCTGCCTTGGTAAAATCAACTCACATTAGCTGTTCATATGAAATTCCATGTTCAGCATCGTTTAATGGAAAAGATCGTGTGAGCTTCAAGTACTCCTCGTAAAGGCGTTCAATACGATTCTTTCTTGGAAAATACACATGGATAGCCTTTCTTATCTCGTCCTTTATGCGACCGATCTTTTCAAGCAAATCAGGAAAGAGAAAGATCATCTCCTGAGCCATATAGTCTTCTTTCATTTCATTGACATAAAAAGTGTATAAGAAAGGGGCTGCATCGAGGGCAAAAGCATCCATAATAGTGTTGATATTCAAAAAACTCTTTTCTTCATATCCACAGTGATTCTTATAAATAAAAAATTCTCTCAGAGACCGCATGTCCTTGTCAAGGGTTTCACAAACCTGGTTATTATTTCGAGACAATAACACTATATGAGTGAGACTATTAAATCTAGTTGTTATTTCAAGATAATGTTGGTAGAAAACCCAATCGCTTAAGTCTAAGTCAAATCCTAATTAAAACACTTTGGTGTGCATATAAATATTTAATTATAAATACCCCTATAAATTTGTACATTAAACCATTGATTCAATTAAATTTATTAGATCATATGAATTAGATTAATGGATAAAATCTGGAACCTGTCTTATCTCAGTCCAATATTTCCACTCAGGCCAAACAAAAAACTGAAATGTTTTTATTGTAATAGATCATGAAACTCCCAATTTAATACCAATAATACACAAATTACAAAGTTAAGAAACATAAAAGATCAACTAATGTTAAATCATTAACAAACACCTTTCGATTGTTGTGTTTTCTGTTTCACTGGATTTAGAAATATAACTTGACATTTCTCAGATCCCCTGCGAAGATTTAGTATTTTATCAAGTAACTTTACTTTAATCGGGATTAAGTCATAAGCTTGTATTTCCATTGTCGTCAATACTTTAGCATTTTCAAGCATATAAACTATCATTTCAAATCCATGATCTCTGATTTCATGGATTGAGATTGTTTCAAGGGAGGATAAGAAGCAAATAGGTACTTTCTCAGGTTCGCTCCAGCATCTTGTAACTTCCTCGTGGCAGTAATGTCTTGTCTGCATTAATTAAAAAAATAAAAAACTGATCAAAGAAAAAGCACACACCTTGAGTCTCGAGAATCTTGATTTTACTACTAACCAGTGAAATGGTAAGAAATTGTAGCTCATTCAAGCTTTCGAGTAATTTTAGCAGTGACTTCAATTGAATGCCAACTTCCACTGTCAATTTTGAAAGTCTCGAGAATCTTGGTATCACACCTGCATGGCTAAGAGCCTTCACAGAAGAGAATTTACTAATAATTTTATACATGAAAGTCCCAAATTACTTAAAAATAAACAACACTTTACCTGATATGTATCTCTCCCCAAAGATAGAGTCTTGACATTGTACAGCCCTTGAAGAAGTTCAACAAGGGCTTTGGAGTCACGATCATAAGTTTCATCATAGTCATAGAAGGAAAGAAAAATGCGTGCTTCATCTAGTAAACATAAATTCTCTACAAAAAAGTATTTTGTATCCACGGAATCTAGGTTAAGATACCTAAGTTGCGGAGCATTTATCACAATCTTAGTATCTTTAGAGCACTTGAAACCGTCCAAGGAGAGGTTTCTTAATGTTGGAGATAATATTGTTAAGGTGTCATCATGTAATAAATTTGAAATATCTAGATTCTCAAGCGATGAACAACCAGATATAAGCTTTGAAACAGATTTTTCTTCATCCAAATTTTCAAGACCAAGGGTTTTAAGATTTGGAAGAGAAATCAAACTTGGTAAAAAGAGAGAAATATTATCTAAACGAAGAATCTCTAATGTCTTACATGTATAAATACTATTGGGCATCTCACTGTAATTACTAATGCCCCCCTCGGTAAACTCAATTACTTTAACATTTCTAGAAATTGCAGTAGCGATCCAAGGAGTTACATTTTCATATTGTTTAAAACCCTCAAAAATATCAAGATAGAACTTTTCAATGCATTGTTCATTGAGGGATGTCAAAACTTTGTTAACATATAATGCAAATGATGTATGAAAATTATCATCTATCCTTCTCTTTTTTGGCTGCCACTTTGAATGATCGAAACTGAGATTATGGATGTTTTTCCATAAACATTTCCATGTTGTTGATAGCAAACTGGTTTGAACAGCCATATGCGATGGAAGAAGGGAGAGAATATATATCATAATTGATTCCGGCAAGTGACTGATCCTATCACCATCTTCATTTGAAGCTTTCTTGCGACTATAATATTTTGTAACTGATGATGATGACATTTTATTATGCTCTGTTTTACTGGGCTACAGAAAGGGAATGAAGAATACATAGGCTTAGACCATCTCTAGGAGGGTTACCATATCACTCAAAACAGAATTATATTAAAAAATTAAAAAAAAACAAGATTTGAGTCAAATAGCATACTCCAATCTCATTGCATCAGAAATTAAATTAATATGATTTGTGTAAAAGTTGTAGGAATAATCTAAAAAATAGGTAAGTGAAGATAATATTATGTTATTTAGGGTTTCAGTTGAAAGAAAAGAAACGTTTTTTACCTTAAAATTGAGTTTTTGGGAATATCTTCTAGTTGATAATTTAGCCGAGTTGGTCGTGGAGAATAATCTTCGTGCGACACCGTGACGATGGTGGTTGTACAGGCGTATGATAGGACAGTTGCGGCAAGTGTGTGTGAAGAAGAGGAGTGAGCTTTTAATTATTTTCTTTTTTAAAGGGTATCTTTTGGTAAATTAATGTGCATGTTATTAAAAATAGTATCTCAAAATTATTATTTAGTTAAAACATCAAGACTTTTTTCTTCAATTTTTTTAATGAGTCAATTATAGATTAATGTCTATTAAAATACTTATTTAAAAAAAGGTGTCTAGAATAAGATACTTTATAGAAAAAAGTCTCATCCCAAACTACCTTTATAATTAACTGTTAAAAAAAGAAATTAGAAAAAAACAAAACAAAAACTAATAAACACGCGCGCGCCCGTGAATTTTTTTTAAAATCGTCATAACTAATTCTAAAAAAATCAAAAAAAAATTATATATTTGGATAAAGCAAATTAATATTTACGTATATGATTTTTTTCGGAATTTTTTGAATTTTTTTAATTCGCAGATGTTTTAAACATAGAATTCAAGGAATTTGTTTTCTGCAGACCCGAAATTCACTGTTTAAAATATAGAATTTCGTGTCTGCGGAAATTTTTAAAAAAAAATCAAAAAAAATTATAGACGTAAATATTAATTTGCTTTATCCAAAAATGCAATTTTTTTAATTTTCTATTTTTTTTTTGAATTAGTTATGATGATTTTAAAAAAAATTCACGGACGCGCGCGTGTGATGAAATTAGTATTAGGTGGTGGTTGTGGTGGTGGAGGTGGTGATGGTTGTGGTGGTGGAGGTGGTGATGGTGGTGGTGGCTGTAGTGGTGGTGGTGTTGGTTGTGATGGTGGAGGTGGTGATGGTTGTGGTGGTGGTGGTGGTGGTAGAAATACCCTATTATTTGTTTAATATTTAAAATAAATATTGTATTAAAAATAAAATAATATATTTAATAATAAGGATAGTATAGGTATAAAAAATATAAAGGGGATGTTTTCTATAAATAATTGTTCTATTAGGCATTTGTCTCTAAATAAAAAAATTAAAAACTTAAAAAAATTAGAGACTTAATTAAGAAGACATTTATCTCTAATTACCCCTTTTTTCATTATTACCTTTATTAAAAAATAAAATGTATACCAATTTCAATACATATTTAATATATTAAATGTCTTTATTACGGGTAATTTTGTAATAACGTATGCCATGATTAGTTTTCTTAATATATGTGAAAAACTAAGTGAACATTATTTTTAGGACTGAAGGAGCTAGTTAGGTTAGTTCCACATACATGAACTGGCCAGATATGTGGAGGTACAAAGTTCGAATCTCCATTCTAACGAATGTAAAGTGACATAATTCTGATTTACCTAAAAATATGCAATATGTATAAAAAGGCTCATACACAAAAAAATATTTAAAAATAAAGAAATGTTAGTTTTGTTTGGATTAATAGGAGAAGAAATTGATGGAACTGAAAATCTCTTTAGATACAAAACACAACAGCCTACCATTACCAAAACCACTATCTCTATCATCAAAACGACTACCTCTATCATCAAATGTTAAACCATTACCTAACTCTTTATAGTTTGTTACTCTTTTCTTTTTCTCCGTTTCTCTCTTTTCTTTCTCCTCCACCTTCTCTTGATCTCTTCTCTTTCTATCTCTCTTTTTTCAAAATTTCCGTCTTTTACAACTGCTAATAGTCTTTCCTATATTCACCATGAAAATTACACTCTCTTCTAGCAAGCGTGAGTTTTTTTATACCTCGCCTCACGCTTATCGGTGTTTTTACTAACATCTATCTCAAAAGGAACTTTCTTTTTCACACACGACCTCTATACTTTTTCCGGTTCACTTAATATACTTAAATCCTTCCCATATGAGCATTTAAACTTACCTATCTTTCGCGGTTATTAAATAAATTTTTTGTCGCTTCGTATTCCGAGAATAGAACTATTGCGTTTGAACGTGAACTTGAACCCACTCGGAGAGTACGAACCTCGCAACTGTTATCTAGTTACCAGTCGGTATTAGTGTCCAAGTTGTTTTTCGGGACATGATGTACAGTTCTTGGTGACTGCTGCACTGCTACTCTGTCGGGAAGTGCATGTATTGTTCCTTCAGAAACTGCTCTACTCAGACTGCTACACTGTTGAACTGAATCGTGAGCAGCTTTTGTGGTTAACTGCTCATGTGCTGCTATTTTATGCTGCAACCGAAGAGTCCTAGGACTTGCTGCTGTTGTACTTTGTTGCAACCGAGAAACATGCTGCTTAGGAGTAATAACAATGAATTGTTGTGACTTATGAGATCCTTCAGTTGTTGTAAATTTCACCAAAGGTCCTTAAATATTAATCACTTTCTTTCCCGTATTCACGCCAAAGTAATCACTACGTTTTCTAACCCAATCTTCTCTATCAATTACATAATAACATTTACTATCCTCATTCCCAAATGCATTACGTTTCGAGCAACATGGGGGTAAGTTTTCATACTCCACATCTACACTATGTTTCTTACCCTTATGTGATCCAAACTCCACTTTAATTTTCCTTTCCTTGCTCAAATCCAATTCAATAAGGATTCTCGTGTAACTAATATATTCACCCTCGAAAGTTATACCATCTGTGTGAATGGGTTTTCCAACTTGCGAAGCAATTTTAGCTAATTCATCATTTGTTCTAGCTTGTTCCGGAAGCTTCCTTAGTATAACCCAAGTAGGTATCTTATTTATCCCGAGGTTCCCAAAGACGAAAAATCTGGGATGTCCGTAAGAAGAAGGAGACGCCCATATGAAAGGAAAGGTCCTTTAGAAAGGATACTCCTTATATCATCATCTACTCTATATTTAAATATTAC
Source organism: Nemophila menziesii (assembly GCA_029959085.1). NCBI lineage: Eukaryota > Viridiplantae > Streptophyta > Magnoliopsida > Boraginales > Hydrophyllaceae > Nemophila > Nemophila menziesii. The sequence continues at coordinate 3,467,005 of JARWIR010000060.1, forward strand.
CACCCTAGGATGTTTCTGATAAGCTATATAATACAAGAGGTGCACAAGAAGCTAAAAACAGGTGGTAATTTTGATGGTGTTCAGTCAATAATTGCAGCATTGAAAAGTAGATTTTCCATGAAGGATCTTGGCCTTCTCTCTTACTTTCTTGGCTTAAAAGTTATCTCTTCATCACCTAATCTAATTGATTCTCAAGAAAATTATGCAGTTTCTATACTGCAGAAGGTAGGTATGAGTGAATGCAAAAGTTCACCATTACCTACTCTCAACAAATACACAGTTGCCATTTCTAAAGGACTTGATTTGTTTGAAGATCCTTTTCTTTTTCGAAGTATTATTGGATGCCTTCAATATTTAACAATAACTCGTCCTGATATATCTTTTGCTGTTAATCAACTATGTCAAGCAATGCACAAGCCTTCTAATGCAGATTATGAGTGTTTGAAGAAGCTTTTACGCTATATAAAAGGTACTTTGAATTATTCATTGACCATTAAACCATCTTCTTCAACTCTTTCTGCATACTCTGACTCTGATTGGGCGAGTAACTCTCGTGATAGACGCTCTACTACAGGGTACTGCATTTTCTTAGGCTCAAATTTAATATCTTGGGGTTCAAAGAAACAAACTACTGTTTCTCGTTCCTATACTGAAGCAGAATATCGAGCTATTTGTTAGCCTTACCTTGTTTTTATTCCCGTTTTAATATTCGACAAATCATTCTTTAACTAAAATTCATTTGGTATCACTTTTAAATGTTTTCCAAAACCCCTCACTAGATTAGTTATCTTTAATTCCTTGATCTTGAGTTTCATTAGAACAATGCCGCGGTACACCGCACAACACCTGCGGTACACCGCAGTACCACGGACCAAAGGCGCGGTGCATAAGCTAGTCCGAACAGAAAGCAAGAAAATGTGCGGTACACCGGACTAAGGCGCGGTACACCGGACCAAGGATGCGGACCAGGAACACGGTGCATAGGGTAGCCCGTCAGTATGCTATGAAATCAACACGTTGAGTCGTGCGGTACACCAGACCATATCCGCGGTACACCGCAAGAAAGGGTTTCTGCACTATTAGAAGAGGACAAAGCTTATATCCGTTGGAGTTAAAATCTATCCGTTAGATAGAAGCCTTTTGACCGTTGGAAGCTTATTTCAGCTATAAATTGAAGCTCATTCAAGACACAACTCATCCCTTCCATCTACCAATCTTAAGAGCAATTAATATTATCATTCAAGAAGGTTTCAAAAGAGGATTCAAGTCATATTCATTCCTCAAGCTACATAGTTTATATCCACTTTTTTAGGAGTCTAGTTACAAGATATTATAACACCCCTAAACACTTTTCCTTTCCTCTTAGTTCTTGTAATAGATTAATAGAGTAGTGTGAGTATAGGTTCTATACTTGGTTCCTTGTGTTGGTGATAACACAAGTGTATTTCCTTCAAGGTTTTTGAAGTGGTTGTAATGGGTTTGTAATCTCACCCAGGTTAAAGAGTTACGAAGATTAGTTGAGAATCTTGCAAATCCTAAGGAGGCTTCCTTAGGTAGTGGATGTAGGGAAAACGAACCACTATACATCGTTGTGTATCTTTCTATCCCTACACTCTTTACTTTTCCGCACTCTATATGCTTGATAAAATGCTTACATGAATAGTTTGATAATATTGTCTTTTAGGATTATCTAGTTCTTGACTATTTAGTTTGCTAAAACAATAGGATTCAAATTAGCTTTTAATTTTATTTACTTGAAATAAAATTAGCCGATTAATTTCCATTGTCCTATTCAACCCCCCTTCTAGGACGCATATAGAATATCACTATGGCCTATGTCTCGGCTGAGCTTAAATGGTTATCTTTTCTGCTTCAAAGCTTGTTTATCTCAATCCACTCCTTACTGTGACAATATTGCCATTTCCTTAGCTTCTAATCCGGTTTTTCATACGAGAACACGTCATATTGATGTTGATTTTCACTTTGTAAGGGAGCAAGTTAAGTCTAAAAAGCTTTATGTTTCACATGTTTCTTCTTCACTTCAATTAGCTGATATATTTACCAAAGGTTTATCTGCTACTATTTTTAATTCTCTTCTATGCAAGCTTCCTCTCCTACGAGCGTTCAGTTTGAGGGGGGATGATAAGCTATATAATACAAGAGGTGCACAAGAAGCTAAAAACAGTGCAACACATGAGATTACTACCAACTTCACAACAAGACAAAAGTTGTTAAGATAGAATATTAGCAATAGAGTAGAGGCCATGTCATTGTGTAATATAAATGTACTGTGTCTATATAAACAATACATCACTTATGTAATTCCACACAAAAAATTAAATACAAAAATATATTCTCTTCTTTTAGCTTCTTTTACTTTCCGCATTTAATATTCGACATTCATTGCGTAATAATCCTTCTATTATCTTCCATATCTGGAGATTTTTTCCCAGCAACATACCCAATTAGAGAGAAACCAAAAGCTTGCTCTATTGTTAAAACATCGCTTTCTGCAACATTTCTCCTTCCACGGGCTCAAAGTACTTAACTTCCACCCCGACCGATGGCTTATTATTGTTTAAGAGTACACTCTTATAATCTAATCATTTTACCCCCTCACAAGTTGAGTGTGTTTTACCCAAACTCTTTGTATCGACGTCAAGTTTCCCGGTCAAATTCACGGGTCCCTAAGTGGTCGTTTCACGCCCTCTGTTGACCACATTCTTTGATACACAAGTTCCCTCAACTTCTCATTCTTTAGGTTCTTCAATTACCAAAACATGTGACTTAGTAATTTTATTAAACATTTAGTGTGCCACAAGTTCTTCCAAATATTCTCAACAATTTGCTTATCAAATCTCCCACAAACTCGAATAAACTTAGCCCTAGTTTCCAAAGATTTGTCGAAAGACCTATGAATCTCATCAATATCATACGAACCTCCAGCGATCTTGATTGGAGACTTCCCCATTGGAGAAGGGGAGCTCGACCGTGTAAGAGGGGGGATTAGAAATTGTTAACCAAAGAGGTCGCTTCAATGGTGGTATGATATTGGGGCTCTTGGTTCTTCAATCAGTCTCTAGATGATTTTGCAATTGTAGAGTCTAATTTAGGGTTAGAAACCCCCAAATTACTTTTGAGATTTGCCACATTCTCTCCCACAGAAGATCCAAGGAGACCTAAACCCGGTGGGTTAGCATGAGACTAGTCATGTCCTTAATAAGCCAGGAATCCGGGTTTACCCATGACGCGAGGTTTGTATGTCCGGTGGCCCTTTGGCGGAGGAGGCATGGCGGAGAAGAAAATCATCTCACGTGTCCAAATCAGACGGAGGAACTCTTCGATTTTGGGTCAAGTGAGCTGTGCTCATCGTTTAGGTGAAGATACATAAGAAAAACTGTAAGATAGAAGCTAGATCAAGAAGATTTAGAAGAAAACTCTTTAACCTCTTTTTATTTTCTCTCTAAATGTGAGTTCAAATAGAAATCTTTCTTAGTAATATTTGATTTACATATGGTCCAATCATGAAACCACACGTGTCTAACCTAAGGGACAACTACAGGATCTTATTAGTATCATAAATGGAAAAGGAGAGAAAAAGAAAAGAGAAAAAAGTACGTTGCTACTCGACGAGGTATTCTTCTACGACTTTGACGGGTGTCTGAGTTTTCAACCTTTAATCTGGTAAAAATTAGCTTCATACTGATCTAATATATATAATTTAGATATAAATGCATATATGCAACTTAACCTTTGTGTTAATTATTTATATAAAATTATTATCTTCACGCCACTCTTTAATTAATTCGATTTTCCATTTCGTGATGGGTGGAAATAGTCTCTTTTCTTCTTCTTTTTTCTGATTAGCAAGAACAATGTATTCATTTATAGCTCACTGAAAAATGAATATGGGTTTGTTATTTATTAGGCAATAGCTTTGATTTTGATTTTCCGAGAAGCTAGCTTTAATGGCTCTCAATAGTATTAGTAACGATCCGTGATATCTTCATCCTTAGATCAATCCATATACGTGTAATTACATTTTTAATGAATTGTTTTTTTATATCATTTCCAGATGATTAGGTTCTGTAATGAGCATTGGAAGGTATGTCAAGATGGATCTTTATAAAAATGGTGTAAAATTGCTAATACAGAAAATATGCATAGTGGTACGATCTTCAAATCCATAGCTCAAAGTGAGCACAGTTCTCGAAACTCTCGTAAAGTGCGAAGATTCGCTCGAAATTGTAAACGAAGATTATTAGTTTGTGCTGGGTTAACACTTCTCGTGGTTTTCTCAGTCTATTTAGCAGTTTTAGGCTTCAAAATGCATAATAATGGTGAGATTTAAACAACATTATCAATTATTTATTCAGTTTTTGGTTAAAATTATTCAAGTTTCTGATTATTCAGGTAGTTTAGAAGCTGGAGTTTTATCGATTAAACATGTACCAGAAGAATTATCCGGAAATAATGTGGAGGAGAAACCAAAGAAAAAGCCTCATAGGCCACGTAAGAATAGTTTGTTTTTCGAAAATATATTATATTGATTTTTACTTGTTATAGGTATGTAATATGTTTATGTTTCAGGTTTTTCTCCATGTGAAGTATCATTTGTAAATTCGGTTAATTCAGTTATTGAGCCAAAAGAATACAAAGATTTCACACAATTCACTTCAGAATATGTTGAAAGAGAAACAAGTGTGTACTCTAAGCCAAGATTTGGAGGGTATCAAACTTTAGAAGAGCGAGAAAAATCATTCATTGCAAGAAATCAAACAATTCATTGCGGTTTTGTAAAAGGAAACGAAGATTTTCAAAGCACTGGATTTGATTTAGATGAAGAAGATAAAAAGTATATGAATACTTGTAAAGTGGTTGTTTCATCTTGTATTTTCGGAAACTCCGATTTTTTAAGGAGACCCACCAGTAAATTGGTAACAAACCGAAATTTTATACTGTTTTTTATTTAAAAAAAAAGATTTTAATCTTATTGGACGCAAAATTATTGCAGATAAGTGAATATTCGAAGAAAAACGTTTGTTTTGTTATGTTTCTTGATGGACAAACACTATCAAATCTCACAAGTGAAGGGAATATACCTGATGAGAAAGGGTATATTGGACTATGGAGAATAGTTACTGTGAAGAATTTACCTTATTTAGACATGAGAAAAACTGGGAAAGTGCCTAAGTTTTTATCACATAGGCTATTTCCTTCTGCTAGGTAATAAAGGACTAAATATGCAAAGATAAAGGACTAAACGAGTTATTTACCGTTTTTTTTTTTGTCGAAAATTTCAGGTATTCGATTTGGCTTGATAGTAAATTAAGACTCAACACTGATCCTTTATTAATCCTCGAGTATTTTTTATGGAGAGTTGGTTCAGAATATGCTATTTCAAATCATTATACTCGACATTGTGTATGGGATGAAGTGTTACAAAATAAGCGTTTAAATAAATATAATCATACAGCCATTGATGAACAGTTCAATATTTACAAAGCTGATGGTTTAATTAAGTTCAATCCTTTAAACAAAAATCTCCCTCTTCCAAGTTGTACGTTTTTCTATTTTTCTTTTATTTTTTATTTCTCGTTTATGATTTTTTTAAATTTATTTTCGGGTTTTTGAATGTGTAGTTGTTCCGGAAGGTTCGTTTATTGTTAGGGCACATACTCCAATGTCGAATCTATTTTCATGTCTTTGGTTTAATGAAGTTGATCGATTTACTTCACGTGATCAACTTAGCTTTGCGTATACTTTTTTGAAGCTTAAACGTGTGAATGAAAATAAACCGTTTTACTTGAATATGTTTAAGGTAAGTTTTGGTTAACTGTAAAGTAAAAATATACTAACATGCTTAATTTATTATTGTGTAGGATTGTGAGAGGAGAGCACTTGTGAAGTTATTTCATCATAGAACACTCTAATAGATTGATATGATGTTCATAGAATAGTTTTTACTCTTTGAAATTATCTCACTTGTTGATTGTAAGTTTTAAATAGTTGCCTATTTGGTCCTTTATCTTTGACTCGTCTGAAAATTTTGTTCATTGTGTTGTAAAGTAACATTTTAGTCACTTATCTTTTGATTTTGTGATATTGTTAGTCATGTTTTGTATATCCATTGAATCTATGTGTTACCATATCATTCATTATATTATGAAAGATTAAAATTCCCTAAAATAGTGTTTTTTGCTATTGCCACATATTATGACAACACTAGTAAGATAATGGAAGTCCAGGAACAGGAAAAGGACTAACGTTGCCACAGAATTGCTAAATAAGGGATTAAAATGTTATTTTTGCATGAAAAAGGACTAAACTGCAAAAATAATTTCTAGTAGAATTGTAAAACTTAAGTTTTAAAGAATAAGAACAAAGGCAATAAACCACTACTTCACTAACATTAAAGATCTAAACTAAATAATGATACGATATCACTACTATCTCTTTCCAAAAACTCTTGTTCAATAAGAGACTCGATCCTTTTCTTAATCTCCCCAGGAGTAGACAAAAAACGAGTCTGCAAATGCTTTAAAACTTGAGCAATAAGATTATTATGATCCAAAACTTTCCTCGATTTCATAATTCTCACAATCGTAACCTCAATCCGTGCCTTCCTATTCTCTTCCACTTTTTGCCGTATCTCTTGATTTTCCGTATCCAATTCCTTTCGCGCACCCACACTTCCTATATTAACTTTATAAAATTTACTCGTATACTTTTCGTTAATACAAAACACATCCTCTTCCCCAATCTCTTTACTCTTCGGTAGGACATTTTTACCCTTTACACACGCTAACATTAGCAAGCACCTTTTTAAATCTAACGAGGGTATTCCCGTCCCATGTAAAATATCGCTAAAACTAAGACGGTCACTATCATTCAATAACATAAGTACACACATTTGATATGTTGATACGTTTAGCTCATGTTGACCCTTCCCAAGGGTCGCTTTTAAATCCGCCGTACCCATGTTCATCTGCCACGTCAGCTTCCTACCCGTGTGGGTCCTAAGATAGTACGATTTAAACTTCTCACATAAATCGAAAACTTCGTTTGGTATATTACAACTAAAACTACCTTGCGTGGGCCATAACCTGAAAGTCAAAACTTGAACGCTTAATCCAGGCTCATCTACTAAATCCGACCCATAAGTATTATAAAAGGGTAAAAGAAGAATAAGGGTCTATATACACCTTATATTTCTAACTGAGGGCCTCTTTTAAACCTTCTTTACAAGCTAACCAATCCATATAACTACCTCCCTCCTATTAGGTTTAGGAATTAAAACACCATAAAAACCCACCCTCTCCCATTTCTCTCTCGACACTGCAGCCCCAATTCAAGATCGGAGCACCACCAAGATAAACGCTGCACCGAAAACCCCGCCCCCATCCCTCTCTCTCTCTCTTCACTCTGTATCCCACCCCACACCAGAAGAACCGCCGTCTTCACCCCCCATCCCTCTTCAGCTTCCTGTCACCGGAGCACCACCAACAAATCTCGCCGCGATCTTAGCAGATCCACGCCACCTGCCTCCATTCAGTGGCCATTCGGAGGCTAACCTGTCGGATAACGCCACCATTCAGTGGCCATTCGCAGGCCAACCTGCTCCGGCGAATCTTCCCTTCTTTCTGCTCTGCCTCACAAGATAACCGACGCCATTAACGAGCCACATGAAAATCGTTCTCAAGAAACTCGTTCTCAAATCTGTTTATTCAGATCTGTTATGCATTTTCAGGGGGGTAAATACCCATTGTTTGAAATTTTAGTGGGTTTATACCCACTATTTCATGTTGTTTGACCGGGTAATCGTGCTGTTTTAGGGGGTAATCGTGCTATTTTAAGGGGTAATCGTGCTGTTTTAGTGGGTAATAGACCCACTGTTTTTGTGGGTATGGTTCTTCACAACTTTGGACTGACCTGAACAAGGAATAAAAAACATTGAACTTTGAACAATAGGGACTCAATATGTAATTAAAGAAAATAGTGGGTATTTACGTACCTCCTTTTTGCATTTTCAGGGGGTATATACCCACTGTTTTGTATTTTTCAGGGGGTATTCGCTCAAGCAAGCTATTTTCACGGGGTAACCACCATTAACGGGCCACAAAAGGTCATGCGTAAGCAAATTAGAACCATAAATTTTGAACAAGGACTTATAATGTAATTAAAAAAAATTTAAAATAGTGGGTGTGTACCCCCTAAAAATGTAACCAGAAACCAGAAAAATCTCTAGTTAGGCCCTTAAAAACATAACATCTAACTAGTCCCTTAAAATTCTCATTTTTTAATTTGAGGCCTATAAAGGTATAGTCCTCATTATAAAATCCTTGCATATTATCTCGTGAAGTTTTCATATCCGTAAACATACTCTCGAGTTTCGAAGTAAATTGATACCCACATTTCGTCTTTAACTTAACGACCAAACCTTTTTCCACTTCATACGCGACCGATTTGCTGGATAAAAGGCGTTGCGCTTAATGTTGGTTATAATATTTTTCAAACACATCCTTTTCGTGTAAGTAACGTAACATCATCATAATTTTATCAAGAAGAGTTTCAATTTCCTCTTCATTAACTCCCTTTAAACCTTTCTGAATTTTACCATCCAGAAATAACACAATAAACTCGGGAGAACGAGTATTCAAATTAATGAAAATTTCGAATGATGAGTTTAAAGCATTATGGAATTTCGTGTCGTTTCTAAGTGATACGTTAATTAATGGGTAAAGCCTTTCGTATTGCCCCTTAACTTTGCCCAATGTGCACGGACCGCCCCCGATCTTCATTTTTACCCTTTTACGCTCCTTATGTTCACCTTTTGTGACACCGTTAGCCCTTTTTTCATTTTTCTGTCTGTTGACCGTTAGTCAACTCCACATGGCGCCACGTCACTGCCAACTCAGCGCCAACTCAGCGCCACATCTGCATGACGTCACATATAGCTGAGATTTGTATTCCTACGTGGCCAGGGGTGTAATTGTCTTTTTACCTAATATCTACCCATTTACCAAACCAATACACCCGTCTCCCGTCTCACTATAACATCCCAAAAATCGAATCAAATCGCATATAGTTTGCATGTTCTTGGTGTTCTTCACTAATTTGGGGAAAAATTTCACAAAGCCACTCTTATCAAGAACCAATCTCTAATTGTCGTTACCCACCTACCAACAAACACGGTTCATTTCCCGTCGCCTTTAAACAATAGAAAAAACAAATCAAATTCTTGGTGTATCTTCTCAAATTCAAGAACAATTTGAAAAGCAACTTCATACACAGTTATTCCAATCCAATGTGATGGCGTATTTAAGTGAAATCTTCAGTGATTCAGGTACTAATCTTCTCAACGCATTTAGTTTCAGATTACTAGGTTTTTAGGGTTTCATGCTACGGTGATTGTGAGTAGCTTTTTAATAACAGAGTTCATTGTTTATTGCAGATTCTGAGAATGGTGAAGGGGACAATGTTAATTTCGATGTTGATGATAGCGGGTCAGATTTCTCTTTTCATGATAGCGATAATAATCTAGATGATGATGAAGATGACATTTTGTTCCAGAATAACGTCGACATTGGGGTTGAATTCGTTGGTGTCGGGTCTTCTCTATCGGTTAACTTAAACGGGTTAGAGCTCCCTTGTCCTAAAGAACTAATTCTAATAGACGATGATGACTTCAATGAGGGTTCGAGTGGAGAGTCATAGAATTTGAAAAGTTTGGAAGGAACAACGGATGAGGAGGATGGTGAAGGTTCAGGTGTTCAAAGAAGGAGAAATCACAGGTTTAATGTAGTGGTTTACAAGGATGAGCCTAAATTGAAGGTTGGTATGATATTCGCTAATGGGGTTGAATTCAAGGAAGCAGTGAAAGCAAACGCTATTTGTGAAGTAAGGAATATTTGGTTCCCCTGTAATGAACCAGGAAAAGTTAGAGCTAAGTGTAGAGGCCCGAATTATGAATGGTTTATATATGCGACATAATGCTTAGATCGTAGTTTTCAAATCCGGACACTTAATCAAATACATAATTGTGGGTGTTCACTAAACAGTAAGCACGTAAATTCAACCGTTCTATCCACGAGGTATGCTCATCAGTTGAAGTTAAACTCGTCATTGAGAGCAATTGATTTACAAGAACAAGTCTTACATGATCTTCATGTAAGTATTAGTAGGAGGCAAGCAAATAGGACCATCAAGAAGGGTAAGGCATTAGATGAATTGCATTTCTTAGATCAGTATATCTTGCTCGACAACTACTGTGCTAAGTTGTTAAGGATTAATCCGGGTTCAACAGTTTTTTTAAAAACCGAGAAAGATGAATTAACAGGGGAATACAGGTTTTTAAGATTTTATTGTTGTTTAGAACCTCTGAAAAAAGGTTTTAAGGCTAGGTGTGGAAAGGTGGTAAGGTTGGATGGTTGTCATCTTAAAGGACCTCATCCAGGTGTTTGACCGCGGTTGGGATGGATGCTAATAATTGCATTTAGCCAGTTTGTTATTCTTTGGTTGAAACTGGAAATTTGGAGACTTGGAGGTGGTTTGTGAGTTTGTTAGGGGATGGTCTTGCAATTGATGATCCTGAGATGTGGGTTTTTGTTACAGACAAACAAAAGGTATAGTTCTTAACTAATGTATTTTTTTTTTTAGTTTTGATTTACATATTGGCTAAAGTGAAATTTGATATTTATTATAGGGGTTAGGACTAGCTATAGATGAATTGTTACCAAATGTCAAACACAGACATTGTGTTAGACATCTCCATCAAAATTTCAAAAAAAAAAAACACGGGTCCTTTGCCTTGAAAGATAAGATGTGGGAAGCTGCTCGAGCTACTTATGTGGAGCGTTTTACAACAGTGATGGAGATGATTAGAGCAATGGATGAGGCAGCTTACGAGTGGTTAGCAAAAGAGCCTCCAAGATATTGGACTCGATCCCATTTTAGGACAAATACACATTGCAATGTTTTACTGAATAACATGTGTGAGTCTTGGAATAAACAACTGTTAGACGCTAGGGAGTCATCTATTTTAGTGTGTTTAGAACGTATCAGAGTATATTTGGTTGAGAGATTAGAAAAAAGAAGAAAGTGGATATGTAGGTGGCAAGGAGATATTTATCCGAAGATTAGAAAAATAATTGATTTAAAAAAGAAGTGGTCCTCCAAGTGGATTCCACTACATTGTGGAGGTAGTACTTTCCAGGTCAAGGGCTCTAGTGGGGCTCAATTTGCTGTTGATTTGAATAAATTTAACTACGCATGTCGAGGGTGGAACTTATCGGGAATCCCATGCGTACACGTGATTTCCGCATTATCATCTTCGAGTCTAGAGCCAGAGGACTACACTTCTGAATATTTTAAGACATCTACATTTAAAAAAGCATACGAGCCATATGTTGGACAAATAAATGGACCTGAATTGTGGCCTCAGACTAATGGGACTAAAGTAATTGCTCCAAAGGGTATGAAATTAGCTGGGGAGACCAAAAAAGAAGAGAGATAGAGCAGTTGGTGAAGATGTTGACGAGAGGATGAAAAAAGTACGAGCAAAAGGCAAAGGAAAAGAAGATGTTAGATTGGTTGTTGAAAAGGTTGGTAGACATGGTTTGAAGGGTAAATGTAGTTCTTGTAAGCAAATGAGACACAATAAAAGAAGTTGTTCACGTAAAACTCAAGGTCAAAGTGTTGCTGAAAGTGCAGTGAATGATCCAGTGGAGGTTAATAGCTTAGAGGAACAAAATCCAGAAACTCCAAAGATGGTATCAGTGGAGTCTCATAGTCAAAGTAGTTATGTGGTTAAGGTTGACAAGAGAAGGTCGACTAGACTTAGGAAAAAACCAAAAGTGTCTGAAAATAATATTTATGTTAATGCTACCAATAGTGATGTAAATATAAATGCTGTCAACAGTGGTGTCAATGTTGATGCCTTAAGTAGTGAACTACAACTTAAGGGATGTAAGAGTAAGGTTGACATTGACATTGACGTGAGTGAAGTTCACCTCGACGTCAATAATAGCAACATTGTGGTGACTACCCAAGTGGTAAGCCCATCAGGTAGGAGACCCAAATCCAGAGCCAAGAGGGGTGCATCACCGACCAATTCCAAGGACAAAAAAGTTGATGGTAAAGATAGTGCTAAGGGTGAAGAGTCTAATGGAGATTCAAAATTCTTTACTGAGATTAGTCAAGCATCTAAGGTAAGATAATTCTATTGTGTTTTTTTATAAATTTGAAATAATTGATAAGCTTGTTTTTTTTAACTCATTGACATAAGATACCCATGGAATTGATGAGCAAGTTGTAGTGATGACTCAAGGTAGCACTAACGAGACACTTAATTGGATGGGTTCACAGAAGAAGCAAGAAAGAGTTGAAGAATCATCAAAAGATGAAAAGGTATATAACTACATATAGTGAATTGGGTGTTTATTGTACGTGAATTATGTGTTTTAATGGTGTATTGTTCTCGTGTAGTTTACACCCAACAAAAAACCTTGCGTGGAGGTTAGTAAGTTTTGTGCCTCTGATTTGAAGGACGGGTTTCTACCAACGGGTGTCAAGAAACTTGGACAACCAAGTGTACGCATAATTTATTCAAGATTTATAACATTTTTATATACGTATGGTTTGTTTTGTAGGATATATCTAAGAGACCTCCTTTTAGGCCAGCTGGAATGGGAGTGCATACAAGGGCTCCTACTCCAATTACCAAACCAGGTTCAATTTCTATTGGTACAAAGAAAACCGATGGTAATCCGTTTTTATATAAGGAAAAACAGAATGTTAGTTTGGAAAGTCTTAGAGCTAAAGGTAAAGGAAAAACAGGCATGAACAATTCATTTGACGTTGCTGGAGTGAATGAGGCATTCAAGGAGTTCGATAAAAACATGGTAGATTACATGAAGAATCTTCTTAATCGAGGTTCAAGTTCGAAACAAAAGGAAAAGATTGACGACAAAGAAGAGAAGTTCGAAAAAAATAACCCTGTGGTCGAAGAAGAGAAGAAAGATTCAGCTGAAAAAAAAAGGCAGCAGAAAATAAAGATGAGAAACAAAGCACCAGTGCGAAAGAGAAGGAGGTTAAACAAAATAAGAAGCAACTCGAAGTCAACAAAAAGGGTAAGACGGTCAAATTGGTTAAGGTGAAGAAGGAAAAGTTGTGACAGCTTTATTTTAAGTTTTATTCCAGTATTTGATGTGTTTTTGTCAGTAGACTATGTACTTCCTTAACTTTTAGTGTAAGACTCTAGCTAGTACTTTAACTTTTGTTCACGTATATGATTTTTTATTTGTTATTTTTTAATTTTTTTTTACATACACGAAATTTCATATTTAAAACATGAAATTCACTATTTGAAATAGTGATTCTTTTTTCGCAAACATGAAATTCATTATTCAAAACATGAAATTCACTATTTAAAACATGAGGTCGCAAAAAAAAATTCAAAAAATCTAAAAGATTCCAACAAAATTATAGACGTAAATATTAATTCGCTTTATCTAAATATATTATTTTTTGATTTTTTTGATTTTTTTAGAATTAGTTAGGATACGCGCGTGTAAATTAGTTTTAGTTTTTTTTTTTCTAATTTTTTTCTTTTAATTATTATTTGTAAAGGAATTTTGGATTAGACTTTTTTTTTTATAAAAAGTCTTATTCTAAGCCCCTTATTATTAATAGTTTTTATAATAGACACTTTTTAATTATTAACTCATTTTTAATTATTTAAATTGTATTTTCTTGAATTGCATGATATTTGAATTTAATACTTATGATGTAATATTCTACGTTCATACTTTTCTTTATTTTCTCACCTTACTAAAGTTAATATTTATTCTTCTATCTTGAAATATTTATTTTCACCTTACTAAAGTTAAGAATATAGTTCGTAGTATTTACTTTATTAGTGAGTCTTGTAATCCATCTTTCTCCTATGTTTCGAGAAGATGTAATGTAGTTGCGGATTGGCTAACAAAAAACACGCCATTTGGCATAGGTTTTGAGTTAGAAAGAGGGTTAATCCCACCTAAATTAGCTGAACTAATCAATGCTGATTCCCCAAGTGTAAGGGTAGGCTAAATTTTGTAATCTTTGGCGGTTTAAATAGTAAGATTTTGGAGAAAAAAAAATACAAATAAAGTTCATGCAATAATTTGGGACGATAAAATATTATTACAAGCTTAATTGGAAAAAACCCTTTTCGACACAATCATCATGTACGAACACATTAATATAGTATAAATATCATCCTAGTTGTATATATTTAACAAAAAATATACTAATAAAATATTTATTTATATTTTTTTATATCTTTACTATTTTTTTTATTAAATATATTATTTTATTTTTAATATAATATTTATTTTTAAATATTAAACAAATAATATGATATTTCTACCACCATCACCATCACTACCACAACTACCATGTATTTAACCAACACTACAGCCACCACAACCATCACCACCTCCACCACCACATACTACTAATTTTTCATCACACACGCGTGTAAGTGATTTTTGTTTTAAATCGTCATTACTAATTCTAGAAAAATCAGAAAAATCAGAAAAATAAAAAAATTGCATTTTTGGATAAAGCAACTTAATATTTACGTCTACATTTTTTTTGTTTTTTTTTAATTTTTTTTTCAGACACGGATTTTTATGTTTAAAACATGAAATTCCATGTTCAAAACATAAAATTCATTGTTTGAAATAGTGATTTTTTTCGCAGACACAGATTTTTATGTTTAAAACATGAAATTCCGTGTCTGCGAAAAGAAAATTCAAAAAAATTTAAAAAATTCTAAAAAAAATCATATACGTATATATTAATTTGATTTATCCAAATATATAAATTTTTATTTTTTTTGATTTTCTAGAATTAGTTATGATGATCTTAAAAAAAATTCATAGACGCGCGCGCGTGTTTATTACTTTTTGTTTTTTTCTAATTTCTTTTTCTTTTTTTAATTTATTATTTATAGGAATATTTTGGGTTGACGCTGTTTTTTATAAAGTGTCTTATTCTAGGCACCTTTTTATTAATAATTTTTTTATTAGTCATTAATCAACAATTAGCTCATCTTTTATTCACCAAAACATTTATATTTGTAAAATATTTAAATCTTTGTAAAGAGAGTGATACCTCAAAAATCATTAAATCCATCAAGTCCCTTATTTACTAAAATTAATTGGACATATATTTTAATTTTGTGAGATATATGATAGTTATTTATTTTTTACTATGTTCTGATAAGTCGAACAATTTATTAACCAAGGCCTGTCTTAGGAGGAGACCAGGGAGGCTTTCGCTTTGGATCCTTCCCAATTCTTATATTTTTAGAGCCCAAAAAAGATATAACATGAATTTTTTTATGAGATAATTACCCCTAGGGTCTTGAAGACACACCCCTCTTCAAGATACCACCCCCTACTGGAGCCTCTTCTTACTAAAGACCTCAGAAACTTTTTAACACATGAAACCCAAAACCCCTGTTACCTTTCTACCCTTAAATGATTTTTAGTCTCATATATATACTATTTTGCATTTCCCCTCTCTCTTGTAAATTCCATGAGCTTCTTTTACTCCTCTCTCTCTCCATTTTCGTGAGCTCCTTTTCTAAGCTTTCCATATTTATTTCAAATCTCCCCACCCGATTTCAACCTTCCTCCCATGTGTTCATAGATTCATAACGTCATAATCTTCTGCATTTCCTCTTTATTTTTGACTGTTACCTTCGTTCTAAGGTGTGTTTCGTTTATGTTTACTGTTTTTTTCAACAGATTCTTACCTTTGTGTGTGTTATTTGCGTTTTCTGTATTTAATAGCGATGTTTATTCACAATATCCACTATGTATCGTCGTTTGTTCACTTTTTTCCATTCTACATACGATTACGTGACTATATCATGCTCGTTTTAGATGTTTTTGTTACGTTTTAATGTGTTTCATGGTAGATTTGCTCATGATATGAATGTTATTGCTTATATTCGTCTCACTTTCCGTGTTTATGTCATTGTTTAACTCTTTGAACGTTAAATTTTCCGATCTGCCATTGTTAGGGTTTATCACAGCCGCTGCATGCATGTTAGTACAGTACAGTACTATACTCACTGTTTTCAAATTTCTAAGAGTACTCTTTGTTTTTCAAATAGACGGAGTACTCAGACTTTTGTAATGTAATATGAGTTTATAGGTTACTCGTAGTTTTTATAGAGTACTCTGAGTTTTGTAGAGCGCTAACAGTTGTCATTAAATACTCTCAGTTTTATAGAATACTCGCAGTTTTATAGAATACTCTCAGTTTTTACATATTACTCTGAGTTTTCATAGTATGTTCTCAGTTTTTATTAAATACTCTTAGTTTGTTTAAATTACTCTCAGTTTTTACAGAGTACTCTGAGTCTAATAAAATACTCTTAGTTTTCATACTATGAAAATACTCTTAGTTTTAATTTCTCTCTTTTTACTCTGCTGCTGACAGTTATAATGATACAAGATGTGCTTGTTGTGTTCAAGATGGGAACTGATCAGATTTTCCTCCCATTTCAACAGCTGATTGACATTAACTCAGTAAAGAATTTTGTTCAGTCTAGGTGGCCTCAGATATCTAAATCTGCTGTTATATCTTATACTGTAGGGGAGTACAAAGACTCCCTTCTTCAAACTGAAACAGATTTCTGCACAATTAAGTGGATTCTTGGACGTGGTGTGTATGACAAGATTTATATTTATGTTACTGATTCCAGGGCCCCTTCATTCAACAATATATCCTCTCCAGAATCATCTGTCATTTCTAAACCAATCTCCGCTGAGCCTATTCGTTCTGTTGTTGCTTCTACCCCTGATCCAGCCTATTTTATTCATGAAAAGAAGGTTATGTTGAGTGATTCTTGGAAACTGGGGTTAGAATGTGTTGGACAGTGTTTTGTGGGTGGTGCTGAGCAGTTCCGTTCCGTTCTTTGCAAGCAAGCTGCTGTTGATGGGTTTGATTTCGACTATATCCACAATAACAAGAACACTCGCATCAGCGCGCAGTGCTATTACAAGATCTTTGGTATTTGCGTTCTTATAGAGATATTCACACTTGTGGTCATGTTTACAAGAAAACATCACACGCCCGGTTGGATTCTTCAATTCTCAGTCGTGTTATTTTCGACGAACTTCGTTCTAAACCATCTTCTAGGCCTAGAGAAATTCAGACTGTCTTAAAGGAGAATTATGGTTTCGATATTTCATACAAAACATCTTGGTCTACTATCAATAAGGCTAAGGACACTCTATACGGTGATATTGGCTCTTCATTCAATCGTTTGCAATCTTACTTTGAAAAGCTTCAGAATCTTGATCCAAGCACGGCTTTCTCGGTTCATTGCGATCCTGAAACTCGGGTATTTCACAGATGTTTTTTTGCTTTTGGTGGTTCAATTGCTGGTTTTAAGTCATGTCGCCCCATGTTATTTCTGGACGCTACGTTCCTCAAGTCCAAGTACAAAGGCTCGTTACTCGTTGCTACTGCCAAGGATGGAGATCAAGGTATCATAACAACTTATTACTTTTTCTCTTTGTATACATTCTTTTTTAGTTCTTGTTTCTCACTTTTCTAATGTTTTTCCTAATCAGGTTTATTCCCTGTTGCTTTTGGCGTTGTTCCCGGTGAGGACACCGACAATTGGACGGCATTTCTTCAGTTTTTAAAGCCCCTTGTCGAGGGTCGCCCTCTCACGTTTATATCAGACCGCCACAAGGGTCTACTAAATGGTGTTAGGGATGTTTTTCCTCAAGATAGTCACAGTTTTTGCATTAAACATATCGAGAAAAACCTCAGAATTGCTATTTCCGGCTCGACTTTTTACCGTGAAAGGATGGTGTATCTGCTCAAGCGAGTCGCGCATGCTCCTACTGTTGCACATTACGATCAACAGCTTGCTAGATTCCTGCTGGAAGGAAAGAAGGAGGTCAAAGAATTCCTAAAGGGTTTGCCAAGGGAAAATTACGCAAATGCTTATTTCACTGGTAGACGATATGGCGAGATGACTTCTAATGCAGTCGAGTCGTTTAACTACTGGATTATAAAACAAAGGGGACTTCCTGTTTGCGAGCTTGTTGACGCTCTTCGTGTTAAGTTAATGCAGTGGATTTATGAACGATCTCTAAAGTCATCCAAGTGGACTTCACCACTATGCCCGGCTATTATGGAGCTTTATAACACTAATGTCGGTCTTAGCTGCACTTGGACCATTCAACAATCCACTGCTACTCTGTTTCAAGTTGGCTCAAATCCTATTATGGTGGTAGATATAGCTGCCCGTACCTGTTCTTGTTGTGAATGGCGAGAGCTCGGCTTCCCTTGTCAGCATGCTTTGTGTGCACTATCTAGTGCCTCCGTTCGTGATTCGTTCGAGTATGTAGACTCATACTTTCACACTTCATCATACGTTAAGACCTATTCAACGAGTATTCCTGCTATGTCTACCTTTCAAGTTGAAGTCCATGTGCCCGAATCTCAGATTATTCTTGCTCCTGATGTTAGGGTTCCACCTGGTAGGCCTCAGACTAAGCGCTTTCGTTCATGCACCGAGAAGGTTGTCCGTTCAATTAAGTGTGGCAATTGCAAGATTGTGGGACATAACAAATCTACTTGTAGAGCTCCACCAAAATCATAATTTAACTTATGTTTTTAAATTGTAATCATGCTTATTAACTTATGTTATTTGTGCCACTGAACCATTTCTACATTTATATGTTTTAAAGTTGTTGAAGTTGAATTTGATTTAAGCATGTTATTCTTGTTAAAATATTTTGATCTGTTGTAATTTCTACATTTATATTGTCTGAGTTATTTTTACCACTTTGAGGAATACTCTATATATTTGTAGGAGTACTCTATCTTTTATCACAGTACTCTATATAATTATATGAGTACTCTATCTTTTTTTAAGAGTACTCTATATAATTAGATGAGTACTCTATACATTACACTGAACATTCTATACAATTGTATGAGTACTCTATATAATAGTATGATTACTCTATCCCTCACACATTTGTCAGAGTACTCACACATTTTGTCTGAGTACTCACACATTTTGTCTGAGTACTCCCACATTTGTCTGAGTACTCCCACATTTGTATGAGTACTCACACATTTTGTCTGAGTACTCTCTATTTTCGTCGTAGGAGTCATTTATTTGTCTGGAGTACTTTGTGTTTTGTTGTGAGTTCTCTTTACTTTTATTGTGTATTCATAAGCTTTAACTTTTCTTTTACACATTCATTTTTCATGCTATTTTTAACTACAAAACAATCAATAACATACCAAAACCCTGTTTCATTCATATTTCATATCAAGTTTTTAAAACATCCAAAAACATCCAAAATACCATACCAAAGTTCCAAAACAAAACAAGTACTTATCAAACATAGATAAAAAATCCATCAAATAAGTCTAAATAAAAGTCTAAATCTTAAATCAAACTCCTCCCAACACCCTTTACAAAATAAATTATAGATGATTAATCAGTTAAGAACGTTCCTCCTTGTTTATGCCTTGTGAATATTTGTTGCGCAACAATTTCCTAATAATCATTGCTCGTCCTTCGTTAATATATTTTGGAATGTATGTCTTCTGTTTTATCACCCCACACCGATAAAAGGCATAACACCATAGGATTACAAATACTCCGCAGTCAACGCTTCCTGGTTCTTGTTCAATACAATCTACATTGGTCATTATATATTTATCTTCTTTACCTGGTTTTATCTTCCTCAAGACATTTTGTACCAAGAATTTTCTATACTTTGCTGCGGTTTGCTCTGTCTTTGAACCAATTGACTCTGGATTTTTCGGTTTGATTGAGTTATAATGGTAAAATTCTTTATTATCCCTGTTGTACACTAACAAGCTCCAATGTGCACAGCTTGTATCTTGAACAAACACAGGTAATAGGGTGAAAGCATAATCCTGGCTATTTTTATAGAATGGGTCTGAAATATAAATCTGACATGCTTCAACGTTCTCATGTTCGATCAAACTCTGCAATAAAATTGAATTTTTTGAAAAAAAGAAAATTCATAAAGATAAAGTACTCATAAAAAAATTCAGAGTACTCTGTGTTTGTTAATTAAAAACACAGAGTACTCATAGTTTTCAATAATAAAACTGTGAGTACTCATAAAAAATTTAAGAGTACTCACAGTTCAACTTCATTGAAACACAGAGTACTCGCAATTCTTATCGAAGTCACAGATTTGTTTAGTAAAATCTTAGAGTACTCACAGTTCAACTTCATTATAACACAGAGTACTCACTAATTTATATTTCAAATTGAAAAACCAAGAGTTTACTTACCATGCTCATCGCACTCTGGTGTGTCACACCATACTTCCCTCCTTTGACTCCATATTCTTCTTGTACCATTTTCAACATAGCCTCAATCACCTGCAATATGAATTAATCACATACTCAATGTCCAATATTTTATATTTGTATCTATATGATCATATTTTAATTTGTTTACCTGTACTTCAACCATTCCTTTGTGCGCAAGAGCAAAAGCATCTTTTCCTGATACCAATAACTCATTCTCTTTATCCCACCATATAGCATCTCCCAAGTTTTCTTTTTTAATTTTCAAAAGAAAATTATAATCCTTCTCATCTACTGTGTCCTTACCATCCCACTTTAGGTTTTCATAAATTTGTCCCCCTTCATCTGTGGTTTTCTTCTTCAAACTTGCATCCTTTTCCTTATCAGTTTCTCTAACATTTGTCGTCATTTTTTTATCAATCACTTTCTTTTTCGTTGTTTTTCCCACCCCCCCTTCTTTTGGTTTCATTGTTACTTTAACTCTTTTTGTTCTTGGTTCTTCAACAAAATCAGATTCCACACTTTTTGCGGCAGCTGCTGCACGGTTATTTTTCTTGACATTTCTCTCTATCGACCCTGGGGTAGCTAATCTATACGATCTTCTTCGTTTAACATTTGTTTTAACTTCAGCAACTACCTCCACATCATCACCCTCTTCTGTTCCTTTTTCTGCATCTTCATTATTACTCTCTAAAAGTGCAGCGGCTGCTCTCAAGTTTTCGCACTCTTTCTTCGACTTTTCAAGTTCTTCGATGCATTCGTTGTACCAAGTGCTTATATCCATGTGCTCCTTGTTCAACTTTACTTTTTCATCCTTCAGCTTCGCAACTTGCTCTCTTAGACGATTTAATTTGCCTTGTTGATTTAGTATCGCATCTTCCAACTCCTTGTTTTTTTATTTCTTCTCTGTTTACCTGGTTGCTTAGTGTTTCTACCAGCTGCAAAAGCTCTTTTTTTTCCTTTCTTTCTTTTTCCAGATCAGCTAAAATCTCTTCGATTCTTGATATTGTCTTGTCTTGTTTAGATTTCTCCTTCCTCAAAACATCAATCTCATCTATTAAGTTTTTTTTCTCCTTGCCGGCTTCAATCAATTTTTCTCTTAAACACATAACAACTGGATCATTTGAATCTTCCCCCTCGTATACGTCTTCGTTAAAACTGCTACTGTTTTTGTTAATTCCTTCTACAACCTTCTCCACTATCTTTGTCAAATCATCTATGTCACTTTTTTCAGTTTGTAACTCATCAATCTTATCAACTTTCTCTTCTTCTTCTTTTTCTAATTCATATTCTTTTTCAACATCAAGCTTATCAACTTCCTCACCCCCTCTTGGGGGGCCATCATCCAGATTGTCGTCTATCAACATTTCTTCTTCCGCACTACCATCTCCGTTATCCAAATCCATATCTAAATCCACCTCTCTTCCTCCATCTTCGTTGGTTTCTGTGTTTTTACCTTCTTCATCTGATTTTTCTTTTTCAGAACCCTTCGTCTCTTCACTTGCATTATCTTTACTCTCATCTATATCATCTTCACGTATTATGTCACTAATCGCCCCATCTCCTCTATCATTCATCCAACTATCGACATTTACGTCTTCATCATCCGACACCCTTTTTGCAACATTTTCATTTTCATCTTCATTCAATACACCATCCTTTGTCACAGTTTTATCTCCAACTACTGCATCTACCTCTTCCCCAGCACCCCGACTGCACTCTCCTTCTTTTAACACTTCTGTTTCATTTACTTCCTGGTCGTGACCATCCTCGGTTCTTATCCATCCCTCTTCCAAAGTAGTTGGTTTTAGCTCCTTACTCCTCACCTGCGTATGTCACACACATTCCATTTATCAAAACTTGGAGTACTCAGAGTTTTATATTATAATTATTTAGAATACTCACAGTTTTCATATTTTAAAACTAAGAGTACTCTTAGTTATCATATATCAAAACTTAGAGTACTCCGAGTTTTATATAATATTTATTAGAGTACTCACAGTTTTCATATTTTAAATCTGAGAGTACCCTTAGTTTTATATTCTAAAACTTAGAGTACTCACAGTTTTCTGTGTGTATATATTTATACTGTATAACACTATTCCTTAACCTTTTTACTCTGCACTGCATGCACATTGATTTTTTTAGCACCGAGCATGTACTCCCATTTCAGGCACCTCAGAACTGCATCCTTCTCCTTCAAGTTACCCATGTCCTTCACGTGTTCAAAAAGCCATGGCTACAAATTTTAAAAAATATTATTCAGTTAGTATTTTATAAGATTAAGATACATTTGTATTTAATCATCTTACCAGCAACACAAAAACACCCCCCCTTTGCCCTTTTTGTATCCGTACATTTGTGAATTGATTTAAACATGTAACTTTTCATTTCACCAGCCCAATTGTACTTCTTTATGCTTTCCAAGTCCTCGCATACACTGATATGTATCTGTTTTGCTTGGTAATGTCTTTTCGACAAACATAGTGACGTTACTGTATATATTGATAATAACTTAGCTATATCCTCCTTCGCCTCTAAAGTGAGTACTCTGTCTTTAAAATTTTCAATAACCGTTTCTATTTGGTGACTAAGAAGCTTTAAATTAACTACGCCCGCATTCCCGAACATTCTCCTATACCACGCAGATTTGTTGTTTGCATCAACTGTAACTTTCTTTGGTAGATGATCTTGACCACACTCGATACCTAAAAGTATCTTTATTTCTAGCTCAGTAATCTTTAAATCTTTTCCTCCAATTACGAATCCACCCGATACAGACGAGAAACAATCTATAACTTGTTTGATCAGAACGTCAGACTTCTTCATAAACTTGTACTTTTCTCGCCTATCGAATATCCCTTTCCATAACCTATAAAAAGGCGTCCTTATGCATTCTGACAGGTGATCTTCTGTCATACCTTGGAATTGCATTATCTGCAGGATTCCATTAATGTTTGATCTGTACTGTATTGCTTGTTTACCCTTCTGAAAAACAGTTAAGATCAACAAATACTCAGTAATCACAGTTTTTTATCCAATATTATCGAAATATAAGAGTACTCATAGCTTTCGAATATAAACTATGAGTACTCATAGTTTTTCATACAAAATCTCAGAGTATTCTCAATTGTAATATAAAAACTCGGAGTACTCTCAATTTTAATATAAAACTCAGAGTACTCATAGTTTAATCAAATAACAAAACTAAGAGTACTCAATCGTAACCCTAAAACCCAGAAAAGCACTGTTCACATTCATAACAAAACTGAGAGTATAACACCGAATCTACAGAGTATTAAGCAAATAACACAGAGTATCGGACCAAAAACTAAGAGTACTCAATCGAAACCATAAAACCCAGAAAAGGACTGTTCACATTCATATCAAAACTAAGAGTATAACAACAAACGACAGAGTATTAAGCAAATAACACAGAGTATCGGGTCAAAACCAAAGAGTACTCATGCAAAACCCTAAAACCCAGGAAAAGACGGTTCACCTTCATATCAAAACTAAGAGTATAACAACAAAACGACAGAGTATTAAGCAAATAACACAGAGTATCGGATCAAAAACGAAGAGTACTCATGCAAAACCCTAAAACCCAGAAAAAGACGGTTCACCTTCATATCAAAACTAAGAGTATAACAACAAAACGACAGAGTATTCAGCAAATAACACAGAGTATCGGATAAAAAACGAAGAGTACTCATGCAAAACCCTAAAACCCAGAAAAAGACGGTTCACCTTCATATCAAAACTAAGAGTATAACAACAAATCTACAGTCTACTAAGCAAATAACACAGAGTATCGGAGCAAAAACGAAGAGTACTCATGCAAAACCCTAAAACCCAGAAAAAGACGAAAAACTAAAACCCAGAAAAACTAAGAGTATCGTAAATCGTTGCTAACCTTTGGTTTTTCATCTGAATCTGCATCAGAATCACCATTGCTCGCCATTTTCCGTTCGATTTATCGGAGTATTTCAATCGGCGCTTCAAAACAGGAGAGAGAAATGGAGAGCGTTGTGGGTAGAGAGAGAAAATGAGAGAGAAAGTGAGAGAGAGCGTCTGACGGGAATGGAAAGAGAAAACTAATTCTAAGAGTATTTATACCACAAGGGTAGTAAAGACAATTGTCAAAGTTGAGGTCCCTAGGAAGAACGAAAGTCTAGAGTCTACTCTATAGAGAAAAAATAGTGTCTCTAAGACCCTATAGATAATTCACCCTTTTTTTATTCAAAAAACCTAATTTTAGCACAACCTAGAAAAAGAATGTTAGACGGCAAATTGTTTGTTTTACAAAAATTATTTAACTAAGATATAGCTTATCTATAGTTTTAAATAATTAGATCTTTACGATAAAGAAAAACATATTTGGATATTTTTTATATAATTTGTAATTTATTTTTCGAGGGGTCTATTTTTTTTCAAAATTTGCTTTAGACCCTCAAAATGTCAAAACCGGCCATGTTACTAACCATATCCGTAGGAAGATTCTATGCAAGTCTAACGAGACTCAAGCCCCCTTAGAATTTCTAAAAGCCCAATCAGCCCAAATAAAAATAAGAAAGCAAACCACAATTTATTCATTCCGAGACACCAACATCTTTTTCTAAATAAAGAAAACAACACACTGTCTCCTTCAGCCGCAAAATTCACCATTTCAAAAAAATAAAAGACGACGTTCTTATACAACCGTGAGTTTTCTTTGGTTTTCTGTTACACTTATAGTAATAATGTATAACAATTTCTCATTTTCTGTTATTTTAAGGGTTAAAAAAATATTTTTTGCTATTGAAATTAGATATTAGGTTTTATTTTATGATAATTGAGAAATTAATTTTGAGAGGTTTGTATAATAGTTTATGTGATTTTAATTTTTGTAATAAATTTAGAGTTTATGTCAATTATATATTGGGGTTTTTTACCTATTTTTTATAAAAGTGTCATTTTTATAAAAGGATATATACCATCTAAAATCATATCATCCGGTGACGTGACGTAACGTGAATTGTTTGATAATAAATCGTTAATTTATTTGTTTTCTTCATTTGATTAACGATTCATTGTCAACTAATCTACGCCATATCATGGGTAGTAATTGGGTGATATAATTTTGAAGTATATATCATTATATTTTAACATTTTGGTCAATTGAACAAATTTATATTGTATAATTTCATAAGTGGTGTATAAAGGAGAATTTGCTTTATAAATAAGTATCAGCCATTTTATTGGATGTGAAAACTTTTTGGTCATACAAGAGGTTCTTGTTTTTTTAGAAAAATAAAATTTAATCCTTATATATAAGTTTTCAATTACATTTTTATTGGTTCACGGATTGACAAATTATGTTTATCACTATCCCCAAACTTTCTTTTATCTCAAAGTTTCCTTCATTTTAGTTTTTAATCCGCCCTTAATATTTATGACCTTACAATCAAACCAATTGTCGCCTCCATAAGATATTGTAGGATAACTAAAAAAAAAGGGAAACAGTGATGAGATTTTTTTCATATTTTGAAATAATATTGCTACATTTGTTTCCGTCTATATACCATTTGCATATTTATTTTTTCTTGATAAGAATATTTGAAAACTCACACTCCCGACCGTCTGTTCACTTTCAGTTTTCTACCGTGCCATTTGACGTTAGAATGAGTACAAACACAACGGAATGCGATGAGTTTAAAAAGAAGTCAATCAAGTTTGCCAAGGCGTTACTGGGGGAAATAAACAACAAACATACACGTTTTGTAGAATCATGTCAGAAAATCAAGGTTTTGGAGTTGGAAAAAGTTGAAAGTGAAGAAAAACTAGCGAAGCTTGTTGTAAAAATGAAGACAACTGAGGAAATGTATCGTATCGATATGGTGAAGTTAACTGAGGAACTGAATAATGAAAAAAAGATGGTTGAGAAGAAGAATCAGATGCTTTTGGTTTTAGAGAAAGATAAAAGTACAAAAAGTTTAGAATTTATTCAGAAGATTAATGATTTGGAGAGTGATAAGAAGATGGTTGAGGAGGAGAAGAAAAAATATAGCGAGAAAATTCATGTTTTGGAGAAAGAAATAATTGAAATGAAGGAGATACTTTTGAAGATGAAAGAAAAAATAAATGGTTCTGATAACCGGGCTCCGGTTATCATAGATCTCATTGAAAGTGACGATGAAGAAGTTGAGATAGTTAAAGATGCTGATAAGGAGTGTTCACGTTCAGTAAATAAGAAAAGGAAAAGAAATGGAGATATAGGTGAAGAAGATGAACAAGTTTCTGAAATTGGACTGTCACTAGGGAGTGTTGTTGAATGGATCGACGGTGATGAAGGTTCTGTCTCTTCAAGTAGGGATCAGGAGAAAAGATGGAAGTATGCAACTGATTTGCTTTGGGAATTGAATAGGGATCCTCAACTTTGTATGAGTGCTGTTTGTGCTCTTTACAGACAACAACTCTTTTCTCAAGATTCCATAGAATGCAGCGAGGATGATTCATCGAGGTATGAAAAGAAAAGTGACTTTTTTTTGTTTTATTTTCTTTAGTTTGTGCTTGAAAAAACATGTTGTAATGTTTCAGTGGAACAAAATATGCCGAGTATTTAATTGACAGCGATCCAGAGAATAGGCTAAGCAGGTCTGTTTCAGATGTCAGCGCCGAGAAACTTAAAGTCTGTGAAGAACTTGCGATGAGATATCATATATATGTCTTTGGAATATACGAGAGCAAGTCCGATCCCTATTTCCCCTTTAAGTGAAAACCTTCACTTTTTTATTTTACTGCTTACTTTGATTTTCTAATATTTTGATTTTCTGGATTCTTGTTTTGATCCCAAGTTGGATTCGAATCTACTTGAAATATTGATCTAAATTATCATCATTCATTTAGCAATATTTAGTACTTTGTTTATTGGGTTCTATGCCATCTTCTGTTTTTAAATTGTAGTAATTAAAATAGCACTTGCCTTGTTAAGTTCTAAAAGGTAGTCTACTGGTATAAATATTTCTATATACATATAATATCGTGTTATGTTAATTAACTCCATGTAAAATGTACATTTCTTCATTTTTCATTGCAGATAAACGAGCAAGTATTGTATAATTGCTAGTGAGCCTTGAAGTTTATTAACTGTTTGTGTTATTTTACATTGATTAATTAAGGATAAGGGTTGGTGCTGTGTGCTCAACTATCCCATTTACTAAAACTTTCAGTAATATGACCAGACTAATGATAAACTTTGTGCAAGAGATTCCAAATATTAATCGTCAACGTAATCTAACCAAGTGGGAAAGACTTGATTTTGTAACCATTGGTATACACTTTTAAAGATCCAATTGTCTTATATAATTAGAAGCTTTATTTTTCCATAGTATCGGAAGAAATTGTAGTCATGTTTTTTACTTAGGTAGCAAAAGGAAAGAAAAAAAATATGGGTTCCGTAGAGGTTGTCCGAAAAATTTCTAATTTTTTTTTATTAAAAATAGAAAAATCAAATTCAATTAAAAAAACGAAATTTAATTTCGATTTCATGAGGAAATATTCCCAAATTTTTAAATTTTTGATTTTTTTTTGTCAAAAAAAAAAAAAATTCATTTTCCAATTTTTTTCTTTAAATTTTGCAATATTATATTGTTTTCTGAAAATTACAGACAAATCAAGTCATAGCACGAAAAAAATACTAATTCAATTTTTCATCTTCGAAATTCGACATTCGACATTCAAGTAGTTCTTGAAAATTTAATAAGAAAAAAATAAGAACGTTCAAGTGAAAATTTCTAACATGTGAAAAAACACAATTACAAAATAAAATCATTAAATATATCCGCATTTTCTTCTAAAAAAACAAAAGGTATATTACATAGTATTAAAGTGTGTACGTATGTGTATGTATATATAAGTATATACAAATATTATATTTTATTAATCCTTAAAATATTCGAAAATAGATTTCAAATTAGAATTTGGAAATTCTAATTTTCTAAAATGTGATACCAATTATAAAAAATTTAGAAATTGGAAGGTAAAAAAGCATTTACAAATACAGAATTTTCGAATCGAAATCAACCAAAAATCGAAATTTTCTCTTCTTATTTCCACCCCTAGGTGGAGGGGTGTGGGGGAGGAGGTGGTTTACACCAATTTCAGTGTCTTTAATCTTTAGTGCGATATACGGAATTCAGCCGTGGCCATGCAGCTCTTTGTGATGTGTTGTTATTATCATAACTTGTGAAGTATGGTTTTGGGCTTGATTTTTGGTGATGGGCTTTTCAGCCTAATTCGTAAAATATCGTTTTGGGCTTGACCTTTCGGACTTGTCTTTTATTGGAATTGGTCCAATACGATATTGTTTCTTTTGGTTAATACATGCGAATTCTCACCCGTTGACTGTGATCGCGATTGACGGCTAAGATTAATACCCTACTGCTATGTCATATAAAAGGGTTTATTCTTCAAATATCAGCTCATTCTTTCGCCTTCTCTTTCGTTGATTCTTATTTCGACGAAACTAGGATTGCAATAGCTGATAGATTGAATCTTTGTAATAGTTACTTTATCTCTATTAGATTAAGAATATTCTTGATTCTTATATCATATAGTCAACGTAGTTTGACTAGTGTTTTAAGAATATTGATTAGCTTGAGATTCTAGGTTGACTCTTTCCAGATACTTTGAGGTACGATTGTAATCTGTAAACCAAGTCATTCTATAGTGGAGGATCTACTCTCACCGGAGTTCAACGTGAACGTAGACTTTTGTCGAACCATGATAAATTGTGTTTGTTTCCTTTACTTTTCGCACTTATTATATGTCCTTTTGTTCTTTAAAAAGTCTATTAAACCAATCAAAACCAATACGTTTTACAACAAATGGTATTATAGCTTAAATAATTGTGTGCATATCTAAAGTGGTTTGACTCTTTTTAGGGTCTTAATAGTTTAAATCTGTATTAGATTTTTATCCTTTATATTCTTTGGATTTGATTAGTTTTTTGGCAGTTCTTGAGATTACAAAATTTCTAAGGTTTTCATAGTTTTTAGATTTCTTAGAGGCTTTGTGTTTCCAAAATCTTATGTGGGTTTTTTTGAACTTGTGATTTAAAAGTATATGTACTTTGAAGTTCTTATTGTCTTTTAGTACAATTCATATATTTCTATATTCCTGATTATACTAGCCTCTTGGCTACAACTCGTATAAAGATATCGGTCTATGATGAAAAAGTTAATTTTGGTGTATGGCAGATAAAATGAAGGCATTGCTTTCATATCATAAGGTGAGATATTGATGTCTCCTCTTTTGTTCTATTTATATTCTCTTAGGAGACATCAAATTAGGTGATTATTTGACTAATCCGATAGACTTTTAGTAATAATATGCTATATTTTATTTTCTCTCCTTAGATTTTAGTATTTTTGATTTATTAAGCTTTTACACGTAATATGGTTTGTTTTAGTGAAAAGTTTGTAGGTCTCTAATACTAGCAAGGAGAGGAATCAAGAATAGAAGTCTTAGATCGTGTAAAGAAGTCAAAAGCTAGAAGAAATATCCCAAAGAGTTGACAAATGAGCTGAAAATCTGGAAGGCTGATGGTAATTGCTGATTTCGAGCCACTTAAAGATGGATTCAGCCCTAATATGATAGATCATGCAATGGTTTATCATCTTCCACCTCAATTGTCTATATCATATTAGCCTTGACTCTGCCATGCTACGCGCCTCTATCTCGTCATCTATCATTATCCTTGTAGCTTCATGATCAACCAAACTTCCTCCATACCCTAATCGACTAGTGCCTGATTCTATGTTCCCACCCTGCCCTCGTCCTCGTTGTCTTGTCCTAATCACAATTTCTATAGAGCTAAACAAGAGAGAGTGTCGTTGTGAACTCGTCGTACCACTTCCCACTTCATCCCCCATTGGTGGTGGTGAATGATCATCATCTCTAAGCCACGTGTAATATTGAACAGGTTCTAAATACCCATTCCCTTTCTTCTTCATTATCATTTAATTATATTTTTTCAACATGAAATTGAATGTGATGTCTCCCAGCTGAAAAAAATTATTCATCCTCCCTTATATTGGGTTTCAAAACCATACTAAGGTAGCTTGCTTTGCTGTGAGTTAGGTGCCCACAGTAAAAATGAACATCCCAATATCTTCTATGCTCATACATGACCATATTCTTGACTAATAAAATCTCATGTATGAATTTCTTCATCAAATCTGAACGATACCTTGAACCTAAGAAATTCAATGTCCCCCTTGACCTCTGAAGAAAAGTCAATTTCTTCTAGCCCCACAAATTTTGTAAACAGAACTTCGATATTAGCCACAATATTCTGCATGAGTGCTAATCCATGCACCTGGATCCAAACCAATGAAACTGTCATGTCTACCTCAACAAACTTGATACTGTTATCTCATTTTTGTTGTACATTGCATGAAATGCTCATGTCCTAAAAACGTATTCTCTCACAATCCTCCTCAACATCAAGCTCTAGATGAAAATAGTTTATTTTGATCTCTTAAATTTCCATGTTTCTATAATATCCACTATGTTAATATGAACCGTAATATCATTTCGGTAGTCATAAAAAAGACGTTATTGTAAAGTTCATCTCCATATGATCATAAAGGCCCTCAGAGTTAGTTGCATAAAATGTTAAGGATGGGTAATAACTCAAACATTTATCTCTATAGAATAATTAAGAATATATATATATATATATATATATATATATATATATATATATATATATATATATATATATATATATATATAGAGAGAGAGAGAGAGAGAGAGAGAGAGAGAGAGAGAGAGAGAGAGAGAGAGAGAGAGAGAGAGAGAGAGAGAGAGAGAGAGAGAGAGAGAGAGAGAGAGAGAGAGAGAGAGAGAGAGAGAGGTAATATCCAAGTTAATATATACTTTTTTTTTGGACAATGAAAGGGTGCGGAAGCACCCTGTGGAAAACAAAACAAGTTCATCCAATGCCTAATCTGCTAAAAGCTACAGATAAATCGAAAATACTAAGCGTATTCCGATTAACAAAAGTTGCCGCGTGCCTAGCTTCCTTCGCCAACTTATCCGCTTCCCTGTTGAGCTTCCTGTTAATGTGCTTAAATGAGACAAGCCCTAGCTCTTCAGTTCTGTGGATAATTTTTCGTAAGGTGGGTTGGATATTCCAACGTGCTGCTGACACCTGCTTTATACCTTGAATAATCTCAAGGTTGTCCGAGTGGATAATAATTTTCTTCTCCGGGAAGTTCACTCCAAGTTTTGTTGCTTCAAGAACTGCTATCGCTTCTCCTTCTAGTGCCGAGTTGCAATCAGTACTGAGGTTGTGTTTAATCGTAGAATTGTTCCCCGTTTGATTACACACTACTGCTATTCCCGTCGGTTCCCATTTGTTCGAAAAAGAGGCGTCACAGTATAATTTTATGTCTTCCTCCAGTTCGTTCCTATCCAATTCTCCTCTTTGTTCTTCTATACTATTAAAACCTTTATAACCTTCTTTAATCCAGTTAATCCCGTGTATATCTTGCATTAGCTTTGTTGAGGCAATGTTAATCCCAGTCCCATTTGCTGCAATTCCTTCATGAATGCCTTTCATTTTAGCTTTCCAAATGTTCCACAGGTTGATCATTAAGAAATCTCGTACTACATTCTCATCCCATCCCCCTTTTGTAAAAGATTTAATTGTCTTGAGGAACCACTCTTCAAACTTATCTTCCACTACCTCTTATATCTTAATTTGTAGAAATGATCCCGCCCATATGTCTTTACACATATTACAATGTAACAATAAGTGTTCAATGTCTTCTTTTTCATGGTTACACCATAAGCAATTTGTGCCATCCACGCAATTTCTTTATGATAAATTAACTCTAGTTGGTATTGCATTGTTTACCAGCCTCCACATAAATAATCTTATTTTTTTGGAATATTTGATTTCCATATAGTTTTCCAAATTTTTGATTCTTGTAAAGCTCTTGTTTTTGTTGTAGTAGCTCTGTTGTCGTTTTGTTCTTCTACTATTACTTTATACCCTGTTTTTGTATCGTAATTTCCATCCTTTTAGTAGGGCCAAATAAATTTATCTATAACATCAAATTCTTTAATCTTTGTCTTTTTTATGAGATGAATAATCAGTTCTGGAAAAAGATTATCTAAAACTTCAAGATCCCATTCGTCCCTTCCTTTTTTCATTAGTTTATTTACTTTCGTAAAGTTAGATCCTTCCGGTTTCTCTAACTTCCATTCAGTATCTATCCATTTTTCATTCCATATATTTGTATCGTTTCCGTTTCCTATCTT
This sequence comes from Nemophila menziesii, assembly GCA_029959085.1. NCBI lineage: Eukaryota > Viridiplantae > Streptophyta > Magnoliopsida > Boraginales > Hydrophyllaceae > Nemophila > Nemophila menziesii. Next base: position 3,499,699 of record JARWIR010000060.1, read on the forward strand.
TTTTATTCCATGTTTCCTTATGAAGTCTCTTCCTTCCATTATACTCGCCCAGCTCCATGTCCTGCTTTGTTTAATTTTACACGATAGAAATTTAGATTTATTAAAATAGATACCTTTGAGAAGTCTTGTTGCCAGATTGGTCGGACTATTCATAAGTCTCCATGCTTGAGCTGCCAATAAGACAGTATTCATCTTTTTGAAGTCTTTAAAACCAAGTCCTCCTATTAGTTTGTTAACCGTAATTTTTTCCCAAGCTACCCAGTGTATCCTATTTCTTTCACCTGAATTCCACCAGAAGTTAGAAATGGCCGATATAAGTTTATTACAGAATTTAATCGGGAAAGAAAAAATGGACATATAATAATTGGGAATAGCCTGGAGAATTGCTTTAATAAGTACTTCCTTGCCTCCCTCTGATAGGAGCTTAGCTTTCCATCCTTCGGTATTCTTGAAAACTTTTTTTGCTATCCATTCTAGAGACTCAACCTTTGACCTTTTATGGCATAAAGGAATTCCTAGGTAGTATCCCAAATCTTCCGTTTCTTTAATGTCCATTTTTTTACACTAACTCCTTCATATCTTCTGTTGTTTCTTTGCTAAAAATGATAGCTGATTTGTTGAAATTTATTCCTTGTCCTGATCCTTTACAATATATATCAAGACATTCTTTGAAATAATCAATATCTGTCCCGTCTAAATCAATAAAGAAAAGTGAGTCATCTGCGAACAGAAGATGAGATATCGTCGGGCAATTTCTATTAATTTTAATACCACTAATCAATTTATTATCAACAAAATGATCAACAATGCTGAGGAGAGATTCGGTCATAATAGAACCCAATATGAGAAAAAATATGTTGTTTGTCTGATATCAAGGCCAAACAGCAACAACAACATCAACAAAGCCAGTAAAACAACAACAACGACGACGACAATGGCAACAACAACAACAACAACAACAACAACAACAACAACAACAACAACAACAACATCATCAACAACAACAACAACAACAACAACAATATCAACAACAACAAAAACAAGAACAACAACAAGAAATGACAACAGCAGCAGCAGTGGCAACATCAGCCGCATCAGCATCAACATCAATAACAGCAATAACAACAACAACAATAATAATATGTTTGATTCAATACTAAAATCAAACCTCTCAATACATGTTTTAACTTTTTTATAACATCTTTGATTTCAAAGTAATATTGTTATGAATATCGATTTTTTTTTTTTATTGCGTGTTCATACTCACATGACGAAAGAAGTTTACCCAAGAAGAGAAATTTGAGGTCCCATAACCTCTGTTTTAAAATAATTGAGACCTAATCATAGTATTATAGAACTATAGATCGGAAAAAATAAATTTTCTTTAGAAAAAGACTAAAAGACACATTAAGAGACTACGATTTTCAAGAGATAATAAGTAAAAAAAGAAAAATACTCACATATTAAAATAAGAAGTATGAGCAAAAAATGGCGGTTGGGATAAGAAAAATTGAAAATAGAATATACATGGATATGGTTGAAGGGGGGGGGGGGGGGGGGGGGGTAGTGGGCATGAGTAAATTGATCGGATAAAATAAAACAAAGTCTGGATAAAAAGGAAATATCACGTGCCATAGTAAATCAATGAAATGAAATTGAAAAAGAAAAGTCTAGAAAATGAATGTTTTTTTTTTTGGTTTAAGGATATATTTTTTGATATATCGCATGTTGATATTTCCTTTACTTTCCCATATCACTAAATTTGATATTTGGTATGCTCGTCTATCTCTTTAAAATTCGATCAAGTTCGAGATAGATGTAGTAGATTGCGAGGATGAAATGTTATTACAAAGCTAACTGGAAAGAACCTTTCTAACACAATTATTATGAGCAGTGATAGTGATATCTGCAAAATTTATAATGAAAATATTGAAACAATTGAACATATGGCCTTTAGATGTCCTTGTGCAAAAAACGTAAGATTTACCAGCCCTTTAAATATCAAATCTGAAATGAAACCATCTCCAGAATGGATCGGTGGATATTAAACCATGTACATAATATGATTACAAATTTTAAAAAGGAAGATAGAATCTTTGAACTCATATGCACAATCATATGACAAATTTAGAAAGATAGAAATAGTTTCATCTACAATAATATAGGTTGTGACCCAATTGTTACAATTAATAAAGCAATATGAATTTGGAAAGAATACTATAACATATGTAACCTAACAGATATTAATTTCATGAAAAAAATCAATTGAAATTGAAAACCCTAACAATAACACAGAAAACAAACAAATAATTAATAAAAATAGTATTCATGCTCGGTTTAAAGATAACTAAAAAAATCACCTCCAAACCATTATAAAATCAATTGTGATGCAGCTTCCTCGGAAAGAGGGGCTGTAATTGCATGTTTTAGTAAGAAATCTAATGGTGAACTTGTATCAGGAAAAAATTGGAAGATTGAAGTAGATTCGGCTCTGGAAGCTGGGGCGACAGGTATGTTGAAATCCAACGAGATGGCAACTGAGTACCCCAAAGGAAACGTTATAATACAGAATGATGCTGAAATGATTACGAAGCCCCCTTTTTTCATTTCAAACAATTTCATATCATTCGATTAAAAACATTATCGGTAATATTTATGGTTTTACCGAGTTGTCAAACCCTAATTTTACTCTTATTCCTAGGAGTAAAAATGAAGTCGCCGGCTAGGTTGCGAAACATGAACTCTTAAACACACTGTTTTAGAAATTGGAATACCTGTATTCTTCTCCAGTGGACTACTATTTAATAGAACAACAATAAACCTAAAAGAATAGGTTAATTTTGTAACCTTGAACTATTTTTATATTATATTATTATGCTTTTGAAAAAGAAAAACTTCTCAGGCTCGAAAATAAAATATTAGACCCACTATTTATTTACTATATTAATTTTTTAAAATTACTTTTCATCTAATAATAATAATAAATAATAAATAATAAATAATTAATAATTACATTTATAAACCTAAAAACGTCGAAGTTAAAACAAAAGCTCCAACTCATCTTCTTCACACTAGCCACCCGCGTCCACTGTCCTAACCTAAGCATCCATAACAATCGCCATCAGCCTTTCCCAACAACACTGCTACACTATCAACAAGAAGAGATACTCTTCAACAAACACAAAACTTTCAAGGTATAAATACAATTTCTTTTTGCAAATTAAAATATATAAAAAAAATTGATTTTGGTATTTTGAACTCTGAAATTTAACCTTCAACTATGTTCTTCACTAACCTATTCTTTTCAGATTCATCCTACTATTTCAATTCTTCAGTTTTTTTTGCTTTGGTGATTTGTGTGTGCATATATATATTGTACACACAAATATCCCAACCGTCATAAATGGGCCGTGTAGAAGATTTGCAGTATTAATAGGATACAATGAGAATAGCGTATATCAATTAGGGTTTACTAATATATTGGCTCTTTTAAATTTTATGCAGTAAATTAGGATTCGCAGCAACTGTCTTTTCTCTGCTTCACCATTGCTGAAGCACAACCAATGGCAAAAAAAGAAGAAGAAAAACATGAAAATGAGGAACCACAGATTGAAGAAGAAGAAATTGTAAAAGAATCCGAAGAAGCTAAACAAGTCCAAGAGGAAGAAGAAGAAGAAGAGCAAAGCTTCGAAGAGTTAGGGCTTGACCCTCGCCTAATCCGTGCACTAACCAAGAAAAACATAGAAAATCCAACTCCAATTCAACGTGTAGCCATTCCTCTTATCCTCGTAAGTGCAATTTCATCTTTTCCTTTCCTTAATTTCATCGAATTTATTTTTATCCCCTTTTTACAGGAAGGTAAAGATGTGGTGGCTCGAGCAAAAACTGGTTCTGGAAAAACTTTAGCTTATCTTCTTCCTCTACTTCATAAGTTATTTTCAGATTCACCTTCTCAGAACAACAATTCAGCTCCTACAGCTTTTATTCTCGTACCTACACGTGAATTATGTCAACAGGTATATTCTTTCTTTCTTCTTACTGACTTAATGATTTGATTTAACCATGTTTACCATTTTTTACAGGTCTATGCAGAGGTAATTGCATTAATTGAGCTATGCAGAGTACAATTAAAAGTTGTTCAGTTAACAAGCTCAATGTCTATCTCAGATTTGGTATGTTCAAATCTCTTTCTAATTTCTATGTATATGATTAATCGATTTGAACTAAATGTGATTAAATTACAGAGAACCACATTAGTGGGCCCACCTGATATCCTTGTATCAACACCTGCTTGTGTACAGTCTTGTTTGTCTAATAATGTTCTAAAACCCAAAGACATTCAAGATTCTCTTTCGATACTTATCCTTGATGAGGTGAGTAATTAGTATTTTTTTGTTAATTAATTTTTAATTTAATCTGATTATATTTATTTAATCTCAGGCTGATTTATTATTATCATATGGATATGAAGATGATTTAAAAGCTCTTACAACACATGTACCTAAACGTTGTCAATGTCTTCTCATGTCTGCTACTTCAAGGTGTGTTTTTTTTATTATAATTCTTTTTATTAACAGTTTAATTAATATTAATATGTATATTGATTTTGTAGTGCTGATGTGGAAAAGCTGAAAAAACTTATACTACACAATCCATACATCTTAACCTTACCTGAAGTAGGTGATGTCAAAGATGACATCATACCCAAGAATGTTCAGCAATTTTATGTAACACTTCTTTCTATTTTTTAAAAAATAATTTACTTTTTTTGTTATATTAATGTTTTTGCTTATTTTATGGTGGTTTAGATAACTTGTACAATGCGTGATAAGCTTGTGTATATGCTTGCACTGTTAAAGCTTGAGCTTGTTCAGAAAAAAGTTCTGATTTTTACTAATACTATTGATATGAGTTTTAGAATGAAACTTTTCCTTGAACAGGTAATTAAATATGTTTTTAATTAGTGGAAGAATAAAGCATAACTGATTAATATTTTATTTTTTTGAAGTTTGGTATCAAATCTGCAGTTTTAAACGCTGAACTTCCTCAGAATTCTCGTTTACATATACTCGAGGTATTAATTAAATTTATTTTATAATTAATTGAAATTCCACTAGTGAAATCTCAATTTTTTTAATGTTTAAATAGGAATTCAATGCTGGACTATTCGATTATTTAATCGCAACTGATGATAATTCATCAGAAGAAAAGGAACAAGTTGTTAAAGAAAGTCAAACCGAGTCAAAAAAGTCAAAAAGACATTCCAAGAAAAAGTTAGACGCAGAATTTGGAGTAGTACGAGGAATCGACTTTAAAAACGTCCACACGGTAAAGTTCTATGGTCCGCAAACACATCTAATTTCACCCCAAATAGTGCTTAGATATTAAATATTAAATCTTTTTTTTTTTGCAGGTTATAAATTTCGAAATGCCTTTAAGTGCTGCAGGATATGTACATCGAATTGGAAGAACTGGAAGAGCATATAACACTGGTGCATCTGTTTCACTTGTAAGTCTTTTAAAACCCACAAAAAAAAAAAAATTAAAATTATTTCGTATAATATAATAATTTATTTCGATCCAGGTTTGTGATGAAGAAACAGAAATATTCGATGAAATTAAATCTATGTTAGGGGAAAATGAAAGTGAAGACTCGAATTTTATAGCTCCTTTTCCTTTGCTTACTAAAAATGCTGTTGAATCTTTGCGATATAGAGCTGAGGTAACTTTTTTAATTACACCACAGTAAAAAAAAATGTTCAAAATAATAATTATTAATTATTATTACAGGATGTTGCAAGAAGTATTACGAAAATAGCTGTAAGAGAATCTCGAGCTCAAGATCTTCGAAATGAAATTCTTAATTCTGAGAAGTAAGTTTATTTTAAAATCTCACAAATTTTTATTTTAATAATTAATTTTTTTATCTCATCAGGTTAAAGGCACATTTTCAAGATAATCCAAAGGATTTAGGTATATTTAATGGTGTTATAATTTATATAAAGTAGGTCTAATATATATATGTATGTATACAGATTTATTGAAACATGATAAGGTATTAAGTAAAAATAAAGCTGCACCTCATTTACGAGAAGTACCTGAGTATTTACTGGACCCCACAACACAAGAAGCTAGTAAGATTGTGAAGCTTGCTAGAGCTGCTATGGGAAATAATAATACTAATATTACAAGGCGTAATAAAGGTTTTAAAGGGAAATTTAAAAAAAGTAAAGATCCTTTAAAAACATTTTCTGCTGAGGTATGTTAATTATTTTTGAAGAGTATTTTGATTGAATATATAAAAGAGATAATTTTATGTTTTGATTTTTTATTTTAGGGGGGAAAAAGATCGTTTAAAGGTGGGATGAAAAGGAAAGCTAAAGAAGGGGATACAGGTCATAAGCATAAGAAGAAACACTTGGATTGATAATTTAGGATTTTTTTTTGTGGCATTGAAGTTTTGTATTCTTATGAATGTAGACATTTTTCTAGATATTAAGTTATTATTTAAGATAGTTGGAAAATTAATGGCTATAGAGCTCTCAGCTAACTATATGAAACTTTGAAATTTATGTTTTTGAACTTCTGTACTGTGCAAACTATCGTGTATTATGATATGATTAAATCTATCCTTTTACTCTGCATTTTTCATTTTCTACTTTCCACTTAGAGCCTGTTTGGGATTGATTTTTTAAAATAATCATTTGAAGTGATTTTAGATTCCTAATAATACTCTAGATCTTTAAAATTACTTTCAAGAAAAGCACTAGCTAGGTGATTATTAAAAGATCACTGAAAGTGATTTTAGATGTCAAAATATTTTTTTACAAATATTAAAATTTTAATTGAAAAGCACTTTTGGGTCTAAAATAATCAATCCCAAACGGGCACTAAATAATGAAGGAAAAGCTAAACATACTAGAAACACAAAAGTTAGAAAAAGCCCAACCAAAATCATCAATTTGTGTATGTCTTTTGTATTTTGTTTGGGTTATCTATGTAAATTTGCAATTGTATTAATATGAAGAATATCTAATATTGTAGGCTATAGTATGATGATATAGTGTTGGTATGTATGATCCATCGGTTTTCTCAGAGACCTTTTCCTTTACGAATTTCACTAATGCAATATGAAGCAATTAGGAAAACAAAAACAGAAGTTGTATACTTGTAGTAGCTCCTCAATAACATCTTCCATGGTGATAACTCTAAATGATTTCCTCGAATTTGGTTTTCAGTAAGTAGGGGAAGGATACCTGGGTGAAAGAAAAGACCTATTAGTCATCAATTTTGTTAGATTTTACTTTTGAAATCTATACTTAGGCAGGCCTTGTTTGGTTCAATTTTGTTAGATTTTACTATTGAAATCTATACTTAGGCAGGCCTTGTTTGGTTCGTGAAAATAATGGTTATTTTCTGTTTTCATTTTCTATATTTTTCAAAATACTAATGAAAACGTATTTGGCTAGAGAAAATGAAAATAGTTTTCTAGAAAATTAGATGAAAACGCTGCTATATTGGAGAATTTGAAATCGATGTTTTCAATATATTCTGAAAATATTGAAAACAAAAACAAAAAAATATATTTTGGGAATGAAAATTGAAAATATTTTCCAAACTAAACAAGTCGATTTGTGATAAATATTTTCCAAACTAAACAGGGCCTTAATTTGCCTGATTTTATATAAGAGGATAAACAAGTCAGATTTGTGATAAATATACCCTTTACTTTGCGTTTTTGAAAGAAACAATTGATTTCAAGGGTAGGAGTCATGAATTTTGCTAGATTTTACTCCCTAAAAATGGACGATTCTTCGTCATATACTCGAGAATATTGCCCGAATTTACATCAAAAGATAAACATGTCGATTTGGGATGAATATGAAGCGCTTGTGAAAACAACCGATTTGTAGAGATAGGACTCACGAGTTTTGCCAGATTTTCCCAAAAAAATGACTTATTTCGAATCATAAACTCGAGAATATTACCTTATTTTATATTAGAAAAAATAGGCCATTCGTGATGATATACTCATAATTTGTGTTTTTGAAGAAAAATAGTCAGTTTCGACTCAGTGTCTGATTTTATATCAGAAAAATAGGTCTATTCGTAATGATATATTCATGATTCTATATTTTTTAAGAAAAGTTTGTTTTATGGATAAATAATACTCATGATTCTTTTTAGATTTTCTTTCAGAAATCCAAATTGCCGATTCTTAGCCTTATACTTAGATTGCCCGATTTTATATAAGATGATAAACACGTCGATTTGTGATAATATACCCCCTAGTTTGCGTTTTTGAAAAAAAAAACAATTAAATTCAAGGGTAGGAGTCACGAATTTTCCTATATTTTACTCCCGGAATAAAAAGGGACGATTCTTGGTCATATACTCAAAAATAGCCCAAATTTACATCAAAAGATTAACAGGTCGATTTGTGATGATACTGACGCGCTTGTGAAAACAACAACCGATTTGTAGAGACAGGACTCACGAGTTTTGCTAGATTTTTTGAAAAAAATTACTTATTTCGAATCATATACTCGAGAATATTGCCTTATATTAGAAAAAATAGGACATTCGTGATGATATACTCATAATTTTGTGTTTTTGAAGAAAAATAGCCAGTTTCGACCCAGTTACTGATTTTTATATCAGAAAAACAAGTCTATCCATGATGATATATTAATGATTCTATTTTTTTTTAAAGAAAGGTATGATTTATGGATAAATAATACTCATGAATTTCTTTAGATTTTCTTTCATAAATCCAAATTGCCGATTTTTAGCCTTATACTTAGATTGCCTGATTTTATATAAGAAGATAAACAAGTCGATTTGTGATAATATACCCCTTATTTTGCGTTTTTGGAAAAAAACAATTGATTCTAAGGGCATGAGTCACGAATTTCGCTAGATTTTACTCCCAAAATAAAAATGAACGTCATGGTCATATACTCGAGAATATTGCTCGAATTTACATAAAAAGATAAACAGGTCGATTTGTGATGACATTGATGTGCTTGTGAAAATAACAACCGATTTGTAGAGACATGAGTCACGAGTTTTGCCAGATTTTCTGAAAAAATGAGGTATTTCGAATCATATACTCGAGAATATTGCCTTATTCTATATTAGAAAAAATAGGCCATTCGTGAATCTTGATGATATACTCATAATTTTGTGTTTTTGAAAAAAAAAAAGCCAGTTTCGAGCCAGTGTCTGATTTTATACCAAAAAACTGGTCTATTCTTGATGGTATATTCATGATCTTTTTTTAAAGAAAAGTCTGATTTATGGATAAATAACTCATGAATGGTCTTATACAAAAAATGGGGAATATGTCACCAAGTCTGGATACCACCTATTAGTAAATGAAGAAATAAGTAATGAAGGAAATGTATCTAAAAAAGCAACGAAAGAAGGAAAATCAGCTTTGTAGACTATGGTATGGTCATCTAATGTACCAACGAGAATGAGAAACTTTGTATGGAAGATAATTAGGAATGCTATACCAACTAAGAGGAATTTAAAAAAGAAAAAATGCATTACAGATGTATCTTGTGAATGGTGTGAGAATGGAGAAGAAACAATTGAACATCTTTTCATCCAATGTCCCTTTAGTTCAACAATTTGGGCAGAATCACCACTACAATTAAAGATTAACAGAGATGGAAGGTATATATTCAAGGAATGGTTCGTTAAAACTATAGAAGACTACTCAAATAATGGATGGGACAAGAAAAGGCTGATTAGTACCATGCTAGCGATTTTGTGGAGTTTATGGAAAGCCAGAATGAAAGGTTTCCACGAACATAAAAAATGGGACGTCAATGAAGTCATAAATAATGCGAGGCGAATTACAGAAAGAATATATAAAGAAAGACAAAATGACAAGAAAACAAAAGCTAATAATAAAGGAGATCATAACACGAATAATAACAATGACAAAAACAGGAACGTTAACATATCTGAAACAACTGACATTAACTGGCTAAATGACTCATCTTTTACCAACACAACGGAAACAGCAGGGATAGCGTCTATAACAATAGATAAAGACGGGAAGATTTATGATAAACAATGCAGAAGGAAAATAATTAAAAGCGCAATGGAAGGAGAGGCATGGGCAATTCTACAAGCTATGAAGTGTTCGGAAAAATTAAATTACAGAAGGATCAACTTTTACACGGACAATCTTAATATAGTTCAAGGAATTTATGACAACAAAAGGAGCGATTGGAGGGTTCAGCCGCTGATTGATTTAATTTGGACATGGATTAAAAGATTTCCGGATTGGAAAGTTTACCATATAAACAGAGAACTTAACACTATAGCGGATTCAGCAGCAAAATTATGTAGGAAAACGGGGAATTTAAATAATTGGAAAATAGATAACGTATGTGATAGAACATGAATTATTAACAAACTCCCATAATGTTGTAATATCTCTTGATCCTTTTCTTTGGAGAAAAAAAAACTCATGAATTTCTTTAGATTTTCTTTCAGAAATCCAAATTCCGGATTCTTAGCCTTATACTTAGATTGCCTTATTTTATATAAGAAGATAAACAAGCCGAATTGTGATAATATACCCCTTTTTGCGTTTTTGGAAAAAACAATTGATTTCAAGTGTAGTCACGAATTTTGCTAGATTTTACTCCCGAAATAAAAATGGACGATTCTTGGTCATATACTCAAGAATATTGCCTAAATTTACATAAAAAGATAAACAGGTCGATTTGTGATGATACTGTTGCGCTTGTGAAAACAACAACCGATTTGTAGAGACATGACTCATGAGTTTTGCCAAATTTTCCGAAAAAATGACTTATTTCGAATCATATACTTGAGAATATTGCCTTATTTTATATTAGAAAAAATAGGCCATTCGTGATTATATACTCATAATTTTGTGTTTTTGAAGAAAAATAGTCAGTTTCGACCCAGTGTCTGATTTTATATCAGAAAAACAAGTCTATTTGTGATGATATATTCATGATTCTATTTTTTTAAGAAAAGTCTGATTTATGGATAAATAATACTCATGAATCTCTTTAGATTTTCTTTCGATAATCCAAATTTCCGATTCTTAGTCATATACTTAGATTGCCTGATTTTATATAAGAAGATAAACAAGTCGATTTGTGATAATATACCCCTTATTTTACGTTTTTGGGAAAAACAATTGATTTCAAGGGTAGGGGTCACGAATTAGGCTAGATTTTACTCCCGAAATAAAAATAGACGATTCTTGGTAGTATACTCGAGAATATTGCCCGAATTTACATCAAAAGATAAATAGGTCGATCCGTGATGATACTGACGCGCTTGTGAAAATAACAACCAATTTGTGGAGACAGGACTACGAGTTTTGCCAGATTTTCCGAAAAAAATGACTTATTTCGAATCATATACTCGAGAATATTGCCTTATTTATATTAGGAAAAATAGGTCATTCGTGATGATATTCTCATAATTTTGTGTTTTTGAAGAAAAATAGTCAGTTTTGACCCATTGTCTGATTTTTATATAAAAAAAACAGGTCTATTCGTGATGATATTTTCATAATTCTATTTTTTAAGAAAGTCTGATATATGGATAAATAATACTCATGAATTTCTTTAGATTTTCTTTCGGAAATAAAAATTATCGACTCTTAGTCATATATTCGATAATGTCTAATTTTATATCAAAAGATAAATTGGTCGATTCGTGATCATATACTCACTTTTTTGAAAAACGATTGATTTCTAGGATAGGATTCATGGATTTCGCCAGATGTTGCTTCTGAAAAAATAAATTCTTGGTTCTTTGTCATATACTTGAGGATATTGCTTGTTTTTATATCAAAATATAAACGAGTTGACTCGTGACGATACACTCATGATTTTGCATTTATGAAAAAAAAGACCGATTTGTAAGGTGAGCTCACAAATTGTGTCTGATATAATCCGATTACAAAAATGACCGATTCTTGATAATAGATTATATTGTTTGATTTTATATCAAAAGATAACCGGGTCGATTCGTGATGATATACTTATGATTTTTTGTTTTTAAAGAAAACGACCAATTTGTTATTTACTATCGAACTGGTAATAATTTATTATCTGAGAAAAAAAAATCATAAAATATTTTTAACAACATTATACTGAATTACCACATTAATACTAGCAAGGAACGACTTTTGTTAGCCTAATCCTGTCTCGTAAAGAATCCCGTATTCGACAATGAGGCCACAAGAAGCCAAGCCCAGTAGTCCCGAAAGAAGATTTCGCCTAGAAACTCCAACTAGTTTAGTGTCCGTTTGGGATTGATTATTTTAGAGCTAAAAACACTTCTCAATTAAAATTTTAGTATTTATAAAAATTAATAAAAAATATTTTGACATCTAAAATTAGTTAGTGTTTTTTTAAAAGTGATTTTAAAAATTTAGAGTATTATTGCGAATCTAAAATCACTTTAAGTGATTATTTTAAAAAACAATCTCAAACAGAATCTTATTCGTTAGAGCATTTTAGTGGTTAGGCAAAATGGAGTGGACATTTTGGCAAAATGCCAATTAAAAAACTGATTTTACACAAAAAATAGAAGCTTTTGAAGAGGGTTGCTTTAGTAGTTGTCTGAAAAAAAATTGATTTTGTAAAATTTCAAAACTAACTCAACAGTATTTCGATTAAAAAAAAAAAAAAACTCAACCATATTAATTAAAAACTAATCCATTAATTTTAGCCCACTAACACACTTTTAATCCATCAAACCAAGTCCATTAACCTAATCTTTTTTTAAATACCTTAATTTCAAATCAACTTAACAAGTCAGGTTAAAGAAAATTGAAAAGACTCACCGCCATATCCATCAACAAATAATCACGGGCAAAACCCAATCTCCTGTTTATTTACATATTTCTTCACGCCATTAAACCATCGCCATGAGAAGTTAGATATTTGTAGATGTTAACAAAAATCTTAAAATTTTTTAAAATTTTGCTTGATTTTTTATTGAATTTTTTTCTATGAATTATTCTTTTGAAATTTGGATGTATATATTACATTTCAGTTCATGTATATACAACAATTAGTGTATATTTGAATATTTTTGTATTTTTTTTGTTGTGAATGGTCCGTTGAAAAGAAGCCGTTGATGATATGTATATTTCTTTTCTTTTTCTTTTGTTGATATAAGCTTTAAAGATTGAACAGTAAATCTGCATTTTTGCAAATTTACTGTAGCAATATAGAGTAGTTTGTATTATGCCATGAGTGATGCAGAAACTACTGGAGCATTGAATTTTATTTGCAAGGCTTATTTTCTTCAAATTTTAGAGATGCAGCAAGTTTCTATGTACAGCTAGAGATACTCTTAGGGTTTACAACATAAAAAGTAGTGTGGTGTAGCAGTTTTGTGGTGGGCTCATAACCTACATGTGCCAAAATTAAAACCTTTGTGGACGCAAAAGTTATGGCGATTCTTACATAGTGACTTAAAGTTGTCCAGCAATAAGTAAAACGGGTTGGGCCTTTTGGACCTCCCAAAAGGTCCCATAGGGACTTAAAACATTCTGGACTCCAATAAATACCTCTTCCCAGCTTTAAAACACACACAATTCATAATTAAGAGAAACAAAATACGCTTGGAGCTAAGGAAGAGCAGGAGGAAGGACTTCAACAACAAATCCACCATTCTCCATTATCTAGAGTCCGTTTCAGTTAGTTCTTTAGAGCAATTTCATTTTGTTTTTAGTTTTAGTCATGAATTTCTTAGTCTTAATTATTTATTTCCAGTATTTTAATGTGAGATAAAATTAAGTGCTTGAGAATTGCGTGGTGTATGAATCTTAGTTAATTGATTAATGAATCTTAGTTTTTGGGATATTTTCAGTATTTAAATAAATTGCATCCAATTATCGTTGATTGTATCTTTGTGCTTGAAGGCTATTCTTACCTTGATCAAGTATAGGATAGTAATATTAGTTAGATTGTCGCCCTAGAGGGGGATTTAACTACAGACATAGGATATAAGTGATTGGCGTACGTTATTGAGCAAAGAGGCCTTGACTAACCAAGTAGTTAATAGGGTAAGAAAAAATTTGTCCAAAATTATTTTAGGGTCTTTCGGAAGGGGTCTCTAGTAGTGGGGGATAGTTTCCTATTCACCCAAGAGGGGTTAGGAAGATTAAAGAATCCCGAATAACATATAATGACCAATTTACCCTTATGTCTAGAAACATCTAATTTAGCAACTTAGGGAATTACCAGCAAGGTTCAAACACTACTCTCTCATATTACTTACCTCTTCTTAGTTAATCTGCATTTAATTCTAGTTAATTACTCTTTATTTCTTAGTTATTTAAATTTGTTTTCAATTATTGCAATTAGTTTAATACTCAGATTACCAAACAAATATTTATCTTTTATTTATTTTATTTGCTACTAAACCTTGACTCCCGTAAGCACAACTACGTAACTTTGCTAATCCCTGAGAACAAAAACCTTTTTCTTATCTATTCATATTACTTGTCAACGAACCCCGTACACTTGCGGGTGGTTAAAGTCTGTTATAATTTAGGTGTTTATTTATCACAATCACTAGGATTATGAAATCCCAACAAGGTATACAAAACTTTCCTTATCTATATATACCATGCCATGCACTTAACGAGGTATCAATTATATAATTATAATGTCCATATTACACTCACACATATCCAATATATATTCAATATTGACTTGTCCATTAGGGTGTCATAAGGAGTTGTCTAGTTCCAGGTCTCTAAACTCGGAAGACAATGTTTATACTAACGTCACCAACAACATCAATTGCAGATCTACCGTTCGCGTATTTTTTAAAATTGGGCATTCCACACTTTATTAAACGCCCCATACGAATAAAATTGCACCAAAAAAGTAGGGGGGTTAAAATAAAATTAAACATATAGATTTCTTTTTTGTACATGGGAGAGCCACTTTTTGGACTCGGTGTCATTGACACGGTTTGAAACTGTACCGTTTTAAAAGATAATCGAGACTCTAGCCAGTTGAGCTAACCCCAACTGCTTTAACATATAGATTCTTTTTTTATCATTAAATCAAATTTTATTAAAATAATAATCAACCTCCAATATCCTTACAACTATTTATAGCCCATTTTTACTAAACTAAAGGCCAAAGTCCCAAATAGAGAAGAAACTATTACAATAAGCCTTTTCAAATTACATTACAAGACCTTAATATAATCGAGAATAATAAAAAAAGAAAAACAAGCGGCCCACAATTCAGCCCATTTCTATTCCTTCTTTAACTTTGCGCACCATCTCATCGGCCCTTTTTTTAAACTCCATTCTATTAACCTTAACTTTGAACAATTCATATATTCTCTTCACTAATTTCTTCTCATTAAGACCATTATCTCCATGAACACTATCATTTCTTTCACTCCATATACAATATATATATGAAGTAAGAACAAGACTCACAATTCCTATGCTTTCATCACAAGATACATGTAGTATATCTTCTACTACATCATCCAAATTCACTGAGTTGCAGTTTATAGTGCAGGCTTTCATAAGTTCAGATAAAATTATTTTTGTAAACGAACAGCTCACAAATAAGTATTGCGCATCTTCAGAGTTAGCATAGCAAAACACACACAATGGATTAACTTGCAAACCCCCCAACTAATCATCCTTAACTTTGTAGGTAACCTATCTTGTATAGCAAGCCAAGCTATAAAGGAGCATCTAGGAATATTAAGCCTAAACCAATTTACCTTAAACCATTTTACTTCCTCGGATTCAATAGCAATCCCGCTTAAAGTTTTTTTGAAAGAAAAACAGTTTTTTTACTTTCTGACCAGATTTTAATATCTTCTCCCTGCTTCAGTTTAATATTGCTAATATAAGGCAATAATTTACCTACACAAGGGGGTAATCTCCACCTATTATCTCCAAAACAACCGTGAAGAGTTGTCTCTATTAATATTATGTTTATCAATTTCAATTCCAAGGAAATTCTGCACATTTTTTTCCTTCAATCCAATTATCCCATAGAAGATAAGTAGACTTACCATTTCTGACATTATGTGAGATGAAATCATAGGAAATGCACCTTACTTTCATTAGTTGCTTCCAAATCCATGAGTGAGCTTGTTTAATGTCTAAGCTCCATATAAACTTCCCTTTAACAATGTTCTGGTGCACCCACATACTCCATAGATTGTTGTGCTGAGAATACATCCTCCAGAAAGTGAAAAGAAGACACACTCTGTTCAACTCTTCAACATTTGGGATTCCAAGCCCTCCATGTTTCTTGCTTTTACAAATATTCTGCCATGATATTTTAGCTCCATAAGCACCATCTGTATTACCCCTCCACGAGAAACTACTCATTTTCTAATTAAGTTTATATATTACTTGTTTTGGTAATAGGAAAACCCTACACCAAAACAATATTTTGCTAATAAGTACACATTTCACCAGCTCAGTTCTTCCTGCATATGAAAGCAGTTTTGATGACCAAATATTTATACTACTACATATGTTTTCCACTAGCTTGTTACCATCTAAAACTGACAACTTCTTGGAATTTAAAGGCACCCCAAGGTACCTTACAGGCATTGATCCAATCTTTATACCAAGAATAGCAGATATATTTATCATAGCACTCTTTTCAGTTCCACCAAAATATAGTTCACTTTTACTAAAATTTATTCCGAGGCCTGATAATCTGGTAAATATATTGAGAGCTTCTTTGACTACTTTAGCTGAACTGACATTAGCCTTGAGGAATACTAACACATCATCAGCAAAAATAATGTGGTTGAGCTTTAATTCCCTGCACTTATGATGATAACTGAATTGTTATACACCATGTGATTGAATAGCCCTGAAAAGACGTCCATACATATAGTAAACAAATAGGGGGAGAGAGGGTCTCCTTGTCTGAGCCCTCTCTTCCCTATAAAGTATCCACAAGCTTGTCCATTGAAACACTCATAGTATGAAGGGGAACATACACACATCTTAATCCAAGTAATGAATTTCTCAGGAAATTTAAAGGCATATAGTGTACTAATTAGGAATCTCCAATTTACAATATCATAGGCTTTTTGTAAATACAGATTGATAGTACATTTAGGTATAGAATCTTTCTTTTCATACCCCAGAACAATGTCTTGTGCTACTAGGACATTGTCACTGATGTATCTGCCTCCTACATAAGTGCCTGATTAAGTGATATAATTGACCCTAACACATTTTTAAGCCTATTTGAAATAACTCTGGAGATAGTCTTATATATAGTGTTCACACATGAAATAGGTCTGAACTTTTTAAGGCTTGAAGCATTCTTTTCTTTAGGAAGCAGAACAAGGTTTGTAGCATTTACCTGTCCAAGCAATTTACTATTCTCCAGACATTGTCTAACAGCGTTTATGAAATCTTCTCCTATAACACTCCAAGAAGCTTTATAAAAGCATGAATTTAGCCCATCAGGTCCAGGGCTTTTGTTCTCATTAATTGAGAATAATGCATCGTTGATTTCTTTATCCGAGAAGGGAATAATGAGCTCAGCTGTTTGTTCATCAGTTAAGTGTGAATGAATTATCTTCTCAATTGTTGAAACTAAACGCACTTCTTCATTTTCATCCTCAGTACCAAGTAGATTCTTGTAAAAATTAATAAATTCTGATTTTATTTGATCAGGATTTGTAATAGTTGCTCCATCTTCATTAATAAGAACTGGGACATTATTCTTTGCATTCCTCCCTTTAATGATTTTGTAAAAATATGATGAATTACAATCCATGTCAGTTGTGAAGTTTGCTCTTGCCTTTTGTTTTAATAGTGTTGAATCATAATTGCCTCCTCTAACTCTTTCTCCAGTATTTTCTCTTCTTTAAGTATGCTTTCCTCTGTATTTCCTCCCATTATTTGAGTTTGTATATTATTGAGCTAACTTTTGATAGCTTCAATGTTGTTTGAATTTCTTTTGAAATACAAATTATTGAACTTCTTCAAGGCCAGCTAGGTACATTTCTGTTTCATACAAAACTTGAACATGAAGTTTCCTTCAACATTTTGACTCCAGGCTTGCTTTACAGTCTCAACAAATTTGTCATGAGATGCCCATATATTGAAGAATTTAAAAGAGCCAGGGCTATATTTTCTCTGGTCACCAAACTCCACTCTCAAAGCACAATGGTCTGATGTAGAAGGTGGTACAATAATTACTTTAGAGGCTTTAGGGCCCGTTTGGAAGTGCTTATTTTAGAGTAAAAAAGCGCTTTTAGAATAAAATTCATAATTTAAAAAAATTATTAAAAATAATTTTTAAATCTAAAATTATTTTAAGTGCTTTTTCTAAGAAGCGCCTATTTGGTGCTTCTCATAAAAGTGCTTTTCGAAGTCAAAAAAACTCTTAAAATGCTAAAAACACTTTTAAGTGCTTCTCCAAAAAAGAACTTCCAAACAGGCACTTAGTATCTAACCATTTAGCATTTATGAAGACTTTATCAATTCTACTGGCCCTTATCTCAGATGAACTCTTGTTTGTCCATGTGAAATATTGTCCTAAGTAGTTGTGTTCATAGAGGTTTGCTTCATCAAGCCAATATGCAAATTCCAAAGCACCATTTTCAAGTTCATCACAATTCAACCTGTCCTGAATTTTCAATATCTCATTAAAATACCCTAAGACACAAACCTTCTCCTTCTCATAATCACTACTCCACTGAATAATGTCCTTCCATAAGATTCTTCTATCCTTATCATCATCAAAAGCATACACCATTCCAATATAATATACCTCTTTACTTTCTATAATTTCCATCTCAATGAACATAGCTTGAGCAGTTTCTTTGATAAGCTTCACATTGACTCGGCTATTATCCCATAAAATCATATTCTACCTGAAGCATCCTTATTGTAACTATGAATCATTTCTAACTTAGATAAATGGGCTTTTATTATGGCTGAAAAATTATTAACTTTAACCTTAGTTTCTAGTAGGCCAACTAGGTTGACTTTATTATTAACTAAGAAGTCTTTAACATCTAGTTGACGCAAGACATTATTTAGACCACGGACATTCCAAGCAGCTATACTCATATATTTGGGGGTCTCATAATTTCTTTCCCTCCTTCCTGATTTATAAACTGAAGTACATCCCTATCAATGTCTCCTTCATTATTTTGCAATTCCTTGAATTTATTACCAGTTGAAACCATTTTACTACTCTGTTATCTGGTAGAGCTCGATTATCCTTGATACACAACTTGTTTGCCTCTTACACTCTTCCATTTATTGTCCTTACCATTAGATTTCTCTTGTTCCTCCATTTGAATTCTTTTAGGCCTCCATACTTTTTGAATATTGTTGCATTTTACTTCAATATGCCCAAGCTTATTACACTTCAAGCATATTATAGGTTTCCAATCACATTCAAACTTTACCTCATGTAATTCATCATTTCCTACATCCACATACACCTTTTCTGGAAGTTCTTCTTTAGTATCAACCTCAACACAAACTCTATCATATCCAAGTCTTGTTTTCGACTCTGTAATTGAATCCATTCGAAGAGGGACTCCAATTCCGCTAGCAACATAACTTAGACCTCGTTGTGTCCATAAATTCATCGGTACATTTACAAGTTTAGCCCATATTGGAACCCTTGCAACATCAATCGCTTCAAATTGTATATTCGGTGTCCAAGGCCTTAATAATAACGGTTTACCGTTAATATGCCAAAATTGTTCCATAGCGTGATTGCAGTATTGTTGATTCTCAAATTTAAACACATATAAACCCTTACCACTTGATTTTACTTCTATTCTACCCAATTTCTTCCATTGAAACTTCACGAAATTTGTAATAGCATAGAAATTTGGTGGGTTATCGAGGAATTGACCTATAAGGCAGTTAACCCATTGCTCATCTCCTTCCTCAAAGACATCTCTAGGCGGTTTAATAACTTTCTTACCTCCTTGTTCTTCCGGCGAGTGAAAATCAAGCTTGAAAGTTTTGTCAACTCCTTTTTTGAAGAGAGTTGACCACATATTAGGCTTCTTTGTAACATTTTCTACCGGCATCTTTGCTACAACTTGTATCAGAGTGTTTACCGGCGTATGAACTTCAGTGCTTTGTGTCGGTGAAGAGCTCTCTACTGATTTTTGTCCTTGAATCACTTCAGACTTCATCGAACACATTACTGTTACTCGGAGAGAAGATTTCTCTCGTGATATTGCTGTATTTTTTGCTTTAGGTCTAGGAATCGACTTACCGATTTGATTAACGTTGTTGGAATTTAGCATTTTTTAGAGTGACTAAACACTTAGGGTGAGGTGAGGGTGAATGTGTGAGGGTGATTTGTCGGTGTTTGGGTGAAAAAGGAAGGTTGACTTGTTGTTAGATCCCAGGTGAATAAGAAATAACAACAAATCTGAAAAGAAAAAAAGCAAAAAAGAAAAAAACCCGGTATTTGTTGGTTAAAAAAGGAAAGGGTTATGTAGAATAAACTTAGTTTGTATGAATAGTTTGGGAGATCTTTTTTGTTGTTTGACTCTCATTTTAACATATATATGAGTAATGATATATTACCACCCAAATTCATATCACCCAATGACGTGGCGTGAATTGGTTGGTTACAAATCAGTAATGTATATATTTTCTTGATTTGATTAAAAATTTGTAATCAACCAATTCACGCCACGTCATTGGGTGGTATGAATTTGGGTGGTATATATCATTACTCTAAATTCTTATAGTGAAGGAAACATAATAATACACATATAAAAACTATTAGATTAGATAAAAGGAGAGAATAAATTGTTTTTGTATTATATTTCTTAATGAAGAAGAGTTACATCTTATATGTATATATAGAGAAACTGGATCACATATAGTGTGATCACAGCTGTACAATGCTACAATATTCTCTTCTAACTGTATTTGTCTTTTAGTGAACAAGATATAATCGTATGCATATGTGTGCATGTTTGTTGTTGCGAGCTGTTTTGTCTTATTGCTTATCATCCCCCCCCCCCCCCCAAGCTGAGGCGCTGAAGGAGTGGAAGCTTGATAATAAGTGAAGAAAACACAGCAGAAGCAAGACCTTTAGTAAATACATCTGCTACTTGAAGATTAGAAGGCACATGATAAAGAACAAGTAGTTTAGCCTTGACCTGTTCTCTAACGAAATGAAAATCGACATCTATATGACGAGTTCTCGAATGAAAAACCGGATTAGTAGCAAGTGCAATAGCTGAAAGATTATCACAAGCAACTGATGGAATAGAGAGTTGAATACCTAAACTTTTAAATAAATAGGTAATCCATTTCAACTCAGCAGATACATAAGCCAATGCACGATATTCGGCTTCAGTTGAACTTCGAGAAACAGTTGATTGCTTTTTAGAACCCCATGAAATGAGATTATCACCAAGAAATATACAATAGCCGGTAATAGAACGTCGATCAACTGAATTACTTGCCCAATCAGAGTCTAAAAAGGCTCTAAGATTAGAAGAAGAACGAGTAAAGACTAAACCAAAGTGTAAAGTGCCTTTTATATAGCGTAGAAGTTTCTTTAAAGCTTCAAAATCCGCATTAGTGGGATTATGCATAGCCTGGCATATTTGATTTACACCAAACGCAATATCGAGTCTTGTAATTGTTAAATATTGTAAGGCACCTGTAAGACTTCGAAAAAGAAAGGGATCCTCATAGGGAAGAAGTCCATGATCAGTTTTAACGGAGTATTTATTTAATGTCGGAACAGGTGAGGACTTACAATCACTCATGCCTGCCTTTGATAATATATTAGACGCATAATTCGACTGTGAAACAACAAGATGATCAGTAGATCGAGTAATATCTAACCCAAGAAAATAAGTTAAATATCCAAGATCTTTCATGTCAAAACGAGCTTTCAAAGCAGATATAACTGATAAAATACCACTTGAATCACCTCCAGTGATAATCAAATCATCAACATAGACAAGAACAATGGTTAAAGCACCACAATGCAGTCGTACAAACATAGAAGTATCGGCTGTACAGACAATAAAACCTTGAGCTTCAAGAAAAGAAGTAAGTAAAGTATTCCAAGCTCGTGGAGCTTGTTTAAGACCGTATAAAGACCTCTTAAGTTTGCAAACATAAGAAGGATGTTATTTATCAACAAATCCAGCTGGTTGAGTCATATAAACTTCCTCAAGTAACTCACCATGAAGAAAAGCATTAGAGACATCTAATTGATGTATAAGCCAATCTTTGGACATGGCAAGAGATAAAATTATACGTATTGTTTGATGTTTAATAACTGGACTAAATGTCTCAGTATAGTCAATACCATACTCTTGAAGAAACCCACGGGCAACTAACCTAGCCTTATAGCGAGCAATAGAACCATCACTCTTGCGTTTTATTTTAAACACCCACTTACAGGTGATAGGATCTCTACCCAAAGGTGGTGGTACTAACTCCCAAGTCTGTTGTTGCAAGAGAGCACTATATTCTTCAGTCATTGCTAATTGCCAACAAGGAATTTTAATAGCTTTTTTTAAAGAGGTAGGTTCTATAGTACAAGAGTAGGAAACAGTAGATTGACATTTATAAGAGGGTTTGAGATGACCTGTTTGTCTCCTAGTAATCATATGATGTTTAGGTGGAGGAGGTTGGGGAGGAGATGAAGGTGGAGAAGTAGGTGGTATAGGTTGAGAAGAAGTAGGTATTGATGTATTTGGTGACTCATTTTCAACAGAAACAGAAGTACACTCAAAGGGAGTTGTAAAAGGCTTTGTTAAGCTTAATGGATTAATGTGAAAAATGTCCACAAAATCAGTATATGTAGGATCATTTGAAGATATAGAAGAAGTAGTAGGTGACTGAAAAGGGAAGATTGACTCATTAAAGACAACATGTCTAGAAATGTAAATCTTTTTAGACACCATAAAATAGCATTTATAGCCTTTAGTAGTATTACAATACCCCAAGAAAACACAAGCTTCAGATAGAGGAGATAACTTGTTTGGGGAATATGGTTTTAACCAAGGGAAACACAAACAACCGAATATTTTTAAATGAGAATAAGAAGGAAAAGAATGATAGAGGTTTTGATAGGGAGATATGTTAGATAACACTGGGGTAGGCATTAAATTAATCAAGTACACAGCTGTAGCTAAAGCTTCTAACCAAAACTCATGAGGGACAAAACTATGAGCTAAGAGTGCACGAGTTGTTTCGATTAAATGCCTATGTTTACGTTCAGCTACTCCATTTTGTTCAGGAGTGTGAGGACAAGTAGTTTGGTGTACAATACCATGAGTAGAAAGAAAAGTTTTAAGATTATGACTAGTAAATTCACCTCCATTATCTGAACGTAAAACACGAATTTTGGTTTGAAATTGAGTGAGAATTAAGTTGTAAAAGGATATAAAGACAGAACATACATCTGATTTGAACATAAGAGGATAAACCCATGTAAAACGAGTAAAATCATCAACCAAAACAAGATAGTATTTATAATTAGAACAAGAAGAGACAGGGGAAGGTCCCCAAACATCTGTATGTACCAAATGAAATGGTGAAGCTGATTTTGACTGTGATAATTGAAAATGTAGTTTATGTGCTTTTGCTATAGCACAAGGACTACAGTTTACACCATTGAAATCTAACTTGACTTTTAACAAAGAAGATAAAGTACTAGAGACATGAGAAGAGGGATGTCTCTGTAATGCCAGAGCTGACTTGGAGAAGATACCAACTGAGAAGACAAACATTGAGGCAAAGGAAGAGACTGAGAAGACTTGAGACAGGATTGAGAAGAGCCAAAAGTAATGGGATATAGGCCATTCTCAGAGGGGCCCTGAAATATCAAAGAGTGAGTAATTGAATCAAACACAGACACAGATGAGGATGTAAGAACAATATAACAATTATTGTCCTTAGTAAGTTGAGAAATGGATAAGAGATTTGAAGATATTAAGGGTACATGTAAAATAGAGTTAAGATTAAAGGAAGAATTGGAGAGAAGAAACTTACTATGGCCTATGTTAGCAATATCCAATGACTGACCACTACCAACTGCAACAACATTAGTACCTTGATAAGGAGTAGACTGATGAAGCAAAGAGAGATCAATTGTAACATGATTGTTAGCACCCGAGTCTAAATACCATTGCTCAGGATTATATGAAGTTGTAGGTTGAGACTGAGCAGCTAGAGCAAGATTTCTTTGTGCTTTTGGTGAGGGAAAAGCTGCAAAATCAGCTCTAGACCAGCAATCAATCGCTGAATGGCCATATCTACTGCAAATTTGACATGTAGGTACAGAGGAGGTAGTAGAATTACCACTGTTCAACTGAGATTGAGAGCCAACCACCGAATTTGAAAAACCACCACGAGATCTACCTCTACCACGACCTCTATTGTTGGAACCTCTACCAAAAGGAACAGATTGATCAGCAGTCAGTAGAGCAGTGTGTGAGGAAACAGAGTTGTCATGATTGTCACACATCTTCATGTGAAGTTCTTCAGAAACTAATAAACTTCCTAACGAGTGAAAACTGATAGTTGTAGAATGAGCATTAGTAATCCTAATACTAGATTTAAATTGATTATACTCCTGAGGTAAACCTTTTAGAGTATACATAATAATGTCTTCCAAAGGAAGAGAAGAAGAAGCTGTGTCAAGACCATCACATATAGACTGAATATCAGCTAAATACTCAGCCATGGATCGAGTACCTTTTTGAATATTACATAATTTCATCTTTAACTGATGAATATGAGTTCGACATTGGGAAATAAAGATTTCCTCTAATTTTAACCACACATCATACGCATGAACAAGCTTAACAACTTGAGAAAGAATCGAGGGTATCATTGAAGAGAGCAGAGATACCTTAAGCTGTTGATCCTCAATAACCCATGTAGAGTAAGAAGGATCGGATGATTGTGGTTGCTGAACAGATCCATTTACATGACCTAAGTATCCATGAGCTTCAAGCACAGCCTCTAATTGGGCACGCCAAAGCACATAGTTGGATGAATCAAGTTTAACTTGAATCAAACTACTCCAATTTTGACGAAGTAGTAAAAGTCCAGCAGGAATAGACGAGCTGGAGCTAATATTGGGTGTAGACGAAGAGGACGCAGATGACGCCATTGATATACGCGGAAGCAAGGATCGAGAGAGCTGAGATTATGTGAAGCTTTGCCTGTAATGGCAGATGACTAAAGCTTCGAAAAAAATCTCATTTGGCTCTTGATACCATATTAGACGACCGATTCTCCCAAAAGCTTAAGCTGTCAGGAGGGGTCATCTTATATATTATATATGAGTATTACATGCTCAATACGCCCCCTCACGTGCAAGCTAGATTCATGTCATTTTTTTGCATGTCTAGTCTTTGCTACGTGAATTTTTAAATTGGGTGACGACGGCAAGACTCGAACCCGCGACCTCTTATGGATTTAGGCTCTGATACCATGTTAGATTAGATAAAAGGAGAGAATAAATTGTTTTTGTATTATATTTCTTAATGAAGAAGAGTTACATCTTATATGTATATATAGAGAAACTGGATCACATATAGTGTGATCACAGCTGTACAATGCTACAATATTCTCTTCTAACTGTATTTGTCTTTTAATGAACAAGATATAATCGTATGCATATGTGTGCATGTTTGTTGTTGTGAGCTGTTTTGTCTTATTGCTTATCAAAAACATGTAAAAATATCTTCAGAAATATTAATTGGAAAAAAAATGCCCTTCAAGGATGACTGAATTTTTAGCGATTTGGTTTTCTAAAAACATTTTCCCGAGAACACTTGGGATCTGGTTTTCTACAAACATTATCTCGAAATAAAACTAGAATTGAAATCCCACTCATATATAATGGAGGATTTATGGTCTCGAAATAATAACTAGGCTTGTAGAATTAATAAATTGGATTACACTTAAATTAAAGAAAGAAATGACAGAGTGGGGTCTGTATACATGTGAAATGCTAGATTATTGGCGTTGACATCTAATCGACAATGTATCATGTATGGGTGTTATATTTGTTTATTTTATTACTTGGAAACAACAAGGGGAAAAAAAAAGAGTTTGCTTTGAGAAACTTGGTGATCACAATTTAGGCATTGGTTTGTGTTTATTCCAACAAACAAAAAGGAAAAATATGAACTTCAAAAGAGAAACGATGTCACCTTTGGTTCTCATCAAAGATTCTTTGAAATGCTTGGACTACCTGGAGGTGCACAGGAAAAACTTTGCTGATTTTGCTTCAGTGAAGGATCAAATCCAGAGCCTTAAAATTGATCTTAATTTTATAAGGTTAACCTTGGAGTTAATTGAAGGGAAGCTGATTTACAAGGTCAATAGGTCGATAGAAGAAGAAGTTTATATTATTGAAGTTGAAGGAGTTATCAGAGAGGTAGAAGAAGTCATCAACTCGCGTTATGTTGAAGCTGCTGCTGCTAAGGATATGGATGGCACTTGGTTGACTTGTATTCTAGAAAAGATTGAGCTTATCAAGCCCACGATTGATCAAATATTTAAGAATGATTATTTGACAAATGGTCGATGTGCTGAATTAATTGAGTATCTCCTAGATCTGATACACACCTTCTCGGAGGTCTACTCCATGAATATTCAAGTGATGAAGCTAATTGATACCCTGGAGAGAAGACTGCTATTTTTGAAACATTCCATTCAATTCATTGTTGAAGTAAGTTCTACTAATATGTGGCCTCTAAATAATGAGATCACATATACGTCTGTCACAGCAGCATCGTTTTTCTTCCGTTGTTGGATTAACAAAGTGGATCCAATCGAACAATCTGATCTTTCTTGTTCGTTAAGCTTTAATCCCAAATTTGAAGAGACTACTACTAGTCTTTATAGGTCCGTCTCGGAACCTTATTCTGAAACTCGGATTGTGGGCTATATTGATTTTCTCCTCCAACGTATGGGAGAGGTTCCAACAAGGGATCACTTTGAGAGCCTTCAAAAGCAGTTAAAGCTCCTGAGATCTTTTTACACGTGGACTCCTCTACAAGATGCTGACAATGCGATATCATATAGAAGGTTAATGGCAGCTCAACTAAACAAGGCAGCTTTTCTTGTTGAACATTTATATGTTGGCTATCTGAATGAAGAAGAGATGATGACTATAATGATTAAAGATGCTCTATCTCCAGAGTTACTTGGAAGGCTTAAGCTTGTCAATATATTTCGTGGAATGGAACTAGTAAAGCACAAAGAAGCTAGTCTGGCAAAGGATCAATTCGAAACCCTTGACAAAGACATGCGATTCCTGAGAGAATTTTTTATCTACACGCACCACTGTGGATACGAAGATAATAGTATTTTGAATGTTAACACAATTATGGATGCTTTTGCTCTCGATGCAGCCCCTTTCTTATACACTTTTTATGTCAATGAAATGAAAGAAGACTATATGGCTCAGGAGATGATCTTTCTCTTTCCTGATTTGCTTGAAAAGATCATTCACATAAAGGACGAGATAAGTACGGTTGTCATTGTCCATGGGTATTTTCCAAGAAAGTATCCAAGAAAGGATCAAGTTGAACGCTTGTACGAGGAGTACTTGAAGCTCACGAGATCTTTTCCATTGAACAATACTGAACAGCTAACGGGAGTTGATATTACCAAGGCGATATATAATCCTATACCTTCACAGGTACTTGGAAGGCTTAAGCTAATAAGCATATTTCGTGGAATGGAGCTTCTTCACCATGAAGTGACTTTGATAAATTTTATGGAGGATCAACTCCAAACTCTGTTATTGGACATGCATCTCCTCAGAACGTTTTATTATTCTACTGAAGAACATTTGGAAAATTATATGGGTGTTTACAAACTTATGGACGCTATAGCTCTTGAAAGTGGGTCACTCTTATATTCTTTATGCGTCGATAAAATGAAGGCCGAGGAGATGGACATGACTCTACTTCCAGATTTGCTTTCTAAAACAAAGATTATCAAGGAAGGTATGAGGATGATCTGTCCTGATGCTCCATCATCTAACTTCCCCAAGATCAAAGGCCAGAGAGGTGAGGCAATTTTCTTGATCAAAGATCTAAATGAGTTGTTAAATACTTGGACAGATAAAGTTTCTCCTTATGTAAATCGTGGTGTGAGAGAATTATTAAAGCCTTTAATTGAGAATCTTCAATATGAAGTAGAGTTCTTGATACCTTTTGTTGAGCAATTGGAAGAAGGGTGCATTGAAATGGATTCAGTGATTCTTGGAATAAGGAAGTTGGCAAATCAAGCAAATTATGCAACCCAATTGTATGTTTTAAATAATTACACACAATGGTATTGCGTGTTGCAATTTTGTGATGCCATGGAAGAGGTTAAGCAATTCAAGAAAGTGATTGCAAGAATTAATGGCGATACAATGTCAACAATAGGTAATACCTTGCCCATCGGTGAATTGGTTGTTGGTTTCGAGGATGAAGCTGAAAATATTATAAAACAACTAATTGGAGGATCAGATAATTTACATTTTATTTCGATAGTTGGAATGGGAGGTCTAGGTAAGACAACTCTTACAAGGAAGTTGTACAATAATCCTTTAGTTACGAGGCACTTTGATTGTCATGCTTGGACGTGTGTTTCCCAAGTATTTCAGAAGAGAGAACTCTTGCTTCACATATTACGCCAAGTTAATGACCTCACTCGAGGAATTAATCAGAGCACTACTAATGAGGATTTAAGAAGCATGTTATTTAAATCTCTCAAAGGACGGAGGTATTTAATAGTGTTGGATGATATTTGGGATATTGAAGCTTGGACTGTTCTAAGCAGGTGTTTTAAGGATGATTGCAATGGAAGCAGAATTGTTTTCACAACTAGAAATGAAAAGGTAGCATTAAGTGTTCAAACACGTAATTATTATATTCATTCCCTTCGTTTTTTCAGAGATGAAGAAAGTTTGGATTTGTTAGTGAAAAAAGTATTTCCTGGAAAAAGATGTCCTAGAGACCAATTGGAAATTGTGGAACAAATTGCAAAACACTGCAAAGGTTTACCTTTAGCCGTTGTTGTGACAGCTGGAGTACTTGCAACGAAAAATAAACAAGAGTGGGAAGAAGTTTCAGAAAGTTTAAGTCATGGTGATTTACAAGATTTAAGCATGAAAGTCTTGGAACTGAGTTATATTAACTTACCAGACTATCTAAAACCATGCTTTCTGTATTTCGGAGGATATCCAGAGGATATAGAAATTCCAGTGAAGAAGCTAATGTGGTTATGGGTGGCTGAAGGTTTTACTCACAAGGATAAAGCAGAGGAGTATTTAATGGATTTAATCAGTAGAAGCCTCGTAACTGTTGCTAAAAGAGGATCCAATGGTCGAGTAAAAACATGTCGCATTCATGATGTTTTGCTCGATTTTAGCTTGGCTAAAGCTAAACAAGAAAGGATTATGCTTTTGGTACATGGAGAACACACTCCATTACCTCAGGATCAAGGGAAATACAGGATGTGTATCTACTCTAACCTCAATTATGTTGATCAGTGGTCTTACAGCTTTAGTGTCACTTCTTTAGTGCATTTTGGCTCTACACTTAACATCAAATTCATATCATCATATGTTTCATTTATCACTAGGAGCTTCAAGTCTCTTAACGTACTTGATTTGGAAAAATTGCTGCTTAAAGACCTTAATTGCGAACTAGAATTGTTGGATCAGTTGAGACTTTTATCTGTTCGAATTCAAAGTCATGCTATCCCAGATTCAATTTCAAAGCTTATCAACCTTGAAACTTTGATTGTCAAAGGATTAAGAGGTGAAGTTGATATACCAAGTAGTATCTGGAGCATGATAAATCTAAGGCATCTGCATATCGATAAGCGCGCTTCTTTTGTCTCGGAAAAGACAAAACTCAAGGATGCTGTTTTAGATAAACTAGAGACACTTTCTACGCCGTGTCTACCATGTGGAGAAAATTCAAAGGATGTGATATCTTTATTACGTAATCTCCTAAAACTCAACTGTATATTTCTTGATGTTGATAGTGACAACAATTTTCCAGATTTACAAATCTTGTTTCAGCTTGAGTCCCTTAAGGTGATGTACTATGGCAGCAGAAAGGTGTCTCACGCAAAATTTAGCTTCCCTTTGAGTCTGACAAAGTTAACTCTGTCCAAATTCCAACTTCCATGGAGTAATATTGCAACAATTGGAAAACTCCCAAACCTTCAAGTTCTGAAATTACTGCATAAAGCTTTTGATGGGGAAGTATGGGAGACAAAAGATGATGAGTTCAAGAAACTAAAATATTTGAAGTTAGAATCTCTGGATATTTCACAATGGGAAGTCGAGAGTGAAGATCACTTTCCCCTTCTAGAGAAACTTGTGGTGCACGGATGCAAACAACTTAAAGAGATCCCTTCTTGTTTTGAAGATAGTTATACCTTAGAGGCGATTGAGGTGAAGTGGTGCGATCTCTCTACGGTTAATTCAGTCATCACGATCAACAATGGACGACTCGACAATGGAAAAGACGGACTCAACCTTATTATGCATCCTAATCCATCGTCATCTTCTTAAAAACTCATTATGTAAGTAAAAATCTGGTCTCACATAATTAAATTTATTAATAACTTGCAATTAATATAGCCGTTAATTTGTCATTTATTTCAGAAATACTCCGATTGTGTTTTTACATTCTCGTTTGGTTTTGTGTGTTGAACAATAAGCTGGCAGTTACGGTTCTCCGAGATGAGATGCGTTGGTCAGCACTTTAGTTTCTGTCGATTGCTAATTACTCTCATTTAGTAAGTGGACGCATGAGATTTATTCTTGTATGATCTTATTTTTTTTTTGTTTTTCAATGAACGATGTATTAATAAAGAGAAGGAAGACAATACAATTTCGATACCAGATTGTTTAACTAAATCTTCTAGATTTCGGATCAAAACAACGATGGGAATCGATCATCAATTATCTACATCTGAAACTTATAACTTCTGTTTTATGAATTACAACTGTGTTTCTCGCTCCTTTTTTCACTGAGATTTTTTTTTGTTCGACTTTTTTCACTAAGATCATAATAATTGTTTGCTATTGAAGAACATCGTTTCTTTCTTATATTTTGTGGAAATGCCACAGATGCTATTTTTTCTAATCACGACGCCTTTATTTACTGGTTGATGAATTTTTCTTAATTAAAACGAAGCAACCACACACTATAAGTTAATCTCAATTAAGAACCATAATTACAAAATTACAAAATATCTATAAACGTATTAATTATAATTTTAATTATTATATATATTATCTAATTCTTATTATTTTCATAATTTTTTGAAACATTTTCAAGATAATCAAAGGATTTAGTATATATTTAGTGGTGATATAATTATCGTTAATTACATCTAATCTAATGTAACTATTCAATTGGGAGTCCGTTGAATTTTTTTGAATTTTAAAAGTCAAGGGATATTCAAGGATTTTAAAAAGTCTATTAAAATCTTGAGGTATTCAATTAAGATTTTAAAACTCTTTTAAAATCTAGAAATATTCAATCAAGACTCTTTTAAATCCATTAAAATTTTGAAGTATTCAAAATTATTGTATTTTCCAAGTCATTTGATTTTATAGGAGTTTAAGGTTTAAGTATAAATATAAAAGTTTTCTACAAATTCTTTGTCAAAGCAGCGATTTTATAAACTCCAACCAAAATAACAACTGAGGTAAAATAAATCATAAAAACTATTGTATAATTATTCTAACATCTAATTGTTCATGGTTGTGTTTCTTTAAATGGATTAGGATTAGAAATTTAAAAAATTATTAGATGAGTATAAAATAAATTATTTTTGTTTTTTTCTAATGGTGACGAGATGAATTTTAGGTTTTATCATGTTTCACTGTTTTGTTTTTGTTTTTCAATGCAGAAGAGACCGGGGCCTCATCGCCTCAACAAATATTTCTCTAGTTAAATGGGTAGAGTCTCAATCTAGGAGTAAAACTAAATATCAATAGATGTTCTGGTGTGTATCTGTGTAGGGTGGGTATTGGTGAGCTCTTTCGGGAAAAAAAGATGGTTCCTGTCTATGCAGGTGGGCATGAACTTGTGACATAGTTTCAACATATCATTCAAAACTTCAAACTCTACACCATGGAATCCTTATAACAGTTGACTCGGGGTTACGAGACTGCACTTATTGAGACAGACTCGTCGAAATTACATGTACTAGTGAAGGGCGGGGGGATTCGGGGGAATATATGATGCAACACTAGTATCGAGTAAAATAATAGTGAAGAATCACAAGTTATTTGAGATTGAGCATATTTATAGTGAGATAAATACGAGTACATATTGGATGGCCAAGATGGACACACCATCTTTGACGAGATCAATTCACAGTGACATATGTGACTTAATGTTCGTGCAAACTAGAAGTGGTAAGAAATACTTCATTACCTTTATAGAAGATTGCACAAGATATTGCTATATCTACTTGCTTCATAGTAAGGATGAGACCTTAGAAGTATTTAAGCAATATAAAACTGAGGTTGAGAATCAACTAAGTAAAAAGATCAAAAATCTCAGAACGGATAAGGGAGGCGAATATGTTTCTCCTTTTGAAGAATATTGTGCCGAACATGGAATAATCCATCAAACAACAGCCCCTTATTCGCCTCAACAAAACGGTGTTGCGGAACGCAAGAACCGTACTTTAAAAGAAATGATGAATGCTCTTTTGATAAACTCGGGAGCACCGCAAAACTTGTGGGGAGAAGATTTGCTTAGTGCAAATCATATCTTAAATAAAGTACCCCACAAGAAACTAGATAAGACCCCCTACGAACTTTGGAAAGGAAAACCGCCTTCATTCAAATACTTAAAAGTGTGGGGATGCTTAGCAAAGGTTGTTGTTCCAGCACCAAAAATGGTCAAGATAGGACCAAAAACGATAGATTGTGTATTCATTGGATATGCTCACAATAGTGCAGCCTATCGGTTTCTTGTGCATCGATCAAACAATGTTGACATCAGTGTTAACACGGTAATTGAATCAAGAAATGCATATCTCTTTGAAACAATTTTCCCTTGCAAAATTACACAAGAACGAAGTTCTTTAAAAAGGACTCATATTATTACATGAGATTTTCTGAGTAGTTGCTTTAAGTTTATTCTCCATATTCTGCTATCTTCTTCCCTCTGTGCTAAATTGACCTAGGTGTGTATTTAGAGACTTCCCTTTGTTTTTATCTTTATTGTATCGGGACGATACAACTTTGAGTTGGGGGTCTTGATGTCTCCTCATTTGTGATAGATTTATATTAGGATGAGACATCATTTTTAGTGATTTAGGAAGTCATTTAGTCAAATTTCTTGAGAAATAGTGCACTTTCCTATTTTGAGTCTTGATTTAGTGAAATAATATTTTTAGAGCATATTGGGTTTAATTATTTATTTAGTGTGAAGCTTTAAAGATAATTATGGATATTAATTAGAGTCCAAGTCAAAGACTACAAGATATGGAAAGAGATTAGCATGGTAATTGGAGATAAGGAAACAAAAGTTAAAAAGATGGAAAAGGAAAAACTGCCTAAATCTGAATTTCTGCAGCAACGCCTAAAGAAGTGGCGATTACTCCTACAAGGAAGCCGATTTTGGTAATTTCCTTTCATAGAGACGTAGATAATTCTGTGAGGATTCTTTTGGTATATTATGGAGCAAAAACTGACCAATAACGAAGAAGATATGCCCAAAACAGTCCAGCAGTGTTTATCTTTATTTTCATACGAATTAGAGTTGGGCTTGGAGTCCACCACTTACTTCTCCTTCAAGAAAACGAATTAGGGCTTCCAAGACACCTATAAATACACCCTCATACCATTGTAAACATGTCCTTGCTCAGTTTCAAGCTTAGGCTTAGTCCTTACTTGTATTTTCTCACTTTTAAATAATAGCTTAGTCTTTATAATTAATATTCATCCTTAGAATCAAGCAGTTCATCCAAGAAGCAAGCTGACCTATAGAGGAAGACAAGAAGCAAGAAGTTGGAGAGTGACAAACTCCTCTTCTACATCTCACCTTCTCTATATTTAGGGTAATTAGCTATAGATTGTGGCTTCACCATAGATCTAAGCTTTCATTTTGTAAGTTTTACTTTTAATTGTTGGGTTATTATTTTGTCTACATTCATAAATACTATTTGTTTATTCTAATTGATTGAGCTTGGCGTATATTGTTATTATGTGTTTGACTTATTGCTACATCCTTATATTTGGTCAATCTTAGGATTATTCTTAGTTATTGACAACACCACATAATCGTCTAGATCCTTTGCCTAACTAGATAGCCATAAAGGTTTGATTTAATCACCAATCATTACCCAAGACCTTGGTAGTGGAGAGGTTGCTCCTAAGCCTGGAAAAGGCTAGGTAGAATTTAGAATCCTGGTTAATATATAATGCTTAATCTGTGACAAGTTAGAATAACAACTTAGTAAAATAGACTCATAATATTAATCCTAATTTATCTGACTTACATTCATCATATTTATTTATTTGTATTATTTATTTAATTGCGTTAGATAATTATTCATCTTTTTATATTTTTATCTAAAACATCTAAATTCCTTTACACTTGTTAAATATAAGTAGATCTAACGGATTAAATCCCTGCGAACGAACTTAACTTATCATTAAAACTTGCAAACGATCTGTGATACTTGCAGTGAGTTCCGTGGTTCTCAAGGGTGTGTGATCTTTATTATTATCTTTATTTATCTATTATTTTATCACACCTTTGCCCCCACCACACATCAACGTCAAAATTCCTTGCGGTTTCTTGTTATTGGAAAAATAAGAAGGGTAGAGTTCTGATTCAAAGATCATCATATTATCAAGGGAACCGAAAATAAAAAAATCTCTCAGGAGAAAGCAAACAACAGTGAGAGTTTACTTGACTTATTTCTTGCAAATCCAATGCTAAATCAAGGAGGGAATGCTTTAGAGGTGTTTCCAACCGTTTGGATTCACGTCTTGCTTAATTTTCGGTTGACGCTAGTAGTCGAATACAAATACCCATACAGTATTCACTGACCACTCCTCGCTCTCTCCTTGCTCATGAAGGCTAATTGTTATTCCACTTTATATGGATTAAAGGGAAGGTCTCGGTCAATCTGTGACCTTTCTTGATCCGATGATTTATTTGATACCATTTATCTCCGTTTGACCCTTGCGTTGAACCAACTTATATGACAGGATAATCTGACTGAGAGAGTACAACTTAGAAGAATCGAGCGTCCTAAATATAAAGCTAATAATATTGGATCAAGCATTCGAGGCCACCCGACTCAAACACAAATTGTATCTCCTTAATAGAGCCACAATAAAATGCTTAACAAGGCTCGCAACCCCAGGTCAAGAGTGCATGTATAATATACTTTCATCTTTTCAAGGTCGACAAACCCTCTCATCTATAGAGGGATAAAAAATCTCTACCCCGACGGAAATATCTCCCCTTTT
The DNA here is from genome assembly GCA_029959085.1 of Nemophila menziesii. NCBI lineage: Eukaryota > Viridiplantae > Streptophyta > Magnoliopsida > Boraginales > Hydrophyllaceae > Nemophila > Nemophila menziesii. The sequence continues at coordinate 3,535,236 of JARWIR010000060.1, forward strand.
CCAAACTTTGAAGAATTTGCAAAGACTCGACTCATACACTCCACACATGCCCTCAAACTCCGTATCGGTGGCTCCCACCTATGCGTTCCCTGTATACTAGAGAAGGTTTGTTCATGACGACCATATTTGATGCAATAACAGGTTATGGAAGAGTATCATTACCTGAGGAAGAAGAGTTAATAGATAATACACTATCATTCAAAGAGGAAGAAGACAGAATAATTTTAGGATTAGTCTTCCCAAAGGACATAGAGAAAGTTGCTATCGAGATTCGAGCGCAAATCCTCTGGCTGAAGAGTCTTGGCATCAGAAAATGAAGGCCGATCACCTTCTAGTCCCCTTCTAGTCCCCTTCTCCATGGTCTTTTGATCCCCTCGCTGAACTACCACTATGAGAGATCAAATAAATAATCTTTTAAATGGCCAAAAAACAAACCTCGGAAGGGAAATAAAATCTACTGTGACAAGGAATGATTGTTGGACGAGTGTCTCGGTCGCTAGGATACTAGCACAAAACACATTAGATGGAAATCTATAGTAGTGATGGGAATCAATTAGAGAAGTAACCTCTTATATAGGGAAAAATTGACGGTTCACCTTCCCAAGGTCATAATGACCTAAACCACTCAAAACTTGTGCGACTATATACGTAACTCCCTAAAGCTACCAAGGTAATTATGAGAATGTGACAAATTGGTAAAGCTTACTCAGTTATAAACGCGATCTATGTCAGCACTAAAGACATGTAAAGTCTTCAATTGGTTCCACATGGGCATTCGACCCCGACCATACAAATTCAACGGGGTATTAATAGGCTTGGTCGTGTTACTCCGTAGCCATCGGTAGAATTACCTCTTCGCAAGATAATGTGATCTAGCGGAGAATACTTGGCTTGGTCGTACGGTTACTGTTGAGCATTGCGCCGAGGTAACGTCTTGATACCATTATCTCTGAGGATATTATCCCCCAAGCACTCTTTCCAGGTGATGTCTCGTCTTTTGTGATAGAATAATTGTACCACATGACATCTTTTTGGAGACGGGTTAGTGGACCTAATAGAGGGATTATTTCATAGTAATTGATGTTTCTTACTTTCTTGTCTCATTTTGGGCTTTTTACTATTTTTAGAGTATTTTGTACTTTAATCGCGTGTTAAGTGTGTGGCTTATTAGTTACATGGTTGACATGGAATACCAAGATGATATGGAGAAGTCAAGAAGTCAAATCCACACCTAAGTCAAGGCATAATTTAAAATCAGGCAAATTTCAGTTAGTTCTTTAGAACAAATTTATTTAGGTTTTAGTTTTAGTCATGAATTTCTTAGTTATAGTTGTTTAATCCGGGATTTTAATATGGGATAAACCCTTAAGTACTTGAGAATTGCGTAGTGTATGAACCTTAGTAAATTAACTGATGAATCTTAGTTTTGGGGATATTTTTAGTATTTAAAAAAATTGCAACCAATTATCGTTGATTATATCTTTGTGCTTGAAGGCTATTCTTACCTTGATCAAGTATAGGATAGTAATAGTAGTTAGATTGTCGTCCGAGAGCTTACAGACATAGGATATAAGTGCTTGGTGTGTGTTATTGAGTCGGGAGGCCTTTACTAACCAAGTAGTTAATAGGGTAAGAACAAATTCGTCCAAAACTATTGTAGGGTCACTTAGGTGGGTTTTCTAGTAGTGGGAGATAGCGTCCTATTCACCTAGGGGTTAGGAAGATAAATGAATCCCGACTAACCTAGAATGACCAGTTTACTCTTATATGTTTAGAAACATCTAATTAATCAACTTAGGGGATTACTAGCAAGGACAAGCACTACTCTCTCATACTACTTACCTCTTTTTAGTTCATCTGCATTTATTTCTAGTTAATTGTTCTTTCTTTCTTAGTTATTTAAATTAGTTTTCTATATTGCAACTGGTTTAATAATCAGAAAGCCAAACAGACATTAATATTTTATTTATTTGAATTCACAACTAAACCTTGATTTTCATAAGCACAACTATGTAACTTTGCTAATCCCTGAGAACAAAAATTCTTTTCTTACCCATTCATATTACTTGTCACCGAACCCTTTACACTTGCGTGTGGTTAATGCTTGTTAAATTTTAGGTGATTATTTATCACACTCACATGACCGTCACCAGTAATATGAAAACCCAACAAGGTATACAGAACTTTGCTTATTTATTAATACTCATGCCATGCACTTAACGAGGTATCATTTATATTCTTCTACTGCTCATATTACACTACACATATCCAATATATATTCTCCTTGGTTCTCGATCTCAATACTGACTTGTCCATCAGGGTGTCATCGAGAGTTGTCTAGTTTCAGGTCACTAGACTCGCATGAAGAAATTTTTTATATGAACGTCACCTACACACGAGTCGAAGATCCACCGTTCGCGTATTTTTAAAAATTGGGCATTCAACACTTTATCAAACACCCTGAATAAAATTGCACCAAAATAATAGGGGGGTTTAAAATAAAATTAGGGTTAATTCTCAATAGGCACCTACCACCTTAAACCATGTCACATAAAAGACACAGTCTTTTTTAAAAAACAATGAGTTATGAGAAACTTCCCAAAACTCAAAATTTACATAACTCAAAATTTGAGTTCTGAGAAACTTTCTATAACTCAAACGACTTCTTTTATGGAAAAGAAAAGGAAAAAGCAAAATATATATATTTTCTTTTATGGATAAAAAATGATAATTAAAATAAAAGATAATTAATTCTAACTTGACGTGTTATTTGGATATTAATCTATAAAAAAGTTATATAAATTGTTATATTATACTCCTAGGAAACATAATAATACACATATAAACACATGTAAAAATATCTTTAGATATATTAATTTGAATGAATATTTTTATCTACGAGTAGTTTTATGCCCCTCAAGGATAACTGAATTTTTAGCGATTTGTTTTTCTAAAAACATTTTCCCAAGAACACTTGCGATTTGGTTTTCTACAAACGTTATCTCGAAATAACAACTAGAATTAATAATCCCACATGGAGGTGTTATGGCCTCGAAATAATAACTAGACTTGTGGATCTCAATCTATTACTCCCTCCATCCCATTAAATTTGCCCACTTAACTTTTCACATATATTAAGAAATATAATAAATTCATTCACGATTACAAAAGTACTTTTAATAAAGTCTCTTGATATTTTAAATGTGTATTAGAAATATAATTTTTAATATTTTAATAAAGGTAATAGTAGAAAAAGTAAGAAAAAAAATGTCTTAAACTCATAAGTGGATTGGAACATTATTTTTTATAAATGGACAATTTCAATAGAATGAAGGGAGTAATTTAATTAAGGGGGATTTATTATATAAGGCCTACACAACATGGTTTTAATGAAATAAGGCCCAACCCCTAACTACCCATTGGACTCTAACTAAAGAGGGGGAAAAAGACCAAAAACCCACCCCTACCCCTCTTATATACACTATAACCATTTGATCCAAAACAAAAGTCACATATAGGGTTTGGAAACCCTCTTTCTCTCTGCACCCACAGCCGCCCCCTCCCTCCCTCTTCCTTCTTCACCCCACCCCACCCCAACCCATGACTGCCACCTTGACTGCTGCGCTGCTGTACACGAGCACCACCACAGCGACACACCAGATCTGGAGAAGACGAAGATCGAAGCTTCGCACCACCACGCTGCAGATCTCCTTCCAGCGCTGTTGCAGAGTTCCATCACCACCAACCTGCTACTGTAACACCGATACCACCACCCACCTTCTTCACCTCTCCACCAAGACAGCACCACCAACCCACCGTGGGCCTCCTTCTCGCTGTCCAGCGCCGCTGCAGATCTCGTTCATCACCAACCTCCTACTGTAACATCGACACCTCCTGCTGGACCAATCTGCTGCTGCACCGCGAAGCCTCCATTTCTGCCCTCCATTAGAAGCGAGATCTCCACCAGAAGCGAGATCTCCTCCGCTGAAGTACAACACCACCATGCTGAGGTACAACACCACCGTGGCCTTCAAGTCTGCTCACACCCACCACGCCGTGAACCACCACGCCCTTCAGATCTGCTCCCAACATCTGCAACCTCCCACCACCACCCATATCTCACTGCCACAGATCTGCAACCTCCCACCACCATCTCCATCTCCTACCGCCACAGAGCTCGCCGCCCCACCACCCTCTCGTCCAGGTCAAGAAAACCCCACCATCATCTCCTCCATCACAGCAGGAAAACCACCACCATCTCCATATCCAACTGTTATTCTCGCGCAAGGAAACCAAGTCCAGCCCGTTTAGGCCATGGGTCCAGCCCGTTTGGGCCATGGGTCCAGCCCCTTTATCCATGGGTCCAGCCCCTTCGGGCCATGGGTCCATCCCTTGTAGAAAAAGGTTGACCAGTCTTGTTAAATGTTAAGTAATTTCTTCTTGGGTACAGATCAAGTAATCTTGTTGTAGTTGGACTGGAGATTGGGTGTAGTTGGGCCTGCAAGTGAAGGTGGATTAATTGGGCTTTGGGTACAGACCTAGGGGTACAAATTTTAACTTAATTTGATATGAAATTGAACAAATGGGCTCTGGTACAGCCTTTAATGTATTTGGACATTATAAAAAAATTAACACAACTTAAAAAATACAAAAATCCAATATAGGTCCATACCTAATGGTACGGACCCATTCGCTAAATGTATCATAATAGAAAAATTAAAAAAACGAATTTCTGAAAGAAAAAAAAAAGAGAAGGGTAAAGTTGGAAAAAATTCAACCAGAATTTGAAAATAGGCCTTAAAAAGAATAAATTTACTGTAGGGCCTTATAAAATAAGTTAGGAGTTAGTTTAGCCTCAATTTGTATATTTCTCTTTAATTAATTGGATTACACTTAAATTAAAGAAAGAAATGACAGAGTTGCGTCTGTGTACATGTGAAATGCTAGATTACTTCAATGTATTATTATTAATTCAAATTATTGGCGTTGACATCTAATCGGCAATGTATCATGTATGGGTGTTATATTTGTTTATTTTATTACTCGGAAACAACAAGGGAAAAAAAAAGAGTTTGCTTTGAGAAACTTGGTGATCACAATATAGGCATTGGTTTGTGGTTATTCCAACAAACAAAAAGCTAAAATATGAACTTCAAAAGAAAAAAAATGTCACCTTTTGTTCTCATCAAAGATTCTTTGGAATGCTTGGACTACCTGGAGGTGCACAGGAAAAACTTTGCTGATTTTGCTTCAGTGAAGGATCAAATCCAGAGCCTTAAGATTGATCTTAATTTTATAAGGTTAACCTTGGAGTTAATTGAAGGGATGCTGGTTTACAAGACAGAAGAAGAAGTTTATATTATTAAAGTTGAAGGAGTTATCAGAGAGGTGGACGAAGTCATTAACTCGCGTTATGTTGAAGCTGCTGCTGCTAAGGATATGGATGGCACTTGGTTGACTTGTATTCTAGAAAAGATTGAGATTATCAAGCCAATGATCGATCCAATATTTAAGAATGATATAGTTCCAAGTGGTCGAAGTGCTGATTTAATTGAGTATCTCCTAGATCTGATACACTCCTTCTCGGAGGTCTACTCCATGAATATCCAAGTGGTGAAACTAATTGATACCCTGGAGAGAAGACTGCTATTTTTGAAACATTCCATTCAATTCATTGTTGAAGTAAGTTCTACTAATATGTGGCCTCTAAATAATGAGATCACATATACGTCTGTCACAGCAGCATCGTTTTTCTTCCGTTGTTGGATTAACAAAGTGGATCCAATCGAACAATCTGATCTTTCTTGTTCGTTAAGCTTTAATCCCAAATTTGAAGAGACTACTACTAGTCTTTATAGGTCCGTCTCGGAACCTTATTCTGAAACTCGGATTGTGGGCTATATTGATTTTCTCCTCCAACGTATGGGAGAGGTTCCAACAAGGGATCACTTTGAGAGCCTTCAAAAGCAGTTAAAGCTCCTGAGATCTTTTTACACGTGGACTCCTCTACAAGATGCTGACAATGCGATATCATATAGAAGGTTAATGGCAGCTCAACTAAACAAGGCAGCTTTTCTTGTTGAACATTTATATGTTGGCTATCTGAATGAAGAAGAGATGATGACTATAATGATTGAAGATGCTCTATCTCCAGAGTTACTTGGAAGGCTTAAGCTTGTCAATATATTCCGTGGAATGGAACTAGTAAAGCACAAAGAAGCTAGTCTGGCAAAGGATCAATTCGAAACCCTTGACAAAGACATGCGATTCCTGAGAGAATTTTTTATCTACACGCACCACTGTGGATACGAAGATAATAGTATTTTGAATGTTAACACAATTATGGATGCTTTTGCTCTCGATGCAGCCCCTTTCTTATACACTTTTTATGTCAATGAAATAAAAGAAGACTATATGGCTCAGGAGATGATCTTTCTCTTTCCTGATTTGCTTGAAAAGATCATTCACATAAAGGACGAGATAAGTAAGGTTGTCATTGTCCATGGGTATTTTTCAAGAAAGTATCCAAGAAAGGATCAAGTTGAACGCTTGTACGAGGAGTACTTGAAGCTCACGAGATCTTTTCCATTGAACAATACTGAACAGCTAACGGGAGTTGATATTACCAAGGCGATATATAATCCTATACCTTCACAGGTACTTGGAAGGCTTAAGCTAATAAGCATATTTCGTGGAATGGAGCTTCTTCACCATGAAGTGACTTTGATAAATTTTATGGAGGATCAACTCCAAACTCTGTTATTGGACATGCATCTCCTCAGAACGTTTTATTATTCTACTAGAGAACATTTGGAAAATTATATGGGTGTTTACAAACTTATGGACGCTATAGCTCTTGAAAGTGGGTCACTCTTATATTCTTTATGCGTCGATAAAATGAAGGCCGAGGAGATGGACATGACTCTACTTCCAGATTTGCTTTCTAAAACAAAGATTATCAAGGAAGGTATGAGGGAGATCTGTCCTGATGCTCCATCATCTAACTTCCCCAAGATCAAAGGCCAGAGAGGTGAGGCAATTTTCTTGATCAAAGATCTAAATGAGTTGTTAAATACTTGGACAGATAAAGTTTCTCCTTATGTAAATCGTGGTGTGAGAGAATTATTAAAGCCTTTAATTGAGAATCTTCAATATGAAGTAGAGTTCTTGATACCTTTTGTTGAGCAATTGGAAGAAGGGTGTACTGAAATGGGTTCAGTGATTCTTGGAATAAGGAAGTTGGCAAATCAAGCAAATTATGCAACCCAAGTGTATGTTTTAAATAATTATTCACAATGGTATTGTGTGTTGCTATTTTGTGATGCCATGGAAGAGGTTAAGCAATTCAAGAAAGTGATTGCAAGAATTAATGGCGATACAATGTCAACAATAGGTAATACCTTGCCCATCGGTGAATTGGTTGTTGGTTTCGAGGATGAAGCTGAAAATATTATAAAACAACTAATTGGAGGATCAGATAATTTACATTTTATTTCGATAGTTGGAATGGGAGGTCTAGGTAAGACAACTCTTACAAGGAAGTTGTACAATAATCCTTTAGTTTCGAGGCGCTTTGATTGTCATGCTTGGACGTGTGTTTCCCAAGTATTTCAGAAGAGGGAACTCTTGCTTCACATATTACGCCAAGTTAATGACCTCACTCGAGGAATTAATCAGAGCACTACTAATGAGGATTTAAGAAGCATGTTATTTAAATCTCTCAAAGGACGGAGATATTTGATAGTGTTGGATGATATTTGGGATATTGAAGCTTGGACTGTTCTAAGCAGGTGTTTTAAGGATGATTGCAATGGAAGCAGAATTGTTTTCACAACTAGAAATGAAAAGGTAGCATTAAGTGTTCAAACACGTAATTATTATATTCATTCCCTTCGTTTTTTCAGAGATGAAGAAAGTTTGGATTTGTTAGTGAAAAAAGTATTTCCTGGAAAAAGATGTCCTAGAGACCAATTGGAAATTGTGGAACAAATTGCAAAACACTGCAAAGGTTTACCTTTAGCTGTTGTTGTGACAGCTGGAGTACTTGCAACGAAAAATAAACAAGAGTGGGAAGAAGTTGCAGAAAGTTTAAGTCATGGTGATTTACAAGATTTAAGCATGAAAGTCTTGGAACTGAGTTATATTAACTTACCAGACTATCTAAAACCATGCTTTTTGTATTTCGGAGGATATCCAGAGGATATAGAAATTCCAGTGAAGAAGCTAATGTGGTTATGGGTGGCTGAAGGTTTTACGCACAAGGATAAAGCAGAGGAGTATTTAATGGATTTAATCAGTAGAAGCCTAGTAACTGTTGCTAAAATAGGATCCAATGGTCGAGTGAAAACATGTCGCATTCATGATGTTTTGCTCGATTATAGCTTGGCTAAAGCTAAACAAGAAAGGATTATGCTTTTGGTACATGGAGAACACACTCCATTACCTCAGGATCAAGGGAAATACAGGATGTGTATCTACTCTAACCTCAATTATGTTGATCAGTGGTCTTACAGCTTTAGTGTCACTTCTTTAGTGCATTTTGGCTCTACACTTAACATCAAATTCATATCATCATATGTTTCATTTATCACCAGGAGCTTCAAGTCTCTTAACGTACTTGATTTGGAAAAATTGCTGCTTAAAGACCTTAATTGCGAACTAGAATTGTTGGATCAGTTGAGACTTTTATCTGTTAGAATTCAAAGTCATGCTATCCCAGATTCAATTTCAAAGCTTATCAACCTCGAAACTTTGATTGTCAAAGGATTAAGAGGTGAAGTTGATATACCAAGTAGTATCTGGAGCATGATAAATCTAAGGCATCTTCATATCGATAAGCGTGCTTCTTTTGTCTCGGACAAGACAAAACTCAAGGATGCTGTTTTAGATAAACTAGAGACACTTTCCACGCCGTGTCTACCATGTGGAGAAAATTCAAAGGATGTGATATCTTTATTACGTAATCTCCTAAAACTCAACTGTATATTTCTCGATGTTGATAGTGACAACAATTTTCCAGATTTACAAATCTTGTTTCAGCTTGAGTCCCTTAAGGTGGTGTACTATGGCAGCAGAAAGGTGTCTCACGCAACATTTAGCTTCCCTTTGAGTCTGACAAAGTTAACTCTGTCCAAATTCCAACTTCCATGGAGTAATATTGCAACAATTGGAAAACTCCCAAACCTTCAAGTTCTGAAATTACTGCATAAAGCTTTTGATGGGGAAGTATGGGAGACAAAAGATGATGAGTTCAAGAAACTAAAATATTTGAAGTTAGAATCTCTGGATATTTCACAATGGGAAGTCGAGAGTGAAGATCACTTTCCCCTTCTAGAGAAACTTGTGGTGCATGGATGCAAACAGCTTAAAGAGATCCCTTCTTGTTTTGAAGATAGTTATACCTTAGAGGCGATTGAGGTGAAGTGGTGCGATCTCTCTACGGTTAATTCAGTCATCACGATCAACAATGGACGACTCGATAACGGAAAAGATGGGCTCAACCTTATTATGCATCCTAATCCATCGTCATCTTCTTAAAAACGGGACTTCAAACTCATTATGTAAGTAAAAATCTGGTCTCACATAATTAAATTTATTAATAACTTGCAATTAATATAGCCGTTAATTTGTCATTTATTTCAGAAATACTCCGACTGTGTTTTTACATTCTCGTTTGGTTTTGTGTGTTGAATAATAAGCTGGCAGTTACGGTTCTCCGAGATGAGATGCGTTGGTCAGCACTTTAGTTTCTGTCGATTGCTAATTACTCTCATTTAGTAAGTGGACGCATGAGATTTATTCTTGTATGATCTTATTTTTTTTTGTTTTTCAATGAACGATGTATTAATAAAGAGAAGGAAGACAATACAATCTCGATACCATATTGTTTAACTAAATCTTCTAGATTTCGGATAAAAACAACGATGGGAATCGATCATCAATTATCTACATCTGAAACTTATAACTTCTGTTTTATGAATTATAACTGTGTTTCTCGCTCCTTTTTTCACTGAGATTTTTTTTTGTTCGACTTTTTTCACTAAGATCATAATAATTGTTTGCTATTGAAGAACATCGTTTCTTTCTTATATTTTGTGGAAATGCCACAGATGCTATTTTTTCTAATCACGACGCCTTTATTTACTGGTTGATGAATTTTTCTTAATTAAAACGAAGCAACCACACACTATAAGTTAATCTCAATTAAGAACCAAAATAAGAAAATTACAAAATATCTATAAACGTATTAATTATAATTTTAATTATTATATATATTATCTAATTCTTATTATTTTCATAATTTTTTGAAACATTTTCAAGATAATCAAAGGATTTAGTATATATTTAGTGGTGATATAATTATCGTTAATTACATCTAATCTAATGTAACTATTCAATTGGGAGTCCGTTGGATTTTTTTGAATTTTAAAAGTCAAGGGATATTCAAGGATTTTAAAAAGTCTATTAAAATCTTGAGGTATTCAATTAAGATTTTAAAACTCTTTTAAAATCTAGAAATATTCAATCAAGACTCTTTTAAATCTATTAAAATTTTGAGGTATTCAAAATTATTGTATTTTCCAAGTCATTTGATTTTATAGGAGTTTAAGGTTTAAGTATAAGAGTATCACCTCAAATCGCATCACCCTTTTATCGCCTCCTAGGTGGACCAATCGTAAATGAGAGAGAAAATAATAAATCAGGAAAGAGAAATCATGTGATTGGTTAATTTAAAATCCACCTAGGAGGTGATAAAAGGGTGATGCGATTTGGGGTGATATCCAACATTACTCTAAGTATAAATATAAAAGTTTTCTACAAATTCTTTGTCAGAAGCAGCGATTTTATAAACTCCAACCAAAATAACAACTGAGGTAAAATAAATCATAAAAACTATTTTATAATTATTCTAACATCTAATTGTTCATGGTTGTGTTTCTTTAAATGGATTAGGATTAGAAATTTAAAAAATTATTAGATGAGTATAAAATAAATTATTTTTGTTTTTTTCTAATGGTGACGAGATGAATTTTAGGTTTTATTATGTTTCACTGTTTTGTTTTTGTTTTTCAATGCAGAAGAGACCGGGGCCTCATCGCCTCAACAAATATTTCTCTAGTTAAATGGGTAGAGTCTCAATCTAGGAGTAAAACTAAATATCAATAGATGTTCTGGTGTGTATCCGTGTAGGGTGGGTATTGGTGAGCTCTTTCGGGAAAAAAGATGGTTCCTGTCTATGTAGGTGGGCATGAACTTGTGACATAGTTTCAACATATCATTCAAAACTTCAAACTCTACACCATGGAATCCTTATAACAGTTGACTCGGGGTTACGAGACTGTACTTATTGAGACAGACTCGTCGAAATTACATGTACTAGTGAAGGGCGGGGGGATTCGGGGGAATATATGATGCAACACTAGTATCGAGTAAAATAATAGTGAAGAATCACAAGTTATTTGAGATTGAGCATATTTATAGTGAGATAAATACGAGTACATATTGGATGGCCAAGATGGACACACCATCTTTGACGAGATCAATTCACAGTGACATATGTGACTTAATGTTCGTGCAAACTAGAAGTGGTAAGAAATACTTCATTACCTTTATAGAAGATTGCACACGATATTGATATATCTACTTGCTTCATAGTAAGGATGAGACCTTAGAAGTATTTAAGCAATATAAAACTGAGGTTGAGAATCAACTAAGTAAAAAGATCAAAAATCTCAGAACGGATAAGGGAGGCGAATATGTTTCTCCTTTTGAAGAATATTGTGCCGAACATGGAATAATCCATCAAACAACAGCCCCTTATTCGCCTCAACAAAATGGTGTTGCAGAACGCAAGAACCGTACTTTAAAAGAAATGATGAATGCTCTTTTGATAAACTAGGGGGCACCGCAAAACTTGTGGGGAGAAGATTTGCTTAGTGCAAATCATATCTTAAATAAAGTACCCCACAAGAAACTAGATAAGACCCCCTACGAACTTTGGAAAGGAAAACCGCCTTCATTCAAATACTTAAAAGTGTGGGGATGCTTAGCAAAGGTTGTTGTTCCAGCACCAAAAATGGTCAAGATAGGACCAAAAACGATAGATTGTGTATTCATTGGATATGCTCACAATAGTGCAGCCTATCGGTTTCTTGTGCATCGATCAAACAATGTTGACATCAGTGCTAACACGGTAATTGAATCAAGAAATGCATATCTCTTTGAAATAATTTTCCCTTGCAAAATTACACAAGAACGAGGTTCTTTAAAAAGGACTCATGTTGACATAGAAGATGGTCATCAAGAGAAGGACCAAGAAGCATTACAAGATAACGATGAACCGAGAAGAAGTAAGAGAATGAGAACCTCTACTTCTTTTGGTCCTGACTTCCTTACTTTTTTATTGGAAGATGAACCGCGAACTTTCAAAGAAGCTATGTCTACTCCAGAAGCTCCATATTGGAAAGAAGCGGTTAAAAGTGAGATAGATTTTATCATGCAGAACTATACGTGGGAGTTAGCAGATCTTCCCCCTGGGAGTAAACCACTGGGAAGTAAATGGATTTTCAAAAGAAAATTGAAAACTGATGGATCTATCGAGAAGTATAAGGCAAGACTGGTAGTAAAAGGTTATAGTAAAAAAGAAGGACTTGACTATTTTGATACCTTTTCACCAGTAACCAGAATTTCATCCATAAGAATGCTTATTGCAATAGCATCGATCTATAAGCTTGAAATTCATCAAATGGATGTTAAAACAGCTTTTCTCAACGGAGAACTTAAAGAGGAAATCTATATGGAACAACTGGAAGGTTATAAAGTTCCAGGACAAGAAAGAAAGGTGTGTAGGCTGATCAAATCCTTATATGGATTAAAGCAAGCACCCAAACAATGGCATGAAAAATTTGATAAAGTCATGATTAGTAATGGCTTCAAAATAAATGAGTGTGACAAATGTGTATATGTAAAAGGCATTGATAAAGGATATGTCATTGTTTGTTTATATGTAGACGATATGTTAATTATTGGGAGTAATAATGACATAATCACTTCTACAAAGAAGATGCTCTCAAGTAAGTTCGACATGAAAGACTTAGGCATTGCTGATGTTATCTTAGGTATTAAAATAATGAGAAAATTTGAGGGGTTAGTATTAAATCAATCCCATTACATTGAAAAAATACTAAATAAGTTTAGTAAAGGCGATACTAATATCGCAAAGACTCCAGTTGACGTAAATCTACACTTGGCAAAGAATACTGGTGATACAATCAATCAGTTAGAGTATTCTCGTATAATTGGAAGTCTAAGTTACTTAATGAACTGCACAAGGCCTGATATTGCACATGCAGTTAGTAAGTTAAGTAGATTTACAATAAATCCAGGAAGAGATCACTGGATTGCAATAGTAAGAGTTCTACGGTACTTGAGATACACTCTAAACGAAGGATTGCACTACACTGGAGAACCAGTTGTATTAGAAGGATATAGCGATGTTAATTGGATATCTGATTCCTCCGACTCAAAATCCACGAGCGGATTTGTCTTTATGTTAGGAGGAGCAGCAGTCTCGTGGAAATCTTCTAAACAAACATGTATAGCTAGATCCACCATGGAATCTGAATTTATAGCTTTGGATAAAGCTGCTGAGGAAGCCGAATGGCTTCATAATTTCCTAGAAGATTTTCCTAATTGGCCAAAACCAGTGCCAGCTATCTGCATACACTGTGATAGTCAGGCTGCCATCGGTAGAGCCTCAAATGAAATGTATAATGGTAAGTCTAGAAATATACGTCGTAGACACAATACCGTAAGACAACTGCTCTCAAATTGGGTATCACAATTGACTATGTAAGATCAAAGGATAACATTGCAGATCCCTTGACTAAAGGATTACCAAAAGAGCAAGTGCGTAACTTATCTAGGGGAATGGGTCTAAAGCCTATTGAAATGAGTTGCCATAATGGAAACCCTACTTAGTAGATTGGATATCCCAAGATAAGTTCAAAGGGAAAACCGAATTATGCAAAAAGCAACTCGGCGCTAAGCATTGTGGGGATTTCTCCCTAAACCATTCCTAGAACCTAAATACAGTGCTTCTTGTACAAAGTTGAGGTTAAGCAAATCTTTTAATGGTTCTGGTATCTTAATTAAAAGATGGGGGGTATTATAGGATACTCTTGACAAGGAACCACCTATATGAGTAAAGGAGTGAGGGCCGCTCCTAAAAAAATTCTGAAAGGCTGATTTTCTGAAAAATTACTCATGAATCCAGGAGTTGTCCAGGGCCAAAAAATGGACACAACCGTGAGAACCATATAATGGTCGGCAGGGTACTATGTAAGTTCTATTGACTTGATTTACATCAAAGCTGAACAGTTCAAGACATCAAGTTCACTGGTTAGCAATTAAATCCGATAGCCCTTACTAGAGAAGGTTCAAGGCCAAAAGCTACCTTTCTCGACGTAGTATTCTTCAATGTTTTTTCTCTCTCATTTTGTTTTTCATATGCATTATGACCAGTCAATTTCATTCATGTGGGGAATTGATGTCTCCTTAATTGTTCGTATTTTCGACCCTTAGGAGACATCATTTTTGGTGTTTATTTGACTATTTAGATAGACTTTTGGACTAAATATGCAATAATATGATTTTCCTCTTTTATTTCTAGCATTTTTGATTTATTAAGCTTTTGCGCGTAATATTGGTATTTTTAGTGAAGATTTTACAGGTTTTAGATGTTAGCTAGAAGAGGAATCCGATGAGAAAGTCAAAGATCAAAAGATAGAGTCAAGACTTGAAGATAAATCCCGAAGATATTATTTTTAGAGCTGAAAATCCATTTTCCAGGCTATAGATTGCTGATTTCGAGGTGCTTAAGAGATGATTTAGCCGCTGACCTTTGAAGAGAAAACATTCCTTATCGAGTTACGGAACTTTAGCAACTGGAATGAGGTCAATCGGAGTTGTAACGCATCGGGAAAAGCCGTTTTAGTGAAGGTGTATCAGCAGTTACGGGATTTTGGGCTTAGAATTTGGGCTTGGACATTTAATTATTGATTTATTCCTAAGTCCAAGCCCTAATCCGTTTTTAACACTATAAAAGGGCTTGAGACCTCTATTTTCACAGACACTTCATATCTTTTTCATAATACAACATACGCTTAAGAGTCAGACACCAGAGAAGAAGCTAGAGGCAGGAAGAGAAGAAGCAAGAGCTGGAGACGGTCTATATCTCCACTTCTCAGCCAATTCAATTCCGTAATTATGTTCTTCTATTTTATTCTGTAAAACATGTTGAACCTATTTATTTCTTTAGTTTTTATCTTTTCAATTATTATGAGCTAAACTAATTTAGTGCTTGAGAACGCATAATGGGTTAATCCCAATTTGATTTCTTTTTATACATTTGGATTTGGGATTATTATTATTTAAATCAAATTGGGTGAATTGTATTTTTCTTTAATTTGCGCTTTATCTACTATAATTGACGTAATTAACCAATCATAGGTCTTAGTATCTAGGCTATTCCAATTAGTGGCGATTGGATCACCTTGACGGGGGGTTTAGGTACCGAACTAGTTAATGAATGTAGGTTAGAAATTATTGACTCTGACGAGCTTAATTAAACCTATGGCCTATTGGGTAATTTGAACTTAAACACTTAAGAATGGACTATAATCACCCTGACGGGGTTTGTAGCATTTGAGAGTTGCTCCTTAGTCCACCCTGACGGGGGTAAGGAGATTTTAGAATCCCGACCAATACAAATTTACCGATTTGCCCCTTAAACAATGTATGAAATGAATGATAGTTAGGTAAACCCTTGCGCCTCTCAAGCACTACCTGCTCTTACTTGCGTATCTCTTTTATTTTACTTGCGTCTTAGCTTTTACTTGCATTTTAATCTTTGTTTTTCATCCATTAGTTTTAATAACAAAAACCAAACAAACATATATTTGTCTTTTATTTTCATAAGTGCATCAATCACCATTTGCTAGACATTGTGATCAACCATTCCGTCCTTGGAACGAATCTGATTTATCAGAAATACTACTTGGGACAACCGTACACTTGCGGTTGTGGTTCGATTATCTTTCGCATTTATTTTTAGAACACACAAAGGACCACCAAGTTTTTGGCGCCGCTGCCGGGGACGGTAGCGTGTGACCACGGTGTTTATCCTTTAGTGATAGTTGCATTTATTTTTGTTTTTATCAGTTTTACGCTTTTTGCTTGTTTAGTTTTCTCAGGTTTTTAGGTTTGGTGTATGCGAAGAAGGCTCAAATTTGAACCGCTAGTTCAGATCCTTGATAATCCGGATTCGTTAATCAGACTTGCAAATAAGAAAAGAAGAGAACAAGAGGAAAGAGAAATGGCGAATATTCAAAATCCATGGTTTACTAATGGTCCACCAGAAGTTCCATTCCGTGCTCTTGCTATAGGAGTAGGTGCTCCAGATATAAATGTTCCGAAGTTTCGTCCAGATCCGGGTATGATAGCTCAATTCCAAAACTTTGGAAATTTTCGTGGTAGAGTTGGAGAAGATCCTCTTAGAGCGATACAGAAATTCAAACAGATATGTGATTCTTACATCACACAAGGAGTTTCAAAAGAACAGATGTACTACGCTGTGTTTAAATTTTTTGTTATTGATGGAGCAAGCGAATGGCATGATACACAAGATCCGACACAAATAACCAATTGGGATCAATTAGAAGCTGCGTTCTTCGACAGGTATTATCCGAGTAATATGAGATTAGATGCTGAATTAGAGTTGACTAATTTCCGTCAAGAATACGATGAAACTGTGGGTAAGAGTTGGACAAGATTTCAGATGTGCTTACGTAGAGTCCCCAATCATGGCTTTTCAGAACAACAACAATTAAAAATATTTTATAGAGGCCTTGATGGGACTTCAAGAGAGAAATTGGATATGCTATGTGGTGCAGGTTTTCTTCAAGTTCAACCCGCTCATGCAAAGATCATCTTAGAGAGAACAGTCAAGAATGAAGTTGGGTGGAGTTCAGTAAGAACACCAGTTAGAGGAGGAGTCAATAATGTTAATATCGAAGAAAAGTTTGCTACGCTAGAGACAAAGCTTCAGACCACACTAGAACAACAATTGAGACAACTTACTCTAGCCGTGAAAGAAGGTTTCTCGAATAAAAGAGGTGAGGTAAAGGTTGCACAAGAGGTATATGGATGTGAGTATTGCGGTGTCAATGATCATAGTTGGGAAAATTGTCAAAATAATCAAGAATCCGTGATGTTTGTGTCCAATAGAGGTAACTTTAATTCAAGTGGTAATGGATATCAGCCTAACAGAAACCATCCGGGGTTTCAATACTCAAATCCTGATGGGGCAGCAAATCCTACTTATGCGTATCAACCGCGTCCCCAAGGTAACAACTACAATCCAAGACCACACAACAATTATCAAGGAGGACAGAATCAAAATTATGTTCAGAGACAAGCTCCTCAAGACAATTATGATGACACAATGAATCAGAAAGCCTTACCGGCCCATCCACAAGAAGGAGTTACCCTTCAGAAAACAGTTGAAAGTTTAATCGCTCTTCAGACACAAGCTATGGAACGTCAAAACGCAGCATGGGAACGTCAAAACGTAGTTGAAGCAAATATGAAGATATTCCAGAATCAGCTAAGTCAAATTAATAAACAGTTGAATCAACGTCCACAAGGACAACTTCCTAGCGATACTGAGAATCCAATCCAAATCGAAGATTGTAAAACTATTACTCTCAGAAGTGGTAAGAACCTTCCTCCACCTCCTTTTCCGAGTATGAAAGAAAAAGAAGTTAGAAAAGAAAAAGAGGTGGTGACTGAAGATAAAGAAGTTGAAGTAGAAGAAGTGGAGAGGCCTAATGAAATTCCGAAGAAGAAAGATGATACTATAATAAGCCGTCCTCCTCCACCATTTCCATCAAGAGTTCAGAAGAAGGGTGATATGGCTGATTATCAAAAATTCTTTAACAAGGTAAGAGGTCTTAGCATAAATATTCCGTTGTTAGAAGCTATTAGAGATATACCCAAGTATGCTAAGTTTCTGAAAAGAGCCCTCACCAACAAAAGGCCGTATTGTGATAATGAGATGATTGGTCTTCCTGAAGAATGTAGTGCCATTTGTCAAGGCAAATTTCCTCCAAAGTTAGTTGATCCTGGGAGCTTTACAATTCCGATATCTATTGGTAATGAGTGGAGAGGTAAGGCACTATGTGATTTGGGTGCAAGCATAAATCTTATGCCCAAATCTATCTTTGATAAGCTTAATATTAAAGCAAGACCCACTTCTATGGTCTTGCAAATGGCGGATCGATCTCTTGCACATCCGGAAGGCCGAATTGAAGATGTCCTCGTTAAGGCAGGTACGTTAATTTTTCCCGCTGATTTCGTTATACTTGATTACGACGCGGATAGGAATGTCCCCATTATTTTGGGAAGACCATTCCTAGCCACGGGGCGTACTTTGATTGATGTAGAAAACGGCGAAATGATCATGAGAATCCAAGACGAGGAGATGAAGTTTAATGTGTTTAGACCTATGAAGTTTCCGGATTCCAATGAAGAATGTTTTCGTGTAGATGTAATGGAACCGGTAAGAAAAGAACCAATTAATGTTGTGGAAACCTTAGGGGTGGAGGAAAAAGAACTAAGAAAGAAACCACCGATCAACGTTCCTCCAAATCCTAAGAGAAATCCACTACTCAATCATGCAAAGAAGAAAGAGAAAACACGTGTCACGAAGGTTCCGAAAGAACCTAAGAAGGAAAGGAAGAAAAAGGAGTTTAAAGTAGGCGAAGAAGTTGCTATGAAAAAGCCTAAACCTCCTCCAAAGACATGTGAATCAAAAAGCTCTTGGCTCGGACCATTCGTGGTTGCAAAAGTTATCTCAGATAAGTTAGTTGGAATAAAAGCTAAGGGATGCAAATTTCGAGTTGCAACTATTGACAACCTCACTCACTGCTGGGGAGGTTATGTCAATGACTAGAGAATGAGGTAACCCGTCGAGCTTAACGACGTTAAACAAAAGCCATTTCTTGTATATTAGTTTAAGTATTTCAATTTCGTAGTTTAGTTTAGTTTGATTTTCGTTAATTTAGTGTTTATTATTAAGAAATGAGGAAGGGTAGTTGTTTTTGATGATTTCAGGGGTATAATGGTCATGAGTTTGGGGTCAAAACGATGAGAAAACGGAAAATTATGGAGTTAACAGCAGGTTTGACCGGCTAACCGGCGGATACGCAGGCATACCGGCCAAAACGCTGAAGACCCCCAAACTCCCTGACCACTGCGTCAGCGACAACGCAGCAATGCTGCGTCTTCATTCGCGCCAGCGAGAAAGCACCGGCATGCCGGCGAATCCGCCGGCTAGCCGGCCAACGAGGAAGAATGTTCTGGTCCTTGCGTCAGCGATGACGCAAGGTTGCTGCGTCATCAAATGCGCCATCGAGATTTCACAGGCATACCGGCGAATCCGCCGGCTAGCCGGTCAAGGATTTCAAATTCCCTGACCATTGCGTCAGCGACGACGCAATGCACTTGCGTTTTGAGGTAAAAAAAAAAAAAAAAAAAAAAAAAAAATCGCCGACCTCTCGGCCGGCATACCGGCGGATCGGCCGGTATACCGGCGAATCCGAAGGCATACCGGCCAGCTGTTACGAGAGGCGGTTTTAACTTCATTAAACCTAGTTTTTTTGCATCTTTTCCAAGCCAAACCCTATAATCCGAATTCTCGCCTCCTACCGCTCCTAAAATCATCATCAAAACAACATTATACCACCAATCCTTCCCTCTAAACATCATCCAAGTTCACAATCAAACCACAAATCTCCGAAAATATCAAAGCTTCACACTTTAATCCGAAGTTTTCTTTCACCAAAGCTAAAATTAATCCATTAAACCTATCCCAAATCTTGAAATATCCATGACCCAGCTCTACACAATCCATAATTCAAAACCCAAACCTTCAAGAACACTAAAATCACAATTTTATCCAAGGGTCTTGAAGCTTTGAGTTTGGGGTCATCGGAGATGACCATGAAGGTTAGGAAAAGGTACGAAGAACATGGTGAAGAAAGAGAATTGGGTATTGAGGAAGATTTTCTTAGAAGAGATGATGCTTAGAGGGCAAGTAATAAATGAAAACGTGGGAAATTTGAAGAAGTTCGAGGTAATGAAGAACACTTTAAACGCAAACATTGATGAAGAAGAATTCAAAACCTCAACTTGGACGCAACACCGACACCAGCCTCGCGCTGGTTAAGATACGTTTTCTTTCCTTTCTCATTTAGTGTAGATTATTTTATTGCTTTGAGTCTTTTCGAGTCGTGGGGACACGACTCATTTTTGAGTTTGGGGTGGGGTTCGTTGCCTCATCCCAGTTTTTATGTGTTATTTGCTTTAAATTGCTTTCAATAAAATAATTTTCGGAGTTGCGTTTGACTATAGAAGATTTTAAATGTCCTTTTAAGCATACTCTTGATGAATTAATGATAATAAATAGTGAACTTTAGGGATTGATATAGAACGCACTTACAATTGCATGCGAACATAGGTAATTGATAGGAAAAATTAATGAACAATGCAAATGAAGTAAGCTTGTACTTAAGGAATATGTTTGGTGTGTAGAACGTGAAATCCTAATTAGTAGAGAACCCACATAGGTATGAACTAAAGCTAAACTATGTACTTAGGAAAATGATAGGGGCAGTTCTTTGTTAGCCATTTGAAGCCTTTTAGCTTGCTATCCCTTATATTAATTTTATCCGTCTTAGCCCAAGTTTGAGCCTTAAGCCTTTTCTTTTGTAGCCACGATATAAGCCCATTATCCTTTAGATTATTAGGCATTACCAAATGACCCGCACTTGAATCACAACCCTGAGACTTGTCTCGAGCTTGAGTTTGGGGTGGTGGGACCACATTTGGGAAGATACATTGGGAAGGGATTATATGTGTTTGTATTGAGGCACAAAAATGAAAGATGATAATATTATTTGTAACCCTTTGCCGAGATTTGAAAAAGAAAAAAAAGAAAAAAAAAAGAGAAAAAGAAAGAAAAATTTATAGGAGACATGACTTTTCACATCAAAATGATGGTCATGGGTATCTTGTATAAGAAAAAGAAGAAGAAAACAAATGAAAAAGAAAATAAAAAGAAAGAAAGAATAAAATCGGCAAAGTGGAATATTTTTGGAAATCATCTTAGTTTTATTTGGGTTGACATTGGGGACGCAACATTAGCGCGTCAAATGGGTGAGTGAGAACAATTTTGAGCGTAAACTCAAGCTCGAGGACATTGTTGATGGTAAGTGAGGAGAGAGCCAAAAGCTCACTTCAAATTTACCAAATATACATCCATACCGTCCTTAAGCCATCATTAAAACCATAAAGACCTCGTGATTCCTAAGTGCATAGTGAATTTATAATTCTGTTGATAGGGAATACACTAGGTGGAGCGTTCAAAGCGAGTTAGGATTAATAACCACCCTATAGCCATCATACAGAGATGAGTACAAGTGTAACCTTCTAGCATTGCAAAGTTAATTTTATGATTGAAGTTATTTATGTTTGATGTTGCATGATTAGTGTATGTGTATGTTAGTTCTTAATGTTTGCTATATGAAATTTATCTTTAGAATTGCTTTTGGGTTTATTTGCTAGCTTCTATTTTCTCTTGCATCTACTTCACTCCCCTTGTTTTTAGTTTTGCTTTGTCGGGACGACAAAGGTTTGAGTTGGGGGTCTTGATGTCTCCTTAATTGTTCGTATTTTCGACCCTTAGGAGACATCATTTTTGGTGTTTATTTGACTATTTAGATAGACTTTTGGACTAAATATGCAATAATATGATTTTCCTCTTTTATTTCTAGCATTTTTGATTTATTAAGCTTTTGCGCGTAATATTGGTATTTTTAGTGAAGATTTTACAGGTTTTAGATGTTAGCTAGAAGAGGAATCCGATGAGAAAGTCAAAGATCAAAAGATAGAGTCAAGACTTGAAGATAAATCCCGAAGATATTATTTTTAGAGCTGAAAATCCATTTTCCAGGCTATAGATTGCTGATTTCGAGGTGCTTAAGAGATGATTTAGCCGCTGACCTTTGAAGAGAAAACATTCCTTATCGAGTTACGGAACTTTAGCAACTGGAATGAGGTCAATCGGAGTTGTAACGCATCGGGAAAAGCCGTTTTAGTGAAGGTGTATCAGCAGTTACGGGATTTTGGGCTTAGAATTTGGGCTTGGACATTTAATTATTGATTTATTCCTAAGTCCAAGCCCTAATCCGTTTTTAACACTATAAAAGGGCTTGAGACCTCTATTTTCACAGACACTTCATATCTTTTTCATAATACAACATACGCTTAAGAGTCAGACACCAGAGAAGAAGCTAGAGGCAGGAAGAGAAGAAGCAAGAGCTGGAGACGGTCTATATCTCCACTTCTCAGCCAATTCAATTCCGTAATTAGGTTCTTCTATTTTATTCTGTAAAACATGTTGAACCTATTTATTTCTTTAGTTTTTATCTTTTCAATTATTATGAGCTAAACTAATTTAGTGCTTGAGAACGCATAATGGGTTAATCCCAATTTGATTTCTTTTTATACATTTGGATTTGGGATTATTATTATTTAAATCAAATTGGGTGAATTGTATTTTTCTTTAATTTGCGCTTTATCTACTATAATTGACGTAATTAACCAATCATAGGTCTTAGTATCTAGGCTATTCCAATTAGTGGCGATTGGATCACCTTGACGGGGGGTTTAGGTACCGAACTAGTTAATGAATGTAGGTTAGAAATTATTGACTCTGACGAGCTTAATTAAACCTATGGCCTATTGGGTAATTTGAACTTAAACACTTAAGAATGGACTATAATCACCCTGACGGGGTTTGTAGCATTTGAGAGTTGCTCCTTAGTCCACCCTGACGGGGGTAAGGAGATTTTAGAATCCCGACCAATACAAATTTACCGATTTGCCCCTTAAACAATGTATGAAATGAATGATAGTTAGGTAAACCCTTGCGCCTCTCAAGCACTACCTGCTCTTACTTGCGTATCTCTTTTATTTTACTTGCGTCTTAGCTTTTACTTGCATTTTAATCTTTGTTTTTCATCCATTAGTTTTAATAACAAAAACCAAACAAACATATATTTGTCTTTTATTTTCATAAGTGCATCAATCACCATTTGCTAGACATTGTGATCAACCATTCCGTCCTTGGAACGAATCTGATTTATCAGAAATACTACTTGGGACAACCGTACACTTGCGGTTGTGGTTCGATTATCTTTCGCATTTATTTTTAGAACACACAAAGGACCACCAGGAATGTTATCATTTGGGTCTTTACCCAAGTAAAACTGCTCCCTTTAGCTCAATTTTTAAGTGGGTCTTGGACCTCTTTATAGGTCTGGACAAAGACGAAAGTTGTTCGTCGTACTTCGGTAATGAATTTCATGTATTCACTTGTGTAAAACAAATGGAAGGTGAATGAGAAATTGAGTGTTAAATGTGAGGTATATGAAGAGTTTTGGAAAAGTAAGGAAATAATAGTCACTTAGTATATTGTTCTTAGCACTTATGGATTGGGCCCTTGGGGGCACCAGCTTTTGGGCTTGGGCTTGAGCTTGGCTGGACTATACTTTTTATAAATTAAAACGTTGTCGTCTTTAACGTTCTTATTTTTTAAAACAACACTCTTCTTCCTCAAACGTCATCTCCATGTTTGAAACGTTGCAGGTCAGATTTAAACAGGTGCTTCTACGCCTATAAATACTTGGCCAAAAATCATTTTCATTCATTCAATTTTTTCTTACAAACAAATAACATACAAGAGAGAGATTAAACACCATTAAAAGTTCGAAGTTCTGCATACTTTCAAGTGTCTGATATTTGTAGTGTTGATCGTTGTATCCAGAAGGTTGAAGCCATTACAAAACGTAAGACACCAGTGCGTGGCTAATAAACCAGTGCAGTGTTGATCGTTGTATCCTGGAGGTTTTCTGTTAATTTTTATTTTTGTCATTTCTGCAATTTTTGTTTTTCCTCCATTTTTGCTTTCTGAATCAAAATAAATCACTGGAGATAACATAAACACATGTAAAAATGTAGTTAGAAATAATAATTGAAATACAAATTTTTTTTACTAGTTTTTTTGTCTCTTAAAGATATTCTGAATTTTTAGCAATTTGGTTTTCTAAAAACATTTTCCCGAGAACACTTGTGATCTGGTTTTTTACCAACATTATTGCTCAATCTTCAAATTTCCAAAAGAATTATGTAAGAAAATGACTAATTTAATCGCTAACTTTTGGTGGGATTCGGGTCACGAAAAAAAAATCACTAGGTTGCATGGAAAAGAATCGCAAGATCTAAAACCATAGAAGGAATTGGATTCATAAATTTTTTCGAAATAAATATCGTGTTACTGGCTAATCAAGTATGTAGAATAATTAATAACCCAAACTCTTTTGTAGTTGAAAATATTAAAAGGTATACATCATCCAAACTCAAACACATGAGACGCAAAATTGAAAAAAAAATCATAGATCTAGGCTAGTACCTTTAAAAGTTTACAGTTACTTAGTAAGGAAAGTATATGACAGATTGGTAATGCTCTCTAAAAGCAAATATTTGGAACAAACTTGGATTGGAAAAGAAATCATGCTGGAGAAATCGAATGGATTATTTTGGTAGTTATGGTGAGTTACATCTGCCGTTTAGCAACGTTTGTATTGTCTCATCTTTCGTTATATAACAAAAGAAAAATTCGAAATAATAACTAGGTTTAATACTCTCACTCATATAATGGAGGAGTTATTGTCTCGAAATAATAACTAGGTTTATGAATCTCAATCTAATTTATTTAATTAGGTTACACACATATACTCCACTAAATTAAAAATATGATAGAGTTGCTCCGGTGTACATGTGAAAGGCTAGAATGGGGCAATTATTAAAAAGAGCCCATACAACATAGTAGTTAACATTAAAAGTCCTTCTAGTTGGAGGACTAGTTACTACTCCAACCAGGTATGTGGAAAGACTACCCTGCCCTTTCTTTATACCTATATCACAAAGAACCCAACAAACCCAAACCCATTTCCTATTAAGAATCGAAACACAAAACCACCCCCATTACCTGCTCACTGTTCTCTCTCATATGAACCCAACCCTATCCACCCCTGTTAAGAAGACCTCCGCTGCGCCTCCACCTTCCTTCTGCACCTTCATCTCTCTTCTCTCTCCTGTAAAACTGCATCACCATAGCACCACCGACAGCAGCCCTCTCCCCACCAACAGAAGCCCTCTCGCCCCCTCTGCATTCGTGGAGCATGGTGTTCACCGCCGGTCGAAGACCTCCAAAAACCACCGCCTTCTGAAGTCTCGTCCTGGATCTCAGCAGATCTCCATCCTCGAAGGTAGGATCTCGTGATGGTTCCGCCACCACTGCTGCGCCGTAAATCCGCCACCACTGCTGCGCCGTAAATCCGCCACCACTGCTGCGCCGTAAAATCAGTCACCACTGCGCCGTAAATCCGCCACCACTGCGCCGTGAATCCGCCACACTGCTGCAACAAATCTGGATCCAGATCTGCGGTAATTACGTGTTGTTTTTCTTTTTTTTTGTTTTAATGTGCTTTTAATTTAATATAGTTGTTGTTTTGCATAATCGAATCTGGACACGTTTCCAGACCCTTGAACCCTCCGGGCACAGCCCCTTTGCGAACCAAAAATCGCACATGCGTTTGACAGCAGTAACCCATTACTTTGGACCGTTTGAAATGGGTCCAGGCCCAATGGGTACAGCCCCTTGACTACTGCAGCAAATCTGGATCCAGATCTGTTAGGTGATGCATTTAGGTTTTGTTTTATTTTTTATTTTTGAATGTGCTTTTTAATTTAATATATTTGCTGTCTTTCGCAGAATCGTTGAACCCCCACTGGGCACAGCCCCTTCACAGTCCAAAAATCGCATCTGTGTACAGCCCCATCTAGATCGAGCAATGTGCACGTTCCCATGAGCGACTTAGAAATCCTTGCTATTGCTTCTGTGCACGTACCCTCCACCGTATGGCGCAATGTGCACGTTCCCATGAGACTGAATTTCCTATTGTACACGTTCCCATGAGACTGAATTTCCTATTGTACACGTTCCCAGGAGCAAGTTCAGGTTAAGCCAGCCACCGATGACTCAGGAGCATATGTTTTGTTATGCGCACAAGATGTGTACAATGGGTTGGGTGTGAGGGGGAACTATACGGTAAATGAACATAAGGCTATGCGCGGTTTGATTGCGGATAAAATGTTACGTACGGAGTGGACTACTAAAGAAGCAAGGATCGCAAGTGATTTGACGAAGAAATACCCCGCTGGAAGTATCAACAAGATTACATGACAGATGATGGGGGTGCATATGTCGATTACATAGCCGTGTCGCCTGGTTTTGTATGACATACGATTACGTAATCTATTCATAATTAACAAAGAATGTGTATTTGTAATAGGTTAGTAGTATTCGTTATGTCTCTATTTTGTCGTAAGTCCTTTGCACGAAGGCTGTACCAAACAATGTCATTTTGTATTTGTATGTTTATTTGGTTTTGGAAGTTAACTGCATAGTGTATTAATTTTATCTAGTCAGATGAATGTCACAAGCTAGCGTATTGACGCAGTCAATGGGGACGTTCCTATGGGTACGTGCACATAAATATACCAAAGTAATGGGAGCTTTCCCAAGAGGGTCGGAGGTGTACATTTTTTTGGAGACATAGTATGGGAGCAAGAATGGTAAAATGGACATGATCTGTGTCGATATGGGAACGTTCCCATATGGTTAAGTGCACATGGGGTTGACGTTGGACACATAGTAGGGAAGCACGAATGGTAAAATGGACATGATCTGTGTCGATATGGGAACGTTCCCATATGGGTACGTGCACATAGGGTTGACGTTGGACGTGGTAGGGAAGCACGATTGGTAAAATGGACATGATTTGTGTCAATATGGAAACGTTCCCATATGGGAACGTTCCCATTGACACTAACGTTTGCGTAGTAGGTCTAGTATGGGAACGTGTACACGCGTATGACAACCTTAACATGGTTTTTTGGGAACGTGTACATGGGAGTTGAAACGAGAACATCGTCGGTAGCTGAATAGGATGTAAATATGTTGAGATCACTGGGACTGTACCCACGTATTACGTATTGTAAATGCAGACATTAGTGTCGTGTATAATATAGATACATTACAGGATGGATAGACAAATAGTGGTAATTCATATCATAATGTGTTAATGATTACAGAAACGGGGGATGTGGAGTTACATGGCATATGAGTGGTGATAAACGAAAACATATGAATTGTAACACGACAAAATACAAAAACCTGCGTAAATAAAACTGTTTATGAAAAGCCAAAAGATGTTGAATCGAAACGACTTGGTCAAATGATGTTAGTACATGTGGTCTTGTTATGGTGACCGAGTTCGTGGCAATTGCCGCACCGTATTGGAGCTTCGGTACGTTCCCATGCAGTCAGAAAACGCTTACTTTGAGGACGACCAGGCTGATTCTTCATAGCAGGAGGAAGCACGGTTATAACTGTGGGTTTCGGGACGGAGCCGAATGAGCTAAGCACGAACTGTTTAATGTCGGATAACAGGGGATACTTGGCCATGGGGGACAGATACTTCTCGCTGCCGTTCTTTAATATACCAATTACATTGTCCATGATGACCGTGAAAGAAAAAACGATGTCTATTAACAGACAACGGGTACGTGCACACTATACGTAATCACATGTACTGGGGACGTGTACAGTCTAAATAAAAGTCTTGGGAACGTGTACAGTAAGGGTTTAACATGGTGGGCACGTGCACATTACAGAACATGGTGCAGGGTGTACTCGTACTGCGCATCACGCACCATCAACCATTTTAGAGTTTCATAATCATCGTTTGAAGTCAGTATGCAGTCGTCGTGCCCGCTGATAGAATATTGGTAAACAATATCAGCTGTAGCGAATTTAGGCCATTTGAGATAGACAAATTCGTGAACATCTGACAGTAATGGGTACTTTGACATTGGAGATATATACTTTTCAGCACCATGCTTGAAAATAAAAATGCCTCGCTCCATTAGGACTGTTTAACACTATCAAACACGGAATGAGAAGTATTTAGACATAGAGGATACAGTAAGGTAAGACATGGGTACATGCAGGTGTGGGGATAGACCCGTATGGGGACAGACCCATATGGGGACAGACCAATTACATCGCAAAAAACAACTGTAAACCTGGGTTAAGGGTGCATGCCCACCGGGGTAGAAACATATGAATATTAATGATTAACAAAATTTCACGAGTGTAGAGAGTGTTTGTAACATAAAAATATGCACAGATCCTTAAAAAGCATCTTTATTTGTACAGATGGATAGTAGTATTAATTTCAAAACTTGTGTATTGGCTCAGATATGCATGATAATGTTGGATTATGAGTTCATTAAATTTGTGTTTTATATATGATATATACATAACATCAACATCATATAATGGTCCCAGAAATTGTTTTAGTACATTAAACCATCACATAAAAACTAGACATTACATTGACTATGAAAATGAAAATGGAGAAAAATGTTACCTGTTGCTGCGTAAATCTTTTATGAACCACGGATGAACATTATGATTTGCTTGGAAGACGATGAACAGTGTAGCAGATAGAGAGCTGTGTTATTTTGAAATTCAAATATCAAAGAGAGAGATGATTGTGATCTGCAGAAGAGTGTAATATATAGAGAGAGAGAGAGAGAGAGGGGGTGATACGGTTATATGTGTCATATAGAGGAGAGAGGATGCAACAGAGGAGAGAGAAGAGGGATGCAACGTGTATACTAGCTGCAGCAAGTCATGACAAAAGGGAGGGTAAGAATGTAATGTGGTGTAACTAAAGAGCTAAAGAGGGACTTTATAAGTAGATCTAAGGGAGGGGGCTGCGTTTTATAATGTTTTTGCTGATGTGGGCTGGGATTTGTAATTTCCTCGGCTAGAATATTAGTCCAATTTATTGGTGTTGACATTTAATGTCACAATTGACAGGATGTATGGGTGTTATATTTGTTTATTATATTACTTGATAAAAACCATGGAAAGAAAATTATTTGGGTGAGTTAATCTGGTCAAAAAGTCTTGCTGTATGCCTATATCTTTAGTAAAGAGAAAGTTATATGGTTCGAATAGGAAAAAAATTAAGAGTTCGATCGGTACGCAGTAATAAAATTAGAAATGAAATACTAATTTTTAGTTGATTTTAATTTCATGTTTATTACAAATTAAAAAAAGTAAGATAAATATTACTAAAAAATATCAAATTCCATAAATATGATAATATTTATTCCATCCACCGTGGTATTAACTCATTCCAATTGCATTAGAAATGAAAATTTATTTATAATAAATCGATTTAAAACCTTGGCAATTTTAATAACATAGCAATTTTTATCTCACATATTTTTGTTTTCTTAGATACCATTTTTAGCAAATAATTTTAATTTTTTCAATATAATGTCATTAATATTTTATTCGATCAATTTT
Source organism: Nemophila menziesii (assembly GCA_029959085.1). NCBI lineage: Eukaryota > Viridiplantae > Streptophyta > Magnoliopsida > Boraginales > Hydrophyllaceae > Nemophila > Nemophila menziesii. The sequence goes on from JARWIR010000060.1 coordinate 3,564,865, forward strand.
CTTTATTTAATTTATAATAATAATTATAAATTCTTAATGATTCACCTCAAATGCACATGGAAGGTTTTTTTTAATTATACGTAAATTTATTATTACGAAATTCATCCTTAATATTAAGCTTGAAGCTTTTGTTGGGCTTTCATATAATTTAACACAACTTTTTGAAAGTTTCCAATTCTTATTTTCCTGTACAAAAAAAAAGGAAAAAAATATTATTATAATTTTTGTTCATATAACAATGAATTTTCAATATGAAAGTATGCAAATGAATTACAACTTTTAAAATTAAAAACATTTTCCATTTAAAATAAAAATTCAAAGATCTCTATTTACTTATGAAATAAATTAATAGTAGAAATTAACAAATTAATCTTAATATATTTGGATGGATTGTTATAAGAGTATTGTAATATGGGGTTATTGTTGATAATCTCCTCATTAAACTCTCTAATTATTGTTTTAAACCTTCAATAATTTATTTTATAAAAAAATGTCTAATAAAGTAATTATTTATAGAAAACATCTCCTTTAGATTTTTCATACCTTTACTACCCTTATTATTAAATATATTATTTTATATTTTAATACAATATTAATTTTTAAATATCGAACAAATAATAGAGTACTTCCACCACCACCACCATGTATTTAATCACCATTACAAGCACTACCACCACAACAAGCACCACTACCAACACCTACTACTACTAATTCCATCACACACGCGCGCGTCCGTAATTTTTTTTTAAAATCGTCTTAACTAATTAAAAAAAATCAGAAAAATAAAAAATTTGCATTTTTGGATAAAACAAATTAATATTTACGTTTATGATTTTTTTGGACTTTTTGAATTTTTTTGGAAATTTTTAAATTTTTTTTCGCAGACACGGAATTCTATGTTTTAAACATGGAATTCCGTGTCTGCGAAATTTTTCTTAAAAAATTTCAAAAAATTTCATAGACGTAAACATTAATTTGATTTATCCAAATATATAAATTTTTGATTTTCTTGATTTTTTTAGAATTAGTTATGACGATTTTAAAAAAAATTCACGGACGCGCGCGTGTGTTTATTAGTTTTTGCTTGTTTTTTTTCTAATTTCTTTTTTTTAATTATTAACTATAGAGGTAGTTTGGGATGAGGCTGTTTTCTATAAAGTATTTTACCTTAGGTACCTTTTTCTAAATAAGTTTTTTAATAGGCATTAAACAACAATTGGCTCTTGTAATATAATACTCTTATATTACATGACATACCAAGCATAGTATTATGATCAACAAAGTTTTTTTGTTCCACGGTAATTATATTCCTTACTACATTCTATTTCTGTCTAAATTAATTACCGCGTACCAATCGCACCCAAATTTGTTTTGAGAAACTTTGGTGATCACAATATAGGCGTTCTATTCATGATAATATATTCATGATTCTATGTTTCTTTTTTAAAAGTCTTATTTATGGATAAATAATACTCATGAATTTTTTAGGTGTTCTTTCAGAAATAAAAATTATAGATTCTTAGTCATATACTCGACTATATTGCCTAATTTTTATATCAAAAGATAAATGGAACGAATCGTGATCATATACTTCTCCTTGTACGTTTTTGAAAAAAAAACTATTGATTTCAAGGGTAGGATTCATGGATTTTGCTAGAGTTTACTTTCGAGAAAAAAAAGATCTATTCTTGGTCATATACTCGAGGATATTTCCAAATTTTTATATCGGAATATAAATGAATCGATTAATGATGATATACTCATGATTTTGTATCTAAAAAATAGAAGATGGATATGTAGGGTACAAATTGCGCCAGATTTACTTCCATGCCAAAAATGATCGATTCTTGGAGATATACACGAATATATCATTTGATTTAATATGAAAATATAAACGAGCCGATTTGTGATGATATACTTATGATTTTGCGTTTTGAAGAAAACAACCGGTTTTTTAATTTACTATTCAAACTCATAAGTATTTATTCTTTGAAACAATAATAAAAATCAATACAACAACATTCTACAAAATTACCACATTATAGAAAGGAATTTTGTTAGCCTAATCTTTCTTTGTGAAGAATCCCATTCATGATGCCACAAGAAAGCCAACCCAGTCGTCCAAACGAAGCATCTGCCTAGAAAATCTAACTAGTGTATTTACTAGGGTTTTTAACAACAAAATCAGAGTGGCGTAGCAAAAGCGTGGTGGGCCCATAATCAGCAGGTCCCAAGGTCAAATCCTAGTTCTTGTCACTGATTCGGGAAATGATAGAAGTTGATTGAGTTCGGTTAACAATCTTTGTGGACATGCAACAAGCCAAAATATCAATTTAGAGGTTACAAGGCATGGCTATAGACCTTCTCACTTATTTATGCTAGGACAATTTTGACGGAAATGGACGAGTTATTGAGGGCTACCAAGCAAGCTTTTTGTAATTTAAACACTCGTCGGGTGGAGAAATTGTATATTGGCATCATAGTTATGGGTTGATGGATGGGGGTTCAAGGGTCGCGATTCACATGTCGTGCCTCGTGGAACATATGGAATGTTATAGTAAGAAGGTTAAATAGAGCATATGTGAACTCAGAATGACAAACATTGTTTTCTTACACAAAAATCAATAGTCAAGATTGCGCCCATTTTGATCATGCTCCAATACTTATACATCTACCGCCACATTATAATCACCCGCTTAAGCCTTTTCATTTAATATTTGAATTACCATGGTGTATGGACAAAGGGTTTTAGGGGATTCGTCTCTGAAAAGTGGGATGCGAGTCATGACGGTATGTGGGATAATATTTCAGTTATTTAGGGACATATTCAGTCTTGTGATACAAAGGTTTTAGGAGATATCAAGTGATGTTATAGTGGAACATTCAGAACCACTAAGCAGCATGTTCAATCCTAACACACTGTACTAGCCAAATATCCAGCAAATGTCATAAATTTAGCCGGTATGATCATCTTCTCGGGGTCGACAACTACCTCGTTAGCTAAAAGGGGAGGATATACCTCCCGCTGTTCCCACATCCAAAGAAGGAGACTTATAAGGGCAACGAGGAGAATGATAAATATCGGTGGAAGCTGAGGAATTGTGTCCTCGCCTTCCGCATCCACGTCCAAATCCCTTGCGGTTTCTTGTTGTTGGAAAAATAAGAAGGGCAGAGTTCTGATTCAAAGAGCATCATATTATCAAGGAAACCAAAAAGAAACAAAAGCAAACAACATTGAGAGTTTACTTGACTCATTTCTTGCAAATCCTATGCTAAATCAAGGAGGGAATTCTTTAGAGGTGTTTCCAATCGTTTGGATTCATGTCTTGCTTAATTGTCGGTAGACGCTAGTAGTCGAATACAAATACCCATACAGTATTCACTGACCACTCCTCGCCCTCTCCTTGCTCACGAAGGCTACTTTTTATTCCACTTTCTATGGATTAAAGGGAAGGTCTCGGTCAATCTGTGACCTTTCTTGGTCAGACAATTTATTTTATACCCTTTATCTCCGTTCGACCCTTGCGTTGAACCAAGTTATATGACAGGATAATCTGACTGAGAGAGTATAACCTAGAAGAGTCGAGCGTCCTAAATATAAAGCTAATAATATTGGATAGCATTCGAGGCCATCCGACTCAAACACAATTGTATATCCTTAAAAGAGCCACAATAAAATGCTTGAAAAGGCTTGCAATTCTAGGTCAAGAGTGCATGTATAAAATACTTTCACCTTCGCAAGGCCGACAAACCCTCTCATCTATAGAGGGATAAAAATATCTACCCTAACAAAAATATCTCCCCTTTCCCTAAATTTGAAGAACTAGCAAAAACTCGACTCACCCATTCTACACATGCCCTAAAACCCCATATAGGTGGCTCCCACCTATGCGTTCCCTGTATACTAGAGAAGTTTTGTTCATGACGACCATATTTGATGCAATAACAGGTTATGGAGGAGTATCATTACCCGAGGAAGAAAAGTTAGTAGATAATACACTATCATTCGAAGAGGAAGAAGACAAACTAATTTTGGGACTAGTCTTCCCGGAGGACATAAAGAAAGTTGCTATCGAGATCCGAGCCCAAATCCTCTGGCTGAAGAGTCATGGCGTCAGAAGATGAAGGCAGATCACTTTCTAGTCCCCCTTCTCCATGGTCTTTTGATCCCCTCGCTGAACTACCACTACGAGAGATCAAATAAATAATATTTTAAATGGCCAAAAAACAAACCTCGGAAGGGAAATGAAATCTACTGTGACAAGGAATGATTGCTGGACGAGTGTCTCGATCGCTAGGATACTAGCACAAAACACATTAGATGGAAATCTAAAGTAGTGGTAATCAATTAGAGAAGTAACCTCATATATAGGGAAAAAGTGACGGCTCACCTTCCCAAGGTCATAATGACCTAAACTACTCAAAACTTGTGCGACGATATACGTAACTCCCTAAAGCTACCAAGGTAATTATGAGAATATGACAAATTGTTAAAGGTTACTCAGTTATAAACATGATCTATGTCAGCACTAGAGACATGTAAATTCTTCAATTGGTTCCACATGGGCATTCGACCCTGACCATACAAATTCATTGGGGTATTGATAGGCTTGGTTGTGCTACTCCCTAGCCATCGGTAGAATTACCTCTTTGCAAGATAATGTGATCTAGCGGAGAATACTTGGCTTGGTCGTACGATTACTGCTGAGCATTGCGCCAAGGTAACGTCTTGCTACCATTATCTCTGAGGATATTATCCCCCAAGTACTCTTTCCAGGTGATGTCTCATCTTTTGTGATAGAATAATCGTACCACGGGAAATCTTTTTGGATATGGGATTAGTGGACCTAATAGAGGGATTATTTCCTAGTATTTGATGTTTCTTACTTTCTTGTCTCATTTTGGGCTTTTTACTATTTTGGAGTATTTTGTACTTTAATCGTGTGTTAAGTGTGTAGCTTATTAGGTACATGGTTGAAATGGAATACAAAGATGATATTGAGAAGTCAAGAAGTCAAATCCACATCTAAGTCAAGGCGTAATTAGAGCAGAATGGTCATTTTGGAAGTATTTGAGCATATACCAGAACCATTGACTTAACTTGTTTCAATCACCACGGAAAATTAGAAAGAGTTTTTGACCTAATTCCTTTTGATTTGGAAAGAGATTGAAGTCGGTGTTGCGTGAGAGGTGATGACGGTCGATTCGAAGTTGAGACGCAAAAGTTATGACGGTTCTACCATAGTGACTTAAAGTTGTCCATCAATAAGTAAACCGGGTCGGACCTTTTGGACCTCCAAGGTCCAAAAGGCCCATAGGGACTTAAGACATCTGGACTTCTATAAATACCTCTTCTCAGATTTAAAACACACAAAATTCATAATTTAGAGAAGCAAAACACGCCTGGAGCTAAGGAAAAGCAGGAGGAATCGATTTAAACAACAACTCCACCATTCTGCATCATCCGGAGTCCATTTCAGTTAGTTCTTTACAGAAAATTTATTCTGGTTTTAGTTTTGGTCATGAATTTCTTACTTATGATTATATATTTCCAGTATTTTAATATGGGATAAACCCTTAAGTACTTGAGAATTGGGCGTAGTGTATGAACCTTAGTAAATTAATTAATGAATCTTAGTTTTGGGGATATTTTTAGTATTTAAATAAATTGCAACCAATTCTCGTTGATTGTATCTTTATGCTCGAAGGCTATTCTTGCCTTGATCAAGTATATGATAGTAATAGTAGTTAGATTGTCACCCGAGAGAGGAATTTAATTACAGGCATATGATATAAGTGCTTGGTGTGTGTTATTGAGTCTGGAGGCCTTAACTAACCAAGTAGTTAATAGGGTAAGAACAAATTCGTCCAAAACTATTGTAGGGTCACTCGGGTGGGATTTCTAGTATTGGGAGATAGCGTCCTATTCACCCAGGAGGAGTTAGGAAGATAAATGAATCCCAACTAACGTAGAATGACCCGTTTACTCTTATATGTCTAAGAACATTTAATTAATCAACTTAGGGGATCACCAGCAAGGACAAACACTACTCTCTCATATTACTTACCTCTTTTTAGTTAATCTGAATTTATTTCTAGTTAATTGCTCTTTCTTTCTTAGTTATTTAAATTAGTTTTCTATTATTGCAATTAGTTTAATAATCAGAAAAAACTAAACACACACTTATCTTTATTTATTTGTATTCGCAACTAAACCTTGATTTCGTAAGCACAACCACGTCACTTTGCTAATCCCTGAGAACGGAAACCTTTTTCTTACCCATTCATATTACTTGTCAACAAAACCCCTTACACTTGTGGGTGGTTACAGTCCGTAATAATTTAGGTGATTATTTATGACACTCACATGACAGTCACCAGGATTATGAAAACCCAACAGGGTATACAAAACTTTCCACATTAATAAAAACCCATGCCGTGCACTTAACGAGGTATCAATTATATTCTTATAATATTCATATTAACTGCACATATCCAATATATATTCTCCTTGGTTCTCGATCTCAAATACTGACTTATCCAACAGGGTGTCATCAGGAGTTGTCTAGTTTCAAGTCTCTAGACTCGTATGAAGACAAAGTTTATACTAACTCATCTACACACCAATCGAAGATCCACCGTTCGCGTATTCTTGAAAATTAGATATTCCACACTTTATTAAACACCCTGAATAATATTACACCAAAAAAATAGGGGGTTTTAACATAAAATTAAACGTATAAATTTTTATATTATAGGAAACATATATAATAATACACATATAAATACATAGTATAAAAATATCTTATAAATTATTAATTTAGATACAATTTTTTTTATCTACGAATAGTTTTTTGCCCCTCGACGATAATTGAATTTTTAGCGATTTGGTTTTCTAAAAACATTTTCCCGAGAACACTTGCTATCTGGTTTTCTACATCGTTATCTCGAAATTACAACTAGAATTAATACTCTCTCTGTTCTACTGAAATTGTCCATTTACTAAAAATAATGTTTCAAATATATTGTCTACTTAGGAATTTAAGACACTTTTTTCCACTATAACCCTTATTAAAATATTGAAATTTATATTTTTAATATACATTTAAGATATCAAGATACTTTATTAGGGGTATTTTTGTAATAGTAAATGCATTTATTATGTTTTTTAATATATGTGAAAAACTAAGTAGAAAAATTTAGTGGAACAGATGGAGTAATGGAGTTATGGTCTCGAAATAATAACTAGGCTTGTGGATCTCAATCTACTAATTTAATTAATTGGATTACACTTAAATTAAAGAAAGAAATGACAGATTTGCGTCTGTGTACATGTGAAATGCTAGATTACTAATTCAATGTATTATTATCAATTCAAATTATTGGCGTTGACATCTGATCGGCAATGTATCATGTATGGGTGTTATATTTGTTTATTTTATTACTTGGAAACAACAAGGGAAAAAAAAGAGTTTGCTTTGAGAAACTTGGTGATCACAATTTAGGCATTGGTTTTTGTTTATTCCAACAAACAAAAAGGAAAAATATGAGCTTCAAAAGAGAAAAGATGTCACCTTTGGTTCTCATCAAAGATTCTTTGAAATGCTTGGACTACCTGGAGGTGCACAGGAAAAACTTTGCTGATTTTGCTTCAGTGAAGGATCAAATCCAGAGCCTTAAGATTGATCTTAATTTTATAAGGTTATCTTTGGAGTTAATTGAAGGGAAGGAGTTTTACATAGACAAGAGTTTAGAAGAAGAAGGGTATACTATTGAAGTTGAAGGAGTTATCAGAGAGGTAGAAGAAGTCATTAACTCACGTTATGTTGAAGCTGCTGCTGCTAAGGATATGGATGGCACTTGGTTGACTTGTATTCTAGAAAAGATTGAGCTTATCAAGCCCATGATCGATCAAATATTTAAGAATTATACAGTTACAAGTGGTCGATGTGCTGATTTAATTAAGTATCTCCTAGATCTGATACACTCCTTCTCGGAGGTCTACTCCATGAATATTCAAGTGATGAAACTAATTGATACCGTGGAGAGAAGACTGCTATTTTTGAAACATTCCATTCAATTCATTTTTGAAGTAAGCTCTACTTATACGTGGTCTCTAAATAAGGAGATCACATATACGTCTGTCACAGCAGCATCGTTTTTCTTCCGTTGTTGGATTAACAAAGTGGATCCAATCGAACAATCTGAACTTTCTTCTACGCTAAACTTTAATCCCGAACTTGAAGAGACTAATCTTTATTGGTCCGTCTCGCAACCTTATTCTGAAACTCGGATTGTGGGCTATATTGATTTTCTCCTCCAACGTTTGGGAGAGGTTCCTACAAGGGATCACTTTGAGAGCCTTCAAAAGCAGTTAAAGCTCCTGAGATCTTTTCACATGTGGACCCCTCTACAAGATGCTGACGATGCGATATCATATAGAAGGTTTATGGCAGCTCAACTAAACAAGGCAGCTTTTCTTGTTGAACATTTATATGTTGGCTATCTGAATGAAGAAGAGATGATGACTGTAATGATCGAAGATGCTCTACCTCCAAAGTTACTTGGAAGACTTAAGCTTGTCAATATATTTCGTGGAATGGAACTAGTAAAGCACGAAGAAGCTAGTCTGGTAAAGGATCAATTTGAAACCCTTGACAAGGACATGCGATTCCTGAGAGAATTTTTTATCTATACGCACCACTGTGGATACGAAAATAGTAGTTTTTTGAATGTTAACACTATTATGGATGGTTTTGCTCTCGATGCAGCCCCTTTCTTATACACTTTTTATGTCAATGAAATGAAAGAAGACTATATGGCTCAGGAGATGATCTATCTCTTTCCTAATTTGCTTGAAAAGATCAGTCGCATAAAGGACGAGATAACGAAGGTTGTCCATGTGTATTTTACAAGAAAGGATCAACTTGAACGCTTTTACGAGGAGTACTTAAAGCTCACGAGATCTTTTCAATTGAACGATACTGAACATGGGATTTCATTTGAACAGCTAACGGGAGTTGATATTACCAAGGCAGCTCTTCTGGTTAAAGCCTCATTTCATGGAATGATTATGGGGATATATAATCCAATACCTTCACAGGTGCTTGGAAGGCTTAAGCTAATAAGCATATTTCGTGGAATGGAGCTTGTTCACCATGAAGCGACTTTGATAAATTTTATGGACAATCAACTCCAAACTCTTTTATTGGACATGCATCTCCTCAGAACGTTTTATTATTCTACTGACCAACATTTGGAAACTTATATGGGTGTTTACAAACTTATGGACGCTATAGCTCTTGAAAGTGGGTCACTGTTATATTCTTTATGCGTCGATAAAATGAAGGCCGAGGTGATGGACATGACTCTCCTTCCAGATTTGCTTGCTAAAACAAAGATTATCAAGGAAGGTATGAGGAAGATCTGTCTTGATCCTCCATCATCTAAATTCCCTAAGTCCACTGGCCAGAGAGGTGAGGCAATTTTCTTGATCAAAGATCTAAATGAGTTGTTAAATACTTGGACAGATAAAGTTTCTCCTTGTGTAAATCGTGGTATGAGAGAATTATTAAAGCCTTTAATTGAGAATCTTCAGTATGAAGTAGAGTTCTTGATACCTTTTGTTGAGCAATTGGAAGAAGGGTGCATTGAAATGGATTCAGTGATTCTTGGAATAAGGAAGTTGGCAAATCAAGCAAATTATGCAACCCAATTGTATGTTTTAAATAATTACACACAATGGTATTGTGTGTTGCAATTTTGTGATGCCATGGAAGAGGTTAAGCAATTCAAGAAAGTGATTGCAAGAATTAATGGCGATACACTGTCAACAATAGGTAATACCTTGCCCATCGGTGAATTGGTTGTTGGTTTCGAGGATGAAGCTGAAAATATTATAAAACAACTAATTGGAGGATCAGATAATTTACATTTTATTTCGATAGTTGGAATGGGAGGTCTAGGTAAGACAACTCTTACAAGGAAGTTGTACAATAATCCTTTAGTTTCGAGGCACTTTGATTGTCATGCTTGGACGTGTGTTTCCCAAGTATTTCAGAAGAGGGAACTCTTGCTTCACATATTACGCCAAGTTAATGACCTCACTCGAGGAATTAATCAGAGCACTACTAATGAGGATTTAAGAAGCATGTTATTTAAATCTCTCAAAGGACGGAGGTATTTAATAGTGTTGGATGATATTTGGGATATTGAAGCTTGGACTGTTCTAAGCAGGTGTTTTAAGGATGATTGCAATGGAAGCAGAATTGTTTTTACAACTCGAAATAAAAAGGTAGCATTAAGTGTTCAAACACGTAATTATTATATTCATTCCCTTCGTTTTTTCAGAGATGAAGAAAGTTTGGATTTGTTAGTGAAAAAAGTATTTCCTGGAAAAAGATGTCCTAGAGACCAATTGGAAATTGTGGAACAAATTGCAAAACACTGCAAAGGTTTACCTTTAGCCGTTGTTGTGACAGCTGGAGTACTTGCAACCAAAAATAAACAAGAGTGGGAAGAAGTTGCAGAAAGTTTAAGTCATGGTGATTTACAAGATTTAAGCATGAAAGTCTTGGAACTGAGTTATATTAACTTACCAGACTATCTAAAACCATGCTTTTTGTATTTCGGAGGATATCCAGAGGATATAGAAATTCCAGTGAAGAAGCTAATGTGGTTATGGGTGGCTGAAGGTTTTACTCACAAGGATAAAGCAGAGGAGTATTTAATGGATTTAATCAGTAGAAGCCTCGTAACTGTTGCTAAAAGAGGATCCAATGGTCGAGTAAAAACATGTCGCATTCATGATGTTTTGCTCGATTTTAGCTTGGCTAAAGCTAAACAAGAAAGGATTATGCTTTTGGTACATGGAGAACACACTCCATTACCTCAGGATCAAGGGAAATACAGGATGTGTATCTACTCTAACCTCAATTATGTTAATCAGTGGTCTTACAGCTTTAGTGTCACTTCTTTAGTGCATTTTGGCTCTACACTTAACATCAAATTCATATCATCATATGTTTCATTTATCACTAGGAGCTTTAAGTCTCTTAACGTACTTGATTTGGAAAAATTGCTGCTTAAAGACCTTAATTGCGAACTAGAATTGTTGGATCAGTTGAGACTTTTATCTGTTCGAATTCAAAGTCATGCTATCCCAGATTCAATTTCAAAGCTTATCAACCTCGAAACTTTGATTGTCAAAGGATTAAGAGGTGAAGTTGATATACCAAGTAGTATATGGAGCATGATAAATCTAAGGCATCTTCATATCGATAAGCGCGCTTCTTTTGTCTCGGACAAGACAAAACTCAAGGATGTTGTTTTAGATAAACTAGAGACACTTTCCACGCCGTGTCTACCATGTGGAGAAAATTCAAAGAATGTGATATCTTTATTACGTAATCTCCTAAAACTCAACTGTATATTTCTCGATGTTGATAGTGACAACAATTTTCCAGATTTACAACTCTTGTTTCAGCTTGAGTCCCTTAAGGTGGTGTACTATGGCAGCAGAAAGGTGTCTCACGCAACATTTAGCTTCCCTTTGAGTCTGACAAAGTTAACTCTGTCCAAATTCCAACTTCCATGGAGTAATATTGCAACAATTGGAAAACTCCCAAACCTTCAAGTTCTGAAATTACTGCATAAAGCTTTTGATGGGGAAGTATGGGAGACAAAAGATGATGAGTTCAAGAAACTAAAATATTTGAAGTTAGAATCTCTGGATATTTCACAATGGGAAGTCGAGAGTGAAGATCACTTTCCCCTTCTAGAGAAACTTGTGGTGCACGGATGCAAACAACTTAAAGAGATCCCTTCTTGTTTTGAAGATAGTTATACCTTAGAGGCGATTGAGGTGAAGTGGTGCGATCTCTCTACGGTTAATTCAGTCATCACGATCAACAATGGACGGCTCGATAACGGAAAAGATGGGCTCAACCTTATTATGCATCCTAATCCATCGTCATCTTCTTAAAAACGGGACTTCAAACTCATTTTATGTAAGTAAAAATCTGGTCTCACATACTTAAATTTCTTAATAACTTGCAATTAATATAGCCGTTAATTTGCCATTTATTTCAGGGAAAATGAAGAAGAGATACTCCGATTGTGTTTTTACATTCTCGTTTGGTTCTGTGTGTTGAACAATAAGCTGGCAGTTACAGCTCCCCGAGACGAGATGCTTTTGTCAGCACTTCAGTTTCTGTTGATTGCTAATTACTCTCATTTAGTAAGTGGACGCGTGAGATTTATTCTTGTATGGTTTTATTTTTTCCAATAAACGATGTATTAATAAAGAGAAGGAAGACAAGTACAATTGCGATACCAGATTGTTTAACTAAATCTTCTAGATTTCGGATAAAAACAATGATGGGAATATCCCATCATCAATTATCTACATCTGAAACTTATAAATTCTGTTTTATGAATTACAACTGTGTTTCTCGCTCCTTTTTTCACTGAGATTTTTTTTTTGTTCGACTTTTTTCACTAAGATCATAATAATTGTTTGCTATTGAAATTGTAGGAACATCGTTTCTTTCTTATATTTTGTGGAAATCCCACAGATGCTATTTTTTTAATCACCACGCCTTTATTTACTGGTTGATGAATTTTTCTTAACTAAAACGAAGCAACCACACAAAATATGGTTTATTGATCATTGGACCACACTCAATTAATTACATGTGACATTAATTAACTATGACTACAAATTAATCTTAATTAAGAATAAAAATTACAAAATTACAAAAGTTTCTATAAACATATTAATTATAATTATAATTATATATATTATCTAATTCTTATTATTTTCATAATTTTTTAAAACATTTTCATAATTAACTTATTATTATGTTAATTATATCCAATCTAATGTAACTAGGGTTGTAAATGAACCATGCCGCTCGCGAGCAGCTCGAGCTCGAGCTCGGCTCGGAGAAAAGCTCGTTCGAGATCGGCTCGAACGTAAACAGGCTCAAGCTCTATTTTAAGCTCGATACGTAAACGAGCCTGCTCGAGCTGGGCTCGTGAGCTCATTTAAAATTATAGATTATTAATTAATATATTATCTACTTATAAATATATTATTAAACCTTCAATATCTAAATGGACATTTTTAATTTTTTTAGACATTTATTTTTTCTTTAATGTTATGCTTCATATTTTCATACCACACACTCATGAAAGTCCCATGTCAACCATAAAAAACAAATTGTTCATGATCAACTCGTGCTCGACTCTAAAAAAAATATTCTTATATAAGTTAAACAGACAAGTTCTAACATTCCTGATTTGGATCATTGAAAGCTCGGGCTCGGCTCGTTTAAATTTGAGCTCGGCTTGGCCCGACTCGTTTAAATTTGAGCTCGGCTCGGCTCGAGAAATTAAACAAACAAGCCTGTACATCTAGTATTCGGCTCGGCTCGTTTGCAGCCCTAAATGTAACTAACATATAATATAATGTATATAGAGAATACGGGAGGTGAGACGGCGTCTCATTTTTATAATATAAAAAGCAAAAAAAAACTAGTTAACTAATTAAAGAAGAAAAGAAAAGGCTCGTCTTCTTGAGCAACCCCTTCTCCACCTACGCCCATCGCTCCCAACAAAACTACTATGCCATCGATTACGTCATTCGGTTAAAGCAAATTGAAACCCAAAACATTTGGGGCAGTAATCTTCTGTTTTAGGTATTATTGATCTCTCATTTGAATTGGAGTTTCTCTGGTTCTGCATTTACATAAGAGTGCTAATTCGGATTTTCTCAATCATTTTTATCATCTTCTTTGGGCTATATAGCAAGCATAGCAGATCACTCTTTCTCTAGTTATCTCAATCTTTAGGTTCTTTGTTTAGTTCTGTAGATAGAAAGTTGCATAATCATAGTTTGGTCAATAATATCCTTTGAACCTATGTGAATCAAGTTTAGGATCCATGAACCTGTGTATAGGCTCAAAGGATATTATATTGACCAAGCAATAGATGCAGGTGCGCTTTTTAATTTACATTTGAAATCAATCTTGAATGTCCGTTTGTATCTGAATTATTATTCAGCTATCTTGCTCTGTGTTTATTGCAATAACTTATTGTGACCGGCCTTTAGTCCTTGCAAACGTAACTTAAACAGTTACTGTTCTCTCTCTCTCTCTCTCTCTCTCTCTCTCTCTCTCTCTCTCTCTCTCTCTCTCTCTCTCTCTCTCTCTCTCTCTCTCTCTCTCTCTCTCTCTCTCTCTCTCTTTCATATTTTTTAAGGGTGGTTACAATTTCCATTCATGTGGAAAATTGTGATAACTCGAATGATTTCCTCGGATTTGGTTTTTCGTAATCAGGGTAAGGATATCTGGGTGAGTACTCCAACCCACCTTTTGTCCTTCAAAATATGAATATTTTTATATACTTGAGGATATTGTCTGATTTTATATTAGAAGATAAACGGACAATTCGTGATATATACCATTATTTTGCGTTTTTTGAAAAAATACCGATTTGTAAGGTGGGACTCACAATTTTTGTCAAATTCACTTCCATAACAAAAAAGGCTGATTTTTGGTCATATACTCGAGAATATTTCTAAAAAATGGATGAGTTCTGGGGGGTATCAAGCAAGCTTTCTGTAATTTAAACACCTTGTGGGTGGTGTCTATGTACTTCAAACAAGTAGAGAAAACGTAGGACAGAAAGGTGGGGTACTTAGGATCACTAATCGGGTGGAGAAATTTGTAGATTGGCTTCATATTATAGGTTGATGGATGAGGGTTCAAGGGACACGGTTCATGTTTCGTGCCTCGTGGAACATAAGGAATAAAATATTAAGAAGGTTAAATAGAACGAATGGGAATTCATAAAGACAAACATTGTTTTCTCACGCAAAGATCAACAATCTAGATTGCGTACATTTCAATCATGCTCCAATACTTATACAAATATTGCCACATTGTAATCAGTCCCCTAGGCCTTTTCATTTGATATTTGAATCATCATAATGTATGCACAAACGTGGGACCATAACAAAATTAGAGTTGCGCATCGGAAGCATGGTGGGCCAATAACCCATAGGTCCCAGGATCAAAACCTGGATATGTATATCCTTTTGCCACTGAAGGAAGGTCATCGATTTTGGTTAACAATCTTTGTAGATCCATGGGTCAGTGGTGACAAGGGTAATCAAATTATTAGAGGACTATGGAAAAATAATTTAATTATAGTAGAAGAGTGATGTATAAAGTAGGAATCTAGGACATGATTGCGAGCTATATGTCTTCCAAGTTATTTATGCTAAGACGATTCTGACAAAAATGGATGAGTTATGGAGGTTATCAAGCAATATTTCTGTAATTTAAACACCTTATGGATGGTGTCTAGGTACTTCAACCAAGTCAAGAATAAGTAGGATAAGAAAGGTGGTGTACTTGGGATCACTAGTCGGGTGGAGAAATTTGTAGATTGGCGTCATACTTATAGGATTATGAATGGGGGTTAAAGGTTCAATATTCACGTGTCGTGCCTCGTGGAACATAGGGAATAAAATATTAAGAAGGTTAATTATAGCGTACGGGAATTCATAATGACAAAACATTGTTTTCTCACGCAATGATCAACAATCAAGATTGCGTACATTTCAATCATGCTCCAATACTTATACAAATATTTCCACATTGAAATCAGTCTCCTAGGCCTTTTCATTTAATATTTGAATCATCACGATGTATGCACAAAGGTGGTCCCATAAAATCCAGAGTGGCGTAGCGGAAGCGTGGTGGTCCCATAACCCACATATCCTAGGATCAAAACCTGGCTTTAATAATATTGCCACTGGTTCGAGAAATGATGGAAGTTAATCGGGTTTGGTTAACAATCTTTGTGGATCCGTGGGTCAGTGGACACAAGAGCAATCAAATTATTAGAGGACTAGGGAAAAATAATTCATTTAGAGTAGAAGAGTGATGTATAAAGTAGGAATCTGGTTACTTTTGGATAACTTATGTATTTTTAGTGTGGGTTTATCTACAGAGTGCCAATTTATCAATATAGAGGTTACAAGACATGATTGTGAATTATATATCTTCTCAGTTATTTATAGTAGGGCATTTTTGACAGAATTGGATGAGGTATGGGGGTTATAAAGCAAGCTTTCTGTAATTTAAACACCTTATGGATGGTGTCTATATACTTCAACCAAGTCAAGAAAAAGTAGAATAAGAAAGGTGGGGTACTTGAGATCGCTAGTCGGGCGAGAAATTTGTTGATTGGCTTCATAGTTATAGGATGATGAATGGAGGTTCAAGGTACACGATTCACGTGCCGTGCCTAGTGGAACATAGGGAATAAAATATTAAGAAGGTTAAATAGAGCGTATGGGAATCCATAATGACAAACATTGTTTTCTCACACAAAAATCAACAATTTAGACCACGTACAAAATTTTCACATTGTAATCAGCCGCCTAGGCCTTTTCATTTAATTTTTGAATCATCGCGATGTATGCACATAGGTGATCCCATATATTAAAATCAGAGTGGCACAGCGGAAGCCTGGTGGGCCCATAACATACAGATCCCATGATCGAAACCTGGCTCTGATATATCCTTTTTGCCACTGGTTCGAGAAATGATGGAAGTTCATCGGGTTTGGTTAACAATCTTTTGGATCTGCGGGTCAGTGGTGACAAGGGTAATCAAATTATTAGAGGAATAGGGAAAAATAATTCAATTAGAGTAGAAGAGTGATGTATAAAGTAGGAATCTAGTTACTTTGGGATAACTTCGATATTTTTAGTGTGGGTTTATCTGTAGTCTGCAGAGTGCCAAATTATCAATACAGAGGTTACGGGACATGATTGCGAGCTACATATCTTCTCAGATATTTATGCTAGGACATTTATAACATAATTGGATGAGTTATGGGGGTTATCAAGCAAGATTTATATAATTTAAACATCTTATAGATGGTTTCTAGGTACTTCAACCAAGTCGAGAAAAAGTAGGATAAGAAAGGTGAGGTACTTGGGATCACTAGTCGGGTGGAGAAATTTGTAGATTGGCGTCACAGTTATAGTTTGATGGATGGGGGTTCAAGGTCCACGATTCACGTGTCGTGCCTCGTGGAACATAGGGAATACAATATTGAGAAGTTTAAATATAGCGTACGGAAATTCATAATGACAAACATTGTTTTCTCACACAAAGATCAACAATCTAGATTGCGTACATTTCAATCATGCTCCAATACTTATACAAATATTGCCACATTGTAATCAGCCGCCTAGGACTTTTTGCCACTGGTTCGAGAAATGATGGAAGTTCATCGGGTTTGGTTAACAATCTTTGTGGATCTGCGGGTCAGTGGTGAAAAAGGTAATCAAATTATTAGAGGAATAGGGAAAAATAATTCAATTAGAGTAGAAGAGTGATGTATAAAGTAGGAATCTAGTTACTTTGGGATAATTTAGATATTTTTAGTGTGGGTTTATCTGTAGTCTGCAGAGTGCCAAATTATCACTACAGAGGTTACGGGACATGATTCCGAGCTACATATCTTCTCAGATATTTATGCTAGGACATTTCTAACATAATTGGATGAGTTATGGTGGGTTATCAAGCAAGATTTGTATAATTTAAACATCTTATGGATGGTTTCTAGGTACTTCAACCAAGTCAAGAAAAAGTAGGATAAGAAAGGTGAGGTACTTGGGATCACTAGTCGGGTGGAGAAATTTGTAGATTGGCGTCACAGTTATAGGTTGATGGATGGGGGGTTCAAGGTCCACGATTCACGTGTCGTGCCTCGTGGAACATAGGGAATACAATATTAAGAAGTTTAAATATAGCGTATGGAAATTCATAATGACAAACATTGTTTTCTCACACAAAGATCAACAATCTAGATTGCGTACATTTCAATCATGCTCCAATACTTATACAAATATTGCCACATTGTAATCAGTCGCCTAGGCCTTTTCATTTAATATTTGAATTATCACGATGTATGCATAAAGGTGGTCCCATAAAAAATTAGAGTGGCGCAGCGGAAGCGTGGTGGGCCCATAACCCACATGTCCCAAGATTGAAACTTGGCTCAAATATATCCTTTTCGCCACTGGTTCGAAAAATTACGGAAGTTCATCGGGTTTGGTTAACAATCTTTGTGGATCCGCTGGTTAGTGGTGACAAGGGAAATTAAATTATTATAGGACTAGGGTAAAATAATTCATTTAGAGTAGAAGAGTGATGTATAAAGTAAAAATCTAGTTACTTTAGGATAACTTAGATATTTAAATAGTGTGGGTTTATCTACAGAGTGCCAAATTATCAATGTAGAGGTTACGAGATATGATTGCGAACTATATATCTTCTCATTTATTTATGTTTGGACATTTCTAACAGAATTGGATGAGTTATGGGGGTTATCAAGCAAGTTTTTTGTAATTTGAACACCTAATGGATGGTGTCTAGATACTTCAACCAAGTCAAGAAAAAACAGGATAACAAAGGTGGGGTACTTGGGATCAATAGTTGGGTGGAGAAATGTGTAGACTGGCTTCAAGTTATAGGATGATGGATGTGGGTTTAAGGGCCACGATTCATGTGACGTGCCTCGTGGAACATAGGGAATAAAATATTAAGAAGTTTGAATAGAGCGTATGTGAATTCCTAATGATAAACATTGTTTTTTCATGCAAAGATCACCAATCTAAATTGCGTACATTTCAATCATTCTCTAATACTTATACAAATATTGCCACATTGTAATCAATCACCTAGGCCTTTTCATTTAATTAGTGAATCATCATGGTGTATGCACAAAGGTGGTCCTTTAACAAAATTATAGTGGCGCAGTGAAAGCGTGGTGTGCCCATAAACCATAGGTCTCAGGATCGAAACCTGGCTCTGATATATCCTTTTTCCACTGGTTCGAGAAACGATGGCAAATCATCGGGTTTGGTTAACAATCTTGGTGGATCCGCGAGTCAGTGGTGACAAGGGTAGTAAAATTGTTATAGGACTAGGGATAAATAATTCTTAGAGTGGAAGAGTGATGTATAAAGTAGTAATCTAGTTACTTTGGGAAAACTTAGATATTTTTAGTGTGGGTTTATCTGCAGAGTGCCAAATTATCAATATAGAGGTTACATGACATGATTGCAAGCTATATGTCTTCTTAGTGATTTATGCTAGGACATTTCTAATAGAATTTGATGAGTTATAGGGGTTTATCAAGCAAGCTTTTTGTAATTTAAACACCTTATGGATGATGTTTAGGTACTTCTACCAAGTCAAAAAAAAGTAAGATAAAACTTGGGATCACTAGTCGGGTGGAGAAATTTGTAGATAGGGGTTATAGTTATAGGTTGATGGATGGGGGTTGAAGGGCCACGATTCACATGTCGTGCCTCGTGGAATATAGGGAATAAAATATTAAAAGGTTTAAAGAGAGCGTATGGGAATTCATAATGATAAATATTTTTCTCTCACGTAAAGATCAATAATCTAGATTGCGGAACATTTCAATCATGCTCCAATACTATATAAATACTTCCACATTGTAATCAGTCGCCTAGGCCTTTTCATTTAATATTTTAATCATCATTATGTATGCATAAAGGGGGTCCCATAAAAAAATTAGAATGGCGCAGCAGAAGCGTGGTGGGCCCATAACCCACAGGTCCCAAGATCGAAACTTGGCTCTAATATATCCTTTTCGCTACTGGTTTGAAAAATGATGGAAGTTCATTAGGTTTGGTTAACAATCTGTGTGGATCCACGGGTCAGTGGTAACAAGAGCAATCAAATTATTAGAGGACTAGGGTGAAATAATTCATTTAGAGTAGAAAAGTAATGTATAAAGTAAAAATCTAGTTACTTTGGGATAACTTAGATATTTTTAGTGTGGGTTTATCTACAGAGTTCCAAATTATCAATATAGAGGTTACTGGACATGATTACGAACTATATATCTTCTCAGTTATTTATGCTAGGACATTTCTGACAGAGTTGGATGAGTTATGGGGGTTATCAAGCAAGTTTTTTGTAATTTAAAAACCTTATGGATGGTGTCTAGGTACTTCAACCAAGTCAAGAAAAACAAGATAAGAAGGGTGGGGTACGTGGGATCACTAGTCGGGTGGAGAAATATGTAGACTGGCTTCATAGTTATAGGATGATGGATTGGGGTTCAAGGGCCACGGTTCATGTGTCGTTCCTTGTGGAACATAGGGAATAAAATATTAAGAAGTATAAATAGAGCATACGTGAATTCATAATGACAAACATTGTTTTCTCATGCAAACATCAACAATCTAAATTGCGTACATTTAAATCATGCTCCAATACTTGTACAAATATTGCCACATTGTAATCAGTCGCCTAGGCCTTTTAATTAAATATTTGAATCATCATGATGTATGCACAAATGTGGTCCCATAACAAAATAAGAGTGGCACATCGAAAGCGTGGTGTGCGCATAAACCACAGGTCTCAGGATCGAAACCTGGCACTAATATATCTTTTTTGCCACTGGTTTGAGAAATGATGGAAGTTCATCGGGTTTGGTTAACAATATTTGTGGATCCGTGGGTCAGTGGTAATAAGGGTAGTAAAATTATTAGAGGACTATGGATAAATAATTCAATTAGAGTAGAAGAGTGATGTATACAGTAGGAATCTAATTACTTTGGGATAACTTAGATATTTCTAGTGCGGGTTTATCTGTAGAGTGCCAAATTATAAATATAGAGGTTGTGGGACATGATTGTAAGCTATATATCTTCTCAGTGATTTCTGCTAGGACATTTCTGACAGAATTGGACGAGTTATTGGGGTAATCAAGCAAGCTTTCTATAATTTTTTTAAACACATTATGGGTGGAGTCTAGGTACTTCAACCAAGTATAGAAAAAGTAGGATAAAAAGGTGGGTACTTGGAATCACTAGTCAGGTGGAGAAATTTGTAGATAGGCGTCATAGTTATAGGTTGATGGGTGGGGGTTGAAGGGCCACGATTCACGTTCCATGCCTCGTGGAACACAGGGAATAAAATATTAAGAGGTTTAATTAGAGAGTATGGAAATTTTTAATGACAAACATTTTTCTCTCACACAAAGATAAAAAATCTAGATTGCGGTACATTTCAATCATGCTCCAATACTTACATAAATATTTCTACATTGTAATAGTCGCCTAGGCCTTTTTATTTAATATTTGAATCATCATGATGTATGTACATAGGTGGTCCCATAACAAAATCAGAGTGCCTTTTCATTTAATATTTGAATCATTATGATGTATGCACATAGGTGGTCTTAGAACAAAATCATAGTGGAGCAGCGGAAGCGTGGTGGGCCCATAACCCACAGGTCCCAGGATCGAAACCTGGCTCTGATATATCCTATTTTCCTCTGGTTCGAGAAATGATGGAAGTTCACCGGGTTTGGTTAACAATCTTTGTGGATCTGCGTCCTTGGTGACAAGGGTAATCAAATTATTAGAGGACTAGGGAAAAATAATTCAATTAGAGTAGAAGAGTGATGTAAAAAGTAGGAATCTAGTTACTTTGGGATAACTTAGATATTTTTAGTGTGGGTCTATATGTAGTGTGCCAAATTATCAATATATGGGACATGATTGCTAGCTATATATCTTCTTAGTTATTTATGCTATGACATTTCTGACAAAATTGGATGAGTTATGGGGGGTTATCAAGCAAGATTTCTGTAATTTCAACACCTTATGAATGGTGTCTAGGTACTTCAACCAAGTCAAGAAAAAGTAGGATAAGAAAGGTAGGGTACCTTGGATCACTAGTCAGGTGGAGAAATTTGTAGATTGAAGTCATAGTTATAGGTTGATAGATGGGGGTTCAAGGTCAACGATTCACGTGCCGTGCCTCGTGGAACATAGGGAGTAAAATATTAGGAAGGTTAAATAGAGCGTATAGAAAATCATAATGACAAACATTGTTTTCTCACGCAAAGATCAACAATCTAGATTGCGTACATTTCAATCATGCTCCAATACTTATATAAATATTGCCACATAGTAATCAGTCGCCTAGGCCTTTTTCGTATTAGTATTTGTATCATCACGATTCACGATGTATGCACAAAGGTTGTCCAACAAAAATATCAGAGTGGCGCAGCGGAAGCGTGGTGGGCCCATAACCCACAGGTCCCAGGATCGAAACCTGGCTCTGATATATATTCTTTTTGCCATTGGTTCGAGAAATGATGGAATTTCATCGGGTTTGGTTAACAATCTTTGTGGATCCGCGTGTCAGTGGTGACAAAGGCAATCAAATTATTAGAGGACTAGGGAAAAACAATTCAATTAGAGTAGAAGAGTGATGCATAAAGTAGGGATCAATTACTTTGGGATAACTTAGATATTTTTAGTGTGGATTTATCTGTAAAGTGCCAAATTATCAACATAGAGGTTACGGGTCATGATTGCGAACTATATAACTTCTCAGTTATTTATGCTAGGACATTTCTGACATAATTGGATGAGTTATGGGGGTTATCAAGCAAGGTTTTTGTAAATTAAACACCTTATGGATGGTGTCTAGGTACTTAAACCAAGTCAAGAAAAATTAGGATAAGAAAGGTGGGGTACTTGGGATCACTAGTCGGGTGGAGAAATTTGTAAATTGGCTTCATAGTTATAGGATGATGGATGGGGGGTTCAAGGGCCACGATTCAAGTGTCGTGCCTCGTGGAAAATAAGGAATAAAATATTAAGAAGTTTAAATAGAGCGTATGAGAATTCATAATTACAAACATTATTCTCTCATGCAAAGATCAACAATCTAGATTGCGTACATTTCAATCATGCTCCAATACTTATACAAATATTGCCACATTGTAATCAGTCGCCTAGGCTTTTCATTCATTATTTAAATCATCATGATGTATGCACAAAGGTGGTCCCATAACAAAATCAGAGTGGCGCAGCGGAATTTGGTGTGCCCATAACCCACATGTCCTAGGGTCGAAGCCTGGCTTTGATATATCTCTTTTTCCACTAGTTTGAGAAGTGATGGAAGTTCATCGGATTTGGTTAACAATCTTTGTAGATCCGCGGTCAGTGTTGACAAGGGTAATCAGATTATTAGAGGACTAGGGAAAACTAATTCAATTAGAGTAGAAGAGTGATGTATAAAGTAGGAATCTAGTTACTTTGCGATAACTAGATATTTTTAGTGTGGGTTTATCTACAGAGTGCCAAAATATCAATATAGAGGTTACAGGACATGATTGTGAGTGATATATCTTCTCAGTGATTTATTCTAGGACAATTCTATCAGAATTGGATGAGTTATGGGGGGTTATCTGATGTCTCCCTAATTGTTCTTATTTTCGACCCTTGGGAGACATCATTTTTGGTGTTTATTTAATTAATTTGATAGACTTTTGGACTTAATATGCAATAATCCAGAATTTCCTTTTTATTTCTAGCATTTTTAATTTATTAAACTTTTGCGCGTAATATTGGTATTTTTAGTGAAAAGTTTACAGGTTTTAGATGTTAGCTAGGAGAGGAATCCGAGGAGAAAGTCAAAGATCGTGAATTAGAGTCAAGTCTTGAAGATAAATCCCGAAGATATTATTTTTAGAGCTGAAAATCCATTTTCCAGGCCATAGATTGCTGATTTCGAGGTGCTTAAGCGATGATTTAGCTGCTGACCTTTGAAGAGAAAACATTCCTTATCGAGTTACGGAACTTTAGCAACTGGAATGAGGTCAATCGGAGTCATAACGCATCGGGAAAAACCGTTTTAGTGAAGGTGTATCAGCAGTTACGGGATTTTGGGCTTAGAAATTGGGCTTGGACATTTAATTAGTGTTTTATTTTCTGGTCCAAGCCCTAGTCCGAATTTATGCTTATAAAAGGAGGTCTGGACTTCTATTTTTCAGACAATTCACATTCCACAAGATTAAAACACCAGAGAGAAGCAACAGAAGGAAGAAAGAAGAAGCTACAAGAGCTGGAGTGGGTCTATAGCTCCGTTCGTAGTCATTCCAATTCCGGAAATTAGGTTCTTTTTATATTTTAATTTTGTAAACAATATGAATTCCATTTCTTTAAATTTAGTTTTTAATTTTAATATGAGCTAAGCTTTTCATAGTACTTGAGAACAAACAATGGGTGAATCCTAATTTTATGAAATAACGAATGTTGGATTTGGGTTTATGTTAAATTAAATTAGATTGGGTCTGTTATTCTTTTCGATAATTTGTGATTATTTACTGTTTTTAGAGTCGCGAACTAAGAACAGGTATTAGTATCTAAGCTATTCCATATATGTGGCGTGTGGATCATCCTGACGGAGGGTTTAGGTATAGAATTAATTATTCAATCTAGGATAAAAGCTATTGATTCTGACGAACTTAGCTAATTCTAGGTCCAATGAGGTAAAACACTTAATCATCCAACGGTGGATCATATTTACCCTGACGGGACTAGTGACACTTTAGGATCGCCTTATAGTCCACCCTGACGGGGGTATAAGGAATTTAGAATCCCGACCATTGTAATTGACCGATTTAGCCCTTAAACAACATAAGTTAGGAAATAAGATTGGGAGGATCCTTGCGTTCTCAAGTACTACATCTCATATTGCGTTTTCATCATTTTACTTGCGTCTTAGCTTTTACTTGCATTTATAATTTGTCTTTCATTTAGTAGTTTAATAAACGAAAACCAAACAAACATTTTATTGTCTTTTATTTTCATAAGTGCATCAATCACTATTTGCTAGACATTGTGATCAACCATTCTGTCCTTGGAACGAATCTGTATTATCCTTAATACTACTTGGGACAACCGTACACTTGCGGTTGTGGTTCGATTAGCATTTGCATTTATTTTTAGAACACACAAAGGACCACCATTATCAAGCATGCTTTCTGTAATTTAAATACCTTATAAATGGTGTCTAGGTATTTCAACAAAGTCAAGAAAAAGTAGGATAAGAAAGGTGGGGGTAATTGGGATCACTAGTCGGTGGAGAAATTTGTAGATTGGCGTCATAGTTATAAGGTTGATAGATGGGGGTTGAAGGGCCATTATCACGTGTCGTGCCTCGTTGAACATAGGGAATAAAATATTAAAATGTTTAAATAGAGCGTATGTGAATTCATAATGACAAACATTGTTCTCTCACACAAAGATCAACAGTCTAGCTTGCGTACATTTCAATCATGCTCCAACAGTTATATAAATATTTCCACATTGTAATTAGTAACCTAGGCCTTTTCATTTAATATTTGAATCATCATGATGTATGCAGAAAGGATTTCGAGATATTATCTCGGAAAAGTGGGATGTGAGTCACTGGTGTATGTGAGACAATATTTCAGCTATTCGGGGACATATTTATTCTTGGAAGACATATGTTTTGGGGGATATTAAGTGTTGTTATAGTGGAAAATTTTAAACCACTAAGAATCATGTTTAGTCATAACACACTAAACTAGCCAAATAGCCAACAAATGTCATAAAGGCAGCCAAGTATGATTCTCTTCTCGAGGTCGACCACTATATTAATTGTTCAAAGGGGAGAATGTACCTCCTGACGTTTCCACACCCAGAGACCGCAAATGAATCGACCATCTCACCTGGGAGGGTACGAATACCCGAAGAGTCAATATTTACTAGTGAGGAGTTGACGCACATATAGATCCGTTGGAAATTTTTATACTATAAAAAGAGTAATAAAGGCTCAAAAATATATATTTTCTACACCAAATATGAAACTTTCAAAGTATATATTCAAAAGAAACAAAAAACAAATCATATTCCTAATATCTATATTATTTTATTAGAACACCTATTTGAAAACATATACTCCTAAAGGAGTATAGAAGATAGGTTGATTAAGCTTAATCATAAACCCTAGAAATTCTTTTGTTCTAGTAAGTGTGATATTTAATAGACTAGAAAAGTTGAATGTGTCATGGTTGTGTGAAGTGGTGGATTATGAGTATAGATCATATACCCATCCTTGTGTGACGATACACAAAAGAAGACTTCACGGGCTTGTGGAGTGACATCGTGAGTCTACATTGTACACTTGGTTTACTTGTATTGGTGATTACACAAGAAGTTTTTCCTAAGGGAATTTAAAAAAGGTTGTAAAGGTTTGTGCTCTCACCTTTACAAGAAACGGAAATTCCAGTGGAAGATCTTTCCAAATCCTAAGGGCGCATAGACCTTAGGTAGTGGACTAAGCCACATGATCTGAACCACTTCAAATTACGTGTTTGTATTCTCTTCCCCGTTTTCTTTACTTCGTGCATGCCAAGTGTTTGTTTTATTATCTTAATGTTCGTTTATATATCCAAGGCATATATTTTACATGCTTAGTACTTGTGTATTTGTCTCTTAGATTATTGGCTAGTAACTTGCATCGAGTATATACACGAAGTACATGATAAAGCATCTCACTCATATATCTTAACTCTTGTGTACCTTTAACCTATCTATATAGGATCCTAAAAATATTGGATCATTAGATAAATTTGAATCGAGTTGATTATGTTAGATTATTTCTATTCCAATACTCCCTATTCACCCCTCTTGGATTATTATTGGGCAACAAACAACAATAATTATCACACAAATTAGATTGGTGTAGTGAAAATGTGGTTGATTCATAACCCATAGGTCCCAAAATTGAAATCTGGCTATGATTTTTAATTTTTTTTCCTGGGTGAAATAACCCATTAAAACAAAAATAGTAGTGAATTATAAACAAAACACAACATTAAGTGAACATTTTACAAATTTACCATATTAATACTAATAAGAAACGGTCTTTGTTAGCCAAATCCTACTCTATGAACCATCATATCCATATATCCCACGATGAAGTTGAGAGTGAAAAATTAGTCGTCCGGAAGCAAGTTCTGCCTAAATATCTTTACTAACTCTATTCGTCAGGGCATTTTAGTACCTAAATTAGAGTGGCGTGGTAGAAGCGTGGTGGTTCCATAACTTATAGGTCACAGGATCGAAACCTAGCTTTGATATTTTATTTGGGTCAGGGAATCAGTGTGAGGAACACTTATTCCTACAACCGTCCCACCCATGTGTGGTTTTGAACCTCCATTTTAGTACCCTAAAATTCTCCCCCTTTTAGAATTGGTTTGGGCGGTTACCTGCAAACCTACACCTATTGACATCCCTACGCACAACATCACCGTATCCTATGACTATGAAATGTTCAATTTTTTTTTGTTAACTCTGGTAATTAACAATTTGGGGAGGCAATAAATATGAATGGAAAACTGACTACGGAAGGAACTCTGTAAACGTGTTAGGAAGTAGGAAATATTGGGTGTGATATGCCAAATGGGGGCATAAATGTGATTTTTTTGCCTAGTAATGGAGGGGTCCGAGGATTATTGGAGGTATATGTGGTTAAAGGGAATCTAATTAGAGTTATAGCAACTGATCGAAAATCGCCGAATAGGAATACAACCGGTATAAAAATCCATCTTTATGAAAATAACCCAGGCTAAACTGGGCATTCCCATCATATGGGAGGAAATGGAGGGCACTCGAGGGGTTTCAAAGTGATGAATGTTTGGTAAATATCCATAATAAAGTCAAGTTTCGGGTACGTTGTCATCGCTAAATGTCAGATGCTACTTATTACCAGATATGAACGCGGGAGTGACATATATGGTTATGGAATTACCATAACTATAATTTTTTCCACAACTCTAGACTTATGTGTACAACAAATCAATGTACATACAAACCGGAAAACATGACTCGCACGTTAAATAGTTTGGTATACAATTATCATGGAGTGGTGAATTCTATATTTTGTCTTGTGGCTCGGAAAAGATGGATGTTTATTGGGTTCGGTTTACAATCCTCGTAGAGTCATTAGTTAGTAGTGACAGCGCTAATTAAATAATTTGAGGGATGGGGAAAAATAATTCAACTAGAGTAGAAGAGTGACGTAAAAAAGGAGAATTCGGTTACTTTGGATAAACTCAAATATTTTAGTTTGGGTTTTATTAGTAGAGTGCCATGTTATTAATATGGAGGTTACGAGGCTTGATTGCGAACCATGTATATTCTTGGATATTGATGCTAGGACATATCAAATGGAAATGAAGGAATTATGGGGGTTCTCAAGAAAGCTTTTCTTACCCCTTAACTAGCGGATGTGTACTTCAACCAAGTCGAGAAAGAAGACAATAAGAAAGGTGGGGTATCTGGGATCACTCACCAGATGAATAAATTTGAAGATTGGCGCCATAGTTGTGGGTTTATGGATTTGTAGTTTGAAGGACCGTGATTCACGTGGCGTTACTGTAAAACACGATGAATAGAATATTAAGAAAGATGGATAAAACGTATGTGAATATAGAATGGAAGATATTTTTTCGCACACAAAGGTCAATCCTCTAGATCACTCTCATTTCGATCATGCTTTGATACTTATACTGCTACTGCCTAGACCTTATCATTTTGAATTTGAAGAAGCATGGTGTCTGCACAAACAGTTTCAGGTATTCATTCACGGAAGATGATACAAATGCTCTTTCAAATATTAATAGGAGGCAAAAAATTATTTTGGCTAGGATTGTGAGTATTTGGATACCACTTCAGTGTATATATAATGTGTCCCTCTTTCAGTTAGTAACTTGAATGAGGGGAGAATGTCTGAGTGTATTAAAGGAAGATGGGATTCTATGCTTGTAGAGCTAAAAAAGAAATTGGGTCTACAGTGGATATAGGAATACACAATTTTACCATCTATCTACCATTAGAAAAAGGAAAAATTCTAAGATGAAGTAACTAAAGGATTGGAGTGAAGATTGGGTTTATGTGGGTAGCGAGCAATAAGTGCTACTTTGTGATTTCTTTGAGCAACTTTACTCAACATATATAGACTTTGTTTTCCCTGCTCCTTTCCTTAGTTACAATAAATAAGGAGTAGGAGACGAGTGGGGTGTGGATGTGGGTAGGGTGATTACTAGACAAGGCTTTGAATTGCAAGGGAACTCCCATAATTGTGTTCCAGTCCGATCCTTCTAAGGTTCCAGGGCTTGACGGCATATCGCTTTTACCAGAAATATCAGGGAAATGACAGACATGTAGTCTACAACGTGGTTAGTTGGGGAAACTGAGGATGGGATATTCTACATCGACTTAATGGTACTCTTATCCACCCCATCTCAAAGATACCTAATCCAGAAAAGGTTAGTCATTTTTATCTTATCAGTTTGATTAATGTTATTGTCACGTTCATTATGAAAGCAATGGTGGATAAAATTTACCTTTTACTACCAAATTGTACTGGTCCAACCAGATAAACTTCCTTCCCATAGTCCACCAGATATGATATCGTATTGTTGCAGAAGGTAGGCCACTCAAAATATAAAATTTCATGAGAATGTGGACTTATGATGATCAAGTCTGTCTTGTAAAAAGCTTATGATAAAATTAGATAGAGAATTATTGGAGACAAAATCAACCAGGTTGGCCTCTTATCATCTTGGATCCAGGTTATAATGTTAGCCCTGCAAACCAACGTTATGCAAATACTCTAAAATGACAAACACATGGAGCCTTTAAACTATGTAAAGGTATTTAGGAATGAGACGCTCTATCGCTACACATACACACACACACACACACACACATATATATATATTTAATGTATATAGAGTGGTTTTCTATTCTCATGTAGGGTATATATGATAGTGGTACTTGGAAGCATATACTCCTTCATCGCTAGCAAACACTCTAATCTTGTTGCATAAACATCGGAGAATCAAGTAAAATTGATTAAGGCGGTTATCCAGGTTTTCTTAGAGGAAGAAGAGGTACAACAATAAAATCATGAATTCATTTTTCGAGATATATAGAGCAAATAAAGAAGGAATAACTGGCTCCCTGCAATAGTTATTCCTTAAGTGAAGGTCTAGGCACGAATCTGGGTAGTACTATATTTTTGGGAGGTCTACCAAGATACTTCTTTAGAATGGTCACAAAGAGAATGAAAACAAGTCAAATTGTAAAACACACACCCTTTTCTTGTTGGACGAATAATGCTTTCACAATCACTCCTATGTAATTCCCATATATACTTTGCAAACAATGAAACTACCCGTGTATGTATGGAATGAGATTGGTCATATAATTTATGACTTTATCTGGGAACCACATAATGATGGAAGGAAGATTCACCTATTGACTTGGATAAAAATATGTAGGCCAAAAGTGGAAGAAGGATTGGAGCTCATAGACACAAGGCATTATAATATGGTGCTCCTCGACAAATTAGGAAGAAAATCTCTCCAAGATGCATTTGTATTAAGGGTGGAGGCTTTCAGACAATAATATATTCGTGATGGTTTTATGATTTGGGAATTTAAACCATCATATTAATGAGTATGTAAAAATATCACGACATACCACAATGTTCTTTTCAATAGTGTCGTTGAGATGAATGGTGAACATGGAGTGTGGTACAAATGGATTTTTGAAGCCTCTAGCATATCTTTTTTGTTAGACCAACTTACAATTCTACAATATATGTTATTGGGGTGAGAAAAATTTTAATGAGATGTGATATAGACTCTTAAGCATCCGCAGAAAGTGTTAATTTATCATTGATGCACAGTGTGGGAGCAGTTATCGACATCATTGAGTTTATAAAAAAGAGGTGTCATTGAGTCATCGATGTGTACAAGGTGTGGATTGGCTTAGGACACGTCCATTCATCTATTTTGGTAGTGCAATAAAGTGACTAAAAATTGGGTTGGCTAGAATGATTTTGCTTATACATCATATGGGGCCTCCGGAGCTATAATATATGGATCGCTCGGGTCTGCAACACAGGGATTGAACTGCATAAATATGGAAATGACTGGACTTGCAACCCAAGGACATAATGGCTTACAACAAGGTTTGAATTGTGCCTGGGATCATTTGGGCCTACAGATCAGAGCATGAATAACACAAATCAAGGGTGGAATAGGGTCGCAACTTAGGGGATAAATGGTGCAATTTTATAATTGATGGGACCTGCAATTCATGGACCTGTTGTTGCTAATATGCAAATTGAACCTGCTGCTGGAGTATTGTTAGGTCGTGTCCGGTGAAGAAAACTACTCACAACCACTTGCATGATCGAGGAAATTGAGATTTGGGTCTTAGCATTCGCGGTATGTAATATGTGGTTAGAATTTCTTGTTGTGCAAGGCACACAACAACCGAACCCAATGAGATTCTTGCAAAAGTACATAATTTAACCGACGACTTTGTTTGGGCATGGTGCAATGAATATGACCGGGGCCTCATCGCCTCAACAAATATTTCTCTAGTTAAATGGGTAGAGTCTCAATCCAGGAGTAAAACTAAATATCAATAGATGTTCTGGTGTGTATCTGTGTAGGGTGAGTATTGGTGAGCTCTTTCGGGAAAAAAGATGGTTCATGTCTATGCAGGTGGGCATGAACTTGTGACATAGTTTCAACATATCATTCAAAACTTCAAACTCTACACCATAGAATCCTTATAACAGTTGACTCGGGGTTACGAGACTGCACTTATTGAGACAGACTCGTTGTAATTACATGTACTAGTGAAGGGCGGGGGGAGGGGGGATTCGGGGGAATATATGATGCAACACTAGTATCGTGTAAAATAATAGTGAAGAATCACAAGTTATTTGAGATTGGGCATATTTACCGTGAGATAAATATGAGTACATATTGGATGGCCAAGATGGACACGCCATCTTTGACGAGATCAATTCAACACGATAATCCTATGGATGATCTATGGGGATATATTACAAGAGATATAAATGAAAGACTCACGCCTAGAATTAGTCTGAGCAATAGTAAAACTTCTAAGAGCAAATTCTGTTTTTAGGCCAAAAATTTTAAAAGTACCATTTTCAGGCCAAACGTTTTAAAAGTACCATTTTCAGGCCAAACAATTTAAAAGTACCACTTTCAGGCCAAATGAATTTAAAACGACCATTTTAGGACATTTCACTAATTTCGTGTGATATTTCACATATTTTAGGACAATTTGGACATTTCAAATAAACTATATCTTTATGTGTTCGCTTCACAAACTAGAAACTCTATTTAAAGTGTTCAAATTATCCTTTAAAGCAATGAAATATCTCACGAAATTAGTAAAATGGCCTAAATATGGTGCTTTTAAAACGTTTGGCTAAAAATGTTTTTAGTTATGGCCTAAAAATGGGATTTGCCTAAGATGGGCTTGTAATAATGGCTATACTGAGTTGATTGTTAAAACGGATTCGGAGGAGCTCCATGCGCTAGTGAAGGGCGGTGGGAGCTCTACTCACTATGAGATGGACTCGGGGAAGTTCCATGCGCTAGTGAAGGGCGGTGGGAACTTAGGTAGTCGCTACGTTTCAACTTTTAATGAGTGTTGTGGTTTGCTCAAAAAATTTCCTAGTTTTGAATTGAATCATGTGTTTCGGGAAGCCAATACTTGTGCTGATAAGTTGGCAAAGGAAGGTGCATTGGGTAAAGTTCAACCTGTGATATTCAAAGACCCTCCAGATTATCTTTCGAAGTTGATTACAAGAGATAGAAATGAGCGTGCAACTATTAGAGTTGTAATAGATAATAAATAAGAACTTTTGTTCTTCATGTAATCCTTTTGTTTTAACGGCTTTATAGCCTCTCATGTATGAAAAAAATGGGATTTGCTTAACTTCTAAGGTTTAAAGTAATCATGTGATTTCTCTTTCCTGATTTATCATTTTCTCTCTCTTTTATGATTGGTCCACATAAGGGGCGATATAAAGGCGATGCAATTTGGGGTGATATTCAGCATTACTCTTAGCCTTATATGTATAGAATTTAAAAAAAAAAAAATC
This sequence comes from Nemophila menziesii, assembly GCA_029959085.1. NCBI lineage: Eukaryota > Viridiplantae > Streptophyta > Magnoliopsida > Boraginales > Hydrophyllaceae > Nemophila > Nemophila menziesii. The sequence goes on from JARWIR010000060.1 coordinate 3,597,759, forward strand.
TATTTAATTTTTTTATTTCCTCTTTATTGTAACAGTTTCTTTTATTTAATGACCAATGATTATAATTAGTATCGACGATAGTATCGAAACCTTAAAAAAAAAAAAAAAAACCTGGCTTTCATATTTTGTTACAAGAAAAATCCCAATTCTTCTCATTTTTCTTTATTTATTTTAACAAAACTAAATTTCGTTCCCGCTTGATTATCAAGCTACCTCACAGCTTAGCTTCAAAGTCAAGCACACTCTTAGCTTATATAGTCTTTAATTTCAGATCATTATAACTTTTAATTAGTCGATGAATCGCTGAGAAAAAGAGAATATGCCAGAACGCCCTCTGTTCGGTGGTGCAATTTCCACTGCTTTTCCTTTTCGCTTTCAGGTCTGTTTATATATTTACTTACATATCATGTCTCTGGTATATTATTATCCTAACTCCATATCTTGAAACAGTTTCAATTAGTCAATTAATCAATTAATTCGTTTATTAAGTATCGTGATTCATCATCGTATATTCAATTTGCAGGATGTAAGCAATGTACGTCAAGTTCCTGATCACCAGGTTAGTTATTTAGATTTATTTTTGGGTATTTAGGTGTTTGTGAAAATTAAATTTTGTATTTCATTTTTCTGGTTAAAGGAGGTGTTTGTGGACCCATCACGTGATGAGAGCTTGATCATTGAACTGTTAGATTTGAAAACAGATGTATCAGATGAAGGAAGTGCAGTATGGTTTCTTCAAGATCTTGCTAATGAACAAGATGCTGAGGGAGCCGCCGTAAGTTTTTCTATCCAATTCTAGACTTTTCCTAAGTAATATTTCGCTTGTTTCATAAATTTGTGTTGAAATAAGTATATTTTTTCATATAATTTTTGCACACAATGAATTGATGTATTATGTACATGTTCAGATAATTGAACAGTCAGGAGTGTTTATAGCGGAAAGTTTACGATTCAGAAACATGCCAGCTGTTATTACAACTGCTATAGGTCAAATGGTATGTCTTTGTTTCACCTTTTAAGTCTAAAATAATTAGTTAATTATATCATATGATCTACTTTTATATAGGGTCTTTCTAAGGGAAAACAGGGTAGGGAAGCACAAAACATTGTGAAGGTATATTTGGCGAATTTGCGTTTAAAGGAAGTTGGAACTGATATTTTGATAACTGCATATGAGCCTATTCTCATCAAGTAAGTTTGAGTTTTTTATGATTTTTATCAATTTTTAGAATCAGATTTATCATTCCAAACTTTTTATATTTATTTTTAATTTTTTAATTTTTGTTTTTTGGTGTAGTCCTTTGAGTGAAAGTGCAAGTGCAGTTGGAGCTGGTGTAGCTGTACCTGCAACACAACTTGGATTTATGCCAATGGATGAAATTTTCAAACTTGTAGTCTCTAGTTTTAAAGTTAATGATTGGTCTCTATTTGGTGCTGGAATATGAACAAGTTGTTAAGAATGATTATCGTAATATTACAATTTATTCATTTTTCTTTTGTTTACGATTTCACTGTAATAGAGTATCATTTAGATTTGGAGTTTTATTTGGGGTGTTCTGTTATTGTAGAACTTTGGGGATGTGGGGCCCACTGTTCCACACGCTTCTCACGTGATAATGGTAGTGTATGTCTTCATCCACGACCTGGTTTAAAAAAAACATTCAAGTAGTTCAACAAGCAATAAAGCTAACCATAATTTTTTTTTTTGGTTAAGTAAGAGGTCAAAAGACCAGGAAGATAATCTTCCTACTAGTTATTGCCTATCTAAGACAACTATAGGTACAGCCCAATTATATCTATCTTTCGTTAATAGACGCCAAAGACCATCTAGAGAGTGTTGATAAGGAACTGGTTCGTCTTCACTAATTGCTCCTATTTTCGCCATCCAATCTGCACAATTATTTGCTTCTCTATAGCACCAAACAAGCTCAAAATTCTCTTGAAGCTAGTATGTCCTAACAAGCTTTTATTATATCACTTGAAAATCCCCTTGAGTTCACACCGCCCTTCACTAGCGCGTGCAACTCACACGAGTCAATTTCAACAATCAGGGACGTAAAATCACGACAAATCGTCATGTGTAAACCGAAATGTAACGCAAGCACTTCCGCTTCGAACAGGGAACGAGCCACACACTCACCGCAAAACCTAGTACATAATCACCACTCGTATTTCGCAACAAACCTCCAACTCCTGCTACTTTTTTGTCTGAATTATACGATCCATCAACATTTAGTTTGAGTCCTCCTAACGGTCTGACCCACTTTACAAGAACACTAGTTGCGGAGGTAACCAAGCCTCTGTCTCACTCAAAGCCCCAAGCTCGTATATAATCACTCACCGCATTTTTAATGATTGCTTTTAACTCACCATTACCTCTAGTTCTCGCCTCCCCATCAAAGATTCTTACATTTCTATCAGTCCACACATACCATATATACGCCGCAAACAGTATACGCGCTTCAATTCTATTTATAGCTTCATTTTTTTACAGCCAAAAAGTCCACCAGTTCCTATCACTCATACCGATCTAAAGTTCCTGTACAGCTCGGGTCTGCCTCCCATGTGCTGCTGTTCGCTGATGTTGAGCATTATCCTGCTACTCCCCTTGATCTGCACTGCGCCTGCCCGCACCTCCACTTCCAGTCCGTAGCTGCTGCTGTGCTGACCATCCCTGGTAAGCTGATCCAACTTCCGTCCAAGCCACCTGTCCAGCTGCTGCTTTAGAACCAGTAACGTAACGTGAGCTGGACTACTGTGGTCTGCACCAGCGACTCCAGCTCTTCTCCTCTCAGCCCCTTCACCGTGAGCCCTTAAGCTAACCACAATTATCTCTCACCACGGTGTCTTATTATATTTTCTTAATGAGAACAGTTTATTTTCTTAATGTTTTTTGATGTTTTTTTAAATACATCTTAGAACCACTTTGTACTTAGAATCATTGTGACTCTAATGAGATTAATTTGATCCCATGACCTTTTGGTCTCTGTAGAGCATTGATTTTTTTAAGTGATAAGTACTGAATGTTAAATATCAACTGAATATGACTTATTATGTTAAGAATTAGAATCAGATTGGAGGTATTTAATTACACTTAATAAGATATTAATTTGATTCATTAAGACACTGGATTAATAAGAATATCTGTATTTTTATTAGTCAGAAAAACATATAGTTTTATTGATTTGGTGTCTTAATGAACCAGATTAAGATCTCATTAAATACAAACATACGCCCTCTTACCACTAGATATCTATCTCAAAATAGTTGTTACTTTTAATATTGTATATGATCAACTACTTCCTTTTTCTCATTTTTTTTAGTATTAATTGCTTTATTTTTTTTCAACCAAAGAAAAAATTGCTTTATTTTTTAACCTATTTCTGTGATTTGCAATATTTTTTTTTAAAGTTTGCATATGAATTTGTATACAGTGTTTTAAATAGTTGCTAATACAATTAAGTCTAAACATGTATTTAAGTTTAAATTTTATAAAATTAATCGATCTGTGTTTGTTAATATAAGTGTTCCTCTTATAAATGAAGAACAAATCCGGTTATAATTTTTTTTAAATATTTTATATTAAAATATAAGTTATGAGCTTTTATTATTTACTATTCAACCTACAATTTTTATATAAGTACAAATCACTTATATTCCTTAAACACACAATAACTCATGTTCAATAATTTAATCTGAACATAAACAAAAAGAGTTCACAATATAAAAATAATTAAAAACTCACTTATATTCCTCAGACACATATAATTTAATTTGATTTATTTTGAGTTATGAAATATTATTATATAATCTTTTTGATATTTGAGTTATGAATTTTTTTATAATTTTTATAATATTTTTGTATTATATTGATAATCTTCTTTATATTTGAATTATGAGAATTTTTGTACAATTTTTGTAATATATGGAGAGTATTTTTTTATAACTATTTATTTTGAAAATTTGTTTAGTTCAATATTATTTAATTGTGTACATGAAAAAAAACAAAAATATTGATAGTTATGTTGGGTCTTCAAATGGGATTTTGAAAATTTAATTTAAAGATTCGAACAAAAAGATAAAAAATATAAAAGAACCATTAACTAAAATAAGTGAGTTATATGGGCTAGATTATGGTGAGCATGAGCCGGTTTTATTTGATTAGGTTAAGGTAAACCAAAAATAATAATTTTGACTAAAAGAATTGTAAAAGTAACTAGGGTAAAAAAACTTACACGCGGATTAATTGGGGTTAATCTTCAGTTAACTTCAGGTTAACCTCATTGATCAACGTTAGTCAATTTCTTTTTAATACATAAAAAAATATAAGAAAGTGATAAGAATCAGATTTTTTTTAAATAGTTATCATTAAATTTAACAAAATGACCTATTACTACAAACAGAGAAGATGAGAGTCACAAATTTAATATTACAAACAAAAAAACGTTAGAAAATCGACAGTCTTATATAAGGTTGTAAATAAACCAAGTCGTTCGCGAGCAGTTCGAGCTCGGCTCAGAGAAAAGCTCGTTCGAGATTGGATCGAATATAAACAAGCTCAAGCTCAAGCTCCATTTTAAGCTCGATAAGTAAACGAGTCTACTCGAGTTCAACTCGTGAGCTCGTTTAAAATTAAGAATTACAATTAATATATTATTTACTTATAAATATCTTATTAAACCTTCAATATCAAATTGGGTATCTTCAATTTCTTTGGACATTTATTTTTTCATTAATGTTACGTTCATATTTTCATACCACACACTCCATCAAATACCAACCGTTCATGAAAGCCGCCATACTCAAAATAATTATACTTAGCCGACATAGTTTAATGACAAAGTTTATACTCTATCAAAATAATTGGTCGTCTTAATTAAGTTCTCTGTCCCCTATACTCAAAAAATATGCATGAGAGGTCCCTATGCTCGCCAAAAATAGGCACGAGAAGCCATTTTGTTAAAATTTTCGTGTGTCGTGTGGTACACGCGTTGTATGTGCGGATATTTTTACTTGTTTTCAAATTTTAAGCATGGGAAGACATATTTATCATTCCCCACTTTTATTAAATATATGAATATACAATAACACTCCTTATGGTCTATATAGATGTGCACTAACGATCCCTATGGTCTATATGAATGTGCAGTAACACCCATGAATGTGCACTAAAACCCCTATGGTCTATATAAATGTGCACTAAAACCCCTGTGGTCTAAAATATGAGTGTATAACAACACCCCATGGTCCAATATATATATATATAAAACAACATAAATATTAAAAATATACACCATTAACCAAAAACTCCATATTCATCACTACATTACTAAAGAAAAAAGTGTCTAAATTCATTACATAATTCATAATCCAAAACCACATAATAATGTTGTAGTCTAACCACATTACCAACATAATACTTGCATTACAAGTTTACAATTACCATTACCAAAACAATGTATTACATACCAAATAAAAAACTTAGTTTGTATCATCCATCTTTTTTTCTTTTCCTTCATCATTGTTTTCAATACTTGTGCAATAGTTTGTTCAACTTCGGGTGGTGAAGTGGTTTCACTATTTTTGCGCTTAACCTTAACGCCAACATTCCCACTAACACTTTTACACTTACCCTTACTCTTATCACCACCTAACCTACACTCTTTCCCTTACCCTTAGTACCACATTTACCAATTGTTACACCAATTCCTAAGGATTGATCAACATCTTTAGAAGTCACCCACGTACCACTTAGTCCTCCACCAAAAGTGTCTGTCTTCTTTACCTTGTATTTGTGAATTATTCATCTCTTGCACTACACCTTACGCTACACCAATATTTTCAGACAAGACTTCAATAAAAAAATAAGTATAAAATTAGTTATGATTGAAGAAGCAACAATAATTGTACAATAATATTTACTTGTTTTACCTTCATCTTCTACATGAATATGACCAGAATCCATCAATATTTCGCCAGGTTTTCAAACATCTCATATTAAATCTAATACCTGATTTAGTATAACCAGCAGCTTTCAAATCCTCTTCAATGTCTTTTGCAAGAGCATGATCATTTATGAATGGTTGGCCTATATTCTGATTATCAACAACATAACGATCATTATTTTGATTACCAACTTCATCACTTGCACATTTTACCCGTGGTTCAACCATGTAGATAGTAGCCAATGAATAACCCTTATAAGCAACAATAAACTCCTTTATAGCCTTTTTTTCATCTATCATGGTCATACCTTCTTCAATATGAATTCCTAATTTATCTAATTTATTATCAAACATAGACACTGACATATTTGTTTCACTTAACTTTTCATACATGGTATGTAAATTGCTGAAATTTAAATACTCTGAAAGGTATATCTTAAAAAGTTTGTGAGTGCCTCCATCATACATTAGTTTAGGTGAACGAACAATTTTTTCATCAACATGTATTAATAGATCAAAAGAACATCATTCACTTCATGCATCCTGCAAGTTGTATCTAGACAAAAAGACAATCATCAATCCTAAACCTTACAAGTTAAAATTCAAATTTTAAAACAAATTTCTACAATCAATTATTTCCGTAACATTAAACAAACCCTTAAAACTTAAAAAAAATATTAATAAAACAAAATACAAAGCTAAATATGTATTTTATGATTTACTACACACTAATACTAAAATACCACATAAAATCATATCAAATCTAAATATAAAAAATAAACTCAAGAATAGAATTAATAATGAAATGAGCGTACCTTTTATCTTTCAAAAATTACTTTTATGTAGCTTTGAAAACAGATTATGTGCAGCAAATCAACAATTTAGATTGTGTTAGATTGTGATGCAAAGCGTATCATTAACGCTAAAAGTCGCCTACACAGAGAGAAAGAAGGGAGCAAGAGTGAAATGGAAAAGTTTAAAAATAAAAATCTGAATTAACCTTATAGTTAATTTGTTATATTTAATTACGAAGATATTTTGGGTTTTTTACGGATTTCGTTAATAAAATTTGACGCCATTTGCATAATGGGTCGCGTGTGCCTTTTTTGTTGAGCATGGGGCTTTTTGTGCCTATTTTTTTTAACACAGGGACCAGTGAACAGAGGCCTCCTTTGTACTATTAACCCTTAAAAATTTGTTGTTTTTGTTCTTGCAATAATGATTTAATGATTTATTATGAACAAAGGAAGATAGAAGAATGATTGCCGCGGCTGTTGGCAAGATTGGTTTTTAGAATAATCAATGAGAAGATGGGTTTCATTAAGGTTTTAAGACCTATGATTAAGGAAAAGGTGGTAGTTGATTAAGGAAAAACTACCGTCTGGGTGCTGCCATAAGGATTATTTTTCATCCTAGGCTTCTTTTATAATTATTTTGTTAAAAGAAATTAGTAGTAAAAAAAACTCTGCAAGTTTTCATATAAAACCCAAGACTAACATATATATATATATTAGAAGTACTACATTTTTCTTTTTTCTTGATGAGAAAATCACACACTGACTAGTTATACTACCAAGATAGTAAACCTCCAAGTCTCCAACCTAACATTATGTCCGAAAACCCGTACAAACTTATTATATTGTTTTAAAGTAAAAACGTACAATCCAGATCAAGGCCAAACCAGGTCTAGAGAAACTCTAGGGAAATCTAGTTGAAATTCGTCAGGCTTGTTGCAGTTCACCTCTGAACATGCTGAAGAATAATTAGGCATTCTTTCAGACGAAGACGATGAAGTATTTGTTGTAGATTTAATAGCATCAGAAGTAGAAGCAGCCGGAGAAAATGACAGTAATTTATCATCTATGTCTTGATCATGTCGAATAATTTCAGACAATAAAAGAACAAGAGAAGCCATGATTATAAATTGCTTGATAGATGTCAATTGGATGTTGGTGTTTACTTTGTTATGGATACTATTATGGCTTAGAGTGGTTTTATAGGCAAATATATGGAAAAAGTGGTTATGACTTATAGCCCCTGGAATTACCAAATCTGCTGACTAATAATTGATATATATATAGGCTATATAGCATAAAAATACATGGGGCCGGCCTATGAAAACAATTGGCTACAAAATACTGCGGGTATTGTCAAAAAAAAAAAAGGAAAACAATACTGCGGGTGATTCGTGTTGTTTCTCTAAGCTTTAGAGTGTCCATTTTGTTTTACGGCAAAGACGTGTTTTTTACTCTTTTTTTTGTTTTCTTTATCACGTCAGGCCAGGGTAGATCTAATTTAGGTCGGGTTGGAGTTTCTTTATTTGAAGAAGAATAATGCTAAATATCATCTCAAATCACATCATCTTTTTATCGCCTCCTACGTGAACCAGTAAATGATAAATTAGAAAAAAAAAATTATATAATTGGTCAATTTACAAATCCATGTAAGAGGCAATAAAAAGGTAATGTAATTTAGAGTGATATCCAGCATTACTCAAGAAGAATCTTGTAAATACCGTTTATTTTAATAGCAAATTTCAATTTTTTTTCGACTAATTATGGCATAAAAATATATTTAAACTAAATATTTCAAAAATACTATCTTTAGCCTAAGACCCAAGCATATTTTAAAATATTATTTTTAACTTTTTTATTAATTTTGTAAGATATTTATAAGAGATAATGACACTAGGGGTCTTGAAGACACACCCCTCTTCGAGTTAGCACCCCCACCTAGAGCCTCTTCTTACTAAAGACCTCAGCAACTTTTTAACACATGAACCCCAAAACCCCAATTACTAGACTACACTTCTTTTGTTTTTTCTATACCTATATATACTAATTGCTATTTCTAATTTCATTCACGTTCTAATTTCATTTACTCACCTCACTACCTCACTGTTTCTCTCTCCTCTCTCCTCTCAACCACCACCGACACCACCTTAATAGCCACCACCACCGCCGATCTGCACCACCATCTCCCTCATCCCTCACCACCTCCCTCCTCCCGCTTCCTTCGCCACCATCACCAATCGAAGATTCTCTTCTCCAGCTTCGATCCAGCAGCAACAGGCGGAACCCTAGCATCATAGCCTTCTTCGTTCCAGCACAGTCGGGTTTCCAGCGAAACCCTAGCCTCGCCGGAGATCTGAACCATGGCTGCGCTGTGGAGTCAGACGAAGACAGATGAAGATCGGGTTTGCTGGTTCGCTGATGAAGACAGTTGAAGAGCCTCGCCGGAGCTCTGCTTCCATTTCGTGATGCAGAAATCGCGATGAAGACGGCGAAGCAACCTCGTTTTCCGTTAGCTTCAGCGCACCCTTCAAGAGCTCCGATGGCCAGCGAATCGAATCTCCTTCGTCTTGTTCGAGATCCAAGCCAGCGATCCGAATCTCCTTCTTCAGCTCACATCTCGAAGCTCATTCCGATTCGAATCTCCTTCTTGTGTTAACATCTCGAAGCTCATTCTTCTTCTTGTTCGAGTTACGTGGATGTGTGTGCGAGAATGCTGCAATGAAATCGGAGGTAGAAGCTCCTGCTCGTCATGGTGGTGGTGTTTCCGTGAAGACCTCCGACGCTTAGCAGATCGAGCCCTTTTTTTTTTTTTTCTTTGTAAATGGTTGACCAGATCTAGATCTGGTCAAACCAGTTAGGGTTTTTTTTATCTTGTAATAAAATGTGTAAATGTGCTTTCTTTTAAATAATACTCAATAATTTTATTTTTCTAGCATTTCCGATTATACTCTTTGTGTTTTTTAATAGTACCCCAAATTTTAAGAGTACTCATAGAATTTCTGAGAGTACTCCGAGAATTTCTTAGAGTACTCCGAGTTTTTCTTAGAGTACTCTACATTTTTATACAGTACTCTGCATTTTTCTTGCAGCCGGAGGTAGGTGGTCGGATTTTTAGAATATTCATTAAAATATGTAGAGTACTCTATATTTTTCTCAGAATACTCTATGTTTTTCTCAGAGTACTCTATGTTTTTTCCGGTGACCGGTGACTGGTGGTCGGAGGTCGGTGGTGGGTGGTCGGAGGTCGGTGATCGGTGGCCGGAGGTCGGAGATAGGTGGTAGGTGGGTAGGTGGTAGGTGGGTAGTGGTAGAGGAGAGAGAAACAGTGACATCATATTCTTTTGTCTTTTAGTGTTAGTAAGGGTAGGAAAGACTATTGTAAAAAATGAGGTCCCTAAGAATAACAACTTTCAAGACACTACTCTATAGAGAAAAAATAGTGTCTCTAAGACCCTATATATAATTCACCCTATTTATAAATTGTAAAAGTATTATAAACATTTTAAACAAAGTTACTAGTATGTGATGTGGTCAAATTAATATATAGTTTGTTTAAAATGTCTAAATTAACATTATGAAATATCTTACGGAGTAAAATGGCTTAAAAATGATGTTTTTGAATATGTTTGGCCTAGAAATAGTATTTTTGAAACGTGTAGCCTAAAAATATTTTTTTTACCCTAAGTAATAGCTTGAGAATGAAATTCGCTCTTGTTTTAAACATTACATTCTTTTTATTTTAAATATTGATTTCTAACCTCCATACTGAATTTTCCATGAAAACTTATTAACTACTAATTATTTTTTATTTTTTGATATATACCAAGAAGATTTTAGAACCGTGTATAGATATACATACAATTATATCTAGATCAAATCTCTCAAAAATAAAGACTATACACAATTCTCAACATTTTTCGACCGCACCTATCACGAGTGATATGTCTTCATAATCTATATAGTAGGTCGATATGTGTCCATTTGGGTGATATTTGGTGAGCCCCATTGCGTGCCAACCAATTATCATACAGATTCACTTCCTTGTATATACTCGTAACCTTGAAAACTTGGTTCCTGATGAGGATAGACCGAATACCCTTAATTCACGATGTTCCTGGTCCTCTCCCTCGTGCTACCCGATTCAAAATTGTAATGTCACCTTCCGAATCCTCCCCGGTACACAAATTTATCCTTCCAATTCTTTGCCAAACTCAATCCCTCATAATGTGCTACCTTTGGAATCAATGGTATAGTGCACGTAAACTTCATTGAAAACCCTCTAACCCAAAAACCCACCTCATCTCGTATTATCCCACCTCCCCGCCAATTTGCCTCGTAAAATCCACACTTTTATCGGTGTTTATTTTCCAACTGTAGTTTGGTTTGCACCATCCATCAAGTTCCACGTGTTCTCGCAGAAGCCGATAAAAGAGGCCCAAATTCTTGTCCCAAACGAGAAATTCACCAACTGTTATGCCCACTTCTGCTGCTGTTGTACGGAATTATTTCTCCGGGTTCAGGTGCTATATCTTATTGCTGGCGACTAGGAAACCTTGTCCCAATATATTAAGTTGAAACCTCCTAGACCCCACTCATGTATCTCAGTTGCAGCATATGCGAGAGGCTATCCAGCTGCTTGGAATCTAATTTAATTGTTGGTGCAGTCCACATGTGAGGAAATACATCAACCGCCAAGTTCTTCTCCAACTCCAAAAGTCCCTCATGATGATATCTAGCTTCTCCCATCTGTCCCTCAAAAATGGGAATCCCATGACGTTCTTTTCTTCCTCGTACTGAACTTATATCCTTGTTTAATAAGACCCATACTTGTTTCAATTTAGAGCACTTACGAAATAGGTGTTATGAGGTTTCAATGAACAACCCACAACATGGACAAGTAGTCGGAGTAGTGACCCACACTTCGCTAATTTCAATCATGTATCCATTCTATAATTAATAACGCGATATCACAACACTATAATATATTGTGGACATCATAACTTTCAAAACCTTTCCCATTCCACTTCCTCATTTACCACTGTCGTAGCAACACCCACATTTGTCTATTTAATTGATTAAATCCCGAACATCTTATTTTGCCAAGATAAAAAATCTTATGTGTCCTCCTTACTAGCCAAGGCGACCCTGAAAATCCCCATAAGCATAATTGTCGTAAGCAAATTTGGAAGTTTATTCTAATTCCACGATGCCTTTCATTTAACAAAAGCGGAACCCCCTCTACGTTGGAAATGATATTGATTGGTTGAAGCGCAAAATTAACCAAATATGCGTCCTTTCTAGCCAAAAAATGTTAACCATTAATGTGAACCGTTAATCATATTAAAAGAGTATTTCCTTTCCAGCATGTTGTTTTGTTCAGTATACCTTTAATCATGCTCCATAGAACTTTGTGGTCTACTTACCAAGAGAATTGGAACACCCAGGTACTTCCATAATCCCTCCTCATTACAAAATATGCTATGTAGCTAGTAACTCATCTACATGTTTTAGAAGTAAATGAGTGACTTTTCTTTGCTTATTTTTTGTCCAACATCCTGGTAAAAGGCTCACATAATTTCCTACAGGATTTCAAAATTGTAAGGAGATACCTAAGAGAATATAATTAGAGCCGCACAAGTTTCCAAACACATGTATCAACTCTCTTTTGAATGAGAAGAGACACTATTTCCATGAAAATCAAAAAAAGATACGACGATATCGGATCGCTTTATTGTATATCAAATAATACTCAACTCATTATCTATCATCCCATAAAGTATCACAACTACTCATGTTGTCGGGATGTTGAGGTTCTCTGGGGAGTCTTGGACGGAGTCCCATTTGATCTTTTCATAGGCTTTGACCAAATTCATTTTTATCTCTATGAATATTTTCTTACCCTTTACGTGCCTCATGATATAATCCACCTCACTAACCAATACCCCATTGTAAATGGTTGAACGATTTGGGAGGAAACTACTTTGACTTGACCCTATTATCTCTATAAGAAGCGGTAGAACGAGATTAACCAACACTTTCATACGAATATTGTAGCTCACATTAATAAGACTTATCAGACAAATCTGTGTGACATATTTTGGGTCTTTCAGTTTTAGGATTAGATAAACAAGAGTACCCATAATATCCTTGGAGGGAAATAGTCATCCTCGAGAATCTTTCGGAAAAACCTTTTGCCTTTATATAAGCCTTTCATTTGTATAAAAATTTATGGTATTTCAAATTTTGTAATCCTAATTAAAGAGTTTCTCTTTCAAACGATTAAGACTGGTATTACCCTTATGGCATTTTATTGACATTTGAGCATTGAACAAAAAATGATAGGAAAATGGCACTACATAATAATCACAATCCTTTAATGCAAGAAAGTTATTATAAGATAAGTAAACCTATAAAAACGATGAACATGTCCTAAAACAAACCACATAGACATACCCTTGTGTAAGAAAGAAAGCAAACTCAGTCCCTGCCTTGAGTGAGCCAACAAGTAAAGGTACTTCACACATTAAGAAATATACTTCATAGTTCATATACATTATATTAAGTGTGATTATACAATTTCTTTTGTAATTAAACATATTATGGAATCAATGAGATTTTAAGAAAACGATTACAAGAAACATATAAAGACCCTAACATGACAAAAACAAGCAAAAACTAATAAGACCTAGCTAATGACATAATATTACATCTCCTATTTTATACCAATGTTATTAGATACTTGATCGATCGAGGATTCTTACCATGGTTAAAATAAGTTCCTCCTTATATTGAAACTTCCAATTAATATGTACCCAATTCCATCTAGACGCTCTAGTCAACGTATCAACGATTGCGTTTGTTGGCATGTATCCTCCTTTCTAGGTTGTTTTAATGTGACAAATCCTTAGATAATCAAGTTCTTACTAGGTTCTTATGATTTCTCACATGTCATGCATATATTCATCAAAACACTTGTGAAAAGAATCCTTGTACAATCCTTCACACTTGATTTTCCAAAAAGCTTTAAATTTATTCCATACTTCTAGAGATCATAAATTATTATGTGTTGCATATCAGATCTTATTCCTAACTACATACTTGCTCATACATAAATCTTGAAAACTTCCCTTGTTTAAATAATTTCCATCCAAGTATCCTTGCTTAAGCAAATAACTTGTTATTCTTACTAACATTAGCTTCGAGGTCAACTACAACTTGCTTAGAACTTTATTTTAAAGACTTATCATGTTGGAAAGTTTTTCATTTGATCAACGTATAATATAGAAAAGATTCGTCAACCTTGCACCTTTCAAATTTACATCTGGTGTCGCCTAGGGTGTGATAAAACTAATACAAATAAAGGTCAAGAAAACTACGCACTCTCACCCTAGACAGGCACAGTACTGCAAGTATTACAGGTTGTATGCAATTTTTAGTTAGTAAGTTGAGTTCGTTCTCAGGGACTTAAGTGTGCAAGTCGAATGGGTAGCAATAACGAGTAAGCAATAATTAATTAAAGACAGAAAATAAATAGAGATTGGACTCGAAAATAACTAATTAAAACTTAGAAAATAAAGACAATAAAATAAAATACGAAGAATATGAGATGAGAAATATAGCTTAGGTTTTGCTAGTATGCACTAATCCTTCTAATTCTTTCTATTAGATCTAGTTAATAAGGGAGAATATTAGCTCTTGTATACTTAGTCAGGATTCTAAATTCCCATTCCTTAGACCTTGAGAGCGACTAAGGGGGCTACAGACACACCACGAGGCTGGTTCAAATAGGGTTATCAAGCGCTACCAAGGCCCTAAGCAATCAATTTCCATACATGGTGATAGTGATTAAATTATACCCTAATGACTATCTAGTTAGAATCAGTTTTGTCAGGACTAATATCGACACTAGACGTTATGTGGTGTTTCAATAATTAGACACCCATCTAAGGTGATCATCTAACTACTATTAAGGTAATCCTAAACGTTGCGCACCACAAGAAAAACAGTCATTAAATCAAAACACATAAACAAATATAAAGGTAAGCAGTATCAAATTAAAACATGTAATTCCCAAAGAAACTTAGATAGAAGAATTAGAATTCATAGATTATACATGATGCAAAACCCAAGATATGGGGAGTTTAGTTCATACCTGATGGAAACAAACTATAAGAAATTAAAAAAGACATCATCTTGCTCTCTACAATAAACTGGAAGAATAAAACCTTAAGAACTAATTAGTATGAGGATAGGATGATTTACAAGTGATATAAGGGTGTATTTATAGGTGTTTAGAAGACCTAATTTGTTTTCTTGAAGGAGAGGTTAAGTAATGGACTCCAAGCTCAACTCAAATTCGTAACCCTAAAAACATGAAATCAGGCCCGATTGTCTTTTGGCTCTAGCAGCTTCAATATTCATCCGTTTGACGCGTATGAATATACCAAATTGATCGTCTCGGAAATCTCTTCAACCTTGCTCTTGACCGTTTCTCCAAATTCCACACTGTTTTTGAGATATGAGCTGATTTGTGGTCGTAGGTGCAGAAATTCAGGATTAAGGCAGCTTTTCCTTTTCCATGTTTTTAGCTTTTGTTTCCTTATCTCCAATTTCCATGCTTATCTCTTTCCATATCTTGTAGTCTTTGACTTGGACTCTAATTAATCTCCATAATTATCTTTAAAGCTTCACACTAAATAAATAATTAAACCCAATATGCTCTAAAAATATTATTTTACTAATTCAAGACTCAAAATAGGAAAGTGTAACATTTTTCAAGAAAAACGCCTATTATGACTTCTAAATCACTAAGAATGATGTCTCATCCTAATATAAATCTATCACAAATGAGGAGACATCAACATCCCAAATAAAAAACAGGTCCACGTTTTCTAGCAAAATCATTATACCATTTTCAGATAAAATTTAGAAGAAGTCAAAGACAATCGGAAACCATGTCACAAACATGCACAAAATTCAACCCAAAATGGGTATCCGTTTTTAGGAGAAAAATGTTATACCGTTGCTGGTAAAGTATGTGTTTGATTTCTTACCGTTATATTATTTAATGCGCAACGGGCAAATAGTACCATCTAGCTAAAATTGGTATCCGTATTTAGGCAAAACGTTGTACCATTCTATGGTAAATATAAATACAGATCTACAACAAAAGGGAGACATTCAATGGCTATCTAAAACCCCCTTGAAGAGAGCTTCAACTACCTCTTCCACGCCAACATTTACTATATTCTTCCACCATCATCCAAGAGGTTTCAAGCTACAAACTTCTGGTTTTATCTTTCATTTCATAACTTGATAAGTATAAGAATATTACCCAATCAATCAAGGAGTTACCCCTAGTATAAACTTGTATATTTACTTAAGAGAAGACACATCCAAGAATCATATGGAAGCTTCTTTGATTTATTCTCTGACGATGAGATCCATACAATCTATCAAATAATCATCTACTCTCAAGTACTCAAGTCTTCAATCTTCAATTTTCTTATTTTACTCATCAAGGATTTTATAATACTCATTGTTTTATTTGCTCACTAAGGAATATTTATTCGGTTGTAAGAAGTATTCAAACACTTTAGGAGTTTACTCTTGATCTATAATATATAATAAGGAGTTGTAGAGGTTGTGATTACGCCGGTAAAAATCACAAGTAGTTAGGTTGTGTTTTAACCTGGAAGAACCTCAGTTCTTAGGTTGTGGTTTAGCCCAGAAAAAACTCAGTGTAAAGTTTTATATTTCACCTTTAAGAGATATTTTAAGCTTAGTGGTGAAGCTTAAAATACTAAGGGTGTATACCTTAGGTAGTGGAGTAGGTCTTTGGTAGTGCAGACCAGCTTAAAATAATTGTGTACTCTCTATGCTTATACTTTTACATATCGTTCCTATATCTTGTTTATCTTAATTATCAAACACTTTAAGTCTCAATGCATGATCCCTTAGGTCCTTTATATTTTGACTAAGAGAATCCATCACTTTTAGATGCTCATTTGTGAGACCTTAAGACTTTAGATTATACTAGGAATACTTAGATCCTCATTAATTTCCTAGATAGATAAGCCTTTACGTATACTTATCTTAGTTTTGAGCTTCATATTACTATTTTGCTTATCCCTTGGCTTATTATCATCCAACATCTTACATCTCTTAAACTTAGCTTCACATTCATAACTCCTACATCATCCTTAGCATCATATCTTAGGAGTCTGACCCATAGGTTTAAAAAACTTAACTTAGATGCCCTTTTAATTTTAATTAGGCATAAATTATATTAGAGTCATATTCACCCCCTCTAGGAATTAACAACGTTATTATGTTGCAAAAAATGTTTGACTATATATAAGTGTGGGATTCCTAAGTTCTCTTAAATAACCATAGTCTAATTACTCAGCAAGATTCTAAAGGATTAGATATGCCCTGAACAATCTCAATTCAATCATATTTTGTGTGGGAGACATACATCCTAGTTTCTGGGTCTCCGTTACCGCGCGAGTTTCCCCCTCTACCGCTGAACCACACCTAATTTGGCTAGTAAATTCGTCCATAAATTTATTACCCTCATCCAGTATGATAAACTGTAATACCTAATGGTTCTCAACTTGATATAAACGATTCATCCGTCCATAATTAAGTTGTGCTACCGAAGATCTCTATTCTAGTTTCACTTGGATTTGGAACTCGGGGGCACTGGAACTAGTTTTTCCAAATCTTTCGGCCATAGATAGGGTTAAGTCAATAGCATATTAAACTAGGATCCCAAGGTTCATTGTTATGCATAGATTTCATTTTAGCATTCTAGATTGCTACATCGTGTGTAAAATGTATGCAAGTTTTTGTAATATATATAAATATTTTGACTTAAAAGAAAATAATTGATAGAGCATAGTTTCTAGGGGTGAGCATGGTTCAGTTCGTCTCGGTGTTTGGTCAAAACTGGAACCAAACCGAATATTTCTGTTTTTTATAATTTTAATAACCAAACCGGGTGGTTCGCATTTGATTCCACATTCGTTTTTTGGTTCTGAATTGGTTCGTTTCGGTTCGGTTTTGGTTCGCTTCGAATTCGGTTGCTTGGTCAATAATATTTTCACCCCATTTTTTGAAATACATTGTCCAATAGAGAATAATATTCCAATACAATTATACTACTATTACTTGTCCATGTGGGCTATTAATATATCAATTAAATATAAACTTGTAATCTAACAATACTTATCTTAATTTACAATACTACAATAAATTTAAAATCTAGTACTTCCCCACTTCATACAATCATGATTTATAAAATCAATTAAGTAATGAATACTTATAATTTTAAGTGAAAGATCTCACTAATAGCACCATCAAATAGTATAACTAAAATTTCACGTTAGGATAATAAATTCTCAATAAAAGTTTCTCCCACATAATTTTATAAATTTTTTTCACACATTCCCTATTTTTTCCTTCATTAGTTATGTTTTGTTTGGGTTTTTTGGTTCAAAAGAACTGATGCGCCACGGGAAATCCTTCTCTATACAAGTTCTCGGACGAAGTTTTTGAACAGATGATTTTTGCGTAGTCAACCGAACCGAAGCAAAATATTCGGTTTTAAAAAAATTTAAAACCGAACCATTTTTTTATTCGGTTTTTGGTTTTTTCGGTTCGGTTTTTTCCGATTTTTTGGTTCGGTTTGGTTTTCTGGTTCTTATTTGCTCACCCCTAATAGTTTCAAAGTTATACATATAAATATTATATATATAGGGAGGATACGGGAGGATAGCCGACATCTCACTTTTAAAGTAAGTTAACACACCTTAGTATATAAAGAAATCAAAAAATCAAAAAATTAAAAAATCAAAAAATCAAAAAATCAAAAAATCAAAAAATCAAAAAATCAAAAAATCAAAAATCAAAAAATCAAAAAATCAAAAAATCAAAAAATCAAAAAATCAAAAAATCAAAAAATCAAAAACAACAATCAATAATTAAAAGGAAAAGCATCACCCCACCGCGGCCACTGTCCTACCCAATCAGTCATAACCATTATTAGCACGCCGCCGCTGCAACACTACTAGATAATCAACATAAGAGAGAGTCTTTGGTACATTAAACATTTCCTTTTAAAAAGTTATTAAATTACCTATTTACCCTTTTTAGGGACTAAAATGCAATTAGGGGGATAAGTTTTTAGAAAAAGTATGTATGGTCCATAAATTTTATACGAATTATTATAATTGACACATAACTTTTCATAATGGGACGAAAAGAATTGGTTTTTAAGACGATATCAGTCATAATTGATGACATGTCAATTCGGTATAACTGATGTCATTTTTCATTATTTTTTGTTCTGGTATTTTTAAGTTTTTTTATTTTATTAAATTAAACATTAAAATAACAAAAGTTTTCCCTCACGTTTTGTTACATTAACATTAAACCTTTATTTGTCTTCTTATTGTTGAATAATATTACACGTGTTTCCCTCCAAACATATAAACACTCTCCATCTTCTTCACTACGCTAAAGAAAACTTTGTTCTGGGAAAAAAAATTAAAACCCTCTGAAGACGAACGCTCTCTCTCAAGGTGCTATTGGCTTCTTCGACGACATTATCTTCTTCAACTTCCATCTTCTTTGCAAAATCCAAAGGCGGCGTGAAGAAGAAGTCTGTGTTTGCAAGGGTATGTGAAAGCAATAAAGTAATAAACCCACTGATCTGATCTTATCCACACAGAGGTTTTGTAGAAGACAATGGGGCGGTCTCGAGTTAAGAAAAGGTATTTTTTACACTAATCTACTTGAATAGTATGGGTCACGTCGATTAGTGTTGATTAAATGGGCTCGAGTGTTCTTCTCAATAGGGTTTATGTAGAATGAAAGGGTTCGAGTGTTATTGGTGTTAGGGTTTCTGTATGCTTTCTTGTTTGAAATTATTATCCGTGTGGTTTATGCATTGTGTTTTAGTGCTGTTAGTTTTTGTTTTTTGTTATATATTTTAGAACAATCGTGTGTCTGGTCCCCCAGTTTTAACCAGTTGTCGAATTTTGTGGTTCCCTGATACAAAGTGGAAATTTGGACCACAACTTGTTTTATACAATAAAGGTAGTTACTCTTATTTTTCAATTTTGGATACAATAAAGGTATTTAGAGTATGGTAAAAGCTTTATTTGTGAGTTACAGTGAGGTAAAAACTTTATTTGTACTCTCAATATCTATTAATTTAATCAAATATGATAATATATAATTGTTTTTTCTATTTCTTTAGTTAATCCATAAATAAATGTTTTCTTTTTTTTAGGTGTGCAGAGTATTTTACGGGAAAGCCTAAAAAAGCTTGTTCTAGGTTTGCTTGCTACTTGTAAGTTAACAGTATATTGGAAAGGGTTAATTCTATTTTTAGGCCTAAAATGGGATTAGTCTTCTAAAATTAGGCCAAGCAAATCATAATTCCAATTTTTGACCTGGTGACTTTTTTACCCTAATACTAAACAATAATAAAATAAGACAATTTTATTTTAATTTATATTTGTTCTTAATGGACAGTCAATATTGGTCATTCACTCGGTCAATGGTCAACTGAGATTCTTTTTCTATTTTATTTTTTTACTTTTTAAAAAAAAATCCTGGACGGCTCCGGTCAACTCCAGTAAACTCAGGCAATTTTTTTAACGTTTTTTTAAAATTCTGGACGGCTCTGGTCAACTCCTCCGGTCAATGCCTGTCAACTCAGGGCGGCTCCGGTCAACGCCAGTCAACTCAAGCAACTTTTTTTTAGAAAAATTTCTGGGCGGTCCCGGTCAACTCAGGCAATTTTTGTAGTTTCACAACTACATTTTTTGTCGTTGGACAACTACACTTTTGTACCTGCAACTACATTTTTAAGTTGCAGAACTACATTTTTGTAGTTGCAGAACTACATTTTGTAGTTGCAGAACTACATTTTTGTAGTTGAGAACTACATTTTTGTAGTTGCACAACTGCATTTTTGTACTTGAGAATTACATTTTTGTAGTTGAAGAACTACATATTTGTAGTTGCAGAACTACATTTTTATACGTGTACCTACAACTACATTTTTGTAGTTGCAGAACTTCATTTTTGTAGTTACACAACTACATTTTTGTAGTTGCACAACTATATTTTCGTAGTTGCACAACTACATTTTCGTAGTTGCACAACTACATTTTTGTACTTGTACCTATAACTACAATTTTGTAGTTGCAGTTCCGGTACAACTATTCAACAAAATCCGCCGGAGCTGGAAAAAAAATCAGAATAATTCGAAAAAAATCACAGTGATATATTTTTATCCGATAATTGTAAAAAAGTAAATAAAAAAATCTCACCGGAGTTGACCGGCGTTGACCACCGGAGTTGACTAGTGGCCGCCCAGATTTTGTTTTAAAAATCTCGCCGGATTTGACCGAAGTTGACCGACGTTGACCACCGTTGACCGATGGCCATCCAGATTTTTTTAAAAGATAAACTAAAAAAACTCGCCTGAGTTGACTGAAGTTGACCACCGACGTTGACCGGTGGCCGCCCAGATTTAAAAAAAAAATAAAGTTAAAATAAAAAAAGCAATCTCGCCGGAGTTGACTGTCCAGGTGATAATAAAATAAATAATTAATTTATAAATTATAATATATTTTAATAAGAAAAGAGTATTTTAGAGAAGGAAATTAATAATGATCTAAATTTGGAAGAAATATAGTAAAGGAGGCGTATAATAAGAATTAATAGATTGTTTGGCTTAATTTTAGAAAACTAATATGATTTTAGGCTTAAAAATGATATTAACCCCAAAATATATTGTATGGGTTACTACCTAAACAAAAAGATAATATTATAAAAAAAATTGGAAAGGACACCAACAAATTCAACGATAGGAAGAAAAAATTCAGCCTGCTAAGAAAATTTTGAGTAGTTAAAAGTAGCATTTTGACAAAAAAAAAATAGTTAAAGTAGCACCATGCGCTCATATTCTTCTCGATGTCTGAATAGAACCACCAAAGTATACTAATGAATATGATTTTCAAAACCAACTAACCATCCAAATTCTGATCAATTTTTTCAACCAAAGTTCCGATCAAATTAATGAATAGACGCGAAAAAGCAATAAGAAAAATGTGACTGACTTTTTAGAGATATTCTGGTATATAACTTAGATTTTTCTTGATGATTAATCTAATTAAATCATCAAATATTACCAATATTATCATTACTTTAAACCAAGATTATCTCAAGTCCACTCGATTTCTCCTCAAATTCATTAAACCTAAGATTATCAATAAAGTTAAACTTTTGAAACTCAAACGATAATATAAATATTTTTTAATAGAAAATAAGAAAAAAACACAAAGAGATAATATTAATTCCAGACTTAAGGTTTTGATTGGGAAATTTTTTTTACCCTTGTATTTTTTGAAGAGTATTTATCTCGTTGATTATCTAGTAGTGTTGCAGTGGAGTGGCGTGCTAACAGAGTAATAGTGGTTATGTTAATTATGTAACCGTGTTGCATCGACGACGATGACGTGCTAATAATGGTTATGGCTGATTGGGTAGGACAGTGGCTGTGGTGGGGCGTTGTTTTTCTTTTTTAATCGCTGAATGTTATTTTTTATTTTTTTATTTTTTTATTTCTTTATATAAGAAGGCGCTCATATATATATATGGTTGTTATTAAAATAATTATTTTATATTTAGAGTTGTTAATCATTATAATAAAATATTATAAATGTTTTTTTGGATATTTAACATTGTTTAATTAATACTAAAATTTATTGTATGGTTTAAGTAAATGATTGTGTTGATTAATTTGTCTAAATCTTTACCTAATTTGAGTCATATATTTTTAGTAAAATCATACAAATATAATTACTTAGAATTTAGATAAAGAATGAATTATAAGTTTTTTTTTTATTTGATAGATAAATCATGATAGTTTCTTTTAACATGTTTAGCTCTTAAATTCAATTAAACATAATTTAAAGAAAAATTTATCAATAATATGCAAAAAAGAAAATATATATATATTATTTTTCCATTAAGAAAAATATGTGAAGAACTAAATAACTTTTTTGCTATTATTGTAAGAATAAATTTTATGTTACCTTTGTTTTTATATGAAAAATATAAAATCCAATCTGTCTTTGTGTTTTTTACTGAAAAATAATTAATTTTGTTATACAAAATTCAAAATAGTTACCTTAAATTTAAAAAATAGACACTACACCTTGCTTTTATTATTGTCATATTTTTATATCATTTTTATATAACATAATTAAATCAAGAGATATTAACTTATATAGTCCTAGAACCCAATTTCCCACCCCCATTAGGTCCAACTCCTGATTTTTCCCCTTAGCAGGTCCAACAATTTTTTTAGTATCCCAACAATACCCTCTCACAAAATCAGATAAAATCATATCACTCCATGATTTACTCAATTAACTGATTCCATTAATATCTTAATTATTGTGTACGAACCACAAACGAGACCTCTCGAACAAGGGGAAATAGAACCTACGCCAAACGACAACACCCCAATCGCCCAATCCACCGCCGCAGCCGCCGCCACCATTAACGCCGCCGTGACTGCTGGCGGCCCCACTCCTGCTTCTAAACTAAGCCGATTAACGGACTCACTAAAGCTAGAGCATCAATTCCTTCGTGTCCCATTCGAACACTACAAGAAGACGATCCGCGCCAATCACCGCCTCGTTGAAAAAGAAGTCTCCGCCGTCATCTCCGGTGTCGACGCTGCTGACCTATCACGAGACGACGTCGTTCAGCGCCTCAATACGCTTGTTTCAAGGTTACAAGGTCTCAAAAGAAAGGTATTCATCTCCGAAATCCTATCTTTTTTATTTTTTTATTTTCAATGATCAATAAATTACTAAATGAATAAGTGAGTGACTGAGTGGTTAAGTTACATATAGCGACAGATAGTGCAATTAATCCTTTAATTTCCTAAATTGGGTTATTTAAAGTGACATAATTAAGTTTAATTTGGAAATTAGCTAGAAGAAGGATCTCGAACAGAGAACTTACAAGCACAAAAATGGTGTGCTCGTATGGATCATCTAGAATCTGCAGACGCAGATAATATGTCAGAATGGAGCGAAACTCATTTAAAAAGAATCCTCGTTGATTATATGCTTCGAATGTCCTACTATGACACTGCTATAAAGCTAGCAGAAACTAGCAATATCCAGGTTAGTTTATATTTAAACCATAGTTTTTCATACAAATCTCCATCTTAATCTTTTCAAATCAGGATTACGTTGATATTGATGTATTTCAAGAAGCACAAAAAGTCATTGATGCTCTTCAAAAGAAGGAAGTTTCTGCTGCTTTAGCATGGTGTGCTGATAACTATCTTCCAAAGAATTGCACACAATCAATTTTGACAGAGAACCCATCAAAACAAAGCTAATAACCCACTATAAACCATTAGTTTTAAAATGCAACCCATCAATATCATACACATAACCCACTACCAATAGACGACAGCACTAAAGGCTAACCCACCGAACTCAATATTCACACCATCGATATTACAAAGCATTACCCATCGAGTTTAGTGGACAACCCACCATCGTCCGTTTGAACAAAAGTTTCAAGTTTTTCATCAGTTGCTGCATTTGAATTTTATTAGTTACTGATTGTAATTTTTCTGGGTTATTGATTTGATTGATTGCATGATTTTAGCGATTTTTGCTTGTTTTAATTTTTAACTGATTGCATGATTTTAGTGTTTTAGTTTTGGTAACAAATCTCCAATTAATGGGTAACTAGGGGCAAGTCTGTCATTTGCGGTGGGCTGGACCTGATGGGCAATCACTAATTACTTGTGGACTCTATAAGGAAATCACCCTTAAATCAATGTTACTTAATATTTTTTATCTGGTTCTCCATCCTATTCTTTTATATTGGTTTTGTCAAATAAAATACTAATTTTTAAATTTATTTAATAAAACATATTTCATTAAGTATTTTTTATTATGAAAAATGAAATAAAAAATTTAAAATAATATTAAAGGATTTTTTGCCTTAAAAATATGTACACCAACTATAATATTAAAACACAAGGGTATAACTCATTCCTTTTTAAAATACAAAAATATTTTTTTTTTATAATTTTATGTAATATACAAATTAATGATAAGGGTTATTTTTGAAATTAAATTATGCGAGATATTTTAATTTTATATAAACGAGTGATAAAATTGTATATAAAAATAAACAACAGGACAGTCACAGTACACACTTTTTATCCTTTATATCTTTAATTTCACTACAAACGGCAACTATTTTCATCGTTCGCATTCACGATAATAGTTGAAACTGATATAAAATTTACGCGAAGAGAAAGATGGATAGATCTAAGGTCAGATTTCTGTCACCTAACCCACTTTTTTTATTTTGGAATTCTTATAATATTTATATAATTCTTTTGTTTAATATCATTTTTATGTATATAATTTGTTGTATACGAATTCAAATTTAGTGTTCAATTGCAATTTAAATGTATTTTATTGTTTAATATTTTTAATTATTTGCAATAGATCTGTAATATTGATAAATTATCAGATTTGTTCATTAAGGATGAAAATCCTCAATTAATTTATGATTAGCTTTATTTCATAGTTTGTTTTTATCAAATTAGGCATAAACAGATTCATGGTATCTTAATGGTGAGACCCGGCCTTGAGGGTTCCCTATGTGTTTTGCATAAATAGTTTGTTTTTGGACCATACTCGGAAAATTCACTGAGTATACTCAGTTTTTTGCCCCAGTATTCTAGTAAATTTAACTGATACTAAGTAAATTTTCCATCATACTAAGTTTTTTCCGAGCACTCAATTTTTTTTCCGAGTACTCAATTCTTTTTCCGAGCACTCAATTCTTTTTACGAGCACTCAGTTCTTTCTCCGGCGGCACTAGCGGTGGTCGATGGTAGTCGGAGTTGGAAAGTATCAATACTTAGTGAGTTGATACTCAATGAATTGACACTCATGACTCATTAATTTGGTGAGTTATGTTTAATGTCATTTATTTTTTGTCTTTATGTGAGATTTATTTTATTTAATGGTATTTTAGTATATGATCTCTAGAAGATTGGGTGGTGGTCTTTCTATAAAAAAAAACCATTAAAATATCTCCATGACTCCATAGATAATTCACTTTTTGAAATTTTAGATTAGAGACTAATTTAGCATGATATTAAAGTTATAATGACTGTCCAATTATATAGTTTCAATTGTGACCCGTCCTCTCTTCTTATAAACCCTATTTATTTTTGTCAATTTCCAATTCAATTTTCAATCAATATCAACGCGTAAAGGGATTGTTGGATTTCCTTATATATATATATTTGTCTTATTATATCATACATAGCCTAAATACAAATAAATTTACTTGTTAAAATTCTAGGCTATTTCTCCTATCATTTGTCTTATCAAGCAGAAGCCAGTTAACATTTATTAAAATATTCAAACACTTTACAGAAGTTGTAACTTAGGCACTAGAAACATGCTTCTGGTACTTTAATTACAGCTCCCGAATCTTTTTTGAAATAGTTACATGGCTCTCAGTTCTTAAGCCTCCCTCTACAAATATTGTTGGTTTTGTATAAAATTTAATTATTGTTCATTTAAATTTATTACTTTATCACATCTATAGATTTTGTATCCTGATTTATTTTTGCTTTTCTGTAATGACAGATGAATATAGTCCAGTGCGGTATATTTTCTGTTATACCAGATGATATCTTGATCATGATCCTCATTTGCTTGCCAGCCGATGTTCTGTACAACGTAATGAGGTATGTATGTAAACGTTGGTATAACATAATCAAATCCCCAGCGTTTATTAATTTACACCTTAACAACTCCAAATTTGGTCTCGTGTTCAAGCAAAACTTGAACTATCGCACCGCATTGTATGCTCTTCAACCAACATCAGGCCATGGTTGTGGTTTCGAGAAGAAGAAGTTACAGTCCTTTAGATATGATAATGATATTGAAGCTACTTGTAATGGCTTAAGTTTTGTAATTGGTCCTCGAATAAGCTTAACTAACTGCCCTTGCTACATTGTGAATCGTATAACGAAACAGCAATTGCTCCTCCCGACAATTCCAAAATATAACATTTTATGTAGTAAATTTTATTTTGAGTATGCTCCTATTTCTGGTGTTTATAAAGTGTTGTACTCAGGATCCAAAAAGTTAATATTAAGTGTAGGTATTGATCTATCATGGAGAGAGGTTAATATCAGTGGATTAACATCTACTACTCGTACACTCGTTGATACTAGCTATAGGATGTTCTCCACTTGTGTTTCTGTAAGAGGAGTTTTGTATTGGCTACACCGTGACGGAGCTCAGTTTATCCTTTGTTTCGACATGGAAACTGAAGCATTTAGGACGATTAATCTTCCTCCACAACGTCTTAATAATATAAAGGAGTACGGTCTTCTTGCTATGGAAAGATCTCTTTGCCTGTACATGCATGTAGAGGATTACTTCTATCAGTTTTGGTTGCTGAAAGAAGGAGATCAAGAATGGGAAAAGTTGTCTGATGTGAAATTAAGATGGGAAGTATATCCTTGTGGATGGTTAAGAAATGGGGAGTTATTGGTGTTCGGGACACATGATAGGGTAATTGTTCACAATGTCAAAACTGGACAGGATTATCAAATTAAAAAGCCTGAAGGAGTAACAAAAACACAATATCTGAATCTCGACAGCTTGGTTGATTTGTCCTTCGCTATGAACACTGGATTTGCGGAAACTTAAGGGTTTCTGCTATAATCATGATATGAGATTATTTATTAGCTTGCTTGTTGAGTGTTTTATTTTTCATTTCAGAATTTCAGTATTTATCTTCTTGTAATATTGACTACATTTACTAGTTACCGATATTATTTTGATGACGCTGTTCTTATTTTTTATCATTACAGATATTGTGATCTTGATAGTTAGTTAAGTTTCATTTACATTTCAGCCCCATCCTCTTATTCTTTCTTTTCTAATATCAGATTCGATTAAGGTTAAAGGATATAGATAAATGCATATTATGTTGCTTATTATCTTTAATTTAATCGACATGTTTTTAGCATCAATTGTACTATCATCAATCCAAATGAAAATCAGCTCCAAAAAATTAATTAATAAACCTCTCTTTCCACCTGATTCATCATTGTCAGTTCTTAATGGGGGTTTTAGCCTATCATCTAGCTCAACAAAAATTATAAGTACAACCCCAACAACCAATGGTATTATTAAAACCTCTTCGTCAACCAAAGCAATTAGTAACTCCGAGTGGCGGTGTACAAAAAACTACATCACAAGCCCCAAAGGCCAAGAAAAGTTATAAAAATTATCTTTAAATTTATTTATGTAAAAATATAAGAATAATATATATGAGATAAATGTAATATATTTTATAATAGGTATATATATGCAAAGAGGGAGAAAGATGAGGCAAGTGCAGTGAAATTTAGAGATTGTTTTTTTTAAGAGACCAATAAATCTGGAATTTTTTGTATGAATATACCAAAATCAACAAGTAATGGCAAAACCATACCAAAAGAAAAAGTAATTGCGGATGTATACCATTTCGGATACCGTGTATCCGAAATGGTTTTGTTCCGTGACACAAAACCTCTTTTTCGGATACTGGGTATCCGAAATGGTTTTCTTCCCATAAAAATTGTCAATCCTCGTATTGGATTGTCCACGTTGATGATCCTCGTCGATTTCATCCGCCCACCTACCAATTTAATTCCCAACTATCAAATTTTATCCCTAAATTACCTTTTTTCTCCCCTATAAATAACATCACCAAAATCACTCAATCTCACACCACTCTTCTCTTCCTCTCTTTACTTATTCTTTCTAATTTTGTCCTCTCTTATAATTATTTCTAATTTCAACCTCGGTTTACTTTCTATTAAGTAAGTTTTGTTTATATAATTAAGTTTTTTGCTAATTATATTAATAATATTTGATCAAAATAAAATAATATATTATTATATTCGTTTATAAGTTATTGTTGTTATATTTATAATAAATGTTAATATTTTGTTGTTAACTGTGTAGGTCATATGACAGTATATTTTCAGTGTTATTTTAATGGTAGTATTTACCGCCAAGCAAATGGTGGTGTCTGTTATAATGGTGGAAACAATATCTTTATTCTAGTAGAAGAAAATATGTCAATAATCCAGCTAAAAAGAATCATATGTCAAGGTTGTGGTTTTGATTTTGAAAAGGATGATCTACAGATCTAGTGGAGGATGTCATTAAGTCGGAATCCTCCAATGTACGATTTGCTCCTCGTAAATGATTCCGCGATTATTCAGTTAATGTTTAATCGACAATGGGAATCGACTAGTGGATATATCAAGTTGTATGTAGATTTTCACAACAACAAGATATTGTTAACACTGAAAGGGTCATTCGTAGATCACATGTTGTATCAGCTACTCCAACATCTACTGAAGCATTATTTCAAGTGGATCCAAACACTATGAATGAAATCTATATTCCTGATGAGGATAGGTTGTCAAGCGATGAGAAATATAATCCCGAGGATGATACGATGTCCAGCGATGGAGAATATTCGGATGCCGATAGTGCAGGGTCGTCAACCGATGAGGAGGCCCCACCGAAAATCATGGAACCTCCTCATCCTGAATTTGTAGATGTTTCTTGGGCTGATCAAAACGTCTGCAGTGATTGGGCGAATTGTTATAATGATTCAGTGGGAGAGGCTGGTGATATAAGTAATGGGAAATACTATCTCTAAATCAAGAAAAAAATTAAATACCGGAAAACTACTATTAAAGTTGAGAACAAGAACACAGTTATGGATCACCATGAGCAGGAATACCGACTCTATCAACAAGGATATTATCAAAAAATTGGAAAGGACACCAACAAATTCAACAATAGGAAGAAAAATTTCAGCTTGCTCAGGCTGAAGAAGAAAATTTTGAGTTGTTAAACTAGCATTTTGACAAAAAAATATTGTTAAAGTAGCACCATGTGCTATTATTCTTCTCGATGCCTGAATAGAACCACCAAAGTATGCTAATGAATATCAATTTCAAAACCAACTAACCACCCAAGTTCGGATCAATTTTTTCAACCAAACTTCCGATCAAATTAATGAATAGATGCGAAAAAGAAATAAGAAAAATATGACCACTTTTAAGAAATATTATGGTATATACCTAGATTTTTCTTGATGATAAATCTCACTAAATCATCAAATATTACCAATAGGGGGATTTATTTGTTAGAGCCCCATGACTTGGAGCTTAACAAACAAAAGCCCAAATACTTTTAACTAGTAACTAGCAGTCCAATACCAACTAAACACAGTAAAATACCCAAAAAACCCTCAATCCCTCTTATACACCCTATGAAACAAAAAATCAAAACAAAAAACTGTATTAGATTTTTGTTTCAGAACCCGCATCTCTACACTCTCTACCCTTTCTCTCTCTCTTTGTCTCTCTCCTCACCATCATCACCGACCTCTTCTCACCTCCCCCACCATACGCGCTCATCCGGCCTCCCTTCCCCCTCACCTTCGTTCCTTCCACCATGACCTCCCTTCCCTACCTTCCTTCCCACCGCCGCTCAACGCCAGCAAGAAACCAGCCGCCAGCAAGAAACTCGCCGCCACCTTCTGATGCAGATACAGATCCAGCAGCGACACTAGCAGGCCACCAGCAGCAGCGACGCCAACACACCACCAAGTGCTGCAGATCCATATCTCAAACCACCTCTGCGCAGATCCAAATCTAGATCTTACACCGCCCTAGCAAAAGCGACGCCAGCAGGCCACCACCACCAGCGACGCCAATACACCACCAAGAGACCAACACACCACCTCTACCACCTGTCGCCGCAGTTCCACCATCACCAACCTTCATTTCGCCACTCGTCTCGCAACTCCTTCAACCTTCGAGATCTTCTTCCCGTTCGCCACCACCATTTCCCCAACACTTCTCCTCTAACGTCGTTTATGTTGTAGGTAAAGAACCCCTAGGTCCAGACCCCTTAGTTCAGCACCCATAGTCCAGTCCCCTTAGTCCATCGACCAGCCTTCAGTTCGTCACCCTTCTCGCAGCCCCGCAACCATCACCATTTCACACCACACTCTCGCCGCCGCACCACCATCACCATCCTTCATTTCGTTTATTTTTCATTTTGGACGATTGGTTTTTTTTGACGCGTCGATTGGGTCCAGCACAGTTGGGCCAACTCATTTGTTTATTAGTTTTTTCAGTTTTCTTTACAGATCCATGGATCTGGCCCTTGAAAAAAAAATCCTTTCAGCGTATTTTTTTTTCTTATTTTTGAAACGTGTTTTGGTCCATGTACATAGCCCTCCTTATTTTTAAACGAGTTTTAAAATGTGTTTGGGTCCTACATTTTACATTAGTTTTTTTACAAATTAAACTCTAATCTAGTTTGTTAATTTTGCAGGTGAAAATTAAATACTAATTAAACACTACTGTGAAAATTTTAAAATGTTGAGGGTTCTTTGTAAAAAAATTAATGTATGAAAATTATATCAAAAACATGGACAAAAACAGGCTTGGGTACAACCCATTGGGTACACAAATTTCATTGAATTTCGTTAGACATGAACTTGGACAAAACCGGAACATTGGACATATACAAAAAACAAGAATTGGGTACAACCCCTAGTGTATCTGGACTATTATATGAACAAAACAGTACTGCAATTATATAAAAAATCATTTTATCCACCTTAAAAACGTTAAGAAAAACATAGGTATGTACCCATAAAAAATAAAGATACGTACCCCAATGAATGTACCGAAAAATATATCGGGTAAGTTAATCTAATAAAAATTTAGAAAAAAAATTAATAAAAAAATAAGTAAAAAAAAACAAAAAAGGGTAGAAAAATAAAAAAGTTAACCAGAAAATTGAATTAGGCTTTAAAAAAAATAGTATTTTCTACTTAGGCCTTAAACTTTCTTTTCTACAAATTAGGCTCTAATTTATAGAATCCTCTTACCAATATTATCATTACTCTAACCACTAACCAAGATTATCTCAAGTTCACTCGATTTCTCCCCAAATTCACTAAACCTAAGATTACCCATAAAAGCTAAACTTTTGAAACTCAAACGATGAAAAAGAATGATTTTCAATAGAAAATAAGAAAAAATAACAAAGAGAGAATATTAATTTTTTACTTAAGGTTTTGATTGGAAAAAATATTTATTCTCGTTGACTATCAAGTAGTGTTACAGCGTAGGTGGCGTGCAAATAGAGTAACAATGGTTATGTTGATTATCTAGCCGTGTTGCAGCGACGACGACAATTGGCTAATAGTGGTTATGAGTGATTGAGTAGGACAGTGGCTGTGGGTGGGCGTTGATTTTCTTTTTTAATCGCTGAATGTTTTTTTTTTGTTTTTTATTTCTTTTATTTCTTTTTTGGGTAAATCCGGACCGTAGGAAAAATTTCGAAATATAATATAGATATATATATAATTGTTATTAAAATAATTATTTTATATTTGGAGTTGTTTACCATTTTTATAAAATATTATAAATGTTTGTTGGATACTTAACATTGTTTAATTAATATTAAAATTTATTGTAAGGTTTAAGTGAATGATTGTGTTGAATAATTTTTGTCTAAATTTTTACCTAATTTGAGTCATATATTTTAAGTAAAATCATAAAAATATAATTGGTTAGAATTTAGATAAAGAATGAATTATGTATTTTCTTTTATTTGATAGATAAATCATGAGAGTTTTTTTAACATGATTAGCTCTTAAATTCAAATAAACATAATTTAATGAGAATATATCAATAATATGCAAAAAAAAAAAAATATATTAATTTTCCCTTAAGAAAAAAAGTGAAGAACTAAATAATTTTTTGCTATTATTGTAAGAATAAATTTATGTTACCTTTTTTTTTATATATAAAATATAAAATTCAACCTGTCTTTGTGTTTTTGACTGAAAAATAATTAATTTTATTATACCAAATTCAAAAAAGTTAGCTAAAATTTAAAAATTAGACACTATACATTGCTTTTATTTTTTTCATATTTTTTCATATTTTTATAACATTTTTATATAACATAATTTCATCAATGTTATTTAATATTTTTTTATCGGGTTCTCCATCCTACTCTTTTATATTGGTTTTGTCAAAACTAAAATACTAATTTTTTAAATTTATTTAATAAAACATATATCATTAACTATGTTTTATTATGAAAAATAAAATTTAAATTTAAAATAATTTTAAAGGATTTTTTTGCCTTCAAAATATGTACACCAACTATAATATTAAAACACAAGGGTATAAACCATTGGGACTAGCTCAGTGGCCAGGACCTTGTCTCTCAACTAGGAGGTACAGGGTTTGAATCTCCTCAGCCTTGTTATTTCTTGAGCCCTTAAAGAGG
Organism: Nemophila menziesii; assembly: GCA_029959085.1. Taxonomy (NCBI): domain Eukaryota; kingdom Viridiplantae; phylum Streptophyta; class Magnoliopsida; order Boraginales; family Hydrophyllaceae; genus Nemophila; species Nemophila menziesii. The sequence goes on from JARWIR010000060.1 coordinate 3,630,984, forward strand.
GTAAGCATGAGGATGCGTGTATATTTCCTATGGGATTAGTCGTGTTGCGCGTAAGTTGGCCCGGACACCCATACATCGGGGAAAAAAACACAAGGGTATAACTCATTCCTTTTAAAATACAAAAATATATTTTTTATAATTTTATGTAATATATAAATTAATGATAAGGGTTATTATTGAAATTAAATTATGCCAGATATTTTAATTTGATATAAACGGGTAATAAAAATTGTATATAAAAATAAAGAACAGCTCACCCACCACAATACACACTTTTTATCCTTTACATCTTTAATTTCACCACAAACTGCAACTATCTTCATCGTTCGCATTCACGATACTAGTTGAAACTGATATTAAAATTTATGCGAAAAGAAAGATGGATAGATCTAAGGTCAGATTTCTTGCACCTAACCCACTTTTGTTAATTTGGAAATTCTTATAATATTTATATAATTCTTTTGTTTGATATCATTTTTATGTGTATATGAATTCAGATTTAGTGTTTAATTGCAATTTAGATGTATTTTATTGTTTAATATTTTTAAAATTTCTGCAATAGATATCTAATATTGATAAATTATCAAATTTGTTCATTAAAGATAAAAATCCTCGATGAAGTTATGATTAGCTTTATCTCATACGTTTTTTTTATCAAATTAGGCATAAACAGATTCATGGTATCTTATGGTGAGACCCGGTCTTGAGGGTTTCCAATGTGTTTTGCATAAATAGTTTATTTTTGGACCATACTCGGGGAATTTACTGAGTATACTCAGTGTTTTGCCCCGATATTCAGTAAATTTTTCATCATACTCAGTTTTTTTCGAGCACTCAATTCTTTTTCCGAGTACTCAATTTTTTTCCGATCACTCAAGTCTTTTTACGAGCACTCAGTTCTTTCTCTGGCGGCGGCACTGGCGGTGGTCGGAGTTGAAAAGTATCGATACTCAGTGAGTTGATACTCAGTGAGTTGACACTCATAACTCATTCATTTGGAGTTATGTTTAATACCACTTATTTTTTGTCTTTATGTGAGATTTATTTTATTTAAAGGTATTTTAATATATGATCCCTATAAGATTGGGTGGTGGTCTTTCTATAAAAAAAACCACTAAATTATCTCTATAACCTCATAGATAATTCACCTTTTAAATTTTAGATTAGAGACTAATTTAGGGCCCGTTTGGAAGTGCTTATTTTAGAGTAAAAAAGCACTTTTAGAATAAAATATAAAATTTTAAAAAATTCTTAAAAATAATTTTGAACTCTACAATTATTTTAAGTGCTTATTTTAAAAAGCACCTATTTGGTGCTTCTCATAAAAGTGTTTTTCAAAGTTAAAAAAGCTCTTAAAATACTAAAAACACTTTTAAGTGTTTCTCTAAAAAAGCACTTCCAAACGGGTACTTAGCATGATATCAAAGTTATAATAACTGCCCAATTATATAATTTCAATTGTGGCCCGTCCTTTCTTCTTATAAAATCTATTTATCTTTATCAATTTCAAGAACATATTTGTCACATCTACATTAGGATATCTCCATCACCTCAGTCCCACTTCTTAGTCCTTGTTTGGTACATATAATCTTGAGACTTTCCTTACGGCCTCCTCTACCCCAAAAATTACTCGATCAATTATTCTTGCATATCATTGTTTTATGGATCCAAACTTTCCTCTTTCTACTTAACTTTGTTTGGGGATTGGTTGTATTGTAGAAAATGTCAAATTAATCAAAACCAAGGACATTACATTGCTCAAAGGCACGTTAAAGACAACTTATATACCTTTCCTGTGACAACATTGACATCCTTACTTGGTCTCTCAATCAATCTTGTTTTCATCTCAATCCTTTAAGACTTCTTTCAAATGTCCTTTTAAATTCTAAGTTTTCAAATTTCATTTGTAATGTTATGCAAAAAGCCTAAATTCCCGTTTTTTTACTTATCAAGCAGGAGCCAGTTAACATTTATTAAAATATTCAAACACTTTACAGAAGTTGTAACTTAGGCACTAGAAACATGCTTCTGGTACTTTAATTACAGCCCCCGAATCTTTTTTGAAATAGTTACATGGCTCTCAGTTCTTAAGCCTCCCTCTACAAATATTGTTGGTTTCGTATAAAATTTAATTATTGTTCATTTAAATTTATTAAATTATCACATCTATAGATTTTGTATCCTGATTTATTTTTGCTTTTCTGTAATGACAGATGAATATAGTCCAGTGCGGTATATTTTCTGTTATACCAGATGATATCTTGATCATGATCCTCATTTGCTTGCCAGCCGATGTTCTGTACAACGTAATGAGGTATGTATGTAAACGTTGGTATAACATAATCAAATCCCCAGCGTTTATTAATTTACACCTTAACAACTCCAAATTTGGTCTCGTGTTCAAGCAAAACTTGAACTATCGCACCGCATTGTATGCTCTTCAACCAACATCAGGCCATGGTTGTGGTTTCGAGAAGAAGAAGTTACAGTCCTTTAGATATGATAATGATATTGAAGCTACTTGTAATGGCTTAAGTTTTGTAATTGGTCCTCGAATAAGCTTAACTAACTGCCCTTGCTACATTGTGAATCGTATAACGAAACAGCAATTGCTCCTCCCGACAATTCCAAAATATAACATTTTATGTAGTAAATTTTATTTTGAGTATGCTCCTATTTCTGGTGTTTATAAAGTGTTGTACTCAGGATCCAAAAAGTTAATATTAAGTGTAGGTATTGATCTATCATGGAGAGAGGTTAATATCAGTGGATTAACATCTACTACTCGTACACTCGTTGATACTAGCTATAGGATGTTCTCCACTTGTGTTTCTGTAAGAGGAGTTTTGTATTGGCTACACCGTGACGGAGCTCAGTTTATCCTTTGTTTCGACATGGAAACTGAAGCATTTAGGACGATTAATCTTCCTCCACAACGTCTTAATAATATAAAGGAGTACGGTCTTCTTGCTATGGAAAGATCTCTTTGCATGTACATGCATGTAGAGGATTACTTCTATCAGTTTTGGTTGCTGAAAGAAGGAGATCAAGAATGGGAAAAGTTGTCTGATGTGAAATTAAGATGGGAAGTATATCCTTGTGGATGGTTAAGAAATGGGGAGTTATTGGTGTTCGGGACACATGATAGGGTAATTGTTCACAATGTCAAAACTGGAGATGATTATCAAATTAAAAAGCCTGAAGGAGTAACAAAAACACAATATCTGAATCTCGACAGCTTGGTTGATTTGTCCTTCGCTATGAACACTGGATTTGCGGAAACTTAAGGGTTTCTGCTATAATCATGATATGAGATTATTTATTAGCTTGCTTGTTGAGTGTTTTATTTTTCATTTCAGAATTTCAGTATTTATCTTCTTGTAATATTGACTACATTTACTAGTTACCGATATTATTTTGATGACGCTGTTCTTATTTTTTATCATTACAGATATTGTGATCTTGATAGTTAGTTAAGTTTCATTTACATTTCAGCCCCATCCTCTTATTCTTTCTTTTCTAATATCAGATTCGATTAAGGTTAAAGGATATAGATAAATGCATATTATGTTGCTTATTATCTTTAATTTAATCGACATGTTTTTAGCATCAATTGTACTATCATCAATCCAAATGAAAATCAGCTCCAAAAAAATTAATTAATAAACCTCTCTTTCCACCTGATTCATCATTGTCAGTTCTTAATGGGGTTTTTAGCCTATGATCTAGCTCAACAAAAACTACAAGTACAAACCCAACAACCAATGGTATTATTAAAACCTCTTCGTCAACCAAAGCAATTAGTAACTCCGAGTGGCGGTGTACAAAAAACTACATCACAAGCCCCAGAAGGCCAAAAAAAATTATAAAAATTATCTTTAAATTTATTTATGTAAAAATATAAGAATTAAATATATGAGATAAATGCGATAAATGTGATATATTTTATAATAGGTATATATATGCAAAGAGGGAGAAAGACGAGGCAAGTGCATTGAAGTTTAGAGTTTATTTTTGTAAGAGACCAATAAATCTGAGAGGAAAAAATCATCATTATTTTCTAAACAAATTTATTTATTATAATAATGAGTAATGATATTTATCATCCCTTTTTAGTTCATCCTTGTACCACTCTTTATGTGTCATCTTATGTAGCATTAAATCAAAAAGATAAAGAAAAAGTAATTAAGAAAGAGAAACACTTTTATTGGTGTTTAAAACCTCCACGTAAGAGGTGATATAAGGGTGAACCAAAAAGAGGTGATAAATATCATTACTCTATAATAATAGAAAAAACTCGACAAAGAAAGTGCATAAAGTATCGAGTGATGGTTTATTTGACATGTGGTATTGTAAAAAATGATAAAATATATCATTAAAGACTCTCTATAATTTTACTAATAGATTTAGGGTATGTCTGAATTAAAAAAGGAAAATATAGTAAAGGATAGGAAAGGATAGTTTAGTAAAAAATTGGAAAAGAGAGTATTAATTTGTTTGGATTAGATAAAGATAGAGGGAAGAATTTTATTAAACGATTATATATATTTGGTGTTTGGATTAGATAAAGATAGAGGAAAGAATTTTATTAAAGGATTACATATATTTGGTGTTTGGATTAGAAGAAGGGTAAAGCCCTCGTGTAGCCCTTTAACTTTCTCCAAAGTGCACGAACCGCCCCCGATCTTACGTTTTACCCTTTTTGGTCCCTGATGAACCCATTTTGTGACACCGTTAGCCTTTTTTCCATTTTTATGTTAGTTGACCGTTAGTCAATGTCATCTGGCGCTACGTCAGCTCCAGTTCATCGCCAAGTCGGCTCTACCTAGGTGTTAAGTCATCAGTAATTCCATGTCATTAATTTTTTTTAAATCATTATATATATATATATATATATTAAAATCATTCTTCTTCTTCTTCTTCTTAACGATTGAAGAACCCAAAATTAACAAATCACTCCATCAGAGCGTATCCATTCTCCACCATCATCACCTTCCCACGCAAGCCGCTCTCTGAACAATGAAACCGCCGCCACTCGTCACTTCTCCACCATCATCAACCGATTTGGATACGCCATCAACAATTGAAGATTAAGGTAAAAAGAAAACAAATCTTTACACACTCACCTGCCCACACCAAGCCTCTCTCTGCACAAGGAAACCGCCACCACTCGGGGGACCTTTCTCCACCATCATCAACCGGCTTGGAGAAGACCCAAATTAAGGTAAAAAAATTGAATTGTTTTTTACCTAATTTTGTTACTGTTACAATTTTTCAGAAGCATTTGATTTAAGTATAATTACAGTCGTGATGTTTATAAGTTTTTTATACAAGTCCTAAAATGGCCATTTTATGCCATGGCTATTGGAGTGAGCAATTTGGTGTTACACTGCATTTTTGAATTGTTTTGTAATCCAGGTAAAGAAAAGGTGGTTTGTCAAAAGTTGTGATATTTCATTTTGGAGCTACGTTGTATTAATATAACATACAACGTTTACTTAATAAAGGCAAAACTTTGGGCTGGTCCTGATGGTATGAACCTATGGCCCAACAAGGCTAGGTTCAATCCACACCAAGCCTTTTTTTTTTCTTTTTTTTTTCTTTGCTTTGCTTTGCTTTATAACAAAAAGAAATAAAATAACATACATTGTTATTTTTTTTCTTTAAATTTCTCCAAGTTAAATGACTCAATTTCTCATTCAATTTCAAATGATTTTAACCTAGTGAATATATTACGTTAATCTTTACAACTTGAATAAACGTATTAATATCTGAATCATTCCATTAAATTGAGTCACCGACTAACATCGTAAACATGGTCAACACTTGGGTAGAATCCCATTTGTCCAATAAATCCCACATGAATGGAAATTGACTAACCACCTTAAAAATTATACAAAAGAATTCTAAACACTTGAGAGAGCGAGAGAGAGAAGCGTAGAAGAATACTACATCGAGAAAGGTAGATTTTGGCCTTGAACCTTCTATAAGTACGAGCTATCGGATTTGCTTGCTAACTAGTGAACTTGATGTCTTGAACTATTCAGCTTTTGTGTAAACCAAGACAATCGAAATTACATAGTACACTTCCAAAACAAAATTTGGTTCTCACGGTTGTGTCCATTTACGGCCCTGGACAACTCCTGATATTTCATGAATAACCGTCGGATATTTTCGCCTTCAAAAAATTCTCGTAGGGCGGCCCTACCCATGTTATCCATATATGTGGTCTCTTGTCGAGAGTATTCTGCATTACTCTATCTTATATTATCGAAGATACAAGAACCATTAAAAGTTTAACTTATCCTTCACTTTTACAACTAGCACTGTTTAATTTGTCCTAGGAATGGTTTGGGGAGGTCTCCCCACAGCGCGTCACACCAAGTTGTAGTTTCATGATTCAATTTTCCCTTTGAACCTAGATTGTGGGATCTCCACTATGCTAGGTAGACTTTCCATCATGGCAACTCATCTATCGTAGGCTTAAGACCCATTCCCCTTGACAATACTCGCACTTGCTCTCTTTGTACACCTTTGGTCAGTGGATCTGATATGTTATCTTTTGATCGAATGTAATCAATTGTGATAACTCCGTTTGAGAGCAGTTGTATAACGGTATTGTGTCTACGACGTATGTGTCTAGACTTACCGGTATACATTTCGTTTAATGCCCTACCAATGGCACTTTGACTATAGCAATGCATGCAGATAGGTGACACAGGCTTTGGCCAATTAGGAGTATCCTCTAAAAAATTCCGAAGCCACTCAGCTTCCTCAGCAGCTTTGTCTAAAGCTATTATCTCAGATTCCATAGCGGATTTGGTTATGCATGTTTGCTAAGTGGATTTCCAAGACACGGTTACTCCTTCTAACATGTAGAAAAATCCACTTGTGGATTTTGAGTCGGTGGAGTCCGATATCCAGTTTGCATCATTGTATCCTTCTAGTATAGTTGGATATCCCATGTACAACAACCCTTCGTTCATTGTGTATCTAAGATACCTTATAACTCTTACAATAGCAATCTAGTGGTTCTTCCCCGGATTATGTGTAAACCTACTTAGCTTTCTTACTACATGTGCTATATCTGGCATAGTACAGTTTGTTAGGTACACGAGACTCCCAATAATCTGATAGTACTCCAACTGGTTGATCATATCACCAGTGTTCTTAGCAAGATGTAAATTTACATCAACAGGTGTCTTGGCGATATTGTGTCACCGTTACTAAATTTGTGTAATACTTTCTCAATATAGTGTGACTGAGATAGTATAATCTTGATACCCAAAATAACATTCGCAATGCCTAGATCTTTCATGTCAAACTTACTTGAAAGCATCCTCTTGATGAATGTAATCACACCATTGTTACATCCAATGATTAACATATCATCCATATATAAACAGACAATGATATATCATGTCTCATTTCGTTTTACATAAATGCATTTGTCACATTCATTAATCTTGAAATCATTCGAGATCATGAATCAATCAAATTTGTCATGCCATTGCTTCGGTGCATGTTTTAAACCATATAAAGATTTAACAAGCTTATATACTTGATTCTCCTTACCCGGAACTACGTAACCCTTAGGTTGTTCCATATATATCTCTTTATTTAGTTCTCCATTTAGGAAAGCTGATTTTACATCCATTTGATGAATTTCGAGCTTGTATATTGAAGTTATAGCGATTAACATTGATGTTCCCGTGACTGGAGAATAAGTATCAAAATTGTCAAGTCCTTCTCTTTGACTATAACCCTTTACAACAAGGCGAGCCTTGTATTTCTCAATAGACCCATCGGTCTTTAGTTTCTTCTTGAATATCCATTTGCATCCAAGTGGTTTATTCCCAGGAGGGAGATCCCCTAGTTCCCACGTATGGGTTTTGGATAACGGATTATATCTCGCTATTTATCGCTTATTTACAGTAAGAGGCGTCAAGGTTTGACATAGGCTCCTTGAATGTTCGGGGTTCTTCATCTAGCATGTAAGATAGAAATCCAGGACCAAAAGACGTAGAGGTTCTCATACGCTTACTTCTTCTTTGCTCTCCTTCATTTGGAAATGATTCTTGATCATGCTTTTCAGTTGGCAATGACAAGATTTGTGTACTAGGAATCTATATGCAGCACTATTGTGAGCATATCCAATAAAGACGCAATCGATGGTCTTTGGTCCTATTTTGACAATTTTAGGAGCAGGAATTGCTACCTTTTCCAAGCATCCCCACACTTTTAAGTATTTCAAGAAAGGTGGTTTTCCTTTCCATAATCTGTGCAGAGTTATATCTACCTTCTTTTGTGGTAACTTGTTGAGGATGTGGTTTGTGGTGAGCAAAACCTCTTCCCACAAGTTATGTGGTAACCCTGAGTTAAATCAGCAAGGCATTCATCATTTCCTTCAACGTGCGGTTCTTGCGTTCAACAATCTTTTTTTGTTGAGGCAATCAGAGGGCCATGGTTTGATGGATGATTCCATGTTCAGCGCAAAACTCCTCAAAAGGAGACACATATTCTCCTCCCCTATATGTTCTAAGATTCTTAATCTTTTTATCTAGTTGATTCTCAACTTCAGTTTTTTATTTCATAAATCCTTCTAAGGCCTCATCCTTAGTTCGAAGCAAGTATATTTGACAGTACCTTGTGAAATCGTCAATGAAAGTTATGAAATACTTTTTCCCAATTCTAGTTTGCACAGTTTCAAGTCATAGATGTCATTGTGAATTAACTCTAAAGGTACTAAAGTCCTTTCAAGAGATTTAAACGAGATTTTAGTTAATTTTGACTCAACATATACTTCACATTCTTTTTGACAATTGAAATTCACATTAGGTAATAACCCGACGTTTACTAATTTATTTACTGAACTGAAATTAATATGTAGTAATCTATCATGCCATAAATTAGGTGAGTCAAACACATATTACTTTCTCTGTTACATTTTTTGTAGGTACCACGGTCATTACATTCATCTTAAATAAACTGTCACATAGGTACCTTTTGCCCACAAATATCCCACCTTTAGTGAAAATAACTTTATCATATTTAGATACTAGTTTGAAGTCATTCTTACTCAATAACGAACCTAAAACTAGATTCCTTCTAATTGCAGGCGCATAGAGAACGTTATTGAGACTCAACTCTTTTTCAGGAGTCATGATTAAAATAATGATTCCAAATCCAACTACTTATGATGTAGATAAATTACCCATAAATAAAGTCTCTTCAGTAGTTGCAACTTTGTATGTCTTGAACATACATGTCGGGTGGCCCCAGTATCCATCCACAAGTGTTTGGTATTGCCAACCAAATTATTTCAGGAACTATTGCAGTAAAATCAATCTTATTAATAACGTTGATCTTAGTCATGGTTGATTGGCCTTGTTTTCCTTACATGGAATTGCCTTTACGGCCATCTATTCCTTTACACAGATAGTCATTTCCATTTAACCTCTTAGACTCCTTAGCGAGTCTAAAGGACTCGGGATCATGCCCCACAAATTCATTTTTCATAAGTGAAATTGGCGATGGTATGTTGTTATCGATTCAATTATTTCTAGACATATTGTTTATCTTGGTAGGCATCATTTCAATCACCAAGGATTACACAATTTTATAATTAATTCAAACAAATGAATTGTTCAACCTTTCTCACTAAGAGATAACACAAAAGTTAATTCTTTCTTACGACAAATGATTAAATTAATTTTAATTTCCCAAACTTTTATATTCTTTTTAGTCCCCCAAGTTTTTATATTCTTGTTGTAGAGGATCAAAGAACTTAAAGGGATAATCAATTCACGTAAAAGAGAATCTCAATCAATTAAGAATCTTTGAATCAGAAAATTTTCAAACCACAAGGTGCGACAAGTATGCATATATTAGCAAAATTAATAATAGTTGTTAAAAAACACACTAATATTACAACATAAAATTAAATGTTTTCACTTTGTTCACTAATTTTGCCCATGTCCGGTATTTGGAAGAAATATGACGTTAGTAAGCAAGTAATTTTCTAGTATGTATACACAAGCCTAGAAATCAGAATAAGAGAAAAGAAATAGAATGTGATATTTCTGTTATGTATACACAGACCCAGAAATTTTGCAAAAGTAAAGTTTATAAAAACATAAAAGGAAAATGTTTTCTGGTTTATACAACGTGAATCTAAATACCTTAAATTGTTGTGTTTTATTTGTATAAACCAGTAAAACAATATAGAAACTAATGCAAGAAAAAAAATAACTTTACTTGTCGAGGCTCGGATTGGATCCGATATCTTTAAGGTATTTACGCCACGTACATGTGTCTTACATTTGATGGTTTCAACCTCCAGGATACAACGACAAAACTATTCAAAAGAAACTGACACACGAATTCTTAAGAATATCAATGAACTTAATAATGCTGCTTATTTCTATCTCTCTCTTATAATTGTAATGCTTTGAAAAATAAATGAATAAAAATGGTTTAGTTGGCCAACTATTTATAGAAAATGAAAAGGTGGCTTGTCAAAGGTTGTGATGTTTCATTTTGGAGTTACGTTGTACTAATATAACATACAACGTTTACTTAATAAAGATAAAACTTTGGGCTGGTCAACAAGGCTAATTGTCTAGGTTCAATCCACACCAGACCTTTTTTTTCTATCTTTTCTCTTTGCTTTGCTTTATAACAAAAAGAAATAAAATAACATACATTGATATTTTTTCTTTTAATTTCTCCAAATTAAATTACTCAATTTCTCATTCAATTTCAAATGATTTTAACCAAGTGAATATATTACGTTAATGTTTACAACTTGAATAAACTTATTAATATCCGAATCATTTCATTAAATTGAGTCACCAACTAACATCGTGAACATGGTCAAGCTTTGGTAGAATCCCATTTGTCCAATACGTTTTTAGGAGAAAAATGTTATACCGTTTTTGGTAAAGTATGCGTTTGATTCTTACCGTTATATCATTTAGTACCATCTAGCTAAAATTGGTATCCGTTTTTAAGCAAAATGTCTTGCCATTTTATGGTAAAAATAAATACGGATCTACAACAAAAGAGAGACATTCAATGGCTATCTAAAACCCCTTGAAGAGAGCTTCAACTACCTCTTCCACACCAAAATTTAATATATTCTTCCACCATCATCCAAGAGGTATCAAGATACAAACTTCTGGTTTTATCTTTCATTTCTGAGCTTGATAAGTATAAGAATATTACCCACTCAATCAAGGAGTTACCCTAAGTATAAACTTGTATATTTACTTAAGAGAAGACACATCCAAGAATTACATAAAATCTTCTTTGATTTATTCTCTCACGATGAGATCCATACAAGCAATCAAATAATCATCTACTCTCAAGGAGTCAAGTCTTCAATCTTCAATTTCATATTTTACTCATCAAGGAGTTTATAATACTCATTGTTTTATTTGCTCACTAAAGAATATTTATTTGGTTGTAAGCTTTATTCAATCATTTTAGGGGTTTACTCTTGCTCTATAATATATAATAAGGAGTTGTAGAGGTTGTGATTACGCCAGTAAAAATCACAAGTAGTTAGGTTGTGGTTTAACCTGGACGAACCTCAGTTCTTAGGTTGTGGTTTAGCCTGGAAAAAGCTCAGTGTAAAGGTTTATATTTCACCTGTAAGAGATATTATAAGCTTAGTAGTGAAGCTTAAAATACTAAGGGTGTATACCTTAGGTGGTGGATTAGGTCTTTGGTAGTGTGAACAACCTTAAAATTATTGTGTACTCTCTATGCTTATACTTTTACATATCATTTATATATCTTGTTTATCTTAATTATCAAACCCTTTAACTCTCAATGCATGATCCCTTAGGTCCTTTATATTTTGACTAAAAGAATCCATCACTCTTAGATGTTCATTTGTGAGACCTAAAGACTTTAGATTATACTAGGAATACTTAGATCCTCATTAACTTCCTAGATAGATAAGCCTTTACAAATACATATCTTAGTTTTGAGCTTCATATTCCTATCTTGCTTATCCCTGGGCTTCTTATCATCCAACATCTTACATCTCCTAAACTTAGCTTCGCATTTATAACTCCTACATCATCCTTAGCATCATATCTTAGGAGTTTGACCCATAGGTTTAAAAACCTTAACTTAGTCGCCCTTTTAATTTTAATTAGGCATAAATTAGATTAGAGTTCTATTCACCCCATCTAGGAATTAACAACGTTATTATGTCGCAAAAAATGTTTGACTATATATAAGTGTGGGATTCCTAAGTTCCCCTTAAATAACCACGGTCTAATTACTCATCAAGATTCTAAAGGATTAGATATGCCCTGAACAATCTCAAGTCAATCATATTTTGTGTGGGAGACATACATCCTAGTTTCTAGGTCTCCGTAACCGCGCGAGTTTCCCCCTCTACTGCTGAACCACACCTGATTTGGCTAGTAAATCCGTTCATAAATTCAGTACCCTCATCCAGTACGATAAATTGTAATACCTAATGGTTCTCAACTTGATATAAACGATTCATTCGTTCATATTTAAGTTGTGCTACCGAAGATCTCTATTCTAGTTTCACTTTGATTTGGAACTCGGGGGGGGGGGGGGGGGGGGGGCATTGGAACTAGTTTTTCCAAATATTTCAGCCATAGATAAGGTTAGGTCAATAACATATTAAACTAGGATCCCTAGGTTCATTGTCATGCATAGATTTCATTTTAGCATTCTAGCTTGCCACATCGTGTGTAAAATGTATACAATTTTTTTGTAATATATATAAATATTGACTTAAAAGAAAATAATTGATAGACCATAGTTTCAAGAGATTATGACCCAAGGGATCTTGAACACCCACCCTGTAGTCCTAACCCAACCCCCTTCTTTTGTTCTTCTTATTAGGGACCTCAATAAGATTTTAATGCTACAATCCAAAAACCCAATAACATGTTTACCCCCTTTTGTTTTATTTTTCTTATATATACTAAATTCTATCAGAATTTATTTGTTATTTGTTTTTCCTAACCCTAACCCTAACCTAAATCTGCTCTCATTTCTCTCTCCTAAAAACACCGATTCATCACATCCCTCCCTCCTCCCTCACGAACCTCCAGTGTAGCACCACCACCCCTCCTCCACCATGGCTGAGCAGCGCACAACATCTCCACCAGCCACCGAGCTCCTTTTCACAGTGAGCATCTTCTCTCCTTCCATGTTCTTCGGAGATCGAGCTCGCAGCAGATCGAGCTCGCATCAGATCGAACTCCTTTCATCTTCTGTCCGTGATTTCTGTCAGTGTTTTCTGTTCGCCGGAGTAACAACACCGTTTGTGTTTTGAGCCTGAGAAGAAGCTCGAAGTTCGAAGACCCGCGCAGTGGAGAAAAGGCTGTTTGTGATTTCTCTCCGTGTTTTGAGCAGCGTTCGAGATCCAGGCAGAGCTCTACCGCCGAGATCCAGCGCCTCCAGTGAGAGATCCATGGAGTAGAGCAGCAGCAATTTCGCAATTCAGATCTGTCGCACATCATCTCTTCCAGCAGCAACAGTTCGCAGTCCAGCGCGCGTGAAGCTCTCCTGCAGCAGTTTAGATCCTTTTCAAGCTTCATTTCATGATTTCCCTTCCTGTTCAGTGGTGGTGGTGCTCAGCGCTGATGTGAATGGAGACCATTCCCGTTAATCTCTTCTCGTGCTCCTTCTTGCAGTGTTCATGTGCTGCTACTCGATTGAGAAAACGAAGCAGTTTTTTTTTCCGAATACTTACAATGTACGCTTAGTGTAGTTTGACTTTTTTTTTGTTCAAATTTTTGTGTAGTTTGACCAGATCTGGTCAATATAGGTAGTTTTTAGGTTTTTTTAAAATTTTTTGTTCAAAATTGCTTAAGTTTAAACTTTTTTCTTCTGTTTTAATAACATTTGTAAATTAGTGATACTCATCTTTTTTTAATAATACTCATCTTTTTCTAATGATACCCATCTTTTTTTATTGATACTCATCTTTTTAAGGAATACTCATCTTTTTTTTATAGAATACTCATCATTTTTGTAGGAAACTCATCATTTTTTTGAAACTCATCATTTTTTTAGAAAACTCATTATTTTTTCCCGGTGACTGGAGGTAGAAGGTCGGTGGTCGGAGGTTGGTGGCCGATGGTCGGAGGATGGTGGATAGTGGAGAGAGATGATGATCAGTGACGTCACTTTTTTTTGTCTTTAAGTGTTAGTAAGGGTATTTTAGTATTTGGTCATCTTTGAAATCCCTTTAAAGAAGTAAGATTCCCATTAGTTTCTTTAGGCCCAAAACTTAGTTTCCAAGACCCTATAGGTCAATTACCCTAGTTTCAAAGTCAACATGTATAGGTAAATATTATATATATATATATATATATATATATATATATATATATATATATATATATATATATATATATATGTGTGTGTGTATATAGAAAGAGAGAGAAGGGATACGGGAGGAGAGCCGATATCTCACATTTAAAAGTGAGTTAGCACACCTTAGTATATAAAGAAATAAAAAAATTAAAAATAACACTCAGTAATTAAAAATAAAAGCAACGCCCCCAGTCAGTCATAACCACTATTAGCACGTCGCCGCCGACACTGCAACACTACTAGATAATCAACGATGATAAACATTCTTCAAAAAAATACAAATGTAAATTTTTTCCCTAGTTAAAACTTAAGTCTGAATACAGGAGGAAGGAAAGGTGGTCGGAGTATATTCGTGACTTTATTATAAAATAGAGGTATATTTGCTACTTTTGTAACACCAGGGTACATTTGGCTATCCACATAAAACAGGATAAATAATGCAATTTACACAGTTTTGTATAACTTTTGTTGTGTGGCTTCATTTCTATAGCTTGATTGAGTATGTCTTAGATACTTATTAAGATTATTTGTGTAATCAGAAGCTTTATCTCAGAAGCCAAATTGCGTGATTTTAACTCAGAAGCCAAAATGTTTGATGAATACTAAAGAAATCAAATTGCTGTTATTTTCTACTAAATGTAAATAAAAGTCTAAATCTTTTCTATTTCTTAATGTGAACAACATAAATTTTTTACCTTGTTATTTCTAATCTTGAAAATAGAGTCAAAAGAGTTCATGATTTACTTCATAAAAGATCACAATGCATCTTGGTCTTGATAAATGATGTTAGCCACACTATTTTGTTTTGTTTTTGGAAATTTACTATGGAATAAGCTTTGAACTTTAAGTGGAACCACTGTGTAAATCATGACACATCTTTTGTAAATTGCTAACATTTTATTTATATTTCAATTCAATTATGTTTACTTGTTACTACGTAAATGCTAATATTTTTTCCTGGTATCATTTGTTTCCATCCCATTCACACGACTAGTAGATATCACAACCTTGTGATTGAGCCCATGACTCGAGATGAAAGCATGGACAAAATGTGTATTGGTGATGGCAGCTCATCACGAGAAGTACAAACTTCTCCAGGTATCTATCATAATATCTTTTAACAACTAATTATTTTCTGTATATTGTGTAATTCTTGTTTTATGAAAATCCAAGGGTTCAATTCAATCCCGAGAGCATCACAAAGTTTATTGAGATTATTGAGAAGACTGAGGCTCAACAGTAAAGTTGTCCATCGATAAAGTTTTGTTTGTTATACCGAAGGTTGTAGGAAAAGTAATCTGTATTATTATGGTTTTAAACTTTCTTCTGCTCCAAGGTGATCTAAATTGTTCTTTCAACCTCCTGTTTACGAACAAGAATGAATGGTTTGTAATTGCTAACTGGATTTTTTGAGTGGTATAAAAACTGATAATTTGCAACCACAAAGTTGACTCTAAATATAATATGGTGTATAGTTTTATAATAAAATTGATTATGATTATTGATTTGTATGTTGTGAATGGAGAAGATTCTCCGATTGCTGAGGTGGGGCCGTACATCCCATTCAATATAAAAGGATGCAGCCTCTTTGTAGGCGGACTTGCAACTCTGTGTAATATGTTGTCTACTTCTTTGTAAAATAATATGATTTCTTTTGAGTTGTAGGCACAATTGTTCTATATAGTTTTGTGACTGAATTACAAACCTATTTAGATGTCTTACAAATTTTTCTTCCATTTTAAAATGAATTTGGTCATAGAAAATTATGACTTTGTGATTTTATCAGAAGAAAAATAATGAAAATATTAATGTTGTGAAAATAAGAGACTAACAAAGATAATTATTATACTCTACTCAAAAATAACATCTGCAATTTCAAGATATATTGGATGGGATAGAAAATTGTTACTACACAAACTTTTTTTTTGTTCAAATTACTACACAATCAAAAAGATAATATAATCTTGCTAAAATCTCAACGCCAAAATTAAAGAGATATACGATCCAATTTTCCCTGTTTTCTTGCTCGTAAAAACTCTTCACAGAAGGGCTGTTTTCATCCAATGGATTCCCTTGATGATGTTGGGGGTGGTTTGCGACAACCTCCCACAAGAGACGCGCAGAACGCGTAACACGAAAACAGTTACAATTTGTATGCCAAGGAACATCAACAACCTTATCGTAAAAAAATAAGATCCTTTGCTGTTATGGATAGCCTTAATCATGTATTTCCTCCAACTAATTGGTATCACAACACAATCTTTATTGCAGAAGTATTCCCTGTATTAAGAAAAAATTGCACTACAGATCCCTAAAAGTCTGTACATGCAAATTTTTGGACCTTAAAAATCTTCCAATATAAAGAAATACATTTCCAAATCTAAACAAAATACTATCTCTAAATCAAGAAAAAAAATTAAATACCGGAAAATTACTAATAAAGTTGAGAACAAGAACACGGTTGATGGATCAACATGAGCAGGAATACCGACTCTATCAACAAGGATATTATCAAAAAAATTGGAAAGGACCCCAACAAATTCAACAATTGGAAGAAAAAATTCAGCCTGAAGAAAATTTGAGTAGTTAAAGTAGCACAGTGTGCTCTTATTCTTCTCGATGGATGAATAGAATCACCAAAGTATGCTAATGGATATGAATTTCAAAACCAACTAACCATCCAGGTTCTGATCAACTTTCTCAACCAAAGTTCCGATCAAATTAAGAAAAATATGACGACTTTTTGAAGATATTATGGTATATAACCTAGATTTTTCTTGATGATTAATCATAAATTGTCTACTCAATCAAAAGTTTGAACCATTAGGAGAAGGTATTATATTAATGAGATTTTATATTTCCAACACGCCTCCTTATGTGCAAGCTTAGTAGAGAGTAGAGAGAAGCCATAGAAGCTTAGTAGAGAGTTAGACAGAGAGAACTAAGCTTGCACGTGCAGATTTTTAAGTGGATGGCGGTGGAGAGACTCGAACCCTGGACCTCAAGGACCATGGAGCTCTGATACCATTTTAAATAGGGATGGTAATGGTTACGGTTAAAAACCGAAACTGATAAAACCGAATACAACAAAAACCGAATTGTACAACCGTGGTTATAACCATTAGGTTATAGTTTTGAAAAGTGTAACCGACAGTTAAAACCATTAGGTTATGTTTTTAGATAAAAATAAAACCGAATAAGCGAAAACCGTTTATTATCATATATATACACACACACACACACACACACACATATATATATATATATATTCAAATTTTATAATAATATAGGTTAAATTTGGGATGTTGAAATTCTAAACCCAAAATCCAAATATTGGATTTAACAAACTAAATAATATGGACAATATTTTATATACCTTAGAGAATTTTTTATATGTGTGGTTTTATTTGATGAAAAATAATATATTTATTAAATTATCATTCAATTATGGTTAAAACCCGAAAGACCGTTTAAAAAACCGAAACCAAATAATGCGGATATGGTTTTGAAAAGTGTAACCGATGGTTAAAACCGTTAGGTTATGGTTTTTAATAAAATAAACGGTTATGGTTATGGTTTTGATATTTTTGCTTAAAACCGAACCGTTGCCATCTCTAATATTAAATTGGCAACTCAACCAAAAGTCCAAACCATTAGGAAGAGGCATTATATTAATGAGATTTTATATCTCCAACACGCCCCCTTACGTGCAAGCTTAGTAGAGAGTATAGAGAAGCCATAGAAGTTTAGTAGGGAGTTATATAGAGGGAGCTAAAGTTTGCACGTGCAGATTTTTAAGTGGGTGGCGGTGGAGAGACTCAAACTTGAGACCACAGTCTACCGTGGAGCTCGGATACCATGTTAAATTGGCAACTCAACCAAAATTCTGAACCTTTAGAAAGGGCATTATATATATGAGAAATTACATTCCAACACGCCCCTCACGTGCAAACTTAGTAGAAGCCTAAGAAGCTTATTAGAGTTAAGCTTTGCACGTGCAAATTTAAAGTGGGTGGCGGTGAAAAGACTCAAACCTGAGACCACGGTCTACCGTGGAACTCTGATACCATGTTAAATTGCCAACTCAACCAAAAGGCCGAATTTTTTTAATTGTAGGAGTAAGAATGGAGGAGCGAATCGGTTATGAAATTCTCTCTCAAAACTCTCTCTACCAAAACACCTAAAACCCTACTCGATTTCAAGCAAATTTGAGTAAATCCTTTTAGAAGCTAGTGTCTTCTTCCTTTTTCAATTCCTATAAGACACTAGATCCCTTCTCTTCTTCCATCCTCTCTCCTTCCTGCATTTAGCATCTCCTTTGTGTGTGAAAATTCCTTCTCCAATGGATTTTTATGCACCAAGCCATCCCTTAGAAAAAAAAAAGCATTAATAATAACTCCAGATAATAACTCCATTTACAGAAAGCTAAGCGAGTTTAAACTCATACCAAAACTACTACACATTGAAAAAACAAACCACATCTACATAAAAAATCATATCAACAAGTATTGGGCATTAAAAAGTAATGTGGAGGTTGAAAAATGTGGTGATAACACTTTTATCATCAAATGCAGCAATGAAGATGATAGGCAAAAAATCTGGGAACAGAGACCTTGAACTGTACAAGGGAAACATTTAGCAGTCAATAAATATGAAAATGGAGAAGCTAAAATTGTTACCAACACAACCCTATGGCTTCAGCTCTCGGGAATTCCAGCATCCTTACTAACCACTAATTGTCTTGAGAAGATGTTCAGCTACTTTGGAACAGTTCATCAGATTGAGCTACCTGAATCAATCGACATTGATGAGAACTCAGTAACAAGAATTAGGGTGGATTGGAATATCCAAAACCCTCTAATTGCGGGTATAAACTACTGAGACTCTGAAGAAAAAGCTACATGGATCAAATTTAAGTATGAAAACATTGGTCAGGTGTGTTACAGATGTGGAATCTTTGGTCACGAAGAACTCAGATGCAAAAACCCTAGAATTTCCCCCAAAATAGGGTCGTGGATCAAAGTATCAACAAGAGGCCCAACACCAAAATTCATATTACGTGAAGTAAAGGATTCAGTAATTAAAAATAACACTTACGATATTAAAAAAAAGAACAAAGCAAAGCTCCACAACAATGGAGTCTCTGAGTCAGCCCAACTCGCTCCAATCCAACTCAGTGAGGACAAAGTTAACGGGCCTACAGGTACAAACCCTATTTTTGAATTTGGTTGAAAACTACAAAAGAAGACAAAAAAGGACGTGATAATGGTAACAAAGGACAGATGGTGGTGGGAGAGAGTAGTGGAGCGGCCTCACCCTCTGCAACATTAGAAATTGAGAAAAAATAAAAATTACGGGTACTAAAGGAAAGAGAAGAAAGGCTTGCCACGTTGGCAAAAGATATGGTTAATAAAATAAACTCACCCAAGGCCCAAACCACCGAGATTCTTTTCGGAACTTATAAAAGCCCACCTAACAAAATACCCAGCCCAAATGTCATCTTTTCTCACAAACCTACAACAGCCAGCCCAATTACACTCATCAACCCAAAAAATCCAACTAACCAAAATAACCCAAATTCATCTCAAATCCACTCTACCACTTCAACATCAAACCCAAACGACACTCTTCTTCAATCCCCAATCTCTTAAAACCCTAAATCACCTTCCACCCCGATTACGAACACTCATAATAATCAAACTGCAAATCAATATGAGCAAGAGAATTTTACCACGCCTATTAACAACCCCAAGAACTCAGCTACCTACTACTAAAGATTTCAAAATCTTTTCAAAAATTGTAGCACGGAGAAAATTTATAACAAAAAGAAAGAGGCGAGAAGAGTTTGTGAAGAGTCTAACTCGAGGATTTCAGTCAAGGCTAGAAGTATTAAGTTAGCAAAGTTCATAGATACTGATGTCAATGAGAAGAGACAAAAGTCAATTTGGGCATCTCATAAGCGTAAACTAAGCATCTCTAAAAATGAAGAAGATTCAGAGAGAAATGGAGAGAATGTGAACATGAAGAAGAACAAAGGAAAAGCCGAAGAGCCACAATGCAGAAAAAAATTAGGAGTGGATGAAGACGTGGTGTCGGATTTAACTGCTACAAAGTCTGAAGAGGTTTGCAGGGTTGACCCACATCAACCCCAAGGTACTCAATGATACAAGCATCCTGGAACTGTCAAGGTATTGGCAACACCTTGACAGTCCATACCCTTGCTGGTTTTGTAGCAAAATACCAGACTCGGGTATTATTTCTATCAGAAACTAAGAATACCTTTCCTACTGTTAAGAAATTAGAAAAAATTATTAATATGTCCCTCATTGAGACTGTAGAACCTATAGGAATCAGTGGGGGGCTTGCAATTTTTACTAAATATAACATGGATATTGAGATTATGAATAAATCTATTAATCATTTCCATTAAAGAAAATTGAACTGAATTTTACTCAACCTATGTTTATGGTGCCCCATTAGAAAAAAACAAGGAGGAATGCCTTAGAATCTATGGTAACTGTAAGCCTTTGAACAATGAACCTTGGATGCTTATAGGAGATTTTAATAGCATTAGATACTGCTCTGATAAAAAAGGAGGTAATAAAGGTAATAACAAATATATAAACATTTTTAATGGCTTTATAAAACACAACAATTTAGAGGAAATTGTGGCTAAAGGTTGTAAATATTCATGGTCTAATAAAAGATCAAATGATGAGATGATTAAAACACTCATAGATAAAGCTTTCTGTAATAAAATATGGGGTGAATTCTTTCCTACAGCCTGGGTAGCTTTATTACCTGCCCTAGGCTCAGACCATTCACCTCAAATTCTCTTTATGAATGATAATCATTTTAAAAAAGATAGGAGAATTTATTTTGAGAATAACTGGACTGAAGAGGCTGATTGTCTTGAAATTATTAAAAGAGTATGGAAATTAAAAAACTATAGGCCCAATCGCCATAGAAATGCTTTAACATTCAAACTCGAGAGATGTAAAATCTTACTCACTAAATGGAGTAAACTCAAGTTTAATAATAATAAAAAAATGATAGACAAGCTTATTTGCGAGCTTGAAACTATCTTTAATGACCCTAAACTAAAGATTGGGTAGAATATAATGACATTATTAAAAAAGTAGAAAACTTATGGAAGAAGGAAGAAGACTTTTGGGCATCTCGCTCTAGAAACTTGTGGCTCAAGCGAGGAGACAAAAACTCTACCTTCTTCCATGCCTCTACAAAAGAGAGAAGAAAGATTAATAAGATCACTAGAATTATAAAAGATGATGGTGAAAGGGTAGAGACTTACACAGATATTAATAATGAAATAAATATTTATTTTGATAACATCTTCAAAACAATAGGCCCGAGGGATTATGAGCCTATTATCTCTATTATTAGACCCACGGTTAATAAATCTATGAATGATAACATGAACAAAAAGTTGGAAATTTATGAAATTGAAAGGGCAGTTCAGGAATTAGGGGCTAATAAAGCCCCTGGACCTGATGGATACCCTGGACTCTTTTATAAAAAGTACCGGAGCATTATTAAATTAGATGTTACTAAAGTTATAAACAATTTTTGGTATAATGGGGATTCTATAGAGGATATTAATAAGACCTTTATTTCCTTCATACCAAAAATAACAAAACCAACTAGTATTAAACATTATCGCCCCATAAGCTGCTCTAAATTTATATAAAAAATCAATGCGAAAATTCTCGTGAATAGGTTGCAACCGGTAATAAATGTGTTGATTGATGAAAGTCAATCAGCTTTTATACCTGGAAGGCACATTCAAGAGAATAAAATGGTGGCTCATGAAATTATTAACTTTATTAAAGATAGGAAGAGTACGAAAAAATATTTTATGACAATAAAAAAAGATATTCAAAAGGCATACGAGAATGTAGAATGGGATTGTTTACATGATATAATGATTAAAATGGGCTTTTGTGAAAATTGGGTTAATAAAGTTATGCGCTGTGTTACCTCAGTCTCTTATGCAGTGTTAATAAATGGCAACCCTTTAGAAATAGACAAACCCCAGCGTGGCCTACGCCAGGGGGACCCACTCTCACCACTACTATTTTGTATTACAACCCAACTACTATCTACACTTATAAAAGATAAAAAAGATACAAATCTTATGGAAGGTATTAAAATTGCGAAAATGGCCCCTCCTGTGTCACATTTGCTTTTCGCCGATGATAGTAACTTTTTTATGCAAGCTAAGAATCAAGAAATTGAAAGCTTTAAAGATGTCATTAATAAATACAGCTATGCCTCTAGTATGAAGCTTAATCTTAATAAATGTAGTGTTAAATTCAGTCCCAATACTCCTCTTTATTTACAAAACTACATGGCTAATAGATTAAACATGCCCATTACTAATAACTTAGGTAATTACTTGGGACTCCCCACCGAGTGGGGTAGATCAAAAGTAAAAGACCTAAACATCTTAGTAGAAAAAACCCTTCAAAGAATTGAAAATTGGAAAAACCTTTATCTATCAACAACATGTAAAGAAATTCTTATCAAGTCTGTAATACAAAGTCTCCCAAATTACTATATGTCTTCATATATTATACCACAAAAAACTTGCGACATTATTAACTCGCAAATATCTAATTTTTGGTGGGGGAGTAATGGTAAGAAAAAGATCCACTGGAATAAATGGGATTCTTTAACAAACAGTAAACTCTCTGGTGGTTTAGGCTTCAGAGACTTACACCTTTTTAGAAGAAAGACATTATTTAGTGAGAATTAATCTCACTAAATCATCAAATATTACCAATATTATCATTACTCTAACCATTAACCAAGATTATCTCAAGTTCACTCGGTTTTTTTCCCAAATTCACTAAACCTAAGATTACCCGTAAAAGCTAAACTTTTGAAACTCAAATGATGAAAAAGAATGATTTTTATAATAGAAAATAAGAAAAAAACACAAAGAGATAATATTAATTTCAGACTTAAGGTTTTGATTGGAAAAAATATGTATTCTCGTTGACTATCAAGCAGTATTGCAGCGTAGGTGGCGTGCAATCAGAGTAACAATGGTTATGTTGATTATCTAGCCGTGTTGCAGTGACGACGATGGTGGGCTAATAGTGGTTATGACTGATTGGGTAGGACAGTGGCCGTGGGTGGGGCGTTGCTTTTCTTTTTTAATCGCTGAATGTTTTTTTTTTATTTCCTTATATAATAAGGTGCTCATATATATAGTATATATGATTTTTACTAAAATAATTATTTTATATTTAGAGTTGTTTACTATTTTTATAAAATATTATAAATGTTTTTTTGGATATTTAACATTGTTTAATTAATATTAAAATTTATTGTATGGTTTAAGTGAATGATTGTGTTGAATAATTTTTGTCTAAATTTTTACCTAATTTGAGTTATATATTTTAAGTAAAATCATGAAAATATAATTAGTTAGAATTTAAATAAGGGGCAATGTCTAATTAATTACGCGGAGAAGGTAAGTATTCCCTATTAATTACAACTTCAACTTAATTCCCAATTAAGTACAAAATATTACCCAATTACCAAAATATCCTTCCACCTATTATTAATTACTTTAATTATATATGTTATTAATTATAGTTTAATGTTTATTTATTTTTTTCAGATTTTTAAAAATATTTATTTTTTCGATTTTTTTTTTCGGATTTTTTTTTCTCGATTTTGTCATTGTGTGTACTAGAAACACACAAGTCCATACTGTTTTGTGTTACTGTAACTCACACATCAAGCAATTGTGTGTTACATTAACACACAATCAAATGTTCAGACTATCTGTACACTATTATCTATTACTGTGTACAAATATTCTGTATATCTTATTTCGTGTTCCTGCAACACACAATTGTTATTTGTGTGTGTTTAAGCAACGCAAAACTGTAAATGACACACAAGTCCATACTGTTTTGTGTTACTGTAACTCACACATCAAGCGATTGTGTCTTACATTAACACACAATCAGATATTTAGACTATCTGTACACTATTATCTATTACTGTGTACAAATATTTTGTGTTCCTGCAACACAAAATTGTTATTTGTGTGTGTTTAAGCAACGCAAAACTGTAAATGATACACAAGTCCATACTGTTTTGTGTTATTGTAACTCACACATCAAGCAATTGTGTGTTACATTAACACACAATCAGATGTTCAGACTATCTGTACACTATTATCTATTACTGTGTACAAATATTCTGAATATCTTATTCTGTGTTCCTGCAACACACAATTGTTATTTGTGTGTGTTTAAGCAATGCAAAACTGTAAATGATAAACGCATTGTGTGTCTTACCAACACAAAACCCGTACTGTTGTGTGTTACTGTAACACATACTTCCAGCAATTGCGTGTTGCATGAACACATAATCAGCCTACATGTACATTATTGTATATCCTTGTGTACAAATATTCTGTCTATCTGATTTTGTGTTCATATATCACACAATTTGTTATTTATGTGTGCTTAAGCAACTCAATATTATAGATGTTGGATGTTCATGCAACACACAACACATATGATTTTGTGTTACTTTAACACACAATTTCATATGTACTAATCCTACATCATGTTATTATGGGAAAAAAAATCTCAAAAAAAAAAATTCCGAAAAAAAAAAATTTCCAAAAAAAAAAAAAAATTCCAAAAAAAAAAAAAAATTCCAAAAAAATTAAAAAAATAATTCGAAAAAAAGTGAAAAAAAATTATTTAAAAAAATGAAAAAATAAATTCAGAAATTAAATATAAATATATAATAAAAATAGAAAACCATATAAGGGCAATAATGGAAGGTAAATATGACCATGTGATTAATTGAGAATTAAGTTGAAAATTTGTGAGTAAGTAGGAAGTAATTTTCTCCTTTCTTTTTTTTGAGGATGAAAAGTGAGGAAGTGTAATTAATTGGAAATTATCTCTTAAAATTTATAGTATAATTTTTACATAATATAGAAATTTATAGTGTAATTTTATATAATATAAAAGTTTATTTAACATTTTTAATAAAATATATAGATCAACAGTAAAAATAGGTTTAAAAAAATAATAATTTAAAGACTAGAAAATCTTGGCTCCATCCCTATTAGGGATACAATAAGTTTCTTTTTATGGGATAAGTTTTAAAATTATAAGATTTCAGGAAGGGACATGACCACCAGGTTTGCTGTGGCTCCGCCCTTTGATATTCTAAAAAGAATTTAGCATTGGATTGATGGTATGAATACTGACTAGTTGGTGTGAATATGATCCGACCAGACATAATAATAATTCTGTGAAACTATAGGAGAGTGTATGAGAAAAGCAATTAACCGACCAAAAAAAAAAAGTATGAGAAAAGCAATTCAATTATATATAAAAGATACAATTTGATTTCATTGTCGTATGCTTAGAGTTGGATGGAAAACAACACAATAACTACCGTTTGAGAGCTAGCACACAACTCATTACGGGACAATTCTCCATCGCCCTACCTACGTGTTCGTTGGAGCTTATAAATGTACACGACACACAAAGAGGTTGACACATGCATGCATACTTTGCTTTACATACATAAGTTAATATACATATTTTTGAAAAACAAAATATATATACACATTTTTTTTGGTAAACATTCTTTAACTCGATTTTTGGAGAGTTTTTCAATAGAAAACTAAAAGGTACAAGATTCGAATCTTGCAACTAAAAGAAAGTTAACAAGGTTTAGAAAGTTATTGGTCAAGGCTTTATTTCTCATTTATGAGTTCCAAGGTTTGAAACCCTCCCAGAACACGGGTAACCTAGTTCTGACTTGTTAGGAGTATGGTTGGGGAAGCAGTCATATCCCCCGTGGATTAGTCGGATGTAAGCCCGAAACCCAGTATTAGAAAAAAAAATTGAACATAGATTGGAATATAGAAAGTGTTAAAGATAATATTACGATAGTATATAATCTATCTTATTAGACTAGTTTATTTTTATATTATATTTATTTCTTAATTAGTTTAGTTTTTTTTTTTTTTATTCACCAAATAATTAAACCTATATGTAGTCTCATTCTATTGTATTACACAAAAACTATTCATAATGTAGTCTTTACATCTTTCTTTGTTCTCTAGTCTCACTTTATTTAATATATTTTTATTTTTATTTTTTTTACTCTTCCACTAATTTAAATATCTCAGAAACAAAAACTGAAAGGAAATAAACTATTTTTGTTCGGATTTAGATCCTTTTATAAATATAGGTTTCTATAGTACCTTACACTCATTTCAATCAAAATTTAGTTTTTAAACTTTTTATTCTTTTTCTTTATTTCATTTCAATATGTTTTTTTTCTTTTCTTGTATTTTAATTGTTTTTTTGTTTTTTTAAGGATTTTTTAATCTTCTACTCTTTTATTAGTTGTAATTATTTATACATATTTAATATGTTTATAGAGTCGCCAAAAGTCAATCCATATTGAAACCTAATTCATAAAATTGTAAATCTTGAAATTTAATTTAATTATTGATTTTGTTACAGTTTTAAAAAAAAAAAAGAAGCTCTGAGATTCAAGGAAGCCTTAAAAATCCAAGTTGCCCTTCCATCGATCACTGTGATGCCCTCTCTGCCACCAGACTTGCCGAGTGGCCCCCTGCCGCCTGAGAGAGCACATTCTATAAGAAAGACTGATCATGACACTAGCATGAAGAAGCAAGTTATAAAAGAATTTCCGGAATTACATAATGCAATGGAACTGGTAAGATATGGTAAAAGGCCACGTCCAACGACTGATAAAGAACGTGATAAGACCGGTAGCAAAATATATACAATAATCGGCGCTGCTCTAACACTTACGCCACCAAAACATTTACTGCAGGAAATAAGTAAATCCGCTGCAGTTCATGTGAAAAAGGGTGCTAACCGAAGTTAGGTGGATGGAAAGGTTCTTTAGTTGGAAGTAATGTGGCCGGTGATTCATGTAATTATAGACGAGGAGGAAACTAAAATGAGTAAGGCAGTGGGTGAAGAAGGGACTACTGAGATGGAGGTATGATCAAGGATGATGTGGTGAATGAGAGTGATACTATTCTGACAGTCATCCGAGCTCGTGAGAAAATTTAGGAGGGTGTTGGTTATAACGGAATATTGCGATGGTGAGGTCATTGGGGCAAGAGGTCGGTTTCACATATCTTTCCACCAAGTTGCGTCAAATATGGAGTCCAGTAGGTCAGCTTGAGTTGGTAGACATGGTGCATGGGTTATATTGTAAAGTTCACGGATAGGGACAATTTAACTTTGCTATTTCTGATGGAGTGGATGGCTCTTAACCATTACCTTGTCGTAAGAGAGTGACGACAGATTTTAACGCGGCTACTAACTCAATTACAACGACTACATCATGGGTAAGAGTATCAATATCGGAATGCATAATTGTACTGCACGAATACTGAGAAAAATAGGTTATAAGATTGGCGCACTTTAATAATTGGCCCCTCAAAAAGAGTAGACTTGGGGGTAACACTTGCTTGGATATTGAGATGGACTTAGATAAACCGCTAGAGCCGGAAGTGCGTATTGGGATGTGTGTAAGATGGAGTATGAGGGGTTGCACCATATTTGTTTCGGGTGTGGAAAATTCGGGCATTGCAAGGAGAATTGCCTT
Organism: Nemophila menziesii; assembly: GCA_029959085.1. Classification (NCBI taxonomy): domain Eukaryota; kingdom Viridiplantae; phylum Streptophyta; class Magnoliopsida; order Boraginales; family Hydrophyllaceae; genus Nemophila; species Nemophila menziesii. Next base: position 3,659,025 of record JARWIR010000060.1, read on the forward strand.
CCAAATGCCGGAAAAACCCCGGATACTAATGAAGTGGTGATACAAGCTCGAAATTCTCCTCCATGGAATGAGAGGGGAGAATTACTGCAGACAAAGCAGTATGGAGAATGGATGACGGTTCAAATAAATAATCGAGGGTACGGGAGGATTAGTGGGTCATCTGGTCCAATCAAGCAAAGGCCTATTTATACCAAGGGTTGGGATCACGCTTTGAGGCTTTGAGAGTGGATGAAGAGGGACAAGAGTTAGAGGGTCGGATAGTGAAACAGGTGTAGAATAAGGGCCAAACTTCCAGGGTTAACGGAAAAATAACAATGGGAAGGAGGTCGCAACTATTGAGATGACAAGTGGAGGATTAAGGGAGTCATTAGGGCATTGTGTTGTAGCTACTCTGAAATTCGAACAACAAAAAAAGACTTAAAAAAGTCTAGTGATTAGGGAGTTTGCGACATTAACTTCAATTAAAGAGAATGAGGGGTCACGGTGAAAGAAGAGCGTGGATATAAGAACGAGTGAGAAAAGCGCTGTTGAGGGCAATGTTGAGAACGAGTGAGAAAAGCGTTGTTACACATTTTTAAAAAAGTAAAAAATAAAAAAATAAAAATAAAAATGAAAATAAATAAATATTATTATAATTAAAGTAATTAATTAATTGCCTATGGGTATTTTTGTAATCTTTCATTTTTTTGTGCTTAAGTAGGAATTAAGTTGAAGTTGTAATTAGAGTAATGATATTTGTCACCCTTTTTGTATCACCCATTTATCACCTCCTACGTGTATGCCTACATGGACCAATGAATTGATTTCTCTATCCTATTTAATTTTTCTCTATCTTCTATTCAAGGAAATCAATACATATATATAGAAGAGTGATAAAAGGGTGACATGAAAAGGGGTGACATATATCATTACTCTTGTAATTAATTGGGAATTTTTACACTCTCCGTGTAATTAATTGGGCATTGCCCCAAGTATATATATAGAACAATAATCAAATAATGCCTATTAAAAAAACTATTAATAAAAATGTACTTAGAATAAGATTTTTTTTTTTTAAAAACAGCCTCAACCCAAAATACCCCTACAATAGTAATTATGAAAAAAAATAGAAAAAAAAACAAAAACTAATAAACGCGCGTCCGCGTTCGTGATTTTTTTTAAAAATCGTCATAACTAATTCTGAATAAAATCAAAAAGATCAAAAAAATAAAGAATTTATATATTTGGATAGAACAAATTAATATTTACGTCTATGATTTTTTTTCGATAATTTTTTCGCAGACACGGAATTTCATGTTTCGAACAGTGGATTTCATGTTTTAAACAGTGAATTTCATGTTTTAAAAATGAAAATCCGTGTCTGCGAGAAACAAAATTTAAAAAATCTCAGACGTAAATATTAATTTGATTTATCCAAAAATGCAAAAATTTTATTTTTCTGATTTTTTTAGAATTAGTTATGACGATTTTAAAAAAAAATCACGGACGCGCGTGTGTGATGGAATTAGTAGTAGGTGGTGGTGGTGATTGTGGTGGTGGAGGTGGTGATGGTTGTGGTGGCTGTAGTGGTGGTTAAATACATGGTGGTGGTGGTGGTGGTGGTGGTAGTGGTGGTGGTGGTAGTGGTGGTGGTGGTGGAAGTACCCTATTATTTGTTTAATATTTAAAAATAAATATTGTATTAAAAATAAAATAAAATATTTAATAATAAAGATAGTAAATATATAAAAAAATATAATGAAGATGCTTTTTATGAGATCGATAGTTGGCCTAGTGGTTAGGTTACTCTGCAGAGACCAAGAGGTCCTGGGATCGAATCTCATTGGAGTCAAAATGACTCCGAGTCTAAAGTGGCTCTCTCATGTAGTCAAAAAAGAAGATGCTTTTTATAAATAATTGTTTTATTAGGTATTTTTTTTATTAAATAAATTATTGAAGACTTAATGTAATAATTAGTTACTTTTATTATGCATCTTTTAACAAATACCCCATATATATTACAGATTTAATATCTTATTTTAATGGGTCAATGACCCAAAAAATCAAAATAATATTATACTTGCCCCAAAGAATCATCCATTAACTTACTATTATAAGATTACATGTTTACCCGTCAAGGACGATTCCCGTCAAGGACGATTCCCATCAAGGACGATTCCCGTCAAGGAAGATTCCCATCAAGGACGATTCCCGTCAAGGACGATTCCCGTCAAGGACGATTCCCATCAAGGACAAAATTTAGTTAATGATGTTATTGGGAAGAAATTTTGTCATTGATGTTATTGGGCTGAAAATAATATTATTTTGATTTTTTGGGTCATTTTCCCTATTTTAATTATGTGATTTTTTGACAATTATTACTACATAGTCTAAGAACCTGTTTGAGATTGATTATTTTAGAGATAGAAGTATTTTTTTTATTTAAATTTAAATATTTGTAAAAATATTAAGAAAATATTTTGACATCTAAAATTATTTTAAGTGATTATTTTAATAATCACTTATCTAGAACTTTTCCTAAAAGTGATTTTAAGGATCAAAAATATTTTAATGAATCTAAAATCACTTCAAGTTATTATTTTAAAAAACAATTTTAAACGGATACAAAGTTTTTTTTTTTTTTTTTAAAAAGAAGGTTATACGCCGACATGCCTCACCAAAAATATGAATGAAACAAACGTTGTATATTATGATATTATAAATTATACTTAAATGTAACAGAAAAAATGATATTATGTAAGTAAAGTATATAATTTATGGATTCTTTCACAATTCTCTCTGTCTCCCTTCTAATTAGCTAAAGATATGTGGACTTTTATAACATGTAACATGCACACAAGCAGCCAATTGAGCTAAAAAGAAGTTGAGAAAAATATTTTATATCCAGCTGACTAACCACAAACATTCCGACAATTTTGTTGCATGATTATTAACGCAAAGTCATATTCATATTCATTATATATGGTAATCCATCGGCATCACAAGCACCCCACCCAAGCAAAGGCTGTACGCATCGTGCATGATCTCTTAACAAGCAACATCACCTATTTCGTGGCCCATTACTCATAAAGGAAGTGTTTTTAGCCATCCCAGTTCTTGGAGTAATATTTAATAGGTACTAAAAAGAATTTATCTAGTAGGAATTATTTAGCTCTAACGTTCTATTCATTATTGATCGGATAAAATATATCCTTAGTAAAAATAGTGACTAGGTGATGTAGAAACAATAGCTTAGCAGACAATCTGTTACCCTTATGGAGGTGGATGAAACTTGAAATAAGATCACTAAAAGAAAATAAGTATTTTAGTGACGCAATTTTAGCCTTTGGCGAAGTTATTGGCACGTCGCCACAATATCAACATGTAAAATGTGTCATCATGCTTGCGTCGTTTTTTAAATATCAACACTTTTGTTACATCGTCCTATTCCGGTTTGTTATTAGGGACGTGTATACCAAAGCGTCGTCAAATGGTTTATAGGATTTGCGGTCACTTTACTATATAACGTTGGCAAATAGCTATAGATTTTGCGGACGCTTTACCATATGGAATCGACAAATAAGTTATAGGTTTTGTGGATGTTTTACCACGTATTATCAATAAATGGTTGGATTAAATGTCAACGCATAGACATTTTGCGTCGCTAGTTATTACAAATAATATTGAAGTATCAAACTTTGTCACTAAATATTTTAAATAAATACCAACACATATCTTTTTCTAGAATAATACGGAGAACGTACGGATTGTTGAAGTCATTACTTCCTCTTAACTTATCACGATCAAACTTTTCAACAATTTCTAATAAAAACGGAGAGACTGTATTTTCTAGTTAGGACTGAAAAATGCTTGAACATCTATACACAATCCTACAAAAATATTCAAGATATAAGAACAAAACTTAGAATAAAATCATACTACTAAATTTTTTTTTGACATATTATGTATTTGAATAATAATAACTCTACTTTGCTAAAAAATAGGAAAAAGTAAGAATTTACAATGCTAAATAAGACACACAGTTGTTGATTGCCAGGTCGGTGTTCTTGTAACACCATCATCGAGAACAAACCAAACATTTTAACCGATAGTTATTGTTCAGAATAATTTCCGATAAAGGTTTTTTTTTTACCAATAATTTAACAGTTTAACGGACTTACTCAAGGAGTAACTTAGCATAATTGATCACATTTCTAGTCAAAGGATGAACAATTTCATCAATGAACAATTTCATCAATAACATTTGTTTAGTAGCATCTTTTTCTACTGCTTTTTCAAAATCTATGAAATAAAGTTTAAAATAACGTTTACCAGAAGATTCTTAACCCAATTTTATCGAAAACATCTGTTTGTTTTAATAGTGGTTAAGGTAGGTACAGAGCTTATCAGAAGATTCGTAACTCAAGTTTTGAAATAAAGTTTGATACTATATATTTTTATAAAAAACACAACAAAATAAAGTTTTGAAATAAAAATTTATATAATATATACATATATATATATATATATATATATATATATATATATATATATATATAAACAAGGTCATCTTGAACCTAACTTTTGAAATAACCCTTTATCAAGAACCTCATTTTAACCTTTCAATCCAAACTCCATTACATTTTACTTATTTACCACACAAATTTTTAAAAGATATGCCAATTATTTTTCTTTTCTTTTTTTCAACTTTTATTGTTCTTTCGTGTTTATTTTGATTTTTTATATGTATTTTTTGGTTAAAGGAAAGCAAAAACAATCTCTTATCCTTTAAAGAACTAAATTATGCTAGAATGTGCCTCATCCAATGGAATATTGAAAAACAAAAAAAACGAGGCACAACTCCTACCTAAGCACTAAGCAACCAAGGTTCTATATAAAACTTGCAATTAACCCCAAACTAGAATCTAAAAATTACAATAAATGATATATGTGAGGAATAAGATAGCGATTTGACGAAAACTGACTGAATTCTCAAGATAAAACAGGCTAACAAGCCAAAAATATACGTACAAATGAAACTACAATCCACAAAAAATATAATTCTCCCAAGAAATTAAACAAACCTTATTATTTTCATATTCCATTTAACTTTTAACTAAAATCAATTAAAGTTGTAAATGATATGTACCTATATGCAAGATTGAAACAATGACGAAAAATGTTGGCTTGATGAAGTTTTGAATAAGGGTTTTTTCCTTTTGTATGTTAGACCATCTCCAGTTGTTGCGCTAAATGGATATACTTAGGCAATGAACCAAAGACGTAGGATACCTTCCTGATATTTCAAAAAAATAAAATATAATAAAGTAAAAAATGTGATGAATCACATATTATCCAATCCATCTGCATTAAGGAAAGGTAAATACTAATAAGGGGGCAAAAGAAATCATTTTCTTTGTTGAGTGTGGACATCTAGAAGTGAAACTTAATAATCATGAGACTACATGTTCAACTAGGGTGAGGGAAGTGACTGTATCATACTATTTTGTTTACAAAATGAATATACATACCCTCCCTAAACCAAACATTACAATCAAATAAGACCTTACAATCCCAAAATGTGTAGTCAAAAGTACATTAGTGGAACACTTTCATTTATCCATTCATTGAAGATTATAGAGGTCAAGCTAGGTAAATTAGGATTAATCATAAAATATAGAGTTTGATCTTGGTTTAGTGAAAAGCGTGATCTTCAAGAGACTAGAAAATATTGGTTTTAGATCTTTTGTGGGTGGATACAATGGAAGTATTCACGAGTTTTTTAAGTGGTTTATGATTATCAGAGGCATACTCGAGTTCTTGTGTGGAGATTACAAGTGAACGCTTTACAGTGTGTGAATTAGTATATCGTGAGTGGAGGTAGTCCACTTGTTTTGCTAGTGTTGGTGATAAAACTATTGTTTTACTTCAAACGGGACATTTGAAAAGGCTGTAAAGGTTTCTTCTCTCATCTTTCAGAGACACAGGAGGTTCTAGTGGAGGAGTTTGAAATCCTAAAGGTGCATAGATATTAGGAGGTGCACTAGGCCTCCAGGAGTCGAACCCCTCTAAATTGCGTGTATCGCTTCACTTCCCTTACTCTTTACTTTCTTGTATGAATTGTGTTTTATTATATATATATATATATATATATATATATATATATATATATATATATATATCATATTTATCTTATCGTGCATGCTAGCTGTTTGTGATTTTGCCCTTTGCTAAAACTAGGTATCTCCTAAGTAATGACAAAATACCCAATGAGTTTTTAACTAGTAGTTTGCATAATTTATTATCCATGAATTAGTTAAATTGATTCTAATTTATTTTTTAGAGAATAATTTTATCTAGACATTTCCTTATTCACCCCTCTCCCTCTAGGAAAGCTTTTTGGATTTCAATATTCTTTGAACATTTAGAATTCTCAAATCGTAGTGTGAGTCAGATTATGATTTATTGTGAGTTAGGCTATTGAAACCAATAGGAAGCCAAGAGGTCTAAAAGTGAAGAAGAATCTCCAATCAAGTCACAAAATGAGACAAGTAGTACAATTAAATCTTACCAAGAAGTTTTGACATAATTCTGCTGTCTACTTGAAAAAAATCAAAAAGTGAAGAAGGAACCCCGATCAAGTCACAAAAAGAGCCAAGAAGTCTAGTTATAGCTCACCAAGAAGTTCAGCCATAATGCTTTATTCTACTTGAGAAAATCATAAAAATAATGTAGTGAATTAGGTGACAAAAATTACACATAAGGTATATTTTGGAGTCTAGAAAGCGTGGTTAAAAGGGCGGCCAATTAAGAATTATGACGAGAAATTTTTGTTAGTTTTATTAAAGAAACCCAAAGTTGTCAAGATTTAGAAAAGTCAAATGGGCCACTTAAGACTTACTTAAGTTGGATATAGGAGTTAAAACGTTTCTTGGAGCTTATATATACTTAATTAGACCATCAAAACATGTCGCTTATCATATTTTGAAGTTAGAAACTCTGAGAGAAAGGCAAGGAGCAAGGATTTCTTCTACACCACCTTATTTCCTACTTTTGTCATCATTTGTTTGTCTTTAATTATAAATCCTTTAGCTTTTATTTTATTTCATTTTAGCATGAACTAGTTTCTTAGTAGTTTGAGATACTGTATATTATGAACCCTAGTCTTTGATTTGGATCTTTTAGTAGAATCTGTGATTTTCAAATGAAATGATATAGGGATTGTTGTTGTTATTGTAAAAATTATGCTTATATTTATTTTTAATTCTTGTATGGTGGACACATGCATAGGGTTAATTAGCTATTACGTTACACCCTGAAGGGGATTTAGTACTTAAATTAACATAATTACGGCTTCTGGAGTAGAAGTCTCGAAAGAGCTAAAGTAATTAGGCAATCACGTGAGGGTAAAATAGTCTTAATCGTTAGTTAATTTTGTAGGTTCATTCTGAAGAAGCTCCTAGTATTAAATAGCATCCCTTACTTACTCGAAATATACTTAAAGTGTACAATTTAATCTCGATTAGCAACACCTACCTATTTTTCCTTAGGATTGCACTAAGTCCATGTCTAGACTAGTGGTGAGTATGAGTATCTCGAGTTAAGTTTCTCTTCCCCCGTCTACAACCTTAGTTTATTTTGCTTAATTAATCTAGTTTTTAATTCTTAATTCTTAGCATAGTAGTCATCTTTAAACAAAAACCAAATATTAACCCTGCTTTAGCGTTTTTACCAATAATGAACTACTAATCCTAAACTAGAGTCCTCGATTTATTCGTAAAGATCTGAAAAGACGATAATTTATTTATCTTTTATTTAATTTGGAAATTCGTACACTTGCAGGACGCAACTCCTTTAATTCTGATTATGTAACATACTTTGGGAGACAACAACATGCAATTATGAAAGTAGAATCATATAATCACTAAAGAAATTGATATCATATACTTGAGGGGCCTAATATTCTATTACATATCTAGTCTAGAGTGCTACAGTAATGTAGTTGGAATAAGGTTTAATAAATCAACTAACGTGTTTATAGCAATGATGTTAATGTTCTTGACAGATTGCACGTGTTAATATGTGTCAGGTTTCTTTTTTCTTGAGATGAGATTTATGTGTATTGACACATAATAAGAGATCAATTATTATCCCGTCACATGTGAGTTTGGACATGTTAAAATTTTTGTCGGCTTATACGTCCATGATGGAGCAACCTGCACCCATGACACATATAATATTTGAGAGTATACAGTTATTCCTTTTATTATAAAAGGGGAGTTGTTAATATATAAATTCAATTGGATATTTATTTTATATAATATTATTTCAAGCTACGGCGAGAAAAACATATCAGAGAACAAATATATATATATATATATATATATATATATATATATATATATATATATATATATATATATATATATATATATATATATATATACAGTTAGCAAATACTCCTTATAATGTGTTTTAATGTGACAAATCATTATATGTTTAATATTTTAATTTGTTGCCAACTACATTATTGTGTAAGTTCATGTTTGGAACATATTTTATCAACAAAGCTAAGGCATCCAAATATTTTAACACTTAAAAAACATGCATCTAGCTTTTCATATTTATTCACCATGTTTTATATAATAACTCTTGATATGTTTACAATCTTGAATTACCATGAACAAAAGACTTTCTTAGAAGTTTGTGATTAACATTTCTTGTGAAGAAATTTTTAACTTGTGAGTGAATGATCGTAATGTCTTATGTTCACACGATAATCTCATCGTGGGATTCCGCCCTTGACAGAAATTGGGTTGCCGATTTGAACCAGAATGCTGAGTTTTAGAAAAAATTGGGTTTCTAATTAAGAAATATAGATGTTATTATTTAATATGTTGGATCATTAAACTACAAAAATTATTTCTCAGAATCAAACCAAGATTCTGCTTTGATCAAACTAAAGTGCTGATGCAGTCAAATTCTGCATCAAAGAAGGGACAAAAATTATATTTTTAAAAGACTATAAATAGAAGGTAATTTGGAGAATTTACCAGACCTTTAACTATTATATTTACTTCTATCTTCCTAGCATTGATCAAGAGCACTTAAGTTATCAAATTCAAGTCCTAAACTTCATTTTCATTAGCTTGATAATACTCATTGTTATATTCACTCTACAGAGAGTTTTACTACTTCATTGTAATCATTTATAAGCATTTATATTCTAACTCTAGTTAGAAATGGTGATTTCGAGATTATATTAAAGGCTTATTACTCTTTGAAGAAGAGAAGACTTCCTTTGAGAAGTGGTTTGTTTCTTGTATTGATAATTGCATAAGAAAAAGGCTCGTGGTGTTCGAGCTTAGGTTGTAATTTGGACAGGAAAAATCTCATTATATTTTGTTTGCATCTCACGCTTAAGAGATACCAAAAGCTTGGTGTAAAATCTTGAAAATCTAAAGGTACGACCTTAGGTAGTGGACTAGGCCTCCAGGAGTTTGACCTACTCCAAATACTTATGTAATCTATATCCTTATATAAAATTGCATAATATTTATTAAATATATATCATATATATCAACTACCTATTTTGTGTTTGATAAATTGCCTCAGAGAGTTTTCGAACAAATTACTATCTTGTAAAAAGTTTAAATTAGTCGTCATTTGATTAGTGCCTTATTCATACCCTATAGAATTTACAAGTGACATCAGAGCCTAACTTGATGTATATTTATTAATATTAAGTAGAGAACGAATTGGAAACTAATTAAATGGAAGGTGCATATACTACTAGACCTCCACTTTAATAGGTATAATCAATAACTATTGGAAGAAGAGGATGTAGAAGGAAGAGAAGAATGATGTCGAAGTAACCATAATCACTAAATAAGTGAATAATTTTGAATAACATACTCAAGGTGATATGCTCAAACTTATTAGAAATGCTACAGCTCTAAACACCTTGATTTGTGGTAGTCCGAACCGGAGTATAGTCGTGTTAGCAGATTTTGATCGACATTTGTCATTTAGGAATGTCTCAAACTCTCATATGAAGTAACCATTGCCTTCAAGGAGAAAAATATTGGTTTGTTCATTACTCAATACGATATACTCAAGATGAAGATCAGAGAGACCTTGAATCTTATGCATCAAAGATTCACCTATATTGTCAACACTTTTCTCTCTCTTGAAATACATATACAACCCAAGAGCTTTGCCAAAAAATTCTTCTTGCTATTCTACAAGAATACAAGACCAAGGTAACCTCTAATATAGAGGACAAAGACTTGTCCAAAATGACTACTCATGAGCTAATATGTAACCTCATGTCAGATGAAATCACTTTTGATCGGAAAATGATGTGTGAGGAAGAAGAAAAGATAACAATAAAGAAAACCTTGCCTTTCAATATCTTCTTCACAAAAAGGAAAGGTATAATAACCCTATAGTGATGAAGAAAGTGAAAATAATGAGATAATTGTTATGTAAATAAAGAGGATATTGAGATACAAAAAGAACAAGAATCATGATAGCTCAAGCAAGCATATCCAAGAGTCATGTTAAAGACTTCGAGAAGGATGAACCAAATTGATTCATCTGCCACAATGTTGATCATATAAAACCAAATTGTCTCGAACTTCTCAAATATAGCACGTTCATTCCACTTTGGATGATTATACCTCCTTACAAAGTGATGATGAAGATCACTTGGCCACCTACGTAATTTTCATGGCCAATGACAATGATGATGATGATGATGATGATGATGAGGATGAGGAGGAGGAGGAGGAGGAGGAGGAGGAGGAGGAAAAGAAAATCAAGAAGAAAAATTGAATTCTTAATAGTGGATTCTCTACAAGTTAACAAAGAAGGAAGGAGCCCGAGACACTTTTGCAAATAATGTTAAAGGAATAGTGAGTCCTCTAAATTTTTTGTCTATAAAAAAAGATTAAAAAAAATACGTGTTATTTGTTTATAATAGGTCAAATGATGTTTATAAAGTTTATCTTGATAGTTTTGTATGCCAATGTGTTAATGCTTATAGGTGCCTTGGTCATGCTAGTATGGAATTACTTGCAAATATATCTAGGAAAGCCCTTTTTATAGACTTGTCTAAAATCAAGTTTAAAAAGGATAGATTGTGTAATGAATGTCAACTTGGAAAATGACATACATCACCATTTAAACCTATAAATTGAGTCATCACCTCTAGGACTCTCCAATCATTGCACACGAGTCCTTTATGGATATGACTAGTATCAGAGGATCCAAATTGGTGTGTGTAATTGTAGATGAATATACTAGATATGCATGTGTACTAATTCTTGCTTTAAAAAATAAAGCCTTTGATTAATTTGCACAACTTTTTAGAAACGTGAAAAATGAGTAGGTTATTCTATTATAGGTATTCGTAATGATAATGGTACTAAATATGTCCATCCCCTTTAGTAAAATTTTGTGATTATTTTTGAATAAAACATAACTTCTCGGCTCTTAGAACTCCTCAACAATATGAGGTAGTGGAAAGGAAAAACTGAATGTTGAAAGAACATACCTTGCCTACATTTCTGGGTTAAAGCATGTCGAGTTTTAAACTGTGCTAGATGAGACCCATTATTTTGAAAACCTCATATGAGTTTTGGAATGATAGACCTTCTCATATCTCTTACTTTTGTGTGTTTAGTTGTAAATGCTTTATCCTTAACAATGGAGATCACTTGGCAAAGTTGATGCTAAATCAGATGAAGGTATTTTTATTGGTTATTATATCAAAAAAAAAACTTAATCTGTGTTCAACAAGCGCACACGTGCAATTTAAGAATCTATGCATATTGACTTTGATGAGATGAATCTCTTTGATCATAAAGATGATGAGGTAGTGGAACATCCAACCTTTCATTAAGTTGAATAACAAGTTTAACCCATTACTCCACCAAAATAAGATGATGTAACTCAATAGGTGTAAAATATTAAAGAAAGTGTGTACAAACTATTGAAGTACACAAATATCTCCCAAAGTGTTAGAAGAGTGTTAGAGGCAATTGAAAGGAACACAGAGTTGGTGATCCAAGCAAAGTGAGTAACAACACATTCTAATCTTAACGCTTTATGTGCTTATCATATTTTCTTGTCTCAAATAGAACCTAAGAATATCAAAAAATTATTGCTTGATATCCATTTGATTAACACTATATACGAGGAGCTAAGTCAATTTGAAAGAATATAAGCATGGAATCTTGTTGAAATACCATTGTATCACACTATCATTGATACTCAATGGGTATTGTGCAACAAACCTTATAGTTCCAGATATTTCAAAAGGAACAAAACTTCTCTTGTTCTCAAGGAACCTTACTATATGTATTCGAAATTATTTAAAAAATATATGACAAAAATGAATATTCTAAAGGGTTCTATTAATGAAGGTGTTTATGTCAAACAACCCTCAGGCATTGAAAATTCTAATTTTGCAAGTCATGTATTTGAACTTGAATATGTTTTGTATGGTTTTAAATAATATCCTAGAGCTCGTTATGAATGGTTAAGTGCCTTTTTAATCCAATATGGTTTATAAAGGGGAAAATTGATTCTACATTGTTTACCAAAAGAAAATTAGATGTTATTTTTCTTGTTCAAACATATGTGTTGATGATATTATATTTGGTGCTACTAATGATTTATTTGTGAGAATGTTTCTAAGAGTATACATAGGGAATTCAAAATGAGCATGATGGGCGAGTTCATTTTCTTTCTTAGACTTCAAACCAAACAAATAAAGTAATCTTTTTAATTCAAGTCAAACACATCAAGAAGCTTATCAAGAAATTTGGGCTTGTAAATTCAAAGGAAATCGGTACTCCAATGAGCATATCCACGAAGCTTGACAAATATTAAGATGGTAAGGATGTTGATGAGAAGACATATCGAGGTATAATTAGTAGGCTTTTATGTTCTTCGTATGAAATATTCTAATCTTCACTAAAAGAGTTCCATCTTAGCATCATCAAATGTATCTTTAGTTATTTGAAAGGGGCCACACAACTAGTACTTTGGTATCCCAAGATGTTGACTTTTATTTGAAGAGAAAATATTTTCAAAACATGGGTTTTTAGTATTTCCCAAAATATCATCTAAAGCGATACAACAATTAAAACAATTCTTTTGCTCAACTTTAGCCTTTTTCAACATAAGGTTATTCAAATGGATTTGTTAGTCAAGAATATTTAGAAGGGATGAAATATGCCTAATATCATCATAATTATATGGAGGTGACAAAGAGTTAGGATAGATTGCTACCTCATGGTTTGGTTTAGGATTGTCATGAGATTCATCACGGATTATGCTTTCTTTTTCTTCGTCATTCTCGACAATCCCATATAGAAACTCCAAACGATCCCAAAGCTCTTTTGCCGAATTACAATCTAACATTTTTGAGAAAATCTCTTCGGATATTCCACATATTAGATTGTACATCGGTTTTGCATTTTGAGTGAGCTTAGCATTATCATCATTGGTGAGTTCATCATAATCTTTTTCTTCTTGATTTAACTTAAGAACTCCCGCTTCATTTAACTCCTCTTTGTATGGAACGAATGGTCCTTCCATAACTATTCTACATTGATTGGGATCTTCGGCTTTGATAAATTCCTCCATTTTTGTTCTCCAAGCAAAATAGTAAGTGCCTACAAAAAGTGGAGGTCGTGTTGAAGACGACTCTTCCAAAAGATTAAATTCCATACCGTTTACTCTACTAACGGTTAAGCTATTCACGTAGAGTTAGGCTCTGATACCAAATGAAAGTCCTAGAGGGGGGGGGGGGGTGAATAGGATTACTAATAAGATTAATACCTAATTAGAAATCTTTTGGACAATTATAAGTTTTAGAGAGAAACTACTAAGTTAACTAATATATCAAACTCTTACGGGATCATGAAATGGATAAGCTAGAGGTTAGATATATATGTGATACAAGAAACTTATAAGTCAGCTAATATATCAACCTCTTACGGGATCATGCAATGGATAAGCTAGAGGTTCGATATATAAGTGATACAAGTAAATCGAATTTCTATTCTCTTACTACTCTAGATGACTATAGGTTTGATTAACTAGATAATGATTACTATGATATTTATACTAGCATATAATCAAACATATAAAGTGCGGAAAGTAAATAGAGTAGGGATAGAAAGTACACAACGATGTATAGTGGTTCGGTTATCCCTACATCCACTACCTAAGGAAGCCTCCTTAGGATTTCAAGCTTTTCACTAAGCTCCCGTGTCTCTCTTAACCGGGTCGAGAACACAATAACCCTTACAACCACTTCGATACCACGAAGCAAACTCTTGTGCTATCGCAACACAAGGACACCGAGTATATTCCCTATATTCACACTCTATATTAATATATCTATTACAAGAACTAGATCTAAGAGGATAAAAACAAGTGTTTGGTTGGTTGTTATAATTTTCCTAAGAACTCCTAAAGAGAGGATATAACTCTAAGCTTAAAACTTCTCTTGAGTTGATTGGAACTTTGAAGCTTCTTTGATTCACTCCTTGATTGAGTAGATATTACAAGTTGATTGATCAAGCTTGGATTTAATAACTTTGATTAGCTTGAGACCTCTAATGAATGTATAAGATTGTATAAAAAGTGTTGGCAAGAGGTGGTTTATTGCATAGCTCAAAATCCCTTTTTAAAAATATTCTAACCCTGGGCAGTATACCGGTCCGGCTTGTCTTCTAGTCAACGGGAAGATCCAACGTGGCTTGTGACCGTTGGGAAACGGCTCCTTCCGCCGGTATGCCGGTCCTACGGGAGGTATGCCGGCCCGGCTACTAAATAACCCTTGAAAAATAATGTTAAAAGCATGGAGAAACGTTATTTAGTTAAGACAAGTATAAAGCACTATTGGGGGTATTTAAAACACGATTTGTAAAATATTAAACAAGATTAAAAGGACGTTAGGCCAACTAATAGACACCACTTAATTAGGTATTATACTTAAAAGGGTGACATAGTGTTAGAATTTGTTGATTTCTCATACCAATCAGTCAATATCTTCACTAAACTTCTCGCACAAGATCAATTTGAGGTCATTATATGTTGAATTAGGATAATTGTATTTTATGTACATGTGCTTATTATTATTCATATCTAAATCTTTTTATACAGATAAAAATGGAGAAGGAATTTACCATTTAGAGAGTTTTGCTCAAGAATGATAAGATGGGAAGTTATATGATAATTACTTTATGTGTTTCTATGTGTATGGTTACCTCTTGCTCTTACCATGTGATATATGCATTATATGAGGGGTAGTCATGCCTTGTAAAGACTCCATAACTTATCATTATTTATTGTATATTAGTGCACAATTTGTCATCATTAAAAGATGGAAGAATGTTTGCAAAAATCTTTTTTAATGTATTTCAATGTGATAAATTATTGTATGTTTAATATCTCAATTTGTATTTAATTAAATTATTGTACAAACCATGTTTGCAACATATTTCATGAACAAATCTAAGCATCCATATATTTTAACACTTTCCAAAACATGATATTTTACATTTATTGGACATGTTTTATGCCATCACTCTTGATATATTTAGAATATTGAATTACCATAAACTACATGTTTTCTTAGAATTTAGTGATTAAAAATTTTTATGAATAAAGTTTTTGTATTTGAGCGACTGATCAAAATGGCATGCGCACGCAAGACATACCCGTGCCAGGATTTCGTCCTTGTCAAAATTGGGATGCCGGTTTGAACCAGAATGCCAAAGTTTAGAATAATAGGGTTGTCAATTCAGCAATATGAACATTAATATTTAATACACTAAACATTAAATGCCACAACGGATTTCTCAGAAGTAGGTGATAAAACTGGGATTCCGATTTGATAATCTAGGGAGCGATTTAGTCAAATTCTGCATCAAAGAAGGGACAAAATTTATATACTTTTAGAGCCCGTAGAAGCTTATAAATAAAAGATTTTTTGGAGCATTTATCACACCTTCAACTACCATATTTAGTCATATCTTCCAAGTATTAATCAAGAGTACTAAATATATCAAACTGAAGCTCCAATCTTCATTTTCATTAGCTTGATAACCCTCATTGTTATATACACTATATATAGAGTTTCTATACATCATTTTAATCGATTATGCACACTTATACTCTAAATCTAGTTAGGAGTAGAGACATATTACTCTTTGAATAAGAGACGGCTTCCTTTGTGAAGTGGTTTGGTTCTTGTGTTGGTGATTGCACAAGAAGAAGGTTCAAGGTGTTGGATTTTAGGTTGTGATATGTCCCTAGTAAAATCTTAGAGTATTCAGTTAGTTTCTCACCTTTAAGAGATGCCAAAAGGTTAGCAAAGTTTTTTGAAAATCCAAAGGTGTAACCTAAGTTAGTGGAGTAGGCATCCATGAATTCATACCACTTCAAGAACTTGTGTAATCTCTATCCTTATCTATTTATTGTATTATATTAGAATTTCATAATATCTATCAAACTTAGATCCTCTATATTATCTACCTACTTTGTGTTTGATAAGTGGTTTCAAAGAGTTCGCAAACTAATTTCTATCATATAAATGTTTGAAATTAGTCGTTATCCGATTAATATCATATACACCCCCTATAGGACTTACATATACTCTCATCTCTAATATCTTTGATATTTGATAAGATTAATAATTAATTTATGGGTATAAACTTATGGATATTTGATTTCTTCTAATAATAAATCACATAACTTGGCAAGCTGATTTGTAATCTTTTTTGTTGCAATAGGTATCTAAAATCCTACTATTTTATTTTACATTTATAATTTAGGATATAAAATACTTTAGGGTGATTGACCTAAAAGACTCTCGATAGAATGGATTCCGATAAGGTCCATACTTGTTTTAATAAATTTTATAGACAAAATGGGTATTGAATTGTAACTCATGTGCGAGAAATGCAACATAAAAAATGCAAGAAAACAAAATTATCTACGTCCTCTGGTGTAATATCCAAACCGTTCATCTTCTCAATCCATACTTAAAAAATCTACAACCCACCAAATATAACTGTATTTGTAAATTATTTTTTCCACTAAATCAAGCAAAAAAAGGGATAACTGAAGTTCTAGTGATACTTATATATCATTATATCTTGTTATGATATTTCTTGGGTTCCAACTTTTAATTGTATTAATTAGCTATTTATTATCAAACTCTTGAAGGTGTTTGATGTTTACAAGAATTTTTGAAAATTACGACGGGTTGGATATGATTGAGTTGTCATTCGACAATGCTAAGTGTTCGGTTGGGTTGTTTGTTAATTATGATCGCATTGTGAAAATATTGTATGGTTATAACTATTTACAAATGCCTTATCTATGGGTCGATCCCAACATCAAAATCTGAGTTATACACCATCCTTGGCGTGCTTCACACATACATATCACGTGTGAGAAGGCTTCATATCCCATCCGTGTAATCATGATCTTGTCGTGCTCCCATACGCGCTAGCCAGTCTGCACATATGTTCGCCTCTAAAGATACTCCTATTAGCAAAATACTTGTTTCGCCTCATAGGATCCAGAATATCCGTAATCCAAAAGGCAATCGGTCGGTTGTTTGTCTGCACATGTGCTAATATGTCCATGATCGCCCTAAAATCCACCTCTACCTCTAGTTCCACATCCCCTAGATCCTCTGCCATGTGCAGTCCCTTAGAAAGGGCAATGATCTTAGCTATCATCGGAGAGTTACACTATAATATAGTTGAGAAACTGCATACCCAATTTCCTTCTTCATTTCTAATGACGCCACACATTCCACCGTTACCACCTCTACTACTACAACTCCCATCCGTATTGAGTTTAAGACCTCTATTTGGTTTACACCATCCAATGAGTTCCACATAGCGCCTTTGGCTTGTTGCCTCGACGAAATGTCCATTCCATGCCCTGGTGTAATCATTAGTTATATATTTTGCCTTGCATATCAAAAACTATTGCTAGAGAATGCCACCTTGTGAAGATAACATTATTATGTTGCGTCCAAATAACACCGATAATGGTGTTGAAAAACACATTCCATTCAACTCCCTCATATCTCCAAGTACCTGTCAACTTCTTATTCCACCATTCCTTGGCGTTAAGGTCTTGGAAATTACCATAAATTGTACTAGAGGTCCTTGTGGACAACTTCTCAATATACGCCTGATGTGATGCCCCTGATTTCAACTCGCTTGAGGCTATACCCTTGGACCTGTACTATGGACTTGCAATAGATGTTGCATAGCACTTGGTGACCCAGACCATTGATATTCATTCTGGTTATGCTAATGATATGCATGTTGAATCAAAATAGGAGTCCTCTTATCCTCTGAATTACCTGTTGCTCCTTATACCTGATGCGAGTCCACCCTCTTCAGTTTGGGCCTAAATCTAAGCCCGTATCAGGTGTATGAGATGTTTTATGGAGCTCCCCATTTGAAGAAAGATCCCCAACACTCAACAAGCGGATACCCTCTCACACGATACCACTCATGAACCCCTCTGTAACTTGGAAATCATTATTATCCCATTCAAGCTCTCTTTAAATTTCTTCTCACGCCCTCTTGAATTTTTCACAGGTTTTGAACAAATTATAAGCATCTTCTTTGTTGACATCACACCACGGACATGTAACCAGGACATCCATCCCTTGCCTACGCAAATCACCCCTAGTCGCCAATCTTTCCTGAACTGCCCTCACCTCACCTTCCAAATCTTTCCCATTCAATCTCGCCTCAATTCAAATTTACACTTGGATCGAACAATGTCGACTATGCCCCGTTGATCTTATTAACCCATGACAGAACATCATGTTCCTCTACCTCATTGGTAACGCATGTATCCGCGATCTCAAGAAGCTTGGACGGAGGGAGGAGGTGATATGAAAGCGATTCAATTCCAAGATCCATCCCCCTTTACAAAATATCTAAGTTTCACGTCACTATCTCCCCAATTTCACAATTCAACCAAACCAAAATCGACTTCCCATTATATATTATTCCTCAGGATCCTCATCTAACTACGACAATGTCTTCCATGATTTGCTCTACAAAATTTGCGAATCAGTGCTCTTAGGAACGTAATGGATTATGCTCATATTGAAATACTTCTGCCTTAGTGCACGTGGCCATATCGTGAAATCATCATGTATCATCTTCCACCCAAGATTACAAAGAAGCGCTCTATTCATGTCCTCTGCCTTACGGAACCCAAGCCCGCCTAATTTTTTTGGCATGCAGATCTTATCCCATGAGAGCCAACTGATTTTTATCTGGGCATCTGAGGAACCCCATATGAAATCTAGCCACTCGATCAATATCTTTCCAAACATAATCTGAAAGTTTCTCCACCTGCATGATGTATAAGGGCATCACGCTAAGCACCGATCGTGCTAGATTGATATGTCCAACAAGAGATAAAGTTTTCCCCTTCTATCCCACTAACCGCCCTCTAAGACCATTAGTCACCTCGCCACAGAAACTCCTAAGTCTCCTTGCCTACAATATAGGTACCCCTAGGTACTTACCTAGACCTTCGCTCGTGCAATAGCAACTGCAAGCGGTGATGCTCTCCATGAGATCCTTCGTTGTATTCCTTGAAAAATAGATAAGCGATTTCTCCTTACTTATTGTTTGCCCCGCATCATGACAAAACGCCTGAAGGACTTACTTCACAATATCGAGATTTGGTTCAGAAACTTTCGAAAATAATATTAGATCATCGCAAAAAATATATGAGATAAAGGGAAATCCTCCTTGAGCAAAGACGAATCGGCTGACAACTACCAATTTTCGCCAGGTTTTGAATAAGAAGTGAGAGTCTCTCAATATACCGCAGAAAGAGATACGGAGATATAGGATCTCCTTGACGAATATGTCTCTAAGGTTTGAAGGGCTCCAAAGGACTACCCTTTAGAGAACACTCAATTTGGTCTCGAACATCCCCAATTATATCAACGAACAGTCAAGTCTTATAAATGATTTATATACTTGATTATGAATGGTTGTAATTGTTCGCTAGCTATGAATGAATTGTCTTGTAATTTGAATTTTAAAAACATAAAATGATAATAAGACAGTAAATCATGTGTTATGGAGAAAAGAAAAATTTCCGAATATAACCCATAAATTTATTGAGATAATTTCTAATTAGGTCCAAAACCCAACAAATCGTGTCTCAAGAAGTCCAGCCCAAAAGTTTGGATGAATAAGGTCCAAATTTTTATTTTAGACATCTGATATACCTAATTTAACCTTAGTCTTCTTTTATATATTATATCAGTATTCGATTTCCCTAATTACACGCCGCATAACAAAAAAAATCATTATCTAAGAATCAATTAGTTCCTAATATATATAACAGAACTAATTCGTTACCATAACAAATTATCTTAATTTCTGCACACAATTAAGACGTATTACCACAGCCAAAAGATTCATACGAAGCAACGCAGAAACATAAATCAGGGATAAAATTTTTATCAATCAATGCTATTTCAAATAGTAAAATAAATGGGCTGGTCTTTTTATTTAATCATAAAGTTATTAGTTGTTAAGGATAATAAGGGTACTAAAAAAATTAGAAATGGGCTGGACTTGATGAAGCAAGTTATATTAATAATGGATCTTTTGGATTAATGCCCCTTTATTTATTATGTATTAGATTTTTTTTAATGAATTCACATACAAACATAAATCAGGGATAAAATTATATAGATCAACAGAAATGGTTAGAGCTTTTCTTTTTTTTTTGCATACATGAGAGGCTTAAAAAGCCGTTAAGAAAAAATTAAATACAAGAAGAACAAAAGTTCTTATTCGCTATCTAGTACAACTCTAGCAGTTGCACATTCACTTCTGTCTCTCGTAATATAACTCCAAAGGAAGTCAGGAGGTTCATTAATGATTACAGGCGGACTAACGGATATTGCCCCTTCTTTCGCTAGCTTATCGGCACAAAAATTCGCTTCACGGAATATATGGTTTAACTCAAATTTCGGAAACTTCCTCAACATGTCACAACATTCATTTATAATTGAAACACCGCGACTACCTAAGCTCCCACCGCCCTTCACTAGCGCATGGAGCTTCCCCGAGTCCATCTCATAGTGAGTTGAGCTCCCACCGCCCTTCACTAGCGCGTGGAGCTCCTTCGAATCGGTTTCAATTAATAACTCAGTGTAACCTTCGTTAATAGCCCATCTGAGACCAAAATGGAGTGCAAAAAGTTCCGAGGATAGAGGGGAATCAACAAGACATGACCCCATGAAGCCGGATATAAATGAACCAAACTTGTCTCGTATTAGGCCACCTATACCGGCCATTCTTTTGACTGCACCAAAACATCCATCAATATTAAGTTTATTACCCTCACTGGGCTTTACCCAATTAACCATAACATTCGTAGCAAGTTTAACAATACCCCCATCAAGGCTCTTCCCCCACGCTAGAATAAAGTTACTAGCAAGGTTGAATATCTCTCTTTTGAGCTCTAGAATGTGTGGTATATTCGGCACCTCGTTAAAAATTATTTGATTCCGTTTGATCCAAATGACCCAAAGTGCCGCAACAAACACATAGGGCCACTCGATCCCATCTATTTGAGCCTTGGATTGAAGATGATTCGCAACCCAAGTCCTTATTGCAATTCTATCTACTGACGCAAAGGAGAAACCATTAGCTGTCCGTGTTGCAGCAGCAAGGTTCTCACCTGTAGTGGTAATATCATTTCTAAAACGATTCCGCTGCCATTCCATGTTCCAGGATAGGAGCTGTAATCTGTCACTCTTGATCAAAACACCACGCTCCAGCAGGCCCGCCTCAGGTCCAGCAGCAGCAGCGCGAGCAAAGCCTCCAGCAGCAGGTCTCGATTCTGTCCCAGTTTCCAGCAGTTCTGCATCAGGTCCTCCAGCAACAGGTCTCGGTTCTGACCCACTCTCCAGTCCAGCTCGCATAGGAGCAGTCTCACGCCCTCCCCCTGCAGTTGAAAACAGTAAGTTCCACACAATCACAGGAATTTTACATGAGATTAAAGAGTGGAAGAGGTTTTCCCTTTCGGCACCACAAACATGACATCTTCGCGATTCGATAATGTTTCTTCTGTATAAATTTTCGGCGGTGGCAATTCGATCCAAGACAATTCTCCATACGAAAACTCTAACTTTTTGGGAGCACTTCATCCGCCAAACTAAGTCCCAGTTAAACGGCGCATCATCAGCAAATTCCACCATGTTCATGTATGCTGATTTCACAGTAAACAATCCGGAGTTTTCAAACCTCCAAATCACTCTTATCCCTTCACCTTCGTTTTGTTCAATAAATCCATAACGATTAGCCTTAATCCCTGCTATAATGGCTTTACAAGCGCTCGAATCATTTCCTTTTTGAGCTCGATTTAATATCCCGTTTTTGAAGTATTTATTGCGAAACACCTCTACCCAAGCTACACTTTGACCACCTTGCAATATTTTCCATCCGAGCTTCGCAAGTAGGGATAAATTGTACCTTTCTGCACTTCTAATTCCAAGCCCTCCACTCGCCTTTGGTTTACAAATTTGCTCCCACGCTACCCAATGTAGTTTTCTCTCTATACCCGATGAACCCCAAATAAAATCCCTTACCACTTTATCAATCTCTTTACATACATATTTAGGAAGCTTCATGACTTGCATTTGGTACACAGGAATAGAATTCAGGACCGATTGAGCTAGTGTGACACGACCAGCCAAAGAGAGTGTCCTTGTCTTCCACGTAGCTAATTTACCCCTCATTTTTTCCACTATCCCTTTATAGAATCCCTTTGGTAACCTCCCAGCAAGAATCGGAACACCCAGATACTTTCCAAAGGATACACTATGGCAAAACCCACTTGCTAATGCTAATTGCTCTTGTGTTTGCACCGGTACATTCTTTGAAAAATAAATTAAAGATTTTTCTTCACTGATTGTCTGCCCAGCCTCCTTACAGAACCTGTTCATCGTTTCTAATATCATTTGTACCTGCAATAAAGACGCCTCACCAAACAAAATTAAATCATCCGCAAAAAATAAATGGGAAAGTTTAGGCCCCTGGCGACCAATCCGGACTTCCTTCCATCTCCCCGCAGCACAAAGCTCTTGAATCAGTAAGGATAATCTTTCCATGCACATGACAAATATATATGGCGATAGAGGATCGCCTTGACGAATCCCACGATGAGGTGTGAATGGCGGAAGCGGCTCCCCATTCCAAAGCACCTGCATTTCATTCTCCTTCATGCTGGACATAATCAACCTTGTCCAACACTCCGGAAGCCCAAAATGCGTAATGGTTTCTTCGATAAATTCCCACCGAATTCTGTCATAAGCTTTTGCAAGATCAATTTTAACCGCCATTATTCCATTCCTTCCCTGTTGATGACGCATCTTATGGTCCATTTCACGAATGAGAACCACATTATCTATCGTTGAGCGACCTGGCAAAAAACTACTTTGGCACGGGCCAACAATGTTAGACAGGATGGGCCTTAGTCTATTGACCATGGCCTTCATAATAAACTTAACAGGACAATTTATAAGACTAATAGGGCGAAACAAACGTACCCTGGTCGGATCTGAAACCTTAGGAATGAGGTGGATAAGCGTACCGTTCAGACCCGAAGGTAAAAAACCCGTGCGAATGGCTTCACGAACCATCTTACATACCGAGGGGCCCACCTTGGTCCAGCACTTCTGGTAGAAAGCTGCTGACATCCCGTCCGGCCCAGGGGCTTTGGTCGGATTGGATTGAAAGACAACAGTACGTATTTCTTCATCTGAAAACGGTTGTTCTAGCTCTTTCGTTAAATCTCTCTCAATCGGTCCAATAAATGGTAGAGTAAAACCTTCCGGCTGATCGTCTGGCTTATCATAAAGAGACTCAAAATACTCCCTAACCAATAAATTCAGACCCTCCTCTTCCTCTATCCATACATCATGATCATTTAGTAACCTCTTGCAAAAAGCTTTTTTCTTCCTTACTGTCACTGCTAATTGATAGTATCGCGTGTTCCTATCACCCGAATCAACCCATTTTACCTTTGATTTCTGAAAATACATAATTTCCTCCTGTTCAAGTACACTTTCGTATTCCTTAGTCAATTCGCTACCCAATTGTCTTAGAGACGAATTATATGATATCTGAAGTGACTTTTGAATGCCTCTAATTCTTGCACAAAGAATCCTTTTCTTCCGATTTAAATCCCCAAAAACCTCTGTCTTCCAACTCTTCATTTTGTTTTGAAACTCAACTAGTCCTTCGCTAACCCCTAGTCTATCACCCTCCCAGTTGTTATTGACGAAATCTTGGAACCCTTTATGGAGGCACCAGGCTGTTTCGAATCTAAACCGGCGAGAATTAACTCTAGGTCTCAGGTTCGGACAAACTTGAATTAAAATTGGCATATGATCTGAATGAATCCTCGCTAGATGAATAACACGCGTATTTGGGAACAACAATTGCCACTCCGCATTGCCATACGCCCTATCAAGGCGTTCCAAGATTTTTTGTCCCGAATTCCAGGAGTCACACCAAGTGTATCGTGGACCCTCGAATCCAAGATCGATTAGACCACAACTTTGTCTCCATTCTTCAAACTTTTCCATCCTTCTCGTTATACCAGATGTGCCACCTTTTTTGTCTATCTCTTTACCCACTTGATTGAAATCCCCTGCTATAAGCCACGGAGATTGTACATTATGAAAGGCTTGATACAGAGCCTCCCATAGTATATCTCTTTGTTTATAGTCCGGGCTTGCGTATAAAGCCGAGAATAACCACGATTTACATCGATCTTGACTAACCTCCACGTTAATTACTTGCCGACCAGCCGATAACACCCTTACGTTTATATCTGAATCATTCCAAAGGAGCCAAATACCCCCTCTGTAACATTCTGAATCCACTCGAATTGAATGATGATGGTTAGAGCTTTTCCGGTGCAAACATTAGCATTTATAAACTTTTAGATCATTTGTAAAATAGTTTTATAGATTTATAAACGAATAAATTCAACTAACGTAATAATTTAAAAAAAAAAAAACTATTTTCTCTTTCTTCAAAGAACATACTTCCATAGCCGCACACTCATATAATTTCCACTCATTATGTTTGTTGCTTAAAGTTTGCTCTCTTTCTCTTTCTCTTTCTCTCTCAAATTTCTAAAGTAAGAAAAATCAAACAAGATATCAGCACCCATTGAAAAGGAAAAGGAAAAGTATTACAAGATCATAAAGCATAGGCAAACACAGATATACGTATCTTTTATCTTGTATATTAATGAACAGTTGTTACCAAAATAAGTCACCTATTGGCAGATAAATTTACCACGTTAAACCAAAATAATATTAATATTTGTTTAGGATCATGTCGAGGTCGAATATATCTTTACAATTGCTAGAGAAAAGAAAAGAAAACGAAGGAGAAGAAGAAGCCTGTTCTAGCTCAATAGCTGTACAGGTGATCAATTTAGAGCAACCCAAAAAGACGGCTGAGCCACCGTCTAAGATGAGAGTCTCAGCAAAAGATAGGCACACTAAGGTAGATGGTCGAGGACGACGGATTCGTATGCCAGCTGCATGT
Organism: Nemophila menziesii; assembly: GCA_029959085.1. Lineage (NCBI taxonomy): Eukaryota > Viridiplantae > Streptophyta > Magnoliopsida > Boraginales > Hydrophyllaceae > Nemophila > Nemophila menziesii. Next base: position 3,684,671 of record JARWIR010000060.1, read on the forward strand.
GCTGCTAGGGTTTTTCAGCTCACTAGAGAGTTAGGCCATAAATCCGATGGTGAAACCGTTGAGTGGTTGCTTCAACAGGCTGAGCCCGCTGTTTATGCCGCCACAGGTACCGGAACTATCCCGGCAAATGTTAATTCACTTAACATATCTAAAAGAAGCTCAAGCTTAACTATTTCAGCACCATCACAATACATGAGACAAACTCATAATTTTAACCAAAGTTTCATGGATTCACATTTAAGATCAGCTATGGAAGAATCACATAGGCGAATGAATCTGTTCCCTGGAATTGGACTATCATCGGAAAATTCATCAATGGGATTGAGTTTTGCTAATGGTAATGTAAATATGAACGGAATGTTACAAGGTAAGAGAGAATTTCGAGAACCGGACTTGAACGTGGAGGGTGCTACTAGTAGAGGGCAAAAACGAGGACTTGATCTGGATGATCTTCCATCATTTGGGAATTACATGCTTCAATCAACTTCAGGATTGATTCCAGCAAGTCATGAATTTATGGTATCAAATCGTAGTAATCAATTGAGTAGTGGTGATTCTACTTGGACATTTCCTCATATGTATAGAGGAGGTACTATTTCTAGTATAAATTTTCCGACCCCAATTGCAGTGTCGGGTCAACAACTCGGGACAAGCAACTTCATTTGTGGCGGTGGTGGTGGTGGAGGGACCGCAGTGGTGGATGGACAATTAGGCATGCTTTTTGCTATGAATGCCTTCAAAACAATTACAGGTAATAATGGAGCTTCTGATCAGGCTCAACAGTTTGGTGCCTCTCATCAGCGCGATAAAAAAAATTAGTCCTCACGGTTTGTAAGAGTTGTTTTACTTTTATTGGTATACACTCATTATTATCTAAATGAATTAGCAAGTTTGTGTGATTAATTATTTATTTATTTTAATTACTTTGAACTCAGAAACCGTGAGGACTAGTACAGTAGTAGTACTATGAAGATCTGAGGGGTTTTTTTTTTTGTGAGAATATGTAAAAAGGTTACTGGTATTGACGATTTGCAATGAAATTTTGCTGGAGTTGTTAAAATTATTGTTAGTGCATGATAAAATATATATGAGTATTCTCTTGCATAGACGTCCAGGTTGACACACATTTATTAGTCTTAAGTCAGTTGTTGATAAGCTAAAGAAGAGTGTCACTCAAGTCAATCAAGTAACAAACTCAAACAGCTGTAAAAGTTGTTATCAAAACTGTTAGAGTGATATGTATGTATAGGTGTATGTATGTGTATGTATAAACGGTTATGTAAAAGTATATATAGATGATCATCTCGTGTAATCAGTTGATAACATTAAATAATAAAAACTTCTTCTCTTCTTCTCTGTTTCTATTATGGTATCAGAGCTAAGGAGGTTTAGCTCAAAATTTAATCGCCATTAATGGCGTCTCAAAGATGACACATTTGCAACAAACAAAGTAGAACTTAATCCTTTGGTGAGAAGATCAGCTAATTGATTTTCTGATGGAACATGATAGAGAACAAGATTCTTTGCTTTTACTTGTTCACGAACGAAATGAAAATCAACATCAATATGTCTTGTTCGAGTGTGAAACACAGGATTAGATGCAAGAGCTAAGGCAGAAAGGTTATCACACGCAATTGAGGGAGTTTGAATTGGGATATGAAGATTCTGCAGCAAAAAAGTGAACCACTTCAATTCTGCAGCTACATAAGCCAAGGCACGATACTCAGCTTCTGTAGATGAACGTGATACAGTTGATTGTTTCTTCGAACCCCAAGACACCAAATTCTGTCCCAAGAATATGCAATATCCGGTTATAGAACGTCTATCAACTGAGCAACTCGCCCAATCTGAATCCGAAAATGCCTGAAGATGAGTAGTAGATGGCTTAAAGTAGAGACCATAACTAATTGTACCTTTGATGTAACGCAGTAATTTCTTTAAGGCCTCATAATTCGCATTTGTAGGGTGATGCATAGACTGACATAGCTGATTAACAGCATAAGCAATATCAGGTCTAGATATTGTCAAGTATTGCAATGCACCAGTTAGACTTCGAAACAAAGATGGATCCTCAAATTTTAATAGACCATGCTCAGAAATAACTGAGTATTTATTTAGTGTGGGTGTAGTAGATGATTTACATTCACTTAGACCAGCTTTATGTAGAATAGACTGAGCATAATTTGATTGAGTAACAATGGTAGACTCATTTGATTTAATAATCTCTAAACCCAAAAAATAGTATAAATCACCTAAGTCCTTCATCTCAAAACGCTGCTTGAGATCTTGTATAATTGTTGAGATTGAGTTAGTATCTGCACCCGTGATTAATATATCATCAACGTAAACCAATATAATAGTTAGAGAAGAATCTTTTCCACGGACAAACATAGAAGTATCTGCAGAACTTATGATAAAATCATGAGCTATAAGAAAATTAGCAAGCAATTCATACCAAGCACGAGGAGCTTGTTTTAAACCGTATAATGACCTTTTAAGTTTACACACATAATCAGGGAACTTTGAATCCACAAATCCAGCTGGCTGAACCATATATACTTCTTCATTTAACTCACCATGAAGAAATGCATTAGAGACATCTAGTTGCCTTATTTTCCAATTATAGGATGCAGCTAACGCAAGTACAACACGTATAGTTTGATGCTTTATAACTGGACTGAAGGTTTCTGTATAATCAAGGCCAAATTCTTGAAGAAAACCTCGAGCAACAAGTCTTGCTTTATAGCGAGCTATATCACCATTTGCCTTCCTTTTTATTTTATAAATCCATTTGCAAGTAATGGAGTTGCGCCCAAGTGGAGGAGGCACTAATTCCCATGTTTGTTGATGAATTAGAGCCTTATATTCTTCCACCATTGCATCATGCCAACATTGGTATTTAGAAGCCTCTTTAAACGAATTTGGTTCAGAAATAGAAGGTTGAAGAATCAATGACTGACATTTGTAAGAAGGTTTGAGTGAACCTGTTTGTTTGCGAGTTATCATAGGGTGAGATGAAGTTGAGGTTGAGATATTAGGAAGAACATTAGAAGAAGAGATTGAAGTTGAAGTAGAGGAAGAAGATATAGAAGTAGAAGGTAAACTGACAGTAGGATCAAGAGAAAAAGGCTCAGAAATAGAGTTTAGATTGATTGATGTTGGAAGTATATCAACAAATGAGGTGAGTGAGGGTTCTAATTCAGATGAGAAAGTCGAATTTGGATGTGAGGTGTAAGGAAAGACACCCTCATTAAACCTCACATGTCTTGAGATAAAGATTTTATGTGATTCCAATGAAAAACATTTGTATCCTTTTGAGTGTGAGCAATATCCCAAGAAAACACACGCATCTGATTTTGGAGACAATTTGTGAGATGAATATGGTCTAAGCCATGGATAACATAGGCACCCAAAAATTCGAAGATGAGTGTAAGTAGGATGTTGATTATATAGAAGAAAGAATGGTGAATTGTTTGACAAATTTGGGGTAGGAAGCATGTTGATCAAATAGACAGAAGTGGCTAATGCTTCAACCCAAAAAGTTGAGGGTAACTGACTATGAGCAAGAAGAGAAAGTGTAGTCTCAATGAGGTGTCTATGTTTTCTTTCTGAAACACCATTTTGTTCAGGTGTGTGAGGGCATGAGGTTTGATGAATTATACCATGTTCTTGAAGAAAGAGTTTGAACATGTTAGATAGAAATTCTCCCCCATTGTCTGATCTAAGTATTTTAATAGATGAATTGAATTGTGTGTGTATCATGTTGTAAAAGGATTTGAACACTTCACATACTTGAGACTTTAAAGTTAAGGGATAAACCCATGAAAACCGAGTATAGTCATCTATGAATACAATGTAATATCTGAAAGAAGTAGTAAAAGATTCAACAGGAGAAGGACCCCATACATCTGTATGCACCAAATCAAAAGGTTTAGAAGATTTACTACTTGACAGATTAAAAGGCAATTTATGCGCTTTGGAAATAGAACAAGCTTTACATTGAACACCATGAAAATCAAGCTTAGTTCCTATAACACTAGATAAAGGTATTGAAGACTGAGTAGAAGGATGTCCAAGCCTGTAATGCCAGACTTGAGCAGAAGACTTTGAAGAAGACACAACAGTTGAAGACAAACATAGAACAGCTGGAGATGAGCTTGAACAAGACAGTTTTGAAATACCAAAATGAAGAGGATAAAGCCCATCTTTACAAGGGCCCTGAAATAGGATATTCTTAGAGGTTAAATCAACAATTGAGACTGAATTAGCAGTGAAAGTAATAGAACAGTTATTATCTTGAGTGAGTCTAGAAATAGAGAGTAAGTTTGATTTGATTGAAGGCACATGAAATATAGATTTAAGAAGTAAAGAAGCTGAAGGAGAAGAGAGCTTACTATCACCAATGTTTGCAATGTTCAGAGGTTGACCATTACCTACTGCAACTTAATTTGATCCATTATAAGGTGTTGGTGCTTGAATTAATGAAGGATCATGAGTGACATGACTGTTTGCTCCTGAGTCAAGATACCATAGCTCAGGATCATAAGAGTTTGACTGAGTTGTGTGAGCAGCTAAAGCCACTCGACGTTGTGCCTTAGGAGATGGATAGTTATTGAAATCATCCCTATACCAACAATCTAAAGCAATATGTCCAAACTTTGAACAAATCTGACATGTGGGAGATGAGTTCATACCAGCTGAGGCTTGATTAGGAGGAGGTCGTAATATAGATTGAAAAGAATTTCGGCCTCTTCCACGATTATAATAACCTCGAGTATTGTTTCCTCTATTTTGGTTAGAATTACCACGAGCATAACCACGACCTTGAGTGTTATTTTGAGCACCACTAGAAGATTGAGGACCAGAAGATGTGAATAAGGCCGAGCGAGATGAGTTAGTATTCTCAGTAGTTTCACTCATTTTCATGTGTTGCTCTTCAGATACTAACAAGCTTCCCAAAGAGTGGAAGGTGAGTGTAGAGGATTGTGCATTTGTGATTCTAATACTCGATTTAAATTGATTGAACTCAGATGGAAGGCCTTTGAGTGTATACATGATAATGTCTTCAAGTGGAAGAGACTCACCAGCTGTGGCTAATCCATCACACAGCTCTTGGATTTCATTTAAGTAGCTTGTCATTGATCGATCACTCTTCTTTATGTTGCATAGACGCATTTTTAGACCATGAACATGAGTGCGGCGTTGAGTAATTAATATCTCTTCTAGCTTGACCCATACATCATGAGCATGGACCAATCTAACCACCTGAGATAGAATAGACGGTATCATCGATGAATTTAGCGACACCTTGAGTTGTTGATCAACAATTAACCAAGAAGAGTAGGCTGAGGAAGAAGAAGCAGGTGTAGGTGAAGTGCCATTAACATGAGCAATGGCGTCCTCGCTTCTAATGGCGTCCTCTTCTTCTGCTCACACTACTACACCAAACATTCAATCCAGCTCGGAAATACCAGCTGGTCTTCTTCTCCTTCGCCAAAATTGGGCTTCTCTCGTGCAAATCAAGCTTGACTCGACTAATTACGTGCTTTGGCGTGCACAAATGGAGTCAGTTCTGGAAGCTCATGGCTACCTTGCTCATGCTAATGGCACTTCACCTACACCTGCTTCTTCTTCCTCAGCCTACTCTTCTTGGTTAATTGTTGATCAACAACTCAAGGTGTCGCTAAATTCATCGATGATACCGTCTATTCTATCTCAGGTGGTTAGATTGGTCCATGCTCATGATGTATGGGTCAAGCTAGAAGAGATATTCATTACTCAACGTCGCACTCATGTTCATGGTCTAAAAATGCGTCTATGCAACATAAAGAAGAGTGATCGATCAATGACAAGCTACTTAAATGAAATCCAAGAGCTGTGTGATGGATTAGCCACAGCTGGTGAGTCTCTTCCACTTGAAGACATTATCATGTATACACTCAAAGGCCTTCCATCTGAGTTCAATCAATTTAAATCGAGTATTAGAATCACAAATGCACAATCCTCTACACTCACCTTCCACTCTTTGGGAAGCTTGTTAGTATCTGAAGAGCAACACATGAAAATGAGTGAAACTACTGAGAATACTAACTCATCTCACTCGGCCTTATTCACATCTTCTGGTCCTCAATCTTCTAGTGGTGCTCAAAATAACACTCAAGGTCGTGGTTATGCTCGTGGTAATTCTAACCAAAATAGAGGAAACAATACTCGAGGTTATTATAATCGTGGAAGAGGCCGAAATTCTTTTCAATCTATATTAGGACCTCCTCCTAATCAAGCCTCGGCTGGTATGAACTCATCTCCCACATGTCAGATTTGTTCAAAGTTTGGACATATTGCTTTAGATTGTTGGTATAGGGATGATTTCAATAACTATCCATCTCCTAAGGCACAACGTCGAGTGGCTTTAGCTGCTCACACAACTCAGTCAAACTCTTATGATCCTGAGCTATGGTATCTTGACTCAGGAGCAAACAGTCATGTCACTCATGATCCTTCATTAATTCAAGCACCAACACCTTATAATGGATCAAATTAAGTTGCAGTAGGTAATGGTCAAACTCTGAACATTGCAAACATTGGTGATAGTAAGCTCTCTTCTCCTTCAGCTTCTTTACTTCTTAAATCTATACTTCATGTGCCTTCAATCAAATCAAACTTACTCTCTATTTCTAGACTCACTCAAGATAATAACTGTTCTATTACTTTCACTGCTAATTCAGTCTCAATTGTTGATTTAACCTCTAAGAATATCCTATTTCAGGGCCCTTGTAAAGATGGGCTTTATCCTCTTCATTTTGGTATTTCAAAACTGTCTTGTTCAAGCTCATCTCCAGCTGTTCTATGTTTGTCTTCAACTGTTGTGTCTTCTTCAAAGTCTTCTGCTCAAGTCTGGCATTACAGGCTTGGACATCCTTCTACTCAGTCTTCAATACCTTTATCTAGTGTTATAGGAACTAAGCTTGATTTTCATGGTGTTCAATGTAAAGCTTGTTCTATTTCCAAAGCGCATAAATTGCCTTTTAATCTGTCAAGTAGTAAATCTTCTAAACCTTTTGATTTGGTGCATACAGATGTATGGGGTCCTTCTCCTGTTGAATCTTTTACTACTTCTTTCAGATATTACATTGTATTCATAGATGACTATACTCGGTTTTCATGGGTTTATCCCTTAACTTTAAAGTCTCAAGTATGTGAAGTGTTCAAATCCTTTTACAACATGATACACACACAATTCAATTCATCTATTAAAATACTTAGATCAGACAATGGGGGAGAATTTCTATCTAACATGTTCAAACTCTTTCTTCAAGAACATGGTATAATTCATCAAACCTCATGCCCTCACACACCTGAACAAAATGGTGTTTCAGAAAGAAAACATAGACACCTCATTGAGACTACACTTTCTCTTCTTGCTCATAGTCAGTTACCCTCAACTTTTTGGGTTGAAGCATTAGCCACTTCTGTCTATTTGATCAACATGCTTCCTACCCCAAATTTGTCAAACAATTCACCATTCTTTCTTCTATATAATCAACATCCTACTTACACTCATCTTCGAATTTTTGGGTGCCTATGTTATCCATGGCTTAGACCATATTCATCTCACAAATTGTCTCCAAAATCAGATGCGTGTGTTTTCTTGGGATATTGCTCACACTCAAAAGGATACAAATGTTTTTCATTGGAATCACATAAAATCTTTATCTCAAGACATGTGAGGTTTAATGAGGGTGTCTTTCCTTACACCTCACATCCAAATTCGACTTTCTCATCTGAATTAGAACCCTCACTCACCTCATTTGTTGATATACTTCCAACATCAATCAATCTAAACTCTATTTCTGAGCCTTTTTCTCTTGATCCTACTGTCAGTTTACCTTCTACTTCTATATCTTCTTCCTCTACTTCAACTTCAATCTCTTCTTCTAATGTTCTTCCTAATATCTCAACCTCAACTTCATCTCACCCTATGATAACTCGCAAACAAACAGGTTCACTCAAACCTTCTTACAAATGTCAGTCATTGATTCTTCAACCTTCTATTTCTGAACCAAATTCGTTTAAAGAGGCTTCTAAATACCAATGTTGGCATGATGCAATGGTGGAAGAATATAAGGCTCTAATTCATCAACAAACATGGGAATTAGTGCCTCCTCCACTTGGGCGCAACTCCATTACTTGCAAATGGATTTATAAAATAAAAAGGAAGGCAAATGGTGATATAGCTCGCTATAAAGCAAGACTTGTTGCTCGAGGGTTTCTTCAAGAATTTGGCCTTGATTATACAGAAACCTTCAGTCCAGTTATAAAGCATCAAACTATACGTGTTGTACTTGCGTTAGCTGCATCCTATAATTGGAAAATAAGGCAACTAGATGTCTCTAATGCATTTCTTCATGGTGAGTTAAATGAAGAAGTATATATGGTTCAGCCAGCTGGATTTGTGGATTCAAAGTTCCCTGATTATGTGTGTAAACTTAAAAGGTCATTATACGGTTTAAAACAAGCTCCTCGTGCTTGGTATGAATTGCTTGCTAATTTTCTTATAGCTCATGATTTTATCATAAGTTCTGCAGATACTTCTATGTTTGTCCGTGGAAAAGATTCTTCTCTAACTATTATATTGGTTTACGTTGATGATATATTAATCACGGGTGCAGATACTAACTCAATCTCAACAATTATACAAGATCTCAAGCAGCGTTTTGAGATGAAGGACTTAGGTGATTTATACTATTTTTTGGGTTTAGAGATTATTAAATCAAATGAGTCTACCATTGTTACTCAATCAAATTATGCTCAGTCTATTCTACATAAAGCTGGTCTAAGTGAATGTAAATCATCTACTACACCCACACTAAATAAATACTCAGTTATTTCTGAGCATGGTCTATTAAAATTTGAGGATCCATCTTTGTTTCGAAGTCTAACTGGTGCATTGCAATACTTGACAATATCTAGACCTGATATTGCTTATGCTGTTAATCAGCTATGTCAGTCTATGCATCACCCTACAAATGCGAATTATGAGGCCTTAAAGAAATTACTGCGTTACATCAAAGGTACAATTAGTTATGGTCTCTACTTTAAGCCATCTACTACTCATCTTCAGGCATTTTCGGATTCAGATTGGGCGAGTTGCTCAGTTGATAGACGTTCTATAACCGGATATTGCATATTCTTGGGACAGAATTTGGTGTCTTGGGGTTCGAAGAAACAATCAACTGTATCACGTTCATCTACAGAAGCTGGGTATCGTGCCTTGGCTTATGTAGCTGCAGAATTGAAGTGGTTCACTTTTTTGCTGCAGAATCTTCATATCCCAATTCAAACTCCCTCAATTGCGTGTGATAACCTTTCTGCCTTAGCTCTTGCATCTAATCCTGTGTTTCACACTCGAACAAGACATATTGATGTTAATTTTCATTTCGTTCGTGAACAAGTAAAAGCAAAGAATCTTGTTCTCTATCATGTTCCATCAGAAAATCAATTAGCTGATCTTCTCACCAAAGGATTAAGTTCTACTTTGTTTGTTGCAAATGTGTCCAAGCTTCCACTGATCTCAGTGCTCAGCTTGAGGGGGGATGATAAGCTAAAGAAGAGTGTCACTCAAGTCAATCAAGTAACAAACTCAAACAGCTGTAAAAGTTGTTATCAAAACTGTTAGAGTGATATGTATGTATAGGTGTATGTATGTGTATGTATAAACGGTTATGTAAAAGTATATATAGATGATCATCTCGTGTAATCAGTTGATAACATCAAATAATAAAAACTTCTTCTCTTCTTCTCTGTTTCTATTAGTTAACAAGTATCATGGACGTTTTTCTTTCCGGAAAAACATATCTACAAATGTTTCTTCCTACCTATTATTTAGAGGAGAGAGGAAAACACGGGTTAGTTTTACCCGATTTTAAGGTTAGAATAAATTAAGGGTAATATATTTCGGTTTGAGGAAACTCTTGGTTAACCCAAGGGTGGGGTAAAAAAAAGCTTACCTTCAGGTTAATTCGGATTACTCTTCGGTTTACCCTCGTTAGTCGACATTAGTCAGACAATTTTAACACATGAAAAAAGTTTTAAAGAATGACAAAAATTTGAAAAAAATGATATCATTAAACTTCTAAAGATGAAAGTCATAATTTCAACATTATGAACCAAGAAGTTGTGAATCGGATAGTTCAAAATAAGTTACAATCCAAATTACAGTCTCATTACATTACATAACTTCTAAAGAATGACAAAGTTTTAAAGAATGACAAAAATTTGAAAAAAATGATATCATTAAACTTCTAAAGATGAAAGTCATAATTTCAACATTATGAACCAAGAAGTTGTGAATCGGATAGTTCAAAATAAGTTACAATCCAAATTACAGTCTCATTACATTACATAACTTTGACAAGAAAGCGGAACATAGTTTTAACTTCAAAAGCCATCAAAAACCTAGGTTGATCGGGGACTTGGTAGTCGTCTCGGATGCTTGTAAACCTATTCAACCCTATATATTTCCATTTGCACACAAAAGATGTTAAGCACATAAGTTCAAAAGGTATTTAAAAGGTTTAGAATTCCGAATACTCAGATTCATCATAGTCCCAAAAGTTTTACTGTTGAAGGGACTAATTTGCAAAGTTTAAGGGATTGAAATGTAAAAATTCTCCAATAAGTGTTACTTCTTTTTTATATCATCATTGGCCTTAAGGGGTTTATATTATAAAAGGAAACTCTCGAAAAAATATTCTAATAATATATGTGTTCTAAACAAGGTGGCAACTACTATAGGCTACCAAAAACCCTATTATATAACACAAATATGTTTTCGAATTGCCTACCGAGATTTCTTGGTCATTTTCTTTATAATTTATTAAACAGTTTCGGTCGAGTTTATTGGTTTCATGTCGGAAGTTCCTATAAAAAGTAAACAAGTGTTAGTGAATCGGTAATTAAGTAAAAGAATAGATTTAATATATATTTAAAGTAAAATGTACCAAATTCAATCTCGATTTCCTCAACATAGTCCTTGGCAGCTCGCAATGAGGTAGGGATCAAGTCGCGCAGCCAATTCTGAATGCACGCAGGGGCCTTTGCTGTTTTTTGGTTCAAAGAACTCCGAAACGAATCTAGAACTTTACCCCCTGTTGATTTAGAGGTTATTGTGGAAACCGGAACCGCCAAGACTTTTCGAGCCATGAGGGACAAAACTGGGAATCGTTGCGAATTAGCCTTATACCATCCTAGAATATCAAATTTTGATTCCTCCCCATCAACAAGCACCTCAACCTCAATCTCCTCTAGAATATACTTATCTAGTTCAATTTTAACGTTGCCGGTTTGAGTAGCTTCATGAAAAGAATTCTGAAATATTTCAATATATCTAATTGCCTAATTCTTTTTCTTTATCTTAAAAATTATAAATTTATTTTGATGTGTTTTATGTTAGGGTTAATGTGAAAATGTGTTTATGTGAAAATGTGTTTATGTGAAAATTTAAACAGTACTGTCAACCCACTGTTTTATATTATCACCCTATTATTTTTGTACTGTCAACCCACTACTTTTATTATGCACTGCCAATCCACGATTTCGTGGTCTAAATCCACGATTTTGTGGTGTCAACCCTTTGTTTTTGCACTGTTAGTTAACCCACGGTTTTTTCAGTGTCGCACGACTATTTTTATACCATCAACCTACTATATTTTATTTACTTTTTTAACCCCTGGTTTCTAATTATTTTTTATGTATATTAAAGTTTAACACTTTAAAGAAGTGATTTGATTATATGTTATAAATTAAGAAAAATTATTGAATAGTTTAGTTTTAGAATAGAAAATATTGTCAATATAAAAATATATTGGTTTTAGAACTTTTGTAATATGAAAACAAAAATTATGTAGTTTTTTATTTATGGAAAAAATAAATATTCTTTTATGAAATAATTTGTTTGGAAAAGGGTATTTTGGATATTTGTTTAGATTGATTTTTTTTTTGCCAAAATTAGAAGGTTATGAACTTCATGGATAAATCATCCTATTTTAATTTATTAGGATATTTTTAATATAACAATTTCCTTTTTTCAAAAAAAATAATTCCAACATGAAGAACTGAAAAACCAAATTTAAAAAAAAATTGAAAGAATCGTACGTGAATTGAATTACTATTTTTTATTAAAAATTTAATCTAAATAAAAGAAAAGAATTTCTATTTTTATTTTATTTAAAAAAATTTATAAATCTAAACAATACATAAAAACATAGCAAATATATATATTAAACCAAAAGATGAATAGAACTTTGAACATTAAGAAACAAAATACATTTAATATAAACAATAATTTACTAAAAGTGTAACTTGGATACATTAAACTTAAACTATAAAACTCATGTTGGCTATTGGACCGGTCCTACCGGTTCAACGGACTGAACCGGAACCGCCTGTTCCAGAACTGGAAAACAGCTAGGAACAAAACCGGTGCAAGTCGGTCGGTTCCTTTAAAAAAATTGATGCTTATCGACCGGACCGGACCGATAACATGTGTATATATATTATTTAACCCACCGTCTTTATTAACGTTAACCCACCCCACCCTTTTCATTTACTCTCATTTACTCTCTCACTCGTCTAATTTACGCAAACTCATCCACCCCACCACCTCATTTTTACGCTTGTTCTCTCTAATCTCTCCACTTCTCACAATCTCCTAATCTATTGTTCTCATGAATCTCTTCTATTCTTCATTTATGTTGGTCTTTTACATGGATTTTTGTTTGTATTCTTCATCAGAAGGGTTATTGTGATGGTATTTGCGTTGGTATTCTATTCTATTCTTCATTCCTATTGATTGAAAATTATAAGTATGTGACTGTATTTTCTATTTATATCTATAGTTTGTATTGAAGATTAATATTCTTCTGTTGATTTTGCCTTGTGCATGCTTGATATTCTGGATTTGATCAATAATCCATTGATGGAATGGTGATGGGATGTTGATGGAGTTATGGGTAATATTCTTATAAGTCCATGAGTTATGTGAAATACGTACTACAATCCCCTTTACAAGCCCATTTGTTATGAAAAATTGACCCTAAAACTCCCTGATTTGTGTGAATTTGATATAAGAAGACCATCTTTTATGCGAAATTGATATTATAAATCCTTGAATAATGTGAATTTGTTAATGTAGGTGTATGTGATATGTGGAAAAGATACTTTAAGTCCTTGATTTGAGCTAAATTGATACTATAAGTCCTTGTTTTATAACAAATTAATACTATAAGACACTGATTTGTGTGAATTAGATTGTGTAATTCGTTGTGTTAAGCGAATTTGATAGTATAAGTACTTGGTGAAATTGACTTCTTGTATGGCTTTCTTTGTGTAAATTTTATTTTAGTCCTTAGTTTTTATAGGGAAAAGGTTTTTGACATAATTCAAGGACTTATAGTATCAATTTTGTGTGTAGTTATTGTTTGGTAATGTTTTTGAAAAAAAGTTTTGAAAAGATCAAGTAATTGATCGGTTTTTTAAATTGACGGAATAAGTAGCTGAATTTTTCGAACTATACACTTCCAGTCCCTGAGTTATGTGACATTTATACCAAAAGTCTCTTCGTTTTGAGAAATTGAAAATATTATCCCTTTTGGTATGCGAATTTAAGACTTTAAGTCCTTGTATTATGCGAATTTGATTCTAGAAGTTTTGATGTAAATGATTTTATGTATGGCTCCAACTGAAATTGATTCCCCATGTCTCTATCTCGAATAAACTTACTAACATTTTTACCAAAAGGGGTTTAAAGAACTACGTGGTGGGCTTGATCCTTTTCTGTGTATGTCTTTTATGCTATCTATAGAAAAGGTACGTAGATAGACTAAATTCTTTTAAATAACGGGATATATATTGGCTCTTGAATTTTACGCTAATAAAATTACATAATTGTTAAATTAAGCTTCTAATAATTTAATTTATATAAAATGCCTGATAAAATAATTATTTATAAAGAATACCCCTTTTATATTTTTATATCTTTACTACCCTTATTATTAAATATATTATTTTAAAGAACCAATTATAGATTAATGCCTATTAAAAAACTTATTTAAAAAAAGGTGCCTAGAATAAGATACTTTATAGAAAACAGCCCCATCCCAAACTACCCCTATAATTAAAAATTTTAAAAAAAAATTTAAGAAAAAAATTTAAAAAAAAAACAAAAACTAATGACCACACTCGCGCGTCTGTGAATTTTTTTTTTAAAATCGTCATAACTAATTCTAAAAAAATCAAAAAAATAATATATTTAATAATAAGGATATTAAAGGTATAAAAAATATAAAGGGAGGTTTTCTATAATTACTTAATTAAGGAGACATTTATCTCTAAATAAAAAAATTAGAGGCTTAAAAAAATTAGAGGCTTAATTAAGGAGGCATTTATCTCTAATTACCCCTATTTTAAATACAATATTTATTTTTAAATATTAAACAGATAATAGGGTACCACCACCACCACTATGTATTTAACCACCATTACAGCTACCACAACCACAACCAACCCCACCTCAACCACCACCACCACCACCACCACCTACTGACTAATTCCATTACACACGCGCGCGTCCGTGAATTTTTTTTAAATCGTCATAACTAATTCTAAAAAAATCTGAAAAATAAAAAAAATTGTATTTTCGGATAAAGCAAATTAATATTTACGTCTATGATTTTTTTTTATGTTTAATTTTTTTCGCAGACACGGAATTCACTATTTTAAACATGAAATTCACTGTTAGAAATAGTGAATTTTCTTTTCGCAAACATGAAATTCACTGCGAATTTTTTTTCAAAAAAATCAAAAAAAAATCATAGACATAAATATTAATTTATTTTATTAAAAAAATGCGAATTTTTCTGATTTTTTCAGAATTAGTTATGACGATTTAAAAAAAAAATCACGGACGCGCGCGTGTGTAATGAAATTAGTACTAGGTTTAGGTGGTGGTGGTAGGGTGATGGTGGTGTTAAGGGGTCGTGGTGGAAGGTTTTAATCGCAAATGGGATAGATCCATCTTAGTTTTACAATAGACATGAGACAAATCTCATCTCAGTATTAAATGAGTTTCTTTTTGATTTAGTGTTTAATAATGTTGATGACTCGTACAATTTGATTTTGAAGTTATTTAATGAACTAGAAACAATAATTTTTCTTCATTTCATCTATTTATTACTTCTCAAGTCATCAATATTCAAAGTAAATAATTTATTTCTTATATAAACGTAAATTGTAGGGAATGAATCAGAATAATAAACAGCTAATAGCCTTAGGTTTCGAAGGATCTGCAAACAAAATCGGAGTAAGAATAGTAAAACTGGACGGAACAATCCTATCAATCCCTCGACATACATATATAACCCCACCAGATCAAGGTTTTTTACCTCGCGAAACAACACATCACCACCTCCAATATATTATACCTTTTTTAATTAGTTTTACAATAGAGATGGGACAAATCCCATCTTAGTTATACAATAGAGATGGGACAAATCTTATCTCAGTATTAGAATGGAGATGAGACAAATTCATCCCAATCTTAAAATTATAGATGGGACAAAATCTCATTTAAAAAAATCAGAATCAATATCAAAAAAATTCAAAAATTCAAAAAAAAAATTAAAAAATCATATACGTAAATATTAATTTGTATCATCTAAAAATGCATTTTTTTTTTGAATTAGTTATGATGATTTTAAAAAAAATCTCGGACATGCTCGTGCGATGAAATTAGTAATAGGTGGATTTTACATCTATGATAATATTTGATTTAAATGGGAATAAATATATGGTCAAAGACAACAAATATAATAAAGGTATTATAGTAATCTTTTCATATGTTGTGCAAAAAAAAAAAAAATCTTTTCATATAAATTATTATATAATCTAAATGAGAAGTTGGTTTTTCCTTTTGATTTAAGAGAGCATTAACTCTAAAAAAGTATTCTTAACTAAAATAAATATTTTGATCAAATAAATTACTAAAATAAATATCTATTCCTGGCATGGGTCTTATCTAATCTTAGGCCGAAGTTCGCAGACTTTTCATATAAAAAACACATATAATACCGCAAGGCCAAGCCTTATAGCCTTTTTACTGAGTTTTTTTAATAATATACCAAATTTATAAACTAATTGCAACAATATACCAAAAAGAAAACTAATTGCACAAATGTACTAAATCGGCACATGGGTTGCCGATTCATAAGGGAATTGGCACCCAAGTTGCCGAATCAGTTTTTTACTTTTTTTATTGTTATTTAATTTTGTTTAATAATTTATATATATATATATATATATATGAGCCAATTGTTGATTGATGCCTATTAAAAAACTTATTTAGAAAAAAGTGCCTAGAAAAAAATATTTATTGAAAACAGCCCCCTTATAATTAACAATTAAAAAATAAGAAAAAAACTAATAAACACGCGCGCTTCCGTGAAATTTTTTTAAAATCGTCATACCTAATTCAAAAAAAAATCAAAAAAAATTATATTTGGATAAATCAAATTAATATTTACGTCTATGATTTTTTTCGGAATTTTCTGAATTTTTGATTTTTTTTGATTTTTTTTGATTTTTTTAATTTTTTTTTTCGCAGACACGAAATTCCATGTTTAAAACATGGAATTTCATGTTTGAAACATGGAATTTCATGTTTGAAACATGGAATTTCATGTTTATTTCACGGTTTAAAACATGGAATTCCATGTTTAAAACATGGAATTCCGTGTCTGCAAAAAAAAAATTAAAAAAATTCGAAAAAATTAAAAAAATTCAAAAAAAATCAAAAAAATTCATAGACGTAAATATTAATTAGATTTATTCAAAAATATTTTTTTTTTAATTTTCTGATTTTTTTTGAATTAGTTATGACGATTTTAAAAAAATTTCACGGACGCGCGCATGTGATGGAATTAATAAAGGTATAGAAAATATAAAGGGGATGTTTTCTATAAATAATTATTTCATTAGGCATTTTTTTATAAATAAGATTATTGAAGGCATAAAAAAACAATTAGAGAGTTTAAGGAGGATATATATAAAATTAGTAATATATTAATTTAAAATACATTATTCTAGCATTATTTAATTTTATAAATATATATTATTTATTATAATTTGATAAATATATTTCTTGTTAGATTAGATTAAAGGAAATTTATTAAATATTATTTTGAATATATTATTAGAAGTAATATATATTAAATTATTGTTGTATTATTTAGACTTATTTTGTTATAAGTGGCTTAAATTAAATTATTATTGCATTATTAATTTGATAAATATATTTCTTGTTAGATTAGATTAAAGGAAATTTATTAAATATTATTTCGAATATATTAATAGAAGTAATATAAATTAAATTATTGTTGTATTATTTAGACTTATTTTGTTATAAGTAGCTTAAATTAAATTATTATTGCATTATTTAGATTTAATTCTTTTTTTTTTAGAATTAGCTTAAATTAAATTATTATTGCATTATTTAGATTTTTTTCTAGAATTAGTTCAAATTAAATCATTGTTGTATTGTTTAGATTTACTTTGTTAGTGTAGTTAAAAAATATTTTAAATCATAATTTATTAATTGTAATATTCATATATTAGCACTGAAATCATGCATGAGTACAACCTTCGATACTACGCTAATGCGTCGTGGGCCCTAGTTGACCCCCGATTGAAGCGTCTTGTCTTGGATGCGGGTTTTTGATTTGTCGAGTCATATGGCAAAGTAATTTTAGATCATGGACTGTTGAAGGTATTAGGTGAAAGGTGGCGGCGCGAGACACATACATTTTTAATACGTAATGGTGGGATTACGGTAAATTGAAGCTAAATAATGCAATAATAATTTAATTTAAGCTAATTCTAGAAAAAAAATTAATTGAAGCTAAAAAATGCAATAATAATTTAATTTAAGCTACTTATAACAAAATAAGTCTAAATAATACAACAATAATTTAATTTATATTATTTTTAACAATATATTCAAAATAATATTTAAATACTTTCTTTTAAACTAGTCTAACAAAAAATATATTTATCAAATTATAATAAATAATATATATATTTATAAAATTAAATAGGGAAAATGACCCAAAAAATCAAAATAATATTATTTTCAGCCCAATAACATCAATGACAAAATTTCTTCCCAATAACATCATTAACTAAATTTTGTCCTTGATGGGAATCGTCCTTGACGGGAATCGTCCTTGACGGGAATCGTCCTTGATGGGAATCGTCCTTGACGGGAATCGTCCTTGATGGGAATCGTCCTTGACGGGAATCGTCCTTGACGGATAAACATGTAATCTTATAATAGTAAGTTAATGGATGATTCTTTGGGGCAAGTATAATATTATTTTGATTTTTTGGGTCATTGACCCAATTAAATAATGCTAGAATTATATATTTTAAATTAATATATTACTAATTATATATATATAAAAATTATTAAACAAAATTAAATAACAATTAAAAAAATAAAAAACTAATTCGGCAACTTGGGTGCCAATTCCCTTATGAATCGGCAACCCATGTGCCGATTTAGTACATTTGTGCAATTAGTTTTTCTTTTGGTATATTGTTGCAATTAGTTTATAAATTTGGTATATTATTAAAAAAAACTCCCTTTTTACTAGAAGAAATAGGTTTTGTGAAATGGCGACTTTAGTTCGAGATCTTATTGTTGTATTGGCTTTTACTTCTTCAGCTTTACTTTACCAAAATTTTATCCTTCCTAGTTGGGGGTAATTTTTCTTTTCTTTTCTTTTGCTCATCAAAAAATTATGGGACCAATAGCTTACGAATCGTTATTAGTTGAAATTCTCTCTAGGCTACTGGTGAAGTCGTTGTTGCGTTTCAATGCGTTAACAAGCTATGGTGCAACCTTAAATGTAATCCAGATTTCATATTCACGCACCTTAATAATTACACATCAACCAAACACCTTTTTGACCGTAAATGATTTGGTTTAGCGATGCATCTTTTACATCTCCATGGAACCGGCAGCTATCTCAGTTATTGAGGTCAATATTGAAGGTATAATCAAGCACAAGAAAGCAATTAGATGCAGAATAAGTAATACATTGGAAGGGGAATTTTGGGCTCTTCTCCTGGCCCTTAGATCGGCAGGATCAACGGGCATCTAGAGTAGTTCTTTCTACTCTGACAATCTTGAACTCGTTCAAGGCATTCACAGACAAGTTCGGTTACATTGGAAGCTTAACCCAATCATTGAAGAAATAAGAGGATGAATTAATGCGTTTCTAATTTGGAAAATTTCATATATTAACAGGAATCACAATGCAATCGGATGCTTTAGCCAAATGTGCTAGAAAGAATATCAACTTATCAGGATGTAAAGATTTCTCGGTTATTAGCTCCTTTAATTTTTTAACTAGATGTTGTAATATGTAGAATTGTACTTTTGACAAAAAAAAAAAAAAAGACCGTAAGTCCGATTTCATGTATCTGCTCGACACTAATTTGCGTATCATGGACGTGAAATTAACATCAATAACAGAAGAAGCTAAAATCAACCGCATTAATGGTTCATGTAATGGCACAGTTTGCTTAAAATTATATTCAATCGGGTTCCAATACAATATTGCTTTATGAAATCCAGCAACCAGAGATTTCAATCTAGTACTTACATCTAATTCTAGACCTGGTTCGATTTATAGTGTAGGATTTGGTTTTGATCCTTAAATTAATGACTACAAGATATTACAAACTGTGCGAGATTCTTCTCAGGACGAATTCAAAATATACAGTCTGCTCAGTGATTCTTGGAAAAAGTTCGAACCCACCACTTTTGTCGAGCGTAGCTGTTATTAAAGAGGAATCGAAAAAATTTCATTTAGAAACAAAACCACTACTCTTTATTGGGTGGGGAGGAAGTATGAAAGTGATTCATTAAGTGTGATGGTTTCGTTTCATTTGAGCAAGAAATTTTGAAATCATACAATTGCATGTATGCTTACAATACTATCATGTTAAAATGATCTTCCAATTCAAAGACTCCATAGCTTTGACTACTGATGTTGAAGAAAGTCAACTCTTTGACATTTGGGTGATGAATGATCAAAACAATTCATGAAATAAGTTGTTTTCTTTCAGTACAAATTTTGAATGGTGGTGTCTCTCAGCCAGACTTGTGGGACAATATTGGGGAAACAGAAAAGCTATTTTGTATGATCTTGGTCCCCAGAAATTATATTCGTACGATCTTCTTACTCAAGAAATCAAGTATCTTAGAGATTGACCCTACAAATATCAAACCTTTGAATTTACTACAAGAAAACAGAGAAAAAACTACGCTATTTTTGGCCTTCGGCAACGCACTAGGCGCGTCACCAAAAATTTTGCCGACGCGCTATGCTGCGTCGGCTATGCGAACGTCGGTTCTGAATTTCCGAGTCGGCAATTCCGACGCATTTAGCGAAGCGCCTCTATTGTGGTGTGCTATTAGGGACGCGTGTTACAAAGCGTCATGAATTCCTATAGCGTCGCTAAATTAAGTATAGACATTACAGACGCTCTTACCCAGAACGTCGGCGATTTAGTGGGATATATGTCGACGCAAATTACATCTGCGTTGTTAATGTCTTAAAGTAAATGGCGACACTTTGTAACTATGCGTTGGTAATATTTCAAATCAATTGCCAACACTTTTTAAACTTGAGTCGATAAATATGTCATGCTACACATATCACAAATAAATCATTTAAAGTAATTAATTAGAACAATATTTCTAAAGATATTCTAAATTCAAATTCATTGAAAAATCAAAAAATATAGTATAAGAGAAAAAAATTACATTCAAAATATTTATATCCAATTCATCAAAATTATCCAAAATAAGTATGAAACGTAATTTAAAACACACAGACATGATTTCAAAAACATAAATTTTATCCACCCTCAATTTTCTTTATATTTTCCACCTTGGAAAGAACACATCTGATTCCTGTCATTGACTTTTGTAGTTGAATTTGAGCATTCATCTCAGCCTGCGATCAAGCTTCTTCCCGAACTTCTTGAGTTTGCAAATGAGCTGGTTGAACTTGTTTAAAAGTTGAAAGTTGAAACATGCTCCCTCCAAAGTGGACTTCTTTTCAAAACGTCCATAATAGTGGATATAACTTCAAAAGATGTATAACATCCTCATCTTTGTTATAGGACTTTCCTGCAATATTCAAAAGATTAATAATATAGATAGATAAATACACACATTAGAGATAGATGATCAATTTTTACTGTAGGAGGTTCTTCTTCGACCATCTCTGTAATTCGAATCCTCCTATGACCAATAATAGCTACTTGATCTCCTTGAATACTCGTAAATTCTAGGTCAAAAACACGAATTAATCAACAAAAAGAGAAAAATGAAAGAAAAAAATTCCATGATTTGATCTTTACCTAGGCTAGTGTACCAACATCATGGAGGCTATTCAAAAGATTTAACCCTTAAGTTCACTTAATTATTCTCAGATTCGGATCCAGTTACTAGTCTCGGTCAGACCCCAGTTCATCTTTAACTAGAAAAGCACCTGCAAAAGGTGCTTGGCGTTTTCTACTTTCTAAAAGGGATGCTAACAATTTCGGGTCCTACTGACATTTAGTGAGAAAATTGAGGATCTTTAATCGCACTAAAGGAGTTTGAATAGAAGAACATCAAAAGCATTCGTACCTTCACATAAATTAACATGTATAATCCAGAAATAATTGTTTATGAGGTAATGGTAAAGCTAAAACCTACAAATTGATTTTGGAAATGGATATTACTATGAGAATTATTATATAATCAATGGAACTAACCGTTAAGCAATATTCGGTTTTAAATACTGTAGGGAGCATCGAATTAGAAGTCTTAGAATCAGCGTCACAGATTTCTCCACTTCCATCTCAACCTTATAGCCTCAGCAACCGGCTCGTAATCGGACCCATCAGATGAGTCCGAATAGAAGAATCTTCTGTAAAAATAAGGGCTTCTTTAATAGGATCTCTTGGGTGAGCTCAGAACTCGGAGAAGCGGCAACTTTGACTCGACACCATGATGAAGGTGGGGAGAAAACGACGGCGTCAAGCGGGATTGACGGCAAGCTGATCTGACGGTCTTCAACATGGCAAAGATTGTAAACTCGATAAAATAATTGGGCGGTTTTGAAAGTGGCCAAGCTCTAGGTTTTTTGTGTTGGTGAAAAAGTCACCGTTTAGAAAATTTGAGAAAAACGAAACAAAATACACCAAACTTTCAATTGACTGTAAACTATCTCTTACACGAAAATTGAATTACAACGAAAAAGAATTACAAAGCTTTTACACGGAAATAAAACTAAAAGCACAAACTTACACGGTAAAAGGGATAATTCCCGGTGTTAAAAAAGATATTCCGGCCGTAGTACCGGTATCTTCTAACAAAAACGAGAGAAAGAAAAACAATTTAGAGAGAGTTTATTTTCTTGCTTTGGTTTGCTCTGTAATTCGTCATCAGCTTTGGTGAAGACTGAGCTCTATATATAGGGGAGATGGGTGTTTGAATCCGTTGACAATTGTAACCGACCAATCAATACCATGATTGTCTCTAATGATTGATTTGACGTTTCTGATCTGATGAAGATTCCACACGTTTTGGTTTGACTCTTTATTCCACACGTTTTGCATATTGCTGTAACCGCTAGTTGACTAATCCAGCTGATGGATTGATCTTCAACGTATGCGTGATTAGTGGAATCTTTAATTTACGTTTTTCTTGTGATAGATTGCCAACGTTCCTTTAATAGCTGATAGTAAAACCCATTTCATTTTTCATTTTTTGACTCCCCAAACTCCCCACGAGCCACGAGCCACGAGCCACGTCCCACGTCCCACGTCCCACGCCCACGCCGCCGCCGCCGCCGTCGCCGGTGCCGGTGCCGGGCCGGGCCGGGCGGGTGGGTGGTGGTGGTGGTGGTGCGCGCGTGTGGAGCTTCTCTATTACCTTGTCATGTACATGGAGTTGTGATCTTTGGAAGCTAATGCCATCACTATGGCTAAAAGATGCTCCATATTCCTTATATCCACCGATGTGGGACAAAAGGAAATGAGATCACTTCATATCCATGTGATCTATTCAAAAGGTTCCAACAATCCCCCACACTTTTGAAGTGTTCACACGGGTTTGGAGAGAAAGTGATCAGGCTTCCATGACTTTCAGCAGTTGGGTGAATTGTACTTAAGTGCCAATATCTTTCGATTTGAATTGTCACGTAGTGAAGTGAGGCAACCACCGAATTCCGTTTAAGTGAACATACTCTTGAACTTAACGGTTTTCGATCGAGGCCCTCACAACACATACTCTACCCTGCTGAAAGTTATGGTTTCCTCGAACCTCACCTTCAGTTGAGTTCATCAAGTCCTTCTCTAAGAACCACCCTTGCGGGCTATGAACTTTGTGGATACCTTTATTTGCATTTGTTCAAGGACGTCTCCTTAACATTTTGTGTATAAAGGTTTGAGTTTCTACCCTTGAATTCATCAAGTCCTTCTCTAAAGGACCACCATAAAGGCTATGAGTTCTGATTCATCAAGTCCTTCTCAAAAGGACCACCACAAGTGGCTATGAATCCATATTACTTTAGTTTTATGCCATAGGGATGGATGGAGATCATCTTGACTCAAGAGTCACATGTTCCCCACTTATGGGTCTCAACCCCATCCCCCTCGACGTGTCCAGGACTACTCTCCTGGGTAGGCCTTTGGTAAAAGGATCAGCGAGATTCTCCTCTGATCGTACATACTCTAAGGCTATCACACCATTCTTCAGTAACTGTTTTACTGAGCCATGTCTGATGCGTATATGTCTCTTCTTTCCATTGTAGGCACTTTGATGAGCGACTGCAATGGCTGCTTGTGAATCACAATGAATACACACAGGTGTGGCCTTACCTTCCCAAAGGGGCACATCTGATAAGAGACTTCTCAACCACTCAGCTTCTTGTCCAGCCATTTCTAGTGCTATAAACTCAGACTCCATGGTGGAGCGTGCTATACAAGTCTGTTTGGAAGACTTCCACGATATAGCACCTCCTCCTAAGGAGAAAACATAACCACTGGTGGAGTTAACTTCGTCATTGTCAGAGATCCAGTTTGCATCACAGAATCCCTCGAGAACTGCAGGGAATGAGCTGAAATGCAGACCTAGATCCATAGTACCTCGCAGATACTTTAGAAGACGACGAAGTGCAACCCAGTGGTCATTACTCGGGTTATGAGTATAGCGACTAAGTCTACTAACGGCGTAGGCAATATCGGGTCGAGTGTAGTTCATTAAGAACATCACACTACCTATGATTTTGGCATATTCATTTTGGGATACAGCATCTCCAGAGTTTTTAGACAAATGAATACTAGAGTCATAGGGAGTATTTACAGGTGTCACCTCAAAGGAGTCGAATTTCTTCAACATCCTTTCTACGTAATGAGACTGACTTAGGGAAATACCATTACTGCTCCTAATGATTTTTACCCCAAGAATTACATCTGCTTCTCCCATGTCTTTCATGTCAAACTTAGAAGACAAGAAGCGTTTGGTCTCATTTATGGTATGAAGAGAAGTGCCGAAGATGAGCATGTCATCTACATACAGGCAAATGATAGTACACTCTGATCCTCTTACTTTGGAGTAAACACATGAATCAGAAGTGTTGACCACAAACCCATTGGAGATAAGGGTACTATCGAGTTTTTCATACCATTTTTTGGGTGCCTGTTTTAAGCCATACAGAGACTTCTTTAACTTGCACACCTTATCCCATTGACCAGGAACCACACACCCTTCAGGCTGAGCCATATAGATCTCTTCATCTAGGTCCCCATTCAGAAACGCAGTCTTAACATCCATCTGATGTATGACAAGTTTGTGAATGACCGCAAGAGCGATGAGGGTCCTAATGGTGGCGATTTTGGTCACAGGGGAATAAGTGTCGAAGTAATCAAGGCCTTTCTTTTGGGTGAAACCCTTAATGACAAGCCTAGCTTTGAATTTTTCTATTGAGCCATCAGGTCTCAACTTTTTCTTAAAAATCCATTTGCTGTTTATGGGTTTGCTGCCTTTGGGTAAGTCAGTTAATTCCCACGTATGATTACTTCTAATAGACTCAAGTTCGCTATTGATAGCTTCTTTCCAAAAACTAGCATCTACCGATCTCAAAGCATCGGTATAAGTTTTTGGGTCTTCCTCCAAGAGGAGACAGGTGACAACCTGTTCACTTATCAGGTCAAGGTGAAAACCTTCGGTTAAGAAGGCTGTGATAAAATCAGGTCCAAAACTGGTCTCGGTCCTATGCCTCTTACTCCTCCTAGGTTCTTCCTCAGGAATACTACTAGGCACGTAGGAGGTAGAGGGACCAGGGGTACTATCACATAAAGGAACATTAACCTCATCAGATAAGTTACTAGAAGACAAAGAAGCATCAACAGTATGCACAGTTTTCAAAGGGAAGATGTTTTCAAAGAACTCAGCATCTCTAGATTCAAAAACAGAGTTATCGTCTAATGATAGGAATCTATAGGCTGCACTATTCTGAGCATACCCTATGAATACAGAGTCTATTGTTTTAGGTCCAACAGTGACTGTTTTAAAATCGGGTAGTTTGACTTTAGCCAGACACCCCCACACTTTTAAAAATTTCAGGTTAGGTGGGAACCCTTTCCACATCTCATATGGGGTCTTATCTAGGGATTTATGGGGTACCCTATTAAGGACATAACATGCTGATAAAACAGCTTCCCCCCACATGTTGGTTGGTAAACCTGAACTAATTAACATGGCATTCATAGTCTCTTTAAGGGATCTATTTTTCCTCTCAGCTATGCCATTTTGTTGGGGTGTATAGGGGGCACTAAGTTCGTGGATTATCCCATTAGTTTCACAAAACTCTTTAAGTGAATTAGAACTATATTCGCCTCCTCTATCTGACCTAAGTCTTTTGATTTTACAGTCTAGTTGGTTTTCTACTTCAGCTTTGTATTTTAAAAACGCGTTTTCCGCCTCGTCTTTAGTTTTAAGGAGATACACTTTAGTGAACCTAGAGTAGTCATCTACAAAGGTTATATAGTAAAGTTTGCCTCCTCTACTAGCGGAGTTTTTAAAATCAGCTAAGTCAGAATGCACTAATTCTAGAAGTTTAGTCTTCCTCGTGGTCACAGGCTTAAAGGGTTTCTTCGCAAGTTTGGACTCTACACATATTTGACATTTGGAAAAGTCATCTATTTTATTTAGGGGAATTAGTCCAAGTTCTTTAAGCCTTTTAATAGAAGAGATATTAAGGTGACCTAGTCTAGCATGCCAAGTGTCAATAGATTCAACGACATAAGCAAAATCAGAGGCATTCTCATTCATTGGTACAGTATTCAAAACAAATAAACCATCAGCCATGTACCCTTTCCCCACAAACTCATCGTTTTTGGTAATAACCATTTTCCCCCCTTCAAATACAAGTTTGAGGCCTGCTTTATTAAGAAGAGCTCCGGAAACTAGGTTCCTACGGAGACTGGGGACGAAGAGAACATCATTTAACTCTAAGATCTTACCAGAAGTGAGTTTGAGAGAAACCTGTCCTTTACCGAAGACCCTGGCGGTGGAGGAGTCAGCCGTGTAGACAAATTCACCATTTGTTGCTTCTTCGAATTTCTTGAACATTGATCTCGTTGAGCAGAAGTGACGAGAAGCTCCAGTATCAAGGATCCACTCGGTTTTGTTCTCAATTAGGTTTACCTCGACCATTACTGCAGCGATAACCTCTTCAGTCTCGACCAGATTTGCGGCAGGTTTAGGACCTTGATCGGCTCTAAGCTTGCATTCGAAACCCCTATGTCCTTCCTTCCCACAACAGTAGCAAGCTCCTTTGGGTTTCTGAATCTTACCAGAGGTTTTGAACCCACCACCTTTGGAGTTGCCGCGGTTCTTGTTCCCACCAGATTTGGATTTGTTGTGGCCTTGTTGTTTACCCTTTCCTTTGAACCTGCCTTTGTTACCTTCACCAGAACTTTCAACAAGATTAGCTTTTGAGGATTGAATAGGAAAAGAGATAGACCTGTCTTTGAGTCGATTAGCCTCTTCCACTTGAATGTGGCTAATCAGCTCTTGTAGTGTCATTTCCTTCTTCTTGTGTTTCAATTGATTACGGTATTCGCTCCATGAAGGTGGAAATTTTTCTAACAAGATATTGGCTTGGAGAACTTCGCACATTTTCATACCTTCAGCAATCACATCCGCGCAAAGGTTCTCATAGACATGGAGTTGTTCGGTCATGGGTTTTTGATCGGTGAGGCGAAAGTTGTACCAAGCCCCAGTGACATATTTTTTCTTCCCCGAATCCTCAGCCCCATATTTTTTCTCAAGTGTCTCCCATATGATCTTTGCCGATTTTTCTTTGGCAAGAAGATCAAAAATGAGGTTTGAGACATTGTTCAACATCCACCCACGAGCCATGGTGTTAGCTCGCCTAAACTTGGCTTCCAGAGCAAGATGCCTAGTCTGTTCTTCCTCAGTGGGAACCCCATTGTCCACTAAAAGTGGAGGATCCTCGTATAAAACGAAGTCCAGTTCGTACTGTTCAAGACAGATAAGGATCTTTTGTGCCCAACGCTTGTAGTTGGAACCATTAAGAGATTCCACCTGATTCACGTTGGGAAAGGCTTTTGCATTCAATGATGAAGCAACCGCCGAGTTTGGAAAAGCCATCAAAAAGAAAACGGTGAAAAAAGAGAACTACGGAATATCTTTTTTAAATTGTTGGTGAAAAAGTCACCGTTTAGAAAATTTGAGAAAAACGAAACAAAATACACCAAACTTTCAATTGACTGTAAACTATCTCTTACACGAAAATTGAATTACAACGAAAAAGAATTACAAAGCTTTTACACGGAAATAAAACTAAAAGCACAAACTTACACGGTAAAAGGGATAATTCCCGGTGTTAAAAAAGATATTCCGGCCGTAGTACCGGTATCTTCTAACAAAAACGACCGGTATCTTCTAACAAAAACGAGAGAAAGAAAAACAATTTAGAGAGAGTTTATTTTCTTGCTTTGGTTTGCTCTGTAATTCGTCATCAGCTTTGGTGAAGACTGAGCTCTATATATAGGGGAGATGGGTGTTTGAATCCGTTGACAATTGTAACCGACCAATCAATACCATGATTGTCTCTAATGATTGATTTGACGTTTCTGATCTGATGAAGATTCCACACGTTTTGGTTTGACTCTTTATTCCACACGTTTTGCATATTGCTGTAACCGCTAGTTGACTAATCCAGCTGATGGATTGATCTTCAACGTATGCGTGATTAGTGGAATCTTTAATTTACGTTTTTCTTGTGATAGATTGCCAACGTTCCTTTAATAGCTGATAGTAAAACCCATTTCATTTTTCATTTTTTGACTCCCCAAACTCCCCAAACTCCCCACGAGCCACGTCCCACGCCGCCGCCGCCGGTGCCGGGCGGGCGGTGGTGGTGGTGCGCGCGTGTGGAGCTTCTCTATTACCTTGTCATGTACATGGAGTTGTGATCTTTGGAAGCTAATGCCATCACTATGGCTAAAAGATGCTCCATATTCCTTATATCCACCGATGTGGGACAAAAGGAAATGAGATCACTTCATATCCATGTGATCTATTCAAAAGGTTCCAACATTTTGCACCAATCAAGTTAAACCTCCATTGTTGAATTGATGTGCTGGTTTTGAGAAGAAGAAATTGGGGTTTAGTTGTGCTTTCTTGTAATTTTTTTTTGGTAAATTTGTAGTAGTTGCATATATGTGAAAATTTAAACCCTGCAAAAACCTTTAAGCGATAAATATTTTAGGACTCAAAATTTGTTTTTTCATATTAAGTAAATTGAATATCATAATTTTTTTTGACACATTAAACATATTTAACAAAAAAAATTAAAAAAGCAAATAAAATATATTAATTAAATAATTATTATAATATATTATTTTTGTCCTCTCATCTATATTACATGTGCATATAGAAAAAATTATATTTTACATTAAAAATGATTTTTTTTTTTTTAAATTGATCAATTACCTAGAGAGTTTTAAGAATAAATTTATCCTTTAAATTATTTGGTTATTATGTAGTTTTTAAAGGTATCTTGTCAATTATACCTTTGCGGGTAAGATAAAACACATTCAATTCAAGATACAAAATTCTAAAAAACCGAGTTACCGCCGATTTCCATTACACAACAAATCTAGCAAATTTTCAACCCTGATGTGGTTGAGCTATCATTGTTTGTCGCCGTCTAAGTCACTGTTCAAGATGCTCACTGAGCAACTTTTTGACACTTAGCACGTGAAGTCACCTAACTATCATCATCAACTGAATAACTTAGTGTGATAAGTGCATAATGTTCTTTTACATAGGCCGAGGAGTGAAGAAAGATGAATACGGATTTATATTGGTTAATTTTTCACGGGTGTCACATACAGGTTAGTGCATGACTGATGATCCATTTGTTATCTCATCTCAAGTGCAACCAAGTTTTTATGTGCAAGATCCTTTGAATATGGAATGAGATGTTGTGATAAAACCTGTTCCTAAAGACTTGTTTGATCTTGGCGAGGACATTGGATTAGATCTTGAAGACAATGATGATGAAGATGTTGACTATGTGTCGGTAAGAGGCGGGTCTTATGTCCGTCAAGAGTTGAAAGAGGGTGATTGGTTGTGCCACAATGTGAATGGCTATTTTTTTAATGTTGTGCACCAAACTTTTTGAATATAATCTAAAACAAATTTGTGATGTCCATTTTTATAGATAAATCGCTATTAGTTTTTTTTACAAGCTTGTTTTTCTCAAACAATATTTTAAACAATCTGTTAACAAAATTATAAACTTGGATTGTGATTTAATTCTTAGTTGTATCACAAGATTGTCATGTTTCATTCTCAAATTTATTGAAGTTAAAACTTTTTAAAATTTTATTTTTTTAAAAGAATAATATATTTTTTTGGTTAATACTTTGCTCTACTTATTCTAATATTTGTGGTTAATTGTACCAATCAACTGATAATTTTTGTTAGTTGTACTTTGTTGTTTACCAACGTATTGTTACATACGTCTCTTTTTATTTATCAATATTGTCGACGCATTTATAGAAGCGACTCCTATGTGTTAAGTATAACCAACGCTCATGTAGACGCGTCCTTATTTAGTGTGTCAACATCGACGCTTATGTAGTTTTGTCCCTAATTAGGGTGTCAATACCGACGCTCATGTAGACGCGTCCTTATTTAGTGTGTCAATATCAACGCTTATGTATATTGCGTCTTGGAAAACTGAAAAAAGGACGCATAAAGCAAAAGCGTCCCCTATTAATGGTATTTAGGGACGCGTAAAATATTGCGTCGTCATACATATATATTAAGACAATTTTATTTTTGCGTCAGTATTTATAATTTTTTGGGAACGCTATCGCGGTGCGTCGTTTAAAAAACGTCGCTAAATGCCTATTTTCTTGTAGTATTAAGCTTGATATGGTACTTAGTTATATAGTTTATTCCTTTACCTGTAGTTGTATTAATGGATTATTTTTGTTTCCTTTTTCTTTATTCTTTTCAGTCAGCGGAGCGATAAAGAAGAGAAAAGACTATAAACGTAGAGAAATATAGAGACGGGATTGCTATCACTTAGCTAGGAGAATAAGGTTGTAGATGTCTATATTGTTAGGTTTATATTTCACATGGTCAATATTTTAAAATATTTTACTAACATTATGGTTTTAGTACAATCTTTTGCACATCTAATTAGATTAGGTTTTTTATATGTTATATATTCAAGTTTAAATGGAATCATAACCAAGTTTCATGTTTAAGTTGTCGTTTTAGAACAGGTGGAAACATTTTCAGTGTTTTAAAATTATTCCCACCGAAAATCTCTAAAATAGATCTTCATCTTCAATATATCTCCTTGTTGTGTATTATGAAATAGAGATTAAAGATTTGTAACCAACTAATTCACGCCAGGTCATTGGGTGACATTTGGATGGTATAAATTTGGGTGGTATATATCATTACTCTATGAAATAATAATGCTGGAATGTAACACAACTCTCGGTTTGCACTTGCTTATGTTTAGCTCGAAGATGTGTGTTTACTATGTACTTGCTAATCTTTACTAGAATGACAAATTTTCAAATTAATCTTACAATCATAAATAAATTTTGTATGGAAGAAGCGGAACAAAAAATATGTACTTTTGGTCCCTGCTGAGGGGTATATTTGTAAGGTTAATGTATGACATGATTATATATAATATCGTTTAAACTTTAAAGCATGAGAAATCTTTGTTAGACAACCGATCCTTCCAAAAGTTTAAGCTATCAGGAGGAGTTATCTTATACATTATATTATGAGTTTTACATGCTCATTACGCCCCCTCACGTGCAAGCTAGATTCGTGTCTATGGATCTGGGCTCTGATACCATGTTAGACAACCGATCCTCCCAAAAGCTTAAGCTATCAGGATGAGTTATCTTATACATTATATTATGAGTTTTACATGCTCATTAATCTTTACAATAGTTCTTAAGGGGAACAAGGACAACTTTTCCGACCATTCTCATCTTCTATCATTATATGAGGGTTCTTGAGAAAAAACATATCTAATTTATTAAAACAACACGTGTAAGCAAGCAGAAAGAGTTGAAAGTGAGCATTTATTAAAGGTACTTATGGAAACTAACATAATTCTGTTAAAAAAGACACCTGATCCTAATGCGTTAAGCTGTCAATGTATTAGTTACAAATCATCCATCCATTTTTTCAATTAAAAGGATTAGTCAAAATTACTCTTTGTTAACGAGAAAAAGAAAAAAAATATATGTAAGAGTTATACTTGTTGATGCTAATAATGCTGAGATCGCTAAAAATTATTAACTAATTTTAAAAAAAAAAATTCAATATATGAAACAATCTAAACTTCTCCTAGACAATAACTATTATGTCTCTAGTTCTGTACTTCTCTAGTCGTCGCTCTTTGTTAACCCATTGCTACCTGAAAAAATAACAGAAAAAGAAAGCAAAAACCAAAGTTAGGTTCAACAAGGGGCAGGAAGGTTGTTCTATTGAAGAGGGATAAACATTACATCAACGTACGTTAACAAGATTATCAATATATAACCACTGGGACTAGCTCAGTGGCCAGGACCCTGTCTCTCAACTAGGAGGTACAGGGTTCGAATCCCCTCAACTGTGTTATTTCTTGAGCCCTTAAAAAAGGGGGTAAGCAAGGGGTGCATGGTTCGAGTCTCCTCCCTGAACATGGGTAACCTAGTTCTGATTAAGTGGGAGTATGCATGAGGAGGCGTGTATATTTCCTATGGGATTAGTCGTGGTGCGCGTAAGCTGGCCCGGACACCCATACATCGAAAAAAAAAAAAAAAAAAAAAAAAAAAGATTATCAATATATATTACACACTTTACTCCTAATACTTTGAGTTGAAATATTTTTTAATAAATAGTTTTATTCTAGAGATAATTCCCAATTAATTACACTTCCTCACTTTTCATTCTCAAAAAAAAGGAAGGAGGAAATTACTTCCTACTTACTCACAAATTTTCAACTTAATTCTCAAATAAGCACATGGTCATATTTACCTTCCATTATTGCCCTTATATGTTTTTTTATTTCATTATATATTTATATATTTAATATCTGAATTTATTTTTTCATTTTTTTAAATATTTTTTTTTTTCCGAAAAAAAAAAAATTTGAATTTTTTTTTTTCGAAAAATATTTTTTTTTCCACAAATTTTTTTTTTTTTTTGGAATTTTTTTTTTTCGAAAAATATTTTTTTTTTTTAAATTTTTTTTTTTCGAAAATTATTTTTTTTTTCGATTTTTTTTTTTTTCGAAAAATATTTTCGAAGATTTTTTCATTAACACACAAGTCCATACTGTTTTGTGTTACTGTAACTCATACATCAAGCGATTGTGTGTTACATTAACACACAATCAGATGTTCAGACTATCTGTACACTATTATCTATTAATGTGTACAAATATTCTGTATATCTTATTCTGTGTTCCTGCAACACACAATTGTTATTTGTGTGTGTTTAAGCAACGCAAAACTGTAAATGATAAACGCATTGTGTGTCTTACCAACACAAAACCCATACTGTTGTGTGTTACTGTAACACATACTTTCAGCAATTGCGTGTTGCATGAACACATAATCAGCCTACATATACATTATTCTATACCTTTGTGTACAAATATTCTGTCTGTCTGATTTTGTGTTCATGTATCACACAATTTTGTTATTTATGTGTGTTTAAACAACTCAATATTATACATTGGGTGTTCATGCAACACACAACACATATGATTTTGTGTTACTTTAACACACAATTATCATGGAAAAAAATTCTGGGGGAAAAAAATCGACAAAAAAAAAAATTCGAAAAAAAATTTCCGAAAAAAAAAAAATTTGAAAAAAAAATTTTCCGAAAAAAAAAAAAAATTTCGAAAAAAAAAATATTTTTTGAAAAAAAATTATTTTTCGAAAAAAAAAATATTTTTCGAAAAAAAAATATTTTTTGAAAAAAAAATATTTCGAAAAAAAAAAATATTTTAAAAAAAAAATCTGAAAAAAATAAATAAATATTAAACTATAATTAATAAAATATATAATTAAAGTAATTAATAATAGGTAGAAGGATATTTTGGTAATTGGGTAATATTTTGTGCTTAATTGGGAATTTAGTTGAAGTTGTAATTAATAGGGAATACTTACCTTCTCTGCGTAATTAATTGGGCGTTGCCCCTTTATTCTAGGTATCTATTGATTAATAGTGTTTTTATAGACATTTTTTTTAAATAATTGACTCATTTTATAATGATGTGGTGTATTTTATATTTATCACAATAAATATAATAAAATTAAGTAATCCACAAGATGAATAAGGGTATTAATCATTATTATTTCTTGATCGAAGAATTTCAAAGTGAGATTTTTTTTTTGGAATAAAGATACAAAATTAACAAAAAAATATTTTTATCAAATTGTCTGAAATAGGAAGAATTATTTATTTGGCCTAATTTTTATAATAATTATAACATTTAAGTCTAAATTTAGAATTACCTATTCAAGATTTATGTACAAAAAAAAAAGATTTGATTGTTTAATGGTAATTAAAATTATAGTTAGTAGTTAATTATTCCAAAATAATAAATAATTATTGCAAAATATATAAAAGGATTTTAGTATGAGCCAATTGTTGATTGATGCCTATTAAAAAACTTATTTAGAAAAAGGTGCCTAGAAAAAAATATTTATTGAAAACAGCCCCTTTATAATTAACAATTAAAAAATAAGAAAAAAACTAATAAACACGCGCGCGCGTCCGTGAATTTTTTTTAAAATCGTCATAACTAATTCAAAAAAAATCAAAAAAATCAAAAAAAATTATATTTGGATAAATCAAATTAATATTTACGTCTATGATTTTTTTCGGAATTTTCTGAATTTTTTGATTTTTTTTTATTTTTTTAATTTTTTTTTCGCAGACACGAAATTCCATGTTTAAAACATGGAATTTCATGTTTGAAACATGGAATTCCATGTTTATTTCACGGTTTAAAACATGGAATTCCATGTTTAAAACATGGAATTCCGTGTCTGCGAAAAAAAAATTAAAAAAATTCGAAAAAATTAAAAAAAATCAAAAAAAATCAAAAAAATTCATAGACGTAAATATTAATTAGATTTATTCAAAAATATTTTTTTTTAATTTTCTGATTTTTTTTAATTAGTTATGACGATTTTAAAAAAATTTCACGGACGCGCGCATGTGATGGAATTAATAAAGGTATAGAAAATATAAAGGGGATGTTTTCTATAAATAATTATTTCATTAGGCATTTTTTTATAAATAAGATTATTGAAGGCATAAAAAAACAATTAGAGAGTTTAAGGAGGATGTTTTCAACAATAACCCCTTTTAGTATTGAATTAAAAGAAAATCTTGATTTTTTTTTTTTTTTTTTTTTTTTTTTTTTTTTTTTTTGTTCTAATCGCTTATATATTAAAACCAATAGTTACAATATAAAGTTAGCCTATCCCCATAGGGGACAAATCAAGGCTTAACAGTTTAACAAGTCTAGTTGGGAAGGGATTTGCACAAAAGTCATAAGACTCACCTAAGGGCAAATTTTTGCAAACCCAATCCGCTACTCTATTTCCATCTCTTTTTACAAACGAAAAAGATGGATTACATAATTCAGAAATAAAGTAAATACTTCTAACTAAATTCGCAATACAAGGAGAAGAGAAAGGAAAATTGCTAATCAATGGCTCCATGAATTGTCCAAAAAAAAAAAAAAAAAAAAAAAATGGCTCCATGAGAGTGAGGTTATCATTTTCCACTATACAGTGGAAGTTGTTGAGCTCCTTAGCCCATAGACAGGCTTTTAGAACCCCTAGACCTTCAGCCTCCAAGCAATTATCAGCATGAATTCTCCACCCTTGACATCGAAGCACTTGTCCTTTATAATCCCTGGCAACACACGCAATATTGGAACCATTTTTAGTATACGATGCATCACAGTTAATTTTTATAGAGTTTTTTGAGGGAGGTATCCATTTACTAGCTAACTTATGCTCTCGTAATGGAGAGTTAGCTGTTATATTACACCCCTTCATGGGATGAGTTTGTATTCCCTTCAGTTTATTATTAACATCATAAGGGTTTTTTATACCTTTCTCAGCCTTGTTCTTAATTTCCATTTGGTTTTCCCACATATTTCCATTTATTCTATTATCTGCGCATTCAAGCTGTTCTTTCCAAGTGTTCTCAGCTTTTCTTATAGTATTCATGGGGTCCAATTTAGTATTATTAAAAATATAGGCATTTCTATCCTTCCAAATATGCCATGCTAAAATACATATTCTTTCAACCGGGTATATAAAATTACTACTTGATTTTTTCAAGTCCTTTAATACTTCAGCCATCCAGACATCCAATTTCTTGGAGTGGTTGCTGATTTTTAACGAAAGAGGTGAAGCTAGCCACGTGGCTCGTGCCCAATCACAATCAAACAATATATGCTCCACATTCTCAATGTTTTTATTGCAGATAATACATAAGCTTGTATCTCTGCATTTTCTTAAGAATAGATAATTTGACCAAATAAAAAACTAATATAAATATAAATTCATGGCATGAGAAATTGAACCATCACACTTTTCATATAAAAAACACATACATCACAATTTTCATGTAAAAAACACATACATTTATCTCTTTCTTAGTTGGGGGTAATTTTTCATTTCTTTTGCTCATCACAAAATTATGGGACCAATAGCTTACATCCCTGAACCGTTATTAGTTGAAATTCTCTCTAGGCTTCCGGTGAAGTCGTTGTTGCGTTTCAAGTGCGTTAACAAATTATGGTTCAACCTTATCTGTAGTCCAGATTTCATATTCATGCACCATAATAATTACGCATCAACCGAACTCCTTTTTAGGAGTAATTCCGATTTCATATATCTTCTGGACACTAATTTGCGTATCATGGAGGTGAAATTACCATCAATAATAGGAAACGTTCAAATTAACCGCATTTATGGTACATTTCATGGCATAGTTTGCTTAAAATTCAAATCAATCGATTTTCAACACAATATTGCTTTATGGAATCCAGCAACCAGAGCTTTCAAGATAATAGTTACATCTAATACTAGACCTTATGATGTAGGATTTGGTTTTGATCCTATAAATAATGACTACAAGATATTACAAATTGTGCGGGATTCTTCTCAGCACCAATTCAAAATATACAGTATGCTAAGTGATTCTTGGAAAAAGTTGGAACCCACCAATTATGTCGTGCGTAGCGGTTATGGGCGAGGAATCGACAATCTTTTATTTAGAAACAAAAACACTCTTTGCTGGGTGGGGAGGGACTTCGAACGATTTTCATTTTGTGTGATGGTTTTGTTTGATTTGAGAAATGAAAAATTTGAAACTATACAATTGCCTGTACACCACTATCATGTTCAAATGATCTTCGAATTCAGAGACTCCATAGCTTTGACTACTAATGCTGCTGAAGATATTCAACTCTTTTACATTTGGATGATTAATGATCAAAAGAATTCATGGAATAAGTTGTTCTCTTTCAACACAAATTTTGAAGGGTCTCTCTGTCCCAAACTTGTGGGACATTGGGGAAATGGAAAAGCTATTTTTTATGATTATGGTCCTAAGAAATTATATTCGTACGATTTTCTTACTCGAGAAATCAAGTATCTTGGAGTTCGACCCTTCATAAGCCAAACCTTTGAATTTAAAAGCAGTCTTGCTGCAATCTCAAGCTTGATAAGGTATGTATTGTTTATTCTTTTCCAGGTAGTTGTATTAATGGATTTTTTTGTTATATTTTTCTTTATTCTTTTCAGTCAGCAGAGCGATAAAGAAGAGCAGAGACTATAAAAGTAGAGAACTAGAGTCAGAATTGTTATTGCTTAGCTAGGAGAATAAGGCAGTAGATGCCTAAATTGTTAGGTTTTCTAATTTCACATGTTATATTTTAAAATATTTGAGTATCATTTATGGTTTTAGCGCAATCCTTTGCACATCTAATTAGGTTTTGTTTTATATATGTTATACATTGAAATTTAATTGGATGCATAACCGAGTCTGAGGTTTAAGTTGTCCTTTTAGAACAGGTTGAAACATTATCAGTGTTTTATAAATCTTCCCACTATCTTCTTGTTGTGTATGTAACACAGGAACTCTCGGTATGCACTTGTAAATGCTTATCTTGAAGCGGAACATAAAATATGTGCTAATATTTACTAGAATGAAAAATTCTTATATTAATCTTACAATCATAGATAAATTGTAAAGTCAAACATTTTTTAAATATTCATCATATGAAACAATCAATACAATATAAACTTCTTCTAGGCATTAGCTACTTTTGTTGGAACATTTGAAAGTAAACAAACCTTTTTTCCCACATCGGTTGGTGGTAATAGCTAAAAGCTAATTTTATACCTTGTGGTATTAACAAAATCCAAAGAGCTAATACCATGCACATGGCAAGGCAATGACTAAGCCCACACGCACACACCTAGGGGTGGAAATCGGAAGGAACGGTTCGGAAAAAGGGTCTTTCGGAAAATTTCCTATTTTTTTCGGAATAGATTTTTTCCATTCCAATTCCGTTCCTATTTTTCCGAACTGGAAAAAAAAATTCCGAAATAGATTTTTTCCATTCCAATTCCGTTCCTATTTTTCCGAACTGGAAAAAAAAATTCCGAATTCGGAATTTCGGAATTTACCGGAAATTCGGAAATTTCGGCGCGGAATTTTCGGAACTTTTGGTTCGGAAAATTCGGAACTTTTGGTTCGGAGCATCGGAACTTTTGGTTTTGAATTTCGGAACTTTTGTTTTGAAAATTTTAAAACTAAGAGCAATAGTTATCACAGCTTTCATTAAGTTAAAAATTAAAAAGTCACAATCGTTTTGTTGTGTATGAGAGTGGCTTGGTGGGAAGGTGAGACGGTAATTTGTGAATTGATTTCTTTTCTTGTTCCAATGAGAGTGTGAAAAGATGGGTTTTAGCTTTTATCATGTTTCATTGTTTTATTATTCTATTTCATTTACCAAAAAAATAAAAAATGTGTCACTATTTTTCAACGTTTAGTATTTTTTTATTTTTGTTCTGAAATTTTTCAGTTTCCTGTTGTACCTTTTTCTTTTATCTTATTCTTAGTATTTATTTTTATTTATTTAATATATTATATTTGAAAATAAAAATCGGAACAAAAATCGGATCGGAAAACCCGGAATATTCGGAAATATATATGTAGTTCCAATTCCGATCCGATTTTCTCGGAAAAATCGGAAATCGAAATTTCGGAATTTCGGAACCTTAAAAAGTCGTTCCTAAATCGGAATTTTCGGATCGGAAAAG
Source organism: Nemophila menziesii (assembly GCA_029959085.1). NCBI lineage: Eukaryota > Viridiplantae > Streptophyta > Magnoliopsida > Boraginales > Hydrophyllaceae > Nemophila > Nemophila menziesii. The sequence continues at coordinate 3,723,716 of JARWIR010000060.1, forward strand.
TCGGAAATCGGAAATTTCAGTTCCGATTTCCACCCCTACGCACACCACCACCCCCGCCTGGCCCCGGCTTACTCTTTCTGTTTTGAATTGCCTTTTCTTTCTGCTTTTCTTTCTGTTTCGTTTCGAACGGTGAATATTTCACCTACATTTTTAAAAGATATTTCTGTTTTTATCACCGTTCTCTTTTTCTGAAGTGGTTTTTCAAAACTCGGTAGTTGCTTCACAATTGAACGCAAAGGCCTTCCCTGATGCTAACAAGTTGGAGCCCCTTAATGGTTCCAACTACAAGCGTTGGGCACAAAAGATCATAATCTGTCTTGAACAGAACGAACTGGACTTCGCCTTATACGAAGATCCTCCACTTTTAGTGGACGAGGGAGTTCCCACTGAAGAAGAACAGGCTAGGTATCGTGCTCTTGATGCCAAATTCAAACGGGCCAACACTATGGCTCGGGGTTGGATGTTAAACAATGTCTCGAACCTCATCTTTGATCTTCTTGCCAAAGAAAAATCGGCAAAGATCATATGGGAGACACTTGAGAAAAAATATGGGGTTGAGGATTCGGGTAAGAAGAAATATGTCACTGGGGTTTGGTACAACTTTCGTCTCACCGATCAGAAACCCATGACCGAACAACTCCATGTCTATGAGAACCTTTGCGCGGATGTGATTGCTGAAGGTATGAAAATGTGTGAAGTGCTCCAAGCCAATGTCTTGTTAGAAAGGTTCCCACCTTCTTGGAGCGAATACCGCAATCACCTGAAGCACAAGAAGAAGGAAATGACGCTACACGAGCTGATCAGTCATATGCAAGTCGAGGAGGCAAATCGACTCAAAGACAGGTCTTTCCCTTTCCCTCCTCAGTCATCCAAAGCTAACCTTGTCGAAACTTCTGGTCAAGGTAACAAAGACAGGTTCAAAGGGAAAGGAAAACAACAAGGCCAGAACAAATCCAAATCTGGGGGAAACAAGAATCGCGGCTACTCCAAAGGTGGTGGGTTCAAAACCTCTAGTAAGATTCAGAAACCCAAAGGAGCTTATTACTGTTGTGGGAAGGAAGGACATAAGGCTTTCGAGTGCAACCTTAGAGCTGGTCAAGGTCCCAAACCTTCCGCGAACCTGGTCGAGACCGAAGAGGTTATTGCTGCAGTGATGGTTGAGGTAAACTTAATTGAGAACAAAACCGAGTGGATTCTTGACACTGGAGCTTCCCGTCATTTCTGCTCAACGAGGTCCATGTTCAAGAAGTTTGAAGAAGCAACAAATGGTGAATTTGTCTACATGGGTGAATCCTCAACCGCCATGGTCTTCGGTAAAGGACAGGTTTCTCTAAAACTCACCTCTGGTAAAATCTTAGAGTTGAATGATGTTCTCTTCGTCCCCTGTCTCCGTAGGAACCTAGTTTCCGGAGCTCTTCTTAATAAAGTAGGCTTTAAACTTGTATTTGAAGGGGGAAAATGGTTATTACAAAAAATGATGAGTTTGTGGGGAAAGGGTACATGAATGGTGGTTTGTTTGTTTTAAATACTATACCAATGAATGAGGATGCCTCTGATTTTGCTTATGTCGTTGAATCTCTTGACACTTGGCATGGTAGACTAGATCACCTTAATATCTCCTCTATTAAAAGGCTTAAAGAACTTGGACTAATACCCCCTCAATATAATAGATGACGTTTCCAAATGTCAAATTTGTGTAGAGTCCAAACTTGCGAAGAAACCCTTTAAGCCTGTGACCACTAGAAAGACTAAGCTACTAGAATTAGTGCATTCTGACTTAGCTGATTTTAAAAACTCCGCTAGTAGAGGAGGAAAACTTTACTATATAACCTTTGTAGATGACTACTCTAGGTTCACTAAAGTGTATCTCCTTAAAACTAAAGACGAGGCGGAAAACGCGTTTTTAAAATACAAAGCTGAAGTAGAAAATCAACTAGACTGTAAAATCAAAAGATTTAGGTCAGATAGAGAAGGCGAATATAGTTCTAATTCACTTAAAGAGTTTTGTGAAACAAATGGGATAATCCACGAACTTAGTGCCCCCTATACACCCCAACAAAATGGCATAGCCGAGATAAAAAATAGATCCCTTAAAGAGACTATGAATGCTATGCTAATAAGTTCAGGTTTACCAGCGAACATGTGGGGGGAAGCTGTTTTGACAGCATGTTATGTCCTTAATAGGGTACCCCATAAATCCCTAGATAAGACCCCCTATGAGATGTGGAAAGGCTTTCCACCTAACCTGAAATTTTTAAAAGTGTGGGGGTGTCTGGCCAAAGTCAAACTACCCGATTTTAAAACAGTCACTGTTGGACCCAAAACAATAGACTCTGTATTCATAGTATGCTCTTAATAGGGCAACCTATAGATTTTCTATCATTAGATGATAACTCCGTTTTTGAATCTAGAGATGCTGAATTCTTTGAAAACATTTTCCCTTTGAAAACTGTGAATACTGTTGATGCTTCTTTGTCTTCTAGTAACTTATCTGATAATGGTAATGTACCTTTGTGTGATAGTGCCCCTGGCCCCTCTACCTCCCTTGTACCTAGTAGTATTCCTGAGGAAGAACTTAAGAGGAGTAAGAGGCGCAGGACCGAGTCCAGCTTTGGACCTGACTTTATCACAGCCTTCTTAACCGAAGATCTTCACATTGACCTGATAAGTAAACAGGTTGTAACCTGTCTCCTCATGGAGGAAGACCCAAAAACTTATGCCGATGCTTTGAGATCGGTTGATGCTAGTTTTTGAAAGGAAGCTATTAATAGCGAACTTGAGTCTATTAGAAGTAATCATACGTGGGAATTGACTGACTTACCTAAAGGCAGCAAACCCATCAACGGCAAATGGATTTTTAAGAAAAAGTTGAGACCAGATGGCTCAATAGAAAATTTCAAAGCTAGGCTTGTTATTAAGGGTTTCACCTAAAAGAAAGGCCTTGATTACTTCGACACTTATTCCCCTGTGACCAAAATCGCCACCATTAGGACCCTCATCGCTCTTGCGGTCATTCACAAACTTGTCATACATCAGATGGATGTTAAGACAGCGTTTCTGAATGGGGACCTAGATGAAGAGATCTATATGGCCTAGTGATGTCTCCTCATTTGTGATAGATTTATATTAGGATGAGACATCATTTTTAGTGATTTAGGAAGTCTTTGAGTCGATTTTCTTGAGAAATAGTGCACTTTCCTATTTTGAGTCTTGATTTAGTAAAATAATATTTTTAGAGCATATTGGGTTTAATTATTTATTTAGTGTGAAACTTTAAAGATAATTATGGAGATTAATTAGAGTCCAAGTCAAAGACTACAAGATATGGAAAGAGATAAGCATGGTAATTGGAGATAAGGAAATAAAAGCTAAAAACATGGAAAAGGAAAAGCTGCCTTAATCCTGAATTTCTGCACCTACGACCACAAATCAGCTTATATCTCACTAACGGTGTGGAATTTGGAGAAACGGTCAAGAGCAAAGTTGAAGATCTTTTCGAGACGATGAATTTGGTATATTCATACGCATCAAACGGATGAAAATCGAAGCTGCTAGGACCAAAAGAAAAACGGGCCTGATTGCATGTTTTTAGGGTTACGAATTTGAGTTGGGCTAGGAGTCCAATACTTACTTCTACTTCAAGAAAACGAATTAGGTCTTCCTAAACACCTATAAATACACCCTTAACCCATTGTAAACATGTCCTTGCTCAGTTTCAAGTTTAGGCTTAGTCCTTACTTGTATTTTCTCACTTTTAAATAATAGCTTAGTCCTTTATATTTATTATTCATCCTTAGAATCAAGCTATTCATCCAAGAAGCAAGCTGACCTATAGAGGAAGACAAGAAGCAAGAAGTTGGAGAGTGACAAACTCCTCTTCTACATCTCACCTTCTCTATATTTAGGGTAATTAGCTATAGATTTATGCTCAACCATATTTCCAAGCTTTTATTCTGTAAGTTTTACTTTTAATTGTTGGATTATTATTTTGTCTACATTCATAAATACTATTTGTTATTTTAATTGATTGAGCTTGGCGTATATTGTTATTATGTGTTTTGACTTATTGTTACATCCTTAGATTTGGTCAATCTTAGGATTATTCTTAGTTATTGACAACACCACATAATCGTCTAGTTTTGATCCCTTGCCTAACTAAATAGCCATAAAGGTTTGATTTAATCACCAATCATTACCCAAGACCTTGGTAGTGGAGAGGTTGCTCCTAAGCCTAGAAAAGGCTAGGTAGAATTTAGAATCCTGGTTAATATATAATGCTTAATCTGTGACAAGTTAGAATAACAAGTTAGTAAAATAGACTCATAATATTAATCCTAATTTATTTAACTTACATTCATATTTATTTATTTGCATTCATATTTGTTTATTTCATATCAGATATTTATTCATCTTTTTATATTTTTATCTAAAACATCTAAATTCATCTACGTTTGTTAAATATAAATAGATCTAACGAATTAAATCCCTGCGAACGAACTTAACTTATCATTAAAACTTGCAAACGATCTGTGATACTTGCAGTGAGTTCTGTGGTTCTCAAGGGTGTGTGCTCTTTATTATTATCTTTAATTATCTATTTATTTATCACACCTTTACCCCCACCACCTAGCCTGAAGGATGTGTGGTTCCTGATCAATGGGATAAAGTGTGCAAGCTAAAAAAGTTTTTGTATGGCTTAAAACAGGCACCCAAAAAATGGTATGAAAAAATCGATAGTACCCTAATTAAAAATGGGTTTGTGGTCAACACTTCTGACTTATGTGTTTACTCCAAAGTAACAGGATCAGAGTGTACTATCATCTGCCTGCATGTAGATGAAATGCTTATCTTTGGCACTTCCCTTCATACCATAAACGAGACCAAACGCTTCTTGTCTTCTAAGTTTGACATGAAAGACATGGGAGAAGCAGATGTAATTCTTGGGGTAAAAATCAGTAGGAGCAGTAATGGTATTTCCCTAAATTAGTCTCATTACGTAGAAAGGATGTTGAAGAAATTCGACTCCTTTGAGGTGACACCTGTAAACACTCTTTATGATTCTAGTATTCATTTGTCTAAAAATTCTGGAGATGCTGTATCCCAAAATGAATATGCCAAAATCATAGGTAGTGTGATGTTCTTAATGAACTACACTCGACCCGATATTGCCTACGCCGTTAGTAGACTTAGTCGCTATACTCATAACCCGAGTAATAACCACTAGGTTGCACTTCGTCGTCTTCTAAAGTACCTGCAAGGTACCATGGATCTAGGCTTGCATTACAGCTCATTTCCTGCAGTTCTTGAGGGATTTCGTGATGCAAACTGGGTCTCTGACAATGACGAAGTTAACTCTACCAGTGGTTATGTATTCTCCTTAGGAAGAGGTGCTATATCGTGGAAGTCCTTTAAACAGACTTGTATAGAACGCTCCACCATGGAGTCCGAGTTTATAGCACTAGAAATGGCTGGACAAGAAGCTGAGTGGTTGAGAAGTCTCATATCAGATGTGCCCCTCTGGGAAGGTAAGGCCACACCTGTGTGTATCCATTGTGATTCACAAGCAGCCATTACAGTCGCTCATCAAAGTGCCTACAATGGAAAGAAGAGATATATACGCATCAGACATGGCTCAGTAAAACAGTTACTGAAGAATGGTGTGATAGCCTTTGAGTATGTACGATCAAAGGAAAATCTCGCTGATCCCTTTACCAAAGGCCTACCAGGAGAGTAGTCCTGGAAACGTCGAGGGGGATGGGGTTGAGACCCATGAATGGGGGACATGTGACTCTTGAGTCAAGGTGATCTCCATCCATCCCTATGGCATGAAACTAAAGTAATATGGATTCATAGCCACTTGTGGTGATCCTTTTGAGAAGGACTTGATGAATCAGAATTCATAGCCTCTATGGTGGTCCTTTCGAGAAGGACTTGATGAATTCAAGGGTAGTAGCGAAACCCAAACCTTTATAAAAAAAATGTTAAGGAGACGTCCTTGAACAAATGTAAATAAAGGTATCCACAAAGTTCAAAGCCCGCAAGGGTGGTTCTTAGAGAAGGACTTGATGAACCCAACGAAAAGGTGAGGTTCGAGGAAACCATAACCTTCAGCAGGGTAGAGTATGTGTTGTGAGGGCCTCGATCGAAAACCGTTAAAGTTCAAGAGTATGTTCACTTAAACGGAATTCGGTGGTTGCCTCACTTCACTACGTGACAATTCAAATCGAAAGATATTGGCACTTAAGTACAATTCACCCAAACGCTGAAATTCATGGAAACCTGATCACCTTCTCTTCAAACCTTTTGTTGACATTCAAATATGTGGGGGATTTTTGGAACATTTGAAAGTAAACAAACCGTTTTTCCCACATCGGTTGGTGGTAATGGCTAAAAGCCACTTTTATACCTTGTGGTATTAACAAACTCCAAAGAGCCAATACCCATGCACATGGCAAGGCAATGACTAAGCCCACACGCGCGCACCACCACCACCCACCCGCCCTGCCCGGCCCGGCACCGACACCGGCGATGGCGACGGCGTGGGGGGCGTGGGTCGTGGGGTCGTTGGGGAGTTTGGGGAGTCAAAAAATGAAAAATGAAATGGATTTTTCTACCAGCTCTTATAGTGGGCATTGACAACTCAAACTTAAACGTAGAGACAAATTTCCACCAATCACGCACGTGTTAGAAGAAATAGAATATTCTACCTGCTGTCAGCTAGTCAACACGTGGGAATATCAAAGGTCAAAGGTCAAAGCTGTTACAAGAAATAAAAACGTGGAGACAATCAAAACTGTCAACTCAATCAAGCCAAATCCGGGAGGGAATCGTGGGATTTGATTGGGACGTTTCAGAGTGGCTTGGGTCTTCCTTTCCCCTATATAAAGACCCCATTCTCCACCAGTAGTCAATACGAAAATCACAACAAAGCAAAAGCAAAACACTCTCTCTACTTCACTTCTCCGAGATAAACTAGTAGTCTTAGTCTTTTCCGTTTGGAGATACCGGTACGCCGGAATATCTTTTAAACGCTAGGCTTATTTTCGTGTATCGTTTTCGCTTTTCATTCCGTGTAAGTTTGATTTTCGTTTGTAATCTCATTCGTGTAATAGTTAGTTTACACTTTAAATTGATTTTACTCTTTCTGTTTTGAATTGCCTTTTATTTCTGTTTCGTTTCGAACGGTGAATATTTCACCTACAACTTTATCTCTAGTTGTGTACTTCTCTAGTCTTCGCTCTTCATTAACCCTTTACTACCTAAGAAAATAATAGAAGTTGAAAACAAAACTCAAAGTTAGGTTTAGCAAGGGGCATGTCTCTTCCTAAGAGTAACTAGAAAGAAGGTTGTTCTATTGATGAGGGATAAATAATACAACAAAGTACCTTATCAAGTTTATCAATATTACACACTCCACTACTGATACTTTGAGATTACACCTCTCTTTTTAAATCGAAGAATTGAGAAGTTGATGAGGGTCGATCTCAAAGATGCTTGATCTTTTGAGTAAATAAATTGTACAAAATTAAAATCATTCTTGGAACATCTACAAAAATAACTTGTCCATTTCACCAATATCGCCAAATAACAAAATAAATCAAAATATAGATCGGTGAAATTTTTGTCAACCGAACAACATATTCCTTAAATATAATTTGGTGAGATTTTTCCTACCAAATAATAACATAAAAATTTAGTGGAATTTTTGTTTGGTAGAAAACATTTTGACCGGAAAAATTTATATTAGACATGACTTTTAAAGATATTATCATCTCCTTCTATGATGGTATTGGTAATTCCCCCTATTAATTAATATAGTCTCTACAGGACTATGCTAAAATATTGGTATGATTTTCATCACTGTTTTTGTAAAGATTTGATGATGAAAATAAACTTCTAATTTTTTCAAACCCGAAGTTCGTTGATATATACATTAATTAAAATAATTATCACGAACAAGAATTGTTCATATATATAATTCAAGAAATATTATATGAACCAAAAGTTTTTTTAATAAATTTGGAAGATCAATAAATAAGGAATTTACTCATTCTCGAGGATTTTGATGAAAAATATTAATTTTCTTGATCATTATCTCTATAGAGGTTAACAACCTAAGTCTTACACGATAAAAAAAATCATATAAACATGATTTTATTCATAAAAATGGTATACAATTAGGGGAAATAAGTTGAAATACCAGGAGTTTTTTAAAGGCGAAATTCTCCAACGGTTATTCATGAAATACTAGGAGTTTTCCAGGGCCGTAAATGGACACAACCGTGAGAACCAAATAATGTTTGGAAGTATACTATGTAAGTTCTATTGTCTTGGTTTACACAAAAGCTGAATAGTTCAAGACATCACGTTCACTAGTTAACAAGTAAATCTGATAGCTCTTACTACAGAAGGTTCAAGGCCAAAAACTACCTTTCTCGATGTAGTATTCTTCTACTCTCTCTCTCTCTCTCTCTCTCTCTCTCTCTCTCTCTCAAGTGTTTAGCATTCTTTTGCAAATTTTTTTAATGTGGTTAGTCAATTTCCATTCATGTGGGGATTGTTGGACAAATGGGATTCAACCCAAGTGTTAATTATGTTTACGATGTTAGTCGGTGACTCAATCTAATAAAATGATTTGGATATTAATACGTTTATTCAAGTTGTAAAGATTAATGTAATATATTCATTTGGTTAAAATCATTTGAAATTGAATGAGAAATTGAGTCATGTAATTTAGAGAAATTTAAAAGGAAAAAAAACAATATTATGTTATTTTATTTCTTTTTGTTATAAAGCAAAGAAAGAAAAAAAATCATGGTGGGGTTTTAACCTGGACCATTAGTTTTGTTGGGCTTTTGGGCCTTATGTCCATACCTTTGTTGGGCCTTAGGTGGTGTATGAACCTGGACCAACAGCTTTGTTGGGCTTTTGGGCCTTAGGTTCATACCATCTGGACTAGACCCAGTTTTTTGGTCTTTTAAACATCACAACCTTTGGCAAGCCACCTTTTCATTTTCTATAAATAGTCGGCCAACTAAACCATTTTATTCATTCATTTTTCAAAGCATTAAAATTATAAGAGAGATAGATAGAAAGAAGCAGCATTATTAAGTTCGTTGAGATTCTTAAGAATTTGTGTGTTAGTTTCTTTTAAATAGTTTTGTCGTTGTATCCCGGAGGTTGAAGCCAGCAAACGTAAGACACCAATACATGACCTAAATACCTTAAAGACATCGGATCCAATCCGAGCCTCGACAAGTAAAGTTATTTATTTATTTACTTTTATTTTATTTCTGCATTAACTTCTATATTGTTTTACTGGATTATACAGATAAAACACAACATTTTAAGGTATTTAAGATTCACGTTGTATAAACCAAAAAATATTTTCTTTTCATGTTTTTATAAACTTTACTTTTACGAAATTTCTGGGTCTGTGTATACAGAACATGAATATTACATTCTATTTCTTTTCTCTTATTCTGATTTCTAGGCTTGTGTATACACACTAGAAAAAACTCGCTTACTAACGTCATATTATGTTGTAATATAAGTGTGTTTTTAACGACTAATATCAACCTTGCTAATATCTACATACTTGTCAAACCTTGTGGTTTGAATAATTCGTTTGTTTGAATTATTTATGATATTGTGTAATCCTTGGTGATTGAAATGCTGTCTACCAAGATATACAATATGTCCAGAAATGATGGAATCGGTAACAACATACCATCGCCAATTTCACTTATGAAAAATGAATTTGTGGGACATGATCCCGACTCTTATAGACCCGTTGAGGAGTCTAAGAGGTTAAATGGAAATGACTATCTGTGTAAAGGAATAGATGGCCGAAATCACAAAGAAAATGGTAAAGGGAATTCCATGAAAGGAAAATAAGTCCAAGCAACCATGACTAAGATCAAATAAGATTAATTTTACTACAGTAGTTTCTGAAGTAAATTTCGTTGGCAATACCAAACACTGGTGGGTGGATAGTGGGGCCACCTGACATGTATGTTCAAGACATACAAAGCTGCACCTACTGAAGAGACTTTATGTATGGAAAATTTCTCTATATCAAAAGTAGTTGGATCTGGAACCCTTATTCTAATAATGACTTCTGGAAAAGAGTTGAGTCTCTATAACGTTCTCCATGTGCCTGACATTAGAAGGAATCTAGTTCAGGTTCTTTATTTAGTAAGAATGGCTTCAAACTAGTATTTGATTCTGATAAATTCATTCTCACTAAAGGTAAGATATTTGTGGGAAAAGGGTACCCGTGTGATGGTTTATTTAAGACGAATGTAATGACCGTACTACCAACCAAAATGTAACCGAGAAAGTAATATATCCTTAAATCACCCAATTTATGGAACGATAGATTAGGAGATGTTAATTTTGGTTCATTAAATAAGTTAGTAAATGTCAGGTTACTATCTAATGTGAACTTCAATTCACAAAAGGAATGTGAAGCATGCGTTGAGTCAAAATTAACAAAAAAAACCTCATTTAAATCTATAGAAAGGACTTTGGTACCTTTATAGTTAATTCACAATGACATATGCGACTTGAAATTTGTGCAAACTAGAAGTGGTAAAAAGTATTTCATTGACGATTGCACAAGGTATTGCCAAATATAGTTACTCCGAAGTAAGGATGAGGCCTTAGAAGCATTTAACAATACAAAACTGAAGTTGAGAATCAACTAAATAAAAATATTAAGAATCTTAGAACAGATAGGGGAGGAGAATATGTGTCTCCTTTTGAGGAGTTTTGCGCTAAACATGGAATCATCCATCAAACTAAGGCCCCCCTCTCGCCTCAACAAATGGGATTGTTGAGCACAAGAACTGCATGTTGAAGGAAATGATGAATGCCTTGCTAATTAACTCAGGGTTACCACAGAACTTGTGGGGAGAGGCTTTTCTCACCGCAAATCACATCCTCAACAAGGTACCACACAAGAAGGTAGATAAATCTCCTTACGAATTATGGAAAGGAAAACCACCTTCCTTCAAATACTTAAAAGTGTGGGGATGCTTGGAAAAGGTATCAATTCATGCTCTTCTAAAATGGTCAAAATAGGACCAAAGACCATTGATTGTGTCTTTATTGAATATGCTCACAACAGTTCTGCATATAGATTCTTGGTACACAAATCTTGTCATGTTGACATTCACGTCAATACGGTGATTGAATAGAAAAATGCACATTTCTTTGAAACAACCTTTCCGTACAAGACCACACTAGAATATGTTTCCTTGAAAAAAACACATGATATAATTCAAGAAGAGCAAGATCATGATTCATTTCCAACTGAAAAGCAAGATCAAGAATCATTACCAAATGAAGAAGAACCAAGAAGAAGTAAGCAGATGAGAACCTTTACGTCTTTTGGTCCTGAGGTTCTATCTTACATGCTAGATGACGAACCACAAACATTCAAGGAGGCTATGTCAAACCCTGACGCCTCTTACTGTAAAGAAGAGATAAATAGCGAGATAGAATCCATTATGCAAAACCATACATGGAAACTAGTGGATCTCCCTCCTGGGAACAAACCACTTGGATACAAATAGATATTCAAGAAGAAACTAAAGACCGAATGGTCTATTGAGAAATACAAGGCTCGCCTTGTTGTAAAAGGTTATAGTCAAAGAGAAGGACTTGATTATTTTGATACTTATTCTCCAGTCACGAGAATATCATCCATTCGAATGTTAATCGATATAGCTTCAATATACAAGCTCAAAAATTCATCAAATGGATGTAAAAAAAGCTTTCCTAAATGGAGAACTAAATGAAGAGATATATATATGGAACAACGTGATGGTTACGTAGTTCCGGGTTAGGAGAAGCAAGCATGTAAGCTTGTTAAGTCTTTATATTGTTTAAAACAGGCACCAAAGCAATGACATAGATTCATGATTTCAAATTATTTCAAGATCAATGAATGTGACAAATGTGTTTATGTAAAACGAAATGAGACAGGATATGTCTTTGTCTGTTTATATGTGGATGATATGTTAATTATTAGAAGTAACAATGATGTGATTACATTCACCAAGAGGATGCTTTCAAGTAAGTTTGACATGAAAGATTTAGGCCTTGCCGATGTTATTTTGGGTATCAAGATTCTCCGAACATCTGAAGGTATTATACTATCTCAGTCAAACTATATTGAGAAAGTATTGAACAAATTTAGTAATCGCGACACAAATATCGCCAAGACACCTGTTGATGTAAATTTACATCTTGCTAACAACACTGTGTGATACGATCAACCAGTTGGAGTGCTCTCGGATTATTGGGAGTCTCGTTTACCTAACAAACTGCACTAGGCCAGATATAGCACATGCAGTAAACAAGCTAAGTAGGTTTACACATAATTCAGGGAAGAACCACTGGATTGCTATTGTAAGAGTTCTAAGGTATCTTAGATACACTATGAACGAAGGGTTGTTGCACACAAGATATACAACTGTACTAAAAGAATACAGTGATGAAAACTGGATATCAGACTCCACCGACACAAATTCCACAAGTGGATTTGTCTACATGTTATGAGGAGGATCCGTGTCTTGGGAATCCACTAAGCAAACGGGCATAGCTAGATCCACTATGGAATCTGAGTTTATAGCTTTAGACAAAGCTACTAGGAAGTCGAGAGGCTTCAGAATTTCTTAGAGGATATTCCTAATTGGCCAAAGTCTGCGTTAGCTATCTGCATACATTGAGATTGTCAAAGTTCCATTGGTAGGGTACTAAACCAAATGTATCACGGTAAGTCTAGTCACATACGTCGTATACACAATACTGTTAGACAACTTCTCTCAAACGGAGTTATCACAGTTGATTATGTTCGATCAAAGGATAATATAGCGGGTCTAGTGACCAAAGGTCTGCAAAGAAAGCAAGTGCGAGTGTGTTCAAGGGGAATGGGTCTTAAGCCTATGAAAGATGAGTTGCCATGATGGTAACCCTACCTAGCAGAGTGGACATCCCACAATCTAGGTTCAAAGGGAAAACTGAATAATGAAACTGCAACTTGGTGCGACGCACTGTAGGGAGACCTCTCCAAACCATTACTAGGACAAAATTAAACAGTGCTACTTGTAAAATTGAAGGATAAGTTAAAATTTTAATGGTTCTTGTATCTTAGATAACATAAGATAGAGTAATGCATAATACTTTCGACAAGAGACCACATGTATGAATAACATGGGTAGAGCCACCCTACGAGAATTTTTAAAGGCAAATATTCTCCGACAGTTATTCATGAAATACCAGGAGTTGTCCAGGGCCGTAAAAGGACACAACCGTGAGAACCAAATAATGTTTCGAACTATACTGTATAAGTTCTATTGTCTTGGTTTACACAAAAAAAAAATTCAAGACATCACGTTCACTAGTTAGCAAGTAAATCCGACAGCTCTTACTACAGAAGGTTCAAGGCCAAAAGCTACCTTTCTCAATGTAGTATTCTTCTACGCTTCTCTCTCGCTCTCTCTCAAGCGTTTAGCATTATATTGCATAATTTTTTAAGGTGGTTAGTCAATTTCCATTCATATGGGGATTGTTGGAGAAATGGGATTCTACCCAAGTGTTAATCATGTTTACGATGTTAGTCGGTGACTCAATTTAATAAAATGATTTGGATATTAATACGTTTATTTAAGTTGTAAATATTAACGTAATATATTCACTTGTTTAAAATCATTTGAAATTGAATGAAAAATTGAGTCATGTAATTTGGAGAAATTTATAGGAAAAAAATAATATACGTAATTTTATTTCTTTTTGTTATAAATCAAAGAAGGAAAAAAAAGTCCTGGTGGGGTTTGAACCTGGACCATTAGCTTTGTTGGGCTTTTGGGGCTTACGTTCATACCTTTGTTGGGACTTAGGTAGGGTATAAACCTGGACCATCAGCTTTGTTGGGCTTTTGGGCCTTAGGTTCATACCATCTAGACCAGCCCCAGTTTTTTTGGTCTTTTAAGTAAACGTTGTATCTTAAATTAATACAACGTAACTCCAAAATGAAACAACACAACCTTTGGCAAGCCACCTTTTCATTTTCTATAAATAGTTGGCCAACTAAACCATTTAACTCATTCATTTTTCAAAGCATTAAAATTATAAGAGAGAGAGATAGAAAGAAGCATCATTATTAAGTTCGTTGAGACTCTTAAGAATTCGTGTGTCAGTTTCTTATGAATAGTTTTGTCGTTGTATTCTGGAGGTCGAAGCCAGCGTACGTAAGACACCAGTACGTGGCCTAAATACCTTAAAGACATCAGATCCAATCCGAGCCTCGACAAGTAAAGTTATTTATTTACTTTTATTTTATTTCTGCATTAGCTTCTATATTGTTTTACTGGTTTATACAGATAAAACACAAAAAAAAACTACATGTGTACCATTTTTTAGATAGCTTATGCAAATTTTTCATAATAAAGGTTTTGAACCTGTGACCTCCCTTGTAAAGATATAAAGTATTTATCACATGTAAAATTTAATCATTTGTTAGTAAATTGGGCAAAAGAAAGTGTTAGTATAAGTTCAGGTACCACCAAATTAATCGAGGGTTTCAAACAAACAAATAAAATATTACCAGGTGAAACTTAGATTCGTCTCCTTGTATCATGTCACGAATATACTCCTGAAATAGTTATATCACTAATGAAGGTTTTAGGAATACAAAATTATTTCTCGCGTAAGCATGCAAAATAACGAATTGTTGATGTTAAAATCATAACCCATTTTCCATTTACTCAATACTATTCCCTGAAGTGATTAGAATTACACTCCCACAACGAATGCAGTAATTTTCAAATATGAATTAAAATAAAATTGTGGTGGCAAGATTTGATATGTATAAAACCACATTTTATGGCTCAAGAACATCCCTTGTAGTGGATAGAATTGTGTTCCTTGTAGTGAGTGTTGCATTTTCCAGTACATCTAAAAATGGATATGGAAACGAACATGGTAAGGTTAAAGTCGGTAATATATTGTACTTTTGAGCAAAAATTATTCCTTGGAGTGAATGAAACTGCATTTCCTAAAAAATATTCTACCTTTTCTAATGTGTATTGGAAATCATCATGGTGGTGATCATATCTCCAATTGAGGTTAAGATTATGGTGTTGTCTTCCAAAGTGTGATAACTAAATAAAAACTAAGGAAGTTGCATTCTGCAAGTGTATGGGTCGCCAAGTTATGGTCTCCATAAGGGATTAACAAGGTTATTGAGTACTCTAGTCAAAGTTTAGCAATTCATTGTGACTAAAAAGATGTAAGAAATAAAGATATTTATTTGGTTTTTGGATGTAAGAACTATTACGGTAAGAATTTAAAGATTAAACTAACTATAAAGAAAATTAACTAACATAGTTGTAAGAATGGGGAGAGAGAAACGTATCTCGATACACTTGTAATCCCCACTAACTAGCTTGGACTTACTTGCAATTCTAAGAGAAAAAAGGGACATTGTTGCTAATATGGATTCTAATATCTCCCTAAGTTCCTTCCACATAAGCATGGGTTGCTATCTAGACCTAGGAACCTCTTATGAGTGAATCCTATGCATATTATTTAAACACTTAAAGTTCAAGTTCCATACGATTACCTAGTTGGTTTAGCTCTTCTGAGTCTTCAACTCCAAAAGTCGTAATTATCCTAGATCCACTACTAACACCCCATCCCCGGTAGGCGTAATTTAATAGTTAACAACCCTAAATATGTATACATCATACACGATTTATCATGAAACACAAAGATAGTTACAATAACAACAATCCATGCTTTATTTAAATACAAAATCTAAGACTCATACACGTGAGACCTAATTAATTGTTAGGATTATACCCAAATATCTCAAGCTACTAATAAATTTAGTTCATAATGGAAGGAAAAAAAGCAAAATAAAGTACATACATAATTTAAGGAAATAATACATTAATTAAGGAAACAAGTGTTGTTCTTGAACTCATTGTTTCGTATCCTTGTTCCAAGCCTCTTTTAACTCTCTAATCTCGTATGTGGTATGTTTTTCTAGTCTAAATGAGTATATATAGGCACCAGAAAAAGTTTAAGCTCATACGGGCTATCGTAAGTGAGTCTTAAGTGGCCCATTGTACTATTCTAAATGTAGACAATTTTGGTATCTTCAGTAACAAAAAGCCTGTGAAAAAGCAAATCAAGGGTAATCGTGGTTCCTCGCATCCAAGTAAAGATATTGATAAGCCTGGTTATGTTACGGGGAGTGCTTGGTAAAGCTAATGCATTTCTTCATTGATTTGAAAGGTATAATAACATTAAAGGAGAATGAAGAGAGCTCATTGAGCTAGTGGTTTTTACATTTGATTTGGAGAACTCAGAAATTAGGGTTCTTCATTTTCCCCAATTGGATTGGATTTTAATTTTAATTTAAATTTTGTGTATATATGAAGAAGCTTTTTGTTATCTATTGTGTTCTTCTATGACTGTTGAACCTTTGAAGATTTAAGTAGGGATATATGAATAAAAAGCCTCTTTTGATTTTGTTTAAATTTTGGATTATTTTTGTTTTAAATTGGTGTATATTTATGTTAGGAGATTATTAAGTACCACTTTTCCCTTATTAATTATTGGATTTTTTTAATTAAATCAAAAAAAAAATTAATTAAAAAAAATCGCGCCCATGACCTGCACATGACCACTAACTGCCATTTTTAACGGTGTCCGTTAAAAAGGGGTACGGATTCACAAAAATGAAATTTGAGGGGTAACCAGTACCAAAAAATATATTAGGGGGTAAGTTGTCAATCCGTCCATAGTACATGGGGTATTGGATGTGTTCACCCTTTATTTTAAAGTTAAAAAATGCTTTTAGAATAAATTTAAAATATTTGAAAAATTATTAATAATAATTTTGAAATCTGGAATCACGTTAATGTATTGATTGGATAAAGTAAAGGAAAGGAAATGATAGGAATAAATTTTCATTTCCTTTGTTTGAATTCGATTTTTAGTTAAAGGAAAGTAATTCAATGGATTGCACAATCCTTCTTTTCTTTTAAAAATATTCAATTATTTAATCTCTCATTTTGGAGTCATTTCAAAGAAAATGAAATGATTACTTTTTAAAATGTCATAACTAACCTTACAATTTTAATATATAATATTTTATATAACACAAAAAGAGTATAAAAATGTTTTTATTTAAAGGGTAATACTTCCATCCAATATTGGATGGTCCAATATTTTATGGATGATTATAACAAAACACATGTCAGTAGATTAATAAATTAGTTACTTTTATAAGTTTAAAACATGGGGTATGTGTACGAATATAATTGGTGTAGGATCATCCAATATTGGATAGAAGCATTTTCCTTATTTAAAATAATCCTTTCTTTTCCTTTAATAATGTGAATCCAGATAAGTGATTCCTTAATCAATTACTTACTTTTCCGTTATTAATATTTTTATAATTCAAACACGGTTATCCCTTTTATTTCTTTTCCTTTAATATTTTTATATTCCTATCATTTCGTTTCCTTTGAAATTTGGTGCTTCTCATAAAAGGGCTTTTCAGGGTCTAAATCACTTTTAAAGATCTAAAAACACTTTTAAATGTTCCTTTTAAAAAAAAACACTTCCAAATAGGCACTAAAACATTTTTGAAATTTTTGGGGGTGAAATGAAAATCCTCTGAATGTTGGAGACTTAACCTCTTCTCACTCAGGAGGTTCCTAACACTCATGCACACTATGCATGGAATTTATAAGTAAAAAACCTAGTATTCCACTCTCCATCCTTGCAAATCATATGTCAGTTGTATGAAAAGGTTATGGACATTCTAGTGAAACGATTTTAGACATGTTGTCCCCCTTCTTTCACCAGGCATGACCCAAATTAATCAAAAGTCTGAGAAGTCTAATTTCCAATACTTTAAATTATGCATCGATCATAAGTCATATGAAAAAGCTATGGGTATTTTAGCAAAATGACTCTGGATGGTTGTCCCTCTTCCGAATCACCGAATGACATGCTTCTCAATGACCAGATATGCACAAAAGAACTAGAAATACTTCAAAAAGTAATATAAAAAAACAAAAAAAGGGAGAATGGTATACATTCGCATGATGGCACGTGGTGAGTATCATCGAGGAGGGTAGGTGATGAACATTAACTAATCTAGAACTCCCCTAACCAAATGATCAAATGCAAAATTAAGCGGGCAACGTCTTAGATCCACGTATCAAGGAAAGGATTGGCATGTTGGTTCACAGAAATGGTAGTTCTCCTATAACCCCCTCCATATCGGTGTGTTTCCTAGGTGGGTTACAAATCTCTTTGTACTTCTACGAGGATAAGGGGAATTCCCAACTCTATCGAGCATCATGACCTTGTAGTCCATGTCTGATGGCATTATGAGAAGATCTCGATGACTTAATTTAGGAAATTGTTTTGTTTCCTACAGACAACGCAAAACTGATAAAGTAAAAAATAATCTCTTTTATGTGTGATGTAAGGATGTGCGACGATAGTAAACTTATTTGCGTCTGCCAGGTACAACAACTATCGCTTGTACAAACTAAACAAGTGTATTAGCACCACATGATAGCAATACTCCTAAAGGTTCTCCGACACTAAATCACTAAGGGCCCATTTGGAAGTGCTTATTTTTGAGTAAAAAAACATTTTTAGAATAAAATTTTAAATCTTGAAAAATCATCAAAAATAATTTTAAAATCTAGAATCACTTTTAGGTGCTTTTTTTAAGAAGCACCAATTCGGTGCTTCTACTAAAAGTAATTTTCAAGGTTTAAAACACTCTTAAAATTCTAGAAGCACTTTTAAATGCTTCTCGGAAAAAGCACTTTCAAACATGCACTAAGTGTATGAGACCGAATTCTACATTAAGAATCTGGTAAGACAAAGTTGTAAAAAAAAAAAAAAAAGCTAAGTTGCATTGTAAAAAAAGTTTACGAAAAAATTAGTTACCTCATCCATTTAGGAACAAGGCTTATATAGTCCAGGAGCCGTCAATAATAAATTTAGTAGTCACAACCTTATATATGCGCTCATCGTAGAGTGCGTCTATTAAGGTGTACCTTAGTTACGTAGTTGGCTAACCCACGTCGTATGTGGTATACATAATCGTAACCATCCAGATGTAAGTAATTGCAAAAAAATAGTTTTTTTATTACAAGGAGACCCATACGGATCGTGAATTATTAAGCTAAAACCCCATCAAGAAGCCCGGTATTATATATCTCTCGTAGTGTCTTCCACCCTAACTGATCCCGCGTGAGAAGCTTCCACATACCCTTAGGAGGGTCGTTATGCCAACAGTATATCTCTGCCTGTACCAGTCCAGACTTTGCCAACCAATCCGCACAATAGTTTGCCACGTGATAAATGCACCCAAGTGTGTATGATCAATTTCTGTCCAAAATTTTCCGGATCTCCTCAACCCACATGGACGCCGGTCCTCTACCTTTCTCTACACCACGAATTAGCTCAACCGCAACCCATGAATCAACCTCAACTACCACCTCACTCAACCGCAAATTTTCTACTATTTTCAAACCCTCGTATAACGCTATTAGTTCAACAATGATTGGTGAATCATACTGTATCTTCATTGAGAAACCACCAATCCAAGTACCATCTTTGTCTCTAATTACACCACCACCTCCTCCTTCCTTTCGCCAAGCATTACAACTACCATCCGTGTTTAGCTTCACCCCATTACTCGGCTTACACCACCCAACAAGACTAACGAATCCTTTATTAATCGATAAACACACCGGTACTTTACCCCACACTCTTGCATAAGAAGAAGCTAAATACTTTGCCTTCCGTAAAATAACCAAGCCCAGAAGCATCCCCTCACCATTAAACACCACCTCGTTACGTACCTTCCAAATAGTCTCCACCAAGGCCCCAAAAAAAATACACCATGCAAAAAAATAGTTAACCATGCAAGAGATATGTAGATAATGGAAAATAACCCATGATAGAATAATTTAATTTTCATGTTTGGTTGAGACTTATGTGACACGGTTGGTATAACCGAGAGATGTGATACTTAGAGTTATGCTCAATAACCAAAATATGTGTACAAATAGGCCTATTAGTGTATACTTTGGTCATTGGGAGTCCAATACATTCTTAATTTAGTGATACAATTTATCATTTCTCTTAGAGTTTTTTACCTTACGGGTCTTGGAGACACCCTCTATAGACACAACCACACCTTACCTATTTATTCTTCTTACTAAAGGCCACATATAAGATTTAACACTATAAAACCTTTTACCCATTACCAATTATACCCTTAAATGTTTTACCTATAATATATTGGTCTCGCCTAGGGTGTGATAAAAATATGATAAAATAAAGTCTAGAAAACTACGCACTCTCACCCTAGACAGGCACAGTACTGCAAGTATTACAGGACGTATGCAAGTTTTAGTTGATAAGTTGAGTTCGTTCTCATGGACTTAAGTGTGTTAATCACGTGGGTAGGAATAACGAGTAAGCAATAATTAATTAAAAGACAATAAATTAAAGAGAGAATAAATTCGAAACTAATTAAACTAAGAAAATAAAAGACAATAAACTAAATACTGAGAATATGAGATGAGAGATATAGCTTAGGTTTTGCTAGTATACACTAACCCTTCTAATTCTTTCTATTAGATCTAGTTTGTAAGGGAAAATATTAGCTCTTATATACTTAGTCAGGATTCTAAATTCCCATACCTTAGACCTTGAGAGTGACTAAGGGGGCTACGGCATAACCAAGACGCTGTTTTAAATAGTGTTATCAAACGCTACTAAGGCCCTAAGCAAACAATTCAATCAATTGGTGATATGGTGATTAAAACAAACCCTAATGACTATCTAGTTAGAATCAGTTTTGTCAGGACTAATATCGGACACTAGATGTTATGTGGCGGTTCAATAGTTAAACACCCAGCTAAGGTGACCATCTAACTACTATTAAAACAATCCTAAAGTGATCAGTTCTAGGAAAGACAATAAATCAAAACACATAAACAAATATAAAGGTAAGAAGCTAATATCAGATTAAAACATGTAATTCCCAAAGAAACTTAGATAGAAGAATTAGAATTCATAGTTTATACATGATGCAAAACCCAAGCTATGGGGTGTTTAGTTCATACCTGAAGGAAATAAACTAAAAGAAATTATAAAAGACATCATCTTGCTCTCTACAATAAAATGGAAGAATAAAACCTTAAGAACTAATTACAATGAGGCAAGGATCATTTTACAAGTGATATAAGGGTGTATTTATAGGTGTTTAGAAGACCTAATTCGTTTTCTTGAGGGAGAAGCAAAGTAGTGGACTCCAAGCCCAACTCAAATTCGTATGGAAATAAAGATAAACACTGCTGGACCGTTTTGAGCATATCTTCTTCGTTATTGGTCGGTTTTTGCTCCATAATATACCAAAAGAATCCTCAGCGAATTATCAACGTCCCTATGAAAGGAATTTACCAAAATCGGCTTCTTTCTTGGAGTTATCACCACTTCTTTAGGCGTGTGCTGCAAAATCTCAGATTTAGGCAGCTTTTCCTTTTCCATCTTTTTAGCTTTTGTTTCCTTATCTCCAATTTCCATGCAAATCTCTTTCCATATGTTGTATTCTTTGACTTGGACTCTAATTAATCTCCATAATTATCTTTAAATCTACACACTAAATAAACAATTAAACCCAATATGCTCTAAAAATAGTAATTCACTAAATCAAGACTCAAAGTAGGAAAGTGCACTATTTCTCAAGAAAATCGCCATTTATGACTTTTAAATCACTAAAAATGATGTCTCATCCTAATATAAATCTATCACAAATGAGGAGACATCAACACCCCCAACTCAAAGTTGTATCGTCCCGATACAATAAAGATAAAAACAAAGGGAAGTCTATAAATACACACTTATAAAATTCTCAACACAATGGGAAAAGCATAGCAGAATACATAGAATAAACCTAAAGCAACAACTCGGAAAATTTCATGCAATATTATTCATAAACTACATACCTGTACACTTCTCATATCCACAATTAACACGACTTGAATTCAAGATCAGATTAGTTTCGCAATGTAAGAAGGATTGGGACTTTACTCAGTTCCCCAAGAAAGCTATAGATTGTTCATTGACTTCCACTAGTATTCAAAGATCCACTCAACTACTCTCTAATGGCTCAATCACTTCTTAATTACATAACAAAGAATCACAAGGTCTTTAAGGTTGTAATTTAGGCTTAGGGACGGTATGATAGTATATTTGGACAATTTGGAAAGAGCTTTTGGCTCTCTCCTCACTAGCCATCAACGAATCGCCCTAGAGCTTGAGTTACTCTCATAAAATGTTTCTCACTCAACCCAATGAATTCCTTGATGCACAATTTAGCATCCCCAATAACCCAATTAAAGCATAGATGTTCACATAAAAATCCACTTTGCCGGCCCGAATATATATATTTTCTTTTCAAATCAATTTCTTTTCTATAGCTATGACTCTCTTTTTGATGTTGAGATATCACGCAAATTTCTCATATATATATTTTTCTTTTAATTCCCTTGTTGGTAATTTAGCTCGTAGCTTCTTTTTCATTCACTATTACCCCGGCAAAGGGTTACAATCTATGAATCATAATCAATATAAAAGAACAGAGCACAATTAATAAGCTCAAAAATCCCAACCCAATAACAATTCCCATAGTGGTGGACCCACCACCCCAAACTCAAGCTCTAAAACAACTGTCTATGCATCGCGATTCGAGTGCGGGTCATATGGAAAAGTCCTATAATCTAAAGGGATATGGCTTATAACGTGTTTCAATAAAAAGCTTTAGAAAGGATAGAAGGGGCTGAGAAGGATATAGCATATAAAATTAAAATCACAAGGTGAGAAGGTATAAAAAGGCTTCAAGGGCTTCAAACATGAAAGAACCGCCTTAATCACTTTCTACACTATCCAATTTCGTTATTTTCTTACCTTTAGCACTTTCATCAAATGGTTTTCAACTAGCTTGGATCTCACGGCCTACACACTTCTCAAGGTTCCCTGAGATCGAACATATTTTCTATCGCATTGCTCACTAATCTTTTCTTTACTATCAACGTGTGTTTTCCTGCAAATACTCAAAGCATACAAATAACATAGCTCATAAACATACCACTTACTATCATCAATTCACTGAGCTTATGCTTTCAAGCTATTAAACACACTCTACATCTAATTCCCATGTATCAAAAAATTTAATTTCTATCTAAAAATAGAAAAATGGAGATGAGAGACAATGAATCCCCACACCCCCTACTCAAAAATAAGCCGTGTCCCCACGACTCGAAACAGAAATTAAAATTAGCAGATAAACATATTTACAGAAATGGTAAGGAAGAAAGAGAACATACTCTCGAGGCTATTGCCTCGCATTATTGACATCCAAGGTAGAATTTGCTTGATCTTTCGTTAATTGCTCAAGGAGTTTCATGATGTGCACTTGATTAGCGTTGATTTGTGCCACATCATTGACTAAGGAAGTTTGAGCTGCTTTGAATTTCGTTAAACGCTCCTCCATCTTCTCTTGCCAATTTTGCTCCTTTTCTTCTTTCGAGACTTGCGTAGAACCTGCTCTTCGAAAGATATCCTTGATCCTAGCATTATCAATATAACTTTTCTTAAACTCGAGTTTCTCTTCTTCACCCAATGTAACATTCGCTTTTCGCACAAGACACGTGATCATAGTAGGGAATTTAACATTATAAACCGATTTAGGAGAGACCGAAAATCGTATCACCTTCTCATAGATCAACTGTGCCACATCTACTTCTTCTCCTCTCAAAATACAGTCCAACAGTAGAGCGTTCTTCATCGTCACATCCAAAGTTTGTGTGTTTCCAAAGACATTAGGAATAAGGAAATTGTGCCATATTCTCGCATCCGGTTGTAGATATTTGTAAGGCCAAGGTGCCTTCAATTCTCCTTTATGTGATTGCACTTTCTCCTTGTTTAATACATGCTCAAAAAGTAATTCCTCATCAAAGTTTTTTCGTTTAGCAACCGCTTCTTCAAATTTGCAATAACCTTTCAATTTCTTAAACTTGAAGTGGTTTCTAATCTCCTCAACTGTGAAAGGAACTAACTTTCCTCTAATCGGAACACAACCTTTGCTATCTCGGCTAAAGAGGCCTAAATAGAATTTCGAAACTAACTCATGACATAATTCAGAACGTCTTACCATGAACGTAGACCAACCCAATTTCTCACCAAGCTCTAAGAATCTCTCGTATTCTCCTGTACCAACTTCTTCCTTGAATACTTTCTCATAAGCAAAAGGTAGTTCTTCCAATTGTTTCTCTGCAGAAGCTTTTAGGGCCCTTGAAGCTTCCTCCTTCTCCTTGGGTGTAGGACCTTGTGGAAGTTGTGTTTTCTCCTTTGCATAAAAGTAAAGCTTTTTACCATTACGATCACACAAAGTTATACCTCCATCTTCAACATCGTCTTTACCCTTTGATTTGGAACTAGAACCTTTGTCAATTGATTTCTTCTTGATTGAATCCAATACCTTGCTCTTCTTCACCTCCCTCTTGTTAGCTAATATTGTTGTTCTATTAGTCATCCTCAATTAACCCCCAACTCAAAGCTTTAGCAACCCTTGAAATTTGAACTTGTGAATTTTTGGTTGAACAAGCTTGATTTGGCTCAGGAAATATGAATGGATGATGAATCTCTATGTGGGTGAGGTGGATTTGTGATGGATTGGCTTGGATTTAAGAAATTGTAGGATGAATTGTAAAAAACCTCCATGTTTTTTTTTTTGCTTTGGCCGAACACATGGTCCATATTTTTGTTCACCTACAAAATAAGTGATTTATGAATCACTCATCATCAATGCAGTGATGTAAAAAAAATATTACTTATATTTTTTTTTCTTTTCCTTTCATCGATTTTATCATGAAAATAGTATTCTGTATATCAAACTTCACCATTGTGAAGTATTAAAGAAAATGGTCAAACGAATTATTTTAATACATCCAATGAACTTCTTCATTGTGAAGCAATAGTGGATCGAGAAAATATTTGACCAATTGTTTACTGTGGACAATTATATGGCCATGTATTGGTGAACAATTCATTAAACCTTTTCGGCATAACAATATTTCTTTTTTCTTTTATTATTGTCTCTTTTTTTCTTCTGTGGTTTAAGACAAGTAAAGGACAGTTAGACACGTGAATAGTGAACCTATTTTGTATTGCTTTATTATTCTTGTACGAACGCAAAACATATAGTGCCCGTTTGGGATTGCTTTTCAAAATAATCACTTAAAGTGATTTTAGATCCATAGCAATATTTTAGACTCTTAAAATCACTTTTAGGAAAAGCACTAGATTAGTGATTATTGAAATAATCACTTAAAGTGATTTTAGATGTCACAATATTTTTTAATATTTTTTACAAATAATTTAATTTTAATCGAAAAGCGCTTTTAGCTCCAAAATAATCAATCCCAAACGGGCTCATAGATAAAAACAAATGACACGAAAGATAGGGCAATTAAAGATATATTTTGTGCGCATATATCGCATAACCTATCAATTAATTTGTTTTTCATTCGCATAACCTAAGAAAAAAAATTATCTAATCTCAAGCTTCCTAAATAAATGTTAATAGCATATCTGGTAAATCCAACCTAATAGAAGGATTTGAAAAGTTTGTATTATGCTTCCAAAATTTACATTTATTCAAATTCCAAATAATTTTCTATGAGAAGATGTATGATGATATGAATTATATATGAAATTTTTGAAAAATTAAAATTATAATCCTTAGAAACATTGAGTTCAATAAGAGATATTGAATCGTCTATTTTTTCAAGACAAAATCAAGGGATAAATACAAGTCTAGCATATTTATTTTCTTAGTCGTTTATGACGAATTGCTATAACGTTGCTCATTATTATTATACTCCTATTGGTAAATGATCAAAAAAAATTATATTCATCAAGATAATTTGATTGTGCAATCTCTGTTACAACTGCTCCACCACCGAGCATATAGATGGATTTTGAGAACATGTTCTACATGATATTCTCAAGAATAAGGGAAGAAATTAAACATATAACTGGAATCAAGAATACACCATTTATACTGATCCTCGTATACTCATTCAAATGATTAAAAATATTGTAAAGGTGTAGTGACTAAGTCGCAATAACCAGTTATCAATGCTCCTGATTAAATTTATGTCTCAGAAGAGCTATCTTATAAAATTAGACTATTGTACGCTTAAAGCGCAATAGATATATTTGGTTCCAAAGATAGCATAAAGGAGCAACAACATGAGCAAGTTGTTAATTATGAGACTTTTTACATCTTATAAATGTCGAAGTAGTGTACATAACTGAGAATTAAAATAACATTACGGAGTATCAGGTACCTGATTATATATTGAGATCTCAATCAGTTATTTTACTACTTTAAATTATTGGAACCTAACTAAAAATTGATTATGATCGAATATTTATATATGCGCGTAATAACTATTAATATATGAATGAAATCGAGAATTTTTTTAAATTAAAATGTCTAAATAAACTGACTGACCAACAGTAGAAAGACATAAATAAAGCAAATATTTTTAATTTCACTTGTACGACGTGAAATTTTCACAATTTTGAAACGAATGTGCTACAAGGGGGAGTCACTATATAAGATAGTATATTGTAGCACACATAATATATTTATTAAAGAGATATAGTCTCCGGTGGTAGATGCACTTTTATTTGCTATTATTTCTTATGAAAAGACTTCATATAAGTCCTATGTCGGTCACTTTTTATCATTATATATGAATGAAGCGTCGATCAAATTTATGTCGTATCATTTATTACTCCTAAATATCTCAAGTTATACACCATTGTATTATACTTACATCAGGGGACATTTACGCAATGCACACTTATTTCCTTAGCATAGGTTTTTTTCCACTGGGTTTTCCTTGTAAGGTTTTTCATGAGGCAATTTATATAAGCGTATTGAAGAATATATACTCTTTTTCCTATACTAAGATTTTGTCCCATCGGGTTTTTCTTAGAAAGGTTTTAATGAGGCATATTCTCAAAATTAAATATTTAAAGAGAATGCGACCTTTCAACAAGTAAACAAAGTCCAATAATATGCTACTTGTATCACTCAAGACAAAAGAGACTACATCAAAGGTGATAGAAACAAACATACCTCTCCAAACTTATCCTTAAGACATGAACTCTTGAAGAAATGTGAATAGATTTTCATCAAATTAGTTCAAGTGACAATTTGGGAGATTTATTTACAAAGGCATTACCTACATTTATATTCAAGATATTAATACACAAGATTGGCATGCAACGACTTTAAGATCTTTCTTAAGAGGCTGACAGAAGGGGGAGACAAATACGCGTTACACTCTTTTCCTTCATCATGATTTTGTCCTAATAGGTTTTCCTGTAAAGGTTTTTAATGAGGTAGTTTTAGAAAGCGTATAAAGAAATGTTCTCTTTTTCTTTCACTAGATTTTTTCCTACTACGTTTTTCTAGGAAAGTTTTAACGAAACATATTCTTAGGGACTAAATATCCACAGGGGGGTGTTATAAACCTATATGTGGATAGTCAGTCCAGCCCATTACCTTGTAGTCAAGCCCATGAAGACTAGGGTTTAGGGTTCCCTATCCTCTATATATAGGAGTGTATACTATGTAATTCTACACACTCTCTGATAATAAACAGAACAGTCCTCTTTCATTCTCTACCGTTTACAACAGTATTTTATATTTATCACAATAAATATAATAAAATAAAGTAATCCACAATATGAATAAGGGTACTAATCATTAATAATTATTTCTTAATTAAAGAATTTAAAAGTTATACCAAAATATATAACCCATATATTTATTAATAGGGATAATTTTTGAGATTTTTTTTAATAAAGATACAAAAATTAACAAAAAAGTATTTTTATCAAATGGTCTGAAATGGGAAGAATTATTTATTTGGCCTAATTTTATAATAATTATAACACTTAAGTCTAAATATAGAATTAACCTATTCAGGATATATGTATAAATGATTTTATTGTTTAATGGTAATTAAAATTATAGTTAGTAGTTAATTAGTAATTATTCCAAAATAATAAATAATTATTGCAAAATATATAAAAGGATTTTAGTATTGAATTAAAAGAAAATCTTAATTAAAATAGATATTTTGACCAAATTAAAAACTAATATAAATATAAATTCATGGCCGGAGAAAGTTGAACCATCACACTTTTCATATAAAAAACACATACAATATCGCAAGGCCTAATCCCTAAAGCCTTTTAAATCAGAGTAATAGGTTTTGTGAAAGGACGATTATAATACAAGATTCTATTGTTCCATTGTCTTTTATTTCTTCAGCTTTTTTTTACATAACTTTTATCTCTTCCTTAGTTGGGGGTAAATTTTCATTTCTTTTGCTCATCACAAAATCATGGGACCAATAGCTTACATCCCTGAACCGTTATTAGTTGAAATTCTCTCTAGGCTTCCGGTGAAGTCGTTGTTGCGTTTCAAGTGCGTTAACAAATTATGGTTCAACCTTATCTGTAGTCCAGATTTCATATTCATGCACCATAATAATTACGCATCAACCGAACTCCTTTTTAGGAGTAATTCCGATTTCATATATCTTCTGGACACTAATTTGCGTATCATGGAGGTGAAATTACCATCAATAATAGGAAACGTTCAAATTAACCGCATTTATGGTACATTTCATGGCATAGTTTGCTTAAAATTCAAATCAATCGATTTTCAACACAATATTGCTTTATGGAATCCAGCAACCAGAGCTTTCAAGATAATAGTTACATCTAATACTAGACCTTATGATGTAGGATTTGGTTTTGATCCTATAAATAATGACTACAAGATATTACAAGTTGTGCGGGATTCTTCTCAGCACCAATTCAGAATATACAGTATGCTCAGTGATTCATGGAAAAAGTTGGAACCCAACACTTATGTCGAGGGTAACGGTTTATGTCGAGGAACCGGCAATCTTTTATTTAGAAACAAAACCACTTTTTGCTGGGTGGGGTGGAACAACGGTATTTTTTCATATAGTGTGATGATTTTGTTTGATTTGAGCAATGAAAAATTTGAAACTATACAATTGCCTGTACACCACTATCATGTTCAAATGATCTTCGAATTCAGAGACTCCATAGCTTTGACTACTAATACTGCTGGAGATATTCAACACTTTAACATTTGGATGATTAATGATCAAAACAATTCATGGAATAAGTTGTTCTCTTTCAACACAAATTTTGAAGGGTCTCTCTGTCCCAAACCTGTGGGACATTGGGGAAATGGAAAAGCTATTTTTTATGATTATGGTCCTAAGAAATTATATTCGTACGATCTTCTTACTCGAGAATTCAAGTATCTTGGAGTTCGACCCTTCATAAGCCAAACCTTTGAATTTAAAAGCAGTCTTGCTGCAATCTCAAAGCGTCCGTAGTGAAGCTTGATAAGGTATGTATTGTTTATTCTTTTCCAGGTAGTTGTATTAATGGATTTTTTTGTTATCTTTTTCTTTATTCTTTTCAGTCAGCGGAGCAATAAAGAAGAGCAGAGACTATAAAAGTAGAGAACTAGAGTCAGAATTGTTATTGCTTAGCTAGGAGAATAAGGCAGTAGATGCCTAAATTGTTAGGTTTTCTAATTTCACATGTTATATTTTAAAATATTTGAGTATCATTTATGGTTTTAGCGCAATCCTTTGCACATCTAATTAGGTTTTGTTTTATATATGTTATACATTGAAATTTAATTGGATGCATAACCGAGTCTGAGGTTTAAGTTGTCCTTTTAGAACAGGTTGAAACATTATAAGTGTTTTATAAATCTTCCCACTATCTTCTTGTTGTGTATTATGAAACAACAATGCTTGAATGTAACACAGGAACTCCCGGTATGCACTTGTAAATGCTTATCTTGAAGCGGAACATAAAATATGTGCTAATATCTACTAAAATGACAAATTCTTATATTAATCTTACAATCATAGATAAATTGTAAAGTCAAACATTTTTTAAATATTCATCATATGAAACAATCAATACAATATAAAATTCTCCTAGGAATTAGCTACTTTATCTCTAGTTTTGTACTTCTCTAGTCTTCGCTCTTCGTTAACCCTTTGCTACCTGAAAAAATAACAGAAATTGAAAACAAAACTCAAAGTTAGGTTTAGCAAGGGGCAGGTCTCTTCCCAAGAGTAACTAGAAATAAGGTTGTTCTATTGATGAGGGATAAATAATACAACAAAGTACCTTATCAAGTTTATCAATATTACACACTCCACTACTGATACTTTGAAATTACACCTCTCTTTTTAAATCGAAGAATTGAGAAGTTGATGAGGGTCGATCTCAAAGATGCTTGATCTTTTTAGTAAATATATTGTACAAAATTAAAATCATTCTTGGAACATCTACAAAAATAACTTGTCCATTTCCCCAAAATCCCACAAGTTCGATTGAGGGACACAAACCAAGACTTGTTTTGATGGAAAACAACTTATTCCATGATCTAAACCACTTTTATATGCAACATATGGTAATTTATAATAAACTTTGCTAGATTTGCCTACTGATACGGTATCGAATGAAGTAAATAAGAGTGCTGCATTATTTATAAATTCATGCTCAAGGACTAGTTATGGATAATGAATCAGACACGAGGTGTGTTGGAGATGGTCAGAACAATCTTGGGGTCGCAAATTTGGATGATTTAAACTTGAGGGCTTCTTTTGCAAAATCCAAATCTTTAGGGGCTGAAATGGAGGCGGACAATTTACTTGCAGCTGCTTCTAATTTAATTAACGGTGCTGTGGGTATTAGTCCTAATAATTCAGGGGCCCAAGTATCAAATATGATGGTTAAGGGTGCGGATCAGATGTGTGAGAAAGTTTTCGGGGTCAACTCAACTAATCACGGAAAATATAGGGACTTTAAGTCCCTATTCAAAACGTAATGGATTTGCAAGTGCTGATACACATTTCATAGGGGTGAAATTGCAAAATAGTACTTCTAAAAAAGTTTCAGGGGCCATTTCGAAAGTTTCAGAAAGTTCAGGGGTAAATTCGAATTTACCAATAAATTATGGGACAAATTCGTTTTTTCTAGAAACTCTAGTGACAAATTCGGTTTTAAAAGAAACTTTTGGGGAAAATTCAAATATACCAGAAACTTTTGGAGCAAATTCGAATATATCAGAAACTTTAGGGGCAAATTAAAAAATACAAGAAACTTTAGAGGCAGTTTCGAAACTTCCTCTTGATTCAGGGACCTGTTCAGAACTTTCCGAAACGAATGGGACCTGTTCATATATTCAAGAACCTGGAGGGACCCATTTGCAAATCACTGATTCTTCAGGGACAAAACTTCATGCTTCTGAAGATCAGTTCCAATTTGTAGTTCACAAATATTGTTCTGGGTCTAAAAGTTAAAGAATCTAGTTTAGCCTTTTATTTTCCGTTAGGTTTCAGCTATGCTCTGACCCAGATCTGGTTTTAGTTTTGTTATGGTTGAGGCATATATATATATATATATATATATTCCATATCGATTCTATGAGAACCTAGTCGTTTGAAAGGTTTATGAACAATAAGTTATACTTAATGAAAAAATTTAAGCAAAATATAATATAGAAAGATATATAATCTAACATAATTTATTGCTGTTGGAATTATGCCCTAGCCCCGATCGTCTTGTAATGAATTGAACACAAGTGTTTACTGTACACGATAATAGTTATCCCTACAGTTTTGATTAAAGAAATTGTTTCCTTGAATCTATGGCAAGCCTTTATGATTATGGTGTTAATCTATATAATATAAAGTAAAGTCCTTGATTAAGTTACGAACTAGATATCATAAGGTGTTATGATAATGAGAATCTAGCTTAGAGGACTTAATCTAAACTTGTTCTTAATCGTAGGATCATCGAGTTAGGACCTCGATAATCCGGTTAGATTAGTATGTAGCTAATAAGTATTTATTGGATAAATATCGGTAGTTCTCGTTTACCGAGTTAGGTGCATAGATAATGCACATAGAGATGTGATTATCGAACCGACTAAAACTAGAGATTCCTAATGGTTAATTACCTTGAACTGTCAAGTAGGTTAATCTCTATAAGGATGTTATACTTGTAATCTTTTGACCTGAGATCATCACTATAGTTGTGTATGTGCTTGTTATGTTTTGATACTGGACTACTAGTGTGTCATAATACTAGTCGAAAGGATATTGGACGTAGCTAAGTATATATGCTCCTAGGGATGAGTCAAGATGGAATCTATCAACTCTAGGTAAAGAGTTTGAGCTCTACGATGTCATAAGATTATAACGATTGTATCGAATCCTTGGCCAAGGTGATAGAATGAATGAAGAAATGAGTTTCTTAGGTCATTCGTCAATCGTTGATAATCGACGTGTAACGTAGTTGATTTTCTAATGGAATTTGACAGTTATACCATATCCTAGGATGATCCGGAGCTGTAAAGATAGAGGGAATACATGTATGATTCTTCACCGGGTTCTTTGTACAGAGTTACTTCACGTTATCCGGTCGTTGGGGAGTGTTGTTAGACGCCAACCTCGATTAGTGGTTAATTTAATTAACTACTACCGGTTTAACGATGAACTCACGTAGTCGCACACTAACGAGTGCATTGTACTTGCTTCATGACGTTAATTAATTTTATTATTAGATAATAAATATTAATTAATTATATACTTGGAATATTGGTATATTGATTTGCTAGCACAAATTTATATTCCAATATAAGACCGATCTAAGGCAAAAGAAAAAAAGGGAAAAAGGTCATAGGTTCGTGGATCGAACCATGGAACTCTAGCAATGTGAAATATGTCACTAACCGCTAGGCTAGTCAAGTCTTTTTGTATAATGTAAAATGTCCAAGTCCACTTCAGAAGTGGGTAGTGGACCAAATTATTAAGATAATTAGTTTTCATTATACGTTCCTGGCTTTTGGCTTTTCCACTTCTTGACTTTTCATTTTTTTCAAGAGTTAATATATGTATAATGAGAAATCAATATATACATATAACTTCTTATCAGTTTTTCTCCCAAGAAAAAAAACCCACAGAAAACAAAAGGTCTTTTGTCTCCAAGTCAGAATTGGATTCTGAAAGTAAGGATCAAACTCGGTGTGAAAAGCGTGGAGGCTTCAAGTTTTTGAAGCTACGGTCAGACAATTCGATTTTCATACAACGGATTAAGGTATGTAATCGAAACTTTGTTTCTGTTTTAAATTCTTAAATCGCAACTAGATGGTTTTAGGATTGCAATATTTCTTTTTCCGCTGTTTTATATGTGATATAATCGTAATTGCGTTCCTTCAATTGCAACTTTCAGTTAATACTAAGTACTAATTGGAATAAGAATCTTCATGTCAGATTTACAACTAGTATACTCTGTCTCTGATGGACAAGATATAATGTTATCGGCTTTTTTATCTAAGCACATGTAAACCTCAAATAGTTTGACATGGCTAACATTAAAGCCCTTGCACGTTATATATATGTTTCTTTCTCCACCAGTACTTACAACATTATAAATACTGGTCTTGTCATAAGCGACCTCATCAGAGGCAACAATGTTATTATCTGCTAGAAGTCTCTCTATATTAGTACCATCGTTTTTCCTCTGACTGATCCCTGCTTGGAAATATTGGAGTGGATTAAGAAATTCCGAAGCACAGGCCCCATGCTTTTCCCACTGCCGTGTCCAAATTGACAATTTTTCTTCCCCTCTAGAAGAAGCAACCTTTGGCCAAAAAATGTTCAACTCATACTGCAAGTCCTCCTCCTATTCACAAAATATAGAGATAATAAGACAGGGAAGTAAGATATAGTAAATAATGTTTACTAGATGACAGATTTATAAAGAAATTGAACAATTTCAGAATCTAACATGCACATATACATAATATTTAACACTCAAGTATAGTATCATACCGCTAGAGTCTCGTCTTCAATGTAACTGTTCTCGCAATCTACTATAGTTTTGCCTTTTGCATTAGCTGGCCATAACCCATGAAGAGAGAATTGTCGTGCATACTCAGGTTTGCAGGTATTTTTTGATTCTTTAGCGCACAAGGTTTGAGTCCAAGTTTGGACTATTTGCATGTGATCATATATTTTTTCCTCCTTTACTGTGGAAGGCAATAAAGTGTAGAGAGACAGTGAAACAAAAATTAACAAAATGATCTTCATTTTTTAACTTAGAGTTTTAGTGCAGAAATGAACTAAAGAGATGATGTATTTGTAAGCAAAAACTGAGAAGAATAACATGTCACATTAATATAGGTGATAACATTTTCTTTGAAGACATACACGACTTTGTTAAATTAAGAAAAAAAAGTATACAATAACTCACACGACTAAGACGTTCAGAATATTTAGTCAATTGATTTTAAATATCGCAATTCATTAAGAAATGAGGTTTTGTTTTTCTTTAGGGTAACATTTGGTTTGGGCTAAAAGAATGAAAACCAAGATAAAATATTACGATCATATCTAGGGTAGGTCAGTGGAAGGGCTCCAACCCATAATTATAAGCCAAAAAGGAAAAAAAAAAGCATCACATTAAATATGAATGAGCATATATATTGTATTCCTTTAATTATCTTCTTTTCAATTGTCATATTCAAACTTCAAAATAAATTCAATTATATATTATTTCTCTCTCACCTATACATAAATATCTATATTTATTATATATTTTGATTTAAATAGTTACTTACCTAACAAATTTTCTCATAAAAATTATAATCACATTGCATATATAGCCCATAATAAAACTCATTAGACAAGTGACCATGTACCTAACCTTACTAAAAGTAACCAATTGATATTCTCGAGTAAAATACAACAAAAATTTAATATACTTAGTTATATATGATAGAATAGATAATGACGTGCATGTTTGCTATAATTCTTATTCATGCATTTTGATTACTTTAGAATATTTTATTTTTTCAAGATTTTTTTAGAGACATGCACGACTTTGTTAAATTAAAAAAAAAATGTATAATGTCTCACACGAGACGATGAGAATATTTAGGGCCCGTTTGGAAGTGGTTATTTTAGAGTAAAAAAGCGCTTTTCGAGTAAAAAAGTGCTTATTTCAAAATTATTTTAAGTGCTTTTTTTAAGAAGCACCTATTTGGTGCTTCTCATAAAAGTGCTTTTCAAAGTCAAAACAACTCTTAAAATGCTAGAAGCACTTTTTAGTGCTTCTCAAAAAAAGCACTTCCAAACGGGCTTAGTCATTTGAATTTTAAAAATCGCAATTCATTATGAAATGAGGTTTTGTTTTTCTTTAGGGTAACATTTGGTTCGGGCTAAAAGAATGAAAACCAAGCCAAAATATTACGATCACAACTAGGGTACGTGGGAGGGCTCCAACCCATAATTATAAGCCAAAAACGAAAAAAAGCATCACATTAAATATGAATAGGCATATTGTATTCCTTTAATTACCTTTTTTTCAATTGTCATGTTTAAACTTCAAAATAAATCCAATTATATATTATTTCTCTCTCACATATACATAAATATCTATATATATTACATATTTTGATTTCTTTACCTTTTTCTTGACAAAAATAGAAGTTTGAAAAAAATGGTTACTTCCCTAACAAATTTTTTCAAGAAAATTATAATCACATGCATATATATATCCCATAATAAAACCCATTAAACAAGTGACCATGTACCTAACCTTACTAGTAGTAACTAATAGATATTCTCAAGTAAAATACAATAGAAATTCAGTAGAATTAGTTATATATGATAGAATACATAATGACGTCATGTTTGCTATAATTCTTTATTCATGCATTTTGATTACTTTAGAGTATTTTATTTTCTTTCAAGATTTTTTGGGAGACATGCACAACTTTGTTAAATTAAGAAAAAAAGAATGTATGATGTCTCACACGAGTGAGACGATGAGAATATTTAGTCATTTGAATTTTAAAAATCGCAATTCACTAGGAAAAGAGATATTTTTTTCTTTTCTTTATGGTAACATTTGGTTCGGGCTAAAAAAAAAAACTTAAGACTAGATATTATGATCACAATCAGAGGTACGTGGGGAGGGCTCCAACCCATATTTACCCTAGGGTTCATGTAGATTCCTCCCATAGAAGTTTGTAGTGAAAAAAGTAACAAAAAGAATTATAGTCCCCGACTAATAAATTAGTCATGGCTAATTTTTTACAACCCTTTGGAGGAGTTTTTATGCATATTATCCCTGAATGAAATTCTTGTATGTGACAATTATAAATTTAAATCCATAAAGAGAGAAAAATACAAAAATAATCATAGCCAAATTATACAAATTTAAAGTTTCTTATGTAATACTAATCCATTACTACAACTGTTCCACCACCAACTCGTGTCCACGGACAAATTAAGTTGCAAAAGTTGATATGAGGATGAACGACTGAAGCACTACACAGAGGATCTCATTCACGAACATAAGTCGACAGTATGACATTCATAACCTTTGTATTATTCAAGTTTCCTTTGGACATTCATCACATCCCTTATTTTTTGAATTGAATGATTTCGTAGATATTATAGTCGGGACATGGTACAAAATTATAGCCCAAAGTTACCTATAACCAGTAAAAGATCGACAACATGGCCTACAAAATTATGGCCCGCAAAATTTCATAATATTGTAAACGTCTTGATTTTATATATATTTATTGAACTAGGGAAACATTAAAATAGCAGCTAAATATTTCTAGTGGCGATACATTGGGGCAACATCAAAGATACTTTTAGCGGTAATTTATATTGTGGCAAAATAAATAGTCTATGATAATTGTTTTTAACGACAATAATTACTACAGAAACAACAAATAATTTTTAATAATTGTATTTAGCAGCCATATTTATTGGGACAATAAAAAATGACCGCTAATAATATTTCTTTTAGCAGAAAACAGAGTGTTACAATTAATTATAAAAATATAAGCCATTAATAATTTATTTTTAAAAAGATTATTCCCCAAAATAGATTCTTCTCTCTCCTCCATTATCATTTCTCTCTCTCATTCGTTATTACTTTTTCTCTTTCATCCATTATAATTTTCTTCTTTCTCCTCCTTCATTAAGTATCAATAATTTCCAGCCCCGACCACAACCACCGGCCAGCGCCGATCACCGCCAGTGTCACCGGAGTATCGGAAAAAGTTACTAAGTCGGTTGAAAAAGTATTGAGTTTCGGAAAAAGTGTTGAATATCGAAAATATTACTGGGTATTCGAATTTCATTACTGAGTTACTTTACTGAGTATGCTTGTATGCCCAGTCACTTTACTGAGTATGGGAAGAAATTAATTGAGTTTTGGGAATTATTATTAAAGACAATAAAAATAAGCAAAGGAAAAAGAAAAAAATAGTTGTTGTTCAGATTTGCGTTAGGAAACAAAGATAAAAAAGAATGTATTGAGCATCTATTACTGAGTATTTACTAAGCAAGAATCGACTAAAAAAACTAAGCAAGAAAGAACTACACGTTGACCAAATCTGAACAACAATTATTACAAGTATGCTAAAAAGAAAAATAAAATAAAAATTACATTTTCACGCAGCAAACCTGCGAAGCTTCACGGTCAAAATCAAAGAAAAAATTATGTATTGAGCATCTACTGTTCACGTCGCCATGAAGTCACCGGATATTCGAGCTTCGTTTTCACGGATCTGAGTGCTCATCCATGGCCGGGTCTAAAACCATAAAAAAATTAGGCCCATAATCAACCATTGGTCATATGGATTGGACTTGTGTGGGTTTGGTTGAGCTGGTTTTTAGCGGTTTTGCGGATCCGGTGGATTCTTTGTGCAACCCTACTTGAACTAGCCATGTCTTAGGCTAAGTCCAACAACTCCTTACATTTTTAGCTAAAATAGGAAGTCAAATACAACTTTTTCTTAAATAATAAAATCTTACAATAACTTTGTTCCAATAGATCTCCTATTTTAACTCCTTATATTTAAACATAATTTTTAATAGTTTTTTATTTTAATAAAATTATTTATTTATATATTTTACGTAAGTTATTTTTATATACTAATTA
The DNA here is from genome assembly GCA_029959085.1 of Nemophila menziesii. Taxonomy (NCBI): domain Eukaryota; kingdom Viridiplantae; phylum Streptophyta; class Magnoliopsida; order Boraginales; family Hydrophyllaceae; genus Nemophila; species Nemophila menziesii. Next base: position 3,761,963 of record JARWIR010000060.1, read on the forward strand.
TAATCATATTTATAGTTATTTTTCTCCACATTTATATTTTGTAGAAAATATATTCTTTTTTTTGTGAAAATAATTATAATTTTTTCTTTTAAAGATAAAAAATGAGACTTAATATAGAATGTAAGTTAAGAAAAATGATCGGAAAAGGAAATAACCAAAAAAATTGATTTTGAAAAAAAATGGTCTTGAAAATAAAAAAAATTAAGAAAAAAGATTTACCATACAAAATTATTAAAAATAACATGTAATTTTTTATTAATCACATAACGCGATTAATTATATGAGAGCGTGGGCGAAGGAATTAGACGGTGGACTAATAACCTCCGCGAGGAGTACCCTAGTGAAATGGGTAAAACCGAGTGTAGGGATTAAACTCAATGTGGATGGTAGCGTTAAAGAAGGTGCGGAAACGGCCGGAGTAGGTGGAGTCTTTCGGGACAGGGAGGGGAAATATTTAGGAGGGTTCGCGGGTGCAACTAAAGACTGCACGGCTTTCCAAGCGGAATTAATAGCATTGCATTTTGGATTAAGCTTAGCTGTTAAAAGAGAAGAGGCGCAAATAATTGTCGAAACTGACTGGCTAGAGTTACACGCGCTAGTGAATGGCGGTGTGAACAATAGGGGTTGGTCTGACACTCTTATAAAGGAATGTAGCGATATTTTGGCAAATCATCCTGATTATGAGCTCATTCATGTATATAGAGAAGCAAACCGGTGTGCGGACTTTTTGGCTAAGTATGGTGCGCGATTAGAAAGTGAAGTGATACAATATTATAGAGAACCTCCAGAAGGACTGGAGAAAATTATCATGAAGGACAAATGTGGGGTAGCCACTCCTAGACATATTTTGATTTCTCCTACGAGAGTTTGATTAGCGTTATAAGATGTAATTGTTAAGGTCTTTCCGGCCTCAGATGTAATGAAAAAAAAAAGAAGAAAAAAAGAAAAAAGTGAAATACAAAATGAATTAAGAGAATAATGAAAAAATGTTGTCGCTAAAGTTTTAATTATAAAGTGCATAGCCTTTTCATTTATTTTTAATACATATGAGAGCCAAGTGTGTAGCCTTTCGTAGGCAACAGGATTTTTCTTTAAGAAAAAAAAATGTGGTTGAAAGTTCTATTGTCTAATAAATGTAGCAAAAGCAAACAATTGCAGTTTAAAATAATGTAGGGGATTCCTTATTTTGTTGAATCTGTTGGATGTTGGAGATTATTGTATAAATTAAAAAGTCAACCCTCCAAATCTAGCATTTTGGTAGAATGGAGTCTCTGTTAAGACTCAGTCTTAAGAGAAACGAAATTCTATTTCGAGACCGTGCCGCGATCCAAAATTGGCAAGTAAAAAATGGATAGACATACAAAGCCGATCAGATGGACCACTAATGTACGTAGTGTTCGAAATCAGTGAGATGCCCAGAACCTATTGAGCTTTTTACTGAAAGGGGACAATATACGAACAACATTTGACTCAATCCAAAGATAATTAGACATATCAAAACTACTAACTACGTGACAAAGTATGTGGCCTCTTTGAGGGATATTAATCCTCTTATTTTATGAAGTTCTTAGCATACTGGTTACAAATATAATATATTATAACATAATTTCTACGATCACTAAAATTTGAAATAGGAATATACAAAAAACAAATTATAACAATATATAGACAAAACTCCTAAAAAAAGTGTTCAAATTTACCACGGTGAACCAGAGAATAAAGCTCCAACACATTTACTAATTTCATTATTGTTTTTCAAAATCGAAAAATTTAGACAAAATCCCAGCAAAACGAGCTTGAATCATACTTGTGAGGCTTATTTTTTTTTTTTTTGAGTTTGAACAAATAAATATTTGATTAACCTTTCTCCTCATGAATGACATTCCCGGAGCAATTTTCACCAGCCAAAAATCACGGATAGCAGAATTTTGTGAGTGAATTTAGCGTTCAAATTAGGAGGGAAAGTTGTTAAGATTTGAGCGTGTTATGTGGGCGTTGATGTATTGTTTTTTAATTTATTTGATACTAGGTATAGCCCGTGCCTTAAGGCACTTCAAAACATAAAAATTGAGACAAATTAAGGTTAAGGTTAAGGTTAGGTTTAAGGTTAAGTTTAACGTTAAGGTAAGGTTAAGGTCAGTTAAGGTCAAGGTTAAGGTTAAGATTAAGGTTAAGACTAAAGTTAAGGTTAAGGTTAAGTTTAGTGTTAGTTAAGGTTAAGGATAAGGTTAAGGATATTGTTAAGGTTCATAGTTAAGGGGTTGAGGCTAAGTTAAGGGGTAAGGTTAGAATTAAGGTTAATGTTAATGTTAAGGTTAAAGTTAAGGTAAAGATTATTTTAATTTTGAGGTTAAGGATAAGGTTAATGTTAAGGTTAAGGTTAAGTTTATGGTTGAGGTTGAGGTTAAGGTTAAGGTAAGAATTTAATATTAAGGTTAAGGTTTAAGTTTATGGGTTAAGGGTTAATGTCAAGCTTTTGGTCAAGGGTAAGGTAAGGTTAAAGTTAAGGTTAAGGTTAATTTTAAGGTTGAGACATTTGGGAAGTTTTGTAAGGAATGGTTTTATATTATAAATTTAAGGTAAACGTTAGTATTCCGATATATAATATTAGTTTAAAAAAAAATGTTTGATTAGTTCATATTATATAAACGATCTTGTAATAAAAATAAATAAGAAAATATGCAATTAAGTTGTGATGCTCATTTGGTCATGTTTTAATATTGATAAAAATTTAAAAGTTAGGTGTATCCTATTTTATATAGATATCGTATTTTGGTTAAGGTAAATTTGAAAATTAAATAAGTATTAATTTTTTTTCTTATGATATAAATATAAAATGCAAAACTTGGTCTTTTTATAGCAAAAATTGTTTTTCTAATGTATACATGATATATATTATATAACATATAGAGCTACGTTGAGTATAGAATGACACATATTTTATTAAAAATAGAATGCTTAAACGTGTCTTTAATGAGTAATCATCTTTCAATTTGATTTATCTGTATGTTTGCTACATATATGAGTTAAAATTTAGATATATTTATTATTAAAACGACACTATTTTTTGGATACTATAAAATCTGAGATTGAAGGAAATAAATTTGTTACTTACTTGAGTAAAATATGAGGTAAAACGTAACTATATGTATGTTTTTATTTTATACTAATTAA